>JALAZF010000020.1:1440000-6240000 GCA_022829125.1 Lathyrus tuberosus | reverse complement strand
GGATTGAATTAAAGTGAGTTTGATAATGTTGTAGCTTAGGTATTTAATAAAATGCTTAGGTGAACATTTGAATTCAAGAATTGTGGTAATTGTTGAGTGAATTAGTTGTTTGATCATGGATTTGAGATTGATATTGTGGAGATTTGTTGAATGTTCTTGAACAATAGTTGTTGTGATTAATTGATTCTTGAAATAAGTTGATTATGAGCAAACGTGGAATTGGATGATTTCATTTGAATTGTTGTGTTCCGCGTATCGAAACTAATCCGGTTCCACAATTGTTGATATTCAATTTGCATCAAGAATGGATTAACCGTGGAATTGTTCGATTGTTGTGTGTTAATGGTTCACGTGTCGAGAATTATTGATTCGCATGCTTAATGGATGATTTTGCTTGGTCTACATGTTTGAAAGTCGCGTAATCGATGTGCATTAATTGTGTATGATCATTGGCTTGAGCTTGGTGCATGTTTTCATGAAAAATAAAAGTTCGGTTGTGTAGGAGCGTTATCGTGTCGCTTTCCCGTAAAAATGTGGTTTGGTCATAACTTACTAACCGTAGCATGTTTTTGCGAATGTGAATAATGTAACTTAACTTTGTTGATGATTCCGGAGCTGTTGGTGGACTTTTTAGTCGATTTCGGACAACTTTTTTTTACTGTTTCGCTACTGCCAGCCGACGAAATTGGCCTAAAAGTCCGACTTCCGAGCGGAATTAATTCAAACCGAGTTCGTTTTTGAGTCCGTTGGCATATTTGCGGTCAACCATGCGATTTTCATTCAATTCCGAGTCGATGATTTTTGACGCGTTTTTTCCGATTTGACGTTTTTAAGCTCCGTTTCGTGCAAACTTTGGATGTTGACTTGTATTTGATGTGCACTTGTACTTACTTGCTCATACATTATTATTGTGATTGGTTTCGCTCTTTTTCGGATCGACTTTGTGTGCATTTTATGATGTTGTGGCGGTGCTGCCCCATTTGGAGACTTTGTGTTCTGATGCATGTGTTCCGATGCATGCTCATTACTCGTATGCTTATCATTGTGCTTGATTTTGAGTTATGATGCATGGGTACAACTTCCGGTTGCATCTCCTTGTGGTTTCTAACATGTTTATTGAGATTGTCCAAGGTTGCCGCTAAGATTCCGGCGATGGTTATTCATTCAGTATTCCACTTTATTTGTGGGATACTACTTCACTTCCAATGCGATGGCTTTTATCTCATGCTATGAGATGCATTATGTATTGCATGCGTGGTTGTCTGGCTTGTGTTTTCATGCAGGTTTCCTATGTGACCGTGTCCGATACACACACCACGTGTCGATTGTGATTTATTTTCACACCGACAATGTTTTGACGCTTATGCTTGTACCGGATTTCTGACTCGCTTTTGTTTGCCTGATGATAGCTCGCTCTCTGGGTTTCTTGTTCTGCTTACGTTGCTATTTATGGATTACTATCCGTGGGGTATAATTTCTTGAACCGATTTACTCTCTTTCCGCATTTTTTCTTTTGATGCCATGAGAAGTAGGATTGGGAGTCCGTGCCACTTGGCCGGCAATGCTGGAAAGTCCTCAAAGGAGGCTCTGATTGTGTTTGTTTACATTTGTGCCTAAGACCTCCAAAGAGGCATCCCACTCCCGTATCCCCTTGTAAGACCTCCAAGAAGGCAATTGACGGAAGGTAGGGTTCGCAATCGACCCCCGTTATTCTAGTCGAGTCGTTCTTAGCTCTCATTACATGATTGAAGCTTTAAACATAGCTTACTCTTGTTATCGAGTCCGTCAAGTGGAAGAAGGGTTTCGCAATCAAACCCCCACGCCTTGTCTATAGCTCGCATTGACCGATGCTGATGCTTATGTGATCTTATTCACATCCCCCTTACTCTGCTCTCCATGGTTCTCGATACCATTGGGTGAGTACCCCTATTTCCCAAAGCTAGCTTGTTTGCCTCGGTTGATATGACCCCTTGGCTAAAGCTCCCCCCTTTTTACTTTGATTGTGTGACATTGTTGTTGACTGTCACTGTTTATTCTTTCGTTTGTTTTTAGTTTGTTTTGTGATTGATTCATCCTGAGTTTACTTGTCTGATGGCATGATCCCGTAGGATTTCTCGCTCCACTTAATTTTTGATTAAGTCGGAGGTAAGAGAGACATTTGGATAGCAATCAGGCATTATAACATTAGGTAGAATCTTCCCCTCTTACCTCACATAACCATAGGAATATCCAAGCATGATAATTCTTAGGATCATTAGTCTCCCTTTAGACTTTTACCTTTCTTAACCTTTTGAGTCTTTCTCTTCTCATCTCAAAACAAAAAGCAAAAAACACTTAATAAAGGCATAACATATATTGTATTTGAGCCTTTCATGTGAGAATGAGATAGTGAGGGGTCTTCTCTCACTTTCTTAGAATGTTTAGCGTACGTCCCGTCTTGGGTCGATATGCGAGGCATTCGATCCTACGTGAAGGACTTAAATATAATACGTGTTACTAACACACAAAATAATCAAAACACTTCTTAAAAGACAAAAACAAACAATTAATTCTCTTCTTATCTTCTTCATTCTATGCCTCAAGAATTCGTCACGTCCGTTCTACCGCAAACAGGTAACGCCTAAGTCTCCATACAGCGAGCTGCAACACCTAACTGCTGGGACGCGCACTCCGACGTATTCCACTAAAAAACACAAACTTTCCCTTAGCTGAGGGGAACTAGGTCGCTCTGATTCTCATGTTCCTGATGAGATACGTAGGCAGTGGGTAGGGCCCATGCGAGCACTCCTTCTATTTTCCCTACATTTGTTCTTCGTTCTTTTCTGTTCCCGTTCCTTCCTTTCCAGTAGCAGCGGAGCTCCAGACGACGACACCCTTTGATCGAGACAAGCAAGCGTGGATCCCATCGGGTACGATGGACTCGTGGGGGTGCTAAAACCTTCCTCGAGCGTAACCGACTCCTGAACCCAGTTCTCTTGGTCGCAAGACCATGCTTTTCCTTCCCTTCAGGTTTATGCGGTGTTTCCTTTCCCTCTCTTGGGATAAATACACATTGTTGGCGACTCTGTTTCAGTGCCACTTTCGCATTTGTACCTGGATGAAAATCCCGGGAGCGACACCATGCTTGAACTTGTCCAATTTTACCAATTCCAGCAAAATTGTCAAATTCTGTCTTGTACAAGACAGTTTGAACATGTGATTTTGAGGGGATCATATCTCCTTGCTCAAATGGAGTTATGGAAAGCTCTTGTGCTTTTTAGAAAGCCCTCATATGGTATAATCCATGTGTGATCATTGTTGGTTTTGAAACTATTTGGATCCCATTGGAAAAAACCTCATGAACTTTGATGTTCAAGGCTGGTAACTTAGGCAGATTTTCACTAAGTGTTGAAAAAGTGTCATTTCCTTCATTTTTGTCATTTTCATCACTCCATAACTTAAAATCCATGAAGAATTGGAGTTTGATGCAGTTGAAGCTTTTGTAGAATGTAGGAAGACCTACAAATCAGGCTTTGGATCACCCAAAATGGCTGCCTAGGTCAAAAGTTATGGTCCTTGGAAGTTGGCACCTAAACCATCCAAACTTAGTAATTTAGAAAAAATTTCAATTTTTCAAGATTACCCCTTTTACAAGTTACCTTGGTTTCTTGATCAATTCTTGTTCAAATGACATTATAAGTCAAAGAACTTGATTCATAAACAATACAAGAATTTAAATCCATCCGAGCCACAAACTAGGCTTTTGATGAAAAGCCAACCATACCTTTGACTTTAGGCCAAGACATGGTCTCAAACCTTGAGATATGATTCAAGACACTCAAATGTATCCTTGAAATCCATTCATAAGTTTACAATCACCTTGGGACATCCATTCATTAAAAATTAGGAATTAGGGTTTTTCTGCACAAAGTTCATCTGAGACCCAAAGTCAAAGTTTGACTTTTTGGCTAAAAATGTTCATCATGAACCATTATACAAGAAAACATAATCCATTGTTGCATT
Organism: Lathyrus tuberosus; assembly: GCA_022829125.1. Classification (NCBI taxonomy): domain Eukaryota; kingdom Viridiplantae; phylum Streptophyta; class Magnoliopsida; order Fabales; family Fabaceae; genus Lathyrus; species Lathyrus tuberosus. The sequence goes on along the minus strand of JALAZF010000020.1, from coordinate 6,235,998 downwards.
TGAACAAGATTTAATCAAGAAATCAAGGTTACTTGTAAAAAGGGCAATGTTTAGAAAGTGAAAATTTCACTAAGTTATGGGAAAAAAAGTGTTTAGGTACCTAACTTCCAAAAGCCATAACTTCCACACCAAGCAACAATTTTCTTGGATCCAAAGCTCTAATGATAGATCTCATCACATACTACATAAGTGAAAAACTGATCCATTATCAAAATATGCTTGGATTTTAAATTATGAAGTGATCAAAATCAAGAAAAGTATGAAATGGACTTCAACACTTAGTGATATTCTGCCTAAGGTAAGATCAGTCAAAACATCAAAATATGGAGGGATTTTTCACCATGATCCAAGATGAATCAAGTCCAATGGTGAACATCAAATTTGAAGTACATCATCCTAGCTTTCCAAAGAGCCTAAGGGCGTGAGAAAGCTCCACTTGAGCAAAGAATTATGGAGGTTGCAAGACACCTTGCTACAACTGTTTTGCCAAGATCAGATTGGCCATTTCTTGTGGTACACGACTGTTTTGTCAAGTTCAATGATCATGTTTCTAAGCTAATTCAATGTGCTCAGGTTGAGTCACAACAAACCTGAAGAATTGGGTCAAGGGGTCAAGAGATATCTCAAATTGGATTAATGGATTTTGTCACTTTATGCCTTGAATTCAGAGGCGTTTATATGCAATAGTGCACATTCAACAAAGGTACTCTTTTCAGTCAATATGCTCACATAAATTACAATAAAAATGACTGAGGAATTTGGAATTGGTTAATTGGTAGCTGTGCTATTTGGAGGCGCTATGGTACCTTGCATGAGAAGTAATGACACCTTGCCAAAACCATTGAACCAAGCACTTATCCTTCAAGTCATTACTATTCAGCAAAGACAAACCTATCCACCTATAAATAGAGGTCACATTGCCTCATTTCAAACACACCAAAACAACTTCAATCCTTGTTTTCTGAAAAATTAGTTTAGTTCCAAGTTTCAAACTTTCAAGTGAGGGAGAAATCGAATTTCTCAAACCAGAGTAATTCTATCCAAACCAATGACCCAAACACCTCACATACATCATATATGAGTGATCCAAACACTTAAACAACATATGTAACATCAAATTCATCAAGATCATAGTTCATCCCAAGCTGGTTGCAGTTGGAGTCGAGCCCATCAATCTAGAAGGTTTCCATCCATTCTGAGCACATTAACACATTCCTTGAAGTGTAGGGAAGTTGTCCAGATCATCAAAACACTTTTGTAACACCTACAATTGAGGATTCAAATTCCTCTTGCAAGGTAAGCCTGAAATTTTCAAACTCCATGAATCATGCATCATAAATGTTGTTTCAAATTACCAACATGTTTCTGGATATTCATAGATCATTAACCCTCAAACAATGTTATTTATCTTGTGTGTATGGGATTTCATATAGTTTTTGCATTTTTTAGGGTTCATATGTTCATCACATAATAACTCACTCCACACTTAAAATAAATAAAATTAAATGCCACCATCGTGTTCCTTCTTCAACAACGAACAACTTTCATGTTTACATCATCCCATTTCATTACGTATTTCATGAGATAGCATAGTTTTTGCAAAATCTGGCTGAAGGTTGAAGATGAAGTTCTTCGCGCGAAAGATTTGAATTTGCCATGTAGTTATCATATATTATGAGTTGGTTGTGTTTCATTATCACCAGCACACGCTGGCTCAGTTGGCAAGGGCGTGTTTTGATTGTGTGTGAGTGAGAGGTCGTGGGTTCAATCCCCACCCATGACAAATTTTTATAACTTGTCCATTTTTCACATATTTTCATATTTTTCTTAATTATTTTCAAATAATTAATTTCTACATTCAATTGTATTTATTTTCAAATGATTTTTTAAACAAATATCACTCACATATTTAAGTATTTTAATCCACACAAAAAATCACAAAAATAATTTTTATTTGATATATTTTTAATATATTAAAAATATTATTTTAAATTGTTTTAAATGTTTTAAAATGATTTCTTTTCTTGATTTTTCATAAACGAAAATGATTTTAAATATTCATGTGGATAAAATATCTTTTTCATAAACTTAATCATTGTTTATGACATGATTAAGGGATTCATTTGATAAATTATATATTTTTTAATTGATTTTTCTTTGATAAATATCTTAAAAAATAAAATTAGGGTTTTAATTTGATTCTATCTTTCAAACTTCATTTCAAAATATTAAGGTCTCTATTAGAGTGTAAGACCTAACCCTCTTTGTAAGTAAACCACTTCATGGGTCTCTGCTATAGTATAAGTCCCATCGCGCTTTTCAAAATCACGGTGCAATCACAGTTTTCACAATAATCTTAGGGCCTCTGTTAGGAGTGTAAGTCACATCCCTCTGTACATAAACTTTTGTTTAAATAATCATCTGGGCCTCTGATAGAGTGTAAGACCCAATACCTTTTTGTAAATAGAAAATCTTTTAGTCTCATTCATCCTGGGCTTTGTACAGGATACAAATAATCATCTGGGCCTCTGATAGAGTGTAAGATCCAACACCTCCTTTTGTAAATAGAAAATCTTTTAGCCTCATTCATCATGGGCTTTGTACAGGATACAAACAATCATCTGGGCCTCTATTTAGAGTGTAAGACCCAACACCTTTGTTTCTCTCTTACTTAAGACCAAGTCATCTTCAAATTCAAAAATTTCTTCAATTTCTTCAAAACACTAATCCAATCTTGAAGAAAACATCTAATCAATCACAATACACTTGGGCCTCTATTCAGAGAATAAGACCCACCACCTTTCTCAATTCAATTCATACTTGTTTATATACTTATTCATATATCTGTATATATACTTGTACATATCTTGTTAAGTTTCTCTTAGCATTTAAGTCATCCTCAGTTTAAACTAGTTCAAACAATAGGATCCTTTCAATCAGTATAACTTAGTTCAAACAACTAGTTCCCTCTTGTACAAAGGAATTCTTCTCCCCAATACAGTCAGCCTCCTCTTGGGCTTTGTTCAATTTACTTCAATTGAAACACTTCAATAAAGAGAAGAATATTTCCCAGTGAAACCTCTTCTTTAACCCCTTTAACCCTGGGACAATTCAACAACTAAAGGATTATTTCCCGGTGAAACCTTTCTTGAACTCTTCCTACACTTGGAAAGTCTCAATCCCTAGCCTCCTCTTAGGCTTCATACAAGGACACATAGGCTTATAAGAAGCATCCATAGCCTCTTATTAGGCTTCATACAAGGACCCACAAGCTTCTAAGAAGCATCCCAAGCCTCCTCTTGGGCTTCATACAAGGACCCTCGTGCTTCCTAAAAGCATAGGATAGATCCTAGTCATCTTTATAAATACACTAATTCCCAGGAGAGTCAAAACCTCTATGGCATTCAAACTCATCCTTTAAGTCTCTTCTGATCCTCAACAAGGTTTGGTTTTCACTTTAAAATCTCCAGCTAGGGTCGAGTTACAATCAACAAATCCCTAAAAGAATCAAAGTCTTTGTGGCATTTAATAAATTCAACTCTCTGAAGCAAGAGTTAGTTTTCTTTCTAATTCCTCAGAGCAGTTTTAACCTTCTCTTGGAATTAAATTTCCTCAGCAAGAGTCAGTCTCCACTTAAATTCCCTCAGCCTCCTCTTTGGCTTCATATAATGATTTCCCCAGCCAGCCTCAATCTTGGGCTTTGTACAAGACAGATATATTACTCCCCCAGTTGAGTCAGTTTTCAACTCTTTTTTTCTCAGCTTCAACCTTGGGCTTTGATCAAGGCACAAAATTGAACATCCCCACAGATGAGACTATGAGTTCTCTCTGTAGGAGGATATTTCCTCTATAAATCACATTTCAAAACAAACAATCAAAACCTTTTTCCAGATAATTGATGTAAGTGGCACACTTGTTGATTCCAAATCCAAGTTGGAGTCCTTCCCTTATCATGGCTAAAGTTCTCTTTCATCTAAGTGATGTACGTGGCAAACCTTTGGATTCTACACATCTAAGTCAATGTCCCTCTCTTAGCATGAAAAGATTCATAAAGGAAAAAGTGGCATTGCTCTACACTGAGTTAAAGCTTCTTCCTTCATGACATTTCAATTCTCCTATAAAGGAAGATGTGGCATTGATGGATTCCATACATCCCAGTTAAAGCTACTTCCTTTATAAATCAATTTTTCAATGTTTGTGATGAATAGGTGAGATATCTCCCTTTAGAGATGACAAATTCTCTCTCTCAGTTACACTTTTAGCTTCAATCTTGGGTTTTGAACAAGACACAAATACTCTTTTAGCTTCAATCTTGGGCTTTGAACAAGACACAAATACTCTTTTAGCTTCAATCGTGGGCTTTGAACAAGACACCAAACAATTTCCTCCCATAGAATAGGAGGAACTACAAACGCTCTGATTTCCCGAAGTCTCTTTATGGGAATACGTAGGCACAAGATTGTGAAATCGTAGCGAGCGCACTAACCAAAAATCTTAGGTCAAGTACCTTCCCAAAAACAATAAAAAAACCATAAAAACAATAAAAAATTTCCTCAGTTTTCCCAAAGGAGAAACTTTTCCTATTCAACAACAAATGGATTTAAGCAATCAAGCAATTCAACAGTTGAAACATATGCAAATAAAGGTTCCTATAGATTACTATTGATACTCTGGGTGTTAATAACTTTCCCTTGTATAACCAACCCCCGATTCCAGATATCTTCGCATTTGTAGGGAAAAACACTTGCCTGCAGGATTAGTTTAAGATATCTTCCCCTTCCTTTTAAGCTTCATAGGATAAAAATAGAAAGTATAAAGTAGCACTAAAAGCGGTAGTGGTCGCGTCACAAAAAATTGGAGCTACATAAAAATGGCGACTCTGCTAGGGACTTTCCTATCTCCTAAGAGGGTTAAGCCTTACATTGCATATTTTTGTTGTTTTATTTGCTTTCTCATTATTTAATGTTTCCATCATACTACCTGCTTATCTGCCATATTTGTTTAATTTGTTTTTTATCTGGGAATGTGATTAATACACATGTGGTGAGTCCAAAAGTCCTCAGTGGGCTTAATAGCATATTTTAAGATAGGAGGTGGCAGACTCAAGAAGGCTTATAGGGAGTGAATCCCGACCAAGCTAACTTTAAAGTCCACCGAATCAGTAGTGGTACCCTTTTGGAATTACTGGTGTTAAGCGAGCAAGTCGTAAAAACATTACTTTTTACACTGGGCACCCGTGAAACTGAGGATTAGTAAAGGTTTAACCATTCGGCCATTTTAGGATGTAGTGCGGTAACTATCGAGAATAGTTGATACGTGATACTACACTCGAATGAGATCCGTCTTATGGATATTACAGCTCTCATGAGTCAGTCAGTTTGCTGATAATATTCTTAAGAGGGGTCAATGATTTTGGGAACCTTGTTAAAACCCGTTCTACAGGTACAAAAAGAACCCCTAGTACATACCTTTGGGATGGGTTGACCCATGGCTCCATGCTCGTGATGATAAACCCTTAAACCCATGTTTTCATGTATTTGTGTTTGTTGCATTCATGCATTCATGCATCCATAAAAAACTTTCCAAAAAAAAATTTCTCAAAAAATTTTCAATAGAACTAAAAAAAACAGGGTGTTCTAAATATCAGAAACCGCGTTATAGATTTTGGTAGAAGAAAAACTTAGAAGTACACCTTCAGAAATCCAAAACTTGAAGATCTGAGAAGATTGGGAAGGTTGATTACTAATCCAGAAGCATTCAGAGCTAAGTATGTGGGACTTTTATCCCTTTTAAAAGTCAACATGGTGGAAGGAGTCCTATCTACATTGGTTCAGTTTTATGATCCAGTGTACCATTGCTTCACGTTTCCAGATTATCAGCTCACACCAACATTGGAAGAATACTCTCATTTGATTGATTTACCTATCAGTGATCATGATCCATTCTCTGGACTGGAAGAAATTTATAAAGATAAAATCATTGCAAGAGTCACCTCTTTAGAAATATCATATATCAAAACTCACATGACCACTAAGGGAGGAATTCAAAGTCTACCAGCTAGGTTTTTGTTGGAAAAAGCCCTATACTTTTCCAGTATAGGAAACATAGTTGCTTTTGAGGATAACTTTGTTCTACTCACTTATGGATTATTCCTTTTCCCCAACATTGACAATTTATTCGACATAAACGCAATCAAGATATTCTTAATTGGGAACCCAGTCCCAACTTTGCTGGAAGATGCTTACCACTCAGTGCATTTAAGGAACTTGTATAGCGGAGGAATGATTACATGTTGTGTACCATTACTCTACAAATGGTTTATTTCTCACTTACCTAAATCTGATGGTTTGTGGGATCTCAAAAGTGGTATGCGATGGTCGCAAAAGATTATGTCTCTCACCCATTCCAACATAGATTAGTACAATCGGGTCTATGACGGGATAAAGATCATTAACAAATGTGGAATTTTCCCCAATGTACCCGTCATTGGTACTAAAGGAGGGATCAATTATCACCCAGTTTTGGCTCGTCGTCAGCTTGGATACCAGATGAAGGATATACCTTACAACATTCATCTGGAAGGTCTTTTCTTCAAGGAAGGAGAAAATGATAGAGCACCCAAGGAAGAAATTATGCATGTCTGGCATCATGTTCATAGGAAAGGAAGAGAGTCTCTGGGAAAACCAAATTGCATCTCCGCAGAGTCTTATCACAAATGGGTACAAACTAGAGCCATCAAGTTAAAAATACCTTACCCTCGTCAAGAAGTATTTTCCTTAAAAGAATCTATCCTCTACTTCATGAATGACACAGAGAAACTGCAGGTTGCTATTAACAAAACTCAATGTGAAAAGAACTCTTGGAGAAACAAGTATCAGATTGTCAGCTTGGAGTGCACAAAGACTCAAGAGTTACTAAAAGTGAACGATGCTCTGATTGAAATACTAGAGCAGCATGCTGCAGAAAGTCAAGAGGAACAGAGGAGTTTACTTTCTCCTTTCACCTGGAAAAGGATCATCGACCCGACAACGGTTGAGGAGGCCCAATCAAAGAAGCGAAAAGGGAGTCAGCAGCCAGCATCTGGACCTTTGTCGGAGACTCATGATTCATAGGCCTAGTTTTTCTTCCTGTACTTTGTAAAATAATGTACTTTTCCCTGTAAGATATTGTAATCCTTTGAATTTAATAATAAGTTTCCACCGCTGTTTGATATTTGCAACACAATTGTTAAAAGTTCCTTTTGAAACCAAAGCAAAAAGATCATTCTCATTCTTTGCATAGCATTCATCATTCTTGCATTATACATCTTTGTCATAAAGTCTCACACATGTGTCATACTTTAGAGTCAAAATGTCTCATTCGTACAATACTAGGGCCAATCAGCAAAAGAAAATGGACGATCTTGAGGAGAAAAATAGAGAGCTAAGAGAGGAAGTTGACACTCTGAAGGAAAGTCTGGAAAGACTCAACGGCATGATTGAATCCATGGCAGCATCTCATAATCAACCACTTCAAAGGACTGCGATCTCAGAAATTGTGTCTACGCCAACATTTGAGGTTCCCGTCAGTCTTCCGCAGTACAAAATGTCTAAAGATTTTCCCTGGGGCATGCCTTTCAATTTTATACCTGAGGGATATATCCCACCGGTCACTGAAGACCTAGGAGCCACAACCGAAACTTCCAGACCTGAAGGTTACAAACTTCAGGTGAACAAAGATGCAAGGGCTATGACAGAGACTCCTGTACCTGAAGGTTACAAACTTCAGGTCACCGAAGCACCAAGAGTTACCGCAGTAATGTCCATACCACAACCTGTGATACATATTATCCCAGAGGAACAGATCCTTCAGACCACCCCTGTTAAGGATGAAGAAGTATACAAAAGAATAAATGAATTCCAAGAACGGTTCTTGGAAATACAAAAAGAACTGCATGCCATTCGCAAATAGGACTTGTTTGGCAAAGATGCCACTAACCTCTGTTTGGTCCCAAACGTAAAAATGCCCCACAAGTTTAAGGTGCCCGACTTTGTAAAGTACAAAAGCAACTCTTGCCCTTAAAGTCACTTGATAATGTACGCCCAGAAGATGTCTACCCAGACAGAAAACCAACGGCTGCTAATCCATTACTTTCAAGACAGTTTAACCGGTGTCGCGCTCAAATGGTACATGGGGTTAAACCGTACAAAGATCAGTACTTTCAGAGATCTTGGGGTAGCTTTTGTTCAGCAGTACAAGTACAATTTGGATATCGCACCCGACTGAGATCAACTCAGAGCTATGTCCCAAAAAGATAAAGAAACCTTCAAGGAGTACGCTCAAAGATGGCATGAAATCACTGCCCAGATTTGTCCTCCTCTCGAGGAGAAAGAAATGACGAAGATCTTCTTGAAAACATTAAGTTCATTTTATTATGACCGAATGGTCGCCAGTGCACCTAGCGACTTTACCGAGATGGTAAACATGAGGGTACGCCTTGAGGAAGAAGTCTGAGAAGGTCGATTGGTTAAGGACTCAGAACCATCCTGTAGTAGTAAGAGATATGGGAGTGCTTTCCAAAAGAAGAAAGAACAAGATATCAGTAATATCTCGTAGGGTAAGTAAAGGCGAAGGTATCCACCTCGACAGGTAGCAACGATATCTCCTGTTATCAACCCAGCACCGATCCTGGCATATCAACTACAGGTTGCTCAGAGACAGCTAAATCAACAACTGTACCAGCAAAGGCAGCAACAACCTCTTCAGCAGGCTCGCCCGCAATACAATAACAACAATCATTTTCCCCGATCGCCAGGATTTAACCCCATACCAATGTTATATGCAGAACTATTCACACTTTTGTTAGAAAAGGGGCACGTTCAAACCAGGACTCCTCTCACAGTGCCAGATAATCCCCTTTATTGGCTCAAAGCTGATCAATCTTGCGCTTATCATCAAGGAGGACCGGGGCATAACATTGAGAACTGCCTCAGCTACAAATCTGATGTACAAAGGCTCATCAAAAGCACAGCTTTATCTTTCAAATATACGAATCCGAATGTTCAAACAAACCCGTTGCCACAACTTGAAAAGGCTTCAATAAACTTGATAGATAAAGGACTCAGCAGCAGTTATCAAATTCACAATGTACGCCTACTAGGAACAAATCTGGTAAAAATGCATTGCAGGCAAATAGGGTATGGCCATGTACCATCTCACAACTATAATCAATGCGACATTTGTTCCAAGAACAATCAAGGATGCATCGTTGTACAATCAGCTCTTCAAGAACAAATGGATCTAGGTTGGATCCAAGATCACCGGATTCGTGGAATAAATATGGCCTATGAACATCCAGACATTGTTCAAAATCATGAGATTTGCGCAATGAATGTCAATCTAGTGGCAATGCACTCAAGACAAAGTCAGTATCACAATTTACCGCTGCACGACTACAACACTTGCCCGATTTGCTCAAAAGACAATCAAGGATGTTTCTTTGTACAAGAAGCCCTCCAGCGTCAAATGGACCTAGGATGGATCCAAGATTACCATGGAAGGGTTAATTACCAGGTCCACATGGTTCATATTTTCGACATTCCTTTAATGAATACCAGTTTGGTAGAATTACATGCCAAGCAAGTCAGACTTGGTTTTCTGTCTTCGCATGATTATCAAGATTGCAAAGATTGCTCCAAAAATGATCAAGGTTGCACACTTGTACAAAGAACTCTTCAACATCTATTCGACCATCGGTGGCTTCTAATCTACCAGGATGAAAACACACATCAAGTTAGCATAACTAATGGAAATCCAGATAGACACCAAAGTTGTGACATCCGCTTGCTGGAGACAGATTTGGTAAAGAGGCACTGCATACAGAGTGGATACGGCCGTGTGCCACCTCACAATTATGAACGCTGCCGAATATGTTCAAAAAATAGCCAAGGGTGCTACATTGTGCGAGCAGCTCTCTAGAATCAAGTAGACCAAGGGGAAACCCAACTATGCCTAAATTCTCAGACAATCAATATGGTGCAAGGTTTCCCAGGACAACATGCATTTTATGACATTAAAAACATTAAAACATCATTGGTCAAAATTCAAAAATGCCTGTGCAGACTTGACTATATTGGTCCAAGTCGCCATGATCACTCAACTTGCAGAAAATGTCGCAGAAGCCGACATGGCTGCTTCCTTGTCTAGAGCGAGATTCAAGAACTGTTGTACAAAAGAACCATCACAATTTTGAATAAAAGAGAGCCTGCTAATTATGGAATTAACGATGATGTTTTCACCGTAATTCCTCTGTCAATGAGCCAACACGTTTGGAAATCCCTTTCGATAGTGGAAAAATTTCCAATTTTCCTGACCTGGAACCAATTGAGGTTACTTATGACAGTTGAAAGGCCAAAATAACCCTTTTGGTCATCTATTTTCCAGGCCCAGTGCTAGACGAGTCGGAGAATGTTATTTTGTATAAGTACGGTGCAACCACAATAGAAGATGGAAAAGAAGTTCCGCTGCCATCCATTGTCAATATTGCTGATGTCAGCAGGGTCACCCGAAGTGGTCAAATCTTCAATAGAGGAGTTGGAGATCCTGTAAAAGAAAAGGAACCTCAAACTGAAGTTCCTAACCAATAAGCTAGTCAATCATGAAACACGGAGCCTGTGAAAAATAACGATGAAATTTTAAAACTCATCCAGAGAAGTAAATACAACATTGTGGATCAACTATTATAAACTCCTTCTTGAATATCCGTGTTATCTCTCCTGCTCAATTCAGAAGCTCACCGAGAAGCTCTACAGAAAGTCTTGGAACAAGCCTTTTTAGAACAAGATTTAACAGTGGGCCAGTTTGACAGCATTATTTCCAACATCACTTCCTGCAACAGTTTGGGTTTCAATGATGAAAAACTTCTAGAGGAAGGCAAGAATCATAACATGGCACTCAATATCACAATCAATTTCCAGGATGATGCTTTAGCAATTGTGCTAGTAGACACGGGTTCATCCTTGAATGTCATGCCAAGATCAACTCTGGTACAATTATCTTTCCAAGGCACCCCCAAGAGAGGTAGTGAGATCATAGTCAAAGCTTTTGATGGATCCAGGAAGACAATTATCGGCGAAGTTGAACTTCCCATAACCATTAGTCCCCACACTTTCCAAGTCACCTTCCAAGTCATGGACATCCGAGCGACATACAGTTGTTTATTGGGACGACTTGGGAATCATGAAGCAGGGGCAGTCACTTCAACACTTTAATAAAAGCTGAAGTTTGTAAAGAACAACAAGTTGGTCACAGTATATGGAGAACGAGCTTTAATTGTAAGCAATCTATCGTCATTCTCATATTTAGAGCCAGAATTCATTGGAACTCAATTTCAAGCACTCTCTGTGAGCAATGAGAATCATCAAGAAAAAGGAACGTCAATTTCCTCATACAAATACGCTCTCCAAATAATGAGAAACAGTGACATAAAAGGATGGGGGCAAGCTGTGATTCCTGTTGATAATAAGACAAGAAAATTTCTCGGTTTTTCTCCAGCACTTACCAAGACTACAAAAAAGGACGAGGTCACTCGACCTATTCAAGATTTCTTCCACAGTGGAGGCTTCCTCCAACCAATTTCTCAAGAAGTCCACACCATCGAGGAAAATAATTCTTCCGATACGGATGAAGAATGGAAATCATATTTCAACAATGAAGGATATATATCTCAAGAAGAAACATACATGCCATTTTGCTCTCCAAAGAAAAGTCCCAGATATATACCAATATCAGATGTCATAATGATCTAGGGAGATTGCGATCCCGAAGGATGCCGAGCTCCACCCAACTCATTGGAAGAAGATACTCTAATGAAAGATAGCTTCGATTATAACTCATATGATCCCATGAATGATTTGTGTAACACCCCAAATTTGTAAGAATATTTATTTAATTTATTTAAATATAATATTCGTGAATTTTAGTGAATTTTGGTGGTTTGTGTTGACGTCGGTATTTTGTGGAGTTTTGGTTATTTATTTAAATAATAGTATATAATATGGAATATATTAGTATTATTATTAATTTAAATAATATTAGATGAACTAAGGGTAAATTGGACTTTAAGGAGGAGTTAGTGAGGGTAATATTGGGAAAGCCCATTATGGAAGCCCAAGGGCTTGGTTTAATAAAAAGGAGAAATTGAGAGGAATATGATTCATTTTGTTAGATTATGAAAAGAAGGAAAAGGCTAGAGCTCTGAGAAAAGAGGGAAAAGCTTAGGATTCGAGAAGGTTTCCAAGAGCTCAAGACAGAAAGGTTTGGAATCGACAATCTAAGGTATGAAGGGTATTACCTTTCATTGTTTTCAATATAGGAATTCGATGTATTTAAAGTGGATTATGGGGTTTATGTGATTTCGTAGGTTTATGAATAAATTAAGGAAATTATGATGTATTAGTGAGGTTTATGTGATTTTTGTGTGTTTATGAGTAAATTGAGGAAACTATGATATTTTCGTGGGTTGATGACGAAGGTGAAGGGGTCGTGAGGACTTTGGGGATATTGGGGTTTTGTGAAGGTTTATGTGATTTTGAGGTTTAGGACAGTGTAATAAATCGATCTAATAGTCGTAGGTTTTGTGCCTTTGATGCCATAATGCCTTAGGGATGTTTTGGAGATGTTTTTGGGGTAATTGGGGCTGAACCCGTAAGGTTTTTGGGGTCTGATGTGCTACTGGTGCGTAGCAGCGATTGTAGGAAATTGTGACCTCGCAAAGCGAACAAATCATTCGCAAAGCGAACAGTCACTCCAGATTCGCAAAGCGAACGTTCCAGCGGATGGCTGCTGTTTGTGAAATTTCTTTGTAATTCTTGTGTTGTCTTGATGTTTTGAGCTGTGATTGTTTTGATGAATTGTTATGAGTATATTGATGATTGTGAGATGATGACACATGATGTTTTGGTGATTTAATTAATGACATGATTAACATGAAATTTTGATGAATGATGTTGCACGTAAAGATTCTGTTGATGATGATGATTATGACGTTGTGCATCATGCATTCATAGCATTTTTAGACTTTGGTCTATTGTGGCTTCAATCTCATTGTATGGATGTGAGGTATTTTGACGTGCTCCAGTTTTTGTGTAGAATCGATCCTATTGACGAGGATCTTTGGAGGGTGATGGCCTAGTGTCCATCGACTTTGACGAATTGGTACCACATGCATGAGTCTTGTTGTGCATTGCATTTATTTGGCATTGATGTGATTTATGATATCGTAATTTTGATGTTTTCCTTTGTGACGACCCTGATGATGTTGTATATGATAATGACGCCATTTTATGCATATCTTATTTTTATATTGATTATAATGAATTGTGATTACTCACCCTGCCTGTTTGAATGTTGCCTCCACGTGGGTAACGTGCAGGTGATCAGGCTTAGCTGGATGCCTTCGAGGACATTTGGAGTTTATTTTGCTTTTGGTCGATGTAGAAGGTCTTGCTCTGATATTGTAACATCGGGTTGGGTCGTTGAGTCGAACCATATTGAATTGTTATTTTGTTGTTTTTTTTGAAGGATTATGGTTTTTATTTTTAAAACCCTTTTTATTATTGTGGTTATGGTGGTTCCGCTGCTAATTTGATGGTTTTTTAATATTTTGGGGAAAACCCGTGTTTAAAGAGCAAATGTTTTATTTTGAGTTTATTGGGAAAATGTGCACCCTTTGAGGTGGTTCTGATTTTACTCTGATAATTTGTGTATTTTGCCGTGTATATTTGTGGGGTAGAAAAGGGTGTTACAATTTGCCCATTTGGAGACCTTACATGGAAGATTCAGGGCATAAAAACCAGCCAAAGAATGCATATCTGCTGAATGACCTTGAGAAAAATCCAACTGTTCTCCCAGAATCGTGGAAACCTTACCAGTAAAATTTTGAAGATGTCAAACATCATGTTGATGAAGTTGCAAGAATCGCTGGACAAGAATTTATCAACTTTGCATTTTCTGAGGTCAATGTCATTGAAAGAGATGATTCGTCTATCCCCTCAGAAACTTGGGAAACATTGGGGCAGCCAAGTGGGAAATATGACTTTCTAGTAAAGTACACTGCTCCGGAAAGTTCTCATATCAGATATGAAGACATCCAGCCCACTGGATGGGGAGATTCCCCTAAAAAGGAAGATACTAATGAAAGAACAACAGAAAATACCTCTTACGATAACTCTGTATGGGAAGAAGACTCCACTGATCCAACTCCGCCAGAAATCAGTACTATCACTAAAGACAATCCTGGAAGGAAAGTACCAGACTTTGTAATCCACAAAGGAGTTCGTCACAACTGGGTCGCTGTTGATATCCTAGATTTCGTCCATGTTTCAAAGTAATTGCCTTGTCTTTATTTTGACCTTTCACTTTTGCCATGGCGAAAAGGATGTTTTATAAGGCTTGCTTTTCTATAAATATCCCTCTTCGCTTCGCCCATAGCAAAAGAGTTTTGTTTTATAAGGTTTGTGTTTCAAGAATCGACAAATCATAAATTAGAATGTCATTATGAATTCTTACATTTATTGCTATTTTCACTTTTTGCTTTTCCAGAAAATGGTAATCCTAAAAAATAGACAAAATAAAAATAAGTATTTTTTCAAAATACACTGCACACACTTTTGCATTCTCTCTTTCTTTTCTGAAAAGAATCATCACATTATGAAGATTATTTGTTTTAAACCCCATTGAAACATATGATCCAATGCCTTCTACCAACTTTGAGTTCCCGATATTTGAAGCCGAAGAAGAAGGGGACGAAGAAATTCCGGATGAGATCTCTCGATTACTCAGACATGAGGAAGAGTCAATTCAACCTTACAAAGAACCATTGGAAACAGTCAATTTAGGTTCAGAATAGGAGAGAAAAGAAGTTAAAATTGGAGCACTACTTAGTCTAACTGTCAAAGAAGGCCTGATAGAACTACTCAAAGAATTTTCAGATGTGTTTGCTTGGTCCTACCAAGACATGTCAGGGTTTGATAGCAACATCGTGGAACATCACTTGCCACTGAAACCATAATGTCCTCTGGTCAAACAAAAATTGAGAAGGACTCACCCAGATATGGCCATCAAAATTAAGGAAGAAATGCAGAAACAGATCAATGCAGGTTTCCTTGCAACCTAAGAATATCCTCAATGGCTAGCCAATATAGTGCCAGTTCCCAAGAAAGGCGAAAAAGTCAGAATGTGTGTAGACTACATGGATTTAAACAAAGCAAGTCCAAAGGATGATTTCCCCTACCACACATTGACATGCTAGTTGAAAGCACATCAAAATTCAAAGTCTTCTCCTTGATGGACGGATTTTCGGGCTATAATCAAATCAAAATGGAACCAAAAGATATGGAGAAAACTTCATTCATCACCCCACGGGGAACCTTTTGCTACAAACTAATGTCGTTTGGTCTAAAGAAAGCAGGAGCAACTTATCAAAGGGATATGACAACTCTGTTTCACGAAATGATCCACAAAGAAATTGAAGTGTACGTCGATGAAATGATTGCCAAATCTAAAACATAAGAAGAACGTGTGGAACACCTATCAAAGTTATTCCAGCATTTGAGAAAATACAAACTCCGCTTGAATAGCAATTAATGCACATTCGGTGTTCGTTCAGGAAAGCTCTTGGGATTCATTGTCAGCCAAAAAGGAATTGAGGTTGATCTCGACAAAGTCAAGGCAATTCAAGAGATGCCTTCTCCCAAAGACTGAAAAACAAGTAAGAAGATTTTTGGGACATCTGAATAACATCTCGAGATTCATATTCCTCATGAGCGTGACATGCGCGCCAATCTTCAAACTCCTCAGATAGAACCAAAGCTGTATATGGACAGAGGATTGCCAGAAAGCTTTTGACAGCATCAAAGAATATCTGCTAAATCCTCCTATTTTGTCCCCTCCAGTGGAAGGAAGACCATTGATCATCTACTTAACAGTCTTGAAAGACTCCAAGGGCTGTGTGCTTGGCCAACAAGATGAAACAAAAAGAAAAGAGTCTGCCATTTATTACTTAAGCAAGAAGTTCACGGACTGTGAAACTCGATACACTATACTCGAGAAAACTTTTTGCGCTCTAGCTTGGGTAGCTAAACATCTTTGCCAGTACATGATTTGTCACACTACTTGGTTAATCTCCGAAATTGATCCGATCAAGTACGTATTTGAAAATCCTGCTTTAACAGGAAGGATTGCCCATTGGCTGATGTTGTTATCAGAATACGACATCGAGTACCACGCTCAGAAAGCCGTCAAAGGAAATGTTTTAACCGATCACCTGGCTCACTTACCAATTGATAATAATGAATCAATCATATTTGAATTCCTAAATGAGGATGTGATGTACTTAAAGATGAAAGATTGCGATGAACTGCTACTAGACGAAGGGCCAGAGCCAGGATCCCAATGGGGACTAATATTCGACGGAGCTGTCAATGCTTATGGAAATGGAATTGGGGCAATCATTGTTACACCTCAGGGTAGCCATATTCCTTTCACCGCCAGATTGGCATTCAAGTGTACAAACAATGAGGCTGGATATGAAGCTTGCATCACGGGTCTCGAAGAAGCTATCGACTTAAGGATAAAGAACTTGGATGTGTATGGAGGCTCAGCCCTGGTTATAAATCAGATCAAAGGAGTGTGAGACACACGTCAACTTGGATTGATCCCTTACAAAGACTACGCAAGAAGGTTATTACCCTTCTTCAACAAGATTGATTTTCATCACATTCCTCATGAAGAACATACCGTATCCTCCATAATTAGTGGGAATCCATGGAACGACATACCCAAGATTGACATAATGCGCCTTGATAGGCCTGCTTACATATTTACAGTAGAAGTCATCATCGATGACAAACCATGGTATCATGATATCAAATGCTTCTTTCAAATAGAGGAATACCCGCCTGGGGCATTCAGAAAAGATAAGAAGACTCTTAGAAGACTAGTTCACAACTTCTTTCTGAATAATCATGTGCTATATAAAAGAAACTTCGACATGGTTTTGCTTAGATGTGTGGTGAAGCTAGCAGGATTATACTTGAGTGAATCGCATACTCAAAGATACAACAGAGTCACCACCGAACTTTATTTAGTCCCAAAGGACAGGGAAAATATCGATAAAACCCAAGGGGAAGAGAAATGGGTCAGGGGGTCGATTATGCGAAAGGAAGGTACTAGCACCTTACGCATCTGCCGTACTCGACGAGAACCATTTCCCTTGCTTCTAGGCATGGATGCGTTATCTATCTAAAGGCTTCTAGCTTAAAAAGAAGAGGAGAGAAAGGAGAAAAAAGAAAAAGAAAGAAAGTGCTCGTGGAGGATTTGGGCCCTCGTGCCTACGTACCTTCATAGTGCAATGATGAAATCAGAGCGCCGTAGTTCATGGAACCAGGGAAAGAGAAGAGGAATGGAAGAAAGTGGAAGTGTGATGGCCAAGATCATCGCGATCTCGTGCCCGACCAACGAAAAGGTATTGAACCAAAAGAGGTTGATAACTGCCGAGGATTCGGTGTTAACAGAGAAACTGTGATTAACCGAAAGGAAATAAGTGATTAACCAATAGAAGGTGATTAACTCGAAAGGGGCTCAATGTTTTAACAGACAGGTTGTGGTTAACTGAAAAATGGGTGATTAACCAAGGGAAGGTGATTAACCCAAGAGAAACTCAGTATGTTAACAGACAGACCGTGATTAACTGAGAAGAAGTGCAAATTAGTGTTTTAACTGACAAGCAGTGGTTAACCAATCAAAGGGAGAAGAACCAAGAGAAGGTTGCAAACTCCACAAAAGTTTTGGGGTTTAACAGGAAGACTCTGTTTAACCGAAGAAAAAGGGATTGAGACTCTTCTGGGGAATCAAAAGGCAATGATTGACCACAAGAAAAGAATATTGACAAAAGAGAGATTGAAAGGAGCAAGAGTGATCAAGGATCGACTCGGCTGGGGATTGAGATACACTACCGCCTGGAGATAGAGATGACTAGGCCAGGCGCAGGGTCATTCATCCCCTACCTGAAGTAGTTAGAATAAGAGTAGGAATTCTCCATTCTCATTCCTTCTCTAACACACAGGGTGTAGTGTAGAAGTTGAAAAGAACATCGTAACAGCTCCGAGTTGTACAATGCTTCAGTGTCGCGCGAAAACTCTGACTCCGCGGGGGAGGAAGAGAGAGAAGGCTCAAAAGGAAGCCTAAAGAGTAGTGCCAACGGGAAGATTAATAATCGAAACAAATTTTCGATTAATTAATTAAAAGGGAGGAATATGCTAATAATTTTCCAAAATGAATTGAAAAATTATTAAAGCAAAGGGTGCATTATTGATTATACAAGATTAAGCTTATTCTTCAAAGAACAAACTTAAATCAAACATGAATGAAAAGTACAAAACGGTACCAAATGACATTCAATATGCATCACAAATCATGCCATTATGGATAAAAATGTGCAAGAATGATCATGTTCAAACAATGCCAAAAATGTGCACAATTATAGAATCGAAAGATCGAGCATCGGAAAATACACAATCATGCCTCAAACTGAAACAAAACAGAACCTAAAACATCCATAAAAATCAATTATATTAATCTATGGAGGTTAGGGGAGGAAAGCATGGCAAACAAGCTTGAAAAACACCAAAAAAATGTACTCTATACAATGGTAATTGATTACCACAAAACAGGTAATCGGTTACTTGCTTGAAAAAAGCAGCACTGGTGAAAATTATGCAGAGTAATCGGTTACCACTGTTTCAGTGGCAAAAACAGCTTTTCAAAAAGCACTTTCAGCACCTAAATCACTTGTCCAAACTATCACATGCTAGGGTATGAATTTGTACACAAAAATCAAGTTTAACAATAGCAAAAAATAACAATGGAATCAATTAAATCATCAAGATCATGGATCAAGTAATGGCATAATCAATTACACACAAAAAGCACTGAAACTACATCGCGAATGATACAAAAACGTTCTAAACAGTAAAATGTGCAAAGAAAGACCAACCTTCAAGGCTGAGATGTGCCTTGGATGTTGTTGCAAATGAATTTTGATGAAGATAATCAAAGAAAACCAGAGGAATCTTCAATTGCAGCTGAATCATATCAAAACCAATTAAATTGCGACGAATCTCCAAAATATGAATTCACACTATAGAATCTTGAAGCAAACACTTGAGATGATTCCAAAAGCTAATAAAACTCCAGAAAATCAAGTATAATTGCAAGGTGATAAAGGTTAAGCTCAAGAAATAATCACTTCCTAGGTGAAAGTGATTATTCTTCAATGGTGAAGAGCTATAGTGAGGTTTGGGAAGAAAATGGAGATGAAGATGAAGAAGTTGCAGAAAAAAATCAGAAAGAATATGGGAGAATTGAGAGCGAAGTGTGAGAAATGTGTGAAATGGTTGAGGGTCCTTGAAAAATGATTGAAGGTTTGTTTATATAGAGTTTTAGTTTGGAGTTGATAGGTTTGGAATGTGCTTTATGTGACGCCCCCAATCTAATACCCCCAAAAACACGCAATTAAGGCGGTAAAAGAAAATTCGAAAATTCGTCAGAGTATATTTGAAATACGGCATAGAAAAGGGAATCACATCAAAGTAACAAATACAGAACACATAACATGCAACACCTGCCCATAATGATATGCAACTGTGGGGTAGCAATCATACAGAGGAAACTTTGTTCCTTACACCCACTTTTCAGAAATTAGAATTAAAGCGGAAAATCTAAAATCTGATTAACATATATACATATACACATATAAACAGTTTGTCATACATCAGGTAGCATATGTACAACCAAAATATATCATCAGATATACAAAATAATAGCACGCGGCCACCCTAACTACCCGGAGTCACATATCAGAGCCGACCGACCAAAAATAATGAAGACGCAACGCTTCACAAAAAGGAATACCTCCAGCAGCTCTAATCTGCAACGCCTCATAGAGCGTTATAAAACAGCAGAAGGGTGAGAAAAACAACCATAATATAATTGAATAAAATTATATATATAAACACAAAAATGCACAAGTAACACATTCTCACCACAACCACATATAACATAATACCGCACAATTCTCAAGCATCGAATACCATTACACACCACACATATACCATACAATCATCAATCACATTCACAAATTCACACACAATTAATTCATGATTTATGCAATGCACATATACCGACACAACGACTCTATGCACATGCCATGCGGTACCGACTTCCAATGTCTCATGTCTCATCATCAGTTCACTCAGGAACTATTGGAACCATCGCTCGTTACTGAGAATCTTAAGTAACTCCCCGTCGGGCCTACGATGTTCACCCGTCGCTTTAGGTCCTCAGGCAACGCCTCATATTTTCGAGGCACACGACGTTAAGGATTGCTTTAAGTCTCCAAAGGAGCCCACAATCGTCTATAACCACCGCTTTAGGTCCTCAGGCAGCGCCTCATATTTTCGAGGCACACGATGTTATAGCGGATTCCATCAGGAACCAAACCGCCACTCAGGACGTTTCAACAATGCACATCATGATGCTTGGCATACAATGACTCATGACATTCACATTGCATGCACACACACATCCACAATCATGCATATATCATCAAATACCACACTTAGCATTTTCTTGCCTTTCGGCCACAAATCATCATCACAACATTTCATCAAAAACAGCTATTCACGATTAATCGGTAAAGTCGGCCAAAAGTCGGCTAAAAATAATATTTTTCTTCACCAAATCGTAGAACATATTTTTAGCTTCAGATCGATATAAAGAACAGCTAAAACGGATAAACGACGAAAAAGTTATGCAACTTTTAAAAAACCAAATTTTTGAAAAAGAACAGCAGAGTGCAATCGATTTACACCTGTGTGCAATCGATTGCACCGCCCCAGAAATCACATTTTTTGCCCTTTTTTTCATGTGCAATCGATTTGTATCCTGCTGCAATCGATTGCACCTGTTAAAAACCAGAAAAATGAGCTGCTGCCTCTACACAAAACCCTCCGGAAACCCGACCGATTCAATTATTTTCTTCCGAATAAATACATGGTAATATCACATAAATACATACCAACATATTAGGATCAAGAAAAACCCGATTCCACGACTTTTATTTTTCACCAAAATCTCACATTTTCAAAACCCAAAAATGTCAAAACTCACAATATCAACCGATTTCAACGAAACGAGTCTCTATAATCTCGGCCTAACCTCATACGACTAATCTATGCAATTTATTTCGAAATTCATCCGTGAAAACATCGATTTCTACTCGTTTATCTCATTTCGACCTATATTTGAAAAAAACAACAAAACTTCCACACAAACATACATAATCATACACAATCATAGTATAATCGAGTTTCGCACCCTTACCCGATTTAATCGATTCCTAGAACTTGTTCTCTTGATTTCCCAAGCTTTTCTCCAATTTCTCTCTTCTCCTCTTTTCTTCTCTTTTCTTCTTTCTACTTTTCTTTCTATTTTTTCTTTTTCTTCTATTTCTACTTTTCTTTTCTTTACTAACTTAACAAAATACACCCAAATGCCCAAAATACCCCTACACTCAAATTTCCCGCAAACGATCCCAAAACGCGATAAAATATAATCACGAAGAAAAATAACACATTTTCACATAAAATTCGAAAATAAAATAAAATAATAATAGAATAATAATAAAATAATAAAAAACGACTCAATTAAATAAAAATACTAAAACTGGGGCGTTACAACTCTCCCCCACTTAGAAATTTCCGTCCTCGAAAATATACCGAGACGAACAACTCCGGACACGACTCTCGCATCCGACTAACAAACCAACATGCCAACAAAAGGCACACCACAAATAACACAACAACAACGACAAGATGCAAAGCCCATACAATGCACTTGACGACCAATTCACAACTCAAAGAAAACCACGATACCAACACACAGGTTCACTCTAGAACCGAAACACAACAAGATCGTTACCATCAACATAGATAACACTCCCCTAATTCACCACAAGGAATTAGCCACACACACTCGAACCATCACGATGGAAACGAGGCAACAACACAAACAAGAACACAAGTTCCACGACACAACATCGATTCCACAACCTCTACAAAACCAGAATACCAACATCCTTGTCACACAACCTTATTACAACAATGCTACGATTCCCAATCGAACATATAACCAAAACATCCATCTACATAGTAGCCCATGAATAATATTTAAACCTTTCACCTAACACTTCCATTCTGAAACGTCCAATGGTCTCATCATTCCTACATGTTTCCAATGTTCAACCTATGAACTCTTACAAGTCACACATGCATATACGAATCCTGCCACCTCACGCTTCCGTTGCACACTCTGATTACTCGTAACCATCAAAACTATCAATTTCACGTCCAAAGTCTAACTCTTTCTCATATTCGCCAAAAATCACTGGTCACTTTAATATTACCAACCTCACACTCTCCTGTGTTATCTCATACACCATACACCAGTCTCGGAATTGCTCAAATAATTCTAACTCCCTGACCATCAAAACAGACATGCATAGAAACTTCCGACTTAACTTTTCAAGCACAACAACAGCTTCTCCCCGAAGGATAATCCAAGCCAAATTCATAACTCATCACAAACTCTAACCATCCTTGTTGTCTCATACTCTATTCCTTTAGACCAAACAAGTACTCAATATCCTTGCGATTACCAAACACTTCGAACCTAGAACCATAAAGATAATACCTCCAAATATTCCAACACAATACCACCACAACCAATTCCAAATCCATAATAATACAGATCCTTTTATAAATCCTCAATTGTCGTAAAGCATAAGCCACGACTTTACCCTCTTGCATTACCACGTTGACTAAACTCATCAAAGACACATCACAATACCCCACAACCGGTTTATTAGGATCACACAAAATCAAAGCTGAAACCGTAGACAACTTCTACTCCAGCTCACCAAAACTTACTCACAACGAACATCCAAACAAACGACTCACCCTTTGTAAGTCAACTGAGATACCAGAAGTACGAACTTAACAAAGTCTTCCATAACCTGTAATAACAACCAACTGAGTCCAAAAGTTTCTAATCTCCTTAACTAACTTCAGAGCCTCTCATGTAGAACTACATCTACTTCCGATGGATCCATTATCCATACTCTCATCTGAAATAACATTTCCAAGAAACTAACCCTTTTCAACCAAAATTCCCACTCGAATAACTTAGCATAGAACTTCATCTCTTTTCAACACTTGTAATTCAAATCTCAAACACTTTACTCATTCTTCCTCTGAGAGTATAACAAATCCAAATATCCTCAATCGAAACCACTACGAACTTATCCAATTAAATATGGAAGATACGATTCCTCTACTCCATAAACATTGGAGACACGTTACTAACACCAAATACCATCACTGTACGTTGCAATTCCCAAATAAAATCCAAAAGATATAAATCCTTAAAGCTTTTGCAAAACTTTTCACTGGGTAACTGGTTACTCACATACAAGCTTAACCGAGTAAATAACAACCTATTCCGAGGATAACAAACCTAACCAGTCACATTAAATCGATCAAAGCCTCAACTCACACAGTTCACCACTCTTATCCAACATTCCAAACAATTGTAATTCACTCAAACTCAACCAAACCATTCTAGTCATCTGTTCATGAAAGTGGACACTTATTCTCAATCATTACCTTATTCAACTGTTAGTAATCCATACCCAATTTCTTCTCCTGACCGTCCAATTCCGCAATTCCAACATGTATCAACAACCAACCAAAAATAATTCTCAAACACAATGTTACATCCACCCACAAGGGTTTCCTCACAATTTCCATTAATGCCTTAAAACTCCAAAGACTCCAAACCCACCAGAACCCTAAGTTTGCTGTCCATAGTCTCAATACCATTATACTTGTTATTCCATTCCATCATCCTTCCTTTTGTTACCAACAATACTGGAGCTCTCTAAGACAACACCTTAATGTTCCATCCAAAAACACATCTGAAAACTATGCCCAACTGACGGCCCATCACTGCGACTTCCTGCCAATTCCCAGAACACTACCATCACAGACAAAACAAATTTCTTAGTCTCATCTACTAAGAGTTTCCTACTTACTTAGCAAACATAAACCTCCACTATTCACCTTCGTCCAATTAAGTTCAATCTCCATTCTCTGTGAAGCAGTCCTTAAATAAAATCCAATCATTCTCTCTCAATGACTTCCCAACTGGACTAACATACCAAAACCTCTAATCCATTTCATCTTCCGATATTAGAATCTTCATCGACTCATCAAAACAATCTGTAATCATCTCCTTAAATTCCAAACAACTCATTTCACACACTATCAAAGCTGGAAAGACCCTCCTATTCCATCCAACATAATTTCCGTCTGCTATCAACAAGAGATTAAGGGTGATCAGTTCCTCAATTTGCCAATAGACAGTCGACAATCATGATGGGGCATAAACCGTCTTTACCAAACTATAATAGCATTTCTTGCATCCTGCATAAAACTACCTAAGGCACAAATCCTTAGTAGACATAAACCTTACCTCCGCATTTCTTACGGAATCGGGAACAACACTGTCCAAACAACACTTACAATCTTGCAATTCACAACACACTGAGCCAGCGCTCCACACCTGAAGCAACATGGAGAAGTACCAGCTTCTCCCCCACTTATCTCATTCTAACTCCTGAAAACAAAGGATTAGAAAACCAGAAAGCACTGACAGTGTTTCACACACATATCACGTACTAAGGAACAAACAACACCGACAGTATTCAACTGTCACACCAATAGACTCAACAAATGACTCAACACTGGCTCTGATACCACTTAATGTGACGCCCCCAATCTAATACCCCCAAAAACACGCAATTAAGGCGGTAAAAGAAAATTCGAAAATTCGTCAGAGTATATTTGAAATACGGCATAGAAAGGGGAATCACATCAAAGTAACCAAACATACACATAACATGCAACACCTGCCCATAATGATATGCAACTGTGGGGTAGCAATCATACAGAGGAAACTTTGTTCCTTACACCCACTTTTCAGAAATTAGAATTAAAGCGGAAAATCTAAAATCTGATTAACATATATACATATACACATATAAACAGTTTGTCATACATCAGGTAGCATATGTACAACCAAAATATATCATCAGATATACAAAATAATAGCACGCGGCCACCCTAACTACCCGGAGTCACATATCAGAGCCGACCGACCAAAAATAATGAAGACGCAACGCTTCACAAAAAGGAATACCTCCAGCAGCTCTAATCTGCAACGCCTCATAAAGCGTTATAAAACAGCAGAAGGGTGAGAAAAACAACCATAATATAATTGAATAAAATTATATATATAAACACAAAAATGCACAAGTAACACATTCTCACCACAACCACATATAACATAATACCGCACAATTCTCAAGCATCGAATACCATTACACACCACACATATACCATACAATCATCAATCACATTCACAAATTCACACACAATTAATTCATGATTTATGCAATGCACATAGACCGACACAACGACTCTATGCACATGCCATGCGGTACCGACTTCCAATGTCTCATGTCTCATCATCAGTTCACTCAGGAACTATTGGAACCATCGCTCGTTACTGAGAATCTCAAGTAACTCCCCGTCGGGCCTACGATGTTCACCCGTCGCTTTAGGTCCTCAGGCAACGCCTCATATTTTCGAGGCACACGACGTTAAGGATTACTTTAAGTCTCCAAAGGAGCCCACAATCGTCTATAACCACCGCTTTAGGTCCTCAGGCAGCGCCTCATATTTTCGAGGCACACGATGTTATAGCGGATTCCATCAGGAACCAAACCGCCACTCAAGACGTTTCAACAATGCACATCATGATGCTTGGCATATAATGACTCATGACATTCACATTGCATGCACACATACATCCACAATCATGCATATATCATCAAATACCACACTTAGCATTTTCTTGCCTTTCGGCCACAAATCATCATCACAACATTTCATCAAAAACAGCTATTCACGATTAATCGGTAAATTCGGCCAAAAGTCGGCTAAAAATAAAATTTTTCTTCACCAAATCATAGAACATATTTTTAGCTTCAGATCGATATAAAGAACAGCTAAAACGGATAAACGACGAAAAAGTTATGCAACTTTTAAAAAACCAAATTTTTGAAAAAGAACAGCAGAGTGCAATCGATTTACACCTGTGTGCAATCGATTGCACAGCCCCAGAAATCACATTTTTCGCCCTTTTTTTCATGTGCAATCGATTTGCATCCTGCTGCAATCGATTGCACCTGTTAAAAACCAGAAAAATGAGCTGCTGCCTCTACACAAAACCCTCTGGAAACCCGACCGATTCAATTACTTTCTTCCGAATAAATACATGGTAATATTACATAAATACATACCAACATATTAGGATCAAGAAAAACCCGATTCCATGACTTTTATTTTTCACCAAAATCTCACATTTTCAAAACCCAAAAATGTCAAAACTCACAATATCAACCGATTTCAACGAAACGAGTCTCTATAATCTCGGCCTAACCTCATACGACTAATCTACGCAATTTATTTTGAAATTCATCCGTGAAAACATCGATTTCTACTCGTTTATCTCATTTCGACCTATATTTGAAAAAATAACAAAACTTCCACACAAACATACATAATCATACACAATCATAGTATAATCGAGTTTCGCACCCTTACCCGATTTAATCGATTCCTAGAACTTGTTCTCTTGATTTCCCAAGCTTTTCTCCAATTTCTCTCTTTTCTCTCTTCTCCTCTTTTCTTCTCTTTTATTATTTCTACTTTTCTTTCTATTTTTTTCTTTTTCTTCTATTTCTACTTTTCTTTTCTTTACTAACTTAACAAAATACACCCAAATGCCCAAAATACCCCTACACTCAAATTTCCCGCAAACGATCCCAAAACGCGATAAAATATAATCACGAAGAAAAATAACACATTTTCACATAAAATTCGAAAATAAAATAAAATAATAATAAAATAATAATAAAATAATAAAAAACGACTCAATTAAATAAAAATACTAAAACTGGGGCGTTACACTTTAGACTTAGCCTTGGATCTAGGTTGGGAGTTAGTTACACTTGACTCACTGAGTCAGCGGTTAACTCGGTTAGTTAGGTAGTTAACTCGGTGGAGCAATCCCAATGTAAATCCAAATCAATGGCTCATATGCTTGGAAATTAAGGAACATGGTGCACTTAATTCAAAGTTATGCATTGGATTAAATGTAAGTGGAGCGTCTTGAATGGTCTTGAACTGTCTAGAATGTTCCACAGAATGCTAGAACCATGTAGAATCCAAGAACAAAGAGAGTGCAGAGTTGCTGTCCCAAAAATGCAGCAGAATCTACAAATTTGTACAGAGTAATCGGTTACCCTATATATGGTAATCGATTACTCTAGGCAAAAATTGCCCAGATTGCTTAGGAACAAGTGCTGAAGCCTTAGTTTTGATTTTCCACCTCTTGCTTTGATGAATAACCATGGAAACCATTACTTTGTGCTTGTTTTGAGGATGTGATGACCTTGTGAAGATGCAATTAATTGGGCTTATAAAACCTGAAATATTCCTGCAACAAGAATCATAGAGAGAAGGATGCGAATGCTTATGCCAGCGATGCGAATGCACATGCTTATGCAAAAAGCAGAGGTCAAATTTTGGGTTACGACAACTGCCCCTATTTAATCCTCTTGGACCTGAATGTATGAATCGCGCCAGTTTTTCAATGATTCGATGTAGAAGGGGATTAAATACAAGAGTAGATCGAAAATTTGGCCGACTGCGACAAGAGAAAAGGTTTTGTAAAGGCGAAGGCTTTGAGAGTTTGCTAGGTGATCTGACTGAATATCTGCTGGAGAGATGAATCAGGCCAAAAGAAAGGAAGTATGCTTGATACGTATGCCATGTATGTTTTGTCTACATGATGCTTGATATCATGTCATGCAAAGGTGAAAGTTAAGGTACTGTGCGGCGGTTAGGTAGAGATTGTAGCAAAGCGAACTCGACATCCTCGGCTGGGGAGAGAACCCACAGATGAAGATGGATCCTGCTGGAGAAAAGTCCCATAAAGGCTGACGACTCCGTTGGGGAAGAAACCGAGAAATCTCATATTTCTAGAATATCACCAATGACATTGTTGGGGATAAAGGAATCAGGTCGATCTTCACGCCATGACTGACTCTGGCTGGGGAACAAACCTAGAAATCTCCGATTTCCAAGCTGTCATCAACATTGCTACTTGGACGTCCTTTCACCCAGACTGAATCTGCTACAGGGAATTATCAAGGTCCGGAGGATCTTCTCTGCTTTGGGGAAGATAGGAAACCAAGTCGTACCGCTACTGTGCATGACAGTTTCGATATGCTGGGAATGACACACAACCCTTGCTAGGGAAAAGAATAATCATGTCTCTTGTCGGGGTACATCAAGACAACTTTACTGGGGTCATTACGGGTCTGCCAGAGAAATGGGAGGTAAACAACCTTTCCGAAGAACCATAATTGCGCTTGCTGGGGAAATAATGGCTCTGTTGGTGAGATGGCCGCATATTCAAAGAACCATCATAGTGTTGGTCAGGCATTAGGCTTGCCGATATACGACTGGTTATCCTGTAGGAATTACCAGTAAAATATGCAATGCATAATGCTTTCTCCATTGAATTAGCTTTTCATTATTCTCAATGCTTTATAGTATTATGTGATCACAAATAATCATTTATTTTGCAAACAAAAATACTGAAAAGAAAACGATTGAGAAATCGAATGATGAACTTTTATTGAAATGTGAAAACATGTACATAAGATGTGTACAAGGATGCAAAAATCCTTGATGTGGAAATTTGCAATAAAATTGAAAAACAAATGTAAATGGCAAAGGGAAATCATGTTTTGCATTGATTACAACATTGTCTACCATTCATTGCAAGTTTAGGTTCCAACGCCTCGCGCCCGTTGATGATGAATTGACTGCTCTGTTACCGTCTGAGGTCCAGCTATGATGAAGAGAGGCTCAAGTGTTCACAGTCAAATGCCTTTATCCCTAATTTTTTCCTAGACATATTTCTATTTTTTTTCGTCCACCGAGATACCCATTTTTGCCTAAGTCGCCCTTTCAGGTTTTCAACTTAGCGGGCTATTATTATTTTTTTACATTGTCCCTAACTTTTGCATAGACATTTATTTATTTTTTGGTCCATCGAGACGCCCATTCTTGCCTAGATTGTCCTTGCGGATGTCAATCTAGCGGGCTCTTTATCCATTTTTTTTCTGGCATAATATTTTTTGCCTGTATCGGAGTTCACAGGAGATGGCAACTCTTCCCCATCCATGGTGGTAAGGATCAGGGCTCCGCATGAGAAGGCCTTCTAGACAATAAAGAGTCCTTCGTAATTGGGAGTCCACTTGCCGCATGGATCCGAATGATCAGATGAATATCCCTTGAGCACGAGTTCGCCTTCATGGAATGCTCGAGGGAGAAATTTCTTGTTAAAAGCTCGCTTGAGACGTCTCTGATACAATTGACCATGACAAACGGCTGTAAGGCGCTTTTCTTCGATGAGATTCAGCTGGTCATATCTGGATTGGATCCATTCAGCTTCATTAAGATCTGCTTCCATGATGACTCTGAGCGAAGGAATCTCGACTTCAATTAGTAAAACAACCTCCATACCATACACAAGCGAATACGGAGTTGCCCTAGTAGAAGTACGAACTGAAGTTTTGTAGCCATGTAGTGCAAATGGAAGCATTTCATACCAATCTTTGTATGTCTTGACGATTTTCTGGATAATCCTCTTGATGTTTTTGTTTGCTGCTTCGATGATACCATTCATCTTGGGCCGGTAAGGTGAAAAGTTGTGGTGCTCGATCTTGAATTCATGACACAACTCTTTCATCATTTTATTATTCAGGTTACTTGCATTGTCAGTGATAATGCTTCTAGGAATACCATAGTGACAGATTATCTCTTTCTTGAAAAATCTGGCAACCACTTGTCGTGTGACATTTGTGTAAGAAGCAGCTTCAACCCACTTGGTGAAGTAGTCGATAGCAACTAGAATGAATCGATGACCGTGGAAGCCTTCGGTTCGATCATTCCAATCATATCAATACCCCACAAAGAGAATGGCCAAGGCGAAGTCAAAACATTCAGTGGAGTAGTGTAACACCTCAAAATTTGCCCTCTTGTTTTAACACTAACTGGCTTATGTTTCATTTCATTTTTTGCATAATCATCTTTGCATATTATATGGTGCTTGGCATGAGATCAAGGTATATGAGAAATCTCAAGTGGATCACATGCTCCTAGCTAGTGCAAAGTTAGGATTTTGTTGAAAAGTCAGTGTAAGTGAATTTTTGAGCCAAAGCTTGATTTCAAGGTTTTCCATATGGTTTCAATTGTACAAGGATGAAGTATTGCCCATTGGTTCATGTCAGAGGGTTTCAATTGATCAATTGATTGAGAATTAATCAGCAGAGGAAAAAGTCAACTCCTGACTTTTTGAGGGCAAATTCTTATTCCTTAAGTCAATTATATCCATTGGTGAAGATTTGATCAAGAAAGTCCAAAGGTATCATCAAAAATCAAGAAATATGAAGAGTTTCCAAATATAGAAAGTAGGGTTTCCATTTATGGCAAGTTTTATCAAGTTGAAGGGTCACTTTTGAAGCATTCTTTCTCTATGATGCAAGAACCAAATGGGA
The DNA here is from genome assembly GCA_022829125.1 of Lathyrus tuberosus. NCBI lineage: Eukaryota > Viridiplantae > Streptophyta > Magnoliopsida > Fabales > Fabaceae > Lathyrus > Lathyrus tuberosus. Next base: position 6,205,148 of record JALAZF010000020.1, on the reverse strand, counting down.
AATTTCTAGAGGCCTATCAAAAGTTCATCTCAAGAGCTTCAAAACCATACCAAGAACATCTCCGTTGGATCAAAATCAAGGGAGATATGATGGATTAAAGTTGAGAGAAATCAAGGCAAAATTGACCAGCCAGGCAAGTCATGACCAACCAGCACGCAGTAATATTCACAAACACCTTGTGTGTATGACATGTCCAAGTTCAATGGCAAATATCTCATTGATCGAGGCTTCAATTCAAAAATTGTTCAACATGGTTTTTGTTCCTCTTGATCTCCTCTTCTACTTTGATTGAAGGCACCTCTTCAAAGTTCAGAATACTGAAGACGGTTAATTGAAGGCACCTCTTCAAAGTTCAAAATACTGGGGCAGAGTATTTTCAAGTCATTACAAATCCTTTCAAGGTAATTTACTTCATGGATTATGAAGTCTTGGGCAGTTGCGCCGAGATCTGATAAATTTCTCCAAGAGTTTGAAGACCCTGGGGCAGTGTGAATGCCCGGTCTTCTATAAAATCCTCTCGAGATGATTTCTTCCTTTAGACCTAGTGGTCTGGGGCAAGTGGAGAGTTCAAAGGGCCGTTTATGACCATAGAGACAGGTCAAGCTGGGTAACAAGTTTGTTTTTCCCCAGTAGAGTTACTCTCCCCAGCACTGAAAGTTCATCATCCTCAGCATAACTTATTCTCCCCAGCAAGAGTACAGAGGGTTGTGTTCCCCAGCCGAAGTCACGGTTGGTTTATTATTCCCCATCAAGCAGTCAGAAGTGGATTGCTCCTAGGTGGATATTGTTGTATCTTCAGCAGAGGATATGCTGGATGTCTCTGGTAAGGACTTTATTTTCCCCACAGAGTCTGGTACTCACTTTCCTCAGCAGGTCGGGAAGTGTAATTCTGTCATCAACGACATGCTCTAATCCCCAGCAGGGTAAATTCTTTCCTCCAACAGCAGGTTAATCTCAATGATATCCCTCGGCAGGTTTCGTTAACTTTCCTCCCCAGCAGAATTATTCTCCCTAGCATTGAGGTTTCATCATCCTCATCAAATTGTCACTCTCCCAAGTCAGAGTACAAAAGATTGTTCCCCAGCTAACATTTAAAGTGCATTGCTTTAGGATGGATATTGTTTTGTTACCACAGGAGATTTGTGGAACATATTCTCCAGACCAAGATGTTGTCTTCCCCACAGAGTATTGGTGTCTACTCCCCTCGGCCAGTCAGGAAACATGTTTTCACCAGCAACAGCAGGATAAGGGCGAAGTCATTTCCCAGTAGTGGGTTAAGTCCAATGGCATCCCCAACAGGTCTAGTACTTGTGATGTGTCTCCCCTAGCAGAGTTTGGTGGTAGTCTTTGCAGCAGGTTTGATCAACGATGGTTGACATCTCCAACAGGTTTTAAGTCCAAGTGATATTTGGCACTCTTCTGATTCAGATCTTGGTTTCCTTTTTCAAAGAGTTATATATAATCCCCAGTAGAGTGGATGTTCTTTTGGATTTCATCTCCAGTAGAAGTTGTTGATCAAAGGAGTTATTCAATAGAGTTCTTGGACTCAGAGGATAATTTATTTTATCATCCTCGGTGGAGCTGCCTTCATTTTCGACATTTATTTTGCTGGAGTATTTCTTTTTGCATTGCATAAGCATCTTTTGCATGGCATCCTCCCAAACGCGTAGCATTTCCATTTCGTATGGAGCATTACGCCATAGAAAAATTCAAACATAGGCATTCGAAGCATAAGCCAGGTTTGATACTTTCTTTTCCAGTTCTCTTTCTCAACAGAGATGGCATAACTCAGGAGATTTTGTTTTATCCTCGGTGACCGAGGGATGTGTTCGTCCTACCTGTGCTCCTCGGCAGAGTCTTCTATTTAGACTTCTCCTTTCCCCAGTAGAGTCATCTTATCTTTGGGTTGTAAGTCCGTTGATTTTACATCTTGCCCTTTCGGTTCACGATCGTATCTTTGTTGAGAGTCTACCTTTGATTGGCCAACCCCTTTTGTAAACCCAGTTCTCGCCTGGTAGTCAGTTCTCATCTGGCCTATTTTTGTGAAATCCAGTTCTCGCCTGGTAGTCAGTTCTCGTCTGACTTATTTCGTGAAACCCAGTTCTCTTCCTCAGCAGAGATGGCATAACTCAGAAGATTTTGTTCTACTTTATCTCCAGTGAGATCTCCAGTGAACTCGCCCATCATGCTTTTACTCCCCTGCAGAGTTATTTGTTTAAACTTCTCTTTTCCCTAGCGGAGTCATCTTCTCTTCGAGTCGTAAATCTGTGAAGTTTACTTCCTGAAATATCTTGGTTTATCCCAACTCTTGGTTGGTATCCCATGTTGAGTTCGCCTTTGGTCGGCGTTCTCGTTTATCCTAACTTTTGGTTAGTATCTTCTATCCCAACTCTTGGTTGGTAACCTTTGCTGAGATCGCCTTTGGTCAGCGTTCTCTGTAACACCCCTTCTATACCCCGTACAAAAACGGAATAAAAAAAAATAATCTTATAATAAAACATCAGAGCAAAGATTAAGTCATTTAGATATAAACAGAGATGTCACATCAACGTGAACTAAAAACAATCTGCTCATAAAGATATATAACACCTGGATAGTTTTTATAAACAAAGGAACTCCGTTCCAAAAGTATCAGCATTCAGTTACAGAATTAAAGCGGAACATCCATAACTGATGTCATCGCAAAATATAAGTATGTCATATACATATTCATACAAGGCCACTATATACAAGCTAAAAGAAACATCTACACTCGAACCCCGACTACCCGTGTTACATATCAGAGCCGACGGAACAACAAAAAGACGAAGACACTAATCTTCGTAAAAGACCTCCAGCGTCTAATCTGCAATGCCATTACAGCATTAAACCACAGCAGAAGGGTGAGAAACAGGATTATAATATAATTGCATATCATTATATAACACTTAGCAAAATATGCACAATTATTCTCACCACACAAATACGATACTTGTAAACAACACAAGACATATTAAACCCATTTCACACATCAATCACATAAGCATATACATTAACACAATGCATAACAAATCCTTCTCAAAATTCAACACATAAACATTCATGTAATGAATTATGCAAATGCACAGAGACCGACACAACGACTCTACGCATGCGGTACCAATCCAACCTTGTAATTCATTAGTCCCCCAGGAACTCTTGGAATCATCGCTCGTTACATAGAGTAACTCCCCGTCGGGCCTACGATGTTCCCCGTCGCTATAAACCATTATTTCAGGGCGTACGACGTTTATGGATTGCTTTAGACCACTATTTCAAGGCGCACAATCCGATTGCCATAGTCCACTATTTCAGGGCACACAATCATTTGTGATTAATCGCTTCTACCATTATTTCAGGGCGTAAGACGATAAAACTGATTCATTTATGAATCTTCCAATGCAAGAATGCATATCATGATACTTGACACATTAATAACTCATGCCAACATCAAATGCTCATGCATTAACAATAATCATGTATTTCAAGTACATATAAAGTAATGCACACAATTGCCCAAAATGGCCACAAACACCAATATACCATTCCACAACATCAAATTCCCATCAAAGAATCATCACACAAGTCATCTCATAACATATCATAATATGTCTTACAATATTGAAAAATAACTCAAAATTCCATTATTCGGTTTTCCGAAAAAGTCGGCTAAAAGTCGGCCAAAAATAATATTTTCTATCATCATCAAAAAGTACTCATCGACAGCTTCGATTCGGTATAAATAACTCTTAAATACGATAAACGGTTAACAAGATATGAATATTTCAAAATAACGCAAAAACATAAACCGGACGCCCGACACTACGAAATGGTTCGTAAAAACTGTACCGATTGGACCAAGTTCAGACCCCAAAACTATTTTTCCTAGAAAGAACATCTCATTAGCTTCCCAACGCTTCGAACGGGGATCAAAACCGACTTACGGTTCAAGAGATATGAATTTCCGAAGTTTCCCCGACAAACCCGAATTTTCTGGTTCAGCACAGTATGTATCGATACATAGGCTTATGTATCGATACAAAAAGGCCACATGTATCGATACATAGCACGCATGTGTCGACACATGCTGTAGTGAAAATGTTGTTTTCCCAAATTTCTACAGTATGTATCGATGCATAAGGGTTATGTATCGATACATAAACCATTTCGTATCGATACATAGCTGTTATGTATCGATTCATAACTCTGTTTTTCCTCAAAAACCAGATTTTCTCAAAATACACCTTTGCTGCCATTTTTCCAAAGTGCCCGGAAACTCGACTAAATCGAACATTTTCACCGAAACAAACATGTACGCACAACCACCAAATACATAAGAACAATTTAGAACACATAAACGAAATTTCTACGACGTTCGATTTTTCGATTAAATTTCAACCTCTCAAAAAACCAGAATTTTCAAACATCACCAAATGGAATAAAAAGCACGCTATACGACGACCTAACCTTACTCGATACAACTACGTAGTTTATTCCGAATTCTAACCGCGAAAACATCGGTTTTTATCGATTTCCTACAATTCGACCTAAACGGACAAAATGACGGAAACATAACGAAAACTAACCAAAACATAACCAAACTTCATGAAACTTTAAACAGCAGCTCACATACATATAACCAACCAACACATGTATTTATACGACTTTTCGACCGTAAAAACATCGGTTTCTATCGATTTCGTCCAATACGGCATAAACGGAAACATATGGAAAACCAACCAAAACATCCACACAAAACATACATAATCATACACAATCAATATAATAACCGAGTTTCGCACCCTTACCCGATTTAATCGTGTTCTAGAAAGTTGGGAGATTGATTTCTTCCTTCACAAGTTTTTCCTCTCTTTTCTTCTTTCTCTTCTCTTTTCCTCTTCTCTCTTTTTCTTCTCTTTTGGGAAACTCTTACTAACTTTTCTTTTTCTTCTTTTTCTAAACTTATACTAACTATTTTCTTTTATATTTTCTTAACTTAAAAATTCTAAACATTTCTAATAAATATCTAAACTAACTATTATTAACTAACACTATTAATTATGAAATATGTCAAATACCCTCTATTCCAATTTTCCCCGCAAACTCTCAAAAACGGTAAAAATACACAATGTGCAAAAATAACATATATTCACACCAATTAGAAATTAACATAAATATTGCTCAATTAAAAATAAAGACTCGACCAATTAACACCAAAAAGCACGGGAAAAGGAAATATTAAAAACGGACCGTTACAACTCTCCCCCACTTTAGAAATTTTCGTCCTCGAAAATATTACCTGATTCAAACAACTTCGGATACGACTCCCGCATCCGACTTTCTAATTCCCACGTCAAATTGCCCTCAGCAGCGCCTCCCCATGCCACTTTCACAAGTGCAATCTCCTAGCCTCTTAACCTTTTCAACTCGCGATCTAAAATCCTCACCGGTAAAACCTCAACCGTAAGATTATCTCTTACCTCAACCTCATCCATCGGAATCACATGAGACGGATCTGGAACATACTTCCGTAGCTGTGAAACATGGAAAACATCATGTAGATTCGAAAGATTCGGTGGCAATGCTATCCTGTAAGCCACTGCACCAACTCTTTCGGATATCTGATATGGACCAATAAAATGTGAAGTAAGCTTCCTCGACTTCAAAGCACGTCCAACACCAGTCACCGGCGAAACCCTCAAAAACACATGATTACCCGCTTGAAACTCAAGATCTCTTTTCCTTTTATCATGATAACTCTTTTGCCTACTCTGAGAAGCTTTCATCTTCTCCCGAATAAGTTTCACCTTTTCCGTCGTTTGTTGAACTAACTCAGGTCCAACTACTGCACTTTCACCAGATTCATGCCAACACAAAGGTGTTCGACATCTTCTTCCATAAAGTGCCTCAAAAGGTGCCATTCTGATACTAGAATGGAAACTGTTATTATACGTAAACTCGATCAATGAAAGAAAACTGTCCCAAACTCTACCTTGCTCAAGAACACAAGATCTCAGTAAATCTTCCATTGACTGAATTGTTCTCTCCGTCTGACCATCAGTCTGCGGATGATAAGCAGAACTCAATCTCAGCTTAGAACCTAACGCCTTTTGCAAACTTTCCCAAAATCTGGAAGTAAACCTTGGATCATGATCAGAAACAATACTCAACGGGACGCCATGCAACTTCACAATCCCACGGATATAAATCTCAGCCAAATGCTCCATAGAATAACCGATATCAATCGGAATGAAATGCGCCGATTTAGTCAGCCTATCAACGATCACCCAAATAGCATTATGCCCACTCGGAGAATTAGGCAAACCCGTCACAAAATCCATCGATATACTATCCCATTTCCACTCCAGAATATCCAACGGTTGCATTAATCCTACAGGCCTCTGATGTTCCACTTTCGACTTCTGACAAGTCAAACACGCATAAACAAACTGAGCCACATCTCGTTTCAAACCAGACCACCAAAATATTTTCTTCAAATCTTGGTACATCTTATTAGCACCAGGATGTATACTCATACTACTCCGGTGTCCTTCCTCAAGAATCATCTTTTTCAACTCTGCATCATCCGGTATACAAATTCTACCACGGAATCTCAAAATACCCTGATCATCCACTTTAAAGTCACCGTTCACTTCTTGATTTCCAACTAGCAACAAATCAACAAGTTTCAAGTCCAACTTCTGTTTCTCTATAACAGACAACAGAAAATCATTAGTGATCTTTAACATACCAAGCTTCACACTCTCATGTGAAAGCTCACAAACCAAACTCAAGTCTCGAAATTGCTCCAGAAGTTCCCACTCTTTCACCATCAAAGCAGATATACGCAAAGATTTCCGACTCAAAGCATCAGCTACCACATTAGCCTTACCAGGATGGTAATTCAAGCTAAAGTCATAGTCCTTCAGAAGTTCCAACCATCTCCGTTGCCTCATATTTAACTCTTTCTGATCAAACAAGTATTTTAAACTTTTATGATCACTAAAGACTTTGAATCTAGCACCGTAGAGATAATGCCTCCAAATCTTTAATACAAAAACCATCGCAGCTAATTCCAAATCGTGAGTAGGGTAATTCTTCTCATGAACTCGTAACTGCCTCGAAGCATAAGCAACCACCTTACCATCTTGCATCAAAACACCACCTAAACCAATTAGAGATGCATCACAATACACAACGAACGATTCATTAGGATTCGGTAAGATCAAAATCGGAGCTGTAGTCAATCTCTTCTTCAGCTCGTTGAAACTTTCTTCACATTGAATATCCCAAATAAATGCCTTACCCTTACAAGTCAGTTAAGTCAACGGAAGTGCCAACTTGGAAAAACCTTCGATAAACCTCCGGTAATATCCAGCTAAACCCAGAAAACTTTGAATTTCAGTAACAGATCTAGGAGCCTCCCATTGTAGAACTGCCTCTACTTTGGATGGATCCACAGCAATACCATTACCTGAAATCACATGCCCAAGAAAACTCACTTCTGACAACCAGAACTCACACTTGGACAGTTTGGCATAAAGTTTCTTCTCCTTTAGAATCTGCAACACAATACGCAAATGCTCCGCATGTTCCTCCTGTGACTTAGAATAAACCAAAATGTCATCAATAAAAACAACAACAAAATGATCTAAATGCTCATGGAATATACGATTCATATACTCCATAAACACACCCGGCGCATTAGAAACCCCGAACGGCATCACCGAAAACTCGTAATGTCCGTATCGTGTCCTAAAGGCCGTCTTCTGAATATCCTCCTCTTTAACCCGAATCTGATGGTATCCTGACCTCAAATCAATCTTACTAAACACACTTGCACCCACTAGTTGATCCATCAAGTCATCGATCCTTGGAAGTGGATACTTGTTCTTAATCGTCACTTTATTCAACTGCCGATAATCGATACACAAACGCATACTTCCATCTTTCTTTTTGACCAACAAAACAGGAGCACCCCAAGGTGATACACTAGGCCTTACAAACCTCTTTTCCAACAACTCATTCAATTGTCTTTTCAACTCCACCAACTCAGATGCTGACATCCGATATGGTGCCATAGATACAGGTCTAGTACCAGGAACTAAGTCTATAGAAAACTCCACCTCTCTTTCTGGCGGCACATCTGAAAAATCATCCGGAAACACCTCCTGAAAATCACACACAACAGGAAAACTTCCAATTGCAACTTGACTCTCCACAGACAACGATGCAAACAATCCAAACAACTGAGCTTCCTCCGCCAAAAGTTTCTTCAACTCTTTGGTAGATAAGAAACCAGATTCCCTTTCTTCTTCAAGAGAAGGAAATCTCACCCGCTTAAGATAACAATCAAGATGAACACGATTGAACTCTAACCAGTTCATTCCCAGAATCACATCCAAACCCTTCAATGGCAAACATACCAAGTCCATCACAAAATCTCTACCAAAAATTGTCAAAGGACAACTTAAACAAACGAAAGAAGTAGTTACCGACCCCGAAGCTGGAGTATCGATAACCATCTCTCCACCCATCTTAGACAACACCGAATTCAAACGTTTCGCACAATTAATCAAAATAAACGAATGAGTCGCTCCAGTATCAATAATAGCAATTAAAAGATTACTATTAATAAAACAAGTACCTCTGATTAAACGATCTGCATTAGTAGGCTGAGCTCCCGCCAATGCAAATACTTTCCCTCTAGGTTGAGCTTGCTTCGGTTTCGTGCACCTCGTACTAACATGACCAACTTCCCCACAATTATAACATGTAACCCCATTCTTCCTCCTACAATCAGCAGCCACATGACCCTTCAAACCACAATTCGCACACTTATCCACATTATTCATATTCCTCTTACATTCCGATATACGATGACCTAAACCACCACAATTGTAACATTTCACAGCAGAATTCATTCCTCCACCACTAGGCTTCCTATCAAAAGTAAACTTCTGTTTCCCTTTATCAACAGGGGTAGCATAAGGCCTACCTCTGAACTGCCCCTTTCCTTTCTTATCATTCAGATTCTTGTAATGAGTAGTACGCGCTTTGCTATCCTCATCAAAAATCCGACTCTTGTTCACCAACACTGAAAACTGTCTTATCTCCTGATAACCGATACCTTGCTTGATTTCTGGCCTCAAGCCATTCACAAATTTCAGACACTTAGACCTCTCCGAACCAGCCGTATTATAATTGGGACAAAACTTCACTAGTTCCTCAAACTTAGCAGCATAATCCGCAACAGAGGAATTATCCTGCTTCAGTTCAAGAAATTCAATTTCCTTTTTACCTCTCTCATCTTCCGGAAAATACTTTTCAAGAAAAGCATCTTTGAACACAGCCCATGTAACCACTATCTCATCCTCCTCAAACCTCTGAGAAGCATTCGCCCACCAGTCTTCAGCTTCCTTTTCCAACACATGAGTACCAAACTGCACCTTCTGATCCTCGGAACACCTAATGAAACGGAAGATCTTCTCAATCTTCTTCAGCCAAATCTGTGCTCCCTCAGGATCATGAGTACCCTTGAAGCTCGGTGGATTATTCTTCTGAAACTTATCCATACTACGCGATTCCTCGTCCGCCGCAGCATTGGGTAAATTCTGCATCGCTTGCGCCATAGCTTGCATGGCCACAGTCATAGCAGCATCGCGTCTTCCCGCCATAATCTGAACATTCCCAATGATAGCAAATTATGGTTAAACAACCACTCAACAGAGTGCAACAGTCCAACAGCGACACAAAGACACGGTCGGACAGACCAAACAGACACTTGCTCTGATACCACTTAATGTAACACCCCTTCTATACCCCGTACAAAAACGGAATAAAAAAAAATAATCTTATAATAAAACATCAGAGCAAAGATTAAGTCATTTAGATATAAACAGAGATGTCACATCAACGTGAACTAAAAACAACCTGCTCATAAAGATATATAACACCTGGATAGTTTTTATAAACAAAGGAACTCCGTTCCAAAAGTATCAGCATTCAGTTACAGAATTAAAGCGGAACATCCATAACTGATGTCATCACAAAATATAAGTATGTCATATACATATTCATACAAGGCCACTATATACAAGCTAAAAGAAACATCTACACTCGAACCCCGACTACCCGTGTTACATATCAGAGCCGACGGAACGACAAAAAGACGAAGACACTAATCTTCGCAAAAGACCTCCAGCGTCTAATCTGCAATGCCATTACAGCATTAAACCACAGCAGAAGGGTGAGAAACAGGATTATAATATAATTGCATATCATTATATAACACTTAGCAAAATATGCACAATTATTCTCACCACACAAATACGATACTTGTAAACAACACAAGACATATTAAACCCATTTCACACATCAATCACATAAGCATATACATTAACACAATGCATAACAAATCCTTCTCAAAATTCAACACATAAACATTCATGTAATGAATTATGCAAATGCACAGAGACCGACACAACGACTCTACGCATGCGGTACCAATCCAACCTTGTAATTCATTAGTCCCCCAGGAACTCTTGGAATCATCGCTCGTTACATAGAGTAACTCCCCGTCGGGCCTACGATGTTCCCCGTCGCTATAAACCATTATTTCAGGGCGTACGACGTTTATGGATTGCTTTAGACCACTATTACAAGGCGCACAATCCGATTGCCATAGTCCACTATTTCAGGGTGCACAATCATTTGTGATTAATAGCTTCTACCATTATTTCAGGGCGTAAGACGATAAAACTGATTCATTTATGAATCTTCCAATGCAAGAATGCATATCATGATACTTGACACATTAATGACTCATGCCAACATCAAATGCTCATGCATTAACAATAATCATGTATTTCAAGTACATATAAAGTAATGCACACAATTGCCCAAAATGGCCACAAACACCAATATACCATTCCACAACATCAAATTCCCATCAAAGAATCATCACACAAGCCATCTCATAACATATCATAATATGTCTTACAATATTGAAAAATAACTCAAAATTCCATTATTCGGTTTTCCGAAAAAGCCGGCTAAAAGTCGGCCAAAAATAATATTTTCTATCATCATCAAAAAGTACTCATCGACAGCTTCGATTCGGTATAAAGAACTCTTAAATACGATAAACGGTTAACAAGATATGAATATTTCAAAATAACGCAAAAACATAAACCGGACGCCCGACACTACGAAACGGTTCGTAAAAACTGTACCGATTGGACCAAGTTCAGACCCCAAAACTATTTTTGCTAGAAAGAACATCTCGTTAGCTTCCCAACGCTTCAAACGAGGATCAAAACCGACTTACGGTTCAAGAGATATGAATTTCCGAAGTTTCCCCGACAAACCCGAATTTTCTGGTTCAGCACAGTATGTATCGATACATAGGCTTATGTATTGATACAAAAAGGCCACATGTATCGATACATAGCACGCATGTGTCGACACATGCTGTAGTGAAAATGCTATTTTCCCAAATTTCTACAGTATGTATCGATGCATAAGGGTTATGTATCGATACATAAACCATTTCGTATCGATACATAGCTGTTATGTATCGATTCATAACTCTGTTTTTCCTCAAAAACCAGATTTTCTCAAAATACACCTTTGCTGCCATTTTTCCAAAATGCCCGGAAACTCGACTAAATCGAACATTTTCACCGAAACAAACATGTACGCGCAACCACCAAATACATAAGAACAATTTAAAACACATAAACGAAATTTCTACGACGTTCGATTTTTCGATTAAATTTCAACCTCTCAAAAAACCAGAATTTTCAAACATCACCAAATCGAATAAAAAGCACGCTATACGACGACCTAACCTTACTCGATACAACTACGTAGTTTATTCCGAATTCTAACCGCGAAAACATCGGTTTTTATCGATTTCCTACAATTCGACCTAAACGGACAAAATAACGGAAACATAACGAAAACTAACCAAAACATAACCAAACTTCATGAAACTTTAAACATCAGCTCACATACATATAACCAACCAACACATGTATTTATACGACTTTTCGACCGTAAAAACATCGGTTTCTATCGATTTCGTCCAATACGGCATAAACGGAAACATATGGAAAACCAACCAAAACATCCACACAAAACATACATAATCATACACAATCAATATAATAACCGAGTTTCGCACCCTTACCCGATTTAATCGTGTTCTAGAAAGTCGGGAGATTGATTTCTTCCTTCACAAGTTTTTCCTCTCTTTTCTTCTTTCTCTTCTCTTTTCCTCTTCTCTCTTTTTCTTCTCTTTTGGGAAACTCTTACTAACTTTTCTTTTTCTTCTTTTTCTAAACTTATACTAACTATTTTCTTTTATATTTTCTTAACTTAAAAATTCTAAACATTTCTAATAAATATCTAAACTAACTATTATTAACTAACACTATTAATTATGAAATATGTCAAATACCCTCTATTCTAATTTTCCCCGCAAACTCTCAAAAACGGTAAAAATACACAATGTGCAAAAATAACATATATTCACACCAATTAGAAATTAACATAAATATTGCTCAATTAAAAATAAAGACTCGACCAATTAACACCAAAAAGCACGGGAAAAGGAAATATTAAAAACGGACCGTTACATTCTCGTTCATCCTAACTTTTGGTTAGTATCTTTTATCCCAACTATTGTTTGGTAACCTTTGTTGAGTTCGCCTTTGGTCGGCGTTCTCATTTATCCTAACTTTTGGTTAGTATCTTCTATCCCAACTCTTGGTTGGTAACCTTTGCTGAGTTCCCCTTTGGTCGGCGTTCTCGTTCATCCTAACTTTTGGTTAGTATCTTCTATCCCAACTATTGGTTGGTAACCTTTGTTGAGTTCGCCTTTGGTCGACTTTCTCGTTTATCCTAACTTTTGGTTAGTATCTTTTATCCTAAGTATTGGTTGGTAACCTTTGTTGAGTTCGCCTTTGGTCGGCGTTCTTGTTTACCCTAACTTTTTGTTAGTATCTTTTATCCCAACTATTGGTTGGTAACCTTTGTTGAGTTCGCCTTTAGTCGGCGTCCTCGTTATTCTAACTATTGGTTGGTACCTTCGTTTATCCCAACTTTTGGTGGGTCTCGTTTGTCGTGAGCATGCCTTTGGTCGGCGTCCTCGTTATCCCAACTTTTGGTTGGTATTCTCTTTGTTATCCCAACTTTTGGTTGGTATTCTCTTTGTTATCCCAACTTTTGGTTGGTATTCTCTTTGTTATCCCAACTTTTGGTTGTTATTCTCTTTGTTATCCCAACTATTGGTTGGTAATCTTCGGTTTTATCCCAACTTTTGGTTGGTATTCTCTTTGTTATCCCAACTTTTGGTTGGTATTCTAATTGTTATCCCAACTTTTGGTTGGTCTTCTCTGTTTTTACTTTAAATATTGGTTAGTTTTCTTTATCCCAACTCTTGGTTGGTCTCTTTTGTTATGAGTACGCCTTTGGTCGGCGTTCTCGTTATCCCAACTATTGGTTGGTACCCTTCCTTTATCCCAACTCTTGGTTGGTCTCTTTTGTTGTGAGCACGCCTTTGGTCAGCGTCCTCATTATCCCAACTGGTGGTTGGTACCCTTTTCTGTCCCAACTATTGGTTGGTGTCCACTGTTTCTAAGTCCACCTTCGGTTGGCAAACACTTTATTTTGTATCTCTCCACAGGTTGCAAATTTCCAGGTTATTTTGGTATTCAAACCCCGTGTAACCCGACTGTTTGGAAACTTTCGCTTCCATACCCTCGGATCCAAGAAGTTTGAATAGGGGCAGCTGTAACACCTCAAAATTTGAGCTCTTGTTTTAATACTAACTGGCATATGTTTCATTTCATTTTTTGCATAATCATCTTTGCATATTATTTGGTGCTTGGCATGGGATCAAGGTATATGAGAAATCTCAAGTGGATCACATGCTCCTAGCTAGTGCAAAATTAGGGTTTTGTTGAAAAGTCAGTGTAAGTGAATTTTTGAGCCAAAGCTTGATTTCAAGGTTTTCCATATGGTTTCAATTGTACAAGGATGAAGTATTGCCCATTGGTTCATGTCAGAGGGTTTTAATTGATCAATTGATTGAGAATTAATCAGCAGAGGAAAAAGTCAACTCCTGACTTTTTGAGGGCAAATTCTTATTCCTTAAGTCAATTATGTCCATTGGTGAAGATTTGATCAAGAAAGTCCAAAGGTATCATCAAAAATCAAGAAATATGAAGAGTTTCCAAATATAGAAAATAGGGTTTCCATTTATGGCAAGTTTTATCAAGTTGAAGGGTCACTTTTGAAGCATTCTTTCTCTATGATGCAAGCACCAAATGGGAAATTTCAAGAGGCCTATCAAAAGGTCATCTCAAGAGCTTCAAAACCATACCAAGAACATCTCCGTTGGATCAAAATCAAGGGAGATATGATGGATTAAAGTTGAGAGAAATCAAGGCAAAATCGACCAGCCAGGCAAGTCATGACCAGCCAGTACGCTGTAATATTCACAAACACCTTTTGTGCATGACATGTCCAAGTTCAAGGGCAAATATCTCATTGATGGAGGCTTCAATTCAAAAATTGTTCAACATGGTTTTTGTTCCTCTTGATCTCCTCTTCAACTTTGATGTTGAAGGATTTTCCATTTAATCAATGTATGAGGAGATATAATGAGGCAAAGTTAGGTGCTTCAACTGATCTATTTCACACGCCATAGGGCTGGCTGCTAACTCAGTTATGTACATACATCTTCATGATCATTTTTAAGCATCCTAAGTTGTTCTATTGGGATTATTTTCAACTCCAATTTTGTTCCACTCCATTTCCTCTTTCCAAATAGCCCAAGAGCTTGTCATTCCATCCATGGATCATGGAGATGTAAGACTCCAAACTCATCATCATGCCAACTGTTTTTCTCCCATGCCAAGCAAGCTAATCAAGATAAAACCTGCTGCATTACCATTGTGGTATCTCATGCGTATCATGTACAATGTCCCATGTAATCAAACATTACCATTTTAAACCATGCACTCCCCTTACATATCACATGCACATGTACTACCCTTTACCTTTTATGTTCTAACAACAAAAAGAAAAGAATCTTACATGACAAGATTACTTAGTGCTGCTGCAATTCAGTACATCATCACCACCATGATATCATGCTCCTCACCATAATAAAACAACCATACGCGAGCTCATCATCATTTTCACTCACTTTCTATTTCTCAGCTCACCCTCTCTTTCTCACTACACCTCTAACTCTCCCCTAACCAGAGTTCTAACTGTTAACCAAGGTGGTTAACAGTTAACACAAGATATAAATACAAATCTCTAACTGAATTGAAACAAACTTGTTCATTCTACACACTTGACAAACTTTCATTCTCTCTCTCTCTCTCTCTCTCTCTCTCTGAGTTTTCTCTCTCACGAGGTTTCATCTTCATCAATCTTTCTGCAAGTTTCTTTCACTCTCCTTCAAGGATCATCCATGGATTAAGCAAAGGAAGAGAAGCTGCACTTTGATTTCATTCATCTTCTTCACTGAATTACAAGCACATCAAGTTTCATAGCCTTTATTTGGCTGATGTTGATAGCAAGCAAGGAAAAGGAGCCTCCTCTCTGGATTTCTCTTGAGCTAAGGATTCATCAAAATCACAGGTTTCATCTCAAATTTTTTTATCTCTTTATGCTCTGATTTAGCTTGTTTTTGATTGTTTTGAGCTCAATAGGAGCCATGTAAGCATATGGCTAGTTGATAAGCACCTTAGGTGCTTAGTTGAATCTTCTAGGGAAAACTTCCTTGCTTCGATTTGCTCTGTGTGTGAACTTTTTATGGATTTGGAACCTGGATTCATGATCTATGTAACCCGAGGATCATTTTGGTGTATCGTTTGCTAATTTCTGGTGGCCTGCAACTTGAACCACGGTGGTGAGTGGCCAGAGAAGATGACCAGAGTCTTCTCTGGCCGGTGAAGTTCATCAACCATAAACCTTAGGGTTTTGCTGCCAATTTATATCGTGACCGTTCGATTGTTTTGAGCTGATGGATGTAAGCATGCCAACGCATTAATGAACATCATCCCTTGCACGTGCGTTATTTTTCTGAATTTATTTAGAAATGTTTGATCATGTATGTGTGTTGTATCATTTCTTAATGCGCTCTTGCATCATGATCTTTGGATGTGCATGCTTTGTGTGATCATCTGATGTTGACTCCATCCAAGGGCTCAGGATGAGTCAGTGTGTTGACTGACATTCACAACATACACCCTATCTGAGCGTGTATTTTGGATTGGGCTCTTTTTGATACGCGCATCCCTCCTTTTTCTAAGCCCAATGATTTTAACTGAAGAATTTCTTGCGCTGCACCCCTTGGCAATCTCTTTTGTTTTTTTATTTTCTTTTCATATATGTTTGATATTTGATTTTTAAAAATACTTCCAAGCATGATAAAATTCTGAAATAATTCATGAAGCATCATAATGCATTTAAATAATTTTTGCATATTTTTATTTATGATTTTGGCACATTTTAATATTTTTCCATGAATTTTCTTTTATTTTAATTTGTATGAACATGTATTCATGATACTTGTTTCATTTTGGAATTGTTTGACATAGTTTTGAACTTAATTTTCACATGATAATTGATACATGCTTCTATGATATATTAAGGCATCTCATGCATTTTTCATATATTTTTTAGGTCATTTCTTATTGACTTTTGAATGCTATCTTTGAACAATTTGTGTGTGTGACTTGTATGAGATTGTGAAGCATGTTTGTGCATGATTTTTAATGAATTCTGAGCCATCCTTTTGAGACATGTTTGCACATTATTTGCACTTCAAATAACTTTGTTTGATACCTTAACCTTAGTAGGATACCTTAACATGTACCTACTGACTTTGGATGTTCCTTAACCCTTAGGTTTCTTCCCTTTCGGTTTAAGCCTTGTTTGCTTCTCAAGTTGTCTTCTTTAAGCAACTAGCATTGTTTGATTTATCTTCTTTCACTGGTATTCATTACTTGTGATGATTTTGTACTAACCTTTTGTGTAGCGGCAGAGGTAAGACATATGAGCATGTGAAGGCTTATCCATGCTCATTCCTCCTTTCATCTCATCTCTTTTACTTCTCTTTTGTGTGTGGATTACATGATATAATACTTGATTGTGTAGAACCTCTTCACATCCCTTTGGGATCCTAGCTCATCCTTAATTTTTGATTAAGGGGAGGTAGGATAAGCATTAGGTATTGTTATCCCTCTCTCTTCTTTAGACTTAGGTTGTTCTTAAACCTCAACCTTAGGGCCATCTTTTGCATGACAACATTAGGATAAAATTCCCCTTAGTGTTTTCTTTTCCTTGAGTTTTCTCTTCTCTTCTCATAACACTTCTAAAATACTTAATAAATTTAACGTGTATTGCGCATGAGCCTTGTATATGGGAAGTGAGGAATGAGGGGTCTCCCTTCATTTTTCTATGGTGTTTAGCGTACGTCCTGTTGGGGACGATATGCGACGCATTCGTTCCTATGTCGTAAACTTGGATGCAATGCAAGTTACGAGCTAACTTCAATCCACTTCTGTCTAAAAAACACAAAAAAAATTCAAAACCATTTTCATCCTTCGGGACTTGTTCAGTTTTAAACCGTTCTCAGAAAAGGGCACGTTATTTCCGTCTCGTCACAAACAAGCATCGATTCTAATTGCCGGACGCGAACTTAACATCGCTCATAAAAAACACTAAGACCTTGTTAGGTCGAACTACAACAGCTCTAATTTCCTCTCTCTGGTTAGATTGAGGATATGTAGGCACAAGACGACGATGTCTTGGCGAGCAACCTCCCCCCTTAGTTTGTGTCCGAACTACGTTGACTCTGACTTTCCCATTGCACGAGGGAATACGTAGGCATAGGACGCCGATGTCCTGTCGAGTAACTTTTTTTTCTTTTTTCTTCTCCGTTTCTTCGTTCTTTTCTGTCCCCGTTCCTTCTCATTTCCAGTAGAAGTGGAGCTCCAGTTGATGACACCCTTTGATCGAGACAACAAGCGTGGATCCCATCGAGTACGATGGACGCGCGGGGGTGCTAATACCTTCCCCTCGCGTAACCGACTCCATTAACTATTTCTCTTGGTCGCGAGACCATGCTTTTCCTTTCCCTCAGGTTTACGCAGTATTTTATTTCCCTCTCTTGGGATAAATACACATTGCTGACGACTCTGTTTCCGCGCCACTTTCACGTTTGTACTTGGATGAAAATCCTGGGAGCAACAGCTGGCGACTCTGCTGGGGACTGGTTGACCTCTTGTTGGTCCATCCCCTATGCGAGTCAATCCTAGCGCTTGGTTGTTTATTTTCATTGGGTGTTTATTGTGGTGCTTTGTTTTACTGTATTACTATATTACTGTATTACTGTTTTACTGTATTTACCGCATTTATGGCATTGCATTTCATTATTATGCTGGACTGTGCTATGCTGTACTGGATTTTCTGTTTGGCAGGTTGGGATTTCTGAGAGATAAGCCCACTACCCAGGCTTGAACATACACATAGGTATTAGCGTGGGCAGGCGTGACGCTCCCGTGGTGTTGGCCACGTCGGGTGTTCACGAGACCTACATCCAGACGAGGTTCTATCGGGAGATATCTGCTACTGTATGTTGATGCAGGCCAGTAGTTATTCTCTTGAGGAACTGTCGACTCTGGTGACCATTCCCGAGGACTCAGTAACGACACTCCTCCCGAGATGTGATAGTGGCAGACCAGAAATGGCAAACCCATTACACTTCTCGATCCGAGGACCCAATGCTGGGAACTTGCGATAGGGTATCCTTTTTGAAAGCGAATCAGTGGAGGCACTCCTCGATTGGCGATAGTATTGTACGCCGAGGGATGAATGTACTATTGCTTCTCAACCTCAGTGCCAGAAGCTGAGGACCTTTCGTTTTCTAGTACCCACAGGTGAGAGGGGCAGATTGTTTACAGGATTACAGGTAACCTTAACTCTCAGCATACCCGATACTCTAGATTGCTTATCAGTATGGATTTATCAGTGTGGTTATTCTGGTGTTCTAGGTATTTGGGCAAAGCCTTGAGATTATTTCGTCAGTTCAGTGCAACAGTTGTCCAGTTTTTATGGATACCTTGATCCTGTGGTTGCATCTGCATCATCATTTTTGCATACATGTTTTGGTATTTCCAAGGATCTTAACTTTGAGACTCGCTGTTGAGCATTCCATCTATTTCTTGTGTTTCTTATGTGAAAAACTTGAATCAAAGCAGAATGATTCCTTGGAAATATTCGAACATGGCATTTACATTGCATTTCCATACTCATTTGCATAACATGTGTTTGAAGCTGGTTATTCTCATCCTGATCTGGTCTTCTTCAGAATTTTAGACTTAACTCTTCAAAGAAGCTGGAAGCAGACCATGGATCAAATTCAAGAAGAGTTGAGGGATGTACGAAGCCAAATGGGCCAGTTTATGGGGAACATGCAAGCTTTGATGCAAGACCAGAAAATGCTAAAGGAAGAGGTCAACCAAATAAAGGCTCAGATGGGCTTGATTATGGAAGTCCTAAGAAACGTGTTGAGAAAGAATGATAATCCCATGCTCGAGGCTGCAGCAGAAATTGTTGTTCCATCATTGCTTGGGGGATCAATCCCAAAATGTGATTTACCTCAGGGATCTTCTTCACAACCGGAAGGTCCAGAACTTTCCAGCCAACAGCTATCTCCGGCTTTCCAAGACAATCCCAAGGTTAAGAAATACCCACCGAGGCCGAAGAAGCCTGTGAGGATCTTTGATCCACTTCCTATGCCTTATGCTCAGCTGTTGAGGCATATCCTCCAACTTCAATTGGTTGAACTTCGGACGCTGGCTCTGCTTACTGGCATTCCCCCACCAGGCTACAACGCAAGTATCTATTGTGATTTTCATTCTAGAGCGCCGGGGCATAGTATTGAAAAGTGCAAGGCCTTTCAGCATAAGGTACGAGATCTGATTGACGCTGGGGTCATTACATTCACTGTAGATGGTTTGCACATCAACTGAAGCTTCCCAAGTGGGCACTTGGGACTGCAAGGATGTTGTCAGAAGCAATCAGTCCGGTCAGAGCCAAGCCTCCTCAACAATGGCAATCATGAGTTTCTTTACTGCATTTTCATATGTAGCTTTCATTTGTTTGTTTAAACATTGTCTGTATGAAAAAACTTGTTTGTGTTTTGAATGATGATTTTAATGCAATGAACGTGTTGTTCTTGAAGTACTTTACTTTTATGTACTTATATCATGTTTATATGCGCTGCAATACCAACTTTCTTGCTTTAAACTCTTGAGGGAGGATGATGAAGTGAAGAACGCAAAATCTTTGGTTGTGTGCTTTTGGATAAAACCCTATTGATGATGTACAGGCATTGCTTCAAATCCCAAAACACTAGAGATATAAGGGAGATAGACCCTCGTTAACCCCTTTGAGCCTTGAAGTAGGAGTTTCTTTCGTACGAAAAAACCCTCACACTTAACCCAGGGGCAGGGTAGGCGTCAGTTAGTTTGACTGAGTGTTCAATTTTCAAAAGGAATGTGCATATGAGGATCCATTACCTTCTATTCCACCATCAAGAGGTCAAAAGATGTGAAACCACAATGGTTATCCATCAATGATCAAGGAGTGAGGCAGTCACAACCCTTTCAAGCAAGTCAGACAAAACGGTGTCACACGATTTGTTCAAAAAAAGGGGAATCAAAAGAGAAAGAAAAAATATACAAAGAAAGGAAGCCTGCTAAGTCGAAACTTGAAAATAAGTGACTTAGCCAAAATTTACGGCATCCCGCTGGACTTCAAAATTGAAAACTCAAAAGAGGTAGTCCAGGTAAAAATCAGGGAAAGCAAAAGAATGAGAAAGCGAAAAGCTAAAAGGATTACAAAGAAAAATCCTCAATAAAGAACAATTCGTGTGATTACAGACACAAAAGACAAGAGGGGTGACTGTTGCTCCAAAACCTCATCAGGTCTCAAACCATCAATTGCATGGGTTCCTTAAAGATCATGAAATCTTTTTGAGAGATGAGCGTTTGTGTCAGATTAGCTGAAAGTAGGACTGGAGAACATCACGAACAGTGGGTGGGCACCGATAAACTTTGAGCCTTAAATCCTTTTTTCTCAAAACCGTGAACCAGGCTACGTTACAACCCTTTAAAAGTCCTAATTGAAGCAGGGTTTATTCCAAAGGCGTTCTTCAACGAGATAGCGTTCCTGACTCCCATGAGTTGTGCTAATAAGATTTTTGTTGGTATTGCATGTGCGTATTGTTTTCCATTCAAAAATCAATGTCGCATTCCAGCCAGTGATTCGTTCACAAGGCTTGGCGATGCATTTTTAATAAAACTTCAAGGTTAACGTGTTTGTTGCATTAGAATTGTCATTCTCATGATAAACATTTTCTGCTTGCATGTGTTTGATATCAAAGAAGCTTACATGATGAACATCAGTTGAGAAGCTCGATCACGCCAAGTTAAGATGGTGAAAACACCGAAGGACAGTCATGTCAAGGGGTATGTGGCCAAGAGACTGTGCGCAACATGGGGGTTTCTGATAAATGGTGATAAGAAGTAGCCAAACTGGGCCAATTATGTCAAGATTCAATAAATCTCACCACAAGCGCTTAATATGGGGTAATCAGGTCGATTTGATAAATCTCTGTAAGATCAGTCAGGGGCAAAGTTTCTTCAAGACTTGGGGCTGGCGACCTCTAGAGTGTGAGAAGTTGTCCACTCCTGAAGACTGTTAATTGAAGGCACCTCTTCAAAGTTCAGAATACTGGGGCAGAGTATTTTCAAGTCATTACAAATCCTTTTGAGGTAATTTACTTCATGGATTATGAAGTCTAGGGCAGTTGCGCCGAAATTTGATAAATCTCTCCAAGAGTTTGAAGACCCTGGGGCAGTGTTGTCATACCCCAAATTTTGACCACTAAGATTTCCCATCATTGTGAAAATCACCATCACAATATGGGTGTATCATTGTGCCTCATTAGTCTCCCCAAAGATGGGTGAGCATCCACTACAATCAAACTTAGAGTTTCAAGCCCTCTCAGAGCTCTTAGACAAAGGATCAATCAAGGAATGACATGATCTTCAACTTTTCTAAACCTCTCCAACCTACAATGGATCAAGAGGACTCCCACTTCAAGGATTAAGCACAAGGTTGCTCCCTTCTAGGTGGATCAAGCCTCAAAATCAACAGTGTCACCAAATTAGGGTTTTGGTCGACCAGGGCCTCCAGATGGAAATTTTCCTCTGGGCATGAGCCAATGCTTCAAAGCATAACCTATGATGCCCCAAGGGACACCATGGACCCAATCATCAAGTCAATTTTGCCTCAAGGAATGCATTCATCAAAAATCAGGAATTAGGGTTTCTTGACCTAATTCACCCCTAAGTTGACTTTTGGGACAAATCATGAGCCAAGACCTCAAGACATGATTTGAGGGTCTCTAATACACCACATTGTTCCATTTACAACAGTGGATTGATCCAAGAAGCTTGATTCATAAGTTTCAATTTCATCTGAACCACAGTTAGGGTTTCGCGAGAAAAGTCAACTGTATCTTTGACTTTTGACCAGGACATGCTCCCAAACCCTAGGACATGATTCAATATACCCTATGACACCCATGGAACATGTCCATCAAGTTTGATTTAGGTCAAGGACTTGATTTCATAGAGGATCACACAGTTTGGAATTCATTTGATAAAAAGTCAATTATGCACAAAAGTCAACTTTGACTTTTTGAGATTTTTCGCAAAAATGGTTTTTCAACCCTAAAATAATGTTAATGTATGATTGGAATCATCATTCATCAAGAAAAATCAAGAAAAGCGGGATAACTTGTAAAAGGGGTAACCATAAAAACTTAGAAAATTTTCTAAGTTATGAAACAAAGTGGCTAGGGTACCAACTTTGGAGGATCATAACTCCTAAACCACAAAGCCATTTTTCCCCATCCAAGGCTGGATTTGTAGCTCTCATGGCCCTCTACAAAAGCTTCAACTACACTTCATTCCAATTCGTTATGGATTTTGAGTTATGGAATGATCAAAATGGCTGAAAACATGAAATGTCACTTTTTTCAACACTTGGTGAAATTTTCACTAAGTCAGAATTTGCCTTACTTTTTTTCCAAATGTAGGGGCATTTTTCACTTGGATCCAAAAGGTATCAAAACCAATTATGATCAAACAGTTATTGTATCATTTGAGGGCTTTCCAAAATGACCAAGAACATCACCAAATTCCACTTGAGCCATGAGACATGACAAGGGCAATATACCTTGCTGAAAACTGCCAAGGCTAGGCAGAATTTTGCATTTTTGCTCGATTTGGAAAAATCAGCTAATTCCAAGCCTTGTCATCATCTTGGACACATCTGAGGATCAAATGCAAAGGGGACAAACACTGAGCCAAGCCTCCAAAGTCCTTGGAACAAGAAGTAGCATGCCAAACCTAGAAATCCCTAAAAGAGGGACAAGACTCCAATTTTGGATTGGAGCATTTAATGGATTCTTAGAGGTGGCATGGACTGAGCTATTTGCAACTAAATTCAGTTAAGAATGATCCAAAAACTAGGGAACCAAATGTCTGTGCTCTAACCTCTAGTCAATGGCTAGACGAGACTTGGATTCTCATTTGCCAACATTGGCCAAACCTCTGCTGTGGTTTCCATTCACTATTGATCCTAAAAAAAACTTGATCTACTATAAATAGAGCTCATTTGTGCTCGGTTTGAGTACACCAAAGCCATCAAACATATGCTTTCCTCAAAATCTCTTTTTCTTGGCAAAAATGCCTTCTTTAGCAAGGTAACTCTGAGTTTTTGAGTTAGAGAGCAATTTCAACCAAACCAATCATACACACACCTCATATATGTCATGTATAAGCTGTCCAAACTCTCACAAGTGACCTGTAATCCTTAAATCACAAAGTCACCTCTCAAAACCTCAAAATAGGCCTTTTGTGCATTTTTCAAGCCATGTCTTGATTCAGTCACTTTCCAAACCAGATAAAACCTCAAACACACTCCAAATAACATCCTTGAATTATCCCAAATAGTTCCCCCATCTGGAACGCCATTTGAGAGAGTTGCTATTTTGGCCATTTTTAACCCCTTTTGCAAGAAAGGGCCAGTTTGTGTTTTTGCAGGTTCCAACTGATTCCACTCACCCTAAAAGCTTCTAAGGGATCATTTGAGAGTTTCTAAAGCATCAAACCATTTCTGGAACAAGAGGCTTGACAGATTGCACAAAAACTCCAAAAAAACTCAAAATGAGGTAAGCCTCATGACTTGAACTTTCCAAAATATGCAATGTTTTGAGGTCCACTGACCATGCATCTCTTCTACATGTTGTATTTGTTGTGTTTGAACCAATTCATCATGTAATTCATGCTTGTACCAAAGTGTAGCATAGAAAATGCAATTATAGGCCTATTTCAAAACCCCTATCGGATTTTGAGGAGGGATCATGATCTAAGAAAAACACCACCACCATTGGATTCCTTGTGAAATTCTAGGCCATATGCATATAAAATTTTTCCCCAAACATGGAGAAATGAGAAATTTATGGACCTTCCCGTTTCTCACCAAAACTTGCCTTGCCTTGCCTTGGGCCAGGCCAAAAACAAGGCATGCCTTGTATATTTGTTGGTTTGTTTCAATCAACGGATGTATCACCACCCCAGTGGTAAGGCGCGCGCCCTATAACCTTGAGGTCGTGGGTTCAAACCCCACCCATGCCATTTTGTGTTTTTTTCACATTTTTGCTATTTTTCAAATATTTTCATGTTTTGTTAATTAATTGGAAAATTAATAACTGTTTCAATTTTAATTATTTTTTATTGGTTCTTTTTGTAAAAAATTACAAAAATGTTGAAATATTTTATTCCACAAAAAATTAAGTTTATATTATTTATTTAATATAATTAGTATTTTTGCGAATAAATTCCTTTTTTAATTGTTTTAAAAACATTTAAAAGTGAATATTTACTTTGAAAATCAAAACCAAGTGAGTTTTAATTCATCTTGTGATTAAAACCTCATTTTTCAAACTTAAAACCAAAATCACAAGTTGTTTATTCAAACTTATTTGCCATTTTCATCATTTTTTATTAATTTTCTTTGAATAATCACATTAAAAAAATAATGAAATTAGGGTTTTATTGATTTTCACCCTAACAAACTTTTTCAAACACTCATGGGGCTCTAATAGAGTGTAAGACCCAACCCTCTTTGAAGCCAAAAACTTGTGGGCCTCTCTTCGAGCTATAAGACCCATTAAAAAACTTTTTGGGCCTCTAATAGAGTGTAAGATCCAATCCCCTTTTAACCAAAACAATTTTGGGCCTCTGATATTGTATAAGTCCCTCCGTGTTAAAAGAAAACTCTAGCACAATCGCCTGTTGAAAAATCAAACCCTTGGGCCTACCCTCATGTTATAAGCCCCATTCTTTAAAAATAAATCTTTGGGCCTCTTGAGAGAGTGTAAGACTCATCCCCTTTGTACAGAAAACCTTTCCTGAGCCTCAATCACTTGTATAAGTCTCTGTACAAAACGATAGTGCGATCACTGATAAAACCTTGGGCCTCTCCTTGAGCTGTAAGCCCCAACAATCCTTTCAAAGTACTTTCTCCTTTGATTATGTAAATATACTGTTGTTTCCAACTTTTCTTTGTTGAACAACTAACCAAACAACATGGAAGCTCTACAACCGAGTAATTATTTACCCGCTTTCATTTACTGCTTTCATATGTATATAACTGTACTATGGGGCTGTCTCGCTGTAAGTCTTCTTTCATAAACTCATATCAATTATCTAATAATAGTATAGATATTTAGAGTTTCCCCAGCAATTACATCTAGAACTAGACAAAACCTCGCCTCTTTACATCAACGTTAGATAACTAGATCTAAGGAATTTCCCCGTGAACAGTTCATATACAGAAGGACATTGTTCCATGTGAAACCCCTTCTGGAACTGTTCATCAGCCTCCTCTTGGGCTTAGTGCAAGGACCCGCAGGCTTCCTAAAAAGCATCCCCGCCTCCTCTTGGGCGTTGTACAAGGACCCGTCGGCTTCTTAGAAGTTTTCACAGCCTCCTCTTAGGCTTCGTATAATGATTCTTCCTCCGGGAAGATAGCCTCCTCTTGGGCTTCGTACAAATTGTCCCTCGGCTTCTTAAAAGTTTCCAGCCTCCTCTTGGGCTTCTTACAAATTGTCCCGACGACCTCCTAGAGGTATAGGAACAGAAATTAGTCATCTTAATAGAACAGTCTTTCAAAGAGTCTAGATCTTTCTACCGCAAACATACTCTCCCTACTACTGTTTCTTAAGCATAGTACAGAAGATAGAACTCGTAGACTCGGACAGTCTAAAACTCCTTTGGATGTCCCATTTCCTTAGAGAACAGGAAATAATCCCCACCCTCAGATCAAATCTATGAGTACAACATTACTCATATAAGAACTGATTTTCTCTTTTAAACCAACATACTAGACCTGTCACTAAACTGAAACAGTTACTGTAGCCTCCTCTTGGGCTTTGTACAATGATTCTCCCCAGCGGAGCTAAACCTTTTAGCCTCCATCTCGAGCTTCGTACGAGATACAAAATCACTCTCTTGTTGAGTATAAAAGACTCTCTTGTTGAGTCACCCATCTTTTATCCTCCGTCTCGGGCTTCGTACGAGACACCAAAACACTCTCTTGTTGAGTATAAAAGATTCTCTTGTTGAATCACCCTTTAGCCTCCGTTTCGGGCTTCGTACGAGACACAAAAACACTCTCTTGTTGAGTATAAAAGATTCTCTTGTTGAATCACCCCTTTTGCCTCCATCTCGGGCTTCGTACGAGATACACAACACTCTCTTGTTGAGTATAAAAGACCCTCTTGTTGGGTCACCAACTCTTCAGCCTCCATCTCGGGCTTCGTACGAGATACAAAAACACTCTCTTGTTGAGTATAAAAGACTCTCTTGTTGAGTCACCAAAATTTTTAGCCTCCATCTCGGGCTTCGTATGAGATACCAAATCACTCTCTTGTTGAGTATAAAAGACTCTCTTTTTGAGTTAAACCCTTTTAGCCTCAATCTTGGGCTTTGTACAAGACAGAAAGAACATTTTCCCCAGAAAAGTCAACCTTTTAGCCTCCTCTTAGGCTTTGTATAAGGAAACCCCGGTTGAGTCAATCAACCTTTTAGCATCAAATCTGTGTTGGGTCACAACATACAAACATCAACAACTCCTTTTCCCCCATCTAATTATTGTAAGCAGCAAGCCTCTGGATTATTTACATCCACACCACTGTCCCTCTTTTAGCATGAGAAATTCCTAAGGAAAGATGGCATTACTCTAAACTGAGTTAAAGTATTCTCCTTTAGGTTAAAAATCCCCTATAAAGGAAATTATGGCATTGTTGGATTCACATATCCCAGTTAAAGTAATTCTCCTTTATAACCAGTCACCCAACTATTGTGACAAACAGACTTCTTTAGAGATGACAAATTCTCTCTAAAGTCCAAAACTCTTTAGCTTCACATCTTGGGATTTAAACAAGATACAAATAGACCCTTCAGCTTCACATCTTGGGCTTCGAACATGATACAAATCATTTTTAGCTTCACGTCTTGGGCTTTGAACAAGACACCAAAACACCATTTCCTCCCATAGAATAGGAGGAACTACGATCGCTCTGATTTCCTTGTTACGGTAAACGGGAATACGTAGGCATAAGATTGAAAGAAAAATCTTAGCGAGCACACTAATCAAAAACCCAAAATCTCGTACCTTCACATATCAATCGAAAAGCATAAGTCCTAACATCCTACCGATAGCATAGTCCCGTCATTTCAGCCTTAACAAATTAAGAAGAAAGAGGCCCCACTTCCATATGGAATCCGTAACCTAACAGACCGCTGTTTAAACTCAGTATGCAAGCAGGGTTAATTGGAGACATCTATTTCCCTTCCTTCATCAGATTCAATACGAAAAAAATGAATCTACCTGTAGTCCCCCCAAAGAGCGACAGTGCTTAAGAACCACGTCCAAAATCGCTCGCTACAGAAAAGTGGCGCCCACCGTGGGGCACTACTTTTTTTCTTTCTTACAAGCTAGGGTAAAAAACCCTGGACAGGTTATTTTTATGACAGTTTCATTGGGGAATGTCATTATTGCTAAGATCGGCCTTCACTAGGATCTTAGGTCAAAACCTTTAAACTGGGAAGGAACCACAGAATGGCGCCTCCGCCGGGGAGCCATTTTCTGTCAGGAACATAGGATTCATAGCTCTTGAGAAGTCTAGGACATTAGTACAAATATATATACTGCTTTTCCTAATTGATATCTGTGTTTATTTTTCTGCTAATGGGAATGTGTGTGATGCCGCATGTGGAAAGATTGACTATACACCTAAGAAAAACCTCTTCTAGTAGTGCGGAAGCTATATGAAATAGCTGTTACATGATACTACCCTCTTCTGAGATTCTTCGAAAAAACATCACCTAGCACGGTTCCCGGCCCGCTGGTGTTTTCTCGACAAGAATTAATGATTTTGAGAGACAGGTACAAAAATCACTAGTATAAACCTTTGGGATGGGTAGAGCCTTGACTTCATGACACCGACCCATTGACCCCATGTTTTTTCTATGTTTTTGTGTGTTGCATTCAAGCATTCATTTTAAAAACATTAAACAAAGAAAATTTTCTCTTCTAGTCTCTCTTTTTTCAAATTAAACTAAGACAATGATTGCAAATGTCAGAGAAAAAGATTGTGCTAATGGATTTCGATAGAAGGAAAACTCATAAGTATACCTTCAGGTTCCAAAACTAGAGGATTTGAGAGGATTAGCAAGGATGATCACTAACCCTGGCGCTTTCAGAGCCAAGTACGAAGGTCTGCTACCTCTGTTAAGGGTCCAAGTAATTGAAAGAATCATGGAGGCACTCATTCAGTTTTACGATCCGGTTTATCACTGTTTCACTTTCCCGGATTACCAGCTCGCACCAACGCTGGAAGAATATTCTCATCTGACTGATTTACATATCACTGATCGAGCTCCATTTTCTGGACTGAAAGAAATTCCAAAGGATCAGACCATTGCAAGAGCGATTTATTTGGATGAATCAGAAGTCAAGGCACACATGACCACCAAGGGTGGCATCCAGGGTTTGCCAGCCCAATTCTTGACAAAGAAGGCCCTATACTTTACTAGTATAGGGAACGTGGCCGCTTTTGAGAGCATCTTTGTTTTGCTCACCTACGGGTTATTATTGTTTCCCAACATCGATAACTTTGTAGATATCAACGCCATTAAGGTTTTTCTCATTGGAAACCCTGTACCAACTCTGCTCGCAGATGCGTATCATTCTGTACACTTAGGGAATTTGTACAACGGAGGAATGATCATGTGTTGTGTACCCCTGCTATACAAATGGTTTATCTCCCACTTGCCTAAGTCTGCCGCTTTTTGGGATCATAAGAGTGCCTTACGTTGGTCACAGAAAATCATGTCCCTTACCAACTCTGATATAGATTGGTGCAATAAGATTTATGACGGGATCAGGATCATTGACCATTGTGGAAACTTCCCCAACGTACCCCTCATAGGAACTAAGGGAGGAATCAATTACCATCTAGTTTTAGTCCGTCGTCAATTTGGATACACGATGAGGCATGTCCCGCATAATGCCCATCTGGAAGGTCTTTTCTTCAAGGAAGGAGAAAATGACAGGGCACTAAAGATGGAAATAGTGCATGCTTGGAAACATGTTCATAAGAAAGGACGAGAGTCTCTAGGAAAACCAGACTGTGTCTCGGTGGAGCCTTACCTCCACTGGGTACAAACTAGAGCTCTCAAGCTAAAGATGCCTTATCCTCGTCACGAAGTTCTTCCCCCAAGGGGATCTGTCATGTACTTCATGACTGAAGCGGAAAAACTTCAGGTTACTCTCAACAAAGTTCAGCAGGAGAGGAGGTCTTGGAAGGACAAGTACCGTATTCTCAATGTGGAGTGTATCAAAATACAACAACTGCTGAAAGATAAGGATGCTCTAATTGAGATTTTGGAGCAACATGCTGTAGAAAATCAGGATGACCAAGGGAATTTGCTCGCTCCTTTCACTTGGCAAAGGAATGACAACCCGGCAAAGGCCCAAGAGCCCCGGTCCAAGAAAAGGAAAGTACCAGAATCAGCGTCCGAGTTCTCCTCAGAGAGGACTCGGGGCCCATTAGCTTAGGTTTCTGTTTTCGCACCTTGTAATCTACTGTATTTCCATTTCCGCAATCCTTTGAATTCAATAAAATGGGGTTTCCCCACTGTTTGATATTTGCAATCTAACTATCGAAGTTTATTTTGATTAAACCAAAAATTAATTAATATAATCATTGCATTCATCATTCTCACGTCACGTATTCTTCTTACCTACGAATCTCATGTTTGTGTCTCAGTTCTAGAGTCAAACTATCTCATTCGTACAATACTCGAGCCAATCGTCAGAAAAAGATGGATGATCTCAAGGAAGAGAACAGAGAGTTGAAAGAAGAGATCGACGCTCTGAGAGAGGATATGAGAAAGCTTCGTAATGACATGCAAGCCATGGCAGAAGCTCAGCTACAAAGAACTGTGATCTCTGAGATCGCCTCAATGCCGATAGTAGAGAAGTATGATCCTAGGTACAGAATGCCGAAAGATCGTCCTTGGGGCATGCCACCTAACTATATCTCGGAAGGATATGTTCCGCCGATCACTGGGGATACGGAAAATTCAGCAGAAGCCGCTGGGCCTGAAGGTTACAAACTTTGGGAAACGCTAAGATTCACTGCCGTAGTAATGGTACCACCCCTTGTGGTGCACACTGTCCCGAAAGGACAGATTACACAAATACCTTCTGGTAGAAAGGAAACTATGTTTGACAGAATGGATGAATTCCAAGAGCAGTTCCTGGAAATGCAGAAGGAGCTGCAAGCCATTAGCAGTCAGGATTTATTTGGAAAGGACGCCGTGGACCTCTGTTTGGTCCCCAACGTGAAAGTTCCGCACAAGTTCCAAGTGCCCGACTTTGAAAAGTACAAGGGTAACTCTTGCCCTCAAAGCCACTTTGTGATGTACGCTCGACGAATGTCAACTCAGATAGAGAATCAGGATCTACTGATTCACTACTTTCAGGATAGCTTAACCGGTGCCGCATTAAAATGGTACATGGGTTTAAACTGTGCCACGATCAGCACTTTCAGAGATCTTGGCACTGCCTTCGTCCAACAATATAAATACAATCTGGACATGGCACCAGACAGATATCAACTCACATCAATGTCACAAAAGGACAAGGAAACCTTTAAGGAATACGCTCAGAGATGGTGTGAAATTACCACTCAAATTTGTCCACCTCTTGAGGAAAAAGAGATGACAAAGATCTTCTTAAAGACCTTGAGCTCATTTTACTACGACAGAATGGTCGCCAGTGCGCCCAGTGACTTCACCGAAATGGTAGGCATGGGAGTTCGTCTTGAGGAAGCCGTTCGAGAAGGCCGTCTAGTGAAAGACATTGGGTCGACAAACGGTACTAAGAAATACGATAGTTCTCTCCCTAAGAAAAAATAGCAAGATATTGGGAATATCTCTCTCGGAAAGCAAAGGCATCGGTACCAACCGGTAGCAGCTGTAACTCCTGCTATCAACCTCGCGCCTACGTATCAACCGCAGGTTGCGCAGAGCCAACCTAATCAACAGCGATTTCAGTAAAGGACGCAACAGCCTCTTTAGCAAGCTCGTCCTCAATACAACAACAACCGTACAACACGGTCACCAGGATTTGATCCCATACCTGTGTTGTACGCAGAACTATTTCCGTTACTACTGGCCAAGGGACATGTCCAGACTAATGCTCCTCTTACAGTACCAGAAAATCCGCCTTTTTGGTTTAAGGTGGATCAGACTTGCCCTTACCATCAAGGAGGACCAGGGCATAACATAGAAAACTGTCTCAATTTCAAATCCGACGTGCAAAAGCTTGTTAGGAGCGGGGTCTTATCTTTCAAAGATACGAATTCGAATGTTCTAACAAACCCGCTGCCTCAACACAAGAAAGCTGCAGTTAATTTGATAGAAGGAGAGTCTAGAAACGTCTATCAAATTCACAATGTACTCTTATTAAGGGCCAACTTGGTTAAGATGCATTGTAGACAAAGTGAATAATTGGGGATGTTCTGTAGTGCAATCAACTCTACAGGAACAGATGGATATCAGATGGATCCAGGAGCACCGAGTTCGTGGAGTTAACATGGTTTATACGAATTCCAACGTCATTCAAAACCACGACATCTGTGTGATGAATGTCAACTTGGTGGCGATGCACTCACGACAAAGCCAGTATCATAATCTGTCGCGGCATGAGTACAATTCATGTCTGACTTGCTCGGTAAACAAACAGGGATGCTCTTTTGTACAAGAGGCCCTCCAGCGTCAGATGGATCTTGGATGGATCCAAGACTCCCATGATAGGAATCATTATCAGATCAACATGATTCAAATCTTCAATATTCGCTTGATGAATATCAGCCTAGTGGAGTTACACGCTACGCAAGTTCAACTCGATTTTCTCACTTCACATGATTATCAGAGCTGTAAAGTGGGTTGCGAAAACGATCAAGGTTGTGCCTTTGTCCAAGAAACACTTCAACACTTGTTGAACCACTGGTGGCTTCCAATATATATGGATGAAGACACCCAACAAATTAGTATCACTAACGGGAATCCTACTAGATATCAAAGTCAGGATGTTCGGTCGGTGGAAACAGACCTCGTCAGGTTACACTGTATTCAAAGCGGACATGGCCAGGTGCCACTACACAACTATGAGAGGTGTGGAGTTTGTTCAGTGGATAATCAAGGATGCTACCTCATGCGAGCAGCCCTTCAAAGTCAGTTGGACCGCAAAGAGGTTCAACCATGCTTAAGTTCTGGATCAGTCAACTATCTCGCTGATCAAATCGAGGACGTTGTCATAATCTCCGATGATGAAAGGGCTAGGATGTTTGTGCCATCACCCCTCTACTTGACGAATCGAGAGTTCCCAACTGGAAATGGATCGAAATTACTTACGATGGTCAGAAAAATCAGAAGGTTCCCATAGTCATCTATCTGCCGGGACCACTACCGTATGAATCAACTAAGGCTATCCCTTACAAGTACGGTGCAACAACAATCGAGAACGGAATGGAAATTCCGTTACCCTCCATCGTGAATATTGCAGATATCAGTCGAGTAACCCGGAGTGGTAGAATCTTCAACAGAGGAGTTGGAGAACCCAACAAAGAGAAGGAACCTCAATCAGAAGTTCCCAATACACTAGTCGGTCAATCCAGTGATCCCGACCTATCGAAAAATAATGATGAGATGCTGAAGCTCATCCAAAGGAGTGAATACAACATTATTGATCAGCTGTTACAGACTCCTTCAAAGATTTCGGTCCTATCATTGTTACTTAGTTCAGAAGCGCACAAGGAGGCTCTCCAGAAAGTCTTGGAGCAAGCCTTCGTGGAACAGGATGTAACGATCAGACAGTTCGATATCATTGTCTCTAACATCACCTCCTACAATAACTTGGGATTTAGTGATGAGGAATTACCTGAAGAAGGTCGTCGTCATAACATGGCACTCAATATAACAGTCAACTGCTAGGACGATGCTTTAGCCAGCGTACTGGTAGACACAGGGTCAGCCCTGAATGTTATGCCGAAGTCCACTTTGATGCAATTATCATTCAAAGGCCCTCTGATGAGAACTAGCGAAGTTGTCGTCAAAGCATTTGATGGATCCAGAAAACGGTTATCGGAGAAGTCGACCTTCCCATAACTATTGGTCCTCACACTTTTCAAGTCAACTTCCAGGTCATGGACATTCGGGCATCGTACAGTTGTTTATTAGGAAGACCTTGGATACATCAGGCTGGGGCGGTCACTTCGACCCTCCACCAAAAGCTAAAGTTCGTCCAGAACGACCAACTCTTCACAGTCTGCGGAGAACAGGCCTTGCTCGTAAGCAACTTATCGTCCTCCCCTTATGTAGAACCAGAGTGGGTAATCGAAACTCAGTTCCAAGCACTTTCGCTACACAAGGACAATCAATCCTAAGGAGGAACTTCAATTTCCTCGTACAAAGATGCTATCAAAGCGGTCGAAAGTACCAATACAATAGGATGGGGGCAGCTTGTCATTCCTACTGACAACAAAACAAAGAAGGGTCTTGGTTTTTCTGCGACCTATACTCAGACGGCTGCTAACGATGAAAGTGTTCATCCCATTCAGAACTTCTTCCACAGTGGAGGTTTCCTTCACCCAGTGCCTCAAACATTCCATGCTATCAACGAGGAGGATCCCTCCGACACGGATGAGGAATGGAAGTCCTATCTTAACAACGAAGAGATGCCTACGCCGTTTTGTTATCTCGCACAGAGTCCGAGATTTATACCCAGGTCAGACGTTTAATTGATATACGGGGATTGTGATCCGGAAGGATGTCGTGCTCCGCTAAACTCATTAGAAGAGGACACTCTGATGAAAGACAACTTCGACCACAGCTATTATGGCCCGATGGATGGCCTGCCAATGTGGCAGCCTTACCCAGGAGACTTGGGACAAGAGAATCGGCCGAACGATGAAAATCAGCTAGGCATCATTGGAAAGAATACCTGCGTCCCCACGATATCATGGGATCAACACCCAGGTTATCCTGAAAATACTCAGCACGACGATGAATTCGCAGCATTTGCAGGACTAGAATTCATTAACTGTGCTTTTCCCAAGTTCAACGTCATTGAGAGAGATGACTCCTCCAGTTCCAAAGAAGTGTGGGACACCTTGGGATAACCAAGTGGAGAATACGACTATATGGTCAAGTACACTGCTCCCAAAAGCTCTCGTATCAGGCTCGAAGACATCCAGCCAACTGGATGGGGAGATACAGCTGAGAGTATGAATACTATGAAAAATACAACTGAGGAATCCTCCAACGACAACTCTGCTTGGGAGACAGATTCCAATGATCCCGTTCCACCAGAAATCAGTGTCATTTCTGAAGGCAAATCAAGGAAGGTACCAGACTTTGTGATTCACCGAGGAGTTCGTCTCCAATGGGTTGCAGTCGATGTTCTGAGGATTGTTCATAAGTCAAAGTAATTGTCGTCTTTAACCTTTCACCCTGCCCAGGTGAAACAGATGTTTTGATAGGGCTTGATTTCTGAAAATTTTCCCTCTTCGCTTCGCCCAAAGCGACAGAGCTTTGTTTTATAGGGTTGTAGTTTCAAGAATCGACTTGTTCATAAATAAAATAACGTCGTTCTGTAATTTCCGCATTAATTGCTGTTTTCTCTTTTCGTTTTTCAGAAAAATGGTAATCCTAAAAAACAAATCAATGATAAAAACAAGAAGTAAACAAAAAAAATACACTGCACACACTCTTGCATTCTCTCTATCTCTTCTAAAACAAATCATCACGCCATGCAGATTGCTTGTTTTAAACCCCGTTGAAACATACGATCCAATGCCTTCTTCCAACTTTGAGTTCCCGGTATTTGGGGCTGAAGAAGAAGATGACAACGAAATTCTAGAACAGATCTCCCGACTATTCCGACAAGAGGAAAGGTCCATTGAACCTCACAAAGAGCCGTTGGAAACGATCAATGTGGGTTCAGAAAAAGAGAGAAAAGAAATCAGGATTGGGGCACTGCTCAGTCCAACTGCCAAGGAGAGTTTGACAAAGCTTCTTAGAGAATTTCCCGATGTGTTCGCTTGGTCCTATCAGGATATGCCATGGTTGGATACCAGCATCGTGGAACATCATCTGCCATTAAGATCAGAATGTCCGCCAATAAAACAAAGGTTGAGACAGACTCACCCGGACATGGCCATCAAAATCAAAGAGGAGGTACAGAAATAGATTGACGCGGGTTTCCTCGCTACATCAGAATATCCTCAATGGTTAGCCAACATCGTACCCGTTCTGAAAAAGAACGGAAAGGTCAGAATGTGTGTCGACTACAGAGATCTAAACAAGGCTAGTCCAAAGGACGACTTTCCTTTGCCACACATTGACATGCTGGTAGATAGTACAGCAAAGTTCAAAGTTTTCTCCTTCATGGATGGATTCTCGGGCTATAACCAAATCAAAATGGCGCCGAAAGAGATGGAGAAAACTTCGTTCATTACCCCGTGGGGTTCCTTTTGTTACAAGGTAATGCCGTTCGGGTTGCAGAACGCCGGGGAAACCTATCAAAGGGCCATGACTACTCTGTTTCATGACATGATACACAAAGAAATCGAGGTATATGTCGATGATATGATTGCAAAATCTAAGACAGAAGAGGAGCATGTGACCCACCTGTCAAAACTATTTGAGCGGTTGAGAAAGTATAAACTCCGCTTGAATCCCAACAAGTGTACCTTTGGTGTCTGTTCAAGGAAACTCTTAGGGTTCATCGTCAGCCCGAAAGGAATTAAAGTTGATCCTGACAAGGTCAAGGCCATTCAAGAAATTCCTTCTCCGAAAATAGAAAAACAAGTCAGAGGATTCCTGGGACGGTTGAACTACATTTCCAGATTCATATTCCTCATGACCGCGACATATGCTCCGATTTTCAAATTACTGAAAAAGAACCAGGACTGCGTTTGGACAGAGGACTGTCAAACCTCCTTGACAGTATCAAGGAATACCTATCAAATCCTCTGATTCTATCACCTCCAGTGGAAGGAAGACCGCTGATCATCTACCTCACAGTCCTAGAGGACTCAATGGGTTGTGTACTTGGCCAACAAGACGAAACAAAAAGGAAAGAGTTTGCCATTTACTATCTGAGCAAGAAATTCACCGACTGCGAGACTCGGTACACTTTGCTTGAGAAAACTTGTTGCGCTTTGGCTTGGGCAGCCAAACGTCTCTGCCAGTACATGGTTCGTCACACTACTTGGTTAATTTCCAAAATAGATCCAATCAAGTATGTATTTGAAAAACCTGCTCTCACGGGAAGGATTGCCCGTTGGCAGATGTTGTTATCAGAATATGACATAGAGTACCATGCTTAGAAAGTCGTTAAAGGAAGTATTTTAGCCGATCATTTGGCTCATCAACTGATTGACGACCGAGAATCAGTCGGGTTTGACTTCCCAGACGAAGATGTCATGTATTTGAAAATGAAAGACTGCGATGAACCGCTACCCAGTGAAGGGCCAGAACCAGGTTCCCAATGGGGACTTATCTTTGACAGAGCTGTCAATTATTATGGGAACGGAATTGGGGCAATCATCATAACCCCTCAGGGTACCCACATTCCTTTCACCGCCAGACTTACGTTCAAGTGCACAAACAACGAGGCCGAATACGAAGTTTGTATCATGGGTCTCGAGGAAGCGATTAATTTAAGGATAAAAAACATGGACGTATATGGCGACTCAGCCTTGGCCATCAATCAGATCAAAGGAGATTGGAACACATACCAATCAGGATTGATTCCTTACAAAGATTATGCGAGAAGGTTGTTTCGTTTCTTCAACAGAACCGAGTTTCATCACATCCCTCGTGATGAGAATCACATGGCTGATGCTTTAGCCACTTTCTCTTCCATGATTAGTGTAGGTCAATGGAATGACATACCTAAGATCGACATAGTGCACCTTGAACGACCCGCTTACATCTTCACGATTGAAGCAGTCATAGACGACAAACCTTGGTATCAGGATATCAAAAGCTTCCTTCAGAAACAAGAGTACCCACCTGGGGCATCCAGAAAGGACAAAAAAACCCTCAGAAGGCTGGCATGCAGTTTCTTCCTAAGCGGTGTGTAGCGAGTGATTTTTGGATGTGGTTGCGAAGCACGATCACTCTAGTACTACAGTTCGATTCATTTTTTATCCTATTAAAGCTGATGAAGGAAGGGAAATAGATGTCTCCAATTAACCCTGCGTGCATACTGAGGTTAAACAGTCAAAACTGTTGGTTTACAGATGCTACAAAGATTCGGGGTCTCTCCTAGGTTATTTGGTTGAAAAGGGTTTTTTTAAGCTATCGGTTAGGATGTTAGGACGGATGTATATGAAAGTATGGGATTTTGGGTTTTTGTTTAGTATGCTCGCTAAGATTTTTCTTTCAATTTTATGCCTACGTATTCCCGTTTTTTCCAAAACAGGGATATCAGAGCGTTCGTAGATCCTCCTATTCTATGGGAGGAAATGGGTTGTTTTGGTGTCTTGTTCAAAGCCCAAGACGTGAAGCGAAAGGTGATCTATATCTTGTTCAAAGCCCAAGATGTGAAGCTAAAGAGTCTATTTGTATCTTGTTCAAAGCCCAAGATGTGAAGCTAAAAGTGGTTTGTATCTTGTTCAAAGCCCAAGATGTGAAGCTAAAAGGGTTTGACTTTAGAGAGAATTTGTCATCTCTAAAGAGGGGGTTGTAGGTCACAATTGTTTATAAAGGAGAATTACTTTAACCAGGATATGTGAATCCGGCAATGCCATAATTTCCTTTATAAGGGATTTTTAACCTGAAGGAGAAGACTTTAACTCAGTGTAGAGCAATGTTATCTTTCCTTAGGAATTTCTCATGCTAAAAGATGGATAGTGGCATGGATGTAGATGATCCAGAGGCTTGCCGCTTACAACAATTAGATGAAGGGAAAGGAGTTGTTGATGTTTGTGTACTGTGAACGAGGCACAACTTTGATGCTAAAAGGTTGATTCGATCAACCAGTGGTTTTCTTATACAAAGCCTAAGAGGAGGCTAATATGTGTCTCGTACAAAGCCCGAGAGAGAGGCTAAAAGGTTTTGATTCAACGAGGGAGTCTTTTGGTATCTCGTATAAAGCCCGAGATGGAGGCTATTTGACTCAACAAGAGAGTGCTTTTGTATCTCGTACAAAGCCCGAGATGGAGGCTAAAATTTGTTTGGCTCTATAAGAACCTTTCTGTATCTCGTATAAAGCCCGAGATGGAGGCTAAAATTGTTAGCTCCGCTGGGGAGAATCATTATACAAAGCCCAAAAGGAGGCTATGTATGACCGTTTCAGTTGAGTGACAAGTCCAGTATACTGATTTTAAAGGAGAAAATCAGTTCTTATATGAGTAACACTGTACTCAAGGATTGGATTCGAGGATCAGGGTTATTCCCTATTCTTTAAGGAAACGGGAAATCCAAAGGGTATTGAGACTGTCCAAGTCTACGGGTTTCCTTCCTATTTAACGAAGGGGTCACTTGAGAATGTCTTTGAGCCTCAAGGATATTAGACTGTCCATGTCTAGAGTTTCATCTTTTGTACTATGCTTTGAGAAACAGTAGTAGAATCTTTGAAAGGACTGTTCTATGAAGATGACTAGGTTCTGTTCCTATACCTTTAAGAGGTCGTTGGGACAATTTGTACGAAGCCCAAGAGGAGGCTGGAAACTTTTAAGAAGCCAAGTGGTCCTTGTACGAAGCCCAAGAGGAGGCTATCATTCCTGGAGGAAGAGATCATTATACGAAGCCTAAGAGGAGGCTGTGAATACTTCTAAGAAGCCGACGGGTCCTTGTACTAAGCCCAAGAGGAGGCGGGGTCGCTTTTAGGAAGCCTGTGGGTCCTTGAACAATGCCCAAGAGGAGGCCGATGCTTTTAAGAAGCCGATGGGTCCCCAAACCCCGAGAAGTTCAAGACATGCCATTCACCGAGAATAGATCAAGCCAGGAAAGTTCGAGAATTTGGAAGAAACTCAAGAGATGCCATTCACGGAGAAAAGATCATCTCTGGGGAATAGAGTTTCTTTGACAACTTCTATAAGTGACAGTCTATGAAAGGGTTCACCGAGAATGTTTCCTTTCATATCTCCATATTGTTTAACCCTAAGAGGAGGGAAGACTGTGTCTGGTAATCCTATGGGGATCTAGTTTTAACTATTTCTATGAATAAACGAAACGGTTTTACCTAGTTCTAGACGTAGTTGCCGAGAGTTGATATGCGTTTATGAAAGAAGACTTACAGCGAAACAGCCCCACAATACAGTTATATGTATATGAAAGCGGTAAATGAAAGCATATGAACACTTACTCGGTTGTAGAGCTTCCATGCTGTTTGGTTAGTTGTTCAACAAAGAAAGATTGAAAACAATAGTATATTTCAAAATCAAAGGAGAAAGTGCTTTGAAAAAGATAGATTTGGGGCTTACAGCTCAAGGAGAGGCCCAGGGTTTTATCAATGAGTGCACTGTTGAATTTGTACAGAGGGACTTATACAAGTGACTATGGCCCAAAAAGGTTTTCTGTACAAAGGGATGGGTCTTACACTCTCTCAAGAGGCCCAAAAGGTTTAAAGAAAAAGAGTGGGGCTTATAACACGAGGGTAGGCCCAATTGATTTTTTGTTAAAATGGCGATCGCGCCGAGGTTTTCTTTTAACGCAGAGGGACTTATACAATAAGTGAGGCCCAAAATTGTTTTGGTTAAAAGGGGGTTGGGTCTTACACTCTATTAGAGGCCCAAAAGTTTTGAATGGGTCTTATAGCTCAAGGAGAGGCCCAATTGATTTTTTAAAAGGCGACGATCGCGCCATTTACTTGTACAGAGGGACTTATACAATAAGTGAGGCCCAAAATGGTTTGTACAAGGGGGTTTGGATCTTACACTCTCTCAAGAGGCCCAAAAGTTTTGAATGGGTCTTATAGCTCAAGGAGAGGCCCAAATGGTTTATTTTTCAAATGGCGACGATCGCGCCGTTTGTTTTTTACGGTATCGGGACTTATACAATACACTGAGGCCCAAAAATGATTTGGTCAAAAAAGGATTGGGTCTTACACTCTATTAGAGGCCCAAAATGTTTTGAAAATGATTTATGAGGGTTGAATTAATCCAAAAACCCTAATTTGTTTTCAAAATGTGTTTTAATTGAATAAAAATTCAATTAAAATGATCAAAATTGTTTAACATATGGAAAACAAATTGTGATCCTGGATTAATGCTTCAAAAATTAAGTATTGACCTACAAAATAATTAGAAGGCATTAAAAGTTACAAAATCAAGAGGGAAAAAACATTTTAAATGGCAAAAACAAATAAAACATTAATTCTTTGCAAAAATATCAATTATATGAAATATATAATATTTTTGGGATTTTTTTATAAAATAAAATATTTTAACATTTTTGTGAATTATCAAAAAAAGAATCAACTCAAAATCATTAAAACTCAGAGAGAAATTAATTTTTGAATCAATTAAATAAAATTACAAAATTCAAATATTCAAATATTTGAAAATGGCGCCAAGAACAAAGGCAAGAACACGCGCGTGTTCGGAGTTTCCCAGATTTGCATTTTCTATCCAATCTCACTGAATACTTGATTATATCATGCAATCTACATATCAATCAACTCGTTTTAACCTCACGATCACGTCTATGGTCTTTAATTTCATTTATTTTTAACATGGAATAAGAAATCAAAGAGAAACCTCAAGAACCCTAATTTCTGCATGAAGGTTCAGAAATTTCACACACGATTCAAACAATGAAATTTATTGAGGGAAAACATTCCATGCATGATTATGAACATATGGCCAAATTATTGTGCAGCAAAAATTGCATGGATCATAGAGTTAGAAAGCTCATGCTTACCTCTTGCAGCTAGTGATTGTGTTTTGTGTTGGAGGTGTTACATCTAGGTTCCAATGATCTGGATAGCTTCCCTAGGTGCCATGGAGTGTGTATGAATGCTTGGAATGGATTGAAATGATCTGGAACTTGAGATGGTACCACAACTGCAAATCTGTCAAGAACTTGAGCAATTGGCTGGTGATTTTGTGAAATCTGTGTTCCAGATGTTATGTGAGTGTTTGGATCACTTCTATATGATGTATTTGAGGTGTGTGTGTGATTGGTTTGATTGGAAAAGCTCTCAAACTCAAAACCCGATAGTGACTTACCTTAGAAGGCAAAATTGGAGTGAAAGAAGAGATTTTGAGGAAAGTATCAGTTTGATGGCTTTGGTGTACTCAAACTAATCACAATTGAGCTCTATTTATAGTAGAGCAAGTTTGTTTTGCAAGGAATAGTGAATGGCAACTGCTGAGTAGGTTTGGCCAATGTTGGCAAATGAAAATCCAAGTCTCCTCTAGCCATTGACTAGAGGTTAGGGCACAGGCTGCTGGTCCCCTTGGTCTTGGATAAGTCTTGACTGAATTCAGTTGCTTAGAGCTCAGTTCATGCCACCTTGATGCTTCCATTGAATGCTCTAATCCAAAATTGGAGTCTTGTCCCTATTTTGGCAATTCTAGGTTCAACATGCTATTTCTTGTTCCAAAGACTTTGGAGGCTTGGCTCAGTGATTGTCCCCTTTAGATTCAATCCTCAGAGGTGTCCAAGTGGATAGGAGCATTTGGATTTGGCTGATTTTGGAAAATCGACCAAAAGTCCAAAAATCTGCCTTGCCTTGGCAGATTTCAGCAAGGCATCTTGCCAATGTCATATCTCATAGCTCAAATTGAATTTAGTAATGTTCTTGGCCATTTTGGAAAGCCCTTACATGATACAACAACTGTTTGAACATGTTTGGTTTTGATCTCTTTTGAATCCAAGTGAAAAATCCCCCTACATTTGGAAAAAAGTAAAGGCAGATTCTGACTTAGTGAAATTTTCACTAAGTGTTGGAACAAAGTGACTTTTCTTGATTTTGATCACTCCATAACTCAATATCCATGAGGAATTTGGACATAGGTCAGTATGAAGCTTTTGTAGAGGGCAATGTGATCTAAAAATCAAGCTTTGAATTGGGAACAATGGCCTTGTGGTTTAGGAGTTATGGTCCTCCAAAGTTGGCACATTAGTGTCACTTTTTCCATAACTTAGACATTTTTCTAAGTTTTTATGGTTACCCCTTTTACAAGTTATCCCACTTTCTTTGATTTTTCTTGATGAACGATGATTCAAATCATACATTAACATCATTTTAGGGTTAAAATTCCATTTTGGTGAAAAATCTCAAAAAGTCAAAGTTGACTTTTGTGCACAGTTGACTTTTTATCAGATGAATTCCAAACTGTGCAATTCTTCAGGAAATCATGTCCTTGACCTAAATCAAAATTGATGGACTTGTTCCATGGGTGTCATAGGGTATATTGAATCATG
This sequence comes from Lathyrus tuberosus, assembly GCA_022829125.1. Taxonomy (NCBI): domain Eukaryota; kingdom Viridiplantae; phylum Streptophyta; class Magnoliopsida; order Fabales; family Fabaceae; genus Lathyrus; species Lathyrus tuberosus. The sequence continues at coordinate 6,161,946 of JALAZF010000020.1, read as the reverse complement.
TCTTAGGGTTTGGGAGCATGTCCTGGTCAAAAGTCAAAGTTACAGTTGACTTTCCTCGCGAAACCCTAATTGTGGTGCAGTTGAAATTGAGACTTGTTGCTCAAGCTTCTTGGATTAATCATTTGTTCCAAATGGATAAATATGGTATATTAGAGACCCTCAAATAATGTCTTGAGGTCTTGGTTCATGATTTGTCCCAAAAGTCAACTTAGGGGTGAATTAGGTCAAGAAACCCTAATTCCTGATTTTTGATGTATGCATCCCCTGAGGTCAAATTGACTTGATGATTTGGTCCATGAGGTCCCATGGAGTAAATTAGGTTATGTTTTGGACCATTGGCTTGTGCCCAGATGAAAATTTTCCATCTGGAGGCCCTGGTCGACCAAAACCCTAATTTGATGACACTGTCGATCCTGAGACTTGATCCACCTAGAAGGGAGCAACCTTGTGCTTAATACTTGAAGTGGGAGTCCTTTTGATCCATTGTGAATATTTTAGAGGCTAGAAAAGTTGAAGATCAAGTCATTCCTTGATTGATCCTTTGTCTAAGGCTCTGAGAGGGCTTAAAACACTAATTTTGATTGTAGTGAATGCTCAACAACTCTTGAGGCCTTTGATGAGGCATGATGGTTCATCCATATTGTGATGATGATTTACACAATGATGGGAATCTTAGTGGTCAAAATTTGGGGTATAACAGATGCCCCTATTTAATCTTCTTGGACCCCAAGGTGTGAATGACGAAGGTATTCGGGCATTCGAGGTGCAAGAGGATTAAATATCGGAATACCCGAAATTTTGATGGCTATGAATGGAAGCTTGCGCATTCATCTTCTTTTGCCAAGCAATGATGCTTAGAAAAGGTAAAAACTTCCCCTCAATCCTGGTCTTCAGCCAAGGAACTGGTCTCAGTTTTCTTTTAAAATAAACCTCCCCTCGATCCTGGTTTCCTACCAAGGAACTGGTCTTAGTTTCTGATTTAAACCTCCCCTCGATCCTGGTTTCCTACCAAGGAACTGGTCTAAGTTTATGAAATAAACTTCCCCTCGATCCTGGTTTCCTACCAAGGAACTGGTCTAAGTTTCTGATTTAAACTTCCCGTCGATCCTGGTTTCCTGCCAAGGAACTGGTCTAAGTTTCTGAAATAAACTTCCCCTCGATCCTGGTTTCCTACCAAGGAACTGGTCTCGGTTTCTTTTGTCAATAAACTTTCTTAACAAGGGACGCTATCCATAGCGGTTTTCCTCAAACTTCTCGCCGGATTTTCCTGGGGAGATGCCATTTGATGGGAAAAAGTTTGACGTTAGACTCGCTAGGGAGCCCAATCGTCTGAGTTGTTGAGGTGCACAAACTTCTTTGTTGGAGACGCCATTTGTCGACTCTATCTGGGGAAAATGAGTCTCTTGAGAGACTGCTTCCGCTTGGGGTCTTACATCAAACTTTTCTTGGGATCTTCCCAGAGAAATGCCATATGATGGGCTCCAATTTTGAGGTGTCGATGACCTTTTCATCAGCTGTCTTTCGGAGAAAGGCAGCAGTACTGCCAAATCTCTGCTTAGGAGGCTTTCTCTGGGGATTTTTCTTTAATCCGGGAAAGCAAGGATATCATCTTCGATGGCGAAGAGTGACATCTATAGAAAGCTTCTCTGGCTTTTTAGAGGTTCAAGTTATCAAAGTGGTCGAGTGCCGATTCTAATCCAGAGATATACTGGAGGCGAGATTGTTCAAACGCAACGTTTCCTGACGAGGCAAGAACTGACAACTCGATTGAGAAGACCTTTATCACAAGGAGATAAGACCGACTAGAGTGATAGTGATGCAATATGAATGTGAATGCAAGTAAAATGCATGATGTATGTATGTATATGCTGACAAAGACTTGACACAACACACAGACTGACGGATGAACATGACTGGATACTCGGCCACTGCTGGAGATTAAAGGTATCACTTGGTTCAAGATAGCAATTCTGCCTTGCTTAGGAGAGATAATCCCTGCGGGGAATACCGTTGATCGGGCTTAGGAGATAAGAACTCGGCCGAGGGTATCAGAGGGAAAACCGCATCCGATACAGCTGATCCTTCATTCAGACGCACTGGCTTAGAAGAAGTACTTTGATTCTGCACTTTGAAATTCAAACGCCTTTGGAGACGCAATCGACGCTCTTTCAATGTTAAACAGTCAAAAGCAATTGCCATCTTTATTTTAAAAGCAGAAAAAATTTTAACAAGTAAATTCATTTTTGTTTTATTTCAAGAATCGCTAATCATGTTAAAACGCCACTCTATAAAGCTAAAACAAATAAGAATTACAAACAAATGCACAAGGGATCAAATTTATTGATAAGATGGAGATCATCCAAACACGTGATTCCAAAGAGTATATACAAAGTTTGAAAATGGTAATTTATAGGGAAAAAGGCTACGTTGAAACATAACGACCACTATCCTACTACCAACTTTGAATTCGGGACATCCTGAGCTTCTGTCGAAGATGACCTTGACTGGAGTTTTCCTCCGATGGATGATGTAACTGCTGCTGAGGGACTTGCCTCTATTGAACATAGTTACTTGCCATTATCCCTAATTTTTTCCTGGATTGTACTATGAGATTTCCAATCCATCGGGATGATTTTTTTCATGTCTCTAACTTTTTCCTGGACCGCCCTTTCGGGTTTTCAATCCACCGAGACGTTTTTTTTTGTTTAGGCGAAGTATTTCTTGACTACATCAACATTCGTGGGGTAGGCAAATTCCTCTCCGTCCATGGTTGCAAGTCTCAAGGCACCGCCTGAGAAAGCTTTCGTGACCACATAGGGGCATTCATAATTTGGGGTCCATTTGCCCCGAGAGTCAGTGAGAAACGATTGTATCTTCTTGAGCACGGGGTCTCCTCTTCTGAAGACACGAGGTCGGACCTTTTTGTCGAATGCCTTCTTCATTCTCTGCTGATACAACTAACCGTGGCATAGTGCCGTGATTCGCTTTTCTTCGATCAGTTTTAATTCGTCGTGTCGACTTTGACACCATTCAGCTTCTAAAAGCTTAGCTTCCATCAATACTCGGATTGATGGGATCTCTACTTCTATGGGGAGAACTACCTCCATGCCATATACTAGAGAGAAAGGGGTTGCCCCTGTTGAAGTGCGGACAAATGTTCGATAACCGTGAAGAGGAAAGGGTAGCATCTTGTGTCAGTCTTTGTAGGTTACAACCATCTTTTGAACGATCCTCTTGATGTTCTTGTTAGCCGCTTCTACCGCTCCGTTCATCTTGGGTCGGTAGGGAGATGAGTTATGGTGTTCGATCTTGAACTCAACGCACAACTCTTTCATCATCTTGTTGTTCAAGTTAGATCCATTATCTGTAATGATCTGGTTTGGAACACCATAACGGCAGATGATATTGTTTTTGATAAATCGGACCACCACTTGTCGGGTTACATTAGCGTATGACGCTGCTTCGACCCACTTGGTGAAATAGTCAATGGCTACCAGGATGAACCGATGTCCGTTTGAAGCCTTAGGTTCAATCAAGCCAATCATGTCGATTCCCCATATGGAAAAAGGCCACGGGGAAGAAAGAACTTTGAGATGTGATGGCGGTACATGAATTTTGTCGGAGTATATCTGACACTTGTGACACCTCCTCATGTACTTGTAGCAGTCGGATTCCATTGTCAACCAATAGTACCCTGCTCTCAGAATTTTTCTCGCCATTGTGTGTCCGTTGGCATGAGTGCCAAAGGATCCTTCATGAATTTCTTTCATAAGCATGTCTGCTTTTGGTCTGTCGATGCATCGGAGCAAGACCATGTCAAAATTCCTCTTATAAAGAGTGTCACCGCTCAGGAAGAAGTTTCCAGCCAGTCTTCTGAGGTTTTTCCTGTCTTTTCTGAGTGCCCCAGATGGGTACTCTTGTTTTTGAAGGAAGCATTTGATATTGTGATACCAAGGTTTGTTGTCTATGACTGCTTCGATCGTGAAGACGTAGGCGGGCCGTTCAAGGCGTATTATGTCGATCTTAGGTAGGTCATTCTGTTGACCTGCACTAATCATAGAAGAGAGAGTGGCTAAGGCATCAGCCATGTGATTCTCTCTACGAGGGACGTGATGAAACTCGACTATGTTAAAGAAGGGTAACAACCTTCTTGCATAGTCTTTGTAAGGAATCAGTCCTGATTGGTATGTGTTCTAATCTCCCTTTATCTGATTGATAACCAAGGCTGAATCGCCGTATACATCCAAGTTTTAGATCCTTAAATCAATCGCTTCTTCGAGACCCATAATACAAGCTTTGTATTCGGCCTCGTTGTTCATACATTTGAACGTAAGTCTGGCAGTGAAAGGAATGTGGGTACCCTGAGGGGTAACAATGATTGCCCCAATTCCGTTTCCATAATGATTAACTGCTCCGTCAAAGATAAGTCCCCATTGGGAACCTGGTTCTGGCCCTTCACTGGGTAACGGTTCATCGTAATCTTTCATTTTTAGATACATGACATCTTCGTCTGGGAAGTCAAACCCGGTTGATTCTTGATCGTCAATCGGTTGATGAGCCAAATGATCGTCTAAAATACTTCCTTTAACGGCTTTCTGAGCGTGGTACTCTATGTCATATTCTGATAATAACATCTGCCAACGGGAAATTCTTCCCGTGAGAGCAGGCTTTTCAAAGACGTACTTGATTGGATCCATTTTGGAGATTAACCAAGTAGTGTGACGAATCATGTACTGGCGTAGACATTTGGCTGCCCAAGCCAAAGCGCAACAAGTTTTCTCAAGCATCGTGTACCGAGTCTCGCAGTCGGTAAATTTCTTGCTCAGATAGTAGATGGCAGACTCTTTCCGTTTGGTTTCGTCTTGTTGGCCAAGTACACATCCCATTGAGTCCTCTAGGAATGTGAGGTAAATGATCAGTTGTCTTCTTTCCACTGGAGGTGATAGAATCGGCGGATTTAACAGGTATTCCTTAATACTGTCGAAGGCAGTTTGGCAATCTTTTGACCAAACGCAATCCTGGTTCTTTTTGAGTAATTTAAAAATCGGCGCACACGTGGCGGTGATAAGGAATATGAATCTGGAGATGTAGTTCAAACGTCCCAAGAATCCTCTGACTTGTTTTTCAGTTTTTGGAGAAGGCATTTCTCGAATGGCCTTGACCTTGTCAGGAACAACTTCAATTCCTTTCTGGCTGACGATGAACCCTAAAAGTTTCCCTGAACGGCAACCGAAGGTGCACTTGTTGGGATTCAAGCGAAGTTTGTACTTCCTAAAACGCTCGAATAGTTTCGACAGGTGGGTCACATGCTCCTCTTCTGTCTTAGATTTTGCAATCATGTCATCGACATATACCTCTATCTCTTTGTGTATCATGTCATGAAACAGAGTAGTCATGGCCCTTTGATAGGTTGCCCCGGCGTTCTTCAAGCCGAACGACATCACCTTGTAACAAAAGGTACCCCATGGGGTAATGAACGAAGTTTTCTCCATGTCTTTCGGCGCCATTTTGATCTGGTTATAGCCCGAGAATCCATCCATGAAGGAGAAAATTTTGAACTTTGTTGTGCTGTCTACCAGCATGTCAATGTGTGGTAAAGGAAAGTCGTCCTTTGGACTTGCCTTGTTCAGATCTCTGTAATCAACACACATTCTGACCTTTCCGTCCTTTTTGGGAATGGGTACGATGTTGGCTAACCATTGAGGATATTCAGATGTAGCGAGGAAACCTGCGTCGATCTGTTTCTGTACCTCCTCTTTGATTTTGATGGCCATGTCCGGGTGAGTGCGTCTCAACCTCTGCTTTACTGGCGGACATTCCGATCTTAACGGTAAGTGATGTTCCACGATGCTGGTATCCAACCCTGGCGTATCCTGATAGGACCAAGCGAATACATCGGGGAATTCTTTGAGAAGCTTTATCAAACTCTCTCTGGCAGTTGGACTGAGTAGTGCCCCAATCTTGATTTCTTTTCTCTCTTTTTCCCAACCCACATTGATCGTTTCCAACGGCTCTTTGTGAGGTTCAATGGACCTTTCCTCTTGTCTGAGTTGTCGGGAGATCTCTTCTGGAATTTCGTTGTCAACTTCTTCTTCAGCCCCAAATACCGGGAACTCAAAGTTGGGAGAAGGCATCGGATCGTATGTTTCAACTGGGTTTAAAACAAGCAATCTGCATGACGTGATAATTCGTGTTTAGAAGAGATAGAGAAAATGTGAGTGTGTGCAGTGTATTTATTTTACTGCTTGTTTTTATTTTTAATTGTTTTTTAGGATTCCCATTTTCTGAAAAAGCAAAAAGAGAAAACAACAATTAATGCGGAAATTACAGAACGACGTTATTTTATTAATGAACAAGTCGATTCTTGAAACTACAGCCCTATAAAACAAAACTCTGTCGCTTTGGGCAAAGCGAAGAGGGAAAATTTACAGAAAACGAGCCCTATCAAAACATCCATTTCACCTGGGCAGGGTGAAAGGTTAAAGATGGCAATTACTTTGATTGGCGAACGACCTTCAGAACCTCGACGACAACCCATTGGCGGAGAACTCCTCGGTGAATCATAAAGTCTGGCACCTTCCCCGATTTGTCTTCAGAAATGACGCTGATTTCTGGTGGAGCAGGATCATTGGAATCTGTCTCCCAGGAAAAGTTGTCGTAGGAGGATTCCTCTGTTGTATTTTGCATAGCATTTGTGCTCTCAGCTGTATCTCCCCATCCAGTTGGCTGGATGTCTTCGAGCCTGATACGAGAGCTTTCGGGAGCGGTGTACTTGACCATATAGTCAAATTTTCCACTTGGTTGTCCCAGGGTGTCCCATACTTCTCTGGAACTGGAGGGGTCATCCCTCTCGATGGCGTTGACCTCGGGAAAAGCATAGTTGATGAATTCTAGTCCGGCAAATGTTGGAAATTCATCGTCGTGTTGAGTAGTTTCTGATTGACCTGAGTGTTAATCCCATGACATGGTGGGGACACAGGTATTCTGTTCAATGACGGTCAGCTGATTTTCATTGTTCGGCTGACTCTCTTGCCCCAAGTCTCCTGGATAAGGTTGCCACATTGGCAGACCATCCATTGGGCCATAGTAGGTGTAGTCAAAATTGTCTTTCATCGGAGTGTCTTCCTCTAATGAATTTGGCGGAGCACGGCATCCTTTCAGATCACAATCTCCATATATCATTTCGATGTCTGACCTGGGTATAAATCTCAGACCCTCTGTAGGAAAGCAAAAAGGAGTTTGCATTTCATCCTGAGACATATAACCGTCCTTGTTAAGATAGGACTTCCACTCTTCCTCTGTGTCAGAGGGATCTTCCTCATTGATAGCATGGACTGCTTGAGGGACTGGGTGAAGAAAACCTCCACTGTGGAAGAAGTTTTGAATGGGATGAAGACTTCCATCGCTGGCAGCTGTCTGGGTACAGGTTGCAGAAAAACCAAGACCCTTCTTTGTTGTATTGTCAATAGGAATGACAAGTTGTCCCCATCCGGTTGTATCGGTACTCTCGACCGCTTTGATAGCATCTTTGTATGAGGAAATCGAGGTTCCTCCTTGGTATTGATTGTCCTTGCCCATCGACAACGCTTGGAACTGCGTCCCAATAACCTCCTCGAGTTCTACACAAGTAGATGATGATAAGTTACTCACGAGCAAGGCCTGTTCTCCACAGACTGTGACAAGTTGATCGTTCTGAACGAACTTTAGCTTTTGGTGGAGGGTCGAAGTGACCGCTCCAGCCTGATGTATCCAGGGTCTTCCTAATAAACAACTGTATGTTGCCCGGATGTCCATGACCTGGAAATTGACTTGGAAAGTGTGAGGACCGATAGTTATGGGAAGATCAACTTCACCGATAACTGTTTTTCTGGATCCGTCGAATGCTTTGACGACGAACTCGTTGGTTCTCATCGGAGGGCCTTTGAATGATAATTGCATCAAAGTGGACTTCGGCATAACATTCAGGGCTGACCCTGTGTCTACTAGCACGCTGGCTAAAGCATCGTCCTCGCAGTTAACTGTAATGTTGAGCGCCATGTTATGACGGTGACCCTCTTCGGGTAATTCCTCATCACTAAATCCCAAATTATTGCAGGAAGTGATGTTAGAGACAATGCTATCGAACTGTCTGATTGTTACATCCTGTTCCACAAAGGCTTGCTCCAAGAGTTTCTGTAGAGCCTCCCTGTGGGCTTCTGAATTGAGTAATAGTGATAATATCGAGATCTTTGAAGGAGTCTGTAACAGCTGATCAACAATGTTATATTCACTCCTTTGGATGAGCTTCAGCATTATTTTTCGAAAGGTCGGGATCACTGGATTGACCGACTGATGGATCGGGAGCTTCTGTCTGAAGTTCCTTTTCCTTGTTAGGTTCTCCAACTCCTCGGTTGAAGATTCGACCGCTTCGTGTTACACGACTGATGTCTGGAATATTCACGACGGAGGGTAATGGAATTTCCTTTCCATTTTCAATTGTCGTTGCACCGTATTTGTAAGGGATAGCCTTAGTTGATTCATACGGTAGTGGTCCCGGTAAATAAATGACTATGGAAACCTTCTGATTTTTCTGACCATCATAAGTAATCTCAATCCGTTCCCGGTTGGGAGCTCTAGATTCGTCAAGTAGAGGGATGATGGCAAAAACATCTCTGGTCTGGTGACGACCAGAGATTGTGACAACATCCTTGACTTGATTGGCAAGGTAGTTCAGCGTCCAGTTGATGGGTCCAGAACCCGGATATGGGAGAATCTCTCCACGATCCACCTGACCCCGAATAACTGCTCTCACAAGGTAACACCCTTGGTTACTTTCCGAACAGACACTACAAGGTCATAGTTGTGTGGTGGCACCTGGCCATGCCCACTTTGAATACAATGTAACCTCACTAGGTTAGCTTCCACGGATCGGACATCCTGACTTTGACGCCGAGTGGGGTTTCTGTTATTGATACTAATTTACTGAGTATCTTCATCCATGTAGATTGGCATCCACCAATGATTTAACAAGTGCTGAAGTGCCTCCTGGACAAGGGTACAACCTCGATCGTTTTCGCAACCTGCTTTACAGCTTTGATAGTCGTGTGATATTAAGAATCCGAGTCGGACCTGGTCAACATGTAACTCTACTAGGTTGGTATTCATCATGCGAATATCGAAGATCTGAACCACATTGATCTGATAAGGGTTCCTATCATGGTAGTCTTGGATCCATCCAAGATCCATCTAACACTGAAGGGCCTCTTGTATGAAAGAGCATCCCTGTTTGTTTACCGAGCAAGTCAGACAGGAACTGTAATCGTGTCGCGGCAGATTATGATACTGGCTTTGCCTTGAGTGCATCGCCACCAAGTTGACATTCATTGCACAGATGTCGTGGCTCTGAATGACGTTGGAGTTCGTATAGACCATGTTAACTCCACGAACTCGGTGCTCTTGGATCCATCTGAGATCTATCTGTTCCTGTAGAGCTGATTGCACTACCGAACATCCTCTATTACTTTTAGAGCAGATATCACACTGGTGATAATTATGAGGTGGCACATGGCCGTACCAACTCTGTCTACAATGCATCTTGACCAAATTGGTCCTCAATAAGAGTACATCATGAATTTGATAGACATTGTTAGACTCTCTCTCAATTAGGTTGACTGCAGCTTTCTGGTGTTGAGGCAGCGGGTTCGTGAGAACATTGGGATTCGATCTTTGAAAGATAAGAGCCCGCTCCTAACAAGCTTTTGCACGTCAGACTTGAAATTGAGACAGTTCTCTATGTTATGCCCTGATCCTCCTTGATGATAAGGGCATGTTTGATCCACCTTAAACCAAAAAGGCGGATGTTCCGGTACTGTAAGAGGAGACTTAGTCTGGATGTGCCCCTTAGCCAGTAGGAACGGAAATAGTTCGCGTACAACATGGGTATAGGATCAAACCCTGATGGTCGTGTTTTACGGTTGTTGTTATATGGAGGACGAGCCTGCTGAAGAGGCTGTTGTGTCCTTTGCTGATTAGGTTGGCTCTGCGCAACCTGAGGTTGATACGTAGGAATAGGCGCAGGGCTGATAGCAGGAGTTACATCTGCTACTGGTTGATAACGTCGCCTTTGCTTTCTGAGAGAGATATTCCCAATATCCTGCTCTTTTTTCTTAGGGAGAGCACTACCGTATTGTTTTGTACTGCTTGATGGTCCAGCGTCTTTTGCCAAACGTCCTTCTCAGACGGCTTCCTCAAGACGAACTCCCATGCCCACCATCTCGGTGAAGTCACTGGGCGCACTGGCAACCATTCTGTCATAGTAAAATGAGCTTAAGGTCTTTAAGAAGATCTTTGTCATCTCTTTTTCCTCAAGAGGTGGACAAATCTGAGCAGAAATTTCACGCCATCTCTGGGCGTACTCCTTAAAGGTTTCCTTGTCCTTTTGTGACATTGATCTGAGCTGATCTCTGTCCGGTGCCATGTCCAAATTGTATTTGTATTGTTGGACGAAGGCAGTACCAAGATCTCTGAATGTGCTAATCGTAGCACGGTTTAAACCCATGTACCATTTTAATGCGGCACCGGTTAAACTATCCTGAAAGTGGTGAATCAGCAGGTCCTGATTCTCAGTCTAAGCTGACATTTGCCGAGCGTACATCACCAAGTGAATCTGAGGGCAAGAGTTACCCTTGTATTTTTCAAAGTCTGGCACTTAAAATTTGTGCGGAACTTTCACATTGGGGACCAGACAAAGGTCTGCGGCATCTTTTCCAAATAAATCCTGGCCGCGAATGGCTTGCAGTTCCTTCTGCATTTCCAGGAACTGTTCCTGGAATTCATCCATTCTATCGAACATAGTTTCCTTCTTATCAGAAGGGATCGGTGGAATCTGTCCTTCCGGGACAGTGTGCACCACAAGGGGTGGTACCGTGACTACGACAGTGAATCTTGGCGTTTCCCGAAGTTTGTAACCTTCAGGAGTCTTCAATATGCCTCTGGCATCTTCGCTTTCCCGTAGTTTGTAACCTTCAGGCCCAGCGGCATCTGTCGCGATTCCCTGATCTTCAACGATCGGCGGAACATATCCTTCCGGGATATAGTTTGCAGGCATGCCCCAGGGACGATCTTTCGGCATTTGATACCTAGGATCAAATTTCTCCACTACGGGCGCTGAGGTGATCTCCGAGATCACAGTCCTTTATAGCTGAGCTTCTGCCATGGCTTGCATGTCGTTACGAAGCTTTCTCATATCCTCTCTCAGAGCGTCGATCTCTTCTTTCAACTCTCTGTTCTCTTCCTCAAGATCATCCATCTTTTTCTGACGATTGGCCCGAGTATTGTACGAATGAGATAGTTTGACTCTAGAACTGAGACACAAACGTGAGATTCGTAGGTAAGAAGAATACGCGATGTGAGAATGATGAATGCAATGATTATATTAATTGTTTTTTGGTTTAATCAAAATAAACTTCGACAATTAGATTGCAAATATCAAACAGTGGGGAAACCCCTTTTTATTGAAATTCAAAGGATTGCAGAAATGAAAATACAGTAGATTACAAAGTGCTGAAACAGAAACCTAAGCTAATGGGTCCCGAGAGAACTCGGGTGCTGATTCTGGTATCTTCTTTTTCTTTGACCGGGGCTCTTGAGCCGTTGTCGGGTTGTCATTCCTTTGCCAAGTGAAAGGAGCGAGCAAATTCCTTTGGTCATCCTGATTATCCACAGCATGTTGCTCTAAATCTCGATTAGAGCATCCTTATCTTTCAGCAGTTGCTGTATTTTGGTACACTCCACATTGAGGGTGCGGTACTTGTTCTTCCTAGACCTCCTCTCCCGTTGAACTTTGTTGAGAGTAACCTGAAGCTTTTCAGTTTCCGTCATGAAGTACATGACAGATTCCCTCGGCGGAAGAATTCCGTAAGGAGGATAAGGCATCTTTAGCTTGAGAGCTCTAGTTTGTACCCAGTGGAGATAAGGCTCCACCGAGACACAGTCCGGTTTTCCTAGAGACTCCCGTCCTTTCTTATGAACGTGTTTCCAAGCGTGCACTATTTCCGTCTTTAGTGCTCTGTCACTTTCTCCTTCCTTGAAGAAAAGACCTTCTAGATGAACACCCCGTGGGATGTGTCTCATCGGGTATCCAAACTGACGGCGAACCAATATTGGATGATAGTTGATTCCTCCCTTAGTTCCTATAAGGGGTACGTTGGGGAAGTTTCCACAACGGTCAATGATCCTGATTCCATCATAAATCCTATTGCTCCAATCTATATCAGAGTTGGTGAGGGACATGATTTTCTGCGACCAGCGTAAGGCACTCTTATGATCCCAGAAAGCAGCAGACTTAGGCAAATGGGAGATAAACCATTTGTAAAGTAAAGGTACACAGCATGTGATCTCCCCTTCGCTGTACAAATTTCCTAAGTGTACAGAATGATACGCATCCGCGAGCAAAGTCGGCACAGGGTTTCCAATGAGAAAAACCTTAATAGCGTTGATATCGACGAAGTTATTAATGTTGGGCAACAAAAATAATCCGTAGGTGAGTAAAACAGAGATGCTTTCAAAAGCAGTCCCGTTCCCTATACTAACGAAGTACAGAGCTTTCTTTGTTAAAAACTGGGCTGGCAAACCTTGTATGCCACCCTTGGTAGTCATGTGAATCCTGACTTCTGACTCATCCAAATGAATTGCTCTTGCAATGGTCTGGTCCTTTGGAATTTCTTCCAGTCCAGAAAATGGAGCTCGATCAGTGATATGTAAATCGATCGATGAGAATACTCCTCCAGCGTTGGTGCTAGCTGGTAATTTGGGAACGTGAAGCAATGATAAACTGGATTGTAGAATTGAACGAACGCGTCCATGATTCCCTCAATCACATGGACCCTTAATAGAGGTAGCAGACCTCTGAATTTGGCTCTGAAGGCCTCTTGGTTTGTGATCATTCTCGCCAAACCTCTCAAATTCCTTAGTTTTGGAACCTTGAAGGTGTACTCATGAGTTCTCCTTCTACCAAAATCCATTAGCACAATCCTTTTCTCTGATATTTGCAATCACAGTCTTAGTTTAATTTGAAAAACAGAGAGACTAGAAGAGAAGACTTTTTTGAATGTTTTAATGTTTTTTAGATGAATGCATGAATGCAGCAACAAAAACATAGAAAAAACATGGGGTCAAAGGGTCGTTGTCATGAAGTCAAGGCTCTACCCATCCCCAAAGGTTTATACTAGGGTGATTTTTGTACCTGTACTCATTATCATCAGCTCCTCCCAGGAAAGCAAAACAACAAGCGGATCGCCAGCGAGTTGTAAAGCAATCTTAGAGTAAGTGCCATTCACCGAGAATAGATCACCAGCCTCAAATGAGGGTAGTATCGCGTGGCAACTATTTTCGATAGTCTCCGCACTACAAAAGGGTTGGCTTCTCAGCTTCTTAGACATCACAATCGGCCCATTGCCTACGAGAGGGAATGGGTTGCATTGGTTAGCCTCCACTGAGGTTGATGGTCGACCTCGTCGCCATCACTTATCTTAAGTGTATACTCAATCTTTCCACATGCGGCATCACACGCATTCCCATTAGCAGAAAAATAAACATAGATATCAATTAGGAAAAGCAATATATATTTGTCCTAATGTCCTAGACCTTTTAAAGCTATGAATCCTAAGTTCCTGACAGAAAATGGTTTCCCGGCGGAGTCACCATCCTGTAGTTTCATTCCAAATTAACGGCGTTTTGACCTAAGATCCTAGTGACGTCAAGGTTTCTACCTAGGGGACAAGAAGAGAACAAGATCCCTAAAGATCCCCAGCAGAGTCGCCATTTTTCTGTAGCGAGTGATTTTTGGATGTGGTTGCGAAGCACGATTGCTCTAGTACTACAGTTCGATTCATTTTTTATCCTATTAAAGCTGATGAAGGAAGGGAAATAGATGTCTCCAATTAAACTTGCTTGCATACTGAGGTTAAACAGTCAAAACTGTTGGTTTACAGATGCTACAAAGATTCGGGGTCTCTCCTAGGTTATTTTGTTGAAAAGGGGTTTTTTAAGCTATCGGTTAGGATGTCAGGACGGATGTATATGAAAGTATGGGATTTTGGGTTTTTGTTTAGTGTGCTCGCTAAGATTTTTCTTTCAATCTTATGCCTACGTATTCCCGTTTTTTCCGAAATAGGGAAATCAGAGCGTTCGTAGTTCCTCCTATTCTATGGGAGGAAATGGGTTGTTTTGGCGTCTTGTTCAAAGCCCAAGACGTGAAGCGAAAGGTGATCTATATCTTGTTCAAATCCCAAGATGTGAAGCTAAAGAGTCTATTTGTATCTTGTTCAAAGCCCAAGATGTGAAGCTAAAAGTGGTTTGTATCTTGTTCAAAGCCCAAGACGTGAAGCTAAAAGGGTTTGACTTTAGAGAGAATTTGTCATCTCTAAAGAGGGGGTTGTAGGTCACAACTGTTTATAAAGGAGAATTACTTTAACCTGGATATGTGAATCCAGCAATGCCATAATTTCCTTTATAGGGGATTTTTAACCTGAAGGAGAAGACTTTAACTCAGTGTAGAGCAATGCTATCTTTCGTTAGGAATTTATCATGCTAAAAGAGGGACAGTGGCATGGATGTAGATGATCCAGAGGCTTGCCGCTTACAGCAATTAGATGAAGGGAAAGGAGTTGTTGATGTTTGTGTACTGTGAACGAGGCACAACTTTGATGCTAAAAGGTTGATTGGATCAACCAGTGGTTTTCTTATACAAAGCCTAAGAGGAGGCTAATATGTGTCTCGTACAAAGCCCGAGAGAGAGGCTAAAAGGTTTTGATTCAACGAGGGAGTCTTTTGGTATCTCGTATAAAGCCCGAGATGGAGGCTATTTGACTCAACAAGAGAGTGCTTTTGTATCTCGTACAAAGCCCGAGATGGAGGCTAAAATTTTTTTGGCTCTATAAGAACCTTTCTGTATCTCGTATAAAGCCCGAGATGGAGGTTAAAATTTGTTTGGCTCTATAAGAACCTTTCTGTATCTCGTATAAAGCCCGAGATGGAGGCTAAAATTGTTAGCTCCACTGGGAAGAATCATTGTACAAAGCCCAAGAGGAGGCTATGTATGACTGTTTCAGTTGAGTGATAGGTCCAGTATACTGATTTTAAAGGAGAATATCTGTTCTTATAAGAGTAACACTGTACTCAAGGATTGGATTCGAGGATCAGGGTTATTCCCTATTCTATAAGGAAACGGGAAATCCAAAGGGTATTGAGACTGTCCGAGTTTACGGGTTTCCTTCCTATTTAACGAAGGGGTCACTTGAAAATGTCTTTGAGACTCAAGGATATTAGACTGTCCATGTCTAGAGTTTCATCTTTTGTACTATGCTTTGAGAAACAGTAGTAGACTCTTTGAAAGGACTGTTCTATGAAGATGACTAGGTTCTGTTCCTATACCTTTAAGAGGTCGTTGGGACAATTTGTACGAAGCCCAAGAGGAGGCTGGAAACTTTTAAGAAGCCGAGTGGTCCTTGTACGAAGCCCAAGAGGAGGCTATCATTCCCGGAGGAAGAGATCATTATACGAAGCCTAAGAGGAGGCTGTGAATACTTCTAAGAAGCCGACGGGTCCTTGTACTAAGCCCAAGAGGAGGCGGGGTCGCTTTTAGGAAGCCTGTGGGTCCTTGAACAATGCCCAAGAGGAGGCCGATGCTTTTAAGAAGCTGATGGGTCCCCAAACCCCGAGAACTTCAAGACATGCCATTCACCGAGAATTGATCAAGCCAGGAAAGTTCGAGAATTTGGAAGAAACTCAAGAGATGCCATTCACGGAGAAAAGATCATCTCTGGGGAGTAGAGTTTCTTGACAAGTGCTTTTAAGAAGCCTGTGGGTCCCCAAACCCCGAGAAGTTCAAGACATGCCATTCACCGAGAATAGATCAAGCCAGGAAAGTTTGAGAATTTGGAAGAAACTCAAGAGATGCCATTCACGGAGAAAAGATCATCTCTGGGGAATAGAGTTTCTTTGACAACTTCTATAAGTGACAGTCTATGAAAGGGTTCACCGAGAATGCTGCCTTTCATATAACCATATTGTTTAACCCCAAGAGGAGGGAAGACTGTGTCTGGTAATCCTATGGGATCTAGTTTTGACTATTTCTACAAATAAACGAAACGGCTTTACCTAGTTCTAGACGTAGTTGCCGGGTAAACTCTAAATATCTATACTATTATTACACAGTTGATATGAGTTTATGAAAGAAGACTTACACTGAAACAGCCCCACAATACAGTTATATGTATATGAAAGCGGTAAATGAAAGCATATGAACACTTACTCGGTTGTAGAGCTTCCATGCTGTTTGGTTAGTTGTTCAACAAAGAAAGATTGAAAACAACAGTATATTTCAAAATCAAAGGAGAAAGTGCTTTGAAAAAGAAATATTTGGGGCTTACAGCTCAAGGAGAGGCCCAGGGTTTTATCAGTGAGCGCACTGTTGAATTTGTACAGAGGGACTTATACAAGTGACTATGGCCCAAAAAGGTTTTCTGTACAAAGGGATGGGTCTTACACTCTCTCAAGAGGCCCAAAAGGTTTAAAGAAAAAGAGTGGGGTTTATAACATGAGGGTAGGCCCAACTGATTTTTTGTTTAAAATGGCGATCGCGCCGAGGTTTTCTTTTAACGCAAAGGGACTTATACAATAAGTGAGGCCCAAAATTGTTTTGGTTAAAAGGGGGTTGGGTCTTATAGCTCAAGGAGAGGCCCAATTGATTTTTTAAAAGGCGACGATCGCGCCGTTTACTTGTACAGAGGGACTTATACAATAAGTGAGGCCCAAAATGGTTTGTACAAGGGGGTTTGGGTCTTACACTCTCTCAAGAGGCCCAAAAGTTTTGAATGGGTCTTATAGCTCAAAGAGAGGCCCAAATGGTTTATTTTTCAAAAGGCGACGATCGCGCCGTTTGTTTTTAACGGTATCGGGACTTATACAATACACTGAGGCCCAAAAATGATTTGGTCAAAAAAGGATTGGGTCTTACACTCTATTAGAGGCCCAAAATGTTTTGAAAATGATTTATGAGGGTTGAATTAATCCAAAAACCCTAATTTGTTTTCAAAATGTGTTTTAATTGAATAAAAATTCAATTAAAATGATCAAAATTGTTTAACATATGGAAAACAAATTGTGATCTTGGATTAATGCTTCAAAAATTAAGTATTGACCTACAAAATAATTAGAAGGCATTAAAAGTTACAAAATCAAGAGGGAAAAAACATTTTAAATGGCAAAAACAAATAAAACATTAATTCTTTGCAAAAATATCAATTATATGAAATAAATAATATTTTTGGGATTTTTTGATAAAATAAAATATTTTAACATTTTTGTGAATTATCAAAAAAAGAATCAACACAAAATCATTAAAACTCAGAGAAAAATTAATTTTTGAATCAATTAAATAAAATCACAAAATTCAAATATTCAAATATTTGAAAATGGCGCCAAGAACAAAGGCAAGAACACGTGCGTGTTCTGAGTTTCCCAGATTTGCATTTTCTATCCAATCTCACTGAATACTTGATTATATCATGCAACCTACATATCAATCAACTCGTTTTAACCTCACGATCACGTCTATGGTCTTTAATTTCATTTATTTTTAACATGGAATAAGAAATCAAAGAGAAACCTCAAGAACCCTAATTTCTACATGAAGGTTCAGAAATTTCACACACGATTCAAATAATGCAATTTATTGAGGGAAAACATTCCATGCATGATTATGAACATATGGCTAAATTATTGTGCAGCAAAAATTGCATGGATCATAGAGTTAGAAGAGCTCATGCTTACCTCTTGCAGCTGGTGATCGTGTTTTGTGTTGGAGGTGTTACTACTAGGTTCCAATGATTTGGATAGCTTCCCTAGGTGCCATGGAGTGTGTATGAATGCTCGGAATGGATTGAAATGATCTAGAACTTGAGATGGTACCCCAACTGCAAATCTGTCAAGAACTTGAGCAATTGGCTGGTGATTTTGTGAAATCTGTGTTCCAGATGTTATGTGAGTGTTTGGATCACTTCTATATGATGTATTTGAGGTGTGTGTGTGATTGGTTTGATTGGAAAAGCTCTCAAACTCAAAACCCGATAGTGACTTGCTTTAGAAGGAAAAATTGGAGTGAAAGAAGAGATTTTGAAGAAAGCATATGTTTGATGGCTTTGGTGTACTCAAAGTGATCACAATTGAGCTCTATTTATAGTAGAGCAAGTTTGTTTTGCAAGGAATAGTGAATGGTAACTGCTGAGTAGGTTTGGCCAATGTTGGCAAATGAAAATCCAAGTCTCCTCTAGCCATTGACTAGAGGTTAGGGCACAGGCTGCTGGTCCCCTTGGTCTTGGATAAGTCTTGACTGAATTCAGTTGCTAAGAGCTCAGTTCATGCCACCTTGATGCTTCCATTGAATGCTCTAATCCAAAATTCGAGTCTTGTCCCTATTTTGGCAATTCTAGGTTCAACATGCTATTTCTTGTTCCAAAGACTTTGGAGGCTTGGCTCAGTGATTGTCCCCTTTAGATTCAATCCTCAGAGGTGTCCAAGTGGATAGGAGCATTTGGATTTGGCTGATTTTGGCAAATCGACCAAAAGTACAAAAATCTGCCTTGCCTTGGCAGATTTCAGCAAGGCATCTTGCCAATGTCATATCTCATAGCTCAAATTGAATTTAGTAATGTTCTTGGCCATTTTGGAAAGCCCTTACATGATACAACAACTGTTTGAACATGTTTGGTTTTGATCTCTTTTGAATCCAAGTGAAAAATCCCCCTACATTTGGAAAAAAGTAAAGGCAGATTCTGACTTAGTGAAATTTTCACTAAGTGTTGGAACAAAGTGACTTTTCTTGATTTTGATCACTCCATAACTCAAAATCCATGAGGAATTTGGACATAGGTCAGTATGAAGCTTTTGTAGAGGGCAATGTGATCTACAAATCAAGCTTTGAATTGGGAACAATGGCCTTGTGGTTTAGGAGTTATGGTCCTCCAAAGTTGGCACATTAGTGTCACTTTTTCCATAACTTAGACATTTTTCTAAGTTTTTATGGTTACCCCTTTTACAAGTTATCCCACTTTCTTTGATTTTTCTTGATGAATGATGATTCAAATCATACATTAACATCATTTTAGGGTTAAAATTCCATTTTGGTGAAAAATCTCAAAAAGTCAAAGTTGACTTTTGTGCACAGTTGACTTTTTATCAGATGAATTCCAAACTGTGCAATTCTTCAGGAAATCATGTCCTTGACCTAAATCAAAATTTATGGACTTGTTCCATGGGTGTCATAGGGTATATTGAATCATGTCTTAGGGTTTGGGAGCATGTCCTGGTCAAAAGTCAAAGTTACAGTTGACTTTCCTCGCGAAACCCTAATTGTGGTGCAGATGAAATTGAGACTTGTTGCTCAAGCTTCTTGGATTAATCCATTGTTCCAAATGGATAAATATGGTATATTAGAGACCCTCAAATAACGTCTTGAGGTCTTGGTTCATGATTTGTCCCAAAAGTCAACTTAGGGGTGAATTAGGTCAAGAAACCCTAATTCCTGATTTTTTATGTATGCATCCCCTGAGGTCAAATTGACTTGATGATTGGGTCCATGAGGTCCCATGGAGTAAATTAGGTTATGTTTTGGACCATTGGCTTGTGCCCAGATGAAAATTTTCCATCTGGAGGCCCTGGTCGACCAAAACCCTAATTTGATGACACTGTCGATCCTGAGACTTGATCCACCTAGAAGGGAGCAGCCTTGTGCTTAATCCTTGAAGTGGGAGTCCTTTTGATCCATTGTGGATATTTTAGAGGCTAGACAAGTTGAAGATCAAGTCATTCCTTGATTGATCCTTTGTCTAAGGCTCTGAGAGGGCTTAAAACCCTAATTTTGATTGTAGTGAATGCTCAACAACCCTTGAGGCATTTGATGAGGCATGATGGTTCATCCATATTGTGATGATGATTTACACAATAATGGGAATCTTAGTGGTCAAAATTTGGGGTATAACACGGTGATACACTCTATAAAAGAAATTTTGACATGGTCTTGCTCCGATGCGTCGACAGGCTTGAAGCAAACATGCTGATGAAAGAAATTAACGAAGGGTCCTTTGGCACTCATACCAACGGACACACAATGGCGAGAAAAATTCTGAGAGCAGGGTACTACTGGTTGACCATGGAATCCGACTGCTACAAGTACATGAGAAAGTGTCACAAATGTCAGATATACTCCGACAATATTCATGTACCGCCAACGCATCTCAAAGTTCTCTCTTCCCCATGGCCTTTTTCCATATGGGGAATCGACATGATTGGCATGATCGGACCTAAGGCTTCAAATGGACATCGGTTCATCCTGGTAGCCGTTGATTACTTCACCAAGTGGGTCGAAGCAGCGTCATACGCCAATGTAACCTAACAAGTGGTGGTCCGATTTATCAAAAACAATATCATCTGCCGTTATGGTGTTCTAAGCTAGATCATTACCGATAATGGATCTAACTTGAACAACAAGATGATGAAAGAGTTGTGTGCTGAGTTTAAGATCGAACACCATAACTCATCTCCCTACCGACCCAAGATGAACGGAGGTGTAGAAGCGGCTAACAAGAACATCAAGAAGATCGTTCAAAAGATGGTTGTAACCTATAAAGACTGGCACGAGATGCTACCCTTTGCTCTTCACGGTTATCGTACATCTGTTCGCACCTCAACAGAGGCAACCCCTTTCTCTCTAGTATATGGCATGAAAGCAGTGCTCCTCATAGAAATAGAGATCCCATCAATCCGGGTATTGATGGAAGCGAAGCTTACAGAAGCTGAATGGTGTCAAAGTTAACACGACGAACTGAATCTGATCGAAGAAAAATGAATAACAGCACTATGCCACGGTCAGTTGTATCAGCAGAGAATGAAGAAGACGTTTGACAAAAAAGTCCGACCTCGTGTCTTCAGGAAATGAGACCTCGTGCTCAAGAAGATACAATCATTTTTCACGGATTCTCGGGGCAAATGGACTCCGAATTATGACGGCCCCTACGTGGTCAAGAAAGCCTTCTCAGGCGGCGCCTTGAGACTCGCAACCATGGATGGAGAGGAATTTTCCTACCCCACAAATGTTGATATAGTCAAGAAATACTTTGCCTAAACTAAAAAAAAAAAGAAAAAACGTCTCGGTGGATTGAAAACCCAAAAGGGCGGTCCAGGAAAAAATTAGAGACATGATAAAAAATCATCCCGGTGGATTGGAAACATCAAAGTACAATCCAGGAAAAAATTAGGGATTAATGGCAAGTAACTACGTCTGATCAGTTCAACTCCTCAGCAATAGTGCCATCCATTAGAAGAAACTCTCCAGTCAAGGTCATCTTCGACAGAAGCTCAGGATGTCCTAAATTCAAAGTTGGTAGAAGGATAGTGGTTGTTATGTTTCAACGTAGCCCTTTTCCCTGTAAATTACCATTTTCTAACTTTGTATATACTCTTTGGGATCACGCGTTTGGCTGATTTCCATCCTATCAATAAAATTTGAGCCCTTGTGCTTTTGTTTGTAATTCTTATTTGTTTTAGCTTTGTAGAACGACATTTTTAACATGATTAACGATTCTTGAAATAAAACAAAAATGAATTTACTTGTAAAACTTTTTCTGTTTTTAAAATAAACATGGCAATTCTTTTGACTGTTGAACATCGAAAGAACATCGATTGCTTCTCCAGAAGTAAGCGAGCTTCAAAGTGCAGAATCAAAGTACTCCTTCTAAACCAGTGCGCCTGAACGAAGGATCAGTTGCGTCAGATGTGATTACTCCATCTGGCATCTTCGGCCGAGTTCCTATGTCCTAAGCCCGACCAACGGTTGTTCCCCGCAGGGACTATCTCTCCTAAGCAAGGCAGAATTGCTACTTTTGGACCAGCGGTACTTCTTCGCCCCGCGGTGGCCGAGTATCCAGTCGTGTTCATCTACTAATTTGTGTGTCGCGTCAGTTTTGTCAGCATATGCATACATACATCATGCATTAATTGATTCATATACGTATTCATATTGCATTACTATCACTATAGTCGGTCTTATCCCCTAGTGATAAAATTCCTTTCATTAATCGAGTTGTCAGTTCTTTCCTTGTCAAGAAATGTTGCGTCTGAACAATTTCTCCCCAGTATATTTCTGGATTGGAGCTGGCCCTTGACCACTTTGATAACTTGAACCTCTGAAAAGCCAGAGAACCTTCAACAAATGTCACTCTTCGCCATTGAAGATGATGTCTTCGCTTTCCCGGATTAAGGAAAATCCCTAGAGAAAGCCTCGCGACTAAAGAATTTCGGCAACACATTGGTTTTTCTCTCTAGAAAGTCAATGTTAATGAAGTCGTCGACACCTCAAAATTGGATCACATCATATGGCATTGCTCTGAGAAGATCTCAAGAAAAGTATGATGTAATATCCCCAAGCGGAAACAGTCTCTCAAGAGACTCGTTTTCCCCAATAGAATCAACAAATGGCATCTCCAACAGAGAAGTTTGTACCTCTCCACAATAAAAGTTTTTCCCATCAAATGGCATCTCCCCAAGAAAATTCAGCGAGAAGTTTGAGAAAAACCGCTGCGAACAGCGTTCCTTGTCAATAAAGTTTATTGACAAAAGAAACTAAGACCAGATCCTTGGTAGGAAACCGGGATCGAGGGGAAGTTTAAACCAGAAACTAAGACCAGATCCTTGGTAGGAAACCAGGATCGAGGGGAAGTTTAAACTAGAAACTAAGACCAGATCCTTGGTAGGAAACCAGGATCGAGGGGAAGTTTAAACTTGAAACTAAGACCAGATCCTTGGTAAGAAACCGGGATCGAGGGGAAGTTTATATCAGAAACTAAGACCAGATCCTTGGTAGGAAACCGGGATCGAGGGAAAGTTCATTTCAAAAGAAAACTGAGACCAGGTCCTTGGCTGAAGACCAGGATCGAGGGGAGGTTTACCTTTTCTAAGCATCATTGCTTAGCAAAAGAATATGAATGCGCAAACTATTGTTCATAGCAAACCATCAAAATTTCAGGTACTCCGATATTTAATCCTCTTGCACGCCGAATGCCCGAATACCTTCGCCATTCAAACCTTCGGGTCCAAGAAGATTAAATAGGGGCATCTGTCATACCCCAAATTTTGACCACTAAGATTTCCCATCATTGTGCAAATCATCATTACAATATGGGTGTATCATTGTGCCTCATTAGTCTCCCCAAAGATGGGTGAGCATCCACTATAATCAAACTTAGGGTTTCAAGCCCTCTCAGAGCTCTTAGACAAAGGATCAATCAAGGAATGACATGATCTTCAACTTGTCTAAACCTCTCCAACCTACAATGGATCAAGAGGACTCCCACTTCAAGGATTAAGCATAAGGCTGCTCCTTTCTAGGTGGATCAAGCCTCAAAATCAACAGTGTCACCAAATTAGGGTTTTGGTCGACCAGGGCCTCCAGATGGAAATTTTCCTCTGGGCATGAGCCAATGCTTCAAAGCATAACCTATGATGCCCTAAGGGACATCATGAACCCAATCATCAAGTCAATTTTTCCTCAGGGGATGCATTAATCAAAAATCAGGAATTAGGGTTTCTTGACCTAATTCACCCCTAAGTTGACTTTTGGGACAAATCATGAGCCAAGACCTCAAGACATGACTTGAGGGTCTCTAATACACCACATTGACCCATTTACAAAATTGGATTGATCCAATAAGCTTGATTCACAAGTTTCAATTTCATCTGAACCACAGTTAGGGTTTTGCGAGAAAAGTCAACTGTATCTTTGACTTTTGACCAGGACATGCTCCCAAACCCTAGGACATGATTCAATATACCCTATGACACCCATGGAACATGTCCATCAAGTTTGATTTAGGTCAAGAACTTGATTTCATAGAGGATCGCACAGTTTGGAATTCATCTGATAAAAAGTCAACTGTGCACAAAAGTCAACTTTGACTTTTTGAGGTTTTTCACAAAAATGGTTTTTCAACCCTAAAATGATGTTAATGTATGATTGGAATCATCATTCATCACGAAAAATCAAGAAAAGTGGGATAACTTGTAAAAGGGTAACCATAAAAACTTAGAAAATTTTCTAAGTTATGAAACAAAGTGGCTAGGGTACCAACTTTGAAGGATCATAACTCCTAAACCACAAAGCCATTTTTCCCCATCCAAGGCTGGATTTGTAGCTATCATGGCCCTCTACAAAAGCTTCAACTACACTTCATTCTAATTCATTATGGATTTTGAGTTATGGAATGATCAAAATGGCTGAAAACATTAAATGTCACTTTTTCTAACACTTAGTGAAATTTTCACTAAGTCAGAATCTGTCTTACTTTTTTTCTAAATGTAGGGGCATTTTTCACTTGGATCCAAAAGGTATCAAAACCAATTATGATCAAATAGTTATTGTATCATTTGAGGGATTTCCAAAATGACCAAGAACATCACCAAATTCCACTTGAGCCATGAGATATGACAAGGGCAATATACCTTGCTGAAAACTGCCAAGGCTAGGCAGAATTTTGCATTTTTTCTCGATTTGGCAAGATCAGCTAATTCCAAGCCTTGTCATCATCTTGGACACATCTGAGGATCAAATCCAAAGGGGACAAACACTGAGTCAAGCCTCCAAAGTCCTTGGAACAAGAAGTAGCATGCCAAACCTAGAAATCCCTAAAAGAGTGACAAGACTCCAATTTTGGATTGGAGCATTTAATGGATGCTTAGAGGTGGCATGGACTGAGCTATTTGCAACTGAATTCAGTCAAGAATGATCCAACAACTAGGGAACCAAAGGCTTGTGCTCTAACCTCTAGTCAATGGCTAGAGGAGACTTGGATTCTCATTTGCCAACATTGGCCAAACCTCTGTTGTGGTTGCCATTCACTATTGATCCCAAAACAAACTTTCTCTACTATAAATAGAGCTCATTTGTGCTCAGTTTGAGTACACCAAAGCCATCAAATAGATGCTTTTCTCAAAATCTCTTTTTCTTGGCAAAAGTGTCTTCTTTAGCAAGGTAACTATGAGTTTTTGAGTTAGAGAGCAATTCTAACCAAACCAGTCACACACACACCTCATATATGTCATGTATAAGCTGTCCAAACTCTCACAAGTGACCTGTAATCCTTAAATCACAAAGTCACCTCTCAAAACCTCAAAATAGGCCTTTTGTGCATTTTTCAAGCCATGTCTTGATTCAGTCACTTTCCAAACCAGATAAAACCTCAAACACACTCCAAATAACATCCTTGAATTGTCCCAAATAGTTCCCCCATCTGGAACACCATTTGAGAGAGTTGCTATTTTGGCCATTTTTAACCCCTTTTGCAAGAAAGGGCCAGTTTGTGTTTTTGCAGGTTCCAACTGATTCCACTCACCCTAAAAGCTTCTAATGGATCATTTGAGAGTTTCCAAAGCATCAAACCATTTCTGGAACAAGAGGCTTGACAGATTGCACAAAAACTCCAAAAAACTCAAAAGGAGGTAAGCCTCATGACTTGAACTTTCCAAAATATGCATTATTTTGAGGTCCACTGATCATGCATATCTTCTACATGTTGTATTTGTTGTGTTTGAACCAATTCATCATGTAATTCATGCCTGTACCAAAGTGTAGCATAGAAAATGCAATTATAGGCCTATTTCAAAACCCCTATCGGATTTTGAGGAGGGATCATGACCTGAGAAAAATACCATAACCATTGGATTCCTTGTGAAATTCTAGCTTAGATGCATATAAATTTTGTCCCCAAACATGGAGAAATGAGAAAGTTGTGGACCTTCCCGTTTCTCACCAAAACTTGCCTTGCCTTGCCTTGGGCCAGGCCAAAAACAAGGCATGCCTTGTATATTTGTTAGTTTGTTTCAATCAACGGATGTATCACCACCCCAATGGTAAGGCACGCGCCCTATAACCTTGAGGTCGTGGGTTCAAATCCCACCCATGCCATTTTGTGTTTTTTTCACATTTTTGCTATTTTTCCAATATTTTCATGTTTTGTTAATTAATTGAAAAATTATAACTCTTTCAATTTTAATTAAGTTTGATTGGTTCTTTTTGAAAAAAATCACAAAAATGTTGAAATATTTTATTCCACAAAAAAATTAAGTTTATATTATTTATTTAATATAATAAGTATTTTTGTGAATAAATTCCTTTTTTAATTGTTTTAAAAACATTTAAAAGTGAATATTTACTTTGAAAATCAAACCCAAGTGAGTTTTAATTCATCTTGTGATTAAAACCTCATTTTTCAAACTTAAAACCAAAATCACAAGTTGTTTATTCAAACTTATTTGGCATTTTCATCATTTTTTATTAATTTTCTTTGAATAATTACATTAAAAAATAATGAAATTAGGGTTTTATTGATTTTCACCCTAACAAACTTTTTCAAACACTCATGGGCCTCTAATAAAGTCTAAGACCCAACCCTCTTTGAAGCCAAAAACTTTTGGGCCTCTCTTCGAGCTATAAGACCCATTCAAAAACTTTTTGGGCCTCTAATAGAGTGTAAGACCCAATCCCCTTTTAACCAAAACAATTTTGGGCCTCCGGTATTGTATAAGTCCCTCCGTGTTAAAAGAAAACTTTGGCACGATCGCCAGTTGAAAAATCAAACCCTTGGGCCTACCCTTATGTTATAAGCCTCATTCTTTAAAAATAAGACTTTGGGCCTCTTAAGAGAGTGTAAGACCCATCCCCTTTGTACAGAAAACCTTTCCTGAGCCTTAGTCACTTGTATAAGTCTCTGTACAAAATGATAGTGCGATCACTGATAAAACCTTGGGCCTCTCCTTGAGCTGTAAGCCCCAACAATCCTTTCAAAGCACTTTCTCCTTTGATTATGTAAATATACTGTGGTTTCCAACTTTTCTTTGTTGAACAACTAACCAAACAGCATGGAAGCTCTACAACTGAGTAAGTATTTACCCGCTTTCATTTACTGCTTTCATATGTATATAATTGTACTGTGGGGCTGTCTCATTGTAAGTCTTCTTTCATAAACTCATATCAACTGTGTAATAATAGTATAGATATTTATAGTTTCCCCGGCAATTACGTCTAGAACTAGACAAAACCTCGCCTCCTTACATCAACGTTAGATAACTAGATCTAAGGAATTTCCCCGTGAACAGTTCATATAGAGAAGGACATTGTTCCATGTGAAACCCCTTCTGGAACTGTTCATCAGCCTCCTATTGGGCTTAGTGCAAGGACCCTCAGGATTCCTAAAAAGCATCCCCGCCTCCTCTTGGGCGTTGTACAAGGACCCGTCGGCTTCTTAGAAGTTTTCACAGCCTCCTCTTAGGCTTCGTATAATGATTCTTCCTCCAGGAAGATAGCCTCCTCTTGGGCTTTGTACAAATTGTCCCTCGGATTCTTAAAAGTTTCCAGCCTCCTCTTGGGCTTCGTACAAATTATCCCGACGACCTCCTAGAGGTATAGGAACAAAAATTAGTCATCTTAATAGAATAGTCTTTCAAAGAGTCTAGATCTTTCTACCGTAAACATACTCTCCCTACTACTGTTTCTTAAGCATAGTACAGAAGATAGAACTCGTAGACTAGGACAGTCTAAAACTCCTTTGGATGTCCCATTTCCTTAAAGAACAGGAAATAATCCCCACCCTTAGATCAAATCTATGAGTACAACATTACTCATATAAGAGCTAATTTTCTCTTTTAAGCCAACATACTGGACCTGTCACTAAACTGAAATAGTTACTATAGCCTCCTCTTGGGCTTTGTACAATGATTCTCCCCAGCGGAGCTAAACCTTTTAGCCTCCATCTCGGGCTTCGTACGAGATACAAAATCACTCTCTTGTTGAGTATAAAAGACTCTCTTGTTGAGTCACCCATCTTTTAGCCTCTGTCTCGGGCTTCGTACGAGACACCAAAACGCTCTCTTGTTGAGTATAAAAGATTCTCTTGTTGAATCACCCGGTAGCCTCCGTTTCGGGCTTCGTACAAGACACCAAAACACTCTCTTATTGAGTATAAAATATTCTCTTGTTGAATCACCCCTTTTGCCTCCATCTCGGGCTTCGTACGAGATACACAACACTCTCTTGTTGAGTATAAAAGACCCTCTTGTAAAGTCACCAACTCTTCAGCCTCTATCTCGGGCTTCGTACGAGATACAAAAACACTCTCTTGTTGAGTATAAAAGACTCTCTTGTTGAGTCACCAAACTTTTTAGCCTCCCTCACGGGCTTCGTACGAGATACCAAATCACTCTCTTATTGGGTATAAAAGACTCTCTTGTTGAGTCAAACCCTTTTAGCCTCAATCTTGGGCTTTGTATAAGACAGAAAGAACATTTTTCCCAGAAAAGTCAACCTTTTAGCCTCCTCTTAGGCTTTGTATAAGGAAACCCCGGTTCAGTCAATCAACCTTTTAGCATCAAAGTTGTGCCTGGGTCACAACATACAAACATCAACAACTCCTTTTCCCCCATCTAATTTCTGTAAGCGGCAAGCCTATGGATTATTTACATCCACGCCACTGTCCCTCTTTTAGCATGAGAAATTCCTAAGGAAAGATGGCATTACTCTAAACTGAGTTAAAGTCTTCTCCTTCAGGTTAAAAATCCCCTATAAAGGAAATTATGGCATTGTTGGATTCACATATCCCAGTTAAAGTAATTCTCCTTTATAACCATTCACCCAACTGTTGTGACAAACAGACCTCTTTAGAGATGACAAATTCTCTCTAAAGTCCAAAACTCTTTAGCTTCACATCTTGGGCTTTAAACAAGATACAAATAGACCCTTCAGCTTCACATCTTGGGCTTCAAACAAGATACAAATCATTTTTAGCTTTATGTCTTGGGCTTTGAACAAGACACCAAAACACCATTTCCTCCCATAGAATAAGAGGAACTACGATCGCTCTGATTTCCCTGTTCCGGTAAACGGGAATACGTAGGCATAAGATTAAAAGAAAAATATTAGCGAGCACACTAATCAAAAACCCAAAATCCCGTACCTTCAAATATCAATCGAAAAGCATCAGTCCTAACATCCTACCGATAGCATAGTCCCGTCATTTCAGCCTTAACAAATTAAGAAGAAAGAGGCCCCACTTCTATATAGCATCCGTAACGTAACAGACCGCTGTTTAAACTCAGTATGCAAGCAGGGTTAATTGGAGACATCTATTTCCCTTCCTTCATCAGATTCAATAGGATAAAAAATGAATCGACCTGTAGTCCCCCTAAAGAGCGACAGTGCTTAAGAACCACGTCCAAAATTACTCGCTACAAGTGTGAATGCCTAGTCTTCTATAAAATCCTCTCGGGATGATTTCTTCCTTTAGACCTAGTGGTCTGGGGCAAGTGGAGAGTTCAAAGGGCCGTTTATGACCATAGAGACAGGTCAGGTTGGGTAACACATTTGTTTTTCCCCATTAGAGTTACTCTCCCCAGCACTGAAAGTTCATCATCCTCAGCAGAACTTATTCTCCCCAGCAAGAGTATAGAGGATTGTGTTCCCCAGCCGAAGTCACGGTTGATTTATTATTCCCCAGCAAGCAGTCAGATGTGGATTACTCCAAGGTGGATATTGTTGTATCTCCAGCAGGGGATATGCTGGATGTCTCTGGTAAAGACTTTATTTTCCCCACAGAGTCTGGTAACCACTTTCCTCAGCAGGTCGGGAAGTGTAATTCTGTCATCAACGGCATGCTCTAATCCCCAGCAGGGTAAATTCTTTCCTCCAACAGCAGGTTAATCTCAATGATATCCCTCGGCAGGTTTCGTTGACTTTCCTCCCCTGCAGAATTATTCTCCCTAGCATTGAGGTTTCATCATCCTCATCAAACTGTCACTCTCCCCAGTCAGAGTACAAAAGATTGTTCCCCAGCCAGCATTTAAAGTGGATTGATTTAGGATGGATATTATTTTTTTACCACAGGAGATTTGTGGAACGTATTCTCGAGACCAAGATGTTGTCTTCCCCGCAGAGTATTGGTGTCTACTCCCCTCGGCCAGTCAGGAAACATGTTTTCACCAGCAACAGCAGGATAAGGGCGAAGTCATTTCTCAACAGTGGGTTAAGTCCAATGGCGTCCCCAACAGGTCTAGTACTTGTGATGTGTCTCCCCTAGCAGAGTTTGGTGGTAGTCTTTGCAGCAGGTTTGATCAGCGATGGTTGACATCCCCAGCAGGTTTTAAGTCCAAGTGATATTTTGCACTCTTCTGATTCAGGTCTTGGTTTCCTTTTTCAAAGAGTTATATATAATCCCCAGTAGAGTGGATGTTCTTTTGGATTTCATCTCCAGTAGAAGTTGTTGATAAAAGGAGTTGTTCAATAGAGTTCTTGGACTCAGAGGACAATTTATTTTATCATCCTCGGTGGAGCTGCCTTCGTTTTTGACATTTATTTTGCTGGAGTGTTTCTTTTTGCATTTCATAAGCATCGTTTGCAAGGCATCCTCCCAAACGCATAGCATTTCCATTTCGTATGGAGCATTACGCCATAGAAAAATTCAAACATAGGCATTTGAAGCATAAGCCAGGTTTGATACTTTCTTTGCCAGTTCTCTTTCTCAGCAGAGATGGCATAACTCAGGAGATTTTGTTTTATCCTCGGTGAGGTCACCGAGGGATGTGTTCATCCTACCTGTGCTCCCCGGCAGAGTCTTCTATTCAGACTTCTCCTTTCCCCAGCAGAGTCATCTTATCTTTGGGTTGTAAGTCCATTGATTTTACATCTCGCCCTTTCGGTTCACGACCGTATCTTTGTTGAGAGTCTGCCTTTGATTGGCCAACCCCTTTTGTAAACCCAGTTCTCGCCTGGTAGTCAGTTCTCGTCTGACCTATTTTTGTGAAATCCAGTTCTCGCCTGGTAGTTAAATCTCGTCTGACTTATTTCGTGAAACCCAGTTCTCTTCCTCAACAGAGCTGGCATAACTCAGAAGATTTTGTTTTACTTTATCTCCAGTGAGATCTCCAGTGAACTCGCCCATCATGCTTGTACACCCTGCAGAGTTGTTTATTTAAACTTCTCTTTTCCCTAGCGGAGTCATCTTCCCTTCGGGTCGTAAATCCGTGAAGATTACTTCCTGTATATCTTGGTTTATCCCAACTCTTGGTTGGTATCCCATGTTGAGTTCGCCTTTGGTCGGCGTTCTCGTTTATCCTAACTTTTGGTTAGTATCTTCTATCCCAACTATTGGTTGGTAACCTTTGCTGAGTTTGCCTTTGGTCGGCATTCTCGTTCATCCTAACTTTTGGTTAGTATCTTCTATCCCAACTATTGGTTGGTAACCTTTGTTGAGTTCTCCTTTGATCGGCGTTCTCGTTTATCCTAACTTTTGGTTAGTATCTTTTATCCCAACTATTGGTTGGCAACCTTTGTTGAGTTCGCCTTTGGTCGGCGTTCTCGTTTATCCTAACTTTTGGTTAGTATCTTTTATCCCAACTATTGGTTAGTAACCTTTGTTGAGTTCGCCTTTGGTCGGCGTCCTCGTTATTCCAACTATTGGTTGGTACCTTCATTTATCCCAACTTTTGGTTGGTCTCGTTTTTCGTGAGCACGCCTTTGGTCGGAGCCCTCGTTATCCCAACTTTTGGTTGATATTCTCATTGTTATCCCAACTTTTGGTTGGTATTCTCTTTGTTATCCCAACTTTTGGTTGGTATTCTCTTTGTTATCCCAACTATTGGTTGGTAATCTTCGGTTTTATCCCAACTTTTGGTTGGTATTCTCTTTGTTATCCCAACTTTTGGTTGGTATTCTCTTTGTTGTCCCAGCTTTTGGTTGGTCTTCTCTGTTTTTACTTTAAATATTGGTTAGTTTTCTTTATCCTAACTCTTGGTTGGTCTCTTTTGTTGTGAGTATGCCTTTGGTCGGCGTTCTTGTTATCCCAACTATTGGTTGGTACCCTTCCTTTATCCCAACTCTTGGTTGGTCTCTTTTGTTGTGAGCACGCCTTTGGTCGGCTTCCTCATTATCCCAACTGGTGGTTGGTACCCTTTTCTGTCCCAACTATTGGTTGGTGTCCACTGTTTCTAAGTCCACCTTCGGTTGGCAAACACTTTATTTTGTATCTCCCCACAGGTTGAAAATTTCCAGGTTATTTTGGTATTCAAACCCCGTGTATCCTGACTGTTTGGAAACTTTCGCTTCCATACCCTCGGATCCAAGAAGTTTGAATAGGGGCAGCTGTAACACCTCAAAATTTGTCCTCTTGTTTTAACACTAACTGGCTTATATTTTATTTCATTTTTTGCATAATCATCTTTGCATATTATTTGGTGCTTGGCATGGGATCAAGGTATATGAGAAATCTCAAGTGGATCACATGCTCCTAACCAGTGCAAAATCAGGGTTTTGTTGAAAAGTCAGTGCAAGTGAATTTTTGAGCCAAAGCTAGATTTCAAGGTTTTCCATATGGTTTCAGTTGTACAAGGATGAAGTATTGCCCATTGGTTCATGTCAGAGGGTCTCAATTGATCAATTGATTGAGAATTAATCAGCAGAGGAAAAAGTAAACTCCTGACTTTTTGAGGGCAAATTCTTATTCCTTAAGTCAATTATGTCCATTGGTGAAGATTTAATCAAGAAAGTCCAAACGTATCATCAAAAATCAAGAAATATGAAGAGTTTCCAAATATAGAAAGTAGGGTTTCCATTTATGGCAAGTTTTATCAAGTTGAAGGGTCACTTTTGAAGCATTCTTTCTCTATGATGCAAGCACCAAATGGGAAAATTCGAGAGGCCTATCAAAAGTTCATCTCAAGAGCTTCAAAACCATACCAAGAACATCTCCGTTGGATCAAAATCAAGGGAGATATGATGGATTAAAGTTGAGAGAAATCAAGGCAAAATTGACCATCCAGGCAAGTCATGACCAGCCAGCACGTAGTAATATTCACAAACACCTCGTGTGCATGACATGTCCAAGTTCAAGGGAAAATATCTCATTGATGGAGGCTTCAATTCAAAAATTGTTCAACATAGTTTTTGTTCCTCTAGATCTCCTCTTCAACTTTTATGTTGAAGGATTTTTCATCTGATCAATGTATGAGGAGATATAATGAGGCAAATTCAGGTGCTTCAACTGATCTATTTCACACGCCATAGGGCAAGGCACGACCAGGTCAGGCTGGCTGCTAACTCAGTTATGTACATACATCTTCATGATCATTTTTAAGCATCCTAAGTTGTTCTATTGGGATTATTTTCAACTCCAATTTTGTTCCACTCCATTTCCTATTTCCAAATAGCCCAAGAGCTTGTCATTCCATCCATGGATCATGGAGATGTAAGACTCCAAACTCATCATCATGCCAACTATTTTTCTCCCATGCCAAGCAAGCTAATCAAGATAAAACCTGTTGCATTACCATTATGGTATCTCATGCGTATCATGTACAGTGTCCCATGTCATAAAACATTACCATTTTAAACCATGCACTCCTCTTACATATCACATGCACATGTACCACCCTTTACCTTTTATATTCTAACAACAAAAAGAAAATAAGCTTACATGACAAGATTACTTAGTGTTGCTGCAATTCAGTACATCATCACCACCATGATATCATGCTCCTCACCATAATAAAACAACCATACACGAGCTCATCATCATTTTCACTCACTTTCTATTTCTCAGCTCACCCTCTCTTTCTCACTACACCTCTAACTCTCCCCTAACCAGAGTTCTAACTGTTAACCAAGGTGGTTAACAGTTAACTCAAGATATAAATACAAATCTCTAACTGAACTAAAACGAACTTGTTCATTCTACACACTTGACAAACTTTCATTCTCTCTCTCTCTCTGAGTTTTCTCTCTCACGAGGTTTCATCTTCATCAATCTCTCTGTAAGTTTCTTTCACTCTCCTTCAAGGATCATCCATGGATTAAGCAAAGGAAGAGAAGCTGTACTTTGATTTCATTCATCTTCTTCACTGAATTACAAGCACAACTAGTTTCATAGCCTTTATTTGGCTGGTGTTGATAGCAAGCTAGCAAAAGGAGCCTCCTCTCTGGATTTCTCTTGAGCTAAGGATTCCTCAAAATCACAGGTTTCATCTCAAAAATTTTGATCTCTTTATGCTCTGATTTAGCTTGTTTTTGATTGTTTTGAGCTCAATAGGAGCCATGTAAGCATCTGGCTAGTTGATAAGCACCTTAGGTGCTTAGTTGAATCTTCTAGGGCAAACTTCCTTGCTTTAATTTGCTCTGTGTGTGAACTTTTTGTGGATTTGGAACCTGGATTCAGGATCTATGTAACCTGAGGATCATTTTGGTGTATCGTTTGCTAATTTCTGGTGGCCTGCAACTTGAACCACGGTGGTGAGTGGCCGGAGAAGATGACCGGAATCTTCTCCGGCTGGTGAAGTTCATCAACCATAAACCTTAGGGTTTTGCTGCCAGTTTATATTGTGACTGTTCGATTGTTTTGATCTGGTGGATGTAAGCATGCCAACGCATTAATGAACATCATCCCCTGCATGTGCGTTATTTTTCTGAATTTATTTGGAAATGTGTGATCATGTATGTGTGTTGTATCATTGCTTAATGTGCTCTTGCATCATGATCTTTGGATGTGCATGCTTTGTGTGATCATCTGATGTTGACTCCATCCAAGGGCTCAGGATGAGTCAGTGTGTTGACTAACATCCACAACATACACCCTATCTGAGCATGTATTTTAAATTAGGCTCTTTTTTATATGCTCACCCCTCATTTTTCTAAGCCCAATGATTTTAACTGAATAATTGTTTGCGCTGCACCCCCTGGCAATCTCTTTTATTTTTTTTTTCTTTTCATATATGTTGGATATTTGATTTTTAAAAATACTTCCAAGCATGATAAAATTCTGAAATAATTCATGAAGTATCATAATGCATTTAAATAATTTTTTCATATTTTTATTTCTGATTTTGCCACATTTTAATAATTTTCCATGAATTTTCTTTTATTTTCATTTGTATGAACATGTATTCATGATACTTGTTTCATTTTGGAATTGTTTGACATAGTTTTGAACTGAATTTTCACATGATAATTAATACATGGTTCTATGATATATTAAGGCATCTCATGCATTTTTCATTGATTGTTTAGGTCATTTCTTATTGAATTTTGAATGCTATCTTTGAACAATTTGTGTGTGTGACTTGTATGAGATTGTGAAGCATGTTTGTGCATAATTCTTAATGAATTCTGAGCCATCCTTTTGAGACATGTTTGCACACTGTTTTCACTTCAAATGACTTGCATCTTCTAATTTTCTTGAGCTTCTAACACCTCTTTTATTTCATTTTAATTGCATCAAAGCATGTGTAGTTGTTAGAAGACTTGTGCTAGGGTTTTGGATGTGTATGATATGCAACCCTCTTTGACAATTGTTGAGGGCTCTTGATACATGTTGTGTGAACATTATAGGTCCTTTTTATCATGTTATAGGTCATTCATAGTTCATCTTTACATGACTTGCATGCACTTATTCAAACTTGAATTGGCTTGTGGACTTGAGTTCCTTCCTTTGCACATCTTTGATGATTTGTTTTCACCAATGCTTGTATGATATTAAACATCCATCAAGACATGATTCACTTCTATTTTTTATCCTTTTTAACCATAAACCATGACCCCTAATTGCATCTTGCATGTCTCTTAACTTCATGAACACATGAGAACTTGTTTGACCTAACTTGAACATGCTTGCTTCTAATCTTCAATATGC
Source organism: Lathyrus tuberosus (assembly GCA_022829125.1). Lineage (NCBI taxonomy): Eukaryota > Viridiplantae > Streptophyta > Magnoliopsida > Fabales > Fabaceae > Lathyrus > Lathyrus tuberosus. The sequence goes on along the minus strand of JALAZF010000020.1, from coordinate 6,126,193 downwards.
TTCAACATAAGACTTGTATGGACTTTGAATGCTCATTCTTGCATCTTAAATGTCATTACAAATGTCACATGCTACTTACTTGTATCCATTAAACATGTAAGATCATTTTTCATCTTCATTCTTTGCTTGTATTACAGGTTATGCATGTTTGTTGAACTTGAATGGTGTTTTGTTCACTCCTTCTTACTTAATCAATGCTTGCATTCATGAATCACGTGCTATCTTAATGACATCTCCATGCCTTATTAAATGTCATTCACTTCTGACTTTGATGTTTACATATCTATTTATTCATGTTCATGATTCATTTGCATTCATCTTGCATAGTTAGTGCATAACTTGCATTTGTGTGATCTTTTGGTGCATGTTTCAACCTAGTTTGACTTTTTTTTGATACCTTAACCTTAGTAGGATACCTTGACATGTACCTACTGACTTTGGATGTTCCTTAACCCTTAGGATTCTTCCCTTTCGGTTTAAGCCTTGTTTGCTTCTCAAGTTGTCTTCTTTAAGCAACTAGCATTGTTTGATTTATCTTCTTTCACTTGTATTCATTACTTGTGATGATTTTGTACTAACCTTTTGTGTAGGGGCATAGGTAAGACATATGATCATGTGAAGGCTTATCCATGCTCATTCCTCTTTTCATCTCATCTCTTTTACTTCTCTTTTGTGTGTGGATTACATGATATAATGCTTGATTGTGTAGAACCTCTTCACATCCCTTTGGGATCCTAGCACATCCTTAATTTTTGATTAAGGTGAGGTAGGATAAGCATTAGGTAGTGCTATCCCTCTCTCTTCTTTAGACTTAGGTTGTTCTTAAACCTCAACCTTAGGGCCGTCTTTTGCATGACAACATTAGGATAGAATTCCCTTTAGTGTTTTCTTTTCCTTGAGTTTTCTCTTCTCTTCTCATAACACTTTTAAAATACTTAATAAATTTAATGTGTATTGCGTATGAGCCTTGTATATGGGAAGTGAGGAATGGGGGGTCTCCCTTCATTCTTCTAGGGTGTTTAGTGTATGTCCTGTTGGGGACGATATGCGACGCATTCGTTCCTATGTCGTAGACTTGGATGCAATGCAAGTTACGAACTAACTTCAATCTACTTCTGTCTAAAAAACACAAAAACAAATTCAAAACCTTTTTCATCCTTCAGGACTTGTTCAGTTTCAAACCGTTCTCAGAAAAGGGCATGTTATTTCCGTCTCGTTACAAACAGACATCGACCCTAATTGTCGGACGCGAACTTAACGTCGCTCATAAAAAACACTAAGACCTTGTTAGGTCGAACTACGAGTGCTCTGATTTCCTCTCTTTGGTTAGATTGAGGATATGTAGGCACAAAACGACGATGTCTTGGAGAGCAACCTCCCCCCTTAGTTCGTGTCCGACCTACGTTGACTCTGACTTTCCCATTGCACGAGGGAATACGTAGGCATGGGACGCCGATGTCCTATCGAGTCACTTTTTTTACTTTTTTCTTCTTTGTTTCTTCGTTTTTTTCTGTCCCCGTTCCTTCTCTTTTTCAGTAGCAGTGGAGCTCCAGATGATGACACCCTTTGATCGAGACAACAAGCGTGGATCCCATCGAGTACGATGGACGCGTGGGGGTGCTAATACCTTCCCCTCGCGTAACCGACTCCCTTACCCATTTCTCTTGGTCGCGAGACCATGCTTTTCCTTTCCCTCAGGTTTACGCAGTGTTTCCTTTCCCTCTCTTGGGATAAATACACATTGATGGCGACTCTGTTTCTGCGCCACTTTCGCGTTTGTAGTTGGATGAAAATCCCGGGAGAGCATGATTTTTGAATGCAAAAAACTTTTTATTTATTGATCACATAATATTGCAAAAGCGTGAAGCCCTTTACAAGTTATCCACTCATCTCGGGCGAGGACGAGGGAATGAGAAAGCAAAATGCATTACATGTTTGTTGGAAAAACCACAGGAATCAAAGTAGATGTCCAATTGTTGAGCTTAAAATCCGGTGGGCACTTACGCACAAAGCTTGACATCTGGTTGCTAGGACCAACATCATCAATGGCTGCCATGATGTCCCCCTTTTGAAAACCCGAGCTGTTGAACTTGATCAAGTTGCATTGCTTCTAACCAAGTGAACTAGATTTTTGACCAGGATGATAACACAATCCAAATCGATTATGCTTTTCAACCACGTCTATCACATTCCCATAGCCAGGAAAGGGACCTTTCTCAATGGTCTCTTTAGAACTCTTGGCTGATGCCAAGGTCATTTGCGGTGATCTACTTTGATTAGTTGATGCAGAGCTGACATCTTCGAACTCAAGACACTACAACGGCACCTCAGTTATGCCTTCATCGGTCTCGACATATCGAAAAGATTATAATTCGCTTACAATCAGATCTTCTTCACCACAGACAATGATCAGCTGATCGTCGAACATGAACTTCAATTTCTGATGTAAAGTGGAGGTAACTGCCCATGTGGCGTGAATCCACAGGTGACCCAATAGGCAACTGTACGCAGGATTGATATCCATCACTTGGAAAGAAATGGAGAACAAATACGGTCCAACATTGATGGGTAAATCCACTTCTCCAATAACTTGCCTTCGAGAACCATCAAAGGCTCTGACAACTAAGGCGCTTGGCCTTATCTCGCTCCCTTCCACCAGTAGTTGGTTCAATGTGCCCTTAGGAATCACATTGAGAGAAGAACCAGTGTCCACTAGGACACGAGATAATAAGGCGTCCATGCAGGTTACGGATATGTGCAGTGCTTAATTATGGGCATCTTCTTTAGGAGGCAATTCTGATTCGTTAAAGCCCAAGTATTTGCTTGCAGTTATATTAGCCACTACATCATCAAACTCAACAACGGATATATCATGCATAACATGAGCAGTGTTCAAGACTTTCAATAAAGCTGATCTATGCGCGGGCGAGCTCATGAGTAAGGACAAGATTGAGATGCTTGAGGGCGTTTGCCCCAACTGATCCACAAATTTAAAGTCACTTTTCTTGATCAACCTTAGGAACTCTTGATCATCAATTGTCTCCTTGTTCTTTGAAACATCCTCAGACAGAATAGTTGGCACTGGTGCAGTAGTAGACATCCCTTGTTGAACAACAGGGGTTATAGAGGCAGGCTTCTCCTTGGGAGGAACAACAGTTGGAACTTGTACAGGCTTTGTAACTTGTACAGGCTTTGTAGTGACCTTCGGAGGGAATACATGTCCACTACAAGTCATACCTCTAGTGGTTGTAACATTCACAATCTCAGACTCCGCAAACCTTATCTCTTGACCTCCAGAAAACACAGTAGACCCATACTTCCAAGGTACCTTTTTAGAATTCTGTTACGAAAACGATTTTGGTGGGCAAATAATGATAGGTTGTATCTTCTTCTTAGGAGATTCAACAGGAACCTTCCTATAGATGATAGTGAATGACTCGATTGTAGAGACTTCTTCAAGAGGCTTTGATCTGGAAAATTGAACTTCACCTCGATTCATCAAAATTTGGACACAACCCTTCAGCCTTCGACACTGGTTGGGATTATCGTCACAAATCTGACACTTACCATACAGCCCTTTCAACAACCCATGTTCGTTCAATCTCTTGATAACCACAGTCATCAGGGTCTTTACCTCGTCAACATCCATGATCAACCCAGCCCTTGAATTATCCTCAATCATGTTTACCGCAGGTCCACCGTGATTGGGTAACAGATTATTCTGAATGTTAGGACCTTCCTCTGCAAAAATCAAAATCTTTCGATCAACGAGCTCCTAAACCTTGGTTTTGAATATAATGCAGTCCTCTGTCGCATGTTCTATGTATCCAGAGTGATAAGCACAAGAATCATTTGGATTATACTTTGGATTGAATAGAGGAATTACAGGTACGATCGCTTTGGGAACAATTGCCCCTTGGTGAACCAAGTAAGGAAATAATTCAGTGTTTGGCACCGAAATTCTGTCAAAATTTGGACGCTTGCGATATCCTTGATTATTGTTTTGACGGTTTTGATTCTGTTGATTTCTGTTGTTTTGTTGAGTTTGTGGTTGATGTTGCGGTTGTTGCTGATTCTGTGGATTCTGAACTGGTTGTTATGGATAATACCGATATGGAGGTTGTTGATATTGTGCAGCAGCAATGTACGGATATGGATAGTATGGCATGGGAGCCATGGGTGCTTGATACTGAGGAGCGACTTTAGTTGTCACAGTGTTGGCTTCATCTTTCTTCTTCTTTGACTGGTTGTTCTGAGATTTTCTACTGGCCGGCTGCTGGGAAGTAGCTCCAGGAATCTTTCCAGTCTTCAACCTGTTCTAAATTCGTTCACCGATGGTTACAATGTCAGCAAAGTTCGACGAAGAACTACCCACCATTTTCTCATAGTAGGATCCTTGCAACGTACCCATAATGATGTCAACCAACTCGTTGTCAGAGAGAGCAGGCCGCACACGAGATGCCATCTTGCGCCATCTTTGTGCATACTCTTTAAATGTTTTAGTTGAGCGCTGAGGCTGGTTTTGCTACTGTAATCTGGTAGGCGCCAGATCAAGATTGTATTTTTATTGATGTAGGAATGCTTCGGACAAATCTCTCTAGGTACGGATTTTGCTGTATTCTAAGCCCATGTACCAATCCAATGAAGCACCAGACAAACTATCTTGAAAACAATGAACTAGCAATTCATCATTATTAATATAGGATGCTATCTTCCTGCAGTACATAGTGATGTGACTACGTGGGCAACTCAAACCTTTATACTTTGGAAGCTCAGGTATCTTGAATTTCTGTGGCAGTACAACATTTTGAACTAAACATAAGTCCTTGGCCTCCATTCCGAAAGTAGAAAACCCTTCAATAGCTCTGATACGGTCTTCCAACAACTTGGAACCAACAGGTCTATCTTGATCAGCAGGCCTGATAAGAATCTAAGGATTTGGCAGCTGAGATGCAGCCGGAGCGTGCACTTGCGGATTAGTAAACTGAGAAGGATATACCAATCCCTGATTAACCATCTGACCAGCATTCTGACCCATCTGAACACCAAACAGATAATTCAGAGGAGGTACCACGGCAGCTGAGGATGCCCCAGGGTAGAGCATTCCAGAATGAACATTCTGAATAGTAGTTTGAGCAGCTTGAGATGAAATTGGAACATGAATAGGAGGACCCCTATACGCATGCTCCTCGTCATCAGGAGTTTTAATGTCAGCCAACCCAGGAGTCTGACGAGTCTAATCCTGAAGATTCGCATGATCATCACTCACCATCGGAGGTGGAAGCGGAGTAGGCATACCCCACAGATATGCAGCAACATTTCCACTAGGCATGGGCACAACAAAAGGCTGATATGGTACGAAAGCACCATTATTTGCAATCTGAGGAGTGAAATTCGGAGGCATGCCCCAAGGAAATGCAGCAGGCATTTTGTTCAAACCAAATTGAGAATTTGATGGATGATCAACAGGCTGAATCACAGGCACAACTGGCACTTCAATATTAGCAAGAGAAGGAACAACATCAGGAGTAGCAGTAACAACATGAGGAACAGTCACTACAGGGGTGATAACAGTTGCATCAATAGCAGTTGCAACAACAGTGGCAGCAGCAGCGGCGTCCTTCTGGGCATGAAGGAACTCCATAGTAACATCCATGTTGGTCTGAAACTGATCCATCCGACCTTGAAATTGAGCCAGAGTTTCCTTATAGGCAAAGTTCTCAGCTTCGAAGTTAGCCATGATCTTGGATTTTCTTGAGCGGGTGAAATACCAATGTCGAGTCATCGTCTTGCTACAAGCGGAGACAGACAGGGTAAGTAAAGGTTTTTCGGATGAAGGGACGTGTATATGTGTGTAAATGAATGTATGCTATGCATGCAAAAATAAAGTTTTAAATTCCAGGAATTCTTAAACTTATCTTTGTTAATAGAAATCATAAAGCATACAAGTAAAGGTGCAAAGATAAAGCTGGCAAGAAACTTCATTCATTCAACAATAAAGGAAAGAAGCACAATTCGAGTACAAATCAAATCTATGCCTTTTGGGCTACAACAAGATCAACATGGATTCTATCAAAGACCACCCTACAAACAGAAAAGAAGTGAAAAACAACCCAATGAGTCTTGTGTGGCAATACATCAGCATATGCATCCCTCAACAACCCTGGCAAGTCTTCAAGTGCGTGCTCAGCAAATCTAGCTAGACGCTTGTGTCTCTCACCCCAATACTTCGCATCCTTCATGAGGTTGTCAAGTAAAGAATGATTAGGTCCCTGAAGCATACCCTGAAGAAAGGCCACTTTCTGATCCAGGAGGTTTTGCATATGACGGCTCTGATGCTCCTAATGAGTACTCTCTGCATTGATCTGACTAATCTTCTATCGGCTCTGATGTGCTTAATCCTGCAACTTCTGTATCTCACTGAAGGCTTTGTCGAGCTTAGCCTGACATTGAGAAAAGTCTTTTGCCAACTAATTAGCACGGTCTTGTTCACTTTGTAGCTTTGTCTTGTACTTTGATAACTTCCCTCGAAACTCTTTAAGTTGTTTCTTGTAGCTCAATGTTGGTGTAAGCCCTAAAGGCCAATACTTTTGGTACTTGTATCGAATTATATATTAATAATAAAAGGCATTTCTTTATTATGTTTATTTTTCCAAATTAATAAAGTCCCTGGAATATCTAGTTCGTTTAATGAAATATTAAGTGTGACTTAATCATGAGATTCCATTAAACAATAAGGACATTATTCTTAAAGTATCCATAGTCGAGCTTTAATGTGAAATGGGATAACATTAAAGCATTAAGACTATTATGTAGATAGACTAATGATCACATCTCATGGATCATGGATAAGGAGTTATCAAGTCTTAACATAGGTATGAATATTAGGAGTAAGATTTATACTGGATTGACCCACTATGAAAGTACTACATAGAATGTTATGCAAAGTGTCATAAGTTACTCTCATGGTGATAGTGGTGTATACCACCCTTCGACCTGAAACCACTATGAACCCTAAATGTAGAGTCAAGTACTTGCTGATCAAACATTGTCCGTAACTGGATGACCATAAAGATAGTTAATGGGTACTTCACGAAGCATGCTGAGGGACATGAGTGACCTAGATGGAATTTGTCCATCCTGCATAACAGGATAAATGTCTAAGGGCCCAATATTGAACTGAACAAGGATGACACTGTATATGCCTTGTGTTCAATATAGACATAAGGGAAAAAGGGTAATTGTACACATAAACATTATCACAAAAAAGGTTTTGTCAGATCACATGACATTTTGGTGACTTGGGTAGCAGTGATGTGTTGCTAGATATCGCTCATTATTTATTATGTTAAATATGTGATTTAATATAATTGCCAACGTCACGAGAACCTACAGGGTCACACACATAAGGACAAATTGATGAGAGAGATAGAATAAATAAGGAACAATGTAAGGTACGGTGTGCTTGAGAGAATTATGGAACACTGTAAGGTACGGTGCACTTAAGTGAAATATGGAACATCATATAATATAATAATAGTTAATATTATTATTATTATTTTATAATAGTTATAAAATATAATAATAATAAAATATGTTTATTATAATAATAGTTTTTATAATAATAGTTATTATAATAATAATATAATAATAATAATAATAATATTATTATTATAATTATATGATGCACTTAAGTTGGGCTTTTTAGCTTGCAGCCCACACAAGTGGTTCTATAAATACAACCCTTGTGCATAAGCTTTGTGGTTGATGAAATTAGGTTTGTGAAACCCTGGCCGTCTTTCTCTCTTTTGCTCTCTCACTCAAAGTCTTCATTCGTAGCAGCTAGCACTGAGATTGAAGGCATTTTGTTCGTGTGGACTGAGTAGAGGCATTGATCTTCATTCAACGCTCGTGATCATTCATCCGGATCTGCATAAAAAATTGTTTATCACCATAAGAGGTAACAGTTTCAATCACTGATCATGATCATTCGTAAGGATCACTAAAGGGAAATTTTAATTTCCGCTGCGTTTTTGAATCGCGATTTCCCTTCAGTGGTATCATAGCCACTTACGAAACCATGCATCGGATAAGTGTTTATTTTCTGTTTTTTTTTTGTTTTAATTCGATTAAAACACATAACAAATTAAAAATTAAATCGAGGAATTGAATTTTTGTATGAGGTTGTGTACGATTTGGATGATTGATATTGACTATGCTTCGGAACCGACAATTGTATGGTGAAGCAGCGATATATTGATCGTCCTCAAGTTACACAAATATGATCGACCAAAATTTTATATGTGATATAATTAACTCTGATGCAAAGATGGTATATTGGATATACTGTTTCTATTTCGTTCATTTAAATCGCGTAATGATCATTATTCCTTTGAGCGATCCGTGTTCATTTGCTTCAGAAACCGACTTTAGTATGGTGAAGCAGTGGCATATGGATCAATCATACTGAATTATTGATCATGGCATTTTGATGATAAGAAATTGTTGCATTAGGGTTCATGACGACACAAGGGTTGTGCTCATTTGCATAGTGTGATCATTTGCCAAAATTTAATTTGATTTAATTAATTAACAGGATTCAAATTAATAATAATAAAATTTGTTTATTATTTTTCTTGTGGTGATCAGTTATGGCCTTAGTTTTCTTTTATTTTGTTTTGGGATTTTAAAATACGACCTGCGTGTCGTGCCTCTCTTTTAATCTCTTGATGTAACTTCTTTTCTCATCTCACTCCCTCGTATGTAAAACGAGTATTCTTTAATGTAATGTAATGTTATGAAGAAGAAGAAGACTACAAGATCAAAGGAGGACAACCTTGGAGTGTAGATCGTTATTAGGTTTAGCTTAGGTTCTCTCATTGGCTTGGGAGAAAAATTGTGCTAGGGGCCATAACTGTTTCATTGTGTATGTATGTTGATGCATGTGAGAGACGATTTATATGATAAATAAGTCGGTGAGATCAAACTAATGAAAATTCCCTCAAATTGAATATTAAGTTTATGCTTTCCAAGTTTTAGAACTCATCAAGACTAGTATCGAATAATGTAGGTTTCACCTAACGCGAGGTGCATGTTCTATATTAGTAAGATGCGATTGGATAAATGTAATATCCAATTTCTAAAACAATGGGTCAAACTTAACTAAACAAAATATAATAAGATTATATACGTTTAGAAGCAAGAGTTGGGAATAATCCATATGATGGATTAGAATAAGGAGTTATTCACCCAACTGAAATATTCGAGAATTATATTGGATACAATTGGAAGGAGTTCCTACCTAAATAGCTGAGTTTTGTGTAATCAGCCTAACGCTGACTTAAAACAAAGTGAAATATGGATCTCGATCCACTAGAAAATCTTCCAACGGGATTTTCCGAATCAAATGGTGAGGGTCATTTGGTTTGAGTATAATAGTGGGAGCATATTTAATTAAAGGCCTAATTGAATATGTTATTTTAATGATACTTATATTTTTACATTCCATTTTGTAGATTACCATGACAACAAACACATCTAACAACATTTTGCGATCAATCCTTGATAAAGAAAAATTGTATGGGACAAATTTTGTGGATTGGCACCGAAATCTGAGGATTATCCTCAAACATGACAAAAAGCTGTACGTCTTAGAGACACCTGTTCCTGAGGAGTAGCCTCCTAGTTCTGCTCCTAAGGCTGAAAGAGATGCTTATAAAAAGCATGTCGATGATGCCAATGAAACTGTTTGCCTCATGCTGGCTACCATGAATTCTGAATTGCAAAAGCAACATGAAAACATGGCAGTGTTCAATATGATCGAACACCTGAAGATGCTCAATCAAGAGCAGGCAAGGCATGAGAGGTTTGAAGTTTCAAAAGCCCTTTTTCAAGCCAAGCTGTCTGAGGGAACCCCTGTAGGTCCATATGTACTCAAGATGATTGGGTATGTGGAGAACCTTGAAAGATAGGGATTTCCCCTCAAAAAGGAGCTTGCGATTTATTTGATCCTGTAATCGTTACCGGAAAGCTTCAGTTAAATTGTCCTTAATTTCAACATGAATGATATGGACAAAAATCTTCCTGAATTGTTAGGCATGTTAGGAACTGCTGAGCAAAATCTGAAGTAAAAAGGCAAATCCATTCTGATGGCCAGTAATGGAAAGAAACAGAACAAAAGGCCCACCAAGCAGGGTGGTAAATGGAAAGGCAAGGAAGTTACCAAACCCAAACATACTGCCCCTGCTTTGAAGCCTAGTGGAGGTATAGCAAAGGAGGGAATTTTCTTCTATTGCAGTAAGACCGGACATTGGAAGAGAAACTGTCCAAAGTACCTGGAAGATAAGAAGAATGGAGTGGAGACTTCGACTTCAGGTATTTTTGTTATAGAAATAAATTTATCTACTTCTGCATCATGGGTATTAGATACTGGATGTGGTTCTCACATTTGTACCAATGTGTAGGGGCTAAAAAGGAGTAGAGCTTTGGCAAAAGGTGAAGTTGACCTACGAGTTGGCAATAGAGCAAGGGTTGCTGCTTTAGCCGTAGGAACTTATGTATTAACTTTACCTAGTGGTTTAATAATTCAGTTAGAGAACTGTTATTATGTACCTACAATTAGCAGGAATATTATTTCCGTTTCTTGTTTGGACAAGTTTGGTTTTTCATTTATAATAAAGAACGATTGTTGCTCTATTTATTTGAATAATATATTCTATGCTACTGCACAAATGAACAATGGATTGTATGTCCTTGATCTTGAAATGCCAATTTATAACATTAATACTAAAAGGATGAAACCTAACGAGTTAAATCCAAGTTACCTTTGGCATTGTCGCTTAGGCCATATAAATGAGAAACGCATCTCCAAACTCCATAAAGATGGACTATTGGACTCTTTTGATTACGAATCATATGATACATGCAGATCTTATTTAATTGGAAAGATGACAAAGTTCCCATTCACAAGAAAAGGTGAAAGGGCTAATGATCTTTTGGCCCTCATACACACTGATGTATGTGGACCACTGAACATACCAGCCAGAGGAGGATTTCAATACTTCATCACATTTACTGATGATTTTAGTAGATATGGTTATGTCTATTTAATGAAACACAAATACGAATCCTTTAAAAAGTTCAAGGAGTTCAAGAATGAAGTACAAAACCAACTAGGTAAGAATATTAAAAATCTTCGATCAGATTGAGGCGGTGAATATTTAAGCCTGGGGTTTGTTGACCATCTAAAAGAGTGTGGGAATCTATCCCAACTCACTCCTCCTGGGACACCACAATGGAATGGTGTATCTGAGAGAAGAAATCGAACCTTGTTAGACATGGTCCGATCCATGATGAGTCACGCCGATCTTCCAAACTCCTTTTGGGGACATGCACTACTGACACCAGCTTACACACTTAACCGTGTTCCATCCAAAAGGTTGAAAAGACACCATATGAAATATGGAGTGGTAAGAAACCACATATGTCTTACATGAAGATTTAGGGTTGTGAAGTTTATGAAAAATGACAAATTTCAACTAAGCTTGAGCCCAGATCTGACAAATGCTTATTTGTGGGGTATCCTAAAGAAACAAGAGGGTATAACGTCTACAATCCTTCTGAGGGCAAAGTGTTTGTCGCTCGAACTGGAGTTTTCTTGGAAAGGGACTTTATTTCTAAAGGAATCAGTGGGAGGAAAGTAGAGCTTGAAGAAATTCAAGAATCACAAAGCATTGATACACCTATGGAGGAATTAGAGCAGGAACCACAAGTAGTTGTGGAAGAGAAACCTGCTCAAGTAGAACAAGACCAGTGTAGGTTGAGCAGGATACGTCACCAACCAGAGAGATATGGATATCTCATAAATGATCAAGGTGATGTATTACTCATGGATCAAGATGAGAATGTAACCTATCAAGAGGCCATAACTGGTCCTGAGTCTGAGAAGTGGCTAGAAGCCATGAAATTTGAAATGGATTCCATGTACACAAACCAGGTTTGGACCTTGGTAGAGCCTTCTGTAGGAGTTAATCCTATAGGATGCAAGTGGGTCTTCAAAAAGAAGACTGACATGGATGGTAAGGTACATACCTATAAGGCAAGACTGGTCGCTAAAGGTTATAAACAAATTCATGGTGTAGACTATGATGAAACCTTTTCACCAGTTTCAATGCTTAAATCTGTTCGGATTTTACTTGCTATTGCTGCATATCATGATTATGAAATATGGCAGATGGATGTCAAGACCGCTTTCCTTAATGGGATTCTTCTTGAGGATGTGTACATGACACAACCTGAAGGATTTGACATGCCAGAAGAAGCCCAAAAGATATGCAAGTTACAACGATCAATCTATGGGTTGAAGCAAGCTTCCAGAAGCTGGAATCTTCGTTTTGATGAAACTGTAAAATAATATGGATTCATAAAGAATGAAGATGATCCTTGTGTCTACAAGAAGGTTAGTGGGAGCATGATCATCTTCCTGGTATTATATGTAGAGGACATATTAATCATTGGAAACGATGTCCCTACCTTGCAACAAGTAAAAACTTGGTTAGGGAAATGCTTTTCTATGAAGGACCTTGGTGAAGCAGCCTATATATTAGGAATCAGGATCTATAGAGATAGATCACAAAAACTACTTGGCCTAAGTCAGAGTACATACATAGACAAAGTGCTGAGATGCTTTAATATGCATGATTCCAAGAAAGGATTCATACCTGTGCATCATGGCCTGTGTCTATCAAAAACACAATCTCCTTCAACTAAGGAAGAAAGGGATCGCATGAATAAGATTCCATATGCATCTGCAATATGATCTATCTTGTATGCCATGTTATGTACTCGACCAGATGTCTCGTATGCTTTAAGTGCAACGAGTAGGTACCAATCTGATCCCGGTGATGCTCATTGGGTAGCTGTCAAGAATATCCTTAAGTACTTGAGAAGGACTAAGGATTCATTCTTGATATATGGAGGTCAGGAAGAGCTCGCGGTAATTGGATACACCGATGCTAGCTTCCAGACAGATAAGGATGACTTTAAATCGTAATCTGGTTATGTGTTCTGCCTAAATGGTGGCACTGTGAGTTGGAAAAGTTTGAAGCAAGAAACAGTTGCTGATTCTACAACCGAGGTCGTGTACATTGTTGCCTCAAATGCAGCAAAGGAAGCAGTTTGGATCAAAAAGTTCATTAGTGAACTTGGCATAGTCCCTAGCATTGTGGATCCCATTGATCTCTTTTGTGATAACAATGGTGTCGTCGCACAAGATAAGGAGCCTAGATCTCACCAACGATCCAAACACATACTTAGGCGTTATCATCTCATTTGAGAGATAATAGATCGGGGAGATATGAAGATATGCAGAGTACCTACACTTGACAACATTGCTGACCCACTAACAAAGCCTCTTGCACAGCAGAAGCATGATGGTCATACTAGATCTATGGGTATTAGGGGTATGCCTGATTGGCTCTAGTGCTAGTGGGAGATTGTATCAAATTATTTATTAATAATAAAAGGCATTTCTTTATTATGTTTCTTTTTCCAAATTAATAAAGTCCCTAGAATATCTAGTTCGTTTAATGAAATATTAAGTGTGACTTAATCATGAGATTCCATTAAACAATAAGGACATTATTCTTAAAGTATCCGTAGTCGAGCTTTAATGTGAAATGGGATAACATTAAAGCATTAAGACTATTATGTAAATAGACTGATGATCACATCTCATGGATCATGGATAAGGAGTTATCAAGTCTTAACATAGGTATGAATATTAGGAGTAATATTTATACTGGATTGACCCACTATGAGAGTACTACATAGAATGTTATGCAAAGTGTCATAAGTTACTCTCATGGTGATAGTGGTGTATACCACCCTTCGACCTGAAACCACTATGAACCCTATATGTAGAGTCAAGTACTTTATTGCTGATCAAACATTGTTCGTAACTGGATGACCATAAAGACAGTTGATGGGTACTTCACGAAGCATGCTAAGGGACATGAGTGACCTAGATGGAATTTGCCCATCCTGCATAACAGGATAAATGTCTAAGGGCCCAATATTGAACTGAACAAGGATGACACGGTATATTCCTTATGTTCAATATAGACATAAGGGTAAAAGGGTAATTGTACACATAAACATTATCATAGAAAAGGTTTTGTCAGATCACATGACATTTTCGTGACTTGGGTAGCAGTGATGTGTTGCTAGATACCGCTCACTGTTTATTATGTTATATATGTGATTTAATATATTGCCAACGTCGCGAGAACCTACAGGGTCACACACATAAGGACAAATTGATGAGAGAGATAAAATAAATAAGGAACAACGTAAGGTACGGTGTGCTTGAGAGAATTATGGAACACTGTAAGGTACGGTGCACTTAAGTGAAATATGGAACATCATATAATATAATAATAGTTAATATTATTATTATTATTTTATAATAGTTATAAAATATAATAATAATAAAATATGTTTATTATAATAATAGTTATTATAATAACAGTTATTATAATAATATAATATTATTATTATCATTATTCAATTATATGATGCACTTAAGTTGGACTTTTTAGCTTGCAGCCCACACAAGTGGTTCTATAAATACAACCCTTGTGCATAAGCTTTGTGGTTGATGAAATTAGGTTTGTGAAATCCTGGTCGTCTTTCTCTCTTTCTCTCTCTCTCACTCAAAGTCTTCATTCGTAGCAGCTAGCACTGAGATTGAAGGCATGCTGTTCGTGTGGACTGAGTATAGGCGTTGATCTTCATTCAACACTCATGATCATTCATCCGGATCTGCATAAAAAATTGTTTTTCACCACAAGAGGTAACAGTTTCTATCACTGATCATGATCATTCATAAGGATCACTAAAGGGAAATTTTAATTTCTGCTGCGTTTTTGAATCGCGATTTCCCTTCACTCAACTCATCCTTGTAGGCTTGATACTGAGTGTCGGCGAGTTGTCTCTTCTTTAAAGTAAGTCCTCCATAGGTACTCTTCAAAGCATCTCCCACTTTCCTTCGTTTGTTCAGCTCCACCTCCACCTCTTTGAGCATACGCCCGCGCTTCTGATGGAGCTCAATATGTAGGCTTTCTTTCTTGGATGTGACTCTATCAAGGTTGAGACGAAGATAATTTCATACCCCAAATTTTGACCACCAAGATTTCCCATCATTGTGAGAATCATCACCACAATATGGATGTACCATTATGCCTCATCAGTCTCCTCAAGGAACATTGAGCATTCACTACAACCAAGAACTAGGGTTTCTTAGCCCTCTCAGAGCACTTAAACAAAGGATCAATCAAGGAATGACATGATCTTCAACTTGTCTAACCTCTTAAAACATCCACAAAATATCAAGGGAAATCCCACATCAAGAATCAAGCACAAGGTTGCTACATTCCAAGTGAATCGAGTCTTAAGATAGACAATTTCACCAAATTAGGGTTTTGGTCGACCAAGGCCTCCAGATGGAATTTATCCTTTGGGCATGAGCCAATTCTTCAAAGCATAACCCAAGATACTCAAAGGGACCCCATGGACCCAATCATCAAGTCAATTTAGCCTCAGGGGATGCATTTACCAAAAATCGGGAATTAAGGTTTCTTGACCTAATTCACCCCTAAGTTGACTTTTGAGGCAAAGCATGAGCCAAGACCTCAAGACATGATTTGAGGGCCTCAAATACACCATATGTATCCATTTAAAACAATGGATTGATCCAAGAAGATTGATTCACAAGTTTCATTTTCATCTGGACCACAATTAGGGTTTTGAAGGAAAAAGTCAAATGTGCCTTTCACTTTTGACCAAGACATGCTCCCAAACTTTGGGACATGATTCAATACACCCTATAACACCTATGGAATTCATCCATTAATTTTGATTTAGGTCAAGGACTTTGATTTCACAAAGGATCGCACAGTTTGGATTTTATCCGATAAAATGTCAACTGTGCACAAAATCAAGTTTGACGTTTTGGAATTTTTCACAAATATGGTTCCCCTAAGTCAAAAATAATGTTAATGTATGGTATTGATCATCATTCATTAATAAAAATCAAGAAAGTGAGGTTTCTTGCAAAAGGGGCAACCATGAGAAACCAAAATTTTTCTAAGTTATGGAACAAAAGTGATTTTGGTACCAACTTCCAAGGATCATAACTTGAGATCCAAGTAACCATTTTGGGTGATCCAAAGCTGGATTTGTAGGTCTTGTTACACTCTACAAAAGCTTCAACTACCTCAGACTCCAATTCTTCATGGTTTTTGAGTTAGGGATTAATCAAAATCACAAAAACATGAAAATGACACTTTTTCCAACACTTAGTGAAAATCTGCCTAAGTTACCAGCCTTGAACATCAATGTTCATGAGGTTTTTTCAGTTGGATCCAAATATTTTCAAAACAAACTATGATCACACATGTTTTGTATCATATGAGGGCTTTCTAAAAAGCACAAGAGCCTCCCATAACTCAACCTGAGCAGGGAGAAATGACCCCCTCAAAATCACCATTTCCAACTGCCTTGTACAAGGCAGATTTTGTTCATTTGCTCGATTTGGAAAATTTGGACAACTCCAAGCCTTGTCATCCATTTGGGACACATCTGAGGATAAAACAAAAGGAGAATGATCTGATCCCCAAGCCTCCAAAGTCCAAGAATCTACACTTAGCCATAATAAACCTAAAAAGGCTAAAAAGGTGCCAAGACTCTAATTTTGTTTCCAAGCATTCAATGGATACACCAAGGTGGCATGGATTGACCCATTCCTAACTGAATGAGTCAAGAATCAGCACTGAATCAATGAACCATATGCCTGTGCCCTAAAATCAAGTCAATGGCTATAGGATACTAAAGATTCCATTTGATCCACATTGGCCAAAGGCCTGCTGCAGTTGCCAAACACCATTGCTGCCAAAACAAATTTTCTCTACTATAAATAGAGCTCATTTGTGCTCAGTTTGAGTACACAAAAGCACTACAACACTTGCTTTCCTCAAAATCTCTTTCTCTAGGCCAAAATGCCTTCTTTTGCAAGTTATCTCTGAGCTTTTGAATTAGAGAGCAATTCCATCATAGTTCATGATCCAAACACCTCTAATATGTCATATCTAAGCTGTTCAAACACTCACTTGTGACCTGAAACACCAAAATCAAAAAGTCAACCTCCAAAACCTTAAAAATTGACTTTTCTGCATTTTTCAAGCCATGTCTTGATTCAGTCACTTCCAAAACGAAACAAGGCCTCAAACACACTCCAAATATCATCCTCAAACTGTCTCAAATGGTTCCCCTCATCTGGAACACCATTTGAGAGAGTTGCCATATTGGTCACTTTTGCCCCTTTTGCAAGAAAGAGCTAAAACTTGTCCCTGAGGATTCCAGCTGGTTCTAATCATCCTAAAAGCTTCTAAGGGATCAATCAAGAGTATCCAAAGCATTGGATTACTTCTGGCACAAGGATCTTGACAGTTAGCACAAGAAGCTCCAAGTGGTAAGCGCATGATAACTTGAACTCTTTGAATTATGCATTCCTTTGATGTCCACTGATCATAAACATCTCATACATGTTGTATATGTTGTGTTTGAACCAATTTGTCATGCAATTCTTGCCTGTACCATGAGATAGCATAGAATATGCAAATCTAGGCCTACTTTGAAACCACTATCGGGTTTTAAAATAGGGACACTTTCTGAAAATTCCAAAAGCACCATTGGATTCCTTGTGAAATTCTAGGCCAGATGCACCTAAATTTTGTCTAAATCCATGGAGAAATGAGAAAGTTAGAGGCTCCACGTAAATTGCCAAAACTTGCCTTGCCTCGCCTTGGCCAGGCCTGAAAACTTGGCACCCCTTATGTATTAATGGGGTGGCTTTGATACACGGATGTATCACAACCCCAGTGGTAGCGCGCATGTGTGTTTGTGTATGAGGTCGTGGGTTCAAACCCCACCCAGACCTTTTTTGCTACCTTTCCACATTTTTGCTATTTTTAATATTTTCATGTTTTTGTTAATTAATTCAAAAATTAATTTTCTCTCAATTTTAATTATTTTTTATTGATTCTTTTTTTGAAAATTCACAAAAATATTAAAATATTTTATTCCATGTAAATTTCACAAAAATATTATTTATATCATATATTTGATATTTTTGTAAAGAATTATATTTTTATTTGTTTTTAAACATAAAAAATATTTTTTTCTCTTGGTTTTGCAAAATTCAAATGATTTTTAAATCATCCCATGAATGAAACATGATTTTCCAAATATAAATCCAAGATCAAAACCTTTTTTCACATGATTGATTATTTTAATTGAATTTTTATTCAATTAAAATACATTTTAAAACCAAAAATTAGGGTTTTGATCACTATCACCCTAACAAATCTTTTCAAACCACTTTGGGCCTCTAATAGAGTGTAAGACCCAACCCCTTTTGAAAACCAAACTATTTTGAGCCTCAGTCATTGTATATGACCCACTGCGATTTTAAAATCTCGGCGCGATCGTCGCTTTGCAAAACATTTTCATCTGGGCCTACCTTGTGTTGTAAGTCCTATTTCTTTTCTTTTTCAAACCTTTGGGCTTCTCCTTGAGTTGTAAGACCCATCTCTTTGCACAGAAAACCTAATTTGGGCCCTAGTCGTTGTATAAGTCCCGATACAATTTTCAGATCAACGGTACGATTACTGTTTTTCATCTGGGTCTCTCCTTGAGTATAAGCCCCAACAATCTTTTTCAAAAATAACTCTCCTTTTGATTTAGGTTCAAACTCATAGTTGTAATCAAAACTTTCTTTAATTTCTTGAACAACTAACCATACAGCTGTTACAATGGAAGCTTGCTCACATGTAAGTTTTTATCAGCTTTCTTTACATGTTTTCACATACATATATATATATATATATATATATATATATATATATATATATATATATATATATATATATATATATATATATATATATCTGTATTGCTGGAAGCTTGCTCACCTGTAAGTCCTTCTTTCATATCCTTTTAAATACTTGTCATATATCAATTGTATATATACTTGTATATCTGCTTAGAGTTTTCCCTGGCAATTAGGTCTAGAATTAGATAGAGCCAGTGGTCACTCTTTCAACACAGTCAAAACTAGTCCCCCATAGGAATTCCAGATACAGTCTTGCCTTCTCTTGGGCTTAAACAATATGGAACAAAGAGAAAGGCATTATTCCCGGTGAAACTTTTCTCAGACTGTCACTATTAGAAATTGTCAAAGAAGTTCATTTCCCCAGAGAGGGTTAATTCCCGGTGAACACCTGCCTCCTCTTGGGCATCATACAAAGATGAATTCTTCCATGCCAATAGACTTGGACAGTCTAATCTCCTATTGGATCTCAAAGGCATTCTCAAGTTCCCTATAAATACAGGAGAAACACTGATCATTCGATCAATCTCCAGTAGAGTTTGAAATCCTCACAGGATCTAAAAACTCAATCTTTATCCTAAATTTCTCCAGCTAGGGTTAGCTTATCATCAGTATAACACTATCCTAAATCAGAACCTCAAGGCATCTGATACCTCAACTCTTCTGGAACCCTCAGCAAGAGTTAATTCCCCGCTTTGGACCTGCCTCTGGATCTCAATAATCCTCAGCAGAAGCCAATCTCCTCTTAGGCTTTGTATAATGATCTTCCTCAGTAGATCTTGCTTCAAAAAGCACTTTCTTACTGAGTCAACCATCTTTTAGCCTCAATCTTAGGCTTTGTACAAGACAGATAAAAACACTCTCTTGTTGAGTCAATCTTTTCCAGCCTCCTCTTAGGCTTTGTATAATGATTTCCCCCAGCATAATTCAGCCTCCTCTTAGGCTTTGTATAAGGATTTTAAAACACTCTCTTGTAGAGTTAATTACCTTAAGGCACTCTCTTGTTGAGTCGACCCTTTTAGCCTCCTCTTAGGCTTTGTATAATGATTTCTCCAGCTTGTTCAGCCTCAATTTTGGCCTTTGTACAAGACACACAAAGATACTCTCTTGGTGAGTCAATCACCTTTCCACACTCTCTTGTTGAGTGAATGGTACAAAACATAAACACTCTCTTATTGAGTCATTCTTTTTTAGCCTCAATCTTGGGCTTTGTACAAGACATATATAAACTTTCTCCAACAAAGTCAAAATCTTCATAACCTTCTCTTAAGCTCGGGATAAATATCTTCCCCAGCTGAGTCAATTCCTCTCAGCCTTCTTTTAGGCTTTGAGAATTAATATCCCTAAACAGGATTTGATCCTCCCTTCAGCCTCAATCTTGGCCTTTGTACAAGACACCCATAAATATCCTTCAGCCTCAATCTTGGGCTTTGTATAAGACACATATAAATCTCTCCAGCAGAGTCAAACTCTTTTCAGCCACAATCTTGGGCTTTGTACAAGACAGATGAAACCTCTCACCAGTAGAGTCAGTTTCCCCTTTTAGCCACAATCTTGGGCTTTGTACAAGACAGACAAAATCTTTCCCGGAAAAGTCAACTTTTAGCCTCCTCTTAGGCTTTGTATAATGATACCCCCAAAAGAGTCAGTTTCTCTTTTAGCCTCAATCTTGGACTTTGTACAAGACAGAAAAACACTCTCTTGTTGAGTCACTCTTTTTTAGCCTCCTCTTAGGCTTTGTATAAGGACTTCCCCAGTGGAGTCAATCAATCTCTTAGCTTCAACCTTGGGCTTTGATCAAGGCACATACAAAAACCACCATCCCCTTCGAGGAAATCAAAAACTCTCTGTAGGAAAACATTTCTTTGTATTATCACTCATCAAATCAGAAAAATCAAAACAAACCCTAATCCTAGATAACTGCTGTAAGTGGCACACTTGTTGATTCAAATATCCAAGCTGTAGTCCATCTCTTATCCTGGTAAATCCTCTCTTTTATCTAATTTCTATAAGTGACAAGCCTCTGGATTATTTACATCCATGCCATTGTCCCTCTCTTGGCATGAGAGATTCCTAACGAAAAATGGCATTGCTCAACACTGAGTTAAAGTTTTCTCCTTCAGGACAACACCCCTATAAAGGAAATTATGGCATTGATGGATTCTCATATCCCAGTTAAAGTAATCCTCCTTTATAATCAGTCACCCAACAGTTGTGATAAACAGATGAGATATCTCCCTTTAGATATGACAAATTCTCTCTCAGTCAAACCTTTAGCTTCAATCTTGGGCTTTGAACAGGACACAAATACTCAATTTAGCTTCAATCTTGGGCTTTGAACAAGACACCAAACACCTTTTTCCTCCCATAGAATAGGAGGAACTACGATTGCTTTGATTTCCTTATTTCTTTAAAAACTCTAGGTCCAGTACCTTCACATACTAATTAAACACTCTAGGTCTAGTACCTTCACACCAATCAAAACTGAGGTCCAGTACCTCACCAAAATCATCAAAAAATCTCTCTCTCATATCTCCCAAAGAAGAAACTTTCCCAACCCATCAATAGATAAACACCATCAAGTATAAAATCAGAACCTATTGCTAGCAACCTGCGGATAACCACATATAGGATGGGTAATTGATAACTCCCCATTGTATAACCTGACCCCTAACTCCCCGATTCTCTCTTAGCATTTGTTCAGTTAAACATTCGCGTGCAAGGTTAGTTTTAGATAGCTTCCCTTTCCCTTCCAGCTTCACGGGATAAATAAGAAATCATAAAGTTGCACCCCACTCCTACCATTGTGGTGAGGAGAAACCCATGGCGATAAGATGGTCGTGTCACCGACAAAAATTGCACGCTACAGATCAACATTCTCCTTATTCAACATCTTAATAGTCTGCTTGAGTTGGTCGACTTCAGATGGAGGAACAATGGCAAGCTCAGGAAGCTTGGCATTCATGGAAGGCTTGGAAGAAAATGGCAACAAGACCTCCTTGACGCGCTCTTTGACCCAAAGTGTGTAAGCTTCCTTGGCTATGCAATTCTTCTTACCCAAATCGGCTCTTTCTTCAAGGTAAATTTGAGTCTAAGCGAAACTAAACCTCTTCAGTAATACCATGTCATCAGCTCCTTCATGAAAGATGAACTCTTCCACTACCTCAGGATCTGGCTTGGCAACCATAGGATATCCCAACTGTCGGAAGGCAAGTCTCAAATTATAGTTAATTCCACCCTTTGTACCCAGGAGAGGCACATTGGAGAATTTCCCACAATGAAGAATAATCTTAGTATCGTCGAAGACTCGAGAATACCAAGAGATGTCATCAACAGTAAGAGACGTGATTCGTTGAGACCACTTGAGATTTCCCTTATTCTCAACAAAAGGACCCTTCTGTGGAAGGTGAGACATGAACCATCGGTATAGCAGAGGAGCACAACAGACAATGGTTCCTTTCTTCTTTTCATTCTTCGAATGAATAGAATGATAGATATCAGCAAGGAGTGTCAGAATAGGGTTCTTGGACAAGAAGATACTGATGGCTGCCTGATCTACGAAATCCTCCATGTTCGAAAACAAGACAACCCCATATAACAGTAAGGCAAGAACGACGTTGAAAGCCTTCCAGTTTCCATCTGTAACAAAGGAAGTGGCCTTGTCAACCAGAAACTTTGAAGCAAACCCTCGAATACCCTTCCCTTTGGTCTTGATATTAGCTTCCACATCCTTCTTACTAATGCAAATAGCATCAGCAATAAGGGGAAACTTCGGACAACCACTAGTGTAGACGAAAGGAACCTGCCTCTTGATCTCAACCCCCAAGATATAAGCATACTCCTCGAGTGTAGGTGCTAGCTGATAACCCTGAAATGTGAAGCACCTAAGTGGCGGGTCATAGAACTGAACCAGTGTATGAATGGCAGTGATGTTGACTTCAGTGTTTAGGATGTCCAATAGATTACCATAACTGTCTTTGAAAACCCCTCTGTTATCATCAACCACACGGGATGCTAAACCTCTCAACGGCTTCAGCTTAGGCTCCACAAACTTGTAGCTATAGATACCTCTGCAACCAGTACTCATCTCTATGATAATGTAAACAAAGAATAAGTCTTTGAATAACCTGGAAATGCACATGCAAAAATAAATTTACATGATGAAATGATATGCAACACAAGAACAAGAAGCCAACACTGTCTGAACAATCAAATCTGAACAATCTGGATATCTGCATATACAATTCTGTGTCGGTGCGAAATCTGATGTGTGTGAGAGAACAAAGGTATGAAGTGGCTTGGTTTCCTGTAAAAACCCATATCCCCCTCACAGGTGTGATCTAGACACAACAAAGTAGTCCCTAGAAAGGTCGCCAAAACCATAGGAATGAAAATCCCCCGCCATAGCGAATTCTTGCAGGACGGAAGTATGATCTGGGATGTGGCTCTCGTGGTAACCTAACGCGCAAAACGCATTCCTCACGACTATCCACATTCTAGCATATTTGTATGCTAAGCCCGGTGTTAGGACTTTTCTCTCCAATAATATCTACCCATCCCAATAACAGCATAATACATAGCAGATATCCAGAATATACAGCATATGAATATTCAAAGCAGAAAGAAATGCAGTAAACAAACATAAAGCAAAGCAAAAATAAAGCGAGTAAAGCTCAAAAGATAAACATCCAAATAAGCAAGAAAGCAAACAAAACTAGGCGAGACCCCAACTTGCAAGAGCAAGGACTCCCCAGCAGAGTCGCTAGCTGAAGCTAGTGGGATTATACCTGAGTGAATCGCACACTCAAAGACACAACAGATTCGCCACCGAACTTTATTTAGTCCCAAAGAACAGGGAAAATATCGATAAAACCCAAGGGGAAGAGAAACGGGTCAGGGGGTCGGTTATGCGAAAGGAAGGTACTAGCAACTTACGCATCTGTTTTACTCAACGGGGACCATTTCGCTTGCTTCTAGGTTTGGATGGCTTATCTATCTAAAGGCTTCTAGCTAAAAAAGAAGAGGAGAGAAAGGAGAAAAAAGAAAAAGAAAGAAAGTTTTCGCGGAGGATTTGGGGCCTCGTGCCTACGTACCCTCATAGTGCAATGAGGAAATCAGAGCACCGTAGTTCATGGAACCAGGGAAAGAGAAGAGGAATGGAAGAAGGTGGAAGTGTGCTCGCCAAGATCATCGCGATCTCGTGCCTACGTATCTTACATTTAAATGAATGCAGAATCAGAGCGTCCGTAGTTCGAGGAACCAAGACGGAAAAGGAAAAGGAAAGAGGTGTCAAAACCAAGAGCAAAAGAAGGTAAAGAAAGATCCATTGGGGATACAAAGAAGGATTGGTGTCGAAACCAAGAAAGAAGTGCAAAGGAAAAGATAATTTGGGAAAAGGATAAAGTGCAAGAGTGGCGTCAAAACTGAGAAGATAAAGGAGCAAAAGGAATAGAAGGGACTCCACTGGGGAGGTAAGATAACAAAGGATTGAGCTGGGGATCATAGGGTTAGAGATCATGCTGGGGATTAAAAGAATAAGGGTTCGGTATATTAATTAACTGGTAGTGGTTAACCAAAGAAAAAGAGATTAAAACTCTATGGGGAGAAAGGTTTTAACAAATAGACTGTGATCAACCAAAAGAATGGGTGTAGAACCAAGAAAAGATTGTGACCCAAAGGATGGGTGTGGAACCCAGCAAAGGTTATAACCTGAAGGAGATGTTGGTACGGACTGAACAAACAGTACCCGACTAACAAAAGGGTATTGAACCAAAAGAAGTTGCAAACCGGCGAGGATTCGGTGTTAACAGAGAAACTGTGATTAACCGAAAGGAAACGAGTGATTAACCAAAAGAAGGTGATTAACTCGAAAGGGGCTCAGTGTTTTAACAGACACGCTGTGGTTAACTGAAAAATGGGTGATTAACCAAGAGAAGGTGATTAACCCAAGAGAAACTCGGTGTGTTAACAAACAGACTGTGATTAACTACGAAGAAGTGCAAATTGGTGTTTTAACTGACGGGCAGTGGTTAACCAATCAAAGGGAGAAGAACCAAGAGAAGGTTGGAAACTCCGTAAAAGTTTCGGGGTTTAACAAGAAGATTGTGTTCAACCTAAGAAAAAGGGATTGAGACTCTTCTGGGGAATCAAAAGGCAATGATTGACCACAAGAAAAGAATATTGACAAAAGAGAGATTGAAAGGAGCAAGAGTGATCAAGGATTGACTCAGCTGGGGATGGAGATACGCTACTGCCTGGAGATAGAGATGACTAGGCTAGGCACAGGGTCATTCGTCCCCTACCTGAAGTATTCAGAATAAGAGTAGGAATTCTCCATTCGCATTCCTTCTCTAACACAAAGGGTATAGTGCAAAAGTTGAAACGGACAGCGTAACAGCTCCGAGTTGTACAGTGCTCCAGTGTCGTGAGAAAACTCCGACTCTGCGGGGGGAAGAGAGAGAAGGCCCTAAAGGAAGCCTAAAGAGAAGCGCCTACGGGAAGATTAATAATCGAAACAAATTTTCGATTAATTAATCAAAAGGAAGGAATATGCTAATAATTTTCCAATATGAATTAAAAAATTATTAAAGCAAATGGTGCATTATTGATTATACAAGATTAAGCTTATTCTTCAAAGAACAAACTTAAATCAAACATGAATGAAAAGTACAAAATAGTACCAAATTGTCATACCCCAAATTTTGACCACCAAGATTTCTCATCATTGTGTGAATCATCACCACAATATGGATGTACCATCATGCCTCATCTTCCTCTCAAACACCCATAAAGGATCAAGAGGTTTCCCATATCAAGAGTCAAGCACAAGAGTGCAACATCTCAAGATGATCAAGCCTCAAGATCGCCAGTGTCACCAAATTAGGGTTTTTGTCGACCAAGGCCTCCAGATGAGAATTTTCATCTATGCTTGAGCCAATACTTCAAAGCATGATCCAAAATGCTTCAATGGACCTCATGGATCCAATCACCAAGTAAAAACAATTTCAGGGGAAGCATTCATCAATAATCAGGAATTAGGGTTTCTTGACCTAATTCACCCCTAAGTTGACTTTTGAGGTAAGACATGAACCAAGACCACAAGACATGATTTTAGGGCCTCAAATACACCACATTGGTCCATTTACAACAATGGATTGATCCAAGAAGCTTGGTTCACAAGCTTCAATTTCATCTAGACCACAATTAGGGTTTTGAAGGAAAAGTCAACTGTGCCTTTGACTTTTGACCAATACATGTTCCCAAACCTTAGGACATGATTCAAGACACCCTAAAACACCTATGGAATCCATCCATTAGGTTTGAATTAGGTCAAGGACTTGATTTCATAAAGGATCACACAGTTTGGAATTCATCTGACAAAAAGTCAATTGTGCGTAAAATCAAGTTTGTCTTTTTGGAATTTTTCACAAATATGGTTCCCCTAAGTCAAAAACAATGGTAATGTATGATATTGATCATCATTCATCAAGAAAAATCAAGAAAAGTGAGGTTTCTTGCAAAAGGGGCAACCATGAGAAACCGAAAATTTTCTACGTTATGGAACAAAAGTGATTTGGTACCAACTTTGCAAGGTCATAACTCCTAAACCACAATGCCATTTGCTTCCATCCAAAGCTCAAATGAAAGCTCTCATGACATACTTCAAAAGTGTCAACTACAAAAGATTCCAAATCCTCATGGATTTTGAGTTATGGATTGATCAAAATCACAAAAAGTGAAAATGACCACTTTTTCCAACACTTAATGAAATTTTCAACAAGTCAGAATCTGTTTCACTTTTTCCAAACTTTGAGGTCATCTTTCATCATGATCCAAGCTGAACCAGGTCCATTTGTGAACATTAAAGTTGAATTATGTCATGAGAGCTTTCCAAAGAATACAAGAACTCCCATTAATTCAACTTAATCAAAGAGTTATGAACCTCCCAACATGCCTTACTCAAACTGATTTCCAAGACAGATTTTGTGCATTAATTGTGGCACACTTTTCTTGAGTCCAATTTTGGTGACTATTCAAGACTGATTCTCATCCAAATTCAACAAGAATCTCAGTCAATCATGAAGAACTTGCAAGCTTGGACCCTAAGGCAAGAATCAATTCCCTTTGGCATGTGATCATCAATGTTACAAATCTAAAACCAAGCTTTGTCATTTGGAATTGATGTGGTGCATTTACCTGTCATGAACCAAGCCTTATCAGTCCAATTGAGTCAAGGTTGTTGCCAAAATCTGAAGACCTAGAGCTACAAAGATAAACTCAGTCAATGGCCAAGTGAAGACTTGGTACCTTGGCATTTAAGAAAGTGATACTTGGGCATATCCATTGGGTAATAGAGTGAACCAGTTGCCATTCACTATTCCTTCAAAAACAAAACTCCTCTACTCTAAATAGAGGTCATTTCTGATATTTCAAACCACACCAAAACAATACCAAAGCCTTGTTTTCTCACTCTCCCTCTCTTACTTCATTTTCAAGTCATTATGAAGCAATTTGGGAATTCTTGAAACCAGATCAAAAACCACTCAAAGAACCATCCTAACACATCATAAATCATCCATTGGAGGTGTTCATACCTTCATCCATATTGCACAACCTCAAAATCAGAAAGTCAACCTCCAAAACCTCAAATTTTGACTTTTCTGCATTTTACAAGCCATGTTTTGATTCAGTCACTTTGGAAACCAAACAAAGCTTCAAATACACTCCAAATATCATCCTCAAACTGCCCCAACTAGTTTCCCTCAACTCGAATACTATTTGAGTGAGTTACCATTTTGGTCACTTTTGCCACTTTTGCAAGAAATGGCCAACTCTTGCTCCTGAGTTTTCCAGCTGGTTTTGATCATCCTAAAAGCTTCTAAGGGATCAATCAAGAGTGTCTAAAGCATTGGATCACTTCTGGCACAAGGATCTTGATAGTTAGCACAAGGAGCTTCAAGAGGTAAGTGCATCACAACTGGAACTCTTAAAAATATGCTTTGCTTTGATGTCCATTGATCATGGACATCTCATACATATCATATGTGTTGTGTTTGAACCAATTTTCCATGCTATTGTTGCTTGTATGATGAGATAGCATAGAACATGCAAATCTAGGCCTATTTTGAAACCACTATCGGGTTTTAAAATGGGGACATCTTTAGAAAAATCTGAAAGCACCATTGGATTCCTCATGAAATTCTAGGTAAGATCCACCTAAACTTTGTCCAAATCCATGGCGAAATGAGGAAGTTATAGCCTTCATGCTAGAGGCCTAAAATCAGGCCAGCCTTGGGCAAGGACCAGGCCATGGCGCCTTGGCCAGGCTTAAAACCTTGTCACGCATATATGTTTATGGGGTGGTTTTGATACACAGATGTATCGCCACCCCAGTGGTAGCGCGCATGTGTGTTTGTTTGGAAGGTCGTGGGTTCAACACCCACCCAGACCATTTTACCATTTTCTCTCTTTTTTGCTATTTTTCACATTTTTCATGGTTTTATTAATTAATTCCAAAATTAATTTCTCTCTCAATTTTAATTATTTTTTATTGGTTCTTTTTTTGAAAATTCACAAAAATATTAAAATATTTTATTCTACAAAAATTTCACAAAAATATTATTTATTTCATATATTTGATATTTTTGTAAAGAATTATGTTTTTATTTGTTTTTAGGCATTTAAAAATATTTATTTCTCTTGTTTTTTTATTCAAATGATTTTCAAATCATTCTACGAATGAAACATAATTTTTCAAACATTAATCCAAGATAAAAAATTATTTTTCACACATGTTTGATAATTTTGATCATTCTAATTGAATTTTATTCAATTAAAATACATTTTAAAATCAAATTAGGGTTTTGGTTATTACACACCCTCACAAATCTTTTTCAAAACACTCATGGGCCTCTAATAGAGTGTAAGACCCATCCCTTGTCACACACAAACCATTTTGGGCCTCAATCATTGTATAATTCCCGATACGATTTTAAAAAATCTCGGCGCGATCACCGTTTTCAAAACAATTTTCATCTGGGCCTACCCTTGTGTTATAAGTCCCATCTTTATTCTTTTTAAACACTTTTGGGCCTCTAATAGAGTGTAAGACCCAACCCCCTTTGTACATAAATAATTTTGGGTCTCAGTCATTGTATAAGTCCCAATACAGTTTTCAAAACAACAGTAAGATCACTATCTTTCATTGGGCCTCTCCTTGAGTTGTAAGCCTCATTCCTTGTACAAAAATAAACCCTTGGGCCTCTAATAGAGTGTAAGGCCCATCTCTTTGGTAAAAAGTACAATAATTTTGGGCCTCAATCATTGTATAAGTCCTAATACAGTTTTTGAAACGACGGTGCGATCACTGTCTTTCATTGGGCCTCTCCTTAAGTATAAGCCCCAAATTTCTTTTATAAAAAATTTCCTTTTGATTTATATTCAAATTTATAGTTGTATCAAAATTTTCTTCAATTTCTTGAACAACTAACCATACAGTTGTTTTTATAACACTGGAAGCTTGCTCGCCTATAAGTTCTACCATCTTTCTTTTACATACCTGCTTATATAATTCATATGTATCTTTGCTTAGAGTTTTCCCTGACAATTAGGTCTAGAATTTAGATAAAACCAGTGGTCACTCTTTCAACACAGTCAAAACTAGTTCCCCATAGGAAATTCCAGATACAGGCTTGCCTCTTCTTTGGCTTATACAATATGGAACAGAGAAAGGCATTATTCCCGGTGAAACTTTTCTCAAGACTGTCACTATTAGAAATTTGTCAAGAAATTCATTTCCCCGGTGAGGATTAATTCTCGGTGAAACCACTCTTGAATTTCTTCAAACCCTAGAACTGTTCACTACAGAAATTATTATTCCCGGTGAAACCTTTCTTGAACTTTTCTTAGGTTTACACCCGCAGGCTTCCTAAAAGCATCCCTAGCCTCCTCTTGGGTTTTGTACAAGGACCCTCAGGCTTCTTAAAATTTTTCAGCCTCCTCTTGGGCTTAGTACAAGGACCCAAAGACCTCCTACAAGTATAGGACAGAACCTAGTCATCATTTGTTAGAGCAGTCCTCTCAAAAGTCAAAACATCAGACCAACTTAGGGTTGATTCTCATCCCTTAAATGACAGCCTCCTCTTGGGTATCATACAAAGATAAACCTTTTTACAACCTCCTATTGAGAGCCTCCAACAGAGTTAAAACCTCCACAGGTTTCAAAACTCAATATTTAAATCCTCACACTAAATTCCCCAGCTAGGGTCAAATTACCACTAATAAACCCTAAATCAGAACCTCATGGTCTCTGATATTTCAACTCTTTTGCAATCCCGAGCAAGAGTTGATTCCCCAATTTGGACCTGTCTCTGGATCTCAATGATCCTCAGCAGAAGTTAGCCTCCTCTTAGACTTCATATAAGGAATCCCCCTAACCAACCTACTCTTAGGCTTTGTATAATGATTCTCCCCTCAGTATTTTAGCCTCAATCTTAGGCTTTGTACAAGACACTTAAATATTCTCCAGCTGAGACAGTCAATTCTTTTTGGCCTCAATCTTGGGCTTTGTACAAGACAGATGAAAACACTCTCCCCAAAAGAGTCAATCTCCTTTTTTAGCCTCAATCTTGGGCTTTGTTCAAGACAGAAATAAAACTCCTTAAACAGAGTCAATCTTTTAGCTTCAACCTTGGGCTTTGATCAAGGCACACAAAAACCAACATCCCCTCAGAGGAAATAAAAAATCTCTCTGTAGGAAGACATTTATCTATACATCACACATCAAAACAGACAATCAACAAACCCTAATCCCAGATATTTGCTATAAGTGGCACAATTGTTGATTCAAAAATTCAAGTTGTAGTCCGTCTCTTATCCTGGTAAAAAACCTTCTTTCATCTAATTGCTGTAAGTGGCAAGCCTCTGGATTATTTACATCCAAGCCAATGTCCCTCTCTTAGCATAAAAGACTCCTAAGGAAAAATGACATTGCTCTACACTGAGTTAAAGTTTTCTCCTTCAGGACAAATCCCTCATAAAGGAAATTAAGGCATTGATGGATTCCATAAATTCTTGTTAAAGTAATTTTCCTTTATAATCAGTTACCCAACAACTGTGATAAACAGATGAGAAATCTCCCTTTTAGAGATGACAAATTCTCTCTCAATCAAACCTTTGGCTTCAATCTTGGGCTTTGAACAAGACACAAATGCACCTTTAGCTTCAATCTTGGGCTTTGAACAAGACACCATACATTATCTTTATCCCATAGAATAGGAGGAACTATGATTGCTCTGATTTCCCTATTTTCTTTAACGAGAATATGTAGGCATAAGATTGCAAAATCTTAGCGAGCACACGTATCAAAAACATTAGGTCCAGTACCTTAACAAAAACATCGAAAAACCCAAAAATCAACAAAATACTCTCTCTTTCTCTCTCTCTCTCAAACATTCCCAAAGGAGAAACTTTCCCAATTTATGACAGATAAACACCAGTAAGTAGATAACCGAAGGAAATTCCAAACAATCTATGGATAACCATATATAGGATGGTTAATTGACAACTCCCCATTGTATAATCTGACCCCAGACCCCCAATCTCTTAGCATTTGTTAAAGAAAACATTTGCGTGCAAGGTTAGTTTTAAATATCTTTCCTTTCCTTTCCAACTTAATAGGATAAATAAGAAATCAGAAAGTAGCACCCAATTCCAACCAATGGCGATAAGGTGGTCGCGTCACTGACAAAAATCGCACACTATAGAAAAATGGCGACTCTGCTAGGGATCATAACTAGGATTAGAATTCCAAAGAGGTCTAGGTTGTCTAGAAGTTTTCATACTATATATATATATATATATATATATATATATATATATATATATATATATATATATATATATATATATATATATATATATATATATACTATTATTCCTACTTGATATCCATGTATATTTTTCTGTCAAATGGGAATGCGATTAATACGCATGTGAAAACTTTGAGAGAACATTAAGATAGGGGCGGCATAGACAAGAGAAACTTATAGGGAGTGAATCTCGAACAAGCTATCTTGGTAGCCCACCGAATCAGGCTAGGTACTCGTGTGGAAATATTGATGTTGAACGACTGATTGTTGTGAAAGCATCGTTTATCTCAGTGCGGTACCCATGACCTTGAGGATTTAGTAGACTTTAACCATATGGCCATTTGGTAGTGTGGTGACTATTGAGAATAGTTGATACGCGATACTACACTCAAATGAGATTCATCCTAGGATATTGCAGCTCCCTCGAGTGAATCAGCCTGCTGTTAATATCCCTAGGGGGTCAATGATTTTGGGAACCTCTGAACCCGTTCTACAGGTACAAAAATGACCAAAATAGTACAACCTTTGGGGATGGGTAGAGCCATGACTCCATGCTCGTGATGTTGAACCCTTGAACCCATGTTTTCAAATGTTTTTGTGTGATGCATTCATGCATTCATCTAAAAAACTATTTTCAAACAAGAAAAAAATATTTTTTTTTTCAAAATAAACTAAAACAATAATTGCAAATATCAGAGATTGCGTTATGGATTTCGGTAGAAGAAAGACGCACAAGTACACCTTCAAGGCTCCAAAACTAGAGGACTTAAGAAGGTTGGCAAGAATGATTACCAACCCTGAGGCTTTCAGAGCTAAGCACGGAGGACTATTGTCTCTATTAAGGGTTAATGTTGTTGAAGGAATCCTGTCTACGCTGATTCAGTTCTACGATCCGGTTTACCACTGCTTCACATTCCTGAATTACCAACTGGCACCAACGCTGGAAGAGTACTCTCATCTGACTGATTTACCTATCACTGGCTGAGCTCCATTTTCTGGACTGGAAGAAATTCCAAAGGAACAAACCATTGCAAGAACAATCTATTTGGACGAGTCAAAGGTTAGAACTCACATGACCACTGAAGGAGGAATCCAGGGTTTACCAGCTAAATTTCTGATAGAGAAAGCTTTATACTTTGCTAGTATAGGAAACATAACTACCTTCGAAGACGCCTTTGTTCTGCTCATATATGGGTTATTCCTTTTTCCAAACAACGACAACTTCGTCGATACCAATGCTGTTAAGATATTCTTGATAGGAAACCCCGTGCTAACTTTGCTCGCAGATGCTTATCATTCTGTACACATAAGGAATGTGTACAGGGAAGGAATGATCACATGTTGTGTACCTTTACTCTACAAATGGTTCATTTCCCATTTACCCAAGTCTGTTGCTTTTTGGGATCACAAGAGTACCCTTCGTTGGTCACAGAGGATCATGTCTCTTACCAACTCTGACATAGATTGGTACAATAGGATTTATGAGGGGATCGAGATCATTGGCAAATGTGGAAATTTCCCTAACGTATCCCGATGAAGAATATTTCACATAAGTTTCATCTGGAAGGTCTTTTCTTCAAAGAAGGGGAAAATGACAGGGAACTGAAGAAAGAAATAGTGCATGTCTGGCAACACATTCACAAGAAAGGAAGAGAGTCTTTAGGAAAACCAAAATGTACCTTCATGGAACCTTATCTCCACTGGGTGCAAACTAGAGTCCTCAAGCTAAGGATTCTTCCATTAAAGGAATCTGTCCTTTATTTCATGTCTGATGCGAAAAACTCCAGGTCGCTCTCAACAAAGTTCAGCGTGAAAAGAGCTCTTGGAAAAACAAATACTGAATCCTCAATTTAGAGTGTACCAAGATTCAGGAACTGTTAAAGGAAAAGGATGCTCTGATTGAGATATTAGAGCAGCATGCTATAGAAAGTCAGCAAGACCGAAGAAGTTTACTCGCTCCCTTCACTTGGCAAATGACTGACAACCCGACAACGGCTGAAGAGCCCGAATCAAAGAAAAGGAAACTACTGGAACCATCATCTGAGCTCTCTTCAGAGAGGACTCAAGATCCATAAGCTTAGGCATCTCCTTTTTACAGGACTTTGTAAAATATGTACTTTTCATTGTAACATACTGCAATCTTTCGAACTCAATAAAAGGGGTCTCCCCTCACTGTATGATATTTTCAATCTATTTGTTGAAGTTTATTTTAAATAAAATAAAAAATATATTATTGCATATCATTCATCATTCTCACATAATGCATTATTCTTATCTCACGTCCGTGTAATGATTCTAGAGTCAAACTGTCTCACTCATACAATACTCGGGCTAATTGACAAAAGAAAATGGACGATCTCGAGGAAAAGAACAGAGAGCTGAGAGAAGAAATTGACACTCTGAAGGAAAGTTTGTAAA
The DNA here is from genome assembly GCA_022829125.1 of Lathyrus tuberosus. NCBI lineage: Eukaryota > Viridiplantae > Streptophyta > Magnoliopsida > Fabales > Fabaceae > Lathyrus > Lathyrus tuberosus. The sequence goes on along the minus strand of JALAZF010000020.1, from coordinate 6,091,960 downwards.
AACTTCACAGTGACATGCAATCCCTGGCAGCAGCTCAGAAACAGCGGCATCAAAAGATTGTAATCTCGGAGATCACATCTACGCCTATAATGGAGACACATGAGAATCATCCTCGGTACAACATGCCTAAGGGTCATCCCTGGGGCATGCCTCTCAACTTTATACCTGAAGGATATATCCCACCGGTCACTGAAGACCCAGAAGCCGTAATAGGAACCGCTGGACCTGAAGGTTACAAACTTCAGGAAAGCGAGGATGCAAGGTTTACAACAGCAACCCCTGAAGGTTACAAACTTCAGGGCACTGAAGCATCAAGAGTCACCGCTATAATGTCTATACCACAATCAGTAGTACACACTATCCCAGAAGGACATATTCCACAAGTATTTTATGATGGAAACAAAGACATGTACAAAAGGATGAATGAGTTCCAAAAACAATTCTTGTAAATGCAGAAGGAACTGCATGCCATTCGTGGTTAGGACTTATTCGGAAAGGACGCCGCAGACCTCTGTTTGGTCCCCAATGTAAAGATACCGCACAAATTCAAGGTGCATGACTTTGAAAAATACAAAGGCATCTCTTGCCCTCAAAGTCATTTGGTGATGTACGCTCGAAAAATGTCAACTCAGACAGAAAATTAACAGCTACTGATCCATTACTTCCAAGACAGTTTAACCGGTGCCGCACTCAAATGGTACATGGGTTTAAACTGCACCAAGATCAGTACTTTCAAAGATCTCGGGGTAGCCTTTGTTCAACAGTATAAATACAATCTGGACATGGCACCAGATAGGGATTAACTTAGAGTAATGTCACAGAAAGACAAAGAAACTTTTAAAGAATATGCTCAGAGATGGCGTGAAATTTCCGCTCAGATCTGTCCCCCTCTTGAGGAAAAGGAGATGACCAAGATCTTTTTGGAAACCTTAAGCTCATTTTATTACGACCGAATGGTCTCTAGTGCACCCAGTGACTTCACTGAAATGGTGAACATGGGAGTACGCCTTGAAGAAGCAGTTCGAGAAGGACGATTGGTCAATGATACAGAGCCATCTAGAAGTACTAAGAGATACGGTAGTGCTTTCCAAAAGAAGAAGGAACAAGAGATCATTAACATCTCTCTGGGAAAGCAAAGGCGAAGGTATCAACCAGTAGCGGCAATAACTCCTGCTATAAACCCTGTGCCGGCTCCGACTTACCAGCCTCAGGTTACTCAGAGCGAACCAAGTCAACAACAGTATCATCAAAGGACACAATAGCCTCTTCAGCAGGCTCATCCTCAGTACAACAACAACAATCGTACGACACGACCATCAGGGTTTGACCCTATACCGATGTTGTACGCAGAGCTATTTCCACTTCTACTGGCCAAGGGGCACGTCCAAACCAGGACCTCTCTCACAATATCGGAAAATCCACCTTTTTGGTTCAAAGCAGATCAAACTTGCCCTTACCATCAAGGAGGACTGGGGCACAACATTGAGAATTGTCTCAGCTTCAAGTCTGACATACAAAAGCTTGTCAAGAACAAGATCCTATCTTTCAAATATACTAATCCAAATGTTCAGACGAACCCGTTGCGGCAACATGAAAAAGCTGCAGTAAATTTAATAGAGGAAGAATTTAGCCGCAGTTATTAAATTCACGATGTACTCTCACTAGGAACCAATCTAGTGAAGATGCATTGCAGGCAGAGTGGGTAAGGTCATGTACCATCTCACAATTATAACCAGTATGATATCTGCTTAAAGAACAATAGGGGTGTTCTGTAGTGCAAACAACATTACAAGAACAAATGGATCTAGCTTGTATTCAGGATCATAGGATCTGGGAAGTCAACATGGCCCATGCATATCCCAACTTTGTTCAAAACTGCAACATTCTCGCGATGAATGTCAATTTGGTGGCGATGCATTCGAGGCAAAGTCAATATTATAATCTACCACGGCATGATTACAACACATATTCGATCTGCTCAACAAGCAATCAGGGATGCTCTTTCATACAAGAGGCCCTCCAACGTCAGATGGATCTCGGATGGATCCAGGATTACCATGAAGGAAATAACCATCAAGTCAATATGGTCCAGATATTTGACATACGCTTGATGAATACAAGTTTGGTAGAACTACATGCTAAACAAGTCAGACTCGGCTTTCTGGCTTCACACGATTATCAAGACTGTGAAGAATGCCATGAAGACGACCAAGGATGTGCACTTGTACAAAGAACACTTCAACATCTATTGGACCACTGGTGGCTTCCAATCTACTTGGATGAAGCCACAAAATAGATCAGCATGACTGATGGAAATCCTAGCAGACATCAAAGTCAGGATGTCTGCTCGATGGAAACAGATCTGGTAAAAATGCACTGCATACAAAGTGGACGAGGTCGGGTGCCACCCCACAATTATGAGCGCTGTTGAGTTTGCTCAGAAAATAACCAAGGATGCTATCTCGTACGAGCAGCTCTTCAAAATCAGTTGGACCGGAAGACGATTCGACCATGTTCAAGTTCTGGGTCGATCAGCATGGTATAAGACTCTCTGCCTCATCAAAGTGAGAACGTTGTCGTAATCTCTTATCATGGAAAAACCAAGGACGTGTGCGCCATAATCCCTATACTCAATGAATCAAGAATCTCCCCTGATGGTAGAAAATTTCCCAACCAGGAAATAATTGAGGTTGCCTATAATGGTCAGAGAAATCAAAAAGCTCCTGTGGTTATCTACCTGCCAGGTCCAATACCGTACGAATCAGAAAAGGCTATCCTTTATAAGTACGGTGCAACGACAATAAAAAATGGAAAGAAAACTCCATTACCCTTCTTCGTGAACATTGCCGACATCAGTCGAGTCACTCTGAGCGGTCGGATCTTCAACAGAGGAGTTGGTGAACCTCTAAAGAAAAGGAACCTCAAAAAGAAGTTCCAAATCAACCAGTCGGACAATCCAATAATCCCAGACTTACAAAAAATAACGATGAGATGCTGAAGCTCATCCAGAAAAGCGAGTACAATATTGTAGACAAACTGTTGCAAACTCCGTCCTGAATCTCTGTAGTGTCTCTCTTACTTAGTTTCGAAGCTCACAGGGAAGCTCTGTAGAAAGTCTTGGAGCAAGCCTATGTAGAACAAGATGTGACGGTAGGATAATTCGACAGTATCATCTCTAATATCACTTCCTGCAACAATTTAGGGTTCAGTGATGAAGAACTGCCGGAAGAAGGCATGAATCATAACATGGAGCTTAACATTACAGTCAACTGCCAGGATGATGCTTTAGCCAGCGTACTCGTAGACACCGAATCGTCTTTGAATGTTATGCCAAAATCGACTCTGATACGACTATCATTTCAAGGAGCTCCAATGAGGGGCAGTGAAATCAACGTCAAATCCTTCGACGAATCTCGAAAAACAGTTATCGGCGAAGTCGATCTTCCCATAACCATCGGTCCTCACACTTTCCAAGTCACTTTCCAGGTCATGGACATCCGAGCAGCATACAGTTGTTTATTAGGAAGACCTTGGATACACGGAGCTGGGGCAGTCACTTCGACACTTCACTAAAAGCTGAAGTTCGTCAAGAATGACAAGTTAGTCATAGTCTGTGGAGTGCAAGCCTTAATTGTGAGCCATTTATCATCATTTTCCTATTTAGAACCAGAGGAGGTTGTTGGAACCCAGTTCCAAGCACTCTCGGTGAGCAATGAGAATCGATCAGAAAGAGGGACGTCGATTTCCTCATACAAAGATGCTCTCGAAGTAATCAAGAGTAATGACGTAAAGGGATGGGGACAACTATTAATTCCTACGGATAACAAGATAAAGAAAGGTCTTGGTTTCTCTTCAACCTGTACCCAGACTGCCAAGAAGGATGAAATTTTTCATCCCATTCAAGTCTTCTTCCACAGTGGAGGCTTCCTCCACCCAGTGTCTCAAGAAGTACACACCATCAACGAGAGTGACTCCTCTGATACGGACGAGGAATGTGAAGGTGTGAAAAACACAAGAAATGGGGGTTTGAATTGGTTTTTCAAAAATTAAATTGTTTCTTTTAGGAAAACTTGTTTTTATAAGACTCTTTCGTTTATCAATAAAAAACCTTTCTGAATCACAACACAATAACACGTTATGTTTATACTAGTTCACTTGAGAAACACTCAAGTTAGTCTAGTCCACCCGTCAAGGTGATTTCGCCTCTCTCAACGAGGTCTTAATCCACTATTCAATCAAAACAGTACAATGCACTAGCCAAAATGCTGGTGACTAACCCAACCTCTAAAACTATCAAGATTTAGACTTCTCAAGTAATACAACCTCACAGGTCTTACTCAAGGAACAACCTCTAAGACTACACGTCCTAGACTTCTCAAGAAATACAACCACACGGTCTTTCTCAAGGAACACAAACCTAAGTTTGAATAAATTTCGTTTACAAACAAGTGCTTCTATACAAGCTGATAATGTAAACAACTTTTGACTAGACATACTTAAGAAATATTTTAGATGGAAAGAATATTGCAGTAGCGTTCGTGTGTGTCTTTCTTCAAGTCTTTTGCTTCCTTTTATAGTCGTGTAAAAAGAGCCGTTGAAATGTAATGATGATAGCTTAACTAGGCTGGCGGCTAGAAGCGTGAGGACAGATAAAAACTTTTGCGTGTTGCACGTCCTGTTTTTGTCAGAATATCTTTGATTGTACCGTTGCACTGTTACCAAGATATTTTCGCTTTGTATTGAGGTACAGTTGTACTATGTAGCTTTGTCGTCTTGGTTTCTCAACTTCAGAGGCTTTTTACGAGCATGAGTAAGAAGGGAAAACATCGCTTGGTTCTTGAGAGTTTCAAGTCTTCGAATCTTCAGAGCAGCGTCTTCAGAGTCTTCAGCACTTGGTCTTCAGAACCTTATTCGCTTGGTGCGCTGTCTTCATATCTTCAGAGGCTTCTGATAGTATTTGGTTGAAGCATAAGTAGAGACTTGATTTAGGTATTTAGAACCTTGATCAGAGAGCTTAAATCTTCAGCATCTGTACTTCGTTCAATCAGAACCTTTGTCTTCAGATCTTCAGAACTCGTTCTCTTTTCCTTTTGTATCAGAGTCTTAAGAGCTTCTTATTATCTTAAAATGTGTACTGCTTTTCAAGAGTATAGGCGGAGTATTTTCCTTTAAGCATTGTGTTCGCTCCAATTTACGGAAGCATAACCTGTTTGTTAAGTTCTCACAAATAACTAACATTAGCTGTACAAAATTGTTCATACAGAAATACTCATTTGATATCATCAAAACTTAGAGATAAAATTGCAGAACCAAATCTTGTTCTCACAATCTCCCTCTTTTGATGATGACAAAACTATGTATTTTGATGACACAATTTTGATATATATATATATATATATATATATATATATATATATATATATATATAATGCAGGGAAAACAATAGATTCTAAAGATAGCTTATCCTTCATATGAATTGCTCTCCCTGAGTCTTAGACTTGATGAATTTCGGTGCTTGGGCTCCCCCTGACATTAATAAGTCATGAGATCTTAGTCTTAATTTTCTTTTCAGCAGAGTTCTGATTTTCTTAATGAATCTTGATTTGGATCAGAATTCCTGAAAAAGAAAAACACTCTAATAGAAATAGCAGTTTATCTGTTAGCATGTAAACAATGTTGTTTTTCAGAGATAGACTATGGAATCAAAATATCACATTCATATTACTTCTCCTCCTTTTTGTCATTGATCAAAAAGATTAGTGGTGCAAGGGTGAAAAACAAAGATCTAAAGTCTTAAGGACAACAAAGAGATAAGAATTAGGTGCTTCCAGAGGACATCTTGTCCCATATCTTCTGAAGCATGCTCTGAAGATTAGCATTGACAGTCTTTTGTTCCTCAAAGTTATCTTTGAACTTCTGTTGTTCTTCTCTGATTTCTCCAATTGCATCTTCCAAACGGTTTACAGCAGGATCAGATGCAGAAACAACTGCAGTAGCTTGCTTGGCCTTTTCCATGGCTTCAGCTTCTTGTGCTATTCTGGCTTCTTCAGCAGCCTTTTCTGCAAGAAGTCTTACTTCCTTAGCAGCCATTTCTTCAACTTCTTTCTGCTTTGCAGCCAAAAACTTAAGTATCTTAGTCCGCTCTTCAGCTTCTACTCTCTCCTTTGCCCGTTGAATTCCATCAGTGATGGTTGTATCTGAGAAGCTTACAATTCTTGCAAGCTCACTGCCCAACCATTTCTGGAAGTTTTGACAGGATCTTTCAAGTTCCATAGGCTTGGTACTTGTGTTAAAGTCTTTTCTCAAGTTAGCAAACTTGTTAAATGCCTTTTCACTAAATTGACCTATGCATTCTTCAAAAATATTTGGAGGTGGTACATTATAGATAACCAAAGCAAGGTCAGGTTTGGCAGATTTTTTTCAGGCGGTGCTTGCTGAGATGAAGCAGTCTCAGTAGAAGGATGTTGATTGGTTGGTTGCTCAGCAGGAGATGATACTTCTATAGTGTCTGAGTCTATGAGTGATTCAGGGGTGACGATCTCTAGTGATTAAGAGGTTGTATCCTCAGAGATAGACTCAATACTGAGGACTTGAGATTCAGAGATTAGGTTCATGGAACTTTGTTCATTTGGCTGAATGATTGACGAGGTTATTGACGAGGTGTAGGTAGGAATGGCTTCATACGAGATAGGGGTACTGATTGATGAGTTTGGTGAAGATTGGATAGTGTTAGTTGAAGGAGGAATTGAAAAATGGTGGTTTAAACTTCACTTGTGGATTGGAGGTAGGGATGAAGGTGGTTTGAGATGATGATGGTGCAGTAACGGTCTTAGTGATATTCATGAACCCAGAAGAATTGATAGCCGATTTATTGATTTTCTCAAGAAGAAGAGATTCCAGTCTAGAGGTTTTGGAGGTTTCAGTTTCATCCTTTTTCTTCTTCTTAGGCTCAGCAACCTCTTCAGTTTACTTTCTCTTACTCCTCGTGATGTATTTAGATTTGGGAGCAACCTCTTCAACTCTGGATTTTGGCATGTCATGCCCTTTTTCTCTCATTATATCCACAAACGAAGCAATTGCGGTTGGATTATCTTCTTTCCGATAGTAGGGGTAGTTCGTTACTGGATGTTTGTTTTCAATCACAGTGTCTTGAGGGATGGATGTGGGTTTCACATCAACACTTGTAATCATTTTCATATGTTTAAGGTTCACAGCATTGAAAGCTTCTCCTACTTTTCCAATCAGATAATCTGTGTACTTAGCTTCCTTGACTAGATACTCCACTAGGCCGCTTTCAGCAAAAATGTCAGATAAAATTCTTCCTAACGGGGTGTAGTTTACAATCTTCCTATCTGGTGAAGCTGTTGTTCTTGTCGTGCGTACCATATCTCTCAGGTAGTAGAATAAAATGGATGGAAGACACGTTTTCTCATTCTTGTGCAAGTAGTATAACATGTACTTTTGATTTGTGTTGAAGAAATCTGCAGCACTCTTTGGAGGTCTTGGATTGATACATCCAAGAATAATTTTATGCTAGATTCTCAGATTGTCACACAGATTCTTTCTTTTGTACTCTGAAGTCCCAGGTTGACAATTTTTGAAAATTGCTTTGCTGATGACGGAGTCAGATATTTCAGTTTTTCCATAAACTCTTTTTCCTTCCAAGAATTGCATCCCTAGTAGGTCTGAAATAGGTTTTTCAGTGATAATGATCTTTTGATCCATAACAAAAGATACAACATGAAGATCGTCTGTTTCAGCGTGCCTCCAAAATTCCTTTACTAGGTCATCAAAGGTTGGACCTCTAAGTCTTTCAAAGCAACTTTTCCATCCTTGAGTATTAAGTTGATCAATTAGGTTAAACCCATTATCGCAAAGATTGTCGAAGTCAACAAACAGCTCTTTCAGAACAATTAGTTCATTTGCATGCATAACACAAGTAACAGAGGAATTTCTATGTGTTACATGGGTTGCATCGATCGTGTGAAGAGATAATGGAGTTGAAGTGATCGTCGCGGTGGTTGTGGAGGTGGTAGAAGGTGTGATAGATGAAGATGGTAGCTCTTGAGAGGGATTTAGTGATGCTTCAAAATCTTTGAAGAGGGGAGCGTTTTCTTGTTGAATGATGTTCATATTGATGATAGTTAAGATCAGAGAGGATGAGAACAGGGATTGAGTTGGTTCGATAGAGAGATTTAGAGATTTAGGGTTTTAGAATTTCCTTTTGAATGAGAGTGGGAAGAGGAATGGTTTTTGAGAATTTAAAGAAATAGACACCATACAGGGGATAGGTGAATAAATGTAATAAAGTTTTGAGTCAATCCCAAGAAAATTACTGTTCATTTGATTTGAATAGGTATAGTGACTTAGATATAATCACATGCAAAAAAAAATTTCTAATGACACGTCAGAACTGACAAAAATTTATCAGAACTGAGACACGTCTCACAAAAGTGATTCTGATGATTTAAAAATACTTAAACACATTGGGTTCGGAAATAATCTCATTCTGAACAGTACTCCATTTTCAGGTGTTTTAAAATAATTTGAAATCTATCTTCAGCTAAGGGTTTTGTAAAAATATCAGCCCATTGATGGTCTGTATCAATAAATTTTAAGCATAAGGTTCCCTTCTGAACATAGTCTCTGATAAAATGGTGTTTTATTTCAATGTATTTAGCCCTAGAATGTAAAACTGGATTTTTAATTATACAAATAGCAGCAGTATTATCACAAAAGATAGGGATGTTACTCTCATATATCTAATAGTCTTCCAGCTGATTTTTCATCCAAAGTATTTGTGTACTGCATAGAAAAGCGGAGATGTATTCAGCTTCTGCTGTAGAGAGAGCAATTGTAGATTGCCTCTTACTTGACCAGGAGATTAGATTGTTCCTTAGGAACTGACACTTTCCAGATGTGCTCTTTCTTTCCAATCTGTCTCCAGCATAATCTGCATCGCAGTAACCAGAAAGAGTGTACTCTGATGTTTTCTCATACATCAAGCCAAGGTTAGTTGTTCCTTTCAGATACCTTAGAATTCGCTTAACAACCGTTAAATGAGATTATCTTGGATCTGATTGAAATCTAGCACATAAATGTACACTAAATAATATATCAGGTCTAGAAGCAGTTAGATATAAGAGAGACCCTATCATACCACGATAGAGCTTCTGACAAACCTTAACTTCTGTTTCTTCTTTTCTCATGACACGTGTTGGATGCATTGGTGTTTTAGCTGTATTACAATCCATCATGTTGAATTTCTTCAGAAGTTCTTTTGTGTACTTACTTTGATGAACGTAAGTGGCTTCTGGTTTCTGATCTATTTGAATTCCCAGGAAGAACTTTAACTCACCCATCAGACTTATTTCAAATTCTGCTTGCATTAACTTTGAAAATTCTTCACATAAAGAGGAGTTAGCAGAACCAAATATGATATCATCAACGTAGATTTGAACTATAAGAATATCGTTCTTATATGTTTTACAGAAGAGAGTTGTGTCAACCTTTCCTCTGGTGAACTGGTTTTCTAAAAGAAATTTGCTCAATCTATCATACCAAGCTCTGGGAGCTTGCTTTAAGCAATAGAGATACTTTTTGAGTTTAAAAACAAAATCTAATTTTTCTGAATTTTCAAAACCAAGAGGTTGTTTGACATGGACTTCTTCTGATATATAACCATTTAAGAATGCACTCTTAACATCCATCTGATATAGGGTGATGTTATGGTTTACTGAGAATGAAATTAGTAATCGTATTGCTTCAAGTCTGGCGACTGGAGCAAAGGTTTCATTGTAATCAATTCCTTCTTGTTGTCTGTATCCTTGAGCAACAAGTCGTGCCTTGTTCTGACAATTTCTCCCTTCTCATTTAGCTTGTTCCTAAATACCCACTTTGTTCCGATAACATGAACATTCTTAGGTTTTGGAACTAGATCCCAAACTTCATTCTTTGAGAATTGATTCAGTTCTTCTTCCATTGCCAGAACCCAGTCCTTGTCCATAAGAGCTTCTTCAACTGTAGCTGGTTCGATCAATGACACCAGCCCCAAGAGTGTTTCTTCTAATGATCTGAAAGCTAATCTGGTTCTGATTGGAGCATCCTTGCTACCTAGAATTAGTTCCTCAGGGTGAGATGTAAACATTCTTCTTTTCTTTTGCTATGGAGTATTCGGAGTTACATCAGAGGTATCTGGCGTAGGATCTTGCTGGTCTTTGAGTTCATCTGCCTTTTCTTTAGGTTCTGAGAAGCTAATTTCCAAACCTACAAGTTTTTCAGCTAGCTCTGACTTTTCAGAGTCAGGCTTGTCATCGAATCTAACATGAATTGATTCTTCCACATTCTGTGATTTTGTGTTATAAACTCTGTAGCCTTTTGAGCGATCAGAGTATCCTAACAGCAGACACTTATGTGCTATGGAGTCAAACTTTCCAAGATTCTCTTTAGTGTTAAGCATAAAACAAGTACATCCAAACAGATGAAAGTAAGAAACATTGGGAATCTTATTCTTCCACAACTCATAGGGAGTTTTATTCAAGATAGGTCTAATAGAGATTCTATTTTGAATATAACATGTTGTGCTAATTTCTTCTGCCCAAAAATGTTTAGCCATGTCAGTTTATTGGATCATGGTGTGAGCCATTTCTTGTAAAATTCTATTCTTTCTTTCTATAACTCCATTTTGTTGTGGAGTTCTAGGACAATAAAAATCATGGGATATCCCATGTGAATAAAAAAGGTTTTCAAAGTCTTTGTTTTCAAATTCTCCACCATGATCACTTCTGAATTTGATGATTTTGCAATTTTTCTCATTTTGAACTTGAGTGCAGAAGGAAGCAAACACAGAATGTGACTCATCCTTGTGTTTTAATAATTTCACCCATGTCCAACGACTGTAATCATCAACGATGACTACTCCGTATTTCTTACCATTGATAGAAGCAGTTTTCACTGGTCCAAAAAGATCAATGTGAAGAAGTTCTAATGGTCTGGAGGTGGAAATAATATTCTTTGCTTTAAAAGAGGTTTTTGAAAACTTGCCTTTCTGACATGCTTCACAAAGAGCATCTGAAGAGTACTTCAGATTTGGCAAGCCTCTGACAAGTCCAAGCTTGTTCAGCTGAGAAATTCTTCTCAAGCTAACATGACCAAGACGTATGTGCCAGACCCATTGCTCTTCATTTACAGAAAGAAGACATTTTACATTTTGATGTTTTAAATCTGATAATTTAATTTTATAAGTATTGTTCTTCCTCTTTCCATTGAACAGGACAGATCCATCCTTTTGACTTACAGCTTTACAGGATGTCTGATTAAAAATAACGTCATAACCATTGTCACTAAGTTGACTAATTGACAATAGATTATGCATTCGACCTTCAACTAGTAGAACATTATTAATAGAAGGAAGCTTACCATTTCCAATAGTTTCAGAGCTAATAATTCTTCGTTTCTGATTTCCTCCAAAACCAACAACACCTCCAGGCTTAAGTTTCAGATCTTGGAACATATGCCTTTCTCCTGTCATGTATCGCGAGCATCCACTGTCCAGGTACCATGACTGGTGTTTCAATTGTGCCATTAAGGATGTCTGTATCATAAATTATCTTATTCTTAGGTACCCATTTTGTGGGTCCTTTAACATTAGCTTTTCCAGAGGTTCTGACACCTTTGGACTTCCTTATATTGGAATAATAGTGTGGAATTTGTGCACAGTGTTTAAGTTTGGGAGTTTTCTTTAGTGTCTGTGGTTGTGTAGTGGTAGATTTTGAACCTTTTTGTTCATAACATTTCAAGATAGTGCTAGAGGGCACAAAATTTCTGGACAGAGGTATTATCTTGATACTCTTGGTCTCATCATATGGATGTGATGGTCCTGAATATCCCAGACCTCTGTTACCATTTCTGCTGACTCCATAGATTATTGAAGCCATTTTGCTTCTGTCTATGCTCTTAGCGAGAAAGTGTTGGAAAGCTTTATCATACTTGGCTACTACATTAGTATTGGTTATGTTAGAGGTGATTTCTTCTTCTAACCTAGAGATTTTACTTTTTAATGCAGTATTTGAATTTTCTAGATAAAGTAGTTTTTCATTTAATTCAAAGATGGTTTGTTTTCTTTCAGTAAGATCTTCTGAAGGAACCACAAGAGTCTTTTTCATAGTTTTGTGTTTTCTTCGAAGAGTTTGATATCTTTCCATAAGTTCATATAATCCTATTTCAAGTTCAGAGCGAGACAGGGAAGAAAGTACCTATCTTTCGTCGTTAGAATCTGAAGGTTCTCCTTCTGATAGAGCATCAGTGGTTTTAGCCATGTATGCTATGTTAGCACGTTCTCCATCAGAATCATCTTCGGACTCTGAATCATCCCAAGTTGCCATAACTTTTTAGTTTCTTGGGTCTTTCATCTTTCTTAACCTTTGGACAATCATTTTTGATATTTGCAAGTTCCTTGCATTCAAAGCACGTAACGTCTCTTCCATAAGTTCTCCTTTGACCATATGTAGACTTTGATCTCCTTGTTGGTCCTCTAAACTTATTTCTTCTGTATTTCCATAGTTGACTGATTTTTCTTGATATGAGAGATATGTCATCTTCGTCTGATTCTTCTTCAGATTCTTCCACTTCCTCCTCTGCTTGATGCGCCTTTTTCTTTTCAGATTTAGATTTTAGAGCAATGGATTTTCTTTTCTTTTGGGGTTCATCTTCTTGGAGCTCTATTTCATGACTTCTTAAAGAACTGATTAGTTCCTCAAAACTTATACTATTCAGATCCTTTGTTAGTTTAAAGGTAGTTACCATTGGTCTCCATTTGACAGGTAGACTTCTGATAATTTTCTTGACATGATCAGCAGTAGAATAGCCTTTGTTCAGAACTTTGAGTCCTGCAACAAACATCTGAAATCTTGAGAACATGGTTTCCACAGATTCATCATCTTCCATCTTAAAGACCTCATATTTTTAAATTAATGCAAGAGCCTTCGTCTCCTTGACTTGAGCATTGCCTTCGTGAGTCATACGAAGAGAGTCAAAGATGGACTTTACAGTTTCTTTGTTTGTAATTTTCTCATATTCTGTATAAGAAATTACGTTTAACAGAATCGTTCTTGCTCTGTGATGATTTTTGTAAGTTTTCTTCTGCGCATCTGTAGATGCACTTCTATCAATCTTTTTACCTGCAGAATCTACTAGGTGACTGTAGCCATCAACTACCAGATCCCATAGATATAAGTCAAACGACAAAAAGTAACTTTCAATTCTATCTTTCCAATAGTCAAATTTTTCTCCATCAAAGATAGGAGGTTTTACACAATAAGAATCTCTTTCATTTACAATAACACTTGTCTCAGCATTTGGTAAAGACATTTTTTTCAGACTTGGATCGGTACTGAACACTGTTAAGTGCTTGATAAAAATTCAACCTTTTTATCACCTCAGAACCGGAGCTCTGATGCTAATTGAATGTGTGAAAAACACAAGAAAGGGGGGTTTGAATTGGTTTTTGAAAAATTAAATTGTTTCTTTTAGGAAAACTTGTTTTTATAAGACTCTTTCGCTTATCAATAAAAAACATTTCTGAATCACAACACGATAACACTTTATGTTTATACTAGTTCACTTGAGAAACACTCAAGTTAGTCTAGTCCACCCGCCAAGGTGATTTCTCCTCTCTCAACGAGGTCTTAATCCACTATTCAATCAAAACAGTACAATGCACTAGACAAAATGCTGGTGACTAACACAACCTCTAAAACTCTCCAGTTTTAGACTTCTCAAGTAATAAAACCTCACAGGTCTTACTCAAGGAACAACCTCTAAGACTACACGTCCTAGACTTCTCAAGAAATACAACCACACGGTCTTTCTCAAGGAACACAACCCTAATTTTGATTAAATTTTGTTTACAAACAAGTGCTTCTATACAAGCTAATAATGTAAACAAGTTTTGACCGGACAGACTTAAGAAAGATTTCAGATGGAAAGAATATTGCAGTAGCGTTCGTGTGTGTCTTTCTTCAAGTCTTTTGCTTCCTTTTATAGTCGTGTAAAAAAAGTCGTTGAAATGTAATCATGATAGCTTAACTAGGCTGGCGGCTAGAAGCATGAGGACAGATAAAAACTTTTGCGTGTTGCGCGTCCTGTTTGTGTAAGAATATCTTTGATTGTACCGTTGCACTGTTACCAAGATATTTTCGCTTTGTATTGAGGTACAGTTGTACTATGTAGCTTTGTCTTCTTGGCTTCTCAACTTCATAGGATTTTTACGAGCATAAGTAATAAGGGAAAACATCACTTGGTTCTTGAGAGTTTCAAGTCTTCGAATCTTCAGAGCAGCGTCTTCAGAGTCTTCAGCACTTGGTTTTCAGAACCTTGTTCGCTTTGTGCGTTGTCTTTATATCTTCAGAGGCTTCTGATAGTATTTGGTTGAAGCATGAGTAGAGACTTGATTTAGGTCTTCAGAACCTTGATCAGAGAGCTTAAGTCTTCAGCATCTGGACTTCGTTCAATCAGAACCTTTGTCTTCAAATCTTCAGAACTCGTTCTCTTTTCCTTTTGTATCAGAGTCTTGAGAGCTTCTTATTATCTTAAAATGTGTTCTGCTTTTCAAGAGTATAGGCGGGGTATTTTCCTTTAAGCATTGTGTTTGCGCCAATTTACGGAAGCATAACCTGTTTGTTAAGTTCTCACAAATAACAAACATTAGCTGTACAAAATTGTTCATACAGAAATACTCATTTGATATCATCAAAACTTAGAGATAAAATTGCAGAACCAAATCTTGTTCTCACATAATGGAAATCTTATCTCAACGATAACGGTTATATGTCTCAGGAAGAAACGCACATGCCATTCTGTTTTCCAAAGCAGAGCCCAAGATATATACCGATGTCAGACGTTCGGATGATCTACGAAGATTGCGATCCTGAGGGATGCGGTGCTCTACCTAATTCATTAGAAGATGATCTAATGAAAGATAACTTCGATGAATATTATTATGATCCCCTGGATGACTTACCTATCTGGAGGCCATACACATAAAACTTAAGGAAAAAAAGTCAGCCCAATGATACCTATCAGCTGAGTAATATTTAAAGGAATATTCACGTCCCCACCGAGTCATGGGATCATTACTCAGGACATTCCGAAAATATCTAGCACAATCATGAATTTGCAAAGACTGCAGGACAAGAGTTCATCAACTATGCTTTCCCTGAGGTCAACGTCATTGAGGAAGATGACTCGACCACTCCCATAGAAGTATGGGACACCTTGGGACAGCCGAGTGGCAAGTACGACTTCTTAGTCAAGTACACTGCTCCTGAAAGCTCTCACATCAGATACGAGGACATCTAGCCAACTGGATGGGGAGATCCTCTTGAGAGTGAAAACACTAAAGAAGAAATGACAGAAGAGTTCGTTTACGACAACTCTTCTTGGGAGGAAGATTCCAACGATCCTGCTCTGCCAGAAATCATCGTTATTTCTGAGGACAAACCAAGGAAGAAGGTACCAGACTTTGTGACTCATCGAGGAGTTCGTCGCCAATGGGTTGCTCTCAATGTCCCTAAAGTCCTCCAAAAGTCTAAGTAATTGTCGTCTTTGTTTTAAACCTTTCACCCTGCCTAGGTGAAACAGATGTTTTTTTAGGGCTCACTTTTCTGTAAATGTCCCTCTTCGCTTCGCCCAAAGCGACAGAGTTTTTGTTTGATAGGGTTGTGTTTCAAGAATCGACAAAATCATAAATAAATAATGTCATTTTGTAATTTCCACAGTTATTGCTGTTTTCGCTTTTCATTTTTCCAGAAAATGGTAATCCTAAAACAACCCAAAACAAATTAAAAACAAGCATTTTTCAGAAAATACACTGCACACACACTTGCATTCTCTCTACCTCTTCTAAAAATGAATCATCACGTCATGCAAATTGCTTGTTTTAAACCCCATTGAAACATACAATCAAATGCCTTATCCCAACTTTGAATTTCCGGTATTTGAAGCTGAAGAAGAAGAGGACGAAGAAATTCCAGAAGAAAATTCCCGATTACTCAGGCAAGAGGAAAGGTCTATCGAGCCTCACAAAGAACCATTGGAAATGGTTAATTTGGGTTCAGAAGAAGAAAGGAAGGAAATTAAGATTGGGGCATTGCTTAGTACAACTGTCAGAAAAGACTTGATAAAACTTCTCACAGAGTTTCCATATGTATTCGCTTGGTCCTATCAGGACTTACCATGGTTGGATACCAGCATCGTGGAACATCATTTACTGTTTAAATCAGAATGTTCGTCGGTAAAAACAAAGGCTGAGAAGGACTCATCCGGATATGGCCATCAAAATCAAGGAGGAAGTACAGAAACAGATCGACACAGGTTTCCTCGCCACCTCAGAATATCCTCAATGGCTAGCCAACATAGTACCAGTTCTGAAAAAGGACGGAAAAGTCAGAATGTGTGTAGACTATAGGGATCTGAACAAAGCAAGTCCAAAAGATGACTTCCCCTTACCACACATTGACATGCTGGTAGACAGTACATCAAAATTCAAAGTTTTCTCCTTCATGGATGAATTCTCGGGCTATAATCAAATAAAAATGGCGCCGAAAGATATGGAGAAAACTTCATTCATTACCCCATGGGGCACCTTTTGTTACAAGGTAATGTCTTTCGATCTAAAGAACACGGGGGCAACCTATCAAAGGGCCATGACCACTCTGTTTCACGACATGATGCACAAAGAAATTGAAGTGTACGTTGATGACATGATTGCCAAATCTAGAATAGAAGAAGAGCATATGACACACCTATCAAGGTTATTCGAGCGTCTGAGAACGTACAAACTCCGTTTGAATCCCAACAAATGCACGTTCGGTGTTCGCTCAGGAAAACTCTTGGGGTTCATTGTTAGCCAGAAAGGAATTGAGGCTGATCCTGACAAGGTCAAGGCCATTCAAGAAATGCCTTCACCAAAGAATGAAAAACAGGTCAGAGGATTTTTGGGACGTTTGAATTGTATTTCAAGATTCATATCCCTCATGACCGCGACATGCGCGCTGATCTTCAAACTACTCAGAAAGAATCAAAGCTGTGTATGGACAAAAAATTGCCAAAAGCTTTCAACAGTATCAAAGAATATATGTTGAATCCACCAATTCTGTCTCCTCCAGTGGAAGGAAGACCACTGATCATTTACCTAACAGTCTTGGAAGACTCTATGGGTTGTGTACTCGGTCAACAAGATGAGACGAAAAGAAAAGAGTCTGCCATTTACTACCTAAGTAAGAAATTCACTGGCTGTGAAACTCAGTACTCCATGCTCGAGAAAACTTTCTATGCTCTAGCTTGGGTAGCCAAACGTCTTCGCCAGTACATGATTTGTCACACTACTTGGGTAATCTCTGAAATGGATCCAATCAAGTACATATTTGAAAAGCCTGCTCTCACAGGAAGGATTTCTCGTTGGCAGATGTTGTTATCAAAATTCGACATCGAGTACCATGCTCAGAAAGCCCTCAAAGGAAGTATTTTAGCCAATCATTTGGCTCATTAACCGATTGACGATCAGGAATCAGTCGGATTTGACTTCCCAGACGAAGATGTCATGTACTTGAAAATGAAAGATTGCGATGAACCGCTATCCAGTGAAGGGCCAGAACCAGGATCCCAATGGGGACTAATATTTGACAGAACAGTCAACACTTATGGAAACGGAATTGGGGCAATCATCGTGACACCTCAAGGAACCCATATTCCTTTCACTGCCAGATTGACATTCAAGTGCACAAACAATGAGGCCAAATACGAAGTTTGTATCATGGGTCTCGAAGAATCAATTGACTTAAGGATAAAGATCTTGGATGTGTATGGAGACTCAACCCTGGTTATCAATCAGATCAAAGGAGATTGGAGTACATACCAATCAGGACTGATTCCTTATAAAGATTACGCGAGAAGGTTGTTACCATTCTTCAACAGAATCGAGTTTCATCACATCCCTCGTGAAGAAAATCACATGGCTGATACACTAGCCATTCTCTCTTCCATGATTAGTGTAGGTCAATGGAACGACGTACCTAAGATTGACATAATGCGCCTTGAAAAGCCCGCTTACATTTTCATAATTGAAGCAGTCATAGATGACAAACCTTGGTATCATGATATCAAGTGCTTCCTTTAAAGACAAAAGTACCCACCTAGGGCATCCAGGAAAGACAGGAAGACTCTCAGAAGATTGGCTGGTAACTTCTTCATGAATGGTGATACCCTGTATAAGAGAAACTTCGACATGGTTTTGCTCAGATGCGTAGATAGACAAGAAGCAAACATGCTGATGAAAGAAATTCACAAAGGATCCTTTGGCACTCATGCCAACGGACACACAATGGCGAGAAAAATTCTGAGAGCAGGATATTATTGGTTGACAATGGAATCTGATTGCTACAAGTACATGAGGAAATGTCACATGTGTTAAATATACGCTGACAAAATCCATGTACCGCCAACGCATCTCAAAGTTCTTTCTTCCTCGTGGCCTTTTTCCATATGGGGAATCGACATGATTTGCATGATCAAACCCAAGGCTTCGAACGGACATCGGTTCATCCTGGTAGCCATTGACTACTTCACCAAATGGGTCGAAGCAGCGTCATACACTAATGTGACCCGACAAGTAGTGGTCTGATTTTTCAAAAATAATCTCATCTTCCGTTATGGTGTTACAAACCAGATCATTACTGACAATGGATCTAACTTGAACAATAACATGATGAAAGAGTTGTGTGTTGAGTTCAAGATCAAACACAATAACTCATCTCCCTACTGACCTAAGATGAACAGAGAGGTAGAAACGACTAACAAGAACATCAAGAAGATCGTTCAAAAGATGATTGTAACCTACAAAGACTGGCACGATATGCTTCCCTTTGCCCTTCATGGTTATCGCACATCTGTCCGCACCTCAACATGGGCAACCCCTTTCTCTCTAGTATATGGCATGGAGGCAGTTCTCCCCATAGAAGTAGAGATCCCATCAATCTGGGTATTGATGAAAGCTAAGCTAACATAAGCTGAATGGTGTCAGAGTCGACACGATGAACTGAACCTAATCGAAGAAAAGTGAATGACGGCTCTATGCCATAGTCAGTTATATCAGCAGAAAATGAAGAGAGCGTTTGACAAAAAGGTCAGACCCTGTGTCTTCAGGAAAGGAGACCTTGTGCTTAAAAAGATACAATAATTTCTCACTGATTCCCGGGGAAAATGGACTCCAAATTGTGACGGCCCCTATGTGGTCAAGAAAGCCTTCTCAGGCGGTGCTCTGAGACTCGCAACCATGGATGGAGGAGAGTTTCCTACCCCACGAATGTTGATGTAGTCAAGAAATACTTTGCCCAAATAAATAAAAAATAAACGTCTCGGTGGATTGAAAACCTGAAAAGGCGGTCCAGGAAAAAATTAGAGACATAAGAAAAAATCATCCCAATGGATTGAAAAGCCTCAAAAGACAATCCAAGCAAAAGTTAGGGATTCATGGCAAGTAACTACGTCTGACAAGGTTAAATCCCCAGCAGTAATGACATCCATCAAGAAAACTTCAGTCGAGGTCACCTTCGACAGAAGCCCAGAATGTCCAGAATTCAAAGTTGGTAGAAGGATGACGGTTGTTATGTTTCAATGTAGCCCATTTTCCCTTAAATTACCAATTTTCTAAACTTTGTAAATACTCTATGGTATCACGCACTTGGCTGATTACCATCCTATCAATAAAATTTGAGCCTTAATGCTTTTGTTTGCAACTCTCATTTATTTTTACTTTATAGAATGACATTTTTAACATGATCAACGATTCTTGAAACAAAAAAAAATAATTTACTTGTCAAATTTTCTTCTGCTTTTAAAATAAAGATGGCAATTCTTTTTTACTACTGAACGCAAAAAGGAACATCGATAGCTTCTCCAGAAATGATTAGACTTCGAAGTGCATAATCAAAGTACTCATTCTAAACCAGTACACCTGAATGAATGATCAATTGTTTCAGATGAAATGTCTCATCTGATATCCCCGGCAGAGTTCTTACCTCTTAAGACCGATTGAAGATTCTTTCTACCCCACAAGGACTACCGCTCCTAAAGCAAGACAAGATTGTTATCTTGAGCCGATGATATTTTTCATCCCTCGCAGTGGCCGAGTATTCAGTCGTGTTTATTCACTAGTCTGTATGTCGCGTCAGTTTTGTCAGCATAAACATACATACCTCATATGCATATTTGATTCACATACATATTCACATTGCATTACTATCACTCTGGTCACATTCATTCCCCAAATGATAAGTGTCCTCTCTCCGATAGAGGTGTCAGTTTGTCCTCGACCATTTTGATAACTTGAACCTCTGAAAGGCAAGAAGACATTCAACAAACACTTTTTGGAACATCACTCTTCACCAGTGAAGATGATATTTTCTCTTTCCCAGATTAAGGAAAATCCCAGAGAAAGACTCCTAACCAAAGACTCTCGGCAATACATCGGTTTTTCTCCCAAAAGATTCGATGTTAACGAAGTCATCAGGACCTCAAAATTGGATCACATCACATGGCCTTTCTCCAAAAAGATCTCGAAGAAAAGTATGATGTAATATCCCCAAACAAAAAGCGGTTTTTTCAAAATACTCGTTTTCCTCAGTAGAGTCAACAAATGGCATCTCTAAAAGTTTGCACACCTCTATTGCTCAGACAAATGGGTTTCCCCAACAAGCCTGACATCAAATTTTTCCATCAAATGGCATCTCCCCAGTATAGCTCGGCGATAAGTTTGATGGAGACCGCTACAAATAGCGTTCCTTGTTGAGGAAGGAAACCGACAAGAAGAAACTGAGACCAGTTTCGTGGCTAAAAACCAGGATCGAGGGGAAGTTTATTTCAAAAAGAGACTGAGACCAGTTCTGTGGCTGAAGACTAGGATCGAGGGGAAGTTTATTACAAGAAGAAACTGAGACCATCTCTGTGGCTAAAGACCAGGATCGAGGGGAAGTTTATTACAAGAAGAAATTGAGACCAGCTCCATGGCTGAAGACCAGGATCAAGGGGAAGTTTATTACAAGAGGAAACAGAGACCAGTTCCGTGGCTGAAGACTAGGATCGAGGGGAAGTTTATTACAAGAAGAAACTTAGACCAGTTTCGTGGCTAAAAACAGGGATCGAGGGAAAGTTTTACCCTTTTCTAAGTAACATCGCTTAGCAAAAGAAGATGGATGAGCAAACTGCTATCCATAACCACTGTCAAAATTTTGGGTATTCCGATATTTAATCCTCTTGCACCCTGAAAGTCAGAATATCTTCGCCATTCACACCTTTGGGTCCAAGAAGATTAAATAGGGGCATCTGTCATACCCCAAATTTTAACCACCAAGATTTCACATCATTGTGTGAATCATCACCACAATATGGATGTACCATCATGCCTCATATTCCTCTCAAACACCCATAAAGGATCAAGAGGTTTCCCATATCAAGAGTCAAGCACAAGAGTGCAACATCTCAAGATGATCAAGCCTCAAGATCGCCAGTGTCACCAAATTAGGGTTTTGGTAGACCAAGGCCTCCAAATGAAAATTTTCATCTAGGCATGAGCCAATACTTCAAAGCATGATCCAAAATTCTTCAAGGGACCTCATGGATCCAATCACCAAGTCAAAATAATCTCAGGGGAATCAGGAATTAGGGTTTCTTGACCTAATTCACCCCTAAGTTGACTTTTGAGGTAAGACATGAACAAAGACCTCAAGACATGATTTTAGGGCCTCAAATACACCACATTGGTCCATTTACAACAATGGATTGAACCAAGAAGCTTGGTTCACAAGTTTCAATTTCATCTAAACCACAATTAGGGTTTTGAAGAAAAAGTCAACTGTGCCTTTGACTTTTGACCAAGACATGTTCCCAAACCTTGGGACATGATTCAAGACACCCTAAAACACCTATGGAATCCATCCATTAGGTTTTAACTAAGTCAAGGACTTGATTTCATAAAGGATCACACAGTTTGGAATTCATTTGACAAAAAGTCAACTGTGCCTAAAATCAAGTTTGATTTTTTGGAATTTTCACAAATATGGTTCCCCTAAGTCAAAAACAATGTTAGTGTATGATATTGATCATCATTCATAAAAAAAAATCAAGAAAAGTGAGGTTTATTGCAAAAGGCGCAACCATGAGAAACCAAATTTTTTCTAAGTTATGGAACAAAAGTGATTTGGTACCAACTTTGCAAGGTCATAACTCCTAAACTACAAGGCCATTTGCTTCCATCCAAAGCTCAAATGAAAGCTCTCATGACATACTTAAAAAGTGTCAACTACAAAAGATTCCAAATCCTCATGGATTTTGAGTTATGGATTGATCAAAATCACAAAAAGTGAAAATGACCACTTTTTCCAACACTTAGTGAAATTTTCAACAAGTCATAATCTGTTTCACTTTTTCCAAACTTTGAGGTCATCTTTCATCATGATCCAAGTTGAACCAGGTCCATTTATGAACATCAAAGTTGAAGTATGTAATGAGAGCTTTCCAAAGAATACAAGAACTCCCATTAATTCAACTTAATCAAAGAGTTATGAACCTCCCAACATGCCTTACTCAAACTGATTTCCAAGACAGATTTTGTGCATTGCTTGTGGCACATGATTCTTGAGTCCAATTTTGGTGACTGTACAAGACTGATTCTCATCCAAATTCAACAAGAATATCAGTCAATCATGAAGAACCTGCAAGCTTGGACCCTAAGGCAAGAATCCAATCCCTTTGGCATGTGATCATCAATGTTGCAAATCCAAAACCAAGCTTTGTCATTTGGCATTGATGTGGTGCATTGAGATGTCATGAACCAAGCCTTATCAGTCTAATTGAGCAAGGTTGTTGCAAAATCAGAAGACCTAGAGCTACAAAGATCAGTTCAGTCAATGGCTAAGTGAAGACTTGGTACCTTGGCATTTAAGAAAGTGATACATGGGCATATCCATGGGTAATAGAGTGAACCAGTTGCCATTCACTTTTCCTTTAAAAACAAAACTGCTCTACAATAAATAGAGGTCATTTCTTATGTTTCAAACCACACCAAAACAATACCAAAGCCTTGTTTTCTCACTCTCCCTCTCTTACTTCATTTTCAAGTCATTATGAAGCAATTTGGGAATTCTTGAAACCAGAGGAAAAACCACTCAAAGAACCATCCTAACACATCATAAATCATCCATTGGAGGTGTTCAACCCTTAATCCACATTGTACAACCTCAAAATCAGAAAGTCAACCTCCAAAACCTCAAATTTTGACTTTTCTGCATTTTACAAGCCATGTCTTGATTCAGTCACTTTCAAAACCAAACAAAACTTCAAATACACTCCAAATATCATCCTCAAACTGTCCCAACTGGTTTCCCACAACTGGAACACCATTTGAGTGAGTTATCATTTTGGTCACTTTTGCCACTTTGGCAAGAAAGAGCCAACTCTTGCTACTGAGTTTTCCAGCTGGTTTTGATCATCCTAAAAGCTTCTAAGGGATCAATCAAGAGTGTCTAAAGCATTGGATCACTTCTGGCACAAAGATCTTGACAGTTAGCACAATGAGCTTCAAGAGGTAAGTGCATCACAACTGGAACTCTTAAAAATATGCATTGCTTTGATGTCCATTGATCATGGACATCTCATACATATCATATGTGTTGTGTTTGAACCAATTTTCCATGCTATTGTTGCTTATAAAATGAGATAGCATAGAACGTGCAAATCTAGACCTATTTTGAAACCACTATCGGGTTTTAAAATGGGGACATCTTTAGAAAAATCTGAAAGCACCATTGGATTCCTCATAAAATTCTAGGTAGGATCCACCTAAATTTTATCCAAATCCATGGAGAAATGAGGAAGTTATAGCCTTCATGCTAGAGGCCTAAATTTGATACACGGATGTATCACCACCCTAGTGGTAGCGCGCATGTGTGTTTGTTTGGAAGGTCGTGGGTTCAACACCCACCCAGACCATTTTGCCATTTTCTCTCTTTTTTGTTATTTTTCACATTTTTCATGGTTTTATTAATTAATTCCAAAATTAATTTCTCCCTCAATTTTAATTATTTTTTATTGGTTCTTTTTTTGAAAATTCACAAAAATATTAAAATATTTCATTCTACAAAAATTTCACAAAAATATTATTTATTTCATATATTTGATATTTTTGTAAAGAATTATGTTTTCATTTGTGTTTAGGCATTTAAAAATATTTCTTTCTCTTTTTTTTTATTCAAATGATTTTCAAATCGTTCTATGAATGAAACATGATTTTTCAAACATTAATCCAAGATCACAAATTATTTTTCACACATGTTTGATAATTTTGATCATTTTAATTCAATTTTATTCAATTAAAATATATTTTAAAATCAAATTAGAGTTTTGGTTATTACACACCCTCACAAATCTTTTTCAAAACAATCATGGGCCTCTAATAGAGTGTAAGATCCATTACTTGTCACACACAAATCATTGTGGGCCTCCGTCATTGTATAAGTCCCGATACGATTTTAAAAAATCTCGGCGCGATCGCCATTTTCAAAACAATTTTCATCTATGCCTACCCTTATGTTATAAGTCCCATCTTTATTCTTTTTAAACACTTTTGGGCCTCTAATAGAGTGTAAGACCCAACCCCCTTTGTACATAAATAATTTTGGGCCTCAGTCATTGTATAAGTCCCAGTAGAGTTTTCAAAACGACGGTGCGATCACTGTCTTTCATTGGGCCTCTCCTTGAGTTGTAAGCCCCATCCCTTGTACAAAAATAAACCCTTGGGCCTCTAATAGAGTGTAAGACCCATCTCTTTTGTAAAAAATACAATAATTTTTGGCCTCAGTCATTGTATAAGTCCTAATACAGTTTTCCAAACGACGGTGCGATCACTGTCATTCATTGGGACTCTCCTTAAGTATAAGCCCCAAATTTCTTTTAAAAACAAATTTCCTTTTGATTTAGATACAAATTTATAGTTGTATCAAAACTTTCTTCAATTTCTTGAACAACTAACCATACAGCTGTTTTTATAACACTGAAAGCTTGCTCGCTTGTAAGTTCTACCAGCTTTCTTTTACATACCTGCTTATATACTTCATCTGTATATATATGCCTGTATATCTTGCTTAGAGTTCTCCCCAGCAATTAGGTCTAGAATTTAGATAAAACCAGTGGTCACTCTTTCAACACAGTCAAAACTAGTGCCCCCATAGGAAATTCCAGATACAGTCTTGCCTCCTCTTGGGCTTATACAATATGGAACAAAGAAAGGCATTATTCCCGGTGAAACTTTTCTCAAGACTGTCACTATTAGAAATTTGTCAAGAAATTAATTTCCCCAGAGAGGATTAATTCCCGATGAAACCTCTCTTGAATTTCTTCAAACCCTAGAACTGTTCAGTACAAAAAGGATTACTCTCGGTGAAACCTTTCTTAAAATTTTCTTAGGTTTGGACCCATAGGCTTCATAAAAGCATCCCTAGCCACCTCTTGGGATTTGTACAAGGACCCTCAAGCTTCTTAAAAGTTCTCATCCTCCTCTTGGGTTTAGTACAAGGACCCAAAGACCTCCTACAGGTATAGGACAAAACCTAGTCATTATTTGTTAGAGCAGTCCTCTCAAAAGTCAAAACATCAAACCAACTTAGCGTTGATTATCATCCCTTAAATGTCAGCCTCCTCTTGGGTATCATACAAAGATAAACCTTTTTATACCAGTAGACTAGGACAGTCTCATCTCCTCTTGGATCTCAAAGAAACCCCAAGTTTCCTAAAAGCACAGGAAAAACCCTGATCATTTCATCAATCTCCAACAGGGTTAAAACCTCCACAGGTTTCAAAACTCAATCTTTAAATCCTCACTATAAATTCCCCAGCTAGGGTCAAATTACCACCAATAAACCCTAAATCAGAACCTCATGGTCTCTAATATTTCAACTCTTTTGCGATCCCCAGCAAGAGTTGATTCCCCAATTTGGACCTGTCTCTGGATCTCAATGATCCTCAGCAGAAGTTAGCATCCTCTTAGGCTTCATATAAGGAATCCCCCTAACCAACCTCCTCTTAGGCTTTGTATAATGATTCTCCCCTCAGAATTTTAGCCTCAATCTTGGGCTTTGTACAAGACACCTAAATATTCTCCAACTGAGTCAGACAATTCTTTTTAGCCTCAATCTTGGGCTTTGTACAAGACAGATGAAAACACTCTCCCCAAAAGAGTCAATCTCCTTTTTTAGCATCAATCTTGGGCTTTGTACAAGTCAGAAATAAAACTCCTTAAATAGAGTCAATCTTTTAGCTTCAACCTTGGGCTTTGATCAAGGCACACAAAAACAAACATCCCCTCAGGGGAAATAAAAAAGCTCTCTGTAGGAAGACATTTCTCTATACATCACACATCAAAACAGAAAATCAACAAACCCTAATACTAGATATTTGTTGTAAGTGGCACACTTGTTGATTCAAAAGTCTAAGTTGTAGTCCATATCTTATCCTGGTAAAAAAAACCTTCTTTCATCTAATTGCTATAAGTGGAAAACCTCTGGATTATTTACATCCAAGCCAATGTCCCTCTCTTAGCATGAAAGACTCCTAAGGAAAAATGGCATTGATCTACACTAAGTTAAAGTTTTCTCCTTCAGGACAAATCCCTTATAAAGGAAATTATGGCATTGTTGGATTCCATACGTTCCAGTTAAAGTCATTTTCCTTTATAATCACTTACCCAAAAACTGTGATAAACAGATGAGAAATCTCCCTTTTAGAGATTGCAAATTCTCTCTCAATCAAACCTTTAGCTTCAACCTTGGGCTTTGAACAAGACACAAACACATCTTTAGCTTCAATCTTGGGCTTTGAACAAGACACCACACATCATCTTTCCTCCCATAAAATAGGAGGAACTACAATTGTTCTGGTTTCCCTGTTTTCTTTAACGGGAATACGTAGGCATAAGATTGCAAAATCTTAGCGAGCATATATATCAAAAACCTTAGGTCCAGTACCTTAATAAAAACATCAAAATACCCAAAAATCAACAAAATACTCTCTCTCTCTCAAACATTCCCAAAGGAGAAACTTTCCCAATTTATGACAGATAAACACCAGTAAGTAGATAACAGAAGGAAATGCTAAATAATCTATGGATAACCATATATAGGATGGGTAATAGACAACTCCCCATTGTATAATCTGACCCCGGACCCCCCAATCTCTTAGCATTTGTTAAAGAAAACATTTGCGTGCAAGGTTAGTTTTAGATATCTTCCCTTTCCTTTCCAGCTTCATAGGATAAATAAGAAATCAGAAAGTAGCACCCAATTCCAACCACTGGCAATAAGGCGGTCGCGTCACCGACAAAAATCGCACGCTACACAAATGACATTCAATATGCATCACAAATCATGCCATTATGGATAAAAATATGCAAGAATGATCATGTTCAAACAATGCCAAGAATGTGCACAATTATAGAATCAAAAGATCAGGCATCGGAAAATACACAATCATGGCTCAAACTGAAATGAAATAGCACCTAAAACATCCATAAAAATCATGCATATCAATCTATGGAGGTTAGGGGAGGAAAGCATGGCAAACAAGCTTGAAAAACACCAAAAAATGCACTCTGTACAGTGGTAATCGATTAATCTCTTTTGCTGAAAGCATCACTGGTGAAAATTGTGTAGAGTAATCGGTTACTCTCTTTTGAGTAATCGGTTACCACTATTACAGTGGCAAAAATAACTTTTCAAAAAGCATTTTTAGCACCTAAATCACTTGTCCAAACTACCACATGCTAGGGTATGAATTTGTGCACGAAAATCAAGTTTAACAACAGCAAAAAACAACAATGGAAATAATTAAATAATCAAGATCATGGATCAAGTAATGGCATAATCAATTCACACACAAAAAACATCGAAACTACATCGCGAATGATACAAAAATGTTCGAAACAGTAAAATGTGCAAAGAAAGACCAACCTACAGGGCTGAGATGTGCCTTGGATGTTGTTGCAAATGAATCTTGAAGAAGATAATCAAAGAAAACCAGAGGAATCTTCAATTGCAGCCGAATCGTATCGAAACCGAGCAAATTGCGACGAATCTCCAAAATATGAATTCACACCGTAGAATCTTGAAGCAAACACTTGAGATGAATCCAAAAGCTAATAAAACTCCAGAAAATCAAGTATAATTGCATAGTGATGAAGGTTAAGCTCAAGAAATAATCACTTCCAAGGTGAAAGTGATTATTCTTCAATGGTGAAGAGCTATAGTGTGGTATGGGAAGAAAATAGAGATGAAGATGAAGAAGTTGCAAAAAAAAATCAGAGAGAATGAGGGACAATTGAGAGTGAAGTGTGAGAAATGTGTGAAATGGTTGAGGGTCCTTGAAAAATGATTGAAGGTTTGTTTATATAGAGTTTTGGTTTGGAGTTGATAGGTTTGGAATGTGCTTTGGACTTAGCTTTAGATCTAGGTTGGGAGTTAGTTACACTTGACTCACTGAGTTAGCGGTTAACTTGGTTAGTTAGATAGTTAACTCGATGGAGCAATCCCAATGTAAATCCAAATCAATGGCTCATATGCTTGGAAATTAAGGAACATGGTGCACTTAATTCAAAGTGATGCATTAGAGTAAATGTAAGTGGAGTGTCTTGAATGGTCTTGAACTGTCTAGAATGTTCCACACAATGCTAGAACCATGTAGAATCCAAGAACAAAGAGAGTACAGAGTTGCTATCCCAAAAATGCAGCAGAATCTGCAAATCTGTACAGAGTAATCGGTTACCCTATATGTGGTAATTGGTTACTCCAGGAAAAAATTGCCCAGATTTCTTAGGAACAAGTGCTGAAGTCCCGGTTTCGATGTTTCACCTCTTGCTTTGATGAATATCCATGGAAACCATTATTTTGTGCTTGTTTTGAGGATGTGATGACCTTGTGAAGATGCAATTAATCAGGCTTAAAAAACCTAAAATATTCCTGCAACAAGAATCATAGAGAGAAAGATGTGAATACTTATGCCAGCGATGTGAATGCACATGCTTATGCAAAAAGAAAAAGGGAGGTCAAATTTCGGGTTATGACATGTGGACAGACGTGAAATAAACATGCTAAAGAAAGAGATTCATGAAGGCTCCTTTGGCACTCATGCCAATGGGCATACAATGTCAAGAAAAATTCTAAGAGAAGGATATTATTGGCTGACAATGGAATCTGATTGTTACAAGTACATGAGGAAGTGTCACAAGTGTCAGATATACACCGACAAAATTCATGTACCGCCGACGCATCTCAAAGTTCTTTCTTATCCATGGCCTTTTTCCATATGTGGAGTCGACATGATTGACATGATTGAACCCAAAGCTTCAAATGGACATCGGTTCATCCTGGTAGCCATTGATTACTTCACCAAATAGGTCGAAGCAGCATCATACGCCAATGTGACCAGACAAGTGGTGGTCTGATTTATCAAGGACAAACTCATCTGCCGTTATGGTGTTCCAAGCCAGATCAAAGTTGGTAGGAGGATAGTGGTTATTATGTTTCAATGTAGCCCATTTCCCTTTAAATTACGATTTTCTAAACTTTGTAATGCTCCATGGAATCACGCATTAGGCTGCTCCATGGAATCACGCATTAGGCTGATTACCATTCTATCAATAAAAAATTGAGCCCTTGTGCCCTTTGTTTGCAATTCTCATTTATTCTGCTTTGCAAAATGACATTTTGATATGATTAACATTCTTGAAACCCAAAAATGAATTTACTTTTGTTTTCAAAACAGAAATTTTGAATTTACTTCTGCTTTTAAAATAAAGATGGCAATTTCCTTTTGATTAATGAACACGAAAAGGAACATCGATAGCTTCTCCGAAAGCAATCAAACTTCAGAATGCAGAATCAAAATATTCCTTATGATCAATATATCCTAAGTAGAGGATCAATTACTTCAGATTAATAAGTTGGAACATCCCATCAATAATCCCCAGTAAGGGTCGAGTTTTCATATCCCCTCAGACAAACGATGGAAACAAGATCAGGTTTCTATCCCCAGGAATAAAGATAGAAACAGGAATCCCTTCCTCCAACAGACTGTTACATTCATTTTTGCATCTCATATTTCAATCACTTTGGTCACGTTTATCCCCAAGTGATAAATGTCCTCTCTCCATTAGAGTTGTCAGCCTTAGGAAGAAAGGATATATTTTTTCTAAATCCCCACTGAGTTTGATCATTGTGTAAGATTTTCCTTTCCACACTTGGATAGGATAAAATCCCAGTTTGAGTTCTTTCCTGGTCGGGAAATGTCTCGTCTAAACAATCTCTCTCCAGTTTATTCCCAGATTAAAATCGATCCTCAACCACTTTGATAAATTGAACCTCTGAAAGGCAAGAAGACATTAGGTTATACATCTTTTGAACCTCACTCTTCGCCATTGAAAATGATATGTTACTCTCCCGGATCAAGGAACACCCCCCCCCCCCCCCCCCCCGGCGGAAGCTTTTCAACAAAAGCCTCTTGGCAATATGGATATCACATCCTCTAAGAAATCCCTACCGATCGACAAACAAAGAAGTCTGTTTTTGCCCCATAAATTACCAATAAGTCGACAAATGGCAGTCTCTCCCTGAGAAGTTTGTTCTACTTTCAAGGAAGTCATCAGCACCTCAAAATCGAATTACATCACATGGCATCTCTCTAAAAGAGTCTCGAAGGGAAGTATGATGTAATTTCTCTAGCAAATGGCATCTCCAAAAGAGAAGTTTGCACACCTCTTCAGTTTAGACAAATGGTCATTCCAGCAA
Organism: Lathyrus tuberosus; assembly: GCA_022829125.1. NCBI lineage: Eukaryota > Viridiplantae > Streptophyta > Magnoliopsida > Fabales > Fabaceae > Lathyrus > Lathyrus tuberosus. Next base: position 6,061,076 of record JALAZF010000020.1, on the reverse strand, counting down.
GTGAAACATCAAATCTTTACTCCTCCTATAGCATCTCTCTAAATAAGTCTCGAAGAGAAATATGATGAAGCATGTTTTTCCATCAAACGAAATCTCCCTAGTAAAATCTCAGCGAGAAGTTTGATGAAAACCATCACAGATAACATTCCTTGTCAAGAGAAGAACTTGATAAGAAGAAACTGAGACCAGGTCCATGGCTGAAGACCATGATCGAGGGGAGGTTTATTAAAAAAAACTGAGACCAGTTCCATGGCTAAATACCAGGATCGAGGGGAGGTTTATTGCAAGAAAACTGAGGCCAATTCCATGGCTGAAGACCAGGATCGAGGGGAAGTTTTACCCTTTTCTAAGTAAGATTACTTAGTAAAAGAAGATGGATGAGAAAATTAGATACCATCACATCCACAATCAAAATTTCGGGTATTCTGATATTTAATCCTCTTTTACCATGAACGTCTGAATATCTTCTCCATTCACACCTTCTGGTCCAAGAAGATTAAATATGGGCATCTGTCATACCCTAAATTTTGACCCTAAGACTTCACATCATTGTACAAATCATCACCACAATATAGATGTACCTTCATACCTCACTAATCCTTTCAAAGGTTGTTAAGTGTTCACCTTGACCAAGAATTAGGGTTTTTTAAGCCTACAGAGGATTCAGCCAAAGGATCAATCAAGATTTGGCATGATATTCAACTTATCAAGTCTCTCAATCATTCATGGAGGTCAATAAGTCCTCAACATCAAGAATCAAGCACAAGATTGCATCATTTCAAGTTAATCAAGCCTCAAGACCATCAGTGCCGCCAAATTAGGGTTTTGGTTAACCAAAGCTTCCAGAGGGAAATTTTCATCTGGGTATGAGCCAAGACCTCAAGATATGTTTCAAGGACCTCAAATACATCATATTAGTCCATTCATATGATTGGATTGATTCAAAGAACTTGATTCATAAACAATGCAAGAATTCAAATCCATCTGAGCCACAAACTAGGGTTTTAATGAAAAGTAAACCATACCTTTGATTTTAGGCCAAGACATGATCTCAAACCTTGGGATATGATTCAAGACACTCAAATGTACCCTTGAAATCCATTCATAAGTTTAAAATCACCTTGGGACATCCATTCATTAAAAATCAGGAATTAAGGTTTCTCTGCACAAAATTCATCTGAGACCCAAAGTCAAAGTTTGACTTTTTGGCCAAAAATGTTCATCATGAACCATTATACAAGAAAACATGATCCATTGTTGCATTTGAACAAGATTTGATCAAGAAATCAAGGTTACTTGTAAAAAGGGCAATGTTGAGAAAGTGAAAATTTCACTAAGTTATGGAGAAAAAGAAGTGTTTAGGTGCCTAACTTCCAAAAGCCATAACTTCCACACCAAGCAACCATTTTCTTGGATCCAAAGCTCAAATGATAGATCTCATCACATACTACAAAAGTGAAAAAAATGATCCATGGTCAAAAAATGCTTGGATTTTAAGTTATGAGTGATCAAAATCAAGAAAAGTATGAAATGGACTTCAACACTTAGTGAAATTCTGCCTAAGGTAAGATTAGTCAAAACATCAAAATGTGGAGGGATTTTCACCATGATCCAAGATGAATCAAGTCCAATGGTGAACATCAAAGTTGAATTACATCATCCCAGCTTTCCAAAGAGCCCAAGGGCATGAGAAAGCTCCACTTGAGCAAAGAATTATGGAGGTTGCAAGACACCTTGCTGCAACTGTTTTGCCAATATCAGATTGGTCATTTCTTGTAGCACACGACTGTTTTGTCAAGTGCAATGATCAGGTTGCTAAGCTAATTAAATGTGATCGGGTTGAGTCACAACAAACCTGTAAAATTGGATCAAGGGGTCAAGAGATATCTCAAATTGGATTAATGGATTTTGTCACATTATGCCTTGAATTCAAAGGCATTTATGTGCAATAGTGCACATTCAACAAAGGTACTCTTTTCAGTCAAGATGCTCACATAAACAACAATAAAAATGTCTGAGTAATATGGAATTGGTCAATTGGTAGCTGTGCTATTTTGAGGAGCTATGGTACCTTGCATGAGAAGTAATGACACCTTGCCAAAACCATTGAACCAAGCTCTTATCCTTCAAGCCATTATTATTCGGCCAAGATAAACCTATCCATCTATAAATAGAGGTCACATTGCCTCATTTCAAACACACCAAAACAAATTCAATCTTTGTTTTCTGAAAAATCAGTTTGGTTCCAAGTTTCAAACTTTCAAGTGATGGAGAAATCGAATTTATCAAACCAGAGTAATTCCATCCAAAGAAATGACCCAAACACCTCACATACATCATATATGAGTGACCCAAACACTTAAACAACATCTGTAACATTAAATTCATCAAGATAATAGTTCATCTCAAGCTGGTTGTGTAACACCCTAAATTCATATCTAGTTAATTATGAATTAATTGTGAATATAAGGTAAATTGATGACATGTTATGGTTCATGAGCATTGTGGTGGAATTATATTAATAATATTGATGGTAAGAATAATTGTATCACATTATTCAAATTATTATTATTATTTAAAATAAGAGTGTTAGAAGCCTTGAGGGTATGATGGTCATTAGTGAAGGATAAGCGAGGGTAAGATGGGAAGAGCACATTTAGGGGTATTTTGAGTTAAAACAAGGAATAGTGAGGGGAGTTTTCATTATTCGTGTTATTTTGGTTAAAAGAAAGAAAGGAGTGCTCTGAAGAACACAAGAACAGTGGAGGAGGCTAGGGTATAGAACGATTTCTGGTGAAACTTCAAGAGAAGATCGAAAGAATCAAGTCTCTAAAGTATGGGGAGTATCACTTTGCAATATTTTGATATAAAGATTAGGTGTTGGTGGGTAATTGGGGTTTTGGGGGAAAACCTAGGAATTGGAGGTTAGGGATGATGGATTTTGATGATTTGCTATGTGATGATTGTTGTTATTGACGTATATGTGATAGTTATAAGTTATAATAACATAATATGTGGTAATTTACGGATAAAATCTGGTTTAGGGGTGTTGAATCGGAGATGGAGAATTGGTGTTATCGCAAGGTTTTTCTGCCAAAATCGCAGAGGGCGCTTAGCGCGGTCTGGAGAAATTTCGCCTCCTCGAGGTAGTGCGTAGCGCGCTTAGCACGGGTGGGGCTCGCTTAGCGCGACCTGGGACTGAAAATGTTATTTTATTGACTTAAAATTCATGGAAAATATCTGTTTTATATTATAGTAATGATGTGATGTTGCTGTAAATTGCTGTTATGTGTTGACGTGTTATATGATGATTATTTAGTGATGAAAATGATGACAGAAGTAGGATGCGTGAGAACTTGTAGCTAGTATGATTTATGTGATTCATTGAATGGATGTTGTTTTGATGAGTACGAGGAATATTGATATGAATGTTGATGCAAACGATGATTTTAATGATGATTATGACGATGTTGTTGCATCATACATTCATGGCATTCTATGATGGGACTTCGGTCCGTTATTTTGGTGGCTTCAATCCCATTGTGCGGATTGGAGTATTTTGTGACGTGCTCCCTTGTGGAGGGTTGATGGCCTAGTGTCCATTATTATGACGATTTGGTACCACATGCATTATTATGATGTTGCATTTCATTCTTGGTGGCATTGCATGATTGTATATGAGTGATATTGGTGACGTGATATTTTATATGATGGTTTGGGTGAGTCGCTGTAGTATTTGATAAAAACAACTGTTGCCCTGTTAATGTCTTTTCTTTATATGATTTATATTGAATTGTGATCACTCACCCTACCTGTTTGAATGTTGCCTCTACGTGGGTAACGTGCAGATAACCAAGATTAGTTCGCGGTGCGTGAAGAGTTAGCTTTGGAGTCAGTTTCTTTTCAGTTGAGTAGACGGTGTGTCTTGCTCTGATTATGTAACATCGGGTCGGGAACATTGTAAACCTCTGAGTTCTATTTTACTTGGTTTAACGGATGCTATTATCGTTTCTTTAAGATGTTTGAAGTTTGATTTGATTGAAATAAAGTTATTCCGCTGCGATGTTTTGAATTAAATTGTTGAAAAATCTATATTACGGAGCAGGATTGTTATCAAGATGTTTTAAGACGAAGATGTGACGCCTTTCTATGTTGTACTTTGATTTTAAATGATTATTTTACCGTGTATTGTATGTGGGGTAGAAGGGTGTTACATGAGTGGTATCAGAGCAGGTCGGTCTGTCCGGCCAGGTTTTTACTTAATGTCTGTCCCTGTCAATCGACGAGTGTGTGTACACTGTGATGTTTTAGTTCTTCTAACCTTGTTGGTGGTGTGTAGGATGGATGGAAGAAATGATCGTGCAATTGCTGATGCGTTGGAATCGGTTGCTAATTTTCAAAGGAAAAATCCATCGACTTTTGTGGGTACGCACGATCCAGCAAGAGCACACAAGTGGCTGAAGGCAATCGAGAAGATCTTCTGGGTGATGGGGTGTTCTGATGAGTAACAGGTTCAGCTGGGAACACATATGCTGGAAGAAGAGGCTGAGAACTGGTGGGATAACACCCGTCAGAGACTTGCAGGTGTTGGCACTGTGATAACTTGGGCTGTGTTTAGGCAAGAGTTTATGGGAAAGTATTTCCTAGAGGATGCTCGTGGCAAGAGAGAAGTGGAATTCCTTGAGCTGAAGCAAGGAAATATGACTATGGCAGAGTATGCCGCGAAGTTTGAGAAATTGGTGAAGTTTTGTCTGCACTACAATCGTGCTGATGCTGAGATGTCCAAATGTCTCAAGTTCGAGAATGGGCTGAGACCAGAGATTAAGAAGGGTATTGGGTATCAGCAGATCCGTAGGTATGCTGAGTTGGTGGACAAGAGCAGAATCTACGATGAGGACAGCCGAGCTCGATCTGCTCACTACAAGCAGCTGAGTGAGAAGAAAGGGCAGTATAAGGGTAAGCCTTATAAAACTTTAGCTGACAAAGGGAAGCAGAAGGCTTCAGATGGGAAAGAGACAAGTGGGGTAGCAGCTCCCGCTTCTGGAAAGTGTCATAAGTGTGGTGAGCAAGGTCACCGTGCTGATGCTTGCACCAATACTGTGGTGAGGTGCTATCGATGTGGTAAGAAGGGGCATAGAGCTACTGACTGCAAAGATGAAGGTCCGACCTGTTTCAATTGTGGTGAGAAAGGTCATATCAGTACTCAATGTCAAAATTCGAAGAAGACTACTACTGCTGCCCAGACCAGTGGTCGTGTGTTTGCTTTGAGTGGTGCAGAAGTTCCAGAGAAGGACAACCTGATCCGAGGTACTTGTTTTATTAATAATATCGAGTTGGTTGCTATTATTGATACTGGTGCTACTCATTATTTTATCTCGCTTAAATGTGCTAATAGATTGAGTTTGAAGTTATCTGATATGAAGGGGAATATGGTAATAGAAACTCCAGCTAATGGTTCTGTTACTACTACCCTTGTGTGTTTGAGATGTCCTATGATGATTTTTGAGAAGAGTTTTGTAGTGGATTTGGTGTGCCTACCCTTGCACCAAATTGACATGATCTTTGGAATGAACTGGTTGGAGTTCAACCGTGTTCATATCAATTATTATAACAAGACTGTAGAGTTTCCTGAGATTGATAATAGTGGGGAGTTGATGTTCTTGTCTGCTAAGCAAGTAGACAAACTTCAAGAAGACGAAGCTTTGGTGTTTGCAATGTTTGCATCGTTGCAAATTGATCGTGAAGTTGCGAATGTGGAGTTTCTTGTTGTCTGTGAATTTCCAGAGGTGTTTCCAGATGACATCAGTGATTTACCTCCAGAGCGTGAGGTAGAGTTTGCAGTGGACTTAATACCAGGTACGAGTCCAGTGTCGATGGCTCCTTATCAGATGAGAGCTTATGAGCTAACTGAATTGAAGAAACAGTTGGAATAGTTGCTTTAGAAGAGGTTTGTTCGACCAAGTGTTTCTCCGTGGGGTGCTCCTGTGTTGTTAGTGAAGAAGAAAGATGGAAGTATGAGGTTGTGTGTTGATTATCGGCAGCTGAATAAGCTGACTATCAAGAATAAGTATCCGCTACCGAGAATCGACAATTTAATGGATCAGCTAGTAGGTGCCTGTGTGTTCAGCAAGATTGATTTGAGGTCCGGTTATCATCAGATCCGAGTTAAGCCTGATGATATTCCGAAGACGGCTTTCAGGACGAGGTATAAACACTATGAATACACTGTGATGTCGTTTGGTGTATCTAATGCACCTGGTGTGTTCATGGAGTACATGAATCATATTTTTCATGAGTATTTGGATAAGTTTGTGGTGGTGTTTATCGATGACATCTTGATATATTCTAGATCTGAAAAAGAACACGCCGAGCATTTGAGGACTGTGTTGCAAGTGTTGAAAGAGAAGAAGTTGTATGCAAAGCTATCGAAGTGTGAGTTCTGGTTGAAGGAAGTGAGCTTCCTTGGCCATGTGATTTCTAGTGGTGGTGTTGTCATTGATCCTTCTAAGATTGATGCTGTATTACAGTGGGAGACTCTGAAGTCTGCTACTGAGATACGAAGTTTTCTGGGTTTAGCGGGTTATTACCGCAAGTTTATTGAAGGCTTTTCTAAGTTGGCATTACCGTTGACTCAGTTGACTCGGAAGGGTCAAACTTTTGTGTGGGATGTAGCTTGTGAAGAGAGTTTTGTGGAATTGAAGAAGAGGTCGACTACTGCTCAAGTGTTGATTTTGCCTAATCTGAGTGAATCTTTTGTAGTGTATTGTGATGCGTCGAAGATGGGTCTTGGTGGAGTATTGATGCAAAATGGACAAGTTGTTGCCTATGCTTCGAGACAATTGCGAGTTCGAGAGGAATTATCCTACACATGACTTGGAATTAGCCGCGGTGGTGTTTTTGTTAAAGATTTGGAGACATTATCTGTTTGGCTCTAAATTTGAGGTGTTCAGCGATCATAAAAGTCTGAAGTACTTATTTAATCAGAAGGAATTGAATATGAGGCGGAGAAGGTGGTTAGAGTTGTTGAAGGATTTCAATTTTGATTTGAGTTATAATCCGGGAAAAGAAAATGTAGTGGCTGATGCGTTGAGCAGAAAGTCATTGCATATGTCGATGCTTATGGCGAAAGAGTTGGAACTAATTAAGCAATTCAGAGATTTGAGTTTGGTATGTGAAGCGACTCCTGACAGTGTGAAGTTGGGAATGTTGAGGTTGACTAGTAGTATTCTGGGAGAAATCAGAGTGGGACAACAATCCGATTTAAAGTTGGTTGACCAATTGACTTTGATTAACCAAGGTAACAAAGGTGACTTCCGGATTGATGAGAATGGTGTGATGAGGTTTCGAGATAGAGTATGTGTTCCAGATGTTCCAGAAATCAAGAAGAGTATTCTAGAAGAAGGACATCGAAGTAGACTGAGTATCCATCCTGGTGCTACGAAGATGTATCAGGATCTGCATAAGTTGTTTTGGTGGCCAGGTATGAAGAGAGACATTGCCGAATTTGTGTATGCATGTTTGACTTGTTAGAAGTCAAAGATTGAGCATCAAAAGCCTTCAGGTATGAGGCAACCGTTGAATGTTCCTGAATGGAAATGGGATAATATTTCCATGGATTTTGTGACGGGATTACCGAAGACTGTGAAACAGAATGATTCGATATGGGTGATTGTAGATAGATTAACAAAGTCGGCTCATTTCTTACCGATGAAGATTAATCATTCCATGCAGAAGTTAGCAGAGTTGTATGTCGTGAAATTGTGAAGTTGCATGGGATACCTTCGAGTATTGTGTCGCATAGAGATCTGAGGTTTACATTGAGGTTTTGGAAGAGTTTGCAAGAAGCTTTGGGTACTAAGTTGAGGATGAGTTATGCCTATCATCCGCAGACGAACAGTCAGACAGAAAGGACTATCCAATCTTTAGAAGATCTACAGAGGGCTTGTGTGTTAGATCATGGAGGATCGTGGGATAGCCATTTGCTGTTGATTGAGTTCAGGTACAATAATAGTTTTCATGCTAGTATTGGAATGGCGCCTTATGAAGCTTTGTATGGGAGAAGGTGTAGAACTCATTTGTGTTAGTATGAGTCGGGCAAGAGTGTTGTACTCGGACCTGAGATTGTACAAGAGACGACGGAGAAGATTAAGATGATCCAAGAGAGGATGAAAGCTTTACAGAGTCGTCAGAAGAGCTATCATGATAAGAGGATGGAAGCACTTGAATTCCAAGAGGGAGATCACGTGTTTTTCAGAGTGACGCAAGTGACTGGTATGGGTCGAGCTTTTAAGTCTAGGAAGCTCACTCCACGTTTTGTTGGTCCAAATCAGATATTGAAGAGGATAGGAGAGGTAGCCTATCGAATTGCTTTACCGCCGTCACTTGCAAATTTGCATGACGTGTTCCATGTGTCTCAATTGAGGAAGTGCATTCCGGATCCGTCGCATGCGATTCAGATGGATGATGTACAAGTGAGGGATAATCTGACTGTGGAAGCATTGCCTGTGCGTGTCGATGGTCGATAAATGAAATAGTTATGGGGTAAAGAGATTGCTTTGGTGAAAGTTTTATGGGGAGGACCAGCTGGTGAAAGTTGGACTTGGGAGGGCGAGGATCAGATGAAGGAGTCATATCCGACTCTATTTGCTTCAGGTAAATTTTCGAGGACGAAAATTCCTTAAGTGGGGGAGAGTTGTAACGCCCTAAATTCATATCTAGTTAATTATTAATTAATTACAAATATAAGGTAAATTGATGACATGTTATTGTGGTTCATGAGCATTATGGTGGAATTATATCAATAATATTGATGGTAAGAATAATTGTATCACATTATTCAAATAATTATTATTATTTCAAATAAGAGTGTTAGAAGCCTTGAGGGTATGATGGTCATTGGTGAAGGATAAGCGAGGGTAAGATGGGAAGAGCACATTTAGGGGTATTTTGAGTTAAAATAAGGAATAGTGAGGGGAGTTTTCATTATTCGTGTTATTTTGGTTGAAAGAAAGAAAGGAGTGCTCTAAAGAACACAAGAAGAGTGGAGGAGGCTAGAGCATAGAGGGATTTTCGGTGAAACTTCAAGAGAAGATCGAAAGAATCAAGACTCTAAGGTATAGGGAGTATCACTTTGCAATATTTTGATATAAAAATTAGGTGTTGGTGGGTAATTGGGGTTTTGGGGAAAACCTAGGAATTGGAGGTTAGGGATGATGGATTTTGATGATTTGCTATATGATGATTGTTGTTATTGACGTATATGTGATAGTTATAAGTTATAATAACATAATCTGTGGTAATTTATGGATAAAATCTGGTTTAGGGGTGTTGAATCGCAGATGGAGAAGTGTTGTTATCGCAGGGTTTTTCTGCCAAAATCGCAGAGGGAGCTTAGCGCGGTCTGGAGAAATTTCGCCTGCTCGAGGTAGTGAGTAGCGCGCTTAGCGCGGGTGGAGCTCGCTTAGCGCGACCTAGGACTGAAAAATGTTATTTTATTGACTTAAAATTCATGGAAAATATTTGTTTTATATTATAGTAATGTTGTGATGTTGCTGTAAATTGCTGCTATGTGTTGACGTGTTATATGATGATTATTTAGAGATGAAAATGATGACAGAAGTAGGATGCGTGAGAACTTGTAGCTAGTATGATTTATCTGATTGATTGAATGGATGTTGTTTTGATGAGTACGAGTAATATTGATATGAATGTTGATGCAAACAATGATTTTAATGATGATTATGATGATGTTGTTGCATAATGCATTCATGGCATTCTATGATGGGACTTCGGTCCGTTATTTTGGTGGCTTCAATCCCATTGTGCGGATTGGAGTATTTTGTGATGTGCTCCCTTGTGGAGGGTTGATGGCCTAGTGTCCATTATTATGATGATTTCGTACCACATGCATTATTATGATGTTGCATTTCATTCTTGGTGGCATTGCATGATTGCATATGAGTGATATTGGTGACGTGATGTTTTATATGATGGTTTGGGTGAGTCGCTGTAGTATTTGATAAAAACAACTGTTGCCCTATTAATATCTTTTCTTTATATGATTTATATTGAATTGTGATCACTCGCCCTGCCTGTTTGAATGTTGCCTCTACGTGGGTAACGTGCAGATAACCAAGATTAGTTCGGGGTGCGTGAAGAGTTAGATTTGGAGTCAGTTTCTTTTCAGTTGAGTAGAGGGTGTGTCTTGCTCTGATTATGTAACATCGGGTCGGGAACATTGTGAACCTCTGAGTTCTATTTTACTTGGTTTAACGGATGCTATTATCGTTTCTTTAAGATGTTTGAAGTTTGATTTGATTGAAATAAAGTTATTCCGCTGTGATGTTTTGAATTAAATTGTTGAAAAACCCGTATTACGAAGCAGGATTGTTATCAAGATGTTTTAAGACAAAAATGTGACGCCTTTCTATGTTGTACTCTGATTTTAAGTGATTATTTTACCGTGTATTGTATGTGGGGTAAAAGGGTGTTACAGGTTGCAGTTGGAGTCGAGCCCATCAAACCATAAGGTTTCAATCCATTCCAAGCACATCAACACATTCCTTGAAGTGTAGGGAAGTTGTCCAGATCATCAAAACACTTTTATAACAGCTACAACTGAGGATTCGAGTCCTTTGTAGCGAGCGATTTTTGTCGGTGACGCGACCACCTTATTGCTGAAGTTTGGGTTTTCTCCTCGTGGAGAAAGGGTGCTACTTTCTGATTTCTTATTTATCCCGTGAAGCTGGAAGGAAAAGGGAAGGTATCTAAAACTAACCTTGCATGCGAATGTTTAACTGAACAAACGCTTTAAAAGAGATTGGGGGGTCCGGGGTCAGGTTATACAATGGGTAGTTGTCAATTACCCATCCTATATGTGGTTATCCACAGGATGTTAGCTTTTAGGTTTTGCTTTGTAATTGATAGTGTTTATCTATTGATGGGTTGGGAAAGTTTCTTGGGAAAGTATGACTGGGAGAGTGAGTTTTGTTTATGTTTTGGGTAAGGTACTGGACCTAAGCTTTTGATTAGTATGCTTTCTAAGATTTCATAATCTTATGCCTACGTATTCCTGCAACAGGGAAATCCGAGCGATCGTAGTTCCTCCTATTCTATGGGAGGAAAGAGATTGTTTTGGTGTCTTGTTCAAAGCCCAAGACATGAAGCTAAAGGTGGTTTGTATCTTGTTCAAAGCCCAAGATGTGAAGCTAAAGGGTTTTGGCTGAGAGAGAATTTGTCATCTCTAAAGAGGAATTGTTGATGTTTGTATGTTGTGAGCAAAGCACAAATTTGATGTTAAAAGGTTGATTGACTCAACCGGGGGTTTCTTTATACAAAGCCTAAGAGGAGGCGGGAAGTTTGACTTTTCTGGGGAAAATGTTCTTTCGGTCTTGTACAAAGGCCAAGATTGAGGCTAAAAGGGATTTTGACTCCGTTAAGGAGAATGTATCTTGTATAAAGCCCAAGATGGAGGCTGGAATGGTTTAACTCAACAAGAGAGTGCTTTTATCTGTCTTGCATAAAGCCCAAGACGGAGGCTAAAAAAGGTTGACTCAACAAGAGAGTCTTGAATGGGTGATTGACTCAACAAGAGAGTCTTGAACGGGTGATTGACTCAACAAGAGAGTCTGAAGGTTTGATTGACTCGACAAGAGAGTCTTTTATACTCAACAAGAGAGTGATTTACTGTCTCGTACGAAGCCCAAGATTGAGGCTAAAAGCAGATTGACTCAACAAGAGAGTCTTTTATACTCAACAAGAGAGTGTTTTATATGTCTTGTACAAAGCCCAAGACGGAGGCTAAAAAGGGATTGACTTAACAAGAGAGTCTTTTATACTCAACAAGAGAGTTTTTACTATCTGTCTTGTACAAAGCCCAAGACGGAGGCTAAAAGTGGTTGACTCAACAAGAGAGTTTGAAAAGGTTATCTCTGCTGGGGAAAATCATTTGTACAAATCCCAAGAGGAGGCTGACTTACTGCTGAGGATTAGATCCATAGGCAGGCCCAAGGGTGGGGAACTCTCATGAGAGAGACCGAGTTTCTGCTGGAGATTTATCCAGTGTGATCGGTGTTTTTTCCTATGCTTGAAAGGAACTTGAGAATGTCTTTGAGACTCAAGAGGTTTAGACTGTCCAAGTCTAGAGTTTTATCTTTTGTACAATGCCCAAAAGGAGGCGTGGCCATTAAGGGATGAGTATCAACCCTACAACGGCTGGAGGTTTGACGCGGGAAAGACTGCTCTAGCAAAGGATGACTAAGTTCTATCTTATACCTTTAAGAGGTCGTCAGGGTCCTTGTATTAAGCCCAAGAGAAGGCATGAGAACTTTTAAGAAGCCGAAGGGTCCTTGTACAATGTCCAAGAGGAGGCGGGGATGCTTTTAGAAAGCCTATGGGTCCCTAAACCAAGAGAAGTTCAAGAAATGCAATTCACAGAGAAGAGATCATTCTAGGAAAGTTCGAGAATTTGGAAGAAACTCAAGAGATGCCATTCACGAAGAAAAGAACATCTCTGGGGAGTTAGAGTTTCTTTGACAATTTCTAAGGGTGACAGTCTGAGAAATGGATCGCCGAGAATACTGTCTTTCTCTTTGTTCCATATTGTTTAACCCCAAAAGAAGGGAAGACTGTATTTGGAAATCCTATGGGGATCTAGTTTTGTTTGTATTTAAGAGTGACCAACAAGGCTTTACCTAGTGCTAGACGTAGTTGTCGGGGAAAACTCTAAATAACTATACTAGTATTACACAATGGATCTGTGACAAGTATATAAAAGGATGTGAAAGAAGACTTACAGTGAAACAGCCCCACAATACAGTTATATACATATGAAAGCGGTAAATGGAAGCGGATAAACACTTACCCGTTGTAGAGCTTTCATGCTCTTTTGTTAGTTGTTCCACAAAGAAAGTTTTGATAACAACATATATTTGAATTCAAAATCAAAGGAGAAAGTGCTTTGAAAAGATTGTTGGGGCTTACAGCTCGAGGAGAGGCCCATGTTTTAACGATGATCGCACCGTTGTTTTGAAAACTGTACAGACACTACTACAAAACGCGTAAACAACGACGCCATGCTCACAACGCTTCATCCCTACACTGTTGTGACATATCTAAACTAAAGCGCGGTTGTATTTTATTTGTTTATTGAATAAAACTTATCTGTATATAACAACGGTTGTTAAACCAACCAAGGTGATTATCTGTATATAACAACGGTTGATAAATCAACCGTGGTGATACCTTCAAGCTTTCATGTGTTTGAACCTCAGCGCATTCATATATATTATTCCTTTTATGTTAAAGCGCGCCTTTACTTTTTTATTTACTTTTAATTAAAAAAAATTAAAAGTTATGACTACGGTTGTTTATATACACCGTTGTGATATATTTTGTATGTTTTTTTAATTTTTAATTCTAAAAATAACTCTGGCGCTTTAATATGAAATTTCATTATGTAAATAATATATCATAACGGTGTAAATTCTTGACCGTCGTAGTAGCTTTTCAATATTCTCCAACCTAACTAGTTTCATTGTATCTTCAGTCTCCTTTTTTCCATTGAAAATATAAACCAGACGAAACGTTACACGATTTCAACCCTAAACCCTAACATTCAATACACGATTCCACCAAAGCTTGCATCATCAGTATCCATTTGTTGTCATTTTCATCATCATTATCACGATCGTGAAGAAAATAGAAGATTACGCACATACCAACACCGTCGTCATCATCATCACCGTCGAGAAGGAAGATAACAACAACACCGTCATTGTCGTAAGGAAGGAAGACAACAACAACACCAACATCGTTTACTTCGTCGTCACGTTTAGGGTACGTAAAATATTTTCCCTATGCATCTACAGTAAAATCTTTTGCCATTGTTGTTCATGTTGTTGTTGTTGTTTTTGAACTTAGATGTCGACCTTGTTGAGTTCTTCATCAGAAACCAGCGAAGAAACTCAAACAAATGAAAGGTTAGCCAATGAAACTCAAACAACTGAAAGTCAAACGAAAATATCACAAAGAGGTATCACAATGATACCCTAATTCACATCAGTCCGCAACTCATCTGGTGAAAAAATTCTGATCGAGTTTGATTCGCACTACAGATTAGTGGATTGTCCACATTACGCTACTTTTAGGAGTTATGTTGCGTTCCTTGCACGTAGCAAAGTCAGAATACTGATTGATGATTGGAGAGAAGTGGATGTTAATGTCAAAGACAGCATATGTACAGCCGTTAAGGTATTTCATACTATAACTAGTAACTGATCCGTGCTTTCGCACTGGCCGGTCTGTATGACGGTTTTGATAGAGTATTGAGTGATTGTTTGATACAATTAGAAAAATAAATATTAAAATGTAATATAAAAATTGCAAAGAAACAAAAAGATGCAAAGATTAGTAGACATAAATATTTATATTAATAAAGAAAGAATTGATATGAAAGAGGTAAAAAAAAAAATATTTATCAAGACTTGTTTAAAAAAATGTATGTTGAATTTATGTATTTTTAAAAAAACAAATTAAAGGAAAAAAAGAGAAAGGAAAAAAAGGTTAAGTGAAATGGTCACAAATTAAAGGAATAGTATTGGGCCGCATGAAGTGAATTGGATTGTGTAGTCCATTAGCACCATAACTGCATAAAATAAGAGTTGTGATTGAAATGGGAACAAAACGCAGACGTTGTTTGTGGTGTGGTTTGTGTAACGGAATGAAAGACCACATAGCAAATTGGAGGATTGGAAGAATGGCGTCAACAACAATTGAAATCTCAAGCGGGTACGTATGCAGAGCTTCAATGGACCTTCGTTGACTCCATGTTTGTAGTGTATGGTAGTTATTTATTTTTTGTTGAAACACAGGTCTTCATCAGAATCAGAAATGGACGAAGATTTCATCAAGCGACATTGAAAGCAATGTGCGATGAAGCTAGTGGTGGGAGTTTTGGGAAAAGAGTTGCTGGAAGGAGAAAGAAGATACCGACTGGTAATCATCGAGATGGAAAGACCGAAAAGGATCCAGGATCGGTTCGATCGGAAGGAGCGGGAGAAAGGAATCGAGAATCCGTGGTCGTTAGATCCCAACAGTTGAGGTATATTTCGTGAATAGATCATTGCATGCACGGTTTTTTTTTAAAAAAAAGTGAAAGAAGAAAGTTTGAGTCGTTTACTGCACTTTTGAAATGGTGTTTTAGTTGTTGTATATGTTGCACATGTTAGAGTTTTAATACTTTTTGATTTGTTTCAGGAATGAATCAATTAGGATGGGTAAGAAAGAGTCGTTGCAACAGAAGGCATTCCAAGTCAATGTTGCTGGGAAATCGGAGAGTGATCGCAAACGTTTAAAGTTGGCTGATTATAAAGGCAAAAGCAAATCAAGGTAAACAATGTCATAGATTGCATTGGGGGTGGATGTTTGCACATTTAGGATACAACTGTGTAAACGGTGGAAATAATCAAGATTTCTTGAAATTGATATTGTCTTAATAACTTCTAAAAAACTGTTCCAAATATCAGGTGTGGAGATGTCGTAGCAGTTAAAAATGTAATACCTCCCCGACAACATTTTTTTAGAATCAGTGTTGCGTCGAAGTCAATTGTTGAAACAACGGGTTCAAGGATGGAAAGAGTTGGCGGGAAAAGCACGAAAGGGTAATGTTCTAGGAAGTGTTAGGAAGTAATATATACTTTGATGATAGGCATGTAGTTGGCATACACTCGAAATAGCCTTATCTATGTAGTTGAATGAATATCAAATATGTATGAGAATAAATATGTTGGAAATGATGTTGTTGTATGTGTTTAAAGTATTTGACTTTGGGTTACCTCTATAATGTTTTACAAAAATCATGTGCTGCATGTTAGGATGTTGTAATACAATTGAATCCATTGTAGGAAACAATCAATTCGGGATGCTGAAAGACATACAACATTGGCAGACAGGGCATTAAAATGCAATGTGGGCGGCAACTCAGAAGCTGATCCAAAAAGTTTAAAGCCTCCACATTATAAGGGAAAAAGTAAATCACAGTATGATTATTGATATTTAGCTTTTGGGTTTTTTGGATGAATTTGTGAATGTGTTATAAACATATAATAGTGTATTTCAAAACGCAGGGATGGAGAAATTTCTCTAATTCCTCCCCCACTGAAGGCTTTCGATATCGGTGTTGCTTCTACCCCAAATGTTGGAAAAAAAGGGATCAAAAATGAAAAAAGTTGGAGGAAAAAACATGAAAGGGTAAAGTATTAGAAATTGTTAGCAATGAATATAAATATGTTGCGGCTATAAGTTGTTTTTGCTGCTACGTTTTTAAATGTGGTAGATTCGAAATATACTTTTATGATGGTGGTCTAGTTTTATATTTGAGACTTAATAATGCTGTTGGTTGAAAAGATGCAGAACTTTTAAATATACATAAAGGTTATATGAAAGAATGATTTTTTGTCTTAGGTTCTGACTTTGAAATATTAATGTATTGCAGAAACGATGTTCTTCGAACTGGCAAACCATTATATCAAACACAAAATGGACTGAAGTTTGAATCCAGTTATCATTCAAAACTAGTACAACAATGTTCAAACATTGGAGAAGTCCATGAAAAAAGAATGGCGAGGTATGAAGTGTTTCATTGTAGGCAAAACAGATGCACTTGTATTATTGAACGTTAGAATGTTGATATATAATATGTTGTGTTACAATAGTAATGTATATCATGTTGTGCTTAAATGTTGAAGTCACTACGATTTAGTAACAGTAAGTGATTTAAATAGGGTACACAATAGTTTTGTAAACCATATTAATAGTAATTAGTTGTGTCTACATGTTTGAAATGCAGGCAAGAGAAACTAACGTTCTTGGAAAGAGAAGAACTGTGGCAACTTCGTTTAAGGTTGGCGAAAGCTTTCATGGACCCGAATATTAATAAGCATAGCGGTGATTCCGAATATGAAAATGAGGAACATTCTGAAGATGAATATTTTTAGGAAAAAGAAATCACTGGTGGTGATGTTGCTGGTAACCAAGTTTTGGTAAGTTAAATATAAAAACAAAAACAATTTTATTTTGTTGACTGAGTTGTTGGATTGAAAATGTTTGTTTAATGTTCATAGCATTTTACAAGAGAAATAACAAAAAACTGCCTCTACTGGAATCAAAAAGCCATAGAGTTTATTGATGATGACACTGGGAAGAGCTACTATGGGGAGGTTCGTTGTGCAAAAAGACACCGAAAGATATTTAAGAAAGAAAAGTATATCGGTAGTGGTTGGTATGAGTATCCCAAAGCGAAGAAGCTTAAGAAAGGGGATAAGCTTGGATTTTTGATAACATCTCCGCCATATGAGTTGTATGTCTCATTGCTTAACCGTTGAGCAAAAATTGGGAAAGGCAGTGTACTAAGTAATGTTTTGGCAAACAATATGTTGTATTTTGTTTATTTTGTTGATGGCACTTTTTATATTTACAGTTATGCTTATGGATCTATTTTGATTTTGGTAGCATGTAAAGTAATTCTCATTTTGTTTGTGGTACTTGTGCATTACCGCAGAAATACGTAATGGTTTTCACGAAAGTTATGTATGAAACCGAAACATATTTATGAAACCTTCAGTAATGTTTTGTATGAAACGTTGAGGTTATGGTATGTGTAGTCTTATATGTTAAGCATGTTAAGATCTAAGTTTAGGAATAGTGTTAAAAATTTGAAGCATTTGTGTAAATAAAATGTTGTCACTTAATGAATAGAATTATGACTGGGAATAACAAAACCATACGAAATTGATGTTATGAATTAAGGAACCATGTATGCATCAATAAGGCCAGAGTATACGGTGTAATTTTCACTTAAGGTGTAAACCAAATGTTTATAATACTGACCATGAATTTTCATTTAAGGTGTAAACCAAATGTTTAGAATACTGACCATGAAGTTTAAAGCATTAAAATAAATGTGACCAAAATGAAAGGCTATATTTGAACACATCAAAAACTTGTACGAAATCAAAAAAATTAGACAGAAGGGTCCATTGCAATGTCACCCATAAACTGAAGCAAAACATAAGTCCGACATCAAACCAATGGAGATTGCAATGTCCAAAGCACTGCCACAGTAAAACAGAAAAAAAATAGTTTGATAGTGTATGAATGAATATTTTAGATACAGAACATAAACAAATAATTGATGAATGAGTTGTACCTTTTATAAGTTATGGAAAACTTCTTTGTAAACCACATTTGTTGTTAATTGTTTTCCCATATTTTGTTCATCATGTACCAAAATTTTGATTCCTTTTTTAGAGGTCACCCTTGAAATAGCAACATAAATTTGGCCATGGCTAAAAACGTCCCGAGGCAAATATAATCCAATCCAATCAAGAGATTGACCTTGTGATTTGTTGATGGTCATAGCATATGAAACAATGATTGGAAATTGTCTTCTATTCAATTTAAATGGCCAAGGTGACTGTGATGGTGACATATCCATTCGTGGTATGTAAATGATATTTCCATGACATTTACCACCCATTATCCATGCCTCAAGTACATGATTTGCCATTTTTGTCACAACTAAACGTGTATCGTTACACAAACCATCGGATTGATCAAGATTCCGCATTAACATAATTGGAGTTCCAACCTTCAATTTAATGTGATGTGCGGGTAATCCTGAAGTTCTTAGAGTACTGAGAAATTCAGGACTTAACAGTTCGATTACGTTTATGTCATGTATTTCAGATATGCCAATTGAGTTGGAGCTATAGTAGTCTCTTGAATCACCTAAAATGAATGTAACAATTAATGTTGTATAATTTACAAAGTTATATAAATTATGTACTTTATGTGGAAGATTATTCGTTTAAGAAAAAAGATAAATGAAAACATGTACCTGGCATTAGAGCAAGAACATGATCATTGATTTGATCAACTGTTTCAATTGTTGCTGCTAAAATAACTCGACTCTTAAGAAAATCATATGAATGATATTTTTCCAAAAATGACGGATATGTACTACGCAAAATAGCCTCTATTGGATCTTCAAAGTCTGATATTAATATATCTGGAGGTATATCAAAATCCGCATATCCGTCGTTTGGCTCATTAATTTTTCCCTCACCAAGATTCAACAACCATTTTGAAAAATGTTCGATTTCAAGGCATTCCGTTGGATTTTTACCACTTTGAAGTCTCAGATTTTTCGTAAGTGTAAGAACCTCACACTCATTCCAAATGTTTGACGCATTTAAAGCACTGTGTACAATATCCGAACGTGTTCCTCTTGGTACAACTGGTAGAATTTGTCTAAAATCACCTCCAAAACAATGACCTTCCCACCAAAGATGGATTTAGAATTAGGATGGTTACCCATAATGTCTCTTAGTGTTCTATCAAGAGCCTCAAAAGTATGTTTGTGAGCCATTGGTGCTTCATCCCAAATTATTAACTGTGTTTGTCTCAACAATTCAGCAAGGTCATCTTTCGGTTCAATATTACAAAGAGAATTTTCTAAAGTAGGTACTGGAATCTTGAACTTTGAATGAGCCGTTCTCCCTCCAGGGAGCAAGAGTGCCGCAATACCACTCAATGCAATGGTTATAACAATTTGATGTTTTGATCTCAAATAACTTGAAAGAGTTCGCCACATAAATGTTTTCCCGGTTCTACCATGTCCTTGCAAGAAGAACACCCCACCTTTTTGTTTGGTTACAACCAAGTTGATTTTATTAAAAACCAAATTCTGTTCATCTTAAAAGAACAGAAAAAACACAACTTTAGTTTCAGCTTGGCCACTGTTGCAATGACATTCCATGTACAATATATACGATAAACATTAATATAAGTATGGAATATTAAGTATGCAATACAATAAATGGAATATTATATTGAAGTCGTGTTTACTGTTACAGTTGGAATATTGCAGTCGTGGAACAATATATATTGAAGTCGTGGAATATATTTTGTAGTCGTGGAATATATTAAGGTGG
The DNA here is from genome assembly GCA_022829125.1 of Lathyrus tuberosus. Classification (NCBI taxonomy): domain Eukaryota; kingdom Viridiplantae; phylum Streptophyta; class Magnoliopsida; order Fabales; family Fabaceae; genus Lathyrus; species Lathyrus tuberosus. Next base: position 6,041,085 of record JALAZF010000020.1, on the reverse strand, counting down.
TGGAATATTGCATGGCATAATAATAATAATAAAATACTGGTATGTAATATTACAGTTGTTGTTTTAGTTACATCATGTTACATCATTAATAATAAATAAGTGTTGGGCGAATATTAGTTTAGTTACAGCATGTTGTAATAAGTATAGATTGTCATGTATGATAGCCATGCCTAAAAACAATTAATGGTATGTAAGGCTGTAACTTAATACCTGTTAGTGATGCAAACAAAGATACGAATTCTATTTTAAGTGCAGAAACATCATAATTTCGTTCGTCATAAACCAAACGATTACCGAGTTGTTCTAAGACATAACCATTTGGATATGGAATTGGTTTGAAATCCTTCAAAGTCCGCCTATTTCCTTGCAATATCTTTTCAATTTCAACTAATGTCAGATTCTGAATTTCTTCATCACTTAACTCAAGATCTGTAATAATAAGCTAGATTTAATTAGCATTATTTGGACATAACAAAATTGCTTTCTAAGTGTACACAAAACTAAATATGTAATTCATAAATTGAAGTTTAATTAACCTTTACCTGAATTGGAAGATAAACTTCTTTGTTCATGTAAAATCATATCAGATAACAAAATCCAAGTACTATTCCATACATGAGCTGGTCTATTGACGGCACCCGACAATAACATAATGACAAATAATTTTCTCAAGAATCCCCCAGAACCCCATTGACTTGTTTCTTGAATAGCCAAAATAAATTCCTTGTCATCTTCAAGGAATCCCATTGCAAAGCATGCATCTCTAAAAGTAAAGTATTGTGTATCACCAACTTTTCGAATGTTCTTGTAAGTTGTTGGTCCTTTTACAACCGTTAGCATCATCCTCAAGTAGAATAACTCACCTGTTGTAGGTGGAACCCAAATCAAGCGGCCTATTGTAAAACCATTTTTCCTTGGTTTCCAACATCTATTTCTTTTATCATAAACAAACTTAGATACAAACTGACCATATGTGAGGGATCTTGCTTCTTCAAACTTTTCATTTGCAATCAACCAAGCAGTAAACATGGATTCGGTTACACTTGCTTTTTCAATGACGTTTTCCATCGTGGCATGGTCGGTAAAAAAAACGGCTTTCTCCCCAACAAAATGGTAGAACATACGTTCCACAGCCGGTTTGCGTCCATGAATTTTAAAAGAGAAAATTCACCAACATGCCTCACTTGGTGAGACATACCGACAATCAAGATACTGTTGGATTTCATCTATAGCCCCTCCTGAATTTGAATTTCCTCCTTTGGATTGGACAATTGATGCCGTAATTCTATCATAGCCTTTGTGAATATATTTGAATAAGTACTTTATGGCCGAGCATTGGTTGCACCATTCCATATTTATGTGTGCTTGAAACTTCAACAACAACCTTGTGTTGTATGGCACAACATGCCTATTGTCAAGGGTAACTCCGTTTTTCACCACGGTTTTAGTATTTGACCTTCTTCTATATTGAGGGTAACCATCTTTGTCAACAATTGTTGTCTCATTGAACTTTTTTGGAAAGAATTTTGAACATTTCCTATTTTTCATGCATGGTGAAGACATTCGCGCCAATCCACATGGACCATGAATCATATGTTGCTTCACCAAATTATACAGCCTTGGATGTAATTCTGGATCAGGTATTTCGCAGGATATGATCTTGTCAATATCAGAAGGGTTCGAATACTTACTTTGAGGATGCAAGAATATTAGTATGTGGGCATGTGGTAGCCCTCTCTTTTGAAACTCAATTGTATATATGACTATTAAGGAATTAAATAGTTAGAGCAAATTTATAAACATGTAAGTAATGGCAAATTTACAATGTATAAAAGTAACATTAATAAAAGTTAGAGCAGAAATTTTCTTCTAGTAAATTGGTTTGTAATATAGCAGAGGTGTATTTATTATTGAAAGCAAAGTCTAATGCAGTAACTGTGACAATAATTGGAATGCAGAGGTGTATTTCTTATTAAAATATAGAATGCGACAATAATTGGAATGGAACTGCAATAATTGTGTCCACATGCATGCAACAGTAACGAAAGTGGCTTTTATAAATTAGGTGCCTTTAGAATAACATGTATGGTGGTATGTACAGTCACCTTACAAAATGGACTTTACACATGTATATTGACAAATATACATTTACAGATCCAGTGGGTTCTATGACATCCTTTGGTCATGTAAGTGACCATAACATGTGACAGATCTTCTAGTCAGAATGCAAACAATGGATTTGCAAAAAATAAAACAATAATACTTACATGCTAAGACCCTTCCAAGAATATGCCGGCGCGTAATATCAAACATCAACTCGTCAAATTTAATTTTGAACACCAGCGATACAATATCTGGACGATCGTGCGGCTTTAAATTATATATTGCACATTCTCTCACAATTTCTGGCCAATTAGGATTACAGGTGAAAGTCAAAAACAAATCCGGAAACCCAACTGTACTTGAGATAGCCATATGTCATACCCCAAATTTTGACCACTAAGATTTCCCATCATTGTGAAAATCATCATCACAATATGGAGGAACCATCATACTTCATCAGTCTCCCCAAAGATGGGTGAGCATCCACTACAATCAAAATTAGGGTTTCAAGCCCTCTCGGAGCCTTTAGACAAATGATCAATCAAGGAATGACATGATCTTCAACTTGTCTAACCTCTCAAACATCCAAAAAGGATCAAGAGGACTCCCACATCAAGAATTAACCACAAGAGTGCAACATTTCAAGTGGATCAAGCCGCAAGTTCATCTAATACAAAGTCAACTGACGCAGAAAGTCAAAGTTTAACTTTTGGTCAACTTTGACCTTCACAAACAATTACTCAAGAAAATATGATGGATGATTTAATTTGATCAAATTTAAATCAAGAAATCATGCAAAATTGTAAAATTGATCAAATTGAAAGAAACTTAGAAAGTTTTTCTAAGTTAAAATCATGTTCAAGTGCACAACTTTTCAAGGTTGTAACTATTGATCCAAGCATCCATTGATTTTGAGTAAGAGCTACTTTTAAAGAGGGTATTTGATACTTCAACATTGTAGAAGGAATCAACTCAAAATATCATAAGGATTGAAAGAGATAAGTGATCAAAGTTGGGAATTCTTAACGTCCAATGTTCTGACATTGCATAGGACATCATTAATATTTTTTTTGCAAGAATGCCCCAACTTCAAGGACATTTTTCTCCATGATCCAAGTTGAACCAGGTCTGGAGTCAAACATGAAAGTTGAAGTACATTATCTCAGCTTTCCAGAAAGATGTAGAACGTCCTTGTAGCATACTTGAGCAGGGAGATATGATTTTCGCAAAAAGCATTGATAAAGCAGAATTTTCATGACAGCTTTTAGGACAGATTTGACTACACAAGTTCAAGACCATTTTTGATGACTTTGCAAGCTGAACCGAGACCAAAGTCAAACATCAAAGTTAAAGTATGTCATTAGGGCTTTCCGAAATGTATTATAACTCCCATTAATTCAACTTTAGCAAGGAGTTATGAACCTCGCAACAGGCCTTGCTCGAGCTGATTTTTTAGGACAGATTTTGTGCACTTTTCTTGTGCCACCCAATTTTCAAGCTTTGTCACCATGCAAGACAAGCATCAAAGATGCAATTCACTTCAACTCAAAATATCATAGTGGATTAAAATATACAAGTGATTAAAGTTTGGAATTATTAATGATCAAAGTTGTCAAATGTTTCAACATTTCATAGGACATCATAAAAATTTTTCTAGCAAGAATGTCCCAACTTCAAGGATGTTTTTCTCCATGATCCATGTTGATTCAAGCCAAACCTTGAACATCAAAGTTGAAGTACGTTGTCTCAGCTTTCTAGAAAGTTGTAGAACGTCCTTGTAGCATACTCGAGCAGGGAGATATGATTTTCGCAAAAAGCATTGATAAAGCAGAATTTTCATGACAGCTTTTAGGACAGATTTGACTACACAAGTTCAAGACCATTTTTGATGACTTTGCAAGCTGAACCAAGACTAAATTCAAACATCAAAGTTGAAGTACGTCATCTAAGCTTTCCAGAAAGTCCTAGAACGTCCATGTAGCATACTCGAGCAGAGAGTTATGAATTTTAAAATAGGGCTTGCTGCAGCTGATTTTTAAGACATGTTTCAGGACAGATTTGCACACTTCTTATGCCACACGAATTTCCAAGCCTTGTCATCACTTTGGACACCACTGAGGATCAAATCTAAAGGGGACAATCACTGAGCCAAACCTCCAAAGTCCTTGGAACAAGAAGTAGCATGTTATTCCTAAAAATCCCTAAAAGAGGGACAAGACTCCAATTTTGGATTGGAGCATTTAATAGATGCTTAGAGGTGGCATGGACTGACATATTTACAACTGAATTCAGTTCAGATTCCTCCAACAAGCAGGGAACCAAAGCTCTGTGATCTAACCTCTAGTCAATGGCTAGAGGAGACTTGGATTTTCATTGGCCAACATTGGCCAAACCTCTGCTGCAGTTGTCATTCACTGTTGCTGCGAAAATAAACTTGCTCTACTATAAATAGAGCTCATTTATGTTCAGTTTGAGTACACCAAAGCCATCAAACAGATGCTTTCTTCAAAATCTCTTCTTTCACCTCAAATTTGCCTTCCAAAGCAAGTAATTCTGAGTTTTTGAGTTAGAGAGCAATTCCACTCAAACTAATCACACACACGTCATATGTATCATATGTAAGTTGTGCAAACTATCACAAGTGACCTGTAATCACAAAATCACAAAGTCACTTCTCAAAACCTCAAAATGGCACTTTTTTGCATTTTTCAAGCCATGTCTTGATTCAGTCACTTACCAAACCAGATAAAACCTCAAACACACTCCAAATATAATCCTTAAATTGTCCCAAATGGTTCCCAACATCTGGAACACCATTTGAGGGAGTTGCTATTTTGGTCACTTTTAACCCCTTTTGCAAGAAAGGGACAGTTTGTGTTTTTGCAGGTACCAGCTGATTCCAACAATCCTAAAAGCTTCTAAGAGGTCACTTGAGGATGTCCAAAGCATCAAATCATTTCTGGAACAAAGCACTTGGTAGGTTGCACAAAATCTCCAAAAAAAGAGGTAAAATTCATAACTTGAATTCTTTGAATCATGCTTTCCTTTGATATCCACATACATGCATCGTATTGAACAATTCTTGAAGCAAAAATGTAGTCCTTAATGTGTATGTTATGATCCTCCTACTTTTTGCACTTTAACATGTTTATATGTGGAGTTTATGTTGTTTTAAACTTAAGGTGAAGATCTGGTTTTTTGCCTTGTGTGTGATGTACATTAAGTTTCAGTATGTATGAGTAATACCATTGGATTCCTTGCGAAAAATTGGTCAAGATAGGTTTTTACGGATTTCAATTTCGTTAAAAATTGAGAGAGTTATGAATGTTTGAAAATTTGATAAGCAAAGATGTTTAAACTTAAGGTGCAGATCTGGTTTTTTGCCTTGTGTGCGCTGTACATTAAGTTTCAGTATGTATGAGTGATACCATTGGATTCCTTGCGAAAAACTGGTCAAGATAGGCTCTTCCGGATCTTAATTCCGTTAAAAATTGAGAGAGTTATAAGTGTTTGAACTTTGATAAAAAAGATGTTGAAAACTCATGAAAGATGTCGAATGTGATGTTGTGACATCTTTCCTCTTTTTCTTAGTTTATCTTCAAAACTCAACCAATTCTTTCACATAGAAAAAATCATCATTTTCAAAATCTGTTTTACACACTTCTTATTCATACACCAAAATATTTTATTCCACAAAAAAATTAGTTTTATATTATTTATTTAATATAATTAGTATTTTTGTGAATAAATTCCTTTTTAATGTTTTTAAAACATTTTAAAAGTGAATTCTCATATTGAAAATCAAGATCAAATGAATTTTATTTTATCTTGTGATTAAAACATCATTTTTCAAACCCCAACCAAAAATCACAAGTTGCTTATTTGGTATTTTTATCATTTTGTATTGATTTTCTTTTAAGAATTTACTTTTAAAATGATAAAATTAGGATTTCTTCAATTTTCATCATCATAAAACTTTTTCAAACACTCATGGGCCTCTAATAGAGTGTAAGATCCAATCCCTTTGTAAATACCAAAATTTTGGGCCTTAGTCACTTGTATAAGTCCCACGGTGTTTCCAAAAACTCGGCGCTATCGTCGCCCTTTTCAAAATTAACCATTGGGCCTACCCTCGAGTAGTAAGACCCATTTCTTTTCTTAAAACTCACGGGCCTCTTGAGAGAGTGTAAGACCCATCCCTTTGTACAGAAAACCTTTTTGGGCCTCAGTCACTTGTATAAGTCCCTCTGTACAAATTCAACAGTGCGCTCACTGATAAAACCCTGGGCCTCTCCTTGAGCTGTAAGCCCCAAATCTTTTTATTTCAAAGCACTTTCTCCTTTATTTTGAATATACTGTTGTTTTCAATCTTTCTTTGTTGAACAACTAACCAAACAGCATGGAAGCTCTACAACCGAGTAAGTGTTTACCCGCTTTCATTTACCGCTTTCATATGTATATAACTGTATTGTGGGGCTGTTTCACTGTAAGTCTCCTTTCATAAACTCATATATATATAACTGTATTGTGGGGCTGTTTCGCTGTAAGTCTTCTTTCATAAACTCATATCAACTATGTAATAATATTATAGATATTTAGAGTTTCCCCGGTAACTACGTCTAGCACTAGGTAAAGCCGTTTCAATCACTCTTAAATAGTCAAAACTAGATCCCCATAGGATTACCAAACACAGTCTTCCCTCCTCTTGGGGTTAAACAATATGGAGATATGAAAGGCAGCATTCTCTGTGAACCCTTTCATAGACTGTCACTCATAGAAGTTGTCAAAGAAACTCTATTCCCCAGAGATGATCTTTTCTCCGTGAATGGCATCTCTTGAGTTTCTTCCAAATTCTCGAACTTTCCTGACTTTGATCTATTCTCGGTGAATAGCATTGCCTTGAATTTCTCGGGGTTTGGGGACCCACAGGCTTCTTAAAAGCACTTGTCAAAGAAACTATACTCCCCAGAGATGATCTTTTCTCCGTGAATGGCATCTCTTAAGTTTCTTCCAAATTCTCGAACTTTCCTGACTTGATCTATTCCTTGTGAATAACTTGCCTTGAATTTATTGGGGTTTGGGGACCCATCGGCTTCTTAAAAGCAATCGGCCTCCTCTTGGGCATCGTACAAGGACCCACAGGCTTCCTAAAAGCAACCCCGCCTCCTCTTGGGCTTAGTACAAGGACCATACGGCTTCTTAGAAGTATTCACAACCTCCTCTTAGGCTTCGTATAACGATCTCTTCCTCCGGGAATGATAGCCTCCTCTTGGGCTTAGTACAAGGACCCGTCGGCTTCTTAAAAGCTTCCAGCCTCCTCTTGGGCTTCGTACAAATTGTCCCGATGAACTTTTAGAGGTATAGGAACAGAACTTAGTCATCTGCATAGAACAGTCCTTTCAAAGAGTCTACTACTGTTTCTTTAAACATAGTACAAAAGATGAAACTCTAGACTCGGACAGTTTAATATCCTTGAGTCTCAAAGACATTCTCAAGTGACCCCTTCGTTAAATAGGAAGGAAACCCGTAGACTCGGACAGTCTCAATACCCTTCGGATTTCCCGCTTCCTTGAAGAATAGGAATAACCCGGATCCTTGAATCAAATCCTTGAGTACAGTGTTGCTCATACAAGAACTAATTTTCTCTTTCAAAATCAGTATACTGGACCTGTCACTTAACTGAAACAATCACCATAGCCTCCTCTTGGGGTTTGTACAATGATTCTCCCCAGCGGAGTCAAACAACGTTTAGCCTCTCTCTCGGGCTTTGTACGAGACACATAAGAGACTCCCTCATTGAGTCAATCACCTCTTTCACCTCCATCTCGGGCTTTATACGAGATACAAAAAGGTTCTTATTGAGCCAAACAAACTTTTGCCTCCATCTTGGGCTTTATACGAGATACAAAAAAAAACTCTCTTGTTGAGTCAAATAACCTTCATCTCGGGCTTTATACGAGATACCAAAAGACTCCATCGTCGAGTCAAAACCTTTTAGCCTCTCTCTCGGGCTTTGTATGAGACACATATTAGCCTCCTCTTAGGCTTTATATAAGAAAACCACTGGTTAATCCAATTAACCTTTTAGCATCAAAAGTTGTGCCTCGTTCACAGTACACAAACATCAACAACTCTTTCCCCTTCATCTAATCGCTGTAAGCGGCAAGCCTCTGGATCATCTACATCCATGCCACTGTCCCTCTTTTAGCATGAGAAATTCCTAAGGAAAGATAGCATTGCTCTACACTGAGTTAAAGTCTTCTCCTTCAGGTTAAAATCCCCTATAAAGGAAATTATGGCATTGCCGGATTCGCATATCCCGGTTAAAGTAATTCTCCTTTATAACCAGTCACCCAACAGTTGTGACAGACAAACCCTTCTTTAGAGATGACAAATTCTCTCTAAAGTCGAGGTCCTTCAGCTTCACGTCTTGGGCTTTGAACAAGACACAAATAGACTTTTCAGCTTCACATCTTGGGCTTTGAACAAGATACAAATCACCTTTCGCTTCACGTCTTGGGCTTTGAACAAGACACCAAAAACCAATTTCCTCCCATAAAATAGGAGGAACTACGAACGCTCTGATTTCCTTGTTTCGGTAAACGGGAATACGTAGGCATAAGATTGAAAGAAAAATCTTAGCGAGCACACTAAACAAAAACCTAAAATCCCATACTCTCATGTATCTATCAAAAAGCATCAGTCCTAACATCCTAATCCTTGTTCCCCGCTATAAAATCCCAGGAAGAAAGAAAACCGTACTGGTGAAAATACAAATAACCAGTACAAAGGCCCCCCCACATTGATAGCATCCGTAACCTAACAGACTGCTGTTTAAACTCAGTATGCAAAGCAGGGTTAATCGGAGACATCTATTTCCCTTCCTTATTCAGCTCACAATAGGATAAAAAATGAATCGACCTGTAGTGAGCTCAAACTGCAGAGAGCGACCAGCGCTTAAGAACCGCGTCCAAAATCGCTCGCTACAGAAAAATGGCGCCCACCGTGGAGCTCGTCTTTCTTTTTCCTTCTTCCTTTTCATCTCTTGTGTGAATACCACAGATTGGGGCTTCCACCGGGGAACCCATTTTCTGTCAGGAACTTAGGATCCTTAGCTTTAAAGGTCTAGGATGTTTAGGACAAATATATATACTGCTTTTCCTAATTGCTATACGTGTTTATTTTTCTGCTAATGGGAATGCGGGTGATGCCGTATGTGGAAAGATTGAGTATACACTTAAGATAAGTGATGGCGACGGGGTCGACCATCAACCTCAGTAGAGGCTGACCAATGCAACCCATTCTCTCACCTAGACAATGGGCCGATTGTTAAGTCTGAGAAGCTGAGGAGCCAAACCCTTTCATAGTGCGGAAACTATCGGAAATAGTTGTTACGCGATACTACCCTCATTTGAGGCTGGTGATCTATTCTCGGTGAATGGCACTTACTCTAAGATTGCACTACAACTCGCTGGCGATCTGCTTGTTGTTTTGCTTTCCTGGGAGGAGCTGATGATAATGAGTACAGGTACAAAAATCACCCTAGTATAAACCTCTGGGGATGGGTAGAGCCTTGACTTCATGACAACGACCCTTTGACCCCATGTTTTTTCTATGTTTTTGTGTGCTGCATTCATGCATTCTTTTAAAAAAAACATTAAAACATTCAAAAAACCTCTTCTAGTCTCTCTGTTTTTCAAAATTAAACTAAGACTGTGATTTCAAATATCAGAGAAAAGGTTTGCACTAATGGACTTCGGTATAAGGAGAACTCATACGTACACCTTCAAGGTTCCAAAACTAAAGGATTTGAGAAGGTTAGCAAAGATGATCACTAACCCTGAGGCTTTCAAAGCCAAACACGGAGGTTTACTACCACTGTTACGAGTCCATGTGATTGAGGGAATCATGGATGCGCTCATTCATTTCTACGATCCGGTTTATCACTGTTTCACATTCTCGGATTACCAACTCGCACCAACGCTGAAGGAGTATTCTCATCTGATCGATCTACGTATCACAGATCGAGCTCCATTTTCTGGACTGGAAGAAATTCCAAAGAATCAGACCATTGCGAGAGCAATTCATTTGGACGAGTCTGAAGTCAGGACTCACATGACCACTAAAGGTGGCATACAAGGTTTGCCATCCCAGTTCTTGACGAAGAAAGCCCTGTATTTTGCCAGTATAGGAAACATAACTACTTTTGAAAGCATCTTTGTCTTGCTCACCTACGGGTTATTTTTGTTTCCCAACATCAATAACTTCGTCGATATTAACTCCATTAAGGTTTTTCTTATTGGAAACCCCGTACCGACTTTGCTCGCAGATGCGTATCATTCTGTACACTTGGGAAATTTGTACAGCGGAGGGGAGATCGCATGCTGTGTACCTCTGCTTTACAAATGGTTCATTTCCTACTTGCCCAAGTCTACTGCTTTTTGGGATTGCAAGAGTGCCTTACGTTGGTCGCAGAAGATCATGTCTCTTACCAACTCTGATATAGATTGGTGCAATAGTATTTATGAGGGAATCAGAATCATTGATCGTTGTGGAAACTTCCCCAACGTACCCCTCATAGGAACTAAAGGAGGAATCAACTACCATCCGATATTGGTTCTTCGTCAATTTGGATACCCGGTGAGACACATCCCAAGGGGTGTTCATCTGGAAGGTCTTTTCTTCAAGGAAGGAGAAAGTGACAGAGCACTAAAGATGGAAATAGTGCATGCTTGGAAACAGGTTCATAAGAAAGGACAAGAGTCTCTAGGAAAACTGGACTGTGTCTCGGTGGAGCCTTACCTCCATTGGGTACAAACTAGAGCTCTCAAGCTAAAGATGCCTTATCCTCGTTACGGAATTCTTCTGTCGAGGGAATCTGTCATGTACTTCATGACGGAAACTGAAAAGCTTCAGGTTACTCTCAACAAAGTTCAACGGGAAAGAAGGTCTTGGAAGAACAAGTACCGCACCCTCGACGTAGAGTGCATTAGAATACAGCAATTACTGAAAGAGAAAGATGCTCTGATTGAAATTTTGGAGCAACTTGCTGTGGAGAATCAAGATGACCAAAGGAATTTGCTCGCTCCTTTCACTTGGCAAAGGAACGACAACCCGACAATGGCCCAAGAGCCCCGGTCAAAGAAAAGGAAGATACCAGAGTCAGCACCCGATTTCTCTTCAGAGAGGACTCGGGACCCATTAGCTTAGGTTTCTGTTTCTGCACCTTGTAATCTACTGTATTTCCGTTTCTGTAATCCTTTGAATTCAATAAAAAGGGGTTTCCCCACTGTTTGATATTTGCAATCTAATTGTCAAAGTTTATTTTGATTAAACCAAAAAATAATTAATATAATCATTGCATTCATCATTCTCACATCGCGCATTCTTCTTACCTACGAATCTCACGTTTGTGTCTCGGTTCTAGAGTCAAACTGTCTCATTCGTACAATACTCGGGCCAATCGTCAGAAAAAGATGGATGATCTTGAGGAAGAAAATAGAGAGTTGAAGGAAGAGATCGACGCTCTGAGAGAGGATATGAGAAAGCTTCGTAACGACATGCAAGCCATGGCAGAAGCTCAGCTACAAAGAACAGTGATCTCAGAGATCACCTCAATGCCCATAGTGGAGAAGAATGATCTTAGGTATCAGATGCCGAAAGATCGTCCTTGGGGCATGTCTGTCAACTATATCCTGGGAGGATATGTTCCGCCGATCACTGAGGATCAGGGAATCACAACAGAAGCCACTGGGCCTGAAGGTTACAAACTTCGGGAAAGTGAAGATGCCAGGGGCATACTGAAGACTCCTGAAGGTTACAAACTTTGGGAAACACCAAGATTCACTGCCGTAGTCACAGTCCCACCCCCTGTGGTGCACACTGTCCCGGAAGGACAGATTCCACCGATACCTTCTGGTAAGAAGGAAACTATGTTCGATAGAATGGATGAATTCCAGGAACAGTTCTTGGAAATGCAGAAGGAGCTGCAAGCCATTCGCGGTCAGGATCTATTCGGAAAGGACGCCGCAGACCTCTGCTTGGTCCCCAATGTGAAAGTTCCGCACAAATTCCAAGTGCCCGACTTTGAAAAATACAAGGGTAACTCTTGCCCTCAAAGCCATCTGGTGATGTACGCTCGGCGGATGTCAGCTCAGACAGAGAATCAGGACCTACTGATTCACTACTTCCAGGATAGTTTAACCGGTGCCGCATTAAAATGGTACATGGGTTTAAACCGTACTACGATCAGTACATTCAGAGATCTTGGTACTGCCTTCGTCCAACAATACAAATACAATTTGGACATGGCACCTGACAGAGATCAACTCAGATCGATGTCGCAAAAGGACAAGGAAACCTTTAAGGAGTATGCTCAAAGGTGGCGTGAAATTGCCGCTCAAATTTGTCCACCTCTTGAGGAAAAAGAGATGAAAAAGATCTTCTTAAAAACCTTAAGCTCATTTTACTATGACCAAATGGTTGCCAGTGCACCCAGTGATTTCACCGAAATGGTCGGCATGGGTGTACGTCTTGAGGAAGCCGTCCGAGAAGGACGTTTGGTAAAAGACACTGGATCAACGAGCGGTACTAAAAAATACGGTAGTGCTCTCCCTAAGAAAAAAGAGCAAGATATTGGGAATATCTCTCTCGGAAAGCAAAGTCGTCGTTATCAGCCGGTAGCAGCTGTAACTCCTGCTATCAGCCCTGTGCCTATTCCTACGTATCAACCTCAGGTTGCGCTGAGCCAACCTGATCAGCAAAGGACACAACAGCCTCTTCAGCAGGCTCGTCCTCAATACAACAACAACCGTACAACACGGCCACCAGGATTTGATCCTATACCTATGACGTACGCAGAGCTGTTTCCATTCCTGCTAGCCAAGGGGCACATTCAGACTAAGTCCCCTCTTACATTACCGGAAAATCTGCCTTTTTGGTTTAAGGTGGATCAGACTTGCCCTTACCACCAAGGAGGACCAGGGCATAACATTGAGACTTGTCTTAATTTCAAATCCGACGTGCAAAAGCTTGTCAGGAGCGGGGTCTTATCTTTCAAGGATACAAATCCCAATGTTCTTACGAACCCGCTGCCTCAACATGAGAAGGCTGCAGTCAATTTGATTGAGGAAGAGACTAACAATGTCTATCAAATTCATGATGTACTCTTGTTAAAGACCAATCTGGTCAAGATGCATTGTAGACAGAGTGGATATGGCCATGTACCACCTCATAACTATCACTAGTGTGATATCTGCTCTAAAGACAACCAGGGATGTTCTGTGGTGCAAGCAGCTCTACAGGAACAAATGGATCTCAGATGGATCCAAGAGCACCGAGTTCGTGGAGTTAACATGGTCTACACGAATTCTAACATCATTCAGAACCACGATATCCGTGCAATGAATGCCAACTTGATGGCGATGCACTCGAGGCAAAGCCAGTATTATAATCTGCCGTGGCATGATTACAGTTCTTGTCTGACTTGCTCGGTAAACAAACAGGGTTGCTCTTTTGTACAAGAAGCCCTCCAGCGTCAGATGGGTCTTGGATGGATCCAAGACTACCATGATAGGAATTCCTATCAGATCAACATGGTTCAGATCTTTGACATTCGCGTGATGAATACCAACCTGGTAGAATTACATGTTGAGCAGGTCCGACTCGGATTTTTAATATCACATGACTATCAAAGTTGTAAAGCGGGTTGCGAAAATGATCAGGATTGTACCCTTGTCCAGGAGGCACTTCAGCACTTGTTAAATCACTGGTGGCTTCCAATCTATATGGATGAAACGCAAACCCCATTCTTCTTTCCCACGCAGAGTCTGAGGTTTATACCAAGGTCAGACGTCGAAATGATATACGGAAATTGTGATCCGGAAGGATGCCGTGCTCCGCCAAATTCATTAGAGAAAGACACTCTGATGAAAGACAACTTTGACTACACCTACTATGGCCCAATGGATGGCCTGCCAATGTGGCCGCCTTACCCAGGAAACTCGGGGCCAGAAAGTCAGCCGAGCAATGAAAATCAGCTGACTGTCGTTGAACAGAATACCTGTGCCCCCACCATGTCATGGGATCAACACTCAGGTCATCCTGAAGCTACTCAACATGAAGATGAATTCACAACGTTTGCAGGACTTGAATTCATCAACTATGCTTTTCCCGAGGTTAACGTCATCGAGAGGGATGACTCCTCCAGTTCCAAAGAAGTTTGGGACACTCTGGGAGAACCAAGTGGAAAATACGACTATATGGTCAAGTACACCGCTCCCGAAAGCTCTCGTATCAGGCTCGAAGATATCCAGCCAACTGGATAGGGAGATACAGCTGAGAGCATAACTACAATGCAAAATGCAACTGAGGAATTCTCCTACGACAATTCTGCCTGGGAGACAGATTCCAACGATCTTACTCCACCAGAAATCAGCGTTATTTCTGAAGACAAATCAAGGAATGTGCCAGACTTTGTGATTCACCGAGGAGTTCGCCGTCAATGGGTTGCCGTCGAGGTTCCGAAGGTCGTCCGTCAGTCAAAGTAATTCCATCTTTTAACCTTTCACCCTGCCCAGGTGGAACAGATGTTTTGATAGGGCCCGCTTTCTGTAAATTTCCCTCTTCGCTTCGCCCAAAGCGACAGAGTTTTGTTTTATAGGGCTGTAGTTTCAAGAGTCGACTTGTTCATTAATAAAATAACGTCGTTCTGTAATTTCCGCATTAATTGTTGTTTTCTCTTTTTGCTTTTTCAGAAAATGGTAATCCTAAAAAACAATTAACATAAAAACAAGCAGTAACAAAATACACTACACACACTTGCATTTTCCTCTATCTCTTCTAAACACGAATCATCACGTCATGCAGATTGCTTATTTTAAACCCAGTTGAAACATACGATCCGATGCCTTCTCCCAACTTTGAGTTCTCGGTATTCGAGGCTGAAGAAGAAAATGACGACAAAATTCCAGAAGAGATCTCCCGATTACTCAGACAAGAGGAAAGGTCCATTGAACCTCACAAAGAATCGTTGGAAACGGTAAACTTGGGTTCAGAGCAAGAGAGAAAAGAAATCAGGATTGGGGCACTGCTTAATCCAACTGTCAAAGAAAGTTTGATAAAGCTTCTCAAAGAATTTCCCGATGTATTCGCTTGGTCCTATCAGGATATGCCAGGGTTGGATACCAGCATCGTGGAACATCATTTACCATTAAGATCGGAATGTCCGCCAGTAAAGCAAAGGTTGAGACGCACTCACCCGGACATGGCTATCAAAATCAAAGAGGAGGTACAGAAACAGATTGATGCGGGTTTCCTTGCTACGTCTGAATATCCTCAATGGTTAGCCAACATCGTACCCGTTCCCAAAAAGGACGGAAAGGTCGGAATGTGTGTCGACTACAGAGATCTAAACAAGGCAAGTCCAAAGAACGACTTTCCTTTACCACACATTGACATGCTGGTAGACAGCACAGCAAAGTTCAAAATTTTCTCCTTCATGGATGGATTCTCGGGCTATAACCAGATCAAAATGGCGCCGAAAGACATGGAGAAAACTTCGTTCATTACCCCGTGGGGTACCTTTTGTTACAAGGTAATGTCGTTCGGTTTGAAGAATGCCAGGGCAACCTATCAAAGGGCCATGACTACTCTTTTTCATGACATGATACACAAAGAAATCGAGGTATATGTCGATGATATGATTGCAAAATCTATGACAGAAGAGGAGCATGTGACCCACCTGTCGAAACTATTCGAGCGTTTGAAGAAGTACAAACTCCGCTTGAATCCCAACAAATGCACCTTCGGTGTCCGTTCAGGGAAACTCTTAGGGTTCATCGTCAGCCAGAAAGGAATTGAAGTTGATCTTGACAAGGTCAAGGCCATTCAAGAAATGCCTTCTCCGAAAACTGAAAAACAAGTCAGAGGATTCCTGGGACGTTTGAACTACATCTCCAGATTCATATTCCTTATGACCGCGACCTGCTCGCCAATCTTCAAACTGCTCAAGAAGATACAATCATTTGTCACAGACTCTCGGGGCAAATGGACTCCGAATTATGATGGCCCCTATGTGGTCAAGAAAGCTTTCTCAGGCGGCGCCTTGAGACTCGCAACCATGGACAGAGAGGAATTTTCCTACCCCACGAATGTTGATGTAGTCAAGAAATACTTCGCCTAAACTAAAAAAAAAACGTCTCGGTGGATTGAAAACCCGAAAGGGCGGTCTAGGCAAAAGTTAGAGACAGAATAAAAAAAATCATCCCGGTGGATTGAAAACATCGAAGTACAATCCAGGCAAAAATTAGGGATAATGGCAAGTAACTATGTTCAACAGAGGCAAGTACCTCAGCAGCAGTTACATCATCCATCGGAGGAAAAATCCAGTCAAGGTCAACTTCGACAGAAGCTCAGGATGTCCCGAGTTCAAAGTTGGTAGAAGGATAGTGGTCGTTATGTTTCAACGTAGCCCTTTTCCCTGTCAATTACCATTTTCAAACTTTGTATATACTCTTTGGAATCACGCGTTTGGCTGATCTCCATCTTATCAATAAAATTTGAGCCTTTGTGCTTTTGTTTGTAATTTTCATTTGTTTTAGCTTTATATAATGACGTTTTTTAACATGATTAACGATTCTTGAAATAAAACAAAAATGAATTTACTTGATAAAATTTTTTCTGCTTTTAAGATAAAGTCGGCAATTTCTTTTTACTGTTGAACATCAGAAGAACATCAACCGCTTCTCCAGAAGTAAACGAACTTCGAAGTGCAGAATCAAAGTACTCCTTCTAGACCATTACGCCTCAATGAAGGATCAACTGTGTCAGAGACCATGTTTCGTCTGACATTCTCAGCCGAGTTCTCATCTCCTAAGCCCGACCAGCGTCGCTCCCAACAGGGACCGTCTCTACTAAGCAAGGTGGAATTGCTATTCTGAACCAACGGTAATTCTTCGCCCCGCGATGGCCGAGTATCCAGTCATGTTCATCTTTTAGTTTGTGTGTCGCGTCAGTTTTGTCAGCATATACATACATACATCATGCATCATTGATTTGCATTCACATTTCATATTGCATCACTATCACTCTAGTCGGTCTTGTCCCCTAGTGATAGAAGTTCTCTCAATCGAGTTGTCAGTTCTTGCCTCGTCGGGAAATGCTGCGTCTGAACAATCTCTCTCCTCCAGTTTATTTCTGGAATGAAGTTGGCTCCTCGACCACTTTGATAACTTGAACCTCTGAAAAACCAGAGGAACCTTCAGTCAGCATCACTCTTCGCCATTGAAGATGATATCCTTGCTTTCCCGGATTAAGGAAAATCCACAAAGAAAGCCTCGCAATCAGAGATTCGGCAGCATGTCAGTTTCGCTCCGAAAAGACTGCTGATAAAAAGTTCATCGGCACCTCAAAATTGGACCCCATCATATGGTATTTCTCCGAGAAGATCCCGAGAAAAGTATGATGTAAGATCCCAAGCAGAAGGCAGTCTCTCAAGGGACTCGTATTCCCCAAATAGAGTCAACAAATGGCATCTCCAACAGAGAAGTTTGTACACCTCTACAACTCAGACGACTGGGTTCCCCGACAAGTCTGACATCAAAACTTTTTCCATCAAATGGCATCTCCCCAGGAAAATTCGGCGAGAAGTTTGAGGGAAAACCGCTACGCATAGCGTCCCTTGTCAATAAAGTTTATTGACAAAAGAAACTAAGACCAGTTCCTTGGTAGGAAACCAGGATCGAGGGGAAGTTTAAAAAAAGAAACTAAGACCAGTTCCTTGGTAGGAAACCAGGATCGAGGGGAAGTTTACAGAAGAAACTAAGACCAGTTCCTTGGTAGGAAACCAGGATCGGGGGGAAGTTTAAATCAGAAACTAAGACTAGTTCCTTGGTAGGAAAACAGGATCGAGGGGAGGTTTATTTCAACTAAGACCAGTTCCTTGGTAGGAAACCAGGATCGAGGGGAAGTTCGCATTAGAAACTCAGACCAGTTCCTTGTTAGGAAACCAGGATCGAGGGGAAGTTTAAATCAGAAACTAAGACCAGTTCCTTGGTAGGAAACCAGGATCGAGGGGAAGTTTACCTTTTCTAAGCATCATTGCTTAGCAAAAGAAGATGAATGCGTGAACTACCATTCATAACCACCATCAAAATTTTGGGTATTCCGATATTTAATCCTCTTGCACCCCGAATGCCCTAATACCTTCGTCATTCACACCTTCGGGTCCAAGAAGATTAAATAGGGGCATCTGTCATACCCCAAATTTTTACCACTAAGATTTCCCATCATTGTGAAAATCATCATCACAATATGGAGGAACCATCATACTTAATCAGTCTCCCCAAAGATGGGTGAGCATCCACTACAATCAAAATTAGGGTTTCAAGCCCTATCGGAGCCTTTAGACAAATGATCAATCAAGGAATGACATGATCTTCAACTTGTCTAACCTCTCAAACATCCAAAAAGGATCAAGAGGACTCCCACATCAAGAATTAAGCACAAGAGTGCAACATTTCAAGTGGATCAAGCCTCAAGTTCATCTAATACAAAGTCAACTGACGCAGAAAGTCAAAGTTTGACTTTTGGTCAACTTTGACCTTCACAAGCAATTACTCAAGAAAATATGATGGATGATTTAATTTGATCAAATTTAAATCAAGAAATCACGCAAAATTGCAAAATTGATCAAATTGAAAGAAACTTAGAAATTTTTTCTAAGTTAAAATCATGTTCAAGTGCACAACTTTTCAAGGTTGTAACTATTGATCCAAGCATCCATTGATTTTGAGTAAGGGCTACTTTTAAAGAGGGTATTTGATACTTCAACATTGTAGAAGTAATCAACTCAAAATATCATAAGGATTGAAAGAGATAAGTGATCAAAGTTGGGAATTCTTAATGTCCAATGTTCTGACATTGCATAGGACATCATTAATATTTTTTCAGCAAGAATGCCCCAACTTCAAGGATGGTTTTCTCCATGATCCAAGTTGAACCAGGTCTGGAGTCAAACATGAAAGTTGAAGTACGTTGTCTCAGCTTTCCAGAAAGATGTAGAACGTCCTTGTAGCATACTCGAGCAGGGAGATATGATTTTCGCAAAAAGCATTGATAAAGCAGAATTTTCATGACAGCTTTTAGGATAGATTTGACTACACAAGTTCAAGACCATTTTTGATGACTTTGCAAGCTGAACCGAGACCAAAGTCAAACATCAAAGTTAAAGTATGTCATTAGGGCTTTCCAAAATGTATTATAACTCCCATTAATTAAACTTGAGCAAGGAGTTATGAACCTCACAACAGGCCTTGCTCGAGCTGATTCTTTAGGACAGATTTTGTGCACTTTTCTTGTGCCACCCAATTTTCAAGCTTTGTCACCATGCAAGACAAGCATCAAAGATGCAATTCACTTCAACTCAAAATATCCTAGTGGATTAAAATATACAAGTGATTAAAGTTTGGAATTATTAATGATCAAAGTTGTCAAATGTTTCAACATTTCATAGGACATCATTAATATTTTTCCAGCAAGAATGTCCCAACTTCAAGGATGTTTTTCTCCATGATCCAAGTTGATTCAATCCAATCCTTGAACATCAAAGTTGAAGTACGCTGTCTCAGCTTTCCAGAAAGTTGTAGAACGTCTTGCAGCATACTCGAGCAGGGAGATATAATTTTCGTAAAAAGCATTGATAAAGCAGAATTTTCATGACAGCTTTTAGGACAGATTTGACTACACAAGTTCAAGACCATTTTTGATGACTTTGCAAGCTGAACCAAGACTAAAGTCAAACATCAAAGTTGAAGTACATCATCTAAGCTTTCCATAGTCCATGTAGGATACTCGAGCAGGGAGTTATGAATTTTACAACAGGGATTGCTGCAGCTGATTTTTAAGACAAGTTTCAGGACAGATTTGCACACTTCTTGTGCCACACGAATTTCCAAGCCTTGTCATCACTTTCGACACCTCTGAGGATCAAATCTAAAGGGCACAATCACTGAGCTAAGCCTCCAAAGTCCTTGGAACAAGAAGTAGCATGCTATTCCTAAAAATCCCTAAAAGAGGGACAAGACTCCAATTTTGGATTAGAGCATTTAATAGATGCTTAGAGGTGGCATGGACTGACACATTTGCAACTGAATTCAGTCAAGATTCCTCTAACAAGTAGGGAACCAAAGCTTTGTGCTCTAACCTCTAGTCAATGGCTAGAGGAGACTTGGATTTTCATTGGCCAACATTGGCCAAACCTCTGCTGCAGTTGCCATACACTGTTGCTGCGAAAACAAACTTGCTCTACTATAAATAGAGCTCATTTGTGTTGAGTTTGAGTACACCAAAGCCATCAAACAGATGCTTTCCTCAAAATCTCTTCTTTCACCTCAAATTTGCCTTCCAAAGCAAGTAATTCTGAGTTTTTCAGTTAGAGAGCAATTCCACTCAAACTAATCACACACACACACCTCATATATATCATATGTAAGCTGTGCAAACTATCACAAGTGACCTGTAATCACAAAATCACAAAGTCACTTCTCAAAACCTCAAAATGGCACTTTTTTGCATTTTTCAAGCCATGTCTTGATTCAGTCACTTACCAAACCAGATAAAACCTCAAACACACTCCAAATATCATCCTTGAACTGTCCCAAATGGTTCCCAACATCTGGAACACCATTTGAGGGAGTTGCTATTTTGGTCACTTTTAACCCCTTTTGCAAGAAAGGGACAGTTTGTGTTTTTGCAGGTACCAGCTGATTCCAACCATCCTAAAAGCTTCTAAAAGGTCACTTGAGGATGTCCAAAGCATCAAATCATTTCTGGAACAAAGCACTTGGTAGGTTGCACAAAATCTCCAAAAAAAGAGGTAAAATTCATAACTTGAATTCTTTGAATCATGCTTTCCTTTGATGTCCACATACATGCATCGTATTGAACAATTCTTGAAGCAAAAATGTAGTCCTTAATGTGTATGTTATGATCCTCCTACTGTTTGCACTTTAACATGTTTATATGTGGAGTTTATGTTGTTTTAAACTTAAGGTGCAGATCTGGTTTTTTGCCTTGTGTGTGCTGTACATTAAGTTTCAGTATGTATGAGTAATACCATTGGAGTCCTTACAAAAAATTGGTCAAGATAGGTTCTTACGGATTTCAATTTCGTTAAAAATTGAGAGAGTTATGAATGTTTGAAAATTTGATAAGCAAAGATGTTTAAACTTAAGGTGCAGATCTGGTTTTTTGCCTTGTGTGCGATGTACATTAAGTTTCAGTATGTATGAGTGATACCATTGGATTCCTTGCGAAAAACTGGTCAAGATAGGCTCTTCCGGATCTTAATTCCGTTAAAAATTGAGAGAGTTATAAGTGTTTGAACTTTGATAAAAAAGATGTTGAAAACTCATGAAAGATGTCGAATGTGATGTTGTGACATCTTTCCTCTTTTTCTTAGTTTATCTTCAAAACTCAACCAATTCTTTCACATAGAAAAAATCATCATTTTCAAAATCTGTTTTACACACTTCTTATTCATACTCCAAAATATTTTATTCCACAAAAAAATTAGTTTTATATTATTTATTTAATATAATTAGTATTTTTGTGAATAAATTCCTTTTAATGTTTTTAAAACATTTTAAAAGTGAATTCTCATATTGAAAATCAAGACCAAATGAATTTTATTTCATCTTGTGATTAAAACATCATTTTTCAAACCCCAACCAAAAATCACAAGTTGCTTATTTGGTATTTTTATCATTTTGTATTGATTTTCTTTTAAGAATTTACTTTTAAAATGATAAAATTAGGATTTCTTCGATTTTCATCATCATAAAACTTTTTCAAACACTCATGGGCCTCTAATAGAGTGTAAGGCTCAATCCCTTTGTAAATACCAAAATTTTGGGCCTTAGTCACTTGTATAAGTCCCACGGTGTTTCCAAAAACTCGGCGCGATCGTCGCCCTTTTCAAAATTAACCATTGGGCCTACCCTCCTGTAGTAAGACCCACTTCTTTTATTAAAACTCACTTGGGCCTCTTGAGAGAGTGTAAGACCCATCCCTTTGTACAGAAAACCTTTTTGGGCCTCAGTCACTTGTATAAGTCCCTCTGTACAAATTCAACAGTGCGCTCACTAATAAAACCCTGGGCCTCTCCTTGAGCTGTAAGCCCCAAATATTTTTATTTCAAGGCACTTTCTCCTTTGATTTTGAATATATTGTTGTTTTCAATCTTTCTTTGTTGAACAACTAACCAAACAGCATGGAAGCTCTACAACTGAGTAAGTGTTTACCCGCTTTCATTTACCGCTTTCATATGTATATAACTGTATTGTGGGGCTGTTTCACTGTAAGTCTCCTTTCATAAACTCATATATATAACTGTATTGTGGGGCTGTTTCGCTGTAAGTCTTCTTTCATAAACTCATATCAACTGTGTAATAATAGAATATATATTTAGAGTTTCCCCGACAACTACGTCTAGCATTAGGTAAATCCGTTTCAATCACTCTTAAATAGTCAAAACTAGATCCCCATAGGATTACCAGACACAGTCTTCCCTCCTCTTGGGGTTAAACAATTTGGAGATATGAAAGGCAGCATTCTCTGTGAACCCTTTCATAGAATGTCACTCATAGAAGTTGTCAAAGAAACTCTATTCCCCAGAGATGATCTTTTCTCCGTTAATGGCATCTCTTGAGTTTCTTCCAAATTCTCGAACTTTCCTGACTTTGATCTATTATCGGTGAATAGCATTGCCTTGAATTTCTCGGGGTTTGGGGACCCACAGGCTTCTTAAAAGCACTTGTCAAAGAAACTCTACTCCCCAGAGATGATCTTTTCTCCGTGAATGGCATCTCTTGAGTTTCTTCCAAATTCTCGAACTTTCCTGACATGATCTATTCCTTGTGAATAGCTTGCCTTGAATTTCTCGGGGTTTGGGGACCCATCGGCTTCTTAAAAGCAATCGGCCTCCTCTTGGGCATCGTACAAGGACCCACAAGCTTCCTAAAAGCAACCCCGCCTCCTCTTGGGCTTAGTACAAGGACCATACGGCTTCTTAGAAGTATTCACAGCCTCCTCTTAGGCTTCGTATAATGATCTCTTCCTCCGGGAATGATAGCCTCCTCTTGGGCTTAGTATAAGGACCCGTCGGCTTCTTAAAAGCTTCCAGCCTCCTCTCGGGCTTCGTACAAATTGTCCCGACGACCTTTTAGAGGTATAGGAACAGAACTTAGTCATCTGCATAGAACAGTCCTTTCAAAGAGTCTACTACTATTTCTTTAAACATAGTACAAAAGATGAAACTCTAGACTCGGATAGTCTAATATCCTTGAGTCTCAAAGACATTCTCAAGTGACCCATTCATTAAATAGGAAGGAAACCCGTAGACTCGGACAGTCTCAATACCCTTCGGATTTCCCACTTCCTTGAAGAACAGGAATAACCCGGATCCTTGAATCAAATCCTTGAGTACAGTGTTGCTCATATAAGAACTGATTTTCTCTTTCAAAATCAGTATACTGGACATGTCACTTAACTGAAACAATCACCATAGCCTCGTCTTGGGCTTTGTACAATGATTCTCCCCAGCGGAGTCAAACAACGTTTAGCCTCTCTCTCGGGCTTTGTACGAGACACATAAGAGACTCCCTCGTTGAGCCAATCACCTCTTTCACCTCCATCTCAGGCTTTATACGAGATACAAAAAGGTTCTTATTGAGCCAAAAAAACTTTTGCCTCCATCTCGGGCTTTATACGAGATACAAAAAATACTCTCTTGTTGAGTCAAATAGCCTTCATCTCGGGCTTTATACGAGATACCAAAAGACTCCATCGTCGAGTCAAAACCTTTTAGCCTCTCTCTCGGGCTTTGTACGAGACACATATTAGCCTCCTCTTAGGCTTTATATAAGAAAACCACTGGTTAATCCAATTAACCTTTTAGCATCAAAAGCTGTGCCTCGTTCACAGTACACAAACATCAACAACTCTTTCCCCTTCATCTAATCGCTGTAAGTGGCAAGCCTCTGGATCATCTACATCCATGCCACTGTCCCTCTTTTAGCATGAGAAATTCCTAAGGAAAGATAGCATTGCTCTACACTGAGTTAAAGTCTCCTCCTTCAGGTTAAAATCCCCTATAAAGGAAATTATGGCATTGTCGGATTCACATATCCCGGTGAAAGTAATTCTCCTTTATAACCAGTCACCCAACAGTTGTGACAGACAAACCCTTCTTTAGAGATGACAAATTCTCTCTAAAGTCGAGGTCCTTCAGCTTCACGTATTGGGCTTTGAACAAGACATAAATAGACTTTTCAGCTTCACATCTTGGGCTTTGAACAAGATACAAATCACCTTTCGCTTCACGTCTTAGGCTTTGAACAAGACACCAAAAACCAATTTCCTCCCATAGAATAGGAGGAACTACGAACGCTCTGATTTCCTTGTTTCGGTAAACGGGAGTACGTAGGCATATGATTGAAAGAAAAATCTTAGCGAGCACACTAAACAAAAACCCAAAATCCCATACTCTCATGTATCTATAAAAAAGCATCAGTCCTAACATCCTAATCCTTGTTCCCCGCTATAAAATCCCAGGAAGAAAGAAAACCGTACTGGCGAAAATACAAATAACCAGTACAAAAGCCCCCCCACATTGATAGCATCCGTAACCTAATAGACCGCTGTTTAAACTTAGTATGCAAAGCAGGGTTAATTGGAGACATCTATTTACCTTCCTTATTCAGCTCACAATAGGATAAAAAATGAATCGACCTGTAGTAAGCTCAAACCGCAGAGAGCGACCAGCGCTTAAGAACCGCGTCCAAAATCGCTCGCTACACCATACCATCGAAATATAATTGATCCATATATCTTTTGCTTCCAACAAATGAGGAAGGCAAGACAACTCTTTTTCCACTTTTCACAGTTGTGTTTTGTTCGGAGTTTAGATCATTTTCCTTTAATTTGTGATATTTTCCAACTCTCAATTTAGATTGATTTTTTCCTAACCAATTAAGTCTCTCGGTTTCCATCATTGTGTATCTATCCACCAAAAATTGATGAAATAACCTTCTTGATGTAAGAAGAGTTTTAGCTTCAGATTTTCTTTCTTGCAATCTATATGAAAGCCATTCCATAATTGTTTGCCGATTCCTTTTATTGACCTCAACATCACCTTTGTAAGCATGTAGAATATTATCCCTATATCCGTCCTCCCCATATGGGAATAGCAAGGGATATTGAAACGCATGGTAGCTAGGATGAAACTCATCAATTCTTTGCAAATTGCCACCACGTTCTTGAATGATAATATCTCGCTTGGTACCTGAGTCAACATCAACAACTATTAACGCAGCCACTTCAGAAATTGTAGGCTTGTTGTATACTCGACCATCGGTCTGACAGTCAGATATGAGCCTAAGTTTTAAATCTTTCACGTTTGGATTTTTTAGCATATCACGTGCCATTCTAAAAGCCTTTGCAAGAACATTATTATGGTCCAACATCTCCTTCAGTTTGGCTACTATGGACCTGTCTAAGTTTTTGTTGTCCCTATTAAAAAAATAACAACAATAATGTTATAAAAACAATTGTTAAAGACTTAATAAATTTATAACAGTCTTGTTAAGTTCTATAAAATGGCCTCACCTAAAACATTCGATGCGGTTGTCAAATTCGTTATCAGTATCGAAAATATACAACTGTGCATATTTAGGTGGCTGCCCAATCTCTGGAAGCAGTGCACCGATTCTATGGCATACCTGCCCATGAAGCCTTAAGGTAGGTGGACCACCACCCTTGCTAAATTTGGTGTCAAATTTCATGTCAAGCGATGTAAAAGAAAACATTGCATTATATGTTCTTGTGTTGGACTGATAATTCTTTCCATTAATAGTTGTAGTGTCAGATAAAAGTTGTTTAAGCAAGAGTGGTGGGTCATCAAGCATAGGCAATTTGACCTTCCCTCCATGACAGCAGCGTGAGAATGTCGGACACGTCGTATTCCTTGACTTATACATTCTTTCACCATACCACATGCAAGCAAAGCAAAATTGACACTCCCAAACCGGGTCGCCAATATCTAAGAATTATGTTGATGCATTAAATGTTAGACATATGAAGCACATAAAAAACTACGTACTTAATGGAGAAATCATTAAATTTCTTATATATTCGCGACTTAATCAAACAAATCCATAGTGTAAACAACAAACCTTGAAGGTGGTCATCCACCGAATAATCATCAGCACCATCAACGTCACTGTCGGAATCACCATTCGACAAATCATCAGAACTGGAATCCAAGTCGTGTGCTTGCAGTCTGTGATTTGTATAAAGTTCATTAGAATGTTGTGAACTGATGTTGTTGTTGAAAGATGTGGTTGCGGAAACATTTTCATCAATACTGGAGTGGCGCGGTGAAATCTGTTGCTGAATGAAGTCAGAGTTTGTAGCTTGGAACTGGTTTAGAAGATTTACTGCAACAGGTCTAAGAAATGAGTTTGTTTTTTTCCTACATTGACGTTTAGGAGGTTGAGTATTGCCATCACAACCGTTAGGATCCTCAAGATGCTTTAGTGGTGAAAATGAATGTGTTCTCAGGCCTTGTGTGCTCGACTGTCCTGTATGAGGGATATTTTCCTTTCCATTCAAATTGTATTGTTGCTTCTTGTTCATCATAGATAATTTACGTTTCTTCCTAGCTGCTGATGCTTCATTGTTTGTGGAATCCATGTTTGATTATTAACTACAAGCTAATGGCATAAGAATTCAATTCCATTAAGACAAATGTAGAGAAATGTGTATTGTTTGTTAGTAAATTTGAAAAAAAAAAGTGAAATAACATTTGGCAGGGGAGGCGCTAAAAGTTCCCTCCAAAAGTCAAAATGCAATATTGGAATTCACAATCTAAGTTACTTTTATTAGTGACAGTATTCATTTTTACTATTTCTATGTATAAAATAGTACAAATTGGCTGAGGTGTTGTTATTCATTTAAAATAATATATTCATTGGTTATATTGATATTCATTGGCTTAGTAAAAGTTTTTTTGTCGTGTTGTTCTTTCCCCATGTGTGTGGCATGGTTTTCATTTAAGCATTTATTTTAATTGGTTAAATGAATGTGGCGCATAGTGTGTAAGATGATGTGTCATGATAACACTTGTTGAAAATAGTATATATAGTGTGTTGAAGTAGGAAAGGTTTTACATTATAAAAAGGTAAGAGTTTTGAGTGAATATCAGAAGAGTTCTTTAAGAAGTGAGATAATGTCGTCAAAGAAGGTTGGTGAAGTTACAGCATGGAGGTAACAATTTATACGTTATTGTGTAAATGAATTTTTTTGGACATAATCTTCTTATCATTGTATGGTTTTTGCAGTCCTTATGCAAAAGGGAAATACAGGTTGAGAACATTTCATTTCAAATCTGCAAGATGAAGTGCGAAATTGAAGACAAAGTCTGCAACATACAAGATGAACATAATGAGGAAGTGCAGAATGAAGGTGATGTGGAGCAAGATTGGTTTGAAGAAGCCGCTAATGTTGAGTGTGAACACCATCATGAAGTTTGTGTTGATGAAGATGAGGATGAAGACGATGATGATGATATCGATTCAAATGAAGTTGAGTCCGCAGAAGATGAGGATGATGAAGATGCTGACGATGAATATGAGGAAGATGGCTATGACTTTGAGGTGTATTGGGAAATGGAAATAACATCAGCAAAGAAAGCACAAAGAAATGTTCTGGTAATTGAGTCATATAAATTCCTTGTTATGTAATGGTTAAGTCAAAATTCGTATATTGATTTAGTCTTATTGTTGTGCGTATTGTGAAATTTCTACAGAATTTTCCAAGAAAGGCATCCAAAATGTGTAACCATAGAGATGGAGATGAAATAACTATAGTTGATATGGACAATGGAGACTTTTATGGAACTGTACTGCACTCTGCAAAATGAAACCAATATGAAAAGTTTTTAGGAAAAGGTTGGTACAACTATGCTAAGCAAAAGCGTTTAAAGAAAGGTGATGTCTTGGGCTTGACTTTTGATTCTTTGTTAAACATTGTGTATGTCAATAAGAAATAGTATGAGGTTCATAACAACAACTGGAAGTTGGTAGGTCCCCCTAAATTGTTAGTAATGTATGGAATGTAACTATTGTGGCTTATGTGTTTTTAGGGTGTTGTAATATGTTTTATTAAGGTGCTGTAAATCAATGTTTCTAATTTGGCTTATGTGTAGTGTAATGTTAGTAACATGATGTATTAAGATGTATTGTACCTTGATAAAATTGTGTTTAAATTCTTCGAATTGGTAATGTCATCGTAACTGTTGTTAGTTCCATTTTTGGCAATTAAGTTTATAGGTGTTGCATGTATACTAAAAAATATTGATTTTAAAAGTAATGTTTCTTGAATACTGCATGTAGCAATGAAATCTGATGTAGCAATATTGTTTTTGTCAGCTTTATTAAAAGTGAATCTTTTGAGTGTGAAAAAGTCCAAAGAGCATTGAAGTGGTAATACATTATGCAGTCAGCTACATTTTGCATGCCTTGGGAAGGGAAAGTTGTAGGAAGCTACATAGTAGTAATTACTTAGTCTTTAATAATGTTGATTTGACTACACACCTAGCTACTTTTCAAACTACAAGTGGATATAACACACAGTAAACATCATTGTTATGGTATTTTAATTTAATATATTAATAAAATCAATTACATGTGGCATATGATATGAAACTATTTAACAAATTAGAGATAATTGAGTAATCTTGAGAAATGAATCTCTGAATTACTCAACATTTTTTAAAATTCTCTAAACTCTAAAGACAAGTTAATATTTATTTCTGCAATGTTAACAAAGTTATACAGGTGTATACTACCTTTAAGTGCATGTAACAAAAGCAATGATCTAATATATGATACAACATGTATTTTACATAAAAAAACATGCGAACATATTCATGTCTTACATAAAACAAACATGTATTTTACAGTAGGCAAGCATGCCACACAAAATTCAACAAAAAACATACACATTCAAAAGGGTAGCATGAGTGTCCCATTCCTCATTTTTTTTCAATCTTGACATGCTTGCGACGTAGCCTCGTCGAAGACTCTTCTCCATCACCAAGTTCCTTAACATTGGCAGAGTCGCCTGAAGTGATGAATGCACCACGTTTACCAGAATTGATTGGTGTTACTTGAGGTGCTTTTGTTGCCTTTGATTTTGCATTCTTCGGGGTAACTTCTACTGATGTATTATTGATAGTGGTCTGTGGGGATTTAGAACTCTGTTTATGTTTGAGATAACTCAAAATTAATAACATTATATTTGGGTCAGCAAGAAAACGTAAAATGTTAAAGTCATAAAAAACTAAATTATAAACCATGATTGGAGATGGAACACAAGGTGATAGTTGTGAATTCAAATTTGAAGTGATTTCCAAATCCTGCACCGTTAAAACATTAAATTAGAAAATAAAGTATGCGGTGAATGAAATAATATGGTTCATTCTTTTATAAAGTTGTATGTTAGGAAACAATGTACTAAATTATTGTATATCTTGATAATAAACTTGGTCTTACATTTATTACATTCCATTCCTTAGCCAAGTCTGCCTCATCAATGTTTTCCCTTATCTAAAATTATATATATGTTATGAGTATAACATTATAAGCCATGGATTACAATGAACAAAATATATACGGTTTCTAAGTTGTATTTGCAGGCATACCTGGTTAACTTGATCGTCAACAACGTCAATCAAAGAAGGCTGTATTGAAGAATATTATACAATGTCAGCTAAATTAAGACAAAAAAAACATCAAACTTTAAAATAACGGTCATGATAAATACCTTAGAAACTTCCCAATGAGCTACTACTTTGTCAATTGACTCTGTGTCACTTTTTACAGCCATTACACTTGCATTTTTCCACCTAGGCTGCCATTTAACTTTGAATCCGAATGTATGACCAATTAACTTATCAAGATCCAATGGAAAATCTAGTGGATCTTCAATACCAGCCTATTAGAAATTTAGTTAATGTTATAAATTAATGCTTTTTGCAAATACCAAGTGTCACTTCAATACCAATTAACTAATGCTATAAATTAATGCTTTTTGCAAATACCAGCCTATTGAAAATATGACAACCATATAAGCAAACCTGAATCATTGTGCTGCGGAGTTCCGAAGCAGAAATTTCCTACAACTCTTTACACTCACGATCCCAAAATACAAAAATTGCTTGACAACCATCATCTACAACTTCAATCTCAATTTTATACCTATAAAGGTACAACTTATAAAAAAACTGAAATTTATCAAAACTAATCCAACTTAAATATGTAATGCGAAGATAATACCTATATATCTCTATTTCTGTTGAATGTCCATCAGCACATATATAAGGGGAAGAATCACCCTTCGCAACTTTTGGACACTTGCAGCATGCCTGATAGTACCAACCATTTGAAGTTGCTTTCAGTTTGCTTGTAGTTGCTACAGTTACACACCATGTGATCTGTTTCATGTGATATTAATGAAAAATTTTGAATCATTACTAATTGGCGCAAATTTCGTATTATAGAACACTTCCACTTTATGTGTAGCATTTGAAGTAAACTTACATCAGGAAGCAGAATCAGATCTCGTAGAGAAACAGGGGTAGCATTTGACATAAACTTGTCATACGAAGTGATTTGAGATCCACCAGAGTTTTGTGACCACACATTGGATTGTGTGCACATCAGTTGACTTGAACATCCAATGTTGCAGTCCTTGGGAATCCTTTGATATACATGAATTACATTGGCATTTTAATTTACTCATCAAGAACTGCAAACAAAACTACACAACAAAAATTGAATTTTGGTACACAGTGCTATTACATTGTATGCATTACCTTTTTCGAAACTCAACGATTTCTGGAACATCTTCATTGATGACCAGCTTTGTGATGTTGTATGTGTTCGACACACAAAGCGGATACTTCCCTATTACAAAATAACAATCCAATAGTAAGTCTGCAAATAGTTAAAAACACTATATACAATCAAGGATAATCTAATACTATTTATACCTTCGGCTTTCACTTTAGCATATTGTAACAGTATGATGGTAGGAACAACATCTTGGTTACTCTGCGCGTATGAAATGAACTTCATAGCATAAGTCTCCCAAAGAGTACAGGTCATAGTGTCATTCCTTCACATGTTAGGAAATTAGATTAAACAAAAGAGGAATACAGTTTCTAGGATAATAATTAAAGCATAATAACTAAATATTAGGAAAATGTAGGACACTAACCCAATGTCTCTCAACGTTAGATTGACCTGTTGTTTCTTGCCAGCACTTGTTTGGGTGTAGCCAATCTCTTCAACGACTCCAATAACATCTATTGCCAAAACAATTTATTGGTAAACATATTCATATTAACTACAACAAAAGCATCATAATTAATTGTCCACCACGATTACCTATTAGTAAATCATTCCTCCAATTTCCAGATATAATTTCTGAAAATGGCTTCAAGTTCAATTTCTTGGCAGGTATTTCATGCTTGTTTAAATCAGACACACGAGTCCCAGCAGTAAATCTGATAACAAAAGGGTGTTCCGATGTTTTGAACACAAGGTCATTTACTTGAGGCATGAAATTTGTCACAGTATATGTGTTGTTAACAACCAACACAGCATCAAAAGTTGCCTTCAACCCAGGAGGTACTATGACATGAATATCTGTCCCCTACAAATACATTACATTTTATGTTAGGTATCAAACAAAACAAACATGTATAGTTCATATCAACCACAACGTTCCAGACCTACCTCTGCATCAACAAAAATAAGTTGAAAATGTTCTTTGTTGCTAGTGATAACACCCCACTTGTGGTGAACTTTTATTGCAACTTTCCACAGCTCCTTCGTATCATTAATATCAGCTATCCTTGTAAATGGCATTGCCATCACTTGAACCCTTCATATATCAACAGCAAAAGTCATCAGCTAGCCGAAGCAACAACATTAGGTTTTTTGTAAAACATACCAAGAACGTACAAAAACTAACAAAATGATATCATATACAGTTAAACATTTTGTTTCAAAAAATTAAGTACACATAAACATCACCAACCCAGGAAGAGTTAAAAGTCAATGAACAACAATGACGCTACCGTAACAGTGCCTCATCTAACAATACTTTTCATTATTCCGTATACGCAAACACAACGATTCCACTGAGATTTGAAACAAAACAAAAGTTGATGGAAAAAATCGTTTACAGTTACTTAAATCTGAACAACATCCATATTTTAAAAGGACATGAAAGTTCTTCAAAGAAAATTTTTTCACAACAACCAACAAAACGGAGATGCATGTCCTTTCTAAGACATTTTACCTTGCTTTCAACGAAGACCTGTTGGAGAAGGTAGAAGACGCTTGTTGAAGGAGAAGCTGTAGAGTGGAAGAGATTTTGGCGCACCAGAAATGAGAGAGAAATTGGATGCAAAATGAAAAGGATGGAGAGAGACGGATGACTTGAAGGACTCGGTGATGGTGATAGACTGAAAAAATAGATTTAGTTGGTAAAGTGTATAGGGAACCACAATGCAGCCCAAATATTGTTTACTCTAGTTCATTTGAAACGAAACACATTATCATACGCAGCATTTCCAACATGGCTAAGAAAAGTTACATAGCATTGAAGTAACTATGTCATTATCTAGTGTTATTTGGTTGGAAAAAGCAATAATTAGACATGAAATGCCCCCAATTTGATTGGGTGGCAAATAATTAAGCAAGGGCAGAATGGTATATTCCAGAACAACAAATTTTCTTATATTATAGATTTTCATATATTTGATATCACTACCTATAGTTTCTAATTCATACTTATATATTGATTTAATGTAGTTGAATTTTGAGTTTACCGATGACTCAAAATTGAAAAGAAAGTGGATAACTTATGTCGGTGTTCGTTGGAGGGGATTTAAGTCACGGCTCACGGCTGACTACATTACGAAGCCTAAGAGCGGTCTTCAACCTCCATGGATTCAGTATAGTTTTTTATCGAAGAAGGTGTGGCACAAGTTTGCGAAGAAACGCCGTTCTGAGGAATTCAAGGTTAGTACTAGTCTTATGTAACCTATAATGTTATGCTAATGAGTTATAGATACTAATCATACATATTTTTCACTATGTTAATAACAGGCTAAAAGCGAAGTAGGAATTCAGAACAAGGCGAAAAACATGTACCCCTATAGATTGTCTCGTGGGGGTTACAGGAAACTTGAGAAGGGGATCCTACAGGAAAAACTACAAGAAGGAGGAGATGGTGACATTCCATCTCCACCTTCAAGACATGAGAAATGGAAGAGGGCTCGATTAATACCTAATGGAGAGTACACCTCTAAGGCTTCAAGAGTAGTTGCTGAGAAAATTATAAGTATATGTTTTGTTTAAATGCGTTTGCTTATGTAAGTTGCTCATGAGTTGTTATTTAAATGTGTTTGCTTATGTAAGTTGCTCATGTTGTGTAGGATAATTTGGTTGTGGCGGCCCGTGAAGGCATGTTTGTTCCGGAAGCACGACATGACATATTAGTCAAAGCTATCGGAACAGCTGAGCATGGAGGTCGTGTCCGTGGTGTTGGAGATGGTGTCGGCTTGAGGTCATACTTTGGATCTCAAAGAAGAAGCACCGAAACTGCTGAATTTCTTGCTCAACGACAAAAGATTGATAATGTTGAGAAGCAATTGGTGGAGCAAAGGAGGTTGTTTGAGGAGGAGAGGGAAAAAAGGGAGAAAGAAGTGGAAAGGTTACAAGAGATGTATTCGGTATGTGTCGTAAATCGAGCTTATTTTTGTATGATATATATTGTATGTTCTAATTGAATATATTGTGCTTATTTTTGTGTTATGTTCTAATTGAATGTTATGATGTAGAGATTAAGTGAAAGCCTCGAACAACGAACTAATGAAGATCGTCGTTGCGTTGGTGATGATCAAACTCCAAGTAGAAGTGTCGTAAATCACGCTTCTGCAAAAGGGAGTAATTGTACAGCCCCTCCCCCACCTGTAGATAACCGCAATGGGATATTAGACCCTAGTCCAAATGAAATAACAAGTTTATACTACTCCATTTCAACAACAGACCTTGCTCAAGCTCTCCCGCTAGAACATTGCCCAAAATTGGATTTAGTGTATTACACTCCTGAAGATGTGAGGGATTTTCTCGCAGGATATAAGTGGCTTGACATATCTATTTTGCAAGTTTGGTGCACGTAAGTATATAGTCGAATATACATGTCATTATAGAACATTATAATTTTTTGTATTTTCTCCCTTAATTTATTCATCGTGTTTGTATAGAATAGAATAAATCAAGTACCTATGGAATCTTGGACCCAAGTTTTATTGCTTGGGTGTATAATGAAAAAAATATCAGAGAAAAGTACTTGAAAAGCCGGCTAAATGACGGAGGAAAAGAATGTTACCTTGCACCATTCCTATGTAGGTTAGTATTGTTGTAATTTATTTCTATATTCTATATTTAGTTTTGTTTTAGTAACAACTAATAATATATATATATATATTCTCGTGTTCATTTAGTGGTCATTGGCAATTGATCGTAATATCGTTTAGGACAAATACGGTGACATTACTGTGTTCCTTGCACGATCCACTCCACAAACCAATGAAAGATCTTGTATTAACGTAAGTGTCTTTGTTTAATATCATTTTCTTTGGCATTAATTGTAATTAGTTTATCATGTAATATGTTTAATTCAATTTTCAATGTGCAGTATTGTGGAGCAAGTTAATATATTGAATAATGTTAGAAAAAAGCCCACATACCTTGCTCTTAAAGTAAGTGGCCCGATTACCTGTTTATTTCATTTACATTCATGCATGTGTGGTTGTATTCATGTTTTTATATTCATGTAATTTGTAGACGAGGAAACAACGCGGGAGTTACGAGTGTGGGTATTTTATCATGAAACACATGTTAAACATCGTCCTTGCCGGCACTGTTGATTCATGGGATACGTTAATATATGCCATAAAATGTTTAGATATATTAATATATAAGTTGACTATTGAATTATTATCATGCATGATCTTCAATTTTTTGCTCTTATGTAGATGTTTAACGACGAAACCCCATTTCCCCTTGAGGACTTTGTGGATCTTCGTAAACGTTGGGCGTATATCCACAATGAGCTTAAGGGTTCTGCTCCTGCTGTATGATATATCAACAACATTTTTTGATGCACATATTTTTTTCTTTTGATGCACATAATGTGAACAATAGTTTTGGCTTTTGATGCATATAATGAAATCAATAATATTGGCTTTTGATTTAAACAATGTTAGCAGTTTAATTCTCTGATTCATTTAGCTTTTGATGTAAATTTCTTTTGATGTAAATTCTCTGATTCATTTATAAGGATAAAATATAGGAAGAATTGTGTTTGATGCACATATTCTGTTTGACAGGATAAATTATGGGAATAATTATGGGAATAATTTGATAAGCAGATAAATTGTGTTTGATGCATATTCTCTGATGCATGTAAACAGAAGCTGTTTTGACAGGATAAATTATGGGAATAATTTGATAAGCAGATAAATTTTATATTTAAAACAGTATATTTTTGGCATCAGTTATAAACTATCCGTAGTTGTATCTCAAACGCTAATATAAATAAAAAATGTTGCTGCTGAGAATCGAACCAGATCACAGTTTAGTATATCACAACGGTTGACTAAACTAACCGTCGTGAAATGGTGCACGCATACTGGAATACAACAACGTTTCCCGGACCGCCATTGTACGTACCTCATATACAACAATAATCTACATAACAACGTCTTCGCCCCCGTCATTATATGTCATTTCCAACCGTTGTTAAATGGGTTTTTCGTAGTAGTGAGAGGGACTTATACAATATGTGAGGCCCAAAATTGTTTTTATGTACAGGGGGATGGGTCTTACACTCTATTAGAGGCCCAAAGATTTACTTTTGTACAAGGGATGGGACTTACAACTCAAGGAGAATCCCAAGGTTATTTGTTTGAAAACGGCGGTCGCACCGAGGTTTTTCAAAACACAGTGGGTCTTATACAATATCTGAGGCCCAAATCATTTTGGTTTCAAAAAGGGGTTGGGTCTTACACTCTATTAGAGGCCTAAATAAATTTAAAGAAAAGAAATGGGGCTTACAACACGAGGGTAGGCCCAGATGATTTGATTTTTGAACTGGCGATTGCGCCGAGATTTTTCTTTTAACGCAGAGGGACTTATACAACATCTGAGGCCCAAAATGGTTTTGGTTAAAAGGGGATTGGGTCTTACACTCTATTAGAGGCCCAAAAAGTTTAAAAATGAATAAATATGGGTCTTATAGCTCAAGGAGAAACCCAAAGATTTTTGTAAAAAGGCGACGATCGTGCCGAACTTTTTGACGGTATCGAGACTTATACAATACACTGATGCCCAAAATATTTTGGTTTTCAAGAGGGGTTGGGTCTTACACTCTATTAGAGGCCCAAAAGTGTTTGAGAATGATTTGCTTAGGGTGATTAAGATCAAAACCCTAAATTAATTTCAAAGTGTATTTTAATTAAATAAGAATTTAATTAAAATCATCAAAATTATCAAACATGTGTAAAAAACAAGTTGTGATCTTGGATTAATGTTTGAAAAATCATGTTTATATCCACAAAATGATTGAAAACCAATTATAATTGGAAAATCAAGGAGGAAAAATATTGTAAATGTTAAAAAATAAATAAAAGATTAATTCTTTGCAAAAATATCAAGCATATGAAATAAATAATATTTTTGGGAATTTTTGGTAAAATAAAATATTTTAACATTTTTTTGAATTATTAAAAAAAGAATCAACTCAAAATCATTAAAGCTTAGAGAGAAATTAATTTTTGAATCAATTAAATAAAATCACAAAATTCAAATATTCAAATATTCAAAAAATGGTGCCAAGAACACGCGCCACCCCTCTGTTTCTGCAGATTTGCATTTTCTCACCAATCTTACTAAATACTTGATGAAATCATACAATCCACATATCAATCTACTCGTTTTCACCTCACGATTATGTCTATGGTCTTTAATTTCATTTATTTTAAGCATGGAATAAGAAATCAAGACAAAACCTCAAGAACCCTAAAATTTGCATGAAGGCTGAGAATTTTGATACACAATTCAAACAAAGCAATTAATTGAGGGGAAACATTCTATGCATGATTATTAACATTTGGCAAAAGTATTGTGCGAGGAAATATGCATAGATTAAGAGATGACCAAGTTTAGGCTTACTTGAAGGTCGTGACAGCAACGACAAAGTGATTTTTGAGTTGGAGGTGCTACAGATGAGTTGTGATGATCTGAACAGCTTCCCTACATCATATGGAATGTGTTTGAATGCCTGGAGTTCTTTGGAAATGGCTGGAACAGGTTATCGTACCTGAACTGCAACTTGGTTAAAACCTTGAGCAATTGGTTGGTGATTTTGTGAAATTGGTGTTCCAGTTGTGGTTTAAGTGTTTGGATCACTTCTATATGATGTTTATGAGGTGTGTGTGTGTGTGTGTGTGTGTGTGTGTGTGTGTGTGTGTGTGTGTGTGTGTGATTGGTTTGGTTGGAATGGCTCTCAAACTCAAAACCCGATAGTGACTTGCTTTGGAAGGCAATTTGGAGTGAAAGAAGTGATTTTGAGGAAAGCATCAGTTTGATGGCTTTGGTGTAGTTAAACTGAGCACAAATAAGCTCCATTTATAGTATAGCAAGTTTGTTTTGCTAGCAATAGTGAATGGAGGCTGCTGCAGACCTTTGGCCAATTGGAGCATTTTGGAATCTCAAGTCTCCTCTAGCCAATGACTAGAGGTTAGAGCACACGCCTTTGGTTCCCTAGTTCAGAGATCATCCTTGACTCATTCAGTTGGAAATGGCTCAGTTCATGCCACCTTGATGCATCCATTGAATGCTCCAAAACAAAATTGGAGTCTTGTCCCCTTTTTAGGCATTTCTAGGTTTGGCATGCTACTTTTGGTTCCAAAGACTTGGGAGGCTTATGGATCAGTGTTTGTTCCTCCTTAGTCTCCCCCTAAGGTGTTCAGATGGATAAACTTGTTTGTCATTTGCAAAAATTGCTCAAATCGAGCAAAATGCATAAATCTGCCTTGCCATGACAGTTGCAGCAAGGCATATTGCCATTGTCATAACTCTTAGCTCAAATGGGATTTGATGGAGTTCTTGGCCATTTTGGAAAGCTCTCATATGATACAACATATGTGTGATCATAGTTTGTCTTGAAACTTTTTGGATCCAAGTGAAAAATGCCCCTACATTTTGAAAAAAGTGAAACAGATTTTGACTTAGTGAAAATTTCACTAAGTCTTGGAAAAAGTGGCATTTTCATGTTTTTGTCATTTTGGTCACTCCATAACTAAAAATTCATGAAGAATTGGAGTGAGGTGTAGTTGACACTTTTAAAGTATGCCATGAAAGCTACAAA
Source organism: Lathyrus tuberosus (assembly GCA_022829125.1). NCBI lineage: Eukaryota > Viridiplantae > Streptophyta > Magnoliopsida > Fabales > Fabaceae > Lathyrus > Lathyrus tuberosus. The sequence goes on along the minus strand of JALAZF010000020.1, from coordinate 6,002,415 downwards.
TCCATCTTTGGATCAGCCAAAATAGTTGCTTAGATCTCAAGTTATGATCCTTGGAAGTTGGTACCCTAGCCACTTTGTTCCATAACTTAGAAAATTTCTAAGTTTTTTATGGTTACCCCTTTTACAAGTTATCCCACTTTTCTTGATTTTTCTTGATGAATGATGATTCCAATCACACATTAACATCATTTTAGGGTTAGGGAACCATAATTAATCAAAAAATCAAAAAGTCAAACTTTGACTTTTGGGCACAGTTGACTTTTTATCAGATGAACTCCAAACTCTGCGGTCCTCTATGAAATCAAGTCCTTAACCTAAATCAAACTTGATGGATTGATTTCATAGGGTTTATAGGGTGTATTGAATCATGTCTCAAGGTTTGGGAGCATGACCTGGTCAAAAGTCAAAGGCGCAGTTGACTTTTTCCGCGAAACCCTAATTGTGGTTCTAATGAAATTGAAACTTGTGAATTAAGCTTCTTGGATCAATCCATTGTTGCAAATGGATCAATGTTGTTTATTAGGGAGCCTCCAATCATGTCTTGAGGTCTTGGCTCATGTTTTGTCCCAAAAGACAACTTAGGGGTGAATTAGGTCAAAAAAACCCTAATTCCCAATTTTTTATGAATGCATCCCCTGAGGCAAAATTGACTTGATGAATGGGTTTATGATGTCCCTTAGAGTATTTTGGGTTATGATTTGAAGCATTGGCTCATGCCCAGAGGAAAATTTCCACCTAGAGGCCCTGATCGACCAAAACCCTAATTTGGTGACACTGGCGATCTTGAGGCCAGATCCACTTGGAATGTTGCAGCCTTGTGATTGATCCTTGATGTGGGAGTCATCTTGATCATTTATGTGTGTTTGAGAAACTAGACAAGTTAAATATCATTTCATCCCTTGATTGATCCTTTGTCTAAGGCTCTGAGAGGGCTTGAAACCCTAATTCTTTGATTGTAGTGAATGCTCACCCATCTTTGGGGAGATTGATGAATATAAAAGTTCATCCATATTGTGATGATGATTTGTACAATGATGGAAAATCTTAGTGGTCAAAATTTGGGGTATGACAGATTCCCCTATTTAATCTTCTTGGACCCGAAGGTGTGAATGGCGAAGGTATTCGGGCATTCGGGGTGCAAGAGGATTAAATATCGGAATACTTGAAATTTTGATGGTGGTTATGCATGGCATCTTGCTCATCCATCTTCTTTTGCTAAGTAATGATGCTTAGAAAAGGTAAAACTTCCCTTTGATCCTGGTCTCCTACCAAGGAACTGGTCTCAGTTTCTGATGTAAACTTCCCCTCGATCCTGGTTTCCTACCAAGGAACTGGTCTCAGTTTGTGACGTAAACTTCCCCTCGATCCTGGTTTCCTACCAAGGAACTGGTCTCAGTTTTTGATGCAAAATTCTCCTCGATCTTGGTTTCCTACCAAGGAACTAGTCTCAGTTTTTGATATAAACATCCCCTCGATCCTTGTTTCCTACCAAGGAACTGGTCTCAATTTCTTTTGTCAATAAACTTTCTTGACAAGAGACGCTATTTGTAGCGATTTTCCTCAAACTTCTCGCCGAATTTTCTTGGGGAGATACCATTTGATGGGAAAAAGTTTTGATGTCAGACTTGCTGGAGAACCCATTCGTCTGAGTTGTAGAGGTGTACAAACTTCTCTGTTGTAGACGTCATTTGTTGATTCTACTGGGGAAAACGAGTCTCTTGAGAGACTGCTTTCTGCTTGGGGATATTACATCATACTTTTCCTCGAGATCTTCTCAGAGGAAATGCCATGTGACGTAATCCAATTTGGGAGGTGCTAATGACCTTTTCGTCAGCGAATTTTCCGAAGAAGAACTGCTATATTGCCAAATCTTTGATTAAAAGGCTTTCTCTGGGGATTTTCCTTAATCCGGGAAAGCGAAGATATCATCTTCAATGGAGAAGAATGACGTTTGTCAAAATTTCTCTTGCTTTTCAGAGGTTCAAGTTATCAAAGTGGTCAAAGAACCATCTCTACTAGAGAGAGACTGCTTAGATGATTCACTTCCTGACGAGGAAAGAACTGACAACTCAATTGACAAGAGGACTTTTATTACTAGGGGGTAAGACCGACTAGCATGGTAGTGATGCAATATGAACATGAATGTAAATCAATAATGCATGATGTATGTATGTATATGCTGACAAAACTGACGTGACATACAGACTAATAGATGAACACGGCTGGATACTCGGCCACTACTGGGGACGAAGAAGTACCTTCGGTTCAAAATAGCAATTCTACCTTGCTTAGGAGAGATAGTCCCTATGGGGAACAACGTTGGTCGGGCTTAGGAGATAAGAACTCTATCGGGAGGTGTCAGATGAAACACGGTCTCTGACACAGTTGATCCTTCGTTCAGGCGTACCGGTATAGAAGGAGTACTTTGATTCTGCACTTTGAGGTTTGATTACTTCTGGAGAAGCGATCGATGTTCTTTCGATGTTCAACAGTCAAAAGAATTGCCATCTTTATTTTAAAAGCAGGAAAAATTTTGACAATTAAATTCATTTTTGTTTTATTTCAAGAATCGTTGATCATATTAAAACATCATTCTGTAAAGCTAAAACAAATGAGAATTGCAAACAAAAGCACTAGGGCTCAAATTTTATTGATAGGATGGAAATCAGCCAAACGTGTGATTCCACGGAGTATTTACAAAGTTTAGAAAATGGTAATTTAAGGGAAAAGGGCTACATTGAAACATAACGACCGCTATCCTTCTACCAACTTTGAATTCTGGACGTCCTGAGCTTCTGTCGAAGATGACCTTCATTGGAGTTTTCCCTGATGGATGGCGTGACTGCTGCGGAGTTGACCTGATCAGACATAGTTACTTGCCATTATCCCTAACTTTTACCTGGATTGTACTTTGAAATTTCCAATCCATCGGGATGATTTTTTATTATGTCTTTAATTTTTTCCTGGACCGCCCTTTCTGGTTTTCAATCCACCGAGACGTTTTTTTTTTGTTTTTTTATTTAGGCGAAGTATTTCTTGACTACGTCAAAATTTGTGGGATAGGCAAATTCTTCTCCATCCATGGTTGCGAGTCTCAAGGCACCGCCTGAGAAAGCTTTCTTGACGACATAGGGGCTATCATAATTCGGAGTCCATTTGCCCCGAGAATTAGTGAGAAATGATTGCATCTTTTTTAGCACAAGGTCTCCTTCCTTGAAGACACGAGGTCGGACCTTTTGTCAAACGCCTTCTTCATTCTTTGCTAATACAACTGACCATGGCATAGTGCCGTTATTCGCTTCTCTTCGATCAGATTCAGTTCATCGTGTCGACTTTAACACCATTCAGCCTCTGTTAGCTTAGCTTCCATCAATACCTGGATTGATGGGATCTCTACCTCTATGGGGAGCACTGCTTCCATGCCATATACTAGAGAGAAAGGGGTTGCCCCTATTGAAGTGCGGACAGATGTACGATAACCGTGAAAAGCAAAGGGTAGCATTTCATGCTAGTCTTTGTAGGTTACAACCATCTTCTGAACAATCTTCTTGATGTTCTTGTTAGCCGCTTCTACCGCTCTGTTCATCTTGGGTCGGTAGGGAGATGAGTTATGGTGTTCAATCTTGAACTCAGCGCACAACTCTTTCATCATCTTGTTGTTCAAGTTGGATCCATTATCGGTAATGATCTAGTTTGGAACACCATAACAACAGATGATATTGTTCTTGATAAAGCGGACCACGACTTGTCGGGTTACATTGGCGTATGATGCTGCTTCAACCCATTTGGTGAAGTAATCAATGGCTACCTGGATGAATCGGTGTCCGTTTGAAGCCTTGGGTTCGATCATGCCAATCATGTCGATTCCCCATATAGAAAAAGGCCATGGGGAAGAGAGAATTTTGAGATGCGTTGGTGGTACATGGATCTTGTCTAAATATATCTGACACTTGTGACATCTCCTCATGTACTTGTAGCAGTCGGATTCCGTGGTCAACCAATAGTACCCTGCTCTCAAAAATTTTCTCGCCATTGTGTGTCTGTTGGCATGAGTGTCAAACGATCCTTCGTGAATTTCTTTTATCAGCATGTTTTCTTCTGGTCTGTCTACACATCGGAGCAAGACCATGTCAAAGTTTCTCTTATAGAGTGTATCACCGTTCAGGAAGAAACTGCCTGCCAGCCTTCTGAGGGTTTTTCTGTCCTTTCTTAATGCCCCAGGTGGATACTCTTATTTCTGAAGGAAGCATTTGATATCGTGATACCAAGGTTTGTAGTCTATGACTGCTTCAATCGTGAAGATGTAAGCGGGCCGTTCAAGGCGCATCATGTCAATCTTAGGTAATTCGTTCCATTGACCTATGCTAATCATGGAAGAGAGAGTGGCTAATGCATCGGCCATGTGATTCTCTTCACGAGGGATGTGATGAAACTCGATTCTGTTGAAGAATGGTAACAACCTTCTCGCGTAGTCTTTGTAAGGAATCAATCCTGATTAGTATGTGTTCCAATCTCCTTTGATCTGATTGATAACCAGGGCTGAGTCACCATATACATCCAAGTTCTTAACCCTTAAGTCAATCGCTTCTTCGAGACCCGTGATACAAGCTTCGTATTCGGCCTCGTTGTTTGTGCACTTGAATGTCAATCTGGCACTGAAAGGAATGTGGGTACCCTGAGGTGTTATGATGATTGCCCCAATTCCGTTTCCATAATGGTTGACAGCTCTGTCAAAGATTAGTCCCGATTGGGAACCTGGTTTTGGCCCTTCACTGGGTAGCGATTCATCGCAATCTTTCTTTTTCAAGTACATAACATCTTCGTCTGGGAAGTCAAACCTGACTGATTCATGATCGTCAATCGGTTGATGAGCCAAATGATCGGCCAAAATACTTCCTTTGACGGCTTTCTGAGCATGGTACTCTATGTCATATTCTGATAACAACATCTGCCACCGGGCTATCCTTCTCGTGAGAGCAGGTTTTTCAAAGACGTACTTAATTGGATCTATTTCGGAGATTAACCAACTAGTGTGACGAATCATATATTGGCGAAGATGTTTGGTTGTCCAAGCCAAGGCACAACAAGTTTTCTCAAGCATAGTATACCGAGTCTCGTAGTCAGTGAATTTTTTGCTTAAATAGTAAATGGCAGACTCTTTCCTTTTGGTTTCATCTTGTTGGCCAAGTACACAACCCATTGAGTCCTCTAAGACTGTTAGGTATATGATCAATGGTCTATCCTCCACTGGAGGTGATAGAATCGGTGGGATCAACAGGTATTCCTTGATACTGTCGAAGGCGCTTTGGAAGTCTTCTCTCCAAACACAGTCCTGATTCTTCTTGAGTAATTTGAAGATCGGCGCACATGTCGCGGTCATGAGGAATATAAGTCTGGAAATGTAATTCAAACTTCCCAGGAATCCCCTGACTTGTTTTTCAGTCTTTGGAGATGGCATTTCTTGAATGGCCTTGACCTTGTCAGGATCAACCTCAATTCCTTTCTGGTTGACGATGAACCCTAAAAGTTTCCCTGAGCGAACACCGAACATGCATTTGTTGTGATTTAAGCGAAGCTTGTACTTTCTCAGACGCTCGAATAGTTTTGACAGGTGGGTCACATGCTCCTCCTCTGTCTTAGATTTAGCAATCATGTCATCGACATATACCTCTATCTCTTTGTGTATCATGTCATGGAATAGAGTAGTCATGGCCCGTTGATAGGTTGCCCCAACGTTCTTCAAACCGAACGACATTACCTTGTAACAAAAGGTGCCCCATGGGGTGATGAAGGAAGTTTTCTCCATATCTTTCGGCGCCATTTTGATTTGATTATAGCCCGAGAATCCATCCATGAAGGAGAAAACTTTGAACTTTGTTGTACTGTCTACCAGCATGTCTATGTGTGGTAAGGGAAAGTCATCCTTTGGACTGGCTTTGTTCAGATCCCTGTAGTCTACACACATTCTGACCTTTCCGTCCTTTTTCGGAACTGGTACGATGTTGGCTAACCATTGAGGATATTCTGATGTGGCGAGGAAACCCACGTCAATCTGTTTCTGTACTTCCTCTTTGATTTTGATGGCCATGTCTGGGTGAGTCCGTCTTAGTCTTTGTTTTACCGGCAGACATTCTGATCTTAATGGTAGATGATGTTCCACGATACTGGTATCCAACCCTGGCATGTCCTGATAGGACCAAGCGAATACATCGGGAAACTCTTTGAGAAGCTTTATCAAACTTTCTTTGACAGTCAGACTTAGTAGGGCCCCAATCTTGACTTCCTTTCTCTCTTCCTCTGAGCCTAAGTTGACCGTTTCCAACGGCTCTTTGTGAGGTTTAATGGACCTTTCCTCTTGTCTGAGTAATCGGGAGATCTCTTCTGGAATTTCTTCGTCATTTTCTTCTTCAGCCTCAAATATCGGGAATTCAAAGTTGGGAGAAGGCATCGGATCGTACATTTCAACGGGGTTTAAAAAAAGCAATCTGCATGACGTGATGATTGTTTTTAGAAGAGATAGAGAGAAATGCAAGAGTGTGTGCAGTGTATTTTTTTTTACTGCTTGTTTTTATTATTTGAATTGTTTTTTAGGATTACCATTTTCTGAAAAGTGAAAAGAGAAAACATCAATTAATGCGGGAATTACAGAATGACGTTATTTTATTTATGAACTTGTCGATTCTTGAAACTACAGCCCTATAAAACAAAACTCTGTCACTTTGGACGAAGCGAAGAGGGATATTTACAGAAAGTGAGTCCTATCAGAACATCTGTTTAACCTGGGCAGGGTGAAAGGTTAAAACAAAGATGGTCATTACTTTGACTTATGAACAATCTTCGGAACATCGACTGGAACCCATTGGCGGCGAACTCCTCGGTAAATCACAAAGTCTGGTACCTTTCTTGATTTGTCTTCAGAAATAACATTGATTTCTGGTGGAGCAGGATCATTGGAATCTATTTCCCAGGCAGAGTTGTCGTAGGAGGATTCCTCAGTTGTATTTTGCATAGTATTTGTGTTCTCGGGCAAATCCCCCCATCCAGTTGGTTGTATGTCTTTGAGCCTGATACGAGAGCTTTTAGGAGCAATGTACTTGACCAAGAAGTCGTACTTTCCACTCGGTTGTCCTAAGGTGTCCCACACTTCTTTGGAAGTGGAGGAGTCATCTCTCTCGATGACGTTGACCTCGGGAAAAGCATAGTTGATGAATTCTAGTCCTGCAAACTTTGTGAATTCATCGTCGCACTGGATATTTTCTGAATGACCTGAGTGTTGATCCCATGACATGGCGGGGACGCAGGTATTTTTTCCAATGACGCTCAGCTGATTTTCATTGTTCGGCTGATTTTCTTGCCCCAAGTCTCCTGGGTACGGCTTTCAGATAGGCAGGCCATCTATTGGGCCATAATAGTCGTGGTCAAAGTAGTCTTTCATCAGAGTGTCCTTCTCTAATGATTTTGGTGGAGCACGGCATCCTTCTGGATCACAATCTCCGTATATCATTTTGACGTCTGACCTTGGTATAAATCTTGGATTCTGTGCGGGATAGTAAAATGGCGTAGGCACTTCTTCCTGAGACAAATAACCGTCCTCGTTAAGATATGACTTCCATTCCTCATCTGTGTCGGAGGAATCTCCCTCGTTGATGGTATGTACTTCTTGAGACACTGGGTGAAGGAAACCTCCACTATGGAAGAATTTCTGAATGGGATGAAGATTTTCATCGTTAATAGCAGTCTGGGTACAGTTTGAGGGAAAACCAAGACCTTTCTTTGTCTTGTTATCAGTAGGAATGACAAGCTGTCCCCATCCCTTTGCATTGTTACTTTGGATCACCTCGAGAGCATCTTTGTACAAGGATATTGATGTTCCCTTCTCTAATTGATTCTCACTGCTTACCAAAAGTGCTTGGAATTGAGTTCCAACAACCTCCCCGGGTTCTACACAAGTGGACAATGATAGGTTACTCACGATCAAGGCTTGTTCTCCACAGAGCGTGACGAGTTGGTCATTCTTGACGAACTTCAGCTTCTGGTGAAGTGTCAAAGTGACTGCCCCAACTTGGTGTATCCAAGGTCTTCCCAACAAACAGCTGTATGTTGCCCGGATGTCCATGACTTGGAAAGTGACTAGGAAAGTGTGAGGACCTATATTTATGGGAAGGTCAAATTCGCCGATAACTGTTTTTCTGGACCCGTCAAATGCTTTGACGACGACCTCACTGCCTCTCATTGGAGATCCTTTAAATGATAGTCGCGTTAGAGTAGACTTCGGCATAACGTTGAGAGTCGATCTGGTGTCTACCAGTACGTTGGCTAAAGCATCGTCTTGGCAGTTGACTGTGATATTGAGCGCCATGTTGTGGCTTTTACCTTCTTCTGGCAATTCCTCATCACTAAACCCCAAGTTGTTGCAGGAAGTGATGTTAGAGAAGATACTGTCGAATTGCCTTATCGACACATCCTATTCCACAAAGGCCTACTCTAAGACTTTCTGTAGAGCCTCTCTGTGGGCTTCGGAACTGAGTAAAAGAGATAACACAGAGATCTTTGAAGGAGTTTGTAACAGTTGATCAATAATGTTATATTCACTCCTTTGGATGAGCTTCAGCATCTCATCATCGTTCTTTGAAAGGTCGGGATTACTGGATTGACTGACCGGTTGATCAGGAATTTCTGTTTGAGTTTCCTTTTCTATGGTAGGTTCTCCAACTCCTCGGTTGAAGATTCGACCGCTCCGTGTTACTCGACTGATGTCTGCAATATTTACAATGGAGGGTAATGGAATTTCCTTTCCATTCTCAATTGTTCTTGCACCGTATTTGTAAGGGATCACCTTATTAGATTTGTACGGCACTGGTCTTGGTAGATAGATAACTACAGGAGCCTTCTGATTTCTCTGACTGTCGTAAGTAACTTCAATCAGTTCTTGGTTAAGAACCTTCTAGTCGTCAAGTAGAGGGATGATAGTACAAACATCTTTGGTCCTTTTGTGATCAGAGATCACGACAACATCCTTAATCTGATCAGCAAAATAGTCTGGTGTCCAGTTGATTGATCCAGAACTTGGGCACGGTTGAATCTCTTTGGGATCCAACTGACTTTGAAGGGCTGCTCGCACGAGGTAACATCCTTGAATATTTTCCGAGCAGACTCTACAACGTTGGTAATTGTGTGGTGGCACCTGGCCACGTCCGCTTTGAATGCAGTGTAACCTTACTAGGTCTATTTCCATAGATCGAACATCCTGACTTTGATGTCTAGTAGGGTTCCCGTTTATCACACTGATTTGTTGCGTGTCTTCGTCTAGATAGATCGGAAGCCACCAATGGTTTAGCAAGTGTTGTAAAGTTCTTTGAACGAGAGCACACCCTTGGTTACTCTCACAACATACTTTACAGCTCAGATAATCATGTGAAGTGAGAAAACTGAGTTGGACTTGCTTGGCGTGTAACTCCACCAAGCTGGTATTCATCAAACGAATATCGAAGATTTGAATCATGTTAACTTGATAAGGATTTCTATCATGGTAGTCCTGGATCCACCCAAGATCCATCTGACGCTGGAGGGCCTCTTGTACAAAAGAGCATCCCTGTTTGTTTACCGAGCAAGTCAGACAGGAATTGTAATCGTGCCGCAGCAGATTATGATACTGGCTTTGCCTTGAGTGCATTGCCACTAAGTTAACATTCATTGCACGGATATCGTGGTTCTGAATGATGTTGTAATTCATATGAGTCATGTTGACTCCACGAACTCGGTGCTCTTGGATTCATCCGAGATCCAATTGTTCCTGTAGAGCTGATTGCACCACAGAACATCCTTGATTATTTTTAGAGCAGATATCACATTGGTGATAAGTATGAGGTGGAACATGGCCGTATCCACTCTGTCTACAATTCATCTCGACCAGGTTGGTCCTCAATAAGAGTACATCATGAATTTGATAGCTGTGGTTAGACTCTCCTTCTATCAAATTCATCGCAGCTTTCTCGTGTTGAGGCAATGGGTTCATGAGAACATTAGGATTTGTATCCTTGAAGGATAAGACCCCGCTCCTAACAAGCTTTTGCACATCGGATTTGAAACTGAGACAGTTTTCTATGTTATGCCCTGGTCCTCCTTGATGATAAGGACAAGTCTGATCCGCTTTGAACCAAAAAGGCGGATTCTCCGGTATCGCAAGAGGAGCCCTGGTTTAGACGTGCCCCTTGACTAGTAGTAGTGGAAATAGTTCTGTGTACAACATTGGTATAGGGTCGAACCCTGGTGGTCGCGTTGTACGGTTGTTATTGTAATAAGGATGAGCCTGCTAAAGAGGCTGTTGTGTCCTTTGCTGATATTGTTGTTGATTCGGTTGGCTTTGAGCAACTTGAGGTTGATACGTAGGAACAGGCATAGGGTTGATAGCAGGAGTTACAGCTGCTACTGGTTGGTACTGCCGGCTTTGCTTTCCTAGAGAGATATTGCCAATATCTTGCTCTTTTTTCTTAGGGAGAGCACTACCGTATCGTTTTGTACTACTTGATGATCCAGCGTCTTTAACTAAAAGTCCTTCTCGGACTACTTCCTCAAGACGAACTCCCATGCCTACCATTTCAGTAAAGTCACTGGGCACACTGGCGACCATTCTGTCATAGTAAAATGAGCTCAAGGTCTTTAAGAAGATCTTTGTCATCTCTTTTTCTCAAGAGGTGGACAAATCTGGGCGACGATTTCACGCCATCTCTGAGCGTACTCCTTAAAGGTTTCCTTGTCCTTCTGTGACATGGCTCTGAGTTGATCTTTGTCCGGTGCCATGTCCAGGTTATACTTATATTGTTGAACGAAGGCAACGCCAAGATCTCTGAAAGTGCCAATCTTAGCGCGGTTTAAACCCATGTACCATTTGAGTGCGGTACCGGTTAAACTATCCTGAAAATAGTGAATCAGTAGCTCTTGGTTCTTTGTCTGAGTTGACATTCGCCGAGCGTACATCACCAAATGGCTTTGAGGGAAAGAGTTACCCTTGTACTTTTCAAATTCGGGCACTTTAAATTTGTGCCGAACTTTTACATTGGGGACCAAACAAAGGTCTGCGACGTCCTTTCCGAATAGATCCTGACCGCGAAGGGCTTGAACTTCTTTCTGCATTTCCAGGAATTGTTCCTGGAACTCATTCATTATGTCGAACATACTTTCATTTCCACCAGAAGGTATCTGTGGAATCTGTCCTTCCAGGACAGTGTGTACCACGGGTGGTGGTATAGTCATCATGGCAGTGACTCTAGGTCCTTCCCTCTCCCAAAGTTTGTAACCTTTAGGAGTTGCCATCATGCCCCTCGCATCTTCGCTTTCCCGAAGTTTGTAACCTTCAGGCCCAGCGGTCCCTGTTGTGGTTCCCTGATCTTCAGTGATCGGCAGAACATATCCTTCCGGGATATAGTTAATAGGCATGCCCCATGGACGATCTTTAGGCATCTTATACCGAGGATCATACTTTTCCACTATGGGCGTTGATGTGATCTCTGAGATCACAGTCCTTTGTTGTTGCATCTGAGCTTCTGCTAGAGCTTGCATGTCGTTATGAAGCTTTCTCATATCCTCTTTCAGAGTGTCGATCTCTTCCCTCAACTCTCCGTTCTCTTCCTCGAGATCATCTATCTTTTTTTGTCGATTGGCCCGAGTATTGTACGAATGAGACAGTTTAACTCTAGAATCGAGACGCAAACGTGAGATTCGTAGGTAAGAAGAATGCGTTATGTGAGAATGATGAATGCAATAATTATATTTTAATTAATTTTTGTTTAATCAAAATAAACTTCAACAATTGGATTGCAAATATCAACCAGTGGGGAAACCCCGTTTTATTGAATTCAAAGATTGCGGAATGGAAATACAGTAATTTACATAGTGCTGTAAAAGGAAATCTAAACTTATGGGTCCCGAGTCCTCTCTGAGGAGAGCTCAGGTGCTGGTTATGGTACTTTCCTTTTCTTTGACCGGGGTTGTTGAGCCGTTGTCGGGTTGTCATTCCTTTGCCAAAGGAGCGAGCGAGCAAATTCCTCTGGTCCTCTTGATTTTCTATAGCATGTTGCTCTAAAATCTCAATCAGAGCATCTTTTTCTTTTAACAGTTGCCGTATTTTCTTGCACTCCACATTGAGAATACGGTACTTGTTCTTCCAAGACCTCTTCTCCTGTTGAACTTTGTTGAGAGTAACCTGAAGTTTTTCCATATCAGACCTAAAATAAAGGACAGGGTCCCTTAACGGAAGAACTTCCTGACGAGGGTAAGTCATCCTCAGTTTGAGAGCTCTAGTTTGTACCCAGTGGAGATAAGGTTTCACAGATACACAATCTGGTTTTCCTAGAGACTCTCTTCCTTTCCTATGAACGTGTTTCCACGCATGCACTATTTCTATCTTTAGTGCCCTGTCATTTTCTCCTTCCTTGAAGAAAAGACCTTCCAGATGAGCATTACGCGGGACATGCCTCATCGGGTATCCGAGTTGACGACAAACTAAAACTGGATGATAATTGATTCCTCCCTTAGTTCCTATAAGGGGTACATTTGGGAAATTTCCACAACGTTCAATGATCCTGATCCCGTCATAAATTCGATTTTACCAATCGATGTCAGAGTTGGTAAGAGACATGATTCTCTGTGACCAACGTAAAGTATTCTTTTGATCCCAAAATGCAGCAGTCTTTGGCAAATGGGAAATGAACCATTTATATAGAAGGGGTACACAACATGTGATCATTCCTCCGCTATACAAATTCCTTAAGTGTACAGAATGATACGCATCTGCGAGCAAGGTCGGTGTAGGGTTTCCAATCAGAAAAGTCTTAATGGCATTGATATCAACGAAGTTATCAATGTTGGGAAACAAAAATAACCCGTAGGTAAGCGAAACAAAGATGCTTTCAAATGCGGCCATGTTCCCTATACTAGCAAAGTACAGAGCCTTCTTTTTCAAGAACTGGGCTGGCAAACCCTGGATACCACCCTTAGTTGTCACGTGAGTCCTGACTTCTGACTCATCCAAATAGATTGCTCTTGCAATGGTTTGATCCTTTGGAATTTCTTCCAGCCCGAAAAAGGGAGCTTGGTGTGTAATATGCAAATCAGTCAGGTGAGAGTACTCCTCCAGTGTTGGTTCTAGTTGATAATCCAGGAATGTGAAACAGTGATAGACCGGATCGTAGAACTGGATTAGTGTGGACAGGATTCCTTCTATTACATGGACCCTTAATAGAGACAGTAGTCCCCCGTACTTAGCTCTGAAAGCCTCAGGGTTGGTTATCATCCTCGCCAGACCTCTTAAATCCTCTAGTTTTGGAACCTTGAAGGTGTACTTGTGAGTCTTCCTTCTACCAAAATCCATTAGCAATCTCTTTATCTGACATTTGTAATCATTGTCTTAGTTTAATTTGAAAAAGAGAGACTAGAAAAGAAGATTTTTCTTTGTTTTAATGTTTTTATGAAATGAATGCATGAATGCATCACACAAAAACATAGAAAAAACATGGGGTCAAAGGGTCGGTGTCATGAAGTCAAGGCTCTACCCATCCCCAAAGGTTTATACTGGTGATTTTTTGTACCTGTCCTCAAAATCACTGACCCCTCTTGGGATAACAACAGCAAGCGGATCGCTAGCGAGCTGTAGTATCTTAGAGTAATCTCAAATGAGGGTAGTATCGCGTGACAACTATTTTTGATAGCTTCCGCACTACAAAATGGTTTCAGTCTACTAAAATCCTCAGCTTCTGAGATAACCCAATGGAACAATCTGCTTTCAACAACCAAAGTCGTATAGGCATTGAATCCGCAAAGGGCATCTCCACTGATTTGATGGTCGACCGGGACCTCTTATCTGGGATTCACTCCCCGTAAGATTACCCGTATCATGCTATCACTTATCTTAGGTGTATACTCAATCTTTCCACATGCGGCATCACACGCATTCCTATTAGCAAAAAAATAAACACGGATATCAATTAGGAATAGCAGTATATATATTTGTCCTAACATCCTAGACCTCTAGTCTTATGATCCTATACAGGTAATGGTCCCCAGCAGAGTCACCATTTTCCTGTAGCAAGCAATTTTTGTCGGTGACGCGACCACCTTATCGCTGAAGTTTGGGTTTTCTCCTCATGGAGAAAGGGTGCTACTTTCTGATTTCTTATTTATCCCGTGAAGCTGGAAGGGAAAGGGGAGGTATCTTAAACTAACCTTGCACGCGAATGTTTAACTGAACAAACGCTTTAAAAGAGATTGGGGGTTCGGGGTCAGGTTATACAATGGGTAGTTGTCAGTTACCCATCCTATATATAGTTATCCACATGATGTTAGCTTTTAGGTTTTGCTTTGTAATTGATAGTGTTTATCTGCTGATGGGTTGGGAAAGTTTCTTGGGAAAGTATGACTGGGAGAGTGAGTTTTGTTTATGTTTTGGGTAAGGTACTGGACCTAAGCTTTTGATTAGTATGCTTGCTAAGATTTTGTAATCTTATGCCTACGTATTCCCGCAACAGGGAAATCAGAGCGATCGTAGTTCCTCCTATTCTATGGGAGGAAAGAGATTGTTTTGGTGTCTTGTTCAAAGCCCAAGACATGAAGATAAAGGTGGTTTGTATCTTGTTCAAAGCCCAAGATGTGAAGCTAAAGGGTTTTGGCTGAGAGAGAATTTGTCATCTCTAAAGAGGAATTGTTGATGTTTGTATGCTGTGAGCAAAGCACAAATTTGATGCTAAAAGGTTGATTGACTCAACCGGGGGTTTCTTTATACAAAGCCTAAGAGGAGGCGGGAAGTTTGACTTTTTCGGGGAAAATGTTCTTTCGGTCTTATACAAAGCCCAAGATTGAGGCTAAAAGGGATTATGACTCCGTTGGGGAGAATGTATCTTGTATAAAGCCCAAGATGGAGGCTGGAATGGTTTGACTCAACAAGAGAGTGCTTTTATCTGTCCTGTATAAAGCCCAAGACGGAGGCTAAAAAAGGTTGACTCAACAAGAGAGTCTTGAACGGGTGATTGACCCAACAAGAGATTCTGAAGGTTTGATTGACTCAACAAGAGAGTCTTTTATACTCAACAAGAGAGTGATTTATTGTCTCGTACGAAGCCCGAGATTAAGGCTAAAAGGAGATTGACTCAACAAGAGAGTGTTTTATATGTCTTGTACAAAGCCCAAGACGGAGGCTAAAAAGGGATTGACTCAACAAGAGAGTGTTTACTATCTGTCTTGTACAAAGCCCAAGACAGAGGCTAAAAGTGATTGACTCAAAAAGAGAGTCTGAAAAGGTTATCTCCGCTGGGGAGAATCATTTGTACAAAGCCCAAGAGGAGGTTGGCTTACTGCTGAGGATTAGATCCATAGGCAGGCCCAAGGGTGGGGAACTCTCATGAGAGAGACCGGGTTTCTGCTGGAGATTTATCCAGAGTGATCGGTGTTTTTTCCTAAGCTTGAAAGGAACTTGAGAATGTCTTTGAGACTCAAGAGGTTTAGACTATCCAAGTCTAGAGTTTTATCTTTTGTGCAATGCCCAAGAGGAGGCGCGGGCATTAAGGGATGAGTATCAACCCTACAATGGCCGGAGGTTTGACGCGGGAAAGACTGCTCTAGCAAAGGATGACTAAGTTCTGTCTTATACCTTTAAGAGGTCATCAGGGTCCTTGTATTAAGCCCAAGAGAAGGCATGAGAACTTTTAAGAAGCCGAAGGGTCCTTGTACAACACCCAAGAGAAGGCAGGGATGCTTTTAGGAAGCCTGTGGGTCCCCAAACCAAGAGAAGTTCAAGAAATGCAATTCACAGAGAAGAGATCATTCCAGGAAAGTTCGAGAATTTGGAAGAAACTCAAGAGATGTCATTCACGGAGAAAAGATCATCTCTGGGGAGTTAGAGTTTCTTTGACAATTTCTAAGGGTGCAGTCTGAGAAAAGGTTCACCGAGAATGTCGTCTTTCTCTTTGTTCCATATTGTTTAACCCCAAGAGAAGGAAAAACTGTATCTGGAAATCCTATGGGGATCTAGTTTTGTTTGTATTTAAGAGTGACCAACAAGGCTTTACCTAGTGCTAGACGTAGTTGCCGGGGAAAACTCTAAATAACTATACTAGTATTACACAGTGGATCTGTGACAAGTATATAAAAGGATGTGAAAGAAGACTTACAGTGAAACAGCCCCACAATACAGTTATATACATATGAAAGCGGATAAACACTTACCCATTGTAGAGCTTCCATGATGATTTGTTAGTTGTTCAACAAAGAAAGTTTTGATAACAACATATATTTGAATTCAAAATCAAAGGAGAAAGTGCTTTGGAAAGATTGTTGGGGCTTACAGCTCGAGGAGAGGCCCAAGTTTTAACGATGATCGCACCGTTGTTTTGAAAATTGTACAGAGGGACTTATACAATATGTGAGGCCCAAAATTGTTTTTATGTACAGGGGCATGGGCCTTACACTCTATTAGAGGCCCAACGATTTATTTTTGTACAAGGGATGAGACTTACAACTCAAGGAGAAGCCCAGGGTTATTTGTTTGAAAACGGCGGTCGCGGTGAGGTTTTTGAAAACACAGTGGGTCTTATACAATATCTGAGGCCCAAATCAATTTGGTTTCAAAAAGGGGTTGGGTCTTACACTCTATTAGAGGCCCAAAGAAATTTAAAGAAAAGAAATGTGGCTTATAACACGAGGGTAGGCCCAGATAATTTGATTTTTGAACTGGCGATTGCGCCGAGATTTTTCTTTTAACGCAAAGGGACTTATACAACATCTGAGGCCCAAAATGGTTTTGGTTAAAAGGGGATTGGGTCTTACACTCTATTAGAGGCCCAAAAAGTTTAAAACTGAATAAAGATAGGTCTTGTAGCTCAAGGAGAAGCCCAAAGATTTTTGTAAAAGGCGACGATCGTGTCGAACTTTTTGACGGTATCGGGACTTATACAATACACTGAGGCCCAAAATATTTTGTTTTTCAAGAGGGTTGGGTCTTACACTCTATTAGAGGCCCAAAAGTGTTTGAGAATGATTTGCGTAGGGTGATTAAGATCAAAACCCTAAATTAATTTCAAAATGTATTTTAATTAAATAAGAATTTAATTAAAATGATCAAAATTATCAAACATGTGTAAAAAACAAGTTGTGATCTTGGATTAATGTTTGAAAAATCATGTTTATATCCACAAAATGATTGGAAACCAATTAAATTTGGAAAATCAAGGAGGAAAAAATATTTTAAATGTTAAAAAACAAATAAAAGATTAATTATTTGCAAAAATATCAAGCATATGAAATAAATAATATTTTTGGGTAAAATAAAATATTTTAACATTTTTGTGAATTATTCAAAAAATAATCAACTCAAAATCATTAAAACTCAGAGAGAAATTAATTTTTGAATCAATTAAATAAAATCACAAAATTCAAATATTCAAATATTCAAAAAAATTGGCGCCAAGAACACACCAAGAACACGCGCCACCCCTCTGTTTCTGCAGATTTGCATTGTCTCACCAATCTCACTGAATACTTGATGAAATCATACAATCCACATATCAATCTACTCGTTTTCACCTCACGATCATGTTTATGGTCTTTAATTTCATTTATTTTAAGCATGGAATAAGAAATCAAGACAAAACCTCAAGAACCCTAAAATTTGCATGAAGGCTGAGAATTTTGATACACAATTCAAACAAAGCAATTAATTGAGTGGAAACATTCTATGCATGATTATGAACATTTGGCAAAAGTATTGTGTGAGGAAATATGCATAGATTAAGAGATGGCCAAGTTTAAGCTTACTTGAAGGTCGTGACAGCAAGGGCAAAGTGATTTTTGAGTTGGAAGTGTTACAGATGAGTTGTGATGATCTGAACAGCTTCCCTACATCATATGGAATGTGTTTGAATGCCTGGAGTTCTTTGGAAATGGCTGGAACAGGTTATCGTACCTGAACTGCAACTTGGTTAAAACCTTGAGCAATTGGTTGGTGATTTTGTGAAATTGGTGTTCCAGTTGTGGTTTAAGTGTTTAGATCACTTCTATATGATGTTTATGAGGTGTGTGTGTGTTTGATTGGTTTGGTTAGAATGGTTCTCAAACTCAAAACCCGATAGTGACTTGCTTTGGAAGGTAATTTTGTAGTGAGAGAAGAGATTTTGAGGAAAGCATCAGTTTGATGGCTTTGGTGTACTTAAACTGAGCACAAATGAGCTCTATTTATAGTAGAGCAAGTTTGTTTTTCAAGCAATAGTGAATAGAGGCTGCTGCAGACCTTTGGCCAATTGGAGCATTTTGGAATCTCAAGTCTCCTCTATCCATTGATTAGAGGTTAGAGCACAGGCCTTTGGTTCCCTAGTTCAGAGATCATCCTTGACTCATTCAGTTGGAAATGGCTCAGTTCTTGTCACCTTGGTGCATCCATTGAATGCTCCAAAACAAAATTGGAATCTTGTCCCCTTTTTAGGCATTTCTAGGTTTGGCATGCTACTTTTGGTTCCAAAGACTTGGGAGGCTTATGGATCAGTGTTTGTTCCTCCTTGGTCTCCCCCTAAGGTGTTCAGATGGATAAACTTGTTTGTCATTTGCACAAATTGCTCAAATCGAGCAAAATGAACAAATCTGCCTTGCCATGACAGTTGCAGCAAGGCATATTGCCATTGTCATAACTCTTAGCTCAAATGGGATTTGATGGAGTTCTTGGCCATTTTGGAAAGCTCTCATATGATACAACATATGTGTGATCATAATTTGTCTTGACACTTTTTGGATCCAAGTGAAAAATTCCCCTACATTTTGAAAAAAGTGAAACAGATTCTGACTTAGTGAAAATTTCACTAAGTGTTGGAAAAAGTGGCATTTTCATGTTTTTGTCATTTTGGTCACTCCATAACTAAAAATCCATGAAGAATTGGAGTGAGGTGTAGTTAACACTTTTAAAGTATGCAATGAGAGCTACAAATCCATTTTTGGATCAGCCCAAATGGTTGCTTGGATCTCAAGTTATGATCCTTGGAAGTTGTACCCTAGCCACTTTGTTCCATAACTTAGAAAATTTCTAAGTTTTTTATGGTTACCCCTTTTACAAGTTATCCCACTTTTCTTGATTTTTCTTGATGAATGATGATTCCAATCACACATTAACATCATTTTAGGGTTAGGGAACCATAATTGATCAAAAAATCAAAAAGTCAAACTTTGACTTTTGGGAACAGTTGACTTTTTATCAGATGAATTCCAAACTGTGCGAGCCTCTATGAAATGAAGTCCTTGACCTAAATCAAACTTGATGGATTGATTTCATAGGTGTTATAGGGTGTATTGAATCATATCTCAAGGTTTGGGAGCATGTCCTGGTCAAAAGTCAGAGGCACAGTTGACTTTTTCCGCGAAACCCTAACTGTGGTTCTGATGAAATTGAAACTTGTGAATCAAGCTTCTTGGATCAATCCATTGTCGTAAATGGATCAATGTGGTTTATTAGGGACCCTTAAATCATGTCTTGAGGTCTTGGCTCATGTTTTGTCCCAAATGTCAACTTAGGGGTGAATTAGGTCAAGAAACCCTAATTCCTGATTTTTTATGAATGCATCCCCTGAGGCCAAATTGACTTGATAACTG
The DNA here is from genome assembly GCA_022829125.1 of Lathyrus tuberosus. Lineage (NCBI taxonomy): Eukaryota > Viridiplantae > Streptophyta > Magnoliopsida > Fabales > Fabaceae > Lathyrus > Lathyrus tuberosus. The sequence goes on along the minus strand of JALAZF010000020.1, from coordinate 5,982,795 downwards.
GGTTTACGATGTCCCTTAGAGTATTTTGGGTTATGCTTTGAAGCATTGGCTCATTCCCAGAGGAAAATTTCCACCTGGAGGCCCTGATCGACCAAAACCCTAATTTGGTGACACTGGCAATCTTGAGGCCTAATCCACTTGGAATGTTGCAGCCTTGTGCTTGCTCCTTGATGTGGGAGTCATCTTGATCATTTATGTGTGTTTGAGAGACTAGACAAGTTAAAGATTATGTCATTCCTTGATTGATCCTTTGTCTAAGGCTCTGAGAGGGCTTGAAACCCTAATTCTTTTATTGTAGTGAATGCTCACCCATCTTTGGGGAGATTGATGAATATGAAAGTTCATCCATATTGTGATGATGATTTGCAAAATGATGGGAAATCTTAGTGGTCAAAATTTGGGGTATGACATCCCTCTTGCAAGGTAATCCTGAACTTTTCAAACTCCATGAATGCATCATAAATGTTGTTTCAAGTTACCAACATGTTTCTGGATGTTCATAGATCATTAACCCTCAAACAATTGTTATTTATCTTGCGTGTATGGGATTTTATATAGTTTTTGCATTTTTTAGGTTTCATCTGTTCATCACATAATAACTCACTCCACACTTAAAATAAATAAAATTAAATGCCACCATCGTGTTCCTTGTTCAAGAACGAACAACTTTCATGTTTACATCATCCCATTTCATTACGTATTTCATGAGATAGCATACTTTTTGCAAAATCAGGCTGAAGGTTGAAGATGAATTTCTTCGCGTGAAAAATTAGAATTTGCCACGTAGATATCATATATTATGTGTTGGTTGTGTTTCATTATCACCAGCACACATTGGATCAGTTGGCAAGGGCGTATTTTGCTTGTGTGTGAGTGAGAGGTCATGGGTTCAATCCCCACCCTTGACAAATTTTTATCACTTGTCCATTTTTCACATATTTTCATATTTTTCTTAATTATTTTCAAATAATTAATTTCTACATTCAATTTTATTTATTTTCAAATGATTTTTTTTAACAAATATCACTCACATATTTAAATATTTTAATCCATAAAAATTATATTTATTTAATATATTTTCAATATATTAAAAATATTATTTTAATTTGTTTTAAAATGATTTCTTTTCTTGATTTTTCTTAAACCAAAATGATTTTAAATATTCATGTGGATAAAATATCTTTTTCATAAACCTTAATGATTTTTTATGACATGATTAATGGATTCATTTGATAAACTACATATTTTTTATTGATTTTTCTTTGAAAAATATCTTAAAAAATCAAATTAGGGTTTTACTTTGATTTTATCTTTCAAACTTCATTTCAAAATCTTTGGGCCTCTATTAGAGTGTAAGACTCAACCTTCTTTGTAAATAAACCACTTCATGGGCCTCTGCTATAGTATAAGTCCCATTGTAGTTTCAAAGTCACGGTGCGATCACATTTTTCACAATAATCATTGGGCCTCTGTTAGGAGTGTAAGTTTCATCCCTCTGTGCATAAGCTTTATTTTAAATAATCATCTGGGCCTCTGATAGAGTGTAAGACCCAATACCTCTTTCTAAATAGAAAATCTTTTAGCCTCATTCATCTTGGGCTTTGTACAGGATACAAATAATCATCTGGGCCTCTATTTAGAGTGTAAGACCCAACACCTTTGTTTCTCTCTTACTTAAGACCAAGTCATCTTCAAATTCAAAACGTTATTAAATTTCTTCAAAACACTAATCCAATCTTGAAGAAAACATCTAATCAATCACAATACACTTGGGCCTCTATTCAGAGAATAAGACCCACCACCTTTCTCAATTCAATTCATACTTGATTATATACTTGTTCATATATCTGTATATATACTTGTACATATCTTGTTAAGCTTCTCTTAGCATTTAAGGCATCCTCAGTTTAGACTAATTCATACAATAGGATTCTTTCAATCAGTATAACTTAGTTCAAATAACTAGTTCCCTCTTGTACAAGGGAATTCTTCTCCCCAATACAGTCATCCTCCTCTTGGGCTTTGTTCAATTTACTTCAACCTTGAAACACTTCAATAAAGAGAGGATTATTTCCCGGTGAAACCTCTTCTTTAACCCCTTTAACCCCTTTAACCTTGGGATAATTCAACAAATAAAGGATTATTTCCCGGTGAAACCTTTCTTGAACTCTTCCTAGATTTGGAAAGTCTCAATCCCTAGCCTCCTCTTGGGCTTCATACAAGGACCCACAGGCTTCTAAGAAGCATCCCTAGCCTCCTCTTGGGCTTCATACAAGGACCCATAAGCTTCTAAGAAGCATCCCCAGCCTCCTCTTGGGCTTCATACAAGGACCCTCAGGCTTCTTAAAAGCATAGGATAGATCCTAGTCATCTTTATCAATACACCAATTCCCAGGAGAGTCAAAACCTCTAAGGCATTCAAACTTATCCTTTAAGTCTCTTCTGATCCTTAACAAGGTTTGGTTTTCACTTTAAAATCTCCAGCCAGGGTCAGGTTACAATCAGCAAATCCCCAAAAGAATCAAAGTCTTTGTGGCATTTAATAAATTCAACTCTCTGAAGCAAGAGTTAGTTTCCTTTCTAATTCCTCGGAGCAATTTGAACCTTCTCTTGGAATTAAATTTCCTCAGCAAGAGTCAGTCTCCACTTAAATTCCCCCAGCCTCCTCTTAGGCTTCATATAATGATTTCCCCAGCCAGACTCAATCTTGGGCTTTGTACAAGATAGATATATTACTCTCCCGGTTGAGTCAATTTTCAACTCTTTTTTTCTAAGCTTCAACCTTGGGCTTTGATCAAGGCATAAAATTAAACATTCCCACAAATGAGATTATGAGTCCTCTCTGTAGGAGGATATTTCCTCTATACATCACATTTCAAAACAAACAATCAAAACCTTTTTCCAGATAATTGATGTAAGTGGCACATTTGTTGATTCAAAATCCAAGCTAAAGTCCCTCCCTTATCATGGCTAAAGTTCTCTTTCATCTAAGTGATGTAAGTGGAAAACCTCTGGATTTTACACATCGAAGTCAATGTTCCTCTCTTAGCATGAAAAGATTCATAAAGGAAAAAGTGGCATTGCTCTACACTGAGTTAAAGCTTCTTCCTTCAAGACATTTCAATTCTCCTATAAAGGAATATGTGGTATTGCTGGATTCCATACATCCCAATTAAAGCAACTTCCCTTATAAATCAATTTTTCAATGTTTGTGATGAATAGGTGAGATATCTCCCTTTAGAGATGACAAATTCACTCTCTCAGATACACTTTTAGCTTCAATCTTGGGCTTTGAACAAGACACAAATACTCTTTTAACTTCAACCTTGGGCTTTGAACAAAACACAAATACTTTTTTAGCTTCAATCTTGGGCTTTGAACAAGACACCAAACAATTTCCTCCCATAGAATAGGAGGAACTACAAATGCTCTGATTTCACGAAGTCTTTTTATGGGAATACGTAGGCATAAGATTGTGAAATCGTAGCGAGCGCACTAATCAAAAATATTAGGTCAAGTACCATCCCAAAAGCAATAGAAAACCATAAAAAACAACAAAAAAATTCCTCAACTTTCCCAAAGAAGAAACTTTCCCTATTCAACAGCAAATGGATTTAATAGCTTCCCCTTGTATAACTAACCCCCTGTCATACCCCAAATTTTGACGTCAAGATTTCCCATCATTGTGCAAATCATCATTACAATATGGATATACCTTCATACCTCATCAATCCTCTCAAAGATTGTTGAGCATTCACTACAATCAAGAATTAGGGTTTTGGACCTTCTCAAAGTGCTCAGACAAAGGATCAATCAAGAATGGACATGATCCTCAACTTGTCAAGCCTCTCAAACATTCATGAAGGATTAAGAGGTCTCCCACATCAAGAATCAAGCATAAAAGTGCAACATTTTAAGTGGATCAAGCCTCAAGATCATCAGTGTCACCAAATTAGGGTTTTGGTCAACCAAGGACTCTAGAGAAAAATTTTCATCTGGGCATGAGCCAATACTTCAAAACATGATCCAATAATAGCCTCAGGGTATTCATTCATCAAAAATCAGGAATTAGGATTTCTTGACCTAATTCACCCCTAAGTTGACTTTTGGAGCAATGCATGAGCCAAGACCTCAAGAAGTGTTTTGAAGACCTCTAATGCATCATATTGATCCATTTAAAAGATTGGATTGATTCAAAGAACTTGGTTCATAAGCAGTACAAGGATTCAAATTCATCTGGACCAATTAGGGTTTCTTGATGAAAAGTCAACTATATCTTTGACTTTTGACCAAGATATGATCCCAAACCTTGGGACATGATTCAAAACACCTATGGAATCCATACATTAGGTTTGAATTAGGTCAAGGACTTGATTTCATAGAGGATCACAAAGTTTGAAATTCATCTGGTAAAAAGTCAACTGTGCCAAAACCCAAGTTTGACTTTTTAAATTTCTTGACAAACAAGGCTTCCTTGAGTCAAAAACAATGTTAAATTATGGTTTGGATCATCATCCATCAAGAAAAATCAAGAAAAGTGGGGTTACTTGCAAAAGGGGCAACCATAAGAAACTTGAAATTTCACTAAGTTATGAAAAAAAAGTGATTTATACCCAACTTTGCAAGGCCATAACTTGTGATCCAAGCAACCTTTTTCTTCCATCCAAAGCTCAAATGAAAGCTCTCATTACATACTTCAAGATTGTCAACTACATAAGATTCCAAATCCTCATGGATTTTGAGTTATGGATTGATCAAAATACAAAAATGTGAAAATGACTATTTTTCCAACACTTTGTGAAATTTTGGACAGAATCTATTTTGCATTTTCACCAACTTTTAGGCCCTTTTTCATTATGATCCAAGATGATTCAAGACCAAAGTTGGACATCAAAGTTGAAGTATGTTATTGGGGCTTTCCAAAAAGTACAAGAGCCTCCCATGGTTCAACTTGAGCAAGGAGTTATAAGCCTCCAAAAATGGCATTTTCACCCTGCCCACACAAAGGCATTGGTACATAACTTGGTTCCCACGATTTCTTGAGCCAATTTTGGACACTTGCATCATTTCATTTCTGTCCAAAATCAACTTGAATGATGAAGAATCTAATCACAAGGCCACGAAGTCCAAAATCCAATCCTTTACGCATGTGACATTCAAAGTTCAAATCCAAAAACTTCAAACTTGTCATAAGGCATTGAATGGATGCATAGAGCTGGCATGTATTAGTCCACAACATTGCAAATGAGTCAAGATAAACTCAAGCATCAGAAGACCATAGGCCTGCAAGATTGACCCAAGTCAATGGCTAGAGGAGACTTTGGCTACATGACAAAGTTCAATGGATATTGGAGTGATCCAGCCTCCAATCACTATTTCTCCCAAAACAAAGTTGCTCTATTATAAATAGAGGTTCTTTTTTATCAATTCAAATACACCAAAGCATAGCAATACATGCTTTCCTCCAAATCACATTCCAAAAACCAGATTTTGCTTCTTCTTGAAGTAACTATCGAATTTTCAAATAGGAATCAATTCCATCAAAACCAATCATGCCAACACCTCACATATATCATATATAAGTGATCCATAACCTCAAAACACATCTGGAAAACCAGAATCACAAAGTCACCCCCCATTTGCTCAAGCTTTTTGGCCTACTTGCAGTTGAGGTGCCACAACAAGAACCAGGTGCATTCAATCCATTCCAAGCTTCCAAACACCTTATATTAGGTCCATTGAAGTTGTCCAGATCATCACACAACATCTGTAACACCTACAACTAAGGATTCAACTTCCCAATTATTTTGTAGCTTTTGTGTATAGGATTTCATAGTGTTCTTGCAGAAATTAGGGTTCTTGAGTTCATCTTCTAATTTCTCACTCAACACTTAATATAAATGCAATTAATTTATATCATTGGAATCCTTGTTCCAAAAATACACAACTTTCGTGTTTACAAAAGTCAAAACCATTACGTATTGAGAGAGATATATGAGGTTTTGCAAAATGGCCATGGCGGGTACACACGAGGAAGAAGACGATGGCCTTGGCGCCATTTTCAAATTTTTGAATATTTGAATATTTGATATTTTTATTAAATGATTTCAAAAATTAATTTCTCTCTCAATTTTTATCATTTTTTATTGGTTCTTTTTTTTAAAATTCACAAAAATGTTGAAATGTTTTATTTTACAAAAAAATTTCATTTATGTTATTTATTTAATATATCTTGAATTTTTGTAAATAATTTCATTTTTTATTTGTGTTTAAACATTTTTAAATGAAATTTCCACCTTGAATTTTCAAATTTAATTGAATTTTCAGCTTTCATGTGATTAAAAATGATTTTTAAAAATATTTTTCAAAGTTGACAACTTGCTTTTGAATATATTTGATATTTTATATCATTTTTTATTTAATCTCCTTTGAAAATTATATTTTTAAATTCAATTTAGGGTTTTCTCTAAATTTTGATTTTTCAAACTTCACATAAACACTTTTGGGCCTCTAATAGAGTGTAAGACCCATCCCTTGTCAAACATAAATAATTTTGGGCCTCAGTCATTGTATAAGTCCCACAGTATTTTTCGAAACCGCGGCGTGATCGTCGCCTTTTAAACAAAAATCTTTTGGGCCTCCCCTTGAGTTGTAAGTCCCATCTTTCTTCTTTTAAATCACTTTTGGGCCCCTAATAGAGTGTAAGTCCCATCCCCTTTGTAAATACAAAATTTTGGGCCTCAGTCATTGTATAAGTCCCGATACAATTTTCCGAAATAACGGTGCGATCGCTGTTTTTCATCTGGGCATCTCCTTGAGCTATAAGCCCCATCTCTTGTATAAAAATAAACTTTTAGGCCTCTATTAGAGTTTAAGACCCATTCCTTCTTGTACATAAATAATTTTTGGGCCTCAGTTATTGTATAAGTCCCTCTGTGGTTTTCAAAATCACGGCGCGATCGTCGCCTTTTCAAAATCATCTGGGCCTCTCCTTGAGTAAAAGCCCCATTATTTCTTATCACAAACACTTTGGGCCTCTAATAGAGTATAAGACCCAACCCCTTTTTGTACAAAAATAGTTTTTGGGCCTCTGTTGTAGTATAAGTCCCACAACGTCTTTCAGTATTGCATTGCGATCAATGTTTTCAAATAAGTCATATGGGTCTCATTCACTGTATAAGCCCCAAAACTTTCTTTTCTTTTCAAAAACAACTTGTTTTTTAAATCAAATTTTAATTCAAAGTTTCCTCAAAACTTTCTTCATTTTCTTGAAACACTAATAAGGCATAAAGTTGTAGTCAATACTACAGATCACAATACACTTGGGCTTCTCCTCAAAAGGTAAGTCCCCACTTTTATGCATATTTGTTCATATATCTGTCAATATAATTGTCTGTATATATTTGTACATATCTTGCTTAGAGTTTTCCCCAGCAGTTAGGTCTAGGCTTAGGTTAAACCAAAGGTTACTTTACAACATAGTCAAAACTAGTCCCTCATAGGAAATTCCCTATACAGTCTTGCCTCCTCTTGGACTTATACAATATGGAAAAGAGAAAGGCATTATTCCCAGTGAAACTTTTCTCAAGACTGTCAAACTTAGAAATATATGTATATACAAGAAATTAATTTCCCCAAAGGGGATTAATTCCCGGTGAAACCTCTTTTGAATTTCTTCAAATCTTAGAACTGTTCAACAAAGAAAGGATTAATTCTCGGTGAAACCTTTCTTGAACTTTTCTTAGGATTGGACCCACAGGCTTCCTAAAAGTATCCCTAGCCTCCTCTTGGGCTTAGTACAAGGACCCTCAGGCTTCTTAGAAGTTCCCCCAGCCTTCTATTGGGCTTAGTACAAGGACCCAAAGGCCTTCTACAGGTATAGGATAGAAATTAGTCATCTCTACTAGTTCAATCCTCAGGAAAGTCAAAAATTCCAGAACATCAGGCCATTCTAAGGGTTGACCTTCATCCCGTAAACCAACAGCCTCCTCTTGGGCATCATACAAAGATCTCTCTACACCAGAGTCTACCACTTCTTGAGAGACTTGGACAGTCTCAGCCTCCTCTTGGGCTTCATACAAGTAAGACTTGGAAAGTCTCATCTCCTCTTGGATCTCACCAAGAAACCCTCAAGTTTCCTAAAAGCATAGGAAGAACCCTGATTACTAAATCAATACACTAAGTCTCCAGCTGAGTTAAAACCTCCATAGGTTTTCAGACTCAACTTTTAAACTCCCCTGACCCCCCAACAAGGTTTAAACCTTCACCTTAAAAATCCCCAACCAGGGTCAATCAACCATCAACAGATCTCCAGTGGAATCAGAACCTCATGGCATTTGATATCTCAAACCTTTCCCTGATTCTCGGCAAGAGTAAACTTTTTGGATTCCCCAATACAATTTGGACCTACTCCTGGATTTCAATAAATCCTCAGCAAGAGATAGCCTCCTCTTAGGCTTCTTATAAGAATTTTCCCCAGTTAGCCTCCTCTTAGGCTTCATATAAGAATTCTCCCCAGTCAGCCTCAATTTTGGGCTTTGTACAAGACAGATAAAACATTCCCCATTGGAGTTATTCTCATTCAGCCTCAATCTTGGGCTTTGTACAAGACAGATAAAACCCTCCCCAATAAAGTCAGTTTCTTTTAGCTTCAACCTTGGGCTTTGATTAAGGCACACAAAAATCAATATCCTCTCAGATGAGACCATGAGTCCACTCTGTAGCAGGATATTTCCTCTATACATCACATGCCACAACAAACAATCAAAACCTTTTTCCCAGACACACTTGTTGATTCAAAATCCAAGCTGGTGTCCTTCCTTTATCCTGGCTAAAATTCATCTTTCATCTAACAGCTGTAAGTGGCAAGCCTCTAGATCCCTAACATCCAAGCCAATGTCCATCTCTTAGCATGAAAGATTCATAAGGAAAAAGTGGCATTGCTCTACACTGAGTTAAAGCTTTCTTCCTTCATGACATCCCTCTTATAAAGGAAATTATGGCATTGCTGGATTCACATATCCCAGTTAAAGTAGTTTCCCTTATAATCAATTTCTCAATATTTGTGATGAATAGGTGAGATGTTATCCCTTTATAAATGACAAATTCTCTCTCTCAATCTACTTTTAGCTTCAATCTTGGGCTTTGAACAAGATATAAATACCCTGTTAACTTCAATCTTGGGCTTTAAACAAGACACCAAACATTTTCCTCCCATAGAATATGAGGAACAACGATTGCTCTGATTTCCCATATCTCTTTATGGGAATACATAGGCATAAGATTGCGAAATCTTAGCGAGCACACAAATCAAAAACTTTAGGTCCAGTACCTTCCCAAAAACAACAGAAAACCCGAAAACAACAAAAACATTTTCTCAACACTCCCAAAGGAGAAACTTTCCCAAGCCACAGCACATAAACATAAGAAAACATTTCAAATTAACAGAGAAACATGCAATAAAAGGCCTATGGATAACCATATATACACAAGGTGTTAATAACTTCCCTTTGTATAACCTGACCCCATTCCCCGATCTTTTAGCATTTGTTAAAGAAAACATTTGTGTGCAAGGTTAGTTTTAGATATCTTCCCTTTCCTTTCTAGCTTCATAGGATAAATAAGAAATCAGAAAGTAGCACCTAATTCCAACTATTGCGGTAAGGTGGTCGTGTCACCGACAAAAATCGCACGCTACACCCTCGATTCCAGATCTCTTCGCATTTGTAGGGAAAAACACTTGCGCGCAGGGTTAGTTTAAGATATATTCCCCTTCCTTTTAAGCTTCATAGGATAAATATAGAAATTAGAAAGTAGCACTAAAAGCAATAGTAGTCGCGTCACAAAAAATCGGAGCTACATTATGGAAGCCTCGACTTCAGTATAGGCCTACAAATCCATATTTCAGGTGGTCTCCCACGCTCCGAGAACAAAGCATGTAGGCTTTACCCATAGGTCGCATCTCATGTCGCCTCACAGGCCGGCCTGAACACCTTCATAGTCCAACCTATGACTTTCATAGGCCGACCTATGCAACTTAAAACTTGAAAAATTCTTTTTGCATCTTATTTTTCTGGCATCCTTTTGCCTAATTTCTTCACATACCTATATATACTCATACATACATCTTCCTCTAGGTAAGGTTCCTAGTGAGTAAAACCTAAACGAAACCAGATTACAAAGTTTCCCATCATCTTCACCCCTTCTTCTATGCATACACACAATTGAACTACATATAATCATTTTCAATTGGGTGACCATCTAGATTAGTGTTAATAACGTCCAATTAGGTTTGGTGTAACCGAGAATATTGGGTTGGGAACTTTGTGTGTTTCAAATAAGAAAACCAAGGTGGGGTTTTCCTACAAGATCGGGTTGATTTGAAGGTTTTGGACAAGATCACGTAAACACATATTCGAACAAGTAAAGGCATTGATACAAGGTTGTTTCCTTGCAAGGGAGTAGCGCGAGACGGTGAATTATGTTAGGGAATATTGGGGTTTCAACAAGGTTTGCGCTCGGTATAATCGTAGGATTGTAGCCGCATTTGTTGGTCACTTGATCAAGCTTTTGATCAAGGGTTGGAGGTGGAAGAATTAACACAAAACAATAGGGTTTTTGGGGTTTGAATTCTTCATCTCTTGTATAAACGATTTTGCAAAGAAAAGGTTAATAGCAATATCTCAATTCGATTTTAAATTGATGGCAGACATACCCATAGTGAGGTCGATTGGGGAACTGCCTAAATAAATCTTGGTCTCTCTCTTTATCTTTTTATCACTTTTATTGTTGATTTCGCAATTTATCTAGTTCATCGTTGTTTGATCAATTCGATTGGAAATTGTTTTCTATTATCTTTTAAAAGTGTTGTTGTTGATCTAATCATAATCACTTTAATTGTGATTGGCTTTTACCATCAACAAAACAAATTGAATTTCCAATTGCTTTCATTGCACACCAAGTGTTCGATAAATTGTTTGTGCATATTTTCATTGTGTTTTGGTTCATTGGATATACAAGTTACGATTAGCATTGCATTCAATTGATTCGTAGCTTGATCTTTGTTGAACATTTACGTTCATTACCATTCTGTTTGGTTTGCGATATGTATATTGCTTTTCGATAATAGGTTTGGTTAGACGATTCGATCCAGGTCATTTTTCCGCAGCACCATATTTTTGAAAACAGGTTTTTGCCAAAAGTTTTTAGTTGTAAAATTTGTGATTTATTCAACCCCTCCCCTCTAGATCAAAGGCTATCGTCTAACACCTTTTCTCATTTCATTTCATCCAAAATAGTGTTTTGACACTTTCAACTCTCTTTCTCTCTCTCTCTCTCTCTCTCTAAACCTTTTATTAAACTTTCTCACACTAATATTTTTAGCCTAAGTGCTTTTGTGAGAAAAATATTTTTGTGAGTAAAATTGTTCTGTAATTCTATCACTAATACAAAATTGACCTTTCATAACACCAATTTTGCAACAATCATAGTGTTAACCGAGGTAATAGTTTATTTTTGGGCGCTTTTTTAGTATTTACTAAAGGACATGTCACAACGGTCAAATGAAGCAACTACGGTGAAAGATGCACGGAGTGAAATGGTTCGAATCCCAACACCAAAAATAAGCCATTTATCGTTATAAAAATGTGATTGACCTTGTATATAACCAAAAAAATTGTTTTCAACCGTGATGAAAGGTGATACTTATTAATATATAAGAAAAAAATTCTCTCGCTTCAGTACATAACATTCGTCTCTCTCAAAACAAAACCCTAACAACTCTTTCACCCGTCTCTCTCAAAACGAAACCCTAACAACTCTGTCACTAGTCTCTCTCATATGAAAACCCCAAAACAAAACCTTAACATCAAATCTTAGCCGATGGGTATTTATAGGTTTGTTTTCTCTATAGTTTTTTTTTTCAAAATTTGTTTCAATAGTTTGTTTCATGATGTTTAAACTTTCTTCTTGTTTTGACTTGCAGGTAAGGGTGCTTGTTTCAATAAAGAGGGTGAAGCTAAAGTTAGCGTTGCAAACTTGTAGGTATGGATGTTAATTTTACGCCTCTAACTTTAGCTTCATCCTTCTTTCATTGTGGACATGCCATTATGGAACATGTATGGTACGTTTTTGAAGCATTTTATGACTTGATATGTTTGTTGTATTTGTAATTTGTGGTTTGTTGTTGATGAATGTTGTTGTTAAAGTTTGTTTAAAATATGAGTTTATTATTGAAATTCGGGTAACGTATATAAGATGTCGAAGGCGATGTCACGACACTAATATCTGAACTGATATTTTATAAAGAACAAGGTAAACACATAATAAGAAAGCAGTAAATAACACAAGCGATTGTTAACCCAGTTCGGTGCAATGTCGCCTACGTCTGGGGGCTACCAAGCCAGGAAGGGAATCCACCAAATAGAATTAATTTGAAGATTCTCTGCAAACAATCTCAGGTTTACAATCTTCTCACCTAATCTCTACCTGTGTAATTTCTACCTAGGACTCTCCTAGATATGAGGCCCCTCTCACTTCCCTCAATCACAATAGCACTGATAAGATTTAACAATAAATCAATAGAAGACACACTTCAAAGACACACTTGATCTTGCTTAAAAGCTTCAATCAATGACAATACACTCTTGCTTAAAAGCTTAGAGTGGACACTTACAACTCAATACACTCAGTCCACTTCAAGCATCTAGGTGATGAATGAACATTTCACAAAACACACAGATTACTAAAACCCTTAAAGCTTAAGCAATAGCACGCACAAACCCTAGCTTCTCTGGTCTTCAATTAGGATTGACAATTCTTTATATAGAGAACGACCTTCATGGGCTTAGGTATTAGCAAAAACCAAATCAGATTTAATTCAAACAAATCAAATCATTCTTCAATACTTCTCACAAAAATTGCAACAAACGATTCCACATTTAGCTCCATTAAAAATGTTGCAGAACACTTTTGATTCAAATACAAAACTCCACCATGATTTTCTCCAGCAATCTCTCATTAGAAACACACAAAGAATATCACACAAAATGTAACAAACAAATCACAACATTCTAAACTGAATGTTGTTCAGTTCTGTAGTAACATGTCAGGACATCTGTCTTGACATCATCAACTGAAACTCTGCAACACCTGAAAAACCAACCTGCTAAGGTGTTTGACCCTCATTTCAAGACATCTTGCACAACACATAGCTACAACATCTTCAGTCTTGACATCATGAACTGGAACTCTGCAACACCTAAAAAACTAACCTGCTAAGGTGTTTGACCCTCATGTCAAGACATCTTTGTTGAAAAGTATTTTAGGTGGGTGTTTTATCGTATCCGCAGGGATTGTTCAGATATCTAGACGCTTGTCATTCAATAGTCTAATGTTCTAAGCAAAGGGTTTTCAAAGAGTTCTTGTTGAGTAACATATGTTTTTTTAGCAAAGAGTAAATTAGGGCAAAGATGTTTTGTTTTAAGAAAAGCATGCTAAGATTAGATTTTGTTAACCTCTTTTATACATATCTGGTTAATCAAGCATGTGAACCTAGTTTCGATCAATACAATCGCGTATCCTTACGAATACGTTTATTTCTAAAGCGACTTCGTGGGTATTATTTTCTAAATTGTTATATGATTTCTCGAACCAACAATCAAAACAATAAACATTAAAAATGATACAAAGCAAATATTAACTCCCAAATCTATGTCTAGAGTTTGTTTGTTAATAGATGAAGAAATTAATCGAGATTTGGAAAATCTATGTCTAGAGTGATTCAAACCATAAATACAACATTAAAAGCAAATTTATTCATCATCTATTGATCATCAACCTTGTTCACATACAAAAGATCAAAAGAAATACATACAAGCAAGGTTAACTACCTCTAATCTTGACACAAAAGTGATTAGCTACCCATAACCATGGTAGCTTGCTTTACAAGTTTTGGAAGGAGATGAATGAGCATCCACGTCGAAGAATCAAACTCGGATGCGAATCCAGCTTCTATTTGTAAAATATCACCTTTTGGTGAAGAAATCTGAGAAAATGAAGTTGTGGTGTGTAAAGATGGGGTACGATCCCTAAAAAATAGTGAAAAGTACTTATATAGTACTTTTAGAATCTGTCACGTTCGCACTGTGAACTGCTTCTTCGCCCAACGAACACCAATTTATGCACCTGAAGTGCCTCTGAACAGTTAAACTGCCCCTGAGAAATATCTGAAGTTCGCTTTGCAAGCAATTCTTCGCACATCAAACTTATGGTTCTTTAGCTACTGCCTCTAGTCTTGGATTGTTCGCTGGCTCTTCACTGACACTTCGCCACAGCGAACATTCGATGCTTGTTTGCCCAGAAAACTTACTACCCTTTAGTTACTAACTCTCAATTGAGAGGATTTGCTGGGACTTCACCAAATGTTCCTAAAGCGAACATTCGTTGGTACTCCTTGCTGGTTGTTCGCACAGCGAACATGCTGATATTTTTCTCTTCCTTTGGCTTCCTTGTCCAATTGCTTGTGTCTCACACTTTGATACTTTCATGCCTAATTTCTGCATAATAACACATAAATCAAAGCAACCAAAGGTATTTTCATAAAATTGAAGAATAGCATGCTATCATGGAGTAAATCCAACAAAATAACACAAAGAGTTGAAAAATGCCAATAATTAATGATCAATTTAAAGCAAGTTTGGCATCTAACAAACTCTTCCTAACTAGATCTTTGCTTGTCCTCAAGCAAAGTATGCCTCTCATTGAAAACAAAAGGATTTGGTCAAGCATTTAATTCAACCAAGAAATGATTTATAGCTCAAATAAACAAACAAATGCACACAAGCAATGATTAAAACTTCCTAGAATCGAATTTATCATGCAATGCTTCAAGTAACAACTAAATTATCATGCTCGAATCACTCTAACACTCTTCTTCAAATAAGAATGGAAGAAATAAACGCGTTTGTAACTGCGGGGTAATTTCACTCACGTAACAAATGATGCTAATACATACCAATTTATAAATCATCTAAACAATCAATAAAGAAATTATGGAAGCAAGAAGATCACTAAGGTCAATAAAGGTTGTAGCTTGGTTAGGTTCACAACAAAGGGACATTTAGAAGGCCATGGGTTCAAAGTTACCAATGAAAAAGAAACATTCACTACACAAGGCTATGTACACATTACAACTCCATCCAACACTTTCTTTTCTCTAATGCTCACCCTTCCAACACCTTTTTGCACATTATTTCTCATTCTCTATTTTTTTCTCATCCAAACAAGCATGCTTTTTCTTTCTCTTTTTCACCCTTCATATTCACAATTTTCTTTTTCAATGCTTGTTTGAATTTTTTTTTTCAAATTTTTTAGTAACCTACCACTTTCTTTTCACTCTCCCCAACTTGATTTTTAACCAAACCTCAAGTGAATGTTCCTTGCTTTTTAGGTAAGGAAATCAATTTAAAACATTGTTCAAAGGTTCAAGAAATATTTTTTAGAATCCCACAAAATTCAATGATGAAGTATCTTTTAATAAATATACAAATACCAAGTTCATCACTAAACTAGGTTCTAAACTATTAAGCTCAAAGGGGGTTAGCAAATTCTCACTACTCATGGGTAAGTTACTTTTGGATATGGTTGTGCTCATTATCAACAAATGTCTTGATCATATCTAATGCTTCCACAAAATCAAAATAATCACAAGATAAAGCATGAATCAGATGTACTCAATAAGATTTATCAGTCATCCTATGCATTTAGTAAACAATAGAGGTTTCTCACAATTTGTGGCTTTTGGACCTAAGTGATACAAGCATTCAAACAAAGTTGCAACAAGAAACAAAATTACATTTGCACAAAGAAAATAAATTATTAAACATTCTAACATCCTAGGAAGAGGTACCCATGTACCTTGCAAACATTTATATGATCAAATACTATCATCACCATCCAAACTTGGGAGAATCTTCATTGGATACTTTTAGCAAATAGCAAACAATCTAGAAGTTCTCACCTTTCCACACCAAAAAATGGAAACATTAAATTCCAAACAAGCATATCAACAATAAAGCTACAAACAAGCATATCATTAATAAAACTACAAGAGTTGAACATTCCTTAACTGAAGAATTCAACTCTTAAACAACATAATAAAAGAAAAATGAAAGTAAAGAAAACGAAAGTTGAACATTCGTGAGCTGAAGAATTCAACTAATAATAACATTAAAATGCTAATGGTGTAAAAACACCAACAAAAGTATTAGTACCCAAAAGTGGTACATACAACAACATAATCCATAAAAATTCACCAAGTGGATATTGTACATTAAAAGGGAATACAATAAACATAAACATAAATAGCAATGATTTAATGCTAACAGAAAACTTCACTTTGTAGAACCAAAGGAAGTCGCCTAAGATCATGCTCAAAATATCCAATAACAAAAACTAGTCCTCATCGGACTCAGACTCCTCCTCTATATCAACCTCCTCTCCATAACCATAAACCTCCTCAGAACCAGCTTCAGAACCAGCCTCAAAACCAGCCTCTACATCATCTCCAGCCTCCTCAGCCTCCTCGGGATCAGCTACACCTACCCCCTCTCTAAAATGTGGCCTGGCCTCAACAAGCAGCATGAGCTAGGAACTGCTCCCTAGTCATCATAGAATGCTCCACAGAGGGCTCCCTACACTGCAGGTACAACACCTGCATAAAATCATGGATATCAATCATGACACGCTAAGTTTCTACCATCCATTCCCAGTTGTAGTTACAGATCTCCCTCTGAAACGGGTCAAAGCCTTGGGAACCTGTAACTCCAGAACCGGAAGCACCACCAACGTCAGCACCAGCACTAGAGGTCTGTCCTCCTCTCGCTCCCTTTGGCCTGCAAAACTTATCCACATAATTATCATCGATAGCAGCCAGGATCATAACCTGACGATGGGAGGGTACTTTCACCCTCGCATGCACACATAAAACCATGATAAGACATGGAAAGGCCAAGGGGCAATTTTTCCGTGCCCCTGACCTAAGTCCACTCTCAACAACAGCATGCATCTCATCAGCTACGATCCTAGCAACATCAATTTGCATGTTAATCAAAATACTGTGAACTAAGTGTGCAACTGGAATGGACACAGTGGAGGTATGCGACTTCGGCTTTATGTTAGACAACACCAAGAGAAGTACCAGCTGAGCTAAAGGTTGCATATCCTCCATGTGGTATCTTCTAGGAACCCCAGACGGGTTCAATTCC
Source organism: Lathyrus tuberosus (assembly GCA_022829125.1). Taxonomy (NCBI): domain Eukaryota; kingdom Viridiplantae; phylum Streptophyta; class Magnoliopsida; order Fabales; family Fabaceae; genus Lathyrus; species Lathyrus tuberosus. Next base: position 5,965,531 of record JALAZF010000020.1, on the reverse strand, counting down.
ACCAACTTTCCTTCTAACAATAATGCACTAGATATGGCCTCTACGTCTTTATTCAGCCTTAAGGTCTGTGATACTCATCGATCTCATCTTCTCCTAAGGTGAGGGTTTTCCTAAAACATGATTAATGGTGTCTCGATTGAGTTTTACCTCTCTCCCATACACCATAGTGGTTCAAGAAAACACACCGTCGTCATTTGGAAGAGCATAAGCATAGAACTCCCTTACGAGCTCTACGTTAAAACTATCACAAGGTGCGATCAATCTGTCCCACTTCTTGGAATGTAGGATTCCCGCTACTGCCGGGTAGGAACCTTGAGGATTGAGATTAAACCTCTTTTCTGATAAGATGCTCCTTTTCTCAAGAGCAACATATCTAGCAACTTTCTTATCTCCTTTGAACATGTAAGTATCATATTGGATTGGCTACATATGAGGTGTGCTTCCAAGCTTTTGTTTCTTTGAAGGAGTTGCCTTAGGAGGTGCCATCTGCACATTCACTAAACAAAACCATCAAGCCAAACACAAGATATATGAGTGAGAAAGCATTGTACAATGAATCAGAATCAGAATCTCAGCATAACAAAAAAATTTAAATTTCGGTCATGTTCGCCAGAAGTTCGCCTAGCGAGATCCAGCGAAAGGAAATTGATTTCAGAGCCAATTTGATTTCAGAGCCAATTTCAGAGCCAATTTTAAATTTGCAGGTTCTTCCTGCTTGAAAGGAAATTGATTTCAGAGCCAATTTTTCTACATTCTGTCATTTTCTAATCATGGTACACAATGAGTATCAAGTAACAGCACCAGCCACACAATTGTTCAAGTTAAAGTTTAAGATTTCACAAGATTTCATTATATTTCAATTCAACTCTAACCTAAACAAACTCAACTTTTAAACTTTTTGTTCAGAACCCACATGAAAAGTAATGTAAATCAACAATATAGAACATGCACAGAGTCACATAACCTAGGAGCAAGTTCTATCATTTTCTCAAACAAACCCTAACAACATGTTGTTAACAAGAACAAGGAAATGAATAGAAACTCAAACCTGAAATGTGCTGAGAGGATTGATTTGGAATAGCAAAAAAGTTTGGAACTGCTTCACTATGGTTACAATGGAGAAACTTTGTGTGTGGTGTGCTTTGTGAGAAGTAGAGAGACAAGAGGGACAAGTGAAGGCAAAAAGGGGAATGAGGTAGGTTTACCCCCAAAAAATCTGAAAAGTGGGTATTAGGCCTACGCTTCTCTGGCCCACCAAAAATTTCATTTAATTGATGTGGTAGCAAAACCTTGAATTTTCTATGTCTTGCTCCATTCACTTTGCGAACATCTCAGCGAACATTTGCCCCAGGTTCAGCTAGCGAACTCAGGGCAAATGTGACAGATTTTTTTAAAATTTTCTTTTTAACTCATCCTACCACAACACTTTCTAGACTAAATTACACTATCAAAGCAGTAAAATTGAAGGAATACTTAAAATGTTGGGGTGTCTCCCAACTAGCGCTTTGTTTAACATCGTTTGAGCTCGACGGTCTAATGCGACCTCACATATCACAAAAAGGCATTGTGCCTATATTTTGCTCGAAATCTCCACCAAGATAAATCTTCAGCCTCTGACCATTTACAGTCCAACTCTCATTCGACAGTGTGTCTTCAATGACAATCGCCCCATAGTGTTTGATCTCCTTAATCTGAAATAGACCGGACCATTTGGATTTCAACTTCCCAGGGAACAGTTTTAATCGCGAATTAAACAGTAAGACCAGCTTCCTTTCCTTAAATTATTTGGTCACTATCTTTTTGTCATGGTAAGTCTTCACTCAGTCTTTGTACAACTTGTTATAGTCATACTCTTGGAGGTACAATTCCTCAATTTCATGCAACTGTACCTTCCTTTTTTCACCACTTACAGTTGGATCGAAATTCAAACATTTTAAGACCCAAAATGCCTTATGTTCCAACTCCACCGGTAAATGACAGTTCTTACCATAAACCATTTTGAAAGGTGTGAAACTAATCAGGGCTTTGAAAGCTGTCTGATAGGCCCAAAAAGCATCATCGAGCTTGTTTCGCCAGTCTTTTCTAGAAGCTGGCACCGTTTCCTCAAGAATCCTCTTAATTTCTTGATTTGATACCTCCGCTTGCCCATTATCCTGTGGATGGTATGGTATTGCAACTTTGTGCTTTACACTATACTGCTTCAATGCTTTTTCTAGCTGAGTGTTGCAAAAGTGGGATCCTCCGTTACTTATCAACACTCTCGAAGTACCAAATCGAGAAAAAATGTTTTTCTTTAAAAAATTTATCACAGTTTTTCCATCCTCTTTAGCACATGTTATCGTTTCTACCCACTTGGACACGTAGTCCATCGTGACCAAAATGTATTCATTAGAAAACGATGATGGAAATGGGCCAAAAAAGTCTATGCCCCAACAATAAAACACCACAACCTCCAGCATGTTTTGTAACGGAATTTCATTCCGTTTTGAAATTCTACCACTCCTTTGGAACTTGTCATAACTTTATGTATGTGCATGCACATCTTTAAACAAAGAAGGCCAATGAAAGCTCGATTGGAGGACTTTCATTGCCGTTCTCAAACTATTAAAAGGCTCTCCATAAGGAGAGTTATGACAATGCCAAAGAATGTTAGTAGCCTCTTCTTTCGACACACACCTTCTCAAAATGTTATCGACACCAAGCTTAAACAAATACGGTTCATCCCATACAAAGTACTTAGCGTCAGATAAAAATTTATTTTTCTGGTTACGAGTCAGACCTTTCGGTATTAATCCGGCGACTTTGTGATTTGCCATGTCGGCAAACATAGGTCTAACTTGCACCATAAATAACTTTTCATCAGGAAATTCTTCCTTGACCTCTCTTTCATTCTTGGTCACCTCAACATTAACAAGGAGGGATAAGTGATCCGCCACCAAATTTTCGGATCCCTTTTTGTCGCGAATTTCTAAATCAAACTCTTGCAACAAAAGGACCCAACGAATTAGCCTTTGTTTTGAATTTGGTTTGGTAAGCAAATACTTAATCGCCGCATGATTCGTGTAAACCACAACCTTAGACCTAATTAAGTATGACCGAAATTTATCCAATGTATACACTATCGCAAGCAACTCTTTTTCTGTTGTGGCATAGTTTACTTGAGCTTCATTCAAGACCTTGCTTGCGTAGTGTATAGCATGAAAAAAATTTGTTCTTTGTTGACCTAGTACCGCACCCACAGTATAATCACTCGCGTCACACATGAAATCAAAACCAATTTTCCAATTTGGAACGATGATTATGGGCGCGGTAGGCAAACTTTGTTTTAAAGATTTAAAAGCTATCATGCAAGACTCATCAAATTCAAAAGACTTATCTTTGTTTAGCAAATTGCTCAAAGGCTTTGCGATTTTTGCGAAATCTTTGATGAACCTCCGATAAAATCCCGCATGACCAAGGAATCTCCTTATACCCTTCACATTCAATGGTGGTGGCAATTTTTCAATAACGTCCACCTTGGCTTGATCAACTTCAAGGCCCTTTGAAGAAACTTTGTGGCCGAGCACAATTCATTATGTTACCATGAAATTGCATTTTTCCCAATTAAGAACCAAGTTGGTTTCCACACACTTTCCAATACCACATTCAAGTTTTTTAAACAAAGATTAAACGATGGTCCAAAAACCGAGAAGTCGTCCATAAACACCTCAATTGAATTTTCAATCAAGTCCGGAAATATTGCTTGCATACACCGTTGAAAAGTGGTTGGCGTATTACACAACCCAAACGGAATCCTCCTATAAGAAAAGATTCAAAAAGGGCAACTGAAAGAAGTTTTCTCATGGTCCTTCGGGTTCATAATAATTTGATTGTAACCCAAATAACCATCCAAAAAACAATAGAATTCTTGACCGCAAAGTCTCTCGAGCATTTAATCCTTGAACGGAAGAGGGAAATGGTCTTTCCTCGTAGCTTGATTTAGCCTACGGTAATCAATGGACATTCTCCATCCGATCATGGTTCTTATAGAGATCAACTCATTCTTCTCATTTCGGATTATCTTCGTCCCTCCTTTCTTCGGTACCACTTGTACTAGGCTAACCCATGGACTATCAGAAATTGGTTAGATCATTCCAGCCTCCAACATTTTCACCACTTCCTTCCTAACCACTTCTTTCATGGTAGGATTCAAGCGAAGTTGAGGTTAAGCAACCAGTTTGAAATCGTCATCCATGAATATCTGATGCATACAATAGGAAGGACTTATTCCTTTTAAATCGAAAAGAGTCCACCCCATAACATCTTGATTCTTTTTCAACACACAAATCAATTTGTCCTCCTCGTTTTTTGTTAGCTCCTTGCTTATGATCACCGGTTTATGCCCCTCATCATCAAGAAACACATATTTAAGATGAGACGGCAACAACTTCAATTCAAGCTTGATTTCTTCATTATTTTCCTTTTTCAAAATTTCCACCCTTTATTTCAAGGGAGGAATCTCATTCAATTCTTCAAGCTCTCGCAAAGACTTTTCGATTTCTTGTTCTTCATTCTCATTGACACTTTGAAGAGCATTTGTAAGAACTTTTTGTAATGGGTTAGGAACTTGTAATTGCCTTGTTACTTCTTCAATCACCTCTTCTGTTGCATCAATTCTAAAACAATCACCTTTGTCATTTGAATGCTTCATGGCTTCAAATAGATTAAAACAAATCTCCTCATCTTGAACTCTCACTTTCATGAGACCGTCATCCATATCGATGGCCATTCTAGCGCTCTTCATAAAAGGTCTTCCAAGAATCAATGGAACGTCTTCATCTTCTTCTATATCAATCACCACAAAGTCGATGGGAAACAAGAATTTGTCTACCTTAACCAACACATCTTCCACTACATCGTGAGGACGGGTAGTGGATCTATCGGCTAGTTGCAATGTCATTTGAGTAGCTCTCAACTCCATATGTCCCAACCTTTTCACAATGGATAACGGTATCAAATTAATACTAGAGCCCAAATCAATCAACTCGTTATGTATCACTTTCTTTCTGCGGAAGAGTCTGTTGAATGATCGTGCTACAACTAGCATCAACCATGATCGTTTCTTGACCCGTGTACCTTTTATTCTTGGTGAGAATATACTTCATGAATTTTACGTATTTTGGCATTTGCTCCAATGCCTCGGAAAATGGAATATTAATTTGTAATTGCTTAAAAATATCCAAAAACCGAGCATAGTGCCTCGCATTATCTTTCTTCGACGGAGCATGAGGATAAGGAAAATTTTGAATCGGAATAGTACTCACTTGTTCCTTCCCCTTCCTAGTCTTTTTAATTTTCTCTTCTCTCATTTTATTTTCTTCTTCCTCACTCTTTTTTGTTTCATTTTCAACTAATTCTCCCTCAACATTCTTTTCTACTTCTTTCTCATCAATCTCTTTTTCTTTTTCAACTACTCCCTCTCTTTCCACTACCTCCTCACTTATTCCCATATCAATTTCTCTACCACTTCTAGTAAGATAGCCTTGCAATGCTCTTTTGGATTTACTTGAGTATTCGCCGGAAAACTTCCTTTGTGTTGGTCGGCCAATTGTTTTGATAATTGCTCCACTTGCGTCTCAGGGTTCTTTATAGCCGCATCGGTGTTCTTTTGATTAGAAATTGACATTTGCATGAATTGAGTGAGGGTGTCTTCCATCTTTGAATTTCCACTTGGAGCTTGTGGAAGTTGAGTGTAGTTTTGATATTGATGTTGAAGATTAGAAATTCTGGCATCTTGAGGTCTTCATTGTTGTTGATAACCTTGATGACCTCTTTGTTGGTAACCTTGGTTGCCTTGATGGTAAGGTGGTCGAGGTTGATAACCTTGATTTTGGTTTTGGTTTCCCGCGTAATTCTCCTCTTCCACAACCGGAGGACAATACCCGGTATGGTGATCTCCCTTACAAAGCTCACAACTCGCCACTTGTTTGTTGTTGTTGGGAATTTCTTGCATTTCTTTGATTTGTTGTGGAAGTTTTGACATTTTTTGAGTCAACAACTCCACTTATTGTGAAAGTAATTTTTTGTGTGCAAGAATTGCATCATTTGTTCCTTACTCAATCATGCCTGACTTCCTTTGCGGTGTACCACGATTGTGATTTCCTTGGTGATCATTGAGTGTCATCCTATCAATAATAGCAATTGAGTCTTTGGCGCTCTTGGACATTAATGATCCACCCGAAGTAGCATCCAACAAAGTCTTGTGGACCGATTGGAGTTTATTTCGGAAGATGTCCACTTGAGTTAGTTCTCAAAGCCGTGACCCTTACATTTTCATAACATGGATTTGACCCTCTCCCAACCTTCATTCAGAGATTCATTTCCACCTTGAGCAAACACCGAAATTGTCGTCTTTGCTTCCATGAATCGATTGTGTGGAAAAAATCTTTCAAGGAACTTTTCTTCCAACAAATTCGAATTCGTCATAACCAAAGTGGATTGGTCAAGATACCATTTCTTTGCCTTCCCGATTAAAGAATGCGGAAATAGTCTCTTGAACAATGATTTTTCTTCAGCTTTCGGCGCTCCCATTGCACCCACAACTTCATAGAATTTTGTGAGATGAGTGAAAAGATCCTCATGATCCATACCGATAAAAGGATTTCTCAAACCAATAATTGAAACAATAAACATTAAGAACGATACATAGCAAATATTAACTCCCAAATCTAAGTCTAGAGTTTGTTTGTTAATAGATGAAGAAATTAGATCAAGATTTGGAAAATCTATGTTTAGAGTGACTAAAACCATAAATACAACATTAAAAGCAAATATCTTCATCTATTGATCATCAACCTTATTCACATACAAAAGATCAAAAAAAATGCATACAAGCAAGGTTAACTACCTCTAATCTTGACACAAAAGTGATTAGCTACCCATAACCATGGTAGCTTGCTTTACAAGTTTTGGAAGGAGATGAATGAGCATCCACGTCGAAGAATCGAACTCGGATGCAAATTAAACTTCTATTTGTAAAGTATCACCTTTTGGTAAAGAAATCTGAGAAAAAGAAGTTGTGGTGTGTAAGGATTGGTTATGATCCCCAAAAAATAGTGAAAAGTACTTATATAGTACTTTTAGAATCTATCACATTCTCACTGCGAACTGCTTCTTCGCCCAGCGAACACCAATTTAGGCACCTGAAGTGCCTCTGAACAGTTAAACCACCCCTGAGAAATATCTGAAGTTCGTTGTGCGAGCAATTCTTTGCACTGCAAACTACATCGCTTACAAGTTCACACAACGAACTTATGGTCCTTTAGTTATTGCCTCTAGTCTGGGATGGTTTGCTGGCTCTTCGCTGACACTTTGCCACAACGAACATTCGCTGCTTGTTCGCCCAGCGAACTTACTGCCCTTTAGTTACTGCCTCTCAATTGAGAGGATTCATTGGGACTTCGCCAAATGTTCGCAAAGCGAACATTCGTCGGCACTCTTCGTTGGCTGTTTGCACAGCGAACATGCTGATATTCTTCTCTTCCTTTGGCTTCCTTGTCCAATTGCTTGTGTCTCACACTTTGATGCTTTCATGTCTAATTTATGCACAATAACACACAAATCAAAGCAACCAAAGGTATTTTCATAAAATTGAAGAATACCATGCTATCATGGAGTAAATCCAACAAAACAACACAAAAGAGTTGAAAAATGCCAATAATTAATGATCAATTTAAAGCAAGTTTGGCATCTAACAATCTTGCATAACACATAGCTGCAACATCCTATTTTAGCAAAAATACAGCCAACACAGAACTTACAATTATATATTATGTGGTTCGAGTGTTTTTCCAATCCCTTACCAAATATATAACTTTCCAAACTGCATTAGCAAATTATGATGTGATACGTAAAGTTGTATTAGAAAACAAGTACACGTTCAATTCTTGACAAGAATTCTTCACACTGTTAATTACATATTGTTCTTTGATAGTTAGAACTTGGTTTAATGATTGTAGATCTTCAACCACCTCCCTCTCCACCTCTAATATTGTTTGCAAAGTAAATAATATTTTGCAAAAAGAACTAGAGGTGAAGGCATGGGCGGTTGAATAAATAGGATCAATAAACCAAGTTCATACTGTTAAAGAACAAAATATGGATAAGGTGTTGAAGAACTCTTGTGTATCATTGAACGTGAACTTGTACTTATAATATAACTTAATTTGTCATGTTATAATGTGTAAGTGCAAATTGAAAGGTTATATGTTTAGTGAGCATTGGCGAAATAAGCATTCCACATATTTATAATAAACTCAGGTCTATATATCACAACTGTTGTTTAGCACAACCGTTATTAAATATGTTGCATTAAAGAATATCACAACGGTTGTTTAAAGTAATTGTTATAGTAAGTAGCTTGCTACATAGATACAATCATAGTAGCACGCCCGTGGTGGAAAGCATCATACATACAATCACACCTTACCTCACAACGGTTGGACCAGCGTGGTGGTATCCCTTTTCCAACCGTTGTAATAGGTGTTTTCCGTAGTAGTGTATAAGGGTAGAATTGTAAATTTCCCAAAGGGATCTTTTGGACACACCTTGGTTGAATATTATTTATTTAAGAATTATTTGTGGGTTAGAAGCTAGACCTAAAAAGATTTGGTTTGAGATTGTGTGATTCAGTTCTGGTTTAGGTACAAGATTAGCTTGTTACAATATCTCATAGGTTCTTGGCCAGCCTTGTATTAAAACCAATATAGGTTTAAGCTCAACCCAGTATTATAAGCTTCATATGTTTTAGATTAGCTAGGTATTAAAATCTCACGGGTTATTTGTTGTCTCGTGTAAAACCAAGGTTTAAGGTTTGTGAACTCAACCTACGTAAAAGCTTGCAAGGTTTTAGGAACTTAAAGGCTAACTGCTCCAAGATCCTTGTTTGTGGAGAAAGGACTAACCGTATCGATTCACCATTTGGAAGAGAAGAGTCAAACTGCTATATTCTGAAGTCTTGTATTATTTGGTTGAAGTTTGTCACTACGCGAAAAATGACACAGAATCGCCACCGAATTTTATTTATCCCAAAGAGGGAAAGGGAAATATCGATAAAACCTTTAGTGAAAAAACATGGTCATCGCAACCAAGTTTTGGGTTCGGAAGTCGGTTATGTGAGGGGAAGGTGTTAGCACCTCTCACATCCATCGTACTCGATGAGAATCATCTAAGTTATCTAGTGGAATACCCCATATTATTGAAATGCTCAATTGGACATCATATGAGATCAAATTATTTTATAAAAGAGACAGATCAATAATTATAAATTTAAGAGAGGATTTTAAGGTAACTCTAATAATTGATCAATTGGTTTGAGATGACAAAATATCAATTGGAGATATTTTACTCTATTGGATTATATTATATAATAAGTTTATATATATATTGTTAGCAAGAGAAAAGGAGAATGATAAAGAAAGAAAGAAGAAAAAGAGAAGAAAGTTGGAAGAAGAAGAAAAGAGAAAGAAGAGGAAAGGAAGAGAAGAGAATAGGGACAGAGGAAAAGCTTGGGAAGAAGCTTGGATCATTGTTCATCATCTTCTTCAACCTCCTCTTCGATTATCAGGTGGGTTCTAGTTAGACACTTTAAGTTCTAGAATTATATTTTTAGAACTTAGGTTAGATTTGAGAGAAAATGATTAAACGGATAAATCAATGAAATCTAACGGATGAAACGCGATATAAAATGTGTAGTATAGCCGGGTTATGTGTGGATTGAACCTATCATACTTGTTTTGATGTCCCAATATGTTTGGGTATGAGTTATAATGGTTTAGAGTGAAGAAAAACATGATTTTTGGGTTTTGTTACGACAGTAACCGGTTAACCTATTGAGAGTAACCGGTTACCCTTTAAAAAATGACGTTTCTTGGTTGTTTTTGAATGAGTAACCGGTTACCCATTATAGAGTAACCGGTTACCACTGTTGTGTGGAAGTACATAATTTAAAAAGGGCGTAACTTTTTAACCGTAAGTCCGTTTTGGTCCCGTTCGAAGCATTGGGAAGCTATTCAAATGCTCTATTTGATAGTGAAGTAAAAAAATAGGTTTATACCATGGATTGATAAAATAAAATTGAAAATGAATGAAGTAATCGGTTACCCTTTATAGAGTAACCGGTTACCCAAAAGTGTCTCTAACTCTCATTTTGGCTCTGTTTCATAGTAACCGGTTACTCTTTCTGAGGTAACCGGTTACCACTGTGTTGATTTTGAAAAATGTTTAGAAAATGATATCTTTTGGATTATAAGTCCGATCGAGGCATAATGATAGCCGTTGGGAAGCTGTGAAAATATCCTGCGGGATAAGAGTGAGAAATATTATTTTCATTGCCCGATTAAATAAATCGAAGGGAACCTAAGGGTGATATAACTTGTGATTGAATCATTATATGTGATTCTATTATACCATTATAATATGCTTTGTATAAATTTTGATTGAATTATTATATGTAATTCTAAAATGTGAAATTGTAATATGCTTTGCCTAATATTGATGTTAAACATGATTGAGAGTAAATGCATGTTAAAATATGGAATAGGTAGAGTGGGGAAACCTTGCCATGAACTTATATTAGAACCTATTAATAAGCTATGAGATTGATGAATAACTTAATGACGGCGCTCGTGCAGAAGAGGCCGGGGCGTGTGTCCAGTACCGAATGGTATAGAAAGAATAAGACACTAGTATGAAACACGTGTAATTATTATGTTTAATTGATAAAGGCAAAAGAGGCCTAAAGGCTAATGTGGCCTAGAAATGTTTAATACAATTATGGTTGTATATGAAATCACGAAATCGCAACCATTATTCTATTATGTGTCGTCCATGAGTAACGTGCTCCTCTGGAATGAATGCACAATTACTTGGTAGGTTTGATTCCCAATGTTATAGTACGAATGGAGCCTATGGGTAAAGAGACTTGTAACGGTGAACGGACTGTGTAAAGTGAAGAATTAAGGTGATAATGTGTTCCTTATCTCCGAATCCATCTCGTATGCCAAGTAATCTACGAGGGTCCATGACTCATTCCTACTTCTAGACGTAGAAGAGGACAGGAGAAAGGGGATGCCTTGACAAGGTTGTCGATAAGTGATAATTTTTGAGCTAACGGACACTATAACGTGTTTCCATATAGTTTGAGTTTGTGCACTCAAGGTCATTTCCCTTCCCCTTGACTTGAGTTAGGATTTGGCTAGAACCCTGTAAAGCTGAGAGAATCCCTAAGATAGGGAACTCACTGAGATTAATATCTCACCCCACTATTGTTGCTATATTTCAGGTGTGGTTTGCAGGTTTGATTTACAAGTGGAGCTATGCTTGGATGTTTCAAGAGAAGCTTGGCTTTAGTATTCTGCTGTGTATTTATTGTATACAATTGAGGATATTGTATATTGATCTTAGATTTTATATTTTTGGCTAATTTCCATGTCTTGTACCATAGATTGTATTATGTTTTTAAATGGTCAAGTATGTGAATTATGCCAATAGGCACTTATGATGGTGTCAGTACCAAATAAAACACTTGTATGGTATTATTCTAGATATATATTATACAGGGCGTTACAGTTGGTATCAGAGCAGGTCATGTCCTCAATCTAGCCTTGAAACATCATAAGTAAATATATTCCTGCCTCTTAAGTGTGTATTGCCAGCATGACTCTTAATATCATATTATGTAGTGTTGGGCCTGATCAACCTAATGCTATGTATGTGATAGGTAGAACCATGGTTGAGCGACCACGAGGACTCTGAAGTGTTGTCAGAACTTGTGCTGTAAAGGAAGGCTCAAGCCAAGAGTTAGTAGTGAGGAGTTTTGGTTAGCTCAGTGAGGTTTTAGTAGAAGTTGTGCTTTGGGTAACATGTAATTGAAGAGTGGTGTGTTGTTCAAACTAATCCTTTGGATGAGTAGAGTATGAAAGTTAAGGACCTCTATCGGACGATTGGTCAAGGTATTGAGGAATATGTAAAATCACTAGTAGAGCTGGATTGACCACTTCTATAGATAAGAATTTCAAGTAATCTCATTCCGTGAAAAAGAAAGGTTGTTTTGTGGAACGTGTGATGTAAGGTCCGGAAGTAATATAGTTATTGGTGTTTCTATCCTAAGGTCATAATAGTATCTTGAATGGACGAGAATACCTAAAGGAATGTGTTCGGAACAATATCTTCCGACTGGTAAAAAATTTGAGGGTCAAGGACGTTCGACTTTTATGGGAACCTAAAGTATTAGAGAAGTGTGAGAAGGAACAAAAGGATGTGTTTACATGCTTCGAGTGAAATAAGTATGTGCCGGACGAAGAATAAGAGATAAATTGTGTATCTTCAGTTATGAAGGGGGATTAAGTTCAGGATAATACTTCAGGTTTTCTGTTTTCAGTAAGAGACCAACTTGGAATTTGGAATTTGTTAACTTACCCAAGGAATAGTATAAGGTATTGTGTTGGAGAAAGAATGAACTTCATTTAGTAACAGAAAGTGTAGAAATACGGACCGAAAAAAGTTTGTATTAAGAAACAAAGTAAGTACCTTGGATTTAAGGGAATCTTAGTAAGATGGTTTTACATTTGGACCTAAGAGGATTACAATGGAGAGCGAAGTAAACACGATGTAGAAAACGGTATCAACAGTATATTATGAGGAAATGACAATGAAATGTATTTTTGGACAGATGTGCAATAGAGCTATTGAGTAGTTGTCAAGGCTTAAATTAATGAAGTGTAATCAAAGATGGTTCATCCGTGAGAACTCTATTAGTATGATGTGAAATGGGAAAGTCACACCTTGGTATTAAGAACAAGCGTAGTGGTAGCATCGTGGTCACAAGTGTACGTGATGGTTTCTTATTCTTGAGCCAAGTGTGAAGGGACGTACTCTATGGAACAATGAATATTGTATTTTAAGAAGTAAGATTGTGGTAAAACAACGAGAAGCAAATAAGGACTTATTACGGACTAAGTGTAAATCATAGAACGATTTATACCGGAAGGGTTTGGTAATTACTTGATGACAATTGTCGGTTGCGAATCTTCCATTAAGTAATTTGGTGTAAGTGTGGTGTGCAATGGATTGTGAAGGGTATGAAATCCCGGTTAATGTCTACGAAGTGATGGAAAAGGTTCTTCAAGAGGATGCATTGCCCCGATTTATTTTCAAATATAGAGAAACTTCTGTATTTCTGAATAATCGGAATATTCGGAATCTACCTTTTGTTGGACTAAGAACATTGTTGTTTTAATTCTCTCCAAGGAAATTCAAGTGAGGGAACAAGGTTGTGTGCTGACTTGTTACATCCATCGCTTTTGTGGTATCGTATAATGGTTGTGTGTTGGGTTTTGCTTATGGACGAATCAAGTATGAGTTGTGGCTAAAACCCTAGAATGTCGTCATTATTGACTTCCCGCTAGTGTAGTTGTTTGAGCAGAAAATCAACAATCCCGCTGAAGTTTTATAGTGTGACCGCGTCAGAATTTGGAATTTTGCCTTGCCACTTGGTTGGAGTGTATCGTCTGTATGTTTTGACGTTGTCGATTTTACCTTGAGTTGATCATGGTTAGTAATTGTTATACAAGTTAAAAGCCACGAGTTGAGAATGCTATTGTGGGTTAAAACAAACCGGATTGATGGTTTTGAGTAGGGAGGGCTTTTGAACTAAAAGGAATTGGTTTTCAGTTTCTGCAGCAGTGTTAACCTATTAACAAAGTGTGGTTAACCGATTAACACGTGCATGGAAGGTGTTTTACGTTGAATTTTGAGAACTGAACCGATTAGCTTAGATGGTTAATCGATTAACATGTGTGTAAATTGTGAAATCCCTTAGGAACCATCCTCTGTGTTTTGTTACCATATGTTCTTCCGACTGATAAGTGTTCGGAGAATGGAAAACGGGATTGCAAGTAACTGAAAGAAGGATTTGTGTTTCGATATCGGAACTTCTGAAAGGTCTTGCATAGTCGACCATTGGTTCAGACGACAAGGGAGTTGACTTTGGGGAAATAGTCTTATGAACCGTGTTGAGTATGAGAAGTCTTAGGTGTATTACTGTTGCGAGTCTTAAGGACGAAGTTGGAAAATACTCATGAAGTATTGATCTTGCAAGGAATATTTCGGTGTGTAATTATGGTATTAGTAAGGTATGAACGGTTGGTCCAAGTTAGTAATTGTTATCTTCCATGAGTTCATGGCATCGGATTTAGACCGTGAAAGTGGTACCAATTGTGTACAGTTGTACCTTATCCAGAGAGGAAATTTGAAAGTTAGCTTTCCAAGTACGAGTAAGAATTTGACATTCCAAAGTTAAGCATGTAACTTAGAATTGTTTATGAAATCGGAACTTGTGGATTGGTGAGTAGTATGGAAACTCACAGTTGTGCCTTGAATGGTTTAAGTTTTTATAAGTGGTGACTCACACATGATTGAAATTTCGTGATGGTGTTACATCTGATTGATTGAGATCTCGAATCAACAAGAAATCTTGAGTAAGTCGGAAAACCCATAAGAAGAATTGTTATGGAATGTGGTAACTAGAAACGAAGGTTGTTAAGCTATTTTGGATGTATTATTTCGAGTTAGAGTGGATTTCAGAGTTGTATATGTTATAGTAGTAGCAGTGTAACTCCTATGCCTTTATCGTTTGGAGAGTGTTGGACAGATGTTAAGATATTGTGTGTTGGCAAGGAAATTGTTCTACCATAGGACGTCAATGAGTTTCTTGTATCGTTGGTTAGTAAGGACCCCAATGGATAAGTGTATTTCTCCATTGACTATAGCTACTTAGTAGTGCTTGAGAATCCATAGTGTTCCACTGAGAATTTGGATTGCATAGTGGAAGGTGCCAGGCAGAAGAGTTCAGTCTGAATATTAGGGATTTGAAAGACTGTTGATTATAAGTATGAAAATATGAAGTGTTCTGAGTGTGTTACCTTTTGGTATGACACGAAAGAAATGAAATACCGGATTTAATGAGTACCATGTACAACTTCAGACTAGAGGGAACTGGTAAAGAAGTCGTTTGACGAATTGTGAAGTGGTTTTGAACGTTCAAGAACTTATAAAAGGATAGTTGTCGGTAATTGCATAAAGAAAAGGAATCACCGAATTACCTCATGAGGATTTGGTGAGTGTTTGTTGTCCTGAACCAATATAAGGTGTTATGGTTTCGGTTGTGACTCAGTAGAGGAATATGGAATGGTACATTCTTTTCGAAGGTAGAATGCGACCAAGTGTTTCAGTATGAAACAACAGATGAATTGAGAATAAGCAAAGTTAGAAGTTAACCCAATATTGGAATGAGAGTATGACTAAGGGCGTGGAGTTTGATAAATTGTGAAAACAAGGATTTTGGTCTATAAAGTCAAGTTGGAATCGGATCATGTCAGAAATTTTAACGGATGTAAAGTTAATTATGAATCTAAGACAATGATACAAGTTGTGGATAGTGTCGAATAGAGGAAATTCGGGGGCGAATTTCAATTTAAGGGGGGGAGAGTGTAATACCCCATATTATTAAAATGCTCAATTGGACATCAGATGAGATCAAATTATTTTATAAAAGAGACAGATTAATAATTATTACTTTAAGAGAGGATTTTAAGGTAACTCTAATAATTGATCAATTGGTTTGAGATGACAAAATATCAATTGAAGATATTTTACTCTATTGGATTATATTATATAATAAGTTTATATATATATATATATTGTTAGCAAGAGAAAAGGAGAAGGATAAAGAAAGAAAGAAGAAAAAGAGAAGAAAGTTGGTAAGAAGAAGAAAAGAGAAAGAAGATGAAAGGAAGAGAAGAGAAGAGGGAAAGAGGAAAAGCTTGGGAAGAAGCTTGGATCATTGTTCATCATCTTCTTCAACCTCCTCTTCTATTATCAGGTGGGTTCTAGTTAGACACTTTAAGTTCTAGAATTATATGTTTAGAACTTAGGTTAGATTTGAGAGAAAATGATTAAACGGATAAATCAATGAAATCTAACGGATGAAACGCGATATAAAATGCGTAGTATAGTCGGGTTATGTGTGGATTGAACCTATCATACTTGTTTTGATGTCCCAATATGTTTGGGTATGAGTTAGAATGGTTTAGAGTGAAGAAAAACATGATTTTTGGGTTTTGTTACGACAGTAACCGGTTACCCTGTTGAGAGTAACCGATTACCCTTTAAAAAATGATGTTTTTGGGCTGTTTTTGATCGAGTAACCGGTTACCACTGTTGTGTGGAAGTACAGAATTTAAAAAGGGCGTAACTTTTGAATCGTAAGTCCGTTTTGGTCCCCGTTCGAAGCGTTGGGAAGCTATTCAAATGCTCTATTTGATAGTGAATTAAAAACATAGATTTATACCATGGATTGACAAAATAAAATTGAAAATGAATGAAGTAACCGGTTACCCTTTATAGAGTAACCGGTTACCCAAAAGTGTCTCTAACTCTCATTTTGGCTCTGTTTCAGAGTAATCGGTTACTCTTTCTGAGGTAACCGGTTACCACTGTGTTGATTTTGAAAAATGTTTAGAAAATGATATCTTTTGGATTATAAGTCCAATCAAGGCATAATGATAGCCGTTGGGAAGCTGTGAGAATATCCTACGGGATAAGAGTGAGAAATATTGTCTTTATTGCCCGATTAAATAAATCGGAGGGAACCTAATGGTGATATAACTTGTGATTGAATCATTATATGTGATTCTATTATACCCTTGTAATATGCTTTGTATATCTTATGATTGAATTATTATATGTAATTCTAAAATGTGCAGTTGTAATATGCTTTGCCTTATATTGATGTTAAACATGATTGAGAGTAAATGCATGTTAAAATATGGAATAGGTAGAGTGAGGAAATCTTGCCATGAACTTATATTAGAACCTAGTAATAAGCTAGGAGATTGATGAATAACTTAATGACGACGCTCGTGCAGAAGAGGCCGAGGCGTGTGTCCAGTACCGAATGGTATAGAAAGAATAAGACACTAGTATGGAACACGTGTAATTATTATGTTTAATTGATAAGGGAAAAAGAGGCCTAAAAGCAAAAGAGGCCTAAAGGCTAATGTTGCCTAGAAATGTTTAATACAATTATGGTTGTATATTAAATCACGAAATCGGAACCATTATTCTATTATGTGTCGTCCATGAGTAACGAGCTCCTCTGGAATGAATGCATGATTACTTGGTAGGTTTGATTCCCAATGTTATAGTACGAATGGAGCCTACGGGTAAAGAGACTTGTAACGGTGAACGGGCCATGTAAAGTGACGAATTAAGGTGATAATGTGTCCCTTAGCTCCGAATCCATCTCGTATGCCAAGTAATCTACGAGGGTCCATGACTCGTTCCTACTTCTAGACGTAGAAGAGGACGGGAGAAAGGGGATGCCTTGACAAGATTGTCGATAAGTGATAATTTTTGAGCTAACGGACTCTATAACGTGTTTCCATATAGTGTGAGTTTGTGCACTCAAGGTCATTTCCCTTCCCCTTGACTTGAGTTAGGATTTGGCTAGAACCCTGTAAAGCCGAGAGAATCCATAAGATAGGGAAGTCACTGAGATTAATATCTCACCCCACTATTGTTGCTATATTTCAGGTGTGGTTTGTAGGTTTGATTTACAAGTGGAGCTATGCTTGGATGTTTCAAGAGAAGCTTGGCTTTAGTATTCCGCTGTGTATTTGTTGTTTACAATTGAGGATATTGTATATTGATCTTAGATTTTATATTTTTGGCTAATTTCCATATCTTGTACCATAGATTGTATTATGTTTTTAAATGGTCAAGTATGTGAATTATGCCAATAGGCACTTATGATTGTGTCAGTACCAAATAAAACACTTGTATGGTATTATTCTAGATATATATTATACAGGGCGTTACATCTAGCTTGAATAGGTGCTCTATTCTAAAAGTCTACTTGCTAAAGGGAATGAGGGTTGAGTTTTTTTTATTAGGGTACTCGCCAAGGATTAGGGCCCTTGTGCCTACGTACCTTCACTTAAAAGAAGTGAAGAATCAGAGCGTCCGTAGTTCGTGGGACTACCGGTAAAAAGATGGAAGTTTCCTCGCTAGGATCACCGCAATCCTATGCCTACGTATTCTCACTGGGATGAGAAATCAGAGCATTCGTAGTTCGGCCTATGGTTGGTTGGTGTTTTTTATGGACAATGTTATCGTACGGGTTCTAGCAGTTAGGTGTATTGAAGATCGCTCGTAAAGTCTTAGGCGTTACCTGTTTGCAGTAGAACAGACGTAACATGTCCTTTTTGAAAAGTTTTTTGAGTGAATCCCGAAGGAGAAATATATTTGGATTTGTTGAAGTGTTTTTAGGCTTTTGAAAAAAAGTTTGAGATGCGTGTTGTACTAGAGTCTATGGGTAGAGGTGAATATTCCGAATGACCAAGCTGAGCGTCTTGATTCAAAATACTCGGAGTGAGTGTAGGGAAGCTCCATTCTCACTCCTTCTCCACCCCGTACTACACACATCGTGTTTATTAAGTGTTTTTGGATTTTTTTGAGAAAAGTGCCACTTGACGTTGAATCAATGGTTTATTAAGAAAAAGTTTGAAATGATGCGAACAAGGTTGATGGCGATGCACGAAGCAATCGACTTACAAGTTTTTGGGTATGGCTTGATATATGGATCAAGAATGCTCTAGGGGTCGATCCTAATTCCTAAGATGTCTAACTACGGAAACAAAATAGAAAAGTACATCAAACGGGGGAGGGATACATGGAAAAGTACAGGGGATGATCAATGCGAGAAATAAAGAAGCTCATTGCGAGGTAGCTCAAGAAGAAGCTATGTGGGTGCAAGTATCCTAAACTAAACAGTAAACAAAGAAGTTTACAAATATTTTTGAGGTTTTTGCTTTTTGATGTTTTTGTGCTTTTGTGGTGAAATGAGAAACAATAAAGGGTTAGACGGCAATATAATGAAGATGCATGAGTGATGCAATGACAATGAACAATGTACAAATGATGAGAAAGTAAATGGAATAGTAAATGATAATGGTCTCATCTTTTAATCAAGATCTTTATCGGTTCGTGAAAACCAACATCTTTGATATTTAGAACTCATCGACCAAAAACAAAAGGAAGAGAATTAAAAGATAAAGAAAAATCGGTCTCATATTGATCAAGACTTTGAATTGAGATCTTTTGTTATATCATCGACCAAAGGTAAAATCGAAAAGAAAATCGAGGATGAAAATCAAAGATAGAAATGAAGATATATCAAGAAATAAATCTAAATAAAATGATAACCAAAATGTAATTAACAAAGATTTGAGAAAGATAAAAATAATTTACACAAAAGTAGTAACAAAATAATTACAAAATATAAATAAAGTTTAACCAAAAAATAATTAACAAAATTATTACTAAAATATTTTCAAAATAGTATTAACAAGATGATAATAAACAAAGTATTAGTAAAATTAATCAACAAAATTAATAAAAATATTTAACAAGATTTTAACTAAAATATTTAACAAGAATTTTCTAACAAAATTTTAACAAGAAAAAATTATTAATACCAATAATGAAAAAGGGGTGAAGATTGAAAATGGTGTGAATATAGAATCATGTGGGCTGCAGGCCCATCATCCAGTTAGAACAAAACCACATGAAAATCAAGTATGGCTTGGGAAAAGAAAAAAACACGCGGACCTCAAGCCCATCAGGAAGAAAGAAAAAACGGATCCCCTAAACCAAATAGACAAGTGAACTAGGTCACACTACCCTCAGCTTTTCCACAAACATCAAAACAGATTGAAAACAATACTAGTGAGACACGGTTCATTATTCATCAGGTCATCAAAAAAGAAAACATGATTTTTTTTAAATGGCAATAAAGAAGAAACAGGGTATGCATTACACGCATCAGCCAACAACTTATCATCAGCATCCTACCGTCAAAATAGTGAGAAAAAAAAAAAGAAATGCACTCAGATTTGGATCATCATCATCGCGCCAACAGGAACAAGGATTTGGAACAAGAATCAACACAAATACGTCTACACGCGAAATCAATACTCCAACCTTTCCCGTTTCGCTTCGTCCGTCGTGGTTTCATCTCCTCGTTCCTTTTCGTTCAAGGCTCAGGTTCATATGATATGGTTCCGTTTCATTTTCACTTCGATCCAGACTTGTTTGGCTGTGCATTTCTGGGGTTTGTCTCGATCTCGATTTGCTTCTCTGGTTTCGAGTTTCAGATTTGTGATTCAGATTGGTGTTGATTCACTTGAGCTCGAATCTTTCGATTTGAAATGGATTCCAGGTCTGTCTTTTGAATAGGTTTCACATTTGTTCAATTTTTCTCTTCATCTCAACCTATTCTCTGTTCTGGATTGTATTGTGGACCTGATGTTGGTGAAAAAGAAGATTGTTGTTTGGATTTGGTAGTGTGAATTTTTGAAGTGAAGGTGTGTTTATGGTGATGGAAGAAAGTTCAAGGAGGTTTTTGAAGAGTTGTTGTTGTTTATGTGTTGTGGGTCAAGTGAAGGAGTGGTGGTGAAGTGGAGATGATGATGAAGATGGGGGATCGATGAATGGTAGTCAGTGGTTGAAAAAATTGTCTTGCTGTGAAGAACGTTAAGGTGTCCAAAGGTAATGGTTTCCTCCTTATTTATTTTTGAATTCTTGAATCCCCCTTTCTGTTCTCTTTATTCTCAAAATGGTCTGTTGTTGCCTTGTGACCCATTGCTTTCCATGGTAATTCATCTGGTATGTTTGCAGTTGCTCTTTTAAAGTGGCAGGTCATGTTTTGATAATGCAGTGTGTATTGTTCAGTTGATAGTAGTAGGTGTTGCAGATCGCAGGTTTGTTTTGGAGGCTTGCGGCTTGGTATCATGTTGTTGGGAGGTACGATTTATGCAGTGGTGGGGTAAGTCACATGGCGAGCAAGTTCATTTTGGCGTGTAGCTGGGAAAATTGTACGTTGAAAGCTGATGAATTGGTGTCCTTAACTTGTATCTTCTAGTAGACTTAAAAAACATGGCATGGGCCTTTTTCTTCTTTTTTTGTTTGTACTTTGGGCTTGTTATTATATTTTACTTAGAACCCTTTGTAATAAATGGGCTTATTGTGAGATGGGCTTTGAAAAATGATTATGGACTTTGTTGAATTTGTAGAATGAATTTTGTTTTGGATTTTGGTTTGGAATTAAAATGAAATGTGAATCTAGAAATGGATTTGAATATGGATTAAGAATTTGATATTGGATATTAAAGGGTGGATAATGAATATAAAAATGAAAAGAAAAGAGAAATGGATATTACAAGTGAAGCTGGATATGGTGGATAACTACAAATAGAAATTGGATAATGAATCTAGGTAAGTGGAAAATGGACATGAGATTGAGACGGATATGGATAAAAGGCGAATAAATGTCGGGTATCAAAATTCCTGAAAATAAAAGACGACTGCGTTAAAATTATCAGCGTGGAATAAATTACTCGGAAAAATACAGCATTTTGTCAGATTTTGAAATTAATCGGGACCGACTTTTAGTTTGACTAATTCATCTGTAAATTCGAGAATTCTACTCCGGTTGACATTTTAGGCAGTATGTGAGATGAGAGGCATGTTATGTTATGCGGATGATGCAATGCAAGAATAAAGGCTGGTGAATGTAAGATTGCAGAGTTATGACCTAATGGAGTGCATATATGATGAAAATGCTATGATATGCAAGGCTAGGGTTAAGGTGAAAATGAGGGTGTGACAAAGGTCAACCATCATTTCTTTGTATAAGGGGATTCGTGAGTTTTTCCTACTAAAAACTCTCAACGTTTATTGGATACTCTCAAGATCAATTCTTTGGGAGAGGAGTAGGTCATTTTCTTGTTTTGTCGAACCGCTATACATCATGATGTTCATCTCTTTCACTTAACTCTTTACTTCTCTGCTATTCATTTTCTACAAATTATTTTTCCGTTGCTAATTATTTAAAATGATTTTAAACTCTAATTTTATTTCCCATAGATTTTCAAAATCAACTTTTTTCAAACCACACAATCCACCCACATCTTGTGTGTGAATCACATTTCCAACAACAATGAGCATTGACAAGCGATCGAAATAGTCGTGTGATACACTAACAGGTCCATGAACCTCGGTTTACATTATTAGAGATTCCATGTTGTACGTAAAGGATATAGTTATGTGGGTTGGAACACCTTATCAGATGATTTCAAAGCATCAAGTGACTATATATTCAGTATATCTAGAGAAGCTATATCTTGGAAATCAAAGAAATAGACTATTTTAGCCTTAGTCCACAATGGAGTATGAAATGATACCAGTAATGATTATTAGTGAAAAAGAAAATTGGTTAAGATGCTTGCTAGTTGAGATCTGTAGCTGCAAAAATCGTGAGTGTAAGCTATTGATTAACTTAACGCATAAAGCTTGAGTCGCCACCACACTTTTATTTTATCCAAAAAGGAAAGGAAAAAGAGTGAACAAAACCTACACAAGCTCTAAAACAAGAACGAGTGAACAGAGTCTGGGTAAGGGGGTTGGTTACGTTAAGGGAAGGTGTTAGCACCCAAAACATCTATAGTACTCTATAGGAACCCTTTGAACTATCTACGCTTTTTGGTTTGAAAATGGTTTAATTGAAAAGAGATTGAGGAGATGAGAAGAGAAAATTTTTTTAAGATTTTTGTGTTTGGAGAGACTTGTCGCCTCATGCCTACGTACCCACAAAGTGTAATATAGGATCAAAACCTCGTAGTTCATGGTACAAAGAATGAAATTTGTTGGTTTTGGTTGATTTTAAATGTAAAAACAAATCGTCATTTCCAAGCGAATAATTTCGCTTAAAGAAATGAATCATGTCTAAACTTATGAAAAAGTTTTAAAGGAAAAGTGCATAAGGGCACAAAAGAGGTTTAAATGAGTTTGGTGTTTTTTAAAGTCTTTTGAAAAAGAAGGTGTCAATATGCTTATGTAGTTTAGCATTTGTTAAGAAATGAATAGAAAAGAGTAAAATCACTTGACAAAGTCAAGGTTTGATTATGAAAGAGGTGATAGTTTGAAAACAAGAAGGTTTTGAAAAAAAAGAGAGTTTTGAAAATTGAAGAATGGGTGGAGAAGAAGTGACTATCCTAAAGCATAAAGTAAAAGCTAAGGATAAGAATGGTCTAACCACACAAGCAAGCTCCATAGTCTTCGAACCATAATTCCAAAGTAAGGGGAAAATGGCCTAGTTCTAAGTCCAAGGATCCAAGAATAGCATTGAAGTCCAAGGTCTAGGTACAAAACTCCATGTCCATTGCAAAGGATAGTAACCATAGTTCAAGATTATAAACACAAGTTTTTTTAGAGGTTTTGGCCTTTATAATGTTTTTGGGTCCAAGTGGACAAAGAGAAAAAGGCATAAACATAAACATGTGTCCAAGTGGACAAAGTGAAAATGACGGAAGCATAAACATATGTCCAACGGACAGAGGAAAAATTGCGGAAGTATAAACATGATATGATATGATAATAATGGAACATAAAAGTAAAAGAGAGATAGGGAGCAATAAGGAAACACAAAAGTAAGGTTAGAAGTTAGTGGTTAGTAGGACAAAGGCCTTAGTGCCATAAGTCTTCAAGAGGTAACACCGACTATTCCGTCTCGCGTCTTGAACTATAATGGTTAAACAATGTACTTAGGTCAAGGTTAATGAAGACTTGTTAGAAGATTGATAGAATCAAACCCTCTATGCAACAAGCTTAAAAGATTTTGAACCTAATACAAAAGATTAACCATCATTAGGCTTACACAACCAAAAGGTTTGGGCCACGAAAGATCAAGTTCCGATTCGGAGGGAGGGACAAATGTAGCGCTATGTTAAGAAATCGCCAAGTGACTTATAAAGAAGTCACCCTACTCGAGGCCGGTCAATAGTGATCTTTGTGCTAATGCATGCTAGATGAACGATATGTAAATCGTCATCCGAAAGCAATACCGCACGAAAAGAAAAAAAAAAGGTAATGATCTAGTCTTGATCAAGAATTCAACAAAGAAATTCTAAGATCCATAAGACTTTCATTGATCCAAATAAAAGAGAAATAGATGAAGAGAAAGCCAAATTAAATCATAAAATTATGTGATCTAAGGCTAAGAACAAAGGGAGAGGGAGGAAAATGGCAAAACAACCAAAACAGTCCCAAAAACAAGCAAAAAACACACTTTGGACACTAGTTAATCGATTAACCATTTCATGTGTAAAAGTGTTAATTGATTAACCAGTGAAAAATTGCAATTTTGGGCGCAAAATTCAATTGTTAATCGATTAACCAATTTGTACTTGTTTTGGTTAATCGATTAACACTGTAAAAACAGCAGCAAATCAATTTGAAAATTGTAAAATCCATGATCAATCATTTCTTCAAACACCTCATGATCAAGGATACAATTGTGCACGAAAAATCAAGTACAACAACAGCAAATAACACCAATGGATCACAATTTGCAAGATCCAAAGATCAAGCAACAAGAATTATTGAAGGATCACATTGTGAAGGATGTATCAAGAACAACAATGGTGGAAATGAGATTACCACTCCAAATGTGAAAATTGCTTCAAATTACTCCAAGATCCAAGCTCCGAAGCCTTGATTTACAGAAATTGGTGATGAAAAAGTGAATGGATGAAGGTTTAGCTCAAAGATTAGTAAGTTCTAATGATGAACTTACTAACTTTCAATGGAAGAAAGAGCTTTGGTGAATTTGGTAGTTGGAGAAAATTGAGAGAGTCAAGAAGAATTTTGACAAGGTGAATTTAGCTATCAAAAGCTTCAAGAGGAATTTTAGCAAGGTGAATTTGGCTATCAAAAGCTTGTGAAATGAATGAAATGAGGGTTCTATTTATAGAGTTTAGGATTGGGAATTTTGGTGGCTTGGAATTTGGTTTGGAAATGAGAATTAGGCTTGGAATTTGAATTTGGAGGGAAATTGGCAAAAGAGTGGTGATGAGTGAAGGTGTATGGTGGGAATTAATTATGATGAAGTAGGGGAATTAATCGAAAGTGATCTAGAATATTCTCATGAAGAAATATTTGAAAATTGGTGCCAAAATGCTGCAGAATTTGAATTTGCTATTTTTTGCCAAAAATTGCATGTGTTAATCGATTAACCATTTGCAGTGCAAAATGTGTTAATCGATTAACATAGTGAAAAGATGAGAAGATTGGATTTTTGAGGTGTTGTCTTGGCTCTAGCTCGATTTTTCTTGCTTGTCAAAGAAGGCATGTAAATAAACACATAAACCTTGGAGTTTCTTGAATAATATTCAATTAAATCTCGGAAACTCTTGATCAGATGATTTTGAATTGCTTGCAGATCAACTTTGACTTTGTTCAGATGAATATCGTTTGAGCTGAGGGACTGGTATTTGATATCCTTGATCCAAATTCTTTCTGGAAAAAGTTAGTAAAAGGGAAACAAACATATTTTTGGATTTTTGATTAAAGGGTTAGTAAACATAAACAAATAAAGGCAAATAAGAAACACACAGCTGCTCGGTGATCCCTGCAAGGCATAAACCCAAAGAAGAGAGGGATAGAGGAACCGATGCATGATCTTGTTTGTGGTGTAAAGATGCAAATGAGATGTGAAATGATATGTGGAATCTTAGGGGTCAAAAATTAGGGTCTTACAAAATCCCTTTAGGGGAAAAGCCTATTCCATATGTATTAATCCATTGTGATGGTATTGTGGCTATTGCAAATATTGAGAACCATTATTATAAAAGTAAGAGATGTCAAATAAGAATGAAGCACGTCGATGTTAGAGATTGTATCTCTAAAGGAGCTGTAAAAGTGGATCATGTAAGCACTGATTAAAATTTAGCAGATCCTTTGATGGAAAGGATTAGCTAGAAAGAAAGTCCATAACACATCCAAGAAGATGAAACTAACACCTATAGTGAAATAAGTTACTCATGATGGTCACGCATCCTAATAGACTAGAGATCCCAAAAAAATAGGTTCAATGGGTAAAACAAGTTATGAGTAATATAAGGTGATCATGTTAGTCTAAATAAGAGAAGCATGAATTGTGGAGGGAAAAGAGGAAGATAGAAATCTATACTCTGTACGAGGGAGTACCTAGCTACATGAGTACTTTTGATACCCACATGTGTGATTGTGAAACTTAGGTCAGTTCCTATAGAATTTCGAGACAAAATTCCTAGAGTCTCATTAAATTGGGATAGACATGCAAGGTCATTAAATCATATGCTTTTTAGAATACACTTTACGAAAAAGTTGTGTGAAGATTTGATATCTAAGATAGAGTTCAAGACAATTGTGTTACTTGTTGAATCAAAATCTTACTTACAACGCAAAAGTTCAACTAGTAGACATTTTTATTTATGAACAATCTTTAAAAAGTTTAACATTACTCCTAAAATGACTTTTTAAATTCAAATAGAGAAGTGTTAAAAATAAAAAATTTAATAGAGAATTAAAAAGGATTGTTGATATTAAGTTGGCAATAAATAAACATAAATAAGAGCTAATAAAAAAAAGTCATCTCTACATACGTTAGCTCTTACTTATGCTTATTTATTGTCAATGGCAACAAATTTTTCAATTCTTCACTAGACCTGATTAAGAATCACAATACCTTGCATTCAGAAAAAGGTATATTTCTGGAGTCTATTAATAATTTGATTGTCATTTGAAATACAAGGTTCGTGTTTTTAATTTCTTTTTGAAATTAAGAATGAAATATATTAAAATGGTCAGATACTAAAATTAGGAGCCTACAAAATAGAAACTGGATTTTAGAATCTCAAAAAAATTGTCTGAGCAATGGATTTTTTAAAAAATACTTACAATATGTACTTTCACCATCTCACAGTGAATGATTTGACTAGTAATTTCACATAAATTAAAAAAAAATGCAAAGGATAAAGCACACTGCGGGGAAACTTGAAACAAGGGAGTTACGGTAAATTGAGTGAGACGACATGAAAAGACACGCTGGGGAACACAAGCTATTTCTGGAGATATGTCAAGGTGGCAAGGAATATCCAACAATAGTTGGAAACAGAGGGACAAGACCCTGGAAGACGAGTAGTGACATCCAAGAATGGCATTGGATGGAAACTACGAACGAGACAAAAGTGTGTCGGAAGATATCCAAGAATGGCATTGGATAACAACAAGAAAGTTTCTGGTAAAAACAACAGCGTCATCCAAGAATAGCATTGGACCCTGTTGAGGAAAAGATATCAAAGAAGGGCATTGGATAAAGGAACTACAAAATTCAAGAATGGCATTGAATAAGGCAATAGCAAACATCAGAGACATCCATTAAAAAAACTTCACTGGGGACATCCAAGAATGGCATTGGATGACTGTCATACCCCAAATTTTGACCACCAAGACTTCCCATCATTATGCAAATCATCATCACAATATGGATGTACTTTCATGCCTCATCAGTCTCCTCAAAGAGGATTAAGCATTTACTACAATCAAGAATTAGAGTTTTGAGCCCTCTTAGAGCACTTGGACAAAGGATCAATCAAGAAATAACATGATCTTCAACTTGTCTAGCCTCTCAAACATCCATGAAGGGTCAAGGGGTCTCCCACATCAAGAATCAAGCACAAGATTGCAACATTCCAAGTGGATCACGCCTCAAGATCACCATTGTCACCAAATTAGGGTTTTAGTCGACTGAGGCCTCCATATGAAATTTCCATCTGGACATGAGCCAATGCCTCAATATATGGTCCTATAAGCTCAAAAGGTTCTCAAGAGCCCATCCACAATGGCAAAATCACCTTGAGGGTCCATCTATCAAAAAATCAGGAATTAGGGTTTTGACCTAATTCAACCCTTGAGTTAACTTGTGAAGTAAGGCATGGCTTGAATCTTCAAAATGGACTTCAAAGACCTCAAATACATCATATTGGCATGTTTACAAGATTTGATTGACTCAAAGAGCTAAGTTATAAGCCACAAGAACTCAAAACCATCTGATCACAAATTAGGGTTTCTGATGGAAAAAGTCAACCCTATCCTTGACAGTTGGCCTACCCTTGATCTCAAACCTTGGGGAGGGGTCCAAGACATTCCTAAATACCCTTGGAGGCCATCCATGAAGTTTGATTAAGCCCAAGGATTGATTTCACAAAAGGATCAAAAAGTCAAAATTTCAACTGATGAAAAAGTCAACTATACAAAAGTCAAAGTTTGACTTTTTGGATTTTTGGTCAACCAAGGTTCCTTAACCCTAAAAGAATGTTAATATGTGATTTGAATCATCATTCATCAAGAAAAATCAAAGAAAGTGAGTTAACTTGTTAAAGGGGTAACCATAAAAAACTTAGACTTTTTCTAAGTTATGGAACAAAGTGGCAAGGGTACCAACTTTGCAAGGCCATATCTCTCAAACCCTAAGGCCTTTCTCTCCCATTAAAAGCTCAGAGGGAAGCCCTCGTTACACTCTACAAAATCTTCAACTACATCTCATTCCAATTCCTCATGGATTTCAAGTTATGATTGGATCAAAATCACTAAAAAACATGAAAGTGCATTTTTCCAACACTTGGAAAAAATTATGCTCAAGGCAGATTTCAAGTGAAACACCAAAACTTGGAGGGTTGTTTCACATAGTTCTAGGCTGAATCAATCCAAGATGTAAACATCAAAGTTGTTGTGCTTATTGCCTACAATCCAAGGAACTTATTGGCATGAAACAACTCAGCTTGAACCAAGAGTTATGGCTGCTGCAAGACACCATGGCAAGGCTGTCATGAAAAATCAGTTAGTGAGATTTCTTACCATACCCGATTTTGAGCCAAAAAGCAATGATCACTATGCCACATGCATTCACTCTTATCACAATACATTTGATCCAACCAACAAACTTGGACTGAAATGCCAAGAGTTTATCCTTGAGAATTGATGAGTTTTTGGCATATATGCCTTGAATTCAAAGGCATTTATGTGAAATAGGGCACTTTCAACAAAGCCACTCTACTCAGTCAAGATGCTCACTTAAAAAATAATTAAAACATCTGAAGAATGTGGATTTGGTCAAGACATAGCCCTGCTTTTGGGAGAGGCTAGTTGCCTTGCATTTGAAGAAATGCCACCAAGCCAAAGCCATTGAATGTGATCTGGTCTTGCATCCATTCACTATTCCTCCAAGACAAGAATTGTTCCACTATAAATAGAGGTCCTAACTGATCATTCAAACTACACCAAAGCAGCTACAACATTGCTTTCTCTCATTTCCTTCTTAAACTCCAAATTTCATTGTTCTTGAGAAACCACTATCGGGTTTTGAGTTGGAGGCCAATGCAACTCAAGCCAATGATTCACACATCACACACACAACATATAGGAGTGATTTGGACCATTGCATCCCATCTGTAACATCAAAATCACTAAATGGCCACACAGTTGCACAAGACTCATGACTTGTTGTAGAAGGAATCAGGCTGATCAATCCAGAGGTTTTCCAATCAACCTAAGCACTCAAACACATCCATTGAGGTACAAGGAAGCTATCCAAATCGTTGGAACTCATTTGTAACACCTCCAAACCAAAATTTGATTCTCACTTGCAAAGGTAAACCTTAAACTCTCAAACTCAATTAATCATACATCATAAACATGTTTTGTGATTACCATTGTGTTTCTGGATGTTTGTAGATCATTTACCCTCAATCAATTGTTGTTTATAGTTCGTGTATAGGATTTCATTAAGTTCATGCCAATTTTAGGGTTCTTCAGGTTTTAACATGATATGTTTTTATTCACTTAATTTCAGTAAAATTGAGTATTCCTATTGTGTTCCTCATCTGAAAACGCACGATTTTCATATTTGGATCATGTGAAATGGTTGAGAGATGAGTGAGATAGGAGGCTTCACGTATCTGAGCTTGAGGATGAAGATGGCCATGGCGCCATGCTTCAGAAATTCAACTTGTTTGCTATATATTTTTCTCTTGCCATATATTAAATGAATTGGCATTGCGCCCCAGTGGTTGATCAGCTGGTTTGTGTGTATTGAGCGAGCGAGAGGTCTGGGATTCGAATCCCCCTCGCCCCAGACCTCTTTTTTATCACATATCCCATTTCATTTTATTTTTCATATTATTTTTGTTAATGATTTGGAAAATTAATTTTTCATTCAATTTTAAACATTTTTTATTGGTTCTTTTTCTAAAAAATCATAAAAATATTAGAGTATTTTATTCTACAAAAAAATCAGATTTATATTATTTATTTAATATAGTTGGTATTTTTGTGAATAAATTCATTTTTATAGTTTTTAAACATTTTAAAAGTGAATTTTTATCTTGAAAATCAAAATCAAATGAGTTTTAAATCATCTTGTGATTAAAACCTCATTTTTAAAACCATAACCAAAAATCACAAGTAGTTTATTTAAACTTATTTGGTATTTTTATCATTTTTATTGATTTTCTTTAAAGAATTACTTTTAAAAGAAAATGAAATTAGGGTTTCTTTGATTTTGATCTTTATCAAACATTTTCAAAACACTTTTGGGCCTCTGATAGAGTGTAAGACCCAATCCTTTTCTTAACCAAAACCTTTTTTGGGCCTCAGACATTGTATAAGTCCCAACACATTTTCAAAAATCTCGGCGCGATCGCCAGTTCAAAATCAAATCATTTGGGCCTCTCCTTGAGCTATAAGTCCCATTCCTTTTCTTAAAAACACTTTTGGGCCTCTAATAGAGTGTAAGACCCAACCATCTTTTGTACACAAAATAATTTGGGCCTCAGTAGTTGTATAAGTCCCGATACAATTTTCAAAACGACGGTGCGATCACTATTATTTCTGGGCCTCTCCTTGAGTTGTAAGCCCCATCACTTGTACAAAAATAAACTTTGGGCCTCTCCTTGAGTTATAAAACCTAACCCTCTTTGTAAATACAATAATTTGGGCCTCAGTCATTGTATAAATCCCACTGTGTTTTCCAAATCTCAGCGCAATCGTCGCTTTTCAAAAACATTTTCATCTGGGCCTACCCTTGTGTTGTAAGTCCCATTTCTTTTCTTTTTCAAATGGTTTCCATGGGCCTCTCCTTGAGTTGTAAGACCCACCCCTTTATACAGAAAACTCCTTTTGGGCCTCAGTCATGGTATAAGTCTCATTACAGTTTACAAACAACGGTAAGATTATTGTTTTTCATCTGGGCCTCTCCTTGAGTATAAGCCCCAACAATATTTTCAAAAACAATTTCTCTTTTGATTTAGGTTCAAATATATAGTTGTTATCAAAACTTTCTTTAATTTCTTGAACAACTAATAATACAGCTATGGAAGCTTGCTCACCTGTAAGTTTTTATCAGCTTTACTTTACATGCTTTTATATATATAACTGTATTGTGGGAAGCTGCTCACCTGTAAGTTCTTCTTTCATATCCTTTTAAATACTTGTCATATATCAACTATATATATACTAGTATACCTGCTTAGAGTTTTCCCCGACAACTAGGTCTAGAACTAGGTAAAGCCAGTTGGTCACTCTTTAATATAGTCAAAACAAGATCCCCATAGGATTTCCAGATACAATCTTGCCTTCTCTTGGGCTTAAACAATATGGAACAAAGAGAAAGGCAGTATTCTCGGTGAACCTTTTCTCAGACTGTCACCCTAAAAATTGTCAAATAAATTCTACTCCCCAGAGATGATTCATTCTTGGTGAATGACATCTCTTGAATTTCTTCAAACCTCAGAACTGTTCACTAAATGACTCATTCTCGGTGAATGACATCTCTTGAACTTTTCTTTGGTTTGGTCCCACGGGCTTCCTAAAAGCATCCCTGCGTCCTCTTAGGCTTTGTACAAGGACCCTCCGGCTTCTTAGAAGTTCTCATGCCTTCTCTTGGGCTTAATACAAGGACCCTGAAGACCTCTTAAAGGTATAGGACAGAACTTAGTCATCCTTCGTTAGAGCTGTCTTTCTAAAAAGAGTCAAAACTTCAGACCAATTTTAGGGTTGATACTCATCCCTTAAAAGAGTCAGCCTCCTCTTGGGCGTTATACAAAGATAAACTCTTTCATACTAGTAGACTCGGACAGTCTAATCCCCTCTAGGTCTCAAAGACATTCCCAAGCACCTTACAAATATAGGAGAAACCCCAGTCATTCTGGATCAATCTCCAGCAGAGTTAAAACCCATGGGTTCTAAAACCCAGTCTCTCTCCTAAAAATTCCCCAACCAGGGTCAGTTTATCATCAGTATAACACTATCCCAAATCAGAACCTCAACAAGAGTTGATTCCCCATTTGGACCTGCCTCGATATCTCGATAATCCCCAGCAGAAGCTAGCCTCCTCTTAGGCTTTGTATAATGATCCTTCCTTTCCCCATTACAGTTAGCCTCCTCTTGGGATTTGTACAAAGATTTTCTCCCCAGCGGAGCTAACCTTTTCAGACTCTCTTGTTGAGTCAATCACCTCTTAATACTCTCTTGTTGAGTCAACCCTTTTAGCCTCAATCTTGGGCTTTGTACAAGACAGATAAAACCATTCTCTTGTTGAGACAATCTTTTACAGTCTCCTCTTTGGCTTTGTATAATGATTTCCCCTAGCAGAAGTTAGCCTCCTCTTAGGCTTTGTATAATGATTTCTCCAACTTGTTCAGCCATAATCCTGGGCTTTGTACAGGACAGATAAAATCACTCTCTTGTTGAGTCAAACCTTTTCAGCCTCAATCTTGGGCTTTGTAAAAGACACCATATAAATTTCCCTAAGCATAGTCAATCTTCTTTTTCAGCCTCAATCTTGGCCTTTGTACAAGACAAATAATACTCTCCCGCAGAGTCAAACTCATTTCAGCCTCAATCTTGGGCATTGTACAAGACACCTAAAATATCCGCAGTCGAGTCAGTAATGTCTTAGTTTAGCCTCAAATCCTTTGTACAAGACAGATAAATATTTCTTTCCCACAAAGCCAGACTTCTTTTCAGCCTCTATCTTGGGCTTTGTACAAGACACATTCAAATCCTCCCCGGAGGAGTCAAAATCCTTTTTTTAGCCTCAATCTTGGGCTTTGTACAAGACAAAAAGAACATTTTCCCTAGAAAAGTCAAACTTTTAGCCTCTTCTTAGGCTTTGTATGATGATATCCCCAAAAGAGACAGTCTCTTTTAGCCTCAATCTTGGGCTTTGTACAGGACATATATAAACACTCTCTTATTGAGTCGGCCTTTTCTAGCCTCCTCTTAGGCTTTGCATAAGGACTTCTTCAGTAGAGTCAATCAACCTCTTAGCTTCAACCTTGGGCTTTGATCAAGGCACACAAAAATCAACATACCCTCCGAGGAAATCAAAATCCCTCTGCAGGAAGTCATTTCTCTGTATTATCACATGTCAAAACAGAAAAATTAAAACTCCCTTCTTTCATCTAATTGTTATAAGCGGCAAGCCTCTGGATTATTTACATCCACGCCACTGTCCCTCTCTTAGTATGAAAAATTCCTAAGGAAATATGGCATTGCTCTACACTGAGTTAAAGTTTTCTCCTTCAGGATAAATCCCCTATAAAGGAAATTATGGCATTACTGGATTCTCATATCCCAGTTAAAGTAATCCTCCTTTATAAACAGTCACCCAACAGTTGTGATAAGCAGACCCGATGTCTCCCTTTAGAGATGACAAATTCTCTCTCAGTCAAACCTTTTAGCTTCAATCTTGGGCTTTGAACAAGACACAAATAAACCTTTTAGCTTCCATCTTGGGCTTTGAACAAGACACCAAAACATCTTTTCCTCCCATAGAATAGGAGGAACTATGATTGCTCTGATTTCCCTATTTCATTTAAACAGGAATACATAAGCATAAGATTATGAAATCTTAGCGAGCATACTAAACAAAAACTCTAGGTCCAGTACCTTCATACCAATCAAAACTTAGGTCCAGTGCCTTACCAAAAACATCACAAAAACTCACTCTCTCTAATATTTCCCAAGAAACTTTCCCAACCCATTAACAGATAAGCACCAGCAAGTACAAAGCAGAACCTAAAGCTAACAACATGTGGATAACCACATATAGGATGGGTAACTGACAACTCCCCATTGTATAACCTGACCCCAAACTCCCCAAATCTCTTTAAGCGTTTGTTCAGTTAAACATTCGCGTGCAAGGTTAGTTTTAGATAGCTTCCCTTTCCCTTCCAGCTTCACGGGATAAATATGAAATCAGAAAGTAGCACCCCCCCCCCCTCCTCTTCATTGAGGAGAAAACCCAATTCTCTGCGATAAGGTGTTCGTGTTACCGACAAAAATTGCATGCTACAGTATAATGGCGACTCTGTTGGGGAGTCAAAGTAGGATTTATCTTACCTTAGTCATCATCGTCCCCATTTTCCACAGGAAAATGGTGACTCTGCTGGGGACGTCTTTGATTTGTCCAGGATTATAGACTAGAATTCTTAAGAGGTCTAGGATGTTAGTTTTAGGAATGAATGCATATATATATATATATATATATCGCTTTTCCTACTTGATATCCGTGTTTATTTTTCTGCTAATGGGAATGCGGGTGATGCCGCATGTGGAAAGTTTGAGTGATACCTAAGATAGATGATGGAATAGACGGGTGGTCTTACAGGGAGTGATTCCCGAATAAGAGATCCCGGTAGACCATCAAATCAGTGGAGATACCCTTTGCGGATTCAATGTCTAATGAATTTGGTTATGAAAGCATATTGTTCAATTGTGGTATCCATGAAACTGAGGATTTAGTAGACTGAAACCATATGACTATTTAGTAGTGCGGAAGCTATCGGAAATAATTGTCACGCGATACTACACTCAATTGAGATTACCCTAGGATACTGCAGCTCGCTCGGGTGAACCAGCTTGTTGTTGTTATCCCAAGGGGGGTCAATGATTTTGAGTACAGGTACAAAATTCACCATAGTACAACCTTTGGGAATGGGTAGAGCCATGACTCCATGCTCGTGACGCTGAACCTTTGCACCCATGTTTTTTCTATGTTTTTGTGTGCTGCTTTCATGCATTCATTTCATTTAAAAAATTTTAAACAAAGAAAAATTTTCTCTTCTAATCTCTCTCTTTTTCAAATTAAACTAAAAGAATGATTGCAAATATCAGAGAGAAATATCGCGTTATGGATTTCGGTAGAAGGAAGACTCATAAGTACACCTTCAAGGTTCCAAAATTAGAGGATTTAAGAGGGTTGGCAAGGATGATCACCAACCCTGATGCTTTCAGAGCTAAGTGTAACGCCCCATTTTGTCTTATTTATTTAATCGAGTCGATTTAATTATTTTTATTTTTATATTATTTTATTCTTGACTTTTATTTGGCAATATATTATTTTTCATCGTTATTGTGTTTTATCGCGTTTTGGGAGCGTTTGCGAGATATTTGAGTGTAGGGGTATTTTGGTCTTTTGGTTGGGTAGATATTATGTTTGTTTTTCATAAGAGGGAAAATAGAGAGAAAATAGAGAGAAAGGAAAAGAGAAGAAGGAGAAGAGAAAGAAAAGAGGAAAAAGAGGAAAAACTTGAAAGTTTAGGAATCAAATCAACCGACATTCCAAAACACGATTAATCGGGTAAAGGTGTGAAACTTGATTATCTTATACTTGTGTATGATTATGTATGCATGTATTTGTGTAATATTTGGTTGAAATTGAGTAGAGAACTAAAACCATAATATGTTGAGATTGTTAGAATTTGATTCAAATTGTGTCTGAAATCATGTTTTAATGTTCCTAATTGCTGAGACATGTTAGATAGATGTTGTTGGGTATTCAATTGGTAATTTTCTGGTGTTTAGATGAGATATGGAGTGATTTTTGGGTGGATTCGTAACAGGAAATTCTGCAGGAAAATTATGGGTTGTCGCTGCCGTTACGCGTATCAGGCATGGCTATATGCGTATTGGGTTGGCCAATACGCGTATGGCAGGTGCAATTGAGGGCAATACGTGTATGGAAATCCATTTTTCTCGGCCATCTGCTGAAATGCGTAATGGTACGCGTATGGGGCTGGGCATTACGCGTATGGCTCAGGGCAATACGCGTATGGCCAGCAAGGGTGCAGAATTTTGCCATTTCGCGATTCCCTTTCTTTTTAATTCCATAACTTGTGTTCTGATTATCCATTTTGAACATCCTTGGTACCGTTAGAAAGCTATTAAGATGTTCTTTCTTATCAAAATGGTTTTAAGATTGTTGGCCAATTTAATTATGTCGAGAATTTGGAAATGTGGTGTTTTGTCGACTTTTACCGTTTTAATTGTGTGTATTTGATGTGTTATTATGCAATATGCTTTTGATATATATCGTATGACTTGTGTGATGTTATATGATATGAATGCATGTGATGGAATGTTGTGATGATGGTTTGTGGCCTTATGGCAAGAAAATGCATTGTGTTGTGTTTGATTGTATATGTATGATTATGGATGTGTATATGTGTGCATTTGAATGTCATGAGTCATTGTATGCCAAGCATCATGATATGCATTCTTGTGATGTCGTGTGCCCTAGTGGGTGTGAGCGACGAAACGGTTCCAGAGGGAATCCGCTATAACACCATGAGCCTTATACCAAGAGGACCTAAAGCGATGACTATAGATGATCGTGAGCCTTATACCAAGAGGACCTAAAGCGATCGGATCGTGAGCCTTATACCAAGAGGACCTAAAGCGATCCATAAATGTCGTGAACCTTATACCAAGAGGACCTAAAGCGATGGGGAACATCGTTTGCCCAACGGGGAGTTACACTAAGTAACAAGCGATGATTCCAATAGTTCCTGAGTGAACTGATGATGAGAATGATGGATGGAACGGTACCGCATTGCATTTGCATAGAGTCGTTGTGTCGGTCTATTTGCATTTGCATAAATCATGAATGGATTGATTATGTGTGGAAAATCATGACTGGATTGATTAAGTGTGGAATTGTGAATGGAATTGATGAGTTGAGATATATATATATATATATATATATATATATATATATATATATATATATATATATATATATATATATATATATATATGTTGGTGATAAATGTATTATGCATGATTGATATGCCTTTGTGATGGATGTATGAGATATGAATTGTGTTGTTTTGCATTTGAATTATGGTGTAAGTTGTGGTGAGAATGTT
Organism: Lathyrus tuberosus; assembly: GCA_022829125.1. Classification (NCBI taxonomy): domain Eukaryota; kingdom Viridiplantae; phylum Streptophyta; class Magnoliopsida; order Fabales; family Fabaceae; genus Lathyrus; species Lathyrus tuberosus. Next base: position 5,928,347 of record JALAZF010000020.1, on the reverse strand, counting down.
TTATATGTGTATTTTGTGTTATTATATAATTGTATGCAATTATATTATAATTGTGTTTCTCACCCTTCTGCTGTGGTTTGTTGCTATATGGAAAAAGTTTCCCTTTTACGTTTATTCCATTTTGTGTTATGTATCAAATAATTGAGCAGGGATTGTGTTTTCTTTCCTTAATTGTGGCATCCTTGTTTCTGTCAGAAAAATAAATTTTTATTTACTCTGATTTAATTATGTATTAATTATTCGAGATGGGAATTGGGGTGTTACACTAAGTATGGAAGACTGCTGTCTCTGTTAAGAGTCCATGTAGTTGAAGGAATCCTGTCTACACTGATTCAGTTTTATGATCCGGTTTATCACTGTTTCACATTCCCGGATTATCAGCTAGCACCAACATTGGAGGGGTACTCTCACCTGACTGATTTACCTATCACATACCAAGCTCCCTTTTCGGGACTGGAAGAAATTCCAAAGGATCAAACCATTGCAAGAGCAATCTATTTGGACGAGTCAGAAGTCAGGACTCACATGACTGCTAAGGATGGAATCCAAGGTTTACCGTCCAAGTTCTTGGTAGAGAAAGCCATGTACTTTGCCAGTATAGGAAACGTAACCGCTTTCGAAGATATCTTTGTGCTACTTACGTATGGGTTATTCCTTTTTCCCAACATCGATAACTTCGTCGATACCAATGCCATTAAGATATTTCTGATTGGAAACCCCGTGCCGACGTTGTTCGCAGATGCTTATCATTCGGTACACTTAAGGAATTTGTACAGCGGAGGAATGATCACATGCTATGTACCCCTACTATAAAAATGGTTCACTTCCCATTTACCTAAGTCTGCTGCTTTTTGGGATCATAAGAGTACTCTACGTTGGTCACAGAGAATCATGTCTCTTACCAACTCTGACATAGATTGGTTTAATCGAATCTATGACGGGATAAGAATCATTGACCGTTGTCGAAACTTCCCTAATGTACCCCAAATAGGAACTAAAGGAGGAATCAATTATCATCCAGTTTTAGTTCGTCGTCAATTCGGATACCCGATGAGACATATCCCGCGTAATGTTCATCTGAAAGGTCTTTTCTTCAAGGAAGCAGAAAATGACAGGGCACTAAAGACAAAAATAGTGCATTCCTGGAAGCGTGTTCACAGGAAAGGAAGAGAGTCTCTAGGAAAACCAAATTGTGTCTCTGTGGAACCTTATCTCCACTGGGTACAAACTAGAGCCCTCAAGCTGAGGATGCCTTACCCTCGTCAAGAAGTTTTTCCGTTAAAGGAATATGTCCTTTATTTTATGTTTGATACGGAAAAACTCCAGGTCACTCTCAACAAAGTTCAACGGGAAAGGAAATCTTGGAAGAACAGGTACCCCATTCTCAATGTGGAGTGTACCAGAATACAACAACTTTTAAAAGAGGAGGATGCTCTAATCAAGATTTTAGAGCAACATGTTGTAGAAAGTCAAGAAGACCAAAGAAATTTGCTCGCTCCTTTCACTTGGCAAAGGAATGACAACCCGACAACGGCTCAAGAGCCCCGATCAAAGAAAAGGAAAATACCAAAACCAGCACCTGAGCTCTCTTCAGAGAGGACTCAGGATCCATAAGTTTAGACATTACCTTTTACAGCACTTTGTAAAATACTGTATTTCCATTTCCGCAATCTTTGAATTCAATAAAACGGGGTTTCCCCACTGTATGATATTTGCAATCCAATTGTTGAGGTTTCTTTTTAAAATAACAAAGAAAATTTTAATTAATATAATTATTGCATATCATTCATCATTCTCACATAACGCATTCTTCTCACCTTCGAATCTCACGTTTGTGTCTCGGTTCTAGAGTCAAACTGTCTCATTCGTACAATACTCGAGCCAATAGACAAAAGAAAATGGATGATCTCGAGGAAGAGAATAGAGAGTTGAGAGAAGAAATCGACGCTCTGAAAAAAGATCTGAGAAAACTTCACAGTGACATGCAATCTCTGGCAGCAGCTAAGAAACAACAACAACGGACTATGATCTCGGAGATCACATCTACGCCCATAGTGGAGACGTATGATCCTCGGTATAACATGCCTAAAGATCGTCCCTGGGGCATGCCACTCAACTATATCCCTGAAGGATATATTCCGCCGATCACGAAAGATCCGGAAACTGCAGCAAGAACCACTGGGCCTGAAGGTTACAAACTTCGGGAAAGCGAAGATGCAAGGGGCATGATAGCAACTCCTGAAGGTTAAAAACTTCGGGATAAGGAAGTACCAAGAGTCACTGCCGTAATGACTATACCACCACCCGTGGTACACACTGTCCCGGAAGGACAGATTCCACAGATACCTTCTGGTGGAAAAGAAAATATGTACGACAAAATGAATGAGTTCCAGGAGCAATTCTTAGAGATGCAAAAGGAACTGCATGCCATTCGCGGTCAGGATTTATTTGGGAAGGACGCCGCAGGCCTTTGTTTGGTCCCCAATGTAAAAATTCCGCACAAATTCAAGGTGCCCGAATTTGAGAAATACAAGGGCAACTCTTGCCCTCAGAGTCATTTGGTGATGTACGCTTGAAAGATGTCAACTCAGACAGAGAACCAACAGTTACTGATCCATTATTTCCAAGATAGTTTAACCGGTGCAGCACTCAAATGGTACATGGGTTTATACCGCACCAAGATCATCACTTTCAGAGATCTTGGCGCTGATTTCGTTCAACAATATAAGTATAACCTGGACATGCCACCAGACAGAGATCAACTCCAAGCAATGTCACAGAAGGACAAGGAAACTTTTAAGGAATATGCTCAGAGATGGTGTGAAATTTTCGCCCAGATTTGCCACCTCTTAAGGAAAAAGAGATGAAAAAAATCTTTTTGAAGACCTTGAGCTCATTCTACTACGACTGAATGGGCGCCAGTGCGCCCAGCGACTTTACTGAAATGGTGAATATGGGAGTAAGTCTTGAAGAAGTAGTCCGAGAAGGGCGTCTGGTCAAAGATACAGGACCATCAAGCAGTACCAAAAGATACGGTAGTGCTTTCCCTAAGAAAAAAGAGCAAGATATTGGTAATATCTCTCGGAAAGAAAAGGCGAAGATACCAAGCAGTAGAACCTGTAACTCCTGCTATCAACCCTGTTCCTAGGAGTGTTCAAAACCGAACCAACCCAATAGAAAACCGCAAACTAAACCAAACCAAACTGAAACCGCAAAATACCGCATTTGGTTTGGATTTGTTCGGGTCATCTTTTAACAAAACCGCATGGTTTGGTTTGGTTTGCGGTTTATATTTTACAAGCCAAACTAAACCAAACCAAACCGCATTATGTTACAACCCAAACTTCACTTATCCCACATCTAACCCAAAACTCAAACCCATTATGCCTTAACCTTACAATTACGAAATATTTTTTCTTACTCACACTTAACTTTTCAGTTTTAATATTCTCAAATCTCTCCTAATAGTATTGTGCATTCTTCTCATCTTCTTTGTCATATGCGTCGGTCCTCTTCTACACTAATCTCTCATCTCACATGTTTTTTTCTTTTTCATCTTCTCATTTTTATGTTACTATTTTCTCTTCTAATTATATTTTTATCGCACCTTTCTTCTCTAATCTCACATCTCTTATGTTCTTTCTTTTTCATCTTCTCTAATGTCCCTTCTCCTCTATTTTCTAATTTTTATAATATTTTTGATATTGTTTTATGCTACTATTTTTTTTACTTTTGTTTAAATTGATTTTTGTATATTGAATGAAAACTTTTTGTCTAAATATGATGAGTTTTGTTTTTATTTGGCAAAGTGTGAATGACTAAACACAAAGTTATGTTGTTCTCTATATATGTAAATATCACTCAATAAAAATTTTGTAAAAAACCGAACCAACCGAACCAAACCAAACCGCATGTTTTTTTCTCTTGCGGTTCGGATGATTTTTAGCGTCAAAACCGCCTAAACTGCACCGCGAACACCCCTACATGTGCATGTTCCAACGTATCAACCTCAGGTTGCTCAGAGCCAACTAAATCAACAAAAATATCAGCAAAGGACACAACAGCCTCTTCAGCAGGCTCGTCCTCAGTACAACAACAACCATACGACGCGACCACCAGGGTTTGACCCTATACTAATGTTGTACGCAGAACTGTTTCCACTACTACTAGTCAAGGGGCACGTCCAAACCAGGTCCCCTCTTACAATACCAGAGAATCCTCCTTTTTGGTTCAAAGCGGATCAAACTTGCCCTTACCATCAAGGAGGACCGGGGCATAACATAGAAAACTGTCTCAGCTTCAAATCCGATGTGCAGAAGCTTGTCAGGAATGGGGTCTTATCCTTCAAGGATACAAATCCAAATGTTCAGATGAACCCGTTGCCTCAACACGAGAAAGCTGCAGTAAATTTGATAGAGGAAGAGTCTAACCACAGCTATCAAATTCATGATGTACTCCTATTGGGAACCAACCTGGTCAAGATGCATTGCAGACAGAGCGGATACGGGCATGTACCATTTCACAATTATCACTAGATCTGCTCTAAAGACAATCATGGATGTTCCGTAGTGCATCAGCTCTACAAGAACATATGGATCTCGGGTGGATCAGGATCATCGAATCCGTGAGGTCAACATGACTTATACAAATTCCAACATCATCCAAAACCACAACATTCTAGCAATGAATGTCAACTTGGTGGCAATGCACTCAAGGCAAAGCCAACATCATGATCTGCCACGGCACGATTACAATTCCTGTCTGATCTGCTCGGTAAACAATCAGGGATGCTCTTTTCTACAAGAGGCCCTCCAGCATCAGATGGATCTCAGATGGATCCAGGACTACTGTGATAGAAGTCATTATCAAGTTAATATGATTCAAATCTTTAATGTTCGCTTGATGAATACCAGCTTGGTGGAATTGCACGCTAAGCAAGTATGGCTCGATTTTCTGACTTCACATGACTATCAGAACTGTAAAGTATGTCGTGAGGATAACCAAGGATGTGCACTTGTTCAAAGAACGCTGCAACACTTATTGAACCACTGGTGGCTTCCGATCTATCTAGATGAAGACACACAGCAAGTCAGTATGATTGACAGGAACCCTACTAGGCATCAAAGTCAAGATGTTCGATTAATGGAAACAGATCTAGTGAAGTTACACTGCATACAAAGCAGACATGGTCGGGTGCCACCACACAACTATGAGCGTTATAGAGTTTTCTCAGAGAACAATCAAGGATGCTACCTTGTGTAAACGGCCCTTCAAAATCAGTTGGACCACAAAGAGATTCAGCCAGGTTCAAGCTCTGGTTCGATCAACATAATGCCAGACTATCTTCCCAATCGAGGCGAAGAAGTTGTCTTAATCCCTAAACGAGAAGTGGCCAAAGATGTATGTGCCATAAGCCCTTTACTCCATGACTCAAGAGTTCCTCTTGATAGTGGAAAGATTCTTAACCTCGAACCAATTAAGGTCAACTACGATGGTCAGAAAAATTAGAAGGGTCCTATAGTTATCTATCTGTCGGGACCAATACCATACAAATCCGATAAGGCTATCCCTTACAAATACGGTGCAACAACAATTGAGAATGGAAAGGAAACTCCATTACCCTTTGTCGTGAATATTGCAGACATCAGTCGGGTGACACAGAGCAGTCGAATCTTCAACCGAGGAGTTGGAGAGCCTACCAAAGAAAAGGAACCTCAAACAGAAGGTCCAAATCAACCAGTCAGTCAATCCAAAAATCTCGACCTTTCAAAGAACAACGATGAGATGTTGAAGCTCATCCAAAAGAGCGAGTACAACATAGTAGATCAGCTATTGCAAACTCCATCGAGAATCTCTGTGTTATCTCTATTACTCGGTTCTGAAGCTCGCAGGCAATAAGATAATTTGACAGCATCATCTCCAACATCACTTCCTACAACAACTTAGGATTCAGTGATGAGGAACTGCCGGAAGAAGGCAAAGGTCACAACATGAAGCTTAACATTACAGTCAACTGCCAGAACGATGCTTTAGCCAGCGTACTGGTAGATGCCGGATCAGCTCTGAATGTTATGCCAAAGTCTACTCTGATGCAACTATCATTTCAAGGGTCTTTGATGAGAGGCAGTGAGGTCATCGTCAAAGCATTTGACGGATCCCGAAAAATAGTTATCGGCGAAGTCAACCTTCCCATAACTATCGGTCCTCACACTTTCCAAGTCACTTTCCAGGTCATGGACATCTGGGCAGCATATAGTTGTTTGTTAGGAAGACCTTGGATACATGAGGGTGGGGACGTCACTTCGACACTTCACCAGAAGCTGAAGTTCATTAAGAATGACCAACTAGTCACAGTCTGTAGAGAGAAAACCTTGATCGTGAGCAACTTATCATCGTCCACTTGGGTAGAACTAGAGGAGGTTGTTGGAACCCAGTTCCAAGCACTTTCGGTGAGCAATGTCAACCAATCAGAAAAAGGAACATCGATTTCCTCGTACAAAGATGCTCTCAAGGAAATCAAAAGTAACAACGCAAAAGGGTGGGGACAGCTTGTCATTCTTACTGACAACAAGATAAAGAAAGGTCTTGGTTTCTCCTCAACCTGTACCCAGACTGCTACTAACGATGAAAGTTTTCATCCCATTCAGGACTTCTTCCATAGTGGAGGTTTCCTTTACCCAGTGTCTCAAGAAGTACACACCATCCACGAGGGTGACTCCTCTGATACAGATGAAAAGTGGAAGTCCTATCTCAATGAGGACGGTTATATGTCTCAGGAAGAAACGCCTACGCCATTTTGCTATCCCGCGCAAAGTCCGAGATATATACCTAGATCAGATGTCAAGATGATGTACGGAGATTGTGATCCAGAAGGATGTCGTGCTCCACCCAACTCATTAGAGGAGGACACTCTGATGAAAGATAACTATGACTATGACTATTATGACCCAATGGATGGCTTGCCGATCTGGCAGCCATACCCAGAAGACTTGGGGCAGAAGAGTCAGTCAAATGATGCATATCAGTTGAGCATCATTGAAAATAATACCTGCGTCCCCACCACTTCATAGGATCATTACTCAGGACATTCAGAAGATATCTAGCACAACGATGAATCTGCAAAGGCCGTGGGGCTAGAGTTTATTAACTATGTTTTCTCTGAGGTCAACGTCATTGAAAAGGATGATTCTTCCAGTTCCACGGAAGTATGGGACACCTTAGGACAACCGAGTGGAAAATTCGACTACTTGGTCAAATACACCGCTCTTGAAAGCTCTCGTATAAGGGTCGAAGACATCCAGCCCACTGGATGGGGAGATCCACTTGAGAGTACAAGCACTGTGCAAAATACAACAGAAGAGTTCGTCTACGACAATTCTGCCTGGGAGACAGACTCCAACGATCCCGCTCCACCAGAAATCAGCGTTATTTCTGAAGACAAGCCAAGAAGGAAGGTACCAGACTTTGTGAATCACCGAGGAGTTCGCCGCCAATGGGTTGTTGCCGATGTCCCGAAAGTCGTTCATAAGTCTAAGTAATTGTCGTCTTTGTTTTAACCTTTCATCTTGCCCAGGTGAAACGGATGTTTTTATAGGGCTCACTTTCTGTAAATGTTTTCTTCGCTTTGCCCAAAGTGACAGAGTTTTGTTTTATAGGGTTGTAGTTTCAAGAATCGACCAAATCATAAATAAAATAATGCTGTTCTGTAATTTCCGCATTTATTGCTGTTTTCGCTTTTCGCTTTTTCAGAAAATGGTAATCCTAAAAAACAACTCAAAATAATAAAAACAAGCATTTTTCAGAAAAATACAGTGCACACCACTATTGCATTCTCTCTATCTCTTCTAAAAATAAATCATCACGTTATGCAGATTGCTTGTTTTAAACCCCATCGAAACATACGATCCAATGCCTTCTCCTAAATTTAAATTTTCGGTATTCAAGGCTGAAGAAGAAAATGACGAAGAAATTCCATGAGAGATCTCCTGATTACTCAGACAAGAGGAAAGGTCCATTAAACCTCACAAAGAGCTATTGGAAACAGTAAACTTGGGTTCAGAAAAAGAAAGAAAAGAAGTCAAGATTGGGGCACTACTCAATCCAACTGTCAAAGAAGACTTGGTAAAACTTCTCAAAGAATTTCCCAATGTATTTGCTTGGTCCTATCAGGACATGCCAGGGTTGGATACCAGCATCATGGAACATCACCTACCGTTAAGATCAGAATGTCCACCAGTAAAACAAAGGTTGAGACGGACTCATCCAGACATGGCCATCAAAATCAAAGAGGAAGTGCAGAAACAGATAAACGTTGGTTTCCTCGCCACCTCAAAATATCCTCAATGGTTAGCCAACATAGTGCCAGTTCCGAAAAAGGACGGAAAGGTCCGAATGTGTGTAGACTACAGGGATCTGAACAAGGCCAGTCCAAAGGACGACTTTCCTTTACCGCACATTGACATGTTGGTAGACAGTACGGCAAAGTTCAAAGTTTTCTCCTTTATGGATGGATTCTCGGGCTATAATCAGATAAAAATGGTGCCAGAAGACATGGAGAAAACTTCATTCATCACCCCATGGGGCACCTTTTGTTACAAGGTAATGTCGTTCGGCTTGAAGAACGTCGGGGCAACCTATCAAAGGGCCATGACTACTCTGTTTCACGACATGATGCACAAAGAAATAGAAGTGTACGTTGATGATATGATTGCCAAATCTAAAACAGAAGAGGAGCATGTGACCCACTTATCAAAACTATTCGAGCATTTGAGGAAGTAAAAACTCTGCTTGAATCCCAACAAGTGCACATTCGGTGTCCGTTCAGGAAAGCTTTTAGGGTTCATCGTCAGCCAGAAAGGAATTGAGGTTGATCCTGACAAGGTCAAGGCCATTCATGCCTTCTCCAAAGACTGAGAAACAAGTCATGGGATTCCTGTGACGTTTGAATTACATTTCCAGATTTATATTCCTCATGACCGCGACATGCACACCAATCTTCAAATTACTCAAAAAGAATCAAGACTGCATATGGACAGAAGCCTGCCAAACCGCCTTTGACAGTATCAAGGAATACCTGTTGAATCCACCTATCCTGTCACCTCCAGTGGAGGGAAGACCGTTGATCATCTACTTAACAATCTTGGAAGACTCCATGGGTTGGTGCTTGGTCAAAACAAAAAAAAACGTCTCGGTGGATTGAAAATCCGAAAGGGCGGTCCAGGCAAAAATTAGAGACACAAGCAAAAAAAATCATCCCGGTGGATTGGAATTCTCAAAGTACAATCCAGGCAAAAGTTAGGGATTAATGGCAAGTAACTACGTCTGACAAGGTTGAATCCCTCAGCAGTCATGCCATCCATCAGAAAAAACTCTAGTCAAGGTCATCTTCGACAAAAGCTCAAGATGTCTAGAATTCAAAGTTGGTAGAAGGATATCGATCGTTATGTTTCAAAGTAGCCCTTTTCCCTTAAATTACCATTTTATAACTTTGTAAATACTCTATGGGATCACGCTCTTGGCTGATTTCCATCTTATCAATAAAATTTGAGCCCTAGTGCTTTTGTTTGTAACTCTTATTTGTTTTAGCTTTACAGAATGATGCTTTTAACATGATCAGCGATTCTTGAAATAAAACAAAAATGAATTTACTTGTCAAAATTTTTCTGCTTTTAAAATAAAGATGGCAATTCTTTTGACTGTTAAACATCGAAAGAACATCGATCGCTTCTCTGGAAGTAATTGACCCTCAAAGTGTAGAATCAAAGTACTCATTCTAAACCAGAGCATCTGAATGAAGGATCAACTGTGTCGGAAACCATTTTTCATCTGACACCCCGGCAGAGTTCTTACCTCCTAAGACTGATTGAACAATTATTTCTCCCCGCAGGGACCATCTCTCCTAAGCAAGGCAGAATTGCTATCTTGAACCCGTGGTACTTCTCTATTCCCGCAGTGGCCGAGTATCCAGTCGTGTTCATCCATTAGTCTGTATGTCGCATCAGTTTTGCCAGCATATACATACATACATCATGTATAATGGATTCATGTACATATTCATATTGCATCACTATCACTCTGGTCGGTCTTATCCCATAGTGTTAAAAGTCCTTTCATCAATCGAGTTCTCAGTTCTTTCCTCAGGAAATGTTGTGTCTGGATAATCTCTCCCCAGTTTATTTTTGGATTGGAGACGGTCCTCGACCAGTTTGATAACTTGAACCCCTGAAAAATAAGAAGACCTTCGACAAACTTCACTCTTCACCATTCAAGATGATATCTTCGCTTTCCCAGATTAAGGAAAATCCTCAAAGAAAGCCCCACAACTGAAGACTCTCAGCAACACATTGGTTTTTCTCTCCAGAAAGTCATTGTTAATGAAGTCATCAGCTCCTCAAAATTGGATTACATCACATGGCATTTCTCCGAGAAGATCTCGAAGAAAAGTATGATGTAATATCCCCAAGTAGGAAATAGCCTCCCAAGAGACGCGTTTCCCCAGTAGAGTCAACAAATGGCGTCTCCAACAGAGAAGTTTGAACATCTCTGCAACTCAGACGAATGAGTTCCCCAATAAGTCTGACATCAAAACTTTTTCCCATCAAACGACATCTCCCTAGGAAATTTTGGCGAGAAGTTTGATGAAAACCGCTACACATAGCGTCCCTTGTCAATAAAGTTTATTGACAAAAGAAACCAAGACCAGTTCCTTGGCTGAAGACCAGGATCGAGGGGAAGTTTATATCAGAAACTGAGACCAGTTCCGTGGGTAAAAACTAGGATCGAGGGGAAGTTTAGTGACAAAAGAAACTAAGACCAGTTCCTTGGCTAAAGACCAGGATCGAGGGGAAGTTTATATCAGAAACTGAGACCAGTTCCGTGGCTGAAGACCAGGATCGAGGGGAAGTTTATTGACAAAAGAAACTGAGACCAGTTCCACGGCTGAAGACCGGGATCAAGGGGAAGTTTCACCCTTTTCTAAGTATCATTGCTTAGCAAAAGAAGATGGATGAGCAAACTGCCATTCATAACCTCCATCAAAATTTTGGGTATTCCGATATTTAATCCTCTTGCACCCCGAATGCCCGAATACCTTCGTCATTCACACCTTCGGGTCCAAGAAAATTAAATAGGGACATCTGTCATACCCCAAATTTTGACCACCAAGATATCCCATCATTGTGCAAATCATCATCATAATATGGATGTACTTTCATGCCTCATCAATCTCCTCAAAGAGGATTGAGCATTTACTACAATCAAGAATTAGGGTTTTGAGCCCTCTTAGAGCACTTAGACAAAGGATCAATCAAGAAATGACATGATCTTCAATTTTTCTAGCCTCTCAAACATCCATGAAGGGTCAAGGGGTCTCCCACATCAAGAACCAAGCACAAGATTACAACATTCCAAGTGGATCAAGCCTCAAGATCACCAGTGTCACCAAATTAGGGTTTTGGTCGACTGAGGCCTCCGGATGAAAATTTCCATCTGGACATGAGCCAATGCCTCAATATATGGTCCTATAAGCTCAAAAGGATCTCAAGATCCCATCCACAATGGCAAAATCACCTTGAAGGTCCATTTATCAAAAAATCAGGAATTAGGGTTTTAACCTAATTCAACCCTTGAGTTAACTTGTGAAGTAATGCATGGCTTGAAGCTTCAAAATGAACTTCAAAGACCTCAAATACATCATATTGGCATGTTTACAAGATTTGATTTACTCAAAGATCTCAAGTTATAAGCCACAAGAACTCAAAACCATCTGATCACAAATTAGGGTTTCTGATGGAAAAAGTCAACCTTATCCTTGACTGTTGGCCTACCCTTGATCTCAAACCTTGGGGAGGGGTCCAAGACATTCCTAAATACCCTTGGAGGTCATCCATGAAGTTTGATTAAGCCCAAAGATTGATTTCACAAAAGGATCACAAAGTCAAAATTTCATCTGATGAAAAAGTCAACTGTACAAAAGTCAAAGTTTGACTTTTTGGATTTTTGGTCAACCAAGGTTCCTTAACCCTAAAACAATGTTAATATGTGATTTAAATCATTATTCATCAAGAAAAATCAAAGAAAGTGAGTTAACTTGTTAAAGGGGTAACCATGAAAAACTTAGAATTTTTCTAAGTTATGGAACAAAGTGGCTAGGGTACCAACTTTGCAAGGCCATATCTCTCAAACCCTAAGGCCTTTCTCTCCCATTCAAAGCTCGGAGGGAAGCCCTTATTACACTCTACAAAATCTTCAACTACATCTCATTCCAATTCCTCATGGATTTCAAGTTATGATTGGATCAAAATCACTAAAAAACATGAAAGTGCATTTTTCCAACACTTAGAAAAAATTCTGCTCAAGGCAAATTTCAAGTGAAACACCAAAACTTTGAGGGTTGTTTCACATAGTTCTAGGCTGAATCAATTCAAGATGTAAACATTAAAGTTGTTGTGCATATTGCCTGCAATCTAAGGAACTTATTGGCATGAAATAACTCAGCTTGAGCCAAGAGTTATGGCTGCTGCAAGACACCATGGCAAGGCTGTCATGAAAAATCAGTTTGTGAGATTTCTTGCCATGCACTATTTTGAGCAAAAAATCAATGATCACTATCCCACATGCATTCAATCTGATCACAATACATCTGATCCAACTGTCGTACCTCGAAAAATAAGAACGGCCTCGCGAAGCGCAGTCGCACGCCCGCGGGATGGACTTAACAGAGTCGCCACTGATCTTTATTTATTCCCATATAGGGAAAGGGAAAATATCGAATAAAACCCTAAAAAAGAAAGGATAAGAATATGGTCATCGCAACCAATATCTGAGTTCGAGATTCGGTTACGCAAGGGGAAGGTATTAGCACCCCTCACGTCCGTTGTACTCAACGGGAACCATTTAGTTAGGGTCGAATAAGTGTTAGCTTAAGATTTGTAATCTTCTACTTGTTGAAGGAGGAAAGGGAGAGAGATAAATGTTTTTGGATTTTTATATTAAAGAGAAAGGACCTAAAGGTTTTATTACTAAGGGGGCTCGACAAGACTTCACAATCTCGTGCCTACGTATCCTCGTAGTGCAATGAGGAACTCAGAGCCTTCGTAGTTCGGGGCTACGATGAAAAATGGAAAGGTGGAATCCAAGAAGGCATTGGATGTAAAGGAAAAAGGAAAAGTTAGAAAAAAGAAAAGGTGGCTCGCTAGGATCTCGCAATCCTATGCCTACGTATTCTCAAGATGAACTTGAGAAATCAGAGCGTCCGTAGTTCTGGCTACTACGGTAAAAATCTTGAAAGCAAAGCTTGTGAGGATTGATTGTTTAGGAGAAGAGATTAATGGCTATCTCTTATGAAAGGATTTGAATGAATGGTTAAAGGTTGGTGAAGGAGAAGAGATTAATGGCTATCTCTTGTGAAGGTTAAAGGAAGGGTTAAAAATCAAAAGAGATTAATGGCTATCTCTCGAAAAAACTCGGGGTTTAAAAGTGGCTTGAATATGTTTTAAGAATGCCAAAGGGTTACGCCAGAGTGCTAGACTCTAACAGTCCTTTCCATTCAAAATTGGTATGAAAAATGTTTATTGGACAATGAACATTGATGGAAATCAATTATTCGAAGAGTTGTGCCAAGATGCTAGATCTTGACGGCTCTTACTCATCCAAGCTATGATGAAAAATATTTGATGGACAATGAACTGTTGAAGATAATCAATCGCTCGAAGAGTTATGCCAAGATGCTAGATCTTGACGGCTCTTATTTGTCCAAGTTAATATGAAAAATATATGATGGACAACAAGCTTTTGATGATAAAAAGCTCAAAAGGGTTATGTCAAGATGCTAGATCTTAAGGGTCCTTATTTGTCCAAGTTGATATAAAAGTTGCTTAGTGGACAATGAATGCTTGACGAGAATCAATTGTTCGAAGAGTTGTGCCAAGATGCTAGATCTTGACGGCTCTTATTTGCCCAAATTAATTAAAGGTATTTTGAAGAGCGAAAGAATGAATGAATGGCTACCCCAAAGTGCGAGACTTGAGACCAATCGTTCGAGGTTTCTGCTAGAATGCTAGATTCTAACGGTCCTCTTCTTTCAGATTTATTTAGAAACAGATTTTAACATTCGATTTTTAAAGTCACTCGATGCTTGATCGAAGTTTGATTCATAAGTTGAAAATAATTTGTGAAATGGTTTGGAACTGAAAATTGTTTAATGAAATGGAAATCAAAATGGTCTCGTCTCAATCACGATTTAATCGAGGAATCGATAATCTAATGATATTTGACTTTCATTGACCGATAAGATAAAAAATGAAATATGGCCTCATATTTATCAAGATTTTTAGTGATTTGAAGAAAATCAACCAATCAAGATTTTTTATATATCATTGGCCCAAAAAAAGAAAATCGAAAAATAAATCAAAGATGAAAATGAAAAGCGGAGGTAAATTAGAAAATAAAATTAAAGCAAAATGATAACCAAGATAAAATTAAAATTTTTTTGAGAAAATACATTAATATTTAACAAAATCTTAAGTAAGGTTTAAAATAAAATTTAAATATCAAAGGTAAAAATCTAAATCATTAATCATAAAAGCTTAAAATGACTAAATCTGAACTTTATAAATAAAAAATTAATTTAAACAACAAAGTTAAAGAGAGACGAGGCCCAAAAGGGCGCTCCAGTCAAAAGAATGGGTCGAAAACGGGTCGGGTAGACCCTAAACCCGTTTGGCTTTATGAAGCAAAGTGGTGAGGAAAACCTAACACCAACTGCAGCCCTTCCTTTTCTCAAAACACAACAAAGAACACGTTCAAAACTTAGGAAAACAAACACGTTGAAGGAAAATCCAACGCTTTTTCACTCCCAACCGAATTTCTCTTAATCGCTCTCCCTCTTCTCTCTCTGTTTTCTGCTCTCGCCATGATTTCTCTTTCTCATTCACGCGACTCTATCTCAAATCTCACTGTTTCAATCCGATTGGTTCTGGGTTTGTATTTTGAGAGATTTGTGTTTGCAAATGGGTTTAATGGTTTCTGAGTTATTTGGAAAGTGGAAGAGGAAGTGGTTCAGTGAGGTTGCGTCGATGACAGGTGCAGATAAGGGTGATGAAGAAGGGCGGTTTGGAATGTGTTTATAGTCGTTGAGTTGTTGTTGATGAGATGTGAAGGTTGCTGTTAATTTGTGTGTTGTGTTTTATGGTTGAAAACGTTGGGAAGAAGATAGGTGGAAAGTTTGGAGGGAAGAGAGATATGGGTTTGATGTGAGTTGAAGAAATGTTAGGAAGAGATATGGTGGGTTGTACAAGGTGTGATAATGATGCAGCAAGGTTTTTTTATGAAGAAAAGTGAAGGGTAGTGTTTAAGGGTGATGCAGTTATGAAGGAAACCGGTTGAGGTTATTTCATGGTGTTGTGAGGAAAAACGAAATTCAGAGGTGGAGTTGCCGTTTTTTTATAGCATAAAGAATTAGGTTTTTTTGAACTGTGTTGTGTTTTTCAATTCCTCTCTAAATATCTTCTCCTTTTTAACCATTCTAAAACTTCTCCAATAAGTTTTTGTTCTGATGTTAATGTTGTGTCACTGTTGCGTGTTTGCAGATGGTACGGTTGGGAGAAATTGTCGTGTGGTCCTTTTCTTGATATTGCAGTATCGCAGGCCGTACGGTTTAAGTGTTAACGATGGATTGTTTTTGTTGTGAATTGATCTGGTGTGATATTGGATGTACGGTTTGTTGCAAGGCATGGGAAGTTGCAGAAAATTAGATAAGGCTCTTGGTGCAGGTTAGGCTAGTTTCGTGTATGTACGTGTGGTCGTTGTTGATGCTGATGATAGCAGGTGGTAAAGACTTGTTTTGGTGTAGAGTTTTGGAACAAGTGGTTTGGCATAGTTTGTAGCAAGATCCATTTTCGTGTAACTGTGGCAACAGTTTGATGCGCAGGGAGTGGTATTGCAACAAGTTTGGAGTTCCTCTCTTTTGTTTTTTTTTTGTGTAATAATAAATTTTGTAAATAAGGAAAAGAGATAATCAAACTAGAAATAGATCCTAATCTAAATTAAAACTTAAATAAGCCTAAATTAACTTAAAATTAAATAAATAAATATATATATTCTAACTAAAAGAAATAGAAGTAGAAAAGAAACTAAATAAATTGGAATAAAAAAGTAAATTAGGAATAGAATATAAACTGAAATAATAATATTTAATTAAAATATAACTATACTAAAATAACAACTAAACCGGATAAATTCTAAATAATTATTGAACCAAATATGAATGTATAAATAAATAAAATCAAGAGTGACATGGAGTAGAAAGTGCATGATTAATGCAAAGTGACTGACTTAGAATGATGGCAAAAAAAAAAAAGAATCTGAGGGTAAAATTTGGGGTATGACAGTTGCCCCTATTTAAATAACTTCACCGGATGACACGAGAGATGGGAATCCTCGGGAGATCAAGGTGAAAGGTATTTAAATATAGCAAACCAAAAATTTTGTCCTCAGATGCACTGACATGCGATGAAATAGACAAAAGTAACAAAACAAGATGCTGACATGCTATGAACTCTGGTATGATGAAAATGACGGAATGATAAATGCATACAAAAATGAAAGCAGACAGGGACAAAGTCCACACAAGAAGCAATCACTCACTGGGGAACTGAAATAAAGCTGGGAAAAATCTAAAGTGATAAGACAACTGATTCAAGCGTGATCGGTTGACACTTTAGAAAGAAAAGATAACACAAGATCCTCAATGGAAGTGGCACCGGAAAGACGGTCTCCACTGGGGGATCAAAAAAACAAAGATTCAATCTGGAAGAACATCAGAAAGAGAAAGGCACATCCGAGAAGACATCAGATGTAAAAGAAACCTGACATCCAATAATGACTTTGAATGAAAGGTAAACTCATAATATCTGAGAAGGCATCAGATGAGAATGAGGTAAAAAGAGGGTAATCCAAGAAGGCATTGGACACAAAGGAGCCAGTCATCCAATAATGGCTTTAGATGAAAGGTATAACTCACAATATCTGAGAAGGCATCAGATGAAAGTGAACAAGATAGAAATCCAAGAAAGCATTGGATACAAGGAAAGAACAACGTTCAAGAGAGCATTGAACAAAGAAGTACCCAAGAAAGCATTAGATACAAGGAAAGAACAACGTTCAAGAAAGCATTGAACAAAGAAGTACCCAAGAAAGCATTGGATACAAGGAAAGAACAACATTCAAGAAAGCATTGACAAAGAAGTACCCAAGAAAGCATTGGATACAAAGAAAGAACAATGTTCAAGAAAGCATTGAACAAAGAAATACCCAAGAAAGCATTGGATACAAGGAAAGAACAACGTTCAAGAAAGCATTGAACAAAGAAGTACCCAAGAAAGCATTGGATACAAGGAAAGAACAACGTTTAAGAAAGCATTGAACAAAGAAGTACCCAAGAAAGCATTGGATACAAGGAAAGAACAACGTTCAAGAAAGCATTGAACAAAGAAATACCCAAGAAAGCATTGGATACAAGGAAAGAACAACGTTCAAGAAAGCATTGAACAAAGAAATACCCAAGAAAGCATTGGATACAAGGAAAGAACAACGTTCAAGAAAGCATTGAACAAAGAAATACCCAAGAAAGAATTGGATACAAGGAAAGAACTTTCAGGAATGGCACTAAAAGTAAAGGCGAATCACTATATTCAAGAATAACATCAAATGATAGTGAGAAAGACATCCAGGAATGGCACTAAATGCAAAGGAGAAAGCTCATCCAGGAATGGCACTGAATGAATTGATAAGACTTTCAAGAATGACTCTGAAAGATATCCAAGAAAATTTGATGGGGGATTACAAAAGAGAGGCAAAACATCCAGGAATAGCACTGGGAGAAACAAATGGAATAAGATATCCAGGAATGGCACTGGAGAACAAAAGAGACAGACATCCAGGAATGGCACTGGAGTGAAGGAATATAAATATCCAGGAATAGCACTGGAGTGAAAGAAGTCAAACAACTAACAACAGGACTAGATGCACAAGGAAACGACAACATTCAGGAATGGCACTGAATGAAAGGACATGTAACACTTTGGTAGGCGCCAAGTAAGTTGGACTTTGACCACAAGGTAAGACGCGGATAATGACACGACCTCGGGAGAAATGCAAATGAGGATGAAACACTCATGATATGCATATGTATATGAGTTATGCTATGACATACGATCAAATGCAAATGCTGACGCAGATGCTGACGGCACAACATGACTTTTTTGGTGAGAAGACACGACTGGAAGACTGATTCCTCAACACAGAGATCATTGTCATTCTTCTTAGGGACTAGGGATGCTACTGCTGAACACATCATTGCCACACTGGTAAACTGTATCCAAATTGATGATCCTTGTAGGAAGGATAAAGAGTTGCTTGGGGATTCTTCAGGTAAACTGCCCCAGACTAGATGATTATTATAGATGAGCTGATCATTACTTCAACTTGATTGATTCTGGAAATGACCGTTTCATGGTGCTCTTAGAAAGCTTGCCCCGGTCTGAGTCTTGAAAGATGATTGTTTTACTGTACACCGGGAAGGCTTGCCCCAGTCTGAGTCTTGAAAGGTTTTCTGGATAAACCAAATCTGAGAAGTCGCCATTAAACCACAAATCTTGAACTGATTCTCAATAGGATATGTAAGGAAACTTACCCCTGATTGGATCTCCGACCAAGTTTCTCAAATGTTTGAAAATTCCTTAAGAAGAAAGCTAGTTTGCAAACAAAAGTATTTGTACAAACATGGTAAATGCAAAGTTCATGCAACTTTTGAAATCAAAATCATTTTTGGAAAGATGTGAAATAATATGAGTCACTGGTCAGAACACGGCGGTTCAAGACATTTAAAGTGGAAAGTAAAGCAAAAGGCGTAATGCCCAAAATAGATGATCTGCAAAGATCTTTTGGAGTCAGTTTACGCAACCTTGCTGTAGTATGCTTTCAAAATAACCTTGCTTCAGTTAGGTCTTTTGAGGGTTGTAACGTGGCTTGGTTCACGGTTTAAGAAACAAGGGATAAAGGCTCAAAGTTTATTTGTGCCCACCCAATCTTCGTGATGAACTTCCAATCCTACGCTCAGTTAACTCAGACTATGCACTCAGGTTCCCAAAGGTTGGAAATTGCACAGATGATAATAATGATGATGGTTCAGAAGTTAAGAGACTTTGAAATGGCGGTCACTACTTCCTTACAAAATTGTTTGCCATTGAGGACTTCCAGGATAAAGGATTTAAAGATTTCCTCCTTTGGTTGTCATACAAACTTTTCTTTCTTATTTTTTCTTCTTTTTTTTAGTGACTGCCTGGCTTAAGGATTACGACGAACCATCGTTGGCGTTCGACTTGAAAAACACCTTCGACACTTGCTTGTTGTGTGCGAATGAAAATTTGTGAATGCACCCTTTTGTTGAAAGCGTCTCGCATGAAACTCTTGTATTTGAATGCATAATCAAGTTAACTGAGAACTACCCTGCCCCAGGTTAAGATTGCGGGTTTTTATTTGTAAAGAAAAGAAACTCCTACTTCAAGGCTCGAAGGGGTTAAAGAGGGGTTATCTTCCTTATGTCTTCGGTGTTTGGGAGTTGAAACAATGCCTTACATCGTCAACAAAGTTTTGATTTGAAAGCATACCAACAGCAATTATGGGTATAACGTTTTCATGATCCTTCCTCCAATCTTTGCATAATCAAAAGAAAGTGGACAAGAGAATTTTTTTTTTATTTTTCTTGAAAGAGAAAGCATTAAGAAGTAAATAGCAAACACAAATAAATTGAATAAAAAAGTTGCAAATGCTTATTTCATTAACCTGAAAGTACAAACATAATTTGGAGCAAATAGCTAGTACAAAACAAAGGAAAATGCAAACAATAAGAAACATGGCATAGTGACTAGTCAACAACATGGATGAGCTGGCCTATCTTTAGAAAATAGCTGAGCTGAAGTCGATTGAAGCTTCACTTGCTGTGGCAGAGGATTATTCTTGACATTCTGCATCTGATGTTAGCTCTAGTCCTGTGTCAGTGTCGAGGAATCAGCTTGATGACTCACAGACAACACTGGAAGATAGAAACAGCTGGAAATGAGTAACTGGATAGACAGACAGACGCATGCAATAAATCATGCAAAGGATGCAAATGATATGCAACGTCATGCAGCACAGGATGCAGAAAGAAAATGCAATGTAGATATGGTTAGGATCTGAGATAACACGAATAACTCAGAACATCCAATTAGGTAGGTCTCCCTATAACGGATAGTTCTAGATTATCTACCCATAAACCCACTCACGGGATATTTTCTAGGTTTTTGATAAGGTTTCATAGTCACGGAACTTAGTCGTATCAACGTTATGCAATGGGCTGGCCATTTTTACAACTAGAGTGATGAAAAGGTTTATTCTGATCGGGGTTTTCATATTGGTTGGAGCAAGGAGATGTCCTTGAAGTCCAATATTACGCAACCACCAAAATAACACTGGTTCTAAGTGGGGGACCTAGAGTCACGGGCACTTCATGAATCAGCATCATGCAACAGGCAAGCTGTTTTATAACAAGATCTACAAAAAGGTCTACTCTAGAGGAGCCTTCATGTTAGTTGCTACAAGGAGCTTGCCCTCGTAGTTAACACTACTGACTACCAAATCTAACCTTATGTTTTCTCTCTGTTTTTTCCAAAACTCGGCTGTAGAGCTTTATTCAAGATATCAGATACCCAAAGCCCACACATGATATACAGAGATATATATGAAAAAGTAATAAAGCAAGAGCAATAAAACATATAATCAAAGAAGGAAGAGAAACAAACAAAAGCCAAACACACATATGAAAACCTAACTAAACTAGGCTTGACTCACTTAGGGATGGGAAAGTCCCCAGCAGAGTCGCCATCTGTCGTACCTTGAAAAATGAGAACGACCTCGCGAAGCGCAATCGCACGCCCGCGGGATGGACTTAACAGAGTCGCCACCGATCTTTATTTATTCCCATAGAGGGAAAGGGAAAATATCCAATAAAACTTGTAATACCCCAAAATTTTCCCTCTCTTTTCTTCATATCTCTTAGCATGAGCTTTCATTGCATTGCATTGCATTCAAGCATAGAAAAATAAAACATCAAGCATTTAGCATTGCATCTTGCATAAGGGTGTGTGATCAGGTGTTGATCATCCAAAACTAAAGAAGAAGACCAAGTGTTTCTCACAAGCCTCAAGGATCTCCTACATCATGTATCATCTCCATTTGACCTCACAAGTCATAGGAAGAGGAGAGTTCATCAAGAAGATTGGGCAGTGCATGATCTCCTACACAAGGCAGTCCAAAGTTGGGATCTGACCCCCAAATGGGCAAGCTCTATGAGTTTTTATCATATCCAAAGGACACATCTCATCATTGTTTGAGAGGATACACATCATATTCAGAGGAATTTGGATTTGGAGGATGTGCTATTTCCTCCTAACCAGAGGGTGCCAAAATTAGGGTTTGACCTAAAATCAGTTTATTTCTGATTTCTTGTCCAAGACTTGATCTCATGGTATTCCTTATATTCTTAAGTGTTCATGGATGGCATCATTCACCAAAAATCAAGAGTTTGTGCAAAAGTTACTAAATTTGGAAAATGACCTATAATGAAAACTTTCCATTTTTGGCAATTTTTCCACCACATTCAACTTGACTTTTCATCACCAAGGAAGCTTCAAATGAATTTTCCTCCAACTTGAAAGTTGAAGATCTTTCTCTCTCATTTCCAAAAAGTACTAGAACATTTCCATATCATTTGTAGAACTCAAGTTATGGTCAAAAGATGGCAAGGTGCATTTTGAGGTTTTCATATGGTTCCATTTTTCCACCTTTTGCATTTTGGCACAAATAGACTTGTAATTGATCTTTTTGCTTCATGTTATATTACAATATCAAAATGCAAGTCAAGAGGAGTATTTTTGGCCTTGGAATCAAATTATTTCATGCCATATTTCTCATTATTTTCACAAAGTGCAAAAATGCAAATTGATTCAAAACTTACAAACCAAGAAAGCACAAGGCCCAAATTCAATTCAGAGGTGATACATGAGTAAATTGGAGGTGAATCATGCTGATGGAAAGGGGGTTTACACGTGTGGTTTAAGGGTTTAAGCACCAAATGCATTTTTGCAATTTCACCCAAATCTCATTAACCAAGGTTCTAATCACTTGCTAATTCTAATCAGTGAACTAATGGAGAGTATATATGCTTAATCACACCCTCACAGCTAAGGTAGAGACTCTCATTTGCACAGTTTTGGTTTTTTGCTCTCACACTTCCTCTCTTAGAAACTCACTCTTCTTGGGGCTTCTTTGAGTTTTCTCTTCATATTCTTGATCAGTGAAGAGAATAGAGCAAGAATCAACTGCTATTTTGAACTCATACTGAAGATTTCACCAAGTGCCATTCAAGAGGGTTCAAACTTAAATCTCAAGATCTAGCACGATTTCAAGCTCTAGTTACATTTATTTTGCATCTAGAGGTTCCAAGGAGTAGATCTGCAGTTTTTGGAGGGATTTCTTGACGTATTTTAAGCTCTTCAAGGTTCAGGTTAGTGTAATTTTCACCATCATAGAACTCAAATATTAAGTGTGCATAATGATCTATGAGCTTCACTGCGCATGATGATGTGTTTTGTTTGAGTTTTGGACGTGTAGATTGTGTGTATTGTGAGTTTAAAGTTTTGGATCTAATTTTTATTTCCTTCGATTTGCATTACTGGTTGACTGTTTGTTGAAATGGTTTGGATATTTGAGATCCTCTCATTTTTCAGATCAATTTGGTATACCTATGAGCATTTTCTGGAGGATTTCACATTGCAGCTCACCGGAGAGGGTGGCCGAAGCCCTAGCTCCGGCGACTGGTAATAGTTCAGTCCGGCGAGGGGTTCAATTGGAGAAGAAGAAATCACGTCCGTCTGTTTCTTGATCCAACGTCCTTTATTGCGCCACGTTTTCTGTTTTTATGTTTTTATTTTAATATTTGTGTGCTTGCTCACCCACGCGTGTTACCGTGGGCCTTCAATCCTGACCATGGTTTTTAATTGATATTTGAATTGATGATGTAATATGGAGCGTTGGTTTGATCATGTGGTGGAGGTGGTGACAGCACATTAATGAAAGTCATGTGCCTATCACGTGGGATCGTATGGTATACTTAGTGTTTGTGTGTGCACATGTGTACGTTGGTTATTGTGTGCGTGTTAATCTGGCCCTAGATCTTGAATACTCATTGTTTGTGTTGATTGAGTGGTGAACATTGGATTAATTGTGTGGTTATGATTGAACCTGATTGTTGACTGAAGTCCATTGTCCTCCCTTTGACTTTCGCTGATGGGTTAATTGTTTGGCCCTTGCTAATTGCACCCCCCACCTTTTGGGCCTTTATTAATTCCAACGTGTTTTCTTTGCTGATGGCACCCCCTTGGTTTATTTCATTTGTTTTATTTTATTTTTCATGTAACATTTGCATTTTATTTTCTAAAATCATTTTTATGCATCTAAAAATCATAAAAAAATTCATGAAGCTTCCTTTTAGTTTTATAAAATTTTTTCATATTTTATTTTCTTATTTTTATTTTATTTTGGCATCTGATTTAATTAATTGCTTAATTTTCTTTTTTGAATTGTTTCACTTGCACACTTTAACTTGTAAAATTTCTTTCTCATCATCTATACATCATTTTCAATCCATTCTTTTTGCATTTGTTAGATGACATTCTGAAGTGCATGAAAACATTTTTGTTTCATTTTTAAAAGTTTTCCATATTTCATTTTGGTCCTCCTCTTTTGCATAATGATACATGTTTCTCACTTGATCCTAGATTATTTGTTTGAATGGTTTAATTTGTGAATTTTTGGGAGATATTTTAACATGTGATTGTCTTATGATATATATCATTTTAGTTTAAATTTCACAATTGTTGGATGTCATATGATGCATTTTTACTTATTTGTGCTTAAGTGACTTATGCATGACCTTACTTTACACAAGTTGATTTGCCTTGTCCATTTGCTTGAGTTTCTTGTTGGTTCTTTGCATGTGCTTTTAATATGATGCCTACCCATGGTTGAGGTCCTTTGGGACTTATTTTTACACTTTGTGGATCATGTTTGAATCATGTTTGATTATGCCTAAGTGTTGGAACTTTGTCCTCCTTTTATAATTTGCTTTGGTGCATGTTTTGAAGTTGTTGATTGATGTTTGAACTTGTATGACTTGAGTTTGGTCTTGATATGATATTGATGAATATGCTACTGCCTCTTGAGTTCTATACTTGGTTTTCATGTTGCTTGAGCATAGTTGAGTGCATTTGGTTTGAATTGTATGATGAATATCATTACCTTTCCTTTTGTGAACTTCTTTGGACCTTAATGCTTCATGTTTTGAATCACTTTTGCACACTTGAATTGTTGATGATAATATGATATTGGTTCTGACTTGTCTTCATCTTCATCTTGCCTTTCTCATTTCACTTTGTCATGAAGTCCATGTATGCTTAATTGTGCATTTCATACAAGTATGCTTGCATTCTTTCATGTTTAGCTTTGCATGCTTACTTGAATTGTTTTGCATTGATCTTTGAAACATGTTGTTTGATTTGAGTTGGACATTTATGATATGAGGTGCTTGCTGCCTCTTATTGTATCTCATCTCTCTTCTTCTTCCTCTCTTTTCTTCTCTTTCACTCTTTCTCATCCCATGAGTCTCAAGACTTGTCAAGTCTTGGATTCTTTCCATTTAGAGCTATCTAGTCCAACTTAATTTTTGATTAAGCTTGGAGTAGGATTAGCATTAGGTTAGGTAGTCTTTTCTCCTAAACCTCACTAACCATAGGACATCCATGCATGATAACATTAGGACTCTTAGTTTCCCTTTAGAGTTTCCCTTGTGTCGTTTCTCTTCTCATCTCAAAAGAAAAGTAAAAAACACTTAATAAAGGTTAACGTGTATTGCGCTTGAGCCTTATATGTGGGGAGTGGGGAACAAGGGGATTCCTCTCATTCTTCTAGAATACCTAGTGTACGTCCTGTTGGGGACGATGCGCGAAAGTATTCGTTCCTGTATTTAAGACTTTGGTTCAATGCAAGTTGCAAACAACTGTAAAAGACACTTCTTGCTAAAAACTTCAAATTAACAATAACGTCTTTCCTTTGGGAATTCTTTTCTCATCTCACTCACTCTCAGCGTACGAACGTGCTTCTACTCGTTCTCCTGCAAAATGGTAACGCACTCGGACCAGCGAGCCTGCAACGCCTGAGCTAGAACGTCAGCCGTTCCTTAAAAAACACAAACAATCCATCCCTAGTTAGGGGAACTACGTCGCTCTGATTCTCATGTTCCCGATGAGATACGTAGGCAGTGGGGTAGGGTCCATTCAAGCACTTCTTTTATTTTCCCTACATTTGTTTCTTCGTTCCTTTCCGTTCTCGTTCCTTTTCCTTTCCAGTAGCAGCGGGACTCCAGACGACGACACCCTTTAATCGAGACAAGCAAGCGTGGATCCCATCGGGTACGATGGACGCGTGGGGGTGCTGATACCTTCCTCTCGCATAACCGACTCCCGAACCCAGTTCTCTTGGTCGTAAGACCGTGCTCTTTCCTTTCTCTTCAGGTTTATGCGGTGTTTCCTTTCCCTCTCTTGGGATAAATACATATTGCTGGCGACTCTGTTTCGGTGCCACTTTCGCATTTGTACTTGGATGAAAATCCCGGGAGAGACAGCTGGCGACTCTGCTGGGGATCGAACCTAGAATCTCTGGTTTGCTTAGCGAGTCAATCCTAGCGCTTGTTTGTTTTCTTTCTTCGGGTGTTTATTCTGGTGCTTGGCTTTGTTGTATATTAAGGTATTGTTGTTTACTGTATTTTTTGCTTTACCGCTTTACTGTTTTTATAGCATTTTTACTGTATTACTGTCATACTGGATATTACTGCGCTGTGCTGGCTGGTTTTCTGTTTGGTGGGTTGGGATGTTCTGAGAGATGAGCCTAATACCCAGGCTCGAGCATACACCTAGGTTTTAGCGTGGGCAGGCGTGACGCTCCCGTGGTGTTGGCCACGTGTGGGTGATCACGATCCCTACAATCAGACGAGGTTCTATCCAGAGCTATCTGCTACTGTATGTTGATACAGGCCAGTAGTTATTCTCTGGAGGAATTGTCGACTCTGATGACCATTCCTGAGGACTCAGTTGCGGCACTCCTCCCGAAATGTGACAGTGGCAGACCACCCTTTGTGGCAAATCCATTGCACATTCTCGATCCGAGGACCCAATGCTGGGAACTTGCCATTGGATTTCCCTTCTTGTAGTGAATCAGCGGACGACCACTTTGATTGGCGATAGCATTGTATCCTTCGGGCTGAATGTGCTATTGCTTCTCAAACCTCTGAAGATGAGGATCTTTCATCTTAGGGAATCAGTTGAGGCCTCCTCGATTGATGATGATGCCAAACCAGAAATGGTGAACGTATCATCATTTCTCGACCTGAGAGCCCGGGATACTGAACATCCTAGTACCCACACGTGAGAAGGGCGGGTTTGTTTACAGGTTTGCAGGTAACCGTGACTTTCAACCTACCTGGTTTTCTGGTTCTATCACTATGGTGGTTATTGTTCTGAGTTTTGGTACAGAGCCTTGATTTGTTCAGTCAGCGCAGTGCAGCCAGTTTGTGTGGACACCTTGATCACATGCTCTGCATTGCATTCCTTTTTCTGACATGAATGTTTGTGCATTTTCAGGTAGTATCTAGTTTTTGATTCCAGTCAGAGGGCATTCATAGGGATGGACACTAAGAGGGGTAAGAAGCACATCATCGTCTACAGGTTCCCGAAGATCACTCTTGGCCCGTTGAACAGTTTGTAGAGTATAGCTGGTCCAGAAGTTTTAGGAGCCTTTGAAGAGAAGTATGGTTGGATTTTATCCCTGGCTCGGAGTCTCAGTGAATATGAATACAATGGGCTACACACCTTGATGCAGTTTTATGATCCTTCCTTGAGGTTCTTTGTGATGCCAGATTATGTGTTGGTTCCTACCCTGGAGGAGTACTCCAACCTTTTGAAGATTCCTGTCAAAGAAGGTGTTCCTTTCTGTGGTTCCCAAGGAGATTGTGATTTCCAGGCAGTGGCTGAGGCTCTTTATTTGAGCAGATCTACAGTGGAGGCTGACTTTTCTAAGAAAGGAAAATTCTGAGGCTATCACTTGGGGTACTTAGTGAAGAAGGCTCAAGAGGAAGCAAAAGAAAAGAGGTGGATGGCTTTCAATGCAATATTGGCTCTGTGTATATATGGCATTGTGTTATTCCCTAATGAGTCTGATTTCGTCGACACGGATGCTATTCAGATATTTACAGCTCAGAATCCAGTGCCAACTTTGTTAGGTGATCTCCACTACGCCCTATACAACAGGAATGAGAAAAGACGAGGTGGGGTGGTTTGTTGTTGCGCACCTCTCTTTTACAAGTGGTTTGCCAAACGGTTACCCCAATCTGGTGCTTTTATTGATTCAGAGACTTCTTTAGAGTAGAGTAAGCGTCTGATGGGCTTAGCTGCTAAGGATATTCTGTGGGTTGACAAGGGATTGGTGGGGACTGATATTTTGCATAGTTGTGGCAGGTATCCTAATGTACCTTTGGTCGGAAGAAAGGGAGGTATTAACTACAATTTGTCTCTGGCTATCAGGCAGTTTGCATATGCACTAAAAGATCCTCCAGCCGGGAAAGATTTGGAAGAATCTTTGTACTTTCACATGACTGATGGTGTGGCTATTGCACAAGAAGCTTCTCAAGCTTGGCTTAGCAGATAAAAGATAGGCAAAACTATTCTGGGTAAGCCCAATAATCAAGCTTTCGTTCCATATGTTGAATGGGTGAAGAAGAGGGTAGAAGAGTTCTATTTGCCTTTTGATCGGGCGCCTCCCTTATATCCAGAGATTGTGGAAGAGAGACTCACTGTTCCGTTTGAAGAATTCGATAAGCAGCGTAAGTTGGTATCTGATCTGAAGATGGAAAACTCTGACATGAGTAGTCGACTACAGAGTGCTCTACATGACAACTTGGAGTTGAAATGGAAGGTTCAAGACATGACTACGCACCTAGAGAAAAAAGAGAAGGGTTTTGCTGACAGGGCTCAACACTTCAAAAAGATCAGTATGGCTGCTGATTCGTCAGTCAAAGCTAAGAGGAAAAACAAGAAGCTTTTGACCAAAGCAGAGGACGAGTTTGCCACGTATCAGGATATGTGGAAGGAAGCTAAGATTGAGAATGAAGAGCTGCAAGAAGAGATTCAGGTAGTGAAAGCAAGGAAAGACCGTTACTTTGCCAAATGGAAAGAAGCCCAGAAAGAAATTGAAGAGCTTAAGCTGCAAGCGGGAATCAAGAAACCAAAGCACGAAGGCAACGATGTTGAAGAGCAGATTGCTAGGCTGAAGCAGGATGTTGAGAAGAGGAACTGGTTGATCAAGGGTTTGCTAGAAAGACCTGCTCATCTAGATACTGTGAACCTTCTTGAGGAGATTGAAGCCGGTTTATTTGGAATTGACTTATAGTAATTCTGTTGCTTGTTTTTGTTGTGATTACCATTAGGATTATTGATGGAATCACTTTTGATTGTATTGAACCTATTTGTATGACTTCTTATGCTATGTTATTACAATGTTTGTTTCAATGGTTATCAGTTGTTTGAAAGGGGTTATCTTTTGATTGATTCTGCAGTATTTCTGGATTCGGATTTATTTTCCGATGTTGTGTCTGATCCCTTGCCCAAAGCTGGAATCAAAGCAGATTCGGCCTGGAAATGTTTAAATATAATTGTTTGCATTTTGCATTTGCATCCTCATAATCATGAGCATTTTTGCATAACAGGTACCTATTGCAGGAGATCTCTAACCTTTATTTGGTTTCAGGAACTATAGCTGAGAATCACATTCACCGATACTCAACTCGAGGAAATCAAGCAAGGATAATGGATCAGATGCAGAGTGATTTGGCTGAAATGAGGGCACGAATGGACCAGTTCATGACTCTCATGACTGGAATGGCACAAACTCAAGAAAGATTGAGGCTTCTGGTCGAGCGTCCAGAGGCCATGCTTGGAGTTAATCAGAATGACAATGGCACTCCTCCTCCTGGTGGCAATCCTCCTCCTGGTGGTAATTTGGGTAATGGAAATGGCAGAAATGTTGGTGGTATTCAGGAAGATGCTCAAGAAGACCAATTTACTCTGTTGGATGCTGAGATGGGTGCTCCTAATGACAAAAGGTACGATGAGTTGGCTAAAAAGATATGGGCTATGGAATGCAAGAATTCTATGGGTATTGATGTTACTAGTCTGGGGTTGGTACCAGGGGTCAGGATCCCTCCAAAGTTCAAGCCGCCTACTTTTGATAAATATCATGGTAATACGTGTCCCCAGACACATATCCAAGCTTATTTTGGGAGGATCTCGGCTCATACAGACGATGAGAAGTTATGGATGCATTACTTTCAAGACAGTCTGGCTGGAGCTTCTTTGACCTGGTATATGAAATTGAACAGAGCTGCTGTGAGAAGTTGGAAGGATCTGGCTGAAGCATTCCTAAAGCAGTACCAGTACAATATTGATATGGCGCCCAATCGCACTCAATTGCAGGGGTTGTCAAAGAATGCTAAGGAAAGTTTCAAGGAATATGCTCAAAGGTGGAGAGAGATGGCTGCACAGGTTCAACCTCCTTTGTTGGATAGAGAAATGGCAGACATGTTTATGGGCACCCTGCAAGGGGCATATCTTGAAAGATTGGCTGCTTGTTCATCAACCGGATTTGCTGAGATAGTGATTGTTGGAGAAAGAATAGAGAGTTTGTTGAAGCTTGGAAAGATCTAAGATGTAAGCGGGGTTGGCTCTTCTGGGACGAAGAAACCGTTTGCTAGTGGTCAGAGAAGAAGAGAAGGTGATACAAATGTTGTGTTTAGAGGACGAGGCAAAGGACGTTCTCAGGGTTATCATCAGGTAGGTGCAGTGACAATCCCAGCACCGTCTGTTCAGCAACAACAACCCTAACAGCAAGTTCAGCAGCAACAATAGCAACCTCCTTTCCAACAGAGGTCTAGGTAGAGGGATCGTAAGATTGACCCTCTCCCTTTGACTTATTCTGCGTTGCTACCACAGTTACTCAAGTTGAAGTTGGTTGAGCTCCGTAATATGAGACCTCCTGCCGATGGCAACTTGCCTCCTAATTTTGATGTAAATGCTCACTGCGAGTTCCACTCAGGTGCTCAGGGGCACTCCATTGAAAAATGTTGGGCTTTTCATCCTAAAGTGCAAGACTTGATTGATGCCAAAGCAATCAATTTCTCTCAATCTCCTAATATTATTCAGCACCCCATACCTAATCATGGTGCGGCAAATGTGCATGCTATCGAAGATGGAAAGAGATTGAATTTGGTAGCAGACATCAGTCAGGTGAAGACTTCTTTGTTGGTTGTAAAAGATCGTTTGTTGAAGGGACAGGTGTTCCTGGGCTGTAATCAAGATTGTTCTGAGTGTATGAATCAAGAGAATGGCTGTGATAAGTTGAAGGTGGGTTTGCAGAATCTGATCAATGAAGGATGTCTACAGTTTGACAGGGTTGTGAAAGAAATTGATGAGGTATCAACCGTGACCATCTATTATACTCCTGCTGAGATCCAGGTGCCTGCAAGTACGGTTCCTGTGGCAAGTGTTGTGCAAGAAAGACCCAGTCCTGTTACCATCACGGTGCCAGGACCAGTTCCATTTACAACTACAAAGGCAATCCCATGGCACTATGGGGCAGACGTGTATTATGAAGGTAAAAAGCAAGAGGTTAGGACATCAGTCGGTTCGAATATTGATAATGTGGGTGGTGTAGGTGGTTTTACAAGAAGCGAAAGATTGTTTACTCCCCAAACTTTGCGCAGTGATAAAGAAGCTGAAGCTGCAGCAAAAGCTAAAGGAAAACAGGTGGTCGAGAGTGTGCCTGTACCTGAAGCAGAGACCAAGATTACTTTTGATAATGAGATGGAAGAGTTCATGAGGATTATAAAGAAAAGTGATTATAAGATTGTCGATCAACTAAATCAGACCCCTTCAAAGATTTTAATCTTGTCATTGTTGATGTGTTCTGACACGCATCGGGAGGCTTTGTTGAAAGTGTTGAAGAGTGCATATGTGCCACAGGAAATCACTGTTAATCAGCTTAAAGGTGTAATTTCCAATGTTAATGTTAGCCATGGTTTGGGCTTTACAAGTAGGGATCTGACTGCTGAAGGAAGAAACCACAATAAAGCTTTGCACATCACAATGGAGTGTAAAGGTGCATTGTTGTCTCATGTACTGGTAGACACTGGTTCCTCACTCAATGTCTTGCCTAAGAAGGCACTAATGAAGCTGGAAGTTGATGGTTTGATTTTAAGGCCTAGTGAATTGGTTGTCCGAGCGTTCGATGGAATGAAAAGATCTGTGTTTGGTGAAGTAGAGCTGCCCGTGCAAATTGGACCGCAGGTGTTCAAATCTACCTTCCATGTAATGGATATACAGCCTGCATATAGTTGCTTATTGGGTCGCCCTTGGATTCATGGAGCCGGGGCTGTTACATCCACCTTACACCAAAAGCTGAAGTATGAGTTTGAAGGACAGGTTGTGACAGTGTGTGGTGAAGAAGATATCTTTGTTAGTCATTTGTCCACGTTTAAGTATGTGGAAATGGATGGGGAAATTCACGAGATGCTTTGCCAGTCATTTGAAGCGGTAAATATTGACAATGTGCCTGAGTCTTCCTCTGCACCAGTTGGAGCCGGTACCTCCATCTCATCCTACAAACAAGCTGTCGAGGTCGTCAGAGCCGGTAATGCCCAAGGCTGGGGTAGGTTGATAGAGACCCCAATGAAGGAGGACAAATATGGTATTGGTTATCACCCCTCTATGACTTCAGATGCAGAAAGCAGTGGACCCGTCATTTTCAGTAGTGGGGGAATTATTTACACAAATCAGTCTTGTGCAGCTACAGAAGATGGTGTTGACAGTGACTGTGACCTGGACAACTGGGTACGCCCACGCGCTCCGGGACAACAATTGCAGAACTGGTCTGTTGAAGAAGTCATCAGGGTTACTCTTCAGACAGAGTAATTTTTCTTTGTTTTTCTAACCATAATGCATTTCAAAATCTTGCGCTCTGCCCAATGCGTATAGATTCATTTGTAGGGCAACCCTGTTTGCATTTGCAATTTTAATCATCAATAAAGGACGTTTTGCACTCAAATTTTTGTTCTCTGTCTTTAAGTTTTTATTTTTGCACAAAAATAATAAAATGGCAATGTTTCTTTTCTTTTTGTTTTAAAATAAATTCTAAAATAAAGCATAAACCCGTTCGTGCAGACTTGATCCTCCGAATTCCATTGATAACGATTTTGTTATGGCTATGTATGACTTTGACAATCCGATTTATCAAGCCGAAGAAGGGGATGAAAAGGACTGTGAACTCCCTGAGGAACTGGCCAGATTGTTAAAATAAGAGGAAAGGGTCATCCAGCCTCATCAGGAGACTGTAGAGATCATCAATATTGGTATCGAGGATGCTAAGAAAGAGATCAAGATTGGTGCTAGCCTGCAAGCAGATGTGAAGAGAGCTTTGATTGAGTTGTTGTGTGAATATGCTAACATCTTCGCCTGGTCGTATCAAGACATGCCAGGGTTAGACACAGATATTGTTGTACACAGGCTGCCATTGAGAGAAGAATGTCCGCCAGTCAAGCAGAAACTTCGTCGGACTCACCCCGACATTGCCATAAAGATCAAAGAAGAAGTTCAGAAACAATGGGATGCAGGGTTTCTTGCAGTGACTCACTATCCTCCCTGGGTTGCCAACATTGTGCCGGTACCGAAGAAATACGGAAAGGTTAGAATGTGTGTGGATTATCGAGATCTTAATAAAGCTAGCCTGAAAGATGGTTTTCCACTACCTCACATTGATGTACTGGTCAACAATACAGCTCAGTTTTCAGTGTTCTCGTTTATGGATGGTTTCTCCGGGTACAACCAGATTAAGATGGCACCTGAAAATAAGGAGAAGACCACGTTCATTACTCCTTGGGGTACATACTGTTATAAGGTGATGCCTTTTGGGTTGAAAACGCAGGGGCAACGTATCAACGGGCAATGGTAACTTTGTTTCACGACTTGATTCACAAAGAGATTGAATGTTATGCGGATGACATGATTGCCAAGTCGAGAACAGAAGAAGAACATCTGGTTAACTTGAAAAAGCTGTTTGAAAGGTTGAGGAAGTTCCGCTTAAGGTTGAATCCAAATAAGTGCACTTTTGGGGTGCGTTCTGGAAAGTTGCTGGGTTTCATTGTGAGTGAAAAAGGGATTGAGGTTGATCCTGCCAAAGTGAAAGCAATACAAGAAATGCCTGAACCGAGAACGGAAAAAGAGGTTCGTGGTTTTCTGGGTAGATTGAACTACATTGCAAGGTTCATATCTCACCTAACGGCCACGTGTGAACCAATTTTTAAACTGCTAAGAAAAGATCAGACGGTCAGGTGGAATGACGATTGCCAATTGGCATTCGATAAGATAAAAGAATACTTGCAGGAACCTCCAATTCTCATACCTCCAGTTGAAGGAAGACCTTTGATAATGTATTTGACAGTGCTTGAAGGTTCTATGGGTTGTGTTCTCGGTCAACACGACGAGACAGGTAGGAAGGAGCATGCTATTTACTACCTGAGCAAAAAGTTCAATGATTGTGAGTCTCGATACTCAATGCTTGAAAAGACATGCTGTGCACTTGCATGGGCCGCAAAGCGATTGAGGCAATATATGATTAGGCACACAACCTTGTTGATTTCTAAGATGGATCCTATCAAATACATTTTTGAGAAACCAGCGCTAACAGGCAGAATTGCACGGTGGCAAATGGTTTTGGCAGAGTATGATATTCAGTATACTTCCCAAAAGGCCATCAAAGGAAGCGTCTTGTCAGACTATCTTGCACAACAACCGATTGATGATTACCAACCCATGAAATTTGATTTCCCTGATGAGGACATCATGTTTCTCAAAGCTAAAGACTGCGAGGAACCACTCCCGGAGGAGGGGCCAGACCCTGAATCCAAATGGAGTCTGATGTATGATGGGGCCGTCAATATGAATGGATGCAGAGTTGGAGCAGTTCTTATCACGCCGGAAGGTGTTCATATGCCTTTCACTGCCCGAATAACTTTCGGGTGCACCAACAATGAAGCAGAGTATGAAGCTTGTATAATGGGGATTGAGGAGGCGATTAATTTACGAATTAAGACCCTTGATATCTTTGGTGATTCAACTTTGGTAATCAATCAGGTGAAAGGGAGTTGGTACACGCACCAAGCAAATCTGGTTCTGTATAGAGATTATACAAGGAGATTGCTGACATTCTTTACAACAGTGAAGTTGTACCATATTCCTAGAGATGAGAATAGGTTTGCAGATGCCTTGGCTACATTGTCTTCCATGATCAAAGTGCAAGGATGGAATCATGTACCTAAGATTGAAGTGTCTCGCCTCGATAGACCTGCATTTGTGTTTGTTGTTGATGCAACGTTTGATGACAAGCCATGTGTAATACGGTGGAGAACTGACTTTTTAATTTTGTTTTCACAAAACATGTTGCGGTTAGCAAGAGTCGCCACCGACTTTTCTTTTATCCAATTTATTTAGGAAAGGTGAAAAGAACAGGAAAGACCATTTTGAAAAGATTTTGAGTTCGGGGGGTAAGTTATGAAAAGGGAAGGTGTTAGCACCCCTTTTCATCCGTAGTTATCTACGGGCTCTTAATTGCTTGCTCACTTTAACTTGCTTTTTTTTTAAATGTGGTGTGTGTTTAGAAAATATTTTGTAGAAAGTTGACTTTGTAATAATTCGTGTAAGAATGTATACAAAGTGTTTGTTTTTGAAAATATTTTTGTAAAGGTTTGACTTTGTAATAATTCGCGTAAGAATGTATACAAAGTGTTTGTTTTAGAAAATATTTTTGAAAGTGTGAGATGTGAAAAGTATTTGTTTTTTTTTAGTTGTGAGCAAGCATTTAAAAGTTACTTACCCTTAATTTAAGGTCTTTCTTATACTCATCCTTTTCCTTGAGAGATAGCACTATCCATACCATTAGTGGGTAGGTAGTCCTATCTATTGGATGTGAAGGGACGGCGAAGGGTCATCGAATGGTCATAGAAGGCAACATGTAAGGATACCTTAGCAATTCGAAGGGACTATCATCATTTTTCTGTAGGGTCATCGAGGGATAATATCATCTTTTCGTAGGCAACTCGAAGGGTCATCGAGGGACTATGATCTTTATATCGAATGGACTATAATGATATTATTCGTAAGCATCTTTTGCTAAAGTATCCCTACGTTCAAGGGACATGACCATTATTTCGTAAGGCAAACGAAGAGAGGTTACCCTAGAGGTGCATGTGTGTGCATTAGGTCGATGGCGATGCTAAAAAGCAGTCGACTTACAGGGTTTAAAAAAAGGGGCTCGATTATTGAATTGAGAATTGTTTGATATTTTTGAAAAAAAGGTTTTAATATTGTAGCAAGATATGAGCGAAATAAAGGAAAGCAACAAAATTATTTTACACATCATGGGAATTGGGATACATTTTGCCAATGGGGATAAAATGGGCGATAAATATACAATTCAAACACGCGATAATTCAACAGTAATTAGCAAAAGTTTTAATCCAAACTTAATAACCAGATTAATAAAAAAGGATAACAATATTTAAATCTAAATTCAAACAAGATTAAGATTAAAATTGAAACAAAATTAACATCAATGGTTAAGAAAAAAATGAAATCAAAATTATTCGAGAATTAATAAGAGAATATCGCTAACACAAAAGATGCGATCATCGCAATAGAGATTAAAAGTGCGCAGATCTAGAATTATAAAATAGAAAGGAATTTTAAATGTGATAGAAACTCAACAATGTTGCTAACGCAAAAATGCGATCATCGTAACCAGATCCAAATCGTGCGGATCTAAAATTATAAAATAGAAAATGCATAGAAAAGGCAAATTTAACGTGCTAAAAAATTTAATAATGTTGCTAACGCAAAAATCGCGATCATCGCAACCGGATCCAACCGAACATGAATGTCACGCATCATGCACTTCAATAGGCAGACAGTGTATTGACATGATTTGATCCAAACCATTAAAAAAAATAAAATAAGAAAGAGTGAGAAAAAAAATTATTAACAAAATATATATCTAATGACCTTATTTATATACATATATAATGTATTAGAGGTTATGTTAACCAAACGTGTTCTTAATGTTACCGCAAACCGAACGAAAAGTATTACTACTGTGAACTAAAACAATATCATTTACAATATAATATATAATCATGTTAGCATATTCTAATATGTATAATCATGTTATACCAGCAGCGCCTTACCGTGGCGGCGGAAAAAATTATAGATAACATGACATGTTATACTGTTTTCAAAAAAATAGTGATATGCTATATTGAAGAGCATTATATATTGAATTGAAAAAACATGTTATATGTTACAACTTTAGAAAGCTTGTTACCTGCGCAATGATCAGAAAACGGTTACATTTAAAAACTGGTTATATGTATCAAAGCTAGTAATGCATCGACGACATCCGTAAACAAAACGGTACTTGATTAGTTATGCACAGAAAATATATGTTAGTAATAACAATGGATTAATATATATGTACACCATGGAACTAGTAGATCATGAAATCAAAGTCTGCGATAAAATTTCCAACCTTTTACACTATGAAGGGATGTACCACGCCGCTGCTCTCCTCCTTTTTGTTTTTTCGTCGTCGTGACTTTTCGAGTCCTTGTTACGTGTAAAACAACATGTATTTATAGATCTAGAAAATTAGGTTAAAAAGTTTAAAAAGGAAAATAAAATCAGTCTTAATTCATATTGATAAAAAAAAATCTGAATAAAATCATATAGTATCTGGTTTTTACTTGGTCACCAAGTAGACTAAGTATGACACAAAAATGACATAAACTGACCAATAGGGAATGAGTACACAAGAAAGGAAATATTTTTTGTATCTATTATGATTTTTGCACTCCTTTTTGGTAAAAAGTACATAAAATCAAATAAATAATTATTTTTCAAAAATGCCTTAAAATTAAAAACGAAAATTAAAAACAAATAATAAAAAAAATATAATTTTTGTGATTTTTTGAAAATAATTTAAAATGGAAAGAAAGTTAGTACAAATAACAGAAACAAATCCAAAATGTAACATGTGAGATTCGAACCCGCGACCTCATACTTACAAGCCTTATCACCTTTCCAATTGTGCCAATTCATTTATTCGAAACAAAAATGCACTTGAAAGCATATGAAGGTTAAACAACTATTTGTTATTTAAACAATTTAAAGCAAACTGTTACCTATTTTTGAATAAAAAATTACTGTTAAAATGTTAGTAAAATTGAACCAAAAAAAAAACTTATAAAATCAAAGTTAAAAATAATTTAAATGTTAAAAATAGGGCGGCCAAATTTTGGGGTACAACAGCTGCCCCTGTTCAATCTTCTTAAACCTGAGGAGTTAGATTGGCATATCTGCCATTCGTGATCTGAAGGT
This sequence comes from Lathyrus tuberosus, assembly GCA_022829125.1. Taxonomy (NCBI): domain Eukaryota; kingdom Viridiplantae; phylum Streptophyta; class Magnoliopsida; order Fabales; family Fabaceae; genus Lathyrus; species Lathyrus tuberosus. The sequence continues at coordinate 5,890,665 of JALAZF010000020.1, read as the reverse complement.
GGAAGAGGATTGAACACCTAAGTGCCCCGAAATTTGCACTCACGGATGCACGAAGTAACGCTTGTTGGTTGATTGTATTGCTTGAATGGGCTTAAAGATGCCATTCGGAAAGATGACAGGATGGAGATGGTCTTATAGATGCCATCCAAAGTAACTGCTGATAGGAGTATCAGAATGAGTCTAGGTTTGACTGTATCTGAGGAATATATTAGAAAGAGTCTGTGTCTAACTGTATCTAGCAGACGCGCTGGGGAGTTCCAGAATGATTCTTATGTCTTGATTGTATCTGTATGATATTCTAGAATGAGTCTATGTCTTGACCGTATCTATAAGGAGATCAGAATGAGTCTTTGTCTGACTGTATCTGAGAGCCGTATTAGAATGAGTCGACGTCTGACTGTATCTAAAAAATTAGTATTAGAATGAGTCTTCGAACGACTGTATCTAAAAGATGTACTGGAATAAGTATCAGAATGAATCTGTGTCTTGATTGTATCTGAACTGTGTCTAGAAGATGTACTGGAATGAGTCTACTCCTGACTGTATCCAAAGGAGTATCAGAATGAATCTTCGACTAATTGTATCTGAAGGATGATAAACTGTTGACAATATTTGTCCGTTTGAGAACTAACCTGAAAAAACCAAGTTAGTTTTATGCAATGTCATGATATATGTAATGCATTGCGTAATGATGCTATTAAAATAAATGAGAATGTTATATGCATTTTGTATGCATATGCTATGATGTATTGTAAATGATGTATGGGTATGAAATGTCGCTGAAGGTAGTGGTGGCTTTGAATAGTAACGTCTGATTGGGGAAAATAAATCCCTGACTGTTGTTGGGGATGGAGAAAATAAATCTTCAGATCATGTTTGGAATGACTCTACTGGAGATTCATACTTTCCGTTTGGGAATATTCCGCTGGGGATCTTTGACTTCCGCTTGGGGATAGAAGTATTCTGTCAGGAGAGTCGGTAGTTCGTCGTGCTTTTTATTGAAGGATTTGATTCTTATGTACCCTGACTGGGGATAAAAGAGATGGATAATCCTCCGATGCACTATCTGACCAAGTTTCGGACATGGGTGACCACTCTTATGGGAGTAGCAACCATGGACGAAATCCTGCTGGAGAAGAGAACTCTGTCGGGTAATTTGTAGTGTTGGAGAAGCAAACTCCGCTGGGGAATTGAATTCTGTATACTTCCAAGAGGGAATATTATCTGATGGGGATCAAAATTCCATAGGCTATGCTGAGGACATATCTGCAATAGGTTGGGGAATGATCAAATTCCTTTATCTGTTAGGGGATCTATTGGGGAAGATGATCATGTCAAGCCGTCCGTTGGGGAGGTTTCTTTGGGTACTCTACTGGGGACGCAATCTCGAATAGACCTGGCTGAAGAGAGAAATTCTGCCGTGAGGGAGATGTTGGAGAAATAAACTCCGTTGGGGAACTCTCTAGAGCGTGTTGTGGAAAGAATCAAACCTCTGTCTTGTTGGGCAATCTTTTGGGGATATGGGAGTGAATTGCTGGAAAGTATCCCAACTGTTGCTTGAGAGTATGTTAATTCTGCTGGGGAGTATATCTCTGTTGAGGATGATCTCCACTGGGGAAGCAACGCTGCTGAGGAATAAACTCTACTGGGGACGAGCTTGTGAAAATAGCTATGTAGAGATAGTTCCATGGAGATTGCTCTGTGGGGATATTACCATGACACCGGATCCGTGGGGGTGATTCTGTTAAGATCTGTTGGATACAGGACTTGCTGGGGATTCCAACCTCCAAGAGTCTTTAGTAAATGCTGATTCTATGACAGCAAACCGGGTGGAAAAGATCATTTCAGGCTTTAACTCTGCTATTGCCCCTATGTCTTCAAGTATTTCATCACTTGCTGTCGGTAGAAAATGATAAGATTGATATACGTTGTTTGAACGGAGTTGGCAATGAAAACTGGTACTGACTCGTAAGTGGATGATCCAACGGGACATAGTCGTACGCTTTAATCCCTAACTTCTGCCTGGACCGCCTTTTTAGGTTTTTAGTCCATCGGGATACCCTTTCTTGCCCAAGCCACCTTTTCAGGTTTTCGACTTGCCGGGTGTACAATTCTTTTATATATGTCCCTAATTTTTTCCCAAACCTTTTTGGTTCGTCGGGATGCCCTTATTTTTGCCTAGGCTTGTCAACCTAGCAGGTCTTTTTCATGCGTAGTATTTTTTTGACTATGTCCGCGTTCACAGGGTGCGAGAAATCTTCGCTGTCCATGGTAGTAATCCTCGTAGCGTCGTCAGAAAATATCTTCTTGATTACGAATGGCTCTTCACACGTAAGAGTTCGTTTGCCCCCGAGATCACCTGTATTTAGAACTTTCGATAGTCTCGACTTCCCCAAACAATTTATAGGAATTATCATGACTGGATCCAAAGACATGATACTGACACCATCTGATACTATTGGCACAGACAAGTAACTCCCACAATGGCTCTTACTGAAACTCGGGATCAATGCCATGTTACAGGAGGAATGTGCTTCCAGACTACGGTGGATCTTGTATTCCCTGGTTAATGGTTGAGGAGCTTGCAACTGAACTTGATCTGATTAGATTTGAAAAGAAAGTGTTGCCCCTAGCGGAGGATGATTTGCCCCAGAATGGAAGTATTTGAAAAGAGCTGCCTCAAGAGAAATAACCGGGATGCCCCATGATAATATGCCCCTTGATTGGAATATAGTGACCATGGCCCTTGTATACATTGGCTTTTAACCAACTGAGTCAACGCAGGAAATATTTCTGCTTTTCGATGCACCTCTGAAGCAACTTTGTCTGTCGGGAGGACTTTTGTTCATTGAATGTTCATCATGTGAACTTCTCTGCTGTCAAACACTTAGTTATATGCAAACAATGCAACCCTTATGTCTGTCTTGAAGTTTTGAAAAAGAATTATTTAGCAAAACCATGTTTGTAAAAACTGTGATGTCAACTCAAGATTTATAACAAGCCCTAAAGGAGTCAGGATACCTTTTGGTAACAGTATGCCTTCAAACTAACCATGCTTCAGCTAGGACTTTTAAAGGGTTGTAACGTGGCCTGGTTCATGGTTTAAGAAACAAAGGATAAAGGCTCAAAGTTTATTTGTACCCAACCCATTCTCCGTGATGTTCTTCAATCCTATACTCAGTTAACTATGCATTCAGATTCCTAGAGATTTTGGAATTTTAACACTGATGTTTGGTGATGGTTCAAAAACCGAAAGTTTATTTGAAAAGGCAGTCATTATTTTTTGTAACATTTTCTTTTGAGGGTTTGTAGTGACCTCTTTTTGACTTTGTTATCCCTAACTTTTTCCTGAACTGTTTATTTTGAGATCACAGTCAGCGGGATGTCTCAATTTTTACTAAGTCTCCTTCATAGATTTTGACTTAGTGGGCTTTTCTTTTGATAGATATTGACTGCCTGACTTAATGATTACAGGAAACCATCACTAATTGTGTACAAAAGATCAACTGGCATAATTGAGTTAACTGAGGAACTACCCTGCCCCAGGTTATGATTAAGGGTTTTAATTTGCATGAGAAGGAAAACTTCTACTTCTTAGGCTCAAAGGGGTTGACTAGGGATTAACTTCCTTATAACTCCACTGTTTAGGATTTGAAACAATGCATGTACATCGTCAGCACGGTCTGTTCAAAAGCATACCGTATGAAATTATGGTATCGTTTTCGTCATCCTCCCTCTAAAGGCTTACAGCTTTAACGAGAGTTAAATATCACAAAAGAGAAGTAAGAAGCATAGTTTAAATATAGTGAAACGAATGGATAAATTCAAGACGAACATACGCAATGCATTAATGTGAAAAAACCAAAGTTTGACATAATAGTAAGTGCTTAAGCCAACAAAAGAAATTACAAATGAAAATTCAAATGATTTCAAAGCTTCCCTTCCTGAACCTGTCACTTCAGACGATGTGTCTTGCAGCTTCGATATTAGATGGGCGATAGAAGAACTCAGTCTGACCATCTGGTGTGAACTCGAGGACTCCTTCGTCAATCAGGTCTTGGATCCTATGTTTCAATGGACCACAATCTTCAGTATCATGACCAGGACTATTCGAATGATAAACACATCTTGCGTTAGGTTTGTAACCAGGAGCAGGGTTGGCCGGAGCTGAGTATGAAGGCAACAGAGTTATCAAGTTCTGATTGAGCAATTGTTGCAAAGCCTGAGACATCGGCATGTGCAACGGGGTAAATGGTCATTTAGGTTTGGATTTCCAAGTACGTTGACCACCATGCTGCCTACGCTGATCTTTCTGTTGTTGAACTGGTGGTGCGACAACCCTATAAGGCCTTCTTCCTTCAATTGAAAGACTATCAGTAGTAACCTGTCTCTTTCCTTCTTTTATCCTCATCTTTTTCTCAACCAAGTCAGCTTGTTTCCTTGGAGGCCGACTGATGATCTGATCCCCGACTCTGTTGTCTTGAAGTTTATTGACGAGGACTCTCAGCTCTTCTTGCCCCCGAGCTAAGTTTTGGATAAGAGTCATCTGAACATACATCTGGATTCTCATCTCTGCCATCTCAGCTTGCAGTTGTTCCAATTGATCATCCTTGTTGTCTTCAGGATTTTTCATTTTCATGTCCTTAGTGAGGAGGGCTTTCAACTCTTCTTGCCCCTTTAATAGGCTCAGGATCATCTCTTGGAATTGGGTGTTCTAAGTCTGGAGATCCTTGACAGCTTGTTCTAATGCCATTTTCTGCTGAAATAAACAGTGAGGAGATGAGAAACCCATTGTGGAAACCTGTTATGATATGTATGTAAATGCATATGCAATGTTTTCGAGGATCTTTATGGAATCTGGTTTGCAACATTAGAAATTGAATTTGGTTGCAGCTTTGTCTGAAGAACTTTAACTTTTCATCTTTGAACGTCCTTCTATAAGAATCAAGCTCGCCATATCAAGTGGGTCATAACCTCTGATTCAGGATACTGTTCTTTTGAGTTTGAAGGCATCTGGCTAGAGGAAAATAAATCCTCTTACCCCTTGATAGAAATCTGGCTTTTGATAATCCTTCCATAATAGCACCTGCAAATCGTGTGCCATAAATCCCTAAGATCCTTGAAAAAGGTTAGTTAACATGCTATGTTATGATGGTATGTGGATGCTATGCATTAAGTAAAAGCACGAGGACAAGTAAGTCTCGCAAAGAGTTCAAGTTGTTAGAGTACAAACAAATCCTGCAAGGAATTCAAGTTGTTAGATAGTGAATACAAACAAGTCACACAAGTAGCCTTAGGTTTAATGGCTTGCATGAAGTCCAAAGGTAAGTACCCTTCCCATACCAAAGTTTAGTCGGTTCAACCTATCCTAAAATAGTAACGGGGTTCTAGGAATCTCATATCATGGATCTTTCTCGCTGGCTTTATTTTGGTGCGACACTCGAGCGGCCGACCAAAACATCCCGAAAGTCCAATCTCAATGAGCGTAGTCTCGAGTATCAACCAACTTTGGAACATGCCAAACCGGCTATCTCACTACCTTCTAATGGCCAAGGCTAAGTTCAACTAGGGTTCTAAGGGCAAATTAGTGCTTAATGACACCACGTGGCAGCCTAATGTTATCCCCAATCCAAGCCTCGAGGAACATCAGTACAAACCAAAGTGTTACACTAACGATGGCTACCATATCAACCGTAGCGGTACATGCTGTACAGTCTCCCTGGTCTCTTGCCACTTACCTAAGGTCCTAGATCCGGGTGTAGGATCATTTACCCAAGTAATACCCCCCAAGACAAAACCCTTAAAAGTAAAGCACACAAAATAGATAATTAAAGCAGTTAAAGTGATCTAAACCCTAAGGTAACCCCTCTTTTAAGTATTTCCCCAGCAGAGTCGCCAGTTCTGTAATACGGTGGAGAACTGACTTTTTAATTTTGTTTTCACAAAACATGTTGCGGTTAGCAAGAGTCGCCACTGACTTTTCTTTTATCCAATTTATTTAGGAAAGGTGAAAAGAACAGGAAAGACCTTTTTGAAAAGATTTTGAGTTCGGGGGGTAAGTTATGAAAAGGGAAGGTGTTAGCACCCCTTTTCATCTGTAGTTATCTACGGGCTCTTAATTGCTTGCTCACTTTAACTTGCTTTTTTTTTAAATGTGGTGTGTGTTTAGAAAATATTTTGTAGAAAGTTGACTTTGTAATAATTCGTGTAAGAATGTATACAAAGTGTTTGTTTTTGAAAATATTTTTGTAAAGGTTTGACTTTGTAATAATTCGCGTAAGAATGTATACAAAGTGTTTGTTTTAGAAAATATTTTTGAAAGTGTGAGATGTGAAAAGTATTTGTTTTTTTTTAGTTGTGAGCAAGCATTTAAAAGTTACTTACCCTTAATTTAAGGTCTTTCTTATACTCATCCTTTTCCTTGAGAGATAGCACTATCCATACCATTAGTGGGTAGGTAGTCCTATCTATTGGATGTGAAGGGACGGCGAAGGGTCATCGAATGGTCATAGAAGGCAACATGTAAGGATACCTTAGCAATTCGAAGGGACTATCATCATTTTTCTGTAGGGTCATCGAGGGACAATATCATCTTTTCGTAGGCAACTCGAAGGGTCATCGAGGGACTATGATCTTTATATCGAATGGACTATAATGATATTATTCTTAAGCGTCTTTTGCTAAAGTATCCCTACGTTCAAGGGACATGACCATTATTTCGTAAGACAAACGAATAGAGGTTACCCTAGAGGTGCATGTGTGTGCATTAGGTCGATGGCGATGCTAAAAAGCAGTCGACTTACAGGGTTTAAAAAAAGGGGCTCGATTATTGAATTGAGAATTGTTTGATATTTTTGAAAAAAAGATTTTAATATTGTAGCAAGATATGAGCGAAATAAAGGAAAGCAACAAAATTATTTTACACATCATGGGAATTGGGATACATTTTGCCAATGGGGATAAAATGGGCGATAAATATACAATTCAAACACGCGATAATTCAACAGTAATTAGCAAAAGTTTTAATCCAAACTTAATAACCAGATTAATAAAAAAGGATAACAATATTTAAATCTAAATTCAAACAAGATTAAGATTAAAATTGAAACAAAATTAACATCAAGGGTTAAGTAAAAAATGATATCAAAATTATTCGAGAATTAATAAGAGAATATCGCTAACGCAAAAAATGCGATCATCGCAATAGATATTAAAAGTGCGCAGATCTAGAATTATAAAATAGAAAGGAATTTTAAATGTGATAGAAACTCAACAATGTTGCTAACGCAAAAATGCGATCATCGCAACCGGATCCAAATCGTGCGGATCTAAAATTATAAAATAGAAAATGCATAGAAAAGGAAAATTTAACGTGCTAAAAAATTTAATAATGTTGCTAACGCAAAAATCGCGATCATCGCAACCGGATCCAACCGAACATGAATGTCACGCATCATGCACTTCAATAGGCAGACAGCGTATTGACATGATTTGATCCAAACCATTAAAAAAAATAAAATAAGAAAGAGTGAGAAAAAAAATTATTAACAAAATATATATATCTAATGACCTTATTTATATACATATATAATGTATTAGAGGTTATGTTAACCAAACGTGTTCTTAATGTTACCGCAAACCGAACGAAAAGTATTACTACTGTGAACTAAAACAATATCATTTACAATATAATATATAATCATGTTAGCATATTCTAATATGTATAATCATGTTATACCAGCGGCGACTTACCGTGGCGGCGAAAAAAATTATAGATAACATGACGTGTTATACTGTTTTTAAAAAAATTAGTGATATGCTATATTGAAGAGCATTATATATTGAATTGAAAAAACATGTTATATGTTACAACTTTAGAAAGCTTGTTACCTGCGCAATGATCAGAAAACGGTTACATTTAAAAACTAGTTATATGTATCAAAGCTAGTAATGCATCGACGACATCCGTAAACAAAACGGTACTTGATTAGTTATGCACAGAAAATATATGTTAGTAATAACAATGGATTAATATATATGTACACCATGGAACTAGTAGATCATGAAATCAAAGTCTGCGATAAAATTTCCAACCTTTTACACTATGAAGGGATGTACCACGCCGCTGCTCTCCTCCTTTTTGTTTTTTCGTCGTCGTGACTTTTCGAGTCCTTGTTACGTGTAAAACAACATGTATTTATAGATCTAGAAAATTAGGTTAAAAAGTTTAAAAAGGAAAATAAAATCAGTCTTAATTCATATTGATCAAAAAAAAATCTGAATAAAATCATATAGTATCTGGTTTTTACTTGGTCACCAAGTAGACTAAGTATGACACAAAAATGACATAAACTGACCAATAGGGAATGAGTACACAAGAAAGGAAATATTTTTTGTATCTATTATGATTTTTGCACTCCTTTTTGGTAAAAAGTACATAAAATCAAATAAATAATTATTTTTCAAAAATGCCTTAAAATTAAAAACAAATAATAAAAAAAATATAATTTTTGTGATTTTTTGAAAATAATTTAAAATGGAAAGAAAGTTAGTAACAAATAACAGAAACAAATCCAAAATGTAACATGTGAGATTCGAACCCGCGACCTCATACTTACAAGCCTTATCACCTTTCCAATTGTGCCAATTCATTTATTCGAAACAAAAATGCACTTGAAAGCATATGAAGGTCAAACAACTGTTTGTTATTTAAACAATTTAAAGCAAACTGTTACCTATTTTTGAATAAAAAATTACTGTTAAAATGTTAGTAAAATTGAACCAAAAAAAAAAAACTTATAAAATCAAAGTTAAAAATAATTTAAATGTTAAAAATAGGGCGGGCAAATTTTGGGGTACAACACCATGGTTTCATGATATCAAGTGTTTCTTGAAAAGTCAAGAGTACCCGCCAGGGGCATCTACTAAAGATAAGAAGACGTTGAGAAGGTTGTCTGGTAGCTTCTTCTTGAATCAGGATGATGTGTTGTATAAACAGAATTTTGACATGGTTCTGCTCAGATGTGTGGATAGATACGAAGCAGACCTGTTAATGCAGGAAGTACATGAAGGCTCTTTCGGTACCCATGCTGGAGGACATGCAATGGCTAAGAAATTATTGAGATCAGGATATTATTGGTTGACTATGGAGTCAGACTGCTGCAAGTATGCCCGCAAGTGTCATAAATGTCAGATCTATGCAGACAAAGTGCATGTACCTCCAAATTCGTTGAGTGTCATGTCCTCTCCTTGGCCCTTTGCTATGTGGGGCATTGACATGATTGGAAAGATTGAGCCTACTGCTTCAAACGGCCATCGTTTCATCTTGGTCGCCATTGATTATTTCAGTAAATGGGTTGAAGCAGCATCTTATGCCAATGTCACTAAGCAGGTGGTAGCTCGTTTCCTGAAACGGGATATCATTTGTCGCTATGGAGTGCCCGAGAGAATCATTACTGATAATGGTTCTAATTTGAATAACAAAATGATGGTTGATCTGTGTCGGGACTTCAAAATTGAACACCACAATTCTTCTCCATATCGCCCGAAGATGAATGGCGCTGTGGAGGCGGCTAACAAGAATATTAAGAAGATTGTGCAGAAAATGGTGGTCACATACAAAGATTGGCATGAGATGTTACCGTTTGCTTTGCATGGGTACCGAACGTCAGTGCGCACGACCACTGGGGCAACTCCATTCTCACTTGTATACGGTATGGAGGCAGTACTACCGGTTGAAGTTGAGATTCCATCCCTCAGAGTCATGATGGATGTCAAGTTAGACGAGGCTGAGTGGGTGCGTGCCAGGTTTGATCAGTTGAGCCTTATTGAGGAGAAACGACTGGCAGTTGTGTGTCATGGACAGTTATACCAATGGAGGATGAAGCATGCATTTGACCAAAAGGTGCGTCCTCGGGTTTACAAAGTGGGAGATGTGGTACTCAAAAGGATCCTTCCTCCAAGTACAGATCACAGGGGCAAATGGACTCCTAACTATGAAGGTCCATTCGTGGTTAAAAAGGTCTTCTCGGGCGGAGCCTTGTTACTTACAACCATGGACGGCGAAGACTTTTCATCCCCTATCAACTCAGACGTAGTCAAAAAATACTTCGCATAAATAGCCCCCTGGACAGAAAAAAAACAAAAAGTCCAGGCCAAAAAAAGGGCATCCCGGCGAACCACAAAAACAGAATAAAAAGGTTCGGGCAAAAATTAGGGATAATGAAGAAAAATTGTACACCCGGTGAGTTGAAAATCCGCAAGGACAACTCAGGTAAAAAAGGGTATCCCGGTGGATTGAAAACCCGAAAGGGCGGTCCACGCAAAAGAGGGATTTAAGCGAACGACTACGATCTGAGTTATCTGTACTCCGTCATCCGTTTCAACAACTGACATTCCAAAGGGTAGAAATCGGTCTGATCATTCCTCAGAAGGCAAGGTCGGGGAGTTTTGAAGACATATTGGCCATAGCAGAATTGAAACTCAGTGGAATTCCGTTTTCACATTGCCATTAGGATAGTTTCTTTTCTCAATTTTCAGCGATCACCTCTTTCCAGGGATTGCTTCCTGATGTAATTGCCTATTCTGGGCCCTTTGATCAATAAATAGAATTTTAGTTAAAAGCTTCTTATTTTGTTTTACTGCTTTGTTTGCAAAAACGTCCGAATTTTTTATAAAACATTGCATTTGAAAACATGGTGGCTTCACAATAACACGTGCAGAAAAACATTTAGAATTACTTTGAATGTTGAATAATCCTGGATGGTGGATTCAAACCACGCAATACTCCGGGGCATGTGTGTGTATTCTTTTGTTGCACGTAACAGTTTCAGATGATTTCAAGCACAAGACGGGTAATTACTTATTCCCACACAGCAGACTGGGGAAATCATGTTCAGGGAAGGGTTCACTTGTTACCCTTTTGTCACACGTTTGTTAATTGAGTCCATCATTTGGTCGACGGTCGTTCGCGACGTCTCGATATCAGTGAATTGAGTTCAACTGGGTATCATTGTATCTTATTAAGTTGATTCTCTCATTCAGTATTTCCAACAGCTACAAGCTTTTCTGTGTTGATAACGGTCGCGAATTCCCAGTAGAGTTGCTTCGCAGACACCGAAGTTGATGGTTAATCCCCAGTGAAGTCGTCAGGAGTTTGAAGATGTTTAATCTTCTGTAAAATCCTCTTATGACGTTTCTTCAGGTAAGTCTTGTATCATGGAGCAGGAAGCAAGTTGTTGACCTTCCCAAGCATGGGGCATTTTGATTTTCCATAGCAGGAGATGTTCCAGATCTGTTATCCCCAGTAGAGTTTGAGGACATTTGGTCTTCTGTAAAGTCCTCTCAAAAGGCATTCCCCAACATGAGACGCTTTAAGGCGGTTTTCTCCGGCAGAGTTTGTTATAAACTCATTATCCCCAACGGGGTCGTCAAACGGAAAGTTCTCCTAGCATGAGGCATTGTGACACTTATCCTGAGACTCAACAGTTTTATTCCTCAGTAGATTCCTCAGTAGCATGATGCAGCAGAACATGTTCTAACCAGGATTCGCATATCCCCGGCAGAGTATCCTTGATTCCCAGCAGGATCGTATCTCTGGTAATGGTATCCCCACAGAGTTTAGCATTGAATCTTGTCAACAATACTCCCCAGCTGAGTTGTGTTTTTGTCCCTCCACAGAGGCTTATTGATCAACAAAATCTATTCCTCGACAGAGTAATAGTGTATCTTGCCCCAGCCGGGTTAGAAGGTTGGTTCTCCCCGCAAAAGATCCAGGGTTTGATAGATCCTCAAGCAGAGTTTTAATGACTTGTCTTCCCTAGCAAGACGTCATGCAAAGAAATTCTCATCCCCAGCAGAGTTGTTGTGACCAGAGTTCATCCCCAAACAGATGAAGTAATTCCTGGTAGAATCATCACTCCCTATATTCCAAAGTCCAATTTATTTTTGGCAAACTTGACGATTCAAAACAGACGGATTGTTCATTCGTTCTTCAGCAGAGATATTATCCTTTCAGGAGTCTCCGAAGTCAAATCATTGATCATTGTTCCTCAGCAGAGTCAGCAGAGATGTCTGACACGGATGCAGAGAGTAATCCAATTTTGGAATTCTTAAAGTCCAACCGTAGATTGGCGAAAGGTCCATCCAAGGGTGGCAAATTCTTAAAGTCCAACCGTAGATTGGCAAAAGGTCCATCCAAGGGTGGCAAATTCTTAAAGTCCAACCGTAGATTGGCGAAAGGTCAATCCAAGGGTGGTAAATTCTTAAAGTCCAACCGTAGATTGGCAAAAGGTCCATCTATGGGTGGAAAATTCTCAGCAAGTCCAACCGTAGATTGGCAAACGTCCCCCGTAGTGTGGCATTTCTGCAGCTAAGTTCAACCGTAGATTGGCAAAAGACCATCCAAGGGTGGCAAAGCATGGCAAAGTCCAACCATAGATTGGCAAAAGTCCACCTGTAATGTGGCATCTCAGCTGCAAAGTCCAACCGTAGATTGGCAAAAGTCCACCTGTAGTGTGGCATCTCAGCTGCAAAGTCCAACCGTAGCTTGGCAAAAGTCCACCCGTAGTGTGGCAGTTCAGTAGTCTTCTGACTCCATTCAAAAAGACAGTCCACCTGCAGTGTGGCAAGCCAGTAGTCGTCTGGCGTTGTACAAAAGACGTTGTTAAAGTCCACCCGTAGTGTGGCAGGCCAGTAGTCGTCTGGCATTGTACAAAAGACATTGTTAAGGTCCACCCGCAGTGTGGCAGGCCAGTAGTCGTCTGGCGTTATATAAAAGACATCTTTCCAGTGGTTTTCATCATCAGAGTTTTCTTCAAGCATATTTCATTTGGTGGGGTTCATATCCCTTTTCTTCTTCCCTGCAGAGTGCAAATTTTCGGGTTATTTCTGGTATTCAATCTCTCCATACCTAGAAAGTATGACAGCAATCGCTATCATCCGTTCAGGTCTACAGTGATTGAATAGGGGCAGCTGTAATACCCCAAATTTTCCCTCTCTTTTCTTCATATCTCTTAGCATGAGCTTTCATTGCATTGCATTGCATTCAAGCATAGAAAAATAAAACATCAAGCATTTAGCATTGCATCTTGCATAAGGGCGTGTGATCAGGTGTTCCAAGGTGTTGATCATCCAAAGCTAAAGAAGAAGACCAAGTGTTTCTCATAAGCCTCAAGGATCTCCTACATCATGTATCATCTCCATTTGACCTCACAAGTCATAGGAAGAGGAGAGTTCATCAAGAAGATTGGGCAGTGCATGATCTCCTACACAAGGCAGTCCAAAGTTGGGATCTGACCCCCAAATGGGCAAGCTCTCTGAGTTTTTATCATCTCCAAAGGACACATCTCATCATTGTTTGAGAGGATACACATTATATTCAGAGGAATTTGGATTTGGAGGAGGTGTTATTTCCTCCTAACCAGAGGGTGCCAAAATTAGGGTTTGACCTAAAATCAGTTTATTCCTGATTTCTTGGCCAAGACTTGATCTCATGGTATTCCTTATGTTCTTAAGTGTTCATGGATGGCATCATTCACCAAAAATCAAGAGTTTGTACAAAAGTTACTAAATTTGGAAAATGACCTATAATGAAAACTTTCCATTTTTGGCAATTTTTCCACCACATTCAACTTGACTTTTCATCACTAAGGAAGCTTCAAATTAATTTTCCTCCAACATGAAAGTTGAAGATCTTTCTCTCCCATTTCCAAAAAGTACTAGAACATTTCCATATCATTTGTAGAACTCAAGTTATGGTCAAAAGATGGCAAGGTGCATTTTGAGGTTTTCATATGGTTCCATTTTTTCACCTTTTGCATTTTGGCACAAATGGACTTGTAATTGATCTTTTTGCTTCATGTTATATTACAATATCAAAATGCAAGTCAAGAGGAGTATTTTTGGCCTTGGAATCAAATTATTTCATGCCATATTTCTCATTATTTTCACAAAGTGCAAAAATGCAAATTGATTCAAAACTTACAAACCAAGAAAGCACAAGGCCCAAATTCAATTCAGAGGTGATACATGAGTAAATTAGAGGTGAATCATGCTGATGGAAAGGGGGTTTACACGTGTGGTTTAAGGGTTTAAGCACCAAATGCATTTTTGCAATTTCACCCAAATCTCATTAACCAAGGTTCTAATCACTTACTAATTCTAATCAGTGAACTAATGGAGAGTATATATGCTTACTCACACCCTCACAGCTAGGGTAGAGACTCTCATTTGTACAGTTTTGGTTTTTTTCTCTCACACTTCCTCTCTTAGAAACTCACTCTTCTTGAAGGTTCTTTGAGTTTTCTCTTCATATTCTTGATCAGTGAAGAGAATAGAGCAAGAATCAACTGCTATTTTGAGCTCATACTGAGTATTTCACCAAGTGCCATTCAAGAGGGTTCAAACTTAAATCTCAAGATCTAGCACGATTTCAAGCTCTAGTTGCATTTATTTTGCATCTAGAGGTTCCAAGGAGTAGATCTGCAGTTTTTGGAGGGATTTCTTGACGTATTTTAAGCTCTTCAAGATTCAGGTTAGTGTAATTTTCACCATCATAGAACTCAAATATTAAGTGTGCATAATGATCTATGAGCTTCACTGAGCATGATGATGTGTTTTGTTTGAGTTTTGGACGTGTAGATTGTGTGTATTGTGAGTTTAAAGTTTTGGATCTAATTTTTATTTCCGTCGATTTGCATTATTGGTTGACTGTTTGTTGAAATGGTTTGGATATTTGAGATCCTCTCGTTTTTCTGATCAATTTGGTATACCTATGAGCATTTTCTGGAGGATTTCACATTGCAGCACACCGGAGAGAGTGGCCGGAGCCCTAGCTCCGGCGACTGGTAATAGTTCAGTCCGACGAGGGGTTCAATTGGAGAAGAAGAAATCACGTCCGTCCGTTTCTTGATCCAACATCCTTTATTGCGCCACGTTTTCTGTTTTTATGTTTTTATTTTAATATTTGTGTGCTTGCTCACCCACGCGTGTTACCGTGGGCCTTCAATCCTGACCATGGTTTTTAATTGATATTTGAATTGATGATGTAATCTGGCGCGTTGGTTTGATCATGTGGTGGAGGTGGTGACAGCACATTAATGAAAGTCATGTGCCTATCACGTGGGATCGTATGGTATACTTAGTGTTTGTGTGTGCACTTGTGTACGTTGGTTATTGTGTGCGTGTTAATCTGGCCCTAGATCTTGAATACTCATTGTTTGTGTTGACTGAGTGGTGAACATTGGATTAATTGTGTGGTTGTGATTGAACCTGATTGTTGACTGAAGTCCATTGTCCTCCCTTTGACTTTCGCTGATGGTTTAATTGTTTGGGCCTTGCTGATTGCACCCCCCACCTTTTGGGCCTTTATTAATTCCAACGTGTTTTCTTTGCTGATGGCACCCCCTTGGTTTATTTCATTTGTTTTATTTTATTTTTCATGTAGCATTTGCATTTTATTTTCTAAAATCATTTTTATGCATCTAAAAATCATAAAAAAATTCATGAAGCTTCCTTTTAGTTTTATAAAAATTTTCCATATTTTATTTTCTTTTTTTTATTTTATTTTGGCATCTGATTTAATTAATTGCTTAATTTTCTTTTTTGAATTGTTTCACTTGCACACTTTAAATTGTAAAATTTCTTTCTCATCATCTATACATCATTTTCAATCCATTCTTTTTGCATTTGTTAGATGATATTCTGAAGTGCATGAAAAAAATTTTGTTTAATTTTTAAAACTTTTCCATATTGCATTTTGGTCCTCCTCTTTTGCATATTGATACATGTTTCTCACTTGATTCTTGCTTATTTGTTTGAATGGTTTAATTTGTGAATTTTTGGGAGATCTTTTAACATGTGATTGTCTTCTGATCTATATCATTTGAGTTTAAATTTCACAATTGTTGGATGTCATATGATGCATGTTTGCTTATTTGTGCTTAAGGGACTTATGCATGACCTTACTTTACACAAGTTGATTTGCCTTGCCCATTTGCTTGAGTTTCTTGTTGGTTCTTTGCATGTGCTTTTAATATGATGCCTACCCCTTGTTGAGGTCCTTTGGGACTTATGTTTACACTTTTTGGATCATGTTTGAATCATGTTTGATTATGCCTAAGTGTTGGAACTTTGTCCTCCTTTTATAATTTGCTTTGGTGCATGTTTTGAAGTTGTTGATTGATGTTTGAACTTGTATGACTTGAGTTTGGTCTTGATATGATATTGATGCATATGCTACTGCCTCTTGAGTTCTATACTTGGTTTTCATGTTGCTTGAGCATAGTTGAGTGCATTTGGTTTGAATTGTATGATGAATATCATTACCTTTCCTTTTGTGAACTTCTTTGGACCTTAATGCTTCATGTTTTGAATCACTTTTGCACACTTGAATTGTTGATGATAATATGATATTGGTTCTGACTTGTCTTCATCTTCATCTTGCCTTTCTCATTTCACTTTGTCATGAAGTCCATGTATGGTTAATTGTGCATTTCATACAAGTATGCTTGCATTCTTTCATGTTTGGCTTTGCATGCTTACTTGAATTGTTTTGCATTGATCTTTGAAACATGTTGTTTGATTTGAGTTGGACATTTATGATATGATGTGCTTGTTGCCTCTTATTGTATCTCATCTCTCTTCTTCTTCCTCTCTTTTCGTCTCTTTCACTCTTTCTCATCCCATGAGTCTCAAGACTTGTTCAAGTCTTGGATTCTTTCCCTTTAGAGCTACCTAATCCAACTTAATTTTTTATTAAGCTTGGAGTAGGATTAGCATTAGGTTAGGTAGTTTTTTCTCCTAAACCTCACTAACCATAGGACATCCATGCATGATAACATTAGGACTCTTAGTTTCCCTTTAGAGTTTCCCTTGTGTCGTTTCTCTTCTCATCTCAAAAGAAAAGTAAAAAACACTTAATAAAGGTTAACGTGTATTGCACTTGAGCCTTATATGTGGGTAGTGGGGAACGAGGGGCTTCCTCTCATTCTTCTAGAATACCTAGTGTACGTCCTGTTGGGGACGATGCGCGAAAGTATTCGTTCCTGTATTTAAGACTTTGGTTCAATGCAAGTTGCAAACAACTATAAAAGACACTTCTTGCTAAAAACTTCAAATTAACAATAACGTCTTTCCTTCGGGAATTCTTTTCTCATCTCACTCACTCTCAGCGTACGAACATGCTTCTACTCGTTCTCTTGCAAGATGGTAATGCACTCGGACCAGCGAGCCTGCAACACCTGAGCTAGAACGTCAGCCGTTCCTTAAAAAACACAAACAATCCATCCCTAGTTAGGGGAAATACGTCGCTCTGATTCTCATGTTCCCGATGAGATACGTAGGCAGTGGGGTAGGGCCCATTCGAGCACTTCTTTTATTTTCCCTACATTTGTTTCTTCGTTCCTTTCCGTTCTCGTTCCTTTTCCTTTCCAGTAGCAGCGGGACTCCAGACGACGACACCCTTTGATCGAGACAAGCAAGCGTGGATCCCATTGGGTACGATGGACGCGTGGGCGTGCTGATACCTTCCTCTCGCGTAACCGACTCTCGAACCCAGTTCTATTGGTCGTAATACCATGCTCTTTCCTTTCTCTTCAGGTTTATGCGGTGTTTCCTTTCCCTCTCTTGGGATAAATACACATTGCTGGAGACTCTGTTTCGGTGCCACTTTCGCGTTTGTACTTGGATGAAAATCCCGGGAGCGACAAAACCCTAAAAAAGAAAGGATAAGAATATGGTCATCGCAACCAATATCTGAGTTCGGGAGTCGGTTACACAAGGGGGAGGTATTTGCACCCCTCACGTCCGTTGTACTCAACGGGAACCATTTAGTTAGGGTCGAATGAGTGTTAGCTTAAGGTTTGTAATCTTCTACTTGTTGAAGGAGGAAAGAGAGAGAGATAAATGTTTTTGGATTTTTATATTAAAGAGAAAGGACCTAAAGGTTTTATTACTAAGGGGGCTCGACAAGACTTCACAATCTCGTGCCTACGTATCCTCGTAGTGCAATGAGGAACTCAGAGCATTCGTAGTTCGGGGCTACGATGAAAAATGGAAAGGTGGAATCCAAGAAGGCATTGGATGAAAAGGAAAAAGGAAAAGGTAGAAAAAAGAAAAGGTGGCTCTCTAGGATCTCGCAATCCTATGCCTACATATTTTCAAGATGAACTTGAGAAATCAGAGCGTCCGTAGTTCTGGCTACTACGGTAAAAAGCTTGAAAGCAAAGCTTGTGAGGATTGATTGTTTAGGAGAAGAGATTAATGGCTATCTCTTATGAAAGGATTTGAATGAATGGTTAAAGGTTGGTGAAGGAGAAGAGATTAATGGCTATCTCTTGTGAAGGTTAAAGGAAGGGTTAAAAATCAAAAGAGATTAATGGATATCTCTCAAAAAAGCTAGGGGTTTAAAAGTGGCTTGAATATGTTTTAAGAATGCCAAAGGGTTATGCTAGAGTGCTAGATTCTAACAGTACTTTCCATTCAAAATTGGTATGAAAAATGTTTATTGGACAATGAACATTGATGGAAATCAATTTTTCAAAGAGTTGTGCCAAGATGCTAGATCTTGACGGCTCTTACTCATCCAAGCTATGATGAAAAATATTTGATGGACAATGAACTCTTGAAGATAATCAATCGCTCGAAGAGTTGTGCCAATATGCTAGATATTGACGGCTTTTATTTGTCCAAGTTAATATGAAAAATATATGATGGACAACAAGCTTTTGATGATAAAAAGCTCAAAAGGGTTATGTCAAGATGCTAGATCTTAATGGTCCTTATTTGTCCAAGTTGATATAAAAGTTGCTTAGTGGACAATAAACGTTTGACGAGAATTAATTGTTCGAAGAGTTGTGCCAAGATGCTAGATCTTGACGGCTCTTATTTGTCCAAATTAATTAAAGGTATTTTGAAGAGCGAAAGAATGAATGAATGGCTACCCCAAAGTGCAAGACTTGAGACCAATCGTTCGAGGTTTCTGCTAGAATGCTAGATTCTAACGGTCCTCTTCTTTCGCATTTATTTTGAAACAGATTTTAACATTCGATTTTTAAAGTCACTCGATGCTTGATCGAGGTTTGATTCATAAGTTGAAAATAATTTGTGAAATGGTTTGGAATTGAAAATTGTTTAATGAAATGGAAATCGAAATGGTCTCGGCTCAATCATGATTTAATCGAGGAATCGATAATCTAATGATATTGGACTTTCATTGACCGGTAAGATAAAAAATTAAATATGGCCTCATATTTATCAAGATTTTTAGTGATTTGAAGAAAATCAACCAATCAAGATTTTTTATATATCATTGGCCCAAAAAAAGAAAATCAAAAAACAAATCAAAGATGAAAATGAAAAGCGGAGATAAATTAGAAAATAAAATTAAAGCAAAATGATAACCAAGATAAAATTAAAAAAAAATTGAGAAAATACATTAATATTTAACAAAATCTTAAGTAAGGTTTAAAATAAAATTTAAATATCAAAGGTAAAAATCTAAATCATTAATCATAAAAGCTTAAAATGACTAAATCTGAACTTTATAAAAAAACAATTAATCTAAACAACAAAGTTAAAGAGAGACGAGGCCCAAAAGGGCGCTCCAGTCAAAAGAATGGGTCGGAAACGGGTCGGGTAAACCCTAAACCCTTTTGGCTTTATGAAGCAAAGTGGTGAGGAAAACCTAACACCAACTACAGCCCTTCCTTTTCTCAAAACACAACAAAGAACACGTTCAGAACTTAGGAAAACAAACACGTTGAAGGAAAATCCAACGCTTTTTCACTCCCAACCGAATTTCTCTTAATCGCTCTCCCTCTTCTCTCTTTGTTTTCTGCTCTCGCCATGATTTCTCTTTCTCATTCACGCGGCTCTATCTCAAATCTCACTGTTTTAATCCGATTGGTTCTGGGTTTGTATTTTGAGAGATTTGTGTTTGCAAACGGGTTTAATGGTTTCTGAGTTATTTGAAAAGTGGAAGAGGAAGTGGTTCAGTGAGGTTGTGTCGATGACAGGTGCGGATAAGGGAGATGAAGAAGGGTGGTTTGGAATGTGTTTGTAGTCGTTGAGTTGTTGTTGATGAGATGTGAAGGTTGCTGTTAATTTGTGTGTTGTGTTTTATGGTTGAAAGCGTTGGGAAGAAGATAGGTGGAAAGTTTGGAGGGAGGAGAGATATGGGTTTGATGTGAGTTGAAGAAATGTTAGGAAGAGATATGGTGGGTTGTACAAGGTGTGAGAATGATGCAGCAAGGTTTTGTTATGAAGAAAAGTGAAGGGTAGTGTTTAAGGGTGATGCGGTTATGAAGGAAACCGGTTGAGGTTATTTCATGGTGTTGTGAGGAAAAATGAAATTCAGAGGTGGAGTTGCCGTTTTTTTATAGCAGAAAGAATTAGGTTTTTTTGAACTGTGTTGTATTTTTCAATTCCTCTCTAAATATCTTCTCCTTTTTAACCATTCTAATAATTCTCCAATAAGTTTTTGTTCTGATGTTAATGTTGTGTCACTGTTGCATGTTTGCAGATGGTACGGTTGGGAGAAATTGTCGTGTGGTCCTTTTCTTGAGATTGCAGTATCGTAGGTCATACGGTTTAAGTGTTAACAGTGGATTTTTTTGTTGTGAATTGGTCTGGTGTGATATTGGATGTACGGTTTGTTGCAAGGCATGGGAAGTTGCAGAAAATTGGATAAGGCTTTTGGTGCAGGTTAGGCTAGTTTCGTGTATGTACGTGTGGTCGTTGTTAATGCTGATGATAGCAGGTGGTAGGGACATGTTTTGGTGTAGAGTTTTGGAACAAGTGGTTTGGCATAGTTTGTAGCAAGATCCATTTTCGTATAACTGTGGCAGCAGTATGATGCGCAGGGAGTGGTATTGCAACAAGTTTGGAGTTCCTCTCTTTTGTTTTTTTTTTTTTTTGTAATAATAAATTTTGTAAATAAGGAAAAGAGATAATCAAACTAGAAATAGATCCTAATCTAAATTAAAACTTAAATAAGCCTAAATTAAATTAAAATTAAATAAATAATATATATATATATATATATATATTCTAACTAAAAGAAATAGAAGTAGAAAAGAAACTAAATAATTTGGAATAAAAAAGTAAATTAGGAATAGAATATAAACTGAAATAATAATATTTAATTAAAATATAACTATACTAAAAAAACAACTAAACCGGATAAATTCTAAATAATTATTGAACCAAATATGAATGTATAAGTAAATAAAATCAGGAGTGACATGGAGTAGAAAGTGCATGATTAATGCAAAATGACTGACTTAGAATGATGGCAAAAAAAAAGAAAAAAGAAAAAAGAATCTGAGGGTAAAATTTGGGGTATGAGACCAACCAACAAACTTGGACTGAAATGCCAAGAGCTTATCCTTGAGAATTGATGAGTTTTTGGCTTATATGCCTTGAATTGAAAGGCATTTATGTGAAATAGGGCACTTTCAACAAAGCCACTCTACTCAGTCAAGATGCTCACTTAAAAAACAATTAAAACATCTGAAGAATATGGATTTGGTCAAGACATAGCTCTGCTCTTGGGAGAGGCTAGTTTGCCTTGCATGAGAAGAAATGTCACCAAGTCAAAGCCATTGAATGTGATATGATCTTGCAACCATCCACTAATCCTCCAAGACAAGAATTGATCCATTATAAATAGAGGTCCTAACTGATCATTCAAACTACACCAGAGCAGCTTACAACATTGCTTTCTCTCATTTCCTTCTTAAACTCCAAATTTCATTGTTCTTGAGAAAGCACTATCGGGTTTTGAGTTTGAGGCCAATGCAACTCAAACCAATTATTCACACACCTTACACACAACATATAGGAGTGATCTCAACCATTGCATCCCATCTGTAACATCAAAATCACCAAATGGCCACCCAATTGCACAAAACTCATGACTTGCTGCAGAAGGAATCAGGCTGATAAATATAGAGGTTTTCCAATCAACCTAAGCACTAAAACACATCCATTGAGGTACAAGGAAGCTATCCAAATCGTTGGAACTCATCTGTAACACCTCCAAACCAGAATGCGATTCTCACTTGCAGAGGTAAACCTTAAACTCTCAAACTCAATGAATCATGCATCATAAACATGTTTTGTGATTACCATTGTGTTTCTGGATGTTTGTAGATCATTTACCCTCAATCAATTGTTGTTTACAGTTCGTGTATAGGATTTCATTGAGTTCATGCCAATTTTAGGGTTCTTCAAGTTTTAACATGATATGTTTTGACTCACTTAATTTCAATAACATTGAGTATTTCCATTGTGTTCCTCATCTAAAAATGCATGATTTTTATATTTAGATCATGTGAAATGGTTGAGAGATGAGTGAGATAGGAGGCTTCACGTATCTGAGCTTGAGGATGAAGATGGCCATGGCGCCATGCTTCGGAAATTTAACTTGTTTGCTATATATTTTTCTCTTGCCATATATTAAATGAATTGGCATTGCGCCCTAGTGGTTGATCAGCTGGTTTGTGTGTATTGAGCGAGCGAGAGGTCTGGGGTTCGAATCCCCCTCGCCCCAGACCTCTTTTTTATCACTTATCCCATTTTATTTTATTTCTCATATTATTTTTGTTAATGATTTGTAAAATTAATTTCTCATTCAATTTTAATCATTTTTTATTGGTTCTTTTTCTGAAAAATCATAAAAATATTAAAGTATTTTATTCTACAAAAAAATCAGATTTATATTATTTATTTAATATAGTTGGTATTTTTGTGAATAAATTCATTTTTATAGTTTTTAAACATTTTAAAAGTGAATTTTTATCTTGAATATCAAAATCAAATGAGTTCTAAATCATCTTGTGATTAAAACCTCAGTTTTCAAACCTTAACCAAAAATCACAAGTAGTTTATTTAAACTTATTTGGTATTTTTATCATTTTTATTGATTTTCTTTAAAGAATTACTTTTTAAAGAAAATGAAATTAGGGTTTCTTTGATTTTGATCTTTATCAAATATTTTCAAAACACTTTTGGGTCTCTAATAGAATGTAATACCCAATCCTTTTCTTAACCAAAACCTTTTTTGGGCCCCAGACATTGTATAAGTCCCAACACATTTTCAAAAATCTCGGCGCGATCGCCAGTTCAAAATCAAATCATTTGGGCCTCTCCTTGAGCTATAAGTCCCATTCATTTTCTGAAAAACACTTTTGGGCCTCTAATAGAGTGTAATACCCAACCATCTTTTGTGCATAAAATAATTTGGGCCTCAGTCGTTGTATAAGTCCCTATACAATTTTCAAAATGACGGTGCGATCACTGTTATTTATGGGTCTCTCCTTGAGTTGTAAGCCCCATCACTTGTACAAAAATAAGCTTTGGGCCTCTCCTTGAGTTGTAAGACCCAACCCTCTTTGTAAATACAATAATTTGGGCATCAGTCATTGTAAGAGTCCCACTGTGTTTTCAAAATCTCGGCGCAATCGTCGTTTTTCAAAAACATTTTAATCTGGGCCTACCCTTGTGTTGTAAGTCCCATTTCTTTTCTTTTTCAAACTATTTCCATGGGCCTCTCCTGGAGTTGTAAGACCCACCCCTTTATACAGAAACCCCCTTTTGGGCCTCAGTCATGGTATAAGTCCCATTACAGTTTACAAACAACGGTAAGATTACTGCTTTTCATCTGGGCCTCTCCTTGAGTATAAGCCCCAACAATCTTTTCAAAAAAAAATTATCTTTTGATTTAGGTTCAAATATATAGTTGCTATCAAAACTTTCTTTAATTTCTTGAATAACTAACAATACAGCTATGGAAGCTTGCTCACTTGTAAGTTTTTATCAGCTTTACTTTACATGTTTTTATATATATAACTGTATTGTGGGAAGCTACTCACCTGTAAGTCCTTCTTTCATATCCTTTTAAATACTTGTCATATATCAACTGTATATATACTAGTATACCTGCTTAGTGTTTTCCCCGGTAACTAGGTCTAGAACTAGGTAAAGCCAGTTGGTCACTCTTTAATACAGTCAAAACTAAATCCCCATAGGATTTCCAGATACAGTCTTGCCTTCTCTTGGGCTTAAACAATATGGAACAAAGAGAAAGGCAGTATTCTCGGTGAACCTTTTCTCAGACTGTCACCCTAGAAATTGTCAAAGAAGTTCTACTCCCCAGATATGATTCATTCTCGGTGAATGACATCTCTTGAATTTCTTCAAACCTCAGAACTATTCACTAAATGACTCATTCTTGGTGAATGACATCTCTTGAACTTTTCTTTAGTTTGGTCCCACAGGCTTCCTAAAAGCATCCCCGCCTCCTCTTAGGCTTTGTACAAGGACCCTCTGGCTTCTTAGAAGTTCTAATGCCTTCTCTTGGGCGTAATACAAGGACCCTGAAGACCTCTTAAAGGTATAGGACAGAACTTAGTCATTCTTCGTTAGAGCTGTCTTCCTAAAAAGAGTCAAAACCTCAGACCAATTTTAGGGTTGATACTCATCCCTTAAAAGAGTTAGCCTCCTCTTGGGCGTTATACAAAAATAAACTCTTTCATACTAGTAGACTCGGACAGTCTAATCCCCTCTAGGGTCTCAAAGACATTCTCAAGCACCTTACAAATATAGGAGAAACCCCGGTCATTCTGGATCAATCTTCAGCAGAGTTAAAACCCATGGGTTTTAAAACCCAGTCTCTCTCCCAAAAATTCCCCAACCAGGGTCAGTTTATCATCAGTATAACACTATCCCAAATTAGAACCTCAAGGCATCTGATACCTCAACTCTTCTGTAACCCTCAGCAAGAGTCGATTCCCCATTTGGACCTGCCTTGGGATCTCGATAATCCCTAGTAGAAGCTAGCCTCCTCTTAGGCTTTGTATAATGATCCTTCCTTTCCCCAGTACAGTTAGCCTCCTCTTGGGCTTTGTACAAAGATTTTCTCCCCAGCGGAGCTAACCTTTTCATACTCTCTTGTTGAGTCAATCACCTCTTAATACTCTCTTGTTGAGTCAACCCTTTTAGCCTCAATCTTGGGCTTTGTACAAGACAGATAAAACCATTCTCTTGTTGAGACAATCTTTTACAGCCTCCTCTTAGGCTTTGTATAATGATTTCCCCTAGCATAAGTTAGCCTCCTCTTAGGCTTTGTATAATGATTTCTCCAGCTTGTTCAGCCATAATCCTAGGCTTTGTACAGGCCAGATAAAAGCACTCTCTTGTTGAGTCAAACCTTTTCAGCCTCAATCTTTGGCTTTGTACAAGACACCATATAAATTTCCCTAAGCATAGTCAATCCTCTTTTTCAGCCTCAATCTTGGGGTTTGTACAAGACAGATAA
Source organism: Lathyrus tuberosus (assembly GCA_022829125.1). NCBI lineage: Eukaryota > Viridiplantae > Streptophyta > Magnoliopsida > Fabales > Fabaceae > Lathyrus > Lathyrus tuberosus. Next base: position 5,865,347 of record JALAZF010000020.1, on the reverse strand, counting down.
TACTCTCCTGCAGAGTCAAACTCATTTCAGCCTCAATCTTGGGCTTTGTACAAGACACCTAAAATATCCTCAGCCGAGTCAGTAAAGTCTTAGTTTAGCCTTAAATCTTGGGCTTTGTACAAGATAGATAAAGATTTATTTCCCACAGAGTCAGTCTTCTTTTCAACCTCTATCTTGGGCTTTATACAAGACACATACAAATCCTCCCCGGCGGAGTCAAAATCTTTTTTTTAGCCTCAATCTTGGGCTTTGTACAAGACAAAAAGAACATTTTCCCCAGAAAAGTCAAACTTTTAGCTTCCTCTTAGGCTTTGTATAATGATATCTCCAAAAGAGTCAGTCTCTTTTAGCCTCAATCTTGGGCTTTGTACAGGACATATATAAACACTTTCTTATTGAGTCAGCCTTTTCTAGCCTCCTCTTAGGCTTTGCATAAGGACTTCCTCAATAGAGTCAATCAACCTCTTAGCTTCAACCTTGGGCTTTGATCAAGGCACACAAAAACCAACATACCCTCCGAGAAAATCAAAATCCCTCTGTAGGAAGTCATTTCTCTCTATTATCACATGTCAAAACAGAAAAATTAAAACTCCCTTCTTTCATCTAATTGCTATAAGCGGCAGGCCTTTGGATTATTTACATCCACGCCACTGTCCCGCTCTTAGTATGAGAAATTCCTAAGGAAAGATGGCATTGCTCTACACTGAGTTAAAGTTTTCTCCTTCAGGATAAATCCCCTATAAAGGAAATTATGGCATTACTGGATTTTGATATCCCAGTTAAAGTAATCCTCCTTTATAAACAGTCACCCAATAGTTGTGATAAACAGACCCGATGTCTCCCTTTAGAGATGACAAATTCTCTTTCAGTCAAACCTTTTGGCTTCAATCTTGGGCTTTGAACAAGACATAAATAAACCTTTTAGCTTCCATCTTGGGCTTTGAACAAGACACCAAAACATCTTTTCCTCCCATAGAATAGGAGGAACTACGATTGCTCTGATTTCCCTGTTTCATTTAAACGAGAATACGTAGGCATAAGATTGTGAAATCTTAGCGAGCATACTAAACAAAAACTCTAGGTCCAGTATCTTCATACCAATCAAAACTTAGGTCCAGTACCTTACCAAAAACATCAACAAAAACTCACTCTCTCTCATATTTCCCAAGAAACTTTCCCAACCCATTAACGGATAAACACCATCAAGTACAAATCAAAACCTAAAGCTAACAACTTGTGGATAACCATATATAGGATAGGAAACTGACAACTCCTCATTGTATAACCTGACCCCGAACTCCCCGAATCTCTTTAAGCGTTTGTTCAGTTAAAAATTCGCGTGCAAGGTTAGTTTTAGATAGGTTCCCTTTCCCTTCCAGCTTCACGGGATAAATAAGAAATCAGAAATTAGCACCCCCTCCTATTCATTGAGGAGAAAACCCAATTCTCTGCGATAAGTTGGTCGCGTCACCGACAAAAATCGCACGCTACAATGACAAGGGTAAACATCAAAGGTATCCAAGAATAGCATTGGACTCGGCTGGGGAAAAGGTGTCCAAAAATGGCATTGGATTGAAGAAATCACAACATCCAAGAATGGCAATGAATATAGTGAGAAAAGTTGTGGAAAATACATCAGAATTATCCAATAATGGCATTGGATAAAAAGAGTTCATTATATCCAAGACTGGCATTGAGTAAAGTGAGAAAGAACTTTCAGGAATGGCACTGAAAGTATAGGTAAATTACTACATTCAGGAATGGCACTGAACGACGGTGAGAAAGACATCTAGGAATGGCACTAAATGAATAGATAAAACTTTCAGGAATGGCACTGAAAGTAAAGGTAAATCACTACATTCAGGAATGGCACTGAATGATAGTGAGAGAGACATCCAGGAATGACACTGAATGCAAAGGAGAAAAATTATCCAGGATGGCACTGAAAGATATCCAAGAATCTGTTGGGAATTACAGAAGAGAGACAAAACTTCCAGGAATAGCACTAGGAGAAACAAGAGGAACAAGATATCCAGGAATGGCACTAGAGATCAAAAAGGACAGACATCCAGGAATGGCACTAGAGTGAAAGAATACAAAGATATCCAGGAATGGCACTGGATGCAGAGGGAAATGACAACATCTAGGAATAGCACTGAATGAAAAGACAGGAAACTGTTTTGGTGGGCACCAAGTAAGTTAGACTTTAACCACAAGGTAAGATGTTGACAGCAACAGGACCTCGAGAAATGCATATGAGCACGAAATACACTTCGAGCTATGAAAATCTTTCTATGTATGATATATGAATGATTTATGTATGCAATGCATATGATAGGGATAACTGAGATAGACTCTTTTGTGAGGGAAGAATGGAACTCTGATTCCTCAACACAGAGAACACTGCCCACTCTGTTTGGAGAGAAAATGTTGAACACATCTCTGTCACTTATGAATTGTATTGGGTTGACGGTCCTTTGAGGAAAGACATATTGAGGATTCTTGAAGAAGACTGCCCCAGATTGATTGACTGATGAGGATAGACTGATCATAACTTCAGTTTGACTGGTGTAGGGGAAGAATGAACTGATCATGGCTTCAATTCTTGAAACAAATGCTAAGAATAAACTGATCATGGCTTCAGTTTGACTATTGCTGGGGATGAACTGATCATGGCTTCAGTTCTTGAAATGACTGTTGAGAAGGCTAAACTCAGTATGGGTCTTGAAAGAGGTCTTATGGTTAACCAATTATGAGAATAATTTGCACTGGGCAATAAATCTTGAACTAATTCACAACAGGATCTGCAAGTAATGTGCCCCTGATAGGATCACTGACTAAGTTTCTCAACTGTTTGAAATTTCTTGATGAGGAAAGTTTTCCTGCAAATAAAATCATTCATTCGTGGTATTTTAATGGAAAGCTCATGCAATTTTGAAATCAAAAATCATTTTTGGAATGACATTATTGATGTAAAGCAAATGAAACACTTGTCAAAACACGGTGGTTTAGACATTCAAAATGGAAGAGAAAGCAAAGGTATGACATCAAACAAATGATTGGCAACAATCTTAGGAGTCAATTTATGCAACCTTGCTGAAGTATGCTTTCAAAAGAAACTTGGCTTCAATTAGGTCTTTTGAGGGTTGTAACGTGGTCTGGTTCACGGTTTTTGAAAAAAAGGATATAGGCTCAAAGTTTATTTGTACCCAACCCATTCTTCGTGATGACCTTCAGTCCTATGCTCAGTTAATTCAAACTATGCATTCAGGTTCCAAGTGATTTTGGAATTGCAACACTGTTATGATGATGGCTCAAGGGCCAAGGGATTTTTGAGATGGCAGTCACTTACAACATTTTGTTATTGTTTTTTTTATGAGGACTTTAGTCAACTCGTTTTGTCTTTGAGGATTTTGGTAGCCTCTTGATTTTTCTTTTGTTATCCCTATCTTTTGCCTGAACTGTGTCATTTGAGCTTACAGTCAGAGGGATGCCCCAATTTTTTCCTAAGTCTCCTTCATAGGTTTTGACTTAGCGGGCTTTTCATTTGATTTTTTTTCATTCTTTTTTTTTGTTTTGAAAGATAGTGACTGTCTGGCTTAATGATTACAATGAACCATCATTGGCTTTTAATTAGAAAGACATTTTCGACACTTCCTTGATGTGTGCGAAGGAAAGCTTGTGATTGCAACCTTTATTGGAAGGCGTCTTGAATGATTCTCTTGTGTTTAAATACACAGTCAAATTAACTGAGAACTACCCATCCCCGGGTTAAGATTGCGGGTTTTTTCGTACAGAAAGAAACTCCAACTTCTAGGCTCAAAGGGGTTGACAAAGGATTAACTTCCTTATTTCTCCAGTGTTTGGGAGTTGAAACAATACATGTACATCATCAGCCAAGTTTTAATTGAAAGCATACAAGAGCAATTTCAGGTATTTTGTTTTCATCATCCTCCCTCGAATCTTTGCATAAACAAAAGCTAAAGAAAGTGAACATGAGATAAATTTTTGTTTTGTGAAAAAGAAAGCATAAAGATGCACACATTGGATATAAATGAATTGAATCAAACATTGCAATGCTCATTTCATTGAAGCTACCATGAAAGTACAAATAATGTTCGAAAGTAAACAGTCAATACAATCAAAGAAAAATGCAAACAGAAAGAAACAAGTCCTAGTGACTAATCAGCAATAAGGATGAGCTGTCCTGTCTGAAACACTGGCTTTAGGAGATGATCTATATGAACTGACTCAAACTTCACTTGGCATGCTCTGGCAAAGGATTATTGACAACATTGGGATTATCATCAAGAAAAGTCAGAATATTTGCTTTCACCAATTCTTACACTCTAGCTTTCAATGCATAGCAACCTTCCAAGTTATGGCCTACCCCACCTTGATGGAACTCACAATGAAGATCAGCCCTATAGTCGGCTGTGAGAGGATTTGGAGGAGGAGGTGGAGCCCTCGTTGTAATCAAACCTTTCTTTACAAGACATGGATACAACTCAGTGTAGGACGTCGGGATAGGATCATAGTTAACCCTATTGCGATTCTGATTTTGTCTAACAGCCTGACAAGGAGCTTGAACTGGTTGAGCGTTGACAACAGAAGTAACTGCAGCTACATATTGTTGTACCCTACGACGAGGTTTCCCTTCAACTGAAACAACATGGGTATCGCCATCCTTTTTCTTTTGAAAATTCCCAGTATACTTTTTAGCACCGTTAAAGGCTTCAGCATTACTAATCTTTCCTTTCTTAATACCCTCTTCTAGCCTTTCTCCAATAGTGACTAGGTCAGCAAAACCAAATGATACACTGCCAATCATCTTTTCCCAAAAGAGTGGCTGAAGAGTGTCCATGAACAAATCAGTCAATTCCTTTTCTGCCAAGGGTGGCTCCACCTGAGCAGCTAGATCTCTCCAGCGTTGAGCATACTCTTTAAAGGATTCTTTTCCTTTCTGAGACATGTTTTGCAGTTGATGGCGATCAGGTGCCATGTCCAAGTTGTATGTATATTATTTTAAGAAAGCATCAACCAAGTCTTTCCAGCTTCGGATACAGTTCTTCTCAAGTCCCATATACCATTTTAGTGAAGCCCCACTCAGGCTGTCTTGGAAACAATGAATGAACAATTTGTCGTTGTTGGTATAGGCATCCATCTTGCGGCAGTACATCACCAAGTGGCTTTTGGGACAGGTATGCCCCTTGTATTTCTCAAAATCAGGAGTTTTAAATTTGGCAGGCATAACCAAGTCTGAAACCAAGCACATGTCCATTATGGCAGCACCAAAAACATCACTTCCTTCCATGACTCTTATCCTTTTGTCTAGAGTTTGCCATTGCTCTTTGACTTCTTCAATGTATTCAGGTTCTCCCTGAATTTCAGATTATGGACCAGCAGCATGCTACACGAAAGGATGATTCTCAGGAATAACTTGAGCAATAGAATGCACAACATGCTGAGGTTCAGTGAACAATGGAGCTGAAGATACTAGCAGTACAGACGGGACAACCACTGGAGTAGTTGCAAAGGGTGGCGAGTAATTCAGAGGTAACCCAAATTCTGGCCAAGTAGAAGCTGGTTGCTGAGTCAGTGGAGGGTCAACACCAGCAGTTGAGATTTCAGAGATCACGGTCCTCTGAGGTGGTTCACCTCTAGCAATCAGGACTTGCATCATTTCTGTGAGCTTGGTCATGCTGGCCTTCAAATCATTAATTTCCATTCTGACTTCGGCGTTGTGTTGTTCTTGGTTTTCCATTCTCAATCTGACAGCAGCTCTAGTTTCGTAGTTGTGTCGAGGAAACAACTTGACGGTGAACAGATAACTGGAGAAGGAGACAGTTGAAATGAGTTTCTGGATGACTTGGATAAATACAGATGTATGCTCATGGATGCAAGAGTGCATGGATGCAACAATCACAAGCAAAATCACGCAAAGCACACGGGTCAAGGGTTCGAGTCCCGAGCATGGAGTCAAGGCTAAGAACCAACCCACAAAGGTATGTACTAAGTTTATATCCACCTGTAGAACAAGGTTCTAAAAAAGTGCCCAGAGTCATAGATCCATCTTACGGATATTATCGGCTTAAACGACTACTCGTCTGAGTGTGGTATCGCGTAACAACCAATTCAAGTCTACACTTGAATAGCCACTGCACCACGTCCTAATAAGGCCAAGATGGGTTAAGGGTTCTAGGGTCCTCAGCTTCTCGGGCTCCCAGATCAGAAAAGTAATGTCATTATGACTACTCGTATGACATTAGTAATTCCAAAGGGGCCTCCACTGAGCGGGGGATCTCAAGTAAGCTTAGTAAGGACTACTCCATGTAAGCCGAACAATACTATACCACCCTCCTATCATAAGTGCTCTCAAGTCCGGGTATAGGACTTATTTCACCACACAAGATCACCCAAACAGAACAACCAATAACAGTCAAATCAAACAGATAAAGAATAAACAAAACAAAGTAGGCCAAACCCACTAAGAACCAGTGTCCCCAGCAGAGTCACCACTTTTCTGTAGCAGAAAAAATCGTGAGTGTAAGCTATTGATTAACTTAACTCATAAACCAAGAGTCGCCACCGCACTTTTATTTTATCCAAAAAGGAAAGGAAAAAGAGCGAACAAAACCTACACAAGCTCTAAAACAAGAACGAGTGAACAGAGTCTAGGTAAGGTGGTTGGTTACGTTAAGGGAAGGTGTTAGCACCCAAAACGTCTATAGTACTCTATAGGAACCCTTTGAAATATCTACGCTTTTTGGTTTGGAAATGGTTTATTTGAAAAGAGATTGAGGAGATGAGAAGAGAAATTGTTTTTAAGATTTTTGTGTTTGGAGAGACTTGTTGCCTCATGCCTACGTACCCACAAAGTGCAATATAGGATCAAAACCTCGTAGTTCATGGTACAAAGAATGAAATTTGTTGGTTTTGGTTGATTTTAAATGTAAAGATAAATCGTCATTTCCAAGCGAATAATTCTTCTTAAAGAAATGAATCATGTCTAAACTTATGAAAAAGTTTTAAAGGAAACGTGCATAAGGGCACAAAAGAGGTTTGAATGAGTTTGGTGTTTTTTAAAGTCTTTTGAAAAAGAAGGTGTCAATATGCTTATGTAGTTTAGCATTTGTTAAGAAATGAATAGAAAAGAGTAAAATCACTTGACAAAGTCAAGGTTTGATTATGAAAGAGGTGATAGTTTGAAAACAAGAAGGTTTTGAAAAAAGAGAGAGAGTTTTGAAAATTGAAGAATGGGTGGAGAAGAAGTGAATATCCTAAAGTATAAAGTAAAAGCTAAGGATAAGAATGGTCTAACCACACAAGAAAGCTCCATAGTCTTCGAACCATAATTCCAAAGCAAGGGGAAAATGGCCTACTTCTAAGTCCAAGGATCCAAGAATAGCATTGAAGTCCAAGGTCTAGGTACAAAACTCCGTGTCCATTGCAAAGGATAGTAACCATAGTTCAAGATTAGAAACACAAGTTTTTTTTAGAGGTTTTGGCCTTTATAATGTTTTTGGGTCCAAGTGGACAAAGAGAAAAAGGCATAAACATAAACATGTGTCCAAGTGGACAAAGTGAAAATGACATAAGCATAAACATATGTCCAACGGACAAAGAAAAAATTGCGGAAGCATAAACATGATATGATATGATAATAATGGAGCATAAAAGTAAAAGAGAGATAGGGAGCAAGAATGAAACACAAAAATAAGGTTAGAAGTTAGTGGTTAGTAGCACAAAGGCCTTAGTGCCATAAGTCTTCAAGAGGTAACACCGATTATTCCGTCTTGCGTCTTGAACTATAATGATTAAACAATGTACTTAGGTCAAGGTTAATGAAGACTTGTTAGAAGATTGATATAATCAAAGCCTCTATGCCGCAAGCTTCAAATATTTTGAACCTAATACAAAAGATTATCCATCATCGGGCTTACACAACCAAAAAGTTTGGGCCACGAAAGATCAAGTTCCGATTCGGAGGGAGGGACATATGTAGCGTTATGTTAAGCAATGGTCAAGTGACTTATAAAGAAGTCACCCTACTCGAGGTCGGTCAATAGTGATCTTTGTGCTAATGCATGCTAGATGAACGATATGTAAATCGTCATCCGAAAGCAATACCGCACGAAAAGAAAAAAAAAGGTAATGATCTAGTCGTGATCAAGAATTCAACAAAGAAATTCTAAGATCCATAAGACTTTCATCGATCTAAATAAAAGAGAAATAGATGAAGAGAAAGCCAAATTAAATCACAAAATTATGTGATCTAAGGCTAAGAACAAAGGGAGAGGGAGGAAAATGGAAAACAACCAAAATAGTCCCAAAAACAAGCAAAAAACACATTCTCGACACTGGTTAATCGATTAACCATTTCGTGTGTAAAAGTGTTAATCGATTAACCAGTGAAAAATTGCAATTCTGGGCACAAAATTCAACTGTTAATCGATTAACCAATTTGTGCTTATTTTGGTTAATCGATTAACACTGTAAAAACAACATCAAATTAATTTGAAAATTGCAAAATCCTTGATCAATCATTTCTTCAAACACCTCATGATCAAGGATGCAATTGTGCACGAAAAATCAAGTACAACAACAGCAAATAACACCAATGGATCACAATTTGCAAGATCCAAAGATCAAGCAACAAGAATTATTGAAGGATCACATTGTGAAGGATGTATCAAGAACAACAATGGTGGAAATGAGATTACCACTCCAAATCTGAAAATTGCTTCAAATTACTCCAAGATCCAAGCTCCAAAGCCTTGATCTACATAAATTGGTGATGATAAAGTGAATGGATGAAGGTTTAGCTCAAAGATTAGTAAGTTCTAATGATGAACTTACTAACTTTCAATGGAAGAAAGAGCTTTGGTGAATTTGGTAGTTGGAGAAAATTGAGAGAGTCAATAAGAATTTTGACAAGGTGAATTTGGCTATCAAAAGCTTCAAGAGGAATTTTAGCAAGGTGAATTTGGCTATCAAAAGCTTGTGAAATGAATGAAATGAGGGTTCTATTTATAGAGTTTAGGCTTGGGAATTTTGGTGGCTTGGAATTTGGTTTGGAAATGAGAATTAGGCTTGGAATTTGAATTTGGAGGGAAATTAGCAAAAGAGTGGTGATTAGTGAAGGTGTATGGTGGGAATTAATTATGATGAAGTACGGTAATTAATCGGAAGTGATCTAGAATATTCTCACGAAGAAATATTTAAAAATTGGTGCCAAAATGCTGCAGAATTTGAATTTGCTGTTTTTAGCCAAAAATTGCACGTGTTAATCGATTAACCATTTGTAGTACAAAATGTGTTAATCGATTAACACAGTGAAAAGATGAGAAGATTGGCTTTTTGAGGTGTTGTCTTGGTTCTGGCTCGATTTTTCTTGCTTGTCAAAGAAGGCATGTAAATAAACACATGAACCTTTGAGTTTCTTGAATAATAATCAATTAAATCTCGGAAACTCTTGATCGGATGATTTTGAATTGCTTGCAGATCAACTTTGACTTTGTTCAGATGAATATCGTTTGAGCTGAGGGACTGGTATTTGATATCCTTGATCCAAATTCTTCCTGAAAAAAGTTAGTAAAAGGGAAACAAACATATTTTTGGATTTTTTATTAAAGGGTTAGTAAACATAAACAAATAAAGGCAAATAAGAAACACACAGATGCTCGGTGATCCCTGCAAGGCATAAACCCAAAGAAGAGAGGGATAAAGGAACCGAAGCATGATCTTGTTTGTGGTGTAAAGATGCAAATGAGATGGGAAATGATATGTGAAATCTTAGGGGTCAAAAATTAGGGTCTTACAAGATCCCTTTAGGGGAAAAACCTATTCCATATGTATTAATCCATTGTGATAGTATTGCGGCTATTGCAAAAATTGAGAACCATTATTATAATAGTAAGAGATGTCAAATAAGAATGAAGCATGTCGATGTTAGAGATTGTATCTCTAAAGGAACCATAATACATCCAAAAAGATGAAACTAACACCTATAGTGAAATAAGTTACTCATGATGGTAACGCATCCTAATAGACTAGAGAACCCAAAAAAATAGGTTCAATGGATAAAACAAGTTATGAGTAATATAAGGTGATCATGTTAGTCTAAATAAGAGAAGCATGAATTGTGGAGGGAAAAGAGGAAGATAGAAATTTATACTCTGTATGAGGGAGTACCTAGCTACATGAGTACTTTTGATACCCCACATGTGTGATTGTGAAACTTAGGTCAGTTCCTATAGAATTTCGAGACAAAATTCCTAGAGTCTCATTAAATTGGGATAGACATGCAAGGTCATTAAATCATATGCTTTTAGAATACACTTTACGAAAAAGTTGTGTGAAGATTTGATGTCTAAAATAGAGTTCAAGACAATTGTGTTACTTGTTGAATTAAAATCTTACTTACAACGCAAAAGTTCAACTAGTAGACATTTTTATGTATGAACAATCTTTAAAAAGTTTGACAATACTCCTAAAATCACTTGTTAAATTCAAATAGAGAAGTGTTAAAAATAAAAAATTTAATAGAGAATTAAAAAGGATCGTTGATATTAAGTTGGCAATAAATAAACATAAATAAGAGCTAATAAAAAAATTCATCTCTACATACGTTAGCTCTTACTTATGCTTATTTATTGTCAATGGCAACAAATTTTTCAATTCTTCATTAGACCTGATTAAGAATCACAATACCTAGCATTCAGAAAAAAGTATATTTCTGGAGTCTATTAATAATTTGATTGTCATTTGAAATACAAAGTTCGTGCTTTTAATTTCTTTTTGAAATTAAGGATGAAATATATTAAAATGGTCTGATACTAGAATCCGGAACCTACAAAATAGAAACTGGATTTTAGAATCTAAAAAAAATTGTCTGAGCAATGGATTTCTTAAAAAATATTTACAATATGTACTTTCTCCATCTCACAATGAATGATCTAACTTGTAATTTCACATAAATTAAAAAAATAAATAAATATAAAAATAATATTTTTACTAAAATATCTCTTATTAAATATTAAGAATGATAAAATTAATAATATTAGAGAGTAGAATTGAAAAACATACATTAAAATTGAGTTTGCAACATATTAAATAAATTATTTTCTATGGATTTGTTTTATGCTAATGGCATTTTTTTCTGCTCATTCCTACATCTCTTCTTTTATACTAATTCCATTATACTAATTCCAATAGAAAGTAAGACTTTAAGACTTGTAGTTCTTTCTAACAATTGAAGTCTTCGGTGGTATTTTCGCGTTTGGCGGCAACATAAAGGACGAAAAACCAACAATCATCGATGGCCCATGGGAGATTCTTAATGAAATCAAATGCAACTATCTTGTCTATTTCTTTCATTCTTTGCTTGCTTTAATTAATATTGATGCTTAAATGGAGCAGAAAAAAATAGGCATAGTTCAACCTTATCATCACGAAATTACACTAATTTACTTCGTACTAAAATTAACACACCACATTTTCCAAGATTTAAAAAAAAAAAACACCACATTTTCCAAGAATTGATGAAGCAGCAAAACACAAAACAAGGATGTCTTTATTGTTGGAAGCTATGACACAGAACAACATATAATTTACAATATATATATTTTTTGTTAGAATAACATATCCCTCCGTCTTATAATATTCCCCCTTATAATATGTGTTTTATTTGAGTTATATTCCATCCGTTTTATATTATAAATAAATTTTATTTTTTTATTCATCATTTGATTTACATATAGATCAGATACATTAATTATTTAATAAATTTAAAAAATAAAATTTACTTATAATATGGAACAGAGAATACATAATTTCAAAAAAATAAAATAATTAGATGTATTGAGTTTAATGATAAAATTAGTATATTGTACTAAAATACTATTATTTATCATAATTAATATAATAGTTGAAAAGTGTGGGAAAAAAAAATGCAAATGAGACATCAACTATCTACCCATTACTACCAAGTTGCCCAAACTGTCAAAATTGCCCTTTTCCCAAAAAAACTTACACTAACACAAGGTTATTTAAGTAATTAAGTAATTCAACCAAAATCTATAGTTGTTTTTCACAATTTCTTGCCAAGTGTTGAGCATACATTGGTCCCAATTAAAATATTACTTTTCCCTTCTTTCCAACAAAACCAACATCACACGCCTCATTTGAAATTCAAATCACACAACTCTCCATCAAACCCTAGCACCTTCTCCTTTGTCTTCTCCATTCTCTTCTCCCGACCCCTTTTTTCAGTTTCTATAATTTTTCTTGGTACTCATTAGTTTCGAACAACTGTTTCCCCTCTCCGACCGTCACAACTCCTAACGGAAACCCAAAAACTCATCACCATGCCAATCATCTCCGGTAACAACGAAAACCCTAAATGTATGTTCTATTTTGTTTTGAGTTTTTTCTTCTTTTTTGATGGAAAGCCCGATTTTATCCGTTCGGGTATTTTGTTTGATAATGTTTTTACCGATTTCATCTAATAATAAGTGAAGCAGGTGTAAATTTCACTTTCTACTTTTATTTAATTTTTAGTTGATTTTGTTGTTGTATTCATGTATTTTATAATCTGAACTTATTACCTTTGTTGTTTTTAGGTATTTTGATTTACTGATACAATCTTTCCGTTTTTGTTTACAGATATAGAAAAAAACAAGTTGAAAGGTGATGAATCAAAGGTATTTTGATTTACTGATACAATCATTTTTTGTGAAACTAACATTTTTTCTTTTCCTCTTTTTGGGTGATGATTTTGCCAAATACATGGGTGTTACATGAAAGTGCCAAAAAAATTGTGTCTCATAGTGCTTAATTTGTTAATTGCAGGTTGGTCATGTTGATTATGGAAAATCAACACTATCTGATAGGTTATTGTGAAACCTGATTTGCTGAACTCTTAACATCTTGCTGGTTATTTGTTGTTTAATGATAAATGATAAACCTAAAATCCTAATCCTAAGGGTAGAGATTCCTAAGGTTCGGGAGTCGATTAAGTGAGGGGAAGGTGTTAGGCACCCCTCACTTCCATTGTACTCAATGGGATCCTCCTTAAGTTTTAGGATATGTTTGTTTGTCGTCTAACTTTTTATTTATTTTACAAAAGAATCCTAAGTTTTTTATTATTATACTCGCTAGAGTTTACAACCCTATGCCTACGTACCTTCAATTTTGAAGGATCAGAGTAACCGTAGTTCACCTCCCCTATTCCTACCCCCTAATCCTATTCCCAAACATAATCCATTATTTATACTCTTGGATAAAGAGTCATATCCCCAAAATCTATTATTTATACTCCTAGATAAGGAGTTTTATCCCTTAATCTATTATTTATACTCCTAGATAAGAAGTTTTATCCCTCAAATCCCGATCCGTTTATTTATACTCTCGGAGGAAGAGTTTTATCCTATATCCTTTTCCATTGTTTATACTCTCGGATGGAGAGTTCTATCACTTAAAAATCCCTTATCCATTGTTTATACTCTCTGATGGAGAGTTCTATCCCAAAATCCCTTATCCCTTGGCCTATATTTATACTCTTGGAACCTAAGAGTTTTATCCCAAAATCCCTTATCCCTTGGCCTATATTTATACTCTTGGAACCTAAGAGTGCTATCCCTAAATTCCATCCATTATTTAGACTCTCGGACAAAGAGTTATATCCCTTAAATCCTATCCATTATTTATACTCTTGGAAGAAGAGTTATATCCCCAAATTCTAATCCATTTATTTATACTCTCGAATATCAAGAGTTTTATCCCAAATCCTAATCCATTTATTTATACTCTCGGATATCAAGAGTTTTATCCTAAATCCTAATCCATTTATTTATACTCTCGGATATCAAGAGTGTTATCCCATATTGTAATCCCTTTTATTTATGAAATATCCCTTTTATTAATTTATATAGAAAATAAATTATTTATATAATTATTTAGTTTAATTATACAAAAACCCTTAAGTTTATTATCCCTCAAAATTATCCCATAAGTCAACCATAGAATTAACCCTATTTCTATTATTTATCCCTTGTATTTATCCCTTAGAATCCTATAGAATTTCCCCTAATTATCCCTTTATAAACCCAAAATATTTTATCCTTTATATTATTTTACCCTCAATTTTTATCCCTTAAATTAATATTAACCCCAACGTTTGTAAAGAACAAATCTTAAATTAATCAAAACAAAAAAAGCTAAAATTACAATTAAATCCCTTTAGCCATAGCAAATTATCCCCTATCCCTTATTTAGTTAACTATGAAAATTAATTAAATAAATTTTATAATCCCAATTATTTAAAAAGCAAACCCCGAGTATTTAGTTATTATAATAAACCCACATTTAAAAATATATTAATTTAAATAATCCAAATTTATTTAAATATTATAATAAATCCCAAAATATAAGTTAAATCCCAAAATAAAGTATAATAAATCCCAAATTATAAGTTAAACCCAAATTTGTTATAACAACTCAAAAAAAAAGATATATAAATTTATTATAATTTATTAATTATGATAATCCAAAAAATATAATTTAAACCATATTATAAGCCCAAAAATGTGAATTAATCACACCTTTCTTAATTATACAAATAAATTGTAATAAACCCCAAAAATATAATTTAAATCCACACTAAAAATAAAATATGATAAACTCAAAAATACAATTTAATCCCCCATTAAAAAAGTATAATAAATCCGCTATATACTATAATTTAATTTCATATTAAAATATAATAAACCCAAAAATATAATTTAATTCCACAATAAACCCAAAAATATAGTTTAACCCCATATTAAAAATATAATGACCCCAACTATTAACTTAATATTAACCCTACAATTATATACATATCCTTTAATCCTTAGTCGCGTAATTATTTTATCCCTAAGTTTAATAATTAATAACTCCCTAATAACCCTTTTTTTAATTAAAATTTACAACTTGATTAATAACTATTGCAAAAATATTAATTGATCCTAATTATCCTAACTTAATATTATAATTTTAAATAACCCAAATAAGCCTAAGTATTCCCAATTGTCCTAATAAGATAAATCCTAATCTAATTCTAAAAACCCAATTGAATATTTAATTATAAATACTTTTGTGTTTTAATGTTAATTATAATAACCAATTAACGCTAAGTTAATTTTATTAACCTAATTATCCCTGATTATTCCTAATCATGCTAATTAATTATTAATTAATCCTAATTATATGCATCTTGATCCCTTAATCCTTAATAAAAAATTAATTAAAATATTTTAATTTATTTATTCGATTCATAATCTTGATCATGGTTATGTTGTGAATGGTCGTTGAGATCATTACACAGTGATGTTGAATTCATATGAATATACAAATTCCGGTAAAGACATGTTTTCTCCCTTTTTTATTATGTTAATATTCATATTAACCATAATAAGACTTAACTAGAATTAATCATATACTTCAAACAAAATTAAATATATACAAACCCCAAATTAATCATATACATATACATACAGTAATTAATCTAATCCTCAAATTACAAGTCAAAAAAATTTCAAGAGTGAATATATACCATTGATAATAACTTGATGATACCAACCTGGTGTGCCGTGATCCACTTAAGCTGCTTCCTACTCCCTTTCCCTTCTCTTTGTCATTTTTTTCCTTCTCCCCTCCCTTCCCTTTGTGCTTTTTTCCCCTCTCCTTTGGTGTGAGATCTCTTTTTCCTAGATCTCATTTTCCTTTTCCTTTTTGACTCGGAGGGATGTTGAAGGTTTTAAGGTTTTAATGTTGTTGAGGGTTTAAGGTTTTAGTGTTGTTGTTCTTCGATGTGTGAAGAACAACAACTTTTTATCGTATGATTTGTAATTGCCCCCTGTGAATGAATTATGTAATTGTTTATATGGACACAATTAGGTTAAATAAAAAGGAAGTTAATCAATTAAAATAAAAGTTCATAAGTTTTATGTGATTTTGATTTAGTGATCAATCACATTAATTTTCCTTTCAAAAAAGAGGTTTATTATCCTAAAATGCAATACGAACAAAATCTTTTCAAATATTTTTTATTTTATAATTTTTGGACATTTTTTGCTAAAAAGTGAAAAAAAGTGAAAATTAACATTTTTTAAAAAATGCTTAAAAAATAAATACGAAAATTAATAATTAAAAAAATGAAAAATACAAATTTTATGATTTTATATTTTAAGTAATAATCAAATAAAATCATCTTACTTAAAACCTAGATTTAGTAGAATAGAATTAATCTAATTAATTTAGATAAGAATGCATTTAAGACAAGATATATATATATATATATATATATATATTTTTTTTGGATATTTGTTTTTTCACTAAAAAGCATGTAAAAAGTGAAAAATAATATTTTTTTAAAATGCCTAAATAAAAAATACGAAAATTAATAAAAAATTATTAAAAAATACAATTTTTGTGAATTTTTAAAAGAAAAATAAATAAGATGGAAAAACACTAAAAAGTGATGAATATGAGATTTATTTATACTAATAAAATTAGGTTAGTAAAAAAAAGGAAAAACATGAATGATAATTAAATCCATTATTATCCCTAATGATTGTTTTAATTTTGACTTGCAAAAATAGAAAAATCAAATCAAAAAATTTCCTTATTCATGTTTTTATTATATTTATGATTTTTGGTTATTTTATGCATGAAATTATGATTTTGATGAAAAAAAAGATTTTCTTAAAAATGCAATAACAAAAAATACGAAAATTAATAATAAAATGATAAAAAAAATATTATTTTTGTGACTTTTTTGTGATGTGAGAGATAAAAATAAATAAAAGAGAAAAACATCCTAAAAGGGAGAAATGTGAGATTTGAACTCACGACCTTCCTCCCTTATAACTCCTTATACTCCCTTTTCTACCAATTGTGTCTTTTTATTTATTCGAAATAAAGAGGCACTAGAAAGCATATGAAGCGGGTCAAAATTTGGGGTACGACACTACTAATGAAAACTTGGTTTTATTTTATTAGTCTGTGCAGGTTTGCTTGACTAATGATGGTTGCGATATTGAAATGTTAATGATGGCTAAATGAGTTCTCTTTGATTGGTCCCGTGAATTATTGTGTTAGTTCGCAAGGCTATCTTGAGTTCTATGCTGCCTTATATTATTGTGCAGGGCTGTTTGGTTTGAATGGTTAATGTTTGGTTGATATAGAGTTGTGGTTGTTCTATAAGTTGGTTTTGTTCTTAGTATTGGATGCTGGCTATGATGCTCTGAGTTGGCAGGACATGAATTTTTTTATGATGCAGATGTTATTTGTTGGTTTGCTGTGATGAAAATAAATCTTCTGAGCACTGAATATTGCTGCGAAAATCCTCTCCTTCTTGTTCTACCTTCTGATATACTTTCCCTTTTACATCTCATGGCATTGAATTGAGATAAACGTCTTGATCTGCCATTTGTTGGTGGTTGATGATGACTTGGAATAAATTCCAGTCTGAAACCTGATTTGCTGAACTCTTAACATCTTGCTGGTTATTTGTTGTTTAATGTTGTTGAATCGATATGGATTCTGCTAATGAAAACTTGGTTTCATTTTATTAGTCTGTGCAGGTTTGCTTGACTTAAGAACCATTTTTTTTATATTGCAACACAGTTTGTTGTCGTTGCTTCACGGGACATTTTCATCGTATGCCATGTGCTGCAAATTCAATTCGTATCGACGAAGTTTACAGGTAAGCTTTAGTTATGTTTATACCTCTTATGTATATACCTCTTAGATTATTATGATATTGTTTTTTAATGTTGGTTGGATTTAATCTCATGTTATTTGATGGAAAAACAGTTGGCGAGGTAATGTCAGGATCCAAACTTTGAGCAATTTTGACAACAATCAAGTCGTTCTTCTCCAAGAAGTTTGCAGAAAGGTAATGGCCCGTAGGCTATAGCCCGTTTACTTTCTAACAACATTTTCATTTTTCTTGTAGCCGTGATGAGGACTCGTGAGGGCGAATGATTAACCTTAAGATCAATGTTTTTTTGCATGGTTCAGGTGAGTCTCAAGTGTCAATGAAATGGCTCAATTGTTTTCTAATTTTGTTGGTGGTTGTTTATCCATTTCAATCAACATTCCTGGTTCTTCACTTAGAGTTCTATCATATACTTTTTAACACATTTTCTTTTCTTTAGAATCCTCCCTTCTCTTACTAATTGGCATCTTCATCACTTTTATTTGTCTACTTATACATTGATATTTTCTGCTTCTGTGGTATGACTGATTCACACCTATTAAAGGAAAATAACGAGAATCACTTTATTACGTTTAAGTACCGCAATTGGAAATCAAAAAGATAATATTAACTTTCCTGGATACATAATTTTGTTGATGTTGCTGGAAGTGAGCTAGCATCACAAACTAATTCAGCTGGTACGAGGTTGAAGGAGGGATGTCACATAAACCGTAGTTTACTGACTCTATGAACTGTCATCCGCAAACTCAGGTTAGCTTAAATGGTATGCTCAGCGCTGGAGAGAGCTAGCTGCTCAGGTGGAGCCACCCTTGGCAGAAAAGTAATTAACTGGTTTGTTCATGGACACTCTTCAGCCACTCTTTTGGAAAAAGATGATGGGCAGTGTATCATCTGGTTTTGCTGACCTAGTCACTATTGGAGAAAGACTAGAAGAAGGTATCAAGAAAGGAAAGATTACCAATGCTGAAGCCTTTAGTGGTGCTAAAAAGTATGCTGGGAATTTTCAAAAGAAAAAGGATGGTGATACCCATGCTGTTGTTAGACGATGGCTATGGATCTAGAAGGGGGGGTTGAATAGATCCCTTGAGTTTTACACGCAAATGGACTACAAAATTCTGTTTTAAAAAATTTGTTTAACGGAAGCTACCACTGGATAGAACGTCTACAACGAACCTTCTACCGAAAGGATTGGATATGCGCGAATATATTGTGGATGAGAACGAAAGAGAAAAATTAAGTTCTGAATTACACTTATAAATGCAGACAACAAATTATCACTTGCTTGATGTTTATACCGATCCAATGAGGTTAATTGATAAACAATTTAAAGCAATGTGTTCGAATTTTGCTTGGAAACAAATTATCAAACACGTAGTGTGCGTAAACACACTATGTGCAGAATTTCTATGGAGAATAATGTGCAGCTGCTCCAAAACACAATTCAATGAATTGTATTGATTTAACAAAAATAGTTTAACAGCGTACAATTATTCTACGACAGAAATTACGATAGTTTGCAACGTCACAAAATCGAACAATACTGAAATGTAAGAGAGTTAAGGGAAAGAGAGAGAACACCCGAGATTTGATTAGGCAGTTCCCCAATCGTCCTCGCTTTGGGTACGTCTGCCCCCAATTCCGCAAAAGGAATTAAGATATATATATATATATATATATGTGTGTGTGTGTGTAGTTGTTGCAATGTTTATTACAAGAGAAAACTATGAACATTCAAACCCCGAACGTCTTCGATCTTTGATGCATAATTTTCTCTTCCCTTGATTCAAGATGAATCAAGTGCTCCTAATATGGATGATTCAATTACCGTCCCACGCTACTAAACAGAAAGAAAACTCCGTTCTTCAGTTACCTTCACTCGGTCAATTGAAATCTTCCAAGAATTCGAACCCAAACCTTCTTCTACAATCCTCTGATTACAGCTACTAAACCGAAACAGTTGCGCCAATTTCCGGTTACCTTCGCCCAGCTGAATCCCTGTAGAAAGAACAGTTTGTACAAAACCCCCAAAATCTCCTCAATTCTTGGAGGACAAACCCAACTGGTTTGATTCAAGAAACACCTTCCAATCTCTCAACCCAGAAGATGAAGATTACACTTCCTAAATTCTGAACGTTATCACTTCGATCAATGGGCGACACAAACAAAAATGATTATGTGTGATTGTTTGTTTACACAATGAAGAAGATGAAGATGGAGAGAGAACTGACATATATTTTTCACGTTTCTTGTTATTTTTAAAAAATGAAGACCCAAAATTATTTATATGAAAAAATATGACCAAAAGAAATAACAGGAAATAACAGAAACGAATTTAAGTGAAAAAGTACAAAAAACAGTGTCATGCGTCGACCTCTGGAGTCTATGCATTGACGCATAGAAAGGAAATTTTGAGTTCTCAGGTTTATGCGCTTACCCGTGAGTTCTGGGGGTCAGCGCATGATTCTTGAGGTCGGCGCATAAGTTCTGAAGTCAGCGCATGAAGGCCAATTTTTTGAGAAATTTCATTTTTTGAATTGTTTTCACCAGACCAAGGTCAAACACACATGCTAGACACTATTAAATCACTTGTGGACATTTATGTTTTAGGAGAATAGGATCCTATGCATCTAGACACATGATCAACAACTATAAGACGCTGTATGCCCGACACGTGAAGTGATACCGCTCAAATTACAATCTAATGCATTTGTTGACATCATTAAAACAAGATGGCTAGAAGGATATCCCTCACATACTCCCCCTTTTTGATGATGGCAACACTTCCTTGATTGTCACGAGAGATGTAATTTGAGATGATCAATGCTCCCCCTGTCTTTAACATCCGGTTTAAACGTTTCTGTAGCTTGTATTCTTCTCCCTCTTTGACAACATCAAAAAGACGAGAAGGCAGTGGTCAAAATAGCATACGAAAATATGTATTGGATCATCAAATATTTGCAACAACAAAACAGTTACCAGCATCCACATATGATACCGCTAATGTAAACTAGTAATGATTAAATACGGAACAACGATAATAAAGCAAAACATTCACTTCATAAAGTTTGAAACATAACAGAAAAGTGCAGCACGTGTCAAAGTAACAGAAAGCAAACAACAAAACACAAATTCATGCACAACTAAACATGATGCCCTAAGGTTTATGGTCTCCTCCCCCTAAACGAATAACCTCATCCCCTATGGTATTGACTTGGTGGTGGAAATTCCTCGAGTTGAAGGTTGAGGTCAATCAAGGTGCTATTGAGGTTACCGAGACTGTTGGCCAAGTTTTGATTTTGTTGAGTCAGATTGGCATCCATTTGATTGAACCTTGTCATAGCAGCATTTGCAAAATTGTTGAAGTTGGTGGCATGAGACGATAATTGGTTAGACAAGTTGGTAAGCTGTTCCTGTTGAGTCAGGTATCGAGTTTCCTGCTGCGCTTGAAATTCTTGATGTTGCAGAGACAACTCAGTCAGCCTTGCCAAAATTTCATCATTGGATTGTTGATAATGCTGAGACGGTGGAGTTGGTGGAGCAGAATTTTCTGGAAGCTGCCATTCAGAGTCAGCATCATAGGATGGAGGAACATACGCAGCACCAAGGTTGGTCCAACAGTTTTGTTGCCACTGACCCTAGCCTTGATTGTCATAGGATTCTTCCGGTTGATATCCCATCCATGCCTCATTGTCTTCTTGATTGTCTTCTTCTTCTTCCGCTTGATTGTCTTGCATGACAACGTCTTCCTGTATCACCACATTTTCATCATTTCCAACATGATCTGCATTACCTTGACTTCCTTCATCCTCACTTGCTTCAAGATGGACAGGTTCAGGATGGGTAGCTCTTTGTCTATGAATGAACTTTCGCTCACGAGAGTCCCAATGGTAACCCATCATGGACAAAGTTCTGGCCAGAAACTGTTGTTCAGCAGTAATGTGAACATGACAAATCTGTGGAATAGGAATGTCAAAGTGATTCATAAAATTTGCCACAGCAGATGCATATCCAAGTGCTAAAAATTTGTTAGAGCTGCGAGTTGTGAACATTCTAGAAGCAAAGTAGTAAGGCCAGTTGATTTTGATCTTTTCCCTCAGGATATAGATAAGATGCACCTCCGCTTGTTCAACTCTTGAGTATCCTCCTTTCTTAGGTCTCAAGATGCGAGAAACAATCCACTGAAGGATACGTTCTTTAAATTTCAGATGACCAGTGGTGACACTCTTAGGAAATGCTTCACTTGCCACATAATCAGCTGGATATGGTTCCCTCAACATAGAATTCAAAGCAGTTTTGAATGCATAGTCTTTGACAAAGGTTTTATCAGTAACCTTTGGGAGACTGTCATCAGTATTCAAAACAAACAATGTAGACCATACATCGTTTGTCACCTGATATTCTGCATTATTTATAGAGAACTTAAATTCAGCCCCACGAAATTTTCCCTTTATCCCACAGTAGAACAATCTAGTCAAGTCTTCACTGTACTTGTCATCACATTCAACAAATTCATTCAGATTTTGAAAATTGATAAGTGCAAAAATTTCAGGAATGTGAAAATCTTGACCCATCAACGGATAAAAGCCATGTTGTCTTATAACAGCCCGGTAAGAAAATAATTCCTTAAACGGAGTGGCTAACCTTTCAGAAATTAAAGATTCAAAAGTTACCCGTTGTGCAGATGATCCTCTTGTTTGAGCTTATTGTGAAGTGGATCCTCTTCCTCCTCTTGTACCAGCATTTCTTCTGGAAGCCATTGTTGAAGAAGAGTTGAAGAAAGATTGTCAAACTTGATGGTTGCAGAGATAGAAGAGAAGATGTGTGAAATCCTTTGAGTACCTTGCTGTAGATATATAGAGAAATTTCTCTCTTGGTATTCCCTTCCCTTTTTCTAATTTATTAGGGTTTTGATGAGAGTTTAGTGGGGATTAATTGAGATTGATGAGGTTTAAAGGAGTAGAATAGGGAGAGATTGACCACTAAAGCTAATTAGATGACATGCAATAATCATAGTTTAATGTGCAATGAGAAAACATAGGGAAGGTAAAGCATTTATAGGTCGGCGCACGCAACCCAGGAAGGTAAAGAAGTCTGAACGCTCCCTTCATGCGTCGACCTGTGAACCTGTGCGTCGGCGCATGATTCCTGAAACTTTTGAAAATTACTTGAACATGTGGCTATGCGCTAACCCGAGAGTTTAATAGGTCAGCGCGTGAAATCATGCGTCGACGCATGGAAGTGTAAAAATGAAATTTTTTGCAAAATTCTTGTTCCAAGCAGATAAATACACATATACACACAGAACCAAACATTCACATGAATGATAAGTGCTCAAAATGAAATAAACATCAAGATTAGAGTAAGTAACATGGCACAAAATGTTGATAAACCTCTTTAAGTTGGAACGATATTACCTTGAACGTCATGATGGTGAGATCCCTCACATATGGATGAACTTCTCTTTGCATTGTTAGTTAAAGATATGAACAAGCATATATATATATGTGAAGATCATAATTCTAAAGGATGTTATGCACGATCCGAGATATCGAGAATGCCAAGTTCCCTACGGATGTGAAAGTAAGGCTCTGTAGCTAATGGTTTTGTGAAGATGTCAGCAAGTTGATTCTTAGTGTCAACATGCTCGAAAATAACATCACCTTTCTCTACATGATCCCTAAGAAAATGATGGCGTATTTCGATATGCTTGGTGCGTGAATGTAGTACAGGGTTCTTAGTTAGATTAATCGCACTAGTGTTATCGCACAAAATTGGAATACGTTCAAGTTTTAAATTGAAATCCAGTAATTATTATTTAAGCTATAGGACTTGAGCACAACAACTACCGGCGGCAACGTATTCTGCCTCGGCTGTTGACAGAGCAACGGAAACCTGTTTCTTGTTGTGCCAACTCACCAAGGAATTTGCGAAAAAGTGACATGTGCCACTAGTACTTTTCCTATCCAACTTGGACCCGGCAAAGTCGAAGTCAGAGTAACCAACTAAGGAACAAACACTTCCTTTGGAATACCACAGCCCATACTTTGGAGTACCAGAGAGGTATCGAAGTATGTGCTTAACTGCCTTCAGGTGGGATTCCTTGGGATGTGCCTGATACCTCGCACACATGCATACACTAAACATTATATCGGGACATGATGCGGTAAGATAAAGGAGAGACCCTATCATACCTCGGTACTTCTTTACCTCAACATCCTTACCCTTTTTGTCACGATCGAGATTAGCACTTGTAGGCATAGGAGTATCTATTGGTTTGCAGTTCAGCATATCAAAACGTTTTAGTAACTCAAGACAATATTTAGTTTGACTCACGAATGTGCCCTCTTCAAGTTGTTTGATTTGCAATTCGAGGAAATAGTTGAGCTCCCCCATCATGCTCATTTCAAACTCCCCCTGTATCAAACTAGAAAACTCCTTGACCAAGGTCATGTTAGTAGACCCAAATATAATATCGTCAACATAAATCTGTACCAAAATTAAGTGTTTTCCTTGACGTTTAATAAAGAGGGTTGTGTCAACCTTTCCTCTTGAATACCCTTGATCAAGTAGAAATTTGCTTAGACGTTCATACCAAGCCCTAGGGGCCTGTTTGAGTCCGTACAAAGCTCGCTTAAGTTTATAAACATGATCAGGATATTCGTGTGATTCAAAACCTGGAGGTTGGGCTACATAAACCTCTTCATTTATATATCCGTTAAGGAATGCACTTTTGACATTCATTTGGAATAGCTTAAAGTTCTTTGTGCAAGCGTAGGCAAGTAGAAGGCGTATGGCCTCGAGTCGGGCAACCGGCGCATAAGTTTCCTCATAGTCGATTCCTTCCTCTTGGTTATAGCCTTGCGCTACAAGCCTAGCTTTGTTACGCGTTATTACTCCATTTTCATCAAGTTTATTCCTAAACACCCATCGGGTGCCTATTACTCGATGATCTCGCGGAGGGGGGACAAGGTCCCAAACCTCATTTCTCCATAATTGATTTAGTTCATCTTGCATTGATAGATACCAATGCTCATCGAGTAACGCTTCCTTAGAGTTTTTAGGTTCAACTTAGGAAACAAAAGCAGAGTAATAACAAAAGTTACTAAGTTTAGAGCGAGTAGTTACTCCCTTAGAGATATCACCGAGAATGTTGTCAATTGGATGGTCTTTGGAAGACTTCCAAGCTGGAGGAAGTTCATCTTTCTTAGCATGATGATCATCCTCACTTTTCACTGGTTGGTGATCCTTTTCCTCCTCAATACGCACTGCTTCAGGCTGATCAATTCCCTTATCAGTGTCCTTGAGTATGTCTTCAGTAGGTACACCTGTACCATGAAAAGAACTACCTTCTCCGACATTTCTCGGATAAGACTCGTCAAAAGAAACATGAACTGACTCTTCAACTATACGTAATCTTTTATTATAGATTCTATACGCTTTACTTGACTGAGAGTATCCAAGAAAAATACCCTCGTCAGCCTTGGCATCAAATTTGCCGAGAGTCTCTTTTCCATTATTTAACACAAAGCATTTGCAACCAAATACATGAAGGTGAGAGATGTTTGGCTTACGCCCTTTTAAAAGCTCATACAGTGTCTTGTTTAGAATAGGCCGGATGAGCACCCTATTCAAAACGTAACAAGCCGTACTTATGGCGTTGGCCCAAAAGTATTTTGGTAATCCACTATCATTGATCATAGTCCTTCCAAGTTCTTCCAAAACTCTATTTTTACGTTCCACTACCCCATTTTGTTGAGGGGTACGTGGTGCGGAAAAATTATGATCAATTCCATTGGAATCACAAAATGCTTCAAATAAATGATTTTCAAACTCACCCCCATGGTCACTTCGGATTGACCCAATGTTTGTGTTCAACTTATTTTGAGATAACTTAGCAAATCGTTCAAAGGCTGAAAAGGTATCACTCTTATTTGCTAAGAAAATTGTCCAGCAAAACCTAGAAAAATCATCGACTATAACAAATCCATAGTAGTTACCACCTAGGCTTTTAACCCTAGATGGTCCAAAGAGATCCATATGGAGGAGCTCAAGAGGTCTCATAGTTGAAACAATGTTTTTAGATTTAAAAGAGATCCTTGTTTGCTTCCCCATTTGGCACGCATCGCAAAGATGATCCTTTGTAAATTTAATTTTGGGTAAACCGATGACTAGGTCTTTAGAGACAATTTTGTTAAGCAAATCAAAATTGATATGAGCCAAGCGTCTATGCCATAACCATGAATCTTCATTCATAGTGACTAAACACTTGTCTCCATCCAATGATACCTCGTTTAAGTCTAGCATATAGACGTTATTCACCCTCAAGCCCTTAAACACATTCTTTTTGTCGCAATCTTCAACTACGCAACAATCCTTTGAAAAAGAGACTTTATAATTTTTGTCGCATAGTTGACTAATGCTTAAAAGGTTGTGTCTAAGGCCCTCCAAAAGAAGTACATCAGAGATAGTAGTAGATGAGGGGTTACCTATACTACCTTTACCGAGAATTTGTCCCTTGTTATTATCTCCGTAGGTGACAAACCCCTTTTTCTTCGCCACAAAGTCGATGAAAAGAGATATGTCTCCGGTCATATGTCTTGAGCAGCCACTATCTAGAACCTATCTTCCTTCGGTGGTCTCAAGACTTTGTACCTACAAAAATAATCAAGGGAGAGTAGGTACCCAATTCTCATTGGGTCCTTTATGGTGAGTGAAACCAAAATTGCCTTTGGGCAACCATTGATAAATGCCCTTTGGAACAAGAAATCTCCGAAAGCGGCACTTAGCAATAGTATGACCGGGCTTACAACAATATAAGCAATCACGATTAGTTTGGAGTTTACCTTTGCTATCACTATCTCGAATCACATACGTGTATTATTGATAAGGATTATTCATTGTTTCACGATAATGTGATCGATCAATAGCAAACGTAATCTTAGGCTTGAGAGCCTTGTCTAACTTGGCTGTGAGGGCTCTCACCTTCTTTGCCAAATGTGACAAGTACCACAGCCCCCAAGGTCAAACCATGTATATTTATTCTCATCGATTTCAGTTTTTGATGCATTCACCATGGAGTTTTTAAGATCTTCCGATTCCTTTTGGGAATCGGAGACCTTTTTCTCCAAATAGGAAAAAATCTTTTTATTTGAAGCTAAGCGTTGAAATGCTTCCTTAGCTTCATGGTGTAATGTATCAAAATCTCTTTTTAATTCAGCATGAGACATATTTTGACAGTTTTCATATTTAGAGTGTTTTACCTCTTTTCCTTTGTTGTGACGTGCCATGAGACAAAGGTTGACGGATTCACTTTCGTCACTTGAGGAGTCATCTTTCTCTGACTCGCTATCACTTTCCCAAGCGATGTATGCTCGTCGAGACTTGTTGGACTTTTTGTTTGAGCGACTCTTGTCATTATCCTTGTCTTTGTCTTTCTTTAAGGATGGACAATCCGGCTTGTAGTGCCCGGATTTTCCACAGTTGTAGCACGTCCCTTTTACCTTGCCATTTTTGCTCCCTTCACTTCTAGATTGCTTACGGAACTTGACAAGATTTCTGTCCGAGTGCTGAATATCATTCTTACGAATATATCTATTGTATCTTTTCACAAATAAGCTCATATCATCACCGGATTCTTCATCTTTGTCATTTTTGGCTTCATCATCACTTAGCTCTTGATGTGTGGACTTTGAACAAAAAGCCTTAAGAGCTATCGACTTCTTCTCCGTATCTTTTACCTTCTCTTTCTTTATGCTCTTCTCATATTTATCCAAGCTAATGAGCACTTGCTCATGCTCATCGAGTTTACCAAAGAGTGTTGTGAGGTCTAGAGTAGCAATATCATTGGCCTCCTTGATAGCGGTAACCTTCGGTTGCCATTCCCTGCTAAGACACCTCAGAATTTTATTAGTAGAAACTTCATTAGGAATTGGTTTACCAAGAACATGCAATTTGTTGATGATGTGAGTGAATTGTTTTTGCATATCCGCAATGGTTTCCCCTTGCTTCATGTAAAACAAATCAAACTCTTGCGTTAGTGTATTAATACGAGCCAATTTAACATCATTAGTGCCTTCATGGGCTACTTGTAAGGCATCCCACATAGCTTTGGCTGTTTTGCAATGGGAGACTCGATAATATTCATCAACTCCCAAAGAGGAAATGATCATATTACGAGCCTTCCAATCATAACTGTACTTTTTCTCGTCCTCCTCAGTCCATTGGTCTTCGGGTTTAGGAACGACAACGCCTTCCGCGTTAGTCATAGTGATTTCCATGGGACCGTTTAAAATAACGTTCCAAACCTTCCGATCTAAGGAGTCAATATGAACGCGCATACAATCCTTCCAGTAGCTGTAGTTTTCACCTGTAAAAACTGGAGCTCTATTATAAGCCCCCTTAGGTTCGTTCTCCATGATCCAAGAAGTTTTACCGAAGCACCAGAATAAACCGGAGCTCGTGATACCACTTGTTAGACGATGGCTATGGATCTAGAAGGGGGGGTTGAATAGATCCCTTGAGTTTTACACGCAAATGGACTACAAAATTCTGTTTTAAAAAATTTGTTTAACGGAAGCTACCACTGGATAGAACGTCTACAACGAACCTTCTACCGAAAGGATCGGATATGCGCGAATATATTGTGGATGAGAACAAAAGAGAAAAATTCAGTTCTGAATATTACACTTATAAACGCAGACAACAAATTATCACTTGCTTGATGTTTATACCGATCCAATGAGGTTAATTGATAAACAATTTAAAGCAATGTGTTCGAATTTTGCTTGGAAATAAATTATCAAACACGTAGTGTGCGTAAACACACTATGTGCAGAATTTCTATGGAGAATAATGTGCAGCTGCTCCAAAACACAATTCAATGAATTGTATTGATTTAACAAAAACAGTTTAACAGCGTACAATTATTCTACGACAGAAATTACGATAGTTTGCAACGTCACAAAATCGAACAATACTGAAATGTAAGAGAGTTAAGGGAAAGAGAGAGAACACCCGAGATTTGATTAGGCAGTTCCCCAATCGTCCTCGCTTTGGGTACGTCTGCCCCCAATTCCGCAAAAGGAATTGAGAGATATATATATATATATATGTAGTTGTTGCAATGTTTATTACAAGAGAAAACTATGAACATTCAAACCCCGAACGTCTTCGATCTTTGATGCAGAATTTTCTCTTCCCTTGATTCAAGATGAATCAAGTGCTCCGAATATGGATGATTCAATTACCGTCCCACGCTACTAAACCGAAAGAAAACTCCGCTCTTCAGTTACCTTCACTCGGTCAATTGAAATCTTCCAAGAATTCGAACCCAAACCTTCTTCTATGATCCTCTGATTACAGCTACTAAACCGAAACAGTTGCGCTAATTTTCGGTTGCCTTCGCCCAGCTGAATCCCTGTAGAAAGAACAGTTTGTACAAAACCCCCAAAATCTCCTCGATTTTTGGAGGACAAACCCAACTGGTTTGATTCAAGAAACACCTGCCAATCTCTCAACCCAGAAGATGAAGATTACACTTCCTAAATTATGAACGTTATCACTTCGATCAATGGGCAACACAAACAAAAATGATTATGTGTGATTGTTTGTTTACACAATGAAGAAGATGAAGATGAAGAGAGAACTGACATATATTTTTCACGTTTCTTGTTATTTTTAAAAAATGAAGACCCAAAACTACTTATATGAAAAAATATGACCAAAAGAAATAACAGGAAATAACAGAAACGAATTTAAGTGAAAAAGTACAAAAAACAGTGTCATGCGTCGACCTCTGGAGTCTATGCATTGACGCATAGAAAGGAAATTTTGAGTTCTCAGGTTTATGCGCTTACCCGTGAGTTCTGGGGGTCAGCGCATGATTCTTGAGGTCGACGCATAAGTTCTGAGGTCAGCGCATGAAGGCCAATTTTTTGAGAAATTTCATTTTTTGAATTGTTTTCACCAGACCAAGGTCAAACACATATGCTAGACACTATTAAATCACTTGTGGACATTTATTTTTGAGGAGAATAGGATCCTATGCATCTAGACACATGATCAACAACTATAAGACGCTGTATGCCCGACACGTGAAGTGATACCGCTCAAATTACAATCTAATGCATTTGTTGACATCATTAAAACAAGATGGCTAGAAGGATATCCCTCACAGCTGTTTCAGTTGAGGGTAAAGCTCATCACAGACAACAACAATATGTAGCTGCAGTTGCTCCTATTATCAATACTCAAAACATTTAAGCTCCTCGTCAGGCTGTTAAACAAAATCAGAATCGCAATAGGGTTAACTTTGATCATATCCCGATGTCTTACACTGAGCTGTATCCAGATCTTGTAAAGAAAGGTTTGATTACAACGAGGGATCTACCTCCTCCTCCAAATCCTCTCCCAGCCGGCTATAGGGCTGATCTTCACTGTGAGTTCCATCGAGGTGGGGCAGGCCATAACTTGGAAGGTTGCTATGCATTGAAAGCTAGAGTACAAGAATTGGAGAACTCAAAGATTCTGACTTTTCTTGATGATAATCCCAATGTTGTCAACAATCCTTTGCCAGAGCATGCCAAGTGAAGTTTGAGTCAGTTCAGACAGATCATCTCATAAAGCCAGTGTTTCAGACAGGACAGCTCATCCTTGTTGCTGATTAGTCACTAGACCTTGTTTCTTTCTGTTTGCAATTTTCTTTGATTGTATTGACTATTTGCTTTCGAACTTTATTTGTACTTTCATGGTAATTTCAATGAAATGAGAATTGCAATGTTTTGATTCAAATTCATATCCACTGTGTGCATCTTATTGCTTTCTTTTTCACAAAACAAAAATATATCTCATGTTCACTTTCTTTATCAAGCTTTTGTTCATGCAAAGATTGGAAGGAGGATGATGAAAACGAAATACCTAAAATTGCTGGATTGTATGCTTTCAATTAAAACTTGGCTGATGATGTGCAAACATTATTTCAACTCCCAAACACTAGAGAAATAAGGAAGTTAATCCCTTATCAACCCCTTCGAGCCTAGAAGTTATAGTTTCTTTCTGTACGAAAAAAACCGCAATCTTAACCTGGGGATGGGTAGTTCTCAGTTAATTTGACTGTGTATTTAAACACAAGAGAATCATTGCAATCACAAGCTTTCCTTCGCACACATTAAAGAAGTGTCAAAGATGTCTTTCAAATCAAAAGCCAATGATGGTTCACCGTAATCATTAAGCCAGGCAGTCACTATTATTTCAAAAAAAAAAGAGAATGAAAAAAAAATCAAATGAAAAGCCCGCTAAGTCAAAACCTATGAAGGAGACTTAGGCAAAAATTGGGGCATCCCGCTGACTGTAAGCTCAAATGACACAGTTCAGGCAAAAGTTAGGGATAACAAAAGAAAAAGTAAGAGGTTACCAAAATCCTCAAAGACAAAACGAGTTTACTAAGGTCCTCATCAAAAAACAACAAAATGTTGTAAGAAAAAGTGATTGTCATCTCAAAAATCCTTTGGCTCTTGAGTAATCATCATAACAGTGTTGCAATTCCAAAATCACTTGGAACCTGAATGCATAGTTTGAATTAACTGAGCATAGGACTGAAGGTCATCACGAAGAATGAGTTGGGAACAAATAAACTTTGAGCCTATATCCTTTGTTTCAAAAGCCGTGAACCAGACCACGTTACAACCCTCAAAAGACCTAATTGAAGTCAGGTTTCTTTTGAAAGCATACTACAGCAAGGTTGCGTAAATTGACTCCTAAGATTGTTGCCAATCATTTGCTTTAATGTCATACCTTTTCTTTATCTTTCATTTTTGAATGTCTAAACCGCCGTGTTTTGACAAGTGATTCATTTGCTATACATCAATAATATCATTCCAAAAATTATTTTTGATTTCAAAATTGCATGAGCTTTGCATTAAAATTACCATGTTTGTTTGAATAATTTTATTTGCAGGCAAACTTTCCTCATCAAGAAATTTTCAAACAGTTGAGAAACTTGGTCAATGATCCTATCAGGGGCACATTACTTCCAGATCCTGTTGTGAATGAGTTCAAGGTTTGTTGCTCAGTGCAAGTTATTCTCAGATTTGGTTAGCCAAAATATCTCTTTCAGAACCCATACTGGGTTTAGCCTTCTCAACATTCATTTCAAGAACTGAAGCCATGATCAGTTCATCCCCGTCAATAATCCAACTGAAGCCATGATCAGTTTATTTTCAACAATCATTTCAAGAATTGAAGCCATGATCAGTTCATTCTTCCCTTGCAGCAGTCAAACTGAAGCTATGATCAGTTTATCCTCATCAGTCAATGAATCTAGGGCAGTCTTCTTCAAGAATCCTCAAGATGTCTTTCCTCAAAAGACCATCAGCCTGATACAATTCATAAGTGTGACAGAAATGTGTCCAAAATCTTCTCTCCAAGCTGAGTGGGCAGTGTTCCCTGTGTTGAGGAATCAGAGTTCCCTTTCTTCCCTCACAAAGGAGTCAATCTCAGTTGTCCCTATCATATGCATTGCATACATAAATCATTCATATTTCATACATAGAAAGATTTCCATAGCTCGAAGTGTGTTTTGTACTCATATGCATTTTTTCGAGGTCCTGTTGTTTTCAACATCTTACCTTGTGATCAAAGTCCAACTTACTTGGCACCTACCAAAACAGTTACCTATCTTTTCATTCAGTATTATTCTTGGATGTTTTCGTTTCCCTGTGCATCTATTGTTGTTGTTAGATGTTTATTTTATTCCATTCCAGTGTTATTCCTGGATCTTTATATTCTTTCACTCCATTGTCATTCCTGGATGTCTGTCTCTTTTGATCTCCAGTGCCATTCCTGGATACCTTGTTTCTCTTGTTTCTCCCAGTGTTATTCCTGGAAGTTTTGCCTCTGTTTTGTAATCCCCAACAGATCTACTTGGATATCTTTCAGTGCCATTCCTGAAAGTTTTATCTGTTCATTCAGTGCCATTCCTGAATGAGTTTTCTCCTCTGCATTCAGTGCCATTCCTGGATGTCTTTCTCACTATCATTCAATGCCATTCTTGAATGTAGTGATTTACCTTTACCTTTCAGTGCCATTCCTGAAAGTCCCTGCTCACTTTATTCAATACCAGTCTTGGATATCATGAACTCTTTTTATCCAATGACATTCTTGGATACTTCTGATATATTTTTCCAGAACTTTTCTCACCACATTCAATGCCATTCTTGGATGTTGAGATTACTTTTGTTCAATGCCATTCTTGGACACCTTTTCCCCAGCCGAGTCCAATGCTATTCTTGGATATATATGATGTTTAACCTTGCCATCCAATGCCATTCTTGGATACCCCCAGTGAAGTTTTCAAATGGAATTTTGTTTATATCCAATGCTATTCTTGGATGACTCTGATGTTTGTTGTTGCCCCATTCAATGTCATTCTTGAATGTTGTAGTGCCTTTATCCAATGCCATTCTTGGATACCTTATCCTCAATAGAGTGTTTTTCACCTCCATCCAATGCCATTCTTGGATGACGTTGTTGTTTTTACCATAAACTTTCTTGTTGTTGTTCAATGCCATTCTTGGACATCTTTTGGCATACCTTTTGTCTCGTTCATAGTTTTTATCCAATGTTATTCTTGGATGTCATTACTTGTCTTCCCAGGGTCTTGTCCCTCTGTTTCCAACTATTGATGGATACTTCTTGTCACCTTGACAGATATCTAGAAATAGCTTGTGTTCCTCGACGTGTCTTTTTCACGTCATCTCCCTCAATTTACCGTAACTCTCTTGTTTCAAGTTTCCCCGCAGTCTGTTTCATCCTTTGCATTTATTTCATCTTGTGGCATCTTAGGGCTAAAAAATATAGCTTTTTATATTTAAGTATCTTCATATCTCCCGATAGAAGAGACTTAAATACGGGCAGCTGTAAGACCCTAATTTTTGACCCCTAAGATTCCACATATCATTCACATCTCATTTTGCATCTTATACCACAAACAAAATCATGCTTTGATTCCTTTATCCCTCTCTTCTTTGGGGTTTATGCCTTGCAGGGTTTACTGAGCATCTGTGTCTTTCTTATTTGTCTTTATTTGCTTATGTTTACTAACCTTTAATCAAAATCAAAAAATATGTTTATTTTTGTCTTCACTAACTTTTTCAGGAAGGGAATCAAGGATATCAAACAGTCCCTCAGCTCGAATGAATTTCATCTGAACAATGTAAAAGTTGATCTATAAATAATTCAAAATTATCTGATCAAGAGTTTCCAAGATTTAATTGATTATTATTCAAGAGACTCCAAGGTTCATGTGTTTATTTCCATGTCTTCTTTGACAAATCAAGAAAATCGAGCCAGAGCCAGAACAATCCATCCAACATGGCCATTTTTCAAGTTTTTCAACTGTGCAATCGATTGCACTATTGGTCCAATCGATTGCACCAGTCATTTTTTGCCTAGATTTTGAAGTTTTCAGCAGTGCAGTCTATTCGCGCTACAGTGCAATCGACTGAACAAGGACAGAATTGGCCAAAATCAACATTTTTCAAGTTTTGAAGCATTTGGCACCAATCTTGACCATTGATCACATATGGAATATTCTAGATCACCTCATTTTAATTCCCCTACATCATTTTGATCATTCCCCACCATGTACCATCACTAATCACCACTTGATCTTGATTTTCCCTCCAAATTCAAATTCCAAGCCTAATTTTCATTTTCAAGCCTAATTCCAAACCATCAAATTTTCCAAGCCTAAACTCTATAAATAGAACCCTCATTTCATTCATTCTTCAGAGAGCCAAATTCACCTTGCTAAAATTTCTCTTGAAGCTCTTGATAGCCAACAAACCTCTTGCAAATTCTCTTCCCAACCACAAAATTCACTAAAGCTCACTTTTCTTCTCTTGAAAGTTAACAAGAATTCACATTGAATCTTGTTCAACTTTGAGCTAAACCTTCATCCAAACTTGTTTTCTTCATCAATTCTTGTAGATCAAGGCTTTGGAGTTTGGATCTTGGAGTAATTTGAAGGAATTTTCATATTTGAAGTGGTAATTCATCTCTTACCATTGTTGAAGCTTCAATTTCATCATCCACAATGTAGATATTTGTTAATCTTGTTTGCTTGATCTTTGGATCTTGCAATTTGTTTTTAATTACTGTATTGGTTGCTATTTGCTTTGCATTTTCGTGCACTTTTGATTCCATGATCATGAGGTGTTTGAAGAAAGTTTTAGATCATGATCATGCTGAATTTTGCTGAACTTTTGTTGTCACAACAAGGTGCAATCGATTTGCATTTTCGTGCAATAGACTGCATAATGCTGTTTTTTGCCTTGTTTTTGCAAATCGGCCAGTGTGCAATCGACTGGACCTTTTGTGCAATCAACTGCACAGAGGCAGAATTGTGTTTTTGGCTTGTTTTTGGGACTGTTTTGGTTCCTTTTCCATTTTCTCCCCTTTCCTTTTGTTCTTAGCCTTAGATCACATAATTGTGTGGTTTAATTTGGCTTTCTCTTCATCTATTTCTCTTTTCTTTTGATCGATGAAAGTCTTATGAATCTTGTAATTCCTTTGTTGAATTTTGATCAAGACTAGATCGTTACCATTTTTCTTTTCGTGCGGTATTGCTTTCGGATGACGATATACATATCGTTCATCTAGCATGCATTAGCACAAAGAGCTATTGACAAGCCTCATTGAAGGGTAATTACTCCGTAAATTACTCGGCGATTGCTTAACATAGCACAACATTATGTCCCGTATCGGAAAACAACTCAATGTTGATTGATCTTTTGTATTAGGTTCAAAATCTATGAAGCTTGTTGTTGTAGAGGCTTTGATTCTATCAATCTTCTAACAAGTCTTCATTAACCTTGACCTAAGTACACTATTCAATCATTATTGATCACTTACTCTAACAACTAATTACTAACTTCTAACTTCTTTACAATTCCTTCTCGCTCCATATCTCTCTTTTACTTTTATGCAATTTTTTCTTTTGTCTGTTGGACACATGTTTATGCTTCCGGATATTTTTCCTTTGTCCGTTGGACACATGTTTATGCTTCCGCAATTTTTCCTTTGTCCGTTGGACACATGTTTATGCTTATGCCTTTTTCTCTTTGTCCACTTGGACCAAAAACATTAATAAAGGCCAAAACCTCTAAAAAAACTTGTGCTTCTAATCTTGGACTATGGTTACTATCATTTGCAATGGACATGGAATTTTGCACCTAGACCTTGGACTTCAATTCTATTCTTGAATCCTTGGACTTAGAATTAGGACATCCAATGCTATTCTTGGAATCTTGGACTTAGAACTAGGATCTTTTCCCTTTGCTTTGGAATTATGGTTCGAAGACTTTGAAGACTTGTGCTTTTGCTTGGTTTATGGTGTAGATAGCTAGATTTGTGGTTAGATCTTTCTTATCCTTAGCTTTTACTTTATGCTTTAGGATAGTCACTTCTTCTCCACCCCATTCTTCAATTTTCAAAACTCTCTCCCTTTTTCAAAACTTTCTTGATTTCAAAACTTGAATCTCTTTCATAATCAAACCTTGACTTTGTCAAGTGATTTTACTCTTTTCTTTTCATTTCTTAACAAATGCTAAACTACATAAGCATATTGACACCTTTTTCAAAAGACTTTAAAAAACATCAAACTCATCAAACTCTCTTTTTGTGTCCTCGTGCACTTTTTCCTTTAACTTTTTCATAAGTTTAGACATGATTCATTTATTTAAGCGGAATTATTCGCTTGGAAATGACGACTTGTCTTTACATTTAAAATCAACCAAAACAAACAATTTTCATTCTTTGTACCACGAACTACGGGGTTTTGATCCTACATTGCACATCGTGGGTACATAGGCATGAGACGACAAGTTTCTCCAAACACAAAAATCTTAAAAACAATTTCTCTTCTCATCTCCTCAATCACTTTTCAAGCAAACATTTTCAGACCAAAAGCGGTAGATATTTCAAAGGGTTCCTATAGAGTACTATAGACGTTTTGGGTGCTAACACATTTCCATTGCGTAACCAACTCCCCTTACCCAGTCTCTCTTCACTTGTTCTTGTTTAGAGATTGTGTAGGTTTTGTTCGCTCTTTTCTCTTTCCTTTTTGGATAAAATAAAAGTACGGTGGCGACTCTTGCTTTATGAGTTAAGTTAATCAATAGCTTACACCCACGATTTTGCCGCTACACAGGGGTCATACGAGAGAAATATCTAAAATGGCTCATTGACTGTCCTCTTCTCCTAAGGGTGGCTACGTGTGACTGAAATTTTGGTCTGGTAATGCAACTGCATATTTGCTTCCATGATAACTGACACATAACTTGGATCCATTTGTTGTCTAAAAGATCACTTTCTCAACATATATTTCAATGATTATCTATATAGGAGTAATATATAATGGTTTATATATTTTGTAATTTCTCATCAAGCCAAGTCCACATGTTAAATATGAGGATCTGATGTCATTATTCAATTATTCGACAGGTTCAGCAGATGCACCCCTTTTGACTCCTGAAACCAAGCTTACTCCAGAAACCAAGTTTTCAGCTCTAGGGGATGATTCCCTTGACACTGTAAGAATTCAATTGTTGATTACTTGCAATAATGTTTCTTGGATGTTTGTGTTGCTTATGTTATAACTATGGTTTTGATATATTGCAGGTTGAAATAGTGATGGGATTAGAGGAAGAGTTTGCGCTCAATATTGAGGATATTAACTTTGAAAACATCACAACTATTCAAGAAGTAGCTGATTTAATAGAGAAGCTGATTCAAAAGAAAGATGAGGCTTAGCTCTATGGAAAATACATTGAGAGTTGAAGTGCAACTGAGTTAGGATAATCATTTTTTGGCCTGTTATTTTTTGTTTATGCGTATTCTTTAGGAAGGAATTTGATTTATTTTCATTGTAACTTTGTTTAACTTGTTGTTTCTTGCAAGTGGTGACAGAAATGTTTTATAATTTTTTGTCTCAAGAAAAAATAAGTATGTCTTTTGCTTTTTTTTAGCTCAAGATCATTAGTAATGTTTGTCAATTTTTCGTGTTTCAATCCTTGTGCCTAATGTGACTTTTAGAAAGTTTGATCAAGCAAAGAGAGCATTCTTAAGCCAGGTAGAGGTGTGGTGCCTGATGTACATTTATGGCATATGGCAAGAATCTGGATCATAGAGTTAAAGAAAAAATAAATTTACAATGAAAAACATTCATGAATTTAGTAATATAGCTGATCACATAGAATTTAAATTTTCAATAATGATTGAGAAAACTTTCATGAAGTGACATGGGATACAATCAATTAGATCCAAATAAAACTTAATGATGAGATAGTTATTGATTTAAGAACAATTTGTGTCAATGCTCTGATCATTCTATGCCCAAAATTTCATTAACTTTAATTATATTTCAAATAGATAATTTAAGATATAAATGTTTTTACCCGTGCGGACGCATGGGTCTTCTACTAGTTTTTTATAAAAGATGGTCAGAAGGAGAGAGTAATATTTTAATATTTTAGAATAGTATGAAATGAATTAAGTAGAATGACTAATTAACATGGACTAAATTAAATTGATATACCAATAAAGTTGTTATTATTGAAAAAAAAAAGTAATTTATACCCCTTAATACTTTAGAATATCATATAATTTAAGCAAAACAAATGAGAGGGAGAACCATCTTGATGTTGCTCAAGTTATATATTTGAATCTGAGCAGGGAAAGTTATGAGTCAGAGTAGCATGGAATTTCAACAAGTCTACTATACATGGTGAACACTCCATTTTCATATATACCTTCATAATACAGAACTACACTTGTTCCTGGTGTGGATTCACAGTTGGTACCGGTGCTATGGCGAATTGCAGACCCCTATGCTGCCCGGATTGTAGCACAAATGCAACTTGAGTTGCCGCTAGTGCTGCAGCCTCCTATTACACCAAAACACAAAACAATAAGAATATTGTGGGATTACATCTACATTTGTCACATATTTCCCACAAAAGAAACAAGAAGTATGAACAAAATATTGCATTGACACGTATAGTTATATTAAATCGCTTCAACTATTATAAATTACTACCATGGTCTGTGTCGGAGTCATATCTATGTGATAATGGATCATAAAACATAATTTTAAAACTGACACTTACTTGTCTTTGTCGCCGCCGTTGTAAAATACTGATTGCCCAAGCCATGATATAGCAAGGTAGAAGAAAGCCAGCTGCTCGAAGCAAGAAAAGCTGCGGATAATGATCAATTAGCTATGTTTTCTCCATAACATTTTGAAAGTAACACAGCAACTATATGATGCGATGAACTACTTAGCAAATATGAACTCAAGTTACTTACAGAGAAAAAAGTAGATGGATCATCATCCGCATCAGCATCTGTGACGGAAAGAGCGTGCCTCAAGAGTAAAAGGGCCATTAACTGCACCAGATATATACAACGAATCAGGCTTACAATCATGTCCAAGTGTAAAGTGTTTGCCTCCTAGCATAGTCAATGTATATATAAAGCTCATTGAAACTACAATTTCAATTGATTTCGTACAAATTTCAAACATATACGTATCACTTCCAACAGAGGGCTGTGCAGAATCGTATGTCTGGTGGGCATATGCAATTATACAAAAAAAATGTTAAAAATAACTTCATGATTAACGTCTTACAATTAGAGCGGCTGAGCGACAAAATGCAGCTCCATTGGCATTAGAAGCAGCATATCCATCATATTCAGCTTCAAAGAATTGGCGTTCTGCTTCTGCAATTGCCAAGAGCCGAGGATCACGCAAGTCCAAAGGTGTGCCAGAAATTGTCCAGCCTCCACTGCAAAAGTGTTCGCAACTCATTAGTGAGAAAAAAACGTTTCAAACATATTTTCAATAGTATGAAACAGATTGCTTATTCATATAACCCAACCCTCTTTATGAAGACTATCTTAAGATTGAAAGTTTCAGCTTACCCTATATCAATGGTAGTTTCTTCGGGATGTGGACGAGGTGGTGGAGCAGTATAGCCAGGTTCATAGGACTGAGAATTACGTGCACAAAAAGAAAAAACTATCATAAAGGATGAGCACAAAACTAAATTAATAAAGCTGAAGATTTAGAATTCACACTCAAAGAGAGCATATTTGGTTCAAAACAAAGATACCACCATTATCCAATAATAAAGCTATGAGCATTTGTAATAAAAAAAAAGAAGGTATGAGCATTTGTAATAAAAAAAGAAGGTATGAGCATCTGTAATGGTTTTAAATTGAGGCCACAATATTGCCGATGCGACAGTCTCCGCAACCGCATCATCTTTCCACATTAGGAATCGCATCTTCGCACAAGTTTCTTCAAGTATTTTCGTCAAAACTCAAAATTTAGAAAGACAAAACTCAATTTACTTCTGAAAAATCTTAACATTAAGTGTTTTTAACGGTGTATTTTAAACTCTTAATCAAAATTCACGCCGCAATGGCTGTAATGCGCATTGCAGCAACAACGATGACCGCAATCGCAATACCAGCTATCTCAACCACAATTTAAAACCACGCACCTACATACACAAAACCATACAATGTTTTGTAATATATGAAAATTACAGGTAAATGACGCATACCTTAGAACATATTTCACAGGTTGTGTCTCCTTTTTCATTGCACCAGCGTTGGACACACTTTCTATGAGCAAACTGTGCCAAAAAAAACCTTAAAAAATCCCTCAATTCATAAATTAGGAAGACAGAAATAAAATAAAAAAGACAACAATATATCATCAACAACAATGTTTCAAATTACAAAGGCAGTGTTGTATTGCATTTATCACCAATTAATATCGCATCCAACATCAATGATCCCTTTCATTAAATTTGTTAAACACATAAAACATAAAGCTTCATAAACATGGCTTCATCCAAAACGGTATCCAGAAATTGCTAACCTAAACTAGGCAGAGCCTCCAAAAACCAATGACAAACTTAAGATGACCATAGGCATAACATACATTGGTTCTTATATACAAAAACTTTTGTCACAGTTAAATTTTCTTTCCACGCATTTCCACATTCATCCAACAACATTTTATTTTCCAATTACCACCAAGACATGAAATCAACAAAAAAAAAAAAAAAAACAGAAATGCACCTTCAGACTCCCGCTACAGGCGCAAGGATTCTCCAGATTATTGATACTATCCTCCTCTTGACAAATCCTGCACTCCCCCATCTGCAACAGCGGCTCCTCCTCACCGTCATCCTCCTCTGAAGAACCAGAAGGCCCCGCCGGCGCTTCATTGACCGGAGTCACTGGCTCAGGAGCCGGCTCCGCCGGATGCTGAGCCAGATGCTCAACCGGCATGGGCCTAACCAGCCGGTCCACAAACAACACCAAATGATCGCTCATTGATCCTTCTTATTTAATTTTTTTATCAATTTAATTATTCAATTCAATTCAATTCAAATATAATCTAAAATAAAAATCACAAAATTTCAAACTAGAAAAAAAGATGAGAATGAAGAATTAAAACTGGTGGAGATCGGGCGGTGAATCGGCAGATCCCAAGGAAATGAGGGAATCTGAGACTCACCGAAGAGAAAAGGAAGAGAGGGAACAAAGAGGAGTTTATAGAGCGAGATAGAAGGGAAGAGAGAGAATGTGAGAGAAAATTATATTCGGCGTATATATAGGGAAGATAACATTGTGGTGATGGTGTTGCTTTCATTGTTTCGGTGGAGCTTTGTGGAATTAGAATATGGAATTTGAGAACGTTGAGAAGGGTAAAAAAGGCATTTTGTGAGGTTTGTGTACGTTGACGATGTGTTGGTTGTTGTTAGTTGCCGCGTAAATGACCCGTTAGACTTGGGGTCGGGGTCGGGAATTACGTCACAGAGGACAGCTTCGCATTTTCTCCTTTTTGGCATTATTATCATTCATTTAGATTAAGCAAGTTTATCTAAGTGTAAATATTAATTTTTTTAGGTTTAATATTCTTTTTGGTCCTCTAACTATAGGGATAGGTCCAATTAGGTCTTTTTTCTTTTAAAAGTAGGCTAAAATACAGTTTTGGTCCCCCTGTTTTTCAAAATTCACAGTTTTGGTCCCCCTGTTTTTTTTTTAACAGTTTTGGTCCCCCACCCCTCACTGTTCATGTACGGACGCGTACTGTTCATGTACGGACAAGTTACTGTTCATCACTTTTTTTGAGCCAAAATTGGGGTGGGGGACCAAAACTGTTAAAAAAAAACAGGGGGACCAAAACTGTAAATTTTGAAAAATAGGGGGACCAAAACTGTATTTTAGCCTTAAAAGTATGACGTTAGAAATTAAGGACGTGACAACTGAGTTGACGACAGACAAGACGTGGCAGCTGAGGTGGCAGAACGATTTTTTATTATTACATTTAATAATTAATTTTTACACACTTGAATATAAAATAATTGGGCCCATGTTCTTTAGAGCACTAGCCCAATTATTAAGTTTTATTATTATAGTGTTAAAAGTGCTTTATAAACACTTGAAATTATTACTACACATTCAATGTGGGACTTCAATAGGAAAACTCCACAAGTCATAAGCTCAACAAAAACTACATCATTATCAGTAGCATCCATCAAGAAGAATAAGGTCAGTTAATAGGATCCACTTTCGATTCCAACAAAGACACATGTTTGTATTCATTCATTTTCAAATGGTTGAGAGATCTGACCACATCTCAATCACACGCTGCTGGAAGGAAACTGAAAAGCAATCAATTTGCAAAGTCATAAAAGCCATAGAACAGGCATAACGGAAATAGAAATTCATTCAATACACACTATAACATTTCCAAATCAGGTACAGCAAGTGTGAATCAAATATTCATGAATAAATTAGACGAAAATATCAGAATGAATTGACAGCAAAAAGTGGTTCCTACTGATGCAGGTAATGTTGAATGTGCAATATAATCATTTGTTCTTTATTGATTTTCTGTTAAAGGCAATGTCATAGATCCTGTTTTACATACTACTAGAACATTTAGTGTACCAGAGCAATCCATAGGATTTTAGTCTAGTAATAGCATTGAATGATTTTTATTTATCATGCAGATTTATCATGCAGAATTACATTAAATGAATTTGATAATGATTGAATTTGATAATGATTGAGTTATAATTTTACAAGTTTTTCTCTATATGATGGGAAGCTTGTCTCTTCTTTATCATCCTTTGGTCAAATTCTTATATACATGAAAAGTTCCTTGGGCATGTAAGTTTGAGATATTTGTTTTGAACGAGTGATTTCCATATGTTTCAAAGATTTCCATTCTCGATATTTCCATGTATAGTTCAATGGCCGAGTGTGATGTAGTTGCATAATGAGGAAGATAACAAATGCTCATCACAACATAAACTCTGAACAAAATCTTTCCATGGTTTGTTTGCTTCCAAAACTTTCCAATTTCATTTTCAATTTTCCATTACTGTCATGTGGGTATATTTTCATTCATTTTCAACTCATGTGGATTAATGCTTGAATTTTGTCGCGGGAATCACCAGGGTGTCTTGTATTAGTTTCTGAAGTTATTAATCATAACATGATTTGTATGTTCCTCAAAAACAGAAAGTTGTCCCTGATGGTAACCAAAAGCTTTTGGTTTGTCAATTTTTTTCCTGTGAATGATTCCAATGCATACCAACAACTGACCCTTGTTCCTGCTTGCCTTCTAGTAGTTAATGATTTCCTTATTGCTTTTGCAGAATTCGGTGACGTCCTCGAAGATTAGTCTCAACACACTGAGATTAATCCCAGAAATATTGAGGCAGATATTGAAGAAGATGGAAAGGCGGATGACACTGAATTAGATTATGTGGAGGAAAAGTCACGTTTTGGTGGAGAAAGTATATGGTCGTGTTTGGTCTTGAAATCTTGTACTGAGTTATTGACGACAAACATTTCAAATCTTCAAAACTTGGACAAGAATGTTTACGGTCCATACAAGATAAGTAACTTGCTGACTTTGCACCATATGTAATTGTTTTTGTGGCTGTGATGGATTCAAATGCTTCAGAGCAATCTTGAAGGTGGATAAGGATAATATTTGGCACATGCTCAGAGACAATTAGATGATCATGAAGTTTCTACCATCAACAAGTCTTTGGTGGCAGTGCGTGAAGTGCTACCACATGACTTGCAGATACTTTAATATTTGCTTTGTTTGAGTCCTACATCGAAATTTAAGTAAAAAACATTAGTGTTTATAAACAACTTGTTCACACATTACCAATAAAGCTTGACTAATGGGTTGCTATTACAAAGAATATGGGCTTTAGGCCCAAATATTTTATATTAGAGTTTGTGAAAATAAAATATCAATAAAATATTTAATTATTAAATGTAATAATATAAACCGTGCCACATCCCCGTTCAAAAACATACACATCAGCACATTCATGCCATGTCATCAACATTTGAAGTGAAATTTTAACTTTTCTAACGGCGAGGACAAACGTGGACCTATTTAAAAACGTATGGGACCAATTTGAAACTTTTAAAAGAAAGAGGACCTAATTGGACCTACCCCTATAATTAGAGGACCAAAAAGGGTATTAAGCCATTTTTTTATAAACAAATATTTCAAAATTGTAAGAAGTCTCGAGACATAAACAAATAAGAAAAGTATGAATTTTGATTTTTGGAATAGATTTCTTGATGTGATGCATCATAATTAGAAGTGACAAATGAATATGTCTGTGTTTAAATCTGGCTAGCAAAAGTCTAAAAAAAACGGGGCAGGACCAAGTGGACATATTTAATGCTACGTGCCTAAAACGTTAGTTTGTTTTGCAAAAAAAAAAGTAAGTGCAGGGCAGGCGGGCCCGCAGGCATTGCATCTTCTACTATCAACCCTTCAAAAGTTGATTGTATGCCTTGACCATTTTGCCTTTTTTAGATTTTTATTTTTCACATCATTTTGGACATTATCGTAACTAACAAAATCACTAAAATAAATCAGCTCTTGTAATTCATTATACACAAGTATTTCAGGAGTGACTTACATTATTAGAAATTATAATAAATTTATTACATATTAGACTTTGGAATTGTCTCATTTTATTAAATAAAGTAAGAGAAATACTAGCATCATCAAGTTGAGAAAAAATATCATTTCCTGTTTTTGTATCAATTCATAATGTT
Organism: Lathyrus tuberosus; assembly: GCA_022829125.1. Lineage (NCBI taxonomy): Eukaryota > Viridiplantae > Streptophyta > Magnoliopsida > Fabales > Fabaceae > Lathyrus > Lathyrus tuberosus. The sequence goes on along the minus strand of JALAZF010000020.1, from coordinate 5,820,403 downwards.
TAATTCAACTGAGCAAATTGGGACCTTATGTCCTAAGCTTAAATGGTTTAGACAAGTTGAATGAGGAGGACGTTGGAAACCTCGAGTCTTTGATTACTATTGAAGAATTCATTTATAAAAATTGGATTTTTTTTAAGAATATGAAAAAAAAAATTGTGTGTAAAATTCATTTATAAAAACTGGATTTTTAAGTCAAAACCCGGTTTTAGCTTAAAAACCAGTTGTAAGAAAATGAATATCTAGTTTTAAAAACTGGATTTTTATATCCAAATTCGATTTTAAGTTGAAAACCGGTTATGAAATATATAACCGGTTATAAAATTTGGTTATGAATATAATAATCGGTTAAGATAAATGGTTTTATATTGGATATGGATTGATTATGTGAATAAACCAACGTTGAGCATCCCTAATGGTAATGATGTTATTTTATGGATGAGTTTTTTTGTGTGTGGAAGAGTGTAAAGATGTTTAATGGTTATGTTGTTTATGTGTTCATGGTGGTGGTATAGTAAGAGATGAAGATGGTTATGGTATGTGGTGAGAAAGTTGTATTGTTGTAGTTTTATGATACGGTTATTTATAGAGTCTAGAGATGTTCATGGACGGTTAATTTTCATAACCAATTCATAACCATAAATAATTCACATGTTATAACCGGTTATTAAAACCAATTGTTATAACCGATTTTCATTTTTTAAAATGGTTATAAACTGGTTATATTCATAACCAATTTTATAATTAGTTTTGATTTTATTTTATTTTAAAATTATTTTTTTTAAAAAATAATATTTTTTAAGAAAAAATATTTATGTTTAAAAATAAAAAATTGTTTTTTTTAATTTTTGGAAAAAAAAAATATACTTTTTATTTTTAAAAAATCATTTTTTCAAATTTTTTGGAAAAAAAATTATTTACTGAATTTTCAAAAAAAAAATAATTTTATTTTCAAAAAGATATATTTTTTTAAAAAATAATTTTTTTCAAAAATATATTTTCTTTTAGAAAAAATATTTTTTTTTCAAAAAAAAAAATATTTTTAAGAAAAATTTCAAAGTTTTTTGTTATAAAAAAAATTGACTAATTTAGTTTTTATTTTAGATATAGATGTCGAAATTATGGATTTGGTTAAAATCATATTAAAAAATATCTAAAATATGGATTTGATTAAAACCATACTAATAATTAACCGATTTTTAATAACCGAATTTAAATATAGATATGGATTATTTAAATAACCGGTTTATTTGAGCAAGAGTCTACCAAAATAATGGAAGAAGGTGGAAATTGATAAAAAATGGTGGAGGTTGTGTTTAGTATAAGAATGAAGGTATGAAAAATGGTGAATATTTGAGATGTGAGGTGTTGAAGTAGTGCAGTGTAAGAGGGACCCCTTCATGCGTAGTGTCTATATTGTATGAATGAAGGAGATATGAAGTATGTGTGTATGTGATAGCTATGACGAAGTTTGGCTACTCTTTTAAAAATGGAGAGAATCCCAATAAAATAAAGTGGTGGGAGAGGTTTTTAGAGTATGCAGGCATGCCTGATGTATTATCATAAATTGTGGAAAAGAAACAAACAAGAGAAAAAAAAATTTAATATTAAAAAAGAAAAAGATAAAATAAATTAAAATAAAATAAACCATATTAATAAAATAAAAATATAAAATCTGATTAAAATAAAAAAAAAATTATTAATTGAAAATAGATATAAAAAACGGTAAAAAGAGAATAATTGATTCATTTGTGTTTTAATGTCTCAATGAATTTGCTCCATTCGTGTTTGGTTTCTATTAAATCTCAAGTATCTGGCAGCATTTTGTGCGGGTAAATGCAGCAGGCGCGGTGGAATTGTTTTTTGGCAGGAGTCTCTCATAATCTTTTGTGGTTTTTTCTTTGTTTTTGTTTCTGGTAGTTGTGGTTGTGTGTTTGTTATTATTAGTGTTGATTCTTGTTGCTGATATTTTGATTAATTTTCTGTTTAGTGTTGATCTCTGTAACTGTTAGCACTCCTTGTGCATTTTTAATTCAATTTGGCTTATTCAAAAAAAAAAATGGACTGGTATCGAAGTGCTCGAAAAAATAAAATGAGTACACCAAAATGATCAGCGCAAAATATACGATTCGGAAAAATACAGCGTATGGTCAAATTTTAAAATAAATTTTACTCGATTAAATGACTTAAACTGTCTATATATGCGATCGAAAAGTGGTCAAAAAATTTAAATGAGCATGCCAGGTTAAAATACACAAAACGTAGATTAATATCACTGATGTTTGCAAGCTCGATTTTAAAATTTTCCGTCCACTGATTTCACGCACACTTGACTTTTGGTTTGACCGAATCAGCTGTAATTCAAACAAGTTCATTCCAACTGATAAATTGAGTATTATGAAAGATGAAATGCATGATAAATTATGCAGATGATGCAAAAATACGTGGGATCTTAGAGTAAAAAATTAGGGTATGACACTTATGTATAGTTGTTATTCTAAATGGCATACTAAATATATTGTTACAACTATGGAATTCTTAGAAGAACAAAAACACATTTATTTTGAAATCATGGAAGCTGTAGAAAGACAAAATGGTGGAGTGTTTTTTTATATGGCTATGGTGGAACAGGTAAAACTTTTATGTGGAACACTTTGGCAGTTGCGTTTTGTTCAAAAAGAAAAATTGTCTTGCCTATTGCCTCAAGTAGGATTGGAAGTTTGTTGTTACCAGGGGGAAGAACAGCTCATTCAAGATTTAAGATTCTTGTCCCTACTTTAGAATCTTCAATTTGCAACATTGACAAAAAGGATAATCTTGCTGAGCTTTTAAAGTTGACAGATCTTATTATATGGGATGAGGCTCCAATGACAAACAAGTTTTGCTTTGAGGCTCTTGATAAGTCTTTAAAAGACATAATGAGTGAAATTCCTCAAGCTTCTAAGAAACTTTTTGGAGGCAAAGTAGTAGTTTTTGGTGGTGATTTTAGATAAATTCTGCCTGTTGTCCCAAGAGGTAGTAGATCTGATATTATTAATGCAACAATCAATGCTTCTTACATTTGGGATGAGTGTAGGATCCTCAAGCTTACAAAAAACATGCGATTGCAAAGTGGTGCAAGTACTTATAACAAAAAGGAAGTCCGCATATTTTCAAAGTGGATATTGAAAATTGGATAAGGTGCCATGTCTGAGCCTAACGATGGTTATGTTGACCTTTCAATTCCTGATGAGTTTCTAATTTTTCACATCCTATTGAGGCTATTGTTGAGAGTACCTATCCTAACATCATTCATAACTACCATGATCCCAATTATCTGTAAAGTCGTGCAATATTGGTTTCAACAATTGAGGTTGTCGATGACATTAATCAATACATCACAAATCTTCTTCCAAGTATTATACATGTTGTTTCATTGTTTTAATTATAATACTGCACTATACACTATACTTTCCATTAATTTTTTTACATTGCTATGTTGTTTTAATTTTCTAGGAGAAGAAAAAGAATACTTTAGTAGTGATTCTATAGACAGATTTGCAGCTACAGACTTTGATGCTTTTGAGCACTTGACTCTTGATTTTCTAAATGCTCTGAAAACTTACAGTTTACCTAATCATTCGATCAAGTTGAAGGTTGGTGCCACTATTATGTTGATGCAGAACTTGGATCAATCTGAAGGCTTATGCAATGGAACAAGACTAACTGTAACAAGGTTTGTTAATCAAGTCATTGAAGCTAAGATCATTTCTGAGAAGAATTTAGGTAACATCATTTATATTCCTAGAATGTCTTTGTCCTGTCACAATCACCATGGCCATTTAAGTTGGTGAGAAGACAATTTCCAATTATTGTTTCTTTTGCTATGACAATTAATAAATCTCAAGGGAAATCTATAGACAATGTTGAATTATACCTACCAAAGGATGTTTTTAGTCATGGTCAATTGTATGTCGTAATGTCTCGTGTTAAGACTATAGAAGGTCTTAAAATTTTGATTCATGACAAAGACAACAATGCAACAACAAGTACCAATAACGTTGTATTCAAGGAGGTTTTTCACAACATTTAATAGGTAGACCATTCAAATTCTTTACTACCATAAAGTATTAAATTCTAAATATGGTTGTTTTTTTATATAGCTTAAATCATTTTGTTTTCAGGTGGAATTGTTGATGTCAAATTGAATACTCATGATCCTTTTGTAACCTTTTTTTTTTTTTGTGCAAGACATGTTGATTTTGCAATATTTTTTTTATCAAAACTTTGATATTATTCATATGTTGGATACTTTGGATACACTTTTCTTAAATGCAATTCAAATCATTTTACTTTCAATTTCTATTTCATTGATCTTACTTATGCTTTCTATATTCATTTTAGCATTTCATAAATAATACTCGTGCCCGCAAAAACTCGCATAAAAAACGGGACGGGACTGACGAACTCATTAGAGGGTGCAGGCTTAAAACTTTGATCCACCCCGCACTAAAGTGCGAGCAAAACAGACATGCCCAACAGATCTAATAAATAACATGTGTATACTCTTCAACCTGACTATTTGTATCATCTACTATCTTTTAATAAAACTTCTTTAAATGAGTCTTTCTTTACAAAAATTGGTTTAGTTTTTGATAGCTCATATAAATAGGTTTTGAGACATAAAGTGTCCTATTTATTATTTTTTTTCCTTCTTTGATGGCTTATTAATATGGTGTGCACGGCGTTTTTATAACGAGTTTCCAATAGCGTGACAAAAAGAGCTAAACGAAGGAAGTCTTTCATATTCTATATGAATATTAAAAGCATAGTCTTCCCTTTCATAAAAAATAAAATTAGACAAATAGTCTTACAAATCAAGGTCCACCAAAATTCTTGCAAAATATTCAAACTCTTATTGTTAGTTACATTCTTTAAGGTAAGAGGGATATCATTACTTTTTCTATTGTAAAAAATAATTTATTGTCTCTAAAATTCAAAAGGAAGACAATGTATTTTAAACTTACTTTAGACATTAGTATTTTAACTAAATCTAGATTTAATCTGTCGTCTCTAAATTCAAAAGGAAGACAATGCATTATAACCTTACATTTGTTTTTAAGTCTAATCCCCAAGGATTGGTCTAACGGTGAAGGCTTGGAGAGTGTGTTCCTCTCAAAGTCCTGAGTTTGAATTCTACTAAGTGCTAACAATCATTGTGTTGGACCAGTCCATACAAAGCTTTGCTCTAACTTTAAACAGGACCCCTGCTAGTAGACTGTAGGATTGGTGCTCTTGAATTAGTCGGTCGCAAATGCTGAATACCAATATTTCAAAAAAAAAATCTAGATTTAAGTCTAATGTCCATGTGGATACGCAAAGAATACTTGGAGAAAGTATCCAAGAACCTAATACTAAAGCCCTTCATGTCCTCGATAGATTAAAAATGAAAACAATACCCTTATCCATCGGTGTGAAAGAGCATTTTTCAAAAACACTTCAAAGAACATTTAGGGTGTGTTTGGTTCGGAGTAGATGGAGGGGAGGGGAGGGAAGGGGAGGGGAAAAATTTAATTAAATATGTTTGGTTCAAATTTTAGGAGGGGAGGGGAGGGAATGGGAGGGGAGTAAAATCCCTCCAAAACACATTTTTTGCTTCCCTCCAAATTGGGGGGATTTGGAGGGGAAGGGAGGGAAAGTGAGTTTTGATAATTAAAAAATTATTATATTTACTAAAATATCCTCAATTTAATTTTAATATTTCAATTTTTTTTTCTTGTTACTATTTCTCTTCTGTGTGATTTTTCGATTGCTTCCATCAATTTATTTTAATCATTCTCCAACTTCAAATTATTTATAGTTTTTTACTTAATATAAATCATAATCATTATAGTTTTTTTTTATAAAAAAAAATGTTTAGTTATATTCGTTTTTTTCTTCTAATTTTATTATGCAAATATCATATTTTCTTTTAGGGTTAAATAAGTATTAGGTCCCTGAAAATAACTCAACTTTGAGGTTTAGTCCCTAAAAAAATTTCCTTCAAGGTTTGGTCCTCCTAAAGTTTTCCATTTCTAACTCTAATCCCTCCCGTTAGTTTTCACTAACGGCGGATGACGTGGCGTGCCATGTGTGCATTGACCAGTCAAAAAATAATTTTTTATATTAAATTTATTCTCCTCCTTCTCTCTCTCACTCATCTTCTTCTTTCCCTCTCCACCTTTTTCTCTACCCTCATTTCTCTTTCTCTCTCTCATTTCTCTCTCTCTTTCTCTCTCTCTCTCTCTCTCTCTCTCTCTCTCATTTCTCTTTCTCTCTCTCTCTCTCATTGATCACGTTTTCTAGTTGTAGTTCTGTTTTTAATGCTTTTATCAACGATACGTTAGAACCATGTTGTTCTTCCAAACTCCATATTCTGTTTAACACTTTTAACAATTCTGTAGATGTTTTGAGAGTATAATGTGGCTTCCCAATCCTTCCCTTGAAGTCCAAAGAACTAATAGGAGTGGCTGCAGGATTATATGGTGTCATCTGCAACCCAAGAAAAGGCAAACAATAGAAGCAATGAAGTATTGCATATTGAACCAGATTATGCACAGTAAATTTACATGTACAATGACAACTTTGAAATTTTGATATAAAAAAATTTGGGGACATAAAAAATATTCAATTTTTAGATCTGAAATGGTATTTTGGCACCAAACAAAACTGCAATACAGCTGTTACTGGTTTGTTTTGTTTTGTGTGCCAGTATCTTGAAGAAGAAAAATATTATAACCAGATTTCTCAATATGATGGTGATTTCTTAGTAGTCCTAATAGTCTTATTTCTTCCAAGGTAATGTACCATGTTAAATCATGATTCAAAATGCAATCAGTCTTTACTTTGCAATTGCAATTGCCTTGCATTCATGTAAAACATAAGATGCCAAAATGGCACATCCCTCCAAAAGAAAAATTGTGTTTACTTGCATGGAAATTGTCATGGTTCTTCTTATACTTTTTGTTCTAAAAGTGTTGGTCTAAAAAAAAAAGAAGGTGTGAGCTGGGGTTGGGGACAAGGTTGATGCTTACCTCCATGGAACTACCATAACTTGCAGGAGATAGAGGTTGCAGTGCATGGTTGTTTCTCTCAATTGCCCGATGATGTTGCATCAGCGATGCTGTAACATGCCTCCTCAAACTGCTTGCACTAGCTGGCTGATGAAAGAGCACTAAAATATCAGTTTACTCGAACTCTAGGTAAGTCTCTATCAAAATGGTTAAAATCAGCTAGAAATCACAAAAATGACACGAGACAAATACAATATATGCAGACATAGAGCCGCCGCATATTTTATAAATTATATGACCTGACACTGTTACAAATTACAAGTGAAAAAATATTCAATATGTTTGAAAAAATATAAGTGAAAAAATTACAAAATACCATTAGAAATATCCAATATGTTTGACAAATGCCTATTTCTATCCGACAAAGATATCATATATGACACAGTGCATGCTTCATAGAATGCCAATGAAAACTGTTGAGCGAACACTTGCATAAGATATGTGACTCGATATAACACCGGACACCTCCTTTGCAGAAAGCTGGCTCCATTTGGGATATTAGATGCATGTATGTTGTAAAGTGGCTACAACAATTGAGAATTTTTTTGGGTTTCATAAAACATTACACCACTTACATTTTAAGCATGTTGTATGAAAATAACCAGTATGTTGTAGGCTCACTTAAATATCCTTAAATTCATGATTATATAAGAATATATACAAGCCTATGCAAGTCTACTCAAGTAACGAAGAAAATGTATATATTTAGGGACAGGTAGTAGAGAATAAAATCAAATAAAGGTTACACAACAATCTCATACTAGAACAAAAATCAAATAAGAGAATATTAAAGTGAAAGAATTTACTCTCCCTTCTTTTTCCCTCAAACTCCTCTTACACAAACATATCCCTTAGTGCATAATGCGTGGTGACTGAACTGTGTGCATGTTATGATTGAGAGCAACTCTAGCTAATTCACTTTTAAAAAGTGTTGTTGAATTTCGACCATGGCAGATGATGGAATTTCAACACACAGGCATAGAGAAGCGACCATGGCAGATACATGGACAACAGAATTTAATGAGAGAGAGAGAAAGAGAGAGAGAAATGAGAGAGAGAAAGAGAAATGAGAGTAGAGAAAAAGGTAGAGAGGGAAAGAAGAAGAGGAGTGAGATAGAGAAGGAGGAGAATAAATTTAATATAAAAAAGTATTTTTTGACTGGTCAATGCACACATGGCACGCCACGTCATCTGCCGTTAGTGAAAACTAACGGGAGGGATTAGAGTTAGAAACAGAAAACTTTAGGAGGACCAAACCTTGAAGGAAATTTTTTTAGGGACTAAACCTCAAAGTTGGGTTATTTTCAGGGACCTAATACTTATTTAACCCTTTCTTTTATATCAAATTTTAAACCATTTATTTTATTAAACATTTTAAACCATTAATATTTAATAATAATTTATTTTATGTATTTGTTTTGTTAAATGATTCATCACGTTGTTATCATCATATAGTTTAATTTATGTTGAAGAGTTATAATCTGAATCAAGTGTACTCAATTTTTTAATGTTATGGGATAAATAAATAATTTTTTAGTCAATCAATATTAGAAATTTTATCACAAAAAAAAACATGCATAAATTTTTCACATTTGAATATCATATCACTTATATAAGATCATAAGAATAAAAATGTAAATTATTAATAATGTCATTCTCCGATCGGTACCCGTGCAAAAGCAAGGGTATCCCACTAGTTATCCCACTAGTTAAAATCAATTCTTCTATATTTTCTTCTATATTTTCTATTTAAAATCAAGGGTATCCCACTAGTTAAAATCAATTCTTTTTTTCTTCTATATTTTCTATTTAAAATCAATTCTTTCTCAGCAACAATGTCATTCTCCGATCGGTACCCGTGCAAAAGCAAGGGTATCCCACTAGTTATACGGGAAATGGAGATAGTGGATATTTCCAATATGTGTCATACCAAAAATAAAATTCAAAAGAAGATCCATCGACAAATTTTTTATCACATGTTGATTTCTAGCACTTGATCTACTGAAAATAACTCATTAAAATTATTGGCACAATTGTGGTCCTTCACTAGTGATAATTACTTAGTTTCTTTTCTCTACAGATTTATTTTTTACAAAGAACAAACGATCGGATACTTAATTCTAAAGTCTCCTCATAACTAGAAACAAATCCAAGCATTCAAAAACATGAAGTATACTCGTCATCGTCTTTGTTGTGAATTGATGTCGTCAAGAACAAACTAAAATATGAGAAAAAGATTGAGTTTCTTGAACAAACACAAGAAACCCTATTAGATTTATAAAAGGGAGCGAAGAAGGAAAAAGAAGAACAAGAATTGGTTGAAACTGTTTTTCTATTCACTTACTTAATAAGGGTTCAAAGATTACAAGTGAATACAAACAATTAACCTCTCTCAACAATCTGAGAGAACAAGTCTATTTATAGACTATTAAGCTAACTTAGGATACAAGCTAACTTAACAATTAGGCTTAGAAAAAAGGTCTTATTCGACATACTAACTTAAATTACAAGTTAATATATTTCGACATTATGCTCGAACAGACTTCGACTACAACATACAGAACTCATGTCAAACCATGTAGCTACCCTTGTCGACACTAGAGTTCAATCCAAATACCACAAATCTCCACCTTGGAACAAACTCTATAACAAGAGAACAAACTATCTTTCATCTTGTAGCTTTATCAACTGCATACAGTGGAAAAACTTGTTACTTGACAATGTCTTGGTGATCATATCAACAACATTGTCATCAGTCGAAACTTTCAGCACTTAGACTTCTCTATGCTCAATTATCTCTCTGATAAAGTGCAGCCTCACATCGATGTGCTTGGTTCGCTCATGATAGGTTGAATTCTTCATCATGTGTATTGCGCTTTGATTATCACTTTTAACAGCAACAACTCGACCTTGAAGTTTCAATTCCTTAGCAAATCCTTCAAGCCACAATGCTTATTTTAAAGCTTCAGTGAGGGTGATATACTATGCTTCAGTGGTTGATAAGGCAACAAACTTATGAAGTGTTTCTTTCCAACTGATTGTTATACCAAACATAGTGAACACATATCCAGAAATAAATTTTCTGGAATTCATATAACCTGCATAATCAGAGTCGATAAATCCTTCGATTTCGACTTTGCTATCATCACCACAACCTCCACCATAAATCAGGACTCGGCTCAGAGAACCAGTTATGTACCTAAGAATCCACTTTAATGCTTGCCAGTGCGCTTTCCCAGGATTGGCCATATACCTGGTTACAAGGCTCACTCCGTATGCTATGTCTGGCCTCGTACAGACCATAACATACATCAAAGAACCTACTATACTAGCATATGAAATGCTATTCATATAGGCTCTTTCGACTTCAGTACTAGGACTTTGAGTCATACTCAGCTTGTACTGAGGATTTGTCAGTGTTAGAACATACTTTGAATTCGACATACCAAACTTGTAGAGAATATTTCTTTAGATATGTCTCTTAAGATAAGCATAATCTCGTCTACTTTCTATCTCTCTGAATGTCAATCCCAAGAATTCTAGAGGCAGCTCCTAGATCCTTTATGCCGAACTCCTTATTGAGTTCAGACTTCACCTTCATAACATCTTCTACACTGTTGCTTGCTATAAGGATGTCATCCACATAAAGCAAAAAAATAACAAGTGAATTTCTAGGTCGAAATCTGAAGTAAACACAGTGGTCGAACTGGCTCCTAGTGAAACCAATGTGTGCCATGAACTTGTTGAATCTCCTATTTCATTATCGAGGAGATTGTTTCAAGCCATACAAGGACCTATTCAGCTTGCACAAATAATCTTCCTTTCCCTTTTCTACATACCCTTCAGGTTACCTCATCAAGATTGTTTCATCTAGATCACCATACAGGAGGCTGTCTACACATCCATCTGTTCAAGTTCTAGGTCGAACTTTACCTCAATGGCTAACAACATTCTAATGGATATATGCTTTACAGCAGGTGAGAACACATCATTAAAGTCGGAACCTTCTTTCTGAGTGAAACCCCTAGCAACCAACCTTGCCTTAAAACGCTTCGACATCACTCTTTCGATTCTTTCCTTAACCTTGAAGATCCACTTACAACTGACTAACCTGGCCCCTGCAGGTTTCTCGATCAGCTCCCAAGTGTTATTATCATGGAGAGATTTCATCTCATCATCCATGGCTTTCAGCCATCTAGTCTTATCTCGACTCCTCATAACTTCCTTATAGTCTCTAGTTTCTTCGTCAAGAACCTCACTTGCAGAGATTAAGACATAAGCTATGAGATCTGCATAACCAATTCTCTGAGGTGGCTTGATGACTCTTCTTGACCCGTTTTTTGCCAGTAGGTAGTCATTATTAGTCTCCTCATCTTCGACAGCAACTTCTACTTCTTCTTCGACTTCATATGGGTCATGCTATTCAGCATCACTATGCTCCACCTCAATAGGAATCTCTTCTTATTCCAGCTCTTCTTAAGAGATCTACGAACTTCGACCAATGTCATCTATTTTCTTGAAATCCATCTCAACTTCATTGAAAACTACATTCGACTTGTGATACACCTCCTGTGACCAGGCTGTAGGCACCAGAACCTATAAGCTTCGACTCCTTCAGGGTATCCAAGGAACATACATCTCAGAGCTCTAGGTTTGACCTTGTCTTGCCTAATATGAGTATAGGCTAAACAACCAAATACTCTAAGTCTGTCGAGACTTGCTGGATGTCCCGACCAGACTTCTTCAGGTATCTTCATTCCCAAGGCTGTCAAGGGACACCTATTTAACAAGTATGCTACAGTCGCAGCAGCTTCTGCCCAAAACACCTTCTTCAATTCTGTACTTACCAACATGCACCTCATCCTTTCTAGAATGGTTTGGTTAAACCTTTTAGTCAAACCATTTTTTTGGGGAGTCCATGCAGTAGTTTTGGGCCTTATAATACCGTACGCAACACAATAGGTGTTGAAAGCCTTATTACAAAATTCAAGATCATTGTCGGTCCTCAACCTCTTGACCTTCCTCCCAGTTTGGTTTTCAACCAGAGCCTTCCAACTTTTGAACTTTTCAAAAGTTTCATCCTTAGTCTTCTGGATGAATACCCATAACTTTCTGGAGTAATCATCAACTATGGATAGAAAATACTTTGCACCTTAGTGTGAAGGATTCCTTGTAGGCCCCCAAAGATCGGCATGAATGTAATCAAGGGATCCATGTGTTCTTTGTTTACCTTTGATAAACTTCATTCTACAGGATTTGCCAAATACATAAGGTTCCCAAAAATTCAGTTTTTCGACCTTGTCACCACCCAACAGAATTTATTTAGACAATTCTACCAGGTCTCTTTCACTGATATGGCCAGGTCTCTTGTGCCATAGCTCAGTCTTTGACACAGGTTTCGTGGATTCAACATCTACTGAACCACTTACAACCTCATCCTCAAGGGTATACAAGCCATGTTTCTCACGCCTCTCAAGACTTTCTTTGACCCCTTCATTACCCTTAGGATGTTTTGTTCTCCTTTGAAAACATATCATTCCTTGTCGAATTTAGCAAGAGAAATAAAATTCATCTTAAGATCAGGTACATACCTAACATCAGTCAATAGCATTATTGACTCATCACATAGCTTGAATCTCACAGATCTAATACCTATAATTTTGCAAGCTTTGTTATTTCCCAGCATCACTGATCCACCATCTTGATCACACAATTCCTCAAACACGTCTTTGTTTGGAGTTATGTGACAAGTACACCCTAAATCCATAATCCACTCCTTGCTAGAGTCACTGCTTTAATCCATTAGGACATCAGATGATTCATAACCATCTTGCATAATGGCTGCATTACCATTATCCTTTCCACCATGATTGTTCAGTCGATCAGGGCATACTTTCCTTGTATGACCCTTCTTCTTACAATGATAACACTTAATAGTAGGAGCATTACCACCATAAGAATTTTTTAGAACTTTACCCTTCTTTTTCTCAAACCTACCATCTTTCTTCAAGAATTTCCCCTTAACGGACAAACCTTCACCAACAGAAGATGGCTTGTGCTCCTTTCGTTCGTTCAAATCCTTAGAATACAAGGCAGATTGAACATCTTCAAAGGTTAATGACTCTCTTCCATACAAGAGAGTTTCTTTGAAGTGAGCATGAGACTTAGGTAAAGAACACAACAACAATAATGCTTGATCTTCATCATCAATCTTGACCTCGATATTCTTAAGATCAATAATCAACTTGTTGAACATATCCAGCTGCTCAGCCAAGACTTTGTCTTCACTCATCTTGAATGAATACAAAGCTTGCTTCAGGTATGTCGCGGTGAGAATCGGATATCAAGCTATTAAATTAACTTGAATCACAAATCTTTGAAATTCACCACCGGGCTTTGATTTATCCAAAGGAAAGGGTAAGGATTGAAGAAAACACTAAGTGCGCTATGTAACAATAATGCAAGAGATCTAAGGTTAGGGGGTTGGTTATACCTAGGGAATGTGTTAGCATCCTAAGTATCTAAAGTACTCTACATGAACCTCTTGTTTTATTTTTGTTATGTTAAAGTTTGCTTGCTAAAGAAAAAGTGCTAAGGTAAAGACCTATGGGTTTATTTACGAAGTATGCTCGCCAAGACATCGGATCTCGTTCCTACGTATTCTGACGGGAATGGAATCAGAGAATTCGTAGTTCCCCTCAATAAGGGTGAGGAACTCTTGACTGGGGTCAAGGTTCCAAAGGGAAGAGGTAAGTGTCCATGGCAAGACACCTACATAGAGTGTGACGACTCTAAACCTAAGGCTAGGTTAAAAAAAGAAAGGAAGTGTCCATGGCAGGACACTCACATAGAGTACGGCGACTCTAATAATAAGGCTAGGATAAAAGGGAAGAAGAGTAAGTGTCCATGGCAGGAACTTGCATAAAGTACGGCGACTCTAATCCTAAGGCTAGGATGAAAGGGAAAAATAAAGGAAGGAGTAAAGCTAGGCTAAGCTATCCTAATCGTGACATAGAGTCAACGGATGGGATCCTTTCCTTTGGAATTTGATCAAGAAGAGATTTTAGTCTTAAGTGAAACGAAAAGTCTAACCTAATAAAGGGAGGTTATCCTATACGTTATCATGCAAGAAAGTTAATCCTAATGTCTAATCTTAATTCAAATTGATCAGAGGTCAAAGTTAAATTGAGATTCCTATGGGAGCATGTGAATCAATACAAACCATTATATCATTTGTAAAGAGTATCACGAGCAATCAATGCATCAAACTCATAACGAAAAATTATTAACATGAATGTATCAAGGGATAATCAGTTAATCATCGGGATCAATATCTAATTTTGATATTAGAATTACCATCAAATCCTCATCCAAATAGAAACTAGAACCAAAACTATAGTAAAATATTAAATTCATGATCGTCTAATCTAAAACCCAACATAAAACATAAACAAGAAAATTTATCATAGGTCTAAGTTAAAGACTATTCTTAAACCAAAATTGATGGAGATCAAAATTAAAATGAGATTAACCATTGTTACCAACATTAATCCTAAAAAAAACTAATACCATAATTAAAATAAATTACCAATTAAAATCTACATTAAACTTAAACTAAAAATTCAAATTAAAACTTAAAATAAAAAATAAAATAAAAACAAAACAAGTCATAAAGGGTGCAATAGATAAAATAGGGAGTGGGAATAGGACTTGGACGCTGGCCCTTTGCTCATGGGCCCAAAGACTCTTTTTTCATGAGTCCAGGGGGGGTGCCAGAAACGAATTTGGGTGTAAAAAAGAAAACATATTGGGCTTATGTCTAAGGCCTGCCTGAGAAACAAATAACAAGAGAGAGCCTTACAATGAAATGCTTCAGCATCTCAAAACACATTATGCTCTCTTCTCTCTCTCGTTTCACTCCCTCGCCTCAACTCGATCCACTCTCATCTCAACACCGATCGCGGCGTTCAAATCCATCCGCCGCGCCATGGCCTCGCGGCGGCGACGGCGGAGGACGTTCCTCCCAGCTGCGGCTTCTCTTCTTTCCTCTCAATACTATCAACAAATCCAGTTCAATGGCGACGCGACGAAAATGACAAAGTCAAAAGGAAATTACCTGTAGCGACGAGAATCGATCAGGTACGTGCTTGAATCCTTTGTCACCTCTTCTTCGCAGCTTCTGTGTTGCTACTTTGCTGATACTCTCTTTCTGTTTCGTGCTTGCATGTTGATGCAGTGATTTCGAAACCGTGGATTTTTGTCTCGCCGTGTCACTGCTTTTTCCCAACCGTGTGGGTATGTTGCTTTTTCTTCAATCCGTCTACGTGTGCATTGTTTTGCCAGCCGCAACCTCTGGGATTGTATGTGAACACGGATGCTTCTCTCCTTTTGCAGTGTGTATGAGTTTCGTGGCTTTTTCGTGTGATTTTTTCTTGTTTTATGATACTGTGTGTGCTTGGGTGATTTTGTGATGATGATTTTCCTACTGCAAATGCGTGTGTGATGTATGTGGATTTTTCTTCTCATATGCGTGTGTTTTTGTTGTCCTTTCTATTGTGTATTCCACTGCTTCTTATAGACTTCTTGAAATTCAAAATTCCAAAATTTCAATTAAGTGCGAGATATTGTGTCGGAATTTGTTTTAGGAAAGAAACGTGACTTGTTGACAATTCTGATTCCCTGCTTGATGACTTTGCAATTGTGTTTGATGCTTTCCATTTTAAACTCAACATGTCAGATTGTGTGTTGTAATTTTAAATCCTTCGATTTTCAATTAAACATGTTGGGATTGTGTTTAAGAGTTGTTTTGGAAAGAACTTAACCTGGTCTTTAAAATTGAGTGTTGATGTTTGATTGTGTTTTGGGAAAGTATGGAACAAAGGTTGCTAGGTGAATGCTGTGGATTTTTCATTTCCATTTTGTGGCCATTAAGTTTTAATTGATAAACCTTTTTCATTAGCAGGGAACGCAACGTTGCTAGATGGATCTAAGAGCAACTGGAGAAACTTTGGAACTGTTTTTGTGCGAGATTTAAGGATTCTAAGTGCCACTGAAATACTCTCCTTTACCAATTTCCTGACATGCTCTCGAAACAAGTTCTCCACAAGCTCTCAGGTTCAAGGATGTCAACATTTATCTCTTTCTCCTCCTTTCTACCTTTCTTTTTTCTTACCATTATCTTCATTCTTGTTCCTTATCAGGTTGGAAGAAATAGGAGGGTGTGGTAATAGTTCTCGCGAACTTCGAATGGAAATAGAAGATACCTGGCGGAAATGCCATGGCGGCTTTTATACAATACCTCCTGGTAAATGGAAGAAGTCTGGAATTTCGCCCAATGGTGTTGCTATTACAAGCTCAACGTACAATTCAATGAAAGTACCACTAGAGTTACACGTTGGGAAAAGAACATTGACTTGGTTCCTCTCCATATAGTAATCTTGGCTTGCTTTAGGATATCCACTTGGAAGTGCTATATGAAAAACAATTTTGTAGCAAATTTGTAATTTGTATCAGAATTTTGTGTCTTCAATTTTGAACTTGGTTTGTAAATAACTATTAAACACTTTTGGAATTTTTGAACTAATGTGAGCTTTCAAATCTTTCATTTTGTGAAGAACTTTAACTCTTGTACATTTTGCACCTTGTAGCTTGAAATGAAATTTTGTAGTGAGAGTGAGTGACTTGAACTTAGTATATGAAGTCTTTGTGAATCTAACTAGAATTTTTGTAAAGAACATGATCATGAATTTCCTTTTAAGAACTCCTTACTAAATCTTGATTCAATATTTTTCAAACTTTATTACTTCAAAGCATATTGCTCACGAATCACCAATCCGACTTTTTCCCTTGAAATCCAAAGAACAAATCATGGTTCCACCCAATTAAATTTGATTTTTGTTGCTCGCACAATCAAAGAAAGATTTGGATGATGATGAACCCGGTACACAAACCATGAAGACACAACCTGTAATATCATTTGCCATGAAAACCATAACCAGTCCTCGAACGACCATGTCTGTAGTACCCTAAAATTTGACTAGTGGTTTGTTACTATTTTTGGATTTTTTGTACTACCAGGGGGTATCAGTTAGAGGTCATTGGGTTTCTGAGTTTGCTAACACTTTTTAGGCCCACTTTCGATTTGGTTTGGTATAAGGTTTTTTTTTGTATTATTTGGGAGCTTGTTTAATTTTTAATATTTTGTTAATGATTTATTTTATTTATTAATTTTTTTTTTTAGAGAATTAGGAAGTTTTGGTTTTAGATTAATAGTCTTATAATCAGGATTTTTATTTTTAATTATTGTTACATTACTTTTTAATTATTGTTACATTACTTTTTAATCAGGATTTTTATTTTGTTAATTATTGTTTTTTTAGGGTCATTAGAATGGTTTATAAATTAAGTATATTATTTTTATTTTTATTTTATTAATTAGGAATGATTTACTTTAATGTTAAAATTTAATTATATAGTATTAATTATTAGTTAGGGCTAATTTTTATGTTATTTAAGAGTGTGAATTTAGGTTTAAGAGGGACCGGTTGTGTTTTTCTAATTATCCTTTTTGTTTCAGTATTATTTAGGATTATTTTATATTTTATTATTTTGTTTATTAAAATGGTTGTTATTAATTATTATTTATTTTCATTATTATTTATTGTATTTTTATTTCTGGTCAAAGTGGTTGACCCAAGTGCGTCAGCCTCTTCACCATTTCAAACCCTAACTGCGCAGAATCAGGAAAATGAAATCAGACCAAAATCAAAATGAATCAATTTCCATTAATATTCTTCAATCAAATTTGGTACAAAACGAGTACAAAATCAATCAAAACACAAATCGTCTTTAAGATTACAAATGACAGATTAAAACCCTAATTCTAAAAATTAGAACAAATTAAATCAATTAAAGAGTACATCAAAAATTTCCTAAAACGATCTAATCTGACTTAATTCTAGAACCTAATCTAAGTTTCTAAACCTAAGTCTATAAAAAGCCTAAGAGAAAAATAGAGAGGGGAAGGGGGGGGGGGGGGGACGGGGAGACGAAAAAGCAAACCCAGCAGTCGCACGAATCCGTTGATACCTGCAAAAGGAAAAGAGAGAGATCAGAAGGGGATCGAGGAACAAAGTAAAAAACGGACAAGGAGGTAACCACTTAACTCTCATGCATTGTTGTTCTGCTGTGCCTTGTGTTTGATTTGGGGTTTTTTTGGGTTTAAAATAGGGTTATGGTTCTTAACGTTAGGGTTAGGGTTCGTTCGGGTGGGTTAGGGTTCATCCCATAACCCTTAGGGTTCTTGGGGGTTCGTACGATTCTGGGGTTTGGATGAATGTTCAAGGTTAGGGTTCTTAGGGTTCCTCGCGAACCCTAAAGAACTAGGGGGATCTGGGTTCAATGGGGTTAGGGTTCATAAGGTTTTGAATTTTTCGGTTGAATTCAACCAGAATCTGGGGATTAGGGTGGTTGGTTGGGATGTGCACGGTGGCCGGATGGCTCACCGGCGGAGGAGGGTTTAAAGAGAAGCGAGAGAGAATTGAGGAGTAGAGAGAGGAGGAGAAGTTTAGAGAGAGAAAGAAAGGGAGGAAATGAAGCAAGTCTGAAGGTGCCCTTGCTCATATACCCTGCCCTTAAGGCTTCTGATCAGCGCCACGTGGTGCTCTTCACGCCTTTAGATAGGCTCACGTTGACCAATCCAATAGAGAGGGTCCATCGGTACGTCATCCTTTGACTTTCGATCGCGTCCCTCTATCTGGATTACTTAGGATAGTAGCCTCATCCAACGATCCTCATACAATCTCAGCATGTTTCATCAAACAATCCAGAGAAGTCAAGTGATTGACTCTCTCCTTGGTAAACTCTGTGGGGTTCTGGGTTTTAGTTGATGGGCCTCGCGCCCAGGCTGCTAAACGCACCCCACCCTTATGGGCCCATTACTTTTCCAGTAAAAAACGCACCCCCTGGTTTAATTATTTAATTAAATTATTAACATAATTTAATTAGTAATTGAGTTTAAATATTTTAATTAGGATTAAGAAATAGGATTTTAGGGTTTTTTTGTATAATTAAATTAATAACTTAATTTAATGGTTTAATTAGGTTAAAATTTTAATTAGGATTTAGAAATAGGATTTTAGGGTTTTTAATAATTAAATTAATAACTTAATTTAATTATTTAATTGGGTTAATTTTAATTAGGATTTAGAAATAGGATTTTAGGTTTTTTTGTATAATTAAATTAATAACTTAACTTAATGGTTTAATTGGGTTAACATTTTAATTAGGATTTAGAAATAGGATTTTATGGTTTTTTTTGTATAAATAAATTAATAACTTAATTTAATTATTTAATTAGGTTTTAATTGGGGTTTAGAAATAGGGTTTTAGGGTTTTTTTAATTAATTAAATTAATAACTTAATTTAATTACTTAATTAGGATTTAGATTTTAATTAGGGTTTAGAAATAGGATTTTGGGGATATTGGTATTAGGATAATTATTTAAGTGTTTTTTTTATTTTATTTCTTTAATAGTTTTGTATATTAAAAATTATTGGGCTATTTTCCTTTTAATATAGGAATTTATTTTTGTTTAGGATTTTCATTTAGGAATTTTTGGGATAATTGTAGGGTTGGGTTTAAATTTTATAATTTATATATTTTACATACTTGGTTTATTCTTTTAAAGGAAATAGGGATTTAATTTTATTTAGGAATTTTATTTAGGGTTTTAGGGATAATTTTGGGTTTGGTTTCCAATTTACTTTTTATATATATTTTAAAATGTTTGGGTTTATACTTTTAAAAAATAGGATTTAAAATTCTTTTATTTTGGGATTATGTCAAAAATCTTTTAAATTGGAATATTTTGGGGATTTATTTTGCTATGTTGCTTAGTAAATAGCATTTTGGGTTTTAATAAATTACTTGGGGATTTGAGGATCTTGTTATTTTAAATAAGGGATATAAGAGGGATTTTAAGGATTTAAAGCTTTGGGAAAAAACTCTTTGTCCGAGAGTCTAAATAAGGGACGAGATTTAGGGATAACACTCTTAGGTTCCAAGAGTATAAATATAGGCCAAGGGATAGGGGATTTTGGGATAAAACTCTTGACATCCGAGAGTATAAATAATGGATAAATGATTTTGGGATAAAACTCTTGACATCCGAGAGTATAAACAATGGATAAAGGATTTTGGGATAAAACTCTTCCTTCGAGAGTATAAACAAATGAATTGGGATTAAGGGATAGAACTCCTTATCTAGGAGTATAAATATAGATAAAGGGATAAAACTCCTTATCTAGGAGTATAAACATAGATTAAGGGATAAAACTCCTTATCTAGGAGTATAAATATAGATTAAGGGATAGAACTCCTTATCTAGGAGTATAAATAATAGATTTGGGGATAAAACTCTTTAACCAAGAGTATAAATAGTGGATTAGGTTTTAGGATTAGGATTAGGAATGTGAATAGGTATAGGGATAGGATTAGGGGTAGGAATAGGGGAGGTGAACTACAGTTACTCTGATCCTTCCAAATCGAAGATACGTAGGCATAAGGTTGTAAACCCTAGCGAGTACAACAATAAAAAACTTAGGATTATTTTGTGAATAAATAGAAATTAGACAACAAACAAACATACCCTAAAACTTAAGGAGGATCCCATTGAATACAATGGAAGTGAGGGGTGCCTAACACCTTCCCCTCACTTAACCGACTCCCGAACCTTAGGAATCTCTGCCCTTGGGATTAAGGATTTTTAGGTTTATCATTATTTTCCTTAAAAAATATGATGGCGGCTCGAAAATTTTTAGCCGGCCGCGACAATGCCCAACACCAATGGAAGGAAAACCTTAATCCTCCCTAAGTATACACTAAAGCTTCTGCGGAATCTTGAGGAAAGTGACACAGTAGAAAACCATAGAATCACTTTGAATCAGAACCAACTAGTCATATCTTGAGGTACTTGTGAGAATGAGTATTCACTTGAATCTGGCGTACTTGGTTGATGGTACACTAAAAACTTGACTGATTAGCCCTTGAAGTCCTTTTGAAGTAAACCTTAATTCATCAGTGAACAAACACATAAAAAAGTATGAAGACTTGGTTAGCTATGCATGATTGACCTAGAAATGATGTGCAAAAGATCAAGGAATCTAAGGGTAAAAATTGGGGTATGACAGTTGCCCCTATTTAAATGTCTTCACCGAATGCCATGAGCGATGAACATCTTCATGAAATCATGGTGAAAGGTATTTAAATATAGAAAATTGAAAATTTTGCCCTTAGATGCAATGACACGATATGCTATGGACAAAAGAGACTAATCTATAATGCTGACATGCCATGAACTCTAATATGATGAAAATGATAGAATGATAAATGCAAAATGCAGACGAAAATGAAAGCAAACAGGGATAAAGTCAACACAATAAGTAACCATTCATTTGGGATGACCAACAATGGGGAAAAGAAACAAATGGGGAAATCTAAAGTGATAGATCAACAGGTTCAGGCATGACCAACTAACACTTTAGAAAGCAAGACTACAAAAGATCCTCACTGGAGGTAGAACTAGAAAGACGGTATCCACTGGGGAATATCCAGAGTAGTTGACCAACAGGTTCAAGCATGACCGGCTGACGCTCTAGGACAAAAGGTAAAGCAGGATCCTCATAGCAATAGGATCATGCAAGCAAATGCTGGAGTTTTCAAACAAGAAAGAACATCAAGCCCTTGGAAATTCCTTAAACGAAGAGATCAAAGGGGATCTTCAGAAAACATTAAGACAAATACAGGGTAATTAAACTCTTCTGCATGCCAAAATAATTGGACTTCATAGGGAAACACCCTTTGGACAAGCTTCTCAAAAGAGACTGCCACTTATCATCGTAAGGGACTTACGCACCACCAAGAAAGGATAAGCTTCTCAAAGAGGCTGCCACTTATCATTGGAAAAAGGATAAGCTTATCAGGAGACTGCCACTTATCTGACAAAGGATAAGCTTCTCAAAGGAGACTGCCACTTATCGAAAAAAGGGATAAACTTCTCAAAGGAGACTGCCACTTATCGTTGAAAGGGTAAAAATGATAAGCTTCTCAAAAGAGACTGCCACTTATCTGGAAAAGGAAAAAGGAAACAAGCTTCTCAAGGGAGACTTCCACTTGTTGTTGGAAATAACAAAATTAGATAAGCTTCTCGGGAGAGACTGCCACTTATCTGCAACAAGGATTTGTAAAAAATTCTTCTTGGGAGACACAATGCAAGGTAAATGCACGCTCAAACTAGGTTCGGCGACCCAATTAAGTTTAGAAGCAACACCTCCAGGGACCAAAGTTCAATCTAGGAACAAGCTAGAAAGAAACGATCAAACAAGACTCCACCCATTGAAGAATAAACTCAAATGGGGATTTATATTATCCAAACATGGAAAGATAACTGAAGCAACCATCATCCACTAGGGTCAAACTCTGTGGGAAATTTAGAAATGATGTGCACTTTCTGCTTAAGGTTGACGACTCTACTTGGAGAGAGAAGACAACCCCAGTTACTTGGTGGTAAACACATCCAAAGTAAACGACAAAAAACAACAAGGTAGCAAACATGCTCATGTGCTATGTATGTCTGTACGAATGAATGTATGTCATGCTTATGCTTATGCTGCCAAAACAAACGATGAGAAGTAAACTGGAGATGAAATAAACATCTCAACGAGAATACTTGGCCAACTTCTGCAAAAAGGATACATATATCAAGAGATGGATAGAAAGCCATAGGCGGAACCCTAGTCCTACTTCAAGGTTTTAAACTTCTCTGGGAAAAAAAGTATTCCACTCGGAGATATAACATCATGACTTCACCTGAGGGATTGCCATCATGAATTTGATTTCCTTGTCAAAGAAGAAAACGTCTACTAGAAAGAGTCACCCATGAGTTGAGACTTCGTAAGGGATAAAATAAATATCCACTTCATCGGGGAAGTATGGAGCCAAGGCAGCTTATTGGGGAAAATAGAGTTACATCAGTGGGGAACAAAGATGACTCCTCTGGGGTGTAAATCCTCAATATCAACAATATGTATCACAATGGTGAACACTGGGGGGATTCTCTGCAGTCTTGAAAATCACTTACGATTACAGGATCGGTCCAAGAGTGTTAGTTTATGCTTCAATGGGGATTTTTGCTGAAAATTGTCTAAAAGTGCTTTTGCAACATTAAGACTTCCTGGGGAACAATGGTTTCCTTCAGATCCTTCCACAGGTCAAAGCAACTTTATATTCTTTTCGTTGTGTTAAAAAAAATGATTTTAAATTCAAAACTTTTCACTTTCAAAATTATTATTAACAAATGACATTTTGCATAACAAGGAAAAGCAGAGAAAGCATAAAATGGAAAAAATTGAAAGGCAAAAGTCTGATTTTATTCAAGAATGGTAGCTTGCTAATGGCAAAGCTCCATGGAATGTTACAATTGAAATTGGCAATAGGGAAAGGTTACATTGAATCCAACGACACCCACTAACCCTAACAACTAAGACTTCCCAAAATCCTGTTTCTGACGAGAGCGGATGGATTGGTCTCCTGCTTTGATATTCTGCAATGATGAATGCCATCTGATGCAGTGAAATGCCTTTTGTCCCTAACTTTTGCCTAGATCGCCCTTTCGGGTTTTCAATCCACCGGGACACTCATTCTTTCCTAAATCTCCCTTTCAGGTTTTCAGCTTAGCGAGCTCTTATTATTATTTTTTTATCCCTAACTTTTTCCTATATCTCCTTCATAGGTTTTGATCCACCGGGATACCCATTATTGCCTAAGTTGCCTTTTCAGGTTTTCGGCTTAGCGAGTTTTTTAGGCATAATATTTTTGGATTGCATCAGAGTTCACAGGATGTGCAAGCTCTTTACCATCCATTGTTGTGAGAATTAATGATCCTCCTGAGAAGACTGTCTTCACAACAAATGGACCTTCACAGTTGGGAGTCCATTTCCCACGCATGTCTTTATGAACTGGAGAGATCTTCTTGAGTATGAGCTCTCCTTCTCGGAATTCTCGAACATAGACTTTCTTATCAAATGCCCTCTTCATCCATTTTTGGTATAACTGGCCGTGGCATATTGCAGTTATGCGCTTCTCGTCTATAAGGTTCAGTTGGTCAAATATTTCTTAGACCCATTCTGCTTCATCAAGCTTGGTTTCCATCAATACCCTCAAGGACGGTATCTCTACTTCAACAGGAAGGACCACATCCATTCCATACACCAATGAAAAAGGGGTTGCCCCTGTTGAAGTCTGCACTGAAGTTCTGTATCCGTACAAAGTAAATGGTAGCCTTTCATGCCAATCTTTGTATGTCTTTACCATCTTTTGCAGGATTTTCTTGATGTTTTTATTCGCGGCTTCAACAGCTCCATTCATTTTAGGACGATAAGGAGAAGAATTGTGGTGCATGATCTTATAACTTTCACACAACTCTTTCATAGTTTTATTGTTTAAATTAGTCCCATTATCTGTTATGATCTGACTTGGAATTCCATAACGGCAGATAATCTCTTTCTTAATGAAGTGGGCAACCACTTGCTTGGTTACATTGGCATAAGAAGTAACTTCTACCCATTTTGTGAAATAGTCAATGGCAACCAAAATGAATCGGTGACCATTGGAAGCTTTATGTTCGATTGCCCAAATCATGTCAATGCCCCACATTGAGAAAGGCCATGGTGATGATAAAACATTCAACAGCGTTGGAGGCACGTGCACCTTATCAGCATAAATTTGGCAATTATGGCATTTTCTGGCATATTGGATGCAATCAGATTCCATGGTTAACCAGTAATACCCAGCTCTCAAAATTTTCTTTGACATAGCATAACCATTGGCGTGAGTTCCAAATGATCCCTCATGAATTTCTTGAAGTAACGTGCTACTTCACGTCTGTCAACACATCTAAGCAGAACCATGTCATAGTTTCTTTTATACAACAAATTATTGCTGAGGAAGAATTTGGATGCCAATCTTCTCAAAGTCTTTTTGTCAAGAGTTGTAGCATCATCCAGATATTCCTAGTTTTGTAAATAATTCTTAATGTCGTGGAACCATGGCTTGCCATCAGTTTCCTCTTCAACTAGTTGACAGTAGGCGAGCTCGGTCCTACGCTCAATTCGAATGAGTGGTGCTTCATTAACAAATCTGACCTTCCATATCGAGGCTAGCATGGCTAAAGCATCGTCAATATGGTTTTCAGATCTCGGTACATGTCGGAAAGTAACCTCGTCAAAGTATTGGATCAACTCCACAATATAAGCATGGTACTTGATCAACTTTTTGCCTCGGGTCTCCCATTCACCCTTGACTTGGTAGATCACCAAAGCTGAATCTCCACTCACTTCAAGAATTTTGATTCGGAGGTTAGTATCTGCTTCAAGGCCTAGATTTTATGCCTCATACTTGGCAACATTGTTTGTACATTCAAAATCTAACCTTGCTGTGAATGGGGTATAACCGCCATCGGGATTCATCAAAACGGAACCTATGCCATGCCCATTGTAATTAGAAGAACCGTCAAACATCATCTTCCAACTGGAACCTGGCTCGGGGCCCTCATCAGAACTTGGCTCTTTGCAGTCTTTCTTTACCAACATAATGTCTTCAACAGGAAAGTCAAACTTTAGAGGCTCATAATCTTCAACCGGTTGGTCTGCAAGGTAATCTGACAAGATACTTCCTTTAATAGGTTTTTGAGTCACGTATTGGATGTTGTATTCAGACAACAACATATGCCAATGGGAAAGTCTCCCAGTCTGAGCAGGCTTCTAAAAAATATACTTTATTAGATCCATTTTCGAGATTAACAAAGTAGTGTGAAAGATCATTTATTGCCTGAGACGCTTAGCAACCCATGGTAAAACACAACAAATCTTTTCTAAAAGTGAATACCGGCTTTCACAATCGGTAAACTTCTTGCTAAAATAGTATATGGCGTGCTCTCTTCGTCTAGTCTCATCGTGTTGGCCCAATACGTAACTGTTCTGGACTGGACCAATGGCCAGGCATGACCCAATCCACTTCTGCTCCCAGAACGGCCCAATTGCCTAAATCCAATCCACAAAAGGGAAAAAGTTACCTTTCTGCCCCTCCAACCGGGCATGGAATGCACCGCTTCTCCCCGGAACAGCTGCCCATTCCTTACAGCTTCTTCATCTGTCCCCGAACAGCTAAGGGCACGCGCCCGAAACCACGCCTTTGCCCGACATAACGGCTAGTTTTGGGCACCCTGCCCGACATAACGGCTAGTTTAGGTAGTTACCTATTCTTCAGGAAAACAATTATATCGCCCCGAAAATAGGACCGTTGGCCACGCGCTGGGGGCATTATATAAACCATCTCGCTTGAGAGGGTCAGGTATCAAATAATCACCCTAAGAACTCATACTTTGTACTTGCCCCTTTTCTCTGACCCTTTCTTACTTGAGCGTCGGAGTGCCTTGCAGGTACACCCCCTCCTCCTCTCCATACGCCTAGCATCTCAGACGTACTTGGTGGCCCACTTCAACAGGATCTGATCCAGCCTTCTCGATCAGTGGCGCCGTCTGTGGGAACTCTTGTTCTCCCTTTCTTTCTTTCCCCGGAAACCAAAGATCAAAGAAAATTTCCAAGATCATCATCATGGCCTCTCAAGATCACGTCAAAGGTGCTCTCTAATCCGCTGTCCTCCCCGTCAACAAGACTGACGTTGACGGTCTATCTTCTCTCCTCGGAGATCCCCGTTTTCTGAGAGACGGGGCCACAACCTCTCCTTCCCCTACTCTTGCTGATCGCGAAGACGACCAGCTCTCGCTGGCCATCCAGCCCGTTCCTGCTCCATCCAATGCCGATCCGGCCGTGGTGGCCCTTCTAGAGGCGATCAACAAGACTAACCTCCTGATCCTTCAGCAGAATGAAAGGAACGGGGCATTGGAGGAACCCGCCCGTCCAAGATCCCCTCCTCCGAGGAAGAACCATCGAAGATCCAAGAGCCCGTAACCTCGGCGAGAAGTCGACCGAAGGCTGCGCCAAGAACCAGAATCTCGCGCTATCCGAAAATGCGACCAGGTTTCCCCGCAGAACCAACACTCTCCCGGCCATAAGAGGACCCGAAGAGATAAGCAGACACCTCCGATCAGGTCAAAGGGTCGGGCCCGTTCACCTTCCCCCCGAATAAGTCGCCGCCACGAGCGAATCGTACGGTCCCTGTCGCTAACCAGCTCCAGCAGCGATGATGAGCCTCACGGCCCATTATCCCAAGAAATCTTGGCAACACATCTCCCCAATGGCCTGGAAAAACCCCTAGCACTGGGCACGTACGACGGCACAACTGACTCCGACGAGCACATTGAGAACATCGATGCGCTATTGGACTACCGTGGCGTCCGGGGCGCCATCAAGTGCCGGCTATTTTCAACCACGCTCCGGAAGGGAGCAATGACGTGGTACAAGCAGTTGCCTGAAGAATCTATTACGTCGTGGAGGCAACTGGGCAGAATGTTCTCCCGGCATTTCACTGCGTCGCACCGTCACCCCAAGACTGAAGCCTCCCTTGGGGCCATAATCCAAGGAAAGGACGAACCTCTCCGGGCATACATCGAGAGGTTCAACAAAGAAGCGGTACAGGTCCCTACAACGGACGAGATGAAAAAATTTCTGCTTGAGCAAGGACTCCGCCCGGGCTCAGAATTTTCTAAAGTCGTCGGCCTCGCACCTTCGAGGAACCTGGATGCCCTCCTCCTCAAGGCACAGTCACACATTCAGTACGAGGAGAAGGAAGTGGCCAACTCCGTCCGAGCCTCCTGCCACCAGGAGAACTCTCGGGCCTCCAGAGGCGAAGAAGCCTCGACATCCCGTCGAGGAGAAAGGAAGCGCGAAGACCGTCCTTGGGACTCCCGCGACAGCAAGGGACCCTCCAGGCGATTCCACAACTACACCCTCTGACCGTCTCCAGGGAAAAGATACTGTCCGAATGCGCAAATTTGGAATTTAAGCAAGCAGGGGTCCGCTTCCCCAAACAAATACCGACCAAACCCAACGCGGACAAATTGAAGTACTACCGTTTCCATAAGAGTCATGGCCACACTACCGAAGACTTCATGCATTTGAAGGATGCTATCAAGATACTGATCAGGGATGGCCACCTGAAATAGTTCACAAAAAAGAAAGACGCTCCCCGACAAGACG
Organism: Lathyrus tuberosus; assembly: GCA_022829125.1. Classification (NCBI taxonomy): domain Eukaryota; kingdom Viridiplantae; phylum Streptophyta; class Magnoliopsida; order Fabales; family Fabaceae; genus Lathyrus; species Lathyrus tuberosus. Next base: position 5,792,099 of record JALAZF010000020.1, on the reverse strand, counting down.
CCCAGGAGTCCAAGAAGATAGAGGAAGAAGTGTCTTCCTCGGAAGATGCCAACATACAGGTCGCCATGTTCGTATCGCGACCAGAAGACTTCTACGTTCCGGATGAACTCTGCGCTCCTGCCTATTTCGCGGCCCACAGCCCGTGGGAAACATTCCCCTCCACCATGGTCGTCTCGGCTGGAGGCTTCAATAAAGTCACGATGGGCTCCGTGAAAAACAAATTCGAGCACCTAATCAGCACGAGCTACAATAAGGTGACCACGCTCGACCAAGCCCAGAAGGGCTCTGTCCCCATCTCCTTCTACCGGGAAGAGCTCCTCAGAGGATCTCCAAAATCGAGCATACCCTTACTCGTCAGAGCTCGAATGGCGAACTTTGACGTTCGCAGAATCCTCGTCGACCAAGGCAGCTCGGTCGACATTATGTACTCCCAGCTGTTTTTAACACTTCAGCTGGACGAATCACACCTCACCCCCTATGTGGGGTCTGATTTGCAAGGATTCAACGGATCAGTGACCAAACCCTGGGGATACGTCGAACTGATCGTAACCTTTGGATCAGAAGAGACGGCTAGGTCTGTCAAAGTGCATTTTTTGGTAATCGATTGCCCGTCACTATACCAGTGTATCTTCAGAAGACCAACTTTGGCCGAGTTGGTAGCTGTGCCTTCAACCGTCCACCTCAAGATGAAGTATTACACTTCAAAGGGGATGGTCGCCACCCTCCACGGCGACATCGAAGCCGCACGACGGTGTTTTGAAGTAGCCACGAAGGGACTCAACGCCATCGCCTCCAGGCCAAAGGTATCAAACAAGCCAGCCTTACCCAGCAGTTCCGAGGAAGCCAAGCCTCTGCCTCAGGTCGACTCCATTGACCTCGACAGCCGCTTCCCCGAAGAAGACCAGCAGGAGGATTAAGCAGCTTCAACCAGCTCGTCTACCCCATCCAGCAGCAGCTCCCATCCGATGCGCCCAATCCCGGATGGCAACATCGAGCTCGTTTTGTTCGGCGATGACCCCCAGCGGGGAGTAAAGATTGGAGCGGATCTCCCTGAAATCGCGAGGAAGTAACTCAAAGCATGCCTCCGTGAGAACGCTGATCTGTTCGCCTGGAGCACCGCCGAGATGCCTGGCTTGGACCCGTCCGTCGCCTGCCATCAACTCACGATCGACCCGGCTGTCAAAGCAGTAGCACAACGTAGGAGAAAGCAGTCTCCGGAGAAAATGAAGGCTGCAGAAAAAGCTGTAAAAGACCTCTTCGAGGCAAAATTTTCCTCCGAAGCCAAGTACACCACTTGGCTGTCCAATGTTGTACTTGTGAAAAAATCTAATGGCAAATGGCGAATGTGCATTGACTACACCGATCTTAATAAGGCATGCCCGAAGGATGTCTACCCCCTCCCCAATATTGATAAACTTGTTGATAATTATTTATGTTTTAAACTTTTATCATTCAAGGGCGCCTACTCGGGCTATAATCAAATTCCAATGGCAATGAGCGATAAAAAATACACGGCCTTCATGACCGAATTGGGCAACATTTACTACAATGTAATGCCCTTCGGCCTGAAGAAAGCCGGCGTGACCTATCAAAAAAATGATGAACAAGGTCTTCCGGGGAGAGATAGGCGACATGCTCAAAGTCTATATGGACGACATGATCGTGAAATCCCACGAGGAAACCGATCACACTGCCCATTTAAGAAAGGTCTTTGAACAGGCCAGAAAGTACCAGATGCGTTTCAATCCAGAGAAGTGCACGTTTGGTGTTCGGGTAGGCAAATTCCTCAGTTTCTACTTAACAGAATGAGAAATCGAAGCCAACCCCGATAAGTGCCGAGCACTCTCCGAATTTCCAACGCCCAAGTCAAAGAAATCCATCCAGTCCCTCAACGGGATGCTCGCGTCGTTGTCCCGTTTCGTGGCCAAATTTGCCCAACACGCCCTACCATTCTTCAAACTCCTCCGCAAGCAGGCAGCGTTCGAATGGATCGAGGAATGTGACCAGACTCTCCTCCATCTGAAACGAGCACTCTCAGAGCCACCAATCCTCTCTCGCCCGGACAACGACGAAACTTTGTACTTATATCTCGCCGTAGCAACCGAGGCAGTAAGCGCCACTCTTATCCGCGAAACGCCTGACGGGCAGAAACCCATATATTTCATGAGCAAAGCACTGTAGGGACCAGAGGACAGGTACCAGCAGATAGAAAAAGTGGCACTGGCCCTCATCAACGCAGCTAGAAGGCTGAGACACTACTTTCTAGCCTACATGATCGTGGTTCGAACTGATCAACCCGTAAAGCAGCTGCTGGGACGACCAGACATGGCCGCTAGAATTCTCAATTGGTCTCTTGAACTATCCGAATTTAACATCCAGTATGAGAGCAGAAAAGAACTCAAGGCCCAGGATCTGGCTGACTTCTTCGCAGAAATGACGTTCATAGACTCCCCCACTTACGGAGCATGCAAATGGACCATTTTCGTAGACGGGGCCTCCAGTTCGGTGGGAAGCGGGGCAAGCATCATACTGGAAAGCGATGAGGGAATCATCGTGGAGGTATCACTCACCCTATCCTTCCCCACCTTTAACAACCAGGCTGAGTACGAAGCCTTCTTCGTCGGGTTACGCTTGGTCGAGGATCTCGGCCCAGAAGAAGTCGTCATTTGCACAGATTTGCAACTCGTGGCCCTTTAGGTCTGAGGAGAGTATCAAGCCAAAAAAGACAACCTGACCGAATACTTAGCCCTGGTCAAGAAGAAGATGACGAAGTTCGCAGCGGTAGAGGTAAAACATGTTCCCCGCGAACACAATTTCCGGGCAGACGTTCTGTCCAAATTAGCCAGCACGAAGAAGAAAGGCAGAAACAAGTCCGCCATACAGGAGGTACTTCCTCGACCCAGCATCGAGAAGGCTTCCCCGACCTTTGACGTATAAGTGATCAGCGACAGTAAGTGTTGGATGACCCCCGTTTACAACTACCTCGCCAGAGACGAACTCCCGTCCGACCCTAAAGAGGCCACCGTAGTTAAGCGAAGGGCCTGCTTTTATGTCCTGGTCGAAGATAAACTCTACCGGTGAGGATTCTCCATCCCGCTACTCAAGTGTGTCGAGGAAGAAATGGTCGCCCATATCTTGCGCGAAATCCACGAAGGAATCAACGCCCAACATCTCGGGGAAGGTCCCTTGTCCGAAAGGCCCTCCGAGCAGGGTACTACTGGCCAACCATGTAGCACGACGCTAAAGAGCACGTGAAGAAATGCGATAAATGCCAACGGCACGGGGACATGCACCTAGCTCCACCTAACGAGCTTAAGGATATGTCCTCCTCGTGGCCATTTTCCTGGTGGGGCCTGGACATCCTGGGACCATTCGTGGTAGGATCAAACCAGAACAAATACCTAATAGTAGGCGTGGACTACTTCACAAAGTGGATAGAAGCGGAGGCTCTAGCCAAAATAACTACCCTTAACATACTGCGTTTCTATAAACGAAACACCCTCGTACGTTTTGGCATCCCCCAGGCGATAGTCATGGACAATGGGACACAGTTCACAGATAGGAAGTTCCAGAACTTCGTCGTCCAGCTGGGCACAAAGCAACACTTCACGTCCGTCGAACATCCTCAAACAAACGGGCAAGCTGAAGCAGCGAACCGAGTCATCCTTCGAGGCCTCAAACGGAGGCTGGACAAATGAAGAAAGCTTGGGTCGAGGAGCTGCACAACGTCTTATGGGCATACCGCACAACTCCACACTCTTCAATTGGGGAGACACCCTTTCACTTGGCTTACGGACAGAATCGCCCCTAGACAAGGAGATGAATGACGAATCATTAAAGGAGGAACTCGACCTCGACGAGGAAGTCCGATCAGGGGCAGCCCTCCGTGAAGCCTCGCTGAAACAGAAAATTACCATCAGGCACAACGCCAAGGTGATACGACGAGAGTTCGACGTGGGCAGCCTTGTCCTAAGAAGAAACCATAAGGACTCTCGCGAAGGCAAACTAGCCGCTAACTAGGAAGGACCCTATCATGTCCAGGAAAAAACGGAGAATGGGGCCTATTATATAGAACATCTCGACGGGGAAGAACTTGCTCGACCATGGAACGCCAAAAAACTAAAGCAATACTACAGCTAAGGCCTTAACTGTCAGTTTAATTTGTCACAACGACGAGCATCGCCCACCGACCATGATGCGCGCCTAGGTACAAGCGTCGCATGCCAGTAAAGCAGAACCCTACTCAGGAACGAGCCAGGTCTCTGCTTGACACCGGTCCCTCAAGTGAACACCGTCGTCGTCAAAGTACCACGAAAGACAGAACATCCAGCTCGCGATGGGAGGTTCACGCCGCGATACATTATTAAAAGTGATAAGTGGCCGCAAGGACCACAATTGTGCTTGTTACATAAACCGGGGGCCACACCCCCATTCAAAATAAGTTACAAAGATACACGACATGCATGCCGGACAAATTACAACAAGAGTAAAGATCCCATCACTCCTCCTCCATCCGCTCAGGCTGCTCAAGGTTGGGCTCAGGCCCCTGGGTCTCCTCGTTCAAAACTTCGGCATGCTCGTCACCACCAAGGATGGAGTTCGGACTGACTATCCTGCCATCCTCGACATGAGCCAGGTAGTGGATGCCTTCGGTGGAGAACTCAACCCCGGGGTTGACAACCCGTAGTTGGGCCACAACATTCTTAAAAGACTCATCCCCAATGACAATGTTGTCGTCCTCAGTCTTCAGCAGACGAGCAACCAGCTCGGCCCTAGTCTTCATTTCCCGGACATCCTCAGGTTCATCCTCGCCCGGAGCGCTTGCCAACCTCAGCTGCTCGACCAGCTCCTCAGCTGCCTTCTTCTCCACGGCCAGAGTAGAGTTCTCCCCCTTTAGCCTGGTCACCTCATCGCCCGCCTTCTTTCAGGCATCATCAGCACCCTTAGCCTCTTCCTTGGCTTTCCTAGCCGTCTCTTCAAGAGATGCCATGGTAGCCCGGGCAGCTCTGAGTTCAGACTCAGTTGCAGAGTCCCCTTCAACATAGATGGCCGCCAGCGCCGTCTCCAAAACTATGACCAGTGCAGAGGCATCTTGGGCCACCAGTGCCCTCTTGCTCGGATGATCCATGCCTTCCAGCTGGAGAGACTCTGCCCGCAGCACGACCAACGACGTCCCTTCAAAGAACCTTCTGTCAAGAATACACGGAGGAAGTTCGAACTTCCCCTTTTCTGGCGCCCGGATGAGATCTACCCCTTCAGTGGCCCTGAACCGCTTAGACTGTGAGGCCAGAGGCAAGGGAGACCCCTGGGGAGTAGGCGAGGAGGTCCCTGCAGCAGGCTGAGGAGGAGTAGGAGCACGCTGGGCAAATCGAGACTTGGGAGCAGCCGCCCCGGGCTTGTTCCTCGCGATAGCATTCTTTACCATTCTTTCATGAGCAGAAGGTATCTCATCTGCAAAAGCAAAACAAACATGTTAGACGAGGAAGGAAACATAAGTCGGGCAAGTTAAAATGACTAAGACTACCGAGCAATTTGTAAGCTTCCGCGGGAGTCTTGCACTCAAAAAGCGCCTTGGTGTTAATGAAACGATACTCCACCCTCTGGCTACCATCCTCCTCGAAGATGGGGTCACCCTTCTTCGTCCAGCATTCAGCAAGACGAAAAGAGCTAACGTACTTCACCAGCGTATCATAAGCAACGAGATCCTGCCCGTCTAGATTGTGCGGCTGGAGAACATACTCGTTGGGCTCCTTGGTAAAGTGGCCAGGTCCCTAGTGAAAAGGGAACTTGAATTCTCTCTCCCCGATAAACCTCTCAGCCTCATCGCGCATGTCGTTACCCTCCTTGTAAACTTTAATTGCACAGACATACGTGCTATCCTGGGCCGCCTCCGACACAGGCTCTATAATGTAGAACCTTTCCTTAAACGTCCGAATCGACTCTGAAAAGGGCTTGAACAGCTCGCGGGGCTGTTTCAACGAAACCCAACCATACTTCTTCCCCGTTAACTACCGTTGAAGATGGAAGACAGTGAAAAACAAAGGGAGAGTAGTCCCTATCCTCAAATACTCGCTCGTCAACTCAAACGACTGGATGAACGCCAGCAAGTTAGGGTGCAGCTGCATCGGAGCCAGATCCCGATGCACGAATACTGATTACTGTAAATTGGTGAACGACAGCCTCAGTCCCAGCTCTTTAAATGCGTACTCGTACATGGCGAAACGCTCCCCAAAATTGGTACAGACCCTGTCATCCTCGGAGGGAAAGTGCACCTTCCACTCCCCCTCTGGCGCGACGACTGGAAAGACATCCCCCAAATATGTCGCGAAGGTGGATACGTGCTCGGCTGGCTCAACCACCAACCACTCCTCCATTGAGTCTTCAACAAACTCCTCCTCCCCGACTTCACTGGTGTAGTGCGGTTTTTGTGGTTTTGAATCGCTATCGCTTTGGGGTGCTACATTTCAATTCATTTTTATCCTGTGAAGCTGATTAAGGAAGGGAAATAGATGTATCTAATTAACCCTGCTTGCATACTGAGTTTAAACAGATGACTGTTGGTTTACAGATGCTATCAAAATCATGGGTTTCTCTTTGGTTATTTGGCTTAAGAATAGAATGTCTATGAGGCTTTTGGGAAGATACCGTATTTAAAATTTTTCTGACTGATGTATGCAGATATTGGACCTAGAGTTTTTGATTAGTATGCTCGCTAAGATTTCATAATCTTATGCCTACGTATTCCCATTTAAATGAAATAGGGAAATCAGAGCAATCGTAGGTCCTCCTATTCTAAGGGAGGGAAAAGATACTTTGGTGTCTTGTTCAAAGCCCAAGACATGAAGCTAAAGGTGATTTGTACCTTGTTCAAAGCCCAAGATATGAAGCTAAAGGGTTTTGGCTGAGAGAGAATTTATCATCTCTAAAGAGGAATTGTTGATTTTTGTATGCCTTGATCAAAGCACAAGGTTGATGCTAAGAGGTTGATTGACTCAGCTAGGGATTTCTTTATACAAAGCCTAAGAGGAGGCTATATAAGACCGACTCATCAAGAGAGTGTATATGTCTTGTACAAGGCCCAAGATTGAGGCGAAAAGAGACTGACTCTTTGGGGATATCATTATATAAAGCCTAAGAGGAGGCTAACAGTTTGACTTTTCTGGAGAAAATGTTCTTTCTGTCTTGTACAAAGCCCAAGATTGAGGCTAAAAGGGATTTTTGACTCCGTTGGGGAGGTTTATATGTGTTTTGTACAAAGCCCAAGATGGAGGCTGAGATGAGTTTGTCTTAACAAGAGAATGCTTTTATATGTCTTGTACAAAGCCCAAGACAGAGGCTAAAAGAGTTGACTCAACAAGAGAGTCTGAAAGTTGGTTGACCAAACAAGAGAGTATGAAAGTTGACTGACTTAATAAGAGAGTCTTTTATACTCAACAAGAGAGTGATTTGTTGTCTCGTACGAAGCCCGAGATTGAGGCTAAAAGGAGATTGACCCAACAAGAGAGTCTTTTATACTCATAAAGAGAGTGCTGAATGGTGATTAACTCAACAAGAGAGTCTGAAAAATGATTGACTCAACATGAGAGTTTGAAAAGTGATTGACTCAACAAGAGAGTCTGAAAAAGTTAGCTCCGTTGAGGGAGGATCATTGTACAAAGCCCAAGAGGAGGCTGACTGTGTTGAGGAAGGATCATTATACAAAGCCTAAGAGGAGGCTATCTTACTGCTGAGGATTAGATCCATAGGCAGGCCCAAGGGTGAGGAACTCTCATGAGAGAGATCGGGTTTCTGCTGGAGATTTATCCAGAGTGATCAGTGTTTTTTCCTATGTTTGAAAGGAACTTGAGAATGTATTTGAGACTTAAGGGGGGTTTAGACTATCCAAGTCTACTGGTATTGAAGAGTTTTATCTTTTGTAGGATGCCCAAAAGAGGGCAAGGGCCTTAAGGGATGAGAATCAACCCTAAAGTGGCCTGAGGTTTGACACAGAAAAGACTGCTCTAGCAAAGGATGACTAAGCTCTGTCCTATACCTTTAAGAGGTCATTAGGGTCCTTGTATTAAGCCCAAGAGAAGGCATGAGAACTTCTAGGAAGCCGAAGGGTCCTTGTACAACGCCCAAGAGGAGGCAGGGGTGCTTTTAGGAAGCCTCTGGGTCCCTAAACCAAGAGAAGTTCAAGAAATGTAATTCACAGAGAAGAGATCATTCCAAGAAAGTTCGAGGGGTTGGAAGAAACTCAAGAGATGCCATTCACGGAGAAAAGATCATCTCTGGGGAGTAGAGTTTCTTTGACAATTTCTAAGGGTGACAGTCTGAGAAAAGGTTCACCGAGAATACAACTTTTCTCTTTGTTCCATATTGTTTAACCCCAAGAGAAGGGAAGTCTGTATCTAGAAATCCTATGTGGATCTAGTTTTGTTTGTATTCAAGAGTGACTAACGGGCTTTACCTAGTTCTAGACGTAGTTGCCGGGGAAAATTCTAAATAATTATACTAGTATATATACAGTTGATATATGACGAGTATTTAAAAGGTGTGAAAGAAGACTTACAGTGAAGCAGCCCCACAATACAGTTATTTATATGAAAGCAGATAAAAGAAAGCGGATAAACACTCACCCGTTGTAGAGCTTCCATGCTGTTTTGTTAGTTGTTCAATAGAGAAATTAAAGAAAGTTTGGATAACAACTATATATTTGGGTTCAACATCAAAGGAGAAAGTATTTTTGAACAGAGATTGGGGCTTATAACTCAAGGAGAGGCCCAAATTTTAACAGTGATTGTACTGTTGTTTTGAATTTGTACAGGGACTTATACAAGTGACTGAGGCCCAAAAAGGTTTTCTGTACAAAGGGGTGGGTCTTACACTCAACCAAGAGGCCCAAAAGTGCTTTAAAGAAAAGAAATGGGACTTACAACACGAGGGCAGGCCCAGTTGTTTGTTTGAAAATGGCGATCGCGCCGAGGTTTCTGACGGTATCGGGACTTATACAATACACTAAGGCCCAAAATTGTTTATGTACAAAGGGATGGAACTTACACTCTACCAAGAGGCCCAAAAGTGCTTTGAAATTTTTTAGTATGATTAAAAATCAAAGAAACCCTAATTTTCACTTTTTAAAAGTAATTTTTCAAAGAAAATTAATAAAAAATGATAAAAATACCAAATAGGTTTAAATAAACCACTTGTGATTTTTGGTTAAGGTTTGAAAAATGAGGTTTTAACCACAAGATGATTTAAAACTCATTTAGTTTTGCTTTTCAAGATGAATATTCATTTTTAAAATGTTTAAAAACAATAAAAATGAATTTATTTACAAAAATACCAATTATATTAAATAACTGATATAAATTTGATTTTTTTCTAGAATAAAATATTTTACTATTTTTGTGATTTTTCAGAAAAATAATCAACCAAAAATGATTAAAATTGAGAGAGTTATTAATTTTTCAAATCATTTAAAAACAATATGAAAAATGATAAAAAGTGAAAAAATGGTAAAAAAGAGGATCTAGGGCGAGGGGGATTCGAACCCCAGACCTCTTGTGTCCAGTGCGCGCCTCCTACCACTGGGGTGGTGATACATCCGTGTATCAAAACCACCCCATGGATATATGAGGCATGCCTTGTTTTTGGCTTGGCCAAGGCAAGGCAAGGCAATATTTTGGCCAAAAACGTGAAGCTTGTAACTTTCTTATTTCTCCATGGATTGGGACAAAATTTAGGTCTATCCTGCCTAGAATTTCACAAGGAATCCAGTGGTGGTGGTGGTTTTTTCAGATGAGGCTCCTATTTCAAAACCCGATAGTGTTCTTGAAATATGCCTATAATTGCATTTTCTATGCTATCTCTTGTTACAGGCATGAATTACATGATGAATTGGTTCAAACACAACACATATAACATGTATGAGATGTGCATGATCAGTTGACCTCAAAGCAATGCATATTTCAAAGAGTTCAAGTTGTAATGCTTACCTCTTTAGGAGCTTTTTGGGCAATCTGTCAAGTGTTTTGTTCTAGAAACAATTTGATGCTTTGGTCACCCTCAAATGATCCCTTGGAAGCTTTTAGAATGGTTGGAATCAACTGGAATCCTGAGGAACAAGTTTAAGCTCTTTCTTACAAAAGGGGCAAAAGTGGCCAATATAACAACTCTCTCAAATGGTGTTCCAGATGTGGGGAACCATCTGGGACAGTTCAATTATGATATTTGGAGTGTGTTTGAGGCTTTATCTGGTTTTAAAAGTGACTGAATCAAGACATGGCTTGAAAAATGCAAAAAAGTCCAATTTTGAGGTTTTGAGAGGGGACTTTGTGATTTTGGTGTTACAGGTCACTTATGAGAGTTTGGACAGCTTAGATATGACATATTGGATGTGTTTGGATCATGAGCTGTGATGGAAACACTCTTTAACTCAAAAACTCATAGTTACCTTGCAAAAGAAGGCATTTTGGTCTAGAGAAAGAAATTTTGAGGAAAGCAAGTGTTGTAGTGCTTTGGTGTACTTAAACTGAGCACAAATGAGCTCTATTTATAGTAGAGCAAGTTTGTTTTGCAAGCAATAGTGAATGGAAACTGTAGCAACTCATTGTCCAATTGCATCACTTTGGAATCTTAAGTCTCCTCTAGCCATTGACTAGAGGTTAGAGCACAGGCCTAAGGTCCTTTGGTTCAGAGCTTATCCTTGACTCATTCAGTTGGAAATGGCTCAGTTCATGCCACCTTGGTGCCTCCATTGAATGCTTGGAGACAAAATTGGAGTCTTGGCCTTTTTAGGCTTTTTTAGGGTTTGGCATGCTACTTTGGGAATCTTGGACTTGGGAGGCTGATGAATCAGTGCTTGTCCCTTGGTTGTTCCCCCTTGAGGTGTTCAGATGGATAAGCATGCTTGGAATTGCACAATTTGAGCAAATCGTGCCTTCATGTACAAGCCTGCCTTGCCAAGACAGTTTGCAGCAAGGCATGTTGCAGCTGTCATAACTCCTAGCTCAGATGGAGTTTGATGAAACTCTTGGACATTTTGGAAAGCCCTTATGTGATACAACATATGTGTGAACATAGTTTGTCTTGAAACTTTTTGGATCCAAGTGAAAATCCTCCTACATATTAAAAAAAAGCAAGACAGATTCTGACTTAGTGAAAATTTCACCAAGTGTTGGAAAAAGTGACATTTCATGTTTTCAGCCATTTTAATCACTCCATAACTTAAAATCCATGAAGAATTGGAATGAGGTGTAGTTGACACTTTTGAAGTATGCCATGAGAGCTACAAATCCATCTTTGGATCATCCAAAATGGTTGCTTGGATCTCAAGTTATGATCCTTGGAAGTTGGTACCCTAGCCACTTTGTTTTATAACTCAGAAAAATTCTAAGTTTTTTATGGTTACCCCTTTAACAAGTTATCCCACTTTCTTTGATTTTTCTTGATGAATGATGATTCCAATCACACATTAACATCATTTTAGGGTCAAGGAACCACAATTGTGAAAAATCTCAAAAAGTCAAACTTTGACTTTTGTGCACAGTTGACTTTTTATCAGATGAATTCCAAACTGTGCAATCCTTTGTGAAGTCAAGTCCTTGACCTAAATCAAACTTGATGGATATGTTCCATAGGTGTTATAGGGTGTATTGAATCATGTCCCAAGGTTTGGGAGCATGTCTGAGTCAAAAGTCAAAGGTACAGTTGACTTTTTCCTCAAAACCCTAATTATGGTCCAGATGAAATTGAAACTTGTGGATCAAGCTTCTTGGATCAATCCATTGTTACAAATGGATCAATGTAGTGTATGGGAGACCCTCAAATCATGTCTTAAGGTTTTGGCTCATGTTTTGTCCCAAAAGTCAACTTAGGGGTGAATTAGGTCAAGAAACCCTAACTCCTTATTTTTTTGATGAATGCTTCCCCTGAGGTTAAATTGACTTGATGATTGGGTTCGTGATGTCCCTTGGAGTATCTTAAGTTGTGCTTTGAAGTATTGGCTCATGCCCAGATGAAAATTTCCATCTGGAGGCCCAGTCGACCAAAACCCTAATTTGCTGACACTGGCAATCTTGAGGCTGGATCCACTTGGAATGCTGTAGCCTTGTGCTTGATTCTTGATGTGGGAGTCCTCTTGATCCTTTATGGGTGTTTGAGAGGTTAGACAAGTTGAAGATCATGTCATTTCTTGATTGATCATTTGTCTAAGTACCCTGAGAGAGATTAAAACCCTAATCTCTGATTGTAGGGAATGCTCAACAATTCCTTGAGGAGATTGATGAGGCACAAAGGTACATCCATATTGTGATGATGGTTTGTACAATGATGGGAAATCTTAGTGGTCAAAATTTGGGGTATGACAATTGGGGACAGTTGAGGCCTCCGTACTGCTGCTCTCCGAGGACCTCTCCTCGGACGAGTCTAGTATAATCTCCCCGTCTGGCCCTGTCGCCATAACGATCACCTGAAAAGCAGAGAAAAAAATGAGTTCGACGAAGAATCAAATCCACCCTTCCACCGCTAGTCAAGTGAAAGGGCACGCAAAGGGATGAGGACGACGTCCCCGACCTAAGCCCCAACATCAAACAAAAAACTCAAGAGCCTCCCACGAGGAGACGCTCGAGACAAACCACTCCCGAACGAGGAGCTTCCTCGAGCCACTCCGCAGCTCCCGTTTGAAGCTTCACCGGAAACTACAAAGCTTCATCAGAAACTTCATTGAAGCACCAGAATCTGAGTAACTGTGATGGTCACACATGCATCACCATCGCGACGACGCTGGAAACCGCCCTAATCGCGAGATACCTGAGAAACTTCAGCAACCTCGTCGGCGGCAGGAGATGGCTTAGCCACCGTCCACCACCAACAACTGCCGGGAAAAGCAGTGATTCGTCCTCTAACCCTAAACCTAGTCACATGCAATCTACAAACAACCATAAAAGAGGCTAAGAAACACAAGATCAGTGAACTTACTTGGTTAGAAAGCTGGAAAAATGGTTGCTCAGAACTGATGACGGCAGTCGGAACGGCAAACAGCGGTGGCGGGCAAGTGCTCTGAAGAAGACGAAGAAGAGAGAGAAGCGAAAGTTCCAAATGAATTGAGTTTCCCCCTTTTATACTGAGGGGCACGTGCAATGGCATGCCCTCGTAGATCATAATGGCTATCAACTAGCCATCATTGCCTATTAACTAAGGCACAGGGCTCAAGGCACACGTGGCGCTCAAACGTTTCATTTCCTCCTTCAACGTTAGTCTCCCCGTACGACGGGAAATCCAGACATGGACATGAATATCACAAACAACAGGGGTCACGGGAACCACGGGACAACTTTCTCCGTCACCAAACGACGACTTCACGCTAGCTCCCTGGAGCCACGAGCTGTCCTTAAGTCATCACTCCCATGCTCGGGAGCAACGACTTGGGGGGCTCCTGTTCTGGACTGGACCAATGGCCAGGCATGGCCCAATTCACTTCTGCTCCCAGAACGGCCCAATTGCCTAAATCCAATCCACAAAGGGGCTAAAGTTACCTTCCTGCCCCTCCAACCGGGCATGGAATGCATCGCTCCTCCCCGAAATAGCTGCCCGTTCCGCACGGCTTCTTCATCTGTCCCCGAACAGCTAAAGGCACACGCCCAAAACCACGCCTTTGCCCGACATAACGGCTAGTTTTGGGCACCCTGCCCGACATAACGGCTAGTTTGGGCAGTTACCTATTCTTCGGGAAAACGGTTATATCGCCCCGAAAATAGGACCGTTGGCCACGCACTGGGGGTATTATATAAACCTTCTCGCTTGAAAGGGTCAGGTATCAAATAATCACCCTAAGAACTCATACTTTGTATTTGCCCCTTTTCTCTGACCCTTTCTTACTTGAGCGTCAGAGTGCCTTGCAGGTACACCCCCTCCTCTTCTCCATACGCCCAGCATTTTAGACATACTTGGTGGCCCACTTCAACAGGATTTGATCCAGCCTTCTCGATCAGTAACCCATAAACTTCTCTAGAACAGTCAGATACATGAATAAAGGTCTTCCAGGGACACGTGGAATCAAGATGGGAGGCTCTTGCAAATAACCCTTGATCTTCTCAAACGCTTGCTGACAATCAGAATTCTAGTCAATAATATGATCCTTGCGGAGTAACTTGAATATTGGTTCACAGGTAGCAATTGTGACACCCTTTTCTACCCCCCAAATATCGCAGCGGAATACACATAAAATCATAATAAATCAGAATTCACCTCGAAGGGTGCACATTTCCCAATAAATTCAAATAAAACATTTACTCCAAAAACAACGGGTTTTCCTCAAAATAACTCAAAATGCCTTCAAAGGGCAGCAGAACCACCATAACCACAAAAATCCCACAAGAGGGTTCATTAAAATAAATCATAATCATCAAATAATCAATAAAATAATAGCCAAATAAAATTCAACATGGTTCGACTCAACGACCCCAACCCGATGTTACACTATCAGAGCAAAGACCCTCTAAGTCGACCAAAAGCAAATAACTTCAAAAGTCCTCAAAATGCGTCCACAGCTAATCCTAATCACCTGCACGTTACCCACGTGGAGGCAACATTCAAACAGGCAGGGTGAGTTATATAATTCATTATAATCAATATAAAATAAGATATGCATAAAAATGGCATCATCATAATCATATACAACATCATCAGAGTCATCACAAGGCAAACATCTAAACACGTCATCATAAATCACAACATATGCCACATAAATGCAATGCATAACAAGACTCATGCATGTGGTCCCAATCGTCAAAATCGATGGACACTTAGGCCATCACCCTCTAAAGATCCCCGTCAAATAGGATCGATTCTACACAAGAACCGGAGCACGTCATAATCCACTTCACATCCACACAGTGGGATGGAAGCCACAAATAGACCGAAGTCTAACATTATCATCACTAGACCGAAGTCCTAACATCAGAACAGAAATGCCATGAATGCATGATACACAACGTCATAATCATCATCATCAAAAACATTATTATGTGCATCATCATTCACCAAAATATCATGTTAATCATGTAATCATATATTCATCAAAAACATCACAAATCATCAAAATATCACAGCACCAAAACCTCAGAACATCACATCATCATAAACAAGATTTCACCAACAGCAGCAGTTCGCTGCTGAGTTCGCTGGGCGAACACATTCGCTGGGGCCTTCGCTTTGCAAAGCTCCAGTGAATCCTAGAATCCCAAACCATCCCACATTCTGCCTCTCCTCGCCACTTCATTCGCTGTGCGAAGCCCCTTCGCTGTGCGAACCCACGACACCACATCTCAGAATTCATCTCAGAATCATCACATTTATCGCGCATTCGCTACGCTACTCGCCTTGCGAGTCCAGGTGAATGTTCGTCGTGCGAAGGATTGGTTCGCTTTGCGAACACGCGATTACAGCAAATCGCTGCTATGCACCAGTAGCACCACAGCTCCAAAAGTACCTGCGATTTCATCCCCAAATGACCCAAAAACATCCCGGCCACATTCCTAATGCATTATAACCATTAAGGACACAAAACCTACAACTATTAGGTCGATTAATTTCACTATTCTAACTCAAAATCCCTAAACCTTAAAAACTCCCAAGGTTCCCATAAGCCCCATAAATCCCTTTCTCATACAAGATCCCATACATCATCAAAAACGTTTTACCTCGAAGGCTTATTTTTACCCGCATCAATTCAACCCTTAATAATCCATCGTCGATCTCAAAAATACCTCTAAATCATCAATAACTCATAAACCCACCAAAAACCCCAAAACCCTCAAAATCCATATTCAACACATCACGTTCTATATTGAAAACAATGAAAGGCAATACTCCCCATACCTTAGATTGTCGTTTCAGAGCTTTCTCTACTGAGTCTTTTGGAAACCTTCACGAATCCTCGCCTTTTTCCTTCTTTCCTCAGAGCTCTGCACTTTCTCCTTATTTTCACGTTCTGACCAACAAATGAAACCTAATCTCAAAATTCACCTTTTTTTAAACCTTTGGGCTTCCAAAATAGGCTTTCTCCATAATACACTCACTAATCCTCCTTAAAAGTCCATCTTACCCTCAATATCTCTAATGTTATTTTAAATTAATAATAATACTAATATATTCATATTATATACTATTATTTAATTAAAATAATCGAAACTCCACCAAAATACCGACATCGACACAAACCACCACAATTCGCCGAAAATTCTCAAATATTATATTTAAATAATTAAATAAATATTCAAATAAATTTGGGGTGTTACAACTCTCTCCCACTTAAAGAATTTTCGCCCTCGAAAATTATCTCAAAGAAATAGAGTCGATACGACTCCGTCTTCTGATCTTCACGTTCCCACGTCCAACTTTCGCCAGCTGGTCCTCCCCACAACACCTTCACCAAAGTTATGTCCTTACCTCGCAGCTGCTTCATCTCTCGACCATCAATCCACACCGGTAAAGCTTTCACTGTCAGGTTATCCCTCACTTGTACATCATCCATCTGAATCACATGCGACGGATCTGGAATGTACTTCCTCAACTGAGACACATGGAACACATCATGCAAATTCGTAAGTGACGGTGGTAAAGCAATCTGATAGGCTACCTCTCCTATCCTCTGCGAGATTTGATATGGATCAATAAAACATAGAGTGAGCTTCCTAGACTTCAAAGCTCGACCCACACCAGTCACTGGCGTCACCCTCAAAAACACGTGATCTCCCTCTTGGAATTCAAGTGTCTTCCTCTTCTTATCATGGTAGCTCTTATGATGACTCTGCGACACTCTCATCCTTTCTTGGATCGTCTTAATCTTCTCAGTTGTCTCTTGCATAATCTCAAGTCCGAGTACAACACTCTCGCCTGACTCATACCAACACAAAGGATTCCTACACCTCCTCCCATACAAAGCTTCATAGGGCCTAATTCCAATACTAGCATGAAAACTGTTATTGTACGTGAACTCAATCAACGACAAATGGCTATCCCAAGATCCTCCATGATCCAACACACAAGCTATCAGCAAATCTCTAAGGATTGGATAGTCCTTTCTATCTGACCGTCTGTCTACGGATGGTAGGCAGAACTCATCCTCAACGTAGTACCCAACGCATCTTGCAAACTCTTCCAGAACCTCGATGTAAATCTCGGATCTCTATCCGACACAATACTCGAAGGTATCCCATACAACTTCACAATCTCCCCAATGTACACCTCGGCTAACTTCTGCATAGAATGATTAATCTTCATCGGCAAGAAATGAGTCGATTTAGTTAATCTATCCACGATCACCCAAATGGAATCATCTCCCCTAGCAGTCTTCGGCAATCCCACCATAAAATCCATGGAAATACTATCCCACTTCCATTCTAGAATTCTCAATGGCTACATCATACCTAAAGGCTTCTGATGCTCAATCTTCGACTTCTGACAAGTCAAACACGTATAAACAAACTCCGCAATATCCTTCTTCATACCTGGCCACCAAAATAACTTTTTCAAATCATGGTACATCTTCGTAGCACCGGGATGAATACTTAACCTACTTCGGTGTCCTTCTTCAAGTATACTCTTCTTAATATCTGGGACATCTGGAACACACACCCTGTCTCTGAACATCATCACACCATTCTCGTCAATTCGGAATTCTCCTCTATTACCTTGGTTGATCAAAGTCAACTGGTCCACTAACTTCAAGTCAGATTGTTGTACCACTCTGATCTCTTCCAGAATACCACTAGTCAACTTCAACATTCCCAACTTCACAATTCCAGGAGTCTCTTCACATACCAAACTTAAATCTCTGAATTGCTTAATTAATTCCCATTCTTTCACCATAAGCATCGACACATGTAATGACTTTCTGCTCAATGCGTCAGCCACTACATTTGCTTTGCCTGGATGATAACTCAAATCAAAATCGAAATCCTTCAACAGCTCTAATCACCTTCTTTGCCTCATATTCAATTCTTTCTAATCAAATAAGTACTTCAGACTTTATTGATCACTGAACACTTCAAACTTAGATCCAAACAGATAATGTCTCCAAATTTTCAGCACAAACACTACAGCGGCCAATTCCAAGTCATGTGTAGGATAATTCCTCTCATGAAATTGTAATTGTCTCGAAGCATAGGCAATAACTTGTCCATTCTGCATCAATACTCCACCAAGACCCATCTTCGACGCATCATAATACATCACAAAAGATTCGCTCGGATTAGGCAAAATCAACACTGGAGCGGTCGTCAACTTCTTCTTCAATTCCACAAAACTTTCTTCACAAGCTACATCCCACACAAAAGCTTGACCCTTTTGAGTCAACTGAGTCAAAGGTAATGCCAACTTAGAAAAGGCCTCGATAAACTTGTGGTAATAACCCGCCAATCCCAGAAAACTTTGTATCTCAGTAGCATACTTCGGAGTCTCCCACTGCAACACAACATCAATCTTGGAAGGATCTACAACAATCCCACCACTCGAAATCACATGGCCAAGGAAACTCACCTCCTTCAAGCAGAATTCACACTTTGACAACTTTGCATACCACTTTTTCTCTTTCAACACTTGCAACACGGTTCTCAAATGCTCAACATGATCTTCTTCCGACTTAGAATATATCAGGATATCATCAATGAAAACCACCACAAACTGATCCAAATACTCATGGAAAATCTGATTCATATACTCCATGAACACACCAGGTGCATTATACACACCAAACGACATCACAGTGTATTCATAGTGACCATACCTCGTTCTGAAAGCTGTCTTCGGAATGTCATCAGGCTTAACACGAATTTGATGATAACCAGACCTCAAATCAATCTTACTAAACACACAAGCACCTACTAACTGATCCATCAAGTCGTCGATTATCGGAAGTGGATATTTATTCTTGATAGTCACTTTATTCAACTGCCGATAATCAACACACAACCTCATACTTCTGTCCTTCTTCTTCACTAACAGCACAGGAGCACCCCACGGAGAAACACTTGGTCGAACAAACCTTTTCTCAAGCAATTCTTCCAACTGTTTCTTCAATTCACTTAACTCAGAAGCTGACATCCGATAAGGAGCCATCGACACTGGACTCGTACCTGGTATTAAGTCCACCGCAAACTCTACTTCCCGTTCTGGAGGCAAATCACTGATGTCATCTGGAAACACATCTGGAAATTCACAGACAATAGGTAACTCCACACTCGCAGCTTCACGATCAATCTGCAACGATGCAAACATTGCAAACACCAGGGCTTCGTCTTCCACCAGTTCATCCACTTGCTTAGCAGACAGTAACATCAACTCTCCACTATCACTAAACTCAGGAAACTCCACAATCTTGGTATAACAATTGATATGAACATGGTTGAACTCAAACCAGTTCATTCCAAGGATTACATCGATTTGGTGCAAGGGTAAACACACCAAATCCATCACAAAACTCTTCCCAAAAATCGTCAAAGGACATCTCAAACACACAAAAGAAGTAGTAACAGAACCATTAGCAGGAGTCTCTATTAGCATACTACCATTCATATTAGACAACCTCAAACCCAATCTATTAGCACATTCAAGAGAGATAAAAGAATGAGTAGCACCAGTATCAATCATAGCAACCAACTCAATATCATTAATAAAACAAGTACCTCGAATCAGGTTGTCCTTCTCTAAGACTTCTGCACCACTCAAAGCAAACACTCTGCCACTGGTCTAAGCAGTAGTAGCCATCTTCTTTGGTTTTTGACACTTGGTACTGACGTGACCCTTCTCACCGCAATTGAAGCAAGTTGGATCCTCATCCTTGCAATCAGTAGCTCTATGACCCTTCTTGCCACACCTGTAGCACCTCAACACACTATTAGTACAAACATAAGCACGGTGACCTTGCTCGCCACACCTATAACACTTCCCAAAAGCAGGAGCTACTCCCCCACTTGTCTTTTTACCCTCTGAAGCCTTCTGCTTCTCTTTGTCGGCTGAAGTTGTATAAGGTTTACCTCTATACCGCCCTTTCTTCTCACTCAACTGCTTGTAGTGAGCAGATCGAGCTCGGCTATCCTCATCATAAATTCTGCTCTTGTCCACCAACTCAGTAAACCTGCGGATCTGTTGATACCCAATACCCTGTTTAATCTCTGGTCTCAGCCCATTCTCGAACTTGAGGCACTTGGACATCTCAGCATCAGCACGGTTGTAGTGAGGACAGAACTTCACCTGCTTCTCGAACTTCACCGCAATACTCTGCAACAGTCATATCTCCTTGCTTCAGCTCAAGGAACTCCACCTCTCTCTTACCACGAGCATCCTCTGGATAATACTTTCCCAGAAATTCCTGCTTGAACACAGCCCAAGTTATCACAGTGCCAACATCTTCCAGTCTCTGGCGGTGTTATCTCACCAGTCCTCAGCCTCTTCCGACAACATACGAGTTCCAAACCGAACTTGCTGCACATCAGTACATCCCATTCCTCGAAAAATCTTCTCAATCACCTTCAGCCACTTGTGCGCACTTACTGGATCGTGAGTACCCTCAAACTCCGGCGGATTGTTCCTCTTGAACTCCCCCAAAGCACGAAACTCATATGGGACTCCACCATTCGGATTGAGTTGCGCCACCACATTAGCAACTGATTCCAAAGCATCAGCAATAGCGCGACCATTTCTTCCAGCCATCCTGCACACCACCGACAAGGTTAGAAGAACTAAAACATCGACAGTGTACACACACTTGTCGACTGACAGGGGACTAACATCACGTAAAAACCTGGCCGAACGGACCGACCGACTCTGATACCACTAATGTAACACCCTTTTCTACCCCACAAAATATCGCAGCGGAATACACATAAAATCATAATAAATCAGAATTCACCTCGAAGGGTGCACATTTCCCAATAAATTCAAATAAAACATTTACTCCGTAAACAACGGGTTTTCCTCAAAATAACTCAAAAATGCCTTCAAAGGGCAGCAGAGCCACCATAACCACAAAAATCCCACAAGGGGGTTTATTAAAATAAATCATAATCATCCAATAATCAATAAAATAATAGCCAAATACAATTCAACATGGTTCGCTCAACGACCCCGACCCGATGTTACACTATCAGAGCAAAGACCCTCTAAGTCGACTGAAAGCAAATAACTTCAAAAGTCCTCAAAATGCGTCCACAGCTAATCCTGATCACCTGCACGTTACCCACGTGGAGGTAACATTCAAACAGGCAGGGTGAGTAATACAATTCATTATAATCAATATAAAATAAGATATGCATAAAAATGGCATCATCATCATATACAACATCATCAGAGTCATCACAAGGCAAACATCAAAACACGTCATCATAAATCACAACAAATGCCACATAAATGCAATGCATAACAAGACTCATGCATGTGGTACCAATCGTCAAAATCGATGGACACTTAGGCCATCATCCTCCAAAGATCCCCGTCAAATAGGATCGATTATACACAAGAATCAGAGCACGTCATAATCCACTTCACATCCACACAGAGGGATGGAAGCCACAAATAGACCGAAGTCTAACATCATCATCACTGGACCGAAGTCCTAACATCATCACAGAAATGCCATGAATGCATGATACACAACGTCATAATCATCATCATCAAAAACATCATTATGTGCATCATCATTCGCCAAAACATCATGTTAATCATGTCATCATATATTCATAAAAAACATCACAAATCATCAAAATATCATAGCACCAAAACCTCAGAACATCACAACATCATAAACAAGATTTCACCAACAGCAGCAATTCGCTGGGCGAACACATTCGCTAGGACCTTTGCTTTGCGAACCTCCAGTGAATCCCAGAATCCCAAACCATCCCATATACTGCCTTTCCTCGCCACTTTATTCGCTATACGAAGCCCCTTCGCTGGGACATTCGCTGTGCGTACCCATGACACCACATCTCATAATTCATCTCAGAATCATCACATTTATCGTGCATTCGCTACGCTACTCACCTTGCGAGTCCAGGCGAATGTTTGTCGGGCGAAGGATTGGTTCGCTTTGCGAACATGCGATTACAGGAAATCGCTGCTACGCACCAGTAGCACCACAACTCCAAAAGTACCTGCGATTTCATCCCCAAATGACCCAAAAACATCCCGACCACATTCCTAATGCATTATAACCATTAAGGACACAAAACCTACAACTATTAGGTCGATTAATTTCACTATTCTAACTCAAAATCCCTAAACCTTCAAAACTCCCAAGGTTCCCATAAATCCTATAAATCCCTTTCTCATACAAGATCCCATACATCATAAAAAACGTTTTACCTCGAAGGCTTATTTTTACCCGCATCAATTCAACCCTTAATAATCCATCGTCGATCTCAAAAATACCTCTAAATCATCAATAACTCATAAACCTTTCAAAAACCCCAAAACCCTCAAAATCCATATTCAATTCATCACGTTCTATATTGAAAACAATGAAAGACAATACTCCCCATACCTTAGATTGTCGTTTCAGAGCTTTCTCTACTGAGTCTTTTGGAAAACCTTCACGAGTCCTCGCTTTTTTCCTTCTTTCCTCAAAGCTCTGCACTTTCTCCTTATTTTCACGTTCTGCCCAACAAATGAAACCTAATCTCAAAATTCTCCTTTTGTTAAACCTTTGGGCTTCCAAAATAGGCTCTCCCCATAATACCCTCACTAATCCTCCTTAAAAGTCCATCTTACCCTCAATATCTCTAATATTATTTTAAATTAATAATAATACTAATATATTCATATTATATACTATTATTTAATTAAAATAACCAAAACTCCACCAAAATACCGACATCGACACAAACCACCACAATTCGCCGAAAATTCTCAAATATTATATTTAAATAATTAAATAAATATTCAAATAAATTTAGGGTGTTACAACACTCATATTGGAAATGAATCTGGAAACATAATTTAGGCGTCCAAGAAAACCTCTGACTTGCGTTTTAGTTTGTGGAGCGGGCATTTCTTGAATAGCTCGGACTTTATCAGGGTCTACTTCGATTCATCGTTGGCTAATGATAAATCCAAGTAACTTTCCAGATCTAGCACCAAAAGTACACTTAGCAGGATTCAGTTTCAACTGGTATTTCCTTAGTCGTTAAAACAATTTCAACAAATGATCCAAATGGTCTTCCTCACTTTGGGTTGTGGCAATCATATCGTCGATGTACACCTCAATCTCCTTATGCCTCATGTCATGAAAGAGAGTGACCATTGCCCTTTGATATGTTGCCCCTGCGTTCTTCAGACCGAAGGGCATAATCTTATAACAATAGGTTCCCCGAGGAGTAATGAATGTAGTCTTTTCCCTATCAGAAGAGTCCATCTTAATTTGATTATAACTGGAGAAGCCATCCATAAAAGAGAAGACTGCAGAACAAGCTGTATTATCCATAAGTGTATCAATATGCGGTAGAGGGAAATTATCCTTTGGGCTTGCTTTGTTCAAATCCCTATAGTCTACACACATTCTGACTTTACCGTCCTTTTTAGGCACTGGCACAATGTTGGCTACCCACTCAGGGTACTTCACAACTGTTAGAAAACCTGCATCAAGTTGTCTTTTAACCTTATCTCGAATCTTCAAAGTCATGTCAGGTCTAGTTCTTCTAAGTTTCTGCTTTACAGGTGGGCACTCTGGTTTAAGCGACAACTTGTGAACAACAATATCAGTGTCTAGACCGGGCACGTCTTGATACGACCATGCAAACACATCAACATATTCCTCTAGAAGCTTGACCAACCTCTGTTTGACATCAGCCCCAAGTGTTGTACCAATCTTGACCTCCTTCTTTTCCTCATCAGTGCAAAGATTAATCAAATCCACTTGCTCTTTGTGCGGTTGAAGTTCAGTGCACTCATATTCAACCAATCTTTCCAGTTCAGCGGGAACTTTGAAATCTTCCTCACCCTCATCCTCAGCTTGATAAATGGGTGAATCAAAGTTAGTAGTGAAAGTAGGGTCAACGGATTCAACGTGGTTTGGGATTATTCTGCATGTTTGGAATGACTTATTTTATTAAAGGCACAAAGAAAATGCAAGAGAAAAATGTTCTTCTCTTTTTTTTTTTTAGTTTTGAAAGATTGCCCATTTCTTTTAAAAGTAAAAGCGAAAAACAGTAAACAAAATGCATTCATTGATAATCATTTGAAAGTAAAAGGGGGGCCCTACAAAATAATCCAATAGCCTTGGGCATAGCTATAGAATCTTGAAAACAACAAACAAAGGACAATAAATTACTTTGACGAAGGAAAAATCACAGGGATCTCTATTGCTTCCCAGTTACCTAAAGCAGCATCACACTTGAACACCAGATTGCTCAAGTCTTCGTCCTCATTACCATCTTCAACAACATTGATCTGGAAACCTCTGCTGACAAACATTTCTTGAAAGCTCTTCGGGCGACCTTTGGCAGATGTCGATGCTCCATCTTTTGTTGGTTTTTAACCTAACCCATGGCGACCCATCTTTGTCTTGACTTCTATCACTTCTCCCCAACCTTTGGGTACTCCTTCTTTAATTATTGATCTGGTACTCTTGAAAGACGTGAAAGACGAAATACTCTTGCCCACTGGTTCCTCGACTTCCAACAGGACAGCGTTGGCTATCTCGAGTGCTTGGAAAGAAGTTTCCAAAGCATCCTCGTTAGCCTCTATATAATGGAACGAAGGCAAGTTACTTACCATCAAATCCTCCTCACCTTGCACAATTACCAACTTATCATCAATCACAAATTTCATTTTCTGATGTAATGTTGAAGTTACAGCACCAGCAGTGTGGATCCATGGTCTTCGAAGTAAACAACTATAAGCAGGGTTTATATCCAGCACTTGGAATGTGATGTCAAATACACGTGGACCAATTAAGATCGGTAGCTCAACTTCTCCCATTACAGTCCTACGGAAACCATAAAAAACCTTGACTATCAAAGAAGTAGGTCTCATCTCAGTCTCTTTGTATGCCAACTTTGCAAGAGTCCTCATAGGTAAAACATTTAAAGAGGAACCGGTATCCACAAGTACTCTTGCCAAAGCGTCGTCCTGACATTTCACGGACACGTGCAAAGCACGATTATGATTCTGACCTTCTCTTGGTAACTCCTCTTTACTAAAGCTAAGGGTGTTACAGGCAGTTATATTTGCAATCACACTATCAAATTGGCCAGTAGTAATATCTTGGGCGACATGAGCTTGGGCCAACAACTTTTGCAATGCAGCTCGATGAGCAGGTGAACTCATCAAAAGGGACAGGATTGAGATCTTGGAGGGAGTTTGGTGAAGCTGATCAATGACTTTATAATCACTTTTTCTAATAATCCTCAAGAACTTATTCTTTGCCTCATTCTGTTGAGTCTTTGAAGAGATTCGCCTCAATATGTATTTTGAAGCAGCTTGATTATACCATGCACTTAAGACGACTTGTCATTGTATTAGCCTTGGAGAGATTTATCCTCGACTAACCAACCCTTGGAATGATATGCCTCTGATGAACCATTTTCTTGAAGCGGTTTATTTTGATCAAGCCTTGCAGCGGTCTATGTAACGCCCGGTTATTTAATTAATTATTTAATTAACTATATTCGTATTATTTGTGTTGATTTATGGTGATTTTTGAAATATCGGAATGTTGCGTTAAGTGGCTATGTTGGTTTTAGTTGGATTAATTTAACTAAGTCGATTTAAGTGGTAGAAATAATATAGTATTAGCTTACTAGAATTATAATAAGTTTGTGGGCTTATAAGATGGGTAGTAGTGGTAAAAGGTGAGGTGTGGAATTGAGCCCAATAAGGGTTAGTAAGACTTATAAGGGTTAAGTTGAATAGAATTAGGGTAATTAGAAGTGGAGGAAAGATCAAGTACGTGGAAGTTGCAAAGTTGCTGAAAAAGGAATAGAACAATAGAACGTGAAGTTGCAGAGAGGAGAAAACAAGGGCTGCGAGAGATCGCGTAGAGGCTGCGAGAGAGCGAGAATTCGATCGGAGATTTTAGAGCGACCTTCAATCCAAGGTAAGGGTGGGGTTCTGACTCTATAATGGGATAGTTGATGAGTAATATGTGGGGTTGGTTTTATAGAATTCTCCTCTGTTTTTGTGTAGTCGATGTCGTGAATATTGAATTTGGTTTTCTGTTGATGAATTGTTTGTAGAATTTCTTATGTCTGTGACGAAATGATTGTCGTAGAAATATTGAAATGCATTGCGATTGATAAATTGGTTGTGAGAAACTGGTATATGTTACTTTAGGGTGTAATTCTGTTGTAGTTCTGTTTCACTGTCTTGGACAGATTGAAAGTGATATGAATTTGAGGAAAGGTTATGAATTTGGAAAGCAACTGGAACGAACGAATTCTGAGACGAAGAATTTTGGGGTCGTGACGACCGTGATGGTGTTGTGACGACCGTGATGGTGTCGTGACGACCGTAATGATGTTGTGACGACCGTCACGCATGCTGCTGTGTGTTTCTTTTCCTATTTCTGTTATGTTCTGATGTGGTGTGTTTGTTCTGTCCATTTTAATTGAGAAGTTGTTATATAATTCAATAGCATTGGACATAGAATTATGATGGAACCAATTAACCAATTTTTTAGTCGAAAACTACCGATTGATTAAATGATGGATTGTGATATATTTTAGATGATGCATAATTATATATCCTAGTTGCTGTGATATTGTTGTTGGGAATTATCAAGCTGTGAACGATGTTGAATTGCCTCTAATTATTGGCAAGAATTAAGCTGTGGACCTATGGCCAATGTTGAGCTGTTGTTGTGCGGATTGATAAGTATTAGTGTTGTGATTATGATGTTCATATTTGAGTCACATGGCATAACATACTAAGCTGGCCTGGATTGGCAAAACATTAAGCTGGCCTGGATTGGCAAAATATTAAGCGGAAGGCTTATGCCTTGTTGAAGTCAATATTAATTGGCAAATTTTTAAGCTGGGAGTTCTGCTCCAATGGTACCACATGCATGTGCATTTCGAGTCGCATTTCATGTTGCATAGTTGTTGTTGTGTTTGTTGATTAATGATGAAGTAAAAGTTGTTGCTGTGCTGCTGTTTTACGTTGATTGAGATGTTGTGAAGTGGTGATTGTATAATCTGATCTAATATATTACTTAACATATATCTGATTATATTGTTCGATATCTCACCCCTTCTGTTTGAATGTTGTCCCTATGTTGGCAACGTGCAGGTAATCAAGAGGAATACCCGGTTACCTTAGTTCGAGTCGGTGATTGTCGCTCTGATACGTAGCACTCGGGGGGATGACGCATGTCTTATTTTGTTTATTTGTTTACATGCTGAATTTTTAAGTTGAATTGTCAAAGAACACTTGTTGATTATTTTAAAGTTGTTTATGTTGGATAAATATGTTATTACTTTGATTATGAATCCGCTGCGTCGTATTTTATAAGGTTGAGTTATTTTGGAGGCTATTTGTTAATTTATGAGTTTTTTTCCTTGAACTTGCAATGTATCTTTCATGATTATCTATCATGTTATTGATTTTAAAGTTGAAAAATGTGACATCCTGTTTTATGTTGAAATTTTATCACTCTGATTTCTTTGTAAATGTCGGGTAGAAATGGGGTGTTACATTAGTGGTATCAGAGCAGGTCGGTCCGTCCGGCCAAGTTGCCGAGTCGTAGTTGTTTAACAATCGAGTATTGTTAACTAGTCCTAACGTTTGTTTATGTTGAAGTGACAAGTTGAGATGGCTGGAAGGAACGATGCTGCGATGGCTGCTGCTATGCAAGCAATGGCCCAAGCTGTGCAGAACCTGCCGAACGCTGATGAGAATGCTGGGTCTCGTAGTTTGGTGACCTTTCAGAGGGAGAATCCACCTACCTTCAAGGGAAAGTATGATCCTGATGGAGCGTTGGATTGGTTGAAAGAGATGGAGAGAATTTTCCGTGTGTTGGACTGCACTCCAGCGCAGAAGGTTTGATATGGGACTCATATGCTAGCATTCGAGGCTGATGACTGGTGGCTAGAGACTCGTCAGAGGTTGGAAGCTGCAGGTGAAGGTATCACTTGGACTGTGTTCCAAAGAGAGTTCCTGAGGAAATATTACCCAGAGGATGTTCGTGGTAAGAAGCAAATCGAGTTTCTTGAGCTGAAGCAAGGAAACATGTCGGTTACCGATTATGTTGCAAAGTTTGTTGAGTTGGCTAAGTTTTATCCGCACTAGAACGGAGATGATGCTGAATTTTCTAAGTGCATCAAGTTTGTGAGTGGGTTGCGCCCGGAGATTAAGAAGGCAGTTGGATATCAAAAGATTCGTGTTTTTGCAGATTTGATTGATAGTTGCAGGATTTTTGAAGAAGATAACAATGCTCATTATAAGATCATTAATGAGAGGAAGGGCAAGCACCAACAGAATCGTGGAAAGCCTTATGATGCTCCGGCAGGAAAAGGTAAGCAGAAAGTAGCTGATGGCAAGAGGACTAGTGGGGGAGATGCTCCTGCTGGCATAACTTGTTTCAAATGTGGGAAACCTGGTCATAAGAGTAATGTGTGTACTGCTGAGGTGAAGAGGTGTTTCCGTTGTGGTAAGACTGGGCATGCCATATCTGAGTGCAAGCATAAAGAGAGGATTTGCTTCAACTATGGTGAGGAAGGACACATTGGTAGTCAGTGTCAGAAACCAAAGAAGGCGCAAACCTGTGGGAAAGTGTTCAAGTTGGCTGGGACTCAGACAACTAGCGAGGACAGACTCATCAGAGGTACATGTTTCATTAATAGTACTCCTTTAATCACTATGATTGATACTGGTGCTACTCATTGCTTTATTGCTGCTGATTGTGTTAAGAGATTGGGTCTTATGTTGTCCTCTATGAATGGAGAGATGGTCGTCGAGATTCCGGCTAAGGGATCAATGACTACTTCTCTTGTGTGTTTAAAGTGCCCTTTGTCGATCTTCGACAGAGACTTTGATGTTGATTTGGTGTGTTTGCCGTTAATTGG
The DNA here is from genome assembly GCA_022829125.1 of Lathyrus tuberosus. Taxonomy (NCBI): domain Eukaryota; kingdom Viridiplantae; phylum Streptophyta; class Magnoliopsida; order Fabales; family Fabaceae; genus Lathyrus; species Lathyrus tuberosus. The sequence continues at coordinate 5,763,060 of JALAZF010000020.1, read as the reverse complement.
GATGGATGTAATCTTGGGTATGAACTGGTTAGAATATAACTATGTTCATATTAATTGTTATAACAAGACTTTGAGGTTTTTTACTCCTGAAGAGGAAACTGGTTTGTTGTCAGCTAGACAGTTGCAATGGTTGATGCAAGAAGAAGCTCAGGTGTTCTCATTGATGGCAACATAATCTATTGAGAACCAAGCTATAATTGATGAGTTGCAGGTGGTGCGCGAATTTCCCGAAGTTTTCCCTGACGAAATTCCTGAAGTACCGCCAGAAAGAGAAGTTGAATTTGCAATTGACCTTGTACCTGGTACCAGACCTGCTTCTATGGCACCATACAGGATGTCTGCATCTGAATTGTCAGTATTAAAGAAACAATTAGAGGATTTGATTGAAAAGAAGTTTGTGAGGCCAAGTGTATCGCCGTGGGGAGCTCCAGTGTTGTTGGTGAAGAAGAAAGGTGGGAGTATGAGGCTCTGTGTTGACTATAGACAGTTGAACAAAGTGACGATTAAGAACAAGTATCTGCTTCCGAGAATAGATGACTTGATGGATCAGTTGGTAGGTGCTTGTGTGTTTAGCAAGATTGATTTGAGGTCAGGCTATCACCAGATTAAAGTGAAAGATGATGATATTCAGAAGACGGTTTTTAGAACGCGTTATGGACATTATGAGTATTTGGTGATGCCGTTCGGTGTTACTAATGCGCCAGGAGTATTCATGGAGTACATGAACCGTATCTTTCATACTTACTTGGATCGGTTTGTGGTGGTGTTCATTGATGATATATTGATTTACTCCAAATCGGAAGAAGAGCATGCAGAACACTTAAGACAGGTATTGCAAGTTTTGAGAGAGAAGAAGCTATATGCAAAGTTGTCAAAATGTGAATTTTGGTTAAAGGATGTTAGTTTTCTTGGTCATGTCATTTCAAGTAGTGGCATTGCTGTGGATCCATCTAAAGTAGACGCGGTGCTGCAATGGGAGACTCCAAGGTCGGCTACCGAGATAAAAAGCTTCTTGGGATTAGCTGGTTACTATAGAAGGTTTATCGAAGGTTTTTCTAAGTTGGCACTTCCGTTAACTAAGTTGACGTGTAAAGGTGAGGCGTTTGTGTGGGACGTTCGATGTGAAGAAAGCTTCACGAAATTGAAGAAGAGATTGACGTCGGCTCTGATTTTGGCATTACCTAACCCAGGAGAACCTTTTGTGGTATATTGTGATGCTTCTAAAATGGGTTTAGGAGGTGTACTTATGCAGAATGGTAAGGTAGTTGCTTATACGTCGAGGAAATTGAGGACTCATGAGAAGAACTATCCTACGCATGATTTAGAGCTTGCTGCTGTTGTTTTTGTGCTGAAGATTTGGAGGCATTATCTTTATGGTTCTAGATTTGAAGTATTTAGTGACCATAAAAGTTTAAAGTACTTATTTGACCAGAAGGAGTTGAATATGAGACAGCGAAGGTGGCTGGAGTTATTAAAAGATTATGATTTCGGTATGAATTATCATCCAGGTAAAGCTAATGTTGTGGCTGATGCTTTAAGCCGAAAGACTTTGCATATGTCGGCGATGATGGTTAAAGAGTTGGAATTAATTGAACAGTTCAAAGATATGAGTTTAGTTTGCGAAGTGACACCGTAGAGTGTGATGTTAGGAATGTTGAAGATTAACAATGATTTTCTGGATAGTATAAGAGAAGCTCAGAAGTTAGATGTGAAACTAGTAGATTCGATGGTTGGAATCGATCAGCCTGAGAATATCGATTTTAAGATGGACGCGCATGGTGTGTTAAGATTCCGTGATCGAATTTGTATTCCTGATGATGCGGAAATGAAGAAAGCGATTCTTGAAGAAGGTCATAAAAGTAAATTGAGTATTCATCCGGGGGCTACAAAGATGTATCAAGATTTAAAGAATTTGTTTTGGTGGCCTGGGATGAAGCGTGATGTAGCGCAGTTTGTGTATGCATGTTTAACTTGTCAGAAGTCGAAAGTTGAACATCAGAAGCCTGCGGGGTTGATGCAACCGTTAGAAGTCCCAGAATGGAAATGGGATAGCATTTTAATGGACTTTGTAACGGGATTACCAAACACTCCAAGAGGATATGATTCGATTTGGGTGATTGTTGATAGGCTTACGAAGTCGGCTCATTTTATTCCTATTAACATCATTTTTCCGGTATCGAAGTTGGCAGAGATTTATATTCGTGTAATTGTGAAGCTGCACGGTTTTCCTTTGTGTATTGTGTCGGATAGGGATCCGAGGTTTACTTCTGATTTTTGGAAAAGTTTGCAAGAGGCGTTGGGTTCTAAGTTGAGGTTAAGTTCGGCGTATCATCCTCAGACGAATGGTCAAATGGAGAGGACTATTCAGTCATTAGAGGATTTGTTGAGAGCGTGTGTTCTTGAGCAGGGAAGTTTGTGGGATACTTATCTTCCATTGATAGAGTTCACTTATAATAACAGTTACCATTCGAGTATTGGAATGGCACCTTTTGAAGCGTTGTACGGTCGGAGGTGTAGGACTCCTTTATGTTGGCATGAATCAGGAGAAAGTGTAGTACTTGGACCTGAAATTGTTCGAGAGACTACTGAAAAGGTGAAGTTGATCCGAGAAAAGATGAGATCTTCCCAAAGTAGGCAGAAGAGTTTATCATGACAAGCGAAGGAAAGACTTAGAATTTCAAGCAGGTGACCATGTGTTTTTAAGAGTTACACCTGTGACTGGTGTTGGGCGTGCATTGAAGTCTAAAAAGCTCACTCCTCGTTTTATTGGTCCGTATCAGATTTTGGACAGAATTGGGAATGTTGCTTATAGAGTGGCTTTACCGCCTAATCTTTCGAATTTGCACGATGTGTTTCATGTGTCACAACTTCGGAAGTACATTTCAGATCCATCTCATTTGATTCATATGGATGATGTGCAAGTACAGGATAATCTTACTATTGAGACGATGCCTGTACAAATCGCGGATCGTGAAATGAAGACCTTGAGAGGCAAGGAGATTGCGTTGGTGAAAGTTGTCTGGTTAGGAACTATCGGAGAAAGTATGACGTGGGAGATGGAAATCAAGATGCGGGAATCCTATCCCGAGTTGTTTGAACAAGGTAAATTTTCGAGGACGAAAGTATCCTAAGTGGGGGAGAGTTGTAACGCCCAGTTATTTAATTAATTATTTAATTAACTATATTCGTATTATTTGTGTTGATTTGTGGTGATTTTCGAAATATCGGAATGTTGCGTTAAATGGCTATGTTGGTTTTAGTTGGATTAATTTAACTAAGTCGATTTAAGTGGTAGAAATAATATAGTATTAGCTTACTAGAATTATAATAAGTTAGTGGGCTTATAAGATGGGTAGTAGTGGTAAAAGGTGAGGTGTGGAATTGAGTCCAATAAGAGTTAGTAAGAATTATAAGGGTTAAGTTGAATAGAATTAGGGTAATTAGAAGTGGAGGAAAGATCAAGTACGTGGAAGTTGCAAAGTTGCTGAAAAAGGAATAGAATAGTAGAACGTGAAGTTGCAGAGAGGAGAAAACAAGGGTTGCGAGAGATCGCGTAGAGGCTGCGAGAGAGCGAGAATTCGATCAGAGATTTTAGAGCGACCTTCAATCCAAGGTAAGGGTGGGGTTCTGACTCTATAATGGGATAGTTGATGAGTAATATGTGGGGTTGGTTTTATAGAATTCTCCTCTGCTTTTGTGTAGTCGATGTCGTGAATATTGAATATGGTTTTCTGTTGATGAATTGTTTGTAGAATTTCTTATGTCTGTGTCGAAATGATTGTCGTAGAAATGTTGAAATGCATTGCGATTGATGAATTGGTTGTGAGAAACTGGTATATGTTACTTTAAGGTGTAATTCTATTGTAGTTCTGTTTCACTGTCTTAGACAGATTGAAAGTGATATGAATCTGAGGAAAGGTTGTGAATTTGGAAAGCAACTGGAACGAACCAATTCTGAGACGAAGAATTTTGGGGTCGCGACGACCGTGATGGTGTTGTGACGACCGTGATGGTGTCGTGACGACCGTGATGGTGTTGTGACGACCGTCACGCATGCTGTTGTGTGTTTCTTTTCCTGTTTCTGTTATGTTCTGATGTGGTGTGTTTGTTATGTCCATTTTAAATGATGGATTATGATATATTTTAGATGATGCATAATTATATATCCTAGTTGCTGTGATATTATTGTTGGAAATTATCAAGCTGTGAACGATGTTGAATTGCCTCTAATTATTGGCAAGAATTAAGCTGTGGGCCTATGGCCAATGTTGAGCTGTTGTTGTGCGGATTGATAAGTATTAGTGCTGTGATTATGATGTTCATATTTGAGTCACATGGCATAACATACTAAGCTGGCCTGGATTGGCAAAACATTAAGCTGGCCTGGATTGGAAAAATATTAAGCGGAAGGCTTATGCCTTGTTGAAGTCAATATTAATTGGCAAATTTTTAAGCTGGGAGTTCTGCTCCAATGATACCACATGCATGTGCATTTCGAGTCGCATTTCATGTTGCATATAGTTGTTGTTGTGTTTGTTGATTAATGATGAAGTAAAAGTTATTGTTGTGCTGCTGTTTTACGTTGATTGAGATGTTGTGAAGTGGTGATTGTATAATCTGATCTAATATATTACTTATCATATATATGATTATATTGTTCGATATCTCACCCCTTCTGTTTGAATGTTGTCCCTATGTTGGCAACGTGCAGGTAATCAAGAGGAATAGCCGGTTACCTTAGTTCGAGTCGGTGATTGTCGCTCTGATACGTAGCACTCGGGGGGATGACGTGTGTCTTATTTTGTTTATTTGTTTACATGCTGAATTTTTAAGTTGAATTGTCAAAGAACACTTTATTGCTTATTTTAAAGTTGTTTATGTTGGATAAAGATGCTATTACTTTGATTATGAATCCGCTGCATCGTAGTTTATAAGGTTGAGTTATTTTGGAGGCTATTTGTTAATTTATGAGTTTTTTTTCCTTGAACTTGCTATGTATCTTTCATGATTATATATCATGTTATTGATTTTAAAGTTGAAAAATGTGACATCCTGTTTTATGTTGAAATTTTATCACTCTGATTTCTTTGTAAATGTCGGGTAGAAATGGGGTGTTACAGTCTACCCCAGATTGATTGAGCTTTAGAGGGTATTTCCCTTGATTGGTTGATTTTTGAAAGGTATGCCTGAAAAGGAACTGAGATCCCTCCATGCTTTGATACGCCGTTGATATTAACTGCCCCAATATTTAAATCTTGAAAAGTATGCCCCCGGTTAATTAAGGTATGGAGGAATGGCTTAGAAAGGAACGTGGATCCCACCACACTATGATATGACCTCGATAAGGACTGCCCCCAATATTTAAATCTTGAAAAGTGTGTCCCAGTGTTTAAATCTTTGAAAGGTATGCCCCTGATTAGATTGACTCTTGGAGTGGATGGTTTTATTATGCTCTTGAGGTGGTCTTCCCTAGTATGAGCCTATTGAAAAGGTTTACCCCTTATCATTAGAGTCATAGAGGTATTTTGACATAGGTGTGTCAAATCTTGAAATGTTTTACCTTTAATTAGTAAGATCTTCTGATGATGTGCCCCTATGATCATTAGGATTTGCCCCTTGATTGGAAGGATTCCTTGGTAATTTTCCCCCTAATCATAAGTGTCTTGAATCGGTATGCCCCTGATCAGACCATTGTTGATATTTCCCTGATGCTAAGAATTGATTTGTGAAAAAAATGTTCCCTTTGAAAAGTAATTATAACGCCATGTTCATGCAAGTTTTTGAAATTGAAAATTGTTATGGAAAATGGATATGGTGTATACATATGATATTTGGCACAAATGGAGATTGAAAATGTATATGATTTAACAAACATTCGGAGTCAGTTAACAACGATTTTGCTGAATATGCTTTCATAGTGAACCTAGCTTCAATTAGGCCTTTTAAATGTTGTAACGTGGCATGGTTCATGGTTTATGAAACAAAAGGATCATAAGGCTCAAATTTTGATTAAGACCCACCCCTTCTCCTTGATGTTCTCCATTCCTAAATCCAATTAACTCAATAGATGCATTCAATATGCAAGAGAAATTTGGCAATCATGGTGATGAAAGCGGTACACTGGTTTAAGCACTTGATGAGGTCTTTGAGGTGGCAGGCACCCATTCCCGTTTTTAAGATTGTTCCATTTTTCCTTTTTTTCCCTTTGTTTTAATCCCTTATTTTTGCATGGACCAATTCTTTTGAGTTTATTGTCCATAAGGATGCCCTAATTTTTGCCTAAGTCAACTTCTTTTTTAGTTTTTGACTTAGCGGGCTCTTTTTTTGAATAATTTTTTTTGTGAGATTTTGGTTTTGACTTATAAAGGGGGTGACTGCCATGAAAGATATTGTGATTTTTTGTCTCTTTTGCTTCCTCAATATTGAATGATGTGAGGAAGAAGATATGGTGAGCTTTATCTTCATTGCTTCCTTGATCTTTAATGATGTACGCGAGCAAGAAGATGTGATTAAACCTTTATCCGTGTGATTATATATGATAATTCTCTTGAGATCCAAATGTATGATTGACTTAATTGAAGAACTACCCTGCCCCTAGTTAAGATTATGGGTTTTTATAAATATAAAGAACACCGACTTCAGGCTCGAGGGGGATGACTACGGATTATCTCCTTATTCCTCCAGTGTTTGGTAAGTCAAATAATGCCTTATACCATCAGCTATGTCTTACTATTAAAAGCATAGTCAATAAATTCGATTATTTATTACGTCATTCTCCTCCTAAGTTTGTTAATGGTGGAGAGCGAAAGGGAAAAACTTTGATTGATTTTTATTTTTTCGATGATGGCATAAGAAAGAGAGTGTAAATGAATGGATTGATTCCAAAAATATGCATGCTTATTTTATTAAAATTATTTCTCAAAGATTACAACTTTTATACAAGTAACACTTGGCAAAAAAGAAATAACAACCTAAAATGATAAAGTCTATTATCCCAAGGATGAGCTTCATTGTTGATCCACTATCTTTAGGGGATGCTTTATGATGTTCTTGCACTTGTAAAGATAAGGGGTGACCGTTCACCAATGGGACTTCTTATTTGAAAGTCAATTGCAGGTCTTGTACTTTGTGCTCATAACTTGTAGGATCTGAGTATGATCAAGTGATTGCAGCTTCACTAGGGAACCTCCGAGTAAGTCATGAGACTTTAGTATATGATCTTGTTTCCTTCCAAACTTCCTTTGTTGTGATTTATGAAGCGCATGAGGCTCGTGTTGAAGTAGATATTGTTGTAGTCTTTATTGTAGAGGCATCATCAGAGGTTTCTATATTGGAAGCATTGGGTGGGCCTAAGGATGGCATGGTGAAAGGTTTCCTTCTCTCTTCAATGGTACTTGCCTCTCTTGAGTTCCTCCGTAGTTTCTTGAGATATCCTTTGAGTTCGTTTGTGAGTATCGGGAAAACCTCTTAGCTTTTGACAGTTGGATAAGGGCGAAATCAGAAAGGATATGCAAGTATATATGTATGTAGGCAAATGCATGAAAATGCATGGGTATTCAGAAATATTTGTCATTTGTTTTTTAGGTATGCTAAAAAAAATTTATGGAGATGCAATGCAATGCAGGGTTAAGATAAAGAAAGACCTAAGTAAACCCAAACGGGTTTAGGTATAGTGACATACATGTGGAAGCCCCCACGGGTTTGGGGATTGTGGTAGACAAAAAAAATACCCTTATGAGTTTAGGGTATTAATGGACATAAAACCCACATATAGGTTTAAGGATAATGTCGAATATAAGGAAACCTTGTTTAAGAGGGCTCCTTATAGATAGGGATAATGATTGGCATGGAAAACCCAAATGGGTTTATGGATGTGTAAGGTAAAATGCAAGCATGACTTAGCTAAGGTAGGCTCCATATGATAGGCTCCATATGATAGGCTATATCTAAGTTTAGTCTACCCAATCCCCTCACATGTAGGATATAAAGTTTTTGGTAGTATGAAAATCCTAGAATTATGGATTATACCCACGTTTTACCATGAGAAGATGCAAGCCTTCCTATGGTAATCCTTCGGGATAAGTTTCATCTAGGCGGGACCCTAGTGACGACCCTCGCGGGTTAAATACATAAGGTCACCCTCAGTTAAAAAGGGGTTCTAAAGGTTCCCAGAGTCATTGACCACATCTAAATCATCAACTATATTAGGGCATGCCTTACCATGAAGACAACTTTAAAGGGTCTCTTCCGAGTGTAGCATCCATGCATTGGTGAGATGTCACATCTCTCCAAAAACATTTCTGTTCTACGTCCTAACTTAGGGTTATCCTTCAAGCTTGGGTTTTATCCCAAATGATGACAATTTATATGACAAAAATATAAACAATATATATAAAAACCAAAAATATATATAATAAAAATATAAACAATATATATAAAACCAAAATTATATATATAAAACATAAAATAAACAAGCAAGAAACTCTAAAACCCAAGATTTGGATGGACTCTCTTTAGGGAAGTGTCTCTAGTAGAGTCGCCAACTGTCGCGGCCGGCAAAATGACAAAGTCACCGTCATCCTTTATTTGTTCCTAAGGAACGGGAAAATAATGATAAAACCTAAACTATAAGGGTGAGAGACTAGGTTCGGGAGTCAGTTAAGTGAGTGGAAGATGTTAGGCACCCCTCACCTCTATTGTACGCAATAGGATCCTTCTTAAATTCTAGGGTTAGTTGTTTGCCTGAGGGTGTTTACTTAATTATTTATATACTTGATTATTTATTTATAAAAATATTAATTTTACAAAAAAAAAAGAATAGAAACCTATAAAAGTTTTTTATAATTGTACTAGCTAGAGTTTACAACTCTATGTCTACGTACCCTCATATTAAATGAGGGATCAGAGTACCGTAGTTCTTCTTTAAAAAATTGTTTGTTGGTTGTTTTTATCCCTTAAAATAATTCTCATGCAATGGGGCCGAGAAAAGTTTGGTTTGAAAAATGCCTCAATGCACAAGGGCAGAGGTCTTACAATTTAAGTGAGTGACATTGATTTTATCCCATATATTTTATTATAGAAAATATCCCTTTAATATTTAGAAAATAAATTAATTATAATAAAATATTTATATAAAAAACCCAAGTTTTATCCCTTATCTCAAATCCTGATTTTTATACTCTTTGGACCCTAAGAATTTTATCCCAAAAATGTATCCCATTTATATTCCACGATTTTATCTCATTTCTATCCCTGGATTGTCCCTAATATCCTTTAGAATTATCCCCTAAGATTATCCCACAATTATCCCTTTATAAACCAAAATATTTTATCCTTTATTTTATCCCTTATTTTATCCTCAATTTTTTCCTATTTAGTTATCTCAAATTATATCCCTTAATTATACCAAAAATTATCCGAATTAATCAACCACAAAAAAGTATTAAACCCTTAATTACAAATTGTTTTCTAATTACTTAAATAATAAAAAGATAGTTAATTAAGATATAGAAATTAAAATTTTGAAATCCCTAATTACAATTAAAATTTCTAATTATATTTACAATTATGATCATCTAAGTAATAATTTAATTATATTTTTTTATTTAATCCCTAATTATATTTATATTTCTTATTTCACGTTAATCATAATTATCTAAATAATTATTTATTTATTTTTATATTAATCCTTTTATTATATTGAACCTAAATATGCTAATTGTTCTAATTAATTAATATTAATTAATCCGTTATATGTTTTTTTGTCTTTTTTATTTGCTTGATTTTATGCTTAATAAATTAATTTCATAACCTAATAAAGAATACAAGAAATTATTATTATTATTATTATTATTATTATTATTATTATTATTATTATTTTAATATTTTGTTATATTCTCAATATTTCTCATGAATTTGAATATACTGATTAACTAAATAATTAGATTGACATATTAACTATCGTAATTAAAACAGCGAGATTACATTATAAATTTAACTAAATTAATTATGATATGTTTGTAATTTTTCCTTAAACGGAATATATTTTATTTGTGAGTTTTATTGATATGGTTTACAAACTTTATTCTAGAAATTGTTGAATTTAATGTTTTGTGATGATGAAGATTTTTACAGATTGTAAATCTGGATTTTCAAACTGATTGTATTACTTCTTAAGATGTTTGTTTTTTCATTTGATTTGAATAGTGGTAGTTTATGGGTTGAATGTATCTAGTCACAATCTCAATTTTTCCAGAAACATACTTTTGCAGATGAAGTTTTTTTAAAAATACACCTAACACTAACATAAAGATATTATAATTAGGAAGTTTACGTGGCACAAATTATATTTTCTATCTTACAATATTTATTCTTAAGAAGAAACAAAAGAAAACTAGATTTCTAGTACTAATTAAAAAAAATATGATTTATAATATTAATTTAAATTTAATTGAAATTGTTTAAGACTTTTTTTATTTGACCAAAGTTGTTTATTATTCTTTAGTTAAAATAATTTAATTATAAAAATCCCAATTGTGATCCAAATAAGAATTCAAGAGCAAGTATCTATAATTGATAGCAAATAAGAATGGATAGTTCGAAGATACTAATATGGAGTGTCATGAACCTAGTAAGTTGTGTCATACCCTAAATTTTGACCACAAGATTTCCCATCATTGTCACAATATGGATGTACCATCATGCCTCATCAATCTCCTCAAAGATGGTGGAGCATTCACCATAATCAAGAATTAGGGTTTCCACCCCTCTCTGAACATTTGGACAAAAGATCAATCAAGAAATGACATTATCTTCAACTTGTCTAACCCCTCAAACATCCACAAAGGATCAAGAAGACTCTCACATCAAGAATCAAGCACAAAGTTATGGCATTACAAGTGGTTTGAGCCTCTAAACACCCGACGTCACCAAATTAGGATTTTGGACGACTGAGATCTCCAAAGTGAAATTTTCATAGGGGAATGAGCCAAGGCTTCAAAACATGACTCAATATGTTCAAAATAACCCTAGGAGTCCCTTTGCAAAGTTAAATCACACTCAGAGAGTGCATTCCTCAAAAGTCGGGAATTAGGGTTTCTCCGCAACGAACCGCTTCGGAGCCAAAAGTCAAAATATGACTTTTTTTTTGCAAAAATGATCCTTATGACTCATATTCTCATAAAATATGATCTCTAATTTCATTTGAACAAGAATTGATCAAGAAATCGTGATAACTTGCAAAAGGGGTAATCTTGAAAAATTGAAATTTTTTCTAAGTTACTAAATTTGAATGGTTTTGGTGCCAACTTCCAAGGACCATAACTTTTGATCCAAGCAGCCATTTGAGTGATCCAAAGCCTGATTTGTAGGTCTTCCTACATTCTACAAAAGCTTCAACTACCTCAAACTCAAATTCTTCATAGATTTTTAGTTATGGATGGATCAAAGTGGTAACAAAATCAAAGATTAAACACTTAGTGAAAACTGCCTGAGTTTTCAGCCTTGAACATCAATGTTCATAAGGATTTTTCAGTTGGATTCAAATAGTTTCAAGACAAACTATGATCACATATGGATTGTATCATGTTAGGGCTTTCTAAAAAGCACAAGAGCTTTCCATAACTCCATCTGAGCAAGAAGATAAGATCTTCCCAAATGGCACTTTCCAACTGTCATGTACAAGGCTATTTTGTGCACTTTTGCTCGAGCTGGCCAAATTGTGCAATCTTAAGCTTTGTCACACTTCTGAAATCATGTAAGGATCTTATCCAAGCAAGTACCTCTGATCCACAAGCCTTGCAAGCCAAGACACCACCCTTTTTGGCATGTGGAATTTAATGTTCCAAATCCAAAAACTCTAATTTTGTTTCAAAGCATTCAAGAGGTGCATTGAGGTGGCATAGACTGAGTCTTTAATCACTGAATAAGTTAAGACTTATCCCTGCAACAGAAGACCATAGACATGTGCTCTAACCTCTTGGCCACAAACCTGAACTAGTTGCCATTCACTATTTCTTGCAAAACAAACTTGCTCTACTATAAATAGAGCTCATTTGTGATCAGTTTGAGTACACCAAAGCACCCAAACTGATGCTTTCCTCAAAATCTCTCTTTCACTCTAAAAAAACACCTTCTCTTGTAAGTCACTATCGGGTTTTGCATTTGAGAACAATTCTGTCCAAACCAATGATACAAACACAACATCATATGTAAGTGATTCAAACACATAAACAACATCTGGAACATCAGAATCACAAAGTGGTATCCCATTTGTTCAAGTTCAAGAACCTGCTGCAGAAGGATTCGAGCTGGTCAGACCAAGAAGTTTCCAACCACTCCAAGCATTCAAACACGCTCCTTGACACCTAAGGAAGTTGTCCAGAGCATTAGAACACGTCTGTAACATCTCCATCATCAAGCTCGATCACCAGCTGCAAGAGGTAAGCCTGAAGCCTTCAAACTCCATATTCCATGCATCATAAATGAATTTTTGAGTTACCATCTTGTTCCTGCATCTATGTAGAGTAATAACCCTCAATCAATTGCCATGAATCAATCGTGTATAAAATTTCATTGTGTTCATGCTGAAATTAGGGTTCTTGAGGTTATCCTTTGATTTCTCACTCCATACTCAATATAAATGCAATTAATCTATATGGTTGTGATCCTTGTTCAAAAACGAACAAGATTGATGTTTGAATCGTGCAAAACCATTGAGTAATCAGAGAGAAAAGTGAGAAAACGCAAATCATCCATGGCGCGGTCACGAGGAAGAAGAAAGTGACCGTGGCGCCATTTTTCAAATTTTTAAATATTTGAAATTTTGATATTTTATTTAAATGATTTCAAAAATTATTTTCTCTCTCATTTTTTATCATTTTTCATTGGTTCTTTTTTTAAAAAGTTACAAAAATGTTAAATTATTTTATTTTACAAAAAAATCAAATTTATATTATTTATTTAATATAGTTAGAATTTTTGTAATTTATTTCATTTTATTTGTTTTTTAACATTTTAAAATGAAATTTCCACTTTGATTTTTCAACTTCAATTGAATTTCAAGCTTTCATGTGATTAAACACGAGTTTACAAAATATTTTTCAAAGTTGACACATTGTTTTTGAATATATTTGATATTTTATATCATTTTAATTTAATTTCCTTTGAAAATTATATCTTTTAAATTCAAAATTAGGGTTTTCTCTTAATTTTGATTTTTCAAACATTTTTCAAAACACTTTTGGGCCTCTTGATAGAGTGTAAGTCCCACCCCTTTGTAAATAAGCAATTTTTTTAGCCTCAGTCGTTGTATAAGTCCCGATACGATTTCAAAAAATCTCGGCGCGATCGCCACTTTTCAAACAAAACCTTTTTGGACCTCCCTTGTGTTGTAAGTCTCACCTTGCTTCTTTTTCAAACACTTTTGGGCCTCTAATAGAGTGTAAGACCTAATCCCTCTTTGTACAAAACCTTTTTGGGCCTCAGTCATTGTATAAGTCCCAATACAGTTTTCAAAATAACGGCGCGATCGCTGTTTTTTCATCTGGGTCTCTCCTTGAGTTGTAAGCCCCACCTCTTGTACAAAAATAAACTTTGGGCCTCTAATAAAGTGTAAGACCCACCTCTTTGTAAATATAATAACTTTTGGCCTCGGTCATTTGTATAAGTCCCACTGTGATTTTCAAACTACGACTTAATCGTCGCCTTTTTAAAAGAATTCATCTGGGCCTCTCCTTAAGTATAAGCCCCAAACTTCTTTTAAAACAACTTTCTTTGTTTGATTTAGATTCAAATTCATAGTTGTTATCAAAACATTCTTTAATTTCTTGAACAACTAACCATACTGTTGTAGTGCTGGAAGCTTGCTCACCTGTAAGTTCTATCAGCTTTCTTTTAAATACTTGCTCGTATATATCTCATATGTATATATATATATATATATATATATATATATATATATATATATATATATATATATATATATATATATATCTTTCTTAGAGTTTTTCCCAACAATTAGGTCTAGAATTTAGATAAAGCCAGTGGTCACTCTTACAACACAGTCAAAACTAGTTCCCCATAGGAAATTCCAGATACAGTGTTGCCTCATCTTGGGCTTATACAATATGGAACAGAGAAAGGCATTATACCCAGTGAAACTTTTCTCAATACTGTCACTATTAGAAATTTTTCAAGAAGTTCATTTCCCCAGAGAGGATTAATTCCTGGTGAAACCTCTCTTGAATTTCTTCAAACCCTAGAACTGTTCACTACAGAAAGGATTAATTCCCAGTGAAACCTTTCTGGAATTTTTCCTTAAGTTTGGACCCACAGGCTTCCTAAAAGCATCCCCAGCCTCCTCTTGGGCTTTGTACAAGGACCCTCAGGCTTCTTAAAAGTTCTCATGCCTCCTCTTGGGCTTAGTACACGGACCCAAAGACCTCCTACAGGTATATGACAGAACCTAGTCATCAGTTGCTAGAGCAGTCCTTTCAAAAGTCAAAACATCAGACCAACTTAGGGTTGATTCTCATCCCTTAAATGTCAGCCTCCTCTTGGGCATCATAAAAAGATAAACTTCTTCATACCAGTAGACTTGGAAAGTCTCATCTCCTCTTAGATATCAAAGAAATCCTCAAGTTTCCCAAAAACACAGGGAATACCCTGATCATTTCATCAACCACCAACAGAGTTAAAACCCCATAGGTTTCAAAACTCAATCTTTAAACTCTCACTTCAAAAATCCCCAGCTAGGGTCAAATCACCATCCATAAACCTCACTCAGAACCTCATGGTTTCTGATATTCTCAACTCTTCTGTAATCCTCAACAAGAGTTGATTCCCCAATTTGGACTTGCCTCTGGATTCGAATGATCCTCAGCAGAAGCTAGCCTCCTCTTAGGCTTCATATAAGAAATTCCTCAACCAGCCTCCTTTTAGGCTTTGTATAATGATCATCCTCAACAGCTTTAGCCTCAATCTTGGGCTTTTTACAAGACACCCCAATAAAAATTCCCCAGTGGAGTCATCTTTCTTTCAGCCTCAATCTTGGGCTTTGTACAAGACACATATAAATATTCTCCAGCTGAGTCAGTCAAAACCTTTTAGCCTCAATCTTGAGCTTTGTATAAGACAGATAAAAACACTCTCTGGTTAAGTCAGTATCTCTAGCCTCAATCTTGGGCTTTGTACAAGAAAAATAAAACCTTTCCTCCGTAGAGTCAGTCCCTTTTAGCCTCAATCTTGGGCTTTGTACAAGACAAACAAAATATTCCCCAGAAGAAATCAATTCCTTCCAGCCTCCTCTTAGGCTTTGTATAATGATCTCCCCAAAAGAGTCAGTCCCTTTTCAGCCTCAATCTTGGGATTTGTACAAGACAGAAATAAAACTCCCTAAACAGAGTCAACCTTTTAGCTTCAACCTTGGGCTTTGATCAAGGCACACCAAAACAAATCAAACATCCCCTCAGAGGAAATAAAAAATCTCTCTGCAGGAAGACATTTCTCTGTACAATCAGAGATCTAAATAGACAATAAAACAAATCCTAATTCCAGATAACTGCTGTAAGTGGCACACTTGTTGATTAAAAAATCCAAGATGTAGTCCATCCCTTATTCTGGTAAACCTCTTTCTTCCATCTAATTGCTATAAGTGGCAAGCCTCTGGATTATTTACATCCAAGCTAATGTCCCTCTCTTAGCATGGAAGATTCCTAAGGAAAAATGGCATTGCTCTATACTGAGTTAAAGTTTTCTCCTTCAAGACAAATCCCTTATAAAGGAAATTATGACATTGTTGGATTCTCATATCCCAATTAAAGTAATTCTCCTTTATAATCAGTTACCCAAACAATTGTGATAAATAGATGAGATAGCTCCCTTCAGAGGTGACAAATTCTCTCTCAGTCAAACCTTTAGCTTCAATCTTGGGATTTGAACAAGACACAAATACTCATTTAGCTTCAATCTTGGGCTTTGAACAAGACACAAATAACCCTTTAGCTTCAATCTTGGGCTTTGAATAAGACACTAGACATCTTTTCCTCCTATTCTCTCCCATAGAATAGGAGGAACTACGATTGCTCGGATTTCCCTATTTTACTTAACGGGAATACATAGGCATAAGATTGTGAAATCTTAGCGAGCACACATATCAAAAATCTTAGGTCCCGTACCTTACCAAAAACATCGAAAAACCCAAAAATCAACAAAATACTCTCTCTCAACACTCCCAAAGGAGAAGTTTTCCCAACCCACAACAGACAAACACCAGTAAGTAGGATAACAGAAGAAATTGCTAAATAACCTGTGGATAACCACATATAGGATGGATAATTGACAACTCCCCATTGTATAACCTGACCCCGGACCCACCAATCTCTTAGCATTTGTTAAAGAAAACATTTACATGCAAGGTTAGTGTTTGATAGCTTCCCTTTCTATTCTGGACTGGGCAGACACTCTGCCCTCATTAGAGCAAGGCCCAATCCAGTCCGGCCATTGGCCAGGCCCAATGGCTAGAAACTAGACGTTGGGCAGAAACTAGCCGTTGGGCACGTCCCCTTCACTCGCTAAGCAGTTCACACGGCCAATTGTCTCCACGATTCTCACGGAGACAGTTAGACCTGGTCAAAGGGCCATACGCTTTGCCCTCCACTTGGCAACCCCTCATTGGTCGGCCAGACGCTTTGATCACATAGGATCTCCCCATAAATACCCTCTCACTTGAGAGAGGCAGGTATTCAATATCCAATACTTGAACCCTTGTACTTGCTTTTCTCTCTTTTGACCAAACACTTACTTTGGCATCAGAGTATCTTGCAGGTACCACCCCCTTTTTTTCTCTCCTACAAGCATCATCACTTGTCCTACACGAAGGCCACGACGATCCAATCTAATCATCACCGATCAGTGGCGTCGTCTGTGGGAAACTAGCTTCCCCTTCTTTTGATTCAAGATCCTCTCTTTTTCTATCTCGAAGACCAAAGCTTTCTTCAAACCTCTTTTGATCATCATGGCCTCCACCAAGAATGTTGCTGCCCAGTAGGAATCCGATGTCGCCGTCATCCCCGACAATGCCAACCACATCCTCTCCGAAACTGCTTTCCCGGAAACAGATCATCGTGATGGGAAAAACGACTCCCCTACTCCCGATGACGTGATACCTCGGGCACAGCCTGCTGAACATGTTTTCGAGCCTATTTCTTTTCCTCAAAACGCTGACCCCAGCACGACTGCTCTTATAGCCTCTCTGAACAGGTCAAACCTCTTGATCTTACAGCAAGGAGAAAAGATCAACATTCTTGAGCACATCCTCCAAGAACGCATGCCCTCAGAGAAGCCTCGCAGCCTGTCTCCACGTCCTCAGAAGCGCAGACGTGATAGGTCCATAAGCCTCTCCCCGGTAAGAGGACGGTCAAGATCAGAAGAGCCCGCATCTGACGTAGCACGTAGACGACACCGGTCTCCCCCGCGGAAGTCAAGACGTTCCCCGATGTCAAGAAAGACCAGGCACTTTGAGAAATACGAGCATCGTCGCTCGAGCAGGCATTCTCCATGACGAAGCAGGAGCCGTGGTCGTAGAAATTCCTTCTCCCGTTACCCAAGTTCAAGTAGTGACGACGACGTCCATGGTTCCCTCTCACAGGAGATCATGGATACCAAAATTCCTCGCGGGTTGGAAAAGCCCCCGCTTTGGCAACATATGACGGAACCTCCGACCCCAGCGAGCACATAGAAAATATAGAGGCAATGCTCCACTACCACAACGTGAGCGGGGCCGTAAAGTGCAGACTGTTCCTGATCACCCTCGGGAAGAGGGCTATGGCTTGGTACAAGCGCCTTCCCCGAGGGTCGGTCACATCATGGAGGGATTTGAAGAGCCAGTTCGCCCGACATTTTACAGCTTCCCGACGACATCCCAAGTCGGAGGCCACCTTGGAAGCCATCATACAGGGCAAAGACGAATCCTTGCCGGCATACATCGAGCGGTTTAACAAAGAAGCTGTGGAGGTCCGCACTACGGACCATATGAAAATGTATCTCCTCGAGAAGGGCCTGAAATGAAAAAGTGAGTTTCACAAAGCCGTCGGGTTCGAGACTCCTCGAACATTGACAGAACTTCTCTGGAAAGCTGAAGCGTATATATAGTACGAGGAGAAGGAGGCCGCCTATCATGCCCCGGACATGAGAGATCGAGACAGCACCCAGGCATAAAAAAAAGACGAGCTAGAGACGTCCCGGCAAGGAAAAGAAAGGCAGCGAGACGATCGTCCCCGAGAAAATAAAGGGCCTGCTCCGGTTCACGGAATATACCCTGCTTACGGCTCCCCGTGAACGTATTCTCTCTGAATGCACCAATACTGAATTCAAGCAGGGGGCGTCAGATTCCCCAAACCGACGACGTCCAAAGGCAACGTCGACAAGAGCAAGTATTGTCAATTCCACCGCAGCCACGGCCACACAACCGAGGACTGCGTGCACCTTAAAAACGCAATAGAGATCCTCATTAAAGAGGGTCATTTGAAGCAATACGTAAAGAAAGACGAGTCCCCTCGACGAGGGGCCTCAGATTCAAAGAAGGAGGCGAAATTGTCTCAATCCAGTCCTCCCTCGCAGGTCGCAATGTCCATTACGCGGCCAGAGGACTCGTCATTCAAGATTACCTCAAGGAGCCTTCTCCGATATCTGCCCACAGCATTTGGGAGGCAATCTCTGCAGCCATGGTTATCTCATGCGGGGGGTACAATGAGCTAACAGTAGGATCTGTCAAGAGGAAGTTCGAGCAGCTTATAGATTGTAGTCCTGACCGGTTGTCTACGCTTGAGAGAATCAAGGGGCGCTCCCAACCGATCACATTCTACCGCGAGGAGCTTCCCGGGGGCTCTCCAAATTCTCACATTCCACTACTCATCAGGGCCAAATTAGCAAACACCGATGTCAGGAGGATCCTGGTCGACCAGGGCAGCTTGGTGAACATTATGTACACTGGCCTGTTCTGCGCCCTTAAGCTAGACCAGAAGAACCTCTCACCATATATGGGATCTGATTTGTAGGGGTTCAACAGAGCCACGACCAGACTGTAACACCCCTAATCTGTCCCGCGAGCAAATAAAGCCATAACAAATAATCAGAGTATAATTAAAACACTCATGGCATAGACGAAGGCGCCACATCAATTGAAACAAAATACAACCACCTACTCATAAAGATATGCAACAATCAGGTAGCACATAAAAGAGGAACTCAGTTCCTAACACCCATAATTCAGATACAGAATAAAAGCGGAAAATCTGCAACTGAAATCTCATATATATAACATTAAGGTTGGTCTGTCATACACAAATTCATACATGTACAATCCCAAAAAGAACATATACATATACATATAATCACAAACGATCTCCCCGACTACCCGATGCTACATATCAGAGCCGACCGACAAAATAATGAAGACCTAATCTTCACAAAAAGACCTCCAACATCTAATCTGCAATGCCTCATAGAGCATTTAAAATAGCAGAAGGGTGAGAAACACAATTATAATATAATTCCATACAATTATATAATAACACAAAAATACACATATAAAACATTCTCACCACAATTTACACCATAATTCGAATGCAAACCAATACAAATCATATCTCATGCATCCATCACAAAGGCATATCAATCATGCACAGTACATTTATCACCAACATATATATATATATATATATATATATATATATATATATATATATATATATCTCAACTCATCAATTCCATTCACAATTCCACACAAAATCAATCCATTCATGATTTATGCAAATGCATAGAGACCGACACAACGGCTCTATGCAATGCAATGCGGTACCGTTCCATCCATCATTCTCATCATTAGCTCACTCAGGAACTGTTGGAATCATTGCTTGTTACTTTGTGTAACTCCCTGTTGGGCAAACGATGTACCCCGTCGCTCACACCTCTTTGTATAAGGCACACGACGTTTATAGATCGCTCACACCTCTTTGATAAGGCACACAACTCGATCGCTCACACCTCTTTGTATAAGGCACACGATCGTCTATAATCATCGCTCACACATCTTTGTATAAGGCACACGATGTTATAGCGGATTCCCTCTGGAATTGTTTCGTCGCTCACACCCACTAGGGCACACGACATCACAAGAATGCATATCATGATGCTTGGCATACAATGACTCTTGACATTCAAATGCACACATATACACATCCATAATCATGCATACACAATCAAACACAACACAATGCATTTTCTTGCCCTTAGGCCCTAAACCATCATCACAACATTTCATCACATGCATTCACATCATATAACATCACACAAGTTATACGATATCTATCGAAAGCATATTGCATGATAACACACCAAATACACACAGTTAAGATGGTAAAAGTCGACAAAATGACACATTCCCAAATTCCTGACATAATTAAATCGGCCACTAATCTCAAAACCATTCCTATAAGAAAGAACATCTCATTAGCTTTCTAACGCACCCAACCGCGCTTCAATCCAACTTACGGATCAAAAATTATGAAGAAAACAAAAATGGAACAATCTGTCATGTTCGCTATGCGAATCTCCTAGCAAGCATTCGCTTTCCTCATTCACCGTACGAAGCTCCAGCGAACCGTGGCAGAGAAAAAATAGCATAAAGTTCGCTTTGCGAACTGCTGGAGAACATTCGCCCACCCATTCGCACTGCGAAGCCCTGGCGAGCCTTCGCTTTCCTCTTCGCTGCTTGTTCGCACTGCGAGGCTGCGAATTTTGGGATTCGCAGCAGCGCTGTTACTCATCCTAAATCACCATTTTCCCTATCAAAACCCAACCAAACCATATCATAACAACCAGAACATATTACAATCATAATCACAATTATTCTACCGCATTTATACCGATTTTCAACTGCTAAAACCTCGATTTCTCTCATTTTCTCTCAATCGACCTAGAATTGAAAAGCTAGTAAAAAAACCAACAAACACATACATGATCATACACAAACGTAGCATAACTGAGTTTCGCACCCTTACCCGATTAATCGCGCTTCAAAGTATCGGTTGAGTCGATTACTTAAACTCCAAGTTTTTCCTCTTTTTCTTCCTCTCACTCTCCTTTTCTCTTCTCTTCTTTTTCTCTCTATTTTTTCTCTTTTCTTTCTATGCTTCTATTTTAAAGGAAAAACAATATTTACCCAAGCCAAAAAGACCAAAATACCCCTACGCTCAATTTTCTCGCAAACGTTCCCAAAACGCGATAAAAAATAATAACCAAGAATAAAATAATATAAAGACCAAAAATAATTAAATCGACTCGATTAAATAAAACTAACAAAAACTGGGGCGTTACAACTCTCCCCCACTTAGAAATTTTTGTCCTCGAAAATATTACCTGAGACGAACAACTGCGGATACAACTCCCGCATCCGACTCTCCAACTCCCAAGTCAAATTGCCCTCAGCAGCGCCTCCCCACGCTACTTTCACAAGCGCAATATCCTTGCCTCTTAACCGCTTCAACTCGCGATCCAAAATTCTCACTGGTAATGCCTCAACCGTAAGGTTCTCCCTTACCTCAACCTCATCCATCGGAATCACATGCGACGGATCCGGAATATACTTCCGAAGCTGTGAAACATGGAACACATCATGCAAATTCGAAAGATTCGGTGGCAACGCCACCCGATAAGCCACAACACCCACTCTCGCGGATATCTGGTAAGGACCAATAAACCGAGAAGTAAGCTTTTTCGACTTCAATGCACGACCAACACCCGTTACCGGTGTAACTCTCAAGAATACATGATCGCCTTCTTGAAACTCAAGATCTTTCCTCCTTCGATCATGATAACTCTTCTGCCTACTCTGAGAAGCCTTCATTTTCTCACGAATAAGTTTCACCTTTTTTGTAGTCTGTTGCACTAACTCCAGTCCAACCACCGAACTCTCACCAGATTCATGCCAACACAAAGGTGTTCGACATCTCCTTCCATACAATGCTTCAAAAGGTGCCATTCCAATACTCGAATGGAAAATGTTGTTATACGTGAATTCCACCAACGTAAGATAACTATCCCAAGCACCACCTTGCTCAAGAACACAAGCTCTCAGCAAATCTTCCAATGACTGAATAGTTCTCTCGGTCTGACCATCCGTCTGAGGACGATAAGCAGAAATCAATCTCAACTTGGAACCTAACGCCTTTTGCAAACTTTCCCAAAATCTGGAAATAAACCTCGGATCTCGATCTGAAACAATACACAACGGAACACCATGTAGCTTCACAATCACACGGATATAAATCTCAGCCAACCTCTCCAAAGAAAAACTGATGTCAATCGGAATGAAATGCGACGATTTAGTCAGCCTATCCACAACTACCCAAATGGCATTATGTCCCCTCTGTGTATTCGGCAACCCTGTCACAAAATCCATAGAAATGCTGTCCCATTTTCACTCGGGAATATCCAACGGTTGCAATAATCCACTAGGCTTCTGATGTTTTGCCTTTGACTTCTGACACGTTAAACACGCATAAACAAACTGAGCCACATCCCTCTTCAATCCGGACCACCAAAAGATCATCTTCAAATCTTGATACATCTTATTAGCTCCCGGATGTATACTCAAACTACTCCAGTGTCCTTCCTCTAAAATCATCCTTTTTAAGTCCGAATCATCAGGAATACAAATTCTACCACAGAATCTCAAAACACCCTTATCATCCACTTTAAAGTCACCATTCACACCTTTATCTCCAACCGTCAACAAATCAACAAATTTCACATCCAACTTCTGTTTCTCGCTAACGGTCAACAGAAACTCATTAGTAACCTTTAACATACCAAGCCTCACGCTATCAGATGTCAACTCACACACCAAACTCAAATATCTAAATGCGTCCAAAAGTTCCCACTCTTTAACCATCAAAGCAGACATATGCAAAGATCTCCGGCTTAATGCATCGGCTACCACATTAGCTTTACCAGAATGGTAATACAAGCCAACATCGTAGTCCTTAAAAAATTCCAACCATCTTCGTTGCCTCATATTCAACTCTTTCTGATCAAACAAGTATTTCAAACTCTTATGATCACTAAAGACTTCGAATCTTGCACCATAGAGATAATGCCTCCAAATTTTCAATACAAACACCACAGCCGCTAATTCCAAATCATGAGTAGGGTAATTTTTCTCATGAACCCGCAATTGCCTCGAAGCATAAGCCACAACCTTACCTTCTTGCATCAACACCCCACCTAAACCAATCAAAGACGCATCACAATACACCATAAACGGTTCAGTAGGATTTGGTAAGATCAAAATCGGAGCTGTAGTCAATCTTCTCTTCAGCTCACTAAAACTTTCCTCACACTGAATATCCCAAATGAACGCTTTACCTTTACAAGTCAATTGGGTAAAAGGAAGTGCTAACTTGGAAAAACCTTCAATGAATCTTCGATAATATCCAGCTAAACCCAAAAAGCTTCTAATTTTAGTAACAGATCTAGGAGCCTCCCATTGTAGAACTGCATCTACTTTAGATGGATCCACAGCAATACCATTACCTAAAATCACATGCCCAAGAAAACTCACTTCTAACAACCAGAACTCACACTTGGACAACTTGGCATAAATTCTCTTCTCCTTAAAAATTTGCAATACAACACGCAAATGTTCCGCATGTTCCTCCCGAGACTTAGAATAAACAAGATGTCATCAATAAACACAACAACAAATCGATCCAAATGTTCATGGAAAATACGATTCATATACTCCATAAACACACCCGGCGCATTAGAAACCCCGAACGGCATCACAGAATATTCGTAATGTCCGTAGCGTGTCCTAAAAGCTGTCTTTTGAATATCTTCCTCTTTCACTCTAATATGATGATAACCTGACCTCAAATCAATTTTACTAAACACACGCGCACCTACCAACTGGTCCATCAAATCATCAATTCTCGGAAGAGGATACTTATTCTTAATCGTCACCTTATTCAGCTGGCGATAATCAATACACAATCGCATACTTCCATCTTTCTTCTTCACCAATAAAACTGGAGCACCCCAAGGCGATACACTCGGCCTCACAAACCTCTTCTCTAACAATTCATTCAACTGCTTCTTCAACTCAACCAACTCAGATGCCGACATACGATATGGTGCCATAGATACAGGTTTAGTACCAGGAACTAGATCTATAGAAAACTACACCTCTCTCTCTGGCGGCACATCTAAAATATCCTCTGGAAATTCACATACAACTGGAAACACATCAATTGCAACTTGACTATCCACTGTCAACGATGCAAACAACCCGAACAACTGAGCTTCATCCGCCAAAAGTTTCTTTAACTCTTTGGTAGATAAGAAACTCGATTCCTCGTCTTCCTCAAGAGAAGGAAATCTTACCAACTTATGATAACAATCAATATGCACTCGATTGAACTGCAACCAAGTCATTCCCAGAACCACATCTAAATCCTCCAACGGCAGACACACCAAATCCATCTCAAAATCTCTACCATAAATGGTCAAAGGACAACTTAAACAAACCAAAGAAGTAGTTACCGACCCCATTGCTGGAGTATCAATAACCATCTCTCCACCCATCGAAGACAACAAAAGATTCAAACGCTTCGCGCACTCAGACGAAATAAATGAATGAGTCACTCCGGTATCAATAATAGCAACTAAAGGCATACTATTAATAAAACAAGTACCTCTGATCAGACGGTCTGCACTAGTAGTCTGAGTTCCTGCCAATGCAAATACTTTCCCCCAGCTTGAGATTGCTTTGGTTTTGGACACTTCGTACTAACATGACCTGGTTCACCACAGTTGAAACATTTCACCACATTCTTCTTACAATCAGCTGTGACATGTCTTATACCTCCACAATTGGAACACTTCCTTATATCCTTTCTACATTCAAACTGACAATGTCCTAAGTCACCACACCTAAAACATCTCATAGGATTAAACATACCTCCCCCACTTGGCCTTTTATCAAAACTACCCCTTTGCTTACCCTTGTCAGCTGGTGACACATAAGGACCACCATGAAACGGTTGCTTTCCTTTCCTTTCGTTCACACTCTTATAATGAGTAGAATGA
This sequence comes from Lathyrus tuberosus, assembly GCA_022829125.1. Classification (NCBI taxonomy): domain Eukaryota; kingdom Viridiplantae; phylum Streptophyta; class Magnoliopsida; order Fabales; family Fabaceae; genus Lathyrus; species Lathyrus tuberosus. Next base: position 5,737,914 of record JALAZF010000020.1, on the reverse strand, counting down.
GCTTTGCTATCCTCCTTATAAATTCTACAACAATCCACCAAATCGGAAAACCTCCTAATCCTTTGATAACCAATTGCCTGCTTGATCTCAGGACGCAATCCGTTCTCAAACTTCACACATTTGGAAAACTCTGCAGTTGCTTCAGCATAATGTGGATAAAACTGAACAAGCTCCACAACCTAGCAGTGTAATCCACAACAGACATGTTACCTTGTTTCAACTCCAAGAACTCTATCTCTTTCTTTCCTCTAACATCTTCAGGAAAATACTTCCTCAAAAACTCCCTGCTAAACAAAGTCCAAGTGACCTCTTCACCCGCAGCTTCCCAAACATGACGCTTACTAACCCACCAATCATCAGCCTCCTCCTGCAACATGTGAGTACCCAATCTCACCTTATGTTCCTCAGCACAGTCCATCACTCGAAAGATTCTTTCAATCTCCTTAAGCCAAATCTGAGCACCATCAGGATCATGTCTCCCTTTGAAGACAGGCAATTTGTTCTTCCTGAACTCATCATTCCCACCAGTATTAGGTGCACCCCGCACAACCTGAGCCATAGCTTGCATAGCAGCAGCCAAAGCAGCATCATTCCTACCAGCCATATTCTGTTCATATCTAATAACAGCAATTATGGTTAAACAAACTGCTCACCCTAAACACAAAGACCGACACAGACTGGCACGGACTGACACAAAAACTGACAAAACTGGCTCTGATACCACTTAATGTAACACCCCTAATCTATCCCCTGAGCAAATAAAGCGATAACAAATAATCAGAGTATAATTAAAACATTCATGGCATAGACAGAGGCACCACATCAATTGAAACAAAATACAACCACCTGCTCATAAAGATATGCAACAATCAGGTAGCACATAAAAGAGGAACTCAGTTCCTAACACCCACAATTCAGATACAGAATAAAAGCGGAAAATCTGCAACTGAAATCTCATATATATAACATAAAGGTTGGTCTGTCATACACAGAGTCATACATGTACAATCCCAAAAAGAACATATACATATACACATAATCACAAACGATCTCCCCGACTACCCGGTGCTACATATCAGAGCCGACCGACAAAAGAATGAAGACCTAATCTTCACAAAAATACCTCCAACATCTAATCTGCAATGTCTCATAGAGCATTTAAAACAGCAGAATGGTGAGAAACAAAATTATAATATAATTGCATACAATTATATAATAACACAAAAATACACATATAAAACATTCTCACCATAATTTACACCATAATTCGAATGCAAACCAACACAAATCATATCTCATGCATCCATCACAAAGGCATATCAATCATGCACAATACATTTATCACCAACATATATATATATATATATATATATATATCTCAACTCATCAATTCCATTCACAATTCCACACAAAATCAATCCATTCATGATTTATACAAATACACAGAGACCGACACAACGACTCTATGCAATGCAATGCGGTACCGTTCCATCCATCATTCTCATCATTAGTTCACTCAGGAACTATTGGAATCATCGCTTGTTACTTAGTGTAACTCCCTGTCGGGCAAACGATGTTCCCCGTCGCTCACACCCCTTTGTATAAGGCACACGGCATTTATGGATCGCTCATACCTCTTTGTATAAGGCACACGACCCGATCGCTCACACCTCTTTGTATAAGGCACACGATCGTCTATAATCATCGCTCACACCTTTTTGTATAAGACACACGATGTTATAGCGGATTACCTCTAGAATTGTTTCGTCGCTCACACCCACTAGGGCACACGACATCACAAGAATGCATATTATGATGCTTGACATACAATGACTCATGACATTCAAATGCACACATATACACATCCATAATCATGCATACACAATCAAACACAACACAATGCATTTTATTTCCCTTAGGCCACAAACCATCATCACAACATTTCATCACATGCATTCACATCATATAACAGCACACAAGTTATACGATATCTATCGAAAGCATATTGCATGATAACACACCCAATTCCTGACATAATTAAATCAGCCACCAATCTCAAAACCATTCCTATAAGAAAGAACATCTCATTATCTTTCTAACGCACCCAACCGCGCCTCAATCCGACTTACGGATCAAAAGTTATGAAGAAAACAAAATGGAACAATCTGTCATGTTCGCTATGCGAATCTCCTAGCGAGCATTCGATTTCTCTCTTTTTCTCTCAATCGACCTAGAATTGAAAAGCTAGGAAAAAAACCAACAAACACATACATGATCATACACAAACATAGCATAACCGAGTTTCGCACCGTTACCCGATTAATCGCGCTTCGAAGTGTCGGTTGAATCGATTACTTAAACTCCAAGTTTTTCCTCTTTTTCTTCCTCTCACTCTCCTTTTCTCTTCTCTTTTTTTTCTTTCTATTTTCTCTCTTTTCTTTCTATGCTTCTATTTTAAAGGAAAAACAATATTTACCCAAGCCAAAAAGACCAAAATACCCCTACGCTCAATTTTCTTGCAAACGTTCCCAAAACGCGATAAAACATAATAACCAAGAATAAAATAATATAAAGACCAAAAATAATTAAATCGACTTGATTAAATAAAACTAACAAAAACTGGGGCGTTACACAGACCCTGGGGGTACGTGGAGCTGCCGGTTACATTCGGGGAAGAAGAGGCATCCAGGTCAATCAAGACCCAGTTTTTGGTGATCGATTGCCCGTCGCTATATCAATGCATTTTGGGGAGACCAGCCCTCGCAGAACTGGTTGCTGTCCCCTCAACCGTCCACCTCAAGTTGAAGTATTATACCGAGAAGGGTCACGTCGTAACTTTGCACAGGGACATAGAAGCTGTTCCCAGATGCTTCGAGGCAGCGACCAGGGGACAAAACCAGATTAGAGCAGCACCTAAAGCAGCCAAACGGGCAAGGGATGAAGATCGTCCAACCGAAGATGGCCAACCAGACAAGAAGCCTGCACTCCCCGTGCATACCATCGACCTTGACAGCCGAATTTCAGAGGATGGCAAGGAAGATAACGGTGAGGGTGCGCCAACGGGGACGACCAACTCCCCCACATCAGCCCTTATGCGACCAGTTCCAGATGGAGAATTCGAAGTCATCACCTTCAGCAACAACCCCAACAGAGGGGTGAAGATAGGTGCTGGACTGCCCGACGGGGTCAAGCCACAGTTAAAGAAGTGCCTGGACGACAACGCTGACCTGTTTTCCTGGAGCGCAGCAGACATGCCCGGCTTTGACCCTGAGACTACGTGCCACCACTTGACCATTGATCCAGCTGCCCGCGCCGTCGCGCAACGAAGAAGAAAACAATCCGACGAGAAGGCACAGGCTGCCGAAAAACTTGTACAATACCTCTTAGAGGAGAAATTCATTTCGGAGGCCAGGTATACAACCTGGTTGTCTAACATTGTACTTGTGAAAAAACATAGTGGAAAATGGCGCATGTTCATTGACTACACCGATCTCAAACGGGCTTGCCCGAAAGATGCTTATCCTTTACCGAGCATAGATAAACTTGTAGATAACTCCGCAGGTTTCATTCTCTTGTCCTTCATGGAAGCCTATTCAGGATACAATCAAATCCCTATGGCCGAAGAGGACAAGAGGTATACCGCATTCATGACCTCCCCGGGGAACTATTACTATAACGTAGTGCCCTTAGGTCTGAAAAACGTTGGGGCCACGTACCAGCGCATGATGAACAAAGTCTTTCGATCAGAAATTGGGGACATGCTCGAAGTTTACATGGATGATATGATCGTAAAGTCCCAAGAGGAATCCGATCATACGACTCACCTGCAAAAGGTTTTCGACCAGGCCAGGAGATGTAAAATGCGCTTTAACCCCGAAAAATATACCTTTGGTGTACGGGCAGGGAAGTTCCTCGGATTCTATCTCACCTGTTGTACCCCAAATTTTACCTCTTAGATGTCATAACATCTTGCATAGACATTTAGGATCAATCATATATGCATTGTTTAACTAACCCACATCTTGCCAGTTTGTTTCTCTTATATTTGAAATCAGGGTTTACACAGAGAGATTCAAGGCCTCCTAAGGTATTCTCTGGCTACATACAAACATCACAAAGATTCACCAGCTGTTTAAAACCAAGATCTCAAGACTTTGAATCAAGTTAAGTCAACAAAGGATCACCAGATCAAAGTGTGGAATTAGGGTTTTAATCTGAGGAATCACTGAAGATTTTTGCCCTGTCAAGTCAAGTTTTGCTTAGTTCATTAACCATTTGAGTTACCCACATCCAAGAGGTCTCCTTCAACAAGAATTCAAGTTCATCTGGCTCTCATCATGATTAGTTTGAGCCACAGTTTCATCCTGTCTCTAAATTAGGGTTTCTGTTAAGACAAGTGGATCATTGCCTTTGATTTTAATCAAGAGGTGCTCTTAAACCTTAGGACTTGACTCCATATGATAAAAGACATCCCTAAAGGCCACCTATGAGCTTTAGATATGAAGGAAGAAGCAATATCATAAGAGTTTGCCCCAGTGCATTCACAGTTGAAATTAGGGGTTTGACTGAAACCCTAATCCTTGGGATTTTGATCCAAATGAAACCTCCAAGGCCTCAATTCATAATAACAAGTCTCATTGATGGTTTAAGGTATGAGATATCAAGTTTCAAGGAGTTCCTTGCAAAGGAAGCAAGGTTTAGTTCATGAAACCTTTCATATGTGAAATTTCCCTCTCTTGTGCTAACTTGAAATGGTCATAACTTCCAAACCACACATCCATATGGAGTGACTCAAAGCCCAAGTGGAAGCTCTTTCCAAGATATTCAAAGTGTTAAATATGACTTTTCTCCTAAAAATGCATGGTTTTTGAGTTATGAAGCTTACAAGCCAAACTGACCAAGACTTAGTGAAATTTCAGCTTGTTTTCTCTTAATGAACAACCAAGTTTGACCTAGTTTTTCACAAAGTTACAGGCCTCAAATAAAAAATTGTTGAACATGAAAGTAATAGAGGGCATTGAGGGCTTTCTAAAAAGTCCTAGAACTCCTTCATCCATCAAGTGAGCTAGGAGTTTCGAAGGGCCAAAGTTGAGGTTTTCATTACTTAAAGCTCAAGAAATCAATTTTTGAGTTTTGACTCAAACACTTCCCTAATCACCAATTTTCCTTATTTCTGAGTTCTAATGATCCATTTAATATAAAAACAAGCTTTTCCACAAAATTCACTTGGATTGGCATTAAAATATTGATTCATGTCTTGTTTGTGCATGTGGGAGGGAGAGAGAAACTTTCCAAAAGTAGAAAACACTTGTTTATTCATTAAGCATTGGACCATTCAGTTCACAACAGTCCTTGCTCAGATGTTCATAGATTTTATAATATTTTTCTCTGCAATTTGAATATCGCACATGAAATGGGAAGGGCATTATTGGCAATTCTTGCAAGTTGGCCATACCTTGAGCTCTCTTACTTTCCCTATAAATAGCAGTCCATTGTGCTATCATTGATCACCAAAACCTTTCATAAAACACTCTAAATACAATCTGAGTTTCAAGTTTTGTAAAGAAAGGAAGAGGATGAGGCTTGGCATTTGAAGTTGGTGTTGCTTCAACAAGAGAGGAACTTTTGTCTAGCAGAAGTTGCAGTGGACATAATCCACTTGGTAACATCTCTTTTTTCCATTTTCTGCATGCTTAATCATCACTCATAACTATGTCATGCTTGCTACTATAGTGCATATCTTGTGTGTTTCTTACCTCAGTATGCATAAAACATGTGTGTGAGTTTTCTGTCCTAGCTATTAATCATAGTTGGTTATTCTGCTAATATGGAGTAAGATGTTATATCCTTTATTGTTATTACTATGCCTTATGAGCATGTGTGACTAATTTATTAGTCATTGTTAAACTTGCTAATGCTTGGATGAAAGTGAAACAAACAGGCTCACAACTTTTACAGGTATGTTTGGATGCTGTTATGACAATATTCTCAAATATAATTCATTCTTGATAATTTAAACACTTGCACCTGTTTGTTTTGGTATGCTCATTTGTATTGGTTCATAAAGTTTGTCCATGTTCTAATATATATACAACTTTGGCATGCCATGATCTTGTATTTTGAACTAAGTTGTTTCTTTGATGCTTAAGGTTGATATTTTGAACTGTTGACTTGTTAAAATGTGCAACTGGTTTGATTTGTAGTTTTAAATTGCTGTTTCAACTTGCTGATATGATTGGTTTACCTTTTTATGTTAAAACCTCTGCTATAATTTCAAGCTTGTGTGAATATTTTCAATATGCCATTTGCTTTACATTTAGGTTGAATCATTGTTACTTGGCTGTTCAAGTCATATGTGTGAGTTTCATAAAACAAATCATTTTGTCTAAGAACACTTCTTTCATACTGGCTTATGTAAGAAGTGACATGATGCCATTTGGTGATAACTAGCTGCTTGTGTATGAAACTGCTGGTGTTGTCTATAAACTGAACATTGTGTGTGGACTCATTATGATATTGACACATTCACATATTTCTGTTCACACCTCATTGTGCACATAATTGCTATGCCCTGCTCATAACTAAAATAGATATTGGAGGATGAAAATTTGTTCATTGTTCATTTGCATTGAGTTTCTGCTCATATTTAATCATGTGCCTCTCAATATCTCATGGCTTGTTATATCATGACATTTCACTTTGTGTATGCCAAAACTATCTTGGTGAAACTGATAATTTATGAAGGTATTTGTTTTGTGATATCATGCTATGCTCTTCGTGCTGAGCTTTGTGTTTACGATATGTATATAAACCTTGAATTATCATTTGACATGTTTCTAAGTTGCGAATATGGTTGATACACTATGTGCTCATAATGTATATACCAACCTGCCTTGAACCTTGTCCATATGTGTGTTAGGTATATCTGTCTCATTGTTCATATTCCTATGCCATGCTTTGTGTTTAGGAAGTAAGGTGTCATCTGATATGTGTCTACTTTGAAATATGAAGATTCTTGCTGAAACTATATGCTCAGAATGGACATGGAAAACTGATAGCATGTTTCTGCTTCACACATGAGTTATGCTAAAAATCTGTTTTTGTGTGTTAACTTTGAATCATCTAATTGCTTTTCTAAAAGTCATGCCTAACATGGACCAAATGGACATGTTGATATCTGCTAAAAAAAACCAGTGCATTGAATTTGTTAAGTCTCCAAGGTTTATATGTCAAGATTGCTAGGCCTTATGTTGTCTTTTATTTTCTCTGATGTAGTGCCACAATTATGTTCACCTCTCACTCTGAATCTTGATGTTGTTAGCTGGTATTGCTGGCTTTCAATCCTTGAAACAACATGCTATTGTCATCATCTTGTTGACACTCCTTTGATATATTTTGAATTTTTTCATTGATGATTGAATTTGTTATGGAATCTGTCATTTCTTTTTGTCCTACTTTTATTTCACAACTTAGATCAATATACGTGAGTTGCTTTTGAAAATTAAGTGTGTTGTTTGGACTGACAGTGTCACCTAAACATGTATTTGCAAATAATCTCATCATTGTATGCTTTGAATAAATAACTTGGAGATATTGTCACTCATTGGTTTGAACTGTTAGTACCATTACTGTTTGATCCAAAGGTTTTTTTAAGTTGTCTTCTAAGGTTTTCAATTTATGCACCTATTGGTTAAGACAAACATGTATGCCATCATCTGTCATCAAACTTTGCATTTAAGTTGTTTGTTTCCATCTGAATCTGTTGGTTCAAGCTTCATGCACAACAGGAGTTTAATTCACTTCTTCATCTTGTTGATTGATCATCTCATAGCTTAGGATATGGCATGCTTGTGTTTTATTTGTTAGCATACATAACTTAAAAATGATTGTATTTAAATGTTCACATAACAATTCATGTCATGTCTACTAAATGTTGATTAAGTTGAAGTTTGATTCTAAATAAGGAAGATGTTGAACCTGTCCAAAAGGGATAGTTGACTGGATAAATCATTAGTTGGAATTCTTGAACTCTTTGCTTTGGCTGTTGGTGTTAATTTGTTGGGTAGCATTCATTTTCCTCGCTTGCCAAAGCTTATGTGTTTATTGAATCATAATAATGACTGGATGTACCAGCCACCCCAGTGGCAAGCACACACATTACACACGCCATTTGACCCTTAGGATTGGGGTTCGAATCCCCTTCGCCCCAGTCCTTTTATTTTAATTTTCCAAATTGATTTTGTTTCACATATATACTTGTTTCTTCTATATTTAATAACACGCGCGCATTAGCTTTGTTGGTAAGACTTTTGGGCTGTATGCGTGATGTCCTGGGTTCAACACCCATGGGGGACTTCTCTCTTTATTTTTATGACATGTTGCCTTGAATTTCTATGGTTTACACACAAATTTTAAACTTGCATAACTCAATCATTTTTTACTCTTTCCCACTCATTCTTTTTGCTAAATGTTCTTAAAGGAATTTACTTTTTGACTATAAAAAGAGATTATTGAAAATATTTAAATTTAAGGCACTTACTCATGAGGGAAGTGTAAGGATCTTTTTGAGGGTTTTGTTACATTTCTTGCTTGTCCTTGATTCTTTATCATGATATCTTGTTTATACAATGTCAAATGTTTGGTTTTAATCTTGTATGATATTATAAACCTTGCTCAACTTGAATGCCTTGCTATTCAATACCACATCTTCATGTAAATATCCGTTATAAACTTCTTGTTACATAAAACTGTTGTTTCCCCGATTCCAAAGGAAATTCCTCCTCAGTTGACTCATAAGTCAATAAACAAATCATACCACCTTGGCCTCATAAGAGCCTTCCTCTTTTCTTGGCCTCATAAGAGCCATTGAATCATGACTTAGCAATAGGTTAGAGTTTATAAACTCTATGTGGTGCTTGCCTTGTTGAGTATCCACTTTTCCCCACATAACTTAGAACTTAGAGAGTTTCTTCAAACTCTAAGATGAGCTCACACACATTTCCCCTTGGAACTTTGACTATAGTCAATGGTTCCTAAAACTCATTCTTAGTTAGGTGAACTATGGTTGCTCTGATTCTTTAGTCAGATACGTAGGCACAAGATGCGACGTCTTGGCGAGCAAACTTAGTGTACATACCCTTAGGTCTTTACCTTTACTTTTAGCAGATTACTTAGCAAGCAAACATAACATAACACAAACTAAACAAGAGGTTCCTGTAGAGTACTACAGATATTAAGGGTGCTAATACCTTCCCTTAGTATAACCAACCCCCGAACCTTAGATCTCCCCCCTTTAGGTTTTTTCGATCTTGAACCTTTCCTTTGGATAAATCAAAGTTGGTGGTGAATTGAAAAGAAATGCGATGCAAGTTAATTAATATCTTGTTATCCGATTCTCACCGCAATAGAAATGGAGACTTCACTGGTGTAGCGGTAAAATTTGTGAGTGTAAGCTATTGATTAACTTAACTCATAAAGAAAGAGTCGCCACCGCACTTTTATTTATTTCACAAAGGAAAAGGAAAAAAAGAGCGAATAAATCCTAAGAAGTCTAAAAATGTAAAAAGCTAAAAAAGACAAAGAGAAATGGGTAAGAGGGGTTGGTTATGTAAAGGGAAGGTTTTACACACCCAATACATCTATAGTACTCTATAGGAACCCTTTGATGTATTCATGCTTTTTGGTCTGAAAATGGTTTGCTTGTAAAGAGATTGAGGAGATGAGAAGAGAAATATTTTTTAATATTTTTGTGTTTGGAGAGACTTATCGCCTGATGCCTACGTACCCACGATGTGTAATGTAGGATCAAAACCCCGTAGTTCGTGGTACAAATAACAAAAATTTGTTTGTTATGATTGATTTTAAGTGTAAAGACAAGTCGTCATTTCCAAGCGAATAATTCCGCTAAAAGAAATGAATCATGTCTAAACTTATGAAAAAAGTTTAAAAGAAAAAGTGCACAAAGCACAAAAAGAGATTGATGAGTTTTTATATTTTTTATGTTTTTATGAAATGGTCAAAATATGATTAATATTGATTGACATTTATTAAAGAAAACAAAGTTTAAAAATCGCTTGACCGAAGTCAAGGTTTTATTATGAAAGCGGTTTTAAGTTTGAAAACAAGAAGGTTTTGAAAAAGAGAGGAAGTTTTGAAAATTAAAGAAGGGGTGGAGAAGAAGAGACTATCCTAGTGCATAAAATAAGATCTAAGGATAAGAAAGATCTAACCACATGGACAAGCTCCATAGCATAAGTATTTTTCCCTTTTTGATTTGGTCTTGATTCAAAATAAGTCTTCAAAAGAGGACTCCAAGTATCCAAAATCCAAGGTTTTCCATCACCAACTCCAAGCATAGGTTAGGATCCTAATTCTAAGTCCATAAGTCCATAATCAAGAGTATAGGTCCTCCAATGCAAAGGATAGTGGCCATAGTCCAACAATTAAGAGCACAAGTCTTTTAGTGGTTTAATCCTTTATTAATGTTTTTGAGTCCAAAATGGACAAAAGAAAAACAAGGCACAAGATAATATGGTCCAAGTGGACAAAAGAAAAATGACATAAACATAAACATGATATGATATAATGGCATAAAGCATAAAAAATAAAGAGAGATAGGGAGCGAGAAGGAAATGTAAAGAAGTTAGAAGTTAGTGGTTAGTAGCACAATGCTCTAGTGCCATAAGCCTTCACCGATTATTCCGTTTCGCGTCTTGAACTATAGTGATTAAACAATGTACTTAGGTCAAGGTTGATGAAGAATTGTTAGAAGATTGATAGAATCAAAGCCTCTACAACAACTAGCTTCAAAGATTTTGAACCTAATACAAAAGATTAACCAACATTGGGTTGACGCGACCAATCAAGGTCCGGACCACGAAAGTTCAAATTCCGAATTGGATAAAGAGGGACAAATGTTGTGCTATGTTAAGCAATCGCCGAGTAATTTACAGAGTAATTACCCTACAATGAGTCCGGTCAATAGATCTTTATGCTAATGCATGCTAGATGAACGATATGTAGATCGTCATCCGAAAGCAATACCGCATGAAAAGAAAATAAGGTAGCGATCTAGTCTTGATCAAAATTCAACAAAGGAATTCCATGATCCATAAGACTTTCATCGATCAAAAGAAAAGAGAAATAGATGAAGAGAAAGCCAAATTAAACCACACAATTATGTGATCTAAGGCTAAGAACAAAGGGAAGGGGTTAGGAATGAAGAAACAACTAAAACAGTCCCAAAAATAGGTGAAAAACACCATTCTGTCTCTGTGCAATCGATTGCACCAGTGTGCGAATCTATTGCACAGCAGAAAATCTGCAATTCCTAGGAAAAAAATACACTGTACAATCGATTACACAGAAATACAAATCGATTGCACACTGACAGGCAGCACTAAATTTTTTAAAAAAATTCAGCATCCATGATCCAATCATTTCTTCAAACACCTCATGGCCATGGATGAAAATTAGCATGAAAACTCAAGTAAAACAACAGCAAATAACACCAATGTATCAAAAATTGCAAGATCCAAAGATCAAGCAACAAGAATTATTAAAAGATCATGTTGTGGAAGATGAATCAAGAACAACAATGGTGGAAAATGAGAATACCACTCCAAATCTGAAAATTGCTTCAAATTACTCCAAGATCTAAACTCCAAAGATAATTGATGAAAAAAAACAAGAACAGATGAAGGTTTAACTCAAAGTTGAACAAGATTCAATGTGAATTCTTGTTAACTTTCAAAGGAAGAAATGTGAGCTTTGGTGAATTTTGTGGTTGAGGAGAGAAATTGCAAGAGGTTTGTTGGCTATCAAAAGCTTCAAGAGAAATTTTAGCAAGGTGAATTTGGCTCTCAAAATCTTGTGAAATGAATGAAATGAAGCCTCTATTTATAGAATTTAGGCTTGGAAAATTTGGTGGTTTGGAATTAGGCTTGGATGATCAAAATTAGGATTGAAATTCAAATTTGGAGGGAAATCACAAAAAAGTGGTGATTAGTGATGGTACATGGTGGGGAATGATCAAAATGATGTAGGGGAATTAAAATGAGGTGATCTAGAATATTCCACATGTGATCAATGGTCAAGATTGGTGCCCAATGCTTCAAAACTAGAAAAATGCTGATTTTAGCCAATTCTGTCTTCATTCAGTCGATTGCACTGTAGCGCGAATAGACTGCACTGCTGAAAATTTCAAATCAAGGAAAAAAATGTAGGGTGCAATCGATTGGACCATTAGTGCAATCGATTGGACCATTAGTGCAATCGATTGCACAATTGAAAATCTTCAAAAATGCCATTCTTGCTATATTGTGCTGGATCTTGGCTCAATTCTCTTGTTTGTCAAAGAAGGCATGGAAATAAACACATGAACCTTGGAGTCTCTTGAATAAAAATCAATTAAATCTTGGAAACTCTTGATCGGATAATTTTGAATTGTTTGCAGAACAACTCTGACTTTGTTCAGATAAAATTCATTCGAGTTGAGGGACTGTTTGATATCCTTGATTCCCTTCCTGAAAAAGTTAGTGAAGACAAAAACAAACATATTTTTGGATTTTGATTAAAGGTTAGTAAACATAAACAAATTAAGCAATAAAACAACTAAAAAACACACACAAACTCAAAGATCCCTGCAAGGCACAATACTCAAAAGAGGGGACGAATGTGTGATCTTGTTTGTGGTATGAGATGCAAATGATATGTGGGATCTTAGGGGTAAAAATTAGGGTATTACAACTGGGGAGATACTTAATAAGAGGGTTAAGCCCACCTTGTTGTGTTTATGTTATTTATGTTTTACTTGCTTGATTGTACATACCTGTATATATATTTGTCTGCTTGGGTTCTTTTGTGTGCATGGTGCTACTATTGAGTGGTGAGGTAAGTCCTAACCCGGACTTGAGAGCATTTATGATAGGACGATGGTATATTCAAGGAGGCTTTGAGGGAGTCGATTCCCAAAAAAGTTGACTTGAGACACCATCACTCAGTTTAGGCCCTTTTTGAGAGTCTAGTCATGTTGAACGAGTCCATTTGTGAAAACGTGCTGCTCTCGACATAGGTGCCATCGATACTGAGAACCGTAGTTATCTCCAAACCCACTTGGTCTTTTTAGATGTAGTGCGAGGACTATGAGGGAGTCTATTCCTGAATTGGTTGCTGCGCGATACTACACTCAGACGAGATTCTCTTGAGAATATTATTGATTACCGAGTCATTCGGGAAGTCGATAATATCCGAAAGATGGATTGTCGACTCTGGGAACTGCTTAGAACCCTGTTCTATAGATCGTGAACCCATAGTACACACCTTGTTGGGATGGGTAGACCATGGCTCCACTCATGAAACCCCTAAACCTATGACTTGTGTGTTTTGTTGTATGTATATATGTCTGTGTATATTTGCTCATGTTTGTGCATTGCATACATCTCGTTGCATCCATTGTTGGTTTCAAGGAATTCAGACATTCATTTCCTTTTCAAAAGATCAGCAGAGCTTGGGTCTTAAAAACAGAAACTTCTTCAGTTTTTCCATAAAAAGTTTTGCAACTTGCCTTTGAGTTCCTTGAAACCACTTAGCTTGTATCAACATTCCATACACATTCATATCTCATTGGCATTTCTCAGTCTTGAGTCACTTCCTCTATGTTTGAAGGATACCTAGCTCCTACTCAAGACAATGGCAACAATGAATGAAATTCTGAAGAACCAGGAAAAGTTGAAAGAGGAGGTTAGAATCCTCAAATGCCAGATGAGTTGGGTTTTGGGAACTTTGCAAGCTCTAATGAAAAAAGAGGATCATATTCACCCTATCGCGCCAACATTCAACAACCAAGCATTTGTTTATTAGCCAGTTCCTTAACCACCAATCAATCAACGAGCGCCCAACGCTCCTGTTTATCCACAAAGGACTTAAGCTTCTCGTTAGAACATTCCAGGTAAAAGACAAAGTGGTAGGCCTCCGATTCCTCCCATACCTATGACGTATACAGCGTTGTATCCTTCTTTGGTGCAACAAGGATTAATCACTACAAGGTCATCAGGTCCACCTCTTGATCCGCTTCCACCTTCTTACAATCCCAATGCTCATTGTGCATTCCATGAAGATGCATCAGGCCATAATTTAGAAGGTTGTTTTGCTTTGAAGCATATTGTGAGGGATTTAGTGGAGAGAAATATTTTATCTTACTCTCAGGCTAATATCAAGAACAATCCTTCGCCATCTCCTGAGGTTCTCCCATGCCCAGGATCTGTCTTTGAGGAAACTTCATGCCGGCCAACCTTTGGTTTTGTTCCTGCACCAGAATGTAATCGTCATCAGGTTTCTACTGAAAGAGTGTTTCAGCCTCCAACGGTTGTTTCTCCTCGAGGTTCTCGAAACCAAGATAAGAAGAATTGCTCTGTCAAAAGGGGCAAAGTTCACTACACACCTATCCCGGTACCACTGAGAAAACTGTTCCCACTGATGATTCAGAACAAGTTGGTGACTCCTCAACCTTACAACCCTGCGCCAGGACCTTGGCACATTGCAAATCTGACCTGCGACTTTCATAAAGGGGATGAAGGACATAGTTTGGATGATTTCCTGGTTTTAGAATCTACTGTGTAAAATCTGATCCACAACAAGGACTTGATCTTTGAAGAAGATCATCCAGGAATTGAATGCAAATTCTGCACTGGGACAAGGGGACATCCCATTGAAGAGTGCAAAGAGTTCGAGGTAAGACTGCTAAGCCTGCTAAAAACACTGCAACCTCAAGAAGGTACGTCAGATGTCATTACCTCGACTCTTGAAGCAAAAGGCAAAAGACCTGTGAGGCCTCTTAAGCTTTGGTATCACAAGGAACTAATGATTAGTGGCGAGGGTGTTCCCTTATTTGGGCCCGGAAAATAAAATCTTCTGAAATCAATTCGCCAGAGCTGGCTGTATTTTGTTCATTTCAGTGTTTTCAATTGTATTTCCTTTGCACTTTAAACTTGTTTGCTTATAAGCTTTGTTGTACTTTCAAATTGGCAAGATTAATGAAATGTTTGTGCATCTTTTGATTAAGTCCATTCGTTTCACTCATTTACTTCTACAAGCCAAAAGAAAAAAATATCTCTATCTTATTTTCATTTATCAATTTGTTGTTAGGCAAAGATTAGGGAGGATGATGAAAATATTATATCCATAATTGCTGTGGTATGCTTTCGATTAAACCTTGCCGAGGATGTAAGGCATTGTTTCAATTCCCAAACACTGGAGAAATAAGGAAGATAATCCCTCGTTAACCCCTTCGAGCCTAGAAGTAGGAGTTTTTTTTCCTTACACAAAAAACCCGAAAGTCTTAACCTTGGGGTAGGGTAGTTCTCAGTTAACTTGGTTGTGTATTCTAATGCAAGTGCTTCATGCAAGACACTAGTCAGCTCTCTCAAATCAAGTGACAATAAAAAAGACGAGGTCTCATAACCTCAAAAGACAAAGACGAGGTCTCAAAACCTCAGAAGACAAAAGGAGGTCTCAAAACCTCAACAAAGACAAGAAGAAGTCTCAAAACCTCAGTGAGGACAAAAAAAAGAAAAAAAGAGGTCTCAAAACCTCAACAAAGACAAGATGAAGTTTCAAAACCTCAGTGAGGAGAAAAAAAAAGAAAAAAAAGGGTCTCAAAACCTCAACAAAGACAAGAAGAGGTCTCAAAACTTCAAACAAAGACAAGAGGAGGTCTCAGAACCTCAGCAATAAAGGATAACCAAATTCTGCAAGGGAGTAATGACTACCAAGGTGTTTGAATCATAGTCAACTATCATCAATTCATTTCCTATCTTTTAGAAACTTGAATGTATAGCTTGAGTTAACTGAGTGTAGGATTGGAGTTCATCACGAAGATTGGGCGGGACAAATAAAATTTGAGCCTTTATCCTTTGTTTCATAAACCATAAACCAGACCACGTTACAACCTTTAAAAGACCTAATTGAGGTAAGGTTGTTTTAAAAGCATACTACAGCAAGGTTGATTAACCTGACTCCTAATGATCTTTGCTATTTGCGTGTGTTGATCACTTCATCTGTCATGTTGTAAATAACTAGATCCACCTATGTTTTTTTTATTTAATCATTCTACCGTGTGTGTTTCATCAATAAAACTTGATTTCAAAAGCTTGCATGAATTTTGCATTAAAATTGCCAATTTTTAATGAACAATACTTGTTTGCAAAGACAATTAAATGTCAAAGGAATCCCGACAAATGAAGCTAGCTAGGGAATTTGTCTTGATAAAGGGAGCTCAGTCAGGGACAACCAAGCGGAGAGGAATACGCCATTCCACCATTCCAAGAGCTATTAAATCAGGGGAAGAACTCTTCAAAAGTTCAGAATATTGAGACAAACCTTCTTGAGGTCATCTTATGACAAGTTTGGACTCCAGCGACCCATCAACAGGGGCAAGTTATTTCCCAGCCGTTTCTACTACAAATTCAAGGACATTGTTGTGAAAATATAGTTGAGTTGGGGCAGTTATGTCGAGGTGCATTTCTCTTCAAAAGTTTAAAGATATTGAAGTATCTGGTATGCCAATTCTTCTGTAAAATTCTTTTGACGACTTACCCTCACAAATCAGTTAATCAGAGGCAGTCAGGTCGTGATTCGGTAAATCTCTAAAAGGCCAATCAGTCTGGGGCAAGCTTGTTCCCCAGTTGACAACAACCACTTTGAAGAACAAATTCAAGGACATTGTTGTATAAATATAGTTGAGCAGGGGAAGTTATGCCAAAATTTATGAATCTCTCTAAGAGTTTGAAGATATTGAAGCATCTCGCATGCAAATTCTTCTGTAAAATCCTCTTGATATTTTCTTCTGACAGACCGTGTACTCTGGGGAAAATGAGTTATGCATAACTACTCAGCCTTTGTGACATCTTTTGCTAGCTCCCCAGTAAGCTGTTACTTCAGTTAATCTTGAAAAATTCCCAATAGATCTTTTCCCTCCAGTGAAGAAATCAAGCTCATGCTGGCAATCCTAGTGAAGTCATGACGCTATACCAAGTGGAGTAGTTCTCCCCAAAGAAGTTGGTAACATTGAAGTAAAATTACTGATCCTGCAAGTTCATCCCCAGTAATGATCCAATATGATGAGTTTGGCTGGGTATCCTTGTCGAGATGTTTATTTCATCTCCAGTCTCGCTTCTTGTCTGTTTTGTCAGCATAAGCATAAGCATGGCATGAGCACCATGTGCATTAGCATCTTAGCGTTTGTGCTACTCTTCTCCTGGTGTTTACCTGCTTTATTCACTTTGGCATTCTGTCCCCAAGTGACTGGGTTTGTCTTTTCTCTCCAATAGATTTGTCAGCCATAGGCACAAAAGTGCCCATCCTTTCTGAATTCCCCACAGAGTCTTATCCTCGTGGATGATGGTTGGTTCAGTTGTCTTTTCCACATTTAGATAAGATAAGTCCCCATTTGAGCTCATTCCTTAATGGTGGGAGTCTTGTTTGACCGTTTCTTTCTAGCTTGTTCTTAGATTGAACTTTGGACCCTGGCAGATTAGGTTGTTGAACCTAGTTTGAACGTGCATTTATTTTTACACTTTATCTTGCAGGAAGAATCTTTTACAGATCCTCATTGAAGACAAAATCCTTTCTCCAGCAATGTTGTGATATCAACATCTCTTTGGAATTTATACCCAGCAACAAGTAGCAATCTCTTGGAGAAGCTTATTTTTCAATAACAAGTAGCAATCTCTTGAGAAGCTTATCTATCTCTGGTATTATCCAACCTTTTTGCAACCATAATTGGTATTCCCCAGGAAGTCTAATCTTCAGTTATGCAACCCGGTATTAACCTATCTAATACTTAATCTCCTCATATGGAACTTAAAGTCCAGTCATTGCTGGCATCATTTATTCCAGGTCACATATGAACCTAAACTTCGAGTCACATATGAACCCGTCGTTTGAACCCAGGTCACATATGAATCTAAACTTCGAGTCACATATGAACCCGTTTGTTTGAACCCAGGTCACACATGAACCTAAACTTCGAGTCACATATGAACCCGTTTGTTTGAACCCAGGTCACATATGAACCTAAACTTCGAGTCACATATGAACCCGTTTGTTTGAACCCAGGTCACATATGAACCTAAACTTCGAGTCACATATGAACCCATTTGTTTGAACCCTGGTCACATATGAACCTAAACTTCGAGTCACATATGAACCCGTTTGTTTGAACCCAGTTCACATATGAACCTAAACTTCGAGTCACATATGAACCCGTTTGTTTGAACCCAGGTCACATATGAACCTAAACTTCAAAGTCATATATGAACCCATTTGTTTAAACCCAGGTCACATATGAACCTAAACTTCGAGTCACATATGAACCCGTCGTTTGAACCTAGGTCACATATGAACCTAAAACTTCGAGTCACATATGAACCCGCTGTTTGAACCCAGGTCACATATGAACCTAAAATCCAGCTCATACTAGTATCCAAAAATCCATCTCATACTGGTATCCAAAAATCCAGCTCATACTGGTATCCAAAAATCCAGCTCATACTGGTAGTCAAAATCCAGCTCATAGTGGTAGTCAAAGTCCAGCTCGTACTGGTATCCAAACTATAACCCCAAACTGGTTGTCCTTTCCAACTCATATTGGTACCCGAGTCCCATCATCAATGGCTCATCAACCTTATTCCCAGCTAAAAGTTCAGTCACTATCTTTCATTATTTGGCGCGCAAAAGTTTATCTCTGTCTTTTCTGGTTTTTCTTGAAGATCCCGTTTGAACTCTTCAGTATAAGAAAATCCCAGAAAATCTTTTGTTGATGCATATCCTTTTATTTCAAACTGATCCCCAGTGGAGATCATGTCTTCTTTCTGGTTTCATGCCTAGTAAGAATGTGTCTCTATTTCCCCAGTGTCGTCCGGTCACATATGAACCTGTCGTTCATCTCCCCGAGTATTTCCCCAGTGGGGAATACCTCTCTGGCTGCTATCTCCAGTAAGGATCTGTAGGGTGTTCCACTTTACTTTTCTATCCCCAGTATTTCCTTAGAGTCTCCCCAGTAAGTCTCTTTTGTCGGTCAGCCTGTATCCCTAGTGAGTTTGCCTCATGGATGCTAACCTTCATCCTTCCCCAGTGATACTCACCGTTGGTTTTTTTGCTCTTTATCCTTTGGTGTCTGGTCTGTCTGCATCTTTGCACTATCATGACATCATACCATCATACTAGAAGTTCATGGCATGTCAGCATTTGCATGTTCGTCGCTTGTGTTTAGCATCTGCATTCCATCTAAGGGCAAAATTTTCGGTTTGCTATATTTAAAAACCTTTCCACCTTCATGTCACGAGGATTTCCTTTCCTCGTGCCATCCGGTAAAGCTATTTAAATAGGGGCAATTGTTGTACCCCAAATTATACCTCTTAGATGTCATAACATCTTGCATAGACATTTAGGATCAATCATATATGCATTGTTTAACTAACCCACATCTTGCCAGTTTGTTTCTCTTATATTTGAAATCAGGGTTTACACAGAGAGATTCAAGGCCTCCTAATGTATTCTCTGGCTACATACAAACATCACAAAGATTCACCAGCTGTTTAAAACCAAGATCTCAATACTTTGAATCAAGTCAAGTCAACAAAGGATCACCAGACCAAAGTGTGGAGTTAGGGTTTCAATCTGAGGAATCACTGAAGATTTTTGCCCTGTCAAGTCAAGTTTTGCTTGGTTCATTAACCATTTAAGTTACCCACATCCAAGAGGTCTTCTTCAACAAGAATTCAAGGTCATCTGGCTCTCATCATGATTAGTTTGAGCCACAGTTTCACCCTGTCTCCAAATTAGGGTTTCTGTTAAGACAAGTGGATTATTACCTTTGATTTTAATCAAGAGGTGCTCTTAAGCCTTAGGACTTGACTCCATATGATAAAAGACATCCCTAAAGGCCACCTATGAGCTTTAGATGTGAAGGAAGAAGCAATATCATAAGAGTTTGCCCCAGTGCATTCACAGTTGAAATTAGGGTTTTGACTGAAACCCTAATCCTTGGGATTTTGATCCAAATGAAACCTCCAAGGCCTCAATTCATAATAACATGTGTCATTGATGGTTTAAGGTATGAGATATCAAGTTTCAAGGAGTTCCTTTCAAAGGAAGCAAGGTTTAGTTCATGAAACCTTTTATATGTGAAATTTCCCTCTCTTGTGCTAACTTGAAATGGTCATAACTTCCAAACCACACATCCAAATGGAGTGACTCAAAGCCCAAGTGGAAGCTCTTTCCAAGATCTTCAAAGTGTTAAATATGATTTTTCTCCTAAAAATGCATGGTTTTTGAGTTATGAAGCTTACAAGCCAAACTGACCCAAGACTTAGTGAAATTTCAGCTTGTTTTCTCTTAATGAACAACCAACTTTGACCCAGTTTTTCACAATGTTACAGGCCTCAAATAAAAAATCATTGAACATGAAAGTTATAGAGGGCATTGAGGGCTTTCCAAAAAGTCCTAGAACTCCACCATCCATCAAGTGAGCTAGGAGTTTCGAAGGGCCAAAGTTGAGGTTTTCATTACTTAAAGTTCAAGAAATCAATTTTTGAGTTTTGACTCAAACACTTCCCTAATCACCAATTTTCCTTATTTCTGAGTTCTAATGATCCATTTAACATAGAAACAAGCTTTTCCACGAAATTCATTTGGATTGGCATTAAAATATTGATTCATGTCTTGTTTGTGCAAGTGGGAGGGAGAGAGAAACTTTCCAAAAGTAGAAAACACTTATTTATTCAATGAACATTGGACCAATCAGTTCACAACAGTCCTTGCTCAGATGTTCAGAGATTTTAGAAGATTTTGCTCTGGAATTTGAATATCTCACACGAAATGGGAAGGGCATTGTTGGCAATTCTTGTAAGTTGGCCATACCTTGAGCTCTCTTACTTTCCCTATAAATAGCAGTCCATTGTGTTATCATTAATCACCAACACCATTCACAAAAGACTCTAAATACAATCTGAGTTTCAAGTTTTGCAAAGAGAGGAAGTGGAGGAGGCTTGGCATTTGAAGTTGGTGTTGCTTCAACAAGAGAGGAACTTTTGTCTAGCAGAAGTTGCAGTGGACATATTCCACTTGGTAACATCTCTTTTTTCCATTTTCTGCATGCTTACTCATCACTCATAACTATGTCCTGCTTGCTACTATAGTGCATATCTTGTGTGTTTCTTACCTCAGTATGCATAAAACATGTGTGTGAGTTTTCTGTCCTAGCTATTAATCATAGTTGGTTATTCTGGTAATATGGAGTAAGATGTTATATCCTTTGTTGTTATTACTATGCCTTATGAGCATGTGTGACTAATTTATTAGTCATTGTTAAACTTGCTAATGCTTCGATGAAAGTGAAACAAACAGGGTCACAACTTTTACAGGTATGTTTGGATGTTGTTATGACAATATTCTCAAATATAATTCATTCTTGCTAATTTGAACACTTGCACCTGTTTGTTTTGGTATGCTCATTTGTATTGGTTCATAAAGTTTGTCCATGTTCTAATATATATACAACTTTGGCATGCCATGATCTTGTATTTTGAACTAAGTTGTTTCTTTGATGCTTAAGGTTGATATTTTGAACTGTTGACTTGTTGAAATGTGCAACTGGTTTGATTTATAGTTTTAAATTGCTATTTCAACTTGCTGATATGATTGGTTTACCTTTTTTATGTTAAAACCTCTGCTATGATTTCAAGCTTGTGTGAATATTTTTAATATGCCATTTGCTTTACATTTAGGTTGAATCATTGTTACTTGGCTGTTCAAGTCATATGTGTGAGTTTCATAAAACAAATCATTTGGTCTAAGAACACATCTTTCATACTGGCTTATGTAAGAAGTGACATGATGCCATTTGGTGATAACTAACTGCTTGTGTATGTAACTGCTGGTGTTGTCCCTAAACTAAACATTATTTGTGGACTCAGTATGATATTGACACATTCACATATTCCTGTTCACACCTCATTGTGCACACAATTGTTATGCCCTGCTCATAACTAAAATAGATATTGGAGGATGAAAACTTGATCATTGTTCATTTGCATTGAGTTTCTGCTCATATTTAATCACGTGCCTCTCAATATCTCATGGCTTGTTATATCATGACATTTCACTTTGTGTATGCCAAAACTATCTTGGTGAAACTGATAATTTATGAAGGTATTTGTTTTGTGATATCATGATATGCTCTTCATGCTAAGCTTTGTCTTTAGGATATGTATATAAACCTTGAATTATCATTTGACATGTTTCTAAGTTGCGAATATGCTTGATACACTATTTGCTCATAATGTATGTACCAACCTGCCCTGAACCTTGTCCATATGTGTGTTAGGTATATCTGTCTCATTGTTCATATTCCTATGCCATGCTTTGTGTTTAGGAAGTAAGGTGTCATCTGATACGTGTCTACTTTGAAATATGAAGATTGTAACACCCCCAATCTATACCCCCAAATAATAAAAAGCAGTAAAAGAAAATTCAAAATTTCGTCAGAGTATATTTAAATTATCATGGCATAGACCGGGAGGGTCACATCAATTTGAAAACAATACATACAACACCTGCTCATAAAGATATGCAACAGTGGGGTAGCAATCAACAGAGGAACTCAGTTCCTTACACCCACATTTCAGAATTTAGAATAAAAGCGGAAAATCTAAAAACTGAATAACATATACATATATATCACAAAAGTTTGTCATACATCAAGTTGTACATGCACAAGCCAAAAGGTATACATATACATAATATACAATTATCACAAAGGGCCTCCCTAACTACCCGGTGTCACATATCAGAGCCGACCGACAAAAGAATGAAGACGCAAAGCTTCACAAAATACCTCCAGCAGCTCTAATCTGCAATGCCTCATAGAGCATTATAAAACAGCAGAAGGGTGAGAAAAACAACCATAATATAATTGCATACAATTATATATATAACACGGAAATACACATCTATATACAATTCTCACCACAACTCACACCAATTGCAACACAAGACATTACAAGACACAATACATATTTCCATCACCAACACGTATCCATAAATCAATTTATCCACAAATCCACACATAATCAACCATAAATGATTTATGCAAATGCAAGAGACCGACACAACGACTCTATGCATATGCACATGCGGTACCGACTTCCATTGTTTCTCATCACTAGTTCACTCAGGAACTCTGCTGGAACCATCGCTCGTTACATCACTGTAACTCCCCGTCGGGCCTACGATGTTCCCCACCGCTCACACCCCACACGGGCACACGGTGTTTATGGATCGCTCACACCCCACACGGGCACACGACCCGATCGCTCACACCCCACATGGGCACACGCTCGTCTATAATCATCGCTCACACCCCACATGGGCACACGAAGTTATAGCGAATTCCCTCTGGAATCCAAACCGTCACTCAGGACGTTTCCACAATGCATATCGTGATGCTTGGCATACAAAGACCCACAACATTTAATATGCACAAACACACATATTCATTTACATCGATAAAATCACACTTTGCACTTATGCCCAAAACAATGCATTTAATCTCCATATGGCCACAAATCATCACAACATCATCTAAACACATACGTTTACATCATACAACAGCACCTTGCACAATACACATCAATTACGTACGAGTATAACGACAAAAGTCGACAACCGACACTATTCCCAACTTCCCAACATAATTAAATCGGCTAACAATTTCGAAATCATCATAACAAGAAAGTACAGCTCAATAGCTACGCAGCGATACTAAGAATGTAAAAATCGGATAAACGGATCAAAAGTTACGAACGAAAACGGAAAACGATATTTTGAAAAGTCACATTTTGCAAAAGTCCTGTCCATACGCGTATTGCCTTGAGCCATACGCGTATGAGCAGAGACTCATTTTTCCCAAAGTTCACGTGTAAATGTCCGTACGCGTAATGCCCAAGCCTGTACGCGTATTGCCCCAAAATGCTACGCGTATCATACGCAAATGGGCAGATGGCCGAAAAAACAAGCAACACATACGCGTATTGGCCCCATGGCTCGCCCACCATACGCGTATTGCCAAGGTTCATACGCGTATGAACATGCCCCATACGCGTATGACCTGGAAATCTCAGAAAAATTCTTCTGCATAATTGTTCATACGGGTTCCAATCCAAAACCCTCCAAATCATCACTCAATACCCAGAAAAATACCAATACACTTACTAACAACATGCATCTATCATATACCAACAATAAGGAACACTAACAACATAATTTTCAACACATTTAATCAATTTCTAATCGATTTTACCAAAAATGGGTTTACTAAAATATTTCCATTTCAATCCAACAAACATCACAAATATACATACATAATCATATACAAGTATACAATAATTGAGTTTCGCACCCTTACCCGATTAAATCGATACTAGAAGTTGATTTTTCTTTGATTTTTCCAAGTTTTCCACTATTTCTCTTCTTCTTCTCTTTTCTCTCCTTTTTCTTTCTTTTCCTTTTCTTTCTTTCTCTTTTTCTCTCTACTATTTTCTATTTTTTCTTACTTAATCAAAAATATCCTAAAATGACCAAAATACCCCCACACTCAAATATCTCACAAACGATCCCAAAACCCGATAAAATATCACAACATTGAAAAATAACATATTTGCAGATAAAAGTCGAAAATAAAATAAAATAATAATATAATAATCAAACGACTCGATTAAATAAAACGCACACGAAAACTGGGTCGTTACAACTCTCCCCCACTTAGAAATTTTCGTCCTCGAAAATATTACCTGAGACGAACAAATCTGGATACGACTCCTGCATCTGACTCTCCAACTCCCAAGTCAAATTGCCCTCAGCAGCGCCGCCCCATGTCACTTTCACAAGTGCAATATCCTTGCCTCTCAACCTCTTCACCTCGCGATCCAAAACCCTAATTGGTACTGCCTCAACCGTAAGGTTCTCCCTTACCTCAACCTCATCCATCGAAATCACATGCGACGGATCCGGAACAT
Source organism: Lathyrus tuberosus (assembly GCA_022829125.1). Lineage (NCBI taxonomy): Eukaryota > Viridiplantae > Streptophyta > Magnoliopsida > Fabales > Fabaceae > Lathyrus > Lathyrus tuberosus. The sequence continues at coordinate 5,712,841 of JALAZF010000020.1, read as the reverse complement.
ACTTCCGAAGCTGTGAAACATGAAACACATCGTGCAAATTCGACAGATTCGGCGGCAACGCCACCCTATAAGCCACAGCACCCACTCTCACGGATATCTGGTAAGGACCAATAAATCAAGAAGTAAGTTTCTTCGATTTCAAAGCACGACCCACACCTGTTACCGGGGTAACCCTCAGAAATACATGATCGCCCTCTTGGAACTCAAGATCCTTCCGTCTCCGATCATGATAACTCTTTTGCCTACTCTGAGAATCTTTCATCTTCTCACGAATAAACTTCACTTTCTCTGTCGTCTGTTGCACCAACTCTGGTCCAACCACCGTTCGCTCACCAGATTCGTGCCAACACAACGGCGTCCGACACCTTCGCCCATACAATGCTTCAAACGGTGCCATTCCAATACTAGAATGGAAATTGTTATTATACGTAAACTCAATTAATGCAAGATAACTATCCCACGCACCACCTTGTTCCAAAACACACGCTCTCAACAAATCTTCCAAAGACTGAATCGTCCTCTCCGTCTGACCATCCGTCTGCGGATGATAAGCCGAACTCAATCTCAATCTAGAACCCAAAGCCTTCTGTAAACTTTCCCAGAATCTCGAGGTAAACCTAGGATCTCGATCAGAAACAATACTCAATGGAACTCCATGCAACTTCACAACCACACTGATGTAAATCTCCGTTAACCGTTCCAAAGTAAAACTGATGTCAATCGGAATAAAATGAGCCGATTTAGTCAGTCTATCCACAACCACCCAAATAGCATTATGCCCTCGCTGAGTATTCGGTAACCCTGTTACAAAATCCATGGAAATACTATCCCATTTCCACTCAGGAATATCCAACGGTTGCAACAAACCACTAGGCCTCAGATGTTCCACCTTCGATTTCTGACAAGTCAAACATGAATAAACAAACTGAGCCACATCTCTTTTCAATCCAGACCACCGGAAAATATTCTTCAAATCTTGGTACATCTTATTCGCTCCCGGATGTATACTCAAATTACTCTGGTGTCCTTCTTCCAAAATCATCCTTTTCAACTCCGCATCATCTGGAATACAAATCCTACCTCGAAATCTCAAAACACCATTAATATCCACTTGAAAATCACTATTCGCATCTTTTCCTCCAACCAACATCAAATCCACAAATTTCACATCCAGCTTTTGCTTCTCACTAGCCGTCATCAAAAAATCATTAGTAATCGTTAGCATACCAAGCCTAACGCTATCCGACGTCACTTCACAAACCAAACTCAAGTCTCTAAACAATTCCAAAAGTTCCCACTCCTTAACCATTAAAGCGGACATATGTAACGATTTCCGGCTCAATGCATCGGCTACCACGTTAGCTTTACCAGGATGGTAATTCAAGCCAAAGTCATAGTCCTTCAAGAATTCTAACCATCTACGTTGCCTCATATTTAGCTCTTTCTGATCAAACAAATATTTCAAACTGTTGTGATCACTAAAGACTTCAAACCTTGCACCGTAGAGATAATGCCTCCAAATCTTCAACACAAAAACCACAGCCGCTAACTCAAGATCATGAGTAGGATAATTCTTCTCATGAACTCTTAACTGCCTTGAAGCATAAGCCACCACTTTACCTTCCTGCATCAGAACACCACCTAGACCAATCAAAGAAGCATCACAATAAACCACAAATGGTTCATTAGGATTCGGCAAAATCAAGATCGGAGCTGTCGTCAATCTTTTCTTCAGCTCAGTAAAAATCTCTTCACACCAATGTCTCAAATGAACGCTTGCCCTTTACAAGTCAACTGGGTCAAAGGAAGTGCTAGCTTAGAAAAACCTTCAATGAACCTGCGATAATAACCAGCCGAACCCAAAAAGCTTCGAATTTCAGTAACGGATCTCGGAGCCTCCCATTGTAGAACTGCTTCTACTTTAGATGGATCCACAGCAATACCATTACCTGAAATTACATGTCCAAGAAAACTTACTTCCGACAACCAGAATTCACACTTGGATAATTTAGCAAAAAGCTTCCTCTCCTTCAAAACCTGCAAAATAATACGCAAATGTTCTGCATGCTCCTCCCGAGACTTAGAATAAATTAAGATATCATCAATAAACACCACGACAAAACGATCCAGATGCTTGTGAAAAATACGATTCATGTATTCCATAAACACACCCGACGCATTAGAAACCCCGAACGACATCACAGAATATTCATAATGACCGTATCGTGTCCTAAAAGCCGTTTTCTGAATGTCTTCCTCCTTCACCCTTATCTGATGATACCCCGACCTCAAGTCAATCTTACTGAACACACACGCACCAACCAACTGATCCATCAGATCATCAATCCTCGGAAGAGGATACTTATTCTTGATCGTCACCTTATTCAACTGGCGATAATCAATACATAACCTCATACTTCCATCCTTCTTTTTCACCAACAAAACTGGAGCACCCCAAGGCGACACACTTGGTCTCACAAACCTCTTTTCCAACAACTCATTCAACTGTTTCTTTAACTCCACCAATTCAGATGCCGACATACGATAAGGTGCCATAGAAACAGGTCTAGTACCAGGAACTAGATCTATAGAAAACTCCACCTCTCTCTCCAGCGGCAAGTCTGAAATATCCTCAGGAAACACTTCCGGAAATTCACACACAACAGGAAACACCTCAAGTGAAACTTGACTATCCACAGTTAAAGATGCAAACAATCCAAACAACTGAGCTTCCTCAGCCAAAAGTTTCTTCAACTCTTTGGTAGATAAGAAACTCGAGTCTTCGTCTTCCTCAAGAGAAGGAAACCTTACCAACTTATGATAACAATCAATATGAACTCGATTGAATTGCAACCAATTCATACCCAAAACCACATCTAAACCCTCCAACGGTAAATACACTAAATCCATCTCAAAGTCTTTACCATAAATGGTTAAAGGACATCTTAGACAAACCAAAGAAGTAGTTACTGACCCCATTGCTGGAGTATCAATAACCATTCCACCACCCATCACAGACAACACAAGATTCAAACGCTTCGCGCACTCAGACGAAATAAACGAATGAGTCGCTCCAGTATCAATAATAGCAATCAAAGGAGTACTATTAATAAAACAAGTACCTCGAATCAGACGATCTGCACTTGAAGTCTGAGTCCCCAATAATGCAAACACTTTTCCACCAGCTGGAGCTTGCTTCGGTTTCGGACACTTCGTACTAATATGACCAGGTTCACCACAGTTGTAACATTTCACCACATTCTTCCTTGCACAATCAGTAGCAACATGTCTTACACCTACACAATTAGTACACTTCCTCAAATCTTTCCTGCACTCAAACTGACGATGCCCCAACTCACCACATTTATAACACCTCATAGGACCAGACATACCTCCTCCACCTGACCTTTTCTCAAAATTCCCTCTTTGTTTACCTTTATCAGCTGGTGTCACATACGGACCACCACGGAACTGTTGTTTCCCTTTCCTCTCGCTCACACTCTTGTAATGAGTAGAACGAGCCTTACTGTCCTCTTCATAAATCCTACAACAATCTACCAAATCAGAAAACCTCCGAATCCTCTGATATCCAATCGCCTGCTTTATCTCAGGACTCAAGCCATTCTCAAACTTCACACACTTAGAGAATTCAGCAGTAGCTTCCGCATAATGAGGATAAAACTGCACAAGTTCCACAAACTTAGCAGTATAATCAACTACAGACATATTACCTTGCTTAAGGTCCAAGAACTCAATTTCCTTCTTTCCCCTCACATCTTCAGGAAAATACCTCCTCAAGAACTCCCGGCTAAAAACTTCCCAAGTAATTTCTTCCTCTTCTGCAGCTTCCAACACACGTCGAGTACTAACCCACCAGTCATCAGCTTCTTCCAATAACATGTGAGTACCCAGTCTCACCTTCTGATCTTCATCACAATCCATCACTCGGAAAATCCTTTCAATCTCTTTCAGCCAAATCTGTGCACCATCCGGATCATATCTTCCTTTGAAGACAGGCGGTTTGTTCTTCCTGAACTCATCATTACCCGCAGCATTAGGTGCACCCTGCACAGCACGAGCCATAGCTTGCATAGCCGCATCCAAAGCAGCATCATTCCTACCAGCCATATTCTGTTCATTTCCAATAACAGAAACTATGGTTAAACAAACAGCTCATCCAACCACAACGACCAACAAGGACTGACACAACTGACACAGACTGACACAAACTGGCTCTGATACCACTTACTGTAACACCCCCAATCTATACCCCCAAATAATAAAAAGCAGTAAAAGAAAATTCGAAATTTCGTCAGAGTATATTTAAATTATCATGGCATAGACCGGGAGGGTCACATCAATTTGAAAACAATACATACAACACCTGCTCATAAAGATATGCAACAGTGGGGTAGCAATCAACAGAGGAACTCAGTTCCTTACACCCACATTTCAGAATTTAGAATAAAAGCGGAAAATCTAAAAACTGAATAACATATACATATATATCACAAAAGTTTGTCATACATCAAGTTGTTCATGCACAAGCCAAAAGGTATACATATACATAATATACAATTATCACAAACGGCCTCCCTAACTACCCGGTGTCACATATCAGAGCCGACCGACAAAAGAATGAAGACGCAAAGCTTCACAAAATACCTCCAGCAGCTCTAATCTGCAATGCCTCATAGAGCATTATAAAACAGCAGAAGGGTGAGAAAAACAACCATAATATAATTGCATACAATTATATATATAACACGGAAATACACATCTATATACAATTCTTACCACAACTCACACCAATTGCAACACAAGACATTACAAGACACAATACATATTTCCATCACCAACACGTATCCATAAATCAATTTATCCACAAATCCACACATAATCAACCATAAATGATTTATGCAAATGCAAGAGACCGACACAACGACTCTATGCATATGCACATGCGGTACCGACTTCCATTGTTTCTCATCACTAGTTCACTCAGGAACTCTGCTGGAACCATCGCTCGTTACATCACTGTAACTCCCTGTCGGGCCTACGATGTTCCCCACCGCTCACACCCCACACGGGTACACGGTGTTTATGGATCGCTCACACTCCACACGGGCACACGACCCGATCGCTCACACCCCACATGGGCACACGATCATCTATAATCATCGCTCACACCCCACATGGGCACACGAAGTTATAGCGAATTCTCTCTGGAATCCAAACCGTCACTCAGGATGTTTCCACAATGCATATCATGATGCTTGGCATACAAAGACCCACAACATTTAATATGCACAAACACACATATTCATTTACATCGATAAAATCACACTTTGAACTTATGCCCAAAACAATGCATTTAATCTCCATATGGCCACAAATCATCACAACATCATCTAAACACATACGTTTACATCATACAACAGCACCTTGCACAATACACATCAATTACGTACGAGTATAACGACAAAAGTCGACAACCGACACTATTCCCAACTTCCCAACATAATTAAATCGGCTAACAATTTCGAAATCATCATAACAAGAAAGTACAGCTCAATAGCTACGCAACGATACTAAGAATGTAAAAATCGGATAAACGGATCAAAAGTTACGAACGAAAACGGAAAACGATATTTTGAAAAGTCACATTTTGCAAAAGTCCTGTCCATACGCGTATTGCCTTGAGCCATACGCGTATGAGCAGAGACTCATTTTTCCCAAAGTTCACGCGTAAATGTCCGTACGCGTAATGCCCAAGCCTGTACACGTATTGCCCCAAAATGCTACGCGTATCATACGCAAATGGGCAGATGGCCGAAAAAACAAGCAACCCATACGCGTATTGGCCCCATGGCTCGCCCACCATACGCGTATTGCCAAGGTTCATACGCGTATGAACATGCCCCATACGCGTATGACCTGGAAATCTCAGAAAAATTCTTCTGCATAATTGTTCATACGGGTTCCAATCCAAAACCCTCCAAATCATCACTCAATACCCAGAAAAATACCAATACACTTACTAACAACATGCATCTATCATATACCAACAATAAGGAACACTAACAACATAATTTTCAACACATTTAATCAATTTCTAATCGATTTTACCAAAAATGGGTTTACTAAAATATTTCCATTTCAATCCAACAAACATCACAAATATACATACATAATCATATACAAGTATACAATAATTGAGTTTCGCACCCTTACCCGATTAAATCGATACTAGAAGTTGATTTTTCTTTGATTTTTCCAAGTTTTCCACTATTTCTCTTCTTCTTCTCTTTTCTCTCCTTTTTCTTTCTTTTCCTTTTCTTTCTTTCTCTTTTTCTCTCTACTATTTTCTATTTTTTCTTACTTAATCAAAAATATCCTAAAATGACCAAAATACCCCCACACTCAAATATCTCACAAACGATCCCAAAACCCGATAAAATATCACAACATTGAAAAATAACATATTTGCAGATAAAAGTCGAAAATAAAATAAAATAATAATATAATAATCAAACGACTCGATTAAATAAAACGCACACGAAAACTGGGTCGTTACAAAGATTCTTGCTGAAACTATATGCTCAGAATGGACATGGAAAACTGATAACATGTTTCTGCTTCACACATGAATTATGCTAAAAATCTCTTTTTGTGTATTAACTTTGAATCATCTAATTGCTTTTCTAAAAGTCATGCCTAACATGGACCAAATGGACATGTTGATCTGCTAAAAAAACCAGTGCATTGAATATGTTAAGTCTCCAAGGTTTATATCTCAAGATTGCTAGGCCTTATGTTGTCTTTTATTTTCTCTGATGTAGTGCCACAATTATGTTCACCTCTCACTCTGAATCTTTATGTTGTTAGCTGGTATTGCTGGCTTTCAATCCTTGAAACAACATGCTATTGTCATCATCTTGTTGACACTCCTTTGATATATTATGAATTTTGTCATTGATGATTGAATTTGTTATGGAATTTGTCATTTTTTTTTGTCTTACTTTTATTTCACAACTTAGATCAATATGCGTGAGTTGCTTTTGAAAATTAAGTGTGTTGTTTGGACTGACAGTGTCACCTAAACATGTATTTGCAAATAATCTCATCATAGTATGCTTTGAATAAATAACTTGGAGATATTATCACTCATTGGTTTGAACTGTTAGTACCATTGCTGTTTGATCCAAAGGTTTTTTTTAAGCTGTCTTCTAAGGTTTTCAATTTGTGCACCTATTGGTTAAGACAAAAGTGTATGCCATCACCTGTCATCAAACTTTGCATTCAAGTTGTTTGTTTCCATCTGACTCTGTTGGTTCAAGCTTCATGCACATCAGGAGTTTAATTCACTTTTTCATCTTGTTGATTGATCATCTGCTAGCTTAGGTTATGGCATGCTTGTGTTCTATTTGTTAGCATACATAACCTAAAAATGATTCTATTTAAATGTTCACATATCAATTCATGTCATGTCTACTAAATGTTGATTAAGTTGAAGTTTGATTCTAAATAAGGAAGATGTTGAACCTGTCCAAAAGGGATAGTTGACTGGATAAATCATTAGTTGGAATTCTTGAACTCTTTGCTCTGGATGTTGGTGTTAATTTGTTGGGTAGCATTCATTTTCCTCGCTTGCCAAAGCTTATGTGTTTATTGAATCACAATAATGACTGGATGTACCAGCCACCCCAGTGGCAAGCACACAAATTACACACCCAATTTGACCCTTAGGATTGGGGTTCGAATCCCCCTCGCCCCAGTCCTTTTATTTTAATTTTCCAAATTGATTTTGTTTCACATATATACTTATTGCTTCTATATTTAATAACACGCGTGCATTAGCTTGGTTGGTAAGACTTTTGGGATGTATGCGTGATGTCCTGGGTTCAACACCTATGGGGGACTTCTCTCTTTATTTTTATGACATGTTGCCTTGAATTTCTATGGTTTACACACAAATTTCAAACTTGCACAACTCAATCATTTTTTACTCTTTTCTACTCATTCTTTTTGCTAAATGTTCTTAAAGGAATTTACTTTTTGACTATAAAAAGAGATTATTGAAAATATATAAATTTAAGGCACTTACTCGTGAGGGAAGTGTAAGGATATTTTTTAGGGTTTTGTTACATGTCTTGCTTGTCCTTGATTCTTTATCATGATATCTTGTTTATACAATGTCAAATGTTTGGTTTTAATCTTGTATGATATTATAAACCTTGCTCAACTTGAATGCCTTGCTATTCAATACCACATCTTCATGTAAATATCCGTTATAAACTTCTTGTTACATAAAACTGTTGTTCCCGATTCCAAAGGAAATTCCTCCTCAGTTGACTTATAAGTCAATAAACAAATCATACCACCTTGGCCTCATAAGAGCGTTCCTCTTTTCTTGGCCTCATAAGAGCCATTGAATCATGACTTAGCAATAGGTTAGAGTTTATAAACTCTATGTGGTGCTTGCCTTGTTGAGTATCCACTTTTCCCCACATAACTTAGAACTTAGAGAGTTTCTTCAAACTCTAAGATGAGCTCACACTCATTTCCCCTTGGAACTTTGACTATAGTCAATGGTTCCTCAAACTCATTCTTAGTTAGGTGAACTACGGTTGCTCTGATTCTTTAGTCAGATATGTAGGCACAAGATGCGACGTCTTGGGGAGCAAACTTAGTGTACATACCCTTAGGTCTTTACCTTTACTTTTAGTAGATTACTTAGCTAGCAAACATAACATAACACAAACTAAACAAGAGGTTCCTATAGAGTACTACAGATATTAAGGGTGCTAATACCTTCCCTTAGTATAAGCAACCCCCGAACCTTAGATCTCCCCCTTTAGGTTTTTTCGATCTTGAACCTTTCCTTTGGATAAATCAAAGTCGGTGGTGAATTTAAAAGATATACGATGCAAGTTAATTAATATCTTATTATCCGATTCTCACCGCAACATCACCGAAAGGGGAATAAAAGCAAACCCATATAAGTGACGAGCATTCGCATAGTTCCCCACGCCCAGGTCGAAGAAGTCCATCTAATCCCTAAACGGGATGCTCGCCTCCCTTTCTCGTTTCGTGGCCAAATCCGTTCAGCACGCCCTGCCCCTCTTTAAACTCCTCAGGAAAGATACCAGTTTCAAATGGACAGAAGAATGCGAGCAAGCCCTGGCCCACTTAAGTGGGCTCTGTCCGAGCCACCTGTGCTTTCCCGACCAGAATGCGGGGAAAATTATACTTGTACCTCTCTGTCGCCAGCGAAGCCATTAGTGTTGCCCTCATCTGCGAAACAACGGACGGGCAGAAGCTCATCTATTTCACCAGCAAGGCCTTACAAGGGCCAGAAGTTAGGTATGCGCAGATAGAGAAAGTCGCCCTTGCTCCCATCACCGCCGCGAGGAGGCTTAGACACTACTTCCTGGCCCACACTGTAGTTGTCCGTAGGGACCGGCCCATCAGACAGTTGCTATGCCGACCAGATATGGTGGGAAGGATGCTTAAATGGTCCCTGGAGTTATCAGAATTCGACATTCATTACGAGGGCAGAAAGGCCCTCAAGGCACAAGTTTTGGCTGTCTTCGTGGCAGAAATGACGCTGCTACCGTCCCCATCATGTGGAGCACATAAATAGACCGTTTACGTAGATGGGGCATCCAGCCCCTCAGGTAGCGGAGCAGGTATCATCCTCGAAAATGAGGAAGGAATACTAATCGAAGTATCACTGGTCCTATCCTTCCTTACATCCAACAACCAAGCCGAATACGAAGCCTTCCTCGCAGGACTACGCCTGGCCAAGGATGTGGGCGCCAAGGAGGTAAAAATCTACACTGATTCCCAGCTCGTAACGTCACAAGTGCGGGGAGAATTTCAAGCATAGAATGACCAGCTTGCCGAATACCTGGCACTGGTAAAGGAAAGACTTACAAAGTTCGATGCGTGGGAAGTCCAGCACATCCCCCGCGAACGAAACACGTGAGCAGACATCTTGTCCAAACTGGCTAGCACCAGAAAGAAAGGTGGAAATAAGTCCATCATACAAGAGATACTCGCCCGAACTAGCATCGAGAAACCATCACAGCTGCTCGACGTCAACATCATCGGGACACCCATTGCTGGATGACTCCCGTATACAACTACCTCACTAAAGGGGAGCTGCCCAAGGACAGTAAAGAAGCTAGCATAACTAAACGACGAGCCTGTTCGTATGTACTGGTTAAAGACAAACTCTACTGAAGAGGATTCTCCATCCCCCTCTTGAAGTGGGTCGAGGAGAGTAAGGTCCTCGAAATTCTACAAGAAATCCATTAGGGCATCAATGCGTAACACTTGGGGGGAAGATCCTTGGCACAAAAAGCCTAGCGAGCAGGATATTATTGGCCAACCATGCAGCACGACGCCAAGGAGCACGTCCGAAAATGCGACCAGTGTCAGCTTCACGGGGACATGCAATTGGCACCCCCCAATGAATTGAAGACTCTATCCTCGCCATGGCCCTTCACCTGGTGGGGGATGGATATACTCGGCCCCTTTACAATGGGGTCTTATCAAAACAAATTTCTAATTGTGGCCGTCGACTACTTTACGAAGTGGATCGAAGACGAAGCCCTCGCCAAGATTACAGCCTTCAACATACTTCATTTCTACAAAAGAAATGTCCTCGCACGGTTTGGGGTGCCCCAGGCCCTCGTAACCGAAAATGGAACTCAGTTCACAGACAGAAAGTTCTAAGACTTCGTCGCCAAATTAGGCATGAAGCAGCACTTTACTTTCGTCGAGCATCCCCAGACCAACGGGCAAGCAGAGGCTGTGAACAGGGTGATCCTTCGTGGTCTAAAATGAAGGCTGGGCGAATCCAAGAAGAGATGGGTCGAGGAGCTACATAGCGTGCTCTGGGCCTAGAGGACAACACCGCAATCCACCACCGGGGAAACCCCTTTCTGCTCGGCCTACGGAACCGAGGCGGTGATACCGGTAGAAATGAGAGAGCCTTCCAGACGAACTGAAGCTCCCCTCGACGAGGAGATGAACGACGAAGCCTTAAGAGAAGAGCTCAATCTGGTCGAAGAAATACGATCAGGAGCAGCACTCCGCGAGGCCTCGCTGAAACAACAAATAACCTTGTGCCACAACGCTAAAATCATAAAGCGCAACTTCCCCGTTGGCAGCTTGGTCCTGCACAGAAAACAGAAATATTCGCGCGAAGGGAAGCTGGCCACAAACTGGGAAGGACCCTACAAGGTCAAGTCCAAAACGGGCACCGGAGCCTACTACTTAGAAACTCTGGACGGAGAACCATTTGCTCGACCATGGAATGCTGAAAAGCTCAAACAATACTACAGTTAAGCCCAACCACGAGGTCGGACTAACTGCCGACGAGATCACCCTAAACAGGGAGATGGCGCAGCCACAGGATCGCGCCCTGGTGAAGCACGACCCATTCTACAACACCGGCCAACCTCTGCTCATGGGACGAGCAGATCCTGCGACCAACAGGGATACCTCTGTAAGTTCTTGTAATTGGCTTAAATTTTGTTAAAACAATGTTGATGTCATGGTTGATGTTGCAACATGAGCTTCTAACATTATTGATATGTTTAGGTAACATTCAGGTTTGTTAAAGATGTAAGGGTTGCAGCTGTGTGCTGATGTTACACCCGATGTCTTGACATCAGTAGTAAACATCAGGTCTGAGATGTTTAGGGCTGCACATGGTTTTGGTTTAATGAAATATTCTGCTGAAAAAATCAGAGATTGCAGGCGAATATCATGGGAGATATATTTTCTGTTGCAATCATGTGTGAAGAAGATTAGTTTGTTACTAATTTAATGCATAAAGATATGGAGAATATTTAGAGTTAATTGTTGAAGATTTAATTGAAGATTTGATTGAAGATCTATTTAGGAGCAGAATCTTTTGCATATTTGGTACAGAAGATTTGATATGATTTGAAGGCCCAAATCCAGTTGGGAAAAGGTTATAAATAGAATGCTTGTAATCTAGAATGGGTACGGGTCCAAGATGTAGATCATTAGGGCCTTGTCTAAGTGAACCACTCGGGTTGTGAGATGGTCATTGTGGTATTACTCAGAAAACTGTAGGTAATGAGTATTGTATTGTTCTTGGAGGAAGCTTGAAAGCAACTCCAAAGTGTGTCATGGAAGTGTAACTTCTAGTTTTCCGTGTTTGTTAAGTTGTTGGTAATCAAGTTGTTGATGCAGTGGCGGTGAAGTTGACTGCTAGACATCATTACGATGATTGGGAGTGAGATGGAGTATCTTATCTAGGGAGGACTTAGATAGAAGGGTCATTGGGTAGTGATTAAATTAGGTAGATGTCAACTGGTCTGTTGAGTCTGTAATTTGATACTGCTAATAGTGGACTTCCTTCCTGGCTTGGTATGCCCCCAGATGTAGGTTGTTGAACCGAACTGGGTGAACAATCCTTGTGTGTGGTTTATGTGTTACTGTTACTATTATTGCCTTGTTCATACAGCAGATTGCGATGTTATGACATTGCACGAGACATCACACATCTGTACCAAAATTTCAATTGGTATCAAAGCAGACATCCTGTCTGTTTCTGGATGAGATCTTGGGAAGATACTTTCTGGTTCATGAGCAAGAAAGATAGTTTTGCTGAGTTATGGACTTGGTCAGTTCATATAGTGGTTTGTATGATCCCTTGAAGTGAAGGATGGGCTATTCATGGCATGATCATCAGAAGAACTGCTGTTGGATTTGTTGGCACTTGGTTTGGTGGTGATGTGCAAGGATTATTGAGTAGTGCCTGAAGGTTGTTGAGGAGTTGTATGTTCCGCTGCATATGGTATAACCCTGGTTGGGCCGTGTATCTATGGTGGTGAGATTCTAGGAAGGTATTCTCATGGAAAGACATTAGGGGTTGGTCTCCTCAGCAGGATATTCTTGATGTTGTAGTTGATGCAAGACAACTTCAACGAGGATTATTTCATATCTTTGTTTTGGGGAAAGAAGTGACAAATGGATCCTATTGAATATGACATGGAAGGTTCTGTTTCAAATCAGGCATTGAAGACCAATCTGTTCAGAACTTTGATTCCTTCTTATCAATTTTCGCGATGATGAAAGAAGAGGATGAAACCATAGCAAAAGAGTGTCACTGTCAAAATTTTCATGCGCGAGTGAAAATCTTGATAGGTTATCTCTTAAGCTAGGTAGTGGTGACCTAATTAGGAGGATCTTTCTGGTTATGATATAGTGCTGGTAGATCTGAAGATACATGAACTGAAGGAAGCTTCATCAAGAAAGAAGCTGAGCTTGATTTGTTCTCATGTGTTTCCTCCAAGAGATTTGTGTGGATACAGTCTCCAAAGCCATAACAGTTGTTTAAGGTGATGTCGGAACTGATGTTGAAACATCATTTTAGTTCTTTGCTTTCTCAGCCAAAGAAAGTTAGGGGTGCTCATGGTGAAGTATCAGGTCAAGCCACTTGCCTAATCTGAAGTGATCAGTGGTGTGGATTAGCAAAAGAGGGATCAACTAGTGCCTCAAGTCTGCAAGAAAAGGATGTCAGACCAGATCAAATGGTGTTCCTTGTGATAAAAAGCTTGACAATAGTTGAGTATTTGTCTGCTTTTGATAAGGTCGTGCATGCAACTAACGACAATATACATTGACAGGAGACTATGTATATGTCTGAGGTAAAAGTGCAGGACTGCAGAAGTGTTGAGAATCTACCTTTCTCTATGTGGCTGTTTTGGAAGTATTTTCAAGGGTTAGGCGCTTTGGAGTTGAATCAACTGGTGGGGTTGATTGGTTACTATGGAGTATCATCCAAAGAGTCAGGGATGTGTTTGGATTATGAGAGGCAGATTGTGGAATGTTGATGACATCCAACATCTCAAGTTAGACAAGTTGCTGGTTTTAAGGCTGAAAGATATGAAGACATCAAATATTGATGGTTACAGCTTGGATAAGCTTTTCTGGCCTAAGTGGGTTAGAGCATGGTGTTTGCTCTGGTAGTGAAGGTCGAGGATAAGTGGCAGTTATCTCTGGCTTTCTACTGATGGCTCTACTAAGGGAAGTGACTTTATTTAGTATTGCTATGGGGTAGTCTTGGACTATTTATTTTTTGAAGAGTCAGATGTGGTAGGTTTGAAGTCTTTGGAGTTTCTAAGCAGGATGGAGGTCGTCTACTCAAACTTGATTGTTGACTCAAGTCTATGAGAGCATGGAAATCTGTTTCTATAAAGGGAGGAGGTTCTTCTGAGTGGCAGAAGGTAGAGCTGAATTCAACAGTTGGATGACATAATGTTCTGACATCTACCTTAACATTAGGAGTCTCAGCTGGTGATGTGGCACATCAGCTAATGATAGGGTGATCTACAGGAATGAATAATAGGATGCTTCAAAAAGATCGTTCTAGTGGCAGTTTACGGGAGCTGCAGGAAGGAGAAGATGTTACATGACCATGGCTTAGGGAGTCTAAGTGTGTTTGCTTTTGAGCAAGTGGAACATGTGACTTGAAGATCATGTTTCCATGGTGGATCAAGATATCCTTGTGAGAGTTCTAACAAACGTGAAAAAGGTCAAAATGTGGCATTTGGCATTTGGTTGATCTCAGAAGTGGATTCGAAGAATCAAGATAATCAGAGTGTGACAGTTGGTTATTATTGAGGATTGTCTTGGAACAAGTTACTCTTGGGCAGAAGGGTGATGAGTTGAAGACTCAAGGAGATTATTCTTCTTGAAGGTGGATGAGAGTTTAATTCTCTAGTTCTTTGGATTACTATGCAATAGTAAGTCCAGTTGGTGGAGCATATCAAGAATCATGGTGATGATGTCTTGGTGTGTGGCAGATGTTCTAACTTGTGGGACATCCTTGGTGAAGGATGATTGTGCTGTGGTTCAGAAGGGTAGTGCCTACATTATGCCTAAGGAGCGTCTACATAGTCATACGGGAGAATGATGAAGTAGAATGTCTGCCTTGGATGGAGAATGTAGAGAAGACTGAAGTAGATCAGGTATTGATTGATGAAGAGTATGATAGGGAATGACTGCCTTTGGAGAATGGTACCAAAATGCATGTGCTCAGCAAGTGTGCTCAAATGTTCATCTTCATCTAGAGCATTAGTTAACCATGACAGGGGGAGTAGTTGTCTATGGATTCTGCAGCAAAGGTACACTTATTATGAAGATTGCATGCTGATCAAGATTGTGAAGATTGGTTGAATCTTATGAAGGTATAATGTCAGATGAAATGTTATGACATTGGGCTGTTGGATAACCTGTTGGTGTGGACATGAATGATTCTAGCCATGTGAAGCTATTTGTTTGAATCTTATGCACACATGCTTCTGAGGAGGAGTCTGACGGGCAGTTGTATCTGTGTCTGGGAGAATGTGCCTTTCTCTGCAATTTCTGGAAGAACTCAGTAGGGGTTATTGTTGATGGGAGATGTCACACTTGTCTAGGTGTGGTTTTAATTCAAGGTAAGAGGACGTGACTTAAAGTATAGTGGAAGGCAGTGTATTTGTGCCTCAGAACTTGTGGATGTTTGTGTGAAGCATTCCTGGCTGGATGAATGAAGACTATGTCTGGATTAAGAAGTTCATTCCTGAGAGAAGTTGATCAGCCTGGCAAGATGTGAGTTTTGGAGCATGAGAAGATAACCAATCAAGAGGGAATCATGTGATTTTTGGCATTTGGATTGTTTGAGGATTAAGCATTAAGTGAATGCGTTCAGCAGGTGAGTTGAACATAGGGTGCGCTCTTAAAGACATGAAGATGAGTCTTATGTTTTCCATTCATTTAAGGTGTTATTCTTGCAAAGGTGCACTGGTTATCTTAGATAGGGGGAGTTGATCTTTTGTTGAAGAAGTTGTTTTTCTCTGCTGGTCTGAAGGAATCTAGTAGGGATTGTGAGTTGTGCTGATCAATAGATGTCGTGCTTGTGTTTTTGGAATCTTTCAAAGTGTCTTGGATTATTAATTTTGTGAGCCAGCAGACAATGTCTGATGCGATGTCAGAACATGGTATAGGACATGTTTTTCTTGGGCCAAACAAGGAAGTATTTTGGACGGTGATGTAAGGATAAGGTGAAACACGTGGCTTCGACTGTGCATGGAACTGTTTTGGCACAATTTATGGTAAAAATCAGTTAGGAAACAATAAAAGTGGTCAAGACTGTTTTGGATGATAAACATTGAATTTGGATGGAGTTTTTAGTTCCTAAAATAGTGTTTCTATGACCAAGAACCTTGACTATTCAAAGCTCGTTAATTCCAAAGTATCTGATCAACTATTTATAGGGGTTATTCTGTTCTCCTTCAGCCAATAAGTGTGCTTGTTTCATAAGTCTTATGGCGTTTGTTCGTTTTTGGGTGAGCACTACGTGGGTCTGGTTCTGTGAGGGCTTCCTTTGCCAATTTGTGGCTAAAAAGGGGGAGAAAGGAAAGGGTTTGGCTAATTGGTTTACGCAGATGTTATGCCTGGAGTCTGCAGTTCCTGATGTTGCAGAGGATGTTCTATCCTTAAGTTAGTGTTGAGTCTTTGTGACTTGTGTCCTGAGTTATGAACACAGTTGTGACTTGTGTTCTGAGTTACCTGGGTTGGCAGAATGGCACTTCTTAAGTTGCATCTTATGCCACGGATTAAACCTAGTGTCTGATCAATGAAGGTGTGCAGAGTTATCTTATGCCACCATTGGTCTTTGATGAATAGACAAACATTTCTTTTCTGGAGGAGTCTTCTACATTTGTTCTGGGTCTATCCTGGAAGGAAAAAGAAATGTGTTGTGTTGAGGGGGAGTGTCAGATATCTTCTTCCTCATGTGCACCAATACTTCAGGACTGTCTTGTTCTTAGGTCCTGATGTGTTGCCTGGAGTTATTGTTATATGGTGATGTTATGTCCAACATGATGTCCTAACATCATTCAAACTTAGCCAAGAAGATGATTCTCCATGGATGCAGTACACAGTAGCTACTGATGTTTATTGTTAGGATCAGATGACTTCTAACAGTAGGATAGGGTTGTAATTGCTGCTGTAATTTGAGCTGTAATGTTTATATATGTGTTTTAGCCAAAATTAGCCAAAGGGGGAGATTGTAAGTTCTTGTAATTGGCTGAAATTTTGTTAAAACAATGTTGATGTCATGGTTGACGTTGCAACATGAGCTTCTAGCATTATTGATATGTTTAGGTAACATTAAGGTTTGTTAAAGATGTAAGGGTTGCAGCTGTGTGCTGATGTTACACCTGATGTCTTGACATCAGTAGTGAACATCAGGTCTAACATGTTTAGGGTTGCACATGGTTTTGGTTTAATGAAATATTCTGCTGAAGAAAATCAGAGATTGCAGGCGAATATCATGGGAGATATATTCTGTTGCAATCATGTGTGAAGAAGATTAGTTTGTTACTAATTTAATGCATAAAGATATGGAGAATATTTAGAGTTAATTGTTGAAGATTTAATTGAAGATTTGATTGAAGATCTATTTAGGAGCAGAATCTTTTGCAGATTTGGTACAGAAGATTTGATATGATTTGAAGACCCAAATCCAGTTGGGAAAAGGTTATAAATAGAATGCTTGTAATCTAGAATGGGTACGGGTCCAAGATGTAGAACATTAGGGCCTTGTCTAAGTGAACCACTCGGGTTGTGAGATGGTCACTGTGGTATTACTCAGAAACCTGTAGGTAATGAGTATTGTATTGTTCTTGGAGGAAGCTTGGAAGCAACTCCAAAGTGTGTCATGGAAGTGTAACTTCTAGTTTTCTGTGTTTGTTAAGTTGTTGGTAATCAAGTTGTTGATGCAGTGGCGGTGAAGTTGACTGCTAGACATCATTGCGATGATTGGGAATGAGATGGAGTCTCTTATCTAGGGAGGACTTAGATAGAAGGGTCATTGGGTAGTGATTAAATTAGGTAGATGTCAACTGGTTTGTTGAGTCTGTAATTTGATACTGCTAATAGTGGACTTCCTTCCTGGCTTGGTATGCCCCCAGATGTAGGTTGTTGAACTGAACTGGGTAAACAATCCTTGTGTGTGGTTTATGCGTTACTGTTACTATTATTGCCTTGTTCATACAGCAGATTGCAATGTTGTGACATTGCATGAGACATCACACATCTGTACCAGAATTTCAACCCCAATCGAGCTCTACCGTTGCCACACCAATCAGGCAGGACACCCAGCTCGCGATGGGAACAGTCCAAGCCTATGAGTTTAGTACCTCAACCGAGGTCCTAGTCTCATCGCTGGCAAAAACACCTTGCCCTCCTCGACGAGTTTCCCAGCCTGTCGAGCACAAAAAAACAAGTCGAGCAAACATCCATTCAAACAAGCATACATAAATAAATGTGACAAGAAATTTCCAAACATAGTGTTAATAACATCGGCTACAAGGCCGGAATAAGTCAGGGTTACATCAAAAGAGCAGCGCCTAACAAAACACTACATCAAAAGGGCACGCAAGCCAACAAAATACATGGGCATTCAAAAATATCCAAGTCAACTAAACGACCTCACTAACACCCTCCGGGGGAACCACCTCACCGTTAACGACCACATTAAGCAGACCCATTCCCTCAGTCAGCAACTGGACGTCAGAATTGAGGGCCTTCACCTACTCCAGAGCAGCGTTAAAACCAAACTCAATTGCCCCCAGGTTGTCCTCCCCGAGGACACAGATCCTTTTGATCAGGTCCCTCCTCATCCTCAAGGCCCTCTCATCTTCAGTCTCATCTTCACCCGCTGCCAAAGACCCCTCCAGCTCCACTATCCTCGCCTTCAAGCGGGCAATCTCATCATTGACATTCTTTACCTCCTCCTTTATTTGGGTCACTTCTTTTTGGAGCAGTATCTTGGCCTCCTTGTGACCTTGCAGCTTCTTTAGCTCATTATATATGTCGACGTTCTCACACTCCAAGGCATTGATCCTGGACTTTGCCTCCTTGAGGTCGAAGCGATGAAATGCTTCTGCATCTCCCAGGGCCAACGCCGCTTCCAATATCTAGATTATATATGCTGCATCTTGGCAGAGGAGCCTTCTCCGCGCCTGAGGATCAGCGGACAGAATTGCTGAGGCATTAAGATCTGGGACGACAATGGTGCTCCCTTCGTCGAACATCTGCCCCTGCTAATAGCATGCGGGCAGTACAAACTTCCCTCCAGGAGAGCCACCCGAGTAGCCTGCAGGAGAGGCCCCAATATCATCCCGCTTCCTCTTGTGGGATGAGTCAGGAGTTGGTGGTACGGAAGTCATCCCCGGGGTAGGTCCGGTGCCGGACACGAACTTCTCTAGCATTTATTACTGCTTGGCCGCTTCGGCTTTGGGAACCGAAGGCACCTTCTTCTGGACCTTGGCTGCCTGCGACTTCATCAGACGCTCCCTCATGTCGGCCATTTTCTCTGCAAACACAAAAAAACAAGTTAGCAGATAGAAGAAGCTTAACAAATACAGGCACAAGAGAAAGATATACCAAGAAGCTGGAAGGCCACGTCGTCGTTTTCACACTCGAGGAGGGCCTTAGTGTTAATATAACGACCTGCTCTTGCGGGCATCCCATCGTCCCCGAGCAGCTCTTTACCGTCTCTGTCCACCACGAAGGCCAGAGTGAAGCTCTCGACATAGGCATGGAGCACACGATAGGACTCCTTGTCCGCCTTACTGAGTTGGTCATGCTTTACCAAGAACTGGTCGGTCCTATATCTGAAGTGGGTGAACACCCACTCCAAAGCAAACTTAGACACAGGCTTTTCAACCTGCCGACCATCGACAGTCACCATTTCAAGCATCGAGATGGATCTCTTGGCTGCCTCAGAAATAGGCTTCACAACTAAGAATCTATCCTTAAAATGATGAACAGACTCTGAGTACGGCCAGAAGAGCCTGCTCTGTTGTTTAAATGACACCCAGCTTTGCTTCATGCCCGTAGTACTTCGCTGGAGCTAGAAGATGCAGAAGAAGAGGTCCACAGTTGCCCCGACACGGAGAAAGCAACACACCAACTCGAAGGCACGTATGAAGGCCAAGGCGTTCGGATGAAGTTGGGCCAGGCACAACTCTAAGTGACGAAAAAGGGCCTCTTGGAAGTCAGTGAAGGGGAGACGAAACCGAGCCTCCACAAAGGCAAACTCGTACATGGGGAACCGCATCCCTGGGTATATCGAGCAGATCCTATCATCTTCAGTTAGGCAGAAGGCCTTCCAGTGCCTGGGTGCGTTCTCGGCCCGATCCTCCAGTAAGGAGAATTCCCGGATCTCCTCCTCCGTAAATGTCGACTTGGTCGACAGCGGTTCGTGCACGATCCATTGAAGGTCCCCCCTCGCGACCTGGACGTTAGCATACTCGACGGCCTGCTCCGTCTCCTCTTGCGCGGCCTGGGCGTCGGGAAAGACTTCATCACGAGGATCAGCCATTTTCACCTGAAAAGCAGAGGAAGAAAAAGTGAATTCGACGACTAAGTTCAAATCCACCCTTCCACTACTAGTCAAGTGAAAGGGCGAGGAAGATGTCGAGGACAACCTCGAGCCCACTTTGACCGCGACTTAACACGATGACACTGTCCCCCTACGACGGGGACGAGTTTCCGTGACTTAACAAAAGGACTTGAGCTCTCACAAAGCAAGCTCGTCGCGCAAAGCCAAAGCTTCGCGTCGAACATGCCTAGTGTCCGATTACAAACTTAAAACTAGTCCTAACCAGAATCTAGGAGAATCTACACCAAAAAATCCAACATTCATTCCAGGATCTTCGTGTTCTTCATAAATTTTCCATAAATTCATGTGTTCACCGAAGAACACATGAATCTTCTACCGAAAAACTCATATGTCACCGGAAAATTCATGAAGAAGCCCAGAAAACGAAGAACTCCATAAGAAATGCAGAAAAGATGAACAAACTTACTTGGACATGAAGAGTTGGAGATGAAGGTGTGAACGGAGACGATGAAGATCAACGGCGACGAACAGGAGCTCGGGCGAAAGGACTAGTTACAGAGCAAGAAAGTTGAGAGAAGAAGTTTGTGAAGTGTACAAATGAAACCCTTCTCCCCCCTTTTTATAAGCATGTGATCGTGGGGAATCGCAAAAGCCGTCATAGCCTAGGCGGCTCTAGGACTGACAAGGGCTGCATGTCCACCACGTGTCAAAAAGGGTATTCACTTGGTATTCCTGATAGTGAACGTTACAAGTCCCTCGCTACTATGCGAGCATGTCCCATCGACGGTACAAGCACTTCACCCTCATCAGAGCTTCCCGACACAAAAACGCCAAATTCCGCGGGCATCCTCCCAAAAGCCTGGTCGACCGAAAATGTCCATTTTCACAAACACGCCCTCCGGGCATCAGCTGATGGTCGGTGAAAGCAAAGCGCTGATGACGACTACCTCGACATTAGCAAAGACAAGGAACATGCCCCCAACCTTATCGCTCAACAATATAACTACCTTAAGTCATCACTCTTCAGCAGAGCAAAGACTTGGGGGGATCATGTTCTGGACTGGGCAGACACTCTGCCCTCATTAGAGCAAGGCCCAATCCAGTCCGGCCATTGACCAGGCCCAATGGCCAGAAACTAGCCATTGGGTAGAAACTAGCCGTTGGGCACGTCCCCTTAACTTGCTAAGCAGTTCACGCGGCCAACTGTCTCCCCGAATCTCACAGAGACAGTTAGACCTGGTCAAAGGGCCACGCGCTTTGCCCTCCACTTGGCAAACCCTCATTGGTCAGTCAGGCGCTTTGATTGCATGGGATCTCCCTATAAATACCCTCTCACTTGAGAGGGGCAGGTATTCAATATCCAATACTTAAACCCTTGTACTTGTTTTTCTCTCTTTTGACCAAACACTTACTTTGGCATCGAAGTACCTTGCAGGTACCACCCCCTTTTTTTCTCTCCTACAAGCATCATCACTTGTCTTACGTGAAGGCCACGACGATCCAGTCTGATCATCACCAATCACTTTCCTTTCCAGCTTCATAGGATAAATAAAAAATCAGAAAGTAGCACGCAATTCCAACCAAAAATGGCGATAAGGTGGTCTCGTCACCGACAAAATTCGCACACTACAGAAAAATGGCGACTCTACTGGGGAGTCTTTAGGATTATGTCTTAATCGCCATTTTCCCAACAGAAAAATGGCGACTCTGCTGGAGAAGTCAAACTAGGATTTAAATCCTTAAGAGGTCTAGGTTGTTAGAAATTTTTCTACATACTACATATATATATATATATACTGCTTTTCCTACTTGATATCTGTGTTTATTTTTCTGTCAATGGGAATGCTATTGATACGCATGTGAAAAGTTTGAGAGAACACTAAGATAAGTGGTGGCATAGACGGGGGGAACTTATAGGGAGTGAATCTCGAACAAGCGATCCTGGTAGTCCACCAAATCAGGCAAGGTACCCGTGTGGATACTACATGTTGAACGACGGATTGTCGTGAAAGCATCGTTTTCCCAGTGCGGTACCTGTGACCCTGAGGATTTAGTAGACATTAACCATATGACCATTTGGTAGTGCGGTGACTATCGAGAATAGTTGATACGTGATGCTACACTCAAATGAGATTCATCCTAGGATGCTACAACTCGCTCGGGTGAACCAGCTTGCTGTTGATATCCCTAGGAGGGGTCAATGATTTTGGGAACCTGAAACCCGTTCTACAGGTACAAAAATTGACCAAAATAGTACAACCTTTGGGGATAGGTAGAGCCATGACTCCATGCTCGTGACGCTTGTTCAACCCTAATTTTTACCCCTAAGATTTTGCACATTTCATTTGCATTTCATACTACAAACAAGATCACAATCTGTGTTTCTCCCGGGTATTTATGTACTTTCTTACTTGCTTTATTATTTGTTTATGTTTATCTAACCTCTAAAAAACCAAAAAATATGCTGCAGTTTGTCTATTCTGTGCGTTTAGGTTTTGCAGGGTTGTCAAAGCAAAGGGCTAACTTCAAGTCAAAAGTGGTTGTTCATTCTTGATCCAGTTCAGATGGATGTTTGACCTAATCTCGGTCAAACTATCAAGAGATTGCTTCAAGTACAAGTTATTTGTTTCAGTTGGCTATTTCTCAAGTAGTGATTGTCAAGTTGTTGTGTGGTGATATCTATCAGGTTCATTTGAGCTCGCCAGTCCAAATTGGGTTCATCTATGGATCTATTTTCCCAGAGACTAATTCAGATATATTTGAAGTGATCCAGAACTTATTAACCAGAAATTCAGAAAATCAAGATTGACAGTCGTGGCTTCAGTTGCAAATTGTTCAGTAGTGGTTGTGTGCATTTCAATCTGATGCTTTGTGGAAAACTTCAAGTTGGCTTTTGATTAAAATCGAGGTTTCATGGCCGTGTTTTTGGAAAGTATTGGTGTAGGTGCATATCCATTTGCTAATCATCTTCTTATCCATTTTTGTCCAAATTCTCATTTCTCCAAATTTCCATAACCACAACCATATCTAGTTCACTTATCCATCATTCATAAAATCCATTTTTCTCTTAAGATTCATTATCCATCCATACTCATTTTTCTAAATCCAGTTACCCATTTTTATCCATTCTTTTCATATTTTCCAAATATCCAATCCATAAATATCAATTATCTATTCATTAACCATTTTTCAACCAATTTACAAAATCCATTTCAATATACAACAATTCAAATCCTATTCTAATTTCCAATTCAATATCCATTTTCCTAATCTATTTTTTTTCTTCTTTCTCTTGTTCATTTTTTTATCAACCAATTTTCAATCATTTTTTTTAATCAAGATCTATATTTTTCTTAATCCATTTCATACCCCTTTCAATTTCCATTTCAAATCCATATCCACTATCCATTATATATCCATAAATCCAATTTCCAAAGTCACATTCCTAATTCCACATTTCAAATTCAAATATTTCTTAAATATCCATTATCATTTTTTTTATGCAAGATATTTACTACAAAAGAAAATATGGCCATATTTCTCATCCATTACCAAAAAGACCAATGTCCAAAATTACTAAAGCTCATAAGCCCATTTCCCTCTTTTTTTTTAACAAACTCATGATACATTTAATAGAAAAAAAAAAAAAAGAATAAGCTTATAAGTGAACACGACCCATGCTTCCAAGTACTTCCCCAAAAGCTACTTCTCAACAAAGCCTTAAGACTAATATTAGCTGCATAAACACCAGTGCCTTCAACCCAAGCCGAAACACAAGCTAACGGCTGCACTTTCAAAATGTGAGTTACAACAAAAATTGCAAAATTACAAATACATTCCGAAACAAATCGCAAGTTGTTTGCGAGCCATCCAAGCTGCACATGATGCAACGAGCCACCTGCAAATTAATGTCAGTGTGCGTTCCAAACACGGTCAAAACGTGAACAAGCCAGAATTTCTTTTCACTTAAAGTCGTTACATACCTTAGCTCCAAACGAAATGCACCACACGTTGAATTGAAACGCAACAAGACGCATCAAAACGGCAACCGAAAATTTCCAAATTCATTTCAAAAACTCACCTCAAATTCATTCCCCCTTCTCCTATAAATTAAGCACCACTCTCCATATTTGATTCAAGCTTTTTCAGCCAATAAAATTCTTCCAAAAAAATTCTCCATCCTTAAGCCTCTCTTCATCTTCAATTCATCACTTTCATCATCTCGAGATTCATCAATAAACCTGTAAAAAAAATCTGCACCAATTGTTCACCAACCCGCAAACATTCTTCAACGTACAACAACATCAATGCATCATAACTGAAATTCACGCAAGTTCAGAATCAAATCCACAGCAAGAACACAATTCAAGCTTAGAAGAGAAGAAGAAGAAGATTTGAAGCATTTCTCGCCGTAAATTCGAAGGTAACCGGAGCTTTTGGACAATTTCTCGCGGTTCCAATTTGATCTACCAAAGCACTTTCACACAAAATTGATAACGTATTTGGAATCTACATTTGATTTCGATTCATTTCGACCAAGTTTTGTGTCCCATCGCTTATCCATCATTCATAGATCCATCTTTCTCTCCATCTTATTTTTTCTTTTTGGTCGATGAAAATCTAAGAATCGAAGATTATTGAATTTTGAAGACGTTTAATCTTCATTATTTCAAATCTATGGATGAATGATCATTTGGATCATTCTCCATACTTTGGAATCGTGATAGATTTCCTTTGATAAATCAATGTGAAATCTCGATTATGATTAGACCGTTCCATTTTTCTTTTTGTGTGACATGTTTTTTAAGAGAGTGATTTACATATCACTTCTCTAACATGTATTAACACGCAAAGTGCATTGACCGGCCTCAAGTAGGGTGACTTCTATATAAGTTACTTGGCGATTTCTTAACATAGCGCTACATTTGTCCCTCCCTCCGAATCGGAACTTGATCTTTCGTGGCCCAAACCTTTTGGTTGTGTAAGTCCAATGATGGTTAATCTTTTGTATTAGGTTCAAAATCTCTGAAGCTTGTTTTTGTAGAGGCTTTGATTCTATCCATCTTCTAACAAGTCTTCATCAACTTTGACCTAAGTACATTGTTTAATCACTATAGTTCAAGACGCGAGATAGAATAATCGGTGTATACTGTAACACCCCAAATTTATTAGAATATTTATTTAATTTATTTAAATATAATATTTGTGAATTTTCGGTGAATTTTGGTGGTTTGTGTTGACGTGGGCATTTTCGTGGAGTTTCGGTTATTTAATTAAATAATAGTATATAATATGAATATATTAGAATTATTATTAATTTAAATAATATTAGAGGAATTAAGGGTAAGATGGACTTTTGAGGAGGATTAGTGAGGGTATTATGGCGAAAGCCCATTTTGGAAGCCCAAGGGTTTAACAAAAGGGAATTGGAAAGGAATATGATTCATTTTGGTTGGAACGTGAAAATAAGGAGAAGTGCAGAGCTCTGAGGAAAAGGAAAAGGGTGGGGATCCGTGAAGGCTTCCAAAGGATCAGTAGAGAAAACTCCGGAACGACAATCTAAGGTATAGGAAGTATTGCCTTTCATTGTTTTCAATATAGTACGTGATGTGTTTAAAGTGGATCTTGAGGTTTTTGGGGTTTTTGAAGGGTTTATGAGTTATTGATGATTTAGAGTATTTCTGAGGATCGAAGATGGATTATTAAGGGTTGAATTGATCCGGGTAAAAATAAGCCTTCGAGGCAAAACCTCCTTTGATGATATGTGGGATCTTGTATGAGAGAGGGCTCGCACAGTGAATGTCCCGGCGAAGGGCTTCGCACAGCGAATAGAGGAGCGAGGAGAGGCAGACTGGGGAACTCTCGGGTTTTGTATGGGATTAGGGCTTCGCTGCCAGCTTCACAAAGCGAAGGTCCTAGCGAGCAGGTTCGCACAGCGAACTCAGCAGCGAGCGTCTACTGTTCGCGAAATTTTGTTATGATTCCATGCTGTCTTGATGTTTTGATACTGTGGTTTTTCTGATGATTTACCATGATGTTACTGATGATTATGAGATGATGATTTGTGATGTTTTGAGGAATATATGATGACATGATTAACATGATGTTTTGGTGAATGATGATGCACATAATGATATTTTTGATGCTGATGGTTATTGACGTTGTGTATCATGCATTCATAGCATATTCTGGTGATGAGGTTAGAACTTCGGTCCAGTGATGATGATGTTAGACTTTGGTCTATTTGTGGCTTCCATCCAATTGTGTGGATGTGAAGTGGTTTATGACGTGCTCCGGTTCTTGTGTGGAACCGATCCTATTGACGGGGATCTTTGGAGGGTGATGGCCTAAGTGTCCATCAATTGTGACGATTGGTACCACATGCATGAGTCCTGTTGTGCATTGCATTTATGTGGCATTTGTTGTGATTTATGATGACGTGTTTTGATGTTTGCCTTGTGATGACTCTGATGATGTTGTATATGATGATGACGCCATTTTTATGCATATCTTATTTTATAATGATTATAATAAATTGTATTACTCACCCTACCTGTTTGAATGTTACCTCCACGTGGGTAACGTGCAGGTGATCAGGATTAGCCGTGGATGCTTCAAGGAACTTTTGAAGTATTATTTGCTTTTGGCTGATGTAGAGGGTCTTGCTCTGATAGTGTAACATCGGGTTGAGTCATTGAGTCGAACCATGTTGAGTTTTATTTGGCTGTTATTTTATTGATTATTGGATGACTATGGTTTATTTTAATAAACCCTTTTGTGGGATTTTTGCGGTTATGGTGGTTTTGCTGCCCTTTGAAGGCATTTTGAGTTATTTTGAGGAAAACCCGTTGTTTACGGAGCAAATTTTGTTGATTTGAATTTATTGAGAAGTGTGCACCCTTTGAGGTGATTCTGATTTTACTATGATTTTATGTTTATTCCGTTGCTATATTTGTGGGGTAGAAAAGGGTGTTACATTAGTGGTATCAGAGCAGGTCGGTCTGTCCGGCCAGGTTTTTACGTGATGTCAGTCCCCTGTCGATCGACAAGTGTGTGTACACTGTCGATGTTTTAGTTCTTCTAACCTTGTTGGTGGTGTGCAGGATGGATGGAAGAAATGATTGTGCTATTGTTGATGCTTTGGAATCTGTTGCTACTGTGGTGGTGCAACTCAATCTGAATGGTGGAGTCCCAGATGAGTTTTGTACTTTGGGGGAGTTCAAGAGGAACAATCCGCCAGAGTTTGAGGGTACTCACGATCCAGCAAGTGCACACAAGTGGCTGAAGGCGATCGAGAAGATTTTCCGAGGAATGGGATGTACTGATGCGCAACAAGTTCAGTTTGGAACTCATATGTTGTCGGAAGAGGCTGAGGATTGGTGGGATAACACCCATCAGAGACTGGAAGGCGTTGGCTCTGTGATAACCTGGGCTATCGTCAAGCAGAAATTTCTTGGAAAGTATTATCCAGAGGATGCTCGTGGTAAGAGAGAGGTGGAATTCCTTGAGCTGAAGCAAGGAGATATGACTATTGCAGAGTATGTTGTGAAGTTCGAGAAGCTAGTGAAGTTCTGTCCTCACTACAACCGTGTTGATGCTGAGATATCCAAATACCTCAAGTTCGAGAATAGGCTGAGACCAGAAATTAAGTAGGGTATTGGGTACCAATAGATCCGCAGGTATGCTGAGTTGATGGACAAGAGCAGAATCTACGATGAGGATAGCCGAGCTCGATCTACTCACTACAAGCAGTTGAGTAAGAAGAAAGGGCAGTATAGGGGTAAACCTTATACAACTTCAGCTGACAAAGGGAAGCAGAAGGCTTCAGAGGGGAAAAAGACAAGTGGGGAGCAGCTCCCGCTTCTTGGAAGAGTTACAGGTGTGGCGAGCAAGGTCACCGTGCTGATGTTTGTACTAATAGTGTGTTGATGTACTACAGGTGTGGTAAGAAAGGTCATAGAGCTACTGATTGCAAGGATGAGGGTGTAACACCTCAAAATTTTCCCTCTTGCTTTTGACCTTAACTGGCTTATGTTTCATTTCATTCTTGCATTATCATCTTTGCATATCATTGGTTCTTAGCATGGGATCAGGGTATTTTCTAGCAGCTCACAGCGTTATCAGTTCCAGTACTACTTTTCAGCAGTATTCAGAGCCAAGCAGATAATTTTCAAGGTCTTTTGGAGCTTTTATGTTGCTCATTAGATGTCTTAGTAATCAGAGGCCTCAACAGTTATTTTCTGATCCAGCGATCCGGTGTCAGACATTACTAAGTCAACAGGATATTCTGAGGTGTCAGTAAGAATTTGTGTTTCATTCCAGGTGTTACTCAGTAGCAATATCAGGTTTTGAGTTTCAGAGGCTTAACAGGTTCAAAACAACTATCAGAAGTCACTTTTCCAAGTTTCCCTCCAAAAGGCGCCAAAATTCAAAATTTGAACCGAGTAACCGGTTACTCACCACGCGTTAACCGGTTGCGCCCTTGTTTTTTTGTGCATCCTCAGCATGTTTGAACTGAGTAACCGGTTACTCACCATGCGTTAACCGGTTACTCTGAAAGGTGTCAGGCAGTGATGGGTCTTCTTCTAGTGGAGGGAAGAAATTTTATGTGAACTACAAGAATAAAGAGGAAGCGAATTCTGTTTCTTCACATCGCGGTAGGGGAAAGCAGCGTCAGAATTATAATCAGTAGGTGGCCTCAGTGACTATTCCTGTAGCACTTCCACCTCAACAGCAAAATCAGGCTCCGCGCCAATATCAGCCAAGGCCTAAGCACAATAGGTACTTTGATGCCCCTCTGTTGCCTTATTCCCACTTGTTTCAACATTTGATGCAATTACAGTTAATTCAGAAGAGGACTCTAGCTCCTATTACTGGTGATCCACCTCCGGGTTACAATCCCAATGCCCACTGTGAATTTCATTCTAGGGCACCCGGGCACCACATTGAGGACTGTAAAGCTTTTAAGCATAAAGTCCAAGATTTGGTGGATTCGAAGGCCATCAACTTTTCCAACGACGTGCCAAATGTCATTCAAAACCCAAAGCCGAACCGCGGTGGCCCGAGGGTTAATGTTGTTATAGAAGATTGTGAATCTTTGAATTTGGTTCTAGACGTGAATGAATTGATAACTCCTTTGTTGGTAGTGAAGGAGAGATTACTGAAGGGTGGGGTGTCCCCCGGTTGTGATAAAAGCTGTTTAGAGTGTATGGTGCAAACAAATGGTTGTGATCTATTGAGATCAGGTATTCAAAAGCTAACTGACGAAGGTCGGTTGCAGTTTGATAGGTGCGGCCAAAGGAAGGAGGTTACTGGCAGAAGGAATGATATTGCCACTGTTACTATCCCTTTCAAAACAATAACTATTTTAGCGCCGGCAAGACCAGCGCCGATCATTATCACCACTCTTGAGCCCGTTCCGTAAGAGAGCACAAAAGCTATTCCCTGGAATTACAGTGCTGAAGTGTTTGTTAACGGGCAAAAGTAAGAGTTGATGGGAACGTCAGTGGTGAACTCCGGTTTTGAGAATAATGAGGAAGCAGGAGCTATCATGAGGAGTGGTAGAGTCTTTATCCCATCTGATAATCAAGTTGGTGGTTCTAGACCAGACAAAGGAAAGCAGGTTATGGATAATTCTGTGCAGACGTCGGTAGTGAATGATTCTACCGTAAAGCTAGTTGATAATTCTTTTTCAGATAATGTAGAAGAGTTTATGAGGTTGATTCAGAAGAGTGACTACAAAATCATTGATCAGCTGCACCAAACACCGTCTAAGATATCCATTTTATCTTTGTTATTGTGTTCGGAGGCGCATTGAAACGCACTGTTGAAGGTATTGAATGCTGCGCATGTACCTCAGGAGATATCAGTTAATCAGCTTGAGGGGGTGGTGGCCCATGTTAATGCAGGAAATGGTTTGGTTACTGATGTAGATTTGACTCCAGCTGGGAGAAATCATAATAATGCTTTGCACATTTCCGTTGAGTGTCGAGGATCGTTAATGTCACATGTGCTTGTTGACACTGGGTCATCTTTGAATGTTTTACCAAAGAAAGCACTGATGAAGTTAGACACCCGTGGGTTAATCTGCACACCAAGTGATTTGGTGGTGCGTTCATTCAATGGTTCCAAGAGATCTGTCTTCGAGGAAATTGTGCTGCCAATTAAGGTTGGTCCAGAGGTTTTTGATGCTACCTTCTATATCATGGACATCCAACCTGCGTACAGTTGTCTACTGGGCCGACCATGGATTCATAGTGCTGGGGCTGTGACGTCCACTCTGCATCAGAAACTGAAGTACATGGTAGACGGACATGTGGTGACGGTTTGCGGAGAAGAGGATATCATGATAAGTCATCTATCTACTTTCAAATATGTGGAAGTAGATGGCGAAATACATGAAACTTTATGTCAAGGTTTTGAAGCGGTGAAGATCTCTGAGGAGCCTCTGAAAGAAGTCAGCCAATCTGAAGTGGTAAATCAGCCTGCAGTGGTATGTCAGCCAGAGGTCTCCATGTCTTCCTTCAAAGATGCACGGGCCGTGGTTGAAGCCGACAGTTCGCAGAAATGGGGTCAAGTTATCGAGGTCCAGAAAAAGCAAAATACTTATGGGCTGGGATATAAGCCACCCAGGCGTCCTGAGGATCCTTCCAAGTTTTATGGTCTGGTTCGTTTTATCAGTGCTGGTGTGTTCACCACCCAAATGTTTTATTTATCATTAATAAAGGACGTTTTCACATTCAAATATTTTGATCCCTGTCTTTCTGTTTTTACTTTTTTGCATTAAATCACATCAAAATGGCAATGTGTTTTTGTTTGTTGCATACATAATAAACATAAATCATCAATCATGCAGGTTTCCTTGTTCAGATACCACTAATCATGATTCAGCTATGGCTCGGTATGATTTTGACAATCCCATTTATCAGGCTGAAGAAGAGACTGATAAAGATTGTGACTTACCCGAGGAATTGGCCAGACTGTTGAAATAGGAGGAAAAGGTCATTCTCCCTCATCAGAAGGAGATTGAGATTGTTAACTTGGGGATCGAAGACGCAAAGAAAGAAGTAAAGATTGGGGCTGCTTTGGAAGACAGTGTAAAGGGAAGAATAATTGAAATGCTTCGAAAGTATGTTGATATCTTCGCCTGGTGTTCCCAAGACATGCCTGGGCTTGACACTGACATTGTGGTACACCGGATGCCGCTCAAAGAGGGGTGTACTCCGGTTAAACAGAAGCTGAGAAGGACGAAACCGAAAATGTCTGTCAAGATCAAAGAAGAGGTTCAAAAACAGATAGATGCTGGATTTCTGGCTGTGACGAATTATCCTCCGTGGGTTGCTAACATTGTGCATGTACCTAAGAAGGATGGAAAGGTCAGGATGTGTGTTGACTACAGAGATCTGAATTGAGCAAGCCCGAAGAACGATTTCCCGCTTCCCCACATTGACGTGTTAGTGGACAACACTACTCAATACTCGGTATTTTCCTTCATGGATGGCTTCTCTGGGTATAACCAAATCAAAATGGCCCCAGAGGACATGGAGAAGACTACGTTCATAACACCATGGAGAACATTCTGTTACAAGGTAATGCCCTTTGGATTAAAAAATGCTGGGGCAACATATCAGCGGGCAATGGTGACTCTCTTTCATGATATGATTCACAAAGAGATTGAGGTCTACGTTGATGACATGATTGCGAAGTCACAAACAGAGGAAGAGCATCTGGTGAATCTTCAGAAACTGTTTAAAAGGTTGATAAAGTTCAGACTGAGGTTGAATCCGAACAAGTGCACCTTCGGGGTGAGGTCTGGAAAATTACTGGGGTTTATTGTTAGCGAAAAAGGTATCGATGTTGATCCTGCTAAAGTAAAAACCATATAAGAAATGCCTGAACCGAGAACAGAAAAAGAGGTTCATGGTTTCTTAGGGAGGTTGAACTACATTGCTAGATTCATCTCTCATCTTACAACCACGTATGAACCAATATTCAAATTGCTAAGAAAAGATCAAGAGGTCAGGTGGAACGAAAATTGTTAAAAGGCGTTTGAAAAGATAAAATAATATTTGCAAGAACCTCTGGTCCTTATGCCGCCAGTGCCAGGAAGGCCATTGATTATGTATCTTACGGTTCTTGAGAATTCAATGGGGTGTGTGCTCGGTCAACACGACGATTCAGGTAGAAAAGAGCATGCCATCTACTACCTGAGTAAAAAGTTCACTGATTGTGAGTCAAGATACTCAATGCAGGAAAAAACATGTTGTGCATTCGCTTGGGCAGCTAAGCGTTTGAGGCAGTATATGTTAAACCACACAACCCTCTTGATTTCGAAAATGGATCCGATCAAGTATGTGTTTGAAAAGCAGGCACTTTCTGGAAGAATAGCCCGTTGGCAGATGATTCTGACAGAATACGATATTCAGTATGTTTCCCAGAAAGCCATTAAGGGGAGTGTTTTGTCAGAATATCTTGCTGAACAACCAATTGAGGATTATCAACCGATGAAGTTTGAATTTCTTGATGAGCATATTATGTATCTGAAGATGAAAGACTGTGAAGAGCCGCTATCCGACGAAGGGCCTAAAATTGGACCCAATGGAAGCTGGTTTTTGATGGGGCTGTTAACTCATACGGTAACGGAATTGGGGCAGTCATTACGACTCCAAAGGGTTCCCATATACCCTTTATTGCCCGGTTAGCGTTCGTATGCACCAACAACGAGGCAGAGTATGAAGCATGCATCATGAGGTTAGAAGAAGCAATGGATTTGAGAATCAAGAACCTCGATGTTTATGGTGATTCCGTGTTGGTAGTTAATCAGATTACAGGAGAATGGGAAACTCGTCAAGTGAATTTGGTGCCTTATAACAACTATGCCAGAAGGTTGTTACCTTTCTTTGACAGAGTTGATTTCCATCATATACCCCGGTTGGAGAATCAGATGGTAGATGTGTTGGCAACGTTGTCTTCGATGTATCAGGTGAATCGTTGGAATGAAACTCCTTCAATCAGAATCATGCGGTTGGATAGACCAGCTTTTGTGTTTGCGGTTGAAGGTGTATCAGATGGCAAACCTTGGTATCATGATATTAAGGTTTTTCTGAAGAGTCAAGAGTATCCAGAGGGTGTGTCTGCCAAGGATAAGAAAACTCTGAGGAGGTTGGCCGGGAATTTCTTTTTGAATAAAGACGATGTGTTATACAAGAGGAACTTTGACATGGTCTTGCTATGTTGTGTTGATGAACACGAGGCAAGCCTGTTAATGGAAGAAGTTCATGAGGGATCTTTCGGCACACATGCCAATGGGCATGCTATGGCTAGAAAGCTGTTGAGAGCGGGATATTACTGGATGACTATGGAGTCTGATTATTTCAAATACGCCAAAAAATGTCATAAATGCCAAATTTATGCCGATAAGGTGCACGTGCCGCCTACTCCTCTGAATGTGTTATCATCACCTTGGCCCTTTGGTATGTGGGGCATTGATATGATTAGAAAGATTGAGCCGACTGCTTCCAATGGGCATCGTTTCATTTTGGTTGCCTTTGATTATTTCACGAAGTGGGTGGAAGCAGCCTCGTATGCCAACGTCACCAGATAAGTGGTAGCTCGGTTTATCAAGAAAGACATCATCTTCCAGTATGGAGTCCCGGAGAGAATCATTACTGATAATGGTTCCAATTTGAATAACAAGATGATGAAGGAGCTATGCCAGAGCTTTAAGATTGAACATCACAATTCTTCTCCCTATCGCCCAAAGATGAATGGGGTTGTTGAAACAACAAATAAGAATATTAAGAAGATTATGCAGAAAATGGTAGTGACGTATAAAGACTGGCATGAGATGTTGCCTTATGCTTTACATGGTTATCGTACTTCGGTGCGCACATTAACTGGGGCAACTCCTTTCTCACTGGTATATGGTATGGAGGCAGTTCTACCATTAGAGGTTGAGATTCCTTCTTTGAGAATTCTGGCATATGTGAAGCTTGATGAAGCTGAATGGGTGTGTTCCAGATTGAATCAGCTGAACCTTATTAAGGGAAAGAGATTGGAAGCCATTGCACATGGTCGGTTGTATCAGAGCAGGATGAAGAAAGCCTTTGATCAGAAAGTGCATCCTCGGTGTTTTCAGGCTGGTGAATTGGTTTTGAAAAGGATCATTCCTCCTCAAACAAATCACAGGGTCAAATGGACTCCAAACTACGAAGGGCCATATGTAGTAAAACAGGTTTTCTCTGGTGGAGCCTTATTACTATCAACTATGGATGGCGAAGATTTTACATCCCCTGTGAACGCAGACGTAGTCAAAAAATACTTTGCATAAAAGAGACCCGCAGGACATAAAAAGAAGATCCAGGCAAAAAAGGGCATTCCGGCAAACCATAAAAAGAAAAAGGTTCGGGCAAAAATTAGGGATAAAAAAAAAAGAAGAATAAACCCACAAAGTTGAAAACCTGAAAAGGCAACTTTGGCAAAAATGGGTATCCCGGTGGACTGAAAACCCGAAAAGGGCGATCCAGGAAAAAGTTAGGGATTTGAAAGCAAGAGGCTACGATCTGCGTTGATCTGTGAACACTGTTGATACTTGGAAGTTTCGAAGGAAAGGAAGCAGTTCAGTCAGTCTCTTCGAAGGTCAGAGCATCTGCGGATAAACGAGCTCATATTGGGTCATAGATGAATTGAATCATGGTGGATATCTGTTCCCCACATTGCCAACATGTGTATTTTATTTTACTTTTTGTGCAATTACCTCTTTTCAGGAATTGCTTTTGGATGTAAATGCCTATTTACAGGCCAATTCATTCAATAAAATTTTCATTTTCATTCAAAGAGCTTTCCATTGGTGTTTTTACTTTACTGTTTTTGTTTGCGAAAACGTCCGATATTTTTGATAAACATTACATGCGAAAATGTTAAGCTTTGTGAAGCATATCGGAAAACAGTGGAAATTACTCAGACCACAGTCATTAGGATGGTAATCTAGATGGCCATTTTGCATATACTGTTGATTTTGTTTGTAGGGCAGCAAGATTTCTCCCCAGTAGAGCTATTCTCCTCAACATTGAAATTTCATCCTCTTCAGCCGGTTGTTGCTCTCCCCAGCCAAAGTACAGAGGATTATTTCCCCAGTTAGATTTGTGGTTGATTTATTACTCTCTTAGCAAGCAGCCAGAAGTTGATATTTCTGCATCCCCAGCAGGAGATTGATAGAATACCTTCTTTGGACAAAGAGGATGTTTTCCCCACAGAGTCTTGGCACTCATTCTCCTCAGCTAGTCAGGAAGTGTTGTTCTCATCAGCAACAGTATGGTCTGATCCCCAACAGATGAGTAAGCGTGATGTTATCCTCTAGCAGAGTTGATGTCGTCAATCACCATTCCCTAAGCAGGTTTGCTAGTAGTGGCTGATATTCCCCAGCAGAGTCGCCACTTTCGAGTTTATACCTGGATGAAAATCCCGGGAGCGACAGCTGGCGATATCAACCGCTGTTGAACAAATCACTGTGAAGATCACCACCAAACTCTGCTTGGGGAAACAAGTCAATAATACCGAACCTGCTTGGGGATATTACTGAAATTAACCTGCTGCTGGGAGAAATCTTTACCTTCACCCTGCTTCTTGAGCCTTCTTTACCAAGTACACCAAGTGATAGCCACGGGACCTTCCCTTGTTGGTGATGTCAGCTTCTAAAGTTGTTTTGCTCAAATAAAGAGCCTCTGCCACAACTTTGAAGTCAAGGTCTGCCTTAGAAGCACAGAATGGAACACCTTCTTTAATGGAAATCCCCAGGATGTTTGAGTACTCCTCCAGAGTAGGGACCAATACATAGTCTGGCAACACGAAGCATCTCAAGGAAGGATCATAGAACTGTATCAAGGTGTGCAAACCATTGTATTCATACTCACTAATGTTACGAGCGAAAGATAAGATCCAACCATATTTCTCTTTGAATATTCCCAATACTTCAGGACCAGCCATATCCTGTAAACTGCGAATCTGACCAAGAGTGACCTTCAGTAACTTGTAAACAATGATATTCTTCTTACTCTTCTGAGTGTCCATCCCGACGACTGCCTGTTGACTGGAATCAAAAGATCAGATACTACCTAGAAATGCAAAAATATGAATGTCAGAAAAATGAAATGCAATGCAAATCATGGGATCAAGGTATCCACACAAGCTAGTTGCACTGAACAAACTGAATAATCTTGAGGCTTTGCACCAAATACCCAGAACGCCAGAGTAACCACACTGATAAGTTCGAACCGATAAGAAATCCTGATAAGAAATCCAAAGAATCGGGTATGCTGACAGTCAAGGTTACCTGCAAACCTGCAAACACCCAACCCCTCTCACATGTGGATACTAGAAAGGCGAGGATCCTCAATATCACGGACTCTCAGGTCGAGAAATGATGATACGTTTATCATTTCTGGTTTGGCATCATCACCAATCGAGGAGGCCTCAACTGATTCCCCTAGAAAAGGATATCCTATAACAAGTTCCCAGCATTGGGTCCTCGGATCGAGAAGTGTAATGGGTTTGCCATTTCTGGTCTGCCATTATCACATCTCGGGAGAAGTGTCGTTACTGAGTCCTCGGGAATGGTCACCAGAGTCGATAGTTCCTCAAGAGAATAACTACTGGCCTGTATCAACATACAGTAGCAGATATCTCCCGATAGAACCTCGTCTGGCTGTAGGTCTCATGAACACCCGCACGTGGCCAACACCACGGGAGCATCACGCCTGCCCACGCTAATACCTATGTGTATACAGAAAATCCAGTACAACACAACACAGTCCAGCATAATAATGGAATGCAAATGCAATAAATGCGGTACATACAGTAAAACAGTAAAACAGTAATACATAACAAAATAAAGCACCACAATAAACACCCAATGAAATAAACAAACAAGCGCTAGGATTGAATCGCAAAGGGGATGGACCAGCAAGAGGTCAACCTGTCCCCAGCAGAGTCACCAGCTGTCGCTCTCGGGATTTTCATCCAGGTACAAACGCGAAAGTGGCGCGGAAACAGAGTCGCCAGCAATGTGTATTTATCCCAAGAGAGGGAAAGGAAACACTGCGTAAACATGAAGGAAGGAAAAGAACATGGTCTCGCGACCAAGAGAAACGGGTAAGGGATTCGGCTATGCGAGGGGAAGGTATTAGCACCCCCATGCGTCCATCGTACT
Source organism: Lathyrus tuberosus (assembly GCA_022829125.1). Lineage (NCBI taxonomy): Eukaryota > Viridiplantae > Streptophyta > Magnoliopsida > Fabales > Fabaceae > Lathyrus > Lathyrus tuberosus. Next base: position 5,675,192 of record JALAZF010000020.1, on the reverse strand, counting down.
CGATGGGATCCACGGTTGTTGTTACGATCAAAGGGCGTCGTCGTCTGGAGCTCCACTGCTACTGGAAACGAGAAGGAACGGGAACGGAGAAGAGCGAAGAAACGGGGGAAAAAAGAAAAAGAAGTGACTCGATAGGACATCTCTCGTCCTATGCCTACGTATTCCCTCGTGCAATGGGAAAGTCAGAGTCAACGTAGTTCGGACACGAACTAAGGGGGGAGGTTGCTTGCCAAGACATTGTCGTCTTGTGCCTACGTATCCCCAATCTAACCAGAAGTAGGAAATCAGAGCAGTCGTAGTTCGACTTAACGAGGTCTTAGTGTTTTTTATGAGCGACGTTAAGTTCGCGTCCGACAGTTAGGGTCGATGCCTGTTTGCGACAAAACAGAAAGTAACGTGCTCTTTTCTGAAAATGAGTTTGAAACTTAACGATCCCGAAGGATGAAAAAGGTTTGAATTTGTTTTGTGTTTTTTAGACAAGAAGTGGATTAAAGTTAGTTCGCAACTTGCATTGCATCCAAGTCTACAACATAGGAACGAATGCATCGCATATCGTCCCCAACAGGACGTACGCTAAACACCCTAGAAGAATGAAGGGAGACCCCCTATTATTCACTTCCCATATATAAGGCTCATGCGCAATACATGTTATCCTTTATTAAGTGTTTTAGAAGGGTTATGAGATGAGAAGAGAAGACTCAAGGCAAAGAAAACACTAAGGGGAAACTAATTTGTTCCTAATGTTATCATGCAAAAGATGGCCCTAAGGTTGAGGTCAAAGGGGGAACATCTACCTAAGTTAGCATGCATAGTTCGAAACCTAATGTCTATCATACTCCGAGCTTAATCGGAAACTAAGTCGGACTAGGACCCTAAGGGAGCAAGCAAAAGCAAAGTAAAAACCAAAACAATAAAACAAAACAGCGGCTACAACAGCACTCCAGCACCTGCACAACGGTAAATTCCAGCAAACAAGCCAAACAGCATTTAATAGCCCATGTTCAGCACACAAAACAGGTGTAAAAGGCAAACAACAGCACATTCAACAGCATGTATGCATATAGACAGCAGTAGAAACAGGGCAGCATGCAATACATTTGAAGATGATTCAACCATGGCATAGCAAATGTGCATCCAACATCATGCATTCCTCAATTAATCATGATCACAAACACATCACACATCACATTGAATAAACTTGAAGACATCATGGAAAGATGCACATCATTTGGTACATGAACAAGTTAATACAAATGTGCATCTCATGAAGTTAAGTGCAAGCAATCATGTTCAAAACAATAACTCCAGCAACATCACCACTAAGTCACAATCAACATGTTCAAGAAGTGTGTGCTACGTGTTCACCGCACCAAGAACGCAACAACGCAAACATGATCATAAACGATGAAGATCCAAGAGTCGCGTGTCGGAAAATTATATACATACAATGATGTGAGGTGTGTAACAGAGGGTCCAACTTTGTATAAATACACAATGCTGGCGACTTTGTTTCCGCGCCACTTTCGCGTTTGTACCTGGATGAAAATCCCAGGAGCGACAGAGGGTCCAACTTGTTTCAATTATGGTGAGAAGGGTCACATCAGTACCAAGTGTCAGAAACCGAAGAAGACGGCTCCTGCTGCTCAGACCAGTGGCAGAGTGTTTGCTTTGAGTGGTGCAGAAGTGTCAGAGAAGGACAACCTGATTCAAGGTACTTGTTTTATTAATGATATTGAGTTGGTTGCTATGATTGATACTGGTGCTACTCATTCTTTTATCTCGCTTGAATGTGCTAATAGATTGGGTTTGAAGTTGTCTAATATGAATGGTAGTATGCTAATAGAGACTCCTACTAATGGTTCTGTTACTACTACTTTTGTGTGTTTGAGATGTCCTTTGACGATTTTTGGGAAGAGTTTTGTGATGGATTTGGTGTGTTTACCCTTGCACCAAATCGATTTAATCCTTGGAATGAACTGGTTGGAGTTCAACCATGTTCATATCAATTGTTATACTAAGACTGCGGAGTTTCCTGAGTTTGGTGATAGTGGAGAGTTGATGTTCCTGTCTGCTAGGCAAGTAGACGAGCTTATGAAAGATGAAGCCTTGGTGTTTGCAATGTTTGCATTGTTGCAGATTGATCGTGAAGCTGCAAGTGTCGACTTACCTGTTGTATGTGAATTTCCAGATGTGTTTCCAGATGACATCAGTGATTTGCCTCCAAAAAAGGAAGTAGAGTTTGCGGTGGACTTAATACTAGGTACGAGTCCAGTGTCGATGGCTCCTTATCGGATGTCAGCTTCTGAGTTAAGTGAATTGAAGAAACAGTTGGAAGAATTTCTTGAGAAGAGGTTTGTCTGACCAAGTGTTTCTCTGTGGGGTGCTCCTATGTTGTTAGTGAAGAAGAAGAACGAAAGTATGAAGTTGTGCGTTGATTATCGGCAGTTGAATAAAGTGACTATCAAGAATAAATATCCACTTCTGAGAATCGACCACTTGATGGATCAGTTAGTAGGTGCTTGTGTGTTTAGTAAGATTAATTTGAGGTCTGGTTATCATCAGATTCGTGTTAAGCCTGATGACATTCTGAAGACAGCTTTCAGAACGAGGTATGGTCACTATGAATACACTGTGATGTCGTTTGGTGTATCCAATGCACCTGGTGTGTTCATGGAGTATATGAACCGGATTTTTCATGAGTATTTGGATCAGTTCGTGGTGGTTTTCATTGATGATATCCTGATATATTCTAAGTCTAAAGAAGAGCATACTGAGCATTTGAGAACCGTGTTGCAAGTGTTGAAAGAGAAGAAGTTGTATGCGAAACTGTCAAAGTGTGAGTTCTGGTTGAAGGAAGTGAGTTTTCTTGGCCATGTGATTTTGAGTGGTGGAATTGTGGTAGATCCTTCCAAGATTGATGTTGAGTTACAGTGGGAGACTCTGAAGTCTGCCACTGAGATACGAAGTTTTCTGGGATTGGCGGGTTATTACCGCAAGTTTATCGAGGGCTTTTCTAAGTTGGAATTACCTTTGACTCAGTTGACTCGAAAGGGTTAATCGTTTGTGTGGGATGTAGCTTGCGAAGAGAGTTTTGTGGAATTGAAGCAGAAGTTGACGACCGCTCCAGTGTTAATTTTGCCTAATCCGAGCGAATCTTTTATGGTGTATTGTGATGCGTCGAAGATGGGTCTAGGTGGAGTATTGATGCAGAATGGATAAGTTGTTTCCTATGCTTCGAGACAATTGCGAGTTCATGAGAGGAATTATCCTACACATGACTTGGAATTGGCTGTCGTGGTGTTTGTGTTGAAAATTTGGAGACATTATCTGTTTGGCTCTAAGTTTGAAGTGTTCAGTGATCATAAAAGTCTGAAGTACTTATTCGATCAGAAAGAGTTGAATATGAGGCAGAGAAGGTGGTTAGAGTTGTTGAAGGATTTCAATTTTGATTTGAGTTATCATCTGGGCAAAGCAAATGTAGTGACTGATGCATTGAGCAGGAAGTCATTGCATATATCGATGCTTATGGTGAAAGAATTGGAGTTAATTGAGCAATTCAGAGATTTAAGTTTGGTATGTGAAGAGACTCCTGACAGTGTGAAGTTGGGAATATTGAAGTTGACTAGTGGCATTCTGGAAGAGATCAGAGTGGGACAACAATCTGACTTGAAGTAAGTGGACCAGTTGACATTGATCAACCAAGGTAACGGAGGAGAATTCCGAATTGACGAGAATGGTGTGATGATGTTCAGAGACAGGGTGTGTGTTCCAGATGTTCCAGATATTAAGATGAGCATTCTTAAAGAAGGACACCAAAGTAGGTTGAGTATTCATCCCGGTGATAGAAAGATGTACCAAGATTTGAAGAAGTTTTTTTGGTGGCCAGGTATGAAGAAGGATGTTGTGGATTTTGTTTATGCGTGTTTGACTTGTCAGAAGTCGAAGATTGAGCATCAGAAGCCTTTAGGTATGATGCAGTCGTTGAGAATTCCAGAATGGAAGTGGGATAGTATTTCCATGGATTTTGTGGTGGGATTGCCGAAGACTGCTCAGGGAAATTATTCCATTTGGGTGATTGTGGATAGATTAACTAAATCGGCTCATTTCTTACCGATGAAGATTAATCATTCTATGCAGAAGTTAGACGAGATGTACATTGAGGAGATTGTGAAGTTGCATGGGATACCTTCGAGTATTGTGTCGGATAGAGATCCGAGATTTACATCGAGGTTCTAGAAGAGTTTGCAAGATGCGTTGGGTACTAAGTTGAGGATGAGTTCTGCCTATCATCCGCAGACGCACGGTCAGACAGAAAGGACTATCCAATCCTTAGAGAATTTGCTGAGAGCTTGTGTGTTGGATCATGGAGGATCTTGGGATAGCCATTTGTCATTGATTGAGTTCACGTACAATAACAGTTTTCATGAAGTTTTGTATGGGAGGAGGTGTAGGACTCCTTTGTGTTGGTATGAGTCGGGCGAGAGTGTTGTACTCGGACCTGAGATTGTATAAGAGACGACTGAGAAGATTAAGATGATCCAAGAAAGGATGAAAACTTCGCAGAGTCGTCAGAAGAGCTACCATGATAAGAGAAGGAAGACACTTGAATTCCAAGAGGGAGATCACGTATTTTTGAGGGTGACGCCAGTGACTGGTGTGGGCCGAGCTTTAAAGTCTAGGAAGCTCACTCCATGTTTTGTTGGTCCATACCAAATCTCGCAGAGGATAGGAGAGGTAGCCTATCTGATTGCTTTACCGCTGTCACTTGCGAATTTGCATGACGTGTTCCATGTGCCTCAGTTGAGGAAGAACATTCCGGATCCGTCGTATGTGATTCAGATGGATGATGTACAAGTGAGGGATAACCTGACTGTTGAAGCACTACCTGTACGGATTGATGGTCGAGAGATGAAGCAACTGCGAGGTAGAGAGATAACCTTGGTGAAGGTATTGTGGGGAGGACCAGCTGGCGAAAGTTGGACTTGGGAACGCGAAGATCAGATGAGGGAGTCGTATCCGACTCTATTTCTTTGAGGTAATTTTCGAGGGCGAAAATTCTTTAAGTGGGGAAGAGTTGTAACACCCCAAATTTATTAGAATATTTATTTAATTTATTTAAATATAATATTTGTGAATTTTCGGTGAATTTTTGTGGTTTGTGTTGACGTGGGAATTTTTGTGGAGTTTCGTGAAGGAAAAGGGCGAGGATTCGTGAAGGCTTCCAAAGGATCAGTAGAGAAAACTCCGGAATGACAATTTAAGGTATGGGGAGTATTGTCTTTCATTGTTTTCAATATAGGACGTGATGTTTTTAAAGTGGATCTTGAGGTTTTTGGGGTTTTTGAAGGGTTTATGAGTTATTGATGATTTAGAGTATTTCTGAGGATGGATGATGGATTATTAAGGGTTGAATTGATTCGGGTAAAAATAAGCCTTCGAGGCAAAACCTCCTTTGATGATATGTGGGATCTTGTATGAGAGAGGGATTTATGGGGTTTATGGGAATCTTTAGAATTTGTGAAGGTTTAGGTATTTCGAGTTAGAATAGTGCAATTAACCGACCTAATAGTCGTAGGTTTTATGCCTTTGATTGCCTTGATGTTTCAGGACTATTTTGGGAGTGTTTTGGGGTGATGTGAGGTTGGAATCGTAAAGGTTTTTGGGGTCGGGATGCTACTGGTGCGTAGCAGCGATTGCAGGAATCACTAGTTCACAAAGTAAACAAATCATTCGCAATGCGAATGTTCGCTCAGACTCGTAAAGCGAGCAGTGCAGCGAATGCGTGATAAATTGTGTGATGATTCGGGGGTGAATTCTGAGATGTGATTTTGTGGGCTCGCACAGCGAATGTCCCAGCGAAGGGCTTCGCACAGCGAATAGAGGAGCGAGGAGAGGCAGACTGTGGAACTCTCGGGTTTTGTATGGGATTGGGGCTTCGCTGCCAGCTTCGCAAAGCGAAGGTCCCAGCGAGCAGGTTCACACAGCAAACTCAGCAGCGAACGTCTGCTGTTCACGAAATTTTACTTATGATTCCGTGCTGTCTTGATGTTTTGATGCTGTGGTTTTTTTGATGATTTACCATGATGTTACTGATGATTATGAGATGATGATTTGTGATGTTTTGAGGAATATATGATGACATGATTAACATGATGTTTTGGTGAATGATGATACACATAATGATATTTTTTATGATGATGATTATTGACGTTGTGTATCATGCATTCATAGCATATTCTGGTGATGAGGTTAGGACTTCGGTCCAGTGATGATGATGTTAGACTTCGGTCTATTTGGGGCTTCCATCCCATTGTGTGGATGTGAAGTTGTTTATGACGTGTTCCGGTTCTTGTCTGGAACTGATCCTATTGACGGGGTTCTTTGGAGGGTGATGGCTTAAGTGTCCATTGATTGTGACGATTGGTACCACATGCACGAGTCCTGTTGTGCATTGCATTTATGTGTCATTTGTTGTGATTTATGATGACGTGTTTTGATGTTTGCCTTGTGATGACTCTAATGATGTTGTATATGATGATGACGCCATTTTTATGCATATCTTATTTTATAATGATTATAATGAATTGTATTACTCACCCTGCCTGTTTGAATGTTTCCTCCACGTGGGTAACGTGCAGGTGATCAGGATTAGCCGTGGATGCTTCGAGGAACTTTTGAATTATTATTTGCTTTTGGTTGATGTAGAGGGTCTTGCTCTGATAGTGTAACATCGGGTCGAGTCGTTGAGTCGAACCATGTTGAGTTTTATTTGGCTGTTATTTTATTGATTATTTGATGACTATGGTTTATTTTAATAAAACCTTTTGTGGGATTTTTGTGGTTATGGTGGTTCTGCTGCCCTTTGAAGGCAGTTTGAGTTATTTTGAGGAAAACCTGTTGTTTACGGAGCCAATTTTGTTGATTTGAATTTATTTAGAAGTGTGCACGCTTTGAGGTGATTCTGATTTTACTACGATTTTATGTTTATTCCGCTGCTATATTTGTGGGGTAGAAAAGGGTGTTACATATACTACTAATCACTAACTTACTAACAATATTACTGTACTAATCTTGTTTATGTTTCCTTCTCGCTCCCTATCTCTCTTTTACTTTTACGCTCCATTATTATCATCTCATATCATGTTTATACTTCCGCAATTTTTCCTTTGTCCGTTGGACACATGTTTATACTTATGCCTTTTTCCCTTTGTCCACTTGGACCAAAAACATTAATAAAGGTCAAAACCTCTAAAAAACTTGTGCTTCTAATCTTGGACTATGGTTACTATCCTTTGCATCGGACATGGAATTTTGCACCTAGACCTTGGACTTCAATGCTATTCTTGGATCCTTGGACTAGAACTAGGACATTTTCCCTTTGCTTTGGAATTATGGTTTGAAGACTATGGAGCTTGCTTGTATAGTTAGACCATTATTATCCTTAGCTTTTGCTTAATGCTTTAGGATAGTCACTTCTTCTCCTCCCCATTCTTCAATTTTTAAAACTTTCTCTCTTTTTCAAAACCTTCTTGTTTTCAAACTATCACCTCTTTCATAATCAAACCTTGACTTTGTCAAGTGATTTTACTCTTTTCTCTTCCTTTTCTTAAAAAATGCTAAACTACATAAGCATATTGACACCTTTTTCAAAAGACTTTAAAAAACACCAAACCCATTCAAACTCTTTTTGTGCCTTGTGCACTTTTTCCTTCAACTTTTTTTCATAAGTTTAGACATGATTCATTTTTTTAAGCGGAATTATTCGTTTGGAAATGACTACTTGTCTCTACTTTTTAAAATCAACCAAAACAAACAATTTTCATTCTTTGTACCACGAACTACGAGGTTTTGATCCTATATTGCACTTTGTGGGTACGTAGGCATGAGACGACAAGTCTCTCCAAACACAAAAATCTTAAAAAACAATTTCTCTTCTCATCTCCTCAATCACTTTCCAAACAAACCTTTTTAGACCAAAAGCGTAAATATTTCAAAGGGTTTCTATAGAGTACTATAGACGTTTTGGGTGCTGACACCGTCCCATCATGTAACCAACCCCATTACCCAGACTCTGTGCACTTGTTCTTGTTTTAGAGCTTGTGAAGGTTTTGTTCGCTCTTTTTCCTTTCCTTTTTGGAGAAAATAATAGTGCGGTGGCGACTCTTGCTTTTTGAGTTAAGTTAGTCAATAGCTTAAATTCACGATTTTGCCGCTACAGAAAAGTGGCGACTCTGCTTGTAACACCCCAAATCCCATCGCAGATAAATAATACATAAATAAATCAGAGTAAATAAAAATTTATTATTCTTAGACAGAAACCAGGATGCCACATTTAAATGAAGAAAACACAATCCCTGCTCAATTATTTGATACATAACACAAAATGGAATAACCTCAAAGGGAAACTTTTTCCATTTAAAAGGAAAGTTCAATTATGGAATAAAGCGAAAAGATCCATAACTGACTTGTTTTACAAAAGAAATTATTTTATAACATCAAAACATACATACGAAGGTAATACGAAATAAATCTAACAAAGGTATACATATATAACATAATCGTTCCCCGACTCCCGTGCTACGTATCAGAGCAGACACCAAGACCGACAAAGGACGGAGGACTAATCTTCACAAAAGCCTCCACGACTACAAATATGCAATTGCCTCATAGAGCAACAAAACACAGCAGAAGGGTGAGAAATAACAACTAAATCAAGATTGCATAATAATATGCAAACACATATAAATTCACATGCATAGTTATTCCCACCACAATCATCACATACTAATACATATAGCAAGCCGCAGATACATAGCACATTTCTAACAATCCAACAACATAGCATATATCAATTGTACCAACATAATCACATATTCACCCATAAGGCATACCAAAGTTATAACATATGGAAACACACCACCACATCGCATAGCTTATGTCTATACATAAAACATATCATCCATAACCAATGCATTTATCACATATGTACATCAATTCACCAATCCAATCATAAATCTCCACACATAATCAATCAATTCATGATTTTGCACAAATAATCAATCCATTCATGATTTATGCAAATGCAAAGAGACCGACACAACAACTCTATGCAAATGCGGTACCATTCATCCATCAATCTCATCACTAGTTCACTCAGGAACTATTGGAACCATCGCTTGTTACTGAGGACCACTCATGTAACACCCCGTCGGGCAAACGATGTTCCCCGTCGCTTTAGGTCCTCTTTGTATAAGACACACAACATTTATGGATCGCTTTAGGTCCTCTTTGTATAAGACACACGATCGTCTATAATCATCACTTTAGGTCCTCTTTGTATAAGGCACACGATGTTATAGCGGATTCCCTCTGGAACCGTTTCGTCGCTCACACCCACTAGGGCACACGACATCACAAGAATGCATATCATGATTCTTGGCATACAATGACTCATGACATTCAAATGCACATATAATGCAACCATAATCATTCATATATTTCAACTCATCAATTCCATACATTCACAATTCAACAATATGAATTATCTCATCATCATTATTCATGCATTGGAAACCAATTCAAACAATGTATTTACTTGCCATAAGGCCACCAAATAACACACATTGAATTTCACATACACAATGCATTTCATCATAAACCACAAACCACAACAATTAGCATTTTATCATATACATTCATATCAATTCACAACACTAGGATTCACGCCACAAAAGCTACCCACAACAACATCATAATAACATGCATTGATATTCAATCAAACAATGTATTTTTCCACACAACAACATCATAACAACATCATTATCACATACATCAACATCATATAAATAGCACAAAAGCACCACATTTATATGAAGATAACAAATCGCATCGGACACAAACAAGCACAACAAAACCTACAAACCACTAATTATCCTCTACCAAATATTCTTGGTTAACACATGGAATCACATAATCATTTAATATCATCTTAAGTTATCTATCTATTGCCTCAAGTCCCACGTCAATCGGACTCGCGATTCGGGAGTTATGGTGGAAACATAAACCACACTTTTCACACATACATTACTTTTCCATATTTTCTTATCCATCCATGGCTTAAACATATGTGCCTATTCCACTATCAAAAAGAGCATTTAAATAGCTTTCCAACACATCCGACCGTGCCTCAATCCGATTTACGGATCAAAAGTTATGAAGAAAACAAAAACTGAAAATTTGTCACGTTCGCAATGCGAAGCTCCCAGCGAACCGTGGCAGAAGGAAAAAGAACCTACAGTTCACAATGCGAATAGCTAGTGAACGTTCGCTGTTTCCTTCGCTTTGGCTCGCAATGCGAACCTGCGAAACCCAGAAATTCCAGCAGCGATAACATAGGTCATTTGGGGTCAAAATCCATCATTTCTTCCACCCAAACACTTCCAAAACATACTATAACAACCAAAACATGGTCCAAACCTAACGACAAGTATTCTACGCAGTTTATATCGAATTTCATCTGTGAAAACATCTATTTCTATCAATTGCTCCTAATTTCAATCGATAAGAAAAGTCGCGAAACAACCAAAACAATTACAACAAACAACACATATACATACACAAGCAAGATATAATTGAAACTTCTCACCCTTACCTGATTATTCGCGCTCGAAACGGAGTTCCCGCGATTTTCCTCTTTCTCCTCTTTTCTTTCCTCTTCCTTTCTATCTTCTCTTTTCTTTCTCTCTATTTTCTTTTCTCTCTATTTCATCTCAAATCTCTATTTATATAAAAATATCTAAACCCCTAAAAAGACTATTTTGCCCCTCAACTCTAATATCTCGCAAACGCTCTCAAAACGCGATAAAACATAAACAACGATGAAAAATAATATATTGTCAAATAAAAGTCAAGAATAAAATAATATAAAACAAAAATAATTAAATCGACTCGATTAAATAAATAAGACGAACCCGGGGCGTTACAATTCTCCCCCACTTAGACATTTTCGTCCTCGAAAATATACTGAGACGAACAACTCCGGACACGACTCTCGCATCCGACCAACAAACTAACATGCCAACATAAGCACACCACGAATAACACAAACTGACAAACCACCTCGCTAACAGCAACTACAACAACGACACGACAACGACGACAACTACAACGACAAGATGCAAAGCCCATACAATGCACCTGACGACTAACTCACGACTCAAAGAATACCCAAGTTACGAACACACACAGGTTCACTATTGAACCGAAACACAACAAGAACATAAAGTTCTACAACCTAACATCGTTCCAACAACCTCTACATAACCACAATACCAACATCCTTGTCACACAACAATATTACAACAATGCTACGATTCCCCAATCGAACATACAACCAAAACCTTCATCTACATAGTAGCCCATGAATAATATTTAAACTTTTCACCTAACACTTCCATTCTGAAACGTCCAATGGTCTCATCATTCCAACATGTTCCCAATGTTCAACCTTTGAAATTTTACAAGTCACACACTCATATACAAAACGTGCCACATCACGCTTCCGCTGCGCACTCTGATTACTCGTAACCACCAACACTATCAATCTCACGCCCAAAGTCTAACTCTTTCTCATATTCACCAAAAATCATTGTTCACTTTTAATATACCCAACCTTAGCTTTTCCCAAAGGATAATCCAAGCCAAATTCATAACTCGTCACAAATTCCAACCCTCCTCGTTGTCTCATACTCTATTCCTTCAGACCAAACAAGTACTCTAAACTCTTGTGATTACTAAACACTTCGAACCTAGAACCAAAAAGATAATACCTCCAAATTTTCCAACACACTACAACCGCGACCAATTCCAAATCCTGAATAGTATAGATCCTTTTATGAATCTTCAATTGTCGTAAAGCATAAGCCACGACTTTACCCTCTTGCATTAACGCACTGGCTAAACTCATCAAAGACGCATCCCAATACCTCACAAACGGTTTATCAGGATCACGCAGTATCAAAACTGGAGTCGTAGACAACTTCTACTTACTTAGCAGATCCAAACCTCAAATCTTCCCCTTCGTCGAATTTGCGTTCACACTCTACTCTCTGAGAACAACCATTAATGATACCCAATCGTTCTCTCTCAATGACTTCCCAACTTGACCAACATACCAAAACCTCTAATCCGTCTCATCTTCCGATATAAGAATCATCATCAACTCAATAAAACAATCTGTAACCATTTTCTTAATTCCAAATAATTCATTTCACACACTATCAAAGCCGAAAAGACACGTCTATTCCATCCAACATAATTCCCTTCTGCTATCAACAAGAGATTAAGGGTGATCAGTTCCTCAATTTGTCAATATACAGCCGACAATCATGATGGGGCATAAACCATCTTTACCAAACTATAATAGCATTTCTTGCATCTTGTGCACAAAACCACCTAAGGCACAAATTCTTAGTTGACATAAACCTTACCTCCGCATTCCCTCCGGAACCGAAAACCACATTGTCCCAAGAGCACTTACAATCTTGCAATTCACAACACACTGAGCCAACGCTCCACACCTGAAGCAACTTGGAGAAGTACCACCTTGTCCCCCACTTATCTCATTCTCAATCCTGAAAACAAAGGATTAGAAAACCAGAAAGCACTGACAGTGTTTCACACACATATCACGTACTAAGGGACAAACAACATCGACAGTATTCAACTGTCACACCAACTGACTCAACAACTTGGCCGGACGGACCGACCTGCTCTGATACCACTATTGTAACACCCCAATTCCCATCGCAGATAAATAATACATAAATAAATCAGAGTAAATAAAAATTTATTATTATTAGACAGAAACCAGGATGCCACATTTAAATGAAGAAAACACAATCCCTGCTCAATTATTTAATACATAACACAAAATGGAATAACCTCAAAGGGAAACTTTTTCCATTTAAAAGGAAAGTTCAATTATGGAATAAAGCGGAAAGATCCATAACTGACTTGTTTTACAAAAGAAATTGTTTTATAACATCAAAATATACATACAAAGGTAATACGAAATAAATCTAACAAAGGTATACATATATAACATAATCGTTCCCCGACTCCCGTGCTACGTATCAGAGCAGACACCAAGACCGACAAAGGACGGAGGACTAATCTTCACAAAAGCCTCCACGACTCCAAATCTGCAATTGCCTCATAGAGCAACAAACCACAGCAGAAGGGTGAGAAATAACAACTAAATCAAGATTGCATAATAATATGCAAACACATATAAATTCACATGCATAGTTATTCCCACCACAATCATCACATACTAATACATATAGCAAGCCGCAGATACATAACACATTTCTAACAATCCAACAACATAGCATATATCAATTGAACCAACATAATCACATATTCACCCATAAGGCATACCAAAGTTATAACATATGGAAACACACCACCACATCGCATAGCATATGTCTATACATAAAACATATCATCCATAACCAATGCATTTATCACATATGCACATCAATTCACCAATCCAATCATAAATCTCCACACATAATCAATCAATTCATGATTTTCCACACATAATCAATTCATTCATGATTTATACAAATGCAAAAAGACCGACACAACAACTCTATGCAAATGCGGTACCATCCATCCATCAATCTCATCACTAGTTCACTCAGGAACTATTGGAATCATCGCTTGTTACTGAGGACCACTCATGTAACACCCCGTCGGGCAAACGATGTTCCCCGTCGCTTTAGGTCCTCTTTGTATAAGGCACACGACGTTTATGGATCGCTTTAGGTCCTCTTTGTATAAGGTACATGATCCGATCGCTTTAGGTCCTCTTTGTATAAGGCACACGATCGTCTGTAATCATCGCTTTAGGTCCTCTTTGTATAAGGCACACGATGTTATAGCGGATTCCCTCTGGAACCGTTTCATCGCTCACACCCACTAGGGCACACGACATCACAAGAATGCATATCATGATGCTTGGCATACAATGACTCATGACATTCAAATGCACACATAATGCAACCATAATCATTCATATATTTTAACTCATCATTTCCATACATTCACAATTCAACAATATGAATTATCTCATCATCATTATTCATGCATTGGAAACCAATTCAAACAATGCATTTACTTGCCATAAGGCCACCAAATAACACACATTGAATTTCACATACACAATGCATTTCATCGTAAACCACAAACCACAACAATTAGCATTTTATCATATACATTCATATCAATTCACAATACTAGGATTCACGCCACAAAAGCTACCCACAACAACATCATAACAACATGCATTGATATTCAATCAAACAACGTATTTTTCCACACAACAACATCATAACAACATCATTATCACATACATCAACATCATATAAATAGCACAAAAGCCCCACATTTATATGAAGATAACAAATCACATCGGACACAAACAAGCACAACAAAACCTACAAACCACTAATTATCCTCTACCAAATATTATTGGTTAACACATGGCATCACATAATCATTTAATAGCATCTTAAGTTATCTATCTATTACCTCAAGTCCCACGTCAATCGGACTCGCGATTCGGGAGTTATGGTGGAAACATAAACCACACTTTTCACACGTACATTACTTTTCCATATTTTCTTATCCATCCATGGCTTAAACATATGTGCCTATTCCACTATCAAAAATAGAATTGACATAGCTTTCCAACGCATCCGACCGTGCCTCAATCCGATTTACGGATCAAAAGTTATGAAGAAAACAAAAACTGAAAATTTGTCACGTTCGCAATGCGAAGCTCCCAGCGAACCGTGGCAGAAGCAAAAAGAACCTACAGTTCACAATGCGAATAGCTAGCAAACGTTCATTGTTTCCTTTGCTTTGGCTCGCAATGCGAACCTGCGAAACCTAGAAATTCCAGCAGCGATAACATAGGTCATTTGGGGTCAAAATCCATCATTTCTTCCACCCAAACACTTCCAAAACATACTATAACAACCAAAACATGATCCAAACCTAACGACAAGTATTCTACGCAGTTTATATCAAATTTCATCCGTGAAAACATCTATTTCTATCAATTGCTCCTAATTTCAATCGAAAAGAAAAGTCGTGAAACAACCAAAACAATTACAACAAACAACACATATACATACACAAGCAAGATATAATTGAAACTTCTCACCCTTACCCGATTATTCGCGCTCGAAACAGAGATCCCGCAATTTTCCTCTTTCTCCTCTTTTCTTTCCTCTTCCTTTCTATCTTCTCTTTTCTTTCTCTCTATTTTCTTTTCTCTCTATTTACTCTCAAATCTCTATTTATATAAAAATATCTAAACCCCTAAAAAGACTATTTTAACCCTCAACTCTAATATCTCGCAAACGCGATAAAACATAAACAGCGATGAAAAATAATATATTGTCAAATAAAAGTCAAGAATAAAATAATATAAAACAAAAATAATTAATTCGACTCGATTAAATAAATATGACGAACCCGGGGCGTTACACTGCTGGGGAATCTTTAACTCCCTTGAGGGGTTTAGCCTACTTTGATTTATTTACTGCTTATTTTTTTTATTTGCTTGTTACTTGTTTGTTCTGTTTAGGAGTTCCTGTGTGTGTGTGAGATAGGTCCTATACCCGAACCAGAGTGTACTTTGAAATAGGAGGATTGTATAGTCAAGGGAGCTTCGAGGGAGTCGAATCCCGAAAAAGTAGAACTTGAGAATCTATCCACTCGGTGGTTGCCTCTTTGGAATTACTGATGCCGATCGAGCGATCGTTGAAGGCATTACTTTTTCCATAGAAGCCTATAACACTGAGGACCGTAGTAACCCTTAACCTATCTTAGCCTTTTTAGGATCGTGGCGTGGAAGCTATGAGGATGCAAATCCGATTTAGCTGTTATGCGATGCCACACTTAGGTTAGATTCTCTTGAGGATAACTACTATCCTCCGAGTAATCGGTGCGCTAGTGTGTCTGATAGTGGATTGTGGACCCTAGGCACTCTGTGTTAGAACCGATGTTTTCTGCAGGTACAATGAAGACGAAACCTTAGTACGCACCTTTTGTGGGATTGGTTCTTACCCTTGGCTTCATACTCGTGACATGGATCTTGACCCATGTGCTTTGTGTGATCTTGTTTATAATTGTTGTATCCATGCATTCTTGCATCCATAAGCATACATATTCATTCTTCCAAGTCACCTCAGAAACTCATTTCAACTGTCTCCTTCTCTAGTTATCTGTTCACCGTCAAGTTGTTTCCTCAACACAACTACGGAACTAGAGCTGCTGTCAAATTTAGAATGGAAAACCAAGAATAGCACAATGCCGAAGTCAGAATGGAAATTGATGAGTTGAAGGCCGACATGACCAAACTCACAGAAATGATGCAAGTTCTGATTGCTAGAGGAGAACCACTTCAGAGGACTGTGATCTCTGAAATCTCAGCTGCTGTTGTTGACCCTCCACTGACTCAGCAACCAGCTTCTACTTGACCAGAATTTGGGTTACCTCTGAATTACTCGCCACCCTTTGCAACTACTCTAGTGGTTGTCCTGTCTGTACTGCCAGTATCTTCAGCTCCGTTGTTCACTAAACCTCGGTCTGTTGTGCATTCTGTTGCTCAAGCTATTCTTGAGAATCCTCATTTCGTGTACCATGTTGCTGGTCCACAATCTGAAAGTCAGGGAGAACCTAGATACATTGAAGAAGTCAGAGAGCAATGGAAAACTCTGGACAAAAGGATAAGAGCCGTGGAAGGAAATAATGTCTTTGGTGCTGCTGCAATGGGCATGTGCTTGGTTTCAGACTTGGTTATGCCTGCAAAATTCAAAACTCCTTATTTTGAGAAATACAAGGGGCACACCTGTCCCAGAAGCCACATGGTGATGTACTACCGCAAGATGGTTGCTTATACAAAAAATGACAAACTGCTCATTCACTATTTCCAAGACAGCTTGATGGGGCTTCAATGAAATGGTATATGGGACTTGAGAATAACCGTATCCAAAGCTGGAAAGACTTGGCTGATGCTTTCTTAAAGCAGTATAAGTACAATCTGGACATGGCACCTGACCGCCGTCAATTGTAGAATATGTCTCAGAAAGAAAAAGAATCCTTTAAGGAGTATGCTCAGCGCTGGAGAGAGCAAGTTGCTCAAGTGGAGCCACCCTTGGCAGAAAAGGAATTGACTGGATTGTTCATGGACACTCTTCAGCCACTCTTTTAGGAAAAGATGATAGGCAGTGTATCATCTTGTTTTTCTGACCTAGTCACTATTGGAGAAAGACTAGAAGAGGGTATTAAGAAAGGAAAGATTACTAATGCTGAAGCCTTTAATGGTGTTAAAAAGTATGCTGGGAATTTTCAAAAGAAGAAGGATGGTGATACCCATGTTATTTCAGTTAAACGGAAACCTCATCGCAAGCAACAACAATATATAGCTGCAGTTGCTCCTGTTGTCAATGCTCAACCAGTTCAAGCTCCTCGTCAGGCTGTTAGATAAAATCAGAATCGCAATAGGGTTAACTATGATCCTATCCCAATGTCCTACACTGAGTTGTATCCATGTCTTGTAAAGAAAGGTTTGATTACAACGAGGACTCTACCTCCTCCTCCAAATCCTCTCCCAGCCGGCTATAGGGCTGATCTTCACTGTGAGTTCCATCAAGGTGGGGCAGGCCATAACTTAGAAGGTTGCTATGCATTGAAAGCTAGAGTGCAAGAATTGGTGAACGCAAATATTCTGACTTTTCTTGATGATAATCCCATTGTTGTCAACAATCCTTTGCGAGAGCATGCCAAGTGAAGTTTGATTCAGTTCAAACATATCATCTCCTAAAGCCAGTGTTTCAGCTAGGACAGCTCATCCTTGTTGCTGATTAGTCACTAGGCCTTGTCTTTATCTGTTTGCATTTTTCTTTGATTGTATTGATTGTTTGCTTTTGAACTTTATTTGTACTTTCATGGTAATTTCAATGAAATGAGCATTGCAATGTTTTAATTCAATTCATTTATATCCACTGTGTGTATCTTTATGCTTTCTTTTTCATAAAACATAATATATCTCCTGTTCACTTTCTTTATTAAGCTTTTGTTTATACAAAGATTGGAGGGAGGATGATGAAAACGAAATACCTAAAATTGTTGGATTGTATGCTTTTAATCAAAACTTGGCTAATGATGTACAGGCATTGTTTCAACTCCCAAACACTGGAGAAATAAGGAAGTTAATCCCTTGTCAACCCCTTTGAGCTTGGAAGTTAGAGTTTCTTTCTGTACAAAAAAAACCGCAATCTTAATCAGGGGATGGATAGTTCTCAGTTAATTTGACTATGTATTTAAACACAAGAGAATCATTGCAATCACAAGCTTTCCTTCACACACATCAAAGAAGTGTCGAAGATGTCTTTCAAATCAAAAGCCAATGATGGTTCACCGTAATCATTAAGTCAGACAGTCAATATCTTTCAAAAAAAGAGAATGAAAAAAAAATAAAAATAAAATCAAATGACAAGCCTGCTAAGTCAAAACCTATGAAGGAGACTTAGGCAAAAATTGGGGCATCCCGCTGACTGTAAGCTCAAATGACACAGTTCAGGCAAAAGTTAGGGATAACAAAAGAAAAAACAAGAGGTTACCAAGATCCTCAAAGACAAAACGAGTTGACTAAGGTCCTCATCAAAAACAACAAAATGTTGTAAGAAAAAGTGATTGTCATCTCAAAAATCCCTTGGCTCTTGAGTCATCATCATAACAGTGTTGCAATTCCAAATTTGATTGGAACCTGAATGCATTGTTTGAATTAACTGAGCATAGGGTTGGAGATCATCATGAAGAATGGGTTGAGTACAAATAAACTTTTAGCCTACATCTTTTGTTTCAAAAAGCCGTGAATCAGACCACATTATAACCTTCAAAAGACCTAATTGAAGCCAGGTTTCTTTTGAAAGCATACTACAGCAAGGTTGCGTAAATTGACTCCCAAGATTTTTTCCAATCATTTGCTTTGATGTCATACCTTTGCTTTCTCTTTCATTTTTAATGTCTAACCCACCGTGTTTTGACAAGTGATTCATTTGCTTTACAAAAATGATTTTTGATTTCAAAAATTGCATGAGCTTTGCATTAAAATTACCATGTTTGAATGATCTTATTTGCAGGCAAACTTTCCTCATCAAGAAATTTCAAACAGTTGGGAAACTTAGTCAGTGATCCTATCAGGGGCACATTACTTCCAGATCCTGTTGTGAATCAGTTCAAGATTTGTTGCTCAGTGCAAGTTATTCTCATATTTGGTTAGCCAGAAGATCTTTTTCAGGACCCATACTGAGTTTAACCTTCTTAACAATCATTTCAAGAGCTGAAGCCATGATTAGTTCATCCCCAACAATAGTCCAACTGAAGCCATGATCAGTTTGTCCTCAGCATTTATTTCAAGAATTGAAGCCATGGTCAATCTTTTCCCCTGTAGCAGTCAAACTGAAGCCATGATCAGTTTATCCTCATCAGGCAATTAATTTGGGGCAGTCTTCTTCAAGAATCCTCAAGATGTCTTTCCTCAAAAGACCATCAGCTTGATACAATTCATATGTGTGACAGAGATGTGTTCAATATCTTCTCTTCAAACAGAGTGGGTAGTGTTCCCTGTGTTGAGGAATCAGAGTTCCATTCTTCCCTCACAAAAGAGTTTATCTTAGTTGTCTCTATCATTTGCATTGCATACATAAATCATTCATATATCACACATAGAAAGATTTTCATAGCTCGAAGTGTGCTCCGTGCTCATATGCATTTCCTGAGGTCCTGTTGTTTTCAACATCTTACCTTGTGATCAAAGTCTAACTTACTTGGCACCTACCAAAACAGTTACCTATCTTTTCATTCAGTGTCATTCCTGAATGTTGTCGTTTCCTTGTGCATCCAGTGCCATTCCTGGGTCTTTGTCTTCTTTCATTCCAGTGTTATTCCTGGATCTTTATATTCTCTCACTCCAGTGTCATTCCTGGATGTCTGTCTCTTCTGATCTCCAGTACCATTCCTGGATATCTTGTTCCTTTTGTTTCTCCCAGTGTTATTCCTGGAAGTTTTGCCTCTGTTCTGTAATCCCCATTATATTTCTCTTGGATATCTTTCAGTGCCACTCCTGAAAGTTTTTATCTGTTCATTCAGTGTCATTCCTGAATGAGTTTTCTCCTTTGCATTTAGTGTCATTCCTAAATGAGTTTTCTCTTTTGGCATTCAGTGTCATTCCTGGATGTCTTTTCTCATTATCATTCAATGTAGTGATTTACCTTTACTTTCAGTGCATTCCTGAAAGTTATTTTCTCACTTCATCCAATGCCATTCTTGGATGTTGTGATTCCTTTTATCCAATGCCATTCTTGGACACCTTTTACCCAACCGAGTCCAATGTTATTCTTGGATATCTCTGATGTTTACCATTGTCATCCAATGCCATTCTTGGATGTCCCTAGTGAAGTTTTCAAATGGAATTTTGTTTATATCCAATGTTATTCTTGGATGACTCTGATGTTTGTTGTTGCCCCATTCAATGCTATTCTTAAATGTTGTGGTTCCTTTTATCCAATGCCATTCTTGGAAATCTTATCCCCAGTAGAATGATTTTCACCTCCATCCAATGTTATTCTTGGATGACGCTGTTGTTTTTACCAGAAACTTTCTTATTGTTGTCTAATTCCATTCTTGGACATCTTTTGGCATACTTTTGTCTCGTTCGTAGTTTCCATCCAATGATATTCTTGGATGTCACTACTTGTCTTCCCAGGGTCTTGTCCCTCTATTTCCAACTATTAATGGATACTTCTTGTCACTTTGATAAATCTCCAGAAATAGTTTGTGTTCCCTAGCGTGTCTTTTTGCGTATTCTCACTCAATTTACCGTAACTCTCTTGTTTCAAGTTTCCCTGCAGGGTGTTTTATCCTTTGCATTCATATCATCATGTGGCATCTTAGGGCTAAAAATTTGGTTTTCTGTATTTAAGTATCTTCAATCTTGTCGAGACGAAGTTTTCAATCTTCATATCTACTGATAGAAGAAACTTAAATAGGGGCAGCTGTTGAACCCTAATTTTTACCCCTAAGATTTCGCACATTTCATTAGCATTTCATACTACAAACAAGATCACAATCTGTGTTTCTCCCGGGTATTTGTGTACTTTCTCACTTGCTTTATTATTTGTTTATGTTTATCTAACCTCTGACTAAAAAACTAAAAAATATGCTGCAGTTTGTCTATTCTGTGCATTTAGGTTTTGCAGGGTTGTCAAAGCAAAGGGCTAACTTCAAGTCAAAAGTGGTTGTTCATTCTTGATCCAGTTCAGATGGATGTTTGACCTAATCTCGGTCAGACTATCAAGAGATTGCTTCAAGTACAAGTTATTTGTTTCAGTGGGCTATTTCTCAAGTAGTGATTGTCAAACTGTTATGTGGTGATATCTATCAGGTTCATCTGAGCTCACCAGTCCAAATTAGGTTCATCTATGGATCTATTTTCCCAGAGACTGATTCAGATATATTTGAAGTGATCCAGAACTTATTAACCAGAAATTCAGGAAATCAAGATTGACAGTCGTGGCTTCAGTTGCAAATTGTTCAGTAATGGTTGTGTGCATTTCAATCGATGCTTTGTGGAAAACTTTAAGTTGGCTTTGGATTAAAATCGAGGTTACATGGTCGTGTTGTTGGAAAGTATTGGTGTAGGTGCATATCCATTTGCTAATCATCTTCTTATCCATTTTTGTCCAAATTCTCATTTCTCCAAATTTCCATAACCACAATCATATCTAGTTCACTTATCCATTATTCATAAAATCCATTTTTCTCTTAAGATCCATTATCCATCCATACTCATTTTTCTAAATCCAGTTACCCATTTTTATCCATTCTTTTCATATTTTCCAAATATCCGATCCATAAATATCAATTATTTATTCATTAACCATTTTCCAACCAATTTACAAAATCCATTTCAATATACAACAACTCAAATCCTATTCTAATTTCCAATTCAATATCCATTTTCCTAAACCATTTTTTTCTTCTTTCTCTTGTTCATTTTTTTATCAACCAATTTTCAATCATTTTTTTTAATCAAGATCTATATTTTTCTTAATCCATTTCAATTTCCATTTCATACCCATTTCAATTTCCATTTCAAATCCATATCCTCTATCCATTATATATCCATAAATCCAATTTCCAAAGTCACATTCCTAATTCCACATTTCAAATTCAAATCTTTCTTAAATATCCATTATCATTTTTCTTTATGCAAGACATTTACTACAAAAGAAGATATGGCCGTGTTTCTCATCCATTACCAAAAAGACCAATGTCCAAAATTACAAAAGCTCATAAGCCCATTTCCCTCTTTTTTTTTAACAAACTCATGATACATTTAATTGCAAAAAAAACAAAATAAAAAAAGAATAAGCTTATAAGTGAACACGACCCATGCTTCCAAGTACTTCCCCAAAATCTACTTCTCAACAAAGCCTTAAGACTAATACCAGCTGCATAAACACCAGTGCCTTCAACCCAAGCCGAAACACAAGCTAACGGCTGCACTTTCAAAATGTGAGTTACAACCAAAATTGCAAAAATACAAATACATTCCAAAACAAATCGCAAGTTGTTTGCGAGCCATCCAAGCTGCACATGATGCAACGAACCAGCTGCAAATTAATGTCAGTGTACGTTCCAAACACGGTCAAAACGTGAATAAGCCAGAATTTCTTTTCACTTGAAGCCGTTACATACCTTAGCTCCAAATGAAACGCACCACACGTTGAATTGAAACGTAACAAGACGCATCAAAACGGCAACCGAACATTTCCAAATTCATTTCAAAAACTCACCTCAAATTCATTCCCCCTTCTCCTATAAATTAAGAACCACTCTCCACATTTGATTCAAGCTTTTTCAGCCAATAAAATTCTGCCAAAAAAATTCTCCGTCCTTAAACCTCTCTTCATCTTCAGTTCATCACTTTCATCATCTCGAGATTCATCAATAAACCTGTAAAAAAAATTCTGCACCAATTGTTCACCAACCCGCAAACATTCTTCAACGTACAACAACATCAACGCATCATAACTGAAATTCACGCAAGTTCTGAATCAAATCCACAACAAGAACATAATTCAAGCTTAGAAGAGAAGAAGAAGAAGATTTGAAGCATTTCTCACCATAAATTCGAAGGTAACCGGAGCTTTTGGACAATTTCTCGCGGTTCCAATTCGATCTACCAAAGCACTTTCACACAAAATTGATAACGTATTTGGAATCTACATTTGATTTCGATTCATTCCGACCAAGTTTCGTGTCCCGTCGTTTTGATTCGGTGGAGATTCAATTTGCCGGCTATGGTGAATAGTGTACCGTGAAGAAGAAAGAAGATGATGAAGCCATATTTTGTTCTGATTCTTTTCCTTTCACTTTGTTTTAAATTACATTTGTTTTCTTATTTCTTTTTTTTTTTAAATAAATTGGGCCGTGTGGGCCTATTTTGTTCTATCATCCCCTTATTATTTCAAATTGTACCTCCCTATCTTTTTTCCCTTTTTTTTAGATTTGTTGCTTTTAATTTTTTTTTATATAATTTCTTTTCATTTTAGATTTAGATTTACTAATTGTTTTTTTTTTCTTAATTTCTTTTATGATTTCTATTATAAAAATCCTTTTGAAAAATCTTTAAAAAAAATCATGTGATTTCACTTTTTCTTGATTTTATTTTGAATTCTCATTTTAATTCTTATTGTTGGTTGTTGATGGATCATAAATGTTAGATCCATCTTTCTCTCCATCTTATTTTTTCTTTTTGGTCGATGAAAATCTAAGAATCGAAGATTATTGATTTTTGAAGATGTTTAATCTTCATTATTTCAAATCTATGGATGAATGATCATTTGGATCATTCTCCATACTTTGGAATCGTGATAGATTTCCTTTGATAAATCAATGTGAAATCTCGATTATGATTAGACCGTTCCATTTTTCTTTTTGTGTGGCGTGTTTTTTAAGAGAGTGATTTACATATCACTTCTCTAACATGTATTAACACGTAAAGTGCATTGACCGGCCTCGAGTAGGGTGACTTCTATATAAGTTACTTGGCGATTGCTTAACATAGCGCTACATTTGTCCCTCCCTCCGAATCGAAACTTGATCTTTCATGGCCCAAACCTTTTGGTTGTGTAAGCCCAATGATGGTTAATCTTTTGTATTAGGTTCGAAATCTTTGAAGCTTGTTGTTGTAGAGGCTTTGATTCTATCAATCTTCTAACAAGTCTTCATCAACTTTGACCTAAGTACATTGTTTAATCACTATAGTTCAAGACACGAGACGGAATAATCGGTGTATACTACTAATCACTAACTTACTAACAATATTATTGTACTGATCTTACTTATGTTTCCTTCTCGCTCCCTATCTCTCTTTTACTTTTATGCTCCATTATTATCATCTCATATCATGTTTATGCTTCCACAATTTTTCCTTTGTCCGTTGGACACATGTTTATGCTTATACCTTTTTCTCTTTGTCCACTTGGACCAAAAACATTAATAAAGGCCAAAACCTCTAAAACACTTATGCTTCTAATCTTGGACTATGGTTACTATCCTTTGCATCGGACATGGAATTTTGCACCTAGACCTTGGACTTCAATGCTATTCTTGGATCCTTGGACTAGAACTATGACATTTTCCATTTGCTTTGGAATTATGGTTTGAAGACTATGGAGCTTGCATGTATGGTTAGACCATTCTTATCCTTAGCTTTTGCTTAATGCTTTAGGATAGTCACTTCTTCTCCTCCCCATTCTTCAATTTTCAAAAATTTCTCTCTTTTTCAAAACCTTCTTGTTTTCAAACTATCACCTCTTTCATAATCAAACCTTGACTTTGTCAAGTGATTTTACTCGTTTCTCTTCCTTTTCTTAACAAATGCTAAACTACATAAGCATATTGACACCTTTTTCAAAAGACTTTAAAAAACACCAAACCCATTCAAACTCTTTTTGTGCCTTGTGCACTTTTTCCTTCAACTTTTTTTCATAAGTTTAGACATGATTCATTTCTTTAAGCAGAATTATTCGTTTGGAAATGACGACTTGTCTCTACTTTTTAAAATCAACCAAAACAAACAATTTTCATTCTTTGTACCACGAACTACGAGGTTTTGATCCTATATTGCACTTTGTGGATACGTAGGCATGAGACGACAAGTCTCTCCAAACACAAAAATCTTAAAAAACAATTTCTCTTCTTATCTCCTCAATCACTTTTCAAACAAACCTTTTCATACCAAAAGCGTAAATATTTCAAAAGGTTCCTATAGAGTACTATAGACGTTTTGGGTGTTAACACCTTCCCATCACGTAACCAACCCCCTTACCCAGACTCTGTGCACTCGTTCTTGTTTTAGAGCTTGTGAAGGTTTTGTTTGCTCTTTTTCCTTTCCATTTTGGAGAAAATAAAAGTGCGGTGGCGACTCTTGTTTTTGAGTTAAGTTAGTCAATAGCTTACACTCACGATTTTGTCGCTACAACGCTGAACCCTTGAACCCATGTTTTTTCAATGTTTTTATGTGTTGCATTCATGCATTCATCTAAAAAACTCTTAAACAAAGAAAAAAAATCTCTTCTTTTCTTCAAAATAAACTAAAACAATAATTGCAAATATCAGAGAGATTGCGTTATGGATTTCAGCCGAAGAAAGACGCGCAAGTACACCTTCAAGGCTCCAAAACAAGAGGACTTAAGGAGGTTGGCAAGGATGATCACCAACCCCGAAGCTTTCAGAGCTAAGCACGGAGGACTGTTGTCTCTGTTAAAGTTTAATGTAGTTGAAGGAATCCTGTCTACGCTGATTCAGTTCTACAATCTGGTCTACTAATGCTTCACATTCCCAGATTAACAACTGGCACCAACGCTAGAAGAGTACTCTCATCTGACTGATTTACCTATTACTGACCGAGCTCCATTTTCTGGACTGGAAGAAATTCCAAAGGAACAAATCATTGCAAGAGCAATATATTTGGACGAGTCAGAGGTTAGGACTCACATGACCACTAAAGGAGGAATTCATGGTTAACCAGCTAAATTCCTGACAGAGAAAGCTCTATACTTTGCCAGTGTAGGAAACATAACTGTTTTCGAGGATATCTTTGTCCTACTCACCTACGGATTATTCCTTTTTCCCAACATCGACAACTTCGTCGACACCAATGCTGTTAAGATATTTTTGATTGGGAACCCTGTACCAATCTTGCTCGCAGATGCTTATCATTCTGTACACTTAAGGAACTTCTACAGCAGAGGAATGATCACATGCTGCATACCTTTACTTTACAAATGGTTCATTTCCCATTTACCCAAGTCTGCTGCTTTTTGGGATCACAAGAGTACTCTACGTTGATAACAAAGGATTATGTCCCTTACCAACTCTGATATAGATTGGTACAATAAGATTTATGGGGGGATAGAAATCATAGACCGATGTGGAAATTTTCCTAACGTACCCCTCATTAGAACTAAAGGAGGAATCAACTACCATCCGATTTTAGCTCACCGTTAATTCGGATACCCGATGAAGAATATTCCTCATAACGTTCATCTGGAAGGTCTTTTCTTCAAGGAAGGGGAAAATGACAGGGCATTAAAGAAGGAAATAGTGTATGCCTGGCAACACATTCACAGGAAAGGAAGAGAGTCTCTAGGAAGACCAAAATGCACCTTCATGGAATCTTATCTCCACTGGGTGCAAATTAGAGCCCTCAAGCTGAGGGTGCCTTACCCTCACCAAGAAGTTCTTCCGTTAAAGGAATCTGTCGTTTTCTTCATGTCTTAATGCGGAAAAACTCCAAGTAGCTCTCAACAAAGTTCAATGAGAGATGAGCTCTTGGAAAAACAAATACTGAATCCTCAATGTGGAATGTACCAAGCTTCAGGAGCTATTAAAGGAAAAGGATGCTCTGATTGAGATATTAGAACAACATGCTATAGAGAGTCAAGAAGACCGAAGAAGTATGCTCGCTCATTTCACTTGGCAAAAGACTGACAATCCGACAATGGCTGAAGAGCCCCGATCAAAGAAAAGGAAACTATCAGAACCAGCATCTGAGCTCTCTTCAGAGAGGACCCGGGATCCATGAGCTTAGATATTTTCCTTTTTCAGCACTTTGTAAAATACTATACTTTTCATTACCGCAATCTTTCGAATTCAATAAAAGGGGTCTCCCCTTACTGTATGATTGTTGAAGTTTATTTTTAATTAAAATATAAAAAAAACTAAAAATATGTCATTGCATTCATCATTCTCGCATAACGTCTTCTTCCTATCTTCGAGTCTCACTTTGTGTCACGATTCTAGAGTCAAACTATCTCACTCATACAATACTCGGGCCAATCGACAAAAGAAAATGGACGATCTAGAGGAAGAGAACAGAGAGCTAAGAGAAGAAATCGACGCTCTAAAGGAAAGTTTGGAAAAAACTTCATAGTGACATGCAATCCCTGGCAGCAGCTCAGGAGCAGCGGCAACAAAGGACTGTAATCTCAGAAATCACATATACGCCCGTTATGGAGACACGTAAGAATTATCCTCGGTACAACATGCCTAAAGGTCACCCCTGGGGCATGCCTCTCAACTTTATACTTGAAGGGTATATCCCGTCGGTCACTAAAGACCCAGAAGCCGTAATAGGAACCGCTGGACCTGAAGGTTACAAACTTCGGGAAAGCGAAGATGCAAGGTTTACGATAGCAACTCCTGAAGGTTACAAATTTTAGGGCCCTGAAGCGCCAAGAGTCATCGATGTAATGTCTTTACCACAGCCAGTGGTACACACTATCCCAGAAGGACAGAATCCACAAGCAATTTCTAGTGGAAACAAAGACATGTACGAAAGGATGAATGAGTTCCAGGAATAATTCTTGGAAATGCAGAAGGAACTGCATGCCATTCCCGGTCAAGACTTATTCAGAAAAGACGCCGCAGATCTCTGTTTGGTCCCTAATGTAAAGATACCGCACAAATTCAAATTGCCTGACTTTGAAAAATACAAAGGCAACTCCTGCCCTCAAAGTTATTTGGTGATGTACGCTCGAAAGATGTCAACCCAGACAGAAAATCAACAGCTACTGATCCATTACTTCCAAGACAGTTTAACCAGTGCCGCACTCAAATGGTACATGGGTTTAAACTGCACCAAGATCAATACTTTCAGAGATCTCGGTGCAGCTTTCGTTCAGCAGTATAAATACAACCTGGACATGGCACCAGATAGGGATCAGCTCAGAGCAATGTTGCAAAAGGACAAAGAGACATTTAAAAAATATGCTCAGAGATCACGTGAAATTTCCGCTCAGATCTGTCCCTCTCTTAAGGAAAAGGAGATGACCAAGATCTTTTTGAAAACCTTGAGCTCATTCTATTATGACCGAACGGTTGCCAGCACGCCCAGTGACTTCACTGAAATGGTGAACATGGGAGTACGCCTTGAAGAAGCAGTTCGAGAAGGACGATTGAGCAAAGATGCAGAGCCATCTAGTAGTACTAAGATATACGGTAGTGCTTTCCAGAAAAAGAAAGAGCAAGATATTACTAATATCTCTCTGGGAAAGCAGAGGTGAAGGTATCAACCAGTAGAGGCAATAACTCTCACTATTAACCCTGCGCCAGCTCCGACTTATCAACCTCTGGTTACTCAGAGCCAACCGAGTTAACGATAGTATCAGCAAAGGACACAACAGCTTCTTTAGCGGGCTCGTCCTCAGTACAACAACAACAATCGTATGACACGATAATCAGGGTTTGACCCTATACCAATGTTGTATGCAGAACTATTTCCACTTCTACTGGCCAAGGGGCACGTCCAAACCAGGTCTCCTCTTACAGTACCAGAAAATCCACCTTTTTAGTTCAAAGCGGATCAAACTTGCCCTTACCATCAAGGAATACCGGGGCACAACATTGAGAACTGTCTCAGCTTCAAGTTTGATGTACAGAAGCTCGTCAGGAACAGGATCTTATATTTCAAAGATACTAATCCTAATGTTCAGATGAACCCGTTGCCACAACATGAAAAGGCTGCAGTAAATTTAATAGAGAAAGAATTTTGCCGCAATTATCAGATTCACGATGTACTCTCCCTAGGAATAAATCTGGTGAAGATGCATTGCAGGCAGGGTGGGTACGGTCATGTACTATCTCACAATTATCACCAGTGTGATATCTGCTCAAGGAATAATCAGGGGTGCTCCGTAGTACAGTCAGCTCTGCAAGAATAGATGGATCTAGGTTGGATTTAGGATCACAGGATCCGGGAAGTCAACATGTCCCATGCGCATCCCAACATTGTTCAGAACCGCAACATTATCGCGATGAATGTCAATTTGGTGTCGATGCACTCAAGGCAAAGTCAATATCATAATCTGCCACGACACGATTATAACACCTGTCTAATCTGCTCAACAAGCAATCAGGGATGCTTTTTCATACAAGAGGCCCTCCAACGTCAGATGGATCTCGGATGGATCCAGGATTACCGTGAAGGAAATAACCATCAAATTAATATGGTTCAGATCTTTGACGTACGCTTAATGAACACCAGTCTGGTAGAATTACACGCTAAACAAGTCAGGCCCAGTTTTCTGGCTTCACATGATTATCAAGACTGTGAGGAATATCGTGAAGACGACTAAGGATATGCACTTGTCCAAAGAACACTTCAACACTTGTTGGGCCAATAGTGGCTTCCAATCTACTTGGATGAAGCTACACAACAGATCAGCATGACTGATGAGAATCCAGGTAGACATCAAAGTCAGGATATCTGCTCGATGGAAACAGATCTAGTAAAGATGCACTGCATACAAAGCGAGCGTGGTCGGGTGCCACCCCACAATTACGAGCGTTGTAGAGTTTGTTCAGAGAATAACCAAGGATGCTATCTCGTACGAGCGGCTCTTCAAACTTAGTTGGACCGGAAAGAGATTCGACTGTGTTCAAGTACTGGGTCGATCAACGTGGTGCAAGACTCTCTCCCTCATCAAAGTGAAAATGTTGTCATAATCTCCGATCATGGGAAAACCAAAAACGTATGCGCCATAATCCTTATACTCAATGAATCGAGAATGTCTCTTGATGGTAGAAAAGTTCCCAACCAGGAACTGATTAAGGTTGCCTATAACGGTCAAAGAAAGCAAAAGGCTTATGTGGTTATCTATCTGCCAGGACCCGTACCGTACAAATAAAAAAAAGGCTATCCCTTACAAGTACAGTGCGACGACAATCGAAAATGGAAAGGAAACTCTATTACCCTCCGTCGTAAACATTGCCGACATCGGTCGAGTCACTCGGAGCAATCGAATCTCCAACAGAGGAGTTGGAGAACGTGCTAAGGAGAGGGAACCTCAAAGGGAAGTTCCAAATTAACAAGTCAGACAGTATAGTAATCCCGAACTTACAAAGAACAATGATGAGATGCTGAAGCTCATCCAGAAAAGCGAGTACAACATTGTAGACCAATTATTGCAAACTCCGTCTCGAATCTCTGTGTTGTCTCTCCTACTTAGTTCCAAAGCTCACAGGGAAGCTCTGCCGAAAGTTTTGGAGCAAGCTTTCGTAGAACAAGATGTGACGATAAGACAGTTCGACAACATCATTTCCAACATCACTTCCTACAACAACTTAGGGTTCAGTGATGAAGAACTGCCAGAAGAAGGCAAGAATCATAACATGGCACTCAATATTACAGTCAACTGCCAAGATGATGCTTTAGCCAGCGTGCTGGTGGACACGGGATCATCTCTGAATGTTATGCCAAAATCGACTCTGATGCGACTATCATTTCAAGGAACTTTGATGAAAGGCAGTAAGGTCATCGTCAAAGCTTTTAACGGATCCAGAAAAACAGTTATTGGCGAAGTCGATCTTCCTATAACTATCGGTCCTAACACTTTCCAAGTCACTTTTAAGGTCATGGACATCCGGGCAGCATACATTTGTTTATTAAGAAGACCTTAGATACACGAAGCTAGGGCAGTCACTTCGACACTTCACCAAAAGTTGAAGTTCGTCAAGAATGACAAGCTAGTCACAGTCTACGGAGAGCAAGCCTTAATTGTGAGCCACCTATCATCATTTTCCTATTTAGAACCGGAGGAGGTTGTTGGAACCCAGTTTCAACCATTCTCGGTGAGCAATGAGAATCGATCAGAAAAAGGAACGTCGATTTCTTCATACGAAGACGCACTCAAAGTAATCAAGAGTGATAACGTAAAGGGATGGGGACAGCTTGTGGTTCCTACGGATAACAAGACAAAGAAAGGTCTTGGTTTCTCTTTAACCTGTACCCAGACTGCCAAGAAAGATGAAAGTTTTCATCCCATTCAAGACTTCTTCCATAGTGGAGGCTTTCTCCACCTAGTGTTTCAAGAAGTACACACCATCAATGAGAGTGACTCCTCCGGTACGGACAAGGAATGGAAAATATATGGACGGTTATATGTCTCAAGAAGAAGCTCACATTCCCTTCTATTTTCTAAAGTAGAGCCCGAGATATATACCAAGATCAGACGTCCGAATGCTTTACAGAGATTGCGATCCTGAGGGATGTCGTGCTCCACCTAACTCACTAGAAGATGATTTAATGAAAGATAACTTCGACCAGGATTATTATGATCCCCTGGATGACTTGCCTATTTGGGAGCCATACACGTAAAACTTGGGGCAAAAGAGTCAGCCCAACGATACCTATCAGCTGAGTAATATTGAAAAGAATGCCCACGTTCCCACTGTAGTGCGGTTTTTGTGGTTTCGAATTACTATAGCTTTGGTACTACAGTTTGATTCGTTTTTATCCTATTGAAGCTGATGAAGGAAGGGAAATAGATGTCTCAAACTAACCCTGCTTGCAAATTGAGGTTAAACAGTCAAAACTGTTGGTTTACAGATGCAGCTTTAGTTCGTGGGCCTCTCTCTGCTTATTTTGTTCAGAACGAAATACCGGGACTGTTCATGGGGAATTTGTTGGGATCCTGCGCCAGATTGGATGGAGGTAGGGGACTTTGGGTTTTTCTTTGATTAGTGTTCTCGCTAAGATTCTTTTTCAATCTTATGCCTACGTATTCCTGGGAAAGGGAAATCAGAGCGATTGTAGTTCCTCCTATTCTATGGGAGGAAATGGTGTTTTGGTGTCTTATTCAAAGCCCAAGACATGAAGCTAAAGGTGGTTTGTATCTTGTTCAAAGCCCAAGATGTGAAGCTGAAGGGTCTATTTGTATCTTGTTCGAAGCCCAAGATGTGAAGCTAAAAGGGTGTTGACTTTAGAGAGAATTTGTCACCTCTAAAAGGGAATATTTGGCCTATTTGTCACAACTGTTGGGTGACTGATTATAAAGGAGAATTACTTTAACTGGGATATGCGAATCCAGCAATGCCATAATTTCCTTTATAGGGGATTTTTAACCTGAAGGAGAAGACTTTAACTCAGTTTAGAGCAATACCATCTTTCCTTATGAATTTCTCATGCTAAAAGAGGGACAGTGGCGTGGATGTAAATAATCCAGAGGCTCGCCGCTTACAACAATTAGACGAGGGAAAAGGAGTTATTGATGTTTGTATGCTGTGACCAAAGCATGATTTGATGCTAAAAGGTTGATTGAATCAAACGGGTATTTCTTTATATAAAGCCTAAGAGGAGGCTATTGACCCAACAAGAGGATGCTTTTGTGTCTCGTATGAAGCTCGAGATAGAGGCAAAAAGGGTTGACTCAATAAGAGAGTGTTTTTATATGTGTCTTATATGAAGCCCAAGACGGAGGCTAAAAGGGTTTGACTCAACAAGAGAGTCTTTTATACTAACCAAGAGAGTGATTTGTATCTCGTACGAAGCCCGAGATGAAGGCTAAAAATGTTTGACTCAACAAGAGAGTCTTTTATACTCAACAAAAGAGTGATTTTGTATCTCGTACGAAGCCCGAGATGGAGGCTGCAAAGGTTTGCTCTGCTGGGGAGAATCATTGTGCAAAGCCCAAGAGGAGGCTATGGTTACTGTTTCAGTTGAGTGACAGGTCCAGTATGTTGGTTAAAAGAGAAAATCAGTTCTTATATGGGTAATGTTGTACTCATGGATTTGGTCTGAGGACCGGGATTATTTCCTGTTCTTTAAGGAAACGGGGAATCCGAAGGGTATTGAGACTACCCAAGTCTACGGGTGTTTTTCCTATTTTTGAAAGGAACTTGAGAATGTCTTCGAGACTCAAGGAGATTAGACTGTCCAAGTCTAGAGTTTTATCTTTTGTACTATGCTTAAGAGAGATCAAGAGACAGTATGTTCACCGTAGGAAGATCTAGACTCTTTGAAAGACTGTTCTATTAAGATGACTAATTTCTGTTCCTATACCTTTAAGAGGTCGTCGGGACAATTTGTACGAAGCCCAAGAGGAGGCGAGAAAAACTTTTAAGAAGCCGAAGGGACAATTTGTACGAAGCCCAAGAGGAGGCTATCTTCCCGGAGGAAGAATCATTATACGAAGCCTAAGAGAAGGCTGTGAAAACTTCTAAGAAGCCGACGGGTCCCTGTACAATGCCCAAGAGGAGGCGGGGATGCTTTTAGGAAGCCTGTGGGTCCTTGCACTAAGCCCAAGAGGAGGCTGATGAACAGTTCCATAAGGGGTTTCACTTGGAACATTGGCCTTATGTATATGAACTGTTCAAGGGGGAGATTTCTTAGATCTAGTTATCTAAAATTGTTGTAAAAAAAATTCTCATGGTTTAGGTTATGTTGAAATATCCGGGAGAACGTCGGATGTAAGGAGACGAGGTTTTGTCTAGTTCTAGACATAGTTTCCGGGGAAACTCTAAATATCTATACTAGTATTACACAGTCGATATGAGTTTATGAAAGAAGACTTACAGTGAAATAGCCCCCACAATACAATTATATACATATGAAAGCGATAAATGAAAGCGGGTAAACACTTACTCGGTTGTAGAGCTTCCATGTTGTTTGGTTAGTTGTTCAACAAAGAAATTGAAAATAAAAGTATGTTACAAAATCAAAGGATAAAGTGCTTTGAAAGGAAAATTGGGGCTTACAGCTCAAGGAGAGGCCCAGGGTTTTATCAGTGATCGCACTGTCATTTTGTACAGGGACTTATACAAGTGACTGAGGCCCAAGAAAAGTTTTCTGTACATGGGGATGGGTCTTACACTCTCTCAAGAGGCCCAAAAAATGATTGAAAGTGAACAAAGATGGGTCTTATAGCTCAAGGAGAAGCCCAGTGGTTAATTTTGAAAAGGGCGACGATCGCGTCGAGGTTTTGAAAACACTGTGGGTCTTATACAACGACTGAGACCCAAAAGTTTTTTGTTTCAAAAGGGGATTTGGTCTTACACTCTATTAGAGGCCCACAAATGGTTTTGAATGGGTCTTATAGCTCGAGGAGAGGCCCAAATGGTTTGTTTTAAAGGGGCGATGATCACGCCGAACTTTTGAAATACAACAGGACTTATACAACATTTGAGGCCCAAAATAGGTTTGTATTTACAAAGGATTGGGTCTTACACTCTATTAGAGGCCCAAAATGTTATTTAAAAGGTTTGATGAGGGTTGAATTAATCAAAACCCTAATTTGTTTCCAAAATGTATTTTAATTGAATAAAAAATTCAATTAAAATGATCAACAGATTGTGATCTTGGATTAATGTTTCAAAAATCATGTTTTGACCTACAAAATGATTAGAAATCATTAAAATTTACAAAATCAAGAAGGAAAAAATATTTTAAATGTAAAAAACAATTAAAATATTAATTCTTGGCAAAAATATCAATTATATGAAATAAATAATATTTTTGGGTTTTTTGGTAAACTAAAATATCTTAACATTTTTGTGAATTATTAAAAAAAGAATCAACTCAAAATCATTAAAACTCAGAGAGAAATTAATTTTTGAATCAATTAAATAAAATCACAAAATTCAAATATTCAAATATTTGAAAAAGGGCGCCAAGAACATGGCAAGAACACGCGCCCTTTCTCTGTTTCTGCAGATTTGTGTTTTCTATCCAATCTCACTGAATACTTGATTATATCATGCAATCTACATATCAATCTACTCGTTTCAACCTCACGATCATGTCTATGGTCTTTAATTTCATTTATTTTAAGCATGGAATAAGAAATTAAAGAGAACCCTCAAAAACCCTAAATTCTGCATGAAGGTTCAGAAATTCCATACACGATTCATACAAAGCAATTGATTGAGGGTAAACACTCTATGCATGATTATGAACATATGGCCAAATTATTGTGCAGCAAAAAATGCATGGATTATAGAGTTAGAAGAGCTCATGCTCACCTCTTGCAGCTGGTGATCGTGTTTTAGGTTAGAAGTGTTACAGCTAGGTTCCAATGATCTGGATAGCTTCCCTAGGTGCCATGGAGTGTGTCTGGATGCTTGGAATGGATTGAAATGATATGGAACTTGAGATGGTAACCCAACTGCAAATATGTCAAAGGCTTGAGCAATTGGCTAGTGATTTTGTGATTTTCGTGTTCCAGATATTATGTGAGTGTTTGGATCACTTCTATATGATGTTTATGAGGCGTGTGTGTGTGTGATTCGTTTGGTTGGAATTGCTCTCAAACTCAAAACCCGATAGTGACTTGCTTTGGAAGGCAAATTTGGAAGTGAGAAGGTGATTTTGAGGAAAGCATCTGTTTGATGGCTTTGGTGTACTCAAACTGAGCACAAATGAGCTCTATTTATAGTATAGCAAGTTTGTTTTGCAAGGAATAGTGAATGGCAACTGCTGCATAGGTTTGGCCAATGTTGAGCAATGAGAATCCAAGTCTCCTCTAGCCATTGACTAGAGGTTAGGGCACAGGGCTGTGGTTCCCTAGTTGTTGGATCATTCTTGACTGAATTCAGTTGCAAATGTGTCAGTCCATGCAACCTTGGTGCATCCATTAAATGCTCCAATCCAAAATTGGAGTCTTGTCCCTCTTTTAGGGATTTCTAGGTTTGGCATGCTACTTCTTGTTCCAAAGACTTTGGAGGCTTGGATCAGTGTTTGTTCCCTTTAGATTTGATCCTCAGATGTGTCCAAAGTGATGAAAAGGCTTGGAATTATCTGATTTTTCCAAATCGATCAAAAGTGAAAAATTCTGCCTAGCCTTGACAGTTTTCAGCAAGGCATATTGTCAATGTCATATCTCATGGGTCAAGTGGAATTTGATGGGGTTCTTGGCCATTTTGGAAAGCCCTCATATGATACAATAACTGTTTGATCATAATTGGTTTTGATACTTTTTGGATCCAAGTGAAAAATGCCCTTACATTTGGAAAAAAGTGAAGGCAGGTTCTGACTTAGTGAAAATTTCACTAAGTGTTGGAAAAAAGTGACATTTTCACTTTTTGTGATTTTGATCATTCCATAACTCAAAATCCATGATGAATTGGAATGAGGTGTAGTTGAAGCTTTTGTAGAGGGTAATGAGAGCTACAAATCTAGCTTTGGATGGGAAAAAATGGCCTTGTGGTTTAGGAATTATGATCCTCCAAAGTTGGTACCCTAGCCACTTTGTTCCATAACTTAGAAAAATTTCTAAGTTTTTTATGGTTACCCCTTTTACAAGTTATCCCACTTTTCTTGATTTTTCTTGATGAATGATGATTCCAATCATACATTAACATCATTTTGGGGTCAAAGAATCATAATTGTGAAAAATCTCAAAAAGTCAAAGTTTGACTTTTGTGCACAGTTGACTTTTTGTCAGATGAATCCCAAACTATGCGATCCTCTATGAAATCAAGTCCTTGACCTAAATCAAACTTGATGGATTGATTTCGTAGGTGTTATAGGGTGTATTGAATCATGTCCTAGGGTTTGGGAGCATGTCCTGGTCAAAAGTCAAAGATACAGTTGACTTTTCTCGCGAAACCCTAACTGTGGTTCAGATGAAATTGAAACTTGTTGCTCAAGCTTCTTGGCTCAATCCATTGTTACAAATGGACCAATGTGGTGTGTTAGGGACCCTCAAATCATCTCTTGAGGTCTTGGCTCATGATTTTTCTCAAAAGTCAACTTAGGGGTGAATTAGGTCAAGAAACCCTAATTCCTAATTTTTTTTATGAATGCATCCCCTGAGGCTAAATTGACTTGATGATTGGGTTCATGATATCCCTTGGAGCATCATAGGTTATGCTTTGAAGCATTGTCTCATGCCCAGAGGAAAATTTCCATCTGGAGGCCCTGGTCGACCAAACCCTAATTTGGTGACACTGGCGCTCTTAAGGCTTGATCCACCTAGAAGGGAGAAGCCTTGTGCTTAATCCTTGAAGTGGGAGTCCTCGTGATCCTTTGTGAATGTTTGAGAGGCTATACAAGTTGAAGATCATGTCATTTCTTGATTGATCCTTTGTCTAAGAGCTCTGAGAGGGCTTGAAACCCTAAGCCTGGTTGTAGTGGATGCTCACCCATTTTTGGGGAGACTAATAGTTCATCCATATGGTGATGATGATTTGTACAATGATGGGAAATCTTAGTGGTCAAAATTTGGGGTATGACAGATGCCCCTATTTAATCTTCTTGGACCCGAAGGTGTGAATGGCGAAGGTATTCAGGCATTCGGGGTGCAAGAGGATTAAATATCGGAATACCCAAAATTTTGATGGTGGTTATGAATGGCAGTTGACGCATCCTTCCTCGTTTTCTAAGCAATGATGCTTAGAAAAGGTAAACTTCCCCTCGATCCTAGTTTCCTACCAAGGAACTGGTCTCAGTTTCTGATTTAAACTTCCTCTCGATCTTGGTTTCCCACCAAGGAACTGGTCTCAGTTGCTGATGTAAACTTCCCCTCGATCCTGGTTTCCAACCAAGGAACTGGTCTTAAGTTTCTGATATAAACTTCCCCTCGATCCTGGTTTCCAACCAAGGAACTGGTCTTAGTTTCTTTTGTCAATAAACTTTCTTGACAAGGGACGCTATGTGTAGCGGTTTTCCTTAAACTTCTCGCCGAATTTTCCTGGGGAGATGACATTTGATGGAAAAAGTGGTGGGGAAAACGAGTCTCTTGAGAGACTGCTTTCGCTTGGGGTTACCACATCATACTTTTCTCGGGATCTTCTTGGAGAAATGCCATATGATGTGATCCAATTTTGAGGTGCCGATGACCTTTTCGTCGATGAATTTTTCGGAGAAAAACTGCTGTACTGCCGAATCTCTGATTAAGAGGCTTTCTCTGGGGATTTTCCTTAATCCGGGAAAGCGAAGATATCATCTTCAATGGCGAAGAGTGATGTTTTTTGGAAGCTCTCTGGCTCTTCAGAGGTTCAAGTTATCAAAGTGGTCAAAGAACCACCTTAAATCTAGAAATAAACTGGAGGAGAGATCGCTTAGATGATTCATTTTCTGATGAGGAAATAACTGACTCGTCGATTGAGAGGACTCTTATCACTAGGGAACAAGACCGACTAGAGTGATAGTGATGCAATATGAATATGGATGTAAATCAATAATGCATGATGTATGTATGTATATGCTGACAAAACTGACGCGACATACAGACTAGTAGATGAACACAATTGGATACTCGGCCACACTGGGGGATGAAAAGTATCACTGGTTCACGATAGCAATTATGCCTTGCTTAGGGGAGATAGTCCCTGTCAGGAGCTATGTTGGTCGGGCTTAGGAGATAAGAACTCTGTTGGGGGTATCAGATGGGAAAGTCGCATCTGATATAGCTGATCCTTCATTCAGGCGCACTGGCTTAGAAAGAGTACTTTGATTCTGCACTTTGAAGCTCGATTACTTTTGGCGAAGCGATCGATGTTCTTTCGATGTTCAACAGTCAAAAGAAATTGCCATCTTTATTTTAAAAGCAGAAAAAGTTTGACAAGTAAATTCATTTTTGTTTCGTTTCAAGAATCGTTATTCATGCTAAAATGTCATTCCGTAAAGCTAAAACAAATGAGAATTGCAAACAAAAGCACAAGGGCTCAAATTTTATTGATAGGATGGAAATCAGCCAAGCGCGTGATTCCATAGAGTATTTACAAAGTTAGAAAATGGTAATTTAAGGGAAAAGGGCTACATTGAAACATAATGACCACTATCCTTCTACCAAATTTAAATTCTGGACATCCTGAGCTTCTGTCGAAG
Source organism: Lathyrus tuberosus (assembly GCA_022829125.1). NCBI lineage: Eukaryota > Viridiplantae > Streptophyta > Magnoliopsida > Fabales > Fabaceae > Lathyrus > Lathyrus tuberosus. The sequence goes on along the minus strand of JALAZF010000020.1, from coordinate 5,635,936 downwards.
ATGACCTTGACTGGCGTTTTCCTGACCGATGGCATTACTGCTGCTGAGGGATTTGCGCCTTTGTTGAACATAGTTACTTGCCATTATCCCTAATTTTTGCCTGGATTGTACTGTGATGTTTCCAATCCACCGGGATGATTTTTTATCATGTCTCTAATTTTTGCCTAGACCGCCCTTTCGGGTTTTCAATCCACCGAGACGTTTTTATATTATTTTATTAAGGCGAAGTATTTCTTGACTACGTCAACATTTGTGGGGTAGGCAAATTCCTCTCCATCCATGGTTGCGAGTCTCAAGCCGCCGCCTGAGAAGGCTTTCTTGACCACATAGGGGCCGTCATAATTCGGAGTCCACTTGCCCCGAGAATCAGTGAAAAATGATTGTATCTTCTTGAGCACGAGGTCTCCTTTCCTGAAGACGCGAGGTCAGACCTTTTTGTCGAACGCCTTCTTCATTCTTTGTTGATACAACTGACCATGGCATAGTGCCGTGATTCGCTTTTCTTCGATCAGATTCAGTTCATCGTGCCGACTTTGGCACCATTCAGCTTCTGTAAGCTTACCTTCCATCAATACCCGGATTGATGGGATCTCTACTTCTATGGGGAGTACTGCTTCCATGCCATATACTAGAGAGAAAGGGGTTGCCCCTGTTAAAGTGCGGACAAATGTGAGATAACCGTGAAGAGCAAAGGGTAGCATCTCGTGCCAATCTTTGTAGGTTACAACCATCTTTTGAACAATCTTTTTGATATTCTTGTTATCCGCTTCTACCGCGCCGTTCATCTTGGGTCGATAGGGAGATGAGTTATGGTGTTCGATCTTGAACTCAGCGCATAACTCTTTCATCATCTTATTGTTCAAGTTAGATTCATTATCTGTAATGATCTTGCTCGGAACACCATAACGGCAGATGATATTGTTTTTGATAAATCGGACCACCACTTGACGGGTTACACTGGCGTATGACGCTGCTTCGACCCACTTGGTGAAGTAATCAATGGCGACCAGAATGAACCGATGTCCATTCGAAGCTTTGGGCTCGATCATACCAATCATATCGATTCCCCATATAGAAAAAGGCCACGGGGAAGAGAGGACTTTGAGATGCGTTGGCGGTACATGGATTTTGTCGGAGTATATCTGACACTTGTGACACCTCCTTATGTACTTGTAGCAGTCGGATTCCATGGTCAACCAGTAGTACCCTGCTCTCAGAATTTTTCTCGCCATTGTGTGTCCGTTGGCATGAGTGCCAAAGAATCCTTCGTGAATTTCTTTTATCAACATGTCTGCTTCTGGTCTATCTACACATCGGAGCAATACCATGTCAAAGTTCCTCTTATAGAGTGTATCACCACTCAGGAAGAAACTGCCTGTTAGCCTTCTGAGGTTTTTCTATCTTTCCTGGATACCCCAGGTGGGTACTCTTGTTTCTGAAGGAAGCATTTGATATCGTGATACCAAGGTTTGTCGTCTATGACTGCTTCAATCGTGAAGATGTAAGCGGGCCGTTCAAGGTGCATTATGTCGATCTTAGGTAAGTCATTCCATTGACCTACACTAATCATGGAAGAGAGAGTGGCTAATGCATCAACCATGTGATTCTCCTCACGAGGGATATGATGAAACTCGATTCTGTTGAAGAAGGGTAACAACCTTCTTACGTAATCTTTGTAAGGAATCAATCCTGATTGGTATGTGTTCCAATCTCCTTTGATCTGATTGACGACCAAAGCTGAGTCGCCATATACATCCAAGTTCTTGATCCTCAAATCAATCGCTTCTTCGAGACCCATAATACAAGCTTCGTATTCGGCCTCATTGTTTGTACACTTGAATGTCAGTCGGGCTGTGAAAGGAATGTGGATACCCTGGGGTATTATAATAATTGCCCCAATTCCATTTCCGTAATGATTGACAGCTCTGTCAAAAATAAGTCCCCATTGGGAACCTTGTTCTGGCCCTTCACTGGGTAGCGGTTCATCGCAATCTTTCATTTTTAGATACATGACATCTTCGTCTGGGAAGTCAAATCCGACTGATTCCTGATTGTCAATCGGTTGATGAGCTAAATGATCGGCTAAAACACTTCCCTTAACGGCTTTCTGAGTGTGGTACTTTATGTCATATTCTGATAACAACATCTGCCAACGGGCAATCCTTCCCGTGAGAGCAGGTTTTTTGAAGACGTACTTGATTGGATCCATTACTGAGATTAACTAAGTGGTGTGATGAATCATGTACTGGCGAAGACGTTTGGCTGCCCAAGCCAGAGCGCATCAAGTTTTCTCGAGCATAGTGTATCGAGTCTCGCAGTCGGTGAATTTCTTGCTCAAATAGTAAATGGCAGACTCTTTTCTTTTTGTTTCGTCTTGTTGGCCAAGTACACAACCCATTGAGTCTTCCAAGACTGTTAAATAGATGATCAGTGGTCTTCCTTCCACTGGAGGTAATAGAATTGGCGGGTTCGACAGGTATTCCTTGATACTGTCGAAGGCGGTTTGGCAGACTTCTGTCCAAACGTAGTCCTGATTCTTTTTTAGTAATTTGAAAATTGGCGTACAAGTCGCGGTCATGAGGAATATGAATCTGGAAATATAGTTCAAACGTCCCAGGAATCCCCTGACTTATTTTTCAGTCTTTGGAGAAGGCATTTCTTGAATGGCCTTGACCTTATCAGGATCAACCTCAATTCCTTTCTGGCTGACGATGAACCCTAAGATTTTCCTTGAACGAACACCGAATGTGCACTTATTGGGATTCAAGCGGAGTTTATACTTTCTCAACCGCTCGAATAGCTTTGATAGGTGGGTCACATGCTCCTCTTCTATTTTAGATTTGGCAATCATGTCATCGACATACACTTCAATTTCTTTGTGTATCATGTCGTGAAACAGAGTAGTCATGGCCCTTTGATAGGTTGCCCCGACGTTCTTCAAACTGAATGGCATTACCTTGTAACAATAGGTATCCCATGGGGTAATGAACGAAGTTTTCTCCATGTCTTTCGGGGCCATTTTGATTTGATTATAGCCCGAGAATCCATCCATGAAGAAGAAAACTTTGAACTTTGATGTACTGTCTACCAGCATGTCAATGTGTGGTAAGGGAAAGTCGTCCTTTGGACTTGCCTTGTTCAGATCTCGGTAATCGACACACATTCTGACTTTTCCGTCCTTTTTCGGAACTGGTACGATGTTGGCTAACCATTGAGGATATTCTGACGTAGCGAGGAAACTCGCGTCAATCTGTTTTTGTACCTCCTCTTTGATTTTGACAGCCATGTCTGGATGAGTCTGTCTCAACCTTTGTTTTATCGGCGGACATTCTGATCTCAACAGTAGATGATGTTCCACGATGCTGGTATCCAACCCTAGCATATCCTGATAGGACCAAGGGAATACATCGGGAACCTCTTTGAGAAGTTTCGTCAAACTTTCTTTGACAGTTGGACTGAGCAGTGCCCCAATCTTGACTTCTTTTATCTCTTTTTCTGAACCCAAGTTTACCTTTTCCAACAGCTCTTTGTGAGGTTCAATGGACCTTTCCTCTTGTCTGAGTAGTCGGGAGATCTCCTCTGGAATTTCGTCGTCATTTTCTTCTTCAGCCTCAAATACCGGGAACTCAAAGTTGGGAGAAGGCATTGGATTGTATGTTTTAATGGGGTTTAAAACAAGCAATCTGCATGATGGTATGTTTTGTGTTTAGAAGAGATAGAGAAAACGCAAGAGTGTGTACAGTGTATTTTCTTTGAAAACTGCTTGTTTTTGTTATTGAGTTGTTTTTTAGGATTACCATTTTCTGAAAAAAGCAAAAAGAGAAAACAGCAATTAATGCGAAAATTACAGAACGACATTATTTTATTAATGAACAAGTCGATTCTTGAAACTACAGCCCTATAAAACAAAACTATGTCGCTTTGGGCAAAACGAAGAGGGATATTTACAGAAAGTGAGCCCTATCAAAACATATGTTTCACCTGGGCAAGGTGAAAGGTTAAAGTAAAGATGGCAATTACTTAGACTTATGAACAATCTTTGGAACATCGATAGCAACCCATTGGCGATGAACTCCTCGGTGAATCACAAAGTCCGGTACCTTCCTTCTTTTGTCTTCAGAAATAACGCTGATTTCTGGTGGAGCTGGATCATTGGAATCTGTCTCCCAGACAGAGTTGTCGTAGGAGGATTCCTCAGTTGTGTTTTTCATAGTATTTATGCTCTCAGGTATATCTCCCCATCCAATTGGCTGGATGTCTTCGAACCTGATACGAGAGCTTTCAGGAGCGGTGTACTTGACCTTGAAGTCGTATTTTCCACTCGGTGGTTGTCCCAAGGTGTCCCCCACTTCTTTGGAACTGGAGGAGTCATCCCTCTCGATGACGTTGACCTCGGGAAAAACATAGTTGATAAATTCTAGTCCGGCAAGCTTTTCCAATTCATCATCGTACTGGATAAGTTCAGAATGACCTGAGTGTTAATCCTATGACATGGCGGGGACACATGTATTCTGTTCAATGATGCTCAGCTGATTTTCATTGTTCGGCTGATTTTCTTGCCCCAAGTCTCCGGGATACGGCTTCCAGATAGGCAAGCCATCCATTGGGCCATAATAGTCGTGGTCAAAGTTGTATTTCATCGGAGTGTCTTCCTCTAACGAATTTGGAGGAGCCCGGCATCCTTCAAGATCACAATCTCCGTATATCATTTCGACATCTAACCTTGGTATAAATCTCGGGCTCTGTGCAGGAAAGCAAAAGGGAGTCTGTGTTTCGCCCTGAGACGTATAACCGTCTTCGTTGAGATAGGACTTCCATTCTTCCTCCGTATCAGAGGAATCATCTTTATTGATGGTATGCACTTCTTGAGTCACTGGTTGAAGGAAGCCTCCACTGTGGAAAAAGTTCTGAATGGGATGAAAACTTTTATCGTTCGCAACCGTCTAAGTACAGGTTGCAGAAAAACCAAGACCCTTCTTTGTTTTATTATCAGTGGGAATGACAAGTTGTCCCCATCCTTTTGCATTGTTATTTTTTATCACTTCGAGAGCATCTCTGTATGAGGAAATCGAGGTTCCTTTCTCTGATTGATTCTCATTGCCCACCGAAAGTGCTTGGAACTGAGTTCCAACAACCTCCTCGGGTTCTACACAAGTAGATAATGACAAGTTGCTCACGATCAAGGCTTGTTCTCCACAAACCGTGATAAGTTGGCCGTTCTGGATGAACTTTAGCTTTTGGTGGAGGGTCGAAGTGACCGCCCCAGCCTGATGTATCCAAGGACTTCCTAATAAACAACTGTATGTTGTCCGGATGTCCATGACCTGGAAAGTGTGAGGACATATAGTTATGGGAAGGTCAACTTCGCCGATAACCGTTTTTCTAGATCCGTCAAATGCTTTGATGATGACCTCGCTGGTTCTCATCGGAGATCCTTGAAATGATAATTGCATCAAAGTGGACTTCGGCATAACATTCAGGGCTGACCCTGTGTCTACCAGTACGTTGGCTAAAGCATCGTCCTGGCAGTTGACTGTAATGTTGAGCGCCATGTTATGACGGCGACCTTCTTCAGGTAATTCCCCATCACTAAATCCCAAGTTATTGCAGGAAGTGATGTTAGAGACAATGCTATCGAACTGTTTGATTGTTACATCCTGTTCCACAAAGGCTTGCTCCAAGACTTTCTGTAGAGCCTCCCTGTGCGCTTCTGAACTAAGTAACAGTGATAATACTAAGATCTTTGAAGGAGTTTGTAACAGCTGATCAACAATGTTGTATTGACTCCTTTGGATGAGCTTTAGCATTTCATCATCATTTTTTGAAAGTTCGGGATTACTGGATTGACCGACTGGTGGATTGGGAACTTCTGTTTGAGGTTCCTTTTCTTTGCTGGGTTCTCCAACTCCTCTGTTGAAGATTCTACCACTCCGTGTTACTCGACTGATGTCTGCAATATTCACGATGGAGGGTAACGGAATTTCCTTTCCATTCTCAATTGTTGTTGCACCGTATTTGTAAGGGATAACCTTAGCTGATTCATACGGTAGTGGTCCTGGTAGATAGATGACTATGGGAGCCTTCTGATTTTTCTGACCATCGTAAGTCATTTTGATCCGTTCCCGGTTGGGAACTCTTGATTCGTCAAGTAGAGGGATAATGGTACAAACATCCCTAGCCCTCTGATGATCAGAGATTACGACAACGTCCTTGATTTGATCAACGAAGTAGTTGACTGATCCAGAACTTGACCAGGGTTGAATCTCTTTGCGGTCCAACTGACTTTGAAGGGCTGCTTGCATGAGGTAGCATGCTTGATTATCCACTGAGCAAACTCCACACTGCTCATAGTTGTGTAGTGGCACCTGGCCACGTCCGCTTTGAATACAGTGTAACCTTACTAGATATGTTTCCATCGACCGAACATCCTGACTTTGATATCTAGTAGGATTCCCGTTAGTGATACTAATTTGCTAGGTGTCTTCATCCATATAGATTGGAAACCACCAGTGGTTCAACAAGTGCTGAAGTGTTTCCTGGACAAGGGCACAACCCTGATCGTCTTCGCAACTCGCTTTACAACCCTGATAATCATGTGATACCAGGAACCCGAACTGGACCTGTTTAGCATGTAACTCCACCAGGCTGGTATTCATCAAGTGAATATCGAAGATTTGAATCATGTTGATTTGTTAATGATTCCTATCATGGTAGTCTTGAATCCATCCAAGATCCATCTGACGCTGGAGGGCCTCCTGTATGAAAGAGCATCCCTATTTGTTTACCGAGCAAGTAAGGCAGGAATTATAATCGTGACGCGGCAGATTATGATACTGGCTTTGCCTTGAGTGCATCGCCACCAAGTTGACATTCATCGCACGGATATCGTGGCTTTGAATGCTGTTGGAATTTGTATAGGTCATGTTAACCCCACGAACTCGGTGCTCTTGGATCCATCCGAGATCCAATTGTTCCTGTAGAGGTGATTGCACCACATAACATCCTTGATTGCTTTTAGAGTAGATATCACACTGGTGATAATTATGAGGTGGCACATGGCCATATCCACTCTGTCTACAATGCATTTTGACCAAGTTGGCCCTCAATAAGAGTACATCGTGAATTTGATAGGCATTGTTAGACTCTTCCTCTATCAAATTGACTGTAGCCTTCTCGTGTTGAGGCAGCGGGTTCGTGAGAACATTCGGATTCATATCTTTGAAAGATAAAACCCCACTCCTAACAAGCTTTTGCACGTCGGATTTAAAACTGAGACAGTTTTCTATGTTATGCCCTGGTCCTCCTTGATGGTAAGGGCAAGTCTGATCCACCTTAAACCAAAAAGGCAGATTTTCCGGTACTGTAAGAGGAGACTTAGTCTGGACATGCCCCTTGGCCACTTGTACGGTTGTTGTTGTATTAAGGACGAACCTGCTGAAGAGGCTGTTGTGTCCTTTGCTGAAATTGCTGCGAATGCGGTTAGCTTTGAGCAACCTGAGGTTGATACGTAGAAACAGGCGCAGGGTTGATACCAGGAGTTACAGCTACTACTGGTTGGTACCGTCGCCTTTGCTTTCCAAGAGAGATATTCCCAATATCTTGCTCCTTTTTCTTAGGGAGAGCACTACCGTATTTTTTAGTACTGCTTGTCGACCCAGTGTCTTTGACTAGACGTTCTTCTCGAACGGCTTCCTCGAGACGCACTCCCATACCGACCATTTCGGTGAAGTCGCTGGGCGCACTGGCAACCATTCTGTCGTAGTAAAATGAGCTCAAGGTCTTTAAGAAAATCTTTGTCATCTCTTTTTCCTCAAGAGGTGGGCAAATTTGAGCGGCAATTTCACGCCATCTCTGAGCGTACTCCTTAAAGGTTTCCTTGTCCTTTTGCGACATTGATCTGAGTTGATCTCTGTCTAGTGCCATGTCCATATTGTATTTATATTGTTGGACGAAGGCAGTGCCAAGATCTCTGAAAGTTCTAATCGTAGCGCGGTTTAAACCCATGTACCATTTTAATGCGGCACCGGTTAAACTATCCTGAAAGTAGTGAATCAGTAGATCCTGGTTCTCTGTCTGAGCTGACATTCGCCGAGCGTACATCACCAAATGGCTTTGAGGGCAAGAGTTACCCTTGTACTTTTCAAAATTGGGTACTTGGAATTTGTGCGGGACTTTCACATTGGGGACCAAGCAAAGGTCTGCGGCGTCCTTTCCAAATAAATCCTGACCGCGAATAGCTTGCAGTTCTTTCTGCATCTCCAAGAATTGTTCCTGGAACTCATTCATTCTGTTGAACATGCTGTCCTTTCTACCAGAAGGTATCTGTGGAATATGTCCTTCCGAGACAGTGTGCACCACAGGGGGTGGTACCGTTACTACGGCAGTGAATCTTTGCGCTTCCCGAAGTTTGTAACCTTCAGGATTCCTCATTATGCCTCTGGCATCCTTGCTTTCCCGAAGTTTATAACCTTCAGGCCCAGCGGCTTCTGCTATGATTCCCTGATCTTCAGTGATCGGCGGAACATATCCTTCCGGGATATAGTTAACAGGCATGCCCCAGGGACGATCTTTCGGCATTTGATACCTAGGATCATACTTCTCCACTATGGGTGTTGAGGTGATCTCTGAGATCATAGTTCTTTGTAGCTGAGCTTCTGTTATGGCTTGCATGTCGTTTCTTATATCCTCTCTCAGAGCATCGATCTCTTCTTTCAACTCTCTATTCTCTTCCTCGAGATAATCCATCTTTTTCTGACGATTGGCCCGAGTATTGTACGAATGAGACAGTTTGGCTCTAGAACCGATACACAAACGTGAGATTCGTAGGTAAGAAGAATACGTGACGTGAGAATGATGAATGCAATGATTATATTAATTTTTTTTTGTTTAATCAAAATAAACTTCAACAATTGGATTGCAAATATCAAACAGTGGGGAAACCCCGTTTTATTGAATTCAAAGGATTGCGGAAACGGAAATACAGTAGATTACAAAGTGCTGAAAAAGGAAATCTAAACTAATGGATCCTGAGTCCTCTCTAAGGAGAGCTCAGGTGCTGGTTCTGGTGCTTTCCTTTTCTTTGACCGGGGCTCTTGGGCCATTGTCGGGTTGTCATTCCTTTGCCAAGTGAAAGGAGCGAACAAATTCCTTTGGTCATCTTGATTTTCTACAGCATGTTGCTCTAAAATCTCAATTAGAGCATCCTTATCTTTTAGTAGTTGTTGTATTTTGGTACACTCCACATTGAGAATGCGGTACTTGTTCTTCCAAGACCTCCTCTCCTGTTGAACTTTGTTGAGAGTAACCTGAAGTTTTTCCGTTTCAGTCATGAAGTACATGATAGATTCCCTTGGCGGAAGAACTCCGTGACGAGGATAAGGCATCTTTAGCTTGAGAGCTCTAGTTTGTACCTAGTGGAGATAAGGCTCCACCGAGACACAATTCGGTTTTCCTAGAGACTCCCGTCCTTTCATATGAACATGTTTCCAAGCGTGCACTATTTCCATCTTTAGTGCCCTGTCATTTTCTCCTTCCTTGAAGAAAAGACCTTCTAGATGAGCATTACGCGGGACATGCCTCATCGGGTATCCAAATTGGCGACGAACTAAGACTGGATGGTAATTGATCCCTCCCTTAGTTCCTATGAGGGGTACGTTGGGGAAGTTTCCACAACGGTCAATGATTCTGATCCCGTCATAGATTCGATTGTACCAATCGATGTCAGAGTTGATAAGAGACATGATTTTCTGCGACCAACGTAAGGCACTCTTATGATCCTAAAAAGCGGCAGACTTAGGTAAATGGGAGATAAACCATTTATATAGCAGGGGTACACAGCACGTGATCATTCCTCCGCTGTATAAATTCCTTAAGTGTACAGAATGGTATGCATCTGCAAGCAAGGTTGGTATGGCATTTCCAATGAGAAAAACCTTAATGGCGTTGATATCGACGAAATTATCAATGTTCGGAAACAAAAATAACCCGTAGGTGAGCAAAACAAATATGCTCTCGAAAGCAGTCACGTTCCCTATACTAGCAAAGTATAGAGCCTTCTTTACCAGAAACTTGGCTAGTAAACCTGGGATTCCTCCCTTGGTGGTCAGGTGAGTCCTGACTTCTTATTCGTCCAAATAAATTGCTTTTGCAATGGTCTGATCCTTTGGAATTTCTTCCAGTCCAGAAAAGGGAGCTTGATCAGTAATGGGTAGATCAATCAGATGAGAATACTCCTCCAGCGTTTGTGCGAGCTGGTAATCCGGGAATGTGAAACAGTGATAGACCGGATCGTAAAACTGAACGAGTGCCTCCAAGATTCCTTCAATTACATGGACCCTTAACAGAGGTAGCAGACCTCCGTACCAGGCTCTGAAAGCGTCAAGGTTAGTGATCATCCTTGCTAATCCTCTCAAATCCCCTAGTTTTGGAACCTTGAAGGTATACTTGTGAGTTTTCCTTCTACCGAAATCCATTAGCGCAATCTCCTTTCTTTGATATTTGCAATCATTGTCTTAGTTTAATTTGAAAAAGAGAGACTAGAAGAGAAGATTTTCTTTGCTTAATGTTTTTTTTAAATGAATGCATGAATGCAGCACACAAAAACATAGAAAAAACATGGGGTCAAAGGGTCGGTGTCATGAAGTCAAGGCTCTACCCATCCCAAAGGTTTATACTAGTGATTTTTGTACCTGTCTCTCAAAATCATTGATTCTTGTCGAGATAACATCAGCGGGCCGGGAACCGTGCTAGGTGATGTATTTTGAAGAATCTCAGAAGAGGGTTGTATCACGTGACAACTATTTCTGATAGCTTCTGAACTATTGAAAGAGGTTTTTCCTAGGTGTATACTCAATCTTTCCACATGCGGCATCACACGCATTCCCATTAGCAGAAAAATAAACACAGATATCAATTAGGAAAAGCAGTATATATTTGTCCTAATGTCCTAGACTTTTTAAGAGCTATGAATCCTATGATCCTAACAGAAAATGGCTCCCCGGCGGAGTCTCCATTCTGTGGTACCTTCCCAAATTAAAGGTTTTTGACCTAAGATCCTAGTGAGGGTCGATCCTAGCAATAATGACATTCCTCGATGAAACCGTCATTCGGTGATACCTTGTGAACCCAAGGACTCATCTTAAGAGAAGGTTTCAACCAGAGAGATAAGAGAGACAAGATTCCTTTGTTTGGCCCCACGGTGGGCGCCATTTTTCTTGTGAAATTGTTTAAACTTAAGGTTTCCTCCTAAGAGACAGGAGAAGAACAAGTCTCTCCCACTGTGGTCTCCAATTTTATGTAGCGCGATTTTTATGGTTTCGAATCACTATCGCTTTGGTACTACAGTTCGATTCATTTTTTATCCTATTAAAGCTGATGAAGGAAGGGAAATAGATGTCTCCAACTAACCCTGCTTGCAAACTGAGGTTAAACAATCAAAACTGTTGGTTAACAGATGCGGATTTAGTTCGTGGGCCTCTCTCTGCTTATTTTGTTCAGAACGAAATACCGGGATTGTTCATGGGGAATTTGTTGGGATCCTGTGCCAGATTGGATGGAGGTAGGGGACTTTGGGTTTTTTCTTTGATTAGTGTGCTCGCTAAGATTCTTTTTCAATCTTATGCCTACGTATTCCCGGGATAGGGAAATCAGAGCGATCGTAGTTCCTCCTATTCTATGGGAGGAAATGGTGTTTTGGTGTCTTGTTCAAAGCCCAAGACATGAAGCTAAAGGTGGTTTGTATCTTGTTCAAAGCCCAAGATGTGAAGCTGAAGGGTCTATTTATATCTTGTTCGAAGCCCAAGATGTGAAGCTAAAAGGGTGTTGACTTTAGAGAGAATTTGTCATCTCTAAAGGGGAATATTTGCCCTATTTGTCACAACTGTTGGGTGACTGATTATAAAGGAGAATTACTTTAACTGGGATATGTGAATCCAGCAATGCCATAATTTCCTTTATAGGGGATTTTCAACCTGAAGGAGAAGACTTTAACTCAGTTTAGAGCAATGTCATCTTTCCTTAGGAATTTCTCATGCTAAAAGAGGGACAGTGGCGTGGATGTAAATAATCCAGAGGCTCGCCACTTACAACAATTAGACGAGAAAAAGGAGTTATTGATGTTAGTATGATGTGACCAAAGCATGATTTGATGCTAAAAGGTTGATTGAATCAAACGGGGATTTTTTTATACAAAGCCTAAGAGGAGGCTATTGACCCAACAAGAGGATGTTTTTGTGTCTCGTACGAAGCTCGAGATAGAGGCTAAAAGGGTTGACTCAACAAGAGAGTGTTTTTATATGTGTCTTGTACGAAGCCCAAGACGGAGGGTAAAAGGGTTTGACTCAACAAGAGAGTCTTTTATACTCACCAAGAGAGTGATTTGTATCTCGTACGAAGCCCGAGATAAAGGCTAAAAATGTTTGACTCAACAAGAGAGTCTTTTATACTCAACAAGAGAGTGATTTTGTATCTCGTACGAAGCCCGAGATGGAGGCTGCAAAGGTTTGCTCTGCTGGGGAGAATCATTGTACAAAGCCCAAGAGGAGGCTATGGTTACTGTTTCAGTTGAGTGACAGGTCCAGTATGTTGGTTAAAAGAGAAAATCAGTTCTTATATGGGTAATGTTGTACTCATGGATTTGGTCTGAGGACCGGGATTATTTCCTGTTCTTTAAGGAAATGGTGAATCCGAAGGGTATTGAGACTGCCCAAGTCTACGGGTGTTTTTTCCTATTTTTGAAAGGAACTTGAGAATGTCTTCGAGACTCAAGGAGATTAGACTGTCTAAGTCTAGAGTTTTATCTTTTGTACTCTGCTTAAGAGAGATCAAGAGACAGTATGTTCGTCGTAGGAAGATCTAGACTCTTTGAAAGACTATTCTATTAAGATGACTAATTTTTGTTCCTATACCTTTAAGAGGTCGTCGGGACAATTTGTACGAAGCCCAAGAGGAGGCGAGAAAAATTTTTAAGAAGACGAAGGGACAATTTGTACGAAGCCCAAGAGGAGGCTATCTTCCCGGAGGAAGAATCATTAAGCCTAAGAGGAGGCTGTGAAAACTTCTAAGAAGCCGACGGGTCCTTGTACAATTCCCAAGAGAAGGCGGGGATGCTTTCAGGAAGCCTGTGGGTCCTTGCACTAAGCCCAAGAGGAGGCTGATGAACAGTTCCAGAAGGGGTTTCACTTGGAACATTGGCCTTCTGTATATGAACTGTTCAAGGGGGGATTTCTTAGATCTAGTTATCTAAAATTGTTGTAAAAGAAAATTCTCATGGTTTAGGTTATGTTGAAATATCCGAGAGAACGTCGGATGTAAGGAGATGAGGTTTTGTCTAGTTCTAGACGTAGTTGCCGGGGAAACTCTAAATATCTATAATAGTATTACACAATCGATATGAGTTTATGAAAGAAGACTTACGGTGAAACAGCCCCACAATACAGTTATATACATATGAAAGCGGTAAATGAAAGTGGGTAAACACTTATTCGGTTGTAGAGCTTCCATGCTATTTGGTTAGTTGTTCAACAAAGAAATTGAAAATAACAGTATGTTACAAAATCAAAGGATAAAGTGCTTTGAAAGGAAAATTGGGGCTTACAGCTCAAGGAGAGGCCCAGGGTTTTATCAGTGATCGCACTGTCATTTTGTACAGGGACTTATACAAGTGACTGAGGCCCAAGAAAGGTTTTCTGTACAAGGGGATGGGTCTTACACTCTCTCAAGAGGCCCAAAAAATGATTGAAAGTGAACAAAGATGGGTCTTATAGCTCAAGGAGAAGCCCGGTGGTTAATTTTGAAAACGGCGACGATCGCGCCGAGGTTTTAAAAACCCCGTGGGTCTTATACAACGACTGAGGCCCAAAGGTTTTTGGTTTCAAAAGGGGATTGGGTCTTACACTCTATTAGAGGCCCAAAAATGGTTTTGAATGGGTCTTATAGCTCGAGGAGAGGCCCAGAAGGTTTGTTTTACACGGCCGATGATCGCGCCGAACTTTTGAAATACAACGGGACTTATACAACATTTGAGGCCCAAAATAGGTTTGTATTTACAAAGGATTGGGTCTTACACTCTATTAGAGGCCCAAAATGTTATTTAAAAGGTTTGATGAGGGTTGAATTAATCAAACCCCTAATTTGTTTCCAAAATGTATTTTAATTGAATAAAAAATTCAATTAAAATGATCAAAATTGTTTAACATGTGGAAAACAAATTGTGATCTTGGATTAATGTTTCAAAAATCATGTTTTGACCTACAAAATGATTAGAAATCATTAAAATTTACAAAATCAAGAAGGAAAAAATATTTTAAATGTCAAAAACAATTAAAATATTAATTCTTGGAAAAAATATCAATTATATAAAATAAATAATATTTTTGGGATTTTTTGGTAAAATAAAATATCTTAACATTTTTGTGAATTATTAAAAAAAGAATCAACTCAAAATCATTAAAACTAAGAGAGAAATTAATTTTTGAATCAATTAAATAAAATCACAAAATTCAAATATTCAAATATTTGAAAAAGGGCGCCAAGAACATGGCAAGAACACGCGCCCTTTCTCTGTTTCTGCACATTTGCGTTTTCTATCCAATCTCACTGAATACTTGATTATATCATGCAATCTACGTATCAATCTACTCGTTTCAACCTCACGATCATGTCTATGGTCTTTAATTTCATTTATTTTAAGCATGGAATAAGAAATCAAAGAGAAACCTCAAGAACCCTAAATTCTGCATGAAGGTTCAGAAATTCCATACACGATTCATACAAAGCAATTGATTGAGGGTAAACACTCTATGCATGATTATGAACATATGGCCAAATTATTGTGCAGCAAAAAATGCATGGATCATAGAGTTAGAAGAGCTCATGCTCACCTCTTGCAGCTGGTGATCGTGTTTTGGGTTAGAGGTGTTACAACTAGGTTCCAATGATCTGGATAGCTTCCCTAGGTGCCATGGAGTGTGTCTGGATGCTTGGAATGGATTGAAATGATATGGAACTTGAGATGGTACCCCAACTGCAAATCTGTCAAAGGCTTGAGCAATTGGCTAGTGATTTTGTGATTTTGGTGTTCCAGATATTATGTGAGTGTTTGGATCACTTCTATATGATGTTTATGAGGTGTGTGTGTGTGATTGGTTTGGTTGGAGTTGCTCTCAAACTCAAAACCCGATAGTGACTTGCTTTGGAAGGCAAATTTGGAAGTGAGAAGGTGATTTTGAGGAAAGCATCTGTTTGATGGCTTTGGTGTACTCAAACTGAGCATAAATGAGCTCTATTTATAGTAGAACAAGTTTGTTTTGCAAGGAATAGTGAATGGAAACTTCTGCAAAGGTTTGGCCAATGTTGAGCAATGAGAATCAAAGTCTCCTCTAGCCATTGACTAGAGGTTAGGGCACGAGGCTGTGGTTCCCTAGTTGTTGGATTATTCTTGACTGAATTCAGTTGCAAATGTGTCAGTCCATGCCACCTTGGTGCATCCATTAAATGCTCCAATCCAAAATTGGAGTCTTGTCCCTCTTTTAGGGATTTCTAGGTTTGGCATGCTACTTCTTGTTCCAAAGACTTTGGAGGCTTGGATCAGTGTTTGTTCCCTTTAGATTTGATCCTCAGATGTGTCCAAAGTGATGAAAAGGCTTGGAATTATCTGACTTTGCTAAATCGATCAAAAGTGCAAAATTCTGCGTAGCCTTGGCAGTTTTCAGCAAGGCATATTGTCATTGTCATATCTCATGGCTCAAGTGGAATTTGATGGGGTTCTTGGCCATTTTGGAAAGCCCTCATATGATACAATAACTGTTTGATCATAATTGGTTTTGATACATTTTGGATCCAAGTGAAAAATGCCCCTACATTTGGAAAAAAGTGAAGGCAAATTCTGACTTAGTGAAAATTTCACTAAGTGTTGGAAAAAAGTGACATTTTCACTTTTTGTGATTTTGATCAATCCATAACTCAAAATCCATGATGAATTGGAATGAGGTGTAGTTGAAGCTTTTGTAGAGGGTAATGAGAGCTACAAATCTAGCTTTGGATGGGAATAAATGGCCTTGTGGTTTAGGAGTTATGATCCTCCAAAGTTGGTACCCTAGCCACTTTGTTCCATAACTTAGAAAAATTTCTAAGTTTTTTATGGTTACCCCTTTTACAAGTTATCCCACTTTTCTTGATTTTTCTTGATGAATGATGATTCCAATTATACATTAATAATAACATCATTTTGGGGTCAAAGAACCATAATTGTGAAAAATCTCAAAAAGTCAAAGTTTGACTTTTGTGCACAGTTGACTTTTTGTCAGATGAATTCCAAACTGTGCGATCCTCTATGAAATCAAGTCCTTGACCTAAATCAAACTTGATGGATTGATTTCATAGGTGTTATAGGGTGTATTGAATCATGTCCTAGGGTTTGGGAGCATGTCCTGGTCAAAAGTCAAAGATATAGTTGACTTTTCTCGAGAAACCCTAACTGTGGTTCAGATGAAATTAAAACTTGTTGCTCAAGCTTCTTGGCTCAATCCATTGTTACAAATGGGCCAATGTGGTGTGTTAGGGACCCTCAAATCATCTCTTGAGGTCTTGGCTCGTGATTTGTCCCAAAAGTCAACTTCGGGGTGAATTAGGTCAAGAAACCCTAATTCCTGATTTTTTTTATGAATGCATCCCCTGAGGCTAAATTGACTTGATGATTGGGTTCATGAGATCCCTTGGAGCATCATAGTTTATTATTTGAAGCATTGGCTCATGCCCAGAGGAAAATTTCCATCTGGAGGCCCTGGTCGACCAAACCCTAATTTGGTGACACTGACGATCTTAAGGCTTGATCCACCTAGAAGGGAGAAGCCTTGTGCTTAATCCTTGAAGTGGGAGTCCTCTGGATCCTTTGTGGATGTTTGAGAGGCTAGAAAAATTGAAGATCATGTCATTTCTTAATTGATCCTTTGTCTAAGAGCTCTAAGAGGGCTTGAAACCCTAAGCCTGATTGTAGTGGATGCTCACCCATCTTTGGGGAGACTAATGGTTCATCCATATGGTGATGATGATTTGCACAATGATGGGAAATCTTAGTGGTCAAAATTTGGGGTATGACATAAACCAAGCCATGGGATCATTACTCAGGACATTCCGAAGATATCCAACATAATGATGAATTTGCAAAGACTGCAAGACTAGAGTTCATCAACTATGCTTTTCCCGTGGTCAACGTCATCGAGGAAGATAACTCGACCACTTCCACAGAAGTATGGGACACCTTAGGACAACCGAGTGGCAAGTACGACTTCTTAGTCAAGTACACCACTCCTAAAAACTCTCACATTAGATACGAGGACATCCAGCCAACTGGATCGGGAGATCCTCTTGAGAGTGAAAACATTAAGGAAGATACAACAGAAGAGTTCGTTTACGACAACTCTACATGGGAGGAAGACTCCAACGATCCTGCTCCGCCAGAAATCAGTGTTTTTTCTGAGGACAAACCAAGAAAGTAGGTACCAGACTTTTTGATTCACCGAGGAGTTCGTCACCAATGGGTTGCTGTCGATGTCCCGAAAGTCGTCCATAAGTCTAAGTAATTGTCGTCTTTGTTTTAAACCATTCATCTTTCCCAGGTGAAACAGATGTTTTTATAGGGCTCACTTTCTGTAATTGTCCCTCTTCGCTTTGCCCAGAGCAACAGAGTTTTGTTTTATAGGGTTGTGTTTCAGGAATCGACAAAATCATAAATAAACAATGTCATTCTGTAACTTCCGCAGTTATTGTTGTTTTCACTTTTCATTTTTTCAGAAAATGGTAATCCTAAAACAACCCAAAATAAAATAAACAAGCATTTTTCAGAAAATACACAGCACACACACTTGCATTCTCTCTATCTCTTCTAAAAACGAATCATCACGTAATGCAGATTGCTTGTTTTAAACCCCTTTGAAACATACGATCAAATGCCTTCTCCCAACTTTGAATTCTCGGTATTTAAAGCAGAAGAAGAAGAGGACAAAGAAATTCCAGAGGAGATCTCCCGATTACTCAGACAAGAGGAAAAGTCCATTGAGCCTCACAAGGAGCAGTTTGAAACAGTTAATTTGGGTTTAGAAAAAGAAAGGAATGAAGTTAAGATTGGGGAACTGCTGAGTACAACTGTTAAAGAAGACTTGATAAGACTTCTCAAAAAGTTTCCAGATGTATTTGCTTGGTCCTATCAGGACATGCCAGGGTTGGATACCAGCATCTTGGAACATCATTTACCGTTAAAATCAGATTGTCTGCTGATAAAACAAAGGTTGTGAAGGACTCACCCGGATATGGCAATAAAGATTAAAGAGAAAGTGCAGAAACAGATTGACGCAGGTTTCCTTGCCACCTCAGAATATCCTCAATGGCTAGCTAACATAGTGTCAGTTCCGAAAAAGGATGGAAAAGTCAGAATGTGTGTAGACTACAAGGATCTGAACAAAGCAAGTCCAAAGGACGACTTCCCCTTACCACACATTGACATGCTGGTAGACAGTACATCAAAGTTCAAAGTTTTCTCCTTCATGGATGGATTCTCGGGCTATAATCAAATAAAAATGGCGCCGAAAGATATGGAGAAAAATTCATTCATCACCCCATGGGGCACCTTTTGTTACAAGGTAATGGCGTTCGGTTTAAAGAACGTCGGGGCAACCTATCAAAGAGCCATGACGACTTTGTTTCACGACATGATGCATAAAGAAATCAAAGTGTAAGTCGATGACATGATCGCCAAGTCCAAAATAGAAGAAGAGCATGTGACACACCTGTCAAAGTTATTTGAGCGCCTGCGAAAGTACAAACTCCGTTTGAATCCTAACAAATGCACGTCCGATGTTTGCTCAAGAAAACTCTTAGGGTTCATCGTCAGCCAGAAAGGAATCGAGGTCGGTCCTGACAAGGTCAAGGCCATTCAAGAAATGCCTTCACCAAAGACCGAAAAACAAGTCAGAGGATTTTTGGGACGTCTGAACTACATTTCAAGGTTCATATTTCTCATGACCGCGATATGCGCGCCAATCTTCAAACTACTCAGAAAGAATCAAACCTGTGTATGGATAGAGGACGTCTAAAAAGCTTTCGACAATATCATATAATATTTGTTGAATCCACCAATTCTATCACCATCAGTGGAAGGAAGACCACTGATCATCTACCTGATAGTCTTGGAAGACTCCATGGGTTGTGTACTTGGCCAACAAGACGAAACCAAGAGAAAAGAGTCTTCCATTTACTATTTAAGCAAGAAATTCACCGACTGTGAAACTCGATACACTATGCTCGAGAAAACTTGTTGTGCTTTGGCTTGGGCAGCCAAACGTCTTCGCCAGTACATGATTTGTCACACTACTTAGTTAATCTTCGAAATGGATCCGATCAAGTACGTCTTTGAAAAACCTGCTCTCACGGGAAGGATTGCCTGTTGGCAAATGTTATTATTAGAATACGACATCGAGTACCATGCTCAAAAAGCCGTCAAATGGAGTATTTTAGCCGATCATTTGGCTCATCAACCGATCGACTATCAGGAATCAGTTGGATTTGACTTCCCAGACGTAGATGTCACGTATTTGAAAATAAAGGATTGTGATGAACCGCTACCCAGTGAAGGGCTAGAACCAGATTCCCAATGGGGACTAGTTTTTGACGGAGCTGTCAACAATTATGGAAACGGAATTGGGCCAATCATCGTAACACCTCAGGGTACCGATATTCCTTTCACTACCAGACTGACGTTCAAGTGCACGAACAACAAGGCTGAATACGAAGCTTGTATCATGGGTCTCGAAGAAGCAATTGACTTAAGGATTAAGAACTTGGACGTATATGGAGACTCTTCCCTAGTTACCAGTCAGACCAAAGGAGATTAGAACACATACCAATCAGGGTTGATTCCTTAAAAAGATTACGCGAGAAGGTTGTTACCATTCTTCAACAGAATAGAGTTTCATCACATCCCTCGTGAAGAAAACCACATGGCTGATGCACTAGCCACTCTCTCTTCCATGATTAGTGTAGGTCAACGAAACGACGTACCTAAGATTGACATAATACGCCTTAAAAGGCCTGCTTACATTTTCATAATTGAAGCAGTCGTAGACGACAAACCTTGGTATCATGATATCAAGTGCTTCCTTCAAAGACAAGAATACCCACCTGAGGCATCAAGAAAAGATAGGAAAAGTCTCAGAAGACTGGCAGACAACTTCTTTCTAAACGGTGATGCACTCTATAAAAGAAACTTCGATATGGTTTTGATCAGATGCGTAGACAGACCAGAAGCAAACATGTTGATGAAGGAGATTCACGAAGGATACTTTGGCACTCATGCCAACGAACACGCAATGGCGAGAAAAATTCTAAGAGCAGGGTACTATTGGCTGACAATGGAATCCGATTGCTACAAGTACATGAAAAAGTGTCACAAGTGTCAGATATACGCTGACAAAATCCATGTACCGCCAATGCATCTCAAAGTTATTTCTTCTCCATGGCCTTTTTCCATATGGGGAATCGACATGATTGGCATGATTGAACCCAAAGCTTCAAACGGACATCGGTTCATCCTAGTAGCCATTGACTACTTCACCAAGTGGGTCGGAGCAGCGTCATACACCAATGTAACCAGACAAGTGGTAGTTCGCTTCATCAAAAACAATCACATCTGCCGTTATGGTATTCCAAGCCAGATCATTACTGACAATGGATCCAACTTGAACAACAAAATGATGAAAGAGTTTTGCGTTGAGTTCAAGATCGAACACCATAACTCATCTCCCTACCGACCCAAGATGAACGGAGCGGTAGAAGCGACTAACAAGAACATTAAGAAAATTGTTCAAAAGATGGTTGTAACCTACAAAAACTAGCATGAAATGCTACCCTTTGCTCTTCACGGTTATCGCACATCTGTCCGTACTTCAACATGGGCAACCCCTTTCTCTCTAGTATATGGCATGGAAGCAGTGCTTCCCATAGAAGTAGAGATCCCATCAATTAGGATATTGATGGAAGCTAAGCTAACAGAAGCTGAATGGTATCAAAGTCGACACGATGAACTGAACCTTATCGAAGAAAAGAGAATGACAGCTCTATGCCATGGTCAGTTGTATCAGCAAAGAATGAAGAGAGCGTTTGACAAAAAGGCCCGACCCCGTGTCTTTAGGAAAGGAGACCTCGTGCTCAAGAAGATACAATCATTTCTCACTGATTCTCGGGGAAAATGGACTCCGAATTATGATGTCCCCTACGTGGTCAAGAAAACCTTCTCAGATGGTGCCTTGAGACTCGCAACCATGGATGGAGAGGAGTTTATCTACCCCACGAATGTTGATGTAGTCAAGAAATACTTCGCCTAAATAAAAAAGAAAAAAAAACGTCTCGGTGGATTGAAAACCCGAAAGGGCGGTCCAGGCAAAAATTATAGACATAAGCAAAAGAAATCATCCCAATGGATTGGAAACCTGACAAAATAATCCAGGCAAAAGTCAGGGATTCATGGCAAGTAACTACGCCTGACAAAGTCCAGATCCCCAGCGGTGGCGCCATCCATCAGGAAAACTTCAGTCAAGGTCATCTTCGACCAAAGCTCAGGATGTCCAGAATTCAAAGTTGGTAGAAGGATAGCGGTCGTTATGTTTCAATGTAGCCCTTTTCTCTTAAAATTACCATTTTCTAAACTTTGTAAATACTCTATGGGATCACACATTTGGCTGACTTCCATCCTATCAATAAAATTTGAGCCCTAGTGCTTTTGTTTGCAATTCTCATCTGTTTTTGCTTCACAGAATGACATTTTTAACATGATTAACAATTCTTGAAACGAAACAAAAATGAATTTAAACTTTCAAAATTTTATCCTGCTTTTAAAATAAAGATGGCAATTTTTTTTAACTGCTGAACGCAAAAAGAACATCGATAGCCTCCCCGAAAGTGATTAAACTTTAAAGTAAAGAATCAAAGTACTCCTTCTAAACCAGTACACCTGAATGGAGGATCAATTATTTCAGATGTAATGTCTCATCTGATATTCCCGACAGAGTTGTTACCTCTTAAGACCGATCGACGATTCTCTTCCCCCTACAGGATTCATTCCTCTCCTAAGCAAGGCAGGATTGCTATCTTGAACCGATGCTTTTCATCCCCCGCAGTGGCCAAGTATCCAGTCGTGTTCATCCACTAGTCTGTATGTCACGTCTATTTTGTCAGCATAAACATATATACATCATGCATAATTGATTCATATTCATATTCATATTGCATTACTATCACTCTGGTCAGTCTTATTTCCAAGTGATAAAGTCCTCTTGTCAGTCAAGTTGTCAGTCCTTTCCTCATCAGGAAATGTATCGTCTGAGCAATTTTCCCCAGTTTATTTCTGGATTGGAGCCCGTCCTCGACAACTTTGATAACTTGAACCCCTGAAAAACAAGAAGACAGTCGACAGACACTTTTTGGAACATCACTCTTCACCAGTGAAGATGATATTTTCTCTTTCCCGGATTAAGGAAAATCCCAGAGAAAGACTCTTAACCGAAGACTCTCAACAACACATCGGTTTTTCTCCCAAGAAATTTGATGTTAATGAAGTCATCAGCACCTCAAAATTGGATCACATCACATGGCATCTCTTCGAAATAATCTCAAAGAAAAGCATGATGTAGTATCCCTAAGCAAAAAGCAGTCTCTCAAGAGACTTGTTTTCCCCCAGTAGAATCAGCAAATGGCATCTCCAACAGAGAAGTTTGCACGCCTCTACAGCTCAAACAAATGGGTTGCCCCAGCAAGTCTGGCCTCAAACCTTTTCCCATCAAATGGCGTCTCCCCAGTAAAACTCGGTGGGAAGTTTGATGAAGACCGTAACACATAGCGTTCCTTGTCAAGGAAGGAACTCGACAAGAAGAAATTTAGACCAGTTCCGTGGCTAAAATCCAGGATTGAGGGGAAGTTTATTTCAGAAACTGAGACTAGTTCCGTGGCTAAAAACCAGGATCCAGGGAAGTTTATTGCAGAAACTGAGATCAGTTCCTTGGCGGAAGACCAGGATCGAGGGGAAGTTTATTTCAAAAGAAACTTAGACCAATTCCGTGGTTGAAGACCAAGATCGAGGGGAGGTTTTACACTTTTCTAAATAACATGGCTTAGAAAAAGAAGATGGATGAGCAAACTGCCATTCATAACCACGGTCAAAATTTCGGGTATTCTGATATTTAATCCTCTTGCACCCTGAATGTTCGAATATCTTCGCCATTCACACCTTCGGGTCCAAGAAGATTAAATAGGGGCATCTGTCATACCCCAAATTTTGACCACAAGATTTCCCATCATTGTGAGAATCATTGTCACAACTTCGATGTACCATCATGCCTCATCAATCTCCTCAAAGATGGTGGAGCATTCACCATAATCAAGAATTAGGGTTTCCATCCCTCTCTGAACATTTGGACAAAAGATCAATCAAGAAATGACATGATCTTCAACTTGTCTAACCCCTCAAACATCCACAAAGGATCACGAGGACTCTCACATCAAGAATCAAGCACAAAGTTGTGGCATTACAAGTGGTTTGAGCCTCTAAACACCCGACGTCACCAAATTAGGGTTTTGGACGACTGGGACCTCCAAAGTGAAATTTTCATAGGGGATTGAGCCAA
Source organism: Lathyrus tuberosus (assembly GCA_022829125.1). Taxonomy (NCBI): domain Eukaryota; kingdom Viridiplantae; phylum Streptophyta; class Magnoliopsida; order Fabales; family Fabaceae; genus Lathyrus; species Lathyrus tuberosus. The sequence continues at coordinate 5,612,267 of JALAZF010000020.1, read as the reverse complement.
GGCTTCAAAATATGACTCAATATGTTAAAAATAACCCTAGGAGTCCCTTTGAAAAGTTAAATCACCCTCAGAGAGTGCATTCCTCAAAAGTCGAGAATTAGGGTTTCTCTACAACAAACCGCTTCAGAGCCAAAAGTCAAAACATGACTTTTTTTGACAAAAATGATCCTTATGATTTATATTATCATAAAATATGATCTATAATGTCATTTGAACAAGAATTTATCAAGAAATCATGATAACTTGCAAAAGGGGTAATCTTGAAAAACTGAAAATTTTTCTAAGTTACTAAATTTGAATGGTTTTGGTGCCAACTTCCAAGGACCATAACTTTTGATCCAAGCAGCCATTTTAAGTGATCCAAAGCCTGATTTGTAGGTCTTCCTACATTCTACAAAAGCTTAAACTACCTAAAACTCCAATTCTTCATAGATTTTTAGTTATGGATGGATCAAAGTGGTAACAAAATCAAAGATTAAACACTTAGTGGAAACTGCCTAAGTTTTCAGCTTTGAACATCAATGTTCATAAGGATTTTTCAGTTGGATTCAAATAGTTTCAAGACAAACTATGATCACATATGGATTGTGTCATGTTAGGGCTTTCTAAAAAGCATTATATCTTTCCATAACTCCATCTGAGCAAGGAGATATGATCCTCCCAAATGGCACTTTCCAACTGTCATGTACAAGGCAATTTTGTGCACTTTTGCTCGAGCTGGACAAATTGTGCAATCTTAAGCCTTTTCACACTTCTGAAAACATGTAAGGATCTTATCCAAGCAAGTACCTCTGATCCACAAGCCTTGCAAGTCAAGACACCACCCCTTTTGGCATGTGGAATTCAATGTTTCAAATCCAAAAACTCCAATTTTGTTTCAAAGCATTCAAGAGGTGCATTGAGGTGGCATGGACTGAGTCTTTAATCACTGAATGAGTCAAGCCTTATCCCTGCAACAGAAGACCATATGCCTGTGCTCTAACCTCAAGTCAATGATCATGGAAGACTAGAATTCCTTTATGCAACCATTGGCCACAAACCTGTACCAGTTGCCATTCACTATTACTTGCAAAACAAACTTGCTCTGCTATAAATAGAGCTCATTTGTGATTAGTTTGAGTACACCAAAGCACCCAAATGGATGCTTTCCTCAAAATCTCTCTTTCACTCTAAAAAACACCTTCTCTTGCAAGTCACTATAGGGTTTTGCATTTGAGAACAATTATGTCCAAACCAATGATGCAAACACCTCACATACATCATATGTAAGTGATTCAAACACATAAACAACATCTGAAACATCAGAATCATAAAGTGGTATCCCATTTGCTCAAGTTCAAGAACCTGCCGCAGAAGGATTCGAGCTGGTCAGACCAAGAAGTTTCCAACCACTCCAAGCATTTAAACACGTTCCTTGACACCTAAGGAAGCTGTCCAGATCATTAGAACACATCTGTAACATCTCCATCATCAAGCTCAATCACCAGCTGCAAAAGGTAAGCCTGAAGCCTTCAAACTCCATATTCCATGCATCATAAATGAATTTTTTAGTTACCATCTTGTTCCTGCATGTATGTAGAGTAATAACCCTCAATCAATTGCCATGAATCAATCGTGTATAGAATTTCATTGTGTTCATGCTGAAATTAGGGTTCTTGAGGTTATCCTTTGATTTCTCACACCATACTCAATATTAATGCAATTAATCTATATGGGTGTGATCCTTATTCAAAAACGAACAAGATTGGTGTTTGAATCATGCAAAATCATTGAGTAATCAGAGAGAAAAGTGAGAAAACGCAAATCATCCATGGCGCGGTCACGAGGAAGAAAAAAGTGACCGTTGGCGCCATTTTTCAAATTTTTAAATATTTGAAATTTTGATATTTTATTTAAATTATTTCAAAAATTAATTTCTCTCTCATTTTTTATCATTTTTTATTGGTTCTTTTTTTTAAAAGTCACAAAAATGTTAAATTATTTTATTTTACAAAAAATCCAATTTATATTATTTATTTAATATACTTAGAATTTTTGTAATTTATTTCATTTTATTTGTTTTTTAACATTTTAAAATAAAATTTCCACTTTGATTTTTCAACTTCAATTGAATTTCAAGCTTTCATGTGATTAAACATGAGTTTAAAAAATATTTTTCAAAGTTGACACATTGTTTTTGAATATATTTGATATTTTATATCATTTTTATTTAATTTCCTTTGAAAATTATATCTTTTAAATTCAAAATTAGGGTTTTCTCTTAATTTTGATTTTTCAAACATTTTTCAAAACACTTTTGGGCCTCTTAATAGAGTGTAAGTCCCATCCATTTGTAAATAAATAATTTTTTGGGTCTCAGTCGTTGTATAAGTCCCGATACGATTTCAAAAAATCACGGCGCGATCGCCACTTTTCAAACAAAACCTTTTTGGGCCTCCCTTGTGTTGTAAGTCCCATCTTGCTTCTTTTTCAAACACTTTTGGGCCTCTAATAGAGTGTAAGACCCAATCCCTCTTTGTAAAAAAACCCTTTTTAGGCCTCAGCCATTGTATAAGTCCCAGTACAGTTTTCAAAATAACGGTGCGATCGTTGTTTTTTCATCTGGGCCTCTCCTTGAGTTGTAAGCCCCATCTATTGTACAAAAATAAACTATGGGTCTCTAATAGAGTGTAAGACCCACCTCTTTGTAAATACAATAACTTTGGGCCTCAGTCATTTGTATAAGTCCCTTTGTGATTTTCAAACTACGACGCATTCGTCGCCTTTTCAAAAGAATTCATCTGGGCCTCTCCTTAAGTATAAGCCCCACACTTCTCTTAAAACAACTTTCTTTGTTTAATTTAGATTCAAATTCATCGTTGTTATCAAAACTTTCTTTAATTTCTTGAACAACTAACCATATTGCTGTAGTGCTGGAAGCTTGCTCACCTGTAAGTTCTATCAGATTTCTTTTAAATACTTGCTCATATATATATATATATATATATATATATATATATATATATGCCTGTAAATCTTGCTTAAAATTTTTCCTGGCAATTAGGTCTAGAATTTAGATAAAGCCAGTGGTCACTCTTTCAACACAGTCAAAACTAGTTCCCCATAGAAAATTCCAGATACAGTCTTGCCTCCTCTTGGGCTTATACAATATGGAACAGAGAAATGCACTATTCCCGGTGAAAATTTTTTCAATACTGTCACAATTAGAAATTTGTCAAGAAGTTCATTTCCCCATAGAGGATTAATTCCTGGTGAAACCTCTCTTGAATTTCTTCAAACCCTAGAACTGTTCACTACAGAAAGGATTAATTCCCAGTGAAACCTTTCTGGAATTTTTCTTAAGTTTGGACCCACAGGCTTCCTAAAAGCATCCCCAGCCTCCTCTTGGGCTTTGTACAAGGACCCTCAGGCTTCTTAAAAGTTCTCATGCCTCCTCTTGGGCATAGTACAAGGACCCAAAGACCTCATATAGGTATAAGACAGAACCTAGTCATCAGTTGCTAGAGTAGTCCTTTCAAAAGTCAAAACATCAGACCAACTTAGGGTTGATTCTCATCCCTTAAATGTCAGCCTCCTCTTGGGCATCATAAAAAGACAAACTTCTTCATACCAATAGACTTGGAAAGTCTCATGTCCTCTTGGATATCAAAGAAATCCTCAAGTTTCCCAAAAACACAGGAAATACCCTGATCATTTCATCAACCACCAACAGAGTTAAAACCCTATAGGTTTCAAAACTCAATCTTTAAACTCTCACTTCAAAAATCCCCAGCTAGGGTCAAATCACCATCCATAAACCTCACTCAGAACCTCATGGTCTCTAATATTCTCAACTCCTCTACAATCCTCAGCAAGATTTGATTCCCCAATTTGGACCTGCCTCTGGATCCGAATGATCCTCAGCAGAAGCTAGTCTCCTCTTAGGCTTCATATAAGAAATTACTCAACCAGCCTCCTCTTAGGCTTTGTATAATGATCATCCTCAACAACTTTAGCCTCAATCTTGGGCTTTGTACAAGACACCCCAATAAAAATTCCCCAGTGGAGTCATCTTTCTTTCAGCCTCAATCTTGGGCTTTGTACAAGACACATATAAATATTCTCCAGCCGAGTCAGTTAAAACCTTTTAGCCTCAATCTTGGTCTTTGTATAAGATAGATAAAAACACTCTCTGGTTGAGTCAGTATCTTTAGCCTCAATCTTGGGCTTTGTATAACACCCAAAATTCCCCCGAATAATTTAATCAAAAAATCAGAGTAAAATGAAACAACTCGGAATAAAAGGGTATTACTTTCAACAAGAACTTGCTCATAAATAAAACATGTAACATATGATAAATATTAATACAACTTTAATTCAAAAATCATCTTTATTACACAGCAGAAATTCTTCATTGCGATCAACAAAATATAACGGCTTCAATTAATCAAAACTAGTTTTCATATCATAAACAACTAATAATTCTTTAACATATAAAATATCTAAAATTCTGGTACATGTGCAGAATTCAGATGTCCTAGAACATGCCGTTCGACATCTGGTCTGACATGATCACAAAGGGCAAGGTATATTGCAATAATCATGGTACTGAAAAGATAAGAGCAAGACACACAAAATTGTTAACCCAGTTCGGTCGAACACACCTACTCTGGGCGCTACCAAGCCAGGGATGAAGCCCATTATCAGTAGTATCAATTCAAAGCTAAACTACTCGTTTACAGCTTATCACTTAATCACTACCCAATGACTCTTCTACCTAGATCCTCTCTAGACATGAGAAACCCTTCTCACTCCCAATCATCGCAATGATGTCTAGCAGATGACATCTCAGCCACTGCATCAACAGCCCTTCGCCTATATTCTGATTACACAAATAGACATGAAACCATACTCCTATGACACATCAACATCTGATGAGTACAAAACTTAGCTAAGTCTGATGCCAAACTCCACCGTTTGTTAGCTTTTTCCCTTAACTAAGACCACAACTTGGAGTTGCTTCAAAGCTTCCTCCAAGAACAAGACGTACTGCCTCTTACCTACAGGTTTTGAGGAATACGGGTAACCTTCCCACAAGTCGGGAGGTTTACCTAGACAGAACCCTAGACTTCTACATCTTGAGCCGTGTCTTCCAAGGTTACAAACCCTTCTATTTATAACCTGTACCCAACTGGATTTGGGCTTCAAATCACAATAAAACTGATGTTAAAAATCTGCAATAACTTCTGCACCAAAATAGGTCTTCAATCAAATCTTTCCTAAATTATCTCCATAATTTAGAAAGTCATTATTCTTCTTGATTCTGACTTGAATCTTCCAGACCAAACAAAACAGCGCCACATAGGATAACATAATATTCCCAAAATATTCTGCATCTGTTAAATCATAACAGAATTTAACTGCCCAGCTCAGGACAGGCGCGATGTCAAATGATTCAGCATAGGACATCTTATCCGACATGTTGAATGCAGTAAATTAGAACATCTTGATTAATCATCACATGACAGCAAAACAGCAACACCTTAAAACAACCATGCACTCATATCAGCTTAGTGCAGCACAACATGTCAAGACATCACACTTGATATCTCCACAACCTGCAACTAATCTAATATGGCAGTGACATAAAGCTATCATATAGGTTTTAACAAAATTTAGCCAACACACATACTGCATAGCTGCAGAACTAACAAACTCCCCCTTTGGCAAATTTTGGCTAAAACTATCATATCATATCAAATATATCAGCAGCAGAAGATAGTCACACACATTAGTAGCAGATAAAACAATTATCAGCACTGCACCACCTACACAAGTAGATCAGCACTCAATCTTCATCTGCACACATACACAACCTCACACGGTAGCAACTCCACAACAACATTTACCAACTAGCTCACCACTCACACTAGCAATCACAAATAAATGTTAGAACATTATATGGGACATCAGATATCAGCACATTATGCAATCACACACTCTCCCCCTTATTAGCCATATTTGACAAAGCAATAGCACATAACCTTTGAATAACACAACCAGCTCCCCCTCAAGGAAACAACCAAGGACACTTACTTCTCCCCCTGACGTGGATAACTAGTGCACCTGAATGGAAAACATAAGACGCATTTTCATGTCTTCAAGAGCTCACTCCCAGTCCAGCCACCTGCTGAAGCACATTCATTTTGGCACCACAATCCCTTCTGACAATAAACAACAGTCACTCACACATGAAGTTACAATTTGGCTATTCGTGAGGAACATAAGGATCACCATCCTCCTTCAAACAACCTGTTAGATAAAGATCAAGGTCACATAGATCCTCCAACTTTCCAAAGGCAGTCATTCCCTATCATATTATTCATCTTCAGACTTCCAATCAATCAATACCTGATCTACTTCATTCTCCATCCAAGGCAGACCTTCTACTTCATCATTCTCCTGTATGACTACGTAGACGCTCCTTAGGCACCAAGCTCCTGAACCAGACCACAATCATCCTTCACCAAGGAAATCCAACCTAGATAATGTTCCAACACCAAGTTAGAACATCTGCCACACACCAAGACATCATCACCATGATTCTTGATATGCTCCACCATCTGGACTTACTATAGCATAGTAATCCAAAGAACTAGAGAAATAAACTCTCATCCACCTTCAAGAAGAATAATTTCCTTGAGTCTTCAACTCATTACCCTTCTGCCCAAGAGTAACCTGTTCCAAGACAATCCTCAATAATAACCAGCTGCCACACTCTGATTATCTTGACTCTTCGAATCAACTTCTGAGATCAACCAAATGCCACAGTTTGATCACCTCATTCATGAATCCTCATATGAAAACAACCAAATGCCACATTTTGATCTTTTTCACGTTTGTCAGAACTCTCACAGAGATATCCTGATCCACCAAGGAAACTTGATCTTCAAGTCACATGTTCCAATTGCTCAATAGCAAACACACTTAGACTCCCTAAGCCATGGTCATGTAACATCTTCTCCTTCCTGCAGCTCCCGCAAACTGCCAAGAGAACGATCTTTTGAAACATCTTATTGTTCATTCCTGTAGATCACCCTATCATAAGCAGATGTGCCACATCACCAACTGAGACTTCTGATGTTAAGCTAGATGTCAGAACATTATGACATCCAACTGTTGAATTCAGCTCTTCCTTCTGCCACTCAAAAGAACCTCCTCCCTTTGCAGAAACAGATTTCCATGCTCTCATAGACTTGATTCAATAATCAAGTTTGAGTAGACAACCTTGTAAGTTCCTGGATTGGCTGGAATTTTGGTAAAACAACAAGGTGTTCAATGTTGATGTCATGGTGTTGATGTTGCAGCATTGAGTCTTAGTATTGGGTTGTACTAAGTTGTGACGGTTAACTATGTTTGATGTCATGGGCTTGATGTCATAACATTGCAATTAACACTGGGCTGTGTTAAGGTTGCTAGTTGCTGAAGTGGATGTCTGATGTCACATAGGTGATGTTTTAACATCAGACCTGCAGAACTTAAGCTAATGACAGCATGGGCTTGTTGTTATTAGGGTCGCGTATTAGCTGGAATTGTGGAGAGTGTTGACTCGTTGGATGAGAATATCTTGGGCTAGATACTTTCTGTTACATGGGAGATTTGATTGCAGGTTTGTTGGAGAATTAAAAGGTGGAAGATTTAAAAAGATTTTGGGGATAAAATCTGTTTTAAAAGATTCAGTTTTTAATTAACAAATCTGATCAAATATTGTGACAAATCCAATCCAAATTCAAGGAGCTATATAAAGCGCACAAGACCAAGGAAGAAGGTACAGAAAACAGATTGAAGATCAAGAGCTGGAGGCTTAGAGTCTAGGGTTTGTTTAGAGTACTTGTAATCACACTATTCTAGGTTGAATAGGTGTTGAATTTTCTGTCCTCTCTAGAAGTTGTGAAGCAATAGAGAGTTGTTGATTGATCGAAGCTAGGAAGCAAGATCAAGGGATCTCAAAGAGGTTGTTCTTTGAGTGTTTTAGGGGATTGAGTAGTGTTCTCATATCTAAGTGGTTTCTTAGGTAGAAAGTCACTAGTAGAGTATAAGTTTAGGAGATTGTCAACTGGTGTGTTGAGTCTGTAAATTATATCTACAAGCAGTGAATTTCATCCCTGGCTTGGTAGCCCCCAGACGTAGGTAGTTAGACCGAACTGGGTGAACAATTCCTTGTGTTTTCCTGTTGCTTATTCTGTCCATTATTGCAGAGTGTGTTGTTGTAACATCGCACCTTAACATCACACGTCTGGTACCAGAATTTCAATTGGTATCAGAGCAGGCATCCTGTCTGTCTCTGGGTAAGATCTAGGGAAGTTACTTTCTGGTGAAAGATGGACAAAGAGGTTGGAGGATTCGTCAACAGACCCCCTATCTTGGATGGCTCAAACTATGAGTATTGGAAGCCTAGAATGACTACTTTTTTAAAGTCATTAGACAGCAGAGCTTGGAAGGCTGTCATTAAAGAGTGGAAAGCTCCAGAGGTATGTGAGAAAGATGAGGCTGGCAAGGATAAAGAAGGCACCTCAAAGCCTAAGCCTGAAGAAGAATGGACCAAGGAAGAAGATGAGCTTGCCCTTGGGAATTCAAAAGCCCTAAATGCTATCTTCAATGGGGTTGACAAGAACATATTCAGGCTGATCAACTCATGTGAAATTGCTAAGGCTGCTTGGAATATTTTGAAGGCTACTCATGAAGGCACATCTAGAGTTAAGATGTCTAGACTTCAGCTTCTAACATCTAAGTTTGAAAGCTTGAAGATGAAGGAAGATGAGACTATTCATGACTTCCACATGAGTGTGCTTGAGCTGTCAAATGCATCCAGTGCTCTTGGTGAGAAGATGACAGAAGAGAAGCTGGTGAGAAAGATTCTTAGGTCCCTCCCTAAGAAGTATAAGATGAAGGTAACAGCCATTAAAGAATCTCAAGACATCAGCAAGATGAGAGTTGATGAGCTTATTGGATCTCTTCAAACATTTGAACTTGGGCTGAATGAGGAAGAACCAGAAAAGAAGCCTATGAGTATAGCTTTAGTCTCCACTCCTGCAGCAGCTAAAGATGATGAGTCCCAGGAGGATCTGCCTCAGGCTATAGTTATGTTGGGAAGGAAATTCAACAAAGTGTTCAAGAAGATGAACTATAACTACAGGCCTAATGTCAAGAACATCTCCCCTGACATCAGTAAGTCAAAAGAGAAAGATGAAGAGAAGACTGTCCAAGATAAAGGTGTTCAGTGCTTTGAATGTGAAGGGTGTGGACATGTCAAGAAAGAGTGTCCCACATTCTTGAAGAAGCAGAATAAGGGCTTGACAATTTCCTGGTCTGACTCTGACAGTGAAAGTGAAAGTGAGTCAGCAAAGCATGTTACAGCTTTGACAGGAATTGTTGAATCTGATGATGATAGTGATGGAGAAGTCACTTATGATGAGCTAGCTTTAACCTACAGAGAGCTGTGTTTTAAGAGTGCTGAAGTCTGTCAAGAAAACAAGTGCCACAAGCAACAGATAGCTCAGCTTGAGGATGATAAAGCTGAATTGGAGAAAGAAGTCCTATGTGTCAAAGCTCATCTTGAGCATATGACTAAAACTGTTAGAATGTTGAACAGTGGTACAGCCACTCTTGACAAGATACTCCAGTCAAAAAAAGTTGCTGGAGACAAAGCTGGGATCGGATATGTGGCCGAAGACAAAGGTACCTCAGAAGCAAGTACTTCAGGTTTAAAGAAGGAAGAGTCACAAACTGTGCCTCAACATCAGCCAAAGAGGCAGAATCTTACTCCCAAGGAAGCTGATGTTTCACGACCTAAGAAGATTGAGAAGAAGACTGGTCCTAATTAGAAGAGAAAGCAGCCACAAGGAGCTAGTCAGTATATGCCCCCACAATACCACAAGAGCAAGAAGGCTGCAAGGTTCAAACAGAACATGTTCCATCAAATGTCTCAACATCAGGGTAACTGGTATGGATATAATAATGTTGTGCCTCATTACTATGGAAGAAGGAAGCCTCATCACCATAGGAGACAGCCTAGAAGACAGCATCCTCAGTTCAGGAGACAATCTACCTATGGTAAAAGACAACAGCCTCACCATAGAAGACAGTCAAACTTTGGAAGAAGAAGACAGCACCAGTACTATGGATGGCAGCCACAACAGTTTCATCATCAAGGTGGCAGGAAGTTTAACAACTTCAGTGAAGAGAGAGTAAGGTGCTTCTATTGTGGGAGATTTGGTCATATGTAGTTTTCTTGCTTTAAACTGCATGGATATCCCAAATCTGTTCCTCAACCTAGACAGAAGGAGAACAGGACTAAGGTTGTTAAATAGTGGGTTCCTAAAGCTCAAGCTACATGTCTATTGGCTCACACCTCAGATAGACATTTTGCTAAGGATGAATGGTACTTTGACAGTGGTTGTTCAACGCACATGACTGGGTCCAAAGATCTTTTGGTGAATGTCAATTCTTGCTCCTCTAATGTTGTCACTTTTGGTAATGGAGAAAAAGGGGTGGTAGAAGGTGTTGGAAGAGTGAAGTGTTTTGATGGACCTGACCTTGACAATGTTCTTCTTGTCAAAGGTTTGAATGCTAATTTGATTAGCATAAGTCAGCTCTGTGATGAAGGGTACAAGGTCAGCTACACTAAGGATGAGTGTTTGGTGACTAGTGACAAGAATGAGGTAGTGATGAAGGGAGTAAGATCCAAAGATAATTGTTATCAGTGGATACCTCAAGTGGACAGCTTATCTAGTGATGTGGTAAAATCAGATGGTGACATCAAGTGTGAAAGTATGGTGAAAAGTCAATCTAGGTTAATAACTTATGGTGTTGTTACTCCTAAGTTGGATGATGTGTTAAAAGCCAAATTGAGTAGTCAGTTATGTGAGCAAGATGAAGAAGTCAACAATGCTGATGGAAGGATCAAAAGTTGTGACCTTACGAAGTGTTGGGAGCTGAATACTTGTGAGGCCAAGAAAGATGACAACATGACTAATGACTTCTATAGTTCAGAAGAAAAAGTTCACAGGTTGACAATCCTTGGGTTGGAAGATACAGATGTTGAAACATCTCAAGTCAAGAAAGGTACTTTTAGCCTTAAAATAAAGAAGAATGATGATGAACTGATTGCAAAAGTGTCTCCTGGGGTTGCTAAAAGACTGAAAGCTATTGAGTCACCGCCAAAGGTGAGAACTGATAAGCAGAAGACCTCAGAGGTTGGTCCTACAAGATCCTGGAGTAAAGTGTCAAGAAAGAAGAAGACCAGAGATAAGTCTGATGGTAATGTTCAGGACATCATTCATGTGAAGAAAGCTGTTGTTAGAACCTCTGAGAAAATTCAAAAGGCTTCGCTTGATAACATTCCTTTAAAAAGGTGGATGTTTGTCTTTCAAAAAGGGCTTAATCTGAAGAAAGAATTTGACAAAGATACTCTGGATATGGTTGAGTTTGCTAGGATATGGTTCAGAGAGGGTGTGGGAACTTATGGTATTCAGGTGTGTATGTTAACCTAAATAAGCTACTCTGACTGTGTTTTATTGGGAGCTTCTTGAAGGACTTCTTTGTGCAATGAGCCCTTTGAATGGTGATGAGAAGTTGATGTCCCAAAAGATGTTATAACATCATGTTTACTGGTGGTTATATCTGGAAGATGATTAAGATTGGACATGTGGGGTTGGATGCTCTAGCATTTTTGGTCAGAAGAGGTGGAGATTATGGTAATGTGTTTAGTAGTTTGTTCTGGAAAAGCATGACTACTGTCTTTGAAGACTTCACCAGTTTCAACAACTACTGGTGGATGTAAGGATAGAGGAATTGTGATCTCTTGAAGAGACTGGATCTCAGTAAAGCTTATAAGTAAGCTGAGCATATAGAGTTTGTGACACAGTGTTGAGATTGGATTACTTTGCTGATAGTAAATCCAGTAGTGGAGCATATGTAATACCCTGGTGTCAAGAGTGTTGGTGAAGGATGTCTTTGTTCTGGATCTGAAGCTTAGTGCTTACATTATATCTAAGGAGCATCTACATAGTCATACGGGAGAATGATGAAGTAGAAGGTTTGCCTTGGATGGTGAAGATGAATTGTATGATAGCCTTTGGAGAATGGGACAGTGGTACCAAAATGCATGTACTCATAAAATGTGCTCAAATGTTCATCTCCGTCTAGAGCATTTGTTAATCATGACAGGGGGAGTACTTGTCTATGGATTTTGCAGCAAAAGTGCATTTATTGTGAAGATTGCATGCTGATCAAGCTTGTGGATGATTGTGTGAAGCCTTCATAACTGGATGGATGAAGAATATGTCTGTATTTTCAAAATGTGGATATTGCTGACAGAAGAAGTATGGTTGTGTACAGGGTGTCATAAGAGTTACTTGTTGAGGTTTGTCTAATTATGGCTAAAAAGGGGGAGAGTTGAAAATTGCCATGGAAAGAAGAGTAAGTGTTAAAAGAAGATGCTGCTAAAAGAATAAAGGTGTTTAGTTGAAAAGTGTTGATGCAACTATTGAGGGGGAGTATAGACAGCATAGTTGTGGAGCTGCTAGTGAAGTATTCATAGCATTGAAGAGTGCAGAGTGCAGCAAAGCAGACATCAAGGGGGAGATGTGCTGCACATTGTGAGCTACTGAACAGCTGTGATGCTGGTTCAAGTTTTTGAGGGGGAGCACCAATTGGCTGTTGTCAATAATAAAGATGGTGCTGCAGCAGATCAAGTAATGATGACTATATGAAGATTGTCAAACTGCTGCAAGTTAATGTTTCAAAATATTGAAGATATTCTGCTGCTGAAGTATCTGAAGATGCAGAGATTGTTTTAGCCAAAATTAGCCAAAGGGGGAGATTGTAAGTTCCTGGATTGGCTGGAATTTTGGTAAAACAACAAGGTGTTCAATGCTGATGTCATGGTGTTGATGTTGCAGCATTGAGTCTTAGTACTGGGTTGTACTAAGTTGTGACGGTTAACTATGTTTGATGTCATGGGCTTGATGTCATAACATTGCAATTAACACTGGGCTGTGTTAAGGTTGCTAGTTGCTGAAGTGGATGTCTGATGTCACATAGGTGATGTTGTAACATCAGACCTGCAGAACTGAAGCTAATGACAGCATGGGCTTGTTGTTATTAGGGTCGCGTATTAGCTGGAATTGTGGAGAGTGTTGACTCGTTGGATGAGAATATCTTGGGCTAGATACTTTCTGTTACATGGGAGATTTGATTGCAGGTTTGTTGGAGAATTAAAAGGTGGAAGATTTAAAAAGATTTTGGAGATAAAATCTGTTTTAAAAGATTCAGTTTTTAATTAACAAATCTGATCAAATATTGTGACAAATCCAATCCAAATTCAAGGAGCTATATAAAGCGCACAAGACCAAGGAAGAAGGTACAAAAAACAGATTGAAGATCAAGAGCTGGAGGCTTAGAGTCTAGGGTTTGTTTAGAGTACTTGTAATCACACTATTCTAGGTTGAATAGGTGTTGAATTTTCTGTCCTCTCTAGAAGTTGTGAAGCAATAGAGAGTTGTTGATTGATCGAAGCTAGGAAGCAAGATCAAGGGATCTCAAAGAGGTTGTTCTTTGAGTGTTTTAGGGGATTGAGTAGTGTTCTCATATCTAAGTGGTTTCTTAGGTAGAAAGTCACTAGTAGAGTATAAGTTTAGGAGATTGTCAACTGGTGTGTTGAGTCTGTAAATTATATCTACAAGTAGTGAATTTCATCCCTGGCTTGGTAGCCCCCAGACGTAGGTAGTTAGACCGAACTGGGTGAACAATTCCTTGTGTTTTCCTGTTGCTTATTCTGTCCATTATTGCAGAGTGTGTTGTTGTAACATCGCACCTTAACATCACACGTCTGGTACCAGAATTTCAAACCTCTATCCTGCTCAGAAACTCCAAAGACTTCAAACCTACCACATCTGAATCTTCAGAAAATAAGTAGTTCAAGACTACCCCATAGCTATACCAAAGAATGCCACTTCCCTTAGTAGAGCCGTCAGTAGAAAGCCAGAGATAACAGCCACATATCCTCGACTTTCAAAAAAAACCATGCTCCAAAGCACCTAGATCAGAAATAGACTGATCCAACCATCAAGATTATGATGTCTTCATAGTCTTCCATCTTCAACAGCATAATTCAGGTCGTCACACACAAACTCACCACAAAGAGAAATAAACAGCCACAAGAGAAAAGTAAATTCTCAACACTTCAGCAGCCCTGCACCTTTACATCAGACATATACATAGTCTCCCGTCAATGTATTTTGTCATTAGTTAGATGCACATCCTTATCAAAAGCAGACAAATACTCAACTCATGTCAAGGTATTTATCATATGTGATAAGATAACCTTCACACACAAGGTACAACATTTGGTCTGACATTCTTTTCCTGCACACTTGTGGCACTAGCTGATCCCTCTTTTATCAATCCACACCACTGATCACTTCAGGTTAGGTAAGTGGCTTGACCTGATACTCCACCATGAGCACAACTAACTTCCTTGGCTAAAAACTCAACACCTTTGAGATGTTGTTCCAACATCAGATCTGACAACAATCTTAAACACATGGATTTAACACTTACTATAGTTTTGGAGGTAACATCCGTAGTAATCCATATACACCTCTTTGCAGGGGATACAAGAGTTCACCAGTAGCTGATCATCCTTTCTGATCAGACCATAAGTACTTGCATGATACACACCATCAACACGTCTGCATCTTTTACTCTTCCAAGTGTTCCATCATGTGGAGGACATCACATAGTTGAACCTAAGCTAGATGAAGACTTCCCTTGATCATCTTAAAGGTCTTCAAAACTAATCCAAGCTCCAGCAAAACTAAACAACAGCAAGACACAGAGTCACTTTCCTAATTAGGTCAAGTATTAGAAGGACTCTTCTAGAGACCAAAATAAATGGCTCTATCCTTTCTTCAACAGATTTCTTGAAGAGTAAATCAACCACACACTATAGTGCCTTTAAGAGTGGACTTGAGAAATAAAACTCAAGTATCATTGGCAACTTTACACAGTTGGTTAAAACAGTCTTGCATACACTAAATCATCACACATCAACTCTTCTGAGGAGACCAACCCTACTGCCCTTCCTTTACTAGCGACACAAGGACCCCCAGGGTTCCATCAGATACCATGTGGCGGAATACACAACAATCACAACCTCCTCAATAGTCTTCAGGTACAGCATATTACACAAAATCACCACTATCCAGGTGCAAATGAAACAAATCAAATAAAATCTCCATCATGATTTTCGCCAGGAATCTCTCATCAGGAAAACCCAAAGAATTGCAACCAAAAGGTAACAAACCAAACACAACATTCTGAACTGAATATTCTCCAGTTCTGTGTCACATGTTAGGACATCAGACTTGACATCATGAACTGAAGCTCTGTAATAAAAAAAACACCATTCTTCCACTTTGGCTAATATTGGCTGAAACAGCCTTTGCATGAAATACTGGAGAACCACAATCAAACATAGCAGCAATCAAACAGAACACAACACTAGAACAAATCAGAGGCGCACATAGCAGAAATAACAGAGCAATTCCTTGGAGAGAAATAAACTTCCCCACAACAAGATCCTCAAAAGAAACTGAAACACGGTGTCAAGACATCTTGTCTGACATCACAGCTACACAGCAAGCACACATCCACCATACATCATTTTCTGCCTATAAGTACCAGCGGTCACGAATAGTCCATCCTCCACTTCTAGGGACCATTGAAACACCAGTATGAACCTATCACGTTCAAACAGCTTTTCAGTATAACATCCTTCTTCCTTTACCATGAACCAGAAAGTATCCCCCTCGGATCTCACCCAGAAACAGAACAGGATGCCTGCTCTGATACCAATTGAAATTTTGGTACATGTGTAGAATTCAGATGTCCTAGAACATGTCGTTCGACATCTGGTCTGACATGATCACAAAGGGCAAGGTATATTGCAATAATCATGGTACTGAAAAGATAAGAGCAAGACACACAAAATTGTTAACCCAGTTCGGTCGAACACACCTACTTTGGGCGCTACCAAGCCAGGGATGAAGTCCATTATCAATAGTATCAATTCAAAGCTAAACTACCCGTTTACAGCTTATCACTTAATCACTACCCAATGACCCTTCTACCTAGATCCTCTCTAGACATGAGAAACCCTTCTCACTCCTAATCATCGCAATGATGTCTAGCAGATGACATCTCAGCCACTGCATCAACAGTCATTCGCCTATATTCTGATTACACAAATAGACATGAAACCATACTCCTATGACACATCAACATCTGATGAGTACAAAACTTAGTTAAGTCTGATGCCAAACTCCACCGTTTGTTAGCTTTTTCCCTTAACTAAGACCACAACTTGGAGTTGCTTCAAAGCTTCCTCCAAGAACAAGACGTACTGCCTCTTACCTACATGTTTTAAGGAATACGGGTAACCTTCCCACAAGTCGGGAGGTTTACCTAGACAGAACCCTAGACTTCTACATCTTGAGCCGTGTCCTCCAAGGTTACAAACCCTTCTATTTATAACCTGTACCCAACTGGATTTGGGCTTCAAATCACAATAAAACTGATGTTAAAAATATGTAATAACTTCTGCACCAAAATAGGTCTTCAATCAAATCTTTCCTAAATTATCTCCATAATTTAGAAAGTCATTATTCTTCTTGATTCTGACTTGAATCTTCCAGACCAAACAAAACAGCGCCACATAGGATAACATAATATTGCCAGAATATTCTGCATCTGTTAAATCATAACAGAATTTAACTGCCCATCTCAGCACAGGCGCGATGTCGAATGATTCAGCATAGGACATCTTATCCGACATGTTGAATGCAGTAAATTAGAACATCTTGATTAATCATCACATGACAGCAAAACAGCAACACCTTAAAACAACCATGCACTCATATCAGCTTAGTGCAGCACAACATGTTAAGACATCACACTTGACATCTCTACAACCTGCAACTAATCTAATATGGCAGTGACATAAAGCTATCATATATGTTTTAACAAAATTTAGCCAACACACATACTGCATAGCTGCAGAACTAACAATATCATAGTAGCGTTCCCCGACTCCCAATGTTACATAACAGAGCAGACTCCAAACTAAAGTGAAGCACCTCATCTTCACCGACCACGACTTCCACACTACTCCTGATTATCTGCACGTTACCCACGTGGAGGTAACATTCAAACAGAAGGGGTGAGATTCTCAAACCAAACAAAAGAGAAAGATGATATAAATATAAGAGTATAAATCATCAAGTAGTTCACCCAATCACAACTTCCAACGAGAATCACACACTTCAACACAAACACAGATAATCACACAAAGCATAATGCAACACAACTATCAACGAATACAATAAGACACCAACTAGACTCAATGCATGTGGTACCAATATCGATCCCTGTTTCATGATCACAGTTCCCGTCGGAACTCTCGACCCCTGTTTCATGGTCAAGTATAATCCTTATCTCATGATCACACCAACAACCCCTGTTTCATGGTCACGTACGACTCCTATTTCATGATCGTACCAACAACTATGATTGCTTACACCCCATCTGGGCACACAATCACGCCAACAACAACAATTCCATCAAGGAATTTGGATAGACGATAACACCCCACCTGGGCATGCCATCCCACAACTATGCACATGCCATGCACCATCAATGACAACATGCAACAACGACTCATGCACGCACATAACATATTCATCATCATGCCAATACCACCCGACAATCAACACGCATTTATCAAAACATGCATATAGCTCATCAAAACATGCCTACCACATAACATGTCGTAACAACTCAATGTCATCATCATACTACCGCATAAGTAACAACTAGTACATTTACAAGTTACACCACAACAACTCAACAACAACATCATGCAACTTCATAAACAACAACTATTGCATTTATCCGTTAAGTTACAACACCTCATATCATAACTAGTCAACAATATCATCACACAACATTATTAGCAACAACGATTACAATCACATGGTATGCTACAACAACTTATCAACAACATCACGCAACATCATAAGCAACAATCACAACACACATTCCTACGACTAACTCCCACATTTCACATTTCAGCACATCGGAACCCACACGGAAACACATATGGCGCATCGAATAGTTAGAAATCTATCATTGAAAATAATTTTAACATAAAGTACATAAAGTCAGCTTTCCAACGATTTGAACAGCGACCCAAACGGATTTACGAGTCAAAAGTTATGAATTTTCGAAGTTTTTAAAATGAGCTGCCCGAGGGGACCTCGCCAAGCGGTCTAAGCGGGCTCTGCGATTCAGCCAAAAGTACCTGCGATGACAGCACTTTGCCCACTGCAATTTCACACCTTTAAATTGCATTTTTCACCCTAACAACCCCAGTTTAATTCATTAAAACCCATTTACACCACATATACATTATTCACAACAATCACAACAATTTCATCAATCCCAAACATTTTAGTTATAGATTCTTCCCAAAAACCCCAATTAATCCACAAACAACAATCCATGGCATCAACCTAATAATTCCTACCCACATACCTACATCATCTAACCCTTGAGTGATTAAAGAAATCCCACCCTTACCTTGTATTGATGAGCTTCCCTCTTCCTCAATGGGTTCCTCTCTTCTTCTTGCCCTAGCCTCTTCTCCCTTTTGCTCTCCAACTTTCTTTCACTTTTACGTAGAATGAATAATGACTTCCCACTCTCTCATTCTCACATATACTCAAAATAATGAATTGCCTCATTTGCCCTCACTTAACCTTCATACAATTACCACTATGCCCTTCACAGCTTTACACATCTAATTATCTCATTATATTATCCCATTATATTACTATTAATATTTTTTATTCATATTATCAAATAATAATAATAATAATAATTCACATTATTCACATAATTCCACTAATATCCAACTTTACACCATTCTAATTAATTAAAAGTAGATTAATTAATCATACACTTTACACCACCAATTCTCTACGCTTTTAGTTGCACACCCCTACTAACTCCAAGACTTATCCTTAAGGCCACTACCCCTACTACGGGTACATGAAACATAACAAGTACACAACAAACATACAATCAACTACAATAACTCATTATTATATTCACAAATAATAATTAAATAAAAATGGGGCGTTACAACTCTCCCCCACTTAGAATATTTTCGTCCTCGAAAATTTACCTGATGCGAACTACCCCAGATACGTCCTCGTATCCAACTAATTAATTCCCATGCCATGAAAAGCAACACCGCGGTTAACACAAAACAACAAACTACCTTATTTACGACAACAACAACAAGATGCAATGCTCACGCAATGCACTCGACGACCAACTTAAGATACAAAGAATAACCAATTTAAGAACTCACAGGTTCACTATGAACCAGAACACAACACAATCGTTACCATCACCATAGGCAACACTCCCCTAATTCTCCATCATAGGAATTAGCTACTCGCACTCGAACCATCACCATAGGTAACGAGGCAACAACAAAGATAAAAACACAAAAGTCCATAACACAACCTCAATGTAACCAAACTACCAACGTCGTTGTTACACACATATGAACAAACTGCACTACACCACGCTTTCACTGCGCACTCAAATTACTCGCAACTATCAAATCTACCAAGTTCACATCCAACTTCTGACCATTAAAGCAGACATAAGAAACGATTTTCGACTTAACTCATCGGGAATTCCAACCAAACAGGTATTCTACACTCTTGTGATTACTAAACACTCCGGACCTAAATTCATAAAAATAATTCCTCCGGATACTTAACACAATTACAACCTCAGCCAATTCCAAATCTTGAATAGGATAAATACTTTCATCAATCTCCAACTATCGTAAAACATAAGCTACAACTTCACCATCTTATATTATCACACTGTCTAAACTCATCTTAAACACATAACAGCATCCCAATACCATAACCGCATAAGGATACATATTTCCAATTAATTTCGACAAGAAAAATCACCTTTTCCACTCCCAGGCCGCGCTAAGCGGGACCCGACTCGCGCTAAGCACGCTCGCTTCTTCCTTGAGAGGGTGAGAGTCTTCCAGACCGCGCTGGGCACGCTCAACGGTGCTAAGCGCCCTTCACGATTCCTGCTACAAAACTCCGTGATAATAACCAGCTAAGTCCAAGAATATTATACTCCCCTTAACCCACTTCAGAGCTTCCTCATTGTAGAACTACATCTACTTTGGATAGATCCACAACAATACCCTCATATGAATTAACACAACCAAGTAAACTCATCTCTACTAACCAAAAATCACGCTTTGATAACTTAACATATAACTGCACTTCTTTCAATACTTGTAACTCAATTCTCAAATACTCTACGCGTTCTTCTTCCAATTTTATAATAGATCCGAACATCCATAACGAACACCAGTTCTAACTTATCCAAATAAGTATGGGAGATACAATTCATACTCTCTACATACACTTCAAGGCATACTAGCCACTACCATCCTCTACCCGACATCCTTGGTCAAATCATGGTCTCACATTTCCATTTACTTCCTCATTGGATCATCTTTCCAACGCTTCAAGTCCCATGTCAATCGGATTCTTGATTCATCACACATCAAAACTCAAGCTATTCAGAACACAACTGTGAGTTTCCATACTACTCACCAATTAACTCGCAACCTCACACTATCATCCTCAAGTCCGCCTCATCCTCAGATGTAGGAATCTGCATCGACTAATCAAAACAATCTGTAAGCACTTGGCTTAACTCCAATAATTCACTGTACATACCATCCCAACTGGCAAGACACGTCTATCCCATCCAACATGATTCCGTCTACTATCAACAAGAGATTAAGGGTGATCAGTTCCTCAATTTGTAAATAGACAGCCGGCAACCATAACGGTGGCATAAATCATCATTACCCAACTACAATATCGTCCTTTACTTCGTGCCCAAAGTTACCTAAGCATAATGCTCCACTATCTCTCTAAGGCTTACAACCGTTTTCTTAATTCCCTTCTTTTCAACCTCGTTAATGATATATAAATGCCCAAAATCCATTACATATTCTCCTATACACGCTTGTAACACAAAACAATTGTTAAATATACTCCCAAAACCGGAAATGCTTCTACTTCTAGTACAATCCAAATCGGTCCGCTCTAAATGAAACATTTATCCAAATAGAGTACTTTAACAATACTAATAAATCCTTCATCCTTTCTTTAATTTCACAATCTCGATGATCCGTATAGTTTCACATTTGGTCTCATCCTAATCACAATCTTAACAGTACCATCTCATCATCTGGTTGGTGATAGAAACTTTACAAAGTCTTCCCGACACATGTCGACACTATGTCATCAATGACACACAATCCACTTTACTATTTAACCTCCTTCCTTCCTCAAAAATATCTCCACTCTACTCATTCTATATTGGCATACGCCGCACCTCCATGTGCTTCTCCGATACCCTCACCTCCTTCCTATTACCAAACATCTTATACATGAACTCATCACAACCATTTCAGCAAGACTCGCTCAACTTCAAACACAATTATCTCCTTCAATACAGACTTTCTTGATACAAAATTATATTCCAAAATGAAGGGAATTTCCTGTAGATTCCATAAATTCAAGAATTGATTTAATCCGAGTTTCAATTAAAAAGTTATCACCTGCGTAATGGAGGCTGGTCAAGGAATCCCGTATACCTGTCCTCACCAAATTCAGCATCAGACCCAAATCTTCAAACGCGTTTTTCTCCCTCTTCAAAAACATGTAGAAGATAAAGTTTATATGAAAACTATAGGAAATTTCGCAAGCTTTCCAAAAAGTCCAGAATCGCTCCCATCGGAGTTACTAGCGAAAAGTTATCACCTGTTTATTGTAGGTTGTTCCTTAAGTGCGAAAACGAAGATTGGAAATGGTGAACATGAGTTCCACCTCTTTCTCTTACTTCTAAGATTCTCCAACTATTTCTCATGAAGGTAATCTGACTTCAACTCCATTATACCGAAAACACACTAGCCCACCAGTTGGTCCATCAAATCATCAATCCCGTTGAAATGGATATTCATTCTCAACCGTCGGTAATCCACACACCATCTCGTACTACCTTCTTCCTTCTTAACTAATAACACCGGAGCTACACTTGTCTCAACAACACACTACACCACTCATCTAAATAATTGGTAAACACATGGTTTATCTCCACCAATTCGTCCAAAAATGACATCATCTTGTTCTAACTAAAGATAACTGTGCACCTCCTAAGAAAACACGTCAGGATACTCCACACCTCACCGACCCATCTCTAGCCACAACATCGCCTTCCCCCTCAAAAGGAAGCGAATAACGAAAACACCTGACCGTCTTCCCTCAAGGATCACACCATTCTTAACAGTTGAACAATCCAACACTGCACTCCCTCCTACCGCATCGTGATATCCAATCTCTCAACAATTGGATCATCCAAGAGAAGCAGACACTTCTCCCCCACTTGTTTCATTCCCAACCTGCAAATGGAAAACAAAAGAAGCACCGACAGTGTTTTCACACACATGTCGCATACTATGGAACAACATAATTAGACAACCTGGCCGGACGAACCGACCTGCTCTGATACCACTTTATAACACCCAAAATTCCCCCGAATAATTTAATCGAAAAATCAGAGTAAAATGAAACAACTCGGAATAAAAGGTTATTACTTTCAACAAGAACTTGCTCATAAATAAAACATGTAACATATGATAAATATTAATACAACTTTAATCCAAAAATCATCTTTATTACACAGCGGAAATTTTTCATTGTGATCAACAAAATATAACGGTTTCAATTAATCAAAACTAGTTTTCATATCATAAACAACTAATAATTCTTTAACATATAAAATATCATAGTAGCGTTCCCCGACTCCCAATGTTACATATCAGAGCAGACTTCAAACTAAAGTGAAGCACCTCGTCTTCACCGACCACGACTTCCACACTACTCCTGATTATCTGCACGTTACCCACGTGAAGGCAACATTCAAACAGAAGGGGTGAGATTCTCAAATCAAACAAAAGAGAAAGATGATATAAATATAAGAGTATAAATCATCAAGTAGTTCACCCAATCACAACTTCCAACGAGAATCACACACTTTAACACAAACACAGATAATCACACAAAACATAATGCAACACAACTATCAACGAATGCAATGAGACACTAACTAGACTCAATGCATGTGGTACCAATATCGATCCCTGTTTCATGATCACAGTTCCCGTCGAAACTCTCGACCCCTGTTTCATGGTCAAGTATGATCCCTATCTCATGATCACACCAACGACCCCTGTTTCATGGTCACGTACGACCCATATGTCATGATCGCACCAACAACTATGATTGCTTACACCCCATCTGGGCACACAATCACGCCAACAACAACAATTCCATCAAGGAATTCGGATAGACGATAACACCCCACCTGGGCACGCCATCCCACAACTATGCACATGCCATGCACCATCAATAACAACATGCAACAACGACTCATGCACGCACATAACATATTCATCATCATGTCAATACCACCCGACAATCAACACGCATTTATCGAAACATGCATATAGCTCATCAAAACATGCCTACCACATAACATGCCGTAACAACTCAATGTCATCATCATACTACCGCATAAGTAACAACTAGTGCATTTACAAGTTACACCACAACAACTCAACAACAACATCATGTAACTTCATAAACAATAACTATTGCATTTATCCGTTAAGTCACAACACCTCATATCATAACTAGTCAACAATATCATCACACAACATTATTAGCAACAACGATTACAATCACATGGTATGCTACAACAACTTATCAACAACATCACGCAACATCATAAGCAACAATCACAACACACATTCCTACGACTAACTCCCACATTTCACATTTCAACACATCGGAACCCACACAGAAACACATATGGCGTGTCGAATAGTTGGAAATCTATCATTGAAAATAATTTTAACATAAAGTACATAAAGTCAGCTTTCCAACGATTCGAACGGCGACCCAAACGGATTTACGAGTCAAAAGTTATGAATTTTCGAAGTTTTTAAAATGAGCTGCCCGAGGGGACCGCGCTAAGCAGGCTAGAGCGGGCTAAGCGGGCTCTGCGATTCAGCCAAAAGTGCCTGCGATGACAACACTTCTCCCACTGCGATTTCACACCTTTAAATTACATTTTTCACCCCAATAACCCCAGTTTAAGTCATTAAAACCCATTTACACCACATATACATTATTCACAACAATCATAACAATTCGAATACAACAATTTCATCAATCCCAAACATTTTAGTTATAGATTCTTCCCAAAAAACCCAATTAATCCACAAACAACAATCCATGGCATCAACCTAATAATTCCCACCCACATACCTACATCATCTAACCCTTGAGTAATTAAAGAAATCCCACCCTTACCTTGTATTGATGAGCTTCCCTCTTCCTCAATGGGTTCCTCTCCTTCTTCTTGCCCTAGCCTCTTCTCCCTTTTGCTCTCCAACTTTCTTTCGCTTTTACGTAGAATGAATAATGACTTCTCACTCTCTCATTCTCACATATACTCCAAATAATGAATTGCCTCATTTGCCCTCACTTAATCTTCATACAATTACCACTATGCCCTTCACAGCTTTACACATCTAATTATCTCATTATATTATCCCATTATATTACTATTAATATTTTTTATTCATATTATCAAATAATAATAATAATAATAATAATAATAATAATAATAATAATAATTCACATTATTCACATAATTCCACTAATATCCAACTTTACACCATTCTAATTAATTAAAAGTAGATTAATTAATCATACACTTTACACCACCAATTCTCTACGCTTTTAGTCGCACACTCCTACTAACTCCAAGACTTATCCTTAAGGTCACTACCCCTACTACGGGTACATGAAACATAACAAGTACACAACAAACATACAATCAACTACAACAACTCATTATTATATTCACAAATAATAATTGAATAAAAATGGGGCGTTACACTTTGTACAAGACAGATAAAACCTTTCCTCAGTAGAGTCAGTCCCTTTTAGCCTCAATCTTGAGCTTTGTACAAGACAGACAAAATATTCCCCAGAAGAAATCAATTCCTTCCAGCCTCCTCTTAGGCTTTGTATAATGATCTCCCCAAAAGAGTCAGTCCCTTTTCAGCCTTAATCTTAGGCTTTGTACAAGACAGAAATAAAACTTCCTAAACAGAGTCAACCTTTTAGCTTCAACCTTGGGATTTGATCAAGGCACACCAAAACAAATCAAACATCCCCTAAGAGGAAATCAAAAATCTCTCTGCAGGAAGATGATGATATGAACCAAATTTGAGAATTGAATTGTTTTTATGGTTGATTTCTCTTGATTCTCTTGGGATGTAACCAATAATAATAGTAGTAATAAATTTTGTGTTTTTTTTATTCTGATTTTTTTTTTTGTTAATAATAAATATAGTATGATCTCTCTAGCTAATAATATAATTGATAAAAAGTTTTCTACTCCTTCCGTCTTACGATAGGTGTCCTCTTTGAGATTTTCACATTTTTTAAGATAATGATTAATTGTGTTGATTTCAATGATAAAATTTGTTTAATTTACTAAAATAACTTTATTAATAATAGATAGTGGGGTTGTTAAATGAATTAAAATACAATAAATAAGGGTAAGTTAGTGGAAAGAAATAATAAATATTACATTGGTATTCTAAAGGGACAAATAATTTAAGACAAATAAAAATAGAAAAGAGGACACCTATTGTGAGACGGAGGAAGTACTTAATAACAAATTTTCAAGTTAATGCTAATGAACAGTGGAAAATCATAATTAGTATTGAAAAGTAGTCTTCACATACATAAATTGGAATACTATTCTTTAGCAATTTCTTTTAAATTGATAATTATTATTAAAGCTTTGGGAAGTTTTTTTTAGTTATTATTATTTTTAAAGTTAATAATTACTATTAATGAATAATTAAGAAACTATTTTTAAATTAGTAGTGGGAGTTAATTGTCAGGGAGAAAAATTAGCGAATGATTGAGTGAATTTTTTATTTTTATTAATTTAATTATTACTTATTAATTAGGAATATTTAATTTAGTTATTTAATTAATTAGTAATTAAAGTTAAAATACAAAAAGGAGAAAAATAAATCGTGTAATGATTTTTATTTTTTTTTAGAATATTGATTTCTTGGGATATTGAGTAATAATAATTAATAATGATTCATAATTATTATTTTTTATTAAAAATAAAGATGGTGGTAACAAAACTTTATTTTATCAAATCACTTTCATCGTGTAAAAATTTTGGGTACTAGAAAGGTTCCCTGACTACTATTCATATTAATAATATCACTACTATAATAATAATAATAATAATAATAATAATAATAATAATAAAATCTTCATGTTATTACTAATAAGCCATTAACTAATAATGGCGATAAGGTGGTCGTGTTATCGATAAAAATCGCACGCTACATGCTGTTGTAGAATTTTTATGATATCGACTTTTTTATGTGTTTTTTCCTTTTTTTTTTTTCTCTTAAAGAAATTGATTTTGGTTTTAAGTGGGATTATAATGTGTTTTATCAGATTTATTTGGTGTTGATTTTTGAGATATGATTTGATATTTGAATTGAATTTGGATTGATTTGGGAATATAATTTTGGAAGATGATGATATGAACCAAATTTGAGAATTGGATTGTTTTTGAAACTGTATGGTTGATTTCTCTTGATTCTCTTGGGATGTAACCAATAATAATAGTAGTAATAAATTTTGTGTTTTTTTTATTCTGATTTTTTTTTGTTAATAATAAATATAGTATGATCTCTCTAGCTAATAATATAATTGATAAAAAGTTTTCTACTTAATAACAAATTTTCAAGTTAATGCTAATGAACAGTGGAAAATCATAATTAGTATCGGAAAGTAGTCTTCACATACATAAATTGGAATACTATTCTTTAGCAATTTCTTTTAAATTGATAATTATTATTAAAGCTTTGGGAAGTTTTTTTTAGTTATTATTATTTTTAAAGTTAATAATTATTATTAATGAATAATTAAGAAACTATTTTTAAATTAGTAGTGGGAGTTAATTGTCAGGGAGAAAAATTAGCGAATGATTGAGTGAATTTTTCTTTTTTTATTAATTTAATTATTACTTATTAATTAGGAATATCTAATTTAGTTATTTAATTAATTAGTAATTAAAGTTAAAATATAAAAAGCAGAAAAATAAATCGTGTAATGATTTTATTTTTTTTAGAATATTGATTTTTTGGGATATTGAGTAATAATAATTAATAATGATTCATAATTATTATTTTTTATTAAAAATAAAGATGGTGGTAACAAAACTTTATTTTATCAAATCACTTTCATCGTGTAAAAATTTTGGGTACTAGAAAGGTTCCCTGACTACTATTCATATTAATAATATCACTACTATAATAATAATAATAATAATAATAATAATAATAATAATAATAATAATAATAATAATAATAATAATAATAAAATCTTTATGTTATTACTAATAAGCCATTAACTAATAATGCTAAATAAATATATTAATTGTAATTAGTAATAACAACTACAATAACTACTCATATTAATAATAGTAATAAAAAGAATTAGAATATTATATATTTTTTTTATTTACTTATTATTTTTTTAGATTTAAAATATAATAATAATTAAAAATTTGAGAATTATTATAAAAATAAATGAAAATACAAATTTTGATTTTTTTTAGATTTAAAATGTATTAATATAATAAAAGTAAAATAAATAAAGGATTTAATTGAAATACACGGTTTACATTGTCAGTTGATCATAACCGTTAAATGTTAGAAGAAATTTGACTTTTATTTTAATTATTAATAAAGTAATACCAACAGATGGTGGTTATTAATTAATAGTGTAACATTTTTTGTACTGAGAGTGTATAGTAATTAATGGAGTGGGGTTTGAACTCATGCACTATCCTTTGTAACTCTTGGACAAGCTCTCTTGTCATATAGGCTATAATGTTCATTCGAAATAAGATGGTGTTCCAAAGAATAATATGCTAATGAAAACTTGATTTTCATTTTGACCTCTTTTACAAATGATATTAGTACCATATTTTTTGTTTCTCCTTTTTCTTGACTTTTTATAAGTGCATAAAAATGTTTAATTTAAAAGGAGAAATTAAAAACTAGTTTAAAAATAAAATTTCTTATTATTAATATCTTTTTATAAACAAAAAGTGAAAAATTAAAAGAAGGGTGGTCAAAATTTGGGGTACAACAAAACTGATATGTTTTTTATAAAGAAATGTTGGAGCCTTTTCACCTCAACTTGTTATTGCTACTGCTATTTTGGTGCTCCTTGTTGTATGTGCTCATGTGGTCTTATTATATGGTACATGCTCCCAACTTGAAGTTTTTTGGGATGCAGATGTGTGTTGATCTGGTTGGTTGATGTTCCTGTCAGTCTTTTGTTCTAGATCCTAAAGCTTGTTGTTTTGGTTATGGGTATTTCTATGTCCTTTGTCTCTTTTGAGAGAGAGAGAGAGAGAGAGAGAGAGAGAGAGAGAGGAAATGACACACTTCTTTGATCATGTTTGTCTCTTAGGCACTAGCTGTGGTGCAATCTTGAAGAAGTGTTTAAGTTGTGCTTTGCCTAAAATTAGCTAAATGGGGGATAGATTATTGTTTCTTTGGTTGACTTATTTTTTTATAAAAAAAATAACAAGCAAGATGTCTGGAACATGTTGTGGGACATTTTGGAGCGAAGACTACTAGTACTGCATGATTATGGAACGATCAGAAGATGTCTTTTGGATGCAATTTCTTAATCTAAATAGTTTGGAAAAAGCTTTGGATTTAGAATATTAGGAAGATTAATTTGAATTGAAGAAAAGATTAAATTGGATATGCTCACCGGGCCCTAATTGAATCTCAGTCCAATTTGTTGCAGATTGTTTAACATTGTTTGTTTGATTTGTTTGACAGTTGTTGAAGATCAAATCAAATTTAAATGGAGATTTAAATTTGAATTTCAATATAACAAATCATATCTTTTGGATATTTTTTTATGGAGCTATCAAATCCAACAAAATTCTCTATTATTCTGGACGAATTTAAGTCATAGAGAAAAAAACACAGAAGACATTGATATATAAGGAGACTCAATTCTCATGTTTTACTTGAGGGTTTATACGCTAAATTAAGTTCTTAATGCCTAGGATTTGTGAGTCTTTTGTTTCTTGGATACCACGCTAATGATATCACTCATATCATAAGAATTAGTGTTGGATCTAGTTTGTGTACACCACACTATGTTTCAGTAATTTGTCATAGTTATTGCTTTGTTAGTTGAGTTGT
This sequence comes from Lathyrus tuberosus, assembly GCA_022829125.1. NCBI lineage: Eukaryota > Viridiplantae > Streptophyta > Magnoliopsida > Fabales > Fabaceae > Lathyrus > Lathyrus tuberosus. Next base: position 5,582,695 of record JALAZF010000020.1, on the reverse strand, counting down.
AAGACTTTGTTCCAAGACACTAATTCTATAAGCTTGAGAACAGTGGTTGTGTTAATTCTACATCACGCTACTGATTCAATCACATGGCATTATGTTGATATTATTTTGTTGAGTTGTATTCAACATTCTTGAAATTGTTTATTGAGTTTGTCACTTGGAATTAGTGATTAAAAAAAGTGAGAAGGGTTCTCATATTTAGGAGGATACCTAAATAGAAAGTCACTCGAATTAGGAAGAGGCATTGGACATCATAGGGTTGATATTCATAGAAGACTAATTATACTAATTCGAAGTAGTGAATTTCCTTTCTTCGGTAGAGTGCCCTCCAGACGTATGTTTAATTTTACCGAACTGAGTTACCAATTCTTTTGTGTTATTTTATTGTTTTCTGCATTGTGTCATTGTTGTCGCTATATTGTTGTCATACTGGTTTAACAAATTGAACCAGTTGTCTCAACATCATGTCCAACATTTGTCCCTTCAGGAACATAATTACAAATTAGATGGTTTATGGCATGAATCTTTCATTAGACTTAATTGAATGATTCAACCCATCATAGTTAATTCATGTGCAAAACTCAATCAAATAATTCATTAATAATTAATGTTTAATATCAATTGTGCATAATATAATTAATTAATAATTGACTATGTCAGTTCATATTTGAGCAATTAAATAGTTAATCTAAAAAATATAGCATGTCGTATTATTCAATCTTCTAATAATTTAGATTTACAATTTTCTTTTACAAATGAGTAACAAATTTCACCACCAAGAACATAGAGCTCTATTTATTACACTACATTTGTCTCTAAATATAAGACTCCTTAGAAAAAAAATTATTGTAATTAAGAAAGTTGGTAGGAGTAATAAACTTTTTAAAATTTATATAATTTTATAAATGTATCATTAGGAGAGAGAATCATTTAAGTGTTTATATAAAAGTATTTAGTGTGAATTGTAGAAAAATATGTAACTTTATCAGGGGTATATAGATAAAAAAAAATCATTAATACATTTTAAAAATTGAAGAGAGCCAACAGAAAAACTGTATATGGTCTTATATTTAAGAATAAAAGTAGTAGTATTTTTTTTCATATTTGTATTATGTTAGTGACTTGTATTTTTATTTTCATATATATGAATGTTTTTGTAATCTTAAACTTTTAAGAGCAAGTATTTCAACGATTGAAATCGACACTATAAATTTGACATCATATACAATGCATCATAAGTTCTCTGTTTTGAATCAAAGTATAAAAAATTAATTATTAAAAAATAAGGGCTACATATGTTTTTATTCTCTAAGACCATAATTTAATTTTAATTCCTCAAAAAAAAAATTTTAATAATAATTCTTCAAGTATTTTTCGTCTACACTTTTTGGGCTCCTGCTAACGTTTGTTAACAAACAAAATCTGATGTAGCATGTCATGTAAATATTTTTTGTGATTGGGACATATATGTGTCAGTGTAAACATGGCATGCCATGTGACTAAGGACAACATCATACTTGAACCTATAAATAGTAGTCAAGTCATAGCTAATTTGTAGCAAATGCAAGCTCTAAATATTCAAACACGCAATTCTTTATTTTTTTTCATCCCTTCATGATTTTTTACATGCACGTTTATCATTTTATAAGCAAATTTACCACAAAAATTTGAGTTTTTTTCAACAATGTATGAATTAAATATTAATTCTTTAAGCATCGATTTTTGTTAAAACGAAAACAAAACAAAGATTTTTTATGATTGATTTTTGAGCTAACATTTTGCAGGAATTTCCCTCATAACTTATAACATATAGAAAAGACATGCAAAGTTTAATGGCATTTCAAGCAATTATCAATTTATTTTGATTTTTAGACTGAAACACATATAAACATTTTTTTTCAAGAGGCACAAACAACATAAACATAAGGCTACATATCACATTTTTATCTAATTTTTTTGTATGTATTTCTATGACAATAAATAGAGAGGAACCACAAAGTTTTGCCGCATTCCAGTGATGCATCAATCTATTATGATTTTTTGAGTGTCTATTCAGAAGGCAGAAACAATGGAAATATAAGCCTACGCATCACATTTTCATCTAATATTTACACGGTTTTCTATGACAACAAATAGAGAAGAAATGTCAAGTTTTATAGCATTTCGATTATAGCTTAATCTATTTTGATTTGTTTCCTCTTGAAGAAAATATCAGTCTAAAAATCAAAATAAATTGAGATATGTTCAAAATGCCATGAAACTTTTCAACTCTTTTCTATATGTTATGAGAGAAGATTCAAAATATTGGCTCAAACTTTAATCATAGGACATGGTTTGTGTTGATTCTATTTCATAGAAAATCGATGTTGGAAAAATTCATATTTACGTTATGCCTCGTCAAAAAACCTTTAAATTTTGTTGGAAAGATGTTTATAAAGTGATAAACGTGCTTGCAAAAAAAAAAAATCATGAAAGAATAAAAACAAATGAAGAATTATGTATTTGAATTTTTAGATATTGAGTTTAGTACGATAACTACGACATTAGTTACAGTAATTATTATTTCTCCGTTCAAGTATGACGTTGACTTTAGCCATATGATGTCACGTCAGCATATTTTTTGTTGGCACTGCTGCATGTAAGGCCAATCAGAAAAAAAAAATTATATGACGTGTTATATCATCTTTTATTTAACAAAGGGGCCATAAATATAGAAGAAAAATATTAAAAAAAAATTTTGTTTAAAAAAAATAAATAAAAAGTAAAAGTAAAAATTGAATTATGTTAAATTTAGGAATAACATGTTTGGATTGATTTTTGGAAGAATTCTATAGGTGTAAAATTGATTCTGAGTGATTTTGAGGTGTTTGTTTTATCAAAAGTAGAATTGATTATACCTTCAGAATTGATTCTACTTGAAGTTAGAATTTATATCTTCTACCTCCAGAATTGATTCTGGGTGATTTTTACATTGGAACTTATTGTCAAACTCACTTTTACATAAATGTATCAAAACATAAATCAATTCTGATAAACTCAATTCTGTTAAAATTAATTCTATCAAACTCAATTCTGTTAGAATCAATTCTGTTTACCGCCAATCCAAACACACTCGAAGACATCTGACTTATTTAACCCAAAAATAAATAAGGTATATACAGTTATATCTCTAAGTGTTGATTAATGTGTTTAGATATATTTTTTAAAATTTTTTTTAGAGAAGTATTTTAGCATAAAGTGGTAGGATATTAACTTAAGCATATGATATATGCCTTTGATTCTTGAGCAATGTTGTGAGGACAGTTTTCAATTGAATCATGGATGTGTTATATGCAAATGAGAAACGTGAAAACACCATTTTGTTTATGTCCAACATCGATAAAATTTAGATGCTGTGTTTTTTACTTCGCATCACCAGTTATTAATGATATATTTATACAAGATTGGAATTGGGTATCAAGTTTTACATATTCAAATAACATCATATTTTGTATACGTATTTATTAAGTGCATGATCAAATTGATGGGTGCTTTAAAGCGACACTGATTAGATGCATATACGTGAGAATCTTAACCGTGATAGTATTTCATATAAAACTACTTTTAGCACATGTGCCATTGTAGAGGTAAGTTATTTAGAATTTAGAATACATGCTGAAATTGCCTATTAAAATTGTTTTTTCGAGGAAATGCTAACGAGTGTTCTTGGGGCACTGGTTAAGAGATTTAAAAGGTAAGTTGAACATCTTTTAATAAATTATAAATATATGTTTTTTCTAAAAATATGTATATTCAATGCATTGAAAACATAAATAATTAACTTTTTTAAGAATCTTAACTGTATTAAATGAACTAAACATCTAATATTTTCCTTACTTAGAATTCTTAACCAGTGTCCCCGGGACACTGGTTAGCATGACCCTTTTTTTAAAGCACCTATAAAAATTTAATATTGCTTCTCAGATTAGATATGCATATTCAGATACATCATTGTTTTAAGTCAAAATAGTAAAATTGAATCACACTTAATATCTATTACTAATATAAGAAAGTAAAGCATTACCAAAAGTACTTTATTAACCTAATTAAATCAAATTAAGGGCTTAATTCATGCCCCTAAACGTCATTTCGTAGCCCTAATCATTATAGACCTAAATAAACCAATTCATACGCAATACATTCAATACTAGCGGTTTCCACCAGTTTCCAATGTTTAACATTTTATCTCTTCAAAAAATTTGCATCGGAACAATGAACAATCTTTTCCACTTCCATCATTCAAAATTCCTTCTTCATATTCTCTTATTAAAAACCCTCATGATTAAATATGAGAAATCATTTACCATTCATCAACACTCTCTTTTGCGAACCCTAAAGGTTTCATTTTCCTCTCCCCTTCAAAAATACGGAGTCGCCGAGCCAAGAACGCCCAAGACCACCGCACCACAACTCAAAATTTCAAATTGTGCCTCCATCATCATCCAACGTCGCGTTGTCCTTCACCGTACTTCGCCGCCGCTGCAACACTTTTCGTCGATTTATTTTCTTTTTGTTTGGTATGATTTGATTTCCTATTGTATCATCTGCTATTTAATAGATGATATTGGCTTTTATTGTGAAGAAAATGCTTGACAAATAGTTATTTTGATAGTCTGCTTACAAAGTGTCTGTTGAATTGTATGAACCAAAGCTTATTGTGTTTTTCTGCATCTTTGAAGTTGAATATTGTTAACTACTTAGTTACAAGGAGGCTGACTTTGTTACAAGGAGGCTGACTTAGTATTTCTACGCTACTATTTTTGCATGCTGATGTGTAATTTTGGACACATGATGTGTCTAAATATTCCTCATGTACTTAAACTATTTCAAATCTTTTATAATGGATGCCCTAAGGAATGCAGGGAAGCGATTGTTGCTGCTGCAATATTTTCTGATCTAGAAGAGTTACGTGGTAAATATTTCAAGAGTGATACAGAAACTCTCTAGAGTGTTATGTTCATTAAGAGGGGCCACTCTTTGTTTTTTTATATCATTACAATTATATATATTTATGAATTATTCTTGAACTAACTTATTAAATTATTGATGGTCAATTTTCTGCAAATTTTAATCCAAAGTCCATTACCTTGGAGAAGAAGGATCGCTTGATGCAAATGTTTTTTATAGAGTTTTCAATAAAGTGACAAATAACTTGGTTAGATAATTTTTCAATAAATTTTATATTGCATTGGATAATAACTTGGTTTTTGAAATGGTTATACTTTCTCTTGAGATTCTAATGTTTTCTACCTTAAGATGAATGGAGATTACCACAGTTACCTTGCTGAGTTTAAGACGAGAGTCAAGCGTAAGGAAGCTGCAGGAGTTTCTTCCAATTTCGTGCAATTTCAATGTCATCAAAATTGGTTCTTTTGATTTTTGAATTTCAAAGTTATTATATAACTTTGAAATGGATGGACAAAATGATTTTGTTGCAGTAATCACTTCTATAAGGGTTCTTGATGGTTCGTATCAGATTTGAACAATATGAACTCAACAATTATTTTACAAAATTTTACAGTAGAAATGGTTGCATGTTGTTTATGTGTTTCATTTTTATTTTCAAATAGACATGATTCATGCTTTAATTAATTTTTGGCTTCAATTAATCCTTGAAAATAGTTAGTAAAATAGGAAATTTTATGATTATGTTAGCAACATATCAACAAATGATACTGCTTACCTATATGATTTGTTATGTTTTTTTATACTATTTATCTTTCTTATTATTCATTTTTGTTCAATGCAGGTGATAGGAGTATTTCTTCACCACACATTAAGATCAACTTTCATGGTTCTTACTCTGTTTCGGAGATTTATGGAACATTGCTTGCATTTTAACTTCTCTTTCAAATACATTTTTTCTACATTACACTAATTTTATATTTTGTTATTTGTTATTAGTTTGAAAGTTTGAATGATTAAATTATATAATGTTGTATTTTCTATTAGTTTGAAAGTTTGAATGATTAAATTATGTAATGTGTTATGAATCATTATTCTCCTTGATTTTTTTTGTAAATGTGTTTGAGTGTGATTAATGTGTATTAATAATAATTATTATTGTGAAGAAGTTGAAAATAATGCGTTGGGTTTATAAAGGAAATGAAATTAAACATTGAAAAACAATTATATTCCAATAGAAACGAGATTTTTGTTATTAAAGAGTAATTTTTCCTTTTTAGTGAAAATTAATTAATGAAATTCTATAACAATTGTCATTTAAATGCTTAAAATTTTTAGTTTTTTCAATAAACTTTTTATCAAACAATTTCTTATTTATTTACTTTAAACCCTAAAATTATAAGGACTCATTATTGATATTAGAATCATTAGAATTAATTATTTATTATTCAAAAATCATAAAAAATCATAATACTACATGCGAACTTAGGCTCTATTATTTATTAAAAAAAAAACAGCGTAATAATAATATCTAATTACTATGTTAGATATATATTCCAAAACATAGTCGATCCAAAATAAATGTGTTATAATAACACTTAAATGTATATTCCAAAGTCACATTTTCCTATATATTTGCATTTATATATTTGTAAAAATATCTTCCATATTACTATAACTAAATTAAATGTAGAGTTAATTAATTAATCTAATTCAATTTTATAATTAATAATTTTAAAACTATAATTTATTATTTAGAATATAATTAAAAATTTATGACAAGATTGTATTCCTTGCCTTTAAAATATATAATTAATAATTTTAAAATTATAGTTTATGACAAGATTGTAAATATCGAATATATTTACGATTATAGTTTTAAAATTATAATTTATTATTTGAACACTTATGAATTGATGCAAATATCAAACATACACGGGAGAAAATAAGACACGATTCCAAATCCATAAAAATATATTCAAATTTAAATTTATGAAAATATATTCATTATTAATAAACATGAGACAATAACGAAAAAATACATGAGACAATCACGAAAAAATACATGAGATAATCATGAAAAAAATGCATAAGACATAAGACGATCAGAAAAAAATACATGCGACAATCACAAAAAAAAAATACTACAATTATCTATGTTTATAAATAAAAAAACATGAGATAATTATGATTGATAAATATGTAAATTTCTTATGAAAAATAAAAGTTAACGTTTTTTTGAAACTACTAACATGTCAAAAAATTTCAAATTAACGGGAAAACTACTAATTATGAAGTTAACATTTTTTGAAACTACTAATTATGATTTATAAATTGGAAAAAATTTATTATTGATAAAAATATTTTTATGTTTAAAACGGTATATTGTTAATATAAATATTTTTATAAACGGAAAAAGTCTATTATTGGTACAAATATTTTTATTAATGAAAAAAAGATTACGATTGATACAAAGAATTTTATAAATGGGAAAAAGTCTATTGTTGGTACAAATATTTTTATTAATGGAAAAAAGTTTACTTTTGATACAAAGAATTTTATAAACGGGAAAAAATATATTGATGATCCAAATATTTTATAAACATGAAAAGTATATTGTTGATACAAATATTTTTATAAACTGAAAAAAGTGTATTATTGATACATATAATATCAAATGTACGAACGTACAGGTAGATTAAATTAATATTTATATAATAATTATAATATCAAATTTTTTTTAATTTATGTATCTTTTATATACATTTATTACCAATTATTATATAATTTATAATTACATTTGCACAACCCGTGCGAACGCACGGGTCTTGCTAGTATTTTACAAAATTTATTCTGGAAATACTCTCATCATTCTCTTTTATAAGCAAATTTTGACTTTCTAGATTCATTCAATAAATGATTAGATGCATTAATTACTTAATGAATCTAAAATGTTAAAATTTACTTATAAATAAAAATGGAGGAAAAACATATTTATAATGTTTTTTTTCATTTATTTAAGATTTGATTTTAAAATGTGTTAATTTTATGTGCATCCAAAAATATATCTCTAAAGTTTTGAAATATTATTGTATTTTTACGAAATGTACTAATAAACCATAGCATGCATTAAGAAATTATCTTGCATCCCAACATTGCATCTTAGTAAATTATAATGCAGTAAATTAAATGTGGGAGTTGGAATAGCTGTTCTGCAAAGAATTTCTGCCCAATGGAGGTGTGCTCAGAAAAGCCTTTTACCCATTGGGCTGTGGGCTGCTGTAGTTTGTAATCTGTGCCCTATGGGCCCTACGATTCTGTCCATTGGAGGTGGGAATAGCTGCCATGCCCACAGTTTCCAGCCATTGGTAGGTGTGCTGCAGCAAAGCTTTTCCGTCCATTGGGGTGTGGGCTCTGAATTTTGCAGTCTATGCCCTACCCTATGGGCCTAACCTTTCTGCTCAATAAAGGGTGCTTAGTAGACTTCAAAATATTTACCCGTCCATTAATTGTAGTTTTATTCTTGCATTTTGAGTTAGTAAGAGTAACACGACTAAATTATTGAGTCATCCATAAAAAAAAAAACAATTACTAACTCAATTGTTTTTGTCAAAAGTACTTAAGTCGAAGAAGATCAAAGATTGAATTTGAACCCACAATTTTTTCTTCTCGTTCAACAATACAATTGTGGTTACTTCCAATAACATAATTATTAGTTTCTTCAAAATAAAATATGTTAATCTTTTAATTTTATTGATACATATTTTAATTTTTTTATCATGTTGCTTAAATATTATATATTATATTTAATATTTATTTTAATTTTTTTTTATCATGTTGCTTAAATATTACATATTATATTATATATTTATTTTAATTATTTATTCAAATAACAGTTAAATTATTTGTCAATAATATTATGATATAACTTTATTTATTTTTACTAATTTATATAAATCATATAAATTTATTATTATTTTAAAATTATATTATATTTTTCAAAAATGTCATATTATTTAATTATTTAATAAAACATTATTATATATAATTTAAAAGAGTAATATTTATGTTAAGAGTGTTCTGATCATAATATTTTTTTTTATAGTTAAAATAACTTAATTGGTGGTATGTGTTAGTTGACTTAAATATGTCTAAATTATTGATGATAATATTTATTTATTAGTTTAATTAAAGTTTTGGTCCCCTATTTAACTTGATTTAAAAAATTAGTTCTCTTATTTTAAATTTTGGTTAAATATGTTTTTGCTCCCTATAAAATTACCCAATTATGTTTTTAGTCCATATAAAAAAATTAACGTGTTTTGCTTCTTACAAAATAATTATGCACGTAGTTTTAGTCCTTAATATTAAACTAATGTGTATTTTTGAATGATTGTTTTACAGATACATTTAGAACCTTATAAAAAGTTTTTCCAAAAAAAACCTCAAAATTTGATTTATAAGTCAAGATTTTAATTACTTTTATCATTTTCTTTTGAAATTTAAAAAATTCATATTTAATTCTTCTCATTTAAAAAAATTATATAATTTGTAAAGAAATATTTTATAGTAATTTGAACACGTATGAAAAAAATTATTCAAAAATCTAAAAGTTTAAGGGTAATTAAATAGTTTTCAAAATTTTAGAAAATAGCATATACTAAAACTGTATGCATAAAATTTTTGTATGATCAAAATATGTCCTTTTTTAATAGAGATTAAAAATGAAATGTGATATTTATAGGGACCAAAAATATCTTTAACCCTTTAAATTTAAACTTATTCCCTCTCAAACTTTTGAACTTAAAGTTAAGTATGTTTTGATTTTTTAAATGACAATTTTTTTTATTAAACATGATAAATAATCGTATATAAATATATTGTAAAATTTTACAGGTAAATATAAGTTAAAAAAAATGAATATTTCATCAATTTTTTGTAAAAAAATGTGATAGAAAGAACAAAATTGTTTAAATTTAAACTAGAGAAACTAATTTCGTGAATCAGATAAAATTGAGAGACCAAAATTATAATTTAACCTTGTATATTATTATAAAGGCAAAATTACATTAGGGGTCTTTTAAATTATTTTATTGTAACAGATTGGTCATTTAAGTTTTTTTCTTCTACAAATCAGTCTTTTAAGTTACCTAATATCTACACTATTGTCCTTTTTTAAAGATTTTGTTCCAAATAATTTTGTGGCACTAACGCTTGCGAGATGGTATTAACGATGGCAACCGTGCTATTCCTACACTACATGTTATACCAAATACATACACCAACCATGTTTTTTAAATAAAATAATATTTTTTATAAACAGTACGTGAACAATATATTTAAATAGTGCATGAACAGTATCTGTGAATAGTGTTCGTAAGTAATAACTTTATAATACTGAAATAAAGTTGGTTAATAAAATATAAAAAATTGGTTAATGAAGTGATGAAGTTGATTAATAAACATCCAGATATTAAAAATATTTTTTAGAAGTAAACTAAAGTTGGTTAATGAAGAGTAAAAAATTGGTTAACGAAGTTATGAAATTGGTTAATAGACGTACAATATTAAAAATAATTTTTAACAATAAATAAAGTTGGTTAATAAAATGTAAAATGTTGGTTAATGAAGTTATGAAGTTGGTTAATCACACAATTTTATGTTAATATCATTTAATTTAAAAATAAAAAAATAATTTTATTTTTATTTTTTAAAAAATATACATATTATTACTCCTTCTGTTCCTTTTTAAGTGTCATTTTTTGGCTTTTTACACATACCAAAAAACCTAATCAATATAGTTACTTTTCAAATAACAATTCTCCTTTTACCTATAATACTTCTAATTATTTATTACATTCATCTTACTTTTTTTCTTTCTGTAATGATTACCTAAGGATAATTTTAATAAAAGTGCAATCAATACTATTTTAAACTTTGTAAGTGACAATTAAAAAAAAACAAAAAATTATTCTAAAAATGACATTTACAAAAGAACGGAGAAAATATAATATTTCACAATTCACCTGTATAATATTTTATTGTTCACTGATGCATGGTTTGGTGTAGAAATAATATTTTTCTAACGATGGTCACATGGAATGAAATAGCCAACCCATAATTGTGCCGCCCCAATAAAACTATGACCCTTAATCGCCAACCCCTAATGAGAGAGAAAAAAGTTGAAAAATTCTGAGTTTCGACCATTGTTCTATTATTCTTCTCTCTCATTATTCTTCTCTCTCATTGTTCTTCCATGGTAGCTTCAAAACTTTATAAATCATATGAAACATTTCATTACATCTTTCATTAATCTCTAGTTTATACACCATCCCAATCGATTTCAGTGGCTGCGATTTTCACACATAACAGAAGCACAATATATCTTGCAAAGTTGCAATAGTAACCTGCTAGTGAAACATCGCTAACGAGTTGTTTTGAACTAATTTTGTAACTTAAGTATGAATTGTTTCGTGATGAATCTACTTAAATGATCTTTGAATATGAATGACATTAACAGTAATCTTGTTAGTGAAGCATTATTGATGATAGTTGTTTTCAACTAATTTTTTAACTGTAATATGAAGTGTTTTTCATGATAAAATTGAATCAACAAAACAATTGATTAATCAAATATCACTGGGTAGGTATGCTCTCAACAATGTTTTTGTTTTATTTGGGTTATTTTTACTGTGACATGCTAAATCTAGTTTAAGTATAAAGTTATGGATTTATAACCATGTTTTGTTTTACGATTTATAACCGCATATTATTCGTTTTTCTCTCAAAGATATTTATTTTATTCTTTAGAGTTTGACAATTATTGGTAAGAAAATGGGATAGTTCTACTCCAGCCGCAGAGAGAAGATTATTAGAAAACAATTACACTTTCTTATAATTGTGATTTTTAAAATTTACTATTACGTTGTGGTAATAAAAAAGCTTATAATATATTGAGACAGTTTATTAGTACTAGTGAAAAGGATATTGAAGGAGAAACTGTATGCATTTTATTATGGCAATTGGAAGGTGTACAAAACTAGTGTTATTTCCGCCCTATACATGCATACATATTCGGACTATGATCAGGGTAATAAAGCCATATTTATTCTTTCATTATTATTAGAGTATGATGTCATGGTCTGATTAAGGGTGAGAATAGGTCAGACCAACTAATATGGGTCTACGATCTAGTCTACATAGGCTCAGATCAGGTCAGGTTTTTTCTTAAATAGAAAAGACCTAGGTTTTTTTATAAGCCTATTTAGCTAAATAGGTTAGGTCACAGACCATTAGAAAAGTCTTTCAAGTCTATCAGACTGACCTATTTAAGTAAAAATCAATAAATTTATTATTATTATATTCTATTTTGTACTTTGAACTAAAATACGAAAATAAAACTTAGTTATCTTAAAGAACTTATGAAAATAAGTCAAAAAAACATTATAAACAATGTAATAAGTTGTTGTCATAAGTTTTTCTCATTAGTTATCTTCAACAAATAGTATCATCAAACTTATAATAATAAGAAAACTTGAACGAGACAATGAAAACAAACATTTAATCTCATTGATCTTTTAACTTGTTAGTCTATTTAACATTAGTTGAATTTTTTATTTACACATGTTCAAATGAAGTAGGCTTTTAAATAGGCTAGTAGGCTAATCAGGCATTCGAAAATGTCAGACTTAGGCATAAAAATAAGCCTATGACAGGCTACAGGTCAGGCTTAAACTTTGAATTTTTTAGCCGACCAGGCTCAGGCTTGGTAAAGCCTAGATCGGCCTAGCCTATTCTCACCCTTAGGTGTGATATCACATAACCATGTTTTGTTTTAGGAATAAATATGTTGCTATTCTTAAATAATTATCCACCTTTCGAGTTAAGCCCCTGCAAAATATAGTTATGGTATAGTTTTCTCGTAGCGACGTGATTTTGTGGGTTGACTTGTTTGTTCTTTTTGCGGTTTAGGTTCTTAGGGTCATTCATAAAAACGGTTATACTCATGTTGGAAACAAGAGAGTACAAACAATTATTTTTTTCCTCAAAACATGTTTTAGTCAGCCACTTCTATTACCACTGGTGAAACATGGACATGGTTTCATTTTAGGTTGGATGGGCTCGAAATAAAGGATCGAGAGTTTTGACTTCGTCGATTTGGTCCTTTGCTAAGGTATGAAGCCATTGGTGGAGAAAGAAGAATTAAGACTAATTGTTTATGGGTTTTAATTTCTTCTCTCTCTTTTTTTTCTTTCAAAAATATAATAAAGAAGAAGACAAATAACAACTCTGCAACGTTAAATGACATATCAACGATATTAGTGTCACATATTCACTTTAGGAACAAAATCTTAAAAAAAAAACAATGGTGTAGACGTTAGGTAACTTAAAAGACTGACTTATAGCAAAAAAAAAAACTTAAATGACCAACCTGTTACGATAAAATAATTTAAAGGATCTCTGGTGTAATTTTTCCTTATATAAACAAATTGTTGATATTTGTAAATCAATAATTTTATTTATAAAAAAACAAAAATTAATAAAAATTAATACTTTCTTTGAATGAGCGAATATGTGGCCTTCCGCCGTTAGAGAGTTTTCATCATTATTATTATATTTTGGTCATAAACGTGACATTTAGGGAATTTGTTTTTAATGTGTTGCATATGTGAAAAAAATCGATACTATGAAATTGACATTTAAAAGTTTAATCTTCAAAGAGGAAAATGATAGAAAGAAAATGAGACATCACATATGGTTATCATCAGTAATTTTGGTCTTTATGAACTACAAGGAACAGGGTTATTTTTGAATTATAGAATCTTAATCTTTCATCGAGAAGTACTTAAACATTTTTGTGTATAGTAAGTGTTGGTGTTATTACACCTTTCGAATGCAGAAGTTAATTGAGAGAAAGATAGAGAGTGTTGGAGTGGAAGGGAAGAGAAGAAAGAGTGGTGAATATTGAATGAAAAGAGATTATTGTTATGAAGTTTGTTCTGGACTTGACTGGCACATGGCCCACAGCTGGGCAAGGCCTAATCCAGTCCAATTTTAGGAAAGGCACAATAACGAGATTAAGACAATCTAGCCGCTGGGGAGAATATAGCCGTTGGGCACAATATAGTCGTTGGGGAGAGTATAGCCGTTGGGGACATCCTCCTCACGCGCTTGACAGTTCACGCGACCAAATGCTTCTCTGAAGTTCATGGGGACAGTTGGACCGGGTCAAAAGATCACGCGCTAGATCTTCCACCTGGCAGTCTCCCATTAGTCGACCAGATACTTCAGCCACATTGGAGACATTGGCCCCGCGCTGGGGGTTTCTTATAAATACCGTCTCATTTGAGAGGGCCAGGTATTCAAATCATTCTAACTCGTACCTAAACACTTTGTACTTGTTCTCTCTCTCTCTCTCTCTCTAACCCAAACTTACTTTGGCATCAGAGTACCTTGTAGGTACACCCCCTCCTCTCCTACAACCATCATTACTGCCCTACACAGAAGGCCACGAGGATCCATTCTGATCATTCTAGATCAGTGGCGCCGTCTGTGGGAACCTCCACTTCCCCGTCTTTCTTGAATTAAGATCCCCAATCTTTTCAATCCAAAGACCAAATCTTTTTTCTTTCTAAAACCATCCTCGACCGTCATGGCCTCTCACCGTAACGATGACGTCCCTCAAGATTTAGCCGTCGCCGTCACCTTGGATAACGGCGACTGTAACGCCCCAGTTTTTGTTAGAGTTATTTAATCGAGTCGATTTAATTATTTTTATTATTATATTATTTTATTCTTTACTTTTATTTGGCAATATATTATTTTTCATCGTTGTTATGTTTTATCGCGTTTTGGGAGCGTTTGCGAGATATTTGAGTGTAGGGGTATTTTGGTCATTTTACTTATTTTGTTTAAGTTAGAAACTTAAAGAGAAAAAAAAGAGAGAAAATAGTAAGGAAGGAAAAGAGAAAGAAGGAAAAGAGAAAGAAAAGAAGAAAAAGGGAAAAAACTTGGAGAGTAAGAAAACGATTCAACCGACTTTTGAAAACACGATTAATCGGGTAAGGGTGTGAAACTCGATTATCCTATACTTGTGTATGATTATGTATGTATGTATTTGTGTGATATTTGGTTGAAATTGCATATAGAACCAAAATCATTAATATGTTGAGATTGTTAGAATTTGATTCAAATTGTGTCTGAAATCATGTTTTAATGTTCCTAATTGCTGAGACATGTTAGATAGATGTTGTTGTGCAATCTATTGGTAATTTGATGGTGTTTAGGTGAGTTTTGGAGATGATTTTGGTTGATTTTCGTAGCAGAAATTCTGCAGGAAAAATTCTGGGTTTCGCTGCCCATACGCGTATCAGGCTTGGCATTACGCGTATTGGTTTGGGAAATACGCGTATGGCAAGGGGGAAATGAGGGCAATACGCGTATGGAACACATTTTTCACAGCCTTCTGCTGATTTGCGTAATGGTACGCGTACTTGGCAAGGCATCACGCGTAACAAGTGAGGCATTACGCGTATGGAGTTTTTAGTGGAAGTTTTGGGGGGAATTCAGTCTCTGCCCATACGCGTAGCACTTTGGGCATTACGCGTATGGAATGGGTGAGCGAGCTGGGCAGTACGCGTATGGCCCAAGGCAATACGCGTATGACCAGAGAGGGTGTAAAATTGTATCCGGTTTTGCGTTCGATGCTGTAACTTTTGATCCGTAACTCGGATCGAGGCGTTCTTGGTACCGTTAGAAAGCTATTGAGATGTTCTTTCTTATTAAAATGGTTTTGAGATTGTTGGCCGATTTAATTATGTCGAGAATTTGGAAATGTGTCGTTTTGCCGACTTTTACCGTCTTAACTGTACGTGATTGTTGTTTTATCATGCAATATGCTTCATATATATATATATATATCGTAGGACTTGTGTGATGTTATACGATGTGAATGCATGTGATGAAATGTTGTGATGATGGTTTGTGGCCTAAGGGCAAGAAATGCATTGTGTTGTGTTTGATTGTATATGCATGATTATGGATGTGTATATGTGTGCATTTGAATGTCATGAGTCATTGTATGCCAAACATCATGATATGCATTCTTGTGATGTCGTGTGCCCTATGTAACACCTCAAAATTTGCCCTCTCTTTTTTCTAACCTCTAACTGGCTTATGTTTCATTTCATTCTTGCATTAGCATTTATGCATATCATTGGCTCTTAGCATGGGATTAGGGTACTTGGTTTAATTCAAGGGAAAAAGATGTTTTCAGGGTTTCAAGCAACAGTTCATGTACATTGTTCAAAGGGCTAAGGGGAGATAAAATTTTTGATACTATCAATTCTTGAGCCACGAGGGAACTTTAGGCCTCAAGGTGTCTTATTTGGTCCATCATCTCATCATAAGATCAAGATTGGCAGGAGAATTCAAAGGATTCACAGTCTTTTAACCTGATTGCTTGAATTAGGGTTTTGGAGATTTTGAGATATAACCCTCAAATGAGCAAGCTCTTTGATTGTTTATCATCTCCAAGTGGCACATATCATTATTGGTGGACATGATGCACATCATAATCAGAGGAATTGGGGATAAAGTCAACTGTGCAGTGAAAAAGTCAACTCCTGACTTTTCAAGGCCAAAATCATGAAATTCAAGTTATATGTGACCATTGGGCAAGATTTGAGCAAGAAATGTCAAAAGAATCATGAAAAATCAAGAGTTATAAAAAGTTACTAATTTAGGAGCTTAGGGTTTCCAAAAATGGAAACTTTTGGTCACTTTTGCACCTCACTTTAAGGCTCTCTTTCTCCATGATAAAAGCTTCAAACTTCAGGCCTAAGTTGAGCCAATTAAATATCACATCTTAAGCTTTAAATCCATATAAAGAACTCCTCCATTGGATCAAAATTGAGTGAGTTATGATCCATCAAAGTTTGACAAAACTAGGGCAAAAATCAAGTCATGGCAAGGCAATTCCAAGTCACCCGGCCATAATTTCATCAAACAGGTGGTGTTCCAAATGTTCAGCCATTTTTCTCCATCAAGGAAACTTCAAATGAAAAAAGCGTGAACATCAAAGTTGTTCATCTCCATGCCCTCTTCAACTTTGATGTTGAACTTATTTTCATTTGAACAAGTTATCATAAGGATATTAGGGTTCAAAGAGAAGGGGTTCATACTGAATTTTTCATGGGCCATGTTGCCATGCACGATTTGCCATGACATGCCCATGGGGACAGCTTGTTTTCTTGGATTTCCTTGTTAGTTTCAAGCATGTTAGAGGCTTTTGCTCATCATGATTCCAACACCAATTTTATTTCTCTCCATGATGGCTTTCCAGAGAGTATAATCATTCCTCATTTCATGTAGTATTGCTTAACTCATGGTTGCTTAAAGCCCAAGGTTCTCATGTTTATATTGATGATTTTTAATGAGTAATTCTTGCAGCATGGATATGTACATACCTCACATGATTTATGGTGCATCTCCTATGTCATTTTCATTACCATTTATGACCAAACAACATTATATATGCCATGTACATATCATACACACATATTCCATTTTTGCAAAAAATTCGAAAAGAGAAGAATGGTACATTCTGTCCACACTCATTCCCTCACGTGCTTGCCCCATTTCACCATATTTTTGTGACATTTTCCACTCAAATGACTCACTCCACACACCCTCCCATTTGCTAAAAACCGTACCACACTCTCACCTTTCTTTTTTGGCAAGTTTTCAAACAGAACACCATACCTCAATATCAGGCCCATTTATCACTCTAAACTCACCATATATAAACAATAAAAACCCTAAATGAAGGGGGAGGCACATTGGAAAGGATTTCAGATCAAGAAACATTCACTTTTTCTCTCATTTTTCACTAGTTTCGAATGTAACACCCCAAATCCCATCGCGAATACATAATACATAAATAAAATCAGAGTAACTAAAAATTTATTTTTCCGACAGGAAACAGGGATGTCACACTTAAATGAACAAAATACAATCTCTGCTCATAAATTTGATACATAGCATAAAATAGAGTACCCTCAAAGGGGAAACTTTTTCCACAATAAAGGAAATGTCAATTATGGAATAAAGCGGAAAGATCCATAACCGACTTGTTTTACAAATAAATGGTTTTAGAACATCAAAATATAAATACAAAATATATTCAACAATTATATACATATAACATAATCGTTCCCCAACTCCCGTGCTACGTATCAGAGCAGACACCAAGACCGACAACGGAACGGAGGACTAATCTCCACAAAAGCCTCCAAGCCTCTAAAGCTGACAATCTGCACTATGCCATAAAAAGCATATTCCAGCAGAAGGGTGAGAAATAACAACTAAACCAAGATTGCATAATAATATGCAAAAACACATCAAACTCACATACACAGTTATTCTCACCACAAGCATCACATATCGATAAATATAGCACGCCACGTATACTTAACATATTTCTAACATTTCCAACAACATAGCATATATCAATTATTCCAACATAATCACATATTTGCACATAAGGCATACCAATCTCATCACATATAGAAACACATTACACATCACATAGCATATGTCTATGCATGAAACATATTATCCACAACCAATGCATTTATCACATATTCACATCAAATTACCAATCCAATCATAAATCTCAACACCTATTCAATCAATTCACAATTTCCCACACATAATCACATAATCAATCAAATCATGATTTTCCACACATAATGCATCCATTCACAATTCTCACACATAATCAATCAAATCATGATTTTCCACACATAATGCATCCATGATTTATGCAAATGCACAGAGACCGACACAACGACTCTATGCAAATGCCATGCGGTACCGACTTCCAACATTTCTCAAAACCAGTTCACTCAGGAACTATTGGAACTATCGCTCGTTACTGAGAATCTCAAGTAACACCACGTCGGGCCTACGATGTTCACCCGTCGCGTTAGGTCCTCAGGCAGCGCCTCATATTTTCGAGGCACACGACGTTAAGGATTGCTATAAGTCTCCAAAGGAGCCCACAATCGTCTATAACCACCGCTTTAAGTCCTCAGGCATCGCCTCATATTTTCGAGGCACACGATGTTATAGCAGATTCATCGCTTTCAGTCCTCAGGCATCGCCTCATATTTTCGAGGCACACGATGTTATAACAGATTCCCTCGAGAATCAAACCGCCACTCAGGACGTTTCAACAATGCATATTATGATGTTTGGCATACAATGACTCATGACATTCACATTGCACCCACATACACATCCATAATCATGCATAAATCAACAATTACCACGTATCGTATTTTCTTGCCGTAAGGCCACAAATCATCATCACAACAATATCACGTGCATATTCATTTCACAACATGTCACCACATGCATTTTCATTACAAACCACAAACCACAACAATTATGCAATCACAATCACTTCCACAAGGAATTCACATATCAAATGCTACTCACAACACATCATTATCGGACATTGAAATCGAAACCCAAAACACACATTTATTCCTCCATAACACCACAAACCATCATCACCAATACTTATCATATATATTCACATCAACGCAATTATTGCCATAAAGCCACAAACCATCATCACAACATTTCATAAAAAATAACTATTCACGATTAATCGGTAAAGTCGGCTAAAAATAATATTTTTCTTCACCAAATCATAGAACATATTTTTAGCTTCACATCCATATAAAGAACACTTAAATCGGATAAACAACGAAGAAGATATGAATATTTCAAAATAACGCAAAAACATAAACCGGACGCCCGACACTACGAAACGGTTCGAATAAACTGTACCGATTGGACTAGGTTCAGACCTCACAACTATTTTTCCTAGAAATAACATCTCGTTAGCTTCCCAACGCTTCGAACAGGGGTCAAAACCGACTTACGGATCAACAGATATGAATTTCCGAAGTTTCCCCGCAAACCAGAAAATTTCTGCTACAACACTGCGGGTTCGTGCATTTTCGCCCGAAAACCCGACCGATTCAATTATTTTCTTCCGAATAAATACATGGTAATATCACATAAATACATACCAACATATTAGGATCAAGAAAAACCCGATTCCACGACTTTTATTTTTCACCAAAATCTCACATTCTCAAAACCCAAAAATGTCAAAACTCACAATATCAACCGATTTCAACCAAACGAGTTTCTATAATCTCGGCCTAACCTCATACGACTAATCTACGCAATTTATTTCGAAATTCATCCGTAAAAACATCGATTTCTATCGATTTGATCCCAATTTATCGAAAAAGAAAACATTGTAAAACAACTAAAACATTCACAACAAACAACACATATACATACACAAACAAGATATAATTGAAACTTCTCACCCTTACCCGATTATTCGCGCTTGAAACGGAGTTCCCGCGATTTTTTCCATTTTCTCCTCTTTTCTCTCTTCTTCCTCTTCTTTTCTCTTTTCCTTCTTTCTTTCTCTTTTTCTCTTCCTTACTATTTTTCTCTCTTTTCTTTCTATTTATATAAAAACATAAAACTTACCCAAGCAAAAGACCAAAATACCCCTCAGCTCAAATATCTCTCAAACGCTCTCAAAATGCGATAAAACTTAAACAGCGATGAAATATATTTCGAGAAATAAAAGTTGAAAAGAAATTATAATTTATTGCAAATAATTTACCTATCAGGAAAATTAACCAATTAACTCAATTAGCAGGTAAAATATAATAAATTCACACATTTCACAAAATTCACATAAATGAATTAAATAAATACATTTAAACAAATCGGGGCGTTACAACTCTCCCCCACTTAGACATTTTCGTCCTCGAAAATATAACGAGACGAACAACTCCGGACGCGACTCTCGCATCCGACTAACAAACCAACATGCCAACCAAAGGCACACCACGAATAACACAACTGACAAACCACCTTGCTAACAGCAGATACAACAACGACGACAACTACAACGACAAGATGCAAAGCCCATACAATGCACTTGACGACGAACTCACAACTCAAAGAAAAGCCAAGATACCAACACACAGGTTCACTCTAGAACCGAAACACAACAAGATCGTTACCCTACCCTAGGTAACACTCCCCTAATTCCCCACACAGGAATTAGCTACACACACTCGAACCATCACCATGGAAACGAGGCAATCAACACAAACAAGAACATAAAGTTCCACGACACCACAAGGTCTCAACAACATCAACAAAACCAGAACACCAACATCCTTGTCACACAACCATACTACAACAATGCTACGATTCACCAATCGAACATAAAATCAAAACATCCATTTACATAGTAGCCCATGGATAACATTTAAACCTTTCACCTAACACTTCCATTCTGAAACGTCCAAAGGTCTCATCATTTCTACATATTTCCAATATGCAACTTATGAACTCTTACAAATCCCACACGCAATTACAAAACGTGTCACATCACTCTTCCGCTGCGCATTCTAATCACTCGTAACCATCAAAACTACCAGTCTTACGTCCGAAATCTAACTCTTTCTCATATTCACCAAAAATCACTGTTCACTTTTAATATACCCAACCTCACACTCTACTGTGTTATCTCACATACCAGACACAAGTCTCTGAACTGCTCAAATAATTCTAATCATCTGACCATCAAAGCAACCATGTGTAAAAACTTCCAACTTAACTCTTCGGGCACAACATTAGCTTTTCCCGAAGGATAGTCCAAACCACATTCATAACTCGTCACAAATTCTAACCATCCTCATTGTCTCATACTCTATTCCTTCAAACCAACCAAGTACTTTAAACTCTTGCGATTACCAAACACTTCGAGCTGAGAACCATAAAAATAATACCTCCAAATTTCCAACACAATACGACCGCAACCAATTCCAAATCCAGAATAGTATAGATCCTTTTATAAATCCTCAATTGTCGTAAAGCATAAGCCACGACTTTACTCTCTTGCATTAACACAATGACTACCCTCTTCAGAGACACTTCACAATACCTCACAAACGGTTTATTAGGATCCCACAGAATCAAAACTGGAGCCGTAAACAACTTCTACTTCAGCTCACCAAAACTTACTCACAGCGAACATCCAAAACAAATGACTCACCCTTTGCAAGTCAACTGAGATAACAGAAGTACGAACTTAGCAAAGTCTTCCATAGCCTTCTGTAACAACCAACTGAGCCCAAAAGTTTCTACTCTCCTTAACCAACTTCGGAGCCTCTCATGAAGAACTACATCTACTTCCGATGGATCCGTAAAAATACCATCACCAGAAATAACATATCCAAGAAAACTAACATTTTCAACCAAAATTCTCACTTGAATAACTTAGCATAAAACTTCGTCTCTTTCCAACACTTGTGATTCAAATCTCAAACACTCTACCGGTTCTTCTTCTGAGTTTATAACAGATTCGAATATCCTCAATCAAAACCACTACAACTTATCCAATTAAATATGGAAGATACGATTCATATACTCCACAGACATTACAGACGCATTACTATCACCGAACAACATCACTGCACGTTGTAATGTCCAAACAAACCAAACCTCATCCAAACTTGTTCAGACTCACATACAAGCTTCACCGAGCAAATAACAACCTATTCCGATGATAGCAACCATAACCAGTCACATTAAATCGATCAAGCCTCAACTCACACAATTCACTATCCTTATCAAACGGGCCAAACAATTGCTAGTTCACTCCAACTCAACCAAACCATTCCAATCATCTATTCCCGAAAGTGAACACTTATTCTCAATCGTTACCTTATTCAACTGTCCGTAATCCATACACAATTTCTCCTCTTAACAATCCAAATTCCATAAATCCCCACGTGTAGCAACAACCAATCCAAAAGAACTCTCAAATAGTACATCCACACTTAAGGTTTTCTCAAAATTTTCATTAATGCTCTAAAATTCCAAAAACTCCAAACCTCTCTGGAACTCTAAGTTTTGCTTTCCATAGTCTCAATTCCTTCATACACATCATGCTTGTTATTCCATTCAATCATCAGTTCCTTGTATTACTATCAATACTGGAGCTCTCTAAGACAACACACTTGGTCTCACAAATCCCTTTTCCAGTAAATCTTCCAACCACTCTTTCCATCTGAGTTTCACTTCCTAAAAGTTCTTCTACTTACTTAGCAGATCCAAACCTCAACTCATCACCTTCGTCCAATTTGAGTTCACACTCTTCTCTCTGAGAACCACCACTAACGATGCCCAATCATTCACTCTCAAAACTTCATACTGAACCAACATACCAAAGCCTCTAATCCGTCTCATCTTCCGATATTAGCCTCTTCATCGACTCATCAAAACAATCCGTAATCGTTTTCTTAATTCCAAACAATTCATTGCACATACTATCAAAACTGAAAAGACCTGTCTATTCCATCCAACATAATTCCCGTCTGCTATCAACAAGAGATTAAGGGTGATCAGTTCCTCAATTTGTCAATAGACAGCCGACAATCACGATGGGGCATAAACCGTCTTTACCAAACTTATAATAGCATTTCTTACATCCTGTACACAAAACTACCTAAGGCACAAATCCTTAGTTGATATAAACCTTACCTCCGCATTCCCTCCGGAATCGGAAACAACACTGTCCAAACAACACTTACACTCTTGCAATTCACAACACACTGAGCCAACGCTCCACCTGAAGCAACTTGGAGAAGTTCCAACTTCTCCCCCACTTATCTCATTCTAACTCCTGCAGACAACGGAATAAAAAACCAGAAGGTACTGACAGTGTTCCACACACCTATCACGTACTAAGGGACAAACAACAACGACAGTATTCAACTGTCACCCCAACTGACTCAACAACTTGGCCAGACGGACCGACCTGCTCTGATACCACTAATGTAACACCCCAAATCCCATCGCGAATACATAATACATAAATAAAATCAGAGTAACTAAAAATTTATTTTTCCGACAGGAAACAGGGATGTCACACTTAAATGAACAAAATACAATCTCTGCTCATAAATTTGATACATAGCATAAAATAGAGTACCCTCAAAGGGGAAACTTTTTCCACAATAAAGGAAATGTCATTTATGGAATAAAGCGGAAAGATCCATAACCGACTTGTTTTACAAATAAATGGTTTTAGAACATCAAAATATAAATACAAAATATATTCAACAATTATATACATATAACATAATCGTTCCCCAACTCCCGTGCTACGTATCAGAGCAGACACCAAGACCGACAACGGAACGGAGGACTAATCTCCACAAAAGCCTCCAAGCCTCTAAAGCTGACAATCTGCACTATGCCATAAAAAGCATATTCCAGCAGAAGGGTGAGAAATAACAACTAAACCAAGATTGCATAATAATATGCAAAAACACATCAAACTCACATACACAGTTATTCTCACCACAAGCATCACATATCGATAAATATAGCACGCCACGTATACTTAACATATTTCTAACATTTCCAACAACATAGCATATATCAATTATTCCAACATAATCACATATTTGCACATAAGGCATACCAATCTCATCACATATAGAAACACATTACACATCACATAGCATATGTCTATGCATGAAACATATTATCCACAACCAATGCATTTATCACATATTCACATCAAATTACCAATCCAATCATAAATCTCAACACCTATTCAATCAATTCACAATTTCCCACACATAATCACATAATCAATCAAATCATGATTTTCCACACATAATGCATCCATTCACAATTCTCACACATAATCAATCAAATCATGATTTTCCACACATAATGCATCCATGATTTATGCAAATGCACAGAGACCGACACAACGACTCTATGCAAATGCCATGCGGTACCGACTTCCAACATTTCTCAAAACCAGTTCACTCAGGAACTATTGGAACTATCGCTCGTTACTGAGAATCTCAAGTAACACCACGTCGGGCCTACGATGTTCACCCCGTCGCTTTAGGTCCTCAGGCAGCACCTCATATTTTCGAGGCACACGACGTTAAGGATTGCTTTAAGTCTCCAAAGGAGCCCACAATCGTCTATAACCACCGCTTTAAGTCCTAAGGCATCGCCTCATATTTTCGAGGCACACGATGTTATAGCAGATTCATCGTTTTCAGTCCTCAGGCATCGCCTCATATTTTCGAGGCACACGATGTTATAACAGATTCCCTCGAGAATCAAACCGCCACTCAGGACGTTTCAACAATGCATATTATGATGTTTGGCATACAATGACTCATGACATTCACATTGCACCCACATACACATCCATAATCATGCATAAATCAACAATTACCACGTATCGCATTTTCTTGCCGTAAGGCCACAAATCATCATCACAACAATATCACGTGCATATTCATTTCACAACATGTCACCACATGCATTTTCATTACAAACCACAAACCACAACAATTATGCAATCACAATCACTTCCACAAGGAATTCACATATCAAATGCTACTCACAACACATCATTATCGCACATTGACATCGAAACCCAAAACACACATTTATTCCTCCATAACACCACAAACCATCATCACCAATACTTATCATATATATTCACATCAACGCAATTATTGCCATAAAGCCACAAACCATCATCACAACATTTCATCAAAAATAACTATTCACGATTAATCGGTAAAGTCGGCTAAAAATAATATTTTTCTTCACCAAATCATAGAACATATTTTTAGCTTCACATCCATATAAAGAACACTTAAATCGGATAAACAACGAAGAAGATATGAATATTTCAAAATAACGCAAAAACATAAACCGGACGCCCGACACTACGAAACGGTTCGAATAAACTGTACCGATTGGACTAGGTTCAGACCTCATAACTATTTTTTCTAGAAAGAACATCTCGTTAGCTTCCCAACGCTTCGAACAGGGGTCAAAACCGACTTACGGATCAACAGATATGAATTTCCGAAGTTTCCCCGCAAACCAGAAAATTTCTGCTACAGCACTGCGGGTTCGTGCATTTTCGCCCGAAAACCCGACCGATTCAATTATTTTCTTCCGAATAAATACATGGTAATATCACATAAATACATACCAACATATTAGGATCAAGAAAAACCCGATTCCACGACTTTTATTTTTCACCAAAATCTCACATTCTCAAAACCCAAAAATGTCAAAACTCACAATATCAACCGATTTCAACCAAACGAGTTTCTATAATCTCGGCCTAACCTCATACGACTAATCTACGCAATTTATTTCGAAATTCATCCGTGAAAACATCGATTTCTATCGATTTGATCCCAATTTATCGAAAAAGAAAACATTGTAAAACAACTAAAACATTCACAACAAACAACACATATACATACACAAACAAGATATAATTGAAACTTCTCACCCTTACCCGATTATTCGCGCTTGAAACGGAGTTCCCGCGATTTTTTCCATTTTCTCCTCTTTTCTCTCTTCTTCCTCTTCTTTTCTCTTTTCCTTCTTTCTTTCTCTTTTTCTCTTCCTTACTATTTTTCTCTCTTTTCTTTCTATTTATATAAAAACATAAAACTTACCCAAGCAAAAGACCAAAATACCCCTCAACTCAAATATCTCCCAAACGCTCTCAAAATGCGATAAAACTTAAACAGCGATGAAATATATTTCGGGAAATAAAAGTTGAAAAGAAATTATAATTTATTGCAAATAATTTACCTATCAGGAAAATTAACCAATTAACTCAATTAGCAGGTAAAATATAATAAATTCACACATTTCACAAAATTCACATAAATGAATTAAATAAATACATTTAAACAAATCGGGGCGTTACATCGAATCTTTGGTTTTCTGAAGTTTCTCTGAGAGCTATTGCCTCATTTCACCTCTACCAAGAGGGTTCTTGCTTCTGTACGCATATTTTAGCACCTGTAATCATCAGTGGAAGCTCTGCAAGTTCATACTTTTCCATTTTCGAGTTGGACCTGTGTGGGAGTTTTCAACATTCTTCTGGATGGTTTGAGCCTTGATCTACACTCTACAGAAGATTTCAAGGCTTCCCATATCATTTTTGGAGTTCATCTGTGGCTGAGAAGGACCAACGGAGTTGCTCCGTTTGGTAAGATTACTCACTCTGAAACTCACTTACTTTACATGTGTTGAACTGTTTATGAGTTTCTCTGAAGTCCTCTTGAAGTAGAGGCAATGTTTTCATTGTCCTTGGGTTTGTTTCTGATGGTTTTAGTTTTGTTAGGGCAAGTTATATTTTTTTGTTTTTCTGCGTATGTGTATGATGCGTGAAATCTAAGGCTTGATTTGTATTCTACGTGACTCCCTGAACATTTTGATATGCATTATGTGAATGTTGGCTAACCTGTGTTTTTGGCTTTACCGGAATCTCACCGGAGAAGATGACCGGAGGTCTTCTCCGGTCACCTGAAACTGCGCATGGTTCATAAACCCTAGGGTTTTAACTTTAAAACATAGCCATTTGATTAACTTGAATCCAACGCACAAGGTGCTTCCAGCGCATTAATGAAGCATGTGCTTCGCGCGTGCTCTTTTTTCTCTCTGACCATTGACTTTGACTAATTCAGTATGCGTATGATTGCGTGAGTCCTAAGTGTGAGCCTCTCATCATGATTACCTTGTTTTTTGTTTGATGACTGATGAATCCTGTGGCGTGTGTTGAGTCAAGATTTTGACTGAGGTCCATGTTATAGGCCCCACTTGAGCGTGTGTTGTGGACTTGGGCCCCATTGCTTTCCACACCCCTAGTTCTTAGGGCCCAGGCGCAATTGAACACATTCCCTTTGTTTCTGGTGATTGCTGCTACACCCCCCTTTGTTTCTCTTTTATTTTATTTTTATTGTTTCATTTTATTTTAAATACTTAAACTCATTTTAAAAATACCAAAAAATATTTTCTTATTTGATTAATATGTTAACTTTATTTTCATACTTTTATTTTTATTTTTAATTTCTTTTTCCATTTTTATTTTGATTTAATTTGATAGTGCTTTTCCAATGATACCCTTCACTTAGGGTTAGGAAATTTTCATGCCTTTGCTCATCTTTTGAGACCAATTTTTTTGTCACACTTAGACCTTGATGTAAGGATGTTTCAATGCTGGTTTTAGGTTGGTTTGAGTTACTTTTAGTGACTTTCCACTCAAGTTTTATTGACCCTCGATCTTTGCTTGATCATGTGCATACCTTGACTTGTGGATCGCTTTTGAACAAGTTCTTTAACTATTTGTGATCCAATTTTTTTACACATGTTACTTGATTGATTGAACTTGTATTTGATTATTTTTTTGGGAATTTATTGGACCCTTTTACTATTTTTGGTTGATGCCTACTTGTGGTTTGGTTTTAGTTGAAGCATGTTTGAATACTTGACATAGTTTGAGTGTATTTACTTACTTGTGTTTGAGTGATGCTTGGAATGATTATATGGTATGATCATGTTCTGTTTGAGCTTGTTTGTGGCTTTGTAATCATCCTCATTTGATCATTTTTCAATTTGTTCTTGATTTTACAAGTTGATGTTGTTTTGGACTTGAATCTTGTGGTATGCTCAACCTAATCTGGTGATTGCTTCCTTGTGTGATCCAATTCATGTATGAAACCTTTTGTTTGATTTGCATGACATGCTTGAGATTCTGGTCCTCTTGATTTAGGGTTCATTATGTGACTTTCTTCTCACTCTTTGCTTCACATATTCTCTTTACTTGCTTGCATGAATGATAAGTGGTTGTCTTGCCTAATTTTGAGGCATGTTTTGAGAAGGGTGCTTAATGATTCATATTGTTTGATTGCGTTTGATCTTGATGCATGTGCTTGCTGCCCTATCTTGCTTCTCATCTTATCTTTCTCTTTCTTCTTCATCTCCTTCACTCTTTCTCTTCCTTTGAATCTCAAGACTTGTTTAAGTCTTGGATTCCCTTTTCCCTTAGAGCTACCTAGTCCAACTTAATTTTCGATTAAGCTTGAAGTAGGATTAGCATTAGGTTTTAGTTAGGCTTCCTCTTTCAAACTTCACTAACCCTAGGGCATCCATGCATGATAACATTAGGACATTCAGTTTCCCTTTAGAGTTACCTCTTCCTTTGAGTCCTCTCTCTTCTCATCTCTTAACTTCTTTAAAACACTTAATAACGATAAAGTGTATTGCGCACGAGCCTTAAACATGGGAAATGAGGAATGAGAGGTTTCCTCTCATTCTTCTAGAGTGTGTAGTGGGCGTCCTGTCTTGGGACGATTCACTATGCATTCGTTCCTATGCCATAGACTTTTGTGCAATGCAAGTTATGAACTAACTTAAAACACTTATGTCTAAAAAACACAAAAAACAAATTTAAATCTTTTTATCCTTCGGGATTGTTTGGTTCCAGACCATTTTCAGAAAAGAGCACATTACCTTCCGTCTAAGTCGCAAACAGGCATCGACCCTAACTGCCGGACGCGAACTTAACGTCGCTCACACAAAAAAAAACACTCACCGACTCCGTTGAGTCGAACTACGACTGCTCTAATTTCCTCTCTCTAGTCCGATTGAGGATACGTAGGCACAAGACGACGATGTCTTGGTGAGCAACCTCCCCCCTTAGTTTGTGTCTAAACTACGTTGACTCTGACTTTCCCATTGCACGAGGGAATACGTAGGCGTAGGATGAGCGATGTCCTATCGAGTCACTTCTTTTTCTTTTCTTCTTCGTTTCTTCGTTCCTTTTCGTTCCCATTTCTTCTCCTTTCCAGTAGCAGTGGAGCTTCAGACGACGACACCCTTTGATCGAGACAACAAGTGTGGATCTCATCGAGTACGATGGACGCGTGGGGTGCTAACACCTTCCCCTCGCGTAACCGACTCACTTACCCGTTTCTCTTAGTCGCGAGACCACGCTCTTTCCCTTCCCTCAGGTTTACGCAGTGTTTCCTTTCCCTCTCTTGGGATAAATACACATTGCTGGCGACTCTGTTTTCCGCGCCACTTTCGCGTTTGTACCATGGATGCAAATCCTCGGGAGCGACAGCTGGCGACTCTGCTGGGGACGACTGGTTACCTAAGCGCGTCAATCCTAGCGCTTCTTTGTTTTTACTTCATCGGGTGTTTATTGTTGTGCTTTATTATGTTGTATATTACTGTATATTACTGTTTTTACCGCATTTTATTGCATCTCATTGCTATCATATGCTGGACTGTGTTGTGCTGTGCTGGTTTTCTGTTTGGCAGGTTGGGTTGTTTTGAGAGATAAGTCCAATACACAGGCTTGAGCATACACTTAGGAATAGAGTGGAAAGTAGTGGGACCTACATGCCGCCTTGTGCGTTTGGTGTTCACGAACTTCACATCCAGACGAGGCTATCTTGGGAGATATTCTGACGTGCGTGTCTTGCACATTTCAGGATGTTGATCTAGAAAGTTGTCGACTCTGGTGACCGTTTCTCCGAGGACTCAGCAACGCCTCTCCTCCCGACATGTGATAATGGCAGACCAGAAATGGCAAACCGATTACACTTGTTGATCCGAGGACCCAATTTTGGGAACTTGCATAGGATGACCTTTTTTTTAGGGGAATCAGTTGAGGCCTCCTCGATTGATGATGATGCCAAACCAGAAATGGTGAACGTATCATCATTTCTCGACCTGAGAGCCCGTGATATTGAGGATCCTCGATTTTCTAGAACCCACATGTGAGAGGGGATGAGTGTTTGCAGGTCTGCAGGTAACCGAAACCTTCAACCTACCTGGTTTTCTGGATTTTTCGTCAGTGTATATTTGATTACCTGGTTTTCTAGCTATCTCAGTGGCGCGATGTTCTGGAATTCTGGTTTTTTGGGTTGTAGTCATTGTTCAGTTAACAACACAGCACGTCCAGAGCAGTGATACCTTGATCCCATGTTTGCATTTGCATCATTTCTTGCATTCTAACATGTTTGGCATTTTTTAGGGTTTGCATCTTACCTTTGATTCCGGTTGCCGAGGTTTTCTTGTCATGGATGATCAGAGGAAGAAGACAGTGGCTTACACGTTTCCAGACCCAACTCTGACGTTGATTCATAAGATGATTGGTATGATTGGTCCTGGAATTCGCACTGAGTTTAGTGGTGAGTATGGAAGGTTGCTGAAGTTCGTCTATAACATCTCCAAGTATGAGAAACATGCTATCCACACACTATTACAATTCTACGATCCGCCGCTGCGCTGTTTTACTTTCCCAGATTACATCTTGGCTCCAACACTGGAGGAGTTCTCATTTATTTTGGGAATCTCCATCAAGCCAGGTATACCATTCTTCTCTGAAGAACGCCCAGGATTGGAAGAGATAGCTGCTGCTCTTCATATAGGAGAATCCACTTTGAGTGATAATATGGTTGACAAACAAGGATCTAAGGGCTTTTTGTTGAATTTTTTGTTTGAGCAAGCTAGCGCGTATGCTAAAGTAAAGAATTGGACATCCTTCAAAGCCATTTTGGCTGTGTGCATTTATGGGATTGTCCTGTTCCCCAATATCCCCGATCTTATGGATATGCACGCTGTTCGGACCTTTATCTCGAAGAATCCTGTACATACTCTGCTGGGTGATGTATACCATTCAGTTCACTATAAGAATGAGAATAAACGAGGAAGGACTGTAAGCTATTATGCGCCACTCCTGTCTACGTGGTTTTTAAGGCATCTTCCTGAAACTGGAGCTTTCATTGATACAAGAGATTCCTTGAAGTGGTCTAAGAGGTTGATGGGATTGACTGCTGATAACATTGTCTGGTTCGATCATGATCTGTTGGGAATAGAGCTCATTTATAATTGTGGAGAATTCCCAAATGTACCTTTAGTGGGGAGAAAAGGCAGAATTAATTATAACCCTTCTCTCACTATCAGGCAATTTGGGTATGCTTTGAGAGGTCCCCCTGAAGATCGTGATGTCAGAGAGTCCCTGTTTTTCAATGGCACCGAAGACCAAGAAATATTGGGAAGAGTTGTGAACGCTTGGAAGCATGTTTTTAAGAGAGGGAAGACTTCTTTTGGGAAGTGCAATAACAAAGCATTTGCTCTATACGTGGACTAGATCCGGAAGAGATCGGAAGAGGAGCTTCTTCCTTTCCCAATAGAGCCACCCTTGTACCCTTTGATGACTGAGCCTCCGACTACAGTGGAGATAGAGAGGTATAACAAGCTGTGGGATGAAAATGAGAAGTTGAGGGAAGAAAATCGTGAGTTGAGTAGAGAGATCGGCCAATTAAAGCACGAGAAAGGTGAAGCTGTTCATGTTGCCAAGGTGAAGACATAATTGTTCGCTAAGAAAGAGAAAGAGTTGGCTGATGAAGTTACATCCAGACAGAAGGTAGCACAGGCCTTGAGGGGTACTAGTAAGGTTCTCACATCCAAGAAAAAAGAGCTAACCAATGCTTTGTCAAAGATCCACAAGTTCAATTCTTACCGAAATACAGCAATTTCAACCAATAAACAGAAAGAGGATAAGTACTTGGAGCAGATCGAGGGTTTGAAGTCAAAGCTCAAAAGGAAAGACGAGGAGATCTTATCAGGAATTTTCGAAGGCAGAGCAGTCGAAGAGAGACTCAAAGAGGCCATGGCAAATATGGAGGAGTTGAAGGCCCAAGCTGAGGTGAAGAGGCCCAGGGGTGAGGGTCCCAGTACAGGTGGTGTTTATGAAGAAGATACTTGGGAGCTGCACAGTCGCTATTTGATGGGGATTATGCACAGAAGAGATCCTCTAATCCAAGAGTTAATTCAGAAGCCGAAACATCCCAACACCAAGAAGCTATTCAAAGAGGCGCAAGATTGCTGTAAGGAGCATGATGAATGGGGAATACTGACACGGTTGAGTTTGGATGATTTGCCATAACTTGCTTTTCTTTATTTCATTGTACTTTTGGGATCACCACCAGACTTGTTGGTCGGGATCTTTTGTTTATCTTATTCAGACCTATGTCTTTGTCTTGGGTTGTAACAGATGACAGATGATTATTTTCCGACTCTCCAATTATATGATCAGAAGTTCAGTTCCATATTGTTGTTAAACTGGAATCAAGGGGTAGATCACCCTTGTGAATATACAAACATGTTTGCATTTGCATTTGCATAATCATAATCATTTTTGCATAACAGGTTTATCTCTGGTTTTCTTATGTTCTCCTTTCTTCAGACAGGATTTCCGACCAATGTATTCATCGGTATTCTACCCGGTCCAACCAGAAGAGAATCATGGAATAGATGCAAGCGGAAATGGCTGCCATGCAGGCACGTATTTACCAATTCATGGAGATGATGCAAGGAGTCGCACAAGGGCAACAAGAGCTCAGAACCTTGGTGCAACCTCTTGTGGCAAGAGTAGACGAGAACGGTGTACTACATGGCGGTCATGTTATTCCTCCCGGCGGAGGTGGTAATGGAAATGTTGTTCATA
The DNA here is from genome assembly GCA_022829125.1 of Lathyrus tuberosus. Classification (NCBI taxonomy): domain Eukaryota; kingdom Viridiplantae; phylum Streptophyta; class Magnoliopsida; order Fabales; family Fabaceae; genus Lathyrus; species Lathyrus tuberosus. The sequence goes on along the minus strand of JALAZF010000020.1, from coordinate 5,549,265 downwards.
ATGGAGCTCAAGGTGGAGTTCCAATTCCTTCTTTGGTAGGAGGAGGAAGCACTATTTGTGCAGTTCATGGCCATCACTATGATGACCAGCAAGACGATGTTTTCTCTGTACAAAGCATGGATGCTGGTATCCCTGTTGTTAATGATGAAAGGATCCGACTGATTGAAGAGCAGTTGAAGGGGGTTGTGGATCAAAATACTCTGGGCATGGACTTGGATGATCTGGGGCTGGTTCCAGGCGTCATTATCCCACACAAGTTTCAGACTCCTACTTTTGAAAAGTACAACGGTATGACTTGCCCAAGGACTTACGTGAGGGCGTACGCAAGTAAAATGGCTGCTCATGCAAAGAATGAGAAGTTGATGATGCATTGCTTTCAGGATAGCCTATCTGGGGCATCCCTGGAATGGTATATGCAGCTAGAGAGGAAAAACGTTCGTAGTTGGAGAGAGCTGGCAGGGGCTTTTATCAAAAACTATCAATATAACACCGACATGGCTCCCAATCGTACACAGCTACAGAGCATGTCCCAGAAAAGTAGTGAAACCTTTAAAGAGTATGCGCAGAGATGGCGCGAGTTGGCGGCGAGGGTGCAGCCGCCAATGTTGGAAACAGAAATGTTGAAAATGTTCATGGACACCTTGCCCAAACATTATTATGAGAAATTGTTGCCTTGCGCGCTAGGCAAGTTCACAGATTTGATCATGTTAGGTGAGATGGTAGAAAGTGGGATTAGAGCTGGGAAGGTCTCAGGCAGTGATGAATCATCTTCTGGTCATGGGAAGAAGCCGTACGTGAACTATAAAAGGAAAGAAGAAGCCAATTCTATCTCATCCTATAGGGGAAATGGGAAACAACAACAAAACTATAACCAGCAGGTGGCTTCAGTGGTTATTCCTGCAGCACTTCCACCTCTGGCAGCACCTCAACAACAGAATCATGCTCCGCACCAACAACAATTCACACCTAAGCAGAACAGACACTTTGATACTCCACTTCTACCATATCCACAATTGTTTAAGCATTTGCTTCAGTTGAAGTTAGTTGAAAAGAGGACTTTGGCTCCTCCTGTTGGTACTCCGCCTCCGGGTTATAACCCTAACGCCCACTGTGACTTTCATTTTGGGGCACCCGGACATTATCTTAAGGACTGCAAAGCTTTTAAGCATGAAGTCCAAGACTTAGTGGATTCAAAGGCTATCAGTTTTGCTAATGATGGACCTAATGTTGTGCAGAACCCAATGCCTAACCATGGTGGGCCAAGGGTTAATGCTATGATAGAAGAGTGTGAGTCTTTGAACTTGGTTATGAATGTGAATGAGTTGAAGACACCGTTGAAGGTAGTGAAGAGCAGGCTGCTAAAGGGTGGAGTATACCCCGGTTGTGATGAAAATTATTCAGAGTGCATGGTACAGATTAATGGTTATGGTTTATTGAAGTCAGGAATTCAAGGTTTGATTGATGAGGGTTATTTGCAATTCGACCGATGTGATCAGCAAAAAGAAGTGGTTAATGATGATGTTGCCACTATTATTATTCCTTTCAAAATAGTTGTGATATCAAGACCAGCGAGACCAGCGCCGGTTGTTATTTCAGGTCCTAAACCCATTCCGTATGAAAGTACCAAAGCCATCCCTTGGAATTATGGCGCTGATGTTTTTGTTAATGGGCAGAAACATGAACTAGTGGAAACTTCGGCAGCAAATTCCAGCCCTGAAGGTAAAGTTAAAACTGATGCTGTTACAAGGAGTGGTAGGGTCCTTATCCCTGCTGATGGTCAACCCAGTGGTTCTAAACAAGACAAGGGAAAGAAGATCATGGATGATACCGTGCAGACACCGGTAGTGAGTGATTCTACAGTAAAGCCAGCTGACAACTCTTTTTCAGAGAATGTGGAAGAGTTTATGAGGCTTATCAGGAAAAGTGACTACAAGATTGTTGATCAACTGCACCAAACACCGTCAAAGATCTCCATCCTATCTCTGTTGTTATGTTCATAAGCTCACAGAAATGCACTTTTGAAAGTTTTGAACGCTGCTTATGTTCCTCAGGAAATATCTGTCAATCAGCTAGAAGGGGTTGTATCGCATGTGAACGCTGGCAATGGTTTGGGTTTCACTGATTTAGATCTGACTCCAGTTGGGAGAAACCACAATAATGCCTTGCATATTTTTGTTGAGTGTCGTGGGTCATTGTTGTCTCATGTACTTGTGGATACTGGGTCTTCGTTGAATGTTCTTCCTAAGAAAGCCTTGATGAAATTGGATACCTGTGGGTTGATATGCACACCGAGTGATTTGGTGGTGCGTGCTTTTGATGGTTCCAAAAGGTCTGTTTTTGGAGAGATTGTGCTACCAATTAAAGTAGGTTCAGAGTTCTTTGATGCTACTTTTTACATCATGGACATCCAGCCGGCCTACAGTTGTTTATTGGGACACCCATGGATTCACAGTGCTGGAGCTGTGACATCTACGCTACACCAGAAGCTGAAATATATGGTGGATGGTCACGTGGTAATAATTTATGGGGAGGAAGACATTATGATAAGCCAGTTGTCTACCTTCAAGTATGTAGAAGTTGATGGTGAGATACACGAGACTTTGTGCCAAGGATTCGAGACAGTAAAGATTTCTGATGAACCTCCTAAAGATGTTATCCAGTCTGAAGTGGTAGAGCAGCCTGCAGTGGTGAGTCAGCCTGAGATCTCAATGTCTTCATTCAAAGATGCCAGGGTTGTGGTTGAAGCTGGAAGTTCACAAAAGTGGGGTCAAGTTGTTGAGGTTCAAGAGAAGAGAAATACTTATGGGCTGGGATATAGGCCACCCAGAAGAGCTCAGGATCCACCCAAATTCTATGGTCCAGTTCGTTTTACCAGTGCTGGTGTTTTCTTTGACAGAATCAATGCTATTGATGAAGAAGGGGACAGTGACTGCGACATGGATAGTTGGATTCGCCCCTGTACACCGGGTCAAAGCCTCTACAATTGGTCATCAGAGAAAGTCATCCAAGTGACCGGCTTAGAGTAATTGCTTTTGTTTTCCTGCTATGTTAATCCTACGTTCTGCCCAAGACGTAGTGATTCTTGTTTGTAGGGCTTTAACCTTTTTGCGTGTTTACTTTATCATTAATAAAGGACGTTTCCACATTCAAATATTTTTGATCCCTGTTTTTCTATTTTTATTTTTGTGCATAAAAATCACATCAAAATGGCAATGTGTTTATAATAAACATAAATCATCAATCATGCAGGTTTCCTTGTTCAGATTCCACCACTCATGATTCAGCTATAGCTCGATATGACTTCGACAATCCCATTTATCAGGCTGAAGAAGAGACTGTCGAAGATTGTGAACTACCCGAGGAATTGGCCAGACTATTGAGACAAGAGGAGAAGTTCATTCTTCCTCATCAGGAGGAGATTGAGGTTGTTAATCTGGGAACCGAGGACGCAAGAAAAGAGGTGAGGATAGAGGCCGCTCTGGAAGACACCGTAAAGGGAAGATTGATTGAAATGCTTTAAGAGTATGTGGATATCTTCGCCTGGTCTTACCAAGACATGCCTGGGCTCGATACTGACATCGTGGTACACCGGCTACCCCTCAAAGAAGGATGTGCTCCGGTTAAGCAGAAGCTGAGAAGGACGAAATCGGAAATGTCTGTCAAAATTAAAGAAGAGGTTCAGAAACAGTTGGACGCCAGATTTCTCGCTGTGACAAATTATCCTCCATGGGTTGCTAACATTGTGCCTGTGCCTAAGAAAGATGGAAAGGTCGGGATGTGTGTTGACTATAGAGATTTGAATAGAGCAAGCCCGAAGGACGATTTCCCGCTTCCTCACATTGATGTGTTAGTTGACAACGCTGCTCAATATTCTGTGTTTTCCTTCATGGATGGTTTCTCTGGGTATAACCAAATCAAAATGGCCCCATAGGACATGGAGAAGACGACATTCATAACACCGTGGGGAACATTCTGTTACAAAGTGATGCCCTTTGGATTGAAAAATGCAGGGGCAACTTATCAGCGGGCAATGGTGACTCTCTTTCATGATATGATTCACAAAGAGATTGAGGTCTATGTTGATGACATGATTGCAAAGTCACAAACTGAGGAAGAGCATCTGGTGAATCTTCAGAAACTGTTTGAAAGGTTAAGAAAGTTTAAACTGAGGTTGAATCTGAACAAGTTCACCTTCGGGGTAAGATCTGGAAAACCACTGGGGTTCATTATCAGCGAAAAAGGTATTGAGGTTGATCCTGCGAAAGTAAAAGCCATACAAGAAATGCCGGAGCCGAGAACAGAAAAAGAAGTTCGTGGTTTCCTAGGGAGATTGAACTACATTGCTAGGTTCATCTCTCATCTCACAGCCACGTGTGAACCAATTTTCAAATTGTTAAGAAAAGATCAAGCGGTCAGGTGGAACGAGAATTGTCAAAAGGCGTTCGAGAGAATAAAGGAATATTTGCAGGAACCTCCGATCCTTATGCCGCCAGTACCAGGAAGGCCATTGATTATGTATCTTACGGTTCTTGAGAATTCAATGGGGTGTGTGCTCGGTCAACACGACGAGTCAGATAGAAAAGAGCATGCTATCTATTACATGAGTAAAAAGTTTACTGATTGTGAGTCGAGGTACTCAATGCTGGAGAAAACATGTTGTGCACTCGCTTGGGAAGCTAAGCGTTTGAGGCAGTATATGTTAAACCACACAACCCTTTTGATTTCGAAGATGGATCCGATCAAGTATGTGTTTGAGAAGCAGGCGCTTTCTGGTAGAATAGCCCGTTGGCAGATGGTTCTAACAGAATACGATATTCAATATGTTTCCCAAAAGGCCATTAAGGGAAGTGTTTTGTCAGAATATCTCGCTGAACAACCAATTGAGGATTATCAACCCATGAAGTTTGAATTTCCCAATGAGCATATTATGTATCTGAAGATGAAAGATTGTGAAGAACCTTTACCTGATGAAGGACCTAAAATTGGATCTCAATGGAAGTTAGTCTTGATGGAGCTATTAACTCATATGGTAACGGAATCGGGGCAATCATTACAACTCCAAAGGGTTCTCATATACCCTTCACTGCCCGGTTAGCGTTCGTATGCACCAACAACGAGGCAGAGTATGAAGCATGCATCATGGGGTTAGAAGAAGCGATTGATTTGAGAATAAAAAACCTCGATGTTTATGGTGATTCCGCGTTGATAGTTAATCAGATCACAGGTGAATGGGAAACTCGTCAAGCCAATCTTGTGCCTTATAACAACTATGCCAGAAGGTTGTTACCTTTCTTTGACAGAATTGACTTCCATCATATACCTCGGTTGAAGAATCAGATGGCAGATGCACTGGCAATGTTGTCATCAATGTATCAAGTAAACCATTGGAACGAAACTCCCTTAATCAGAATCATGCGTCTAGACAGACCGGCTTTTGTGTTTGCAGTGGAAGGCGTGTCAGATGGTAAACCTTAGTATCACGATATTAAGGTCTTTCTGAAGAGTCAAGAATACCCAGCTGGGGCATCTACCAAGGACAAGAAGACTCTGAGGAGGTTGGCAGGAAATTTCTTTCTGAACAAAGATGATGTGTTGTACAAGAGAAACTTTGACATGGTCTTGATACGTTACGTTGATGAACACGAGGCAGGCCTGTTAATGAAAGAAATTCATGAAGGTTCCTTCGGTACCCATGCCAATGGGCATGCTATGGCAAGAAAACTGTTGATAGCGGGGTATTATTGGATGACTATGGAGTCTGACTGCTTTAAATACGCCCAGAAATGTCACAAATGCCAGATTTATGCATATAAGGTGCATGTGCCACCTACTCCTCTGAATGTGTTGTCATCACCTTGGCCCTTTGCCATGTGGGGAATTGATATGATCGGAAAGATTGAGCCGACTTCTTCCAACGGACATCGTTTCATTTTGGTTGCCATTGATTACTTCACGAAGTGGGTGGAAGCAGCCTCGTATGCCAACGTCACCAGACAAGTGGTAGCTAGGTTTATTAAGAAGGACATCATCTGCCGGTATGGAGTCCCGGAGAGAATCATTACTGATAATGGTTCAAATTTGAATAACAAGATGATGAAGGAGCTATGTCAGAACTTTAAGATTGAACATCACAATTTTTCTCCCTATCGTCCAAAGATGAATGGGGCGGTTGAAGCGGCAAATAAGAACATTAAGAAAATTGTGCAGAAAATGGTAGTGACATATAAAGACTGGCACGAGGTGTTGCCTTACGCTTTGCACGGTTATCGTACTTCGGTACACACATCAACTGGGGCAACTCCTTTCTCACTGGTATATGGTATGGAAGCAGTTCTACCATTAGAAGTTGAGATTCCTTCTTTGAGAATTCTGACAGACGTGAAGCTTGATGAAGCTGAGTGGGTGCGTTCCAGACTGGATCAGCTGAACCTTATTGAAGAGAAGAGATTGGCAGCCATTGCACATGGTTGGTTGCATCAGAGCAGGATGAAGAAAGCCTTTGATCAGAAAGTGCGTCCTCGGTGTTTTCAAGCTGGTGAATTGGTTTTGAAAAGGATCCTTCCTCCTCAAACAGATCACAGGGGCAAATGGACTCCAAATTACGAAGGGCCATATGTAGTAAGACAGGTTTTCTCTGGTGGAGCCTTATTACTCTCGACTATGGATGAAGAAGATTTTACGTCCCCTATGAACGCAGACGTAGTCAAAAAATACTTTGCATAAAAGAGACCCGCTGGACACAAAAAGAAAGTTCAGGCAAAAAAGGGCATCCCGGCGAACCATAAAAAGAAAAGGTTCGGGCAAAAATTAGGGATAAAAAGAAAAGAATAAACCCGCAAGGTTGAAAACCTGAAAAGGCAACTTTGGCAAAAATGGGTATCCCGGTGGATTGAAAACCCGAAAAGGGCGATCCAGACAAAAGTTAGGGATTTTAAAAGCAAAAGGCTATGATCTGCGTTTGATCTGTGAACACTTTTGATACATGGAAATTTTGAAGGAAAAGAATTAGTCCAGTCAGTCTTTTCGAAGGCCAAAGCATCTGCGGATAAGCGAGGCATATTGGGTCATAGCTGAATTGAATCATGGTGGATGTCTGTTCCCCACATTGCCGACATGTGTATTTTCTTTTATTTCTTTTTGCGCAATTACCTCTTTTCAGGAATTGCTTCCAGATGTAAATGCCTATTTACAGGCCAATTCATTCAATAAAACTTTCATTTCACTCAAAGAGCTTTTCATTCTTGTTTTTACTTTTACTGTTTTGTTTGTGAAAACGTCCGATATTTTGATAAACATTGCATGCGAAAATGATTGAGCTTTGCGAAGCATATTGGAAAACAGTGGTAATTGCTTAGGCAAGGGTCGTTGTGATGGTGATCAAAGTAGCTATTTTGCATATAGGGCTTTCTGTTGGTTTTGTTTGCAGGGTAACAGGTTCGTCCTTCCCCAGTAGAGCTATTTTCTATTGCATTGAAAATTTCATCATCCTCAGCAGGTTGTTAGTCTCCCCAGCCAAGGTATCGAGGATTATCTTCCTTAGCAGAGTATAGAGATTTAATTCCCCAACTAGAGTTGTGGTTGACTTATTACTCTCTCAGCAGTATCCAGAAGTTGTCATTTCTGCATCCCCAGCAAGAGACTAATGGAAAATCTTCTTCGACCAAAGATGTTACCTCCCCACAGGGTCTGAGTCCCATTTTCCTCAACTAGTCAGGAAACACTTTTCTCACCAGCAACGATATGGGTTAATCCCTCCGGATGGGTAAGCTTGATGTTATCTCTAGCAGAGTTGATGTCGTCAATCACCGTTTTCCAAGCAGATTTGCTATTGATGACTGATATCCCCCAGCAGATGAAGGTAAGAGCATCTCCCAGTAGCAGGTTAAGTTCAGTAATATCCCTAAGCAGGATCGGTATTATTGATTTATCTCCCGAAGCAGAGTTCGGTGGTAATTCTCGCAGTAGTTTGTTCAAAAGCATTTGACATCCCCAGCAGGTCTTAAGTCCAATTGTTATTGGCATCCTTCAGATCCAGGTTGAGTTCTATCTTCAGTAGAAGTCATTGGTGATCCCCGGCGAAGGGAGTTTCTCTTCGGGTTCCATCTTCAATATTCGTTTTTATTCATCTCCAACAGAGTGGATATTCTCTCGGGGTTTTCATCTTCAGCAGAGTTGGTAATCAGGATCTTTCCCAGCAGGGTGGAGTCTTTTTTCAACAGGGACTTTTGATTCAGAGGACAATTTGATTTGTCATTCCAGGTGGATTTGTCTTTGTCTTCAGCATTTATTTTGCTGAGATGTCTCTTTTGCATTGCATAAGCATTTTGCATAGCATCCTCCCAAACGCGTAGCATTTCCATTTCGTATGGAGCATTACGCCATAGAAAAATTCAAACATATGCATTCGAAGCATAAGCCAGGTTTGATATCTTTTATCAGTCTCTTTCCCCAGCAGAAGATAACATGATTCAGGAGATGTTGTTTAGCATTACACCGCAACCAGTGGATTCGTCCTCCTTGTAGGTCCTTCTTACACTCCCCTGCAGAGTTGTCTGTTCAAATTTCTCTTACCCCAGCGGAGTCATCTTTGTAGATCTGTCGATTCTACTAATCTCTAAAAGTCCGTTTTCGGCCGGTCTTTCTCTTTGAGTTCGCTTTCGGTCGTACTCGTTCTTTCTTTTTTGAGTCCGCTTTCGGTCGTACTCGTTTGTTGTTGAAAGTCCGATTTCGTCCGGTCTTTCTTTTCGAGTTCGTCTTCGGCCGTCCTCACACTCTTTGTTATTTCATTATCCCTAGTAGAAGTATCCTATGTGGTTTGTCCTCTCTTTGAAATTCCGCTTTCGGTCGGTCTTTCTTTTCGAGTTCGCTTTCGGTCGTACTCGTATGCTGTTTGAAATTCTGCTTTCGGTCGGTCTTTCTTTTCGAGTCCGCTTTCAGTCGTACTCGTGTATTCTACAGTGAGTCCGCTTTCGGTCGTGCTCGTCTGCTGTTTGAAATTCTGCTTTCGGTCGGTCTTTCTTTTCGAGTACGCTTTCGGTCGTACTCGTGTATTCTACAGTGAGTCCGCTTTCGGTCGTACTCGTCTGCTGTTTGAAATTCCGCTTTCGGTCAGTCTTTCTTTTCGAGTCCGCTTTCGGTCGTACTCGTGTATTCTATAGTGAGTCCGCTTTCGGTCGTACTCATCTGCTGTTTGAAATTCCGCTTTCGGTCGGTCTTTCTTTTCGAGTCCGCTTTCAGTCGTACTCGTGTATTCTACAGTGAGTCCGCTTTCGGTCGTACTCGTCTGCTATTTGAAATTTCGCTTTTGGTCGGTCTTTCTTTTTGAGTCCCTTTCGGTCGTACTCGTTTGATTTCGCATCTTCACAGAGTCCGCTTTCGGTCGTACTCGTTTTGGTTGTCGAAAGAGCATTTTCGGCCGGTCTTTCTTTTCGAGTCCGCTTTCGGTCATACTCGTATGTTCTTATATCCCCAGTGGGTCCACCCTCGGTCGGTCTTTTATCACGAGTTTGCTTTTGGTCGTACTCGATTTTTGTTTATCCCCACAGGTTGCAAATTTCCAGGTTATTTTGGTATTCAATCTCCATGTATCTCGATCATCTGGAAGCCTTCGCTTCCATATCCTCGGATCCAAGAAGTTTGAATAGGGACAACTGTAACACCTCAAAATTTGCCCTCTCTTTTTTCTAACCTCTAACTGGCTTATGTTTCATTTCATTCTTGCATTAGCATTTGTGCATATCATTGGCTCTTAGCATGGGATCAGGGTACTTGGTTTAATTCAAGGGAAAAGGATGTTTTCAGGGTTTCAAGCAACAGTTCATGTACATTGTTCAAAGGGCTAAGGGGAGATAAGATTTCTGATACTATCAATTCTTGAGCCACAAGGGAACCTTAGGCCTCAAGGTGTCTTATTTGGTCTATCATCTCATCATAAGATCAAGATTGGCAGGAGAATTCAAAGGATTCACAGTCTTCTAACCTGATTGCTTGAATTAGGGTTTTGGAGATTTTGAGATATAACCCTCAAATGAGAAAGCTCTTTGATTGTTTATCATCTCCAAGTGGCACATATCATCATTGGTGGACATGATGCACATCATAATCAGAGGAATTGGGGATAAAGTCAACTGTGCAGTGAAAAAGTCAACTCCTGACTTTTCAAGGTCAAAATCATGAAATTCAAGTTATATGTGACCATTGGGCAAGATTTGAGCAAGAAATGTCAAAAGAATCATGAAAAATCAAGAGTTATAAAAAGTTACTAATTTGGGAGCTTAGGGTTTCCAAAAATGGAAACTTTTGGTCACTTTTGCACCTCACTCCAAGGCTCTCTTTCTCCATGATAAAAGCTTCAAACTTCAGGCCTAAGTTGAGCCAATTAAAGATCACATCTTAAGCTTCAAATCCATATAAAGAACTCCTCCATTGGATCAAAATTGAGTGAGTTATGATCCATCAAAGTTTGACAAAACTAGGGCAAAAATCAAGTCATGGCAAGGCAATTCCAAGTCACCCGGCCATAATTTCATCAAACAGGTGGTGTGCCAAATGTCCAGCCATTTTTCTCCATCATGGAAACTTCAAATGAAAAAAGCTTGAACATCAAAGTTGTTCATCTCCATGCCCTCTTCAACTTTGATGTTGAACTTTTTTTCATTTGAACAAGTTATCATAAGGATATTAGGGTTCAAAGAGAAGGGGTTCATACTGAATTTTTCATGGGCCATGCTGCCATGCACGATTTGCCATGACATGCCCATGGGGCCAGCTTGTTTTCTTGGATTTCCTTGTTAGTTTCAAGCATGTTAGAGGCTTTTTCTCATCATGATTCCAACACCAATTTTATTCCTCTCCATGATGACTTTCCAGAGAGTATAAGCATTCCTCATTTCATGTAGTATTGCTTAACTCATGGTTGCTTAAAGCCCAAGGTTCTCATGTTTATATTGATGATTTTTAATGAGTAATTCTTGCAGCATGGATATGTACATACCTCACATGATTTATGGTGCATTTCCTATGTCATTTTCATTACCATTTATGACCAAACAACATTATATATGCCATGTACATATCATACACACATACTCCATTTTTGCAAAAAATTCGAAAAGAGAAGAATGGTACATTCTGTCCACACTCATTCCCTCACGTGCCTGCCCCATTTCACCATATTTTTGTGACATTTTCCACTCAAATGACTCACTCCACACACCCTCCCATTTGCTAAAAACCGTACCACACTCTCACCTTTCTTTTTTGGCAAGTTTCCAAACAGAACACCATACCTCAATATCAGGCCCATTTATCACTCTAAACCCACCTTATATAAACAATAAAAACCCTAAATGAAGGGGGAGGCACATTGGAAAGGATTTCAGATCAAGAAGCATTCACTTTTTCTCTCATTTTTCACTAGTTTCGAATCTTTAGTTTTCCGAAGTTTCTCTGAGAACTATTGCCTCATTTCACCTCTACCAAGAGGGTTCTTGCTTCTGTACGCATATTTTAGCACCTGTAATCATCAGTGGAAGCTCTGCAAGTTCATACTTTTCCATTTTCGAGTTGGACCTGTGTGGGAGTTTTCAACATTCTTCTGGATGGTTTGAGCCTTGATCTACACTCTACAGAAGATTTCAAGGCTTCCCATATCATTTTTGGAGTTCATCTGTGGCTGAGAAGGACCAACGGAGTTGCTCCATTTGGTAAGATTACTCACTCTGAAACTCACTTGCTTTACATGTGTTGAACTGTTTATGAGTTTCTCTGAAGTAATCTTGAAGTAGAGGCAATGTTTTCATTGTCCTTGGGTTTGTTTCTGATGGTTTCAGTTTTGTTAGGGCAAGTTATATTTGTTCGTTTTTCTGTGTATGTGTATGATGCGTGAAATCTAAGGCTTGATTTGTATTCTACGTGACTCCCTGAACATTTTGATATGCATTATGTGAATGTTGGTTAACATGTGTTTTTGGCTTTACCGGAATCTCACCGGAGAAGACGACCGGAGGTCTTCTCCGGTCACCTGAAACTGCGCATGGTTCATAAACCCTAGGGTTTTAACTTTAAAACACAACCATTTGATTAACTTGAATCCAACGCACAAGGTGCTGCCAGCGCATTAATGAAGCATGTGCTTCGCGCGTGCTTTTTTTTCTCTCTGACCATTGACTTTGACTGATCCAGTATGCGTATGATTGCGTTAGTCCTAAGTGTGAGCCTCTCATCATGATTACCTTGTCTTTTGTTTGATGACTGATGAATCCTGTGGCGTGTGTTGAGTCAAGATTTTGACTGAGGTCCATGTTATAGGCCCCACCTGAGCGTGTGTTGTGGAATTGGACCCCATTGCTTTCCACACCCCCAGTTCTTAGGGCCCAGGCGCAATTGAACACATTCCCTTTGTTTCTGGTGATTGCTGCTACACCCCCTTTGTTTCTCTTTTATTTTATTTTTCTTTTATTTTGTTTTTATTGTTTCATTTTATTTTAAATACTTAAACTCATTTTAAAAATACCAAAAAATATTTTCTCATTTGCTTAATATGTTAACTTTATTTTCATATTTTCATATTTATTTTTAATTTCTTTTTCCATTTTTATTTTGATTTAATTTGATAGTGCTTTTCCAATGATACCCTTCACTTAGGGTTAGGAAATTTTCATGCCTTTGCTCATCTTTTGAGACCAATTTTTTTGTCACACTTAGAAATTGATGTAAGAATGTTTCAATGCTGGTTTGAGGTTGGTTTGAGTTACTTTTAGTGAATTGCCACTCATGTTTTATTGACCCTCGATCTTTGCTTGATCATGTGCATACCTTGACTTGTGGATCGCTTTTGAACAAGTTCTTTAACTATTTGTGATCCAATTGTTTTGCACATGTTACTTAATTGATTGAACTTGTCTTTGATTATTTTTTTGGGAATTTATTGGACCCCTTTACTATTTTTGGTTGATGCCTACTTGTGGTTTGGTTTTAGTTGAAGCTTGCTTGAATACTTGACATGGTTTGAGTGTATTTACTTACTTGTGTTTGAGTGATGCTTGGAATGATTATATGGTATGATCATGTTCTGTTTGAAATTTTTTTTGGCTTTGGAATCATCCTCATTTGATCATTTTTCAATTTGTTCTTGATTTTATAAGTTGATGTTGTTTTGGACTTGAATCTTGTGGTATGCTCAACCTAATCTGGTGATTACTTCCTTGTGTGATCCAATTCATGTATGAAACCTTTTGTTTGATTTGCATGACATGCTTGAGGTTCTAGTCCTCTTGATTTAGGGTTCATTGTGTGATTTCTTCTCACTCTTTGCTTCACGTATTCTCTTTACTTGCTTGCATGAATGATAAGTGGTTGTCTTGCCTAATTTTGAGGCATGTTTTGAGAAGGATGCTTAATGATTCATATTGTTTGATTGAGTTTGATCTTGATGCATGTGCTTGCTGCACTATCTTGCTTCTCATGTTATCTTTCTCTTTCTTCTTCATCTCCTTCACTCTTTCTCTTCCTTTGAATCTCAAGACTTGTTTAAGTCTTGGATTCCCTTTTCCCTTAGAGCTACCTAGTCCAACTTAATTTTCGATTAAGCTTGAAGTAGGATTAGCATTAGGTTTTAGTTAGGCTTCCTCTTTCAAACTTCACTAACCCTAGGGCATCCATGCATGATAACATTAGGACATTCAGTTTCCCTTTAGAGTTACCTCTTCCTTTGAGTCCTCTTTCTTCTCATCTCTTAACTTCTTTAAAATACTTAATAATGATAAAGTGTATTACGCACGAGCCTTAAACGTGGGAAATGAGGAATGAGGGGTTTCCTCTCATTCTTCTAGAGTGTGTAGTGGGTGTCCTGTCTTGGGATGATTCACTATGCATTCGTTCCTATGCCATAGACTTTTGTGCAATGCAAGTTATGAACTAACTTAAAACACTTCTGTCTAAAAAACACAAAAAACAAATTCAAATATTTTTATCCTTCGGGATTGTTTGGTTCCAGACCATTTTTAGAAAAGAGCACGTTACCTTCCGTCTAAGTCGCAAACAGGCATCGACCCTAACTGCCGGACGCGAACTTAACGTCGCTCACACAAAAAAAAAACACTCACCGACTCCGTTGAGTCAAACTACGACTGCTCTGATTTCCTCTCCCTAGTCCGATTGAGGATACGTAGGCACAAGACGACGATGTCTTGGCGAGCAACCTCCCCCCTTAGTTCGTGTCCGAACTACGTTGACTCTGAATTTCCCATTGCACGAGGGAATATGTAGGCGTAGGACGAGCGATGTCCTATCGAGTCACTTCTTTTTCTTTTCTTCTTTGTTTCTTCGTTCCTTTCCATTCCCATTTCTTCTCCTTTCCAGTAGCAGTGGAGCTTCAGACGACAACACCCTTTGATCAAGACAACAAGTGTGGATTCCATCGAGTACGATGGACGCGTGAGGTGCTAACACCTTCCCCTCGTGCAACCGACTCCCTTACCCGTTTCTCTTGGTCGCGAGACCATGCTCTTTCCCTTCCCTCAAGTTTACACAGTGTTTCATTTCCCTCTCTTGGGATAAATACACATTGCTGGCGACTCTGTTTTCCGTGCCACTTTTGCGTTTGTACCATGGATGCAAATCCCCGGGAGCAACACCCTAGTGGGTGGGAGCGACGAAACGCTTCCAGAGGGAATCCGCTATAACATCGTGAGCCTTATACCGAGAGGACCTAAAGCGATGATTATAGACGATCGTGAGCCTTATACAAGGAGGACCTAAAGTGATCGGATCGTGAGCCTTATACCAAGAGGACCTAAAACGATCCATAAACGTCGTGAGCCTTATACCAAGAGGACCTAAAGCGACGAGGAACATCGTTTGCCCGACGGGGAGTTACACTAAGTAACAAACGATGATTCTAATAGTTCTTGAGTGAACTAATGATGAGAATGATGGATGGATGGTACCACATTGCATTGCATAGAGTCATTGTGTCGGTCTCTGTGCATTTGCATAAATCATGAATGGATTGATTTTGTGTGGAATTGTGAATGGAATTGATGAGTTGATATGTATATATGTTGGTGATAAATGCATTGAGCATGATTGATATGCCTTGGTGATGGATATATGAGATATGCATTGTGTTGTTTTGTATTTGAACTATGGTGTAAATTGTGGTGAGAATGTTTTACATGTGTATTTTTGTGTTATTATATAATTGTATGCAATTGTATTATAATTGTGTTTCTCACCCTTCTACTGTTTTGAATGCTCTATGAGGCATTGCAGATTAGATGCTGGAGGTCTTTTTGTGAAGCTTAGGTCTTCATCCTTTTGTCGGTCGGCTCTGATATGTAGCACCGGGTAGTCGGGGAGATCGTTTGTGATTATGTGTATATGTATATGTTCTTTTTGGATTGTACATGTATGACTCTGTGTCTGACAGACAAACTTTTATGTTATATATATATATATATATATATATATATATATGAGATTTCAGTTGCAGATTTTCCGCTTTTATTCTGTATCTGAATTGTGGGTGTTAGGAACTGAGTTCCTCTGTTATGTGCTACCTGATTGTTGCATATCTTTATGAGCAGGTTGTTGTATTTTGTTTCAATTGATGTGACGCCTCCGTCTATGCCATGAATGTTTTAATTATACTCTAATTAATTATTATCGCTTTAATTCCTTGGGGTATAGATTAGGGGTGTTACATTAAGTGGTATCAGAGCCAGTTTTGTCAGTTTGTGTCAGTTCGTGCCAGTCCGTGTCGGTCTTTGTGTTTGGGGTGAGCTGTTTGTTTAACCATAGTTTCTGTTATTGGAAATGAACAGAATATGGCTGGTAGGAATGATGCTGCTTTGGCTGCTACTATGCAAGCTATGGCTCAGGCTGTGCGGGGTGCACCTAATGCTGGTGGGAATGATGAGTTCAGGATGAACAAACCGCCTGTCTTCAAAGGGAGACATGATCCTGATGGTGCTAAGATTTGGCTTAAGGAGATTGAAAGAATCTTTCGAGTGATGGACTGTGCTGAGGAACATAAGGTGAGATTAGGTACTCACATGTTGCAGGAGGAGGCTGATGATTGGTGGGTTAGTAAGCGTCATGTTTTGGAAGCTACAGGTGAAGAGGTCACTTGGACTTTGTTTAGCAGGGAGTTTTTGAGGAAGTATTTTCCTGAAGATGTTAGAGGAAAGAAGGAAAGAGAGTTCTTGGAGTTGAAACAAGGTAACATGTCTGTTGTGGATTACACTGCTAGGTTTGTGGAGCTTGTTCAGTTTTATCCACATTATGATGAAGCAACTGCAAAGTTTTCCAAATGTGTGAAGTTTGAGAATGGGTTGCGTCCTGAGATCAAGCAGGCAATTGGTTATCAAAGGATTAGAAGGTTTTCGGATTTGGTGGATTGTTGTAGAATTTATGAGGAGGATAGCAAAGCCTGTTCTACTCACTATAAGAGTGTGAACGAAAGGAAAGGGAAGCAACCGTTTCGTGGTGGTCCTTATGTGTCACCAGCTGACAAGGGTAAGCAAAGGGGTAATTTTGATAAAAGGCCAAGTGGGGGAGGTATGTCTAATCCTCTGAGATGTTTTAGGTGTGGTGATTTAGGACATCATCAGTTTGAATGTAGAAAGGATATGAGGAAATGTTCCATTTGTGGAGGTATAGGACATGTAACAACTGAGTGCAAGAAGAATGTGGTGAAGTGTTTCAACTGTGGGGAAGCTGGTCATATTAGTACGAAGTGTCCGAAACCAAAGCAAGTTCCAGCTGGAGGGAAAGTATTTGCATTGGCAGGAACTCAGACTACTAGTGCAGACCGTCTGATCAGAGGTACTTGTTTTATTAATAGTATGCCTTTAGTTGCTATTATCGATACCAGAGTGACTCATTTGTTTATTTCGTCTGAGTGTGCGCAGCGTTTGAATCTTTTGTTATCTTCGATGGGTGGAGAGATGGTTATTGATACTCCAGCTATGGGGTCGGTAACTACTTCTTTGGTTTGTTTAAGTTGTCCTTTGACCATTTATGGTAAAGATTTTGAGATGGATTTGGTGTGTCTGCCGTTGGAGGGTTTAGATGTGGTTTTGGGAATGAATTGGTTGCATTTCAATCTAGTTCATATTGATTGTTATCATAAGTTGGTAAGATTTCCTTCTCTTGAGGAAGACGAGGAATCGAGTTTCTTATCTACCAAAGAGTTGAAGAAACTTTTGGCGGATGAAGCTCAGCTGTTTGGGTTGTTTGTATCGTTGACCGTGGATAGTCAAGTTGCAATTGATGTGTTTCCAGTGGTGTGTGATTTTCCAGAGGTGTTTCCAGAGGATATTTCAGATGTGCCACCAGAAAGAGAGGTGGAGTTTTCTATAGATCTAGTTCCTGGTACTAGACCTGTATCTATGGCACCATATCGTATGTCTGCATCTGAGTTGGTTGAGTTGAAGAAACAGTTGAATGAATTGTTAGAAAAGAGGTTTGTGAGGCCGAGTGTATCGCCTTGGGGTGCTCCAGTTTTATTGGTGAAGAAGAAAGATGGAAGTATGCGATTGTGTATTGATTATTGCCAGCTGAATAAGGTGACGGTTAAGAATAAGTATCCTCTTCCGAGAATTGATGATCTGATGGACCAGTTGGTAGGTGCGTGTGTGTTTAGTAAGATTGATTTGAGGTCGGGTTATCATTAGATTAGAGTGAAAGAGGAAGATATTCAGAAGACAACTTTTAGGACACGCTACGGACATTACGAATATTCTGTGATGCCGTTCGGGGGTTTCTAATGCGCCAGGAGTGTTTATGAAGTACATGAATCGTATTTTCCATGAGCATTTGGATCGATTTGTTGTTGTGTTTATCGATGACATCTTGATTTATTCTAAGTCTCGGGAGGAACAAGCGGAGCATTTGCGTGTTGTGTTGCAAATTTTGAAGGAGAAGAGACTTTATGCCAAGTTGTCCAAGTGTGAGTTCTGGTTGTCAGAAGTGAGTTTTCTTGGGCATGTGATTTCAGGTAATGGTATTGCTGTGGATCCATCCAAAGTAGATGCAGTTCTACAATGGGAGGCTCCTATATCGGTTACTGAAATTAGAAGCTTTTTGGGTTTAGCTGGATATTATTGAAAATTCATTGAAGGTTTTTCCAAGTTAGCACTTCCATTGACCCAGCTGACTTGTAAAGGTAAAGCGTTCATTTGGGATATTCAGTGTGAGGAAAGTTTTAGTGAGCTGAAGAGAAGATTGACTACAACTCTGATTTTGGTCTTACCGGATCCTACTGAACCGTTTGTGGTGTATTGTGATGCGTCTTTGATTGGTTTAGGTGGAGTGTTGATGCAAGAAGGTAAGGTTGTGGCTTATGCTTCGAGGCAATTGAGGGTTCATGAGAAGAATTACCCTACTCATGATTTGGAATTAGCGGCTGTGGTGTTTGTATTGAAAATTTGGAGGCATTATCTCTATGGTGCAAGATTCGAAGTCTTTAGTGATCATAAGAGTTTGAAATACTTGTTTGATCAGAAAGAGTTGAATATGAGGCAACGGAGATGGTTGGAATTTTTGAAGGACTACGATTTTGGCTTGAATTACCATCCTGGTAAAGCTAATGTGGTAGCCGATGCGTTAAGCCAGAAATCTTTGCATATGTCCGCTTTGATGGTTAAAGAGTGGGAAATTTTGGAAGCGTTTAGAGATTTGAGTTTGGTGTGTGAATTGACATCTGACAGCGTGAGGCTTGGTATGTTAAAGGTTACTAATGATTTTCTGTTAACCGTTAGCGAGAAACAGAAGTTGGATGTGAAATTTGTTGATTTGATGACGGTTGGAGATCAAAGTGTGAATGGTGACTTTAAAGTGGATGATAAGGGTGTTTTGAGATTTCGTGGTAGAATTTGTATTCCTGATGATTCGGACTTGAAAAAGATGATTTTAGAGGAAGGACACCGGAGTAATTTGAGTATACATCCAGGAGCTAATAAGATGTATCAAGATTTGAAGAAGATCTTTTGGTGGTCCGGATTGAATAGGGATGTGGCTCAGTTTGTTTATGCGTGTTTGACGTGTCAGAAGTCAAAGGTAGAACATCAGAAGCCTAGTGGATTATTGCAACCGTTGGATATTCCCGAGTGGAAATGGGACATCATTTCTATGGATTTTGTGACAGAGTTGCCGAATACACAGAGGGGACATAATGCCATTTGGGTGGTTGTGGATAGGCTGACTAAATCGACGCATTTTATTCCGATTGACATCAGTTTTTCCTTGGAGTGGTTGGATGAGATTTATATCCGTGTGATTGTGAAGCTACATGGTATTCCGTTGTGTATTGTTTCAGATCGAGATCCGAGGTTTACTTCCAGATTTTGGGAAAGTTTGCAAAAGGCGTTAGGTTCCAAGTTGAGATTGAGTTCTGCTTATCATCCGCAAACGGATGGTCAGACCGAGAGAACTATTCAGTCGTTGGAAGATTTGCTGAGAGCTTGTGTTCTTGAGCAAGGTGGTGCTTGGGATAGTTATCTGTCGTTGGTGGAATTCACGTATAACAATAGTTTCCATTCGAGTATTGGAATGACACATTTTGAAGCGTTGTATGGAAGGAGATGTCGAACACCTTTGTGTTGGCACGGATCTGGTGAGAGTTCGGTGGTTGGACCGGAGTTAGTGCAACAGACTACGGAAAAGGTGAAACTTATTCGTGAGAAAATGAAGGCTTCTCAGAGTAGGCAGAAGAGTTATCATGATTGAAGGAGGAAAGATCTTGAGTTTCAAGAAGGCGATCATGTATTTTTGAGAGTTACACCAGTGACGGGTGTTGGGCGTGCATTGAAGTCGAAGAAGCTTACTTATCGGTTTATTGGTCCTTACCAGATATCTGCGAGAGTGGGTGCTGTGGCTTATCGGGTGGCGTTGCCACTGAATATTTTGAATTTGCATGATGTGTTCCATGTTTCACAGCTTCGGAAGTATGTTCTGGATCCGTCGCATGTGATTCCAATGGTTGAAGTTGAGGTAAGGGAGAACCTTACGGTTGAGGCATTACCAGTGAGAATTTTGGATTACGAGTTGAAGCAGTTAAGAGGCAAGGATATTGCGCTTGTGAAAGTAGCGTGGGGAGGCGCTGCTGAGGGCAATTTGACTTGGGAGTTAGAGAGTCAGATGCGAGAGTCGTATCCAGAGTTGTTCGTCTCAGGTAATATTTTCGAGGACGAAAATCTCTAAGTGGGGGAGAGTTGTAACGCCCCAGCTTTTGTTAGAGTTATTTAATCGAGTCGATTTAATTATTTTTATTATTATATTATTTTATTCTTGACTTTTATTTGGCAATATATTATTTTTCATCGTTGTTATGTTTTATCGCGTTTTGGGAGCGTTTGCGAGATATTTGAGTGTAGGGGTATTTTGGTCATTTTACTTATTTTGTTTAAGTTAGAAACTTAAAGAGAAAAAAAGAGAGAAAATAGTAAGGAAGGAAAAGAGAAAGAAGGAAAAGAGAAAGAAAAGAAGAAAAAGGGAAAAAACTTGGAGAGTAAGAAAACGATTCAATCGACTTTTGAAAACACGATTAATCGGGTAAGGGTGTGAAACTCGATTATCCTATACTTGTGTATGATTATGTATGTATGTATGTATTTGTGTGATATTTGGTTGAAATTGCATATAGAACCAAAACCATTAATATGTTGAGATTGTTAGAATTTGATTCAAATTGTGTCTGAAATCATGTTTTAATGTTCCTAATTGCTGAGACATGTTAGATAGATGTTGTTGTGCAATCTATTGGTAATTTGCTGGTGTTTAGGTGAGATTTGGAGATGATTTTGGTTGATTTTCATAGCAGAAATTCTGCTGGAAAAGTTCTGGGTTTCGCTGCCCATACGCGTATCAGGCTTGGCATTACGCGTATTGGTTTGGGCAATACGCGTATGGCAAGGGGAAATGAGGGCAATACGCGTATGGAACACATTTTTCACGGCCTTCTCCTGATTTGCGTAATGGTACGCGTACTTGGCAAGGCATCACGCGTAACAAGTGAGGCATTACGCGTATGGAGTTTTTAGTGGAAGTTTTGGGGGGAATTCAGTCTCTGCCCATACGCGTAGCACTTTGGGTATTACGCATATGGAATGGGCGAGCGAGCTGGGCATTACGCGTATGGCCCAAGGCAATACGCGTATGACCAGAGCGGGTGTAAAATTGTATCCGATTTTGCGCTCGATGCCGTAACTTTTGATCCGTAACTCGGATCGAGGCGTTCTTTGTACCGTTAGAAAGCTATTGAGACGTTCTTTCATATTAAAATGGTTTTGAGATTGTTGGTCGATTTAATTATGTCGGGAATTTGGAAATGTGTCGTTTTTCCGACTTTTACTGTCTTAACTGTACGTGATTGTTGTTTTATTATGCAATATGCTTCATATATATATATATATATATATATATATATATATATATCTATATCGTAGGACTTGTGTGATTTATACAATGTGAATGCATGTGATGAAATGTTGTGATGATGGTTTGTGGCCTAAGGGCAAGAAAATGCATTGTGTTGTGTTTGATTGTATATGCATGATTATGGATGTGTATATGTGTGCATTTGAATGTCATGAGTCATTGTATGCTAAGCATCATGATATGCATTCTTTTGATGTCGTGTGCCCTAGTGGGTGGGAGCGACGAAACAGTTCCAGAGGGAATCCGCTATAACATCGTGAGCCTTATACCAAGAGGACCTAAAGTGATGATTATAGACGATCGTGAGCCTTATACAAAGAGGACCTAAAGCGATCGGATCGTGAGCCTTATACCGAGAGGACCTAAAGCGATCCATAAACGTCGTGAGCCTTATACCAAGAGGACCTAAAGCGACGGGGAACATCGTTTGCCCGACGGGGAGTTACACTAAGTAACAAACGATGATTCTAATAGTTCTTGAGTGAACTAATGATGAGAATGATGGATGGATGGTACCACATTGCATTGCATAGAGTCATTGTGTCGGTCTCTGTGCATTTGCATAAATCATGAATGGATTGATTTTGTGTGGAATTGTGAATGGAATTGATTAGTTGATATGTATATATGTTGGTGATAAATGCATTGAGCATGATTGATATGCCTTGGTGATGGATATATGAGATATGCATTGTGTTGTTTTGTATTTGAACTATGGTGTAAATTGTGGTGAGAATGTTTTACATGTGTATTTTTGTGTTATTATATAATTGTATGAAATTGTATTATAATTGTGTTTCTCACCCTTCTGCTGTTTTGAATGCTCTATGAGGCATTGCAGATTAGATACTGGAGGTCTTTTTGTGAAGCTTAGGTCTTCATTCTTTTGTCGATCGGCTCTGATATGTAGCATCGGGTAGTCGGGAGATCGTTTGTGATTATGTGTATATGTATATGTTCTTTTTGGATTGTACATGTATGACTCTGTGTCTGACAGACAAACTTTTATGTTATATATATATGAGATTTCAGTTGCAGATTTTTCGCTTTTATTCTGTATCTGAATTGTGGGTGTTAGGAACTGAGTTCCTCTGTTATGTGCTACCTGATTGTTGCATATCTTTATGAGCAGGTTGTTGTATTTTGTTTCAATTGATGTGACGCCTCCGTCTATGCCATGAATGTTTTAATTATACTCTGATTAATTGTTATCGCTTTAATTCCTTGGGGTATAGATTGGGGGTGTTATAGCGACCACCACAATCCTAGAGCTGCGGTCTACGAGACTGACCACAGGGATGGAAAGACTGCATCTCCATCCTTTGTTGATGTGAAACCCCGCATCCAGAATTTTGGTCACATCTGTGAGCCCATCCTCGTTCCTCAAGACGTTGATCCCAGCACTGTGGCTCTCATCGCCGCCCTCAACAAATCCAACTACGCAATCTTACAACATGGAAAAAGATCCACACGCTGTAAAATGCCCTTCAAGAGCGAATTCCCTCACAAAGGCCTCGCAGTCAGTCTCCACGTCCTCGTTCTCCCCTTCAGAAACGTCGGCGAGACGAGTCTCGGAGCATTTCCCCAGTCAGGGGACAATCAAAATCGGAAGAACCTGAGCAAGAGGTCACGAGGAGATGACATCGTACCCCTCCCCGGGGGTCCAGATATTCTCTTGCCCCCAAGAAGACCATGCCTTCATAGAAACATCGCGAGCATCATCGTCAGCACAGGCACTCTCCTCGACGCAGCAGGAGTCGTGGGCGTAGTCATTCCCCATGCAGATCGTTAAGCACGAGCGATGAGGATGACGTCCATGGACCTCTATCCCAAGAGATCATGGACACCCGTATCCCTCGCGGGCTGGAGAAACCTCCCCCTTTAGCTCTCTATGATGGCACCACGGATTCTGGCGACCATATAGAGAACATTGAAGCCATGATTCATTATCACAACATGAGTCGAGCAATCAAGTGCAGGATGTTACCCATCACCCTTAGAAAGGGAGCCATCACCTGGTATAAAAATCTTCCCCGGGGCTCGATCACCTCGTGGAGGGACCTGAAAAACTAGTTTACCTGACATTTCACCGCTTCCAGATGTCATCCCAAGTTGGAAGCCATACTCGAAGGCATTATCCAGGGAAAAGATGAGCCCCTTCGTGCTTACATTGAGAGGTTTAAAAAGGAAGCAGTAGAGATCCACACAATGGATCACGTGAAGAAATGCCTCCTCGAGAAGGGGCTAAGGCTAAAAAGTGATTTCCGCAAAGCAGTGGACATCAAAACGCCTCGTACTCTGGCCAAACTCCTCCATAAGGCCCAAGCTTACATACAATACGAGGAAAAAGAAGCTGACTACAAAGCCCGGGATTCGAGGGACTAGGAGAATTCCAGGGTATCAAAAAAGGATGAGTCAGAAGCTCCTCGATGCAACAAGGAGAGACGACGAGATGACGGTCCTCGCAAACTTAATGGACCTGTTGGTCGCTTTACGGAGTACACCTTGCTAACAGCTCCCCACGAGCGCATTCTCTCTGAATGCATCAACGCCGAGTTTAAGCAAGGGGGTGTTCGTTTTCCTAAACCAACAACATCGAAGGGCAACACGGAAAGAAGCAAGTATCGCCACTTTCATCGCAATCATGGCCACGTGACCGAAGATTGTGTTCATTTAAAGGACGCCATCGAGATCCTCATCAAGGAGGATCATTTGAAACAGTAAAAGAAGAAGGGAGAATCCTCCCGATGAGAGACGTCTGAGTCTAAGAAGACGAAAATAGAAGCTTCGCCATCTAGTCCTTCTCCCACAAGTTTCCATGTCCGTTTCATGGCCAAAGGACTTCTTTGTCCCTGACTATCTTGAGGACCCTCCGCATTTTGCCTAACACAATTCTTTAAAGGCCTTCCCCACTACGATGGTTATCTCATGTGGCGGGTATAGTGAGCTCACGGTAGGGCTAGTCAAAAGGAAGTTCGATCAGCTGATCGATTACAGCCCGAACCGATTGTCCACACTCGAGAAGTTCCAAAGACGCTCTCAGCCCATCATGTTTTATCGTGAAGAACTCCCTAGAGGCTCCCCTAACTCGCACATCCCTCTACTCATCAGGGCCAGATTGACTAACACAGATGCCGACGAATCCTGGTCGACCAGGGGTGTTCGGTGGACATTATGTATACCAGGTTGTTTCGCGCCCTTAAGCTCGATCAGAAGAACTTATCTCTGTACGTTGACTCAGACCTACATGGATTCAATGGGGCTACTGCTAGGCCTTGGGGGACGTGGAACTCTCAGTCACCTTCGGGGAGGAAGAGGCCTCCAAAATAATCAAAACACAATTCCTGGTCATCGACTATCCCTTTTTGTACCAGTGTATTATGGGGAGGCCAACCCTCGCTGGGCTGATCGCTGTTTCGTCCACGGTTCATCTCAAGATGAAATATTACACGGAGAAGGGTCACGTCGCCACCTTGTATGGAGATATCGAGGATGCAAGGAGATACTTTGAAGCAGCTACCAGAGGGCAGAGCTCGATTGGCATAACACCAAAAGCCGTCAAACGGGCAAGAGACGAAGAACTTCCCAGCGAAGAGAGCCAGCCCAACAAAAAGCCAGCACTCCCAGTCTACACCATTGACCTTGACAGCCGAATCACAAAGGAAGGCGAGGAGGACAACAACGAAGACACCCCAACATTGACTGGCAGCTCCCCTGCATCAACTGTCATGCGCCCAGTACCAGACAGGGACTTCAAAGTGATCAATTTTGGGGAAAATCCCAACAGAGGAGTCAAGATAGGTGCAGGACTGCCCGATGAGGTGAAAGAGCAGCTGAAGATATGCCTAAGAGATAACACATACTTATTTGCCTGGGGCGCCGCAAACATTCCTGGCCTCGATCGTGAAACTGTTTGCCATCAGCTCACCATCGACCCATCAGCTCGAGCAGTGGCGCAGCGCAGACGCAAACAGTCCGACGAGAAGGAAAAATCTGTAGAAAACCTTGTAAAATACCTCTTAGAGGCGAAATTCATTTCGGAGACCAGGTATACAACCTGGCTGTCAAACATTGTATTAGTGAAAAAACATAATGGAAAGTGGAGGATGTGCATTTATTACACCGATCTCAATCGGGCTTGCCCGAAAGACGCTTATCCTTTGCCTATCATTGATAAGTTAGTAGATAATTCTGCCAGTTTCAAACTCTTGTCCTTCATGGACGCATACTTGGGATACAACCAAATTCCCATGGCCAAAAAGGACAAGAGATATATCGCTTTCATGACCTCGTCGGGGAACTATTACTACAACGTAATGCCCTTCGGTCTGAAAAATGATGCGGCCACGTACCAGCGTATGATGAACAAAGTCTTCCGATCAGAAATCGGAGACATGCTCGAAACGTATATGGACGACATGATCATGAAATCCCAAGAGGAACCAGATCATACGATCCACTTGCAAAAAGTCTTTGACCAATTGAGGAAATGCAAAATGCGATTTAACCCTGAGAAATGCACCTTTGGCGTGCGAGCAGGGAAGTTCCTCGGATTCTACCTCACTGAGAGGGGGATCGAGGCCAACCCTGACAAATGTCGAGCATTTTCTGAGTTCCCCATGCCAAAGAAGAAGAAATCCATACAATCCCTAAACGGGGTGCTTACCTCGCTATCTCGCTTCGTGGCCAAGTCTGCCTAACACGCTCTGCCCTTCTTCAAGCTTCTACGAAAAGAGGCAACATTCGAATGGACAGAGGAATGCGAGCAGGCTCTGCTCCACCTCAAGCAAGCCTTATCTGAACCACCAGTTCTGTCACGACCAGAAAGCGGGGAGACGCTTTACCTTTATCTCTTCGTCACTAACGAGACCATCATTGCTGCCCTACACGGAAGGCCACGAGGATCCATTCTGATCATCCCAGATCATTAGCGCTGTCTGTGGGAAACCCTCGACGGGAAAAATCTAATATATTTCACTAGTAAGGCCTTGCAAGGGCCAGAACACAGATACCAGCAGATAGAAAAAGTTTCCCTGGCCCTCATCAACGCTGCAAGAAGACTACGACACTACTTCCTAGCCCACACAACAGTAGTGCGAACAAACCAACCCATAAGACAACTGCTTGGCCGACTAGATATGGCTGGTAGGATGCTCAAATGGTATTTAGAGCTATCAGAGTTTGATATCCATTACGACAGCAGGAAAGCCCTTAAAGCACAAGTCCTGGCCGACTTCGTGGTGGAAATGACACCTCCAGCGTCCCTATCAAGCAAAGCACACAAGTGGACCATCTTCATCGACGGAGGTTCCAGCTCCACGGGTAATGGAGCGGGCATCATCCTCGAGAATGAAGAAGGGATCCTAATCGAAGTATCGTTGGTCTTGTCCTTCCCAACCTCGAACAATTAATTCGAATACGAAGCACTCCTCACAAGATTATGATTGGGCGAGGACCTGGGCACTAAGGAAGTAAAAATCTTCACGGACTCCCAGCTCGTGGCATCTCAAGTACGGGGAGAATATCAGGACAAAAACGATCATCTCATCGAATATCTGACGCTGGTAAAAGAAAAGATAACTAGATTCGACGCATGGGAAGTCCAGTACATCCCCCGCGAGCAGAACACTCGGGAAGACGTCCTGTCAAAGTTGGCCAGCACCAGGAGAAAAGATGGCAACAAGTCTATTATACAAGTGATGCTTTTGCGTCCAAGCATCAAAAAACCAGCAGTGCTGCTCGACGTCAACTCCATTGGCGACAGTAACTCCTGGATGACTCCGGTGTACAACTATCTCGCCACAGGGGAGTTGTCCGAAGACAGCAAAGAGGCCAGCGTAACTAAGCGAAGGGAATGTTCATACATCCTAGTCGAAGACAAACTCTACCGATGGGGATTCTCCATCCCCCTCCTAAAATGTGTTGAAGAGGACAAGGTCCCCGACATTCTCCAAGAGATTCAAGACGGAATCAACGCACAACACTTAGGAGGAAGATCCTTGGCATGAAGGGCCTTACGAGCAGGATACTACTGGCCAACCATGCAGCATGACGCTAAGAAGCATTTCAAAAAATGTGATAGATGCCAGCTGTCGCAACTGCGAAAAACAAGCGGTGGAAACAGAATAGAAGAGTTGCCACCGAATGTTATTTATCCCGACGCAGGGAAAGGAAATGATCGAAGAAACCTCAAAAGGGAGAAGACATGGTCATCGCAACCATCTCCGGGTTCGGGAGTCGGTGACGTGAGGGGAAGGTATTAGCACCCCCACGCGTCCATCGTACTCGATGGGACCCACGCTTGTTTTCTAGTCAAAGGGGTGATCTATCTAAAGCCTACAGCTAAACAGAAATGGGAAGGGAAAAACAAAAGCTGACTCGCAAGGATCATCGCAATCCTATGCCTACATATCTTTGTGGACGAACGAAGAATCAGAGTCGACGTAGTTCGACGGACTACGGACTAAAGGGGGAGGTTGCTCTCCAAGACATCATCGTCTTGTGCCTACGTATCCTTAATCGGACGAGAGAGAGGAAGTCAGAGCAGTCGTAGTTCGACGTACGAGTCGGTAAGTGTTTTTTATGAGCGACGAGCTCTTTTTTTCTGAAAATGATTTGAAACCCAACAATCCCGAAGGATAAAAAATGATTTGAACTTGGTTTGTGTTTTTTAGACAGAAGTGGATTGAAGTTATTTTGAAACTCGCATTGCACTAAAGTCTATGACATAGGAGCGAATGCGTTGCATGGTCGCCCTCAATGGGACGTATGCTAAACACTCTAGAAAAATGAAGGGTGACCCCTCATTCCTCATTTCCCATGTACTTAAGGCTCGTGGCGCATAATACTCGTTGTATTTATTAAGTGTTTTGGACTTGTTTTCGAGATGAGAAGAGAAAACTCAAAGGTTGCAAAGAAAACAACTAAGGGAGACTAAGTCCTAATGTTATCATGCACAATGGTCCTAAGGTTGAGGTTCAAAGGGACTATTCTAATTGTTATCATGCATGGGTTAGCTCCTAATGTCTATCATACTCCAAGCTTAATCAAAAATTAAGTTGGACTAGTGAATCCTAAGGGATCATGCAAAAGCAAACCAAAACAAAGAGAAACAAACTAGAAACATCAGCTACCACAGCGCTCCTGCACCTGTACAGCAGTGAAATCCAGCAAATACACCAAACATCATTCAACAACTTAAGTTTCCAACACAAAACAGGTGTAAAAAGCAACAAGGCAGCAAGGATTTACAATTGACAGCACATAACAATCCAAGACAGCAGCTGTAAAAACTCAGGCAGCAAATAATGCATCCAAACAAATGCTCATGGAAAGATCTCAATAATGCACAATCATGTCAGACATGCATCCAATTAAGCATCAAGAAAATCTGCATGAT
This sequence comes from Lathyrus tuberosus, assembly GCA_022829125.1. Lineage (NCBI taxonomy): Eukaryota > Viridiplantae > Streptophyta > Magnoliopsida > Fabales > Fabaceae > Lathyrus > Lathyrus tuberosus. The sequence goes on along the minus strand of JALAZF010000020.1, from coordinate 5,520,425 downwards.
CGAACCAAAGACATTGCATACATTAACATTTTTCAAAAGCAACATGGATGATCCACGAAACCGACACTTAATCATTTAGAATGAACATGCAATCATGGAATCGAAAGCAAACAAGAACACGAGTCACACATTCAGCAATGCAAACATCAAGATCAAGCAATCGCAATGAAACACATGATTATGCAACATGAACAACACATCAAGAATGCAAAACCAAAGCATCATCATATTCAATACGGAAACCAAAAAAATATGTGTCGAAGAATCATATTCAAAGTGTATCGTGAAGTGAAACAACTCAAGAATAATCCATAAATCTTCAACACATCAATCCATGAAGTTTAGACATGCAAAGGATCTCAAACAAGCAAGAAAAAGCATGAAATAACACATTCTGTCCCAGAGTATTCGGTTACTCTAATTGAGGTAACCAGTTACTCAGTTGAAAATTACAGAAAAAACGTGAAAATCAGGCAGAGTAACCGGTTATCCTGTTTTGAGTAATCGGTTACTCTGGGACAGTAGCAGAAAAATCAAGTTTCAAAAGCACTTTTTCAGCAGCAAATGACTTATCCAATCATCCAAATGATCATTTAATCAATTATGCACAAAATTACATTGAATTACAGCAATCAAACATCAATTAGATCCAACAAACAACAACATCAATAATCAAAATCAAGCAAATGGATGAAAACACATTAGAAACCATGGATCTACATTTTATAAGTTGAAATTAAGTTAAATCAAGTATGGATCTGAAATTAACCAACCTACAAAGCTGAGAATTGCTTTGGTAAGTGTTGCAAACGAAAATTGATGAATCAAAGCAAGAAATCTAGAGATCTATGAAGCTTTATCAAGAACACTTGAAAATCCAAGAAATAATACACAAATAAGCAAACGCTCTCCAAGAAGTGATTCCAAAACCTTGAATCTAGATCCAAACAAGTTGCTACTACACAATTGAACCAAAAATGATAATGTGATGGAGGTTTTGCTCAAGAATTCACAAATTCCAATGAAGAATTTGTGAATCTATGAATATGGAGCTCTTGTGAGGGTTTTGAAAAGAGAGAAAAGTTGTGAGAATTGGAGTGAGATGTGTAGAAAATTCAGAAAATGGATCCAAGTTATGGGAGGTTTGGAGTGAATTGATTTAAATATGAACTAGGTTAGGAATTCAAATGTGGTTTGGAGTATGGGTTAGTAAGAGGAATGGAAATTAGGAGTGGAATTAGGAATGGGAATGTTTGAAATAATGGAGGGAAATGGTGAGAATTGTGAAAATGAATCAAAATTGAATCACCTCTAGATCCTTCTCATAATGCACATGGAAAGCACATGATCACAATTAGCTCAACAATTCTACAGTGCTGAAAATTGCCATATTTTTGCAATTTCGCCCAGAGTATTCGGTTACTCTGTTCAAAAATTCAAAAATCTTGGCGCCAAAAGGAGGGAACATTGTAGAATTGCCTGTTTTCAACCGTTCTGAGCTATACTAAGCCTCTGAAACCTGTCATTTGATATTGCCACTGAGTTATGCTTGAAATATGCTATGAACTTCTTTCCGCACTTGAAATATCCCCGCTGAAGTAATACTGTCCGATGCCGAATCGCTGAGCAAAAATAACTGTCGAAACTTCTGATAATCAAAATCCTCCAGGGAGCAAAGTAAATGCTCAAAAAGGCTTTGAAAGCCATCTGCTTAGCTTTGTATATTGCTGAAATATCCTCTGAATTGGATGAAATGCTGAGGTGCAAGAAATACCTTGATCCCATGCCCAAAAGAACCATACAGAATGCAAAATGACGATGCAATTGAAAAGAAACATAAGCCAGTTAGAGTTAGGAACAAGAGGGCAAATTTTGGGGTGCTACAGCTGCCCTTATTCAATCATCTTGAACTTGAAGGTATGAAGAGTGACCCTCCTTAAACATTCAAGATAAAAGGGGATTGAATACCAAAAGAACCATGCAAATTTGCAACCTGCAAAGGGAGGGACGACTCTGCTGGGGGAAAAGTGATAAGAGGTATAAAACCATAACACAGACGAGTGTCGAAAGAATATGGACGAGCCACAGATCAATACGGACGGGTATTGAAGAAATGAGTAAAATACAGACGGGTAACTGGGACTAATACAAACGAGTATCGAAGACCATAAGGAGAACACGGACGAGTGTCGACTATGCTGGGGATAAACACAGACGAGTGTCGAAACATCAATACAGACGAGTACCGAAAAGTATCCAAAATGAACACAGACGATTGTCCAAAGTCAATACGGACGAGTATTGAAGAAGAGAAAACAAACACGGACGGGTGTCGAAAGTCAATACGGACGGGTATTGAAGCAAAAGAGATCGAACACGGACGAGTGTCGGAAGAACACAGACGAGTGTCCAAAATTAATACGGACAAGTATTGAAAAATAGAAATTGAACACGGGCGGGTGTCAAAAGTCAATACGGACGGGTATTGAAGCAAAAGAGATCGAACACGGAAGGGTGTCGAAAGAACACAGACGAGCGTCCAAAATCAATACGGACGAGTATTGAAAAATGGAAATCGAACACGGACGGGTGTCGAAAGTTAATACGAACGGGTATTGAAGCAAAAGAGATCGAACATGGACGGGTGTCGAAAAAACACAGACGAGTGTCCAAAATCAATACAGACGAGTATTGAAAAAAAGAAATCGAACACGGACGGGTGTCAAAAGAACACGGACGAGTGTCCAAAATCAATACGGACGAGTAATGAAAAAACCAATACAAAGGAAAATCGGTAAGATCAAAACAAACACGGACGGGTGTTTAGGATCACGACGAGTGACTAAAAAAATCAATACAAATGAGTATTAAAAAGTAAAAAGCAAACACAGACGAGTGTTGACTGTGGCAGACTAAAACAGGATTAACACCTCCAATACCTGAACACCACTCTAATCTTGGGGATAATTTAAAAGACCACCTGGACGAAGGGGTAAGAAGAAAAGAAACCACAGACTACTGATCCTGACAAACAACTCTGCAGGGGATATCAGATAGTCTCTTTGGATGACCAAACCCATTGCTTGGGGAGTGGAATTGAACGATATCACCTGAGTTACTGTGCTTCCTGCTGGGGAAACACGTGGTAAAAGAGAACTCAAACTTGGCTTATGCTTCAAATGCATATGTTTGAATTTTTCTATGGCGTAATGCTCCACACGAAATGGAAACGCTACGCTTTTGGAGGATGCAGTGCAAATGATGCTTATGCTATGCAAAAGAGACACCTCAGTGACATAAACGCTAAAAACGAAGGCAACTCCACCGAGGAAGACAAACTAAATTGTCTCCGAGGTCACAAAACCTGCTGAGGAAAATCACACTGAACGACTTTCCTGATTAACAACCTCTGTTAAAGATGAAACCCAAAGAGAACTTCCCCTCTGCTGGGGATTACAAATAACCCTTGTTGAAGATAGAACCCAAAACCTGATACTGAAAAGTGCCAATAACAATTGGACTTAAAGCCTACTGGGGATGTCAACCATCATTGAACAAACCGTTTCGAGGATTAACACCAAACTCTGCTTGGGGAAAGGAGTCAGTAATACCAAACCGTTGTCGACGAGACTATATTCCCTGATCTGATGAGAACAGTAGATATCAATACTTTGTGGGGGAAATAAAATCTCTGCCTGGGAAATATTTCCAACAAGTCTTCTGCCAGAGACGTAACATTATCCATTATGGGGCAATCAACTTCCAAATGCTTGCTAGGGAATCTGATCAGGGAAAGCAATCCTCTGCACTCTTGCTGGGGAGAGTATGCTCTACTGAGGATGGTGAAGTTTCAATGTTGGGGAGAGAAACTCTACTGGGGAGAAACAAACATGTTATCCTGCAAACACACAACAAACAACAGAATGTTCTATATACAAAATGGCCACCTCGGTTACCATCCACAATATCTATCGCTCAAGCAATTTCCATTGTTTTCGATATGCTCCATAGAGTTTAACGTTTTCACATGCAATGTTTATAAAAAATATTGGACGTTTTTGCAAACAAAACAGTAAAAGTAAAAACGTAAATGGAAAGCTCTTTGAGTGAAATGAATACTTTATTGAATGAATCGGCCTATAAATAGGCATTTACAATTGGAAGAAATTCCTGAAAAGAGGTAATTGAACAAAAGTGAAAAGAAAATACACATGTCGGCAATGTGGGAACAAATATCCACCATGCATCGATTCAGCTATGACCCATATGTCTCGCTTATCCACAGATGTTTTGTCTTTCAAAGAGACTGACTGGACTGATTCCTTTCCTTCAAAATTCCCAAGTGTCAAAAGTGCTTGTAACACCCTAAATTCCCCCGAATAATTTAATCGAAAAATCAGAGTAAAATGAAATAACTTGGAATAAAAGGGTATTACTTTCAACAAGAACTTGCTCACAATAAGACATGTAACATATAATAAATATTAATGCAACTTTAATCCAAAAATCATCTTTATTACACAGCGAAAATTCTTCATTGTGATCAACAAAATATAACGGTTTCAATTAATCAAAATATTTGTTTTCAAAAATGTAAAGGCAACTGTAATTCTTTAACAAAGTAAAATCATGCATAAAGCGTTCCCGACTTCCAGTGTTACATATCAGAGCAGACTCCAAACTAAAGTGAAGCACCTCGTCTTCACCAACCATGACTTCCACACTACTCCTGATTATCTGCACGTTACCCATGCGGAGGCAACATTCAAACAGAAGGGGTGAGAGACTCCCAACTTAAAATTTGCCAATTAATATTGACGTCAACAAGGCATAAGCCTTCAACTTAATATTTTTGCCAATCCAGGCCAACTTACCGAGCAACAGCTCCAACTTGATATGCTATGCAATGCGACTCAACTCAAACATCAAAATAATCAACGATAATTATAAAAATCAGCACCACAACAATTCAACATTGGCCATAGGCCTACAACTTATTCTTGCCAATAACAAGAGGCAATGCAACATGTTTCACACCTGCAACTTTATAATTCCCAACAACAATATCACAGCAACTATAACATACTCTGTACCGACTAACATATGCTACAAGCAATCACGACTTCACAATTAATCAACATTATTCTTCGCAAATAAACAATAATTTCATTCACACACTTATAATTACAAAACTCAAGCATGTATACTTTAATCGAAAACGCTTCAAAAGCAGCTCAAGGACATGACGAAATAATTATTAAAATACACCTAAATTCATCATTAAATACAAGGAATCAAGTTCTGAATTCATTTCACAATCTGGAAAATTTTCAATTTAGAAATCGCGCTAAAACTCAAACTTTCACTTCGCCAAAAATCAGAATTTTAACACTATAATTCCATTTCAGTTATTCCACACAAGATAACTCACCCCTGAGCTAGAAACTATTATTATAAGATAGCTCGTCTCGTTATCTTTCCAACGCTTCGAGCGGCGTACGAATCGGACTCCCGGAACTCAAGTTACGAATTTTTGAAGTTTCCAAAATTCTGCACTAACATAGCTACGGGTTTGATCACTTTTTGCCCAAAAACCCATCCGAAACTTCGATTTAATTCGCGAGACTCTTATTTTAACTTAGTTATACCTATTAGAACTCATTGGTAGCATAAAAACTAATTTTCGCGATGATGAATTTCGCACCAAAATTTCTAGGTTTCACTATTCCTAACCCAAAACAGAATTTCTTCACATTATTCTCATAGAAACACTACATCATAATGATAACATTATAATTCAATCATTGCAAACTCCTAACATTAAATTGGGTTTAAATTCCTAATATCAAGATACTAAATTAACACGTATCAATCAATTTCATTCATCTCTAACAACAACAACTATCAACCAATATCTAACTCAATCCCTTTCATGATTATTGAACCCGTATTAGAGAAAGTTAGTCCCACCCTTACCTTAGATTGGATGACCTTTTTGAATCTCTAAACTCTAGTCTCTTGCCTTCTCACGATCGTTCTTCTCTTCTTTCTTCTCACTTCTACGGTTTCCTCAAAAGTTGTATTCACGTTCTATTGTGTAACTTCCTCAAACTCCTTATAACATATTCCCCTTATTCCAACTTAGCCCCTAGAACCCCTAAGTTCCCTCTTTTTTCCAGTTTTGCCCTTACTACCTCATTATTCCATTTTAATTTTATTCCATTAAATAAATATTTAATGTCATGCTAGTTAAACAATTATTTAACTAATATTCTAATAATCAAATAATACCACTAATTCTCATTATTTATTTCCCCACTAATAATATTATAATAAGCTAATAATATTATTCACCAACACCCATCAACACATCACAAAACACATACATCGCAAATATTCATGTAAATCACTAAAAATTATCGCTAAACTCGGTAAAATAATTAAATAATAAATCAGGGCGTTACAACTCTCCCCCACTTAGAATGTTTTCGTCCTCGAAAATTCACCTGATGCGAACTACCCCAGATACGTCCTCGTATCCGATTAATCAATTCCCATGCCATGAAAGGCAACACCGCGGTTAACACAAAATAACAAACTAACTTATTAACGACAACAACAACAAGGTGCAATGCTCACGCAATGCACTTGACGACCAACTCAAGACACAAAGAATAACCAAGTTAAGAACACACAGGTTCACTATGAACCAGACCACAACAGGATCGTCACCATCACCATAGGCAACACTCCCCTAATTTCGCATCATAGGAATTAGCTACTCACACTCGAACCATCACCATAGGTAACGGGGCAACAACAAAGATAAAAACACAAAAGTCCATAACACAACCTCAATGTAACCAAACTACCAACATCGTTGTTACACACGTACGAACAAACTGCACTACATCACGCTTTCGCTGCGCACTCGAATTACTCATAACTATCAAATCTACCAAGTTCACATCCAACTTCCGACCATCAAAGCAGACATAAGAAACGACTTTCGACTTAACTCATCGGGAATTCCAACCAACAGGCATTCTATACTCTTGTGATTACTGAATACATCGAACTCCAATTTCATAAAAATAATACCTCTGAATATTCAACACAATTACAACTGCAACCAATTCCAAATATTGAATAGGATAAATACTTTCATGAATCCCCAATTATCGTAAAACATAAGCTACAACTTTACCATCTTGTCTTAACACGTTGTACAAACTCATCATAAACATCTACCAATGCCATAACAACAATAATACAGCATTCCAACAGCATAAGCTACATGTGTCCAATTAATTTCAATAAGATAAATCAACTCTTTCACTCCCAGACCGCGCCAAGCGGGATCTGTGAATTCTGCAGGAAAGCCCTGGGAAAAACACATGTCCTGCTGCGACTTAACACTTTCCATTTACTTCCTCCTTGGTTCATCTCTATAATGCTTCAAGTCTCATGTCAATCGGATTCTCGATTCATCACAAATCAAAACTCAAGTTATCCCAAATACAACTGGGAGTTCCCATACTACTCACCGATCAACTCGCAACCTCACGCTATCATCCTTTTCTTTACTAATAATAATAAGGCTCTCCACGACGACACCCTTGGCATATCTTTAGTCAGCACGTTGTTCTCTGCTTCTGATAAGTAACTATCAGCATCATCTGATCAACATGCAAAAGCCTCGAATCCGCCTCATCTTCAGATATAGGAATCTGCATCGACTAATCAAACAATCCACAAGCACTTGGCTCGACTTCAAATAATTCAATGTACATACAATCTCAGTTGGCAAGACACGTCTATTCCATCCAACATGATTCCGTCTACTATCAACAAGAGATTAAGGGTGATCAGTTCCTCAATTTATCAATAGACAGCCGGCAACCATAACGGTGGCATAGATCATCATTACCCAACTACAATAGCATCCTTTACCTTGTGCTCAAAGTTACCTAAGCATAATGCTCCACCATCTCTCTAAGGCTTACAAACGTTTTCTTAATTTTCTTATTTTCCACCTCGTCAATGATACAAAAAGTCCAAAATCCAGTACATATTCTCCTATACACGCTCGTATCACAACACGTTTGCTGAATATTCTCCTAATACCGGAACTACTATGACACCAAGTACAATCCAAATCGGTTTGCTCCAATCGGAACCTTTATTCAAGTTAAGAACTTCAACAACAATAACCAATCCTTCATCTTTCCTTTAATCTCAGAACCTCTATAATCCATATAGTTTCACACTTGGTTCTCATTCAAATTACACTCTCAATAGTACCACCTCATCATCTGGTTAGTGATACAAACTTCCAAAATTTTCCTGACACATGTCGACACCATATCAACAATAACACACAGTCCACTTTACTATTTAACCTCCCTCAAGGAAATCTATATTCTAATAATTCTCAACTGGCATACACCGCATCTCTATGTGCTCCTTCGATATCCTTACCTCGTTCCTATTTCCAAACATTTTTCACTTGATCTTATCTTACTCGTCTCTAGTAATAATCGTTCAACTTCTAACACAACTATCTCTTTCAATACAAACCTCCCAAACACAAAATTATATTCCAAAATGAAGGGAATTTCATGTAGATTTCGGAACTTCAAGAATTTCTTAAATCCGAGTTACGAGTAAAAAGTTGTCGCCTGTGGAATGGCGGCTGATCCAGAAATCCCGTATACATACTTCCACCAAAATCAGCATCAGACCCAAATATTCAAACGCGTTTTTCTCTCTCGTCAGAAATATGTAGAAGACAAAGTTTATATGCAAACCGTAGGGAATTTCTCAAGCTTTCCAAAAAGTCCAGAATTTCTCCCATCGGAGTTACCAGCGAAAAGTTATCACCTGTTTAGTGAAGACTGTTCCATAAGTGCGAAAATGAAAATTGGAAATGATGAACATGAGTTTCACATTTTTATCTTACTCCCAAGATCCTCCAACTATCTTCACTTTTCACCCAAATCTGAAGGTAATCCGACTTCAATTCCATTATACCGAAAACACACTAGCCCACCAGTTGGTCCATCAAATCATCAATCCCGTTGAAATGGATATTTATTCTCAACCGTCGGTAATCCACACACCATCTCGTACTACCTTCTTCCTTCTTAACTAATAACACCGAAGCTACACTTGTCTCAACAACACACTACACCACTCATCTAAATAATTGGTAACCACATAGTTCATCTCCATCAATTCGTCCAAAAATGACATCATCTTGTTCTAACTAAAGATAACTGTGCACCTCCTAAGGAAATACATCAGGATACTCCACACATCACCGGCCTATCTCTAGCCACAACACCGCCTTCCCCCTCACAAGGAAGCGAACAACGAAAACACCTGACCGTCTTCCCTCAAGGATCACACCATTCTCAAACAGTTGGATAATCCAACACTGCACTCCCTCATGCGACAACATGATATCCAATCCCTCAACCACTGGAATATCCAAGAGAAGCAGATACTTCTCCCCCACTTGTTTCATTACCCACCTGCAAATGGAAAACAAAACAAGCACCGACAGTGTTTTCACACACATGTCGCATACTAGGGAACAACATAATTAGACAACCTGGCCGGACGGACCGACCTGCTCTGATACCACTTTGTAACACCCTAAATTCCCCCGAATAATTTAATCGAAAAATCAGAGTAAAATGAAACAACTCGAAATAAAAGGGTATTACTTTCAACAAGAACTTGCTCACAATAAGACATGTAACATATAATAAATATTAATGCAACTTTAATCCAAAAATCATCTTTATTACACAGCGAAAATTTTTCATTGTGATTAACAAAATATAACAGTTTCAATTAATCAAAATATTTGTTTTCAAAAATGTAAAGGCAACTGTAATTCTTTAACAAAGTAAAATCATGCATAAAGCGTTCCCGACTCCCAGTGTTACATATCAGAGCAGACTCCAAACTAAAGTGAAGCACCTCGTCTTCACCAACCATGACTTCCACACTACTCCTGATTATCTGCACATTACCCATGCGGAGGCAACATTCAAACAGAAGGGGTGAGAGACTCCCAACTTAAAATTTGCCAATTAATATTGACGTCAACAAGGCATAAGCCTTTAACTTAATATTTTTGCCAATCCAGACCAACTTACCGAGCAACAGCTCCAACTTGATATGCTATGCAATGTGACTCAACTCAAACATCAAAATAATCAACGATAATTATAAAAATCAGCACCACAACAATTCAACATTGGCCATAGGCCTACAACTTATTCTTGCCAATAACAAGAGGCAATGCAACATGTTTCACACCTGCAACTTTATAATTCCCAACAACAATATCACAGCAACTATAACATACTCTGTACCGACTAACATATGCTACAAGCAATCACGACTTCACAATTAATCAACATTATTCTTCGCAAATAAACAATAATTTCATTCACACACTTATAATTACAAAACTCAAGCATGTATACTTTAATCGAAAACGCTTCAAAAGCAGCTCAAGGACATGACGAAATAATTATTAAAATACACCTAAATTCATCATTAAATACAAGGAATCACGTTCTGAATTCATTTCACAATCTGGAAAATTTTCAATTTCGAAATCGCGCTAAAACTCAAACTTTCACTTCGCCAAAAATCAGAATTTTAACACTATAATTCCATTTCAGTTATTCCACACAAGATAACTCACCCCTGGGCCAGACACTATTATTATAAGATAGCTCATCTCGTTATCTTTCCCACGCTTCGAGCGGCGTACGAATCGGACTCCCGGAACTCAAGTTACGAATTTTCGAAGTTTCCAAAATTCTGCACTAACATAGCTACGGGTTTGATCACTTTTTGCCCAAAAACCCATCAGAAACTTCGATTTAATTCGCGAGACTCTTATTTTAACTTAGTTATACCTATTAGAACTCATTGGTAGCATAAAAACTAATTTTCGCGACGATGAATTTCGCACCAAAATTTCTAGGTTTCACTATTCCTAACCCAAAACAGAATTTCTTCACATTATTCTCATAGAAACACTACATCATAATGATAACATTATAATTCAATCATTGCAAACTCCTAACATCAAATTGGGTTTAAATTCCTAATATCAAGATACTAAATTAACACGTATCAATCAATTTCATTCATCTCTAACAACAACAACTATCAACCAATATCTAACTCAATCCCTTTCATGATTATTGAACCCGTATTAGAGAAAGTTAGTCCCACCCTTACCTTAGATTGGATGACCTTTTTGAATCTCTAAACTCTAGTCTCTTGCCTTCTCACGATCGTTCTTCTCTTCTTTCTTCTCACTTCTACGGTTTCCTCAAAAGTTGTATTCACGTTCTATTGTGTAACTTCCTCAAACTCCTTATAACATATTCCCTTTATTCCAACTTAGCCCCTAGAACCCCTAAGTTCCCTCTTTTTTCCTGTTTTTCCCTTACTACCTCATTATTCCATTTTAATTTTATTCCATTAAATAAATATTTAATGTCACGCTAGTTAAACAATTATTTAACTAATATTCTAATAATCAAACAATACCACTAATTCTCATTATTTATTTCTCCACTAATAATATTATAATAAGCTAATAATATTATTCACCAACACCCATCAACACATCACAAAACATCATACATCGCAAATATTCATGTAAATCACTAAAAATTATCGCTAAATTGGGTAAAATAATTAAATAATAAATCAGGGCGTTACAGTGCTCACAGATCAAACGCAGACCGCAACCTCTCGCTTTCAAATCCCTAACTTTTAACTGGATCGCCCTTTCGAGTTTTCAATCCACCGGGATACCCATTTTTGCCAAAGTTGCCTTTTCAAGTTTTCAACTTTGCGGGTTTATTCTTTTTTTTTCTTTTATCCCTAATTTTTGCCTGAACCTTTTCTTTTTATGGTTCGCCGGGATGCCCTTTTTTGCTTGGACTTTTCTTTTTATGTCCAGCGGGTCTCTTTTCATGCAAAGTATTTTTTGACTGCATCTGCGTTCACAGGGGATGTAAAATCTTCTCCATCCATAGTCAAAAGTAATAAGGCTCCACCAGAGAAAACCTTTCTTACTACATATGGCCCTTCGTAGTTTGGAGTCCACTTGCCCCTTTGATCTGTCTGAGGAGGAAGGATCCTTTTCAAAACAAACTCGCCTGTCTGAGAACACCGAGGACGCACTTTCTGAATAAAGGCCTTTTTCATCCTGCTCTGATACAACCGGCCATGTTCAATGGCTCTCAATCACTTTTCCTCAATAAGGTTCAGTTGATCCAACCTGGAACGTACCCATTCGGCTTCATCAAGCTTTACATCTACCAAAATTATTAAAGAAGGAATCTCAACCTCAAATGGTAAGACTGCTTCCATACCATACACCAGTGAGAAAGGAGTTACCCCGGTCGATGTACGCACCGAAGTACGGTACCCATGTAGAGCAAAAGGAAACATCTTATGCCACTCCTTTTACGTTACCACCATTTTCTGCACAATCTTCTTGATATTCTTATTTGCCGCCTCAACAGCACCATTCATCTTCGGACGATATGGAGAAGAATTGTGATGTTCAATTTTAAAGCTCTGGCATAGCTCCTTCATTATCTTATTGTTCAAATTCAAACCATTATCGGTAATGATTCTCTCTGGGACCCCATAACGACATATGATGTCCTTCTTTATAAATCGGGCTACTACTTGTCTGGTGACGTGGGCAAACGAGGCTGCTTCCACCTACTTCGTGAAATAATCAATGGCAACCAAGATGACACGATGCCCATTAGAAGCAGTCGGCTCAATCTTTCCAATCATGTCAATGCCCCACATGGCAATGGGCCAAGGAGATGTCAATACATTCAGAGGAGTGGGCGGTACACGCACCTTATTAGCATAAATCTGGCATTTATGGCATTTTCTGGCGTATTAAAAATAATCGGACTCCATAGTCATCCAGTAGTACCCTGCCCTCAACAGTTTTCTAGCCATAGCATGCCCATTAGCATGAGTACCGAAAGAACCCTCATGAACCTCTTCCATCAACAGGCTTGCTTTGTGTTCATCAACACAACGTAACAAGACCATGTCAAAGTTCCTCTTGTATAATACATCATCTTCATTCAGAAAGAAATTGCCTGCTAACCTCCTCAGAGTTTTCTTTTCCTTGGTAGATGCCCCAGCTGGGTACTCTTGTTTCTTGAGAAAACACTTGATGCTATGATACCAAGGCTTGCCATCTGATACTTCTTCGACTGCAAACACAAAACCCGGTCTATCAAGACGCATAATTCTGATTGACGAAGCTTCATTCCACTGAGTCCCCTTGTACATGGAAGCCAACGTTGCCAACGCATCGACCATCTAATTCTCAGCCCGGGGTACATGATGAAAGTCCACCCTATCAAAGAACGGTAACAACCTTCTAGCATAGTTCTTATAAGGCACCAAATATGCCTGACGAGTCTCCCATTCTCCTTTGATCTGATTAATCACCAACACAGAATCACCAAACACATCGAGGTTCTTAATTCTCAAATCAATAGCTTCTTCCAAACCCATGATGCATGCTTCATACTCTGCCTCATTATTGGTGCATATGAACGCTAATCGGGCAGTTAAGGGTATATGAGAACCCCTTGGAGTTGTAATGATTGCCTCGATTCTGTTACCATATGAATTAACGGCCCCATCAAAGACTAAGCTCCACTGAGATCCAATTTCAGGTCCTTCGTCAGGCAAAGGCTCATCATAGTCTTTCATCTTCAGAAACATGATATGCTCATCCGGAAATTCAAACTTCATCGGTTGATAATCCTCTATCGGTTGTTGGGTAAGATATTCTGACAGAACACTTCCCTTAATGGCCTTCTGGGAAACATACTGAATATCATATTCTGTCAAAACCATCTGCCAACAGGCTATTCTCCCATAAAGTGCTTGCTTTTCAAACACATACTTAATCGGATCCATCTTTGAAATCAACAGGGTTGTGTGGCTTAGCATATACTGCCTCAAATACTTAGTTGCCCAAGCGAGTGCACAACATGTTTTTTCTAGCATAGAGTACCTCGACTCATAATCAGTGAACTTTTTGCTCAGGTAGTGGATATCATGCTCTTTCCTACCTGTCTTGTCGTGTTGACCGAGTACATACCCCATTGAATTCTCAAGAACCGTAAGATACATAATCAACGGTCTTCTTGGAACTGGCGGCATGAGGATCGGAGGTTCCTGCAAATATTCTTTTATTTTATCGAATGGCTTTTGACAATTTTCATTCCACCTGACCTCTTGATCTTTTCTCAGCAATTTGAATATTGGTTCACACGTGGTTGTAAGATGAGAGTTGAACCTAGCAATGTAGTTCAATCTCCCTAAGAAACCACGAACCTCTTTTTCCATTCTCGGTTCAGGCATTTCTTGTATGGCTTTTACTTTAGCAGGATCTACCTCGATACCCCTTTCGCTAACAATAAATCCCAACAATTTACCTGATCTCACACAGGAGGTGCACTTGTTCAGATTCAATCTCAATCTGAATTTCCTTAACCTTTCAAACAACTTCTGTAAATTCACCAAATGTTCTTCCTCCATTTGTGACTTCGCAATCATGTCTTCAACATAGACTTCAATCTCTTTGTGAATCATACCATGAAGAGAGTCACCATCGCCAACTGATAGGTTACCCCAGCATTTTTCAATCCAAAGGGCATTACCTTGTAGCAGAAAGTTCCCCATGGTGTTATGAACATCGTCTTCTCCATGTCCTCTGGGGCCATTTTGATTTGGTTATACCCAGAGAAGCCATCCATGAAGGAAAATACGAAATATTGAGCGATGTTGTCCACTAACACGTCAATGTGGGGATGCGGGAAATCATCTTTTGGGCTTGCTCTGTTCAAGTCTCAATAATCAACACACATCCTGACCTTTCCATCCTTCTTAGGTATAGGAACTATATTAGCAACCCACGGAGGATAATTCATTACAGCAAGAAAACCAGCATCTAACTGTTTCTGAACCTCTTCTTTGATTTTGATAGCCATGTCCGATTTTGTTCTCCTCAACTTCTGCTTAACCGGAGTACAACCCTCTTTAAGCGGCAACCGGTGTACAACAATATCCGTGTCAAGCCCGGACATGTCTTGGTAAGACCAGGTGAAGATATCCACATACTCTCGAAGCATTTCAACTAATCTACCCTTAACACTATCTTCCAAGGTGGCCCCAATTCTTAACTCTTTTTTCACGTCCTCGGTGCCCAGATTAACAATCTCAATGTTCTCCTGATGAGGTAGAATAATCCGTTCCTCCTGTTTCAGTAGTCTGGCTAACTCTTCAAGCAAGTCACAATCTTCGTCAGCCTCTTCTTCAACCTGATAAATAGGATTATCGAAGTCATATCGAGCCATAGCTGAATCATTATTGGTAGAATATGAACAAATAAACCTGCATGATTGATGTTTTATGTTTATTATGAATGCAACAAACAAAAACATATTGTCATTTTACTTTGAATAAATGCAAAAAGTAAAGATAGAAAAACAAAGATCAAAACATTTGAATGCGAAAAATGTCCTTTATTAATGATGAAATTGAAAGCAAAACATCATGGCTCTATAGAAAAGAATCACTACGTCTTGGGCAGAACGTAAGACTTAACATATGCAGAAAACAATAACAATTACTCTTTGCTGGTAACTTGGATGACTTCCTCAGAAGACCAATCGCACAACCCCTGACCAGGAATACAAGGACGGATCCACTCATTCATATCACAGTCACTGTCACCTTTATCCTCCCCAATAGCGTTGACCCTGTTGAAGAAAACTCCAGCACTTGTAAATTGAATCGGACCATTGAACCTTGGAGGATCTTAAGACCGTTTGGGTGGCTTGTATCCCAAACCATATGTATCCTTCTTCATCGGCACATCTATCATCTGACCCCATTTCTGGGAATTGCCAGCTTTTACCACTGTACGCGCATCCTTGAATGAAGACATCGAAACTTTAGGCTCACTAACCTCCACCGGAGGCTCCTTAGGAATTTGGACAACCTCAAAAGCCTGACATAAAGTTTCATGTATTTCCCCCTCCACTTCTACATACTCAAATATTGACAAGTGGCTCACCATTATATCTTCTTGGCCGCAGACTGTAACCACGTGACCTTCCACCATATACTTCAACTTTTGGTTCAATGTTGACGTCACAGCCCCAACACCGTGGATCCAAGGGCGACCCAACAAACAACTGTATGTAGGTTGGATATCCATGATGTAGAACGTAGTGTTGAAAACTTCTGGGCAAACTTTAATGGGTAACACGATCTCCCCAAACACGGACCTCTTCGACCCATCAAAGGTTCGCACCACCAAATCACTTGGCGTGCAGATCAAACCTCGTGTATCCAGCTTCATTAGGGCTTTCTTTGGAAACACGTTCAATGAAGACCCTGTATCGACTAACACGTGGGACATTAAAGAACCTCTGCATTCCAAAGAAATATGCAAAGCATTATTATGGTTCCTCCCTGCCGGAGTCAAGTCTAAATCTGTGAAGCCCAAACCATTTTCGGTGTTTAGATGTGCTACAACCCCTTCTAGCTAATTTACGAAAATCTCCTACGGCACATAAGCGGCATTCAAAACTCTCAATGAAGCATTTCTGTGTGATTCTGAGCATAACAATAGCGACAGAATGGAGATCTTCGACGGCATTTGATTGAGCTGGTTTAGTATCTTATAATCGCTCTTTCTTATCAATCTCATGAATTCTTCTACATCTTCTGAAAAAGAGTTGTCAACCTGCCTTGGTACCAAATCATTCATAACCAGTATTTTTACAGAATCATCAACTTCTTGCTTTCCCTTGTCCTACCTTGAACTACCCACTTGGTCATTAGATGGAGAAAAAACCATACCACTCCTTGTGATAGCTCCAGCCTCAACAGTATTTTCGATTCCTGAACCCACAAAGGACGACCCTACCAGCTCCTTCTTCTTTCCATTACAGAACACCTCAGCCTCGTAATTCCATAGAACGTCCTTGGTACTCTCATAAGGTACTGGTCCTGGGACAGTGATGATAACCGGCGCTGGCCTTGCCGGTGCTGATATATTAATTGTTTTGTATGGAATGGATATCGTGGCAATGTCATTCCCCTTATCAACAAACTTTCTTTGACTGTTAACCCAGTCGAATTGCAACTGCCTATCATTGATCAACTTATGGATATCTGACTTTAGCAAAGCACAACCCTCAGGTTGTAGCAAACATTCTGGACAACCATCTACACACCCGGGAAATACTCCCCCTTTCAACAATCTTTCTTTAACCACCGACAAAGGAGTTTTCAGCTCATTCACATCAACTATCAGATCCAAAGGTTCCCCATCTTCTACAGCATTAACCCTTGCCCCACCGTGATTTGGCATAAGGTTTTGAACAACATTTGGAGTATCATTGGTGAAGTTTATGGCTTTCGAATCTACCAAATCCTTCACTTTGTGTTGGAACGCCCTACATCTCTCAATTGTATACCCCGGGGCACCAGAATGAAAATCACAGTGTGCATTAGCGTCATAGCCTGGTGGTAGCTTCCCAGTAGGTGGGGCTAAAGTACGGAGCTCAACTAAGCGTAATTGCAGCAAATGTTGTAGCAACTGGGCATAGGGCATAGGTGGAGGATCAAAATGCCTTTCAGACCTCCTCTTCCTATCTGGATATTGATGGGGAGCATTATTTTGTTCCTGAGGCACAGCTGGAATGACTACAGTAGCAACCTGTCGGGTATAATTCTGATAAGCTCTTCCCTTACCACTATAAGATGAAATAGAACTTGCATCTCCTTCTTTCTTCTTAAAATTCCCAGCGTATGGTTTCTTACTTCCTCCAGATGAGGATCTGTCGTTGGTCAGTATCTTTCCAGACTTAATTCTGCTCTCCACTCTTTCACCAGCCAGAACCAAATCAGAAAATCCCGTCGATAGACAACCTACCAATCTTTCATAGTATGGCCCCTGAAGAGTGGCCATGAACATGTCAATCAATTCCCTCTCCACCATAGGAGGTTGAACCCTAGAAGCTAACTCACCATCTTTGGGCGTATTCCTTGAAGCTTTCGTTGTTCTTTTGCGAAAGGCTCTGTAATTGCATACGATTGGGAGCCATATCTGTGTTTTACTGATAGTGTCTAACAAATGCCTCAGCCAATTCACGCCAACTACGGATACGACCCCTCTCAAGTTGCATGTACCATTCCATGGATGCCCCATCCAGGCTATCCTAGAAGAAATGCATTAACAGCTTTTCGTCCTCTGAGTAGGCAGACATCTTCCTATAATAGACCCTAATGTGAGTCTTAGGGCATGTAGTTCCACTGTATTTGTCGAAGGTAGGCACCTGGAACTTATGAGGGATCTTCACACCAGGAACCAATCCCAAATCATCCATATCCAGACCCAACGAGTTCTGACTCTCGTAAGCCCTCATCCTATCCTCAATCATCTTGAACTTTCTTTCACCATTAGTCGGGTGACCAACATTCCCACCTTGCATAGAGAAAACATCATCTTGCTGATCTTCCATCCAGTGATGGCCCCCAGCGCCATGAACTGCACACACACTATTACCACCTCTACCCATTGCAGGAATTTCCACAGATTCTCCTCCACCCGGAGGAATGACAACATTAGGAGTAGGAAGACCTCCGCCCGGAGGAACAACATGGACACCACCATTACCACTTCCACCCGGAGGAACAACAGGAGTCGGAATACCTCCATGAACAATTCCTTCTTCATCAACCCGGGCTATCAAGGGCTGAACAAGGGTCCTCAGCTACTCTTGGCCTTGGGCTACGTTCTGCATCATGTCCATAAACTGATTCATGCAGTTGCTAAATTCTTGGAGCTCAGCTTGAACTTGATCCATAACTCTTCGTTGATTGTTGCAAATAGCGTAGAGGTGAGTACGAAATTCAGTAATCCTGCTACAAAACATCAGGCAGAGATAAGGAACCCAAACAGAAACACATGTTATGCATACGAGTATGAAAATGCAAATGCAAATGACATGTTTGAGTATTTATAGGGCGATCCACCCCTTGATTCCAGTTTAAAAATAAGCATCAAGATGGAACGGAATATCAACAACATCTTCTCATATATTAGAAAGCTGAAGAATAGTCATCTGTCAATACATACAACCCAAAATAAATAAAGATGTCTGAATACAATAATCAGGGATCCCAACCAACAAGCCTGGCAGTGATTAAATACAACAGAAAAGAAAAACTAAGGCATATCATCAAAGTCCACCATGGTCAGCCTTTCCAATTTTCTCGCGCCTCACACCAAGCTTGTACCTCTTTGAAGAGCTTTCCTATATCGTGATGTTTCGGCCTCTCGGTCAATTCTTGAATAAGAATATCACACTTGTGCTAGACTTCTTCCATGTACTGGCATCGCTCTTCCCAGGCGTCTTCACCAAAAACATCTTACAACTTAGGATCCTCACCTCTTGGTTTCTTCACCTCCGCTCGATTCTTAAGCTCTTCTATGGCTGATAAGGCTTCCTTAAGTTGCTCTTCAGTTGTTTGCCTTTGAAATGTCTCTGTTCTGATTTCTTCCTCCTTCTTTCTAAGCTTCATCTTCAACCTCTCGATCTGATCTAGAAACTTGTCTTCATTTTGCTTGTGAGTAGTCATTGCGATGTCTCGATGATCATCGAACTTTTGAATTCTAACCAAGGCTCTAGTCAGCTTTGTCTTCTTGGACTGAAGCACACTATGAGCGTTTTTCAAATCTTGGCCTACCCGTTGCCTGACTGTGATCTCTTCAGCTAGCTCTTTCTCCTTCTTGGCTAGAAGTTCTGTCTTCACCCTAGCAGTGTAGATATCTTCGCCTCGATCATGTTTCAACAGAATGATCTCTCTCTTTAATTCATTATTTTCTTCACGCAGCTCTTCTTTCTCAGCCCACAACTTGTTACATTTTGCCATCTCAATCATAGTGGGCTGTTCAATCATCAGCGGGTACGAAGGTGGCTCTATGGAGAAAGGCAGGAGCTCCTTTTCTACCCTCTTCTATATCCACTCTCCATATGGAAGAAAGGTTATGTTGTTGCTTTTTCCAAAAGAAGTTTTCCCCTTCTAATGAACATTTTCCCAAGCATTTACGACTCTCTTCAGTAAATCTGGGTTAGCTTCCCCATTGAAAAACAGAGATTCTCGAATGTCCTCCTCTTTTGGCGGTTCTCTCAAAGCGTGCCCGAATTGCCTGACTGCAAGAATATGGTTGTAATTGATTACCCCTTTTCTTCCTATTAGAGGCACGTTCAGGAAATTTTCACAACTGATGACGATCTCTTTACCCAACAAAATGCAGTTGACCCATACCAGATTATCTGCTCTTAGACCCATCAGCCTTTTTGACCATTCTAACGTCTCTCGAGTATCCACAAATGCCCCAGACTTAGGAAGACGATCAGCAAACCACTTGTAGAAAATTGGTGCACAGCAAGAGATGGGCCCTCATCTCCTCTTTTCATTCTTATAATGCAACGAGTGATACAAATCACCAAGCAGGGTAGGTACCAGATTTTCCAGGATGAATATCCTGACAGCGTGCATATCCAAAAAATCCTTCTCGTTTGGGAATAAGGCAATCCCATAAACACACAGGGCCAAGACTGCATTGAAGACTGTCTAGCTCCCAACCTTAGCATATATATTAGCTTGACCAACAAGGAAATTCATATAAAACCCTTTACATCCTCCTTTACTAGCGACATTACTTTCCAACAGAGACTGGCCCAAATGCATAGCAGCAGGAACCTTTTCTAGATTAGGAAATTCCTTAGAATAGTAGGCCACAATAAGAGCGAACTCCTCCAATGTTGGAACCAAAATATAATCATTAAATAAGAAACAGCGCAGTGGAGGGTTATAAAATTGCACTAGAGTGTGTAGACCCCTATACTCATAATCAGTGGTGTTGTGGACAAAATTCAAAATCTTCCCATAGTCTTTCCTGAAGTCTGCTAAAACACCGGGATTTGCCAAAGCCATCAACTTGAGAACAGAATCCAAAGTAGGTTTCGGGAACTTGTACACTATGATATTCTTCTTCTTTTCAGTACTCATCTCTGACAATCTTCGAAAACCGAAATCAAGGATAGGATGCAAACCCTGAAAATAAACAAACATGTTAGAATGCAAAAATGATGATGCAGATGCACACATGGGATCAAGGTATCCATAAAGCTCTGAATTGCTGTTGTACTATTAACTGAATAAAACCCAGATTCCACTCTGACCAGAATACTAGAAATCCAGAAATCCAGAATAACGGACCAATCAGAATACCAGGTTGAGAAGTTCGTACGGACAACAAAAAACCACAAATTTGGGTTGGTTGAAGGTCAAAGTTTCCTGAAAAACCATTCGCTCTCACAGGTAGGTTCTAGTCTTGAGGTACGACATCCTAGTAGGTCCTCAGTATCACGGACTCTCAGATCGAGAAATGATGATACAATCACCATTTCTGATTTGGCATCATCATCAATCGAGGAGGCCTCGACTGACTTCCCAATGAACAGTCTCCAGAGTTGACAACTCTCTAAGTCAACATCCTATCGTCTGCACCAATGCGCAGGACAAAATATCTCCAAAGGAAACCTCGTCTGAATGTGGATTTCATGTAAAACTAAGTCTGGCCAAACGCCACACAAGTCACACTACTTTCCTTTCTAATCCTAAGTGTATACTCAAGCCTGGGTATTGGGCTTATCTCTCGTGGAACCAACCCACCCAACAGCACAACAGCAGCAGAGCAATATGATAACAATAATCAAAATGCAATAAATGCGGTAAAATATAGTAATATACAACAAATAAAGCACAGAAATAAACACCTAATGAAGTAAAACAGACAAGCGCTAGGATTGACTCGCATAGGGAACCAGATTTCCCCAGCAGAGTCCCTAGCTGTCGCAACTGCAAAAAACAACCGGCGGAAACAGAACAGAAGAGTCACCACCGAATGTTATTTATCCCGATGCAGGGAAAGGAAACGATCAAAGAAACCTCAAAAGGGAGAAGACATGGTCATCACAACCATAGTCCGGGTTCGGGAGTCGGTTACGCGAGGGGAAGGTATTAACACCTCCACGCGTCCATCGTACTCGATGGGATCCACGCTTGTTGTCTAGTCAAAGAGGTGAGTTATCTAAAGCCTACTGCTAAAAGGAAACGGGAAGGGAAAAACAAAAGCGGACTCGCAAGGATCATCACAATCCTATGCCTACGTATCTTCGTGGACGAACAAAGAATCAGAGTCGAAGTAGTTCAACGGACTACGAACTAAAGGGGGAGGTTGTTTGCCAAGACATCGCCGTCTTGTGGACGAGAAAGAGAAAGTCAGAGCAGTCGTAGTTCAACGTACGAGTCGGTAAGTGTTTTTTATGAGCGATGAGCTCTTTTTTTCTGAAAATGATTTGAAACCCAACAATCCCGAAGGATAAAAAATGATTTGAACTTGGTTTGGGTTTTTTAGACAGAAGTGGATTGAAGTTATTTTGAAAATCGCATTGCACTAAAGTCTATGACATAGGAGCGAATGCGTCACATGGTCGCCCCCAATGGGACGTATGCTAAACACTCTAGAAAAATGAAGGGAGACCCCTCATTCCTCATTTCCCATGTACTGAAGGCTCGTGGCGCACAATACTCGTTGTATTTATTAAGTGTTTTGGACTTGTTTTTGAGATGAGAAGAGAAGACTCAAAGGTTGCAAAGAAAACAACTAAGGGAGACTAAGTCCTAATGTTATCATGCACAATGGTCCTAAGGTTGAGGTTCAAAGGGACTATCCTAATTGTTATCATGCATGGGTTAGCTCCTAATGTCTATCCTACTCCAAGCTTAATAAAAAATTAAGTTAGACTAGGGAATCCTAAGGGATCACACAAAAGTAAACCAAAACAAAGTGAAACAAACTAGAAACATCAGCTACCATAGAGCTTCTGCACCTCTACAACAGTGAAATCCAGCAAATACACCAAACAGGATTCAACAGCTCAAGTTTCCAGCAGAAAACAGGTGTAAAAAGCAACAAGGCAACATGGATTTTCAATTGACAGCACATAACAATCCAAGATAGCAGCTGTAAAAACTCAGGCAGTAAATAATGCATCCAAACAAATGCTCATGGAAAGATCTCAATAATGCACAATCATGTCAAGCATGCATCCAATTAAGCATCAAGCAAATAGGCATGAACGAACCAAAGACATTGCATACATTAACATTTTTCAAAAGCAACATGGATGATCCATGAAATTGAAACTTAATCATTTAGAATGAACATGCAATCATGGAATCGAAAGCAAACAAGAACACGAGTCACACATTTAGCAATGCAAACATTAAGATCAAGCAATCGCAATGAAACACATGATTATGCAACATGAACAACACATCGAGAATGCAAAACCAAAGGATCATGCATATTCAATACAGAAACCAAAAAAAGCGTGTCAAAGAATCATATTCAAAGTGTATAGTGAAGTGAAACAGCTCAAGAATAATCCATAAATCATCAATACATCAATCCATGAAGTTTAGACATGCAAAGGATCTCAAACAAGCAAGAAAAAGCATGAAATAACACATTCTGTCCCAGAGTAATCGGTTACTCTAATTGAGGTAACCGGTTACTCAATTGTAAATAGCAAAAAAAACGTGAAAATCAGGCAGAGTAACCGGTTATCGTGTTTTGAGTAATCGGTTACTCTAGGACAGTAGCCGAAAAATCAAGTTTCAAAAGCACTTTTCAGCTGTAAATGACTTATCCAATCATCCAAATGATCATGTAATCAATTATGCACGAAATTACATTGCATTACAGCAATCAAACATCAATTAGATCCAACAAACAACAACATCAACAATCAAAATCAAGTAAATGGATCAAAACACATTAGAAACCATGGATCTACATTGTATAAGTTGAAATTAAGTTAAATCAAGTATGGATCTGAAATTAACCAACCTACAAAGCTGAGAATTGCTTTGGTAAGTGTTGCAAACAAAAATTGATGAATCAAAGCAAGAAATCTAGAGATCTATGAAGCTTTATCAAGAACACTTGAAAATCCAAGCAATAATACACAAATAAGCAAAAGCTCTCCAAGAAGTAATTCCAAAACCTTGAATCTAGATCCAAACAAGTTGCTACTGCAAAATTAAACTAAGAATGATGATGTGATGGAGGTTTAACTCAAGAATTCACAAATTCCAATGAAGAATTTGTGAATCTATGAAAATGGAGCTCTTGTGAGGGTTTTGAAATGAGAGAAAAGTTGAGAGAATTGGAGTGAGATGTGTAGAAATTTCAGAAAATGGATCCAAGTTATGGGAGGTTTGGGGTGAATTGATTTAAATATGGACTAGGTTAGGAATTCAAATGTGGTTTGGAGTGTGGGTTAGTAAGAGGAATAGAAATTAGGAGTGGAATTAGGAATGGGAATGTTTGAAATAATGGAGGGAAATGGTGAGAATTGTGAAAATGAATTAAAATTGAATCACTTCTAGATCCTTCTCATAATGCACATGGAAAGGACATGATCACAATTAGCTCAACAATTCTATAGTGCTAAAAATTGCCATATTTTTGCAATTTCGCCTAGAGTAATCGGTTACTCTGTTCAAAAATTCAAAAATCTTGGCGCCAAAAGGAGGGAACATTGTATAATCGCCTATTTTCAACCGTTATGAGCCATACTAAGCCTCTGAAACCTGTCATTTGATATTGCCACTGAATTATGCCTGAAATATGTTGCGAACTTCTTTCCGCACTTGAAATATCCCGCTGAAGTAATACTGTCCGGTGTCGAATCGCTGAGCAAAAATAACTGTCGGAACTTCTGATAATCAAAATCCTCTAGGGAGCAAAACAAATGCTCGAAAAGACTTTGAAAGCCATCTGCTTAGCTTTAAATATTGCTGAAATATCCTCTGAATTGGATGAAACGCTGAGGTGCAAGAAATACCTTGATCTTATGCCCAAAAGAACCATGCAGAATGCAAAATGACGATGCAAATGAAAAAAAACATAATCCAGTTAGAGTTAGGAACAAGAGTCCAAATTTTGGGGTGCTACACCAGCGCCACGGGGACATGCACTTAGTACCCCTAACGAATTAAAGACTTTGTCCTCCCCTGGCCCTTCGCTTGGTGGGAGATGGACATCCTCGGCCCCTTCACGACGGGGTCCTATCAGAATAAATTTTTGATTGTGGTTGTCGTTTACTTTACAAAATGGATTGAAGCCGAAGCCCTCGCCAATATCACATTATTCAACATACTTCATTTTTACAAAAGAAACATCCTTGCACGATTCGGTGTGCCCCAGACCCTCGTGACGGACAACGGAACCCAGCTCACAGATATGAGGTTTCAAGACTTCGTTGCCAAGCTAGGCACTAAGCAACACTTCCCATCCGTCGAACATCCTCAGACCAACGAGCAAGCAGAGACCGCGAACAAGGTGATTCTTAAAGGTCTAAAACGAAGATTAGGCGAAGCCAAAAATAGATGGGTCGAGGAGCTACATAGCGTGCTCTGGGCCTATAGAACAACTCCATGCTTAACCACCGGAAAGACTCCGTTTCGGTGGAAATCAGAGAACCCTCTAGGCAGACAGAGGCTCCTCTCGATGAGGAATTAAACGACGAAGCATTAAGAGAAGAACTCGATCTGGTCGAAGAAATCCGATCAGGGGCAGCCCTCCGCGAAGCTGCACTAAAACAAAATAATAACTCTGCGCCACGATGTAACACACTTTTCTACCCGAAGAATAAACACGGCAAAAATACACAATTTAACAAAATAAACATTTGAACCACCTCAGAAGGGTGCACATTTCTCAATAAAACTCAAAATAACACATTTACTCCGTAAACACGGGTTTTCCTCAAAATACTCAAAGGTCATCAAAATATTCAAAAGCCATCAATTATAGCAGCGGAACCACCATAACCACACTAACCCAAAGCAAAAGGGTTTATAATAAAAACCATAATCTTCAAAATAATAACAACAAATAATAAGTTCAACATGGTTCGACTCAACGACCCCGACCCGATGTTACACTATCAGAGCAATGACCCTCTAAGTCGACCAAAAGCACTAAAACTCTAAAAATGTCCTCGAAGGCATCCGGCTAAACCTGATCACCTGCATGTTACCCACGTGGAGGCAACATTCAAACAGGCAGGGTGAGTAATCACAATTCATTATAATCAATATAAAAACAAGATATGCATAAAATTGACATCATCATCATATACAACATCATCAGGGTCATCACAAGGCAAACATCAAAGATCACGGCATCATAAATTACATCAATGCCAAATAAATGCAATGCACAACAAGACTCATGCATATGGTACCAATCGCCACAAATCGATGGACACTAGGTCATCACCCTCCAAAGATCCCCGTCATTAAGATCGATTCTACACAAGAACCGGAGCACGTCATATACCTCAATCCACACAATGGGGTTAGACCCACCACTGGACCGAAGTCCTAAAATGTTATGAATGCATGATACACAACGTCAATATCATCATCGTCAATAAAAGTCATCACGTGCATCATCATTCATCAAAATCTCATGTTAATCATGTCGTCATTTATTCATCAAAACATCACGAAATCATCACTTCAAAATCATCAATAACATCACGGTAAATCATCAGAATAATCACAACTCAAACATCAAAGACAACATGGAAATCACAAAACAAATACGCGAACAGCAGGCGTTCGCTTTGCAAACTCGTTCGCTCTGGCGTTCGCTTTGCGAGCTGCCAGCGACTCCCCAAAATCCCACACAAAAACCAGAGAAATCCCATTCTGTCATGCTCGCTACCCTATTCGCTTTGCGAAGTCATTCGCTGGGGAGTTCGCCGTGTGAACTGTAACACCCCAAATTTATTAGAATATTTATTGTTAGTTCTTGTTATTGGCTGGAATTTTGGTAAAACAATGTTGTTGTTGAAGATGTCATATGTCTGATGTCTTAACATGAGTTACTAACATTCAGGTTATGTTAAGTTTTTAGGGTTGCAGTTTTGTGTGCTGATGTTATACATGATGTCTTGACATCAGTTGGCAGAACATCAGAACATCAGTCTGCTGATTTATTAGGGTTGTGCGTGTTTTTGCTTGGTGGTGAGATTTTTGCTTAGTGATTGAGTGCAGGCGAATATATTGGTAAAAATATATTCTGGTGCAATCATATGTGGATGTGGAGCAGATCTTGTTTCTGTTTTTAGGGCTGAATGATATGAAAAGATTTGAAGAATAAAGTCTGTTTTAATTTCAAATCAAATCAGAGATTTTCAAGGAGTCCAAGCCCAAGTCTGAGTTTCTATTTAAAGCAGCCACAACCCTACTTGGAGGAGACGAAGACGAGAGAGTGTATACTGAGTATCAGGTGTTAGAGTTTTCGTTTGTGTTTTGTAAGCCATTCATGCTTGAATTGGTATAGTTTGTTTGAGTTGTATTTGTCCTCTCTAAAGCTTTTAAGCAAGAGAGTATTGTTCTTGATCAAAGATTTTAAGCAAGATCAAGGTGTGAACTTTGTAATCTTTGAGTTGTATCACTGAGGTGATTAAGGGGGAGTGAGTGGTATCTCATATCTAAGAGGTTCTTAGGTAGAAGGGTCATTGGGTAGAGATTAAATTAGGAGTTTGTCAACTGGGATTGTTGAGTCTGTAATTTAATTCTACTAAGAGTGATATTCCTCCCTGGCTTGGTAGCCCCCAGACGTAGGTAGTTAGACCGAACTGGGTGAACAATTCATTGTGTGGACTGACTGTTTTTATTGCCTTGTTTCATATAGTAGATTGTGTTGTTGTGACATCACTCTTAACATCACACATCTGATACCAGAATTTCAATTGGTATCAGAGCAGGCATCATGCTCTGCATCTGGGTGAGATCTAGGGTTGTTACTTTCTGGTACTATGGACAAAGAGAGTGGTGGTTTTGTGAATAGAACCCCTATTCTAGATGGCTCAAATTATGATTATTGGAAACCTCACATGGTTACCTTCTTGGAGTCCTTGGACAGCAGGGCTTGGAAGGCTGTGTTAAAAGAATGCAAACATCTTGTTATTGTTGAAAAAGATGGAACATCTAAGCTGAAACCTGAGGAAGAATGGACCAAGGAAGAAGATGAACTTACGCTTGGAAATTCTAAGGCTTTGAATGCCATTTGTAATGGTATTGACGAGAACATCTTTAGGCTGGTCAACACTTGTGAAGTGGCTAAGGAAGCTTGGGATGTCTTGAAAACTACTCATGAAGGAACCTCCAAAGTCAAGATGTCAAGACTTCAACTACTGACAACAAAGTTTGAAAATCTGAAGATGAAGGATGATGAGACCATTCATGATTTTTACATGAATATTCTTGAGCTGTCAAATGCTTCTAGTGCCCTTGGAGAGAAAATGACTGAAGAGAAGCTGGTAAGGAAGATTCTTAGATCCCTTCCCAAGAGATATAAATTGAAGGTGACTGCTATAGAAGAAGCTCAAGATATCAGCAAGATGAGGGTGGATGAGTTGATTGGTTCTCTTCAAACTTTTGAATTAGGGATGGATGAGGAACCTGAAAAGAAGACCAAAAGCATAGCTTTGGTATCTAGTTCTGAAGATGCTAAGGAAGAGAATAGTCATGAGTCTCAGGAGGAGCTGTCCCATGC
Source organism: Lathyrus tuberosus (assembly GCA_022829125.1). Classification (NCBI taxonomy): domain Eukaryota; kingdom Viridiplantae; phylum Streptophyta; class Magnoliopsida; order Fabales; family Fabaceae; genus Lathyrus; species Lathyrus tuberosus. The sequence continues at coordinate 5,491,600 of JALAZF010000020.1, read as the reverse complement.
CATTGTTCTTCTAGGAAGACAGTTTAATAAGGTGTTAAAAAGAATGGATAGGAACTATAGACCAAATGTTAAGAACATCTCATCTGACATCAACAAGAGAACTACAGCTGAGGAGAAGCCTATTCTTGACAAAGGAGTCCAATGCTATGAATGTGAAGGTTATGGTCATGTCAGAAAAGAATGTCCTACATATCTCAAGAAGCAGAAAAAGGGGTTATCTGTTTCCTGGTCTGATACTGAGAGTGAGAGTGATGAAGAGACTGCCAAGCATGTTAGGGCATTGACTGGAATATGTACTTCTGATGGAGAGTCTTGTGATGATGATCTGACCTTTGAAGAGCTAGCAACCTCCTATAAAGAGTTGTGTCTGAAAAGTGAAGAGGTTTGTCAAGAAAGGGAGAAGCAGAAGAAAATTATTATTCAGCTTAAGGCTGATAAAGCTGAACTTGAGAAGGAAGTTCTGTTGTTAAAATCCCAGCTTGACCAAATGACCAAATCCATCAGAATGTTGAATAGTGGAACTGACACTCTGGATGAAATCCTTCAGGCTGGAAAAGGAGCAAGTGATAAGACTGGTCTAGGATTTAATGGTGAAAAGAAATCCTCTTCAGATGCTAGTTCTTCTGGTACCAAACAGAACTTGTCCCATCAGATGTCTCAACATCAAGGGAAAGCTCATATGTCAGGACCCAAGCAATATGTACCTCATCAGAAGACTCAAAACCATGGGAAAGGTTATGCCTCTAGACCTAAACATTACATGTCCCAACCCATGTCTCAACATCAAGGGAAAATTGTTAGTTTCTTGGATTGTCTGGAATTTTGGTAAAACAAAGGATGTTCAATGTTGATGTCAAGGTGGTGATGTTGCAACATTGAGTCTTAACACTGGGCTGTGTTAAGTAGTGAAGCTGTTCAATGTTTGATGTCATATGGGTGATGTCACAACATTGAGTCTTAACACTGGGCTGTGTTAAGTGTTTAAGTTGGATGTCTGATGTTACATGCGATGTTGTGACATCAGGTCTGCACAAGATTAATAACATCAAGTTTAGTGATGTTGTTAGGGTTTGCGTTTTAGCTGCAATTGTGGAGAGCAGGTAGTCTCATTAGATGCGAATATCTTGGGATAGATATTTTCTGTTACAAACAGATTTGATGCAGATTTGTAGGAGGTTTAAAAGCTGAGATTTAAGAAGATTTTGAGAGAGAAAATCTGTTTTGAAGATTCAGTTTTAAATAACAAATCAGATCAGATATTGTAGAAGGTCCAAGCCTAATTCAAATAGCTATATAATGCGCATCATTCCTGAAGGAAAAGGAACGAAGAAAAAGAGCTAAGACTGAGTGTCGTTGTGTCTTCGTGTTTGTAAACCATTCGAGTGTGAATTGGTATCTTTGAGTTGTTCTTGATCAAAGCTGTGAAGTAGAATCAAGTAGTGTTATTCAAAGTGTGTGATCTTTGAATTATATCACTGAAGTGATTTAGGGATTGAGTAGTGTTCTCATACCTAAGTGGTCTCTTAGATAGAAAGTTCATTAGTAGGAATTAAGTTTAGGAGATTGTCAAAGAGGTTGTTGAGTCTGTAAATTAATTCTACAAGTAGTGAATTTCATCCCTGGCTTGGTAGCCCCCAGACGTAGGTAGTTAGACCGAACTGGGTGAATAATTCTGTGTGTTATTCTGTTGTGTTATTGTCCATTGTTCAGAGTGTGTTGTTGTGACATCGCACTTAACATCACATATCTGGCACCAGAATTTCAATTGGTATCAGAGCAGGCATCCTGTCTATCTCTGGGTGAGATCTAAGGAAGTTAATTTCTGGTGTAAAGATAGACAAAGAAGTTGGAGATTTTGTCAACAGACCCCCTATTTTGGATGGCTCGAATTATGATTATTGGAAGCCAAGGATGATCACCTTTTTGAAATCCTTGGACAACAGGGCTTGGAAGGCTATCATTAAAGAATGGAAAACACCTGTTGTGTTTGAAAAAGATGATGTTGGAAAAGATAAAGAGGGCACCTCAAAGCTGAAACCTGAAGAAGAATGGACCAAGGAAGAAGATGAGCTTGCCCTTGGTAATTCCAAAGCTCTGAATGCAATCTTCAATGGAGTGGATAAAAACATATTCAGGCTGATCAATACCTGTGAAGTTGCTACCGAAGCTTGGGATATTTTGAAGGCTACACATGAAGGAACATCTAGAGTTAAGATGTCAAGAGTTCAGCTTCTAACATCGAAGTTTGAAAGTCTGAAGATGAAGGAAGATGAGACTATTCATGACTTCCACATGAGTGTTCTTGAGCTGGCTAATGCATCCAGTGCTCTTGGTGAAAAGATGTCAGATGAAAAGCTTGTAAGGAAGATCCTTAGGTCCCTTCCTAAGAAGTACAAGATGAAGGTAACTGCCATTGAAGAATGACATGACATCTGTCAAATGAGGGTAGATGAGCTCATTGGATCTCCTCAAACTTTTGAGCTTGGTTTGAATGAGGAAGAACCAGAAAAGAAGCCCAAGAGTATAGCTTTGGTCTCCACTCCTGCAGAAGCTAAGAAAGTCAAAGATGATGATTCTCAGGAAGATCTGTCTCAAGCCATTGCTATGTTGGGAAGGCAGTTCAACAAAGTGGTCAAGAGGATGAACAATAACTACAAGCCTAATGTCAAGAACATCCCTTCTGACATCAGCAAGTCAAAAGAGAAAGATGAAGAGAAGACTGCTCAGGATAAAGGTGTTCAGTGCTTTGAATGTGAAGGGTATGGACATGCCAAGAAAGAATGTCCCACATTCTTGAAGAAGCAGAAGAAGGGCATGTCAGTTTCCTGGTCTGACTCTGATAGTGAAAGTGAAGGAGAGTCAGCCAAACATGTCAAAGCTTTAACTGGAACAGTGGTTTCTGATGGTGACTCTAGTGATGAGGAACTGACGTTTGAGGAGTTATCATCCACTTATCAAGAGCTTTGTCTAGAGTGCAGAAATCTGTCAAGAAAGTGAAAAACAGAAGAAACAGATTGTTCAGTTTGAGACTGCTAAAGCTGATTTGGAAAATGAAGTCTTATTAGTCAAAGCTCATCTTGATCATATGACCAAATCTGTTAGGATGCTGAACTGTGGTACAGACACACTTGATAAGATTCTTCAGTTAGAGAAAGCTTTTGGAGATAAATCAGGTATAGGATATGTGGTTGAGGAAAAGGGTTCTACAGAAGCAAGCACTTCAGGAACAAAGAAGGAGGTGTCCCAACCAATGTCTCAACATCAAACAAAGAGACAGGATCCTACACTTGAGAAGGGTGCTCATTCACAGCCTCAGAATGTTGAGAAGAAGAATGATCCTCATTAGAGGAAGATGCAGCCCCAAGGACCTAGTCAGTATATGCCTCCCCAATATCACAAGAGCATGCAAGCTGCCAGGTTCAAACAGAACAAGTCTCATCAGATGTCTCAACATCAGGGAAACTGGTATGGATATGGATATGGATACAACAATGGCGTGCCTCATTACTATGGAAGAAGGAAGCCTCATCACCATAGGAGATAGCCTAGAAGACAACATCCTCAGTTCAGGAGACAGTCTACCTATGGTAAAAGACAACAGCACCATAGAAGACATGCCAACTGTGGAAGAAGGAGACAACATGATGGGTGGGAGCCACAGCAATATCATCATCATAATGGTAGAAGATATAACCAATTCAGAGATGACAGAGTTAGATGCTTCTATTGTGGAAGGTTTGGACATATGCAGTACTCTTGTTTTAAACTGCTTGGTTATCCACAATCTGCTCCTCAAAGAAAACTAAAGGAGGTCAGGCCCAAAGTTGTTAAACAATGGGTTCCTAAGGAGAAGGTGAAATGTCTTTTAGCCCACACTTCAGATAGACAGTTTGATAAGGATACATGGTACTTTGACAGTGGATGTTCCAAGCACATGACTGGATCCAAAGCTAAATTGGAAGATACTGTTGCTAGCTCTTCAAATGATGTAATATTTGGAAATGGAGATACAAGAGTGGTTACAGGAGTTGGAAGAGTAAAATGTGGTGGTGGACCTGAAATTGACAATGTTCTTCTTGTCAATGGTCTGAATGCTAATTTGATCAACATAAGCCAACTGTGTGATGACGGGTATAAAGTTAGCTACACCAAAGATGAGTGTGTGGTAACTGATGAGCATAATCAGGTTGTTTTGAAGGGTGCTAGATCCAAAGATAACTTCTATCAGTGGATACCTCTTGAAGTTAATTCAACTGATGATGTTCAAGTTGATGTTATAACATCAGACTATGACATTAAGTGTGAAAGGATGCTGAAAGGTCAATCAGTTTTAATGAGCTCTGATGTGAATCATTTTGAATTTTTAAAAGGTAATTTAATTTGGAGGGAGAAAATCAGTGATTGGTCATTAAGAGGTACTCAAAATCAGGCGCCTTACCATATTGATTCTATATCAAGATTCATCAAAGCTTTCTCTTCTCAACTGTTCATCTCCCTTAATCTCAACAGAATAGAAAAATCTTCTCTAAACCTAGTCTGTTACAAAGGAACGATGTCTTCCCCATCCAAGAAATCTGGTTCTCCAAGTCTCGAGCTAGAAAAATCTAGGGAACGTGTAGCTATGAATGTAGAACCCATTTCTATGGTGTTCCCAGATTCTGGACCTTCTAATCCTGAACCTAAGAAAGCTACAACCAAGTTTAATAGTAGTGAAACCAAGAGACTTGTCACTAGCATTCTTTTTGGTGAAACCAAGTCTTCCACTTTTCAAGCTGTTGAAGAGAAGTTTGACGTTGACAGGCGCTTGGGGAAGATTGCAGACAAGATCCTTGATAAGGGTTTACGGGTGAAAGGAATCTCTGTTCCTTTAAGACAAATTCCTGCTGAACAGGTGAGGTCTCAAAGAGATGAACTTGATGAAACTGATGATGTCAGAACATTAAAACCTAGAGTTGAAGTTCAAAGCTCTAAAAGAAAGGATCATATTGAGATAATAGATGTTGATGATGAAAGTGTGTTGCCTGAAACAGCAAAAAGAGTACAGGGAACTTATGTTGAGATATCTTCTAAAGACAATGTGATCTTGTAAAAGACTAGCAAGAAGAGGAGAATCATAGAAGAATCAGACTCTGAGTTTGATGTTGAAGAAGATGTTCAAGACATCACCTCTGTCAGGACAACCATATTGAAGAAAGTTACTGATCAAGTTCCTGATGTTCCAATTGACAACATATCATTTCACTGTGCAAGTAATGCATCCATGTGGAAGTTTGTGTGTCAGAGAAGAATAGTTGTGGAAAGAAAGCTTGGTACAGAGGCTCTAGAAAATAAGGAAATTGTGGATCTAATTAAATTTGCTGGTCTTATGAGGACTGTCTCTGGATTGTCAAGATGCTATGATGGATTGGATAGAGAATTCATAGTAAATATACCTGAGTCCATTAATGACAGCAGAAGCCTGAATTTCAGAAGGATATATGTAAGGGGTAAGTGTGTGTGGTTTTCTCCTAAGGTGATTAACGCTTATTTAGGAAGAAGTGAGGAAGACTATGGAGAATTAGAAGTGTCTGATAATGCTATTTGCAAAGAAATCACAGCTGGTCAAGTAAAAATTTGGCCTTCAAAAGGGAAGTTATCAGCAAGTTTATTAAGTGTGAAATATGCTATTCTTCATAGAATAGGTGCTGTTAACTGGGTTCCTACAAACCACAAGACCTCTGTTTCTGCTGGTTTGGGAAAATTAGTTTATGCCATTGGAACAAAGAGACTAATTGATTATGGCTCTTACATTTATAATCAGACTATCAAGCATGCTGCAACAAGAGCTGTGAAATTACCTATTGCATTTCCATCCCTCATTTGTGGGATAATTCTATCTCAGCATCCTGGGATTCTTCACCAGTATGATAGTGTTTGTAGAAGGAAGGATGACTTGTCTTTTCATCAGAAGTTGTTTGAAGGAAAACATGTTGCTGATCATGTCAAGACATCTGCCTCAACATCTACCCATCATACTCATGCCAAGACTGATATGATTTCTGAACTGGAGGAAGCCTGTAAAGAATTAGATGAAGTCATCAGAGTAAGCACTGAATGAAAGGAGAAGTTTAAAAGATTACTTATGACTCTGAAGATGACAGAAAAAGAAAGTGAGAAAGAAGTTGCTGATAAGAAAGATGAGTCTGATAATGACAGCTCAAAAGAAGATGATGATGATCTCAGCTCAGATGATTAAAGCTTTTACTATTTTTCTTTGATAGTAGTTTTATGCTGTTTTTGGTTCTGCACTGTTGTGCTTGGTTTGTAATATGAATATTGTGCAAGTATATGCACCTGTTTTGTTCTATGATTTGTTATGTCTTTTTACTGTCTGTGAGACTGACAATGAGAGCTAGGGTAGTACTAACTGTAGTTAGTAGGGCTACTGGTTGAAGGTTGTCAAATTGTGGCTAAAAAGAGGGAGAAGTAGCCAAGGAGTTGGAGTTGTCAAATATTCTGATATGTCAAATGCTGTTAAAGGAGTTGATGGTTGTTGCTGCTAAGGAATAAAGTCAAGGAATATGCTGCTGAGGATGTAGTTGATTGCTGATGTTATAGTACAGAAGTGCAGATATTGAGGGGGAGTAAGTGTTGGTCTGTTGAACAGCTGGTATGCTGGTTCATGTTTTGAGGGGGAGCACCATTGTTGATTGTTGAAAATTGTAGCTGTTGAAGATGGTGCTGCAACAGAGTTTTGTGTAGTCTTTATGTATTGAAGATGCTGCTGCTTGAAGTTTCAAAGAATATTCAAGTATATTCCGCTGCTGAAGTCTCTGAAGGTGCAGAGATTGTTTTAGCCAAAATTAGCCAAAGGGGGAGATTGTTAGTTTCTTGGATTGGCTAGAATTTTGGTAAAACAAAGGATGTTCAATGTTGATGTCAAGGTGGTGATGTTGCAACATTGAGTCTTAACACTGGGCTGTGTTAAGTAGTGAAGCTGTTCAATGTTTGATGTCATATGGGTGATGTCACAACATTGAGTCTTAACACTGGGCTGTGTTAAGTGTTTAAGTTGGATGTCTAATGTTACATGCGATGTTGTGACATCAGGTCTGCAGAAGATTAATAAGATCAGGTTTAGTGATGTTGTTAGGGTTTGCGTTTTAGTTGGAATTGTGGAGAGCAGGTAGTCTCATTGGATGCGAATATCTTAGGATAAATATTTTCTGTTACAAACAGATTTGATGCAGATTTGTAGGAGGTTTAAAAGATGAGATTTAAGAAGATTTTGAGAGAGAAAATCTGTTTTGAAGATTCAGTTTTAAACAACAAATCAAATCAGATATTGTAGAAGGTCCAAGCCCAATTCAAATAGTTATATAATGCACATCATTCCTGAAGGAAAAGGAACGAAGAAAAAGAGCTAAGACTGAGTGTCGTTGTGTCTTCGTGTTTGTAAACCATTCGAGTGTGAATTGGTATTTTTGAGTTGTTCTTGATCAAAGCTGTGAAGCAGAATCAAGTAGTGTTATTCAAAGTGTGTGATCTTTGAATTATATCACTGAAGTGATTTAGGGATTGAGTAGTGTTCTCATACCTAAGTGGTCTCTTAGGTAGAAAGATCATTAGTAGGAATTAAGTTTAGGAGATTGTCAACGGGGTTGTTGAGTCTGTAAATTAATTCTACAAGTAGTGAATTTCATCCCTGGCTTGGTTGCCCCCATACGTAGGTAGTTAGACCGAACTAGATGAACAATTCTGTGTGTTATTCTGTTGTGTTATTGTCCATTGTTCAGAGTGTGTTGTTGTGACATCGCACTTAACATCACATATCTGGTACCAGAATTTCAAAAATGTATGGGCCTAATAATACTGTGCCTCACTATTATGGCAGAAGAAAGCCCCATCATCATGGTAAAAGACAACCTAATCATCATTACAGGAAACAGTCTCAATACTATGGGAAGAGACCGTCTCAATACTATAGGAGATGGCAGCCTCAACAGTATAACAGGAAACAACCTCAAGAGAGAAGGCATGTTAATCACTTCAGAGAAGAGTTTCAAAGCTGGAGATGTCACTATTGTGGAAGATTTGGTCACTTGAAATCTTTCTATTTCAAGCTTTATGGATATCCTCAACCTAATCCCCAACCTAGACAGAATCAGGATACTCCTACTGTTGTTAAGCAATGGATTCCCAAGGATGGTGCCACCTGTTTGTTAGCTCAGATGTCCTTAACTGGTTCTGACAAAGAGGACTGGTATTTTGATAGTGGATGCTCTAGGTACATGACAAGTATGAAGAGTTTGTTGTTGAATGTTGAACATTACTCCAGCTGTGTTACTTTTGGAGATGGAGTCAAAGGAGAAATCAAGGGTGTGGGAAGACTGAACTATGCAGGTGCTCATAGACTAGATGACATGTTATTAGTCAAAGGATTGAAGGCCAACTTAATCAGTATTAGTCAACTATGTGAGCAAGGACTTAAAGTTCACTTTACTAAAGCTGAATGTATTGTCACTAATGAGAAAGGTGAAGTTGTCATGAAGGGTGCTAAGTCCAATGACAACTGCTATGTAAGGGATAAAAAGGGAGAACATCTAGAGGTGAAACAAAGTCTGATTGATCGCAATGTCAAGCATGATGTCATGACATTCTACTGTGACATTCCAAGTAGCACCAAACACTCTAGGTTTAATCTTAGGGAAAGCAAGATCATTGAGGATAACCATACAGGAAGGAGGTGTAATGACAGTTTCTCTAAGGAGATATGTGGTGGACATTGTGATGTCGTAAGAAGAAAACTGGGTATGTGTAAAAGACAACGGAGGTTAATGACGTGTGCTGAATATTTATTAAAATTCAAAAATTCAAAATGTGATACATTTTGGTGGAGAAATTACATTTATTGGCTTTTAAGTGCTCAACAAAAGCAGCCCTCCTACCCTATGCAATCATTTCCTCACCTTGCCTCCACACGCTACATCAATCCTCATAGTCTGTTCGTCTTCTCCCCAAAGAATAGAAGTCTCAACACATCTTTGTTCATCAGTTGCTACAGAGGAACAATGTCTCAACAAATGTCGTCTCCCTCCAAGAAGTCTGCATCCAAGAGTCCCAAACACACAAAACTTAGTGTTTCGATGAAAGGGGTTTCTGAGGATGAAGCTTTGGATATAGCCCCTCTCTCAATGATCCCAACTTCTAAGACTAGACCTAATAAGCTGCAAACAAAAAGGCCTTCTCATGATACACCAGGTAAATCTTATGATCATTCTGCTGGTAAAAATTTTAATGATAGGAAAAGTAGAGAGTTTGTTACTAGCATTCTGTTTGGAGATAAATCTGCTCCTAGGACCTCTAATCCTCAAGCTGTTGGAAATCAGAATGAGGAAGAGACTGTAGATGTTGATAAAAGTATAGGTCAGATTGTCACTAAGATTTTTGAGAAAGGGATTCTTGTGGCTGGAATATCAAGACCTTTGGCTCAAATGGCTGCTGTACAATCTGAAGGTAAAAAGGTTGACATGCAACCAGCTGAAACCAATCTTCACAGGTTGGCTATTTTTGTCATTGAAGATGCTGAAACTGATGTTGATCCTAATGATGGAGCTAGGGTTGATGTTGAACCTGATGTTAGAACATCACCTGCTAGGGAAGTTTCTTCTAGCCCCAAAGGAAAGAAGCCTGTTAAGGTGGGGAATGTTAAGAATCTGTCAAACAATGAGGTTATTGGCAATGCAATTCCAGGTATTCCAAAAAGATTGAAGTCTAAAAAAGGGAAGACCGTTGATTCATCTCCTAAGATGAGAACTGAAAGCAAAAAGAAGAAGACTCCTGTTGTTGGCCCTGCAAAGTCTTGGAGCAAGGTGTCTGTCTCATCCAAAAAGAGGAAGATAAGGGAAGAATCTAACTCTGAGTTTGATGTTGATGAGGATGTTCAAGACATCACTCCAATGAGAAGGTCAATTTTGAAGAGGATTGCTGATAAGGTCCCTGATGTTCCTGTGGACAACATCTCTTTTCACTATGCTGGAAGTGCTCACATGTGGAAGTTTGTGTGTCAAAGAAGATTGGCTCTGGAAAGAGAGCTTGGCAAAAATGCTCTGGAGATTAAAGAAGTTATGGAGCTGATTAAGTTTGCAGGGTTGATAAAAACTGTTTCTGGATTCTCCAAATGTTATGATGGGCTAGTTAAGGAGTTTGTTGTAAACATTCCTGTGGACATTACTGACAGAAGGAGTGTGGACTTTAGAAAAGTATATGTAAGAGGTAAGTGTATTGAATTTTCTCCTGAGGTTATCAACACCTACCTAGGAAGAACTGAGAAAAATTACACAGAGCTAGAAGTGACTGACAATGAGGTGTGCAAGGAGATCACTGCAACTCAAGTGAAGGTTTGGCCTTTGAAAGGAAAGCTGTTTGCTAGTCTTCTTAGTGTCAAATATGCTGTCCTGCACAGGATAGGTGCTGCAAATTGGGTCCCCACTAATCACAAGACTACTATCTCAGTTGGCTTGGGGAAGATGATTTATGTTGTTGGGACAAAGAAAGACTTTGATTATGGGTCCTACATTTTTTATCAAACTGTGAAGCATGCTTCAACAAATGCTATTAAAATGCCCATAGCATTTCCTTATCTCATTTATGGAGTGATCCTGAAGCAACATCCTGGAATATTGACTACTTCAGATACTGCTTGCAAGAGGGAGTCTGCATTATCCTTGCATCCCAAGTTGTTTGTAGGGAGTCATGTCCCAGACATTGTCTCAACATTAGGTTCTGGTGTCAAGAAGGCATGTTCCAAAGCTGATATGATAAAAGAATTAAAGTCTGCTTGGAAGGATCTTGATGTGGTGATCAGCACCAGCACTGCCAAGAAGATGAAACTTGAGCAGTTGATCAAGTCTTTGGAACAGGATGGAGATGATGAGGATGTCAATGCTGAAGGGTCAGGATCTGAGGAAGGTGATTCAACAACTAGGAATAAGGATAATGAAGATGGTTCTACTGATGATTCTGATTGAGCTAGCCGTGCTGTTTCAATATTTTATTTTATCTTTTTCTGCACCTTGAGTTTTTTTTGTGTCTTGGATAATGGTTATGTTATGATTATTTGGTTTTTGTTCTATGATTTGTCATGTGATGCCTTCTATTAACTGACAAGGAGAGCTAGCCTAGGACTAACTGGTAGTTGTTGACAGTAGTGAGAGGAAGTAACTGTTTGATGGTTGGCCAATTATGGCTAAAAAGGGGGAGAGTCAGCCTAGTGTTGCTGTTTGCTGTTGCCTAGCCTCTTGTTTTGAGGGGGAGTTAGTTCTTGTTTTGAGTTTGTTTTTGGTGCAGCTGTTGATGCTGGTTGTGTAGTGAATGTTAGTAGTTGTTTGGAGATTGGTGTTTATCGGCTGCAAGTTGTTCTGATGTTGGCTGAGATTGTTTTAGCCAAAATTATCCAAAGGGGGAGATTGTTAGTTCTTGTTATTGGCTGGAATTTTGGTAAAACAATGTTGTTGTTGAAGATGTCATATGTATGATGTCTTAACATGAGTTACTAACATTCAGGTTATGTTAAGTTTTTAGGGTTGCAGTTTTGTGTGCTGATGTTAAACATGATGTCTTGACATCACTTGGCAGAACATCAGAACATCAGTCTGCTGATTTATTAGGGCTGCGCGTGTTTTTGCTTGGTGGTGAGATTTTTGCTTAGTGAGTGAGTGCAGGCGAATATATTGGTAAAAATATATTCTGGTGCAATCATATGTGGATGTGGAGCAGATCTTGTTTCTGTTTTTAGGGCTGAATGATATGAAAAGATTTGAAGAATAAAGTCTGTTTTAATTTCAAATCAAATCAGAGATTTTCAAGGAGTCCAAGCCTAAGTCTGAGTTTCTATTTAAAGCAGCCACAACCCTACTTGGAGGAGACGAAGACGAGAGAGTGTATACTGAGTATCAGGTGTTAGAGTTTTCGTTTGTGTTTTGTAAGCCATTCATGCTTGAATTGGTATAGTTTGTTTGAGTTGTATTTGTCCTCTCGAAAGCTTTTAAGCAAGAGAGTATTGTTCTTGATCAAAGCTTTTAAGCAAGATCAAGGTGTGAACTTTGTAATCTTTGAGTTGTATCACTGAGGTGATTAAGGGGGAGTGAGTGGTATCTCATATCTAAGAGGTTCTTAGGTAGAAGGGTCATTGGGTAGAGATTAAATTAGGAGTTTGTCAACTGGGATTGTTGAGTCTGTAATTTAATTCTACTAAGAGTGATATTCCTCCCTGGCTTGGTAGCCCCCAGACGTAGGTAGTTAGACCGAACTGGGTGAACAATTCATTGTGTGGACTGACTGTTTTTATTGCCTTGTTTCATATAGCAGATTGTGTCGTTGTGACATCACTCTTAACATCACACATCTGATACCAGAATTTCATTTATTTAATTTATTTAAATATAATATTTGTGAATTTTCGGTGAATTTTGGTGGTTTGTGTTGACGTTGGCATTTTGGTGGAGTTTTGGTTATTTTAATTAAATAATAGTATATAATATGAATATATTAGTATTATTATTAATTTAAAATAATATTATAGGAATTAAGGGTAAGATGGACTTTTGAGGAGGATTAGTGAGGGTATGATGGGGAAAGCTCATTTTGGAAGCCCAAGGGTTTAATAAAAAGGAATTGGAAAAGAATAGGATTCGTTTTTGGGTGGAACGTGAAAATAAGGAGAAAATGCAGAGATCTGAGGAAAGAAGGAAAAGGCGAGGGGTCAAGAAGGTTTCCGAAGAATCGGTAGAGAAAGCTCTGAAACAACAATCTAAGGTATGGAGAGTATTGCCTTTCATTGTTTTCAATATAGTAAGTGATGTGTTTAAAGTGGATTTTGGGATTTTTGGGGTTTTTTTGAAGGGTTTATGAGTTATTGATGATTTAGGGGTATTTCTGAGGATCGATGATGGATTATTAAGGGTTGAATAGATTCGGGTAAAAATAAGCCTTCGAGGTAAAACCTTCTTTGATGATATGTGGGATCTTGTATGAGAAAGGGATTTATAGGGTTTACGTGAATCTTGAGAATTTGTGAAGGTTTAGGTATTTCGACTTAGAATAGTGAAATTAACTGACCTAATAGTTGTAGGTTTTAGGCCTTTGATTGCCTTGATGTTTCAGGACTGTTTTGGGAGTGTTTTGGGGTGATTTGAGGTTGGAATCGTAAAGGTTTTTGGGGCTGGGATGCTACTGGTGCGTAGCAGCGATTCCAGGAATCGCTAGTTTACAAAGCGAACGACTCATTCTCAAGGTGAATGTTCGCCCAGACTCGTAAAGTGAGCAGCGCAGCGAATACACGATTATGTTGGTTGATGATACTGAGATGAAATTGAGAATGGTCTATTAGCTCGCAAAACGAATGTCCCAGCGAAGGGCTTCGAAAAACGAATTAAGTGGCGAGGAGAGGCAGAATGGGGGATTATTTGGGATTCTGAGATTCGCTGGAGGTTCGCAAAATGAACATCTCAGCGAATGTGTTCGCACGGCGAACTTTGCAGTGAACTATTGCTGTTCGCGAAAAGTGTTTTATGATGCTGTGCTGTCTTGATGTTTTGATGCTGTGATTTTTCTGATGATTTACCATGATGTTATTGATGATTATGTGATTATGATTTTGTTATGTTTTGATGAAATATTTGATGATATGAATTAAAGTGACGTATATTGATGATTATGAGATGTTTATATATAATGAGTGATGATTAAGTGATGATATGAATTACCCCGAGTGTATTGATGATTATGAGTTGTTTATACCTGATGTTTGATGATTAAATACTGATGTAAATTATCATGAGCCATATTGATGATTATAAGATGATGATTCATTGACGCTTTGATGAATAAATGACAATATGACGAATATGAGGTTGTGATGAATGATGATGCACATAATGATTTTGTTGACGATGATGATTATTGACGTTGTGTATCATGCATTCATAGCATATTCTGGTGATGATGTTAGGACTTCGGTCCAGTGATGATGATGTTAGACTTCGGTCTATTTGTGGCTTCCATCCCATTGTATTGATGTGAAGTGGTTTATGACGTGCTCTGGTTCTTGTGTGGAACCGATCCTATTGACGGGGATCTTTGGAGGGTGATGGCCTAAGTGTCCATCGATTGTGACGATTGGTACCACATGCATGGGTCCTGTTGTGCATTGCATTTATGTGGCATTTGTGTGATTTATGATGACGTATTTTGATGTTTGCCTTGTGATGACTCTGATGATGTTGTATATGATGATGACGCCATTTTTATGCATATCTTATTTTATATTGATTATAATGAATTGTGTTACTCACCCTGCCTCTTTGAATGTTGCCTCCACGTGGGTAACGTGCAGGTGACCAGGATTAGCTGTGGATGCTTTTAAGGACTTTTGAAGTTATTTGTATTTTTTTTGGTCAATGTAGAGGGTCTTGCTCTGATAGTGTAACATCGGGTTGGGTCGTTGAGTCGAACCATCTTGAGTTTTATTTGACTGTTATTTTATTGATTATTTGATGACTATGGTGTATTTTAATAAACCCTTTTGTGGGATTTTTGTGGTTATGGTGGTTCTGCTGCCCTTTGAAGGCATTTTGAGTTATTTTGAGGAAACCCGTTGTTTACGGAGCAATTTTGTTGATTTGAATTTATTGAGAAATGTACACCTTTTGTGGTGATTCTGATTTTACTATGATTTTATGTTTATTCCGCTGCGATATTTGTGGGGTAGAAAAGGGTGTTACATTAGTGGTATCAGAGCAGGTCGGTCGGTCCAGCCAGGTTGTCTAATGTTGTCTATTCCCTAGTGTGCGACATGTGCGTGAAAACACTGTCGATGCTTGTTTTGTTTTCCATTTGCAGGTTAGGAATGAAACAAGTGGGGGAGAAGATGGTGCTTCTCCAAGATGCTTCAAGTATGGAGCGATGTCTAAGTGTGGTGTTGGACGCTACGATAGTTTGGTAAAGATAGTTTGTACCGCCTCATGATAGTCGGTTGTTATTGAAAAATTGAGGAACTGATCACCCTTAATCTCTTGTTGATAATAGACGGGATCATGTTGGATGGGATAGACGTGTCTTGCGAGCTTAAGTGGTGTGCGCAGTGAATTGTTTGAAGTTAAGCCAAGTGCTTACAGATAGTTTTGATGAGTCGATGTAGGATGGTGCCGAGACATTTATGTTAAGGGTAATTTTAAGTATTAGTGAAGGTGGAGAAGTTGGTGTTTTGCCTTTTGTTTGTGAAATTTCGAAAGTGTTTCCTAATGGCGTAAGTGATTGGCCTCCAGAGCGAGAGGTAGAGGTTGCGGTGGATTTGATACCAGGTATGAGTCCAGTGTCAATGGCTCCTTATCGGATGCCAGCTTCTGAGTTAAGTGAATTGAAGAAACAGTTGGAAGAATTGCTTGAGAAGAGGTTTGTTCGACCAAGTGTTTCTCTGTGGGGTGCTCCTGTGTTGTCGGTGAAGAAGAAAGATGGTACTATGAGATGGTGTGTGGCTTATAGATAGTTGAATAGAGTGACGATCAAGAATAAGTATCCACTTTCGAGGATTGATGATTTGATGGATTAATTGGTAGGTGCCTGTGTGTGTAGCAAGATTGATTTGAGGTCTGGTTATCATCAGATTCATGTTAAGCCTGACGATATTCCGAAGACATCTTTCAGGACGAGGTATGATGACTATGAGTGTGTTGTGATGTCGGTTGGCGTATCTATTGCACCCGGTGTTCATGGAGTATATGAATTGGATTTTTCATGAGTATTTGGATAAGTTTGTGGTGGTTTTTATTGACAATATTCTGATATATTCTAAGTCTGAAGAAGAGCATGCTGAGTATTTGAGAACTGTGTTGCAAGTGTTGAAGGAAAAGAAGTTGTATGCAAAGCTGTCCAAGTGTGAGTTTTGGTTGAAAGAAGTGAGTTTCCTTGGCCATGTGATTTCGAGTGGTGGAATTGCTGTAGATCCTTCCAAGATTGATGCTGTGTTGCAATGGGAGACTCTGAAGTCTGCTACTGAGATACGAAGTTTTCTGGGATTGGCGGGTTATTAGCGTAAGTTTATCGAGGGCTTTTCCTAAGTTGGCATTATCTTTGACTCAGTTGACTCGAAAGGGTTAAGCTTTTGTGTGGGACGTAGCTTGTGAAGAGAGTTTGGTGGAATTGAAGAAGAGGTTGACGACTGCTCCAGTGTTGATTTTGCCTAATCTGAGCGAATCTTTTGTGGTGTATTGTGATGCGTCAAAGATGGGTCTTGGTGGAGTATTGATGCAGAATGGATAAGTGGTTGTCTATGCTTCGATACAATTGCGAGTTCATGAGAGGGATTATCTTACGCATGACTTAGAATTGGCCGCTTTGGTATTTGTATTGAAGATTTTGAGACATTATCTGTTTGGCTCTAAGTTCGAAGTGCTCAATGATCATAAAAGTATGAAGTACTTATTTGATCAGAAAGAATAGAATATGAGGCAGAGAAGGTGGTTAGAGCTGTTGAAGGATTTTGATTTTGATTTGAGTTATCATCCGGGCAAAGCAAATGTAGTGGCTGATGCATTGATCAGAAAGTCATTGCATATGTCGATGCTTATGGTGAAAGAGTTGGAATTAATTGAGCAATTCAGAGATTTGAGTTTGGTATGTGAAGAGACTCATGACAACGTGAAGTTGGGAATGTTGAAGTTGACTAGTGGCATTCTGGAAGAGATCAGAGTGGGACAACAATCTGACTTGAAGTTAGTGGACCAGTTGACTTTGATCAACCAAGGTAATGGATGAGAATTCCAAATTGACGAGAATGGTGTGATGATGTTCAGAGACAGGGTGTGTGTTCCAAATGTCCCACATATTAAGAAGAGCATACTTGAAGAAGGACACCGAAGTAGGTTGAGTGCTACGAAGATGTACCAGGATTTGAAAAAGTTATTTTGGTGGCCAGGTATGAAGAAGGATGTTGCGGAGTTTGTTTATGCGTGTTTGACTTGTCAGAAGTCGAAGATTGAGCATCAGAAGCCTTTAGGTATGATGCAGCCGTTGAGAATTCCAGAATGGAAGTGGGATAGTGTTTCCATGGATTTTGTGGTGGGATTGTCGAAGACTGCTAAGGGAAATGATTGCATTTGGGTGATTGTGGATAGATTAACTAAATCGGCTCATTTCTTGCCGATGAAGATTAATCATTATATGCAGAAGTTAACCGAGATGTACATTGAGGAGATTGTGAAGTTGCATGGGATACCTTCGAGTATTGTGTCGGATAGAGATCCGAGATTTACATTGAGGTTCTGGAAGAGTTTGCAAGATACGTTCGGTACTAAGTTGAGGATAAGTTCTACCTATCATCCACAGACGGACGATCAGACAGAAAGGACTATCCAATCCTTAGAGGATCTACTGAGAGCTTGTGTGTTGGATCATGGAGGATCTTGGGATAGCCATTTTCCATTGATTGAATTCACGTACAATAATAGTTTTCATGCTAGTATTGGAATGGTGCCCTATGAAGCTTTGTATGGGAGGAGGTGTAGGACTCCTTTGTGTTGGTATGAGTCAGGCGAGAGTGCTGTACTCGGACCTGAGATTGTGCAAGAGACAACTGAGAAGATTAAGATGATCCAAGAAAGGATGAAAGCTTCGCAGAGTCCTCAGAAGAGCTACCATGATAAGAGGAGGAAGACACTTGAATTCCAAGAGGGCGATCACGTGTTTTTGAGGGTGACGCCAGTGACTGGTGTGGGTCGAGCTTTGAAGTCTAGGAAGCTCACTCCATGTTTTCTTGGTCCATATAAAATCTCGCAGAGGATATGAGAGGTAGCCTATCGAATTGCTTTACCGCCGTCACTTGCGAATTTGCATGACGTGTTCCATGTGTCTCAGTTGAGGAAGTACATTCCGGATCTGTCGCATGTGATTCAGATGGATGATGTATAAGTGAGGGATAACCTGATAGTTGAAGCTTTACCGGTGCAGATTGACGATCGGGAGATGAAGCAATTGCGGGGTAAAGACATAACTTTAGTGAAGGTGTTGTGGGGTGGACCAGCGGGCCAAAGTTGGACTTGGGAACTGAAGATCAGATGAGGGAGTCGTATCTGACACTATTTCTTTGAGGTAATTTTCGAGGGCGAAAATTCTTTAAGTGGGGGAGAGTTGTAACACCCCCAAATTTATTAGAATATTTATTTAATTTATTTAAATATAATATTTGTGAATTTTCGGTGAATTTTGGTGGTTTGTGTTGACGTTGGAATTTTGGTGGAGTTTTGGTTATTTTAATTAAATAATAGTATATAATATGAATATATTAGTATTATTATTAATTTAAAATAATATTAGAGGAATTAAGGGTAAGATGGACTTTTGAGGAGGATTAGTGAGGGTATGATGAGGAAAGCTCATTTTGGAAGCCCAAGGGTTTAACAAAATGGAATTGGAAAGGAATAGGATTCATTTTTGGGTGGAACGTGAAAATAAGGAGAAAGTACAGAGCTCTGAGGAAAGAAGGAAAAGTTGAGGGTTCGAGAAGGTTTCCGAAGAATCGGTAGAGAAAGCTCTGAAACGACAATCTAAGGTATGGGGAGTATTGCCTTTCATTGTTTTCAATATAGGAAGTGATGTGTTTAAAGTGGATTTTGGGGTTTTTTTTAAGGGTTTATGAGTTATTGATGATTTAGGGGTATTTCGGAGGATCGATGATGGATTATTAAGGGTTGAATTGATTCAGGTAAAAATAGGCCTTCTAGGCAAAGCCTTCTTTGATGATATGTGGGATCTTGTATGAGAAAGGGATTTATGGGGTTAATGGGAATCTTGAGAATTTGTGAAGGTTTATGTATTTCGAGTTAGAATAGTGAAATTAACCGACCTAATAGTCGTTGGTTTTAGGCCTTTGATTGCCTTGATGTTTCAGGACTATTTTGGGAGTGTTTTGGAGTGATTTGAGGTTGGAATCGTAAAGGTTTTTAGGGATGGGATGCTACTGGTGCGTAGCAGCGATTGCAAGAATCGTTAGTTCGCAAAGCGAACGAATCATTCGCAAGGCGAATGTTCGCCCAGACTCGCAAAGCGAGCAGCACAGCGAATGCGCGATTATGTTGTTTGATGATACTGAGATGAAATTGAGAAGGGTCTATTAGCTCACAAAGTGAATGTCCCAGCGAAGGGCCTCGCAAACCGAATGAAGTGGCGAGAAGAGGCAGAATGGGGGATTGTTTGGGATTCTGGGATTCGCTGGAGGTTCGCAAAACAAACATCTTAGCGAATGTGTTTGCACAGCGAACTCTGCAGCGAACTGCTGCTGTTCGCGAAAAGTGTTTTATGATGCTGTGCTGTCTTGATGTTTTGATGCTGTGATTTTTTTGTTGATTTACCATGATGTTATTGATGATTATGTGATGATGATTTTGTGATGTTTTGATGAAATATTTGATGATATGAATTACCGTGACGTATATTGATGATTATGAGCTGTTTATATATGATGAGTGATGATTAAGTGATGATATGAATTACCACGAGTGTATTGATGATTATGAGCTATTTGTACCTGATGTTTGATGATTAATTACTGATGTGAATTATCATGAGATATATTGACGATTATAAGATGATGATTCATTGATGTTTTGATGAATAAATGACGATATGATGAATATGAGGTTGTGATGAATGATGATGCACATAATGATTTTGTTGACGATGATGATTATTGACGTTGTGTATCATGCATTTATAGCATATTCTGGTGATGATGTTAGGACTTCGGTCCAGTGATGATGATGTTAGACTTCGGTCTATTTGTGGCTTCCATCCCATTGCGTGGATGTGAAGTGGTTTATGACGTGCTCCGGTTCTTGTGTGGAACCGATCCTATTGACGGGGATCTTTGGGGGGTGATGGCCTAAGTGTCCATCGATTGTGACGATTGGTACCACATGCATGAGTCCTGTTGTGCATTGCATTTATGTGGCATTTGTGTGATTTATGATGACTTTTTTTGATGTTTGCCTTGTTATGACTCTGATGATGTTGTATATGATGATGACGCCATTTTTATGCATATCTTATTTTATATTGATTATAATGAATTGTATTACTCACCCTACCTGTTTGAATGTTGCCTCCACGTGGGTAACGTGCAGGTGATCAGGATTAGCTGTGGATGCTTTTGAGGACTTTTGAAGTTATTTGCATTTTTTTGGTCGATGTAGAGGGTCTTGCTCCGATAGTGTAACATCGGGTTGGGTCGTTGAGTCGAACCATGTTGAGTTTTATTTAATTGTTATTTTATTGATTATTTGATGACTATGGTGTATTTTAATAAAACCTTTTGTGGGATTTTTTTGGTTATGGTGGTTCTGTTGCCCTTTGAAGGCATTTTGAGTTATTTTGAGGAAAACCTGTTGTTTATAGAGCAATTTTGTTGATTTGAATTTATTGAGAAATGTGCACCCTTTGAGGTGATTCTGATTTTACTATGATTTTATATTTATTCCGCTGCGATATTAGTGGGGTAGAAAAGGGTGTTACACGAACTCTAAATCACCATTAAATTTCATCTCAGTATCGTCAAAAAGAATCATCACGCATTCGCTGCGCCTCTCGCTTTCCGAGTCTGGGGCGAATGTTCGCCTTGCGAAGGAACTGTTCGCTTCGCGAACCTGCGATTTCAGGAAATCACTGCTATACATCAGTAGCAATACAGACCCAAAAACCTCATGAATTCAAGCCTCATTTACCCTAAAACATCCCCCAAAACCATCCTAAGGCATCATGGTAACAGGGTTACAAAACTTACAACTACTTGGTCGATTAATTACACTATCTTGACTCAAAATCACCTAAACCTTCATAACCCCAAAGATTCTCATACCCCTTAAACCCCTTTCCCTTCAAGGTCAAAACAACATCAACAGAGAAATTAGCCTCGAAGGCGTACTTTTGTCCGATTCAATTCAACCCTTAATAATCGATCCACAAAAATACCCTTAAATCATCAATTTACTCATAAACCCACAAACCCACATAAACCTCAAAAATCAACTTTAAACACATCGAATTCCTATACCGAAAATAATGAAAGGCAATACTCCCCATACCTTAGATTGTCGATTCAGAGTTTTCTCTATTGAGTCTTTGGAAACCTTCTCGAATCCTCGCCTTTCCCTTTTTCCTCAGAGCTCTCGCCTTCTCCTTCTTTTCACGATCTAACAAATGAATCATATTCCTCTCAATTCCCCTTTTTGTTAAACCTTTGGGCTTCTAAAATGGGCTTTCCCAATAATACCCTCACTAATCCTCCTCAAAATTCCATCTTACCCTTAATTCCTCTAATATTATTTAAATAAATAATAATATAATATATTATATATTATATACTATTATTTAAATAAATAACCAAATTCCACAAAAATACTGACACCAACACAAACCACCAAAATTCATAAAAATTCACGAATATTATATTTAAATAAATTAAATAAATATTCTCACAGATTTGGGGTGTTACACACGACGCCAGGGTCATAAAGCGTGTTTTCCAAGTTGGCAGCCTAGTTCTACGCAGAAATAAAAAAGATTCACGCGAGGGAAAGCTGGCCGCAAATTAGGAAGGCCCTTACAGGGTAAAATCAAAAACAGGCATCGGGGCCTACTATCTCGAACAACTAAACAGAGAACCATTTGCTCGACTATGGAATGCTAAAAAGCTTAAACAATATTATAGTTGGACCGACAATCAGTCAGGACTAACTGCCGACGAACTCACCCACAACGGAGAGATTGCTTGGCCATGGGAGTGTGCCCTGGTGCAAGCACAATCCTTAAATTTACAACGAAGGCAAGTTTCTGCTTATGGAATGAGCAGACTCTGTGCCCAACGGGGATACCTCAATCGAGCTCTACCGTTGACGTACCAGTGTGCAGGACACCCAGGTCGCGATGGGAATAGTCCAAGCCCTGTGTGATCAGGACCTCGACCAAGATCCTAGTCCCATGACTGGCGAAGCTACTTCGTTTCCTCAACAAGTTCCCTAAACTTTCGAGCATCATAACGAGTCGAGCAAACTCCTATATCTAGCGAACACAACTCGCAAAAATCGAAAAGACATACACAAAAAAATAAAATGGAAGGCATGCAATGCCAAACATAAATGTATATATATATCCGACCACCAGGCCAGAAATTGTCAATATTACAAAATACGGGCCAAGCCCAGAAATCAAAAACTACAACAGGAATGGCGCGCAGGCCAACAAATACTAATTTACAAAAAGAAGCAATGCGTCCTCGGCTGGAAGCTCAGGAGGGACCACCTAGCCATCAATAACTTGATGCAAAACACCCATCCCGTCGGTGACCAGCTGGACGTCGGAGTTCAGAGCCTTCATCTGCTCTACGGTAGCGTTAAACTCAAATTCGGCCGCCCCCAGGTTATCCTGTTCCAAGATGTGTATTTTTCCGATCAGGTCTCCCCGAGTCTTCAAGGACTTTTCCTCCTCAGTCTGATCCTGACCGACAGCTGAGGAGCCCTCTAGCTCCGCAATCCTCGCCTTCAGACTGGCATTCTCCTCCTTCAAGCGTTGCATCTCCTCCATCGCCTGATTCATCTCCTTCAGAAGCTCGGCCTTGGCCTCGTAGTTGCCCTGAAGGGTCGTCAACTTGTTAAAAAGTTTAGTAGTCTCCAGCTCGAGCTCATTTTCCCTGGCCTTTGCCTTCTTAAACTCCTTGAGCGGAACTGTCTCCGCGTCGCCCAGGGCCAGTGCCGCCTCCAACACTCTTATCACTGTCGCTGCATCCTGGCACAGAAGTTTCCTCCTCACCTTAGGACCAGCAGACAAGATAGCTGATGCCTCAAGGTTGGGGACGACAACTGATCCTTCCCCGACGAAGATCTTCTCCTGCAAATAGCAGGGTGGCAAAATAAACTTGCCCCCAACAAATCCACTTGAGCCCTCGACCGGGGAAGTGATGAGGTCGTCCCGTTTCCTTTTCTTTTGAGGATCCGGGGTAGGGGGAGTCGAGGTGCTGCTCGGAGACAGGGAGGAACCACCGACAAACTTCTCCAGCATCGCCTTGTCAAATCTACAGTGGCCAAGAATCTCAAGAAAGCACTTGCGCATGTTCGACATCTTCCCCATAGAAAAGAAGAAAAGGGGTTAGCACATTCCTCAAAACATCAGTAGTACATGCAAAAACTAATCTATACCTAGAAGATCGAACGCGTCATCCTCGATTGCAAAATCAAGGAGAGCCATAGTGCTTATATAATGGGCTGTCCGATCAGGCTCCCTGTCCTCTGCATAAAGCAAATTATTGTCCTTATCCACCATAGTAGCGGGGATAAAGCTCTCCATAAACGCCGTCAACGCTAAAAAAGACTTCTTATCCTCGGTGCTCAACTGGTCGTGCTTTACGAGGAACTGGTCGGTCTTGTATCTAAAATAGGCGAACACCCACTCTAGTGGAAATTTTGACACCGACCTCATTACCTCCAGACCATCCTCCTCCATAGCTTCCATGGTGACGAGAGAATCTTTGGCCGCCTCCGAGAGAGGCTTCACAACTAAGAACCTGAACTTAAAGTTTTTGACAGACTCCGAATACGGCCAGAACAACCTGCTTTATTGTTTGAGGGACACCCAGCTTTGCTTCGGACCAGTCGTGTTCCTCTAAAGCTAGAAAATACAGAAAAAGAGCTCCACAGTAGCCCCGATCTTCAAGTACCGGCACACCATATCGAAGGCCCGAATGAACTTCAGAGCATTCAGGTGAAGCCAGGTAGGAGACAACTCGAGTTGACATAAAATTGCCCCTTGAAAATCAGCGAAGGGAAAACGATACCCTGCCTCCTTGAAAGAAAATTCGTACATCAAAAATCTTCTCCCCGGATATACCGAGCATATTCGGTCATTCTCTGTGGGGTTGATCGCCTTCCAGCCCGCATGTACGCCCTCTGCCCGATATTTAAGGAGAGTGAAGAGTTGGCCTCCTTCTCGATGAAAGTCGACTTTGTCACCAAGGGCTCTTGGGTGATCCAGCTAAGATCCCCTTGAGCAACCCTGATGTTAGCGTACTCGACAGGGTGTACAGCTTCGTCGTTAGCAATCTTTACGTCGGGGACGATCTCCTCATTTCTATCAGCCATTTCACATGAAAAGTAGAGGAAGCAAAAGTGACTTCGACAACAGAGATCAAATCCACCCTTCCACCATAAATCAAGTGAAAGGGCGAGGAATAAGTACGAGGACGTGTCCTCGACTCGAGCCCTAGTCGACAGCATAGAGATGTGGCGTGATCCTCTCCTCGAAGAATGGGGAAGAGTCTCTGCGACTCTATGAAAGGCTCCTACGAGGACGAGTCTCCTCGACAACTAAAACTTATCAAGCACGCGAAAATAAATTCTCGCGTCGAGGAGGCCTAATGCCCGACTACAAACATAAGCTATTTCCAACAAAAAACCTATGAAGATCTACACAGTTCTACGAAATATCCTAAAACATTCATCCTTGGTTCATGTTCTTCAGGATCTTAATGAATTTCCTAGAAAATTCATGTGTTCATCTAAGAACACATGAACTTCAACCGGAAAACTCATGCTTCACCGGGAAATTCAAGCTGGTTTCCAAAAAGTTAAAAACTACCCTAAGCTCTAACAAGCAAGGATGAAGAACTTACTTGAATCAGAAGGTTGAAGATGAAGATTTGGAGGAAGAAGATGAATATTGACGGCACAAAAAGAACTTCGGTGAAGAATGCGAGACCACAAGTTGCAGAGCAAAAGAGGTTGAGGAGAGAAATTTGCATTAAGTGTGAAAATGAATCCCCGTCCCCCCTTTTTATAAGCATTTGCTCGCATAGAGAAGCACAAAGAGCAGGAGCCATCATTGCCTAGCTAGCCTAGACCCTCTAGGCCTTAACAAAAATTAATTACGCCATCACACGCGTCAGAAGGGAATCTTTCATTTGGCATTCTAAAGGCTGAAACCTTGCATTTCCCAAGGCAAGTTCCCTCTAGCTCTCCGTGGGCACATCCTCCTCGACAAGTCGTACAGGAAAACATCCTCACTGCGAGTCTGATCGACGTAAAACATCCTTTCCGCGAGCACATCCCCGCACCCCAAGGAATCAGTAGGATCATGAACAACCAACAATCTACCACACTTATCATAGACAAACGAAGGGCACCTCCCTGAAGATTTTTGTTCGAAAATAACGACCTAAAAAAGCCTCCCCGACGCAATTCTTGCCCATCGGTCGACCAACAAGGATAACTCAAGTCATTACTCTTCACCTTAGAGCAACGACTTGGGGGGTTCTTGTTCTGGATTGGACTGGCACATGGCCCACAGCTGGGCAAGGCCTAATCCAGTCCAACTTTAGGCAAGGCCCAATAACGAGATTAAGACAATCTAGCTGTTAGGGAAAATATAGCTGTTGGGCACAATATAATCGTTGGGGACATCCTCCTCATGCGCTTGACAGTTCACGCGACCAACTGCTTCTCCGGAGTTCACGGGGACAGTTGGACCAGGTAAAAAGATCACGCCCTAGATCTTTCACCTGGCAGTCTCCCATTGGTCGACGAGATACTTCTGCCACATTGGAGACCTTGGCCCCACGTTAGGGGTTTCTTATAAATACCCTCTCATTTGAGAGGGTCAGGTATTCAAATCATTCTAACTCGTACCTAAACACTTTGTACTTGCTCTCTCTCTAGCCCAAACTTACTTTGGCATCGGAGTACCTTGCAGGTACACCCCCTGCTCTCCTACAACCATCATTGTTTCCATACACAGAAGGCCACAAGGATCCATTCTGATCATCCCAGATCAAAGTTAATATTACAAAACTAAACAAGTAGTTATTATATATACACAAGTAGTAACTAACTAAGTCTGAATAAATACACAACATGCTCCTTTAATTCAAACTTTCACCAAGTGATACACATCAACAACGATACTTTAGACTTTGCCTCTCCAGACTCCAGCCACTCTTCAAAAGCTGCTTCAGACTCCAGGGGTTCAGAAGTAGTTCCCACCTATGACTCCTTTAAAGGATGATGGTTCAGAAGTTATCAATGCTTCAGAGGCCAGGCTATTCCATCCTCTGACTCCTTCAGAGGTTTCCGCTTCAGAGGATATGTTGTTCTAGCCTATGACACCTTCAGAGGCTGATGATTCTTAAGCCATCAAAGCTTCAGAGGCTAGTGATCCTGAAGTCGTTCCAACCTCTGAATCAAATGCTACCATTCACATGTCTATCTTCAGCTTTGAAAAAATTTCTCCTTTTACAACCTTAGTCAAGATATAAGCAATCTAGTCCTTGGTAGGACAATATTTCGTTGTCAACCTACCTTTGTTCACTTGTTCCCTTATGTAATGAAACCTTGTTTCAATATGCTTGGATCTTCCATGAGAAACAAAATTCTTTGCTAAATTTATTGCAGATTTGTTGTCAACAAGGAGATTGATTGGTACTTGAATGTTTACAGCAAGTTCACTCAATACAGCTTTAATCCAAGCTGCTTGACAAGAAATTGAATAACTAGCAATATATTCTGCCTCATAGCTAGATAGATCCACAACAAGTTGCTTCTTAGAGATCCAAGATATTGAAGCTAATTGAAAATTGAAGACATAACTTGTGGCACTCCTCCTGTCCAGCTTTTCACCACACCTGTCTGAATCAGAAAATCATATCACCTTGTATTTGCTTCTCTTTCTTCAATATGAGAAGAATGCACCATACCTCAAAGGTTCCCTTGATGTATCTTAGTAATCTTTTTTCAGCCAGCATATGAGACTTCCTTGGATCATGAATGAATCTGCTCAATACTCCTACAATAAAGTTGATGTATGGTCGGCTATTGCATAGGTACCTTAATGATCCAATCATCTGTTCGTACATGGTGACATATACACTGTCTTCATCATTATCTTCTTTCAGCTTCTGACCTGATTCAATAGGAGTCATATCAGCATTGCAATTCAGCATGTTGAATCTTTTTAGAGAGTCAGTAGCATACTTTGTTTGATGCAAGATTATTCCACATTCTTTGTATAGAAACTCCATACCAAGGAAATAGGACAAGTTACCTAGTTCTGACATTTCGAATTCTGACTTCATTGTACTCTTGAGGTCTTCAATTTAGAGTTGAGATTCTCTAGTTATCAAGAGGTCATCCACATATAAACATACCATCAATAGTATTTCACCTTTCATGTATTCACATACACACCATACTCAACTAAACTTTTTTAAAACCATGACTGATGAAGAAAACATCAATTCTCTTGTTCCAGGATCTAGGTGTCTGCTTCAAACCATAAAAGCCTTGTATAGTCTATACACCATATGTTTTTTTCCTTTTACTTCAAAACTTGGAGGTTGAGACACATATACCTCTTCATCAAGAAACCATTTAGAAATGTAGATTTTACATCCATGTATGACAAAGTCCACCTTCTATTGCGAGAAAATGCCACTACAAGTCTTATAGTCTCATGCCTTGTCACTGGTGCAAATACCTCAGAGTAATCCAGACCTTGTCTTTGAAGGAAACCCCTTTCCACAAGTCTTGCTTTGTGTTTCATTATTGTTCCTTCTGGACTTAGCTTTACCTTGAAAATACATTTCACATCAATTGGCTTCTTTCTTTTTGGTAGTTGAGTTAGTTTCCATGTGCCACATTTTTCAATTGAACTGAGTTCCTCCTTCATTGCATCTTTCCACACTTTGTCTTGCATTACAACCTGATACTTTAGTGGTTTTGCACCTGCTAACATTTCTAAGTGTATTATTTCTCCTTCCTCATCCACTATATTGCCAGACACAATTTCATAATCATTCAGCCTTGTAGGTATCTGTCTATTTTTAGTTGATCTTTATCTTTGAGTAGGATTTACAGTCTTAACTAGAGTCTCAGTTAAGACTGAATTCACTTTATCAAA
Source organism: Lathyrus tuberosus (assembly GCA_022829125.1). NCBI lineage: Eukaryota > Viridiplantae > Streptophyta > Magnoliopsida > Fabales > Fabaceae > Lathyrus > Lathyrus tuberosus. The sequence continues at coordinate 5,463,631 of JALAZF010000020.1, read as the reverse complement.
ATCTAATTACATTGGAGCCTGCATTGGAACCATACTTGTTCTTTCTCTACCTTGGTTCCATTACTAGGATTCTGATTCTCTGATGGTTACATCTTTATTGACCGTCAATTTCTCAGTGACTGGATTATATAACCTATATACTCCAGTTGGATGGTATCCAACTAAGATCATAGGTTCACTTTTATCTTCAAGTTTGGTTCTTCTTCCATCCGGTACATGTATATAGCATAATGATCCAAAAACCTTGAGATGAGTGATGCAAGGTTTGCTTCCTGACCAACATTCTTCTGGCACCTGATTCTTTAAATTCTTGGTAGGACATCTATTTAGAACATAACCAGCAGTCGACACTGCTTCACCCCAAAATTTATGAGGCAATGACTTTTGTTTTCGCATGCTCCTAGCCATTTTGACAAAGCTTCTATTCCTTCTTTCTGACATGCCATTGTGTTGAGGTGTGTAGGGGAGTTTACTTCATGCAAGATGCCACTTTCATGGCAGAATTGCTTGAATTCATGAGAATTGTATTCCCTTCCTCAATTTGTCCTGAGTATCTTAATCAGTCTTCCAGTTTGTTTTTTCAGCCATAGCCTTAAACCTTTTGAACATGTTTAAAGCTTCTCATTTGGGCTTTATCTGGTACACCCACAACATTCTACAGAATTCATCTACAAATGAGATGAAGTACTTGCTTCCTCCACAAGAAAGAGTTTCAAAAGGACCATAAATGTCAGATGAAACTACATTCAGTACATGTTTGGCTCTCATTGACAGTTGCTTCACAAAAGGTAACCTACTTTGCTTCCCAAGCATGCAAATGTCACATGCTTTATCAGGTGTCACTATGTTAGGAAGTACTTATAATAAATTCATAAAACTCAGCTTTCCTAGACTTCTAAAATTCAGACGGCCATACCTTTTGTGCCAAAGCCAACTTTCTTCATGATGAATAAAGACAATGTGATTATGAGGCCTTCAAACTAGCCTTCCAAATTTTGTTTCTGGCCAGAGTTGATTTCAAAACCATTCTTTTCTTCTTGTTATACAACTTCATTGAGCCTCCTTCCATGATTATTGAGAATCCTTTCTCGGCCAGCTGACCAATGCTCAACAGACTACATTGCATACCAGGGACTAATACCACATCTTCTATCAATGTTGTTTTGCCTTCCTTTCTTTGTATGACAATCTTGCTCATGCCTTCTATCATTAAGCTTCAATTATCTTCGAGCTTCACACTTGTCTTCTTGTTTGAGTTGAAGTCACTCAACCATCCCTTGTGTCTAGTCATATGGTTAGAACAACTAAAGTCTAAGTATCACACATCAGAAGTTGGAACCCTTTCATAGGTAGTTATCATCAACATGACAGGAACTGAATATGAATCATCTTGCACCATGTTAGCTTCCTCTGCACCAGTCTTTTTCTTTCCCTTTCCAAACTAGCAATTTGAGGCAAAGTGACCATACTTCTCACAATTAATGCATTGAATCTTTCTCTTGTCTTGAAACTTTTTCTTTTTTTTTTTAATTTGCTAGATCCTCCTCCTCCTTTAGAGGACTAAGAACTTTATTCAAACTTCTTCTTCTCTTTGCTATCTAGCGTGGCTTGTCTCTGGTGCTTTCCTTTTCCCTACTTCCACGTTCTTTTCATGTCATCAGAACCTCCTTTTCTTGAATGAGCAATCAAGGCCTGTTCAAAATCTTTATCTGTCTCTCTTTAATTCAGTCTTAGTTCTCTGGCTTCTAAAGATCCTTGTAGATCCTTTATTTTCATTGTTTCCAGATCTTTAGTTTCCTCAATTGTTACTACTATCATATCATATTGAGGAGTGAAACTTCGAAGTACCTTTTCGAACTTCAGTTTCTCTGTCATATTCTCTCCAGAATTCTTCATCTGGTTGATTAAGTTTTGAACCCTTGTGAAGAAATGTGATATTAACTCGCCCTCTTTCATATGCAGCATCTCATACTGCTTTCTCAAACATTGTAGGTTGTCATAACCTAAATTTTGACCCTAAGACTTCACATCATTGTGCAAATCATCACCAGAATATGGATTTACCTTTATGCATCACTGGTCCTCTCAAAGATTGTTGAGTGTTCACTCTAGGCAAAAATTAGGGTTTTGAGACTGTCAAAGGATTTAGGCAAAGGATCAATCAAGAATTGATATTATCTTTAACTTATCAAGCCTCTCAATCATCCATAAAGGTCAAGAGATCCTCAACATCAAGAATGAAGTACAAGATTGCATCATTTCAAGTTGATCAAGCCTCAAGATCTTCAGTGTCACCAAATTAGGGTTTTGGTCGACCAAGGCTTCCAGAGAGAAATTTTCACCAAGGCATGATCCAATACCTTAATATATGATTCAAGATACTCAAATATACCTTTGAAGTCCATTCATAAGTTTAAAATTGCCTCAGAGGATTCATTTATCAAATATTAGGAATTAGGGTTTCTCTGCACAAACTCATCTGAGACCCTAAGTTAAAGTCTGACTTTTTGGCCAAAAATGTTCATCATGAGCCATTATACCAGAAAACATGATCAATTGTTGCATTTGAACAAGATTTGATCAAGAAATCAAGGTTACTTGTAAAAAGGGCAATGTTGAGAAATTGAAAATTTAACTAAGTTATGGAAAAACCTTATTTTTTCCTAACTTTGCAAGGCCATAACTTGTGATCCAAATAACTATTTTTTGCACTCCAAAGCTTAAATGATAGATCTTATTCCATACAAAAAGATTGATGGGTTGAACCATCCCCAAAAAGTGCCTAGATTTTGAGTTATAAGGCCATAAAGTTAGGGTTTCATGATGTTTTGAACTTTGACACTTAGAAATTGTTTAGGCAGAATCTGTTTCATGTTTTGGCTAACTTTGAAGACATTTTTCAGCATGATCCAAGAATATTCAAGACCAAATGCGAACATCAAAGTTAAAACATTTCCTCAGCTTTCACAAAGGAGAAACTTTCTCAATTCAACAGTAGAAATATATGCAAATAAAGGTTCCTATAGATTACTATAGATACTCTGGGTGTTAATAGCTTTCCTCTGTATAACCAACCCCCGATTCCAGATCTCTTATCATTTGTGAGAAAGAAATTTGCGAGCAGGGTTAGTTTACGATATCTTCTCCTTACTTTTAAGCATCATAGGATAAATATTAGAAATCAGAAAGTAGCACTAAATGCGGTAGTGGTTGCGTCACAAAACCGGAGCTACAGAAAAATGGCGACTTCACTGGGGAATTTTATCTTTTCTAGGAGGGTTAAGCCTTGTATTGCATTTTTTTACTATTTATTTACCTTCTCATTTGATATCATTTACTGTTTTCCATCATACTATCTGCTTATTTGCCATACTTGTTAATTTACTGTTATCCGGGAATGTGATTAATACACATGTGGCGAGTCAAAAAGTCCTCAGTGGGCTTGAGAGTATATTTTAAGATAGGAGGTGGCAGACTCAAGAAGGCTTATATGGAGTGAATCCCGACCAAGCTAACTTGAAAGTCCACCAAATCAGTAGTGGTACCCTTTTGGAATTACTGATGTTAAGCGAGCAAGTCGTGAAAACATTACTTTTTCCACTGGGCACCCGTGAAATTGAGGATTAGTAAACATTTAACCATTCGGCCTTTTTAGGACATAGTGCGGTGACTATCGGGAATAGTTTATACGCAATACTACACTCGAATGAGATCCGTCTCAGGGATATTACAACTCTCATGAGTCAGTCGGTTTGTTGGTAATATTCTTAAGATGGGTCAATGATTTTGGGAACCTTGTTAGAACCCGTTCTACAGGTACAAAAAGAACCCCTAGTACATACCTTTAGGATGAGTAGATCTCGTGACAATAAACCATTAAACCCATATTTGCATTCATGCATTCATTAAAAAAATTTCAAATTTTTTTCAAAAGAACTAAAAAAACAGGGTGTTGCAAATATCAGAAATCGTGTTATGGATTTTGGTAGAAGAAAAACTCAGAAGTACACCTTCAGAAGTCCAAGACTTGAAGACCTGATAAAATTGGGAAGGTTAATTACTAATCCTGAAGCTTTCAGATCTAAGTATGGGAGGCTCTTATCCCTTTTGAAGGTCAACATGGTGGAAGGAGTCCTATCTACATTGGTCTAGTTCTATGGTCCAGTGTACCACTGCTTCACGTTTCTAGATTATCAGCTCACACCAACATTGGAAGAGTATTCTCATCTGATTGATTTACCTATCACCGATCAAAATTCATTCTCTGGACTGCAAGAAATTCCCAAAGATCAAACCATTGCAAGAGTCACCTCTTTGGAAGTATCAGATATCAAAACCCGCATGACCACCAAGGGAGGAATTCAAGGTTTACCAACTAGGTTTCTGTTGGAAAAAGCCCTATACTTTGCCTGCATAGGAAACACAATTATTTTTTAGGATATCTTTGTTCTACTCATCTATGGGTTATTCCTTATTCCCAACATTGATAATTTCGTCGACATCAATGCTATCAAGATATTCTTAATCGAGAACCTGGTCCCAACTTTGCTTGCAGATGCTTACCACTTAGTGCATCTAAGGAATTTGTACAACGGAGGAATGATTACATGTTGTGTACGATTACTCTAGAAATGGTTTATTTCCCACTTACCCAAATCTGCTGCTTTTTGGGATCTCAAAAGTGGTATGCGATGGTCGCAAAAGATTGTCTCTCACCCGCTCTGACATAGATTGGTACAATCGGGTCTATGACGAAATAAAGATCATAGACAAATGTGGAAGCTTCCCCAATGTACCCCTCATTGGTACCAAAGGAGGGATCAATTTTCATCAATTTTAACTCGTCGTTAGCTCGGATACCCGATGAGGGATATACCATACCACATTCATCTGGAAGGTCTTCTCTTCAAGGAGGGAGAAAATGACAGAGCACTCAAGGAAAAAATTGTGCATGCCTAGCATCATGTTCATAGGAAAGGAAGAGAGACTTTGGGAAAACCAAAATGCATATCTGCAGAGCCTTTTCTCCAATGGGTACAAGCCAGAGACATCAAGTTAAAGATGCCTTACCATCGTCGGGAAGTTTTTCCCCTAAAGGAATCTATCCTCTACTTCATGAATGGCACAGAGAAACTTCAGGTCGCTTTTAACAAAACTCAACGTGAAAAGAACTTTTGGAGAAACAAGTATCAGATTGTCAGCTTAGAGTGCAAAAAGATTCGAGAGTTACTGAAGGATAAAGATGCTCTGATTGAGATACTCGAGCAACATGCTGTAGAAAGTCAAGAGGAGCGGAAAAGTTTACTCTCTCCTTTTACCTGGCAAAGGATCATCGACCCACCAACGGTTGAGGAAACCCGATCAAAGAAGCAAAAAAGAAGTCAATAACCAGCATCTGGATCTTCGGCAGGAATTCCTTAGAATTCATAGGCCCAGTTTTCCTTCCTGGACTTTGTACTTTTCCCTGTAAGATATTGTAATCCTTTGAATTCAATAAAAAAATTCCATCGCTGTATGATATTTGCAACATAATTGTTAAGAGTTCTTTTAAAACAAAAGAAAAAAAGCATTTGCATATCATGCATCATTCTAAGCATTTCACACATTTTTCATAAAAACTTACACACTTATCACACTTTTGAGTCAAACTGTCTCATTCCTACAATACTCGGGACAATCGTCAGAAGAAAATGAACGATCTTGAGGAGGAAAATAGAGAACTAAGAGAGGAAGTTAACACTCTGAAGGAAAGTCTAGAAAGACTCAACATCATGATTCAATCATTGGCAGCAGCTCAGGATCAACCACCTCAAAGGACTGGGATCTCAAAAATTGTGTCTACACCAACATTTGAGGTACCCGTCAGTCTTCCTCAGTACAACATGCCTAAAGGTTTTCCCTGGGGCATGCCTTTCAGTTTTGTGCCTGAAGGATATATACCTCCGGTCACTGAAGACCTAGGGGCCACAACCGGAACCTCCATACCTGAAGGTTACAAACTTCAGATGAATGAAGACACAAGGGCTATGACAGTGACTCCTGTACCTGAAGGTTACAAACTTCAGGTCACTGAAGCACCAAGAACTGACACAGTAATGTGTATACCATAACTTGTGATACACACTATCCCAAAGGAACAGATCTTTCATGCCGCACCTGGCAAAGATGAAGAAGTATATGAAAGAATGAATGAATTCTAATAACAGTTCTTGGAAATGCAGAAAGAACTTCATGCCATTCGCGGACATGACTTGTTTGGGAAAGATCCTGCCGATCTCTGCTTAAGGTGTCTCACTTTGAAAAGTACAAAGGCAACTCTTGCCCTCAAAGTCATTTGGTAATGTACGCTCGGAAGATGTCTACCCAAACAGAAAACCAATAGCTACTCATCCACTACTTTCAAGACAGATTAACCGGTGTCTCGCTAAAATGGTAAATATGATGCGCTTCGAGCACACTGACGTGTCCGTCGAATAAAGACTGCAAGTATACAGTTGTTCGCGTAGTTTTAAAAAGGTTTTTGAACCCACAGGGAAGTGATAATCAAACTAATGCAATCTATTGTTGTAGTACAAAGCCAAGGCTAAAGATTAACGGATTTTAGACAAGAAGAAAGAATTACTAAATTCTAAAGGTTTTTAGAAATAACAATAAAAACGAGTCCATAATATGGATTCCGCGTACCTAAGGGACTTGTAGAAATCGGGTGCTAATTACGACTGAACTTACTTCCGTAGAAAGTACTAACTTAAAGCCTTTGTCTCACACTCTCGCTCTATCGACAAGAACCACACCTTTCAACCACAAGATTTTGCTCTCGCTCGCCCGTTTCAATTAAAAAGCGAATTTTGAAAGTTAATGAAATTCTAAACGATGCCTAAAGTGTTATCGCTGTTTTTAGGATCGATGCCTAGTTTCCACTATCAGTTCATCCTCTACACTCCCACGCTTTCAGTCCGAACTTAGTATATTCCTCACTCTCGTGTCAAAATAATGAAACATGACGATTTATAAACAAAGACCAAAACTAACATACAATCAGTAATTTCGCACCTAAATTTTCTACGGAGTCCCATCGGTAACGATGGTCCTCATACGCCGAACTCAATTACTTTAGCAAGACATGATATTTTTCGTAGCAAACATGTTAACGATAATCGAAATTAAAACTAACATTGCAGACAAAATTAAAGTAAATTCAAATGTAAAAGTAAAAACAAGAAATAAACCTGTAGAGTAAAAACACGAAACTTGAATTGAAATCATGCCGACAGGCTTGTTCGTAATCCAATGGTATATCAATGGAAGGAAAAATACAATAAAAAGTGCTACAATTCCTCGATATGAGTAATTGCCGCTTTACAATTGAATTTATGCCTAAAAATGCTAAACGGAATTTTGCAGCGCTTCCGCACAATTTCGGGGTCTCCGGAAAGTGACCAATGAGTCCTATATATAGAGAAAATACTTATCCCAACTGCTCTGGTCGTGGCCTCTGAGTGGAGGGAAAGAAGGAGGAATGGTAACCCCTCAAAACGGTTACAAAATTTGAAATCTGCAACTGCGCTGTCATGGCGAACGCCCTTAGGTCATGGCGAATGCAATTTTGTGGCATGTTGATATATGGCAAACGCCATATGGCCATAGCGAATGCCATATCAGTAAAAGGGCAGAAATTCTTTTTTTATGCTGCATTTTCCTATTCTTCTACTCTTTTTCCGCTTCGCTCCCGATTCCACAACAGATGCAGCTATAAACTGCAAAACACAACAAAACAAAGTAAAATGCAAACAAGACTTGATAAAAGCAGACGAATAATATGCGCAATGAGCCTAAAAATATGATACGATATCTCGTTATCAAACTCCCCCACACTAAGACTTTTGCTTGTCCTCAAGAAAACTTCCAATACATACGAAAACAGTAGATTCAATATCCAAAACAAAAGCACGACATGACTCTAAAATGGCACACAACTATTAGGCTAATGCTAAAAGGATAGATACTAGACTTTGATAACAAGGGTACCGTAATGTCACATATCTGCATTTGTGGACAAAAACTCCCCCTATGTGATACTAATCCAAATCATACCATTATAACTCGACCTACATTCCTTGTTTCTTTTTCCTTCTTTTTCATTCTCGCGCAATCACATTAAGCCCGTTATCCCCGCACTCGCATGGTAAGTGAACCTGTTAGTGTTTATGATCTCCGTATTCAACTTTTTGCTCTTTCTTTTCTTTTTGAATTTCAGAAATCCGATCCGTTGGGCTAAATGGTCGGGTGAGGGCCACCTAACTTAGAGGGAACCGAATCTTTTCATTCGCTTTTCTATAAAACTGCTTAATTCATATAATTATTATTTTTTCGAGATCACCACATATTTGCATCGATTTATTACTTAGCGCGTGCCTTAGGATGGTGCTGGCCACTAACATAAACTACTCAAGAGACTACTACATAAACTCGGAAATCAAGGTCTCGGCATAATGGTTATTTAGATCAATGCCGCATACTTAGGGAGTCTAAGGTGCTAGGACGGTATCAACGATATCAAGACTTTCCCAAGTCTAATTAACATAGCCTATAAGTGAAAAGTGTCATGCTATTGAATTGGAAGAATTTTTTTTTCGTTGGGGTCAATTTTTATCAATCTTAGGGGAATTATCTAACAAAAGAAAAAATAATATACAATAGGACTCAATCGACACATAAAAAGACTCGACATAACTAAAACAGAAATAAACTAACTAGAAAAACACAAAAGTAACATAAAAATAAAAACAAAGCAATAAAGCTCCTCCCCCACACTTGAACCAAACATTGTCCACAATGTTTTAGTACAAGGTGAAAGAAGGAGTGGAAAAATTTGGTGGAATCAATGGTGATGGCCTCGGCCGCGAGGGCGTCCGAATCCTCTACTGTCGCTGCATACTCTGAAGTAGTAGATCACGCTCCGCCTCTCTGTCATTCAGATACCTTAGCACAGACAAGATGTCATCTAGACTGCTCCGGATGGTGACATAATCATACTCCTCACGGGGCTGGTATGTACCTGAAAAGTGACCAAAAAAAGTGGGTGTAGTGTGTGCACGGGTACTAGGCCCTGGGATATCAGCAGCATTGGCACGGGTGCCAGTCTGTGGAGCAAACACCATAGTTTCAACATAGGCCCTATTAACAGTCTCCTCCTCAAGGTCTGGGGCCTCAGTGTCAAACAACCAGTTAGTGCTAATGCGCACATTAATACGCGTCGAACAAGGAAAAGTAATGCTCCTCACCTCTCTGTTACTAATCATCGACCTATATTTGCCCCTCGGCAGATTCTTAATGAGGCGCATGTTGTGGCAATACTCTAAGTCAGCAAAAGGAATGGCTAACTGCTCAAGGGCATCCAACTCAACAATCAGGTCTAAAGCATATGCTATGGAGGTAATCACTCCTCCGACACCGATATGGCCACCTGACCTACCGGCGGCAGATGCAAGATGAGATAATAAGAAAGGGGTAGGGTCTACCTTAGTTTCGAATAAAGCACAATGGATGAAAAATAGGTCTTTGGAATTGACATTTCATGTGTTCTCCCTTCCAAAAATTGTGTTTGCTAAGATGCGGTGAAGGTATCTTATGACGGGGTTGTGGATTGCGGTGGCTTTTAGACCTTCCCAAGAGGTGGAGGTCTTGCCAGTAATCTGGCGCCAAAAGCCTAAAGCACTGGCTTGCCACTCACTTTTGAGTGGTGCTTGGCAAGTGTAAGCCTCTCCGCTTGGAAACTAAAAAATAGTGTCTACTCTCTCTTGTGTCAGTGTATAGTCCCTATTGAACATTCTAAAATTGACAGTACCAGAAGTGCGGGACAGATCATAGGAGTGTAAGAGAGCAAAAGTAAGATAAACCTAGATTGGTCAGCATCCAGTTGATGCTATCAAACAACCCCAAAGCACGAACAGTATCAATGTGAGTGTATGAGCTGTCAAAATGGGCCAGGCCCATAGCCCTAAATTTTAGCACAGGTCGGACCATAAAAAAGTATTAAAAAAATACAACACTGTCTTTTTGGGCCAGTCCATTCGGCCGATGTTTTTTATGGGCCGGGCCGGGCCAGCCAAGCGGGCTTTGGGCTGGCCCGTTAAAAATATTAAAAAATAATAATTTGTTTTGATAAAAAATTTAGAAAACTGTTTTTGTTAATCTTGAGGGGAAATTGGGCTAAAATATGTTTTTGTTAATTTTAAGGTTGGATGTGTGTACTAGATGGAATGTCACATATATGATGCTTGAAAGTGCTATTAGGTATCGATGGGCATTCATTAGCTTGAGTTATAATGATAAAAAGTACAGTATTTGTCTAAGCATTGAAGAGTGGGATAGAGCAAAGAACATTTGTAAATCCTTGGCTCCATTTTATAATATTACTAACTTAATTTTTGGATCATCTTACCCAACCTAAAACTTATACTTCATACAAGTTAGACTTATAGAGATGGAATTGAATAGAAATTTGAAAAGTCAAGATGATGTGATCAAAGATATGGCTAAGGGGATGAAGGAAAAGTTTGATAAGTATTGGAGTGAATATTTTGTTACTCTTGCACTTGGGAATGTTCTCGACCCAACATTAAATTTGGACATTTTGAATTGTTATATGGTTAATTATTTGGTTATGTGTGTGTGAATGTATTCTATTGTCTCTAAAGTTACACTATGTGACAATTGTTGGATTCACCAAGTGTTCGTGGGACTTAACCGAAAAATTGTCTACTAGATAATTTATTTTTATATCTAATTTGAATGGTTAGATGAATAATTATTTTGTTATGTATGATTGTATTTTATTGTCTCTAAATTTAAAAATTAAAATTATAATATTGAAATATATAGGCGGGCCTGGCCCATAAGGAACTGGGTCGGGCTCAATTTTGATAGCCCATGAAGTAATCGGGCTGGCCCACTCCAGCCTATTTATAAGTGTTAGCCCACCGGTCAATACGGGGTGGGCTGGGCCGGCCCACTTGACAGCTAACGAGTTGCTACAACGGGTCTCTCACGAAGTTTGTGGAAGACAGTTCGTTGATGTTCACCAACGATTCCTTCCGCGAACTCAATTCCCATGTAATCGATTTCTCGAGAGACTCTTGGAGGCATTTTGGAAATTTTGAAAAGATTAAGAGAGTTTGGAAGATTAAAAACAGTGAGTAAGAGAGGAGTTTAAGAGTGGTGGTGATGATGGAGTTAGAATGAGTGTTTGTGGTATTTATAGAGAAAGAAAAGGGATATGAATGTTGGGGGTTAGGATAGAGGTTAATGGGAGTTATTATGGGTGGTTATTGAGAAGTTTGAGAATTTGAAAAGGTTTTGTTGGGAAACCGCGCAAAAATTGCAACAGAAAAAACGCAGAATTTATGCTCATTCCACTGCCATGGCGAACGCCATTAAGCACATGTCGAACGCCATGTGTTTAAAACGTTGAAATTTTGAACAAAGGAGTTGATAGCGAACACCATCTAGAAATGGAGAACGCCATTTAACTAAAATGCGCAAATTTAAATTTAAGGTTCAGAAACCAGAATTTATTATTTTTATTATATCAAACAAATAATATTTTAAAGAGTTAAATGTACAGAATTTAAACTTTAAGATTGAAAGATGCATAAACATAAAAAAAAAAGCATAAAATACTAGGAACATAGATAAATGACATAAAAGGGAATCACATTAATTAATAACAAAAAACAGCATGTCTTCGCCGATAAATCGACGATACAGTAAATTATGAACAACAATGGAAAGAAACACAATAATAACTAAAACAATCCAAAACATAAAAACAACAGAACACCATTGGTACAAGTCATCAATCATCTATTAAAGTGCCGACTAAAGGGGTGGACTTGCTGAAACAAATGATCGAACTGCTCATTGGTGACATCCATAAAACCAATGAGATCTCCTCAAATGGAAGTGATCTCATTCCTAAGAGTCTCTACTTCAGACTACAAAGCACCAATAGCAGCAGCATAGTCTACACGAGCTCCAGAGACATGAGAAGTGGCATCAGGGGGAATGGCATCCTGGACTTTATACGGTTGAGGACTATAAGGTGGGGTAGATGATTCACTCTGCTCCTCTAAGTCATACAACCAGTTATTCCTATTGTGCACATTGGTCCTCTCATGGTTAGGTAAGGTGAAGTTTTGGACCACTCTGTTATCAATTAAGAACTCAAATTTAGTTGGTCCTAAGTTAGCTAAAATACCATGGTTGAAGCAAAAATTCAAATGCATGGGACGGATGCCTCCAAAGGCACGGATACGGTTAAGCTAGTATCGTAAGCCTATTGCATCTGCAATCATGGTGACTAATCCTCCAGCGAGAATAGCACCATGAGTCTCATGTGCAATACAGTTCAGATTTGCTAACATAAAGGTGGCGCCATTCATAGGCCTTCCCTGTGAAGCACATTACATAATAAACAGCTCGTCCTTCGAAACAGAAGTGACATTTTCCTCCTTACAAAACAAAGTGTGTGCCAGAATCTTATGGAAATACCTTAAGGCTGGATTGTGGATATTTTCTGAGAACATTGTGTGAGGTTCAGGGTGATAATTACCGGTTATGGTTCCCCAGAAATAATTATGGTCGAGGTCGGTGAAGGCGTCATCAGGTGTCAGGGCATGGGCATCAGGTCTATTCGGGAATCCTAACAGGCCAGCCATCTCATGACGGGTAAAGCGGTATTTTGTTTCGAACAATCTAAAAGTGGCTAAACCTCGGCCAAAACCGAGATCTCGGTTAGGGTCATAATAAAGTGAGCTAAGGAACTGGAGGGTAAGCATGCGGTAAGGGCTAAATTTCCTTCTTACACCAAAATTCACCCAACCTATTTGGTCGAGCAGATACATAACACTGTTCCTGAGTCCTAGGGTGGTCAATGTAAGTCCATCGGGGTAAATTGGTAGTGCCATTTCCCTCTGAGCCAGGACATCGAATCGGCGTCTCTGAGCTTCATTCTTAAACACAATTTCAAAGTCAGTATTAGGCTCCATACTCTAAGTCAATGACAGCTATCCTAAACTAAGCTAGCCTGAAATTAGACAAAGATTATACTATCAATGAACTGTACCGTGGAAGGTGTCAAAATAGTAATAATAATAGTAGTAATAATACTCATTATAATAATAATAATAGTAATAATAGTAATGGGAATAACAGTAACGGCAACAAAACACAAAAATAGATCATTATGGTAGTAAACAATAAAGATAAAAATGTAAAGTATAAAGGTCGTGGGTTGCCTCCCACACAGCGCTTGTTTAACGTCTGTAGCTCGACATCAGGTTTGAGTCGAACTATTCCTTCAAAAGAGCGGGCAGCTCTTCTAACTTATAGCTTATGCAGAAATCCTTGTTTTCAATGTTATGGTAATGCTTAAGTCTTTGCCCATTCATAATAAATGTCTCATCAGATTTTCCTTTAATTTCCACGGCTCCACTTTAGCGAACTCTTATAACCTCGAAGGGGACAGACCATCTGGAACAGAGTTTTCCAGGAAATAGCTTAAGTTGAGAGTTAAAAAGGAGAACTATGTCACCCTTATTGAACTCTCGCCTAGCTATTCGTTTATCATGCCACTGTTTGGTTCTTTCCTTATAAATCCAGGCATTTTTGTATGCGTCTAATCTAAGTTCCTCTAGTTCATGGATATCCAGAATTCTCTTCTCTCCTATCGTTGTGTAATTCATATTCAGGGTCTTAATGGCCCAATAAACTTTATGCTCAAGTTCGACAGGCAGGTGACATGATTTTCCATAAACTATTTTGAATGGGGTGGTTCCTATCGGAGTTTTATAAGCTGTCCTATAAGCCCACAGAGCTTCATGAAGTTTCACAGACCAATCCTTCCTAGAGGTCGCAACTGTTTTTTCTAATATTTGTTTAATCTCTCTATTAGAAACCTCAACTTGTCCACTCGTTTGAGGCTGATATGGTGTTGCTACTCGATGTCGCACTCCATACTTAAGCAACAATTTCCCAAAGATATTCGAGATAAAATGGGATCCACTGTTGCTAATGATAACTCTCGGCACACCAAATCTAGGAAAAATCACATTCTTGAAGTGTCTTATGACTACTCGTGCATCGTTGGTAGGAGAAGTTATTGCTTCGATCCACTTTGACACATAATCTACTACGATGAGTATGTATTTGTTGCCAAAAGAAGATGGAAAAGAGCCCATGAAATCTATACCCCAAACATCAAAGACTTTTACTTCCAGAATACCCCTTAGTGGCATCTCATCGCGTCTAGAGATGTTACCAGTGCGTTGACACCGGTCACAATTTGTAACTGCGGTGTGGACGTCCTTCCAAAGGTTAGGCCGGATTGTAAGATCTTTGCGCAAGTCTTTGAAATGCTTGCATGCACTCCATAGGGCACATAGTGGTAGTGAGATATGATGTCTTTTACTTCAGATTTAGGGACACATCGACGAAAAATTCCGTCGGCGTATCGCTTGAAAATCAGGGGCTCATCCCAATAATAGTGTTTAAGATCATGGAAGAATTTCTTCTTTTGTTGGTAGGATAAATCTGGTGGAAGTACCCCAACTTCTAGGTAGTTTACAAAGTCGGCATACCACGGCATGTGATCTTTGTGCAGATTGATTCCACAACTTCATTTGTTTCTGCATCATGATAAATTAAAGAGCATTCACTCGTTTTGCTTTCACTTTCTAACTGGGCTACAAGTCTATCATAGGGAAAATCATCATTGATGGGCACTTACTCAGGTTCTTGATCCTCAATTCTAGAAAGATGATCCGCTACTACATTTTCGGTCCCTTTCTTATCCTTGATTTCTAGATCGAACTCTTGCGAAAGCAGGATCCATCTTAAAAGTCTCGGTTTAGCATCCTTCTTATTCAACAGGTACATAATTGCGGCGTGATCGGTATAGACAATTATTTTCGCTCCCACCAAGTTAGAACGGAATTTATCTAAAGCGAACACAAAAGCCAGGAGTTCCTTTTCCCCGGTGACGTAGTTCATATGTGCATTGTCCAAGGTTCTACTTACGTAATATATAGCATGAAGCTTTTTGTCCTTTTTTGTCCTAAGACAGGACCAACAGCATACTCACTAGCGTCGCACATTATTTCAAATGGTTTAGTCCAATCGGGTGGTTGCATAATAGGTGCAGTTATAAGAGCATTTTTCATATGTTCGAACGCCTTTAAGTAGTCCTCATCAAATATAAATTCAGCGTCTTTCATTAATAAGCCCGTTAGTGGTTTGGTTATTTTAGAGAAATCTTTAATGAATCGCCGGTAGAAACCGGCGTGTCCAAGAAAACTTCGAATTTCTCTAACGGTTTTTGGAGGTTAAAGATTTTCTATAATTTCAATTTTTGCTTTATCAACTTCAATTCCTTGGTTGGATACTACATGTCCAAGCACATTTCCTTCTCGTACCATGAAATGGTATTTTTCCCAATTCAGCACTAGATTGACTTTAACGCAACGTTCGAGTACCATTTCTAGGTTCGATAGACATCCTTCAAAACTTTCCCCACAGACAGAGAAGTCGTCCATAAATACTTCCATTATGTTGTCTATAAAATTGGCAAAGAATGACATCATACATCTCTGAAAGGTTGTGGGTGTGTTACATAGTCCAAACGACATTCGTCTATAGGAAAATGTACCATAAGGATAGGTAAAAGTAGTCTTTTCTTGATCGTTAGTATGGATAGGAATTTGGAAGAATCCTGAGTATCTATCTAAATAGCAGAAGTGAGAATGTTTAGCCAGTCACTCGAGCATTTGATCTATAAAGGGTGAAGGAAAATGATCCTTGTGAGTGGCCTTGTTTAGTTTTCCATAGTCTATGCACATCCTCCATGTAGTTTGAGTTTGTTTTGCAATGGATTCGCCTTTTTCGTTACTAAGAACCGTAACACCTCCCTTCTTTGGCACGACATGCACAGGACTGACCCAGTTACTATCAGATATCGGGTATATAATTCCTGCTTCTTGCAGCTTTTGTACCTCCTTTTTAACTATATCGCTCAAGATAGGATTTATTCTTCTCTGATGCTCTCTAGAGGTCTTACAATCTTCTTCAAGCATAATGTGATGCATGCATATAGAGGTACTTATTCCTTTTACGTCCAAAATGTTATACCCCAGTGCTTTAGGATACTTTCTTAGAACATGTAGCATTTTTTCAGTATCTATCTGTCCCAAGTCAGCGTTGACTATCACTGGTTGTTCCAATTCTGTGTCTAAGAACTCATACCTTAGGTTCTTAAGTAGCGTCTTAAGTTCTATAGAAGGTTTCTTTGGGCATGGTATTGGACTGGGTGTTAGTGCTAGACATTCCCTCAGACTGTCATCTATGTATGGCTCACGCCAATTATTGTCTTCGAGTATAAGAGGTCCCGGAATCTTTAGTATTTTTGTATACTTAGATGGTTCCATCTTCATTTCTTTTACGTATTCAGCGATGACATCGAGGAAGCAACATGGATCATCTATTGCGAGAGCTTTCAAGAATTGGGCTAGAATAAATTCGACTTTTTCTTCACCAACTTCGAAAGTTAACTTTCCTTTCTTAACATCAATGATGGTTCCGGCTGTAGCTAAAAAGGGTCTTCCTAAAATAATAGGAATGTTGGATATATCCATTAGCACAAAATCAATTAGAATATAGAATTGTCCTATACGAATGGGCACGTTCTCTAGCATACCTATAGGAAATTTAACATAACGGTCCG
Source organism: Lathyrus tuberosus (assembly GCA_022829125.1). Classification (NCBI taxonomy): domain Eukaryota; kingdom Viridiplantae; phylum Streptophyta; class Magnoliopsida; order Fabales; family Fabaceae; genus Lathyrus; species Lathyrus tuberosus. The sequence continues at coordinate 5,446,854 of JALAZF010000020.1, read as the reverse complement.
CTAGTTATAGAGACATTTTCGTTGATCGTAATTCTACTAAATCAAGCTTCTTAAAGGTGGATAAGGGCATTAGACTAACCCTGGATCCTAAATCGCACAGAGCATTGTCTATGATGTACTTTACGATTACACAGGGTATGGAGAAACTACCTGGGTCTTTCAGCTTAGGAGGCATCGTGTTTTGAATGATGGCGCTGCACTCGGCAGTGAGCATAACGGTTTCATTATCCTCGAGCTTTTTCTTGTTAGACATGATCTCTTTAAGGAATTTGGCATATGAAGGCATTTTCATTATGGCTTCAGTGAATGGTATAGTAATATTGAGTTATTTTAGAAGCTCCATGAACTTCTTAAATTGTCCTTCATTTTTAGGCTTAGCAAGTCTTTGAGGATAAGGTATGGGTGGTTTGTATGGTGGCGGAGGCACATAAGGTGTTTCTTTCTCTACGGCCTCTTCGCTTTTTTCTTCCTTTTTGTCATTATTCGGTTCTATTACCTTTTCAGCTCCTTTACCAGGATTTTGATACATGGCAGGATTTTGGAATCTTGGGTCCACTGGTCCATCTAGTTCTGTTCCGCTTCGCAATGTGATAGCATTAGCATGTCCTTTTGGGGTTGGTTGTGGTTGTCCAAAAAATGTTCCTGTAGGGGCTGCTACTGTTGCTTGTTGTTGGGCTACTTGAGAGATTTGAGTTTCTAACATTTTGTTATGGGTAGCCATGGCGTCAAGCTTAGTTGCCATCTGCTTTAACAATTCACTCGTGTGCACATTTTGGTTGGCGAACTCTTTGTTTTGTTAAGTTTGGGTTGCGATGAAGTTTTCTAATAATAGCTCAACGTTTGACTATCTTGGTGCTTAAGGGGCAGTAGGTGCTTCCTTTTGATATCCTGGATGAACGGCAGGGGCTTGGGTTGGAGCAAACAGAGCGTTGTTGTTCTTGTAGGAAAAATTAGGGTGATTCCTCCAGCCAGGATTGTAGGTGTTTGAGTACGGGTTTCCTTGGGCGTAATTCACTTGTTCGGTAGGAATACTAGCTAATAAATGACATTCAGCGTTACTATGCCCAGGGGTTCTGTACAATTCACAACTTGGTGTCACAACGGCCACGGTGGCTGCTGGAGCTACAGTCAAACTTTTGATCTTTTGAGTAATCACATCCACTTTAGCACTGACACGGTTTAAACTGTTAACTTCATACATTCTGTTCTTCGTAGTAGGCTTTTCTGTCGAAGTTCTTTCACCTCCCCATTGGAAGTGGTTTTGAGCCATATTTTCAATGAGTTGATAAGCGTCTTCATATGGTTTATCCATCAGAGCGTCGCCAGCTGCAGTGTTCAGATTCAACTTTGTGTTATAAATAAGACCATTATATAAAGTATGAATTATCACCCATTGTTCAAGTCCATGGTGCGGTAAAAGCCTTAGCATGTCCTTGTATCTTTCCCAAGCATCGAAAAGAGATTCATTGTCTTTTTGCTTAAACCCGTTGATTTGGGCTCTTAGCATATCAGTTTTGCTTAGCGGAAAATATCGGGCTAAGAAGACTTTCTTCAACTCGTCCCATGTAGTGATGGAGTTGGATGGTAGAGACTGGAACCATGCTCTAGCTCTATCTCTTAAAGAGAAAGGGAAAAGACATAGTTGTATGGCTTTGTTACTAACACCATTTACTTTTACGGTATCAGCATATTGCACAAACATAGATAATTGAAGGTTCGGGTCATCCATGGAACTTCCAAAAAATTGGTTCTGTTGAACGGCTTGTAACAATGAAGATTTCAGATCAAAATTGTTTCGATTGATGGCAGGGGAAGCAATGTTGTTATGCGGTTCATCTTACGATGAGACGACGTAATCCTTAAGAGGAAGGTCCGGTGGGTTCTCGGCCATGGGAATTCTTAATTATGGGTAAGGGATTTCAGGTTCAGGAAGATTATACTTAATTGAAAATTCGTTAATTCGGCATTTTAAATTAATAAAACGCTCGATGTCGTCAATCAGTTGCTCAAGCTTGTCACCTCGAGAGCGAGTGTTTGGCATACAATCGACAAATTAGAGAAAAAGCAAAAATATTGGTGCCTTATCTATACTACGCAACAATGGAATCACAATATTGACTAAATCAGCCTTCCCCGGCAACGGCGCCAAAAACTTGATGCGCTTCGAGCACACTGACGTGTCTGTCGAATAAAAACTACAAGTATACAACTGTTCGCGTAGTTTTAAAAAGGTTGTCGAACCCACAGGGAAGTGATAATCAAACTAATGCAATATATTGTTGCAGTGCAAACCTAAGGCTAAAGATTAACAGATTTTAGAATAACAATAAAAACGAGTCCGGAATATGGATTCTGCATACCTAAGGGACTTGTAGAAATCGGGTGCTAATTACGACTGAACTTACTTCCGTAGAAAGTACTAACTTAAAGACTCCGTCTTACACTCTGGCGCTATCGACAAGAACCACACCTTTCAACCACAGAATTTTGCTCTCGCTCGCCCGTTTCAATTAAAAAGCGTATTTTGAAAGTTAACGAAATTCTAAACGATGCCTAAAGTGCTCTCGTTGTTTTTAGGACCGATGCCTAGTTTCCACTATCAGTTCATCCCTCACAGTCTCGCGCTATCGGTCCGAACTTAGTATATTCCTCACTCTCGTGTCGAAATAATAAAACATGAAGATTTAGAAACAAAGACCAAAACTAACATACAATCAGTAATTTTGCACCTAAATTTTCTACGGAGTCCCGTCGGTAACGACGGCCCTCATACGCAGAACTCAATTAATTTAGCAAAACATGATATTTTTCGTAGCAAACATGTTAACGATAATCGGAATTAAAACTAACATTGCAGACAAAATTAAAGTAAATTCAAATGCAAAAGTAAAAACAAGAAATAAACCTGTAGAGTAAAAACACGAAACTTGAATTGAAATTATGCTGGCAGGCTTGTTCGTAATCCAATGGTACAGCAATGGAAGGAAAAATACAATAAAAAGTGCGATAATTCCTCGATGTGATAAATTTCCGCTTTACAACTGAATTTATGCCTAAAAATACTAAATGGAATTCTGCAGCGCTTACGCACGATTTCGGGGTCTCCGGAAAGTGACCAATGAGTCCTATATATAGAGAAAATACTGATCCCAACTGCTCTGGTCGTGGCCTCTGAGTGGAGGGAAAGAAGGAGGAATGGTAACTGCTCAAAACGGTTGCAGAATTTGAAATCTGCAACTGCGCTGCCATGTCGAACGCCATTAGGTCATGGCGAACGCCACGACCTTCCTTCATTAAATTACGTGGCATGTTGATATTTGGCGAACGCCATATGGTCATGGAGAACGCCATATCAACAAATGGGCAGAAATTCTTCTTTTATGTTGCATTTTCCTATTCTTCCACTCTTTTCCGCTTCGCTCCCGATTCCGCAACAGATGAAGCTATCAACTGCAAAACACGACAAAACTAAGTAAAATGCAAACAAGATTCAATAAAAACAGAAAAATAATATGCGCAATGAGCCTAAAAATATGATATGATTTCTCGTTATCAACATGGGGTTAAACTGTGCAAAGATCAGTACCTTCAAAGACTTAGGGCAGCTTTTGTTCAGCAGTACAAGTATAATTTGGATATGGCACCTGATAGAGATCAACTCAGATCTATGTCCCAGAAAGATAAAGAAACCTTCAAGGAGTATGCTCAGAGGTGGCGTGAAATTTCCGCCCAGATTTGTCCTCCTCTCGAGGAAAAAGAAATGACAAAAATCTTCTTGAAAACCTTGAGCCCGTTCTATTATGACCGAATGGTTGCAAGTGCGCCTAGTGACTTCACTGAGATGGTGAACATGGGAGTACGCCTTGAGGAAGCAACTTGAGAAGGTCGATTGGTCAAGGACGTAGAGCCATCTAGTAGTAGAAAAAGTTACGGAAGTGCTTTCAAAAAGGAGAAAGAGCAAGATATTCGCACTATATCACAGGGTAAACAAAGACAAAGATACCAACCTCGGCAGGTGGCAAGGGTATCTTCTGTTATCAACTCAACGCCAGTTGTAACATCCCAAATTTGTAAGAATATTTATTTAATTATTTAAATATAATATTCGTGATTTTGGTGGTTTGTGTTGACGTCGGTATTTTATGGAGTTTTGGTTATTTATTTAAATAATAGTATATAATATGGAATATATTAGTATTATTATTAATTTAAATAATATTAAATGAATTAAGGGCAAGATGGAGTTTTGAGGAGGATTAGTGAGGGTGAATTGCGAAAAGCCCAATTTAGAGGCCCAAGGGTTAGGTTTAACAAAAAGGAGAATTGAGAGGAATAAGATTCATTTTTGTTAGATCGTGAAAAGAAAGAAAAGGGAAGAACTCTGAGGAAAGAGGGAAAATCTTAGGATTCGAGAATGTTTCCAAGAACTCAAGAGAGAAAGGCTTGGAATCGACAATCTAAGGTATGTGGAGTATTACCTTTCATTGTTTTCAATATAGGAATTCGATGTATTTAAAGTGGATTTTGAGGTTTATGTGATTTTGTGGGTTTATGAGTAAACTGAGGAAATTATGATGTATTAGTGAGGTTTATGTGATTTTTGTGGGTTTATGAGTAAACTGAGGAAATTATGATGTATTAGTGAGGTTTATGTGAATTTTGTGGGTTTATGAGTAAACTGAGGAAATTATGATGTATTAGTGAGGTTTATGTGATTTTGTGGGTTTATGAGTAAACTGAGGAAATTATGATGTATTAGTGAGGTTTATGTGATTTTTGTGGGTTTATGAGTAAACTGAGGAAATTATGATGTATTAGTGAGGTTTATGTGATTTTTGTGGGTTTATGAGTAAACTGAGGAAATTATGATGTATTAGTGAGGTTTATGTGATTTTTGTGGGTTTATGAGTAAACTGAGGAAATTATGATGTATTAGTGAGGTTTATGTATTTTTGTGGGTTTATGAGTAAACTGGGGAAATTATGATGTATTAGTGAGGTTTGTGTGATTTTTGTGTGTTTATGAGTAAACTGAGGAAACTATGATATTTTCGTGGGTTGATGACGAAGGTGAAGGGTTGTGAGGACTTTGGGGATATTGGGGTTTTGTGAAGGTTTATGTGATTTTAAGGTTTAGGACAGTGTAATAAATCGATCTAATAGTCGTAGATTTTGTGTCTTTGATGCCATAATGCCTTAGGGATGTTTTCGGGATGTTTTTGGGGGTAATTGGGGTTGAACCCGTAAGGTTCTGGGGTCTGATGTGCTACTGGTGCATAGTAGCGATTGCAGGAAATCGCGACCTCGCAAAGAGAACAAATCATTTGCAAAGCGAACATTCGCTCCAGATTCGCAAAGCGAACGTTCCAGCGAATGGCTGCTGTTCGCGAATTATTTTATGATTCTTGTGATGTCTTGATGTTTTGAGCTGTGACTATTTTGATGAATTACCATGAGTATATTGATGATGGTACATGACTGTTTTGAGGAATTGTTATGAGTATATTAATGATTATGAGATGTCTAAACATGATGTTTGATGATTAAATGATGATGTTAATGACCATGAGTTATATTGATGATTATGAGATGATGATACATGACTATTTTGATGTGAATTACCATGAGTTATATTGATGATTATGAGATGATGATTCATGATGTTTTGATGATTAAATGATGATATGGATTAACATGAGATCTTGATGAATGATGATGCACGCAATGACTTTTTTAATGATGATGATAATGACGTTGTGTATCATGCATTCACAGCATTTAGACTTCGGTCTATTGACGATTATAGGACTTTGGTCCAGCGGGTTAGACTTCGGTCTATTGTGGCTTCAATCCCATTGTGTGGATGTGAGGTATTTTGACGTGCTCCGGTTCTTATGTAGAATCGATCCTATTGACAGGGATCTTTGGAGGGTGATGGCCTAGTGTCCATCGACATTGACGATTTGGTACCACATGCATGAGTCTTGTTGTGCATTGTATTTATGTGGCATTTGATGTGATTTATGATGTTGTGACTTTTGATGCTTTTTGATGACCCTGATGATGTTGTATATGATAATGACACCATTTTATGCATATCCTGTTTTTATATTGATTATAATGAATTGTGATTACTCACCCTGCCTGTTTGAATGTTGCCTCCACGTGGGTAACGTACAGATGATCAGGCTTAGCTGTGGATGCCTTCGAGGACCTTTTGGAGTTTATTTTGCCTTTGGTCGATGTGGAGGGTCTTGCTCTGATATTGTAACATCGGGTTGGGTCGTTGAGTCGAACCATGTTGAGTTGTTATTTTGTTGTTATTTCTGAAGGATTATGGTTTTTATTTTTAAAACCCTTTTTATTGTTGTGGTTGTGGTGGTTCCGCTGCTAATTTGACGGTTTTTGAATATTTTGAGGAAAACCCAGTTCCGGCATATCAACCACATATTTCTCAAAATCCGCAGAATCAACAACCACAGTATCAGCAAAGGCAGCAACAGCCTCTTCAGCAGGCTCGCCCACAATACACAACAACAATCGTATTTCAAGGTCATATGGTTTCGATCCTATCCCAATGCCATATGTGGAGCTATTCCAAGTTTTTCTAGCAAAAGGACACATTCAAACCAGGACTCCTCCCGCCATTCCTAAGAATCCCCCTTATTGGTTCAAAGCTGACCAATTATGTGTTTATCATCAAGGAGCACCAGGGCATAACAACGAGAATTGTTTTAGTTTTAAACCCGATGTACAAAAACTTGTCAAAAGTGGAGTTTTATCTTTCAAAGACACTAATCCAAATGTTCAAAGTAATCCGTTATCGCAACATGAGAAAACCTCTGTCAACTTAATTGACAAAGATCTTGGCGACAGTTATCAGATTCACAATGTGCGCTTACTAGGAACAAATCTGGTGAAGATGCATTGCAGACAAAGTGGGTACGACCATATGCCACCTCATAACTATCATCGGTCTAATACTTGTTCAAAGACAACCAAGGGTGCAACATTATACAGGCAGCCCTTCAAGAACAAATGGATCTGGGTTGGATCCAAGAACATAGAATCCATGGAGTAAACCTAGTTTACAAATGTACCGGTATCATTCAAAATTTTGACATTCGCGTAATGAATGTAAATCTGGTGGCGATGTACTCCAGACAAAGTCAACATTACAATATGCCATCACATGACTACAATGCTTGCTCAATTTGTTCAAAAGATAATCAAGGATGTCCTTTTGTGCAAGAGGCTCTCCAACGTCAAATAGATCTAGGGTGGATCCAAGACTATCATGGGAGGAATGATCATCAGATCAACATGAATGATGAATGTCCAAATATAGTTCAATTCTTCGACATTCACCTAATGAACACAAGTTTGGTAGAATTACACGCCAAATAGGTTCGACTTGGCTTTTTAGCATTACACAATTATTAGGATTGTAAAGTTTGCTCTGAAAATGATCAAGGTTACGTGCTCGTTCAAAGAACTCTTCAACACTTATTAAATCACTAGTGGTTCTCCATATACCAGAACACAGAAATGTATCAAGTCAACATAGTTGATGAAGGCCCAAGCAGACACGGAAGCTGCGACATTCGCTTATTAGAAAAAGACTTGGTAAAGATACATTGCATATAAAGTGGATAAGGTCAAGTACCTTCCCACAATTATGAGCGCTGTGGGATATGCTCAGAAAATGACCAAGGATGCTACCTTGTACGAGCAGCTCTCCAGAATCAGGTAGACCGAGGAGAGATCTTACCAAATAGAATGGGAAATCACCAATCAATCAATATGGTACAAGATTTCCCAGGGCAGCACGCAGTACATGATGTCAAACACATTGAAACATCATTGGTCAAATTTCACAAAAGCTTGTGTGGACTTAACTACTTTGGTCCAGAACACCATGATCATTCAGCTCGCAGAAAATGCCACAGAAGTCGGCACGAATGCCTCCACATCCGAAATGAGATTCAAGGACTATTAGACCAAAGGACCATCACAATATTTAATGAAAGAGAATCCATTAATTACAGAATTGATGGAGATGTCTTCACCATAATTCCTCTGCTCAGTGAACCGAAACGCTTGGAGATCCCTTTCTACAGTGGAAAAATTCCTGGTATCCCCAAGCTGGAACTAATAGAGATTGTATATGACAGTCGAAAAAGTCACATAATTCCTTTGGTTATCTACTTGCCAGGTCCGGTGCCATATGAATCAGAGAAAGCCATTCCTTTAAAATATGGTGCCACCATGATGGAGTACAGAAAGGAAGTCTCGTTGCCATCCATTGTCAACATCGCTGACATAAGCCGTGTTACCCGAAGTGGTAAAATCTTCAACAGAGGAATAAAAGAGCCCACAAAATAAAAAGAACCTCAAGTTGAAACTCCTGATAAACATATTGGCCAGTCAAGTGGTACAGATCAGGTGAAAAACAACGATGAAATTCTAAAGCTAATCCAGAAGAGTGAATACAACATTGTGGATCAGTTATTGCATACTCCTTCTCGGATATCTATGTTATCCCTTCTGCTGAGTTCAGAAGCTCACAGGGAAGCTTTACAAAAGGTTTTAGAACAAGCCTTCGTCTAACAAGACGTAACGGTGGATCAATTTGATAACATTGTTTCTAACACGACTTCCTGTAACAACTTAGGTTTCACTGATGAAGAACTCCCGGAGGAAGGCAAAAATCATAACATGGCACTTAATATAACAATCAGCTGTGAGAATGATGCCCTGGCAAGCATACTGGTAGACACTGGTTCATCCCTAAATGTCATTCCAAAATCAACTCTTGAGCGGCTATCTTTTCAAGGCACCCCAGTGAGAGGAAGTGAGATCATAGTCAAAGCTTTTGACGGATCCAAGAAAACAGTTATCGGAGAAGTTGACCTTCCATAACCATTGGTCCCCACACTTTCCAAGTCACCTTCAAAGTCATGGATATTCGAGCAGCATATAGTTGTTTATTGGGACGACCTTGGATCCATGAAGCAGGAGCAGTCACCTCAACACTTCACCAAAAGTTGAAGTTTGTAAAGAACAACAAGTTGGTCACAGTATGTGGAGAACATGCTTTAATCGTCAACAATCTATCATCATTCCCCTATTTGGAACCAGAAGAAGTTGTTGGGACTTAGTTTCAGGCACTTTTTGTAAGTAACGAAGGCAATCAAGAAAAAGGAACTTCTATTTCCTCATATCAAGACGTTGTTCGAGTAGTGGACAATGGTATCACTAAAGTATGGGGACAAATCGTGAATCCTATCGATAACAGAACAAGAAAAGGTCTCGGTTTTACACCAGCATGCACCAAGACCGCAAAGAAGGACGAGGCCACTCGACCTATTCAAGATTTTTTTCACAACAAAGGTTTCCTCCATCCTACTTCCCAAGAGGTCCACCCCATCGAGGGAGATGATTTCAAAGATAATTCTTCCGATCCAGGAGAAGAATGGAAATCATACCTCAACGATGAAGGATACATATCATAAGAAGAGACATACGTGCCATGTTGCTATCCACGGTAGAAACCCCAAATACATACCAAAATCAGATGTTGAGATGATCTACGGAGATCATGGTATTGAAGGATGTCGTGCTCCTCCCAATTCATTAGAAATAGATACTTTGATGAAAGACAACTTTGACTATAACTCGGATGATCCCATGGATGATTTACCCATTTGGGAGCCTTACATGGAAGAACCAGGATATCGAAGTCAGTCCGAGAATGCATATTTTCCAGATAACTTTGAAAAGGATTCATCTGTTCCTTCAAAAGCATGGAGGCCTTACTCAGAAAATCCCGAGCATATCAAACACCGTCTCAATGAAGTCGCAAGGATTGCTGGACATTAATTTATCAACTTTACACTACCAGAAGTCAATGTCATCGAGAAAGACAATCCCTAAGAAACTTGGGATACCTTGTGACAACCAAGCGGAAAGTTTGACTTTCTAGTCAAGTATACTACTCCCAAAAGCTCTCGCATCATGATTGAAGACATTCAACCCATGGGATGGGGAGATCCTTGTGATCAAGAGGAAACATGTGAAAATGCAATTGAAGCTTTTTCTGCTAAAAATTCTACATGGGAAGAAGACTCTATTGATCTGACTCTGCCAGAAATCAGTGTCATTACTAAAGATAACCCCAAAAGGAAAATACCAGACTTTGTAATCCATAGAGGAGTTCGTCGCAATTAGATAGCTCTTGATGTCCCGAATATTGTTCACATCTCAAAGTAATTGCCTTGTCTTTATTTTGACATCTCACCTCGCCCGGGTGAAAGGATGTTTTATAAGGCATCGTTTCTTGTAAATATTTCCTCTCTGCGTCGCTCAAAACAAATGAGTTTTGTTTTATAGGGCTTGTGTTTCAAGAATCGGAAAATCATAAATAAAGATGTCATTCTGATTTTCCGCATTTATTGTTGTTTTCGCTTTTTGCTTTTTCAGAAAATGGTAATCCTAAAATAAACAAAAATAACAAAAGTTTTTCAAAATACACTACACACCACTTGTTGCATTTTTTGCTATCTTTTCTAAAAAGAATCATCAATCATATTATGCAGATAAATTGTTAAAAACCATGTTGAAACATATGATCCGATGCCTTCTCCCAACTTTGAGTTCCCGGTATTTGAAGCTGAAGAAGAAGAGGACGAGGAAATTCCAGATGAGATCTCCCGACTACTCTAACAGGAATAAAAACCCATTCAACCCCATAGAGAGCCATTGGAAACAATTAATTTGGGTTCATAAGAAGAAAGAAAAGAAGTTAAGATCGGAGCTCTGCTCAGTTCGACTGTCAGAAAAAGTCTGGTACAGCTTCTCAAAGAATTTCCCGATATGTTTGCTTGGTCCTATCAAGATATGCCAGGGCTGAATACCAATATTGTAGAGCATCATTTGCCATTAAAGCCAGAATGTCCACCAGTCAAACAAAAATTGAGAAGGACTCATCCAGATATGGCCATCAAGATCAAAGAAGAAGTCCAAAAGTCGATCGATGCAGGCTTCCTTGCCACTTCAAAATATCCTCATTGGCTAGCCAACATAGTGCCAATTCCCAAGAAGGACGGAAAAGTCAGAATGTGTGTAGATTACAGGGATTTAAACAAAGCAAGTCCAAAGGATGAATTCCCCCTACCACACATTGACATGTTAGTGGATAGCACTGCAAAATTCAAAGTATTTTCCTTCATGGACGGATTTTCAGGCTATAATCAAATTAAAATGGCACCAAAAGACATGGAAAAAACCTCATTCATTACACCATGGGGAACCTTTTGCTATAAAGTAATGCCGTTTGGATTAAACAATGCAGGCGCAACTTATCAAAGGGCAATGACAACTCTATTTCATAACATGATGCATAAAGAAATTGAAGTGTATATGGACGACATGATTTCCAAGTCTGAGATAGAAGAAGAACACGTGGAGGATTTGTCAAAAATATTCAAGCATCTGAGAAAATACAAACTCTGTTTGAATCCCAACAAATGTACATTTGGTGTTCGCTCAGGAAATCTTTTAGGATTCATCGTTAGTCAGAAAGGAATTGAAGTTGATCCTAACAAAGTCAAGGCCATTCAAGAAATGCCTTCACCCAGAACAGAAAAGCAAGTAAGAGGATTTTTAGGACGTCTAAATTGTAACACCCTAAATTCCCCGTGTACTTTAATTAAATAATCAGAGTAAAACAATACGAAACAGAAATAAAGGATGCTACTTCCAACTTATCATTTGCCCATAAATAGACATGTAACATATAAATGACATTTTCAAAAAAATAACACAAATTTAATCCAACAAAGTAACCTTTATTACGCAGCGGAAAATTGTTCATTCCAATCAACAAAATATAACGATTCAATTAACTAAAGAAACTAGTTTTCATGTCAGAAAAACAACTAATAATTCTTCAACAAATAAAATCATATGAAAGCGTTCCCAACTCCCAATGTTACATATCAGAGCAGACGCCACTAAAGTGAAGCACCTCGTCTTCACCGACCACGACTTCCAAACTACTCCTGATTATCTACACGTTACCCACGTGGAGGTAACATTCAAATAGAAGGGGTGAGATTCTTAAATCAACAAAAGAAGAAGATGATATAAATGTAAAAGTATAAATCATCAAGTAATTCACCCATATCACAACTGTCAACAAGCATCACACTCTTCAACACACACACAGATAACCAAACAATTCATAATGCAACACAACCAATCTAAAATGCAATGAGATGCCAACTAGACTCAATGCATGTGGTACCAATTCGATCCCTGTTTCATGATCATAATTCCCGTCGGAATTTCATAATAGTCGCTCACACCCCACATGGGCACAAGAGATTCGTGATCGCTCACACCCCACATGGGCACACGATCACCCGTAATCGCTCACACCCCACACGGGCACACGATTACCTCAACAACAACAACGACATCGATACGATTCCATTTTAAATAATTTGGATAAGACGCTCACACCCCACATGGGCACACGTCATCCCTCAACTCATGCAACATGCTATCCACCTTCAATGACAACATGCAACAACGAAGCAAATGCACAATACTAGCATATCACCAATACATTACCTCATGATTGTCCAACATACATTATACACCTGTTCAAACATTGCAAACATTGCAATCCACAACAACAACACGCATCGCATCACCGATTTTCGCATTCCATGGTTCAACACATCAAAACACAAAATGAAAACACACCCTGCACGTGGAATAGTTGGAATTCTGTCATTGAAAATAATTTTAGCAGAAAGTACATAAAATCAGCTTTCCAACGATTCGAACGGCGAATGAAACGGACTTACGGATCAAAAGTTATGAAGAAAACAAAATTTGACATTTTGGAAAAATTGTGCAACACACGGGTCCGTACAGGTCGACTCATGAGTCGACTCATACGGCGCAAAAACATAAAAATTTTCTGTTTTTCATCGTTAAATGCCTTCCGGACCTCCGATTTCGATTCCGTAAAAAGGTCCGGTCTCAGAATTCAACATACTACGATATTTTCAAATTAAAACGCCATCCAACACATTTACAAAAATTAACACCATTGTTATCAAAAGTGGAAAAAGTTAGGTTTTCAATCACCTAATCAAACACATATCGAAACATACCGACAAGTATTCCCGATTAAATCCCATCAAAACCCCAAACTACCTATCAACAAACATTCAACATTCACATGAATTCAACCTAACGACTTTCTACCCAAATACATATATCATCAACCCCTTAAGAGATTAAAGAATTCCCACCCTTACCTTGTATTGATGAACTTCCTTCTTCTCCAATGGATTCACTCCTTCACCTTGCCCTAGCCTCTTTTCACCTTTTCTCCCTTGGCTCTCACTTTTACGTAGAATGAAAAAATAACTTCCTTATTCTCTAACTCTTTACATAACCCCCAACTCTGATTTACCCTATTTGCCCTCACTCAACTTCGTACAATTACCACAATGCCCTTCCACTCACTACACATCTAATTACTTCTATTTATTTATCCCATTATATTATTAATATTTTTGATCTAATCTTACTAAATAATAATAATAATAATAATAATAATAATAATAATAATAATAATTTTCGTCACCCATATACTTCTACTAATGTCCATTTTACACTATGGTTAGCAAATATTAATTAATTAAAATAGGTTAATTAATCTTACTCTCCGCACCACCGATTTCTACGCTTTTAGTCGTACACCCCTACTACCCCCAAGACTTATCTCTTAAGGCCACTACCCCTTACCACGGTTACATGAAATATAACGAATACAACAAAACACACAATCAATTGCAACAATTCACAATTATTCGCAAATAAAAATAAAAAGGAAAATGGGGCGTTACAACTCTCCCCCACTTAGAATATTTTCGTCCTTGAAAATTTACCTGATGCGAACTACCCCGAATACATCCTCGCATCCAAATAGCCAACTCTCATGCCATGAAAGGCAACACCACGAATAACACAAAGCACAATACAACTTACCAACGACAACAACAACAAGAAGATGCAATGCTCACGCAATGCACTCGACGACCAACTCAAGACGCAAAGAATAACCAAGTTATGAACACACTGGTTCACTCTAGAACTGGAACATAACACGATCGTTATCATCACCATAGGTACCCAGGTAACAACAAAGATAAGAACATAAAGTTCCATAACACACATCGTCTTAACCACATCAATATAACCCTATTACTGACATCGTTGTCACATTACACTGATGCAACAGTGCTACAATCCACCAATTAAACATGTAAACTAATACATCCCTCTATATAGTAATACATGAACAATATTTAGACCTTTCACCTATCACTTCTATCCTGCAATGTCCAATGGTTTGCATCAGCCTTGCAGGCTCTATCGTTCAACCCTTGCGCTCTTACAAGTCACACACACTCATGTAAGAACGCGCTACACCATGCTTCAGCTGCGCACTCTGATTACTCACAACTATCGAATCTACCGAGTTCACATCCAACTTCTGACTCTCTTGAACAATCACCAGAAAATCGTTGTTCACTTTTAATATGCCCAACCTCACACTCCACTGCGTTTTCTCTCACACCAGACACCAATCTCTGAATTGCTAACTCAATTCTAATTCTCTGACCATCGAACCAGACATATGAAAAGACTTTCGACTTAACTCATCAAGAATTCCAACCATCCTTGTAGTCTTATACTACATTCCTTCCGACCCAACAGGTATTCTACACTCATGTGATTACTAAACACTTTGAACCTAGATCCATAAAAATAATACCTCTAGATGTTCAACACAAATACCACTGCAGCCAATTCCAAATCTTGAACAGGATAGATACTTTTATGACTCCTCATTGGTCGTAAAGCATAAGTTGCGACTTTACCCTCTTGTATTAACACACTGTCTAAACTCATCTTAAACACATCCTAATACCCCACAAGAGGTTCATTAAGATCAGGCAGAATCAAAACTGGAGCCGTAGTCAACTTCTACTTCAGCTCTCTATAACTTTCCTCACCACAAACATCCCCAAACAACCGACTTACCCTTCGCAAGTCAACTGAGATATCGGAAATGCTAACTTGGAAAATCCTTCCATAACCTGTGGTAATAACCAACTAAGTTTAAAAATATTATAATCTCCTTAACCCACTTTGGGGCTTTCTCATTGTAGAACTACATCTACTTCTGATGGATCCACAATAATACCCTCGTCTAAATTAACATAGCCAAGCAAACTCACCTCTACTAACCAAAAGTCACACTTTGATAACTTAGCATATAACTTTATCTCTTTCAATACTTGTAACTCAATTCTCAAATACTCTACACGTTCTTTTTCTGATTTTATAATAGATCAGAACATCCACAACGAACACCACTTCGAACTTATCCAAATAAGTATGGAAGATACGATTCATACTCTCTACATACACTTTAAGGCATACTAGCCACTACCATCCTCTACCCGACATCCTTGGTCAAATCATGGTCTCACATTCCCATTTACTTCCTCCTTGGATTATCTTTCCAATGCTTCAAGTCTCATGTCAATCGGATTCTCAATTTATCACAAATCAAACTCAAGCTATCCATAACACAATTGTGAGTTTCTATACTACTCACCGATCAACACGCAACCTCATGCTACCATCCTTTTCTTTACCAATAATAATGAAGCTCCCCAAGGTGACACCCTTGGCATATCACTAGTCAGCACATTATTCTCTACTCCTGATAAGTAACTATCAACAACATCTGATTGACATACAAAAGCCTCAAATCGGCCTCATCTTCAGATATAGGAATCTGCATCAACTAATCAAAACAATCCATAAGCACTTGGCTTAACTCCAAACAATTCACTGTACATACCATCCTATCTGGCAAGACATGTCTATTCCATCCAACATGATCCCGTCTACTATCAACAAGAGATTAAGGGTGATCAGTTCCTCAATTTGTCAATAGGTAGCCGGTAACCACATCGGTAGCATAAATCATCATTACCTAACTACAATAGGGACCTTACTTTGTGCCCAAAGTTACCTAAGCATAATGTTCAACAATCTCTCTAAGGCTTACAACGTTTTCTTAATTTCCTTCTTTTCAACCTCGTCAAGGATACATAACCGCCCAAAGTACATTACATATTCTCCTATACACACTCGTAGCACAACACAATTGTTAAATATTCTCCCGATACCGAAAATGCTACTACACCAAGTACAATTCAAATCGGTCCGCTCCAAATGAAACATTTATCCAAGTTGAGAACTTTAACAACACTAATAAATCCTTCGTATTTCCTTTAATTTCATAATCTCGATGATCCATATAGTTTCACATTTAGGTCTCATTCTAATCACAATCTCAACAGTACCATCTCATCATCTGGTTGGTGATAGAAACTGTCCAAAACCTTCTCGACACATATCGGCATCATGTCATCAATGACACACAATCCACTTTACTTTTTAACCTTCTCCCTTCCTCAATAATCTTTCCACTCTAATCATTCTCAATTGGCATACGCCGCACCTCCATGTGCTTCTCCAATACCCTCACCTCTGTCCTATTACTAAACATTTTATACCTAACCTCATCTTACCCATTTTCAGCAAGACTCGCTCAACTTCAAACATGATTATCTCCTTCAATACAGACTTTCTTGATACAAAATTATATGCCAAAATGAAGGGAATTTCCTGTAGATTCCAGAAATTCAAGAATCGCTTAAATCCGAGTTACGAGTAAAAAGTTATCACCTGTGTAATGGAGGCTGGTCAAGAAATCCCGTATACATGCCTTCTCCAAAATCAGCTTCAGACCTAAATCTTCAAATGCATTTTTCTCTTTTGTCAAAAACATGTAGAAGACAAAGTTTGTATGAAAATTGTAGGGAATTTCACAAGCTTTCCAAAAAGTCCAGAATCGCTCCCATCGGAGTTACCAGCGAAAAGTTATCACCTGTTTTGTGAAGACTGTTCCATAAGTGCGAAAATGAAGATTGGAAATGGTGAACACGAGTTCCACCCTTTTCTCTTACTTCTAAGATCCCCCAACTATCCCCACTCTTTACCCAAATCTGAATGTAATCCGACCTCAATTCAATTATATTGAAGACGCACTAGCATAAAAGTTGGTCCATACAATCATCAATCCCGTTGAAGTGGATATTTATTCTCAATCCTTACCTTAGACAACTGTCGGTAATCCACACACAATCTCATACTACCTTCTTTCTTCTTAACTCATAACACCAGAGCTACACTTGTCTCAACAAGACACTACACCACTCATCTAAATGATTGGTAAACACATGGTTTAACTCCATCAATTCATCCCAACAATAACATCATCTTGTTTCGACTAAAGATAACCTGTGTCCATCCTTAGGAAATACGTCAGGATACTCCACACATCACCGACCCATCTCTAGCCACAACATTGCCTCCCCCCTCATAAGGAAGCGAACAACGAGAACACCTGACCGTCTTCCCTCAAGGATCACACCATTCTCAAACAGTTGGATGATCCAACACTGCACTCCCTCATGTAGCAACATGATATCCAATTTCTCAACAACTGGAATATCCAAGAGAAACAGACACTTCTCCCCCACTTGTTTCATTCCCAACCTGCAAAAGGAAAACAAAACAAGCACCGACAGTGTTTTAATACACATGTCGCATACTAGGGAACAACATAATTAGACAATCTGGCCGGACGGACCGACCTGCTCTGATACGACTATTGTAACACCCTACATTCCCCGCGTACGTTAATTAAATAATCAGAGTAAAACAATACGAAACAGAAATAAAGGATGCTACTTCCAACTTATCATTTGCCCATAAATAGACATGTAACATATAAAAGAAATTTTCGGAAAAATAACACAAATTTAATCCAACAAAATAACCTTTATTACGCAGTGGAAAATTGTTCATTCCAATCAACAAAATATAACGATATCAATTAACTAAAGAAACTAGTTTTCATGTCAGAAAAATAACTAATAATTCTTCAACAAATAAAATCATTTAAAAGCGTTCCCAACTCCCAATGTTACATATCAGAGCAGACGCCACTAAAGTGAAGCACCTCGTCTTCACCGACCACGACTTCCAAACTACTTCCGATTATCTGCACGTTACCCACGTGGAGGTAACATTCAAACAGAAGGGGTAAGATTCTCAAATCAACAAAAGAAGAAGATGATATAAATATAAAAGTATAAATCATCAAGTAATTCACCCATATCTGAACTGTCAACAAGCATCACACTCTTCAACACACACACAGATAACCAAGCAATTCATAATGCAACACAACCAATATAAAATGCAATGAGACGCCAACTAGACTCAATGCATGTGGTACCAATTTGATCCCTATTTCATGATCATAATTCCCGTCAGAATTTCATAATAGTCGCTCACTCCCCACATGGGGACATGACATTCGTGATCGCTCACACCCCACATGGGCACACGATCACCTGTAATCGCTCATACCCCACACGGGCACACGATTACCTCAACAACAACAACAAAATCGATACGATTCAATTTTAAAGAATTCGGATAAGATGCTCACACCCCACATGGGCACACGTCATCCCTCAACTCATGCAACATGCTATGCACCTTCAACGACAACATGCAACAACGAAACAAATGCATAATTCTAGCATATCACCAATACATTACCTCACGACTGTCTAACATACATTATACACCTATTCAAACATTACAAACATTACAATCCACAACAACAACACGCATCGCACCACCGATTTACGCATTCCATGGTTCAACACATCAAAACAAAAAATGAAAACACACCCCGCACGTTGAATAGTTAGAATTCCGTCATTGAAAATATTTTTGCAGAAAGTACATAAAATCAGCTTTCCAACGATTCAAACAGCGAACGAAACGGACTTACGGATCAAAAATTATGAAGAAAACAAAATTTGACATTTTGGAAAAATTGTGCAACACACGGGTCCGTACAGGTCGACTCATGAGTCGACTCATACTGCGCAAAAACATAAAATTTTTATGTTTTTCATCGTTAAATACCTTTCGGACCTCCGATTTCGATTCCGTAAAAAGGTCCGGTCTCAGAATTCCACATACTACGATATTTTCACAATTAAAACGTCATCCAACACATTTACAAAAATTAACACCATTGTTATCAAAAGTGGAAAAAGTTAGGTTTTCAATCACCTAATCAAACACATATCGAAACATACTGACAAGTATTCCCGATTAAATCCCATTAAAACCCCAAACTACCTATCAACAAACATTTAACATTCACATGAATTCAACCTAACGACTTTCTACCCAAATACATACATCATCAACACCTTAAGAGATTAAAGAATTCCCACCCTTACCTTGTATTGATGAGCTTCCTTCTTCTCCAATGGATTCACTCCTTCACCTTGCCCAAGCCTCTTTTCACCTTTTCTCCCTTGGCTCTCACTTTTACGTAGAATGAAAAAATAACTTCCTTATTCTCTAACTCTTTACATAACCCCCAACTCTGATTTACCCTATTTGCCCTCACTCAACTTCGTACAATTACCACAATGCCCTTCCACTCACTACACACCTAATTACTTCTATTTATTTATCCCATTATATTATTAATATTTTTGATCTAATCTTACTAAATAATAATAATAATAATAATAATTCTCGTCACCCATATACTTCTACTAATGTCCATTTTACACTATGGTTAGCAAATATTAATTAATTAAAATAGGTTAATTAATCTTACTCTCCGCACCACCAATTTCTACGCTTTTAGTCATACATCCCTACTACCCCCCAAGACTTATCTCTTAAGGCCACTACCCCTTACCACGGTTACACGAAATATAACGAATACAACAAAACACACCATCAATCACAACAATTCACAATTATTCGCAAATAAAAATAAAAAGGAAAATGGGGAGTTACATCTCAAGATTCATATTTCTCATGACAGCGACATGCGCACCAATTTTCAAGCTCCTCCGAAAGGACCAAGGATGTGTATGGACAAAATATTGCCAGAAGGCTTTTGAAAGTATCAAAGAATACTTGTTGAACCAGCCTATTTTGTCTCCTCCGGTAGAGGGAAGACCCCTGATCATTTACTTAACAGACCTAGAAGATTCCATGGGCAGTGTGTTGGGTCAACAAGACGAAACAAGAAGAAAAGAATACACCATTTACTACTTGAGCAAGAAATTCACGGACTGTGAAACTCGATACACTATGCTCGAGAAAACCTGTTGCACTTTAGCTTGGGCTGCTAAACGTCTTTGCCAATACATGATTTGTCATACCACTTGGTTAATCTCCTAAATGGATTTGATCAAGTATGTCTTCGAGAAGCCTACTCTAACTGGATGGATTGCCCGCTGGCAGATGTTACTATCAGAATCCGACATCGAGTATCATGCTCAGAAAGCTGTCAAAGGAAGTATTCTAGCTGATCATCTGGCTCACCAACCAATTGACGATGATGAATCAATCAGATTTGACTTCCCATACGAGGATGTGATGTACCTAAAGATGAAAGACTGCGATGAACCACTACCAGACAAAGGGCCAGAGCCAGGATCCCAATGGGGATTAATATTCAACGGAGCTGTCAACACTTATGGAAACGGAATTGGGGCAACCATTGTTACACCTCCAGATTGGCATTCAAATGTACAAACAATAAGGCCGAATATGAAGCTTGCATCATGGGTCTCGAAGAAGCAATCGAATTAAGGATAAAGAACTTGGACGTGTATGGAGACTCAGCCTTGGTTATAAATTAGATCAAAGGAGAGTGGGACACACGCCAGACTGTATTAATTCCTTACAAAGACTACACAAGAAGATTGTTACCTTTCTTCAACAAGATTGATTTTCATCACATTCCTTGCGAAGAAAACAACATGGCTGACGCACTGGCTACTCTATCCTCTATGATTAGTATGAATCGATGGAACGACGTACCCAAGATTGACATAATGCACCTTGACAGGCCCACTTACATATTTGCAGTCAAAGCAGTCATCGACGACAAGCCTTGGTATTACGACATCAAGCTTTTCCTTCAAAGACAAGAATACCCGCCTGGGGCATCAAGGAAAGATAGGAAGACCCTCAGAAGACTGGTTAGCAACTTTTTCCTGAAACAATGATGTACCCTACAAAAGAAATTTTGACATGGTTTTACTCAGATGCATGGACAGACACGAAGCCAACATGCTAATGACAGAGATTCACGAAGGATCCTTTGGCACTCATGCTAATGGACATACAATGTCTAGAAAAATTCTAAGAGCATGATATTATTGGCTGACAATGGAATCCGATTGCTACAAATACATGAGGAAGTGTCACAAATGTCAAATTTATGCTGACAAGATTCATGTCCCTCCGACTCTTCTCAAAATTCTCTCTTCCCCATAGCCTTTTTCAATATGGGGAATCGACATGATTGGCATGATTGAAACCAAAGCCTCAAATGGAAATCGCTTCATCTTGGTTGCCATTGATTATTTCACCAAATGGGCCGAAGTGGTATCATACGCCAATGTAACCAGACAAGTGGTCGTCCGATTTATCAAAAACAACCTCATCTGCCGTTATGGTGTTCCCAGCCAGATCATTACTGATAATGGATCAATCCTGAACAACAAGATGATGAAAGAATTATGTGCTGAATTCAAGATTAAACACCATAACTCGTCTCCCTACCGGCCTAAGATGAATGGAGCAGTGGCAGCAGCTAACAAAAATATTAAGAAAATCATTCAGAAGATGGTCGTGACTTACAAGGATTGGCATGAAATGCTCCCATTTACTCTTCACGGTTATTACACATCTGTTCGTACTTCTACAGGGACAACCCCTTTCTCTCTAGTATATGGTATGGAAGCAGTACTCCCTATAGAGGTTGAGATCCCGTCAATAAGAGTCTTGATGGAAGCCAAGCTAACAGAAGTTGAATGGTGTCAAAGAAGATTCGATGAACTCAATCTAATCGAAGAAAAGAGGATGACGGCTTTATACCTTGGTCAGTTATATCAACGAAGGATGAAGAAAGCTTTTGACAAAAAGGTTTGACCTCGGGTATTCAGAGACGGCGACCACGTACTCAAAAAGATCCAATCTTTCTTCACCGACTCAAGGGGCAATAGGACTCCAAATTATAATGGCTCATATGTTGTTAAGAAAGACTTCTTGGGTGGTGCTTTAAAACTCATAACTATGGATGATGAGGAATTCACTCTACCTACAAATGTCGATGCAGTCAAGAAATACTTTTCCTAAAAAAATAGCTCGCTATGTTGAAAACCCGAGAGGGCGACTTAGGAAAAAAAAGCGTCTCGGTGGATTGAAAAACTGAAAGGGCGGTCCAGGCAAAAATTAGAGACATAAACAGAAAATAATCATCCTGATAGATTGAAAAACCGAAAAGGAAATCTAGGCAAAAGTTAGGGATTTATGGCAAGTAACTGCATCCAAAAAGATTGGATCATCTCAGGGAACGTCATCTATCAAAGAATTTTCAAACAAGTCACTTTCAACGGAAGTTCAAGAATACTGGGAATTCAAAGTTGTTGGAAGGATAATGGTCATTATGTTTAAATATAGCCCTTTTCCTTTAAATTACCATTTTTCTAACTTTGTAATGCTCCATGGAATCACGCATTTGGCTGATTACCATCCTATTAATGAAAATTTGAGCCACTGTTCCTTTTGGTTGCAATTCTCACTTTTATTCTGCCTTGCAAAATGACATCTTTTATTTTGACTTTCATTCTTGAAACAAAAAAAAATGAATTTACTTTTGCTTTTAAAATAAAGATGGCAATTTCCTTTGGTTTATGAACATAATAAGGAATAACAACAGCTTCTCCAAGAGTGAATAAAACCTCGAAATGCAAAATCAAATGCTTTTGCGATCAATCCCGCAAATATCCCCGAGTGGCAGATCGTTACCTCAAATAGATAAGAGTTGGCATCCTACTCATCCCCAGAATGGTCGAGTGTTTGGTTTTGTTCATCACCAATTTATGTGTTGTGTCTGTTTTGTCAGCATAAGCATAACATTCATTCATACTGTTGACACTGGATTTCGACTGATGTGGGTATCCGAAGATTCTAGGGCGTGTCGGCGCAAAGAGGCACGTCAAGGTGTCGAGTCGACACCAACAAAAAGGCACATCGAAGAAATGGCGACAGGCTTTGGCGTCGGAGGGAAATGAGGCGACAAGCTGATTTCAACTTCAAAGGACAAATGCTTAGGCGGGAAAAGTTTGAAACTTCCACGACTATGGGAAGTTGAAAAGAAAGTGGGGTGCCACGTGTCAGCTTCAGAAGGCATTTGGGCAGACAAACAGTTACATTTTTAGGCCTATATAAAGCACTGTAATTTTCATTTTTAGGGTCGCATTTTTTCACATTGTAAGGGGGAAATACTCAAAGTATCAAGCTTAGAGAGAAACGAGTTCACTCCCGCAAACAAATGTACACTTGCGTCCAAATTCTACTTAATGCTATTTACTTCCAGTATTTAATTTAAGACATTGTTTTTCCTTGTTTTACTCAGCCTTTCCTTTATTTCTTTATTTTGCGCCAAACTCGTTGATCGTTAAAAAACTCTTCGCGTCACCAAGGTCACCTCAGCGTGACGCCTCTCACTAAAAAACCAAGAAACTAAAACGCACCATAAACATACGCTTCCAATTCTCTGTTCTGGGATTTGTGTGGCCGATCCCGCGAGCGAACCTGCGACAGAAGACCAGCGGTTGTTTGCGCCGGTGAACAAAGTGGCACACCCGGTGGGACCGTGTGAATTGAGTATATGTTTTTGCGTAGTGGTAAGATGGTAACACCACGACCGAACGAAGAACCATATCCAGCGGAAACTACGGTGCGAACACAGACAACTGATGTTGGCTCTGGTACCATATCAGTAGTGTCTACCTCTCCTAGCGGACCAATTGTAACGCCGCATCGAAACGACCCGAGATCGACAATGGCAGGGACTACGGGGCAATATATGCCTAGTATCACCATGCCTATACCTAGATCGTATGGAATGCCGCCAGAGTTCATGTCAAGTTTGCATTCTAGAGGCCATTTATTTGGGGAAAGTCCGTCCCCAGTATTTTTGACTTATCAAGGGACAGGACACATGTCAAACCAGATAATTCGACCCCCAGGATTCAACCTTGTCTCTCAATCTATACCGACCTTTACCTCTAGTTCCGTCGCGGTCATGAGGTAACAGATGGATGAGAGTAATCATGAGATGGTCCACATGTTGACCCAACAAATGGGTACAATATTAAGACCACTGATACAAGAGTCAGCCCAGAGTTACCAATAATTGGCGACACTGATGACACGAATTGGTGACTTCTTAGGGGCCCCTAGGGCTCAGGGTCGACAGACCCTACCACCTTGACCAGAGACACCTCGTCATCAGGATGAAGTCTTTGACAAAACCATAGAACAACCTCGTGAGTTCGAGGAGATCCCTAGGAGAGTTCAAAGGCCTCCTGTGATTGTCCAAAGGAACCAAGATCCAGATTTTGTTGTCCAGCAGGTTCGACAGGACGCCTTGGCTGGAGAACATAACTTGGAGGCCGTAGTCGAACGTATCATGGTCCGTAATGGGGCGACCCCAGGCCTTCGACGACCGACATATACATCCCCATTACCTGATTTTGTATTACAAACAGAATTGCCCAGGGGATGGAAAGTGCCTAAGTTCACCAAGTTCGCTGGGGAAACGGAAGAGTCCACGGTCGAACACGTCGCTAGGTATCAAACCGAAGCAGGTGACATAGCAAACAATGAGGACTTAAAAATGAAATATTTCCCAAGTTACCTCACGAAGAATGCGTTCACATGGTTTACCACGTTGCCCCCTCAGTCCATTCACACATGGGCACAATTGGAGAGACTGTTTCACGAACAATTTTATATGGGACAGTCGAAAATAAATTTGAAAGAGTTGGCAAGCGTCAAACGAAAGGCCACGGAGTCAGTAGACCAGTACTTGAATAGGTTTAGACTTTTGAAAGCACGGTGCTTTACTCAAGTCCCTGAACACGAATTAGTCGAAATGGCTGCTGGCGGCTTGGACTATTCGATCAGGAAGAAGTTGGACACGCAGTATCTTAGAGATATGGTGCAACTGGCCGACCGAGTTCGCCAGGTCAAACGACTGAAAGCTGAAAAGGCCCAGTCTAACAGATATCGTAAAAAAGAAAAAGTATCTTATGTGGCTGCTGACGAGTATTCGTCCGACGACGAAGAATCCGTCGACGAAAGTGAGATCCATGTGGCTGAACTTAAGCCAGGACCTCCCTATACGTGCAAACTGTTGAAACCATCGAACGGGAAAAATCCCACCGAAACTAACAAGACGGATAAATACGTCGCCAAAACTTATACTTTTGACGTTTCCAAATGTGATGAAATATTTGATTTACTGGTTAAAGATGGTCAAATAATTATTCCTTCTGGTTTGAAAGATCCCCCTCTAGAACAAAAGAAAAAGAGGGGGTTTTGTAAGTTTCATAATTTCCTTGGTCATAAAACAGCTCAATGTGTTCTTTTCAGGGATTTGGTGCAGAAGGCTTTGAAGGAGGGTCGACTCCAATTTGGCGAGAAGCCGAAGATGCAGGTTGACACCGACCCACTGAAGGTTGAAAAGGCTTTGTATACAGAGGTGTACGAATGTTTGATGGTCGAAGCTACTGAGGGCCTCGACAAGCCACCAATGGCTGAAGTGGTAGAATGCATGATGGTCGAAACTACTGAAGGTTCCGACAAGAGAGCAGAGGACAAACTTGAAGTAGTGTACCCCCAGGCTGGTGAAAGTTTGGAGGATTTTCAGGAAAAGTGCAGGATAAGCGGCTCGAAAGCCGCACTATGCCCCATATGCAATGTTGTGTTCGATGAGAAAGCTGCTGAGAGGTATGAGGCAAGCAAGAGAGAAGTGCTGCCAGAGAACAAGCCACCTGTCCCAAGGTTTGTGTTTGATGGGAGCGGGGCTCCTCGTCGGAATGAGGAATACAGAAAGCTATTCCAAGGGGCAAGGCCTAAAACTTTCGTGTCTCCATCAGACTCCCCATAGGAAAGATGGATGGCACCAGTGAATCAGAAAGGGTGCAAAAGACCAAAGTGGAAAGCCCTTGATTTGGAAAAGGAGGCAAATGTCGCCAATAAAGGGGTCGAACAAGCAGGATATAGGGTGTCCCCCAACTTAAATGGAAAAAACCCTATGACTAGGATCCAGTTGAGGCGCTATCAGCGCAGTAAGAAAGCCGAAAGAGAGGCTACGACGTCAAAAGTGAAGTCTATTAAAACATCTGGACAGAAGCACCAATACCCAAGAGAAAGATGGGTAGAAAAGAACAAGGTGGCGACGAACCAGACCATGGCAGTAACTGTGAACACTTCAGGAGAAAAGGAGGTGGTATCGACCCAGAACTCAAAGTGTACTTCGCTGATGGAGAGCAAGAAAGAGCCAGAGTATACTCCTCAGTCAGATGAAGAAGAGCCAAAATACTCCCCTCAGTCCGACGAAGAGTATGACCTATCACCTGAAGGAGATTTTGATGAAGACATGTAGGACGACACCAATGACGACACCTATGGCGAAGATTTCGTGGTAAACTGTGGTATCGTGTCGGTTCTACCAGCTGAGTATGATGTGGTGTCTGAGATCTCTGAGACTGAAGAAGACTTCGTCACTGGTGAAAATGCGGATGACAAGCCACTATGCTATTATGTGATGAACAGTGGCGTAGTCGAAGAACAAACGGCTATGTTTGAGTGTCCTAGCCCTGGGATGATGTATCATCTAAAGCCGTTATTCATAAAGGCGAAGATTGATGGAGTGTCTGTCAACAAAGTGTTTGTAGATGGTGAAGCGACTGTGAACCTGATGCCTCACAGTCTGTTTAAGAAAATTGGAAAGGCGGAGGCTGACCTCCGACAGCACAACATGGTTTTGTCCAACTACGAAGGCAAGACCAGTAACATCCTGGGGGTTGTCCAAGTGGAGTTGGCAGTAGGTACAACCAACAGGCTGACGCTTTTCATGGTCATCAAATCGAAAGAAAACTTCAATCTGTTGTTGGGACGTGAGTGGATCCATGGAATTGGGGCAGTGCCATCAACAATGCACCAGAGATTGATCATTTAGAGGAAGGATGGCATCGTCGAAAATATCGAGGCAGATCAAAGCTACTACAAAGTCGACGAAGCCAAGGGTACCAAGAAGTCTTTTGACCAGCACTTAGCAAATGTGGCTCCTTGTGATGACGGATCAGGGTCTTACACCTCCGTCGACACGGGTCGTGTCCTGAACCTAGACCCCGACTATGGGTTCATCTGGGACGCTGCCGACGAAGGTATGGAGTCAATGGAAACGCCACCAATGGGGTGGTCCACTACTGGTGAAAATGACTGCTGAGTCAGAAAGCATGACTCAGATTTCGGCCTATCTGGCCGAAAATAGAAAGATGTCGGCACTCGAAAAGGACGAGACTCTCCAAATAACTAAGGGGGCCGACCATGACGAAAAAGCCAATGGCTCACAAGGCCAAAGGGAAGCTGTAGAAAATCAAAGGCTTGATGGTATTTACGATGACGAGCCTTTAGGGTTCGAAAAAGGCCCAGATCATGAACTACAGAGAAGTCAAACCCAGGACCCACTTGAGGAAGTCGACTTGGGGGATGGAACAACCAAAAGGCCCAACTACGTGAGTGCCAAGGTAGGACCGACAATGAAAGCCAAATTGGTTAAAGTGTTGAAAGAATACAAGGACTGTTTTTCCTGGGATTATGGCGAAATGCCTGGTTTGAGTCGGAGTGTAGTTGAGCATTGCCTCCCAATCCAACCAGGTAAAAGGCCAGTAAAGCAGCACCCTCGGTGTTTCGCCCCAGAAGTGACATCGAAGATCAAGCAGGAAATTGAAAGATTGCTCAAAAGTCGGTTCATCAGAACTGCAAGGTATGTAGAATGGATAGCAAACATAGTTCCCGTTATTAAGAAAAATGGGACCCTTCGAGTGTGCATTGACTTTAGGGATTTGAACAACGCTACTCCTAAAGATGAATATTCGATGCCCGTGGCAGAGATGCTAGTCGACTCAACTGCGGGGTTTGAGTATTTGAGCATGCTCGACGGCTATTCCGGTTACAATCAAATTCTCATAGCCGAAGAAGATGTCCCCAAAACCGCATTTCGATGCCCTGGAGCTTTGGGGACATATGAATGGGTTGTGATGCCTTTTGGGTTGAAGAACGCTGGGGCAACCTACCAAAGGGCTATGAATGCTATATTCCATGATTTTATTGAGAATTTTATGCAGGTATACATTGATGACATAGTCATAAAATCGTCATCAGAGGATGGTCATCTCGACCACCTCCGACGCTCATTTGAGCGAATGAGAAAATATGGATTAAAAATGAATCCACTAAAATGTGCCTTTGGTATTCGTGTAGGGGATTTCCTGGGATTCGTAGTCCATAAGCGAGGCATCGAGATCAACCAGAACAAAACAAAGGCAATCTTGGATCTCAAGCCTCCAACAACAAAGAAGCAGCTCCAGTCTTTGTTGGGGAAGATAAATTTCTTGAGAAGGTTCATCTCAAACCTAAGTGGCAAGATGAAAGTGTTTTCACCACTGCTCAAGACCAAGAAGGAAAGTGAGTTCCGCTGGGGGCAAGAGCAACAAGAGGCTTTCGACGCAATCAAAGAATACCTTACGAAGCCTCCAATCCTATTACTACCTAGTATAAATAAAAGCATGAAGTTGTACATTGCAGCGTCGGATACGACCATAGGCAGTATGTTAGCATAAGAGGATAATGGTGGCGTCGAAAGGCCCATCTATTACCTTAGTAGGATATTGATAGATACTGAGACTAGGTACACTATGATTGAAAAGCTATGCCTATGTTTGTACTTCTCATGTATGAAATTGAAACAATATATCAAACCTGTTAATGTTTATGTTTCGTCGCATTTTGATGTCGTTAAGCATATGTTGTCCAAACCTATTTTGCATAGTCGAATTGGGAATGGGTACTAGCGTTAACTGAATTCTCCCTGACATATGTCCCTTTGAGGGCGATGAAGGGTCAAATAGTGGCAGACTTCATTGTCGACCACGCTATAGTCGAAACGTCGATACATAGCATCGACGTCGCCCCGTGGAAATTGTACTTTGACGGGTCGAGCCATAAAAACGGGGCGGGTGTTGGAATCCTAATAATATCCCCACAAGGAATCCCAACTACTTTTAAATGCAAAGTCGATGTCAAGTGTTCAAACAACGAGGCAGAGTATGAAGCCTTAATTACTGGTCTCAAGATACTCAAAGACTTGGGAGCCAAAGAGCTTGAGATAAAAGGATATTCAGAATTGGTGATTAAACAAATCACGAGGGAGTACAAGTGCTTAAAGGAGCATCTTTTAAGTTACTTTTCGTTGGCGAAGCGTGTGTGGAACATTTCAAAATTGTCAACATTTCGCATGTGCCAAGAATAAAAAACCAGAAAGCTAACGAGCTGGCATAAATTGCCTCTGGTTATAAAGTGTCGGAAGGTAAGTTGAAAGGCTTCGTCAAAACTAGGAAAAAGATGGTGTCGAATGTACACACACCATCAAGTTGGTCGATATCCAAAGTCTCGATGAGCTTGGTCGAAGGTTTAGAAAGTTGCGAGGTTTTCGTTAGCGATATGCGACCGACAGACTGACGAAGGCCAATTATAGAGTATCTAGAAAAACCATTGGGAAGCACTGATCGAAAGACTAAGTACAAAGCGATGAGTTATGTCCTGGTAGGAAACGAGTTGTCGAAGAAAACCGCAGTAGGGGTGTTGCTCAAGTGTCTAGGAGACACTGATGCATATTTGGCAATTTCTGAGGTTCATAATGGGGCTTGTGGAGCTCACCAGGTCGGCCAAAAAATGAAATGGCTTTTGTTTCGACAAGGGTTCTACTGGCCCAGCATGCTTAAGGATTGTATAGATTACACAAAAGGATGCCAGGATTGCTAGAAGCACGCGAACATCCAGCATATCCCAGCCAGCGAATTACATGTGATTGTCAAGCCATGGCCTTTTCGAGGATGGGCTTTAGATGTAATAGGAGAGATTCGGCCAGCTTCGTCGAAGCAGCAAAGATTCATCCTCGTAGGAGTAGACTATTTCACGAAATGGATAGAGGTTGTGCCTTTGGTGAAAGTGGATCAAGAGGCCGTGATAGATTTCATCCAGAATCATATCTTGTACAGATTTGGGATACCTGAGACAATCACGACAGATTAAGGTTCTGTGTTTGTGGGGGCAGAATATGCAGGAGTTTGCGGCAGAAATAGGTTTCAAGTTGGTTACTTCGACGCCATACTATGCTCAGGCTAATGGTCAGGTCGAAGCAGCTAACAAGGTAATAATGGTTTGATCAAGAAGCACGTGGCGAAAAGGCCAAAAAACTGGCATAAGACGTTGAGCCAAGTGTTGTGGGCTTTTTGGACGTCACCCAAGGAGTCGACCAACTCTACTTCATTCCGTCTAACCTACGGGAATAACGCTGTGCTACCCGCAGAAGTATGCTTCCAGTCCGTTAGAGTGCAACGACAGTATGAGATTTCGTCGGAACAATACTGGGAAATGATGTTAGATGAACTCGTGGACTTAGACGAGGAAATAATGGTGGCTTTAAATGTGTTGCTACGCCAAAAGGCCCGAGTCACCAGGGCATACAATAAGAAAGTCCAGAGAAAAACCTTTGCCGCAACGACTATGTTTGGAAAGTGGTGTTGCCCATGGATCGTCGAGATCGAACGATGGGAAAATGGCCGCCCAACTGGGAAGGGCCATTTCAGGTAACACGAGTGTTTAGTAACAATACATATGAAGTCTAGGAGTTAGGAGCAGACCAACGAATCTTAAGAGTAAATGGGAAATATTTGAAAAGATACAGACCCATGCTACAGGAGGTTCACATCAAAACATAGTTTTCTTTAATTTAAGGCCAAAAATGGCTTACAAAATATGGTGCATTACATTATACCAACATACAAACTAAGAAAATTCAGGGAATCTAGCCTTAAAATCATCAAAGAGGACCTTCTCATGAACTATCTTGCTCTCAAGAAGAACCTTTCGTTGTTGCATGCGGCTGATAGCATCTCTAATCTTCATAGTCATTTCGACATGGACAAGCCCTTGAGCGACTTCGTGGTCGATTGTTTCTTGAGAAGGCAGAGGCTCAGCTGAGTCCAAAGAGGCTTTTTGGCGTTCGACCTCAGCTATCTTCTTTGTTAGCTCTGTGATCTGGGCTTGATATTCAGATATCTGTTGGTCGAAGGCTTGGCGTTTGTTGGAATGCTCTTGTTTTTTGGTTTCATAGTCCCCAAGCTTCTGTTCACAGACGGAGCTAAGATGTCACTCGCGTTTCATGTTGTCATGGCGGAACCGAATCTGGGCGTCGGTCTGATGATGCATAGCAAGGTCCTTGGCCATTTGAGTGAAGAAGGCTTCGAACTCGATCAGGTATGTGGCCATAGGGGCAGGAAGTTGAAATTCAGAAAGTTCATCGAGGAGTTTGAAGACATCGTTGGCAACGGTGGAGTCCTCGGCGACAACCGCCAGAAACTGTTCCTCAAAAAGGTAGGACCGCAGCTGCTGAAGTTTGAGATTGAAAGAAGCATCCACTTCTGGAGTTGGGATTGCGGTCGAACCAGTGGGTTGAATCTCTTCGGCTTCCTGGTGAAGTTTGTGTAGTGCCTTCAGGGTTGCTGCTGGATTTGTCGCCTTGGCTGCCAAGAGTGCTTTCGGAGTGAGAGATTCCTCGACAACAACCGAAGCCTTCTCTGGTCGATGTTCAGGGATTTGGAGTGTCTCCCCGACGTCAGTATCCACGACGGGCGAAGGATTGATAGTCACCCCAGGGAATGCATCATCATGCTCCAAGTTATCAGTTGCAGCAGAAGGCGTCTTCACCAAGCTTTCCTCAGGGATAAGAGGGTGAAACTCATCAATCTTTTGGGGACTTGGCGTAACGGCGATATTGGCAGTAGGGGCGTAGGCGGCCGATTCAATATCACCCTCACCAACAGTGGTCGAAGTAACCACATTTTCCTGCAAAAGACAAAATGCCGGTGAGCTTCGTCACCCCAAGGTCGTCTATGACACAAATAAAGTTGGAATACCTGCACAGGAGTTGTTGTCTTGGGGAGGGTGACAGAGGGAATTGGTTCGAAAACATCTTCAAGATTTCTCGAGACAACTGGGGCCACCGTCGAGACGCTGGGTTTTAAAGGAGTCCTCCGTGTTATAGCCTTTTTCTTCCTCACCAAAGGGGTAGATGGAGGAGACGCTGGAACTGCTGCAGTGAAGACTCGAGAGTGAGTGCTCTCATTCGACTCAGCCCTTTCTGGGGAAGGTACTTTCTTAGCAACCTGCGCAGAAATGATGTAAGAACAAAGGGAGGACAAGGACGCAGAACAAGAAATTTAAAAATACCTGTAGAAGGTTGGCCCTAGGTTTTTTGGCAGGTCTGGTGGAAGTTGACGCAGCAGTCGTTTCCCGTTTGCGCCCCTGAAAGCAAAGCTGAAACTAGTTAGTTCAGACCTATGGGCAAACGAAATCAAGAGTCCAGGGTCTACCTTTGTCGAAGTATCCTCTACAGGGTCGACATCTATGACTGGGGTTGTAGTCGACGATTTAGGGATACCGGCTGTAGAGGCAAAAGCGTCGACCACGTTCGCCAGGAAAAGATTTGGAGTGAAAGCTTGAGTTTGGTACTCCAACCACCAAGCCTCAAATTCTTGAGTAGTGAAAAAGGAAGGCTGGAAGGAGAAAACCGGTAGCTCCAAGTGTTGAGAGGCCCTGACAAACCTCAGGCAAGCTTTGTGACCTACGTGAGTCAAGTGTCGACCAGACCGTACTATATCCTCAGGATGCCTCACTAAGGGTTTTGGCAACATCTGGCTTAGGCCAAATTATCGAGCCACCAAATTTGGACAGTAGTTCATAAAACCATATCCATTGTTCCCTGTTTCGATGCGAAAAGAGCTTATGGTGGGAGTAAGAAATGCCCGCCATATAGCATTCGACAGCGCAACAGCTTGAGGTGAGACTCCAGGAAACGGTTGTTTGAACCAGGCAGGTCCAAACTTACGCTCCACAAATGGCGCCATGTCAGGGACAAAAGAAGAGGTTTCCACAAACATACTGAGATACCTCATGAAGAGGGCTTGTCTTGGAGCTTCTTGGGTGGTCATCAAGGCCAGTCGCAGTCCCTCGACAGAATGTGCTTTGTTTAGACGCTCCATCGTTGCAGAGGCTGAATATCCTAATTTGTGCTCGAAAGTGGCGTTGAGCTAGTGTTGCAACAACCACATAGGCCCTGAGATGTTTAAGGCTTTAGTGGTTTGGTGGAGAAGTTTCAGTCTCATGGCCGACAGGCCAAGAGAATG
Source organism: Lathyrus tuberosus (assembly GCA_022829125.1). Classification (NCBI taxonomy): domain Eukaryota; kingdom Viridiplantae; phylum Streptophyta; class Magnoliopsida; order Fabales; family Fabaceae; genus Lathyrus; species Lathyrus tuberosus. The sequence goes on along the minus strand of JALAZF010000020.1, from coordinate 5,413,238 downwards.
GTAGAGGGAGGCCAACAGAAGTTTGGCCAGAGATATCTGTCGGCCTTCGTGGATCTGAATGGCCAAACTAATGAAACTTTTGGCTATCTGCAAGGAGCCAGGGCAAAACATATGATATGACAACTAGAGAGTCAAGAAGGCAATATGCTCTTCGTCAGAGACTTCTGTGGAGTGTTTATCATGATGATCTTCGATGTAGTTTTGGAAGTCAGCCCGCTCAAAGTCGAAGGCGTTGTCGGTCTCCAAAGTCGGGTCGAACGTCTCACCAAGTGGCGAAAGGCCAGTGATAGCCGCCACATCAAAGAGTGTTGGCGAGAGCATGCCACAAGGAAGGTGGAATGTGTTTGTCGATCCTTCCCAAAAGTACATCGACGCCAGCAGCAAACAAGGGTTGACCCTGTGGGCGGTTCTGGAGAGTTGAATGACGTCGAAGATACCATACTCCTTCCATTGCATTTGGCGTTTCCCTTCGACTTTTTCAAGCCAGGCGAGGTAATCTTTGTTACCTGGAGTTAGCATGGATCTAAACGCGAGATTTGGGTGCCATTTATTTGAGTTCTAAGGTGCCCCCTTTCTCGAAAGCAGGTGGGATCGTCTGGTCGAAGCAAGGGAAGAACTTTTGGAGTTCTTGTGGATTAGGTTTATTGTCTGGAAGGGGGCCATGGAAACCACACAGCTTATTCTCAACCGCGAATGGGATAACCATTTGGCGGCACCAGTTGGTCACCACCGTTTCATCAGCGGAAGATGGTTATGGAAGAGGATGTTGTGTTTCCGCTTCAGAGATTACGTACGCGACCGGGTTATTACCAGTGGTTTGAGGAATGTGAGTTGTAGGGGTTCTTGATGAAGCCATTGGAAGAAAGAACGCAAAGGGTGCTCTGAGGCGGTAAAAGCTTTAAGAAGAGGAAATCAAATCCTGGGTTTTTGGGAGCAAATGACAGTTTCTTGAAGAAGGAATTATGAAAAATGGTAAGTTCCTAAAGAAGACTTTTTATAGGGTGCATGCAGAAAAATGAAAGATAAAAAACTTTTCAACTTCTGCGAGTAAGTGGGGTTTGGTTTCGAGGCCCATGACTTAGATGGGACTAGCCATCATGGCATTTTCTGGGGAATCGTGGGATTGAGATTGCCATCATCATGTCAGACGGCGCTTGCCACGTGTTGAGAGGGAAGACAAAACAATTGGCAAAGGCGTCGAAATCATGCAAGAAACCAAAAAGCCAGATTTCTCCATCGACACAGTATTCAGTCGAAACTGGCCTTTTGGGGGGGGCAATTTGTTGACACTAGATTTCGACTGATGTGGGTATCCGGAGATTCCAGGGCGTGTCGGCGCAAAGAGGCACGTCAAGGTGTCGAGTCGACACCAACAGAAAGGCACGTAGAAGAAATGGCGACAGGCTTTGGCGTCGGAGGGAAATGAGGCGACAAGCTGATTTCAACTTCAAAGGACAAATTCTTAGGCGGGAAAAGTTTGAAACTTCCACGACTATGGGAAGTTGAAAAGAAAGTGGGGTGCCACGTGTCAGCTTCAGAAGGCATTTGGGCAGACAAACAGTTACATTTTTAGGCCTATATGAAGCACTGTAATTTTCATTTTTAGGGTCGCATTTTTTCACATTGTAAGGGGAAAATACTCAAAGTACCAAGCTTAGAGAGAAACGAGTTCACTCCCGCAAACAAATGTACACTTGCGTCCAAATTCTACTTAATGCAATTTACTTCCAGTATTTAATTTAAGACATTGTTTTTCCTTGTTTTTACTCAGCCTTGCCTTTATTTCTTTGTTTTGCACCAAACTCGTTAATCGTTAAAAAACTCTTCGCGTCACCAAGGACACCTCAGCGTGACGCCTCTCACTAAAAAACCAAGAAACTAAAACGCACCATAAACATACGCTTCCAATTCTCTGTTCTGGGATTTGTGTCGCCGATCCCACGAGCGAACCTGCGACGGAAGGCCAGCGGTTGTTCGCGCCGGCGAACACATACATCATGCATAATCAATTCATATTCATATTCATAATGCATAAGTTGCATCATTCACTTTGTTTGTGTTTCTTCCCCGAGTGATTCCCTCTCTCCAATAAAGTTGTCAACTTTAAGAAGAAAATGTACATTCTTTCTAAATCCCCACTGAGTTTAATTCTCGTGGAAGTTTCACTTCAGTTCTCCTTTCCACACTTGGATAAGATGAAATTCCAAGTTTGAGTTCATTCCTCATCTGGAAGTATTTTCTTTTGCACAGTCTCTCTGGATTAAAATCGGTCCTTGGCCATTTTTGATAACTTGAACCTCTAAGGGAGAAGGACATCCATTGGAACCTTAATCTGCCCCAGTAAAGACACAATTTGCTTTCCCGGATAAAGTAAAATCCCCAATGAAAGCTTTTCAACAAAGTCTCTTGGTAGCAAGGGCATCATATCTCTCAAGAAATATCTATCAATCGATAAATGGCAGTTTTCTTTCAAAACAGTTTGTTTATCACCCTCAAAGATAAGTTTATTCCTCATCGGAATCTACACCTGACAAAACAAGTAGCAATCTCTTAAGAAGCTTGTTCTTGTTCCAAGAATTCCCAGTGGGTCGACAAATAGGGATCTTTACCCGAGAAGTTCATCCCTCTTTCAGCAAAGTCATCAGCACCTCAAAATAATCTTTCATTTTATGGCATCTCTCTGAAGAAGTCTCGAAGGGAAGTATGATGAAATCCCCCTAAGAAAATGGCATCTCAATAGATAAGTTTACAAACCTCTACATTTCAGGCTGTGACATTCCCTAGTAAATCTGCTACCAGGTCTTTGTTGATCCTATGGCATCTCTTCGAAAGAGTCTCGAAGAAAAGTATGATGCAGCTTACCGCCATCGAATGGCATCTCCCCAAATAAATTCCGGCGAGAAGTTTGATAAAGACCCTTACAGTTTCCGGCTCAACCTTGTCAAGAGAAAGACTTGATAGGAAGAAACTGAGACCAGTTTCATGGCAAAATACCAGGATCGAGGGGAAGTTTTACCCTTTTTCTAAGTAGAATTACTTAGTAAAAAAAAGATGGATAAACATATTCCAACATTGGGAATTTTTCATTGTTCAAGTTATCATGACATCCACATCCACAATCAAAATTTCGGGTATTCTGATATTTAATCCTCGTTTACCTCGAACGTCTGAATATCTTCATCATTCATACCTTCAGGTCCAAGAAGATTAAATAGGGGCATCTGTCATACCCTAAATTTTGACCCTAAAACTTCACATCATTGTGCAAATTATCACCACAATATGGATTTACCTTTATGCATCACTGATCCTCTCAAAGATTGTTGAGTGTTCACTCTAGGCAAAAATTAGGGTTTTAAGCCTTTCAGAGGATTCAGGCAAAGGATCAATCAAGAATTGATATGATCTTCAACTTATCATGCCTCTCAATCATCCATAGAGTTCAAGAGATCCTCAACATCAAGAATCAAGCACAAGATTGCATCATTTCAAGTTGATCAAGCCTCAAGATCATCAGTGTCACCAAATTAGGGTTTTGGTCGACCAAGGCTTCCAGAGATAATTTTTCACCAAGGCATGATCCAATACCTTAATATATGATTCAAGATACTCAAATATACCTTTGAAGTCCATTCATAAGTTTAAAATTGCCTCAGAGGATTCATCTATCAAAAATCAGGAATTAGGGTTTCTCTGCACAAAATTCATCTGATACCCAAAGTCAAAGTTTGACTTTTTGGCCAAAAATGTTCATCATGAACCATTATACATGAAAACATGATCCATTGTTGCATATGAACAATATTTGATCAAGAAATCAAGGTTACTTGTAAAAAGGGCAATGTTGAGAAATTGAAAATTTCACTAAGTTATGGAAAAACATGATTGTTTCCTAACTTTGCAAGGCCATAACTTGAGATCCAAGTAACCATTTTTTGCATTCCAAAGCTCAAATGATAGATCTTCTTCCATACAACAAGGTTTTTGGGCTGAACCATCCCCCAAAAAAGCATAGATTTTGAGTTATTTGGCCATAAAGTTAGGGTTTCATGATGTCTTGAATTTTGACACTTAGAAATTTTTTAGGCAGAATTTGTTTCATGTTTTGGCCAACTTTGAAGACATTTTTCACCATGATCCAATAAGATTCAAAACCAAATGCAAACATCAAAGTTAAAACATTTCCTCAGCTTTCACAAAGGAGAAACTTTCTCAATTCAACAGTAGAAATATATGTAAATAAAGGTTCCTATAGATTACTATAGATACTCTGGGTGTTAATAGTTTCCCTCAGTATAACCAACCCCCGATTCCAGATCTCTTAGAATTTGCGAGAAATACATTTGCGAGCAGTGTTATTTTACAATATCTTCCCCTTCCTTTTAAGCATCATAGGATAAATATTAGAAATCAGAAAGTATCACTAAATGCGGTAGTGGTCGCGTCACAAAATCGGAGCTACAGAAAAATGGCGACTTCACTGGGGAATTTTATCTTTTCTAGGAGGGTTAAGCCTTGCATTGCTTTTTTTAGTGTTTATTTACCTTCCCATTTGATATCATTTACTGTTTTCCATCATACTATCTACTTATTTGCCATACTTGTTAATTTACTGTTATCCGGAAATGTGATTAATACACATGTGGTGACTCAAAAAGTCCTCAGTAGGCTTGAGAGCATATTTTAAGATAGGAGGTGGAAGACTTCAGAGGGCTTATAGGGAGTGAATCCCGACTAATCTAACTTGAAAGTCCACCAAATCAGTAGAGGTACCCTTTTGGAATTACTGACGTTAAGCAAGCAAGTCGTGAAAACATTATTTTTTCACTGGGCACCCGTGAAACTGAGGATTAGTAAACATTTAACCATTCGGCCATTTTAGGACGTAGTGCGGTGACTATAGGGAATAGTTGGTGAATTCTTGCCATCAAGAACTGGAAGATTTGTATGGAAGTTGTTGCCGCCTATTCCAACCATATCTACAATAACTATTGAATCTGGACCAGAACCAACCCCTGATACCATATGTTGGTGTTATTACATCTTGCGAATGTGAAAGTTAATTGAGAGAAAGATAGAGAAAGTGTTAGAGTGGAAGGAAAAAGAATAGAGAGTGATGAATATTAAATGGGAAGAGATGGTTGTTATGAAGTTAATATTACAAAACTACACAAGTATTTATTATATATATATATATATATATATATATATATATATATATATATATATATATATATATATATATATATATATATATATATATATATATATATATATATATATATATACAAGTAATAATTACTGGGATATTACCGGTCCCGATGGTTTTGGTGGTGTGTTTTATCATATTTACTGGAATATTATCAAAGACGATGTTTTCAATATCATTTCTTAATTCTTTTATTCTAGTTGGCTTCTTCCAAACTTCAGCTCGTGCTCTGTTATTCTTGTCCCAATATCGAAGAAAGCGACGTCCTTAGACCAGTTTAGACCCATTACCCTTTCTAACTTCAAATATAAGATCATTTCTAACATTTCGGCTGATCTTTTGGCTTCGATAATGTCGTTTCTTGTGTCTAAGGGGCAAAGAGGCTTCATTAAAGGGAGAAATATTCAGGATTGCACTTGCCTTGCTTCCGAAGCTGCAAACACCCTTTATAACAAGTGAAAGCTCCAAGGATTTGACTAAATTTTGGTAAAACATAATGTTGTGAAATATGTTCCAACATGAAGGTTTCTTCCCCAGACCAAAGATGTCGAATGAAATGTCCCAGCATGAAGACTCGACATCATGACTGTCACAACAGTTTTGTTTTTAAATCTGTTTTGAAATTTAAGGCGTGATTGGAAGTGGATCAAGGAAAGAAGATTCGAAGCCCAAGACGACAGAAGATTATAAAAGAAGACCAAGACCTAGGACTGCACAACTGAACCTATTGTAACACTTTTGTAAAGTAGAAAATAAGGTTTAGGGTTTTGAGAGTTGTAGGCCTTCTTGTGTTATAACTCTCCCTTTGTATCGGTTTGATACATTGTGGAAGACATGGATGCTTGTACAGATTCAAAAACCCGTAGGTAATGAATCGTGTATTGTTCTTGGATTAAGCTTTTAAGTAAATCCAAGTTTTGTTGTTAGTTGAGAATGCTCGACTGAACTTTGTGTTGAAAAATGATTCTTTCAAGTAGGATGATACAGTTATTGTGACTATAACTGTTACATAATCATGGGTTGTAATTTAGGGAGTAAGATGGGTTTCTCTTATCAATTAGATGTGACTTCTAATGATAAAGTCTCCATTGGGTAGTGATAGGTAAACCAGAGGTTGTTTACTGTAAACCAAAGGTTGTTTACATAAAACTATACTACTGATAGTGGATTCTTCTTCCTGGCTTGGTATGCCCCTAGATTAGGTGAGTTGCACCGGTTTGGGTCATCATATTCTATGTTGTTTATCATTCTGCAATTTACAGTTCAGTTTTGATTAACATGTTGTAACAGATGTTGAAACATCTATCTTACTGTTGTTGCTGATATTCTGAATATCAGTTTGCTTGTTCTGCTCTTGTTTTAAAGTTGTACAGGGAACAATGTCGTAACATGTGTTAGGACTTATGTTATCTGCTATGCCAAAATTTTAATTAGTATCACAGCAGACATCCTGTCTATTTCTGGATGAGATCTTGGGAGATACTTTTTGGCTTTAAACAAGGAGGAGTTTGGGAGATTAGATCATTCACTCGGACATACTCAAGGGTATTAATGGATGGAATGGTTGTTCTGGATCAAAGGTAACAACTACTGTTGGTTGTTCAAGTTTTCTGAGGGGTTTCTATAGCAACTGCAGGAGGAGTGACTAGTTCTCCTATATGGTGTCTTATAAGATGTTCTGACATCTTATTAGGGCATGTTGAAGATGTTTCTTGGTGGTTCCGCTGCATATATTTCTGATCGAAGAACTCTGGTATTTATGGGATTCTGGAGTTGTGATAGAAGAAAGATGGTGGAAGATCTTGACTGTTGTTTTTTTTAAGATATCAATAACTTGAAAGCTCTAGTCGTTCCAAAGTCGGGAGCAATGGAATAGAGAGAGTTGTTGATTGATGTCTATCATGCAGACTTAGTACTTAGAAGCTTAGTTCCATCTTGTATCTTGAAGTCAGTTTAAAGAAAAGGTAAGTTGAGATCGTGTTTATCAAGCTCAAGATCTATGAATTTGATAAATATTCTTTTCGACAAAGTTGCCAAAGATATTTGAGTTTTCACTCAAGTCCACTCATAAAGGCATCTCTGGTCGTGCTTGAGAGCTCTTTCAGAAGGATAATCTGGTTTGCATACTGAAGATGGATTTCTAAAGATCTCTGGTGCTGATAGATGTTATTCAACTTTGAGATATTGGGAGGTGATTTATTTTCACCATTCATGATTTTCAAGGAGTCTATTAGCTAAGGAAATTCATAGGCAGGTTGAGTCAAGGGTGGCAGACTTGATGTCTCAACATGTTGTTTGACTAGAAAGATGTTGACATAGTTGTGTTGATATCTGGTAGATCATATATCCTATAGGATGTATGGATTTGTGGAAAAGGATTTAAGATCAATTGTTGTTTGTGAAATTCACAAATATTTAATTAGTTATCCCTATATTTTGGGGTACAAGATCACTGGTGACAAGTTGGCACATCAGGAAGTACAACATCTCTTGTTGCATCTGCTCAAGGATCTGTTCTTTGGAGAATGGGTACAGTCAAGATAAGGAACTGGTGTCTATCAGATGTTGAAACATCTTGACAATGGAGTATGTTCAGATTACTGTTGATTCAAGGAGTGAATCTCTGGATCAAAGTAGTTGTAGCTGATGATCTAGGTAACATACACGTGTGTGTGGTAGGATCTGTCTTCATTCCCGTATTACAAGACATGTAATCAGACTAGGAAATTTCGTGGCAGGAAGCTTGGCTAGAATGTAGTGCTTATAGAAGTATAGATGAATATATTTTTCTTGGACCAGTTTATTTCTGACCCAAGAGTATTGGAGGGCAGCAGGTGTGTTCCAGTTTCTACTAGAAGCATCTGATCTTTATCTAGAGAGTTTTCTAGCAAGAAACTTGTCTAGAATATGGTGCTGGTGATAGCACTGCTTGGGTCAGTTTATTTCTGATCTAGGTGCATAAGAGCATGTGATCTTGGTCATCTTGGAGGTCAAGGATAAGTGGCAGTTATCTCTGACTTTCTGAAGAAGTCTGTACTTAAGGAAAGTGGGATTCCTTTTGTAAAGATTTTGTTTGACTGATCTCTTCTAAAGAATCAAGTTGTGGCATGTTTGGTCTCTCTGAAGATTAGGTGGTTGGTTTAGTATAGTAAAGCAGGATGGAGGTTGTCTACTCTAAATTGATATCATTAATCAAGTCTATGAGAACATGGAACTCTTGTTCTATTATAGGGTGGAGGCTCTTCTAAGTGGCAGAAGGAAGCACTGAACTCTCCAGCTGGATGTCTGATCAGATGTTATGACATCAAGCGGAAACTTCAGGGTCTTAGTTGATGTTATGGCGTATCATCGTAAGATAAGTTGATATTCTCAGAAATAAATGGATTTAATGCTTCAAAAAGGTCTATCTCATGCATTTTGCAGGAGATGCAAGAAGGAGTAGATGTTACATGTCTGAGTCTTGGTGTATCTAAGATGGATTTCTATGGAGTAGGTGGATTATGTAACTTGAAGATTAGGTTTCATTGGTGGATCAGAAGATTTTCTGGAACTCTGAAAAAAGCTGAGATTAACCAAACAGTGGCATTTGGTTGATCTTTATCATGCATTCAAGCAGTGTGCTTGGATCTAATTACTCTTGTTCAGAAGGGTAGTTGGTTTAAAATCAAAGGAGGTCTGGTTCTATTCATATCTTGGAGCTTGTGGTAGAAGCCCTAAGTTGCTTATGGAAGATTACCTTCTTTTGGGAGTTAAATGATATTTTATTTCTCTCTTTGGTTGTCTGGAGTTCTTATTGATCAAGCTGGATGAGTTGTGTTCTCTAAAGATCTTCATTTGGATTACTATTCAGATAGTAAGTCCAGTGGTAATTGTATCAAGAACCATAGTGTATGGTGTCTGTGATATGATCAGGATGTCCTAACTAATGTTAGAACATCATCATGGTTTCTGAACTTAAAGTTCAGATTGTGGAAGCTGATATTCATCAGTTGAATCAGAAGTGTTCTATCTTATCATATGGGAGAATGATAAATTGAAGACTATCTTGGATCATGGGGTGTTTATCTAGAAGGCTGACTCTTGCTGAGGTTAGAATGCTTATGGAGAGGTGGTTTCTTCTGCTGCAAGTAACTCTAGAAAGAAGTGGACCAATTTGGTGCTTGTGAAGCAAGTAAGCTGAGGATTTCAGGAGCATATATTTGATGTCCTTCAAGTGTGAAGAACATCTGGGCGAGTTAACAAACTAAATGACTCTGCATGTCTCTTTGAGGAATGTGAAGCATTCCAGATTCAATTAGATTGTATCTCAAGGAACAAGGATGTCTATGGCTATAAAATTCAAGGTGGATTTATACAGGGTATGGATGGTTTCTGGATGAGAGTGATCAATGGTGATTTTGGTCTCAATCCAAGAGTTTGTTGGTTGTGGTATTAGGATGTGATCCTGGTACTTTCTCACTATATGATCATGAAGTTGTCATGGGATATCATTGGGTGATTTTGGGGTGTTTCTTATTGAAGAAGCATCATTTGTGAAATATAGGGGGAGAACTTCTATCTGTTAAATGTACTAGTGTGGTAAATGGATTGCTTAAGGATCAAGCATTGAGTGAATGCGTTCAGCAGGTGTGTTAAATAGGGGGTGCGCTCTTGAAGAAATGAAGATGAGTCTTATGTTTTCCATTCATTTAAGGTGTTCTTCTTGCAAAGGAGCACTGGTTATCCTAGGCAAGGGGAGTTAAACTTCTCTTTTGGATATATTGCTGCAGTAGTGCAGTTGTTTATCAAAATTGTTTGTGGTTTCAAGCAGTATGTGATAGAATTCCTCTGGTGAGGGTGTAATGTCAGACAAGATGTCATGACATTGTGTTTCTGGTATAGTTTTGGGTGAACTTCACTGGTTGATTCAGTCATTAGGAGATCAATGGATTGAATCATAGTGATACATGCGTCTTGAGAGACTTTGTTGCTGTCTGGGAGAAGTTTTTTTATTGCAGAGTGGAAGATCAATGGAAGCATTATGTTGATATGCTAAAAATGTCGTCTGCTAATTCTGAATTATGGAATTGATTTAGAATAAAGACAAGAAGGTTGTGATTATCCTTGTAAACTTGTTCTGTCTGTGCTAAATGAAATAATGTTGTGGGTGTATAAATCATTCATGAGAAAACGGATTAAGTAAGTCAGAATTAGGTATCAGGACATTGCTCAGAATCTGTTTCAGATAAAGACAATCAAAGGGACTGTGGTTTCAAGGACAAGTCAGAAAAAGTGGAATCTTTCAAAACTAACTTGTCCAGTGGTTACTTCTTTCATTGACTAATCTTTAGTTTCTTCCAAATGAATCGTCACTGCCTTTGAAGATCTTCAATATTTAAGGAGGGTTGTGCTGCTCGAGTTGCAAAACATCCTTCTTGTTAATTTGAGAGTAAATGGGTTTTATCCGTGTTTGGTTTAGCACAGTCTGGGTATGGGTCTGTATTGGTCATTTTTGCTAACTTTTGGCTAAAAAGGGGGAGAATAGATTCTTGGTTACTGTTGTGAGTTGTATGTTTAAATTTGTGTTGCTGGTCTGCAAAAATATCTTAAAGGATGTTCTAACTTTCTGGGTTCTAACATCATGGAAAGCTTGTGTTTTGTGATCAGAGTTATGAAGTAAGTTGTGTTTTGTGATCTGAGTTACATTCTCTATGTACTATGAATCATAAGGTGAATGAGGAGGGGGTCTTGGAATTTTCTTCTCACTCTCTCATGTGGAGGAGGTCTTAAAATTATCTTCTCTCTCCCACATGGATAAGGAGAGGGCCTACAAGTTATCTTCTCCCTCTTCCATGACTCTTGCATCAGGATTTCCCACTGCATACACCATCAAACTGAAGAATGTTTTAGCCAAAATTTATCAAAAGGGAGAGATTGAAAGCTCTAAGGATTTGACTAAATTTTGGTAAAATATAATGTAGTGAAAGACGTTCCAACATGAAGGTTCCAGCATGAAGACTCGACATCATGACTGTCACAGCAGGTTTTATTTTTAAATATGTTCCAAGATTCAAGGCGCGATTGGCAGTGGATCAAGGAAAGAAGATTCGAAGCCCGAGACGACAGAAGATTATATAAGAAGACCAATACCTAAGACTGCACAACTGAACCTATTGTAACACTTTTGTAAAGTAGAAAATAGGGTTTAGGGTTTTGAGAGTCGTAGGCTTTATTGTGTTGTAAGTCTCCCTTTGTATCAGTTTGATACATTGTGGAAGACATAAATGCTTGTACAGATTCAGAAACCTGTAGGTAATGAATCATGTATTGTTCTTGGATGAAGCTTTTGTCGAGAATGCTCGACTGAACTTTGTATTGAAAGAGGATTCTTTCAAGTAGGATGATACATTTATTGTGACTATAACTGTTAGATAATCACAGGTTGTGATTTAGGGAGTGAGATGGGTTTCTCTTATCAATTAGACGTGACTTCTAATGATAAAGTCTCCATTGGGTAGTGATAGGTAAAGCAGAGTTTGTTTACATAAAACTATACTACTGATAGTGGATTCTTCTTCCTGGCTTGGTATGCCCCCAGATGTAGGTGTGTTGCACCGAACTGGGTCATCATATTATGTTTTTTTTATCATTCTGCAATTTACAGTTCAATTGTGATTAACATGTTGTAAAAGATGTCGAAACATCTGTCTTACTGCTATTGCTAATATTCTAAATATCAATTTGTTTGTTCTGCTCTTGTTTTAAAGTTGTGCAGAGAACAATGTCGTAACATGTGTTAGGACATATGTTATCTGCTATGCCAGAATTTCAACAAGCATAAGTATGGTAATTTAATCTTGAAAGTGGATATTTTGAATGTGTTTGACATAATTAGCTGGGATTTCCTTATGGCGGTGTTAGCTAAGTTTGGTTTGTGCAAGAAATTCATTGATTGGATCCACACTTTGTTGTCTTCGTGTTGTACCCTAATTTTTTACTCCTAAGATTCCACATGTCATTTGCATCTTTGCATCACAAACAAGATCATGCTTTGGTTCCTCTATCCCTCTCATCCTTGGGTTTATGCCTTGCAGGGATCACCGAACATCTGTGAGTTTCTTATTTGCTTATTTATTTTTACTAACCTTTAATTAAAATAAAAAAATATGTTTGTTTTCCCTTTACTACTAACTTTTTTAGAAGAGGTTGGGATCAAGAATATCAAATACTAGTTCCTCAGCTCGAATGAAATTCATCTGAACAAAGTCAAAGTAGATCTGCAAACAATTCAAAATCATCTAATAAAGGGTTTCCCAAGATTTGATCAATTATTATTCAAGATACTCTAAGGTTCATGTGTTTATCTCTATGTCTTCTTTGACAAGTCATTAATCTAGCTAGAGCCAGAACAATCCAGCCAACAAAGCATTTTTCAAGTTTTTCAGCAGTGCAATCGATTTGCACTATGGTCCAATCTATTGCACCCTTCATATTTGCACCAGATTTCATATTTTTCAGCAGTGCAATCATTTGCACAGGACAGATTTAGCCAAAAATGTTAATTTTAAAGTTCTGCAGCATTTTGGCACCAATTTTCAAATGTGACCTTATGTGGAATATTCTAGATCATGCAAAATCATCACAAAAACAATTCCCCCACATAATCATAATTAATTCCCACCATACACCCTCATTAATCACCACTTGATCTTGATTTTGCCTCCAAATTCAAATTCCAAGCCTAATTTTGGTTCCAAACCAAGCTCCAAGCCACCAAAATCCCAAGCCTAAACTCTATAAATAGAGGCTTTATTTCATTCATTCTTCAAGCTTTTGATAGCCAAATTCACCTTGTCAAAATTCTTCCTCATTCCCAAATTCACCAAAGCTCTTTCTTCCATTAAAAGTTAGTAATCTTTTCATTGAAGCTTACTAATCTTTGAGCTAAACCTCCATCAAAACACTTCTTCAACATCAAATTTTGTAGATCAAAGCTTTGGAGTGTGGTTCTTGAAGTTTGATTTTAAGCATTTTCAAATTTTGAAGTGGTAAACTCTTGTTCCACCATTGTTGTGCTTAATTCATCTTCCACAATGTGGTCTTTTATTGATCTTTGTTGTTTGATCTTTGGATCTTACAAATTGTGTTTCATTGGTGTTATTTGTTGATGTTTTACTTGAATTTTCGTGCTTAATTGCATCCTTGATCATGAAGTGTTTGGAGAAATGGTTGTCCAAGGATTGTGCATTTTTCAAACTATTTTTTGCTGTCATAGCAGGGCAATCGATTTGCATTGTATTTTTTGGCCTGGATGTATTGTCTGGCACTGTGCAATCGATTTGCACACTGGTGTAATCGATTTGCACAGTACATAATGTAATTTTTTTTGCTTGTTTTGGGACTGTTTTGAGTTATTTTCTTCCTTCTTCCATTTCCTTTTGTTTTGCCCTGAATTGTGGTGTTTGTTGATCAAATTCCTCTTTAAATTCCATGGACTTTGGGTGTTTGATGAGGTTGGATAAACCTTCATTAGTTCAAATCTATCTTTGAGTGGATCATTGGATTCATTTTAGGTGCTTTGAATTAGTGATAGGTTTAGTACCTTAATCCACCAAGAAGAGTGATGGAACTTAAAGATGGAATAATTCAAATATTGTTATTCAATTTGGCTTCCCTTCCCCTCTTCTTTCTTTTTTCTTTTGGTCAATGAAAATCTTACATATCATTAGACTTCTCTTTGAAGTTATGATCAAGCTGAGACCACTACCTCTTTTCTTTTAGTGTGGCAAGTTTTAGGCGATTGACCTACATGTCATTTCTCTAACTTGTATTAACATAAACATTGTTCCTGACCGGCCTGTCATATCCCAAATTTTGGCCACCAAGATTTCCCATCATTGTGCAAATCATCATCACAATATGGGTCAACCATCATACCTCATCAATATCCTCAAAGATGGGTGAGCATTCACTACAATCAAGGATTAGGGTTTTGAGCCCTCTTAGAGCACTTAGACAAAGGATCAATCAAGAAATGACTTGATCTTCAACTTGTCTAACCTCTCAAATACCCACAAAGGATCAAGAGGACTCCCACATCAAGAATCATGCATAATTATGCAACATTCCAAGAGGATCAAGCCTTAAGATCGTCAGTGTCACCAAATTAGGGTTTTGGTCGACTGAGGCCTCCATATGAAAATTTTGTTCTAGGCATGAGCCAATGCCTCAATATATGGTCCTATAAGCTGAAAAGGATCTCAAGAGCCCATCCACAATGGCAAAATCACCTTGAAGGTCCATCTAGCAAAAAAATCAGGAATTAGGATTTTGACCTAATTCAACCCTTGAGTTAACTTGTGAAGTGAGGCATGACTTGAAGCTTCAAAATGAACTTTAAAGACCTCAAATACATCATATTGACATTTTTACAAGATTTGATTGACTCAAAGAACTCAAATCATAAGCCACAAGAACTCAAAACCATCTGATCACGAATTAGGGTTTCTGATGAAAAAAGTCAACCCTATCCTTGACTGTTGACCTACTCTTGATCTCAAACCTTGGGGAGGGGTCCAAGACATTCCTAAATACCCTTGGAGGCCATCCATGAAGTTCAATTAAGCCCAAGGATTGATTTCACCAAAGGATCGCAAAGTCAAAATTTCATCTGATAAAAAAGTCAACTGTACAAAAAGTCAAAGTTTGACTTTTTGATTTTTTGGTCAACCAAGGTTCCTTAACCCTAAAACAATGTTAATATGTGATTTGAATCATCATTCATCAAGAAAAATCAAAGAAAGTGAGTTGACTTGTTAAAGGGGTAACCATAAAAAACTTAGAATTTTTCTAAGTTATGGAACAAAGTGGCTAGGGTACCAACTTCCAAGGATCATAACTTGAGATCCAAGCAACCATTTTGGATGATCCAAAGTTGGATTTGTAGATATTGCTACACTCTACAAAAGCTTCAACTACATCAAGTTCCAATTCTTCATGGATTTTTAGTTATGGAGTGATCAAAGTGGCTAAAAACATGAAAATGACATTTTTCCAACACTTAGTGAAATTTTCACTATGTCAGAATCTACCTTACTTTTTCCAAAATGTAGAGGCATTTTTCATTATAAT
This sequence comes from Lathyrus tuberosus, assembly GCA_022829125.1. NCBI lineage: Eukaryota > Viridiplantae > Streptophyta > Magnoliopsida > Fabales > Fabaceae > Lathyrus > Lathyrus tuberosus. The sequence goes on along the minus strand of JALAZF010000020.1, from coordinate 5,397,919 downwards.
TCAGGTTAATTCAAAACCAAAGTTGGACATCATGTTGAAATAGGATATATCAGCTTTCCAAAATGACCAAGAACTCCATAAAAATCCACCTGAGCTAGAGGTTATGACAGCTGCAACATGCCTTGCTGCAAACTGTTTTGGCAAGGTGAATTTGGGCCTTAGTTCTCGAATTGATCAATTTGGGCAAATTCAAACATGGTTATCCATCTGCACACCTCAAGGGGGAACAACCAAGGGACAAACACTAATTCATCACCCTCACAAGTCCATGAATCTATGTTTAGGCATGTCATCCCTAAAATTCAAGATGCTTCAAATATTCAACTTCGTCTCAAAGCATTTAACTGATGCATAGAGGTGGCATTCATCATGACAATGTTATCCAAGTTCAGTCAAGACTTATCCCTGAACCAAAGAACCTTAGGCATGTGCTCTAACCTCAAGTCAATGGCTAGAGGAGACTTGAGATTCCATTTGATCACAATTGGCCAAAGGCCTGCTGCAGCTGCCATTCACTATTGCTTGCAAAACAAACTTGCTCTACTATAAATAGAGCTCATTTGTGCTCAGTTTGAGTACACCAAAACATCACAACACTTTCTTTCCTCAAAATCCCTCTCCTTAGGCCAAAATGCCTTCTTTTGCAAGGTATCTCTGAGCTTTTGAGTTAGAGAGCAATTCCACCATAGCTCATGATCCCAACACCTGTAATATGTTGTATCTAAGCTGTCCAAACACTAACATATGACCTGTAACACCAAAATCACAAAGTCAACCTCCAAAACCTCAAAAATTGACTTTTTTTGCATTTTTCAAGCCATGTCTTGATTCAGTCACTTCCAAAACCAAAACAGGCCTCAAACACACTCCAAATATCATCCTCAAACTGTCCCAAATGGTTCCCCTCATCTGAAACACCATTTGAGAGAGTTGCCATATTGGTCACTTTTCCCCTTTTGCAAGAAAGAGCCAAAACTTGTTCCTGAGGATTCCAGCTGGTTCCAACCATTCTAAAAGCTTCTAAGGGATCAATTGAGAGTGTCTAAAGCATCAAATTACTTCTGGCACAAGGAACTTGGCAGATAGCACAAGGAGCTCCAAGAGGTAAGTGCATGACAACATGAACTCTTAGAATTATGCATTGCTTTGAAGTCCACTGATCATAAACATCTCATACATGTTATATATGTTGTGTTTGAACCAATTTGCCATGTAATTCTTGCCTTTACCATGTGTTAGCATAGAAAATGCAAATATAGGCCTATTTCAAAACCACTATCGGGTTTTAAAATAGGGACCTCATCTGAAAAAACCAAGACCACCATTGGATTCCTTGGGAAATTCTAGGCCATATGGAGAAATGAGAAAGTTAGAGGCTTCACGTAAATGACCCAAAAGCTGGCCTTGCCTTGCCTTGCCCAGGCCTAAAACAAGGCACCCCTTATATATTTATGGGGTGGTTTTGATACACTGATATATCACCACCCCAGTGGTAGCGCGCATGTGTGTTTGGCTTGATGGTCGTGGGTTCCAACCTCACCCAGACCATTTTGCCATTTCCCCTATTTTTTACTTTTTTTAATATTTTCATGTTTTTGTTAATTAATTGAAAATTAATTTCTTTCGCAATTTTAATCATTTTTTATTGGTTCTTTTTCTGAAAAATCATAAAAATATTAAAGTATCTTATTCTACAAAAAAAAATCAGATTTATATTATTTATTTAATATAGTTGGTATTTTTGTGAATAAATTCTTTTTTTATTGTTTTTAAACATTTTAAAAGTGAATTTTTATCTTGAAAATCAAAACCAAGTGAGTTCTAAATCATCTTGTGATTAAATCCTTATTTTTAAAACCTTAACCAAAAATCACAAGTGGTTTATTTAAACTTATTTGGTTTTTTTTATCATTTTTTATTAATTTTCTTTAAAGAATTACTTTAAAAAATGAAAATTAGGGTTTCTTTGATTTTGATCAATATCAAACATTTCAAAAAAACACTTTGGGCCTCTATTAGAGTGTAAGACCCATCCCCTTTGTAAATACACAACTTTTTGGGCCTCAGATGTTGTATAAGTCCCACTGTATTTTCAGAATCACGGCGCGGTCGTCGCCTTTTAAAACAAAATCATATGGACCTCCCCTCGCGTTGTAATTCCCATATTTCTCTTTCAAAACCTCTTTTGGGCCTCTGATAGAGTGTAAGACCCAATCCCTTTTTAACCAAAATAATTTTGGGCCTCAGTCGTTGAATAAGTCCCGATACGATCTTCAAAATAACGGTGCGATCACTGTTAAACCTTGGGCCTCTCCTTGAGTATAAGCCCCAACAATCTTTTCAAAAACAACTTCCCTTTTGATTTAGATTCAAATATACATGTTGTTATCAAAACTTTCTTTAATTTCTTAGAACAACTAACAATACAACATGGAAGCTTGCTCACCTGTAAGTTTTAACAGCTTTCATTTACTCACTTTCATATATATATAACTGTATTGTGGGAAACTGCTCCCCTGTAAGTCCTTCTTTCATATCCTTTTATATACTTGTCATATATCAACTGTATATATACTAGTATAGTTATTTAGAGTTTTCCCCAGTAACTAGGTCTAGAACTAGGTAAAGCCAGTTTGGTCACTCTTTAATATAGTCAAAACTAGATCCCCATTGGATTTATAGATATAGTCTTGCCTTCTCTTGGGTTTAAACAATATGGAACAAAGAGAAAGGCAGTATTCTTGGTGAACCTTTTCTCAGACTGTCACCCTAGAAATTGTCAAAGAAATTCTATTCCCTAGAGGTGATCTATTCTCGGTGAATATCATCTCTTGAATTTCTTCAAACCTCAGAACTTTCACTAAATGATCTATTCTCGGTGAATAGCATTTTTTGAACTTTTCTGTGGTTTGGGACCCACAGGCTTCCTAAAAGCATCCCCGCCTCCTCTTGGGCTTTGTACAAGGACCATCCGGCTTCTTAGAAGTTCCCATGCCTTCTCTTGGGCTTAATGCAAGGACCCTGAAGACCTCTTAAAGGTATAAGACAAAACTTAGTCATCCTTCGTTAGAGCTGTCTTTCTAAAAAGAGTCAAAACCTCAGACCAATTTTAGGGTTAATACTCATCCCTTCAAAGAGTCAGCTTCCTCTTGGGCGCAATACAAAGATAAACTCTTCCATACCAATAGACTTGGATAGTCTAAATCCCCTTGAGTCTCAAAGACATTCTCAAGTTCCCTACAAAACATAAGAGAAACCCCGGTCACTCTGGATCAATCGCTAGTAGAGTTAAAACCCAATCTCTCTCCTAAAAAACCCCAGCCAGGGTCAGTTTATCATCAGGATAACACTGTCTCAAATCAGAACCTCAAGGCATCTGATACCTCAACTCTTCTATAACCCTTAGCAAGAGTTGATTCCCCATTTGGACCTGCCTCGGGATCTCAATAATTCCCAGCAGAAGATAGTCTCCTCTTAGGCTTTGTATAATGATCCTTTCCTCAGCATAGCCAGCCTCCTCTTGGGCTTTACACAATGATTCTCCCAAGCGGAGCTAACCTTTTCAGACTCTCTTGTTGAGTCAATCAGCTTTTTGGACACTCCGGTTGAGTCAATCACCTTTTAGCACTCTCTTGTTGAGTCAACCCTTTTAGCCTCAATCCCGGGCTTTGTACGAGATAGATAAAAACCATTCTCTTGTTGAGACAATCTTTTCCAACCTCCCCCTTGGCTTGGTATAAAGATTCCCCCATTGCAAAAGTTAGCCTCCTCTTAGGCTTTGTATAATTATTTCTTCAGCTTGTTCAGCCACAATCCTGGGCTTTGTATAGGACAGATAAAAGCACTCTCTTGTTGAGTCAAACCCTTTTAGCCTCAATCTTGGGCTTTGTACAAGACATAAATCTTCATAACCTTCTCTTAAGCCTGGGACAAATATATTCCCCAGCGGAGTCAATTCCTCCCAGCCTTCTTTTAGGCTATGAGAAATAATATCCTAAGCAGATTCAAACTCTTTTCAGCCTCAATCTTGGGCTTTGTACAAGACAGATAATACTCTCCCGCAGAGTCAAACTCATTTTAGCCTCAATCTTGGGATTTGTACAAGATACCTTAAAATATCCTCAGCCGAGTCAGTAAAGTCTCACTTTAGCCTCAATCTTGGGCTTTGTACAAGACAGATAAATATTTCTTTCCCACTGAGTCAGTTTCTTTTCAGCCTCTATCTTGGGCTTTGAACAAGACACATACAAATCCTCCCCAGCAGAGTCAAAAAATCCTTTTTAGCCTCAATCTTGGGCTTTGGACAAGACAGATAAAGCATTTTCCCTGGAAAAGTCAAACTTTTAGCCTCCTCTTAGGCTTTGTATAATAATATCCCCAAAGAGTCAGTCTCTTTTTAGCCTCAATCTTGGGCTTTGTACAAGATAGATAAAAACTCTCTTGTTGAGTCAGTCTTTTCCAGCCTCCTCTTAGGCTTTGTATAAGGATTTCCCTAGTGGAGTCAATCAACCTCTTAGCTTCAACCTTGGGCTTTGATCAAGGCACACAAAAATCAACATCCCCTCAGAGAAAATCAAAATCTCTCTGTAGAAAGTCATTTATCTGTTTATCACTTATCAAAACAGATAAATTAAAATAAACCCTAATCCCAGATAACTGCTGTAAGTGGCACACTTGTTGATACAAATATCCAAGCTGTCGTCCATCTTTTATCCTAGTAAATCCTCCCTTTCATCTAATTGCTGTAAGCGGCAGGCCTCTGGATTATTTACTTCCACGCCACTGTCCCTCTCTTAACATGAAAGATTCCTAAGGAAAAAAGGCATTGCTCTACACTGAGTTAAAGTTTTCTCATTCAGGATAACACCCATATAAAGGAAATTATGGAATTGTTGGATTCACATATCCCAGTCAAAGTAATCCTCCTTTATAAACAATCACCTCAAAATTGTGATAAACAGGCAATGATGTCTCCCTTTAGAGATGGCAAATTCTTTCTCAGTCAAACTTTTAGCCTCAATCTTGGGTTTTGAACAAGATACAAATACTCAACCTTTTTGCTTCAATCTTGGGCTTTGAACAAGACACCAAAATATCTCTTTCCTCCCTTAGAATAGGAGGAACTACGATTGCTCTGATTTCCCTATTTCGTTTAAACGGAAATACGTAGGCATAAGATTGCGAAATCTTAGCGAGCATACCAAACAAAAACTCTAGGTCCAGTACCTTCATATCAATAAAAACTTAGGTCCAGTACCTTACCAAAAACATCAGAAAAACCTGAACATCAACAAAAACTCACTCTCTCGCTCATATTTCCCAAGAAACTTTCCCAACCCATTAACGGATAAACACCATCAAGTACAAAGCAGAACCTAAAGCTAACATCCTGTGGATAACCACATATAGGATGGGTAATTGACAACTCCCCATTGTATAACCTGACCCCAGACCCCCCAATCTCTTTAAGCGTTTGTTCAGTTAAACATTCGCGTACAAGGTTAGTTTGAGATAGCTTCCCTTTCCCTTCCAGCTTCACGGGAGAAATAAGAAATCAGAAAGTAGCACCCCCCTCCTCTTCATTGAGGAGAAAACCCAATTCCCCGATAAGGTGATCGCGTCATCGACAAAAATCGTGCGCTACACGGCCTTAGATAGTTGTGGCTTCTACATAGTCCGATTACGATTGCTTAACATAGCGCTAAATTGTCCCGAAATTAGAAATTGGTTCATTTTTGTAAGTGAGATGTCAATCTCCTACTCTCCGTAGTGTGGTGAAAAATAGATTTTCTCCTTGTTGTTAAGGGAGTTAGTTGGCATACTCATCGATTTTATCCAATTTGGCGCCCTTCCCTTAATGATGTACGGATTCATATTTTCATGCTTATGGTTGACTAGTCGAGTATTCTCCAAAAAAACACCAATTGTTCTCCATCATTAACACTAACATACTAACTATATAATTGCATTAACTTTACTTTGTGCCATTTAATTTTTTCTCTTTATTTTCTTGTCATTTACTTTAATGGTTTTTCTTTTAGCATTTTTTTCTTTTATCATATTATCATCTTATTTTCTTTTTGTCCACTTGGACACATGTTTATGTTTATGCTCTTTTATTTTGTCCACTTGGACCATACTTCTCTTAAGATACTAATAAATACTTAAACACTAAAAGACCTGGTTCTCTTCATTCCAGATTGTTGTGACCTTATGCTTGGATTTTGGACATTGGACTTCGGACTTAGATCTAGGATCATTGCCCTTTGCTCTTGGAGATCTGAGACCTTGGACCTTTTGGTGTTATATTTGTCTATTTTGTTTGGAAATTTTCTGTGTACAGGTGTTAATACTTTGACCTTGAAAATCATCTGATACATGACTCTCCTAATTGGCTTTCAACCCTTGGGAATACTTGGCTTTGGCTTTTCTATGGCTTAACTTGGAATGTCTTTGGATGCTTTATTTCATCTGGTTATCATGCTTGTGGTTTGAATCCAAAAGGAAGAGAATTGCTCATGTTGACTTCTTGTCAAGTGTTTTCTCCTTGTGTGGTTAGATGTTCCCTTCTTTACCTTTTATTTTAAGTTTTAGGGTAGTCACTTCTTCTCCACCCATTCTTCAATTTTCAAATCTTCTCCCTTTTTCAAAATCTTCTTGTTTTCAAAACTATAACCTCTTTCACAAAAAACCTTGGCCTTTGTCAAGTGATTTTTCGAACTTCATTTTCTTTAATAAATGTCAATCAATGTTTATCATACTTTGACTTTTTCCAAAAAGACATAAAAAATATTCAAACTCATTCAAACCTTTTGTGCCTTATGCACTTTTTCTTTTAAAATCCTTTTTTCATAAGTTTAGACATGAGACATCTCTTTAAGCGGAACTATTCATTAGAAATGACAAGTTGTCTCTACATTTAAAATCAACCATAATAACCCAATTTTGTTACTTGTTCCATGAACTACAGGGTTTTGATCCTACATTGCACTTTGTGGGTATGTGGGCATGAGGCTCAAGAAGTCTCTACAAACACAAAAATCTTAAAAAATATTTCTCTTCTCATCTCTCTAATCTAATTTCAAACAAACCTTTTCAAACCAAAAAGCGTAGATATTTCAAAGGGTTCCTATAGACTACTATAGACGTTTTGGGTGCTAGCACCTTCCCTTAGCGTAACTAACCCTCTTACCCAGTCTCTGTTCATTTGTTCTGGTTTAGAACTTGTTTAGGTTTTGTTCACACTTTTTCCTTTCCTTTTGGATAAAATAAAAGTGAGGTGGCGACTCTTACTTTATGAGTTAAGTTAATCAATAGCTTACACTCACACTTTTTGCCGCTACAGAAAAGTGGCGACTCTGTTGGGGATTCTTTGGTTCTTAGTAGGTTCATCCTACTTTGTTTTATTTGTGCTTATTTGTTTGATTTGTTTGTTATTTCTTGTTCTGTTTGGGTGCTTTGTGATCTGTGTGGTGAGATAAGTCCTATACCAGGACTTGAGAGCACTTATGATAGGCGGGTGGTATAGTCTTGTTCATATTGCGTGGAGTAGTCCTTACTAAGCTGACTTGAGATCCCCAATGGAGGCCCCTTTGGGATTACTGATGCCATACGAGTAGTCATGAATGGCATTACTTTTTCTAATCTGGGAGCCCGAGAAGCTGAGGACCTTAGAACCCTTTAACCCATCTTGGCCTATTAGGACGTAGTGCGGAGATTATCCAGGTGTAGACCTAAGGTGATTGTCACGCGATACTACACTCAGACGAGTTTCTCTTGAGAATATTTTTGGCTGACAAGTAGTCGTTTAAGCCGATAATATCCAAAAGATTGATCTATGACTCTGGGCACTTTTTAGAACCTTGTTCAGCAGGTGTATATGAACTTTAGTACATACCTTTATGGGTTGGTTCTTAACCTTGGCTCCATGCTCGTGACTCAGACCCTTGACCTGTGTGCTTTGTGTGATATTATTTGTGGCTGTGACTGAAACACCCTTCTACCCCACAAAATACTCACGAATGAAATAACAAATTAAAGATAAATAAATCAGAGTATATCACCACAAGGGTGCCACATTTCGTCATGAAACATCTAAATAACATCCTGCTCCTTAACACGGATTCTTTCGCCAAAAAAAAAAATTAATCAAAACTACTATGCAGCTGAAATTATAATCTTAAATAATTAAATCCAAAACGTCAAAATAGTAAAAATTATAGTGACATCACGTCTATAAAATCTAGAACATAAAAGTTAAACTCAAGGACACCCCGACCCGATGTTACATATCAGAGCAAGACACCTTCTAAATTCAACGGAAATAAAACTAAATAACTCCAAAAGCTAAATCTTCATGCACCAAGAGAGCTAATCCTGATCACCTGCACGTTACCTACGTGGATACAACATTCAAACAGGTAGGGTGAGTAATCATGAATCATTATACAAGGTATAAAGAAAAAGATATACAAGTACAACAGTATCAACAGTTCATTTACACCGTAATAGTATCGTCTAACAAAATAATCATCATTAAGTCATCATCGTCGTACATCACTTAAAATCACGTCATCAATAACATTGTTTATTCACAAATATGCAATGCCACATAGTATAAAATGTAACAACATAGACTCGTGCATGTGGTACCAATTCATTTGATGGACACTGGGCCATCACCCTCCAAAGATCCCCACCTTAGGATTGATTCCCCCTTGGAACCGGAGCACGTCCCAAACACTTTAATCCACACAATGGGATTGAAGCCGTCACTGGACCGAAGTCCTAACATCGTCACTGGACTGAAGTCCTAAATTATGCTATGAATGCATGATGCAAAACGTCATAATAATCACCATCATAGGATCGTCAAAGTTGCATCATCATTCATGAGAATTCATCAAAACATCATAGTATAACATCAATCACATACGTCACAATTCATCATAATAATTCACAATTCATCATGTTATAATCTTTAAAACACAACACTTCAATTTCCCCACTGCACAAGGTCAACAAAGAAATAAGACAACACGAAGACTAAAATAAAATAAAAACATCTAGTCCTACTCGCCTGGTGCTCGCCTGGCGAAGCAGTTCGCTTGCCTGGAGTTCACCCGGCGAAGTAGGGGCGAAATCCCTCCCTCATACAAAATTCCAGTAGCACCTATTTTTCACTCTTCGCTCGCTTCTTGTTTCGCTCGGCGACCTCCAAGCGAGTACGCTTCCCCCGGTGAAACAGTTCCCTCGCCCGACGATTTCTGCGAAACAGCAATCATATTGTTGCATTTTCTACATAATTCAGACCCTAAACTTCTTACGATTTCAATACCATACAGTCCGAAAATGCACATCGATCACAAGGAAATCATACTACAACAACAATAATTCATAGTAGACAACATATACATTATTTCCTATCATTTTACACATCCCCAAATCACCAATCTCATCATAACTCGTCATATTATCATCATATCCCCAAAAATCCCCTAAAACCCCAACTACCTACATACCTCTAACTCTAAATCAAATACAATGGTAAGCGATACTCCCCATACCTTAAAATTCTCATTTCTGATCTCCCTCTTGAGTTCTTCAGAGTTTCTCTGAGACCTAGTCTCTTCCTCCTTCTTTCCTCAGAATGTTCTCCAAAACACGATCGTTCCAAAAGTGAACTTCTCAAATCCCTCTTTCTCTTTTGTCAAACATGCCCTTCGGACCCTTATTATGATTTTCCCATCTTACCCCCACTTATTCCCTTACAAAAGACCACATTGCCCTTAGTGTTCCACTCCCATTTATTTTAATTAATAATAATAATCTAAATAATATTTTTCACATTATTCTATTATTATTAACACTAAAATAATTCCAATTAATCACTTATTTTCTAAATACTCTCATTATTCCCTTAGCTCATCAATATCCCACAACACACAATACAAATACACCATGCGTCATAGTATTTCATCAAAATTCTCCAAAAATCACGAATAATTATAATAAATCAATTAAATAAATATAATAATTATTTTGGGGTATTACAATGACATCCATGCACTCTTGCATTCATGAGCATATATCTGCATTTATTCAAGTTACCAAAGAAACTAATTTCAACTGTCTCCTTCTTTAGTTATCTGTCAACCGTCAAGTTGTTTCCTCAATACAACTACGGAACTAGAGTTGTCGTCAGATTGAGAATGGAAAATCAAGAACAATACAATCCAGAAGTCAGAATGGAAATTTATGAGATGAAGGCCAGCATGACCAAGCTCACAAAAATGATGCAAGTTCTGATTGCTAGAGGAGAACCACCTCAGAGGACTGGTCTCTGAAATCTCAACTGTTGTTATTAACCCTCCACTAATCCAGCAACCAGCTACTACTTGGTCAGAATTTGGGTTGCCTCTGAATTATTCACCACCCTTTGCAACTACTCCAATGGCTGGTTCATCTGTACTGCCAGTATTTTCAGCTCCATTATTCACTGAACCTCGGCCTGTTGTACATACTGCTGCTCAAGCTACTCATGAGAATCCTCCTTTCGTGTACCATGCTGTTGGTCCACAATCCAAAAGTAAGGGAGAACCTGGATATATTTATGAAGTTAGAGAGAAATGTTTGACTCTAGAGAAGAGGTTGAGAGCCGTGGAAGGGAATGATGTCTTTAGTACTGCCACAATGGACATGTGTTTAGTTTCAGACCTGGTTATGCCTGCCAAATTCAAAACTCTTGAGTTTAAGAAATACAAGGGCATACCTGTCCCAGAAGCCACTTGGTGATGTACTACCGCAAGATGGCTGCCTATACCAACAACGACAAACTGCTCATTCATTGTTTCTAAGATAGCTTAAGTTGGGCTTCACTGAAATGGTATATGGGACTTGAGAAGAACCGTATCCAAAGCTGGAAGGAACTGACTGATGCTTTCTTGAAGTAGTATAAGTACAACCTAGACATGGCACCTGACCGCCGTCAACTGCAAAACATGTCTTAGAAAGAGAAAGAATCCTCTAATGAGTACGCTCAGTGCTGGAGAGATCTAGCTACTCAGGTGGAGCCATCCTTGGCAGAAAAAGAATTAACTGGATTGTTCATGGACACTCTTCAGCCACTCTTTTGGGAAAAGATGATAGACAGTGTACCATCTAATTTTGCTGACCTAGTCACTATTGGAGAAAGACTAGAGGAGGGTATTAAGAAGGGAAAGATTACCAATGTTGAAGCCTTTAGTGGTGCAAGAAAGTCCGCTGGGAATTTTCAAAAGAAGAAGGATGGCGATACCCATGTTGTTTCAGTTGAAAGGAAACCTCATCGCAAACAACAATAATATGGTGAACCATATGTAGCTACAGTTGCTCCTGTTGTCAATGCTCAACCAGATCAAGTTCCTCGTCGGGCTATTAGACAAAATTAGAATCGCAATAGGGAAAACTTTGATCCTATCCCGATGTCCTACACTATGATGTATCCATGTCTTGTTCAGAAAGGTTTAATTATAACCAGGGCTCTACCTCCTCCTCGAAATCCTCTCCCATCCAGCTATAGGGCTGGTCTTCATTGTGAATTCCATCAAGGTGGGGCAGACCATAAATTGGAAGGTTGTTATGCATTGAAGGCTACGGTATAAGAGCTGATCAAAGACAAGATCCTCACCTTTCATGATACCAATCTCAATGTTGTCAACAATCCTTTTCCAGAGTATGCCAAGTGAAGTTTGAGCTAGTTCAGACATATCATCTCCTAAAGCCAGTGTTCAAGACAGGACAACTCATCCATATTATTGATTAGTCACTAGGCCTTGTTTCTTTCTGTTTGTATTTTTCTCTAATTGTATTGACTGTTTACTTTTAAACTTTGTATGTACTTTCATGGTTAATTTTAACGAAATGAGCATTGCAATGTTTTGATTCAATTCATTTACATCCACTGTGTGCATCTTAATGCTTTTTTTTCCCAAAACAAAAATATATCTGTTGTTCAATTTCTTTATCAAGCTTTTATTTATGCAAAGATTAGAGGGAGGATGATGAAAACGAAATACCCAAAATTGTTGAATTGTATGTTTTTAATTAAAACTTGGCTGATGATGTACAGGCATTGTTTCAACTCCCAAACAATGGAGAAATAAGGAAGTTAATCCCTTATCAACCCCTTTGAGCCTAGAAGTTGGAGTTTCTTTCTGTACAGAAAAAACCGCAATCTTAACTTGGGGATGGGTAGTTCTCTGTTAATTTGATTGTGCATTCAAACACAAGAGAATCATTCAAGTCACCTTCCAATAAAGGTTGCAATCACAAGCTTTCCTTCTCACACATCAAAGAAGTGTCGAAGATGTCTTTCAAATCAAAAGCCAATGATGGTTCACCGTAATCATTAAGCTAGGGAGTCACTATCTTTCAAAAAAAAGAATGAAAAATCAAAAGAAAAGCCCGCTAAGTCAAAACCTATGAAGGAGACTTAGGCAAAATTGGGGCATCCCGCTGACTGTAAGCTCAAATGAGACAGTTCAGGAAGAAGTTAGGGATAACAAAAGAAAAATCAATCAAGAGGTTACCAAAATCCTCAAAGACAAAACGAGTTGACTGAGTTCCTCATCAAAAAACAACAAAATGTTGTAAGAAAAAGTGACTGCTATCTCAAAAATCCCTTGGCTCTTGAGTCATCATCATAACAGTGTTGTAATTACAAAATCGCTTGGAACCTGAATGCATAGGTTGAATTAACTGAACATAGAACTGAAGATCATCACGAAGAATGGGTTGGGTACAAATAAACTTTGAGCCTATATCCTTTGTTTCAAAAGTCGTGAACCAGACCACGTTATAACCCTCGAAAGACCTAATTAAAGCCAGGTTTCTTTTGAAAGCATACTACAACAAGGTTGCGTAAACTGACTCCTAAGATTGTTGCCAATCATTTGCTTTGATGTCATACATTTGCTTCCTCTTTCATTTTGAATGTCTAAACCACCGTGTTTTGACAAGTGATTCATTTGGTATACATCAATAACATCATTCTAAAAATGATTTTGATTTCAAAATTGCATGAACTTTGCATTAAAATTACCATGTTTGAATGAATGATTTTATTTGCAGAAAAACTTTCCTCATCGAGAAATTTCAAACAGTTGAGAAACTTGGTCAGTGATCCTACTAGGGGCACATTACTTCCAGATCCTGTTGTGAATTAATTCAAGATTTGTTGCTCAGTGCAAGTTATTCTTAGAATTGGTTAACTAGAAGATCTCTTCCAAGACTCATACTGAGTTTATACTTCTCAAGAGTCATTTCAAGAATTGAAACCATGATTAGTTTATCCAAGCAATTGTCAAACTGCAGCTATGATCAATTTATCTTCATCAGTCAATCATTCTGGGGCAGTCTTCTTCAAGACCCAAGCAGCTCTTCATGTCTTTCTTCAAAGGACCATCAGCCTGATACAATTCATAAATGTGACAGAGATATGTTCAACATCTTCTTTCCAAGCAGAGTTGGTAGTGTTCCCTGTGTTGAGGAATCAGAGTTTCATTCTTCCCTCACAAAAGAGTCTATCTCAGTTGTCCCATTCATCTGCATTACATGCATAAATCATTCATATATCATGCATATAAAAATTCGCATAGCTCGAAGTGTGTTTCGCGTTCATGTGCATTTCCCGAGGTCCTGTTGCTATCAACATCTTACCTTGTGATCAAAGCCCAACTTACTTGACGTCTACCAAAAATAATTACCTTCATTTTCATTCAATGTTATTCCTGGATGTTGTTGTTGTTTCCCTGTGCATCTAGTGTTGTTGTTGGATATTTGTCATCTTTCATTCCAATGTTTTTCCTGGATTTTTGTATTCTTTCACTCCAGTGTCATTCTTGTATGTCTGTCTCTTTTGATCTACAGTGCCATTCCTGGATATCTCGTTCCTCTTGTTTCTCCCAGTGCTATTCCTGGAAGTTCCATCTCTCTTCTGTAATCCCCAAAAGTTTTCTTGGATATCTTTCAGTGCCATTCCTGAAAGTTTTATCTGTTCATTTAGTGCCATCCTGGATGAGTTTTTTTTTTGCATTCAGTGCCATTCCTAGATGTCTTTCTCACTAGCATTCAATGCCATTCCCGAATGTAGTGATTTACCTTTACTTTCAGTGCCATTCCAGAAAGTTCTCTCTCACTTTATTCAATGCTAGTTTTGGATATCGTGAACTCTTTTTATCCAATGCCATTCTTGGATAATTCTGATGAATTTTCAGATTTGACCTTATTCTCATATCCAATACCATTCATGGATGCTTCTGATGTATTTTTGAGAACTTTTCTCACTTCATTCAATGCCATTCTTGGATGTTGTGATTCCTTCTGTCCAATGCCATTATTGGATATCTTTTCCTCAACTGAGTCCAATGCTATTCTTAGATACCTCTGATGTTTACCCTTGTCATCCAATGCCATTCTTGGACGTCCCCAGTGAAGTTTTTTAAATGGAAGTTTGTTTCCATCCAATGTTATTCTTGGATGTTGATTGATATATCGTCGGTTGAGTTTGTCTCCGTCCAATACCATTATTGGATGTCTCTGATGTTTGTTGTTTCCTCATTCAGTGTCATTCTTGAATATTGTAGTTTTTTTATCAAATACCATTCTTGGATATCTTATCCCCAATAGAGTGTTTTCACCTTCATTCAATGCTATTCTAGGATGATGTTGTTGTTTTTACCAGAAACTTTCTTGTTGTTGTCCAATACCATTCTTGGACATCTATTGGCATACTTTCGTCTCGTTCGTAGTTTCCATCCAATGCGCTCGTGTTCCCAAGGTCATATCCTTCTCTTTCCAACTATTGATGGATACTTCTTATCACCTTGACAGATCTCCAGAAATAGCTTGTGTTCCCCAGCGTGTCTTTTCACGTTATCTCACTCAATTTACCATAAATCTCTTGTTTTAAGTTTCCCTACAGAGCTCTTGCATTCGCATAGCATCCTCATAATCATTTCATTTTGTGGTCTCTTAGGGTCAAAAATTGGGTTTATTTCTGTATTTAAGTGTCTTCTATCTAGTTGAGACAAAGATGTCAATCTTCATATCTCCAGATAGAAGAAATGTAAATAAGGGCAGCAGTTGTACCCTAATTTTTTACCCCTAAGGTTCCACATGTCATTTGCATCTTTGCATCACAAACAAGATCATGCTTTGGTTCCTCTATCCCTATCATCCTTGGGTTTATGCCTTGCAGGGATCACCGAGAATTTGTGTGTTTCTTATTTCCTTTTATTTTCTTGTTTATGTTTACTAACCTTTAATTAAAATACAAAAAAATGTTTGTTTTCCCTTTTGTAACTTTTTCAGGAAGAGGTTGGGATCAAGAATATCAAATACCAGTTCCTCAGCTCGAATGAAATTCATCTTAACAAATTCAAAGTTGATCTGCAAACAATTCAAAATCATCTGATCAAGGGTTTCCTAATATTTGATCAATTATTATTCAAGAGACTCTAAGGTTCTTGTGTCTATTTCCATGCCTTCTTTGACAAGTCAAGAATCGAGCCAGAGCCAGAGCAGTCCAGCCAACAAAGCAGTTTTCAAGTTTTTAAGTAGTGCAATTGATTTGCACTATGGTCCAATCAATTTCACCCTTCATATTTGCACCAAATTTTAGATTTTTCAACAGTGTAATCGATTTGCACTGCAGTGCAATCGATTGCACATGACAGATTTTGCCAGAAATGTTAATTTTCAAGTTCTGCAACATTTTGGCACCAATTTTCAAATGTGACCTCATGTGGAATATTCTAGATCATGCAAAATCATCACAAAAACAATTCCCCTACATAATCACAATTAATTCCCATCATACACCCTCATTAATCACCACTTGATCTTGATTTTGCATCTAAATTCAAATTTCAAGCCTAATTTTGGTTCCAAACCAACCTTCAATCCATCAAAATTCCCAAGCCTAAACTCTATAAATGAAGGTTTTATTTCAGTCATTCTTCAAGCTTTTGATAGCTAAATTCACCTTGTCAAAATTCTTCCTCATTCCCAAATTCACCAAAGCTCTTTCTTCCATTAAACGTTAGTATGCTTTTCATTGAAGCTTACTAATCTTTGAGCTAAACCTCCATCAAAACACTTCTTCAACATCAAATTTTGTATGTCAAAGCTTTGGAGGGTGGTTCTTAAAGTTTGATTTGAAGCATTTCCAGATTTGGAAGTGGTAAACTCTTGTTCCACCATTGTTGTGATTGATTCATCTTCAACAATGTGATCTCTTGTTGATCTTTGGATCTTGCAAATTGTGTTTCATTGGTGTGGTTTGTTGTTGTTTTACTTGAATTTTCGTGCTCAATTGCATCCTTGATCATGAGGTGTTTGAAGAAATGATTGACCAAGGATTGTGCTTTTTCAAACTGTTTTTTGCTGTCATAGCAGGTGCAAATCGATTTACACTCTTGTGCAATTGATTTGCATTGTACTTTTTGGCATGGATGTGCTGTCTGGCACTGTGCAATCGATTTGCACACTGGTGCAATCAATTTGTACAGTGTAGAATGTGTTTTTTTATTGCTTGTTTTGGGACTGTTTTGAGTTTTTTTCTTCCTTCTTCCATTTCCTTTTGTTTTGCCTTGAATTGTGGTGTTTGTTGATCAAATTCCTCTTTAAATTCCATGGACTTTGGGTGTTTGATGAGGTTGGATAAACCTTCATTAGTTCAAATTTATCTTTAAGTGGATCATTGGAATCATTTTAGGTGCTTTGAATTAGTGATAGGTTTAGTACCTTAATGCACCAAGAAGAGTGATAGAACTTAAAGATGGAATGATTCAAATATTGTAATTCAATTTGGCTTCCCTTCCCCTCTTCTGCCTTTTTTCTTTTGGTCAATGAAAATCTTACATATCATTAGACTTCTCTTTGAAGTTATGATCAAGATGAGACTGAAGCTAGCAGGATTATACCTGAGTGAATTGCAAACTCAAAGATACAACAGAGTCGCCATCGAACTTTATTTAGTCCCAAAGGACAGGGGAAATATAGATAAAACCCTGGGGGAAGAGAAACGGATAAGGGGGTCGGTTATGCAAGAGGAAGGTACTAGCACCCCACGCATCCGTCGTACTCGACACAAACCGTTTTGCTTACTTCTAGGCTTGAATGTGTTATCTATCTAAAGGCTACTAGCTAAAGAGGGAGAGGGAAAAAAAGTGCTCGCGGAGGATTGAGGCCCTCGTGCCTACGTACTCTCATAGTGCAATGAGGAAATCAGAGCGCCGTAGTTCATGGAACCAGGAAAGAGAGAGGAGAAGGTGGCTCGCCAAGATTTCGCAATCTAATGCCTACGTATCCTCATAGTGCAATGAGGAATTCATAGCCTACGTAGTTCGAGGAACAAAGATAGAGGAAGAAAGGGAAATAGTGTCAAAACCAAGAACGAAAGGAGGTAGAAAGGCTCTACTGGGGAATACAAAAGAATGGTGTCAAAACCAAGAAAGAAAGACACGGGAATAGTGGCAACTCTACTGAGGATGGGACAAAGAAATGGTATTGAAACCAAGAGAATAAAGGTGCAAGGGAAATTGAATCAAGGTAAAGTAACATCCACTGAGGATTCGGTATATTAACTGACAGGTAGTGATTAACCAAAGCAAAATAAGAGTATGATTCTGTGGGAAAAAAGGGGTTTTGTGTCAATAGGCGGACTGTGATGAACCAAAAGGAGAAAGTATTGAATCAAAAGAAGGTGTTGACTCCCAGAGGGACTCGGTGTGTTAACTGGTAAACAGTTGTTAACCGAAAGAATGGGTGTGGAACCAAGCAAAGGTTGTAACCCAAATGATGGGTGTGGAACCAAGCGAAGGTTGTGACCCAAAAAGGACGGGTGTGGAACCAAGCGGAGGTTGTGACCCAAAGGATGGGTGTGGAACCAAGCGAAGGTTGTGACCCAAAGGACGGGTGTGGAACCAAGCGAAGGTTGTGACCCAAAGGACTTTGGTACACTGACTGAACAAACAATACTTGACCGAAAAGAAGGGTATTTGAACCAAAAGAAGGTTGCTAACGCAAAGGTGGGAGTGTTTGAACCAAAAGAATGTTACTAACTCACTGGGGTATTGGTTTCAACAGAAGGATTGTGATTAACCAAAAAGAAATGAGTGATTAACCAAGAGACGGTGATTAACTCAAAAGAAACTCAGTATGTTAACAGGTAGACTGTGATTAACTGAGAAAAAGGAGCAGACTAGTGTTTTAATTGACAGGCAGTGGTTAACCAATTAAAAAGGGAGAGAAATAGGAAAGGTTGCAAATTCCTCTAGGGATTCGGTATTTAACATACAGACTGTGTTTAACCGAAGAAAAAGGATTGTGACCTTGTTAGGAAAGAAAAGCATTTCGGTAATTAACAGACTGACTGTGATTAACCAAAGAAAGAATGACTACAACTCTTATAGGGAATCAAAGAACAATGATCGACCAAAAGAAAAGGGTATTGAACCAAGAGGAGGTTGTTAATCCAAGTGGCAAAGATCATGAACCAAGGACAGGGTGATTGATCAAAGAGAAGATTATAGGGTAAGGGTGATTAAGGATCGACTCGGCTGAGGATTGGGAGACACTACAGTCTGGAGATAGAGATTATTCCAGGCACAGGGTCATTCATCCCCTACCCAAAGTAATCAGAATGAGTGTAGGAATTCTCCGCTCTCACCCTTTCTCTAGCACTCAGAGGATAGTGCGGAAGTTGAAACCGACATAGTAACAGTGCCATCTTGTACAGTGCTCCAATGCGTTGTGCAGACTTCCGACTCGATAGGGGATTAAGATAGCAATGTTCTAAAAGATCCTAAAGAGAGGAGATAAGAGATATTGACTAATCGAAACAAGGTTTCGATTAATCGATCAAAGGGAATGAACAAGCCAACAATCTTTCACACGAGTCGAAAGATCGTTAAAGTAAACGTGCGAAGTAGTGTTTATACAAAATTAAATTTGCTCAATAAAGAACAAACTTAATGTGACCAAGAATGAATTTGCAAGGCAAGCACAAACATCAATTAGTATGCATCACTAATCATGTTATCATGTACACAAAAGTGTGCAAGAATCAACATGATCATACAATGTAAAAAATGCAAACAATTCCATAATCGATAAATCTTGCATAAAGGTTTGCATACATGTTTCAAACAGAGGTTAAACAGCTCTTAAAACATCCACAAATATCAAGCATATCAAGCATTGGAAGTTAAATGAGGAAAGAAAACCAAACAAGCATGAAAAAGCACAAAAATGGCATTCTGTCATAGTGTTAATCGGTTAACCATATATGGTTAATCGATTAACCTCTTGAAAAGTTCAGAAAAACATGAAAAATGACTGGTTTATCGATTAACCATTTTGCACTACAAATGGTTAACCGATTAACATTGTGGCAGTGACAGGAAATCAATTTTCCAAAAGCACTTCCAGCAATTAATCACTTATCCAATCATCCATATGTTATGGCATGCATTTGTACACGGAAATTACATCAAGTAGAAGCAATTAATCATCAATTAAGCTCAACAATCATCAAGATCAATAATCAAACAATCACATGATTAATTAACATCGAAAAGCCATCGAAACTACATTGCGAACATGCGAAAGTGATCGAAAATAGTAAATCGAGCATGAATTACCAACCTACAAGGCGGAGAATTGCCTTGGTAATTGTTGTAAGCAAAATGTAGCAAGAATAAGCAAAGAAAACCAGAGAATTCCGAGCTTGAGATCAAATCGTAGCGAAACCGATAAAAACGCGAAAAATGCTCCAAGTACGAATTTGCGCCGAGATGATTGAAACGATCACTTGAATTGAAGTAGAAGCTACTGTAAATCCAGAAATCCAAGTAGAAATGTAGTGTAATGGAGGTTAAGCTCAAGAGAATAACAATTTCGATGTGAAGATTATTACACTCTAATGGTGGAAGTTGAGCTTTTGTGTGTGGTTTGGGAAGAAGATGAAGATAAATATGAAGTTGCAGAAAAATCAAAGAATTAAAAGAAATGAGAAAGTGATCAAGTGAAAATAGTGAGAATGGTTGAACCCCCTTTCACAAATGTGAAGGTTTCTTTGTATAGAATGGAGGTTTGGAGTTTGCTTTGGAGCTTGCTTTGGAGCTAGTTTTAGAGTTAGTTACATCTAACTCACTGAGTCGGAAGCTGACTCAGTTAGTTATTTGTTAACTCAGTGGAGCAATCTCAATGCAAGTCCAAAATCCAATGGTTCTCATGCTTGGAAATTAAGTTACATGGTGGTCTTGATTGAAAATGATGTATTGTAGCAAATGTCTTGAAGTGTCTTGAAATATATAAAATATTCCACACAATGCTAGAATAAAATAGACCACAAGAGACTGGAGAGTGTTGTTGCAATGTGATGAAAATGCTTAATTTTTGTAGAAATAGCAGGTGTTAATCGATTAACCAAATCAGGTTAACCGATTAACAACTGTTCAAAAGCTGAAAATGGCGTTGTAACAGGGTGTTAATCGATTAACCAATATATGTTAATCGATTAACATAGACAAAGTTGGCCTTTTAGGCTTGAAATGAGGTGTTATGGTTGTGGCGATGAATTTCGACTCTTTGCTTTGACAAATAGGCATAGAAACCCTTGCATTTTGCTTGTATTGATGATATGATGACTTTGTGAGGATGCGATTAATCGACTTTGAAAACCTGAATATTCCTGCAACAAAAGCATAGAGAAAAAGTGTTAATGCGTATGTCGGCAATGCAAATGCTCATGCTTATGCAAAAGTAAAAGGGGAAGTCAAATTTCGGGTTACGACAGCTGCCCCTATTTAATCCTCTTGGACCTAAATGTTCGAATTGCGCTAGCTTTTCGATTATTCAAGGTGGAAGGTGTAACACCCCACTTTCCCATTTTAGAAAATATACAAAGTTCTATGAAAATAATCAGAGTTTTACCACTAAAAGTAGGATGCCACATTCATAAAACCAACATCAAAACTCTTTTCATTAAATGAAATAAAACAGCAGAAAATAGTTTATTTATTCATTTCACGGCCACATGCCAACAACTACGAAAAACTCCACTTAAACTCGTGGTCCACCATAAATTCAAACAAATGAAAGATACGTAACAAAATTCAAAACAAAATGACAATCAATAAAATCCCCAAGATTCTCGTGTTACGTATCAGAGCGACTCCTACAACTCGAACAAGCAACACGCACTCCAAGCAACCTAAGTACCTGGATTATCTGTACTTCCGAAGAAGCACAGACACAAAAACAACAAAGGGGTGAGAACTACATTCAATATTAAACGGTGAATAATACATATTAGAAGGTAGTTACTCACATACATCATATAAACATGCATTCACGACCTACTGTCACATTCAATCACCAATCAATCAACAAAGTAATAATGCAATGCGACTCGACACAGACACAATGCATGTGGTACCAACATCACCATGGTTCATTCAATCGAACCAGAATAAATCACATACACCCATACTTGGCAATGATTTATCCCGCCACACTCCTCTAGGGAGTTCGGATGAATCACATACACTCCTCCTGAGCAATGATTCATCCCACCAACACCATGAAATGCACAATAACGACTATGCATACAACACACATGTATAATAAAATTACACATTCTCACGATCCTCCTAATCACACATAAAATAATCATTCACCACAACACAAATTACACATAAAACACATGTATAATAATCAGTTATGCATTCTCACGATCCTCCTAATCACACATAAAATAATCATTCACCACAACACAAATTACACACAGAACACATGTATAATAATCAGTTATGCATTTACACGATCCTCCTAATCACACGTAAGCCATATGCTTACCGTAATTCACACTGGAATTACCTCACCTGCAACACCGCATCATCACACACAAACTATGCACAAGAGACTATTATCAAGTAAAATATACTATCCTCATTGATCCCAAGTGCGTCATACACTCACCGTTAATTCACCAAGAATTACCTCTGCTACACCAAGACCGCTCGCACCTCACACAAACGGTGCCACACAAACACATTCTACATGCCTCACAAGGTACTCGTCCACTAATTAGCTAATTACTAATTAATTCACCAAAATTATTAAATTAATTATTTTCGTCACCAACTCTATACTTCTTAACTTCTGACATCCATTCCCAACCTCTCAAACCAAAAGAAACCGATTCCGACGCGAAAAAGGGAAAGAAATCGCGAAACGGTAAAATTCTGCACACTCGCTGGTCATACGCGTATTGCCCTGGGCCATACGCGTATTGGCCAGCTCTCTCGCCCATTCCTACATGTACCAGGCGCGTAAGGCCTCCTGCCTCGCCCTGCCATACGCGTATTGCCCGACCTCATACGCGTATGGGCAGAGAGCTATTTTCCTTCACAAATTCCTTTCTCAGGTCTGGATACGCGTATAGCTACACCATACGCGTATTGCCAAGCCACCATACGCGTATCCTTACGCGCATGGGCAGAGGGTCGTGCCAAAACCTCTTTGTGCCCTTCCCGTACGCGTAATGACTCCAATCCTTCCTAGCCGTACGCGTAACACCCTCCCCAATATGCGTAAGGCCAAATCTATTATGCAAACCTGTTTTCTCCACACCAGTCTGAGTTCTGCTACGGGATCTTCACTTTTCACTCTAAAACAGCCCTACAACTAGTTCTACATCAATTTCATGTCCTATTACTCATCCTACATCTTTCTCTTAACATTACTAACTCAGATTTTTGTCTAAATTCATCCTCCAAATCTAAATTAAATTCAACTCTGCAATGTCACATTCAACAACAATAACAACATCAAAATGACAGACAAAATCAGAAGTTCAGCACATAATATTCATCACAGATTCACGCATATACATCACATAATCATATGACAACATACATTCAAACGAATTCCTACGGGGTTAAGGACTCCCCACTACCCTCACATGATTAATTCACCAATATTAAACCCGTTCTCCCCCCTTACCTCGAATATTTGATCAATTTCCTGCGAAATTCTGATGAAAATGATAGCCCTAGCACACCCTTGTTCTTCCTCTTCTTAGCCTTTCTCCTTCTCTCTCTAAAATTCTGATTATGGCTAAACCACACCAATTTTTCACTAATCATCCTATAATTACCAAGCTGCCCTTATTATTTTCTATTAGCCCATTATCTAATTAATTACATCAGATTTTTAATTTAATAAAAATAATAATATTACTAGTAATGTTATTCACATAATAATCATAATAATACTAGTAATAATATTAATAATAATAAGGATAATAATAATAATAATAATAATAATAATAATAATAATAATAATAATAATAATAATAATAATAATACTATTAATACTTATCCCCCAAAATTACTCCCGACACCTCCAATCTACCCGTCCCACTAAGGACTCCACGCCTACGCGCTCAACCACACACCCCCTTAACAAGGCCAAACAACGGAAGATAACACAACGATCAAATAATTTAAATTGGGGTGTTACAACTCTCCCCACTTAAATTATTTTCGTCCTCGAAAATATACTGAGACGAACCACTCCGGATACGACTCTCGCATCAGACTAACCAACTATCATGCCAACAAAAGGCACACCACGAATAACACACTGACAAGATGCAATGCCCATACAATGCACTTGATGACTAACTCACGACTCAAAGAATGCCCAGGTTTCGAACACCTAGGTTTACTCTAGAATCAGAACACAACAAGATCGTTACCCTCACCCTAGGTAACACTCCCCTAATTTACCACATAGGAGTTAGCTCCACGCACTCGAACCATCACGATGGAAAAGAGGTAACAACAAAACAAGAACATAGAGTTCCATGACCCAACATCGTTTCAGCAACCTCTATATAACCATAATACCAACATCTTTGTCATACAACATTATTACAACAATGTTACGTTCCACCAATCGAACATATAACCCAAACATCCATCTACATAGAAACCCATGAATAATATTTAAACCTTTCGCCTAACACATCCATTTTTGAAACGTCCAATGGTCTCATCGTTCCCACTTATTTCCAAGGTTCAACCTATGAACTCTCACAAGTCACCCACGCATAAGCGAAATGTACCACATCACGCTTTCGATGCGCACTCTGATTACTCGCCACAATCAACTCTACCAATTTTATATCCAACTCCTGACTCTCTTTAATATTCACCAGAAGGGTCATAGTTCATTTCTAATATATTCAACCTCACACTCTACTGTGTTCCCACAAACCAGACCCAAGTCTCTGAACTACTCAAATAATTCTAATCCGCTGACCATCAAAACAGACATGTATAAAAACTTTCGACTTAACTCGTCAGGCACGATATTAATTCCACCAATAGGGTAATTCCAGCTAAAGTCATAACTCATCAGGAATCCCAACCATCCTCGTTGTTTCATACTCCATTATTTGCTACTAAACAGGTATTCAATGTCCTTGTGATTACTAAACACTTCGAACTCAAAACTGTAAAATAATACCTCCAGATTCTCAACACAAAAGTAACTGCAGCCATCTTGAAATCATGAATCCTCAATTGTCGTAAAACATAAGCCACGAGCTTACCATCTTGCATCACCATACTGGCTAAACTCATCATAAACACAGCCCACCACCTCACAAACGATTTATTAGGATCACGCAGAATCAAAACTGGAGCCGTAGACAAATTCTACTTTAGCCCTCTCAAACTTTCCTCACACTGAACATCCCAAGCAAACGACCTACCCTTTGTAAGTCAACTGAAGTGGCGAAAATGCTAATCTTGGAAAAACCTTCCATAACCTCCGGTAATAACCACTAAAGTCCAAAAAGTTTCTAATCACCTTAACCAACTTCGGAGCCTCTCATCATAGAGCTGCATCTACCTCCGATAGATCCATAATAATACCATCATCAGCAATAACATATCCGAGAAAACTAACCGTTCTCAACCCAAAATTCTCACTTGAGTAATTTAGCATAAAAATTCCTTTCTTTTCAACACTTACAACTCGATTCTCAAACACCCTACATAGTCTCCTTCTGACTTTATATTAGATCCGGATATCCCTAATGAACACCACTCCGAACTCATCCAATCTTGTCCAGACTCACATACCAGCTTAACCGAGTAAATAACAACCTATTCTGATGATAACATAACCAGTCACATGAAATCGATCAAAGCCGCAACTCACACAAATTCACCACTCGTATCAAACTTTCCAAACAATTATAATTCCAATCAAACTCAACCAAACCATTCCAATCATCTATTCTTGAAAATGGACACTTATTCTCAATCTTTACCTTATGCAACTGTCGGTAATCCATACGCAATTTCATTCTCTGGACAATCCAAATTCCACAAATTCCAACATATATCAATAATCAACCAAAAAGAACTCTCAATCTCAATATCACATCCACACCCAAGGGTTTTCTCAAAATTTCCATTAATGCCCTAAAACTCTAAGAACTCCAAAACTCATCCAAACTCTAAGTTTTGCTTCTCATAGCCTCAATACCCTTATATACATCATGCTTGTTATTCCATCCGGAAACACATATTGGAATCATGCACAACTGGTAGCCCTTCACTGTGGCCTTCCTGTCCATTCCAGTACACAATTAACACAACATAACAAACATTTTAGTCTCATCTCCTAATAGTTTTTCCACTTACTTAGCAGATAAAACCTCAACTATTCACCTTCGTCCAATTTAAGTTCACTTCCTGTACGGAGCCATTGACATCAGACTCGTATCAAGCGTTGAATCAATAGCCACCTCTACCTCATTAATACACCTGTGATCCACTTATCTCGCCTGAAATAAATTCAAAAATTCGCAACCAACAGGTAACTCAATACATGTAACTTCACTACTTACTCGCCACAACGCGAATCGTAATACACCGAGGCTTCGCCCAATAGATGTCCACCCATTTGCTCAGCACACAACGATACCAGTTCTCTACCATTACCCAACTCAGATCCACCTTCAAAAGACATCATGGATTACCCAACACTGGCATGTATCCAGCCATCACTTGTCCTCTACTCACTGAAAAGCAATCATCCCAATACCTGATTGTCCTTCCTCGGAGACATCCTTCAACTTGATCGATCGACAATACCTCTCTCCTTCATCCTCTTCAGATAATGAAGATCTATACCGACCCAACACGACCAACTTCTACATCACATGCTATCTTAACTGTCAAGCGCATCTATCCATTCATCTTGATTTCTGACTACTATCAACAAGAGATTGAGGGTGATCAGTTCCCCAATTTGTTCATAGACAGCCGATCATCCGGATGAAGTATAAACCCTTCCTTACCAACTATGATAGCACTCCATTATTCACCAATCTACCCTTCCATAGTGAAAGCATCATGGAGAAGCACCAGTTTCTCCCCCACTTATCTCATCCTCAACTCCTGCAAACAGACAGTTACAAGACAAACACGCACCGACCGTGTTCTACACACGCGTCGTATACTAAGACACAAACCATACTAGACAACCTGGACGGACGGACCGACCTGCTCTGATACCAATTGTAACACCCCACTTTCCAATTTTAGAAAATATACAAAGTTCTATGAAAATAATCAGAGTTTTACCACTAAAAGTAGGATGCCACATTCATAAAACCAACATCAAAACTCTTTTCATTAAATGAAATAAAACAGTGGAAAATAGTTTATTTATTCATTTCACGGCCACATGCCAACAACTACGAAAAACTCCACTTAAACTCGTGGTCCACCATAAATTCAAACAAATGAAAGATACGTAACAAAATGACAATCAATAAAATCCCCAAGATTCTCGTGTTACGTATCAGAGCGACTCCTACGACTCGAACAAGCAACACGCACTCCAAGCAACCTAAGTACCTGGATTATCTGTACTTCCGAAGAAGCACAGATACAACAACAACAAAGGGGTGAGAACTACATTCAATATTAAACGGTGAATAATACATATTAGAAGGTAGTTACTCACATACATCATACAAACATACAGTCACGACCTACTGTCACATTCAATCACCAATCAATCAACAAAGTAATAATGCAATGCGACTTGACACAGACACAATGCATGTGGTACCAACATCACCATGGTTCATTCAATCAAACCCGGATAAATCACATACACCCCTACTTGGCAATGATTTATCCCACCACACTCCTCTAGGGAGTTCGAATGAATCACATACACTCCTCCTGAGCAATGATTCATCCCACCAACACCATGAAATGCACAATAATGACTATGCATATAACACACATGTATAATAAAATTACACATTCTCACGATCCTCCTGATCACACATAAAATAATCATTCACCACAATACAAATTACACACAAAACACATGTATAATAATCAGTTATGGATTTACACGATCCTCCTGATCACACGTAAGCCATATGCTTACCGTAATTCACACTGGAATTACCTCACGTGCAACATCGCATCATCACACACAAACTATGCACAAGAGACTATTATCAAGTAAAATATACGATTCTCATTGATCCCAAGTGCGTCATACACTCACCGTTAATTCACCAAGAATTACCTCTGCTACCCCAAGACCGCTCGCACCTCACACAAACGGCGCCACACAAACACATTATACACGCCTCACACGGTACTCATCCACTAATTAGCTAATTACTAATTAATTCACCAAAATTATTAAATTAATCATTTTCTTCACCAACTCTGTACTTCTTAACTTCTGACATCCATTCCCAACCTCTCAAACAAAAAGAAACCGATTTTGACGCGAAAACAGGAAAGAAATCGCGAAACGGTAAAATTCTGCACACTCGCTGGTCATACGCATATTGCCCTGGGCCATACGCGTATTTCCCAGCTCTCTCGCCCATTCCTATGCGTACCAGATGTGTAAAGCCTCCTGCCTCGCCCTGCCATACGCGTATTGCCCGACCTCATACACGTATGGGCAGAGATCTATTTTCCTTCACAAATTCCTTTCTCAGGTCTGGATACGCGTATAGCTACTCCATACGTGTATTGCCAAGCCACCATACTCGTATCCTTACGCGTATGGGTAAAGGGTCGTGCCAAAACCTCCTTGTGCCCTTCCCGTACGCGTAATGCCTCCAATCTTGCCTAGTCGTACGCGTAACACCCTCCCCAATACGCGTAAGGCCAGATCTATTACGCAAACCTGTTTTCTCCACACCAGTCTGAGTTCTGCTACGGGATCTTCACTTTTTCACTCTAAAACAGTCCTAAAACTAGTTCTACATCAATTTCATGTCCTATTACTCATCCAACATCTTTCTCTTAACATTACTAACTCGGATATTAGTCTAAATTCATCCTCCAAATCTAAATTAAATTCAACTCTGCAATGTCACATTCAACAACAATAACAACATCAAAATGACAGACAAAATCAGAAGTTTAGCACATAATATTCATCACAGATTCACACATATACATCACATAATCATATGACAACATACATTCAAACGAATTCCTACGGGGTTAAGGACTCCCCACTACCCTCACATGATTAATTCACCAATATAAAACCCATTCTCCCCCCTTACCTCGAATCTTTGATCAATTTCCTGCAAAATTCTGATGAAGATGATAGCCCTAGCACACCCTTGTTCTTCCTCTTCTTAGCCTTTCTCCTTCTCTCTCTAAAATTCTGATTATGGCTAAACCCCCACCAATTTTTCACTAATCATTCTATAATTACCAAGCTACCCTTATTATTTTCTATTAGCCCATTATCTAATTAATTACATCAGATTTTTAATTTAATAAAAATAATAATATTACTAGTAATGTTATTCACATAATAATCATAATAATACTAGTAATAATATTAATAATAATAATAATAATAATAATAATAATAATAATAATACTATTACTACTTATACCCCAAAATTACTCCCGACACCTCCAATTTACCCGTCCCACTAAGGACTCCACGCCTACGCGCTCAACCACACACACTTTTAACAAGGCCAAACAACGGAAGATAACACAACGATCAAATAATTTAAAATGGGGTGTTACAGAAGGGGATTAAAGAAAAGAGTAGCTCAAAAATTTGGCCGACAATGATAAGAGATGAAAAGGTGAATGTGTGGAAGGATTGATTAAGATAGGAATCTGGCTGAATATTTGTCTGGGAGATGAATCAGTAGACAGGGAGTATGCTTGATGCATATACTATGTATGCTTGATATCATGTTATGCAACAACAAAGGTTATGGTAATGTGTCGCAGACAGACAGGGATTGTAGCCAAACAAACTCGTCATCCTCAGTTGGGGAAGGAAACCACAAATGGCGACGACTCCGCTGGGGAAAGAGCCTAGAATCTCAAATTTCCAAGCTACTACCGTCATTGCTGCTAGAAACGAAGGAATCTGGATGACCTTCAAATCATGACTAACTCTGCTTAGGGAAGAACAAGGTTCGGATGATCCTTACTGCTTGGGGAATGGAAATCCTTATCATTACCGCTGCTGGGGAATGACGGTTTCGACCTGTTGGGAATGTTACGAGAATTCTGTTCTTGTTGGGGAAAAGAGGACAAACATGTCTTTGCTTGGGGACCAATCATGGTTCTACTGGGGAAATGGGAGGTAAAAAGCCTTCCAAAGAACCATAACAGTGCTTATCGGGGATCAAACTTGCAAATGGAGATTACCGATTATCCTTTTAGGGATTTTCGATAAAGCATGCAATGCATAATGCTTTCTCTGTTGATTTAGCTTTTAGTATTCTCAATGCTTTATAGTATTATGTGACCATAAATAATCGTTTATTTTGCAAACAAAATACTAAAAAGGGATAATTAAGAGATCAAATGATGAACTTTATTGAATACAAAAATATTTGTACATAAAGTGTGTACAAGGATGCAAAAATCATTGATGAGGAAATTTGCAATAAATTGAAAAACAAAGGTAAATGGCAATGGGAAATTAGATTTTGCATTAATTACAATATTGGCTACCATCCACTGTAAGTCTAGGTTCCAACACTTTGCACCAGTTGACGATGACTTGATTGCTCTGTTACTATCAGAGGTCCCAGCTATGATGAAGATAGGCTCAAGTGTTCACAGTCAAATGCCTTTATCCATAATTTTTTCCTGGAAATTTTTCTATTTTTTTTTCGCCCACAGGGATACCCATTTTTGCCTAAGTCATCCTTTCGGGTTTTCAACTTAGCGGGCTATTTTTATTTGCTTTGTCCCTAACTTTTGCATGGACATTTCTTTTTTTGGTCCATCAGGACACCCATTTTTGCCTAGATTGTCCTTGCGGATGTCAATCTAGCGGGCTCTTTATTCATCATTCCTTTATTTTCAGGCATAATATTTTTTGACTGCATCAGGGTTCATGGGTAGTGGCAACTTCTCCTCATCCATGGTGGTGAGGATTGTAACGCCCCAGCTTTTGTTAGATTTATTTAATCGAGTCGATTTAATTATTTTTATTATTATATTATTTTATTCTTGACTTTTATTTGGAAATATATTATTTTTTATCGTGATTATGTTTTATCGCGTTTTGAGTGCGTTTGTGAGATATTTGAGTGTAGGGGTATTTTGGTCTTTTGGCTTAGTTAGATATTTTGTTTTTCATAAAAATAGAAATAGAGAGAAAAATAGAGAGAAAGAAAAAGAGAAGAAGGAAAAGAGAGTGAGAAGAAGAAAAAGAGGAAAAACTTGGAATGAAAGAAATCGATTAAACCGACACTTCGAAGCACGATTAATCGGGAAGGGTGCGAAACTCGGTTATTCTATGTTTGCGTATGATTATGTATGTGTGTGTTGGAAGTTTTACTAGTTTTTCAATTATAGGTTGAAATGAGCTAAACGAGTAGAAATCGATGTTTTCACGGTCGGAATTCGATATAAATTGCGTTGTATGATCACACTGTGTTTAGGAACAATCGTTGATACTTATTTTGCTGTTGGAATTGATTTGGGGTGGAAAATGGGATTTTTTGGGGTTTTGGAACCGTGTAAAATGCAGAAGAATTTTCTGTTTCTGGTGTAGGACGTCGGGCGGTGCTTTGAGCGCCGGGCGACGCATGGGTTGCGCCGCTGCTCGCCGGGCGATACCCAAGAGGCGCAGCTTGTCACGCTGCTGACTCTTTTAAGTTTTGGTTGAAGGATTTACGTCGCTGCTCCGCCGGACGACACAGAGGCAAAGGGAGCACCGCCGGGCGAAAGTTGGTACCGCCGGGCGCTCCTGGGGATTTTCAATAAATTCTGTTTTCTTTGAAAGTGCATAACTTTCAATCCGTAACTCAGATCCAGACGTTCTTGGTACCGTTAGAAAGCTATTGAGATGTTCTTTCTTATAAAAATGGTTTTGAGATTGTTGGCCAATTTAATTATGTCGGGAATTTGGGAATGTGTCGTTTTGTCGACTTTTACCATCTTAAATGTGTGTATTTGATGTGTTAACATGCAATATGCTTTTGATAGATATCGTACGACTTGTGGGCTGTTATATGATGTGAATGCATGTGATGAAATGTTGTGATGATGGTTTGTGGCCTAAGGGCAAGAAAATACATTGTGTTTTGTTTGATTGTATATGCATGATTATGGATGTGTATATATGTGCATTTGAATGTCATGAGTCATTGTATGCCAAGCATCATGATATGCATTCTTGTGATGTCGTGTGTCCTAGTGGGTGTAAGCGACGAAACGATTCCAGAGGGAATCCGCTATAACATCGTGTGCCTTATACAAAGAGGTGTGAGCGATGATTATAGACGATCGTGTGCCTTATACAAAGAGGTGTGAGCGATCGGGTCGTGTGCCTTATACAAAGAGGTGTGAGCAATCCATAAACATCGTGTGCCTTATACAAAGAGGTGTGAACGATGGGGAACATCGTTTTCCCGACGGGGAGTTACACTAAGTAACAAGCGATGATTCCAATAGTTCTTGAGTGAACTAATGATGAGAATGATGGATGGAACGACACCGCTTTGCATTGCATAGAGTCGTTGTGTCGGTCTCTGTGCATTTGCATAAATCATGAATGGATTAATTTTGTGTGGAATTGTGAATGGAATTGATGTTGTTGATATATATATATATATATGTGTGTGTGTGTGTGTGTGTGTGTGTTGGTGATAAATGAATTGAGCATGGTTGATATACCTTGGTGATGGACATATGAGATATGCATGGTGTCGTTTTGTATTTGAATTATGGCGTAAATTGTGGTGAGAATGTTTTATATGTGTATTTTTGTGTTATTATATAATTGTATGCAATTATATTATAATTGTGTTTCTCACCCTTCTGCTGTTTTGAATGCTCTATGAGGCATTGCAGATTAGATGCTGGAGGTCTTTTGTGAAGCTTAGGTCTTCATTCTTTTGTCGGTCGGCTTTGATATGTAGCACCGGGTAGTCGGGGAGATCGTTTATGTTTATGTGTATATGTATATATATCTTTTTGGGTTTGTACATGTATGACTCTGTGTATGACTGACAAACCTTCATGTTATATATATATATATATATATGAGATTTCAGTTGCAGATTTTCCATTTTTATTCTGTTTCTGAATTATGGGTGTTAGGAACTGAGTTCCTCTGTTGTGTGCTACCTGATTGTTGCATATCTATTTGAGCATGTTATTTTATTTAATCATTTTGATGTGACGCTCCTGTCTATGCCATGAATGTTTTAATTATACTCTGATTATCTGTTATCTCCTTTAATTGCTCGGGTTATAGATTAGGGGTGTTACATTAAGTGGTATCAGAGCCAGTTGTGTCTGTTTGTGTCAGTTTGTGTCTATGTCAGTCCGTGTCGGTCATTGTGACCAAGTTGGTTGTTGTGCGGCATTGTGTTGGGTGAGCTGTTTGTTTAACCATAGTTACTGTTATTGGATGAACAGAATATGGCTAGTAGGAATGAAGTTGCTCTTGCTGCTGCTATGCAAGCTATGGCTCAGGCTGTGCGGGGTGCACCTAATGCTGGTGGGAATAATGAGTTCAGGAAGAACAAACCGCATGTCTTCAAAGGGAGACATGATCTTGATGATGCTCAAATTTGGCTTAAGGAGATTGAACGAATCTTTTGAGTGATGGACCGTGCTGAGGAACATAAGGTGAGATTGGGTACTCACATGTTGCAGGAGGAGGCTGATGATTGGTGGGTTAGTAAGCGTCGTGTTTGGGAAGCTACAGGTGAAGAGGTCACTTGGACTTTGTTTAGCAGGGAGTTTTTGAGGAAGTATTTTCCTGAAGATGTTAGAGGAAAGAAAGAGATAGAGTTCTTGGAGTTGAAACAAGGTAACATGTCTGTTATGGATTACACTGCTAGGTTTGTGGAGCTTGTTCAGTTTTATCCACATTATGCTGAAGCAACTGCAGAGTTTTCCAAATGTGTGAAGTTTGAGAATGGGTTTCGTCCTGAGATCAAGCAGGCAATTGGTTATCAAAGGATCAGGAGGTTTCCAGATTTGGTGGATTGTTGTAGAATTTATGAGGAGGATAGGAAAGCTCGTTCTACTCACTATAAGAGTGTGAACGAAAGGAAAGGGAAGCAACTATTTCGTGGGGGTCCTTATGTGTCACCAGCTGACAAGGGTAAGCAAAGGGGTAGTTTTGATAAAAGGCGAAGTGGGGGAGGTATGCCTAATCCTCTAAGATGTTTTAGGTGTGGTGACTTAGGACATCGTCAGTTTGAATGTAGAAAGGATATAAGGAAGTGTTCCAATTGTGGAGGTATAGGACATGTTGCAGCTGATTGTAAGAAGAATGTGGTGAAGTGTTTCAACTATGGTGAACCTGGTCATGTTAGTATGAAGTGTCCGAAACCAAAGCAAGCTCAAGCTGGTGGGAAAGTATTTGCATTGGCAGGAACTCAGACTTCTAGTGCAGATCGTCTGATCAGAGGTACTTTTTTTATTAATAGTATGCCTTTAGTTGCTATTATTGATACCGAAGCGACTCATTCGTTTATTTCATCTGAGTGTGTGAAGCATTTGAATCTTTTGTTGTCATCGATGGATGGAGAGATGGTTATCGATACTCCAGCAATGGGGTCGGTAACTACTTCTTTAGTTTGTTTAAGTTGTCCTTTGACCATTTATGGTAAGGATTTCAAGATGGATTTGGTGTGTCTGCCGTTGGAGGGTTTAGATGTGGTTCTGGGAATGAATTGGTTGCAGTTCAACTGAGTTCATATTGATTATTATCATAAGTTGGTAAGATTTCCTTCTCTTGAAAAAGACGAGGAATCGAGTTTCTTATCTACCAAAGAGTTGAAGAAACTTTTGGCGGATGAAGCTCAGTTGTTCGGGTTGTTTGCATTGTTGACCGTGGATAGTCAAGTTGCAATTGATGTGTTTCCAGTTGTGTGTGAATTTCCAGAGGTGTTTCCAGAGGATATTTCAGATGTGCCGCCAGAAAGAGAGGTGGAGTTTTCTATAGATCTAGTTCCTGGTACTAGACCTGTATCTATGGCACCATATCGTATGTCGGCATCTGAGTTGGTTGAGTTAAAGAAGCAGTTGAGTGAATTGTTAGAAAAGAGGTTTGTGAGGCCGAGTGTATCGCCTTGGGGTGCTCCAGTTTTATTGGTGAAGAAGAAAGATGGAAGTATACGATTGTGTATTAATTATCGCCAGCTGAATAAGGTGACGATTAAGAATAAGTATCCTCTTCCGAGAATTGATGATTTGATGGACCAGTTGGTAGGTGCTTGTGTGTTTAGTAAAATTGATTTGAGGTCGGGTTATCATCAGATTAGAGTGAAAGAGGAAGATATTCAGAAGACGGCTTTTACGACACGATACGGACATTACGAATATTCCGTGATGCTGTTCGGGGTTTCTAATGCGTCAGGAGTGTTTATGGAGTATATGAATCGTATTTTCCATGAGCATTTGGATCGATTTGTTGTTGTGTTTATTGATGACATCTTGATTTATTCTAAGTATCGGGAGGAACGTGAGGAGCATTTGCGTACTGTATTGCAAATTTTGAAGGAAAAGAGACTTTATGCCAAGTTGTCCAAGTGTGAGTTCTGGTTGTCGGAAGTGAGTTTTCTTGGGCATGTGATTTCAGGTAATGGTATTGTTGTGGATCCATCTAAAGTAGATGCAGTTCTGCAATGGGAGGCTCCTAGATCTGTTACTGAAATTATAAGCTTTTTGGGTTTAGCTGGATATTATCGAAGATTCATTTAAGGCTTTTCCAAGTTAGCACTTCCTTTGACCCAGCTGACTTGTAAAGGTAAAGCGTTCATTTGGGATATTCAGTGTGAGGAAAGTTTTAGTGAGCTGAAGAGAAGATTGACTACAGCTCCGATTTTGATCTTACCGAATCCTAGTGAACCGTTTGTGGTGTATTGTGATGCGTATTTGATTGGTTTAGGTGGGGTGTTGATGCAAGAAGGTAAGGTAGTGGCTTATGCTTCGAGGCAATTGAGGGTTCATGAGAAGAATTACCCTACTCATGATTTGGAATTAGCGGCAGTGGTTTTTGTATTGAAAATTTGGAGGCATTATCTCTACGGTGCAAGATTCGAAGTCTTTAGTGATCATAAGAGTTTGAAATACTTGTTTGATTAGAAAGAGTTGAATATGAGGCAGCGGAGATGGTTGGAATTTTTGAAGGACTACGATTTTAGCTTGAATTACCATCCTGGTAAAGCTAATGTGGTATCCGATGCATTAAGCCAAAAATCGTTGCATATGTCTGCTCTGATGGTTAAAGAGTGGGAACTTTTGGAAGAATTTAGAGATTTGAGTTTGGTGTGTGAATTGACATCTGATGGTGTAAGGCTTGGTATGTTAAAGGTTACTAATGATTTTCTGTTAACCATTAGCGAGAAACAGAGGCTAGATGTGAAATTTGTTGATTTGTTGATGGTTGGAGATCAAGGTGTGAATGGTGACTTTAAAGTGGATGATAAGGGTGTTTTGAGATTCCGTGGTAGAATTTGTATTCCTGATGATTCGGAATTGAAAAAGATGATTTTAGAGGAAGGACACCGGAGTAATTTAAGTATACATCCAAGAGCCAATAAGATGTATCAAGATTTGAAGAAGATCTTTTGGTGGTCCGGATTGAAGAGGGATGTGGCTCAGTTTGTTTATGCGTGTTTGACGTGTCAGAAGTCAAAGGTAGAACATCAGAAGCCTAGTGGATTTTTGCAACCATTGGATATTCCCGAGTGGAAATGGGACAACATTTCTATGGATTTTGTGACTGGATTGCCGAATACTCCGAGGGGACATGATGCCATTTGGGTGGTTGTGGATAGGCTGACAAATCGACACATTTCATTCCGATTGACATCAGTATTTCTCTAGAGAAGTTGGCTGAGATTTATATTCGTGTGATTGTGAAGCTACATGGTGTTCCATTGTGTATTGTTTCCGATCGAGATCCGAGGTTTACTTCCAGATTTTGGGAAAGTTTGCAAAAGGCGTTAGGTTCCAAGTTGAGATTGAGTTCGGCTTATCATCCGCAGACGGATGGTCAGACCGAGAGAACTATCCAGTCATTGGAAGATTTGTTGCGGGCTTGTGTTCTTGAGCAAGGTGGTGCTTGGGATAGTTATCTTTCGTTGGTTGAATTCACGTATAACAACAGTTTCCATTCGAGTATTGGAATGGAACCTTTTGAAGCGTTGTATGGAAGGAGATGTCGAACACCTTTGTGTTGGCATGAATCTGGTGAGAGTTCGGTGGTTGGACCGGAGTTAGTTCAACAGACTACGGAAAAGGTGAAACTTATTCGTGAGAAAATGAAGGCTTCTCAGAGTAGGCAGAAGAGTTATCATGATCGAAGGAGGAAAGATCTTGAGTTTTAAGAAGGCGATCATGTATTTTTGAGAGTTACACCGTGACGAGTGTTGGTCGTGCATTGAAGTCGAAGAAGCTTACTTCTTGGTTTATTGGTCCTTATCAGATATCCACGAGAGTGGGTGTTGTGGCTTATCAGGTGGCGTTGCCGCCGAATCTTTCGAATTTGCATGATGTGTTCCATGTTTCACAGCTTCGGAAGTATGTTCCGGATCCGTCGCATGTGATTCCAATGGATGAGGTTGAGGTAAGGGAGAACCTTACGGTTGAGGCATTACCGGTGAGAGTTTTGGAACGCGAGTTGAAGCGGTTAAGAGGCAAGGATATTGCGCTTGTGAAAGTAGCATAGGGAGGCGCTGCTGAGGGCAATTTGACTTGGGAGTTGGAGAGTCGGATGCGGGAGTCGTATCCGGAGTTGTTCGTCTCAGGTAATATTTTCGAGGACGAAAATTTCTAAGTGGGGGAGAGTTGTAACGCCCCCAGTTTTTGTTAGATTTATTTAATCAAGTCGATTTAATTATTTTTATTATTATATTATTTTATTCTTGAATTTTATTTGGCAATATATTATTTTTTATCGTGATTATGTTTTATCGCGTTTTGAGAGCTTTTGCGAGATATTTAAGTGTAGGGGTATTTTGGTCTTTTGGCTTGGTTAGATATTTTGTTTTTCATAAAAATAGAAATAGAGAGAAAAATAGAGAGAAAGAAAAAGAGAAGAAGGAAAAGAGAGTGAGAAGAAGAAAAAGAGGAAAAACTTGGAGTGTAAGAAATCGATTAAACCGACACTTCGAAGCGCGATTAATCGGGTAAGGGTGCGAAACTCGGTTATTCTATGTTTGCGTATGATTATGTATGTGTGTGTTGGAAGTTTTACTAGTTTTTCAATTATAGGTTGAAATGAGCTAAACGAGTAGAAATCGATGTTTTCACGGTCGGAATTCGATATAAATTGCGTTGTATGATCACACTGTGTTTAGGAACAATCGTTGATACTTATTTTGCTGTTGGAATTGATTTGGGGTGGAAAATGGGATTTTTTAGGGTTTTGGACCCGTGTAAAATGCAACAGAATTTTCTGTTTCTGGTGTAGGGCGTCGGGCGGTGCTTTGAGCACCGGGCGACGCATGGGTTGCATCGCTGCTACGCCGGGCGATACCTAAGAGGCGCAGCTTGTCATGCTGCTGACTCTTTTAAGTTTTGGTTGAAGGATTTACACCGCTGCTCCGCCGGGCAACGCAGAGGCGAAGGGAGCACCGTCGGGCGAAAGTTGGTACTGTCGGGCGCTCCTGGGGATTTTCAATAAATTCTGTTTTCTTTGAAAGTGCATAACTTTCGATCTGTAACTCGGATCGAGACGTTCTTGGTACCATTAGAAAGCTATTGAGATGTTCTTTCTTATAAAAATGGTTTTGAGATTGTTGGCCGATTTAATTATGTCGGAAATTTGGGAATGTTTCGTTTTGTCGACTTTTACCATCTTAACTGTGTGTATTTGATGTGTTAACATGCAATATGCTTTTGATAGATATCGTACGACTTGTGTGCTGTTATATGATGTGAATGCATGTGATGAAATGTTGTGATGATGGTTTGTGGCCTAAGGGTAAGAAAATGCATTGTGTTTTGTTTGATTGTATATGCATGATTATGGATGTGTATATGTGTGCATTTGAATGTCATGAGTCATTGTATGCCAAGCATCATGATATGCATTCTTGTGATATCGTGTGCCCTAGTGGGTGTGAGCGATGAAACGATTCCAGAGGGAATCCGCTATAACATCGTGTGCCTTATACAAAGATGTGTGAGCAATGATTATAGACGATCGTGTGCCTTATACAAAGAGGTGTGAGCGATCGGGTCATGTGCCTTATACAAAGAGGTGTGAGCGATCCATAAACGTCGTGTGCCTTATACAAAGAGGTGTGAGCGACGGGGAACATCGTTTGCCGACGGGGAGTTACACTAAGTAACAAGCAATGATTCCAATAGTTCCTGAGTGAACTAATGATGAGAATGATGGATGGAACGGTACCACATTGCATTGCATTGCATAGAGTCATTGTGTCGGTCTCTGTGCATTTGCATAAATCATGAATGGATTGATTTTGTGTGGAATTGTGAATGGAATTGATGTTGGTGATATATATATATATATATATATATATATATATATATATATATATATATATATATATATATATATATATTTATATATATATATATATATTGGTGATAAATGAATTGAGAATGGTTGATATACCTTGGTGATGGACATATGAGATATGCATGGTGTCGTTTTGAATTTGAATTATGGCATAAATTGTGATGAGAATGTTTTATATGTGTATTTTTGTGTTATTATATAATTGTATGCAATTATATTATAATTGTGTTTCTCACCCTTCTGCTGTTTTGAATGCTCTATGAAGCATTGCAGATTAGATGCTGGAGGTCTTTTTGTGAAGCTTAGGTCTTCATTCTTTTGTCGGTCGGCTCTGATATGTAGCACCGGGTAGTCGGGGAGATCGTTTGTGTTTATGTGTATATGTATATATATCTTTTTGGGATTGTACATGTATGACTCTGTGTATGACAGACAAACCTTTATGTTATATATATATATATATATATATATATATATATATATATATATATATATGAGATTTCAGTTGCAGATTTTCCGTTTTTATTCTGTATCTGAATTGTGGATGTTAGGAACTGAGTTCCTCTGTTGTGTGCTACCTGATTGTTGCATATCTATTTTAGCATGTTATTTTATTTCATCATTTTGATGTGATGCTCCCGTCTATGCCATGAATGTTTTAATTATACTCTGATTATCTGTTATCGCCTTTAATTGCTCGGGTTATAGATTGGGGGTGTTACAAGGATCAGGACTCCGCCTGAGAATGCCTTCTTGGCAATAAAGGATCCTTTGTAATTGGGAGTCCACTTGCCTCGTGGATCCGAGTGAAAGGGAGAATATCTCTTGAGCACGAGCTCGCCTTCTTGGAATGCTCAAGGGAGAACTTTCTTGTCAAAAGCTCGCTTGAGGCGTCTCTGATACAATTGACCATGGCACACGGCGGTTAGGTGTTTCTCTTCAATGAGATTCAGCTGGTTGTATCTGGATTGAACCCATTCAGCTTCATCAAGATCTGCTTCCATGATGACTCTGACCGATAGGATTTCGACTTCAATGGGTCGAACAACTTCCATACCATACACAAACGAATACATAGTTGCCCCAGTAGAAGTGCAAACTGAAGTTATGTAGCCATGCAATGCAAAGGGAAGCATTTCATGCCAATCCTTGTAAGTTTTAACCATTTTATGGACAATCCTCTTGATGTTTTTATTTGCTGCTTCGACGAAACCATTCATCTTGGGCCGGTATGGTGAAGAGTTGTGGTGCTCGATCTTGAATTCTTGACACAACTCCTTCATCATCTTGTTGTTCAGGTTGCTTGTGTTGTCAGTGATAATACTGCTAGGAATACCATAACGACAGATTATCTATTTCTTGATAAATCTGGCAACCAATTGTCGTGTGACATTTGCATAAGAAGCAACTTCAACCCACTTAGTTAAGTAATCAATGGCGACTAGAATGAATCATTGACCGTTTGAAGCCTTCGGCTCGATCATCCCTATAATGTCAATACCCCACATAGAGAAGGGCCAGGGAGAAGTCAAAACATTCAATGGAGTTGGAGGCACATGGATCTGGTCACCATAGATTTGGCATTTGTGACATCTTTTGGCAAAGTTGTAACAATCTACCTTCATTGTTGTCCAGTAATAACCAGCTCGAAGGATCTTCTTAGCCATGGCAGGCCCTTTGGCATGTACACCCTCACATCGCTCATGTATGGACCTTATGATCGTGTTTGCTTCGTGTCTATTCATGCATCTGAGCAACACGGAGTCATAATCCCTTTTTTATAGTACACCACCACTCAAGAAGAATTTGGCGCAGAGCCGTCTGAGAGCTTTCCTGTCAGTGATGGTGATACCTTCGGGATATTCCTGTTTTTCTAGATATATTTTAATGTCGTAGAGCCAAGGCTTGTCATCAGAATGGAGAGTGTTGCTGCAATGTGATGAAAATGGTTAATTTTTGCAGAAATAGCAGGTGTTAACCGATTAACAACTGTTCAAAAGCCGAAAATGGCGCTGTAACAGGGTGTTAACCGATTAACCAATATATGTTAATCGATTAACACAGACAAAGTTAGTCTTTTTTTGCTTGAAATGAGGTGTTATGGTTGTAGCGATGAATTTCGACTCTTTGCTTTGACAAATAGGCATAGAAACCCTTGCATTTTGCTTGTATTGATGATATAATGACTTTGCGAGGATGCGATTAATCGAGCTTTGAAAACCTGAATATTCCTGCAAAAAAAGTACAAAGAAAAAGTGTTAATGCGTATGCCGGCAATGCAAATGCTCATGCTTATGCAAAAGCAAAAGGGGAGGTCAAATTTCGGGTTACGACGGAGACCACTACCTCTTTTCTTTTAGTGTGGAAAGTTTTAGGAGAATGACCTACATGCCATTTCTCTAACTTGTATTAACACGAATATTGCTATTGACCGGCCTCAGATAGTCGTGGCTTCTACATAAGTCCGATTACGATTGCTTAACATAGCGCTAAATTGTCCCGAAATTGGAAATCGGTTCATTTTTGTAAGTGAGTTGTCAATCTCTTACTCTCCATAGTGTGGTGTGAAATAGATTGTCTCCTTGTTGTTAAGGGAGTTAGTTGGCATACTCGTCAATTTTATCCGAGTTGGAGCCTTTCCCTTAATGATGTATGGATTCATTTTTTCATGCTTATGGTTGACTAGTCGAGTATTCTCCGAAAAACCACCAATTGTTCTCCATCATTAACACTAACATACTAACTATATAATTGCACTAACTTTACTTTGTGCCATTTAATTTTTGCTCTTTATTTTCTTGTCATTTACTTTTATTCTTTTAGTTTTAGCACTTTTTTTCTTTTATCATATTATCATTTTATTTTCTTTTTGTCCACTTGAACACATGTTTATGTTTATGCTCTTTTATTTTGTCCACTTGGACCATACTTCTCTTAAGATACTAATAAATACTTAAACACTAACAGACTTAGTTCTCTTAATTCCGGACTGTTGTGGCCTTGTGCTTGGACTTTGGACTTAGATCTAGGATCATTGCCCTTTGCTCTTGGAGATCTGAGACCTTGGACCTTTTGGTGTTATTTATTTCTATTTTGTTTGGAAATTTTTTGTGTGCAGGTGTTAATACTTTGACCTTGAAAGTCATCTGATACATGACTCTCGTAATTGGCTTTCAACCTTTGGGAAGACTTTACTTTGGCTTTTCTATGGCTTAACTTGGAGTTGTCGTAACCCAAAATTTGACCTCCCTCTTTTGCCTTTTGCATAAGCATAAGCATTCGCATCGCTGGCATACGCATTCGCATTTTTTTCCTCTGGTGTTTTGATTGCAGGATATTCAGGTTTTCCAAGCCCGATTAATCATATCCTCACAAGATCATCACCTCATCAAAACAAGCACAAAATGAAGGTTTCCATACCTATTCCTCAATACAAGAGGTGGAAAATCGAAGCTGGGACCACAACACCCTTTTTTTAGGCAAATTGGGCATATTTTGGCCTGGTTAATCGATTAACCATTTGCAGTGCAATTGTGTTAATCGATTAAATCAGGCAAAATAGGCACAATTTGCTGCTTTTTCATGACAGCACCTTTGCACACATTTTGGTCTTGGATTCTAGCAGCATATGAAATATTCTAGACACCTCTAAACATTTCCAAGCTACTCAATTCATTCCAAGTGCATTTGCTACGATACTTCACTTCAAATCAAGTGCACCATGTTCCTTGTTCTCCAAGTAATGTGGATCTTTGGATGTTGGAATTCACCTTGGGATGGTTACCGAGTTGGTTCTAACTAACCGAGTTAACCGCCTTGACTTGGTGAGTCAAGTCCAACTAACTCCTAACCTAGCTCCAAACCCAAAGCTAATTCCAAACCAAATTCCAAACCATCTCATGCTCCAAACCTAAAGCCTATATAAACACACCTTCACTCGCTTTTCAATTCCTCAACCATTCTCTACCATTTTTCACCAAACTTCTCACATTTCACTCTCAATTCTCTCACTTTTTCTCTGATTTCTCTACTCATTCTTCATCTTCATCTCAATTCTTCTCCATCAAACCTCACCAAAAGCTCTTATTCTTGAAGGATAATCACTTTTCACATTGAAAGTGATTAATTCTTGAGCTTAACCTTCATCATTTGGCATTCTTTGGTTAGATTTCTGGAATTACATCTCATTCTACTTCAATCCAAGGGTTTCACACCATTTATTTTGGTGCAAGTTCGCTTTCGGTGCTTTTTCGCGTTTTTGATCGGTTTCGACGCGTTTCGTCTACAATTCAAGGATCCTCTGGTTTTCTTTAATCTTCTGCAACAAGATCACTTTGCAACATTTACCAAGGCACATCTCAGCCTTGTAGGTTGGTGGATTTCATTCATTTTATCATTTCGATCATTTTCGTATCGTTTTGCGGTGTAATTTCGATATTCTTGCATGTGAATTAATTACACTTTTGATAGATCCATGATCTTGATTGTTAATTGATTCTATTGTTAGTTATTTGCTATTTCTAAGCTTGATTTTTCGTGCATAATTGTTTGCTCTAGCATTGGAGTGATTGCACAATCAAAAAGTTGGCCAAAAGCACTTTTCAAAACTGATTTTCTGCTCCCTGTACAGTGTTAATCAATTAACACATTGCAGTGCAATTGTGTTAATCGATTAACTAGTGTTTTTTTGCACTTTTTCAAGTGTTAATCGATTAACACTTTGCAGTGCAATTGTGTTAATCGATTAACACTGAACCAGAAGGCCATCTTCTTGCATTTTCAAGTATGTGTGCCATGCTTTCTTCATTTTAACTTCCATTGATTGTCATGCTTGATTTTATGGATGTTTTTAATGTCATTTCACTTCTGGTTGAAGCAAATTCATGAACTTTCGATGCACATTTTCGATTATTCATTTGTTTCATGTTCTTAGCATTGTATGAACATAGCAATTCTTGCACTATCTTTGTTCACATGACACATGATTTTGTGTGGCATTTTGATGATCATTTGGCACTGTTTTGCACCTTCCATTTTAGATTTGCATTAAGTTTATTCTTTATGGATAAGCTTAATCTTGTATAATCAATAATTCACTCCTTTTTGCTTTAATGACTTTTCATCCTCTTTGGAAAGTTGTTAGCATGTTTATCCCTTGATTAATTGATCGAGACTTTGTTTCGATTAATCGATCTTCCCTTTTCCTCTCTTTAGGCCTCCTTTAGAGTTTTCTCTCTCATTCCCTCCGTGGAGTTGGAGTTTCGCGCTGCGCCTTGCATCGGAGCACTGTACAGATTGACGCCGTTATGCTGTCCGTTTCTCTATGCATGAGCACTGTACAACTTGTAGTTGTTGGGCCGTCCGGTTCAACTTCCACATTACCCCCTGTGTGTGTTAGGGAAGGGATGAGAAAGGAGAATTCCTACTCTCATTCTGACTACTTCAGGTAGGGGACGAATGACCATGTGCTTGGCTTAGTCATCTCTATCGCCAGGCGGTAATGTGCTTTCTTTCCCCAGTCGAGTTGATCCTTGATCACTCTTCTCTCTTTACGATCCCTTTCGATCCTCGATCACTCCTATCTCTTTCAATCTCTCCTTTTGATCAATCACCATCCTTCTTGGTTGAGATCATTATTCTTGCGCAAGCAATCTCTCTTTGTTCCATCACTCCTTTCTTCTTGTAATCAATCATTGCTTTTTGATTCCCCTGAAGAGTTTCAATTCTCTCTCTTTGGTCCAACACAGTTTTCCTGTCACGACCATTTTTCCCCTGGAGTTCGCAACCTTCTCT
Organism: Lathyrus tuberosus; assembly: GCA_022829125.1. Lineage (NCBI taxonomy): Eukaryota > Viridiplantae > Streptophyta > Magnoliopsida > Fabales > Fabaceae > Lathyrus > Lathyrus tuberosus. The sequence continues at coordinate 5,352,997 of JALAZF010000020.1, read as the reverse complement.
TGGTTCTTCTCCTTTGTTGGGTTAATCACCTATTCTTGGTTAATCACCCTTTGCTTCAGTTAATCACAGTCCACCTGTTAATCGCTGAGCACTTCTTAGGTTAATCACCTATTCTTGGTTAATCACCCGTCTCTTCAGTTAATCACTGTCCATCTGTTAATCACTGAGCACTTCTTGGGTTAATCACCTATTCTTGGTTAATCACCCATCTCTTCAGTTAATCACAGTCCGTCTGTTAATCACTAAACACCTCTTGGGTTAATCACCTCTTCTTGGTTAATCACCCGTCTCTTCAGTTAACCACAGCCCGTCTGTTAAAATACTGAACCCTTTCGAGTTAATCACCTTCTCTTGGTTAATCACTCGCTTTTCTCTTTGGTTGGTCACAGTCCATCTGTAAACACCGAATCCCCCGCAGTTGGAAACCTCCTCTTGGTTCGAATACTTGCACCCTTGGGTTAGTAACCTTTCTTTGGTTCAAATACCCTTTCTTCGGTTGAGTACTGTTTGTTCAGTCAGTTTGCCGAACCCCTTTGGGTCACGACCTTTGCTCGATCCTATACCCGTCCTTTGGGTTATGATCTTTATTCGGTCCTACACCCGCTTTTCTGGTTAATCGCAGTTTTCTCTGCTAAAACCAATGCTTCTCTATTCCCACAGAGTTGCAGTCCTTTCGTTCCTTGGTTAATCACCATTTACCAGTTAATGTACCGAGGCCCCTCAGAGTCAAACACCTTCTCTCGGTTCAGTACTCTCTCTCTTGGTTTATTACAGTCCGTCTGTTGACAACAGCTTCTTTTCCCCGCCAGGGTTCTACTCTCTTTCTTTGGTTAACCACTGCCAGCCAGTTGATATATCGAATCTCCTTTTGGTTATGACACCATTTATTTTGCATCCCCAGCGGATCTTTCTCCATCTTTTGCTCATGGTTTTGACACCACCTCTTTCATCCCCTTGTTTCTCCCTTGTTTTGTTTTCCGTTCAGTTCCCCGAACTACGGAAGCTCTGATTCTGCATTCTTCTAAATGTCAGATACGTAGGCACAAGACGCAATGTCTTGGCGAGCACACTTCCACCCTTCTTTCCTTCTCCCTTTCTTCTTTTCTCTTCGTCCCCTGGTTCCATGAACTACGACGCTCTGATTTCCTCATTGCACTATGAGGGTACGTAGGCACGAGGGCCACAATCCTCCGCGAGCACCTTCTTTCTTTCTTTTCTTTTTCCCCTCTCTCTCTCTCGTTCCTTTAGCTAGAAGCCTTTAGATAGATAACCCATCCAAGCCTAGAAGCAAGCGAAATGGTTCCCGTCGAGTACGACGGATGCGTTAGGTGCTAATACCTTCCTTTCTCATAACCGACCCCCCGTTCCTGTTTCTCTTCCCCTTGGGCTTTATCGATATTTTCCCTGTCCTTTGGGACTAAATAAAGTTCGGTGGCGACTCTGTTGTATCTCTGAGTGTGCGATTCACTCAGGTAGAAACCAGCCATCTTCAGCTGGCAACTCTACTGGGGACAGATTGACCTTTTGCTGGTCCATCCCTTGAGGGGTCTCGCCTAGTTTTGTTTGCTTTTTCTTGCTTGCTTGGGTGTTTATCTTTTGCGTTTTACTTGCTTTATTACTTGCTTTAGCTTTATGTTTATTTATCACATTTCTTTACTGCTTTGAATATTCATATGCTGCATATTCTGGATATCAGCTGTTTTCTTCTGTTGTTGGGATGGGTAGATATTATTAGAGAGAAAGGTCCTAACACCGGGCCTAGTATACACATAGGTTAGAACGTGGATAGTCGTGAGGCCTGCGTTTTACGCGTTGGGATATCACGAGACCCGCATTCCAGATCGTGATTCGTTTGAGAATACCTCCATCCTGTGAGAATTCACTACGGCAGGGGATTTTCATCCTGAGTCCTATGGTTTGGGCGACCTTTTCTAGGGACCACCTTGTTGTGTCTAGATCACACCTGTGAGGGGGATGGGTTTTGCAGGAAAACAAGCCACTTCACACCCTTGTTCTCACACACGCCAGATTTCCTCACCGACACATCAGATTATATCGCACTGACACAGATTATATGCAGATATCCGGATTATTCAGATTTGATTATTCGGACAGTGCTGGCTTCTTGTTGCTGTGTTGCATATCATTTCATTATGTAAAATAATTTTTGCATGTGCATTTCCAGGTATTCGAAGGCTTATCTTTTGTTGACATTATCATGGAGATAAGTACTGGTCGTCGTGGCATCTTTAGTTACAAGTTTGTGGAGCCTAAGCTGGGTGTTTTGAGAGGTTTGGCGTCTTTGTTGGTTGGAGATCACAGAGGGGTTTTCATAGGTACTTATGGTAATCTGTTGACCATCCTCAACACTGAAGGCAACATCACTGCTATTCATACTCTGGTTCAGTTCTACGACCCGCCGTATAGGTGCTTCACATTTCAGGATTATCAGCTAGCACCTACACTTGAGGAGTATGCTTATATTCTGGGGGTTGAGATCCGGAAGCAGGTTCCTTATGTTTACACTAGTGGTTGTCTGAAGTTTCATCTTATTACTGATGCACTTTGCATTAGTAAGAAAGATGTGGAGGATAATCTCAAGACCAAAGGGAAAGGTATTCGAGGGTTTGCTTCGAAGTTCGTGGTTGACAAGGCCACTACTTTTGCTAAGGATGGAAACTGGAAGGCTTTCAACGCCGTTCTCGCTTTGTTGGTATATGGAATTGTCTTGTTTCCGAACATGGAGGATTTCGTAGATCAGGCTGCCATCAGCATTTTCTTGTCCAAGAACCCTATTCCGACGCTTCTTGCTGATACCTACCATTCTATTCATTCCAGAAATGAAAAGAAGAAAGGAACCATTGTCTGTTGTGCTCCTTTGTTGTACCGATGGTTCATGTCTTACCTTCCACAGAAGGGTCCCTTTGTTGAGAATAAGGATAATCTCAAGTGGTCTTAACGAATCATGTCTCTTACCGCTGATGATATTTCTTGGTATTCTCGAGTCTTTGACAACATTCAGATCGTTCTTCATTGTGGAAAGTTCTCCAATGTGCCTCTCTTGGGTACAAAAGGGGGAATTAACTACAATCCGAGAATGGCTTTTTGACAGTTGGGATACCCTATGGTTGACAAACCTGATCCTGAGGTAGTGGAAGAGTTCATCTTTCATGAAGGGGCTGATGACATGGGTTTGCTGAAGAGGTTTAGTGCCGCTTGGACTCAGATTCATCTCGAAGGAAGAGCCAATTTGGGTAAGAAGAATTGCGTAGCCAAGGAAGCTTACACACTTTGGGTCAAAGAGCGCGTCAAAGAGATCTTGTTGCCATTCTCTCCTGAGCCTTCCATGAATGCCAAGCCTCCTGAACTTGCCATTGTTCCTCCATCTGAGGTCGATCAACTCAAGCTGATTGTTGAGAAGTTGAAGAAGGAGAATGCTGATCTTTGTCTCAACCTTGATAGAGTCACTTCCGAGAAGGATAACCTACAGATTGAGCTCCGTCAGAAGCGCAAGCGCATGCTCAAAGAGGTGGAGGTTGAATAGAACAAGTGTAGGAAGGTGGGGGATGCTTTGAAGGACACCTATGAGGGACTTGCTTCAAAGAAGAGACAACTCACCGATGCTCATTATCAGGCCTACAAAGAGGAGTTGAGCTACAACAAGCAACTTGAAGAGCTTCGAGGGAAGTTATCCGAGTTCAAGGCAAAGTGGCAAAGTGAACAAGACCGTGTTAATCAGTTAGCAAAGGACTTTTCCCAATGTCAAGCTAAGCTCGAAAAAGTCTTCGGTGAGATTCATAAGCTGCAAGATCAAGCACATCGGAGTCAAGAGCAGATTAGCCAGCTCAACACATAGAGCACTCACTGGGAGCATCAAAGCCGTCATTTACAGAACCTCCTGGATCAGAAAGAGGCCTTTCTTTAGGATATGCTTCAGGGACCTAATCATTCTTTGCTGCGTAACCTCACGAAGGATGCGAATTACTGGAGTGAGAGGCATGGTCGTCTAGCCAGATTTGCTAAGCATGCATTGGAGGACCTACCAGGGTTGTTGAGGGATGCATACGCTGATGCATTGTCGCACCGGCTTCCTTAGGTGGTTTTTCATTTCTTATCTGTGTGTAGGGTGGTATTTGATAGGATCTGTGCGGATTTTGTTGTAGCCCAAAAGGCAGATATTTGACTTGTATTCGACTTGTACTTCTTTCCTCTGTTGAATGAATGAATGAAGATGCTTGCTCACTTTATCTTTTATGCCTTTACTTATATGCTTTATGATATTGTCAACAAAGATAAGTTTAAGAATTCCTGGAATTTAAAACTTTATTTTTTGCATGCATATCATACATTCATCTGCACACATATGCACGTCCCTTCATCCGAAACCGTTGCTCATCCTTGTCCGCATTCCTTGTAACAAGACGACGACTCGACATCGGTATTTTACTCGCTCAAACAAATCCCGAATCATGGCTGACTTCGAAGCTGAGAACGCTGCGTACAAGGAAACTCTGGCACAATTCCAAGGACGGATGGATCAGTTCCAGACGAACATGGATGTCATTATGGAGCTCCTTCGTGCCCAGAGGGACGCTGCTACTGCCACTATTGTTGCAACTATTACTGATGCAACTGTTGTCACTCCTGTGACTGTTCCTCCTGTTGTTACAGCTACTCCTGCTGTTGTTGTTCCTTCTCCTGCTAGAGTTGAAGTGCCAGTTGAGCCTGTGAATCAGCCTGTTGTTCAACCCAGTTTGAACCAGATGCCCACTGGTTTTCCTTGGGGCATGCCTCCGAATGACACTCCTCAGATTGCAAATAATGGTAGTGCCTTCATGCCATATCAGCCTTTTGTTGCACCCATGCCTAATGGGAATGTTGCCGCCTATCCATAGGTCATGCCTACCCCAGTCCCACCTCCAGTGGTGAATGATGATCCTGAGAATCTTCAGGTTCAAACTCATCAAACCGTCGGATTGGTTGACACTGAAACTCCTGATGATGAAGAGCATGTGTATAGGGGTCCTCCTATTCATGTTCTGGTTCCGTCTCAAGTTGCTCAAGCCGCTGTTCTGAATGCTCATCCTGGGATGTTCTATCCTGGGGCATCTTCCTCAGCTACTGTGATGCCTCCTCCGATTTATCCATATAATGTTCCGATGGGTCAGAATGCTGGTCAGATGGTTAATCCGGGTTTGGTGTATCCTTCTCAGTTTGCTACTCCACAAGTGAATGCTCCTGTCGCTTCTCAGCTGCCAAATCCTTAGATTCTCGTTAGGTCCACTAATCAGAATAGATCGGTTGATTACAAGTTGTTGGAAGACTGTATCAGAGCCATCGAAGGGTTCTCTGCTTTTGGTATGGAAGCCAAAGACTTGTGTCTGGTTCCAAATGTTGTTCTGCCGCAGAAATTCAAGATACCTGATTTGCCAAAGTATAAAGGCTTGAGCTGCCCGCGTAGTCACATCACTATGTACTGCAGGAAGATGGCATCCCATATTGATAATGATGAATTGCTAGTTCATTGTTTTCAAGATAGTTTGTCTGGTGCTTCATTGGATTGGTACATGGGCTTGGAGCGCAGCAAAATTCGTACTTGGAGAGATTTGTCTGAAGCGTTCATGAGGCAATACAAGTATAACCTTGATCCGGCGCCAACTAGATTGCAATTGCAGAATTAGTCTCAGCGCTCAGCTGAAACATTCAAGGAGTATGCACAAAGATGGCGTGAGATGGAATCTCGTGTGCGACCGGCTCTCTTTGACAATGAGTTGGTTGACATTTTTATGGGTACATTACAAGGATCTTACTATGAGAAAATGGTGGGTAGTTCTTCATCGAGTTTTGCTGATGTTGTAACCATTGGTGAAAGGATTGAGAATGGTTTGAAGACTGGAAGGATTTCTGGAACTGCTTCCCAGCAGCCGGCCACTCGGAAGTCTCAGAACAGTTATTCCAAGAAAAAGGAAGGTGAAGCCAACGTTGTGACAGCTCAAGTTTCTCCTCAGTATTAAGCTCCCTTGGCTCCTATGTCGTACTATCCGTATCTGTAAATTGCTGTTGTGCAGTATCAACAATCTCCATATCAGTATCATCTGCAACAACCAGTTCAGAATGCTCAGAATCAGCAACAGAATCAACAGAACAAAAATCAGCAGAATCAGAAGCGTCAGAACAACAACAGTCAAGGAAACCGTAAGCGTCTGAACTTTGATAGAATTCCGGTATCATACACGGAGTTGTTTCCTTACTTGGTTCACCAAGGGGCAATTGTCCCCAAGCAGATTGCACCTGCAATTCCTCCATTTGGCCCGAAGCATAACCCAAATGCATCTTGTGCCTATCATGTTGGATACATAGGACATGCAACAAAGGATTGCTTTGTTTTCAAAACCAAGGTTCAGGAACTCATTAAAAAGAAGGTTCTGACTTTTGCTGAGGAAGGACCCAACATTCAGAGTAATCCGTTGCCGAATCACGGTGGGCCTGCGGTTAACATGATTGAGGATAATTTAGTGGCTGAATGTCCCTCAGATCAGAAACAATGCAACTTTGTCAAGTTCCATAGCGCGGGTTTACAGTAAAGTGACATCGTGGCAGCTGCTGATGATGCTGGTCCCAGTAATCAGATTTCAAGCTTTGTGCACAAATGTCTGCCGGGTTTCAAGCTCAACAATTGGACATCTACCGTGATTCCTGTGGTTTTCCCATACAACATGTAATGCATTTTGCTTTCTCGTTCCCTCGTCCTCGCCCGAGACGAGTGGATAGCTTGTAAAGGGCCTCACGCTTTTGCAATATTATGTGATCAATAAATAAAAGTTTTTGCATTCAAAATCATGCTCTATTTTCTTTCTTTATTTTACTTTTTCACAAAACAAATGGAAAAAGTTTCTTTTCTTTTTCATTTTTTAAATAGCTCATTCTAAACATATTCATAAACATGCAGAATTAATAAAAGCATTGATAACAACATGGCAAACATCCATTGTAATTCTGGAATTCCAATTAACCAAGCCGAAGAAGATTGTGAGGAAGATTGTGAATTACCGGTTAAACTGGTAAGGCTCCTTGAGCACGAGCGTAGAGAGATTCAGCCACACAAAGAGCTAGTGGAAGTTGTCAATCTTGGTACTGAAGGTCAGAAGAGAAGTCAAGGTTGGCGCATCCATCGCTAAGCATGTACACTCCGAGTTGGTCAAGTTATTGAAAGAGTATGTTGATATCTCCGCCTGGTCCTATCAAGATATACCTGGGTTAGATACCAACATCGTTGAACATCACTTTCCACTCAAGCTCGGATGTCCTCCTGTCAAGCAGAAACTCAGGAAGACTAGACCTGACATGGCACTCAAAATCAGAGAAGAGGTAAAGAAGCAGCTTGACGCTGGGTTCCTAGCCACTTCCGAATATCCTGAATGGATTACCAACATTGTCCCGGTTCCCAAGAAGGACGACAAAGTCAGAATGTGTGTGGATTATCGAGATCTCAACAAGGCGAGTCCGAAGGATGATTTTCCTTTGCCTCATATTGATGTCTTGGTAGACAACACTGCGCAGTTCTCTGTCTTTTCCTTCATGGATGGTTTTTCAGGATATAATCAGATCAAGATGTCCCCAATTGATATGGAGAAGACTACTTTTATCACGCCATGGGGTACATATTGCTACAAAGTCATGTCATTCGGTCTAAAGAATGCAGGGGCAACATACCAACGTGCCATGACAACCCTCTTTCACGATATGATTCATAAAGAGATTGAGGTTTACGTGGACGATATGATTGCCAAGTCCAAAACTGAAGATGATCACTTGGTTCATCTAAAGAAACTGTTTGACAGACTCCGGAAGTTTAGGTTGCGGTTGAATCCTGCGAAGTGCACCTTCGGAGTTCGATCTGGTAAACTATTGGGTTTTATTGTAAGTCAGAAGGGCATTGAAGTTGATCCTGATAAAGTTCGGGCAATTTAGAACATGCCGCCTCCCAAAACAGAAAAAGAAGTCTGTGGCTTTCTGGGCAGACTCAATTACATCTCAAGATTCATTTCTCATTTGACGGCTACCTGTGAACCTATGTTCAAATTACTAAGTAAAAATCAACCAGTTGAATGGAATAATGATTGTCAGGAAGCATTTGACAAAATAAAACAATACTTGCAAGAACCACCGATCTTAGTACCACCGGTTCCTGGTAGGCCTTTAATCATGTATCTCACCGTTCTCGATGAATCGATGGGATGTGTATTGGGTCAACATGATGACACTGGCAGAAAAGAACATGCAATATACTATCTGAGCAAGAAGTTCACTGATTGTGAGACCAGATACTCACTCTTGGAGAAAACTTGTTGTGCTCTGGTCTGGGCTGCTCGACGCCTACAACAATACATGATTTGCCATACTACTTTATTGGTATCCAAGATGGATCCAATAAAGTACATATTTGAAAAGCCTGCTGTCTCTGGAAGGATTGCTCGGTGGTAGATGTTGTTAACTGAGTATGATATCCAACATGTTACCCAGAAAGCAATAAAAGGGAGCGTCTTGTCTGACTACCTTGCTCATCAACCTATAGAGGGTTATCAACAGATGAAGTTTGACTTTCCCGATGAGGATATTCTATTTATCAGAGATTATGAGACTCCAGATCCTAATATAGGACCCGAACCAGAGGCGCGATGGACGCTCGAGTTCGACGGTACCTCCAATTCTAAAGGTCATGGAATTGGTGTTATCCTCATCTCTCCAACGGGTTTTCACCTTCCCTTCACTGCTAGATTATGCTTTGCATGCACCAACAATATGGCTGAATACGAAGCATGTATCTACGGTATTGAAGCGGAAATTGACATGAGAATCAAGATTCTTGAGGTCTATGGAGATTCTGCCTTGGTCATCGGTCAAGTCAGATGGAACTTTGTGACTCGGGATTCCAAGCTGGTTCCGTACCAACAACACATGGCGAAGTTGATTCCTTACTTTGATGAGATCACTTTTCATCATATTCCCAGAGAGGAAAACCAACTAGCTGATGCTCTTGCCACTTTAGCATCCATGTTTAAGGTCAAGTGGAAGAATGAAGCTCCTCGTATCCGCATTGATCACTTGAACGAACCAGCACACTGTTTAGCAATCGAGGATGAGTCTGATGACAAGCCTTGGTTCTACGACATCAAAAGATATCTGGAAAAATAGGAATATCCCGAGGGTATCACTATCACTGACAAGAAGGCTCTTAGACGACTTTGCGCCAAATTCTTCTTAAGTGGTGGTATACTGTACAAGAGGAATTATGATTCCGTGTTGCTCAGATGCGTGGATAGACACGAAGCAAACACGATCGTAAGGTCCATACATGAGGACTGCGAGGGTGTACATGCTAAAGGTCCTGCTATGGCTAAGAAGATCCTTCGAGCTGGGTATTACTGGACGACAATGGAGGTAGATTATTACAACTTTGCCAAAAGATGTCACAAGTGCCAAATCTACGGAGACAAGATACATGTGCCTCCAACTCCATTGAATGTTTTGACTTCACCTTGGCCATTTTCTATGTGGGGTATAGATATGATTGGAATGATCGAGCCGAAGGCTTCCAACGGTCTTCGATTTATTCTGGTTGCTATCGATTAATTCACCAAGTGGGTTGAAGCTGCTTCTTATGCGAACGTTACACGACAAGTGGTTGCCAGATTTATCAAGAAAGAGATAATATGTCGCTATGGCATTCCTAGCAACATTATCACGGACAATGCAAGCAACCTGAACAATAATATGATGAAGGAGTTGTGTCAAGAATTTAAGATCGAGCACCACAACTCTTCACCATATCGGCCAAAAATGAATGGCGCCGTTGAAGCAGCAAACAAAAACATCAAGAGGATTGTCCAGAAAATGGTCAAGACTTACAAGTATTGGCATGAAATGCTTCCCTTTGCACTGCATGGCTACAGAACTTCAGTTCACACTTCCACTGGAGCAACTCCGTACTCACTTGTGTATGGTATGGAGGCAGTTCTACCCATCAAAGTCGAAATTCCTTCGCTCAGAGTTATCATGGAAGCAGGTCTTGATGAAGCCGAATGGGTTCAGTCCAGATACGACAAGCTGAATCTCATCGAAGAGAAGCGCCTTGCAGCCATTTGTCATGGTCAATTGTATCATAGACGCCTCAAGCGAGCTTTTGACAAGAAAGTTCTCCCTCGAACGTTCTGCGAAGGTGAACTCGTGCTCAAAAGATATTCACCTATTCACTTGGATCCACGAGGCAAATGGACTCCCAATTACGAAGGACCTTTTGTTGTCAAGAAAGCCTTCTCAGGCGAAGCCTTGATCCTCACCACAATGGATGGGGAGGAGTTGCCCTCGCCCGTGAACTCCGATACAGTCAAAAAATATTATGCCTAAAAAAATGGATAAGAGTCCGCTAGATTGACATCCGCAAGGACAATATAGGCAAAAATGGACGTCCCGATGGACCAAAAAAAGAAATGTCCATGCAAAAGTTAGGGACAATGAAAAAACAATAATAACCCGCTAAGTTGAAAACCCGAAAGGGCGACTTAGGCAAAAATGGGCATCCCAGTGGACGAAAAAAAATGTGAAAACATGTCCAGGCAAAATTTAGGGATAAAGGCATTGACTGTGAACACTTGAGCCTCTTTTCCTCACGGCTAGACCTCAGACGGTAACAGAACACTCCAATCACCATTGACTGGTGCAAGGCGTTGGAGCCTAGACTTACTATAGATGATGGCCAATGTTGTAATCATACAAAGCATGATTTCCCTTTGCCATTTACATTTGTTTTTCAATTTTATTGCAAACTTCCTCATCAAGGATTTTGCATCCTTGTACACACTTTATGTACAAAAATTTTCACATTCAATAAAATGCATTCTTTGTCATCTCAATTTGTTTTCATTCCAGTATTTTGTTTGCAAAATAAACAATTATTTGTGATCATATAATACTAAAAAACGTTGAGAACAATAAAAAGCTAAATCAACCGAGAAAGCATTATGCATCGCATGTGTTACTGGTAACTCCTGCAGGATAATCAGTATTATCCATTGGTAAGCCTAACGCCTGGCCGACAATGGGATGATTCTATTAAGAAGTTGTTGTCTCATCAGCGGTTCCTCAGCAGAGTCATCATCCTCCCCAACAGGGTGCCAAGGTGTTCCCTAGCAAAGACGCTTTGTTCTTTCTTCCCCAGCAAAGGTTGTGCATCTTCTCCAAATGATTAGGAACTATCTGTCACCAGCAGCAGTGGTTTCTCCTCAGCTGAGTCAACATGATTCGGGGATCTCTTTTCCCCACATAGAGCCAATCTTGGTAGGAATGATTGATTTAATTCTTCCATCCCCAACAGAGACGGCCATGGTGATTTAGAAACCTGAGGTGTTCTCAGTTTCTTTCCCCGGCAGAATCATCATCCTTTGTGAACTCTCTTCTCCAGTAGAGTTTGTCTTTATCTGCATGTCCTCTCCCCGGTCGAGGATGTCGAAGTCGTTTTGCTACAGCTTCTGCCTAATCACTTCACACTGTGCCTCATCTTGAGCCTTTACATTGCATGATATCAAGCATCATGTAGAAACGCATACATAGCATATGCACCGATCATACTCCCTCTCTTTTTTGCCTGACTTATCTCCCAGCAGATTTTCAGCAAACCTTGCACTTACCTATTCTACCTTGCACCGCTCCATTTGTCGCCATCGGCCAAATTCTCGAGCTACTCTTTTATTTAATCCCATTTTACCTCGAATCATCGAAAAGCTAGCGTAATTCGTACATTCAGGTCCAAGCGGATTAAATAGGGGCAACTGTCGTAACCCGAAATTTGACCTCCCTCTTTTGCCTTTTGCATAAGCATAAGCATTCGCATCGCTGGCATACGCATTCGCATTTTTTTCCTCTAGTGTTTTGATTGCAGGATATTCAGGTTTTCCAAGCCCGATTAATCATATCCTCACAAGGTCATCACCTCATCAAAACAAGCACAAAATGAAGATTTCCATACTTATTCCTCAATACAAGAGGTGGAAAATCGAAGCCGGGACCATAACACCCTTTTTTTAGGCAAATTGGGGATATTTTGGACTGGTTAATCGATTAACCATTTGCAGTGCAATTGTGTTAATCGATTAACACAGGCAAAATAGGGACAATTTGCTGCTTTTTCATGACATCACCTTTGCACACATTTTGGTCTTGGATTCTAGCAGCATATGGAATATTCTAGACACCTCTAAACATTTCCAAGCTACTCAATTCATTCCAAGTGCATTTGCTATGATACTTCACTTCAAATTAAGTGCACCATGTTCCTTGTTCTCCAAGTAATGTGGATCTTTGGATGTTAGAATTCACCTTGGGATGGTTACCGAGTTGATTCTAACTAACTGAGTTAACCGCCTTGACTCGGTGAGTCAAGTCCAACTAACTCCTAACCTAGCTCCAAACCCAAAGCTAATTCCAAACCAAATTCCAAACCATCTCATGCTCCAAACCTAAAGCCTATATAAACACACCTTCACTCACTTTTCAATTCCTCAACCATTCTCTACCATTTTTCACCAAACTTCTCACATTTCACTCTCAATTCTCTCACTTTTTCTCTGATTTCTCTACTCATTCTTCATCTTCATCTCAATTCTTCTCCATCAAACCTCACCAAAAGCTCTTATTCTTGAAGGATAATCACTTTTCACATTGAAAGTGATTAATTCTTGAGCTTAACCTTCATCATTTGGCATTCTTTGGTTGGATTTCTGGAATTACATCTCATTCTACTTCAATCCAAGGGTTTCACACCATTTATTTTGGTTCAAGTTCGATTTCGGTGCTTTTTCGCGTTTTTGATCGGTTTCGACGTGTTTCGTCTACAATTCAAGGATCCTCTGGTTTTCTTTAATCTTCTGCACCAAGATCACTTTGTAAAATTTACCAAGCACATCTCAGCCTTGTAGGTTGGTGGATTTCATTTATTTTATCATTTCGATCGTTTTCGTATCGTTTTGCGGTGTAATTTCGATATTCTTGCATGCGAATTGATTACACTTTTGATAGATCCATGATCTTGATTGTTAATTGATTCTATTGTTAGTCATTTGCTATTTCTAAGCTTGATTTTCGTGCATAATTGTTTGCCTTAGCATTCGAGTGATTGCACAATCAAAAAGTTGGCCAAAAGCACTTTTCAAAACTGATTTTCTGCTCCTTGTACAATGTTAATCGATTAACACATTGCAGTGCAATTGTGTTAATCGATTAACCATTGTTTTTTTTGCACTTTTTCAAGTGTTAATCGATTAACACTTTGCAGTGCAATTGTGTTAATCGATTAACACTGAACCAGAAGGCCATCTTCTTGCATTTTCAAGTATGTGTGCCATGCTTTCTTCATTTTAACTTTCATTGATTGTCATGCTTGATTTTATGGATGTTTTTAATGTCATTTCACTTCTGGTTGAAGCAAATTCATGAACTTTCGATGCACATTTTCGATTATTCATTTGTTTCATGTTCTTAGCATTGTATGAACATAGCAATTCTTGCACTATCTTTGTTCACATGACACATGATTTTGTGTGGCATTTTGATGATCATTTGGCACTGTTTTCCACCTTCCATTTCTGATTTGCATTAAGTTTATTCCTCATGGATAAGCTTAATCTTGTATAATCAATAATTCACTCCTTTTTGCTTTAATGACTTTTCATCCTCTTTGGAAAGTTGTTAGCATGTTTATCCCTTGATTAATTGATCGAGACTTTGTTTCGATTAATCGATCTTCCCTTTTCCTCTCTTTAGGCCTCCTTTAGAGCTTTCTCTCGCATTTCTTCCGTGGAGTTGGAGTTTCGCGCTGCGCCTTGCATCGGAGCACTGTACAGATTGACGCCGTTATGCTGTCCGTTTCTCTACGCAGGAGCACTGTACAACTTGGAGTTGGGCCGTCCGGTTCAACTTCCGCATTACACCCTGTGTGTGTTAGGGAAGGGATGAGAAGGGAGAATTCCTACTCTCATTCTGACTACTTCAGGTAGGGGACGAATGACCCTGTGCTTGGCGTAGTCATATCTATCTCCAGGCGGTAATGTGCTTTCTTTCCCCAGTCGAGTTGATCCTTAATCACTCTTCTCTCTTTGCGATCCCTTTTGATCCTTGATCACTCCTATCTCTTTCAATCTCTCCTTTTGATCAATCACCATCCTTCTTGGTTGAGATCATTATTCTTGCGCTAGCAATCTCTCTTTGTTCCATCACTCCTTTCTTCTTGTAATCAATCATTGCTTTTTGATTCCCCTGAAGAGTTTCAATTCTCTCTCTTTGGTCCAACACAGTTATCCTGTCACGACCATTTTTCCCCTGGAGTTCGCAACCTTCTCTTGGTTCTTCTCCTTTGTTGGGTTAATCACCTATTCTTGGTTAATCACCCTTTGCTTCAGTTAATCACAGTACATCTGTTAATCACTGAGCACTTCTTGGTTTAATCACCCGTCTCTTCAGTTAATCACAGTCCATCTGTTAATCACTGAGCACTTCTTGGGTTAATCACCTATTCTTGGTTAATCACCCGTCTCTTCAGTTAATCACAGTCCGTCTGTTAATCATTGAACACCTCTTGGGTTAATCACCTCTTCTTGGTTAATCACCCGTCTCTTCAGTTAACCACAACCCGTCTGTTAAAATACTGAACCCTTTCGAGTTAATCACCTTCTCTTGGTTAATCACTCGCTTTTCTCTTCGGTTGGTCACAGTCCGTCTGTAAACACCGAATCCCCCGCAGTTGGCAACCTCCTCTTGGTTCGAATACTTGCACCCTTGGGTTAGTAACCTTTCTTTGGTTCAAATACCCTTTCTTCGGTTAAGTACTATTTGTTCAGTCAGTTTGCCGAACCCCTTTGGGTCACGACCTTTGCTCGATCCTATACCCGTCCTTTGGGTTATGATCTTTATTCGGTCCTACACCCGCTTTTCTGGTTAATCGTAGTTTTTTCTGCTAAAACCAACGCTTCTCTATTCCCACAGAGTTGTAGTCCTTTCGTTCCTCGGTTAATCACTGTTTACCAGTTAATGTACCGAGGCCCCTTTAGAGTCAAACACCTTCTCTCGGTTCAGTACTCTCTCTCTTGGTTTATCACAGTTCGTCTGTTGACACCAGCTTCTTTTCCCGGCCAGGGTTCTACTCTCTTTCTTCGGTTAACCACTGCCAGCCAGTTGATATACCGAATCTTCTTTTGGTTATGACACCATTTATTTTGCATCCCCAGCGGATCTTTCTCCATCTTTTGCTCTTGGTTTTAGCACCACCTCTTTCATCCCCTTGTTTCTCCCTTGTTTTGTTTTCCGTTCAGTTCCCCGAACTAGGGAAGCTTTGATTCTGCATTCTTCTGAATGTCAGATACGTAGGCACGAGACGCAATGTCTTGGTGAGCACACTTCCACCCTTCTTTCCTTCTCCCTTTCTTCTTTTCTCTTCGTCCCCTGGTTCCATGAACTACGACGCTCTGATTTCCTCATTGCACTATGAGGGTACATAGGCACGAGGTCCACAATCCTCCGCAAGCACCTTCTTTCTTTCTTTTCTTTTTCCCCTCTCTCTCTCTCTCCTTCCTTTAGCTAGAAGCCTTTAGATAGATAACCCATCCAAGCCTAGAAGCAAGCGAAATGGTTCCCGTCGAGTACGACGGATGTGTTAGGTGCTAATACCTTCCTTTCGTATAACAGACCCCCCGTTCCCGTTTCTCTTCCCCTTGGGTTTTATCGATATTTTCCTTGTCCTTTGGGACTAAATAAAGTTTGGTGGCGACTCTGTTGTATCTCTGAGTGTGCGATTCACTCAGGTAGAAACCAACCATCTTCAGGAGTGTCTTTGGATTCTTTATTTCATCTGGTTATTATGCTTGTGGTTTGAATCCAAAAGGAAGAGGATTGCTCATGTTGACTTCTTGTCAAGTGTTTGCTCCTTGTGTGGTTAAATGTTCCCTTTTTTTTTACCTTTTATTTTACATTTTAGGGTAGTCACTTCTTCTACACCCATTCTTCAATTTTCAAATCTTCTCCTTTTTTTCAAAACCTTCTTGTTTTCAAAACTATAACCTCTTTCACAAAAAACCTTGACCTTTGTCAAGTGTTTTTTCAAACTTCATTTTCTTTAATAAATGTCAATCAATGTTAATCACACTTTGACTATTTCCAAAAAGACATAAAAAATATTCAAACTCATTCAAACCTTTTGTGCCTTATGCACTTTTTCTTTTAAAATCTTTTTTTCATAAGTTTAGACACGAGTCATCTCTTTAAGAAGAACTATTCGCTTGGAAATGACAAGTTGTCTCTGCATTTAAAATCAACCATAACAACCCAATTTTGTTATTTGTACCAAGACCTACGGGGTTTTGATCTTATATTGCACTTTGTGGGTACGTAGACATGAGGCTCAAGAAGTCTCTCCAAACACAAAAATCTTAAAAAATACTTCTCTTCTCATCTCTCCAATCTCATTTTAAACAAACCTTTTCAAACCAAAAAGCGTAGATATTTCAAAGGGTTCCTATAGAGTAGTACTATAGACATTTTGGGTGCTAACACCTTCCCTTAGCGTAACCAACCCCCTTACCCAGTCTCTGTTCATTTGTTCGTGTTTAGAACTTGTTTAGGTTTTGTTCGCTCTTTTTCCTTTCCTTTTGGATAAAATAAAAGTGCGGTGGAAACTCTTATTTTATGAGTTAAGTTAATCAATAGCTTACACTCACGATTTTTTTCGCTACAGAAAAGCGCGTTTGTCCATTAGTTTTAATGGTCAGTTGCATGGTTATTTCAAATGTAACAGGGGTGTTTGCCAAACTAATCCTTTGTTGTCGCTTTTATTCTGTTTGGTTGAAGAGGTTTTAAGTCGTGGTATCTTTAAGTTAGTTTTTAATGGTGAGTTGGAGCTTATTTTATCGTCTAGGAATAATCTGGTTCCTTCTCACATCTTTTAGGCAGATGACATTATGATTTACTGCATTGGTAAACCTTCTAATTTTCATGCTCTTAAGCAAGTTTTTCAGAAGTACTCTGCTGTTTTGGGTCAACATTTCAATCTCTTGAAATCCTTTATTTTCTCGGGTTCTATCACCAATTATCATTTGGAATGGATCATCTCCAATACTGGTTTCAAAAAAGGATCTCTTACTTTTGATAACTTAGGGATACAAATTTTCAAGGGAAGGCCAAAGTCCATTCATTTTTTTCCATCTTGGACAAAATCATTCATAAACTGGCATTTTGGAAGGGTGTTCTGCTTTCTATGGTAGGAAGACTAACGCTTGTTAACTCCATTGTTCAAAGTATGATCTTCTACTCTATCAATATTTACTCCTGGCCGATTTCGTTACTTCAAAAAATTGAGTGTGCCTGCAGGAACTTTATATGGTATGGAGATATTTATAAACGAACCATTTTCATGGTTTCCTGGAAGAAAACGTGTCGACCTTTTGATCAAGGGGGGCTTGGCATTCGTTCCTTGGTTTGTTTGAATGAGGCGACTAATCTTAGTCTCTTATGGCAGTTGAGATCTAGCAAAGAGGATTGGGCTATTCTCCTTCTTAATCGGGTTTGGAAGCGTAATGGTTACATCAAATATCACAATTTTTCCTCGATTTGAACTAGTGTTAAATTGGAGATTTCTGTCCTTGATAATCTCTCGCGATGGTCCATGGGCAATGGTCAGAATATCTATTTCTAGACCGATTCTTGGTGTGGTTATCCTTTTATTCAAGACACATATATTGCTTTCTTAAAGTTTAAAGGGATCATGGTGAATTCGTATTTCGCGGATTTTATTTTCGAAGGTCAATAGTCATTCCTGTCAGATTGGAATTTGTAGTTTCCTTTTCTGTTTGCTCGGCTGTCCGCGGTTCCTCTAAATTTCTCTTTGCTGCAAGACAATTTGTTGTGGTACTGCTGTAGTTTGTCTTTGGGCTAGTTCTGTCAAAGCTTACTCCAACCATAGTTTGATTTCGGTTGGTCTTTGGAATAGATGGTTGGAGAGTACTAGCCTTTTTAACTTGTCTAATCATATTTTCACACACATATTTAGGGAAGTGAATTTCTACACTGATTTTTTTTTGTTAATATTGGTATCACCGCAGACTCTTTGATTTCTTGACTCTATTTCTATTGATATTATAAGAAATTTTGTAAATAATATGTTAGGTATACCTTTCTTTAGATTTTTTTAATTTTATTTAAAAAATTTTACTTTGTAATCCCTCGATTGTAATTATTTTTTTTAATATAATCAGGTTTTATTAAAAAAAACTAACTAATTCAAGTCTGAAATACTGTAATAAACAAAGCATATTTATTTTTCAATAGTGTTATAAAGAGAAATATCACTATCATTTGTAAATTATATGTTAAGTTCCACGTGCATTCTTCTTCATAATAATCTCATTAAATTATCATTGAATTATATCCTTATTAATCTTAAATTTCGGAGTTGAATATTAGAGGTGATGATTCTCTTTTTAGATCAAGAATTGCATACTTCAAAAACAGCCTTGTAAACAGGGCGGGAATAGAACGTGACAAGTCGGTAAAACTTTAGAAGATCTGCGTCTGATTTGCATGGTGTGTATATATATATATATATATATATATATATATATATATATATATATATATATATATATATATATATATATATATCAGGGCCGGCCCAATCAATCCAGAGGCCCCGTTCTAATTTTAAAAAATGGACTCATTTTTTTTTAAATACAATTAAAATAATTAAAAATAACATATAAAAATATAATTATATAATAGTTAAAGTAAAATTTAATTATAATTATTTTGACTTTTGATCCATCTCATTTTTTTATGGATTGAATTTTTATCATAACATTTTTTGTTTTATTGAACTTTTATTATAATATTTTTTATGTCTATTAATATTAATGCCAAAATAGTTGTATTTTTAAAAATTTTGGGACCCTCCAATATTTGGGACCCTGTGCTGTAGAGCTTGTTGTTCTTGCACATGGCCAGCCCTGATTTATATATATATATATATATATATATATATATATATATATATATATATATATATATATATATATATATATATATATATATATATATATATTGTCTAATCTAAACTACCTTATAGTTTACTTTAAAATTTATTGTATATTAAGATTTTCAAATAGTATATCTTATTTATTATTAAATAGATTACACGATATTTAATATGCTATTAGTAGGGGTGGTAAAACGGATCCTGCCTGTTGGGTATGTCCGTTTTACTCACACTTTAGTGTGGGGTGGGCTAAGGATTTAGGCTCTTACTCTCTAATGTGTCCGCTCCGCCCCGTCCCATTTTTTTCGCGGGTTTTTGCGGGCACGAGCATTTACATAAAATTTTGCATTTTTAAACTTAAAAGGTGCAGTGTCCGCGGGATTTTTCCGCCCCGCCTCACTTTTTTGCAGGATGGGCCTAAATTTTAGGCTCGCATCCTTAACTATGACCACCCCGTTCCGCCCCGTTTTTTTACGGCCATTTACGAGGCGGGCCTAAACGGGGCGGGCATGCCCGTTTGCTACCCCTAACTATTAGCATAGTTTCTAATAGATGTGCATATTAAGATCGGTCTATCAGGGTCTATAAATTCTTTTAATGGCTTAAATTACATAACAATTTACCTCATACAATTTGGTTCTCTAATAAATAAATCGTAAGGCTGAATATTTAAAAAAAAAAAAAAAAAAACAATTTGGCTCATACTCATTAGATACTTGCAAAAAAAATTATTCACAATAGGTAGGTATAAATCTATAAATTGGGCTCGAATATGAGCACGAATAAATACTCAATAAAATAATTGAATATAAATACAAATACTTATATCTTATAATTTAATAAGTTTCATATCCGTATAATATATATTTATATATTATTATATAAAAATAAATGTCTATCAATTTTTTTTAAAAAAAAATAGCATTGTTTAATGTACTGCGTATTTTAATATATATATTTGTTTATTTTATAATTCACCAATAAAATCTTTGATTTTTTATAAATATTGTTAAAAACTTTAAAATAGTTGATATTTTTATAAATGATTTATTATTTTTATTAGAAATACAGATAACGGATATGAATATAGGTACCTATTTTTAAAATATGGGTACAAGTACAAACATTAACCCCAACATAGATATGGATTCAGATAGGGGTGAACAATCGGTCGAGTTCGGTCGGTTTCGGGTCTAAAATTTAAATCTGACATAAACCACGATTTTAGTTTTATGGTCCAATTTCGACCGATTAAATTTCGGTTTTCGTCGGATTCGATTAAGTCGGTTTATCCATTAAGTCGGATCGGTTTAGTCGGTTAAATATTTATTAGAACAATCATATAAAAATGACTATTTTTTAAATTTATTATAAAAAATATCAAAATTTTGGAATAGAACAATATTTTTTATTATTAAAAGAAAAGTTATTATTATGGGATAATATTTTCAATATTATTTGACATTTATTTTGATTATTATTATATTTTAAACCATAAATTAAATAATACTCAAAATTTTATATTACATGTCTTATATTTTTTAGAGTATATAATACCATTATTAAATTATAAAAATGATAACATTCTCAAACATTATAAATCTCATTTTTATAGTAAGTCGATCATATAGTAATAAAAATAAATAAAAAATATATATATTAATTAAGTTCGGTCGGTTTTGGTTTTCGTCGGGTCTAAAATAAATAACCGAGCCCGACTGAAACAACCATATATTATCCAAATTAAGTAACCGAATCAACCTGACACTCGATCCGACCCGACCCATTTGCACCAAAAAGACAATAAGTCAGTCAATTTCAATCGATCGGTTCAAATTTGTCCAACTCTAAATTCAAATACGTTGATTTTTTATAACTCAAATATGAAGACAGATATTATAATTTAAATCCTACTCATTATCAGCCTAAATCTAACTTAATTTAATTTGATACACTTTTTAGAAATCCTAACTATAAGAGGGTAATGACATAAATTTAGAAGTTTCATGTGCGTTCTGTAGTAATAATTATCATTAATTTATATTGTATTTCATCTTAGGCTTGATTACACTTAGGATCTTATATTATATCTGATTCACAATATTAATTCTTCTATTTTAAATTTAAACAGTTTTGGTTAGGGATATTCACGAGTTGGTTTGTGTGTAATTTGATTAAATCAAATACTCGACCCAATCAATAATCTTTAATTTGAATTAAGTGTTCAATTTGTACTTATAAAATTAAATTTGGACCAAACTAATATGCTCATCAATAGGTTGGATTCAGTTGGATTTGTGGGTCATCCACTAAATATAATTTTTCAAATTTTAAATAAAATATAAATTTAACTAACACATTTAATTTACAAAAACATTAAAAAAAAAACATAAAATTTTAGTATTTAAATTGGATAAAATTTATCATTTAATATCCTAAAACTCTTTTACGATTCAGATTAAGTCAGAAAAATATACAAAAATATAATTCAAAAGATAAGATATATCTCTCTTTGAATAAAGAAATTTGATCTCTCGAATTTAATTTAAATTTAGGCTTTTATAATTAATAAAAATTATAATTATATTAAAAAATATATTTATTGGAAGAATTATGCTAAATAATTTATAAATAAAATAAAATAAAAATAGTGTGACAAATCAATTAATTGAATTCGCAGATTCGTAAATTTAAAACTTCAAATCTGTTAACCGAATTAAATACCAATTGATTTGAATGGGTTGGTTCGAGTTGAACTCATACATAATGGGTTAGATAAAAATAATTATTGAGTTGGATTGGGTGAATAGTTTCACGGGTTAGTCCGGACCCATAAACACCCATAGTATAAATTATATTTTAAATTAGAACCAATCATTAAAATTGATTGGGCCAACCCAAATTTTCAAGAGGGAAAATTTTACCCCATACCCCTACAGTTATATCTATGCCTCTACATTTTTTAAAAAATGCTAATTCTATCTCTGGTTAATTTTGATTATTATTTTTTTTTTACCGTTACTATTCATTGTAAGACGTATGTCAGAGATCAAAATTTTTTTACCCAATTTTTTGCGTTCTGGAATACTTCCAGCATGACTTTCGGTATGCAAATTTTCATTCCGGAAGACGTTTAATAAGAGTTCTGGTGAATTAAAAAATATGTACCGGAAGACTTGTTAAAAGACTTCCGGTTCTTAGACTTAGTTTTGCGTCTTCCGGAACACTTTCGTCATGTCTTCCGGTTTGTTTCAAATCTGTACCAGAACACTTTCGCCGTGTCTTCTGGTTTGTTTTAAATGTGTACCGGAACACATTTGCTAAGAGTTCCGGTTTGTTAAGTTTGCTCACCGGAACTCTTTTAGTGAGTCTTCCGATTTGTTTTCGTAATTCTAATTTTTTTTATTTAGGTAAAGAAATTCCTCTGCAAATAAGCGATAAAGATCAAATATGTGTCGATACGTCTGATGCTTTTTCAACTACTCAAAGATTTGGTACTCGAGAAGAGGTGATAAGATGAATTAAAGAGATCGGAATCCAGAACAAAGTAACGGTTATCATCACTCGTTCAGATATTGAAACAGGCAAGAGAGGAAGAAGTAACAAATTAATATTTGGTTGTGATAAAGGTGGGAAACACAAGGATACTCATAGTGGTACCCAAAGTGCAACGAAAAAATGTGGATGTCCATTTAAAATCAGGTCGACTCCGGCGAAAGATGGGTCTGGATGGAAGGTTGATGTAAAATGTGGAATTCATAACCATGGTCTGCCTGATACATTAGAAGGTCACGCATTTGTTGGTAGGTTGACAACGGATCAGAAGCAACATGTTGTTGATTTGACAAAGAGAAAGGTTCCACCTAGACATTTATTGCTTTCCTTGCAAGAGCAAGATCCAGATAATGTCACTCGGATCACACAAATATACAAGCAGAAGAGTATGCTAGAAAAAAAGATAAGAGGTCCTAGAAGTGAGATACAAAATTTGTTTAGGCTTATTGAGGGTGCAGGTTATGTTTATTGGTGTAGAAAAAGAGATGACTCTGAAGTTATTAGAGATATATTTTGGGCTCATCCAGATTCAGTTAAGTTGTTAAATATTTTTCCTATTGTGTTAGTTATGGACATCACTTACAAGACAAATAAATATAGGCAATCGCTGTTTGAAATTGTTGGCATGACATCAACCGAGTTGACTTTTGCTGTCGCATTTGCGTATATTGAGTCAGAGCAGACTGAGACGTTTTGTTGGGTGTTAGATAAGCTTAAACAATTGTTTGTGAAGAAAGATTTGTGTCCACAAGTGATTGTGACAGATAGAGATCTTGCCTTGATGAAAGCCATTGAAACTGTGTTTCCAAGGTCGATCAATTTGCTATGTCGATTTCATATTAATAAAAATGTTGGTGAAAAACGAAAACAATATGTGGCTCGTGAAAAGCAAGAGACAATTGACCAATTATGGACTGAAGTTGTATGGGCTAGTGATGAGATTGAGTATGATCAACGGTTGAAGCTACTTGAGCAGGCGTGTGTTGATTGTAATGAATTTATTGATTATGTGAAGGACACATGGTTGACACCACATAGACAAAGATTTGTTGGAGCATGGATTGATCAAGTGCTACATTTGGGTAACATGACGACTAATCGGTATGTATTTTTTTTAAGTATTTCTAAATTGTATATTTTTTTTGTATTTTTGTATTTTTAATATGTATTATTTTTTAGGGTTGAGTCTGCTCATTGGAAGTTAAAGTATATGTTGGGGAACAGTATTGGTGACATGGTCAAATGTTGGGAGGCTATGAATGACAACTTAAAGTTACAGCTGGGCAACATTAGAGTTTCTTTTCAAAAGCGTTTTTATGAAGTTGAGCATGCCCACGTAGGTCCGTTTTACAATAACTTACGTGGTTCAGTGTCTCGAGCTGCATTGAGACGCATTGCTAAAGAGTTAACACAGGTTGATTATGTAGGAACTAACAAGGAAATATGTCGTTGTACTCTTAGAACAACCTATGGATTACCTTGTGTTTGTGAGTTGACAGGATATAGAATTGGTGGTATATCGATACCAATAGATGCTGTGCATGTTCATTGGAAGAAACTAAGTATGGAAGGTAAGTTGGAGGAAGACGTAGATGATGGATCAGAGGTGGATATGAGTAGGGCAATAGACGAGTTATGGAAAAGGTTTAGGTCACTAGATATTGTTGGGAAAAGGGCATTAAAAAGTAGGGTTTTTGAACTTGCCTTTCCCACAATGACTTCTTTGTGTCCACCACCTGAGAAAATAAAAACCAAAGGGAGGGAGGGGGAGGGGGGGGGGGGGGGGTCAAGAAGAAAGGCAAAAAACCAGTAGGGTATGATGTTTATAGGACCATTCGTATCATGAGTATGTTGATCAAGCATCTCAATCTTCACAGAAACAATCTCAACCATCACAAACTTCACAGAAGTTGAAATTATCACAATTTTCAGAGAAGAAATCTCAGGCATCACAGGCTTCGAAGAAGTTGAAAATATCAAAATCTTCACAGTCATCATAGGTTCCGGTATACAGTGTCTAAAATTCTCTCCGGGAGTCTTGAAAAATTGGAAAACAGAAATGAAAAAATTTCTATGTTTTAACTATTTATGTAAGGGTATTTTGGTTATTAAAATTTTACTGTAGAGATCTGGGTATAATTGTAAAGGTATGCGGTAAAATTTTCCTAAAGAGGATATGGTACTAAGGTTAAGAAGTTCCACGGCTCGTAATAATTCCCGTTAATATAAGTTACAGCTGTTTTTTTTACACGTAAGTATTGAAAATTAATTTTATAAATAAAAGAATGCTAAAACATGCAGCAACACCATTTTCTTTTTAATTGCAACAATGTTACAGTGTCTTTTTTTTTATCGTTTGACATTATTATAAGTATTATACCGAAATTTATAATTATTATCATAAAATATTCTTTGATTTTATTTATAATAAAAAGAATTAACTTTTTAAATAGATTAAATAATAAAAAAAATCTAAACTTAGGAAAATAATTGTATAAGTTAAAAAGCTTAGGAAGGTAATGGTATAAGTTGAGAAGTTCCACATGCCCTCGTAATAATTCTCATTAATGTATATCATTGTATTTCATTCTTACTAGTCTTAGGTTTTGAGTTTTAAAAGCTTTTTTTTTAATTATTTTAGTCAGATCTATTTAATTAAATAGTTTTAAAAAAAAATTTAAGTCTAACATTTTTGTTTAATAGATTAAATTAGATTTACTTAAATAGATGAGACTATATATTAATATAGATTCCGTGACATATTCTCATTTCTATTTGCAAAAAGAATTTTAGAACTAAAAAGAAAATACCAAAAACTTAGATACAGACTTGATAATATTATCTGCTTTGATAGGACTAATACAAGCAAAATTCCATACTTGTGGTCAATTAAAATATATTTAAGATAATGAGTTTGTTACATTAAAATGTAATAACTTTTTATTTATACTTTTGAACGTTGCGTGTACTTGTTACTTGTTAGATAGCCGCAAATTCGTAACAGTACTTTACTTGGTGAAAACGCAATATCCTCTTAATAGAAGATTCTTTTGACAACACAAGAAGGAAATATACTAAAAGTAGCACTAACACTATTACTATTGATTTTTTTCCCATCATATTCATGGAATATGGACATAGGGCATATAGTATATAGTATGGCCTATTTATAAATGTTAGAGTTAGATTTTTTTTTTAAGTTTATTTAATTAAATAGGTTAGATTTAGGGAATCTTTGTTTTAGCTTTAAAATAATAGAATTTTTTATTTATTTTTAAAAATGAATTTTATAAAATTGTTTTTTAAAATATTATTATTTTTTTCATTATTTTTTTAAAAATTAAAAGATTAATTTCAATATTCGGTAACATAAGTATACATTATTAAAGATTAAAATATAGTCAAAATCGTAATTTTTTTAAAAAAATTGTATTTCATAAATGATTATTATGAAAATCAATTTGAAATAGTTTCAAAATTATATAATTTATGAAAATTTTGATATTTAAAATTTTTTTCAATAAAATGATAAAATATCTAAAATAACAAATTTTCATTTGAAATTTTTATCAAAATATTTTTTATAACTTTTTTTTACAAAATTACATTTTACTATAAAAAGTTTTTTTTTTAAAAACTGAAACAAACGGACTATTAGAATATTAGAGATCAAATCATTTATAAAAAGATTGTGTAGTCTTTAAAAAATAGTATATAAGATGGATTCGATCAATACAAGTGCTGCGAAGTATTGATTGCGATCGTCGCAATGTAAATTAATCATATTTATGATTTAATATTAAAATCGGTGATAATGATATTGAAGCTCCCTTCGTTCCTTTTTAAGTGTCTCTTTTATTAAAAAAACATTATGTTTTTTTCTTCTGGACTAGGCCAGAGGGTGCCCCACTGTCGGGCACGGCCTAACCCAGCTCCCCGTCGGGGAGGGCCTAATGAAGGCCCAATTCATTAACACACACGGGGATCACTCATGCGTCTTCCCAACGGTATCCACGTGTTCCCCACGTGGGGACACGTCATCAACGAACTACTCGCGAGCGAAAGAAAAGGTCATTCACCTTACGAAGTTCACGGGGCAGTTGACCCAGGATGAAGACCACACGCTGGTCTTCCCTACGCCACGTAGATCCTGGTAGTTATTCGTATTGGGCCTAATGATCCAACCCAATGCAAATAACTGTTGGCCCAGCGCTGGGGGCACATTATAAATACCCTTTTTCACTAGAGGTCAGGTATTTTGATTTCTACGCATTTATGTACTTGCTTTCTCTCTCCCGCTGAAACTTATTTTAGCGTCGGAGTGCCTTGCAAGTACACCCTCTCCTCTTCTCCACTACCGGCGAACTAGGAGCTCACAACGTGTTACTAGCTGCTGATCACTTTCTGATCCGGTAAGATCAATGGCGCCGTCTGTGGGAAACTCTTGCTTCCCCGTTCTTTCTTCCTCAAAAAAAAAAAACCAAAGCATACCTCAACTTTCATCGATCATGGCCAGCCCACGCACTAACGATAACGTCCATGAGACCGCTTTCACCACCTTCACCAACGGCGACAATCACGATCCCAACGTGACTGTTCTCGTCGAGGGGGTTACACCAGGGACGAGCGCACCGCCTCTCCTTCCCCCGACGATGCGGCCTTCAACGCCGCCCAACGCTTCGACAACCCAGCTGTTTTCCAGCCAATTCCTGTGCCGCCCAACACTGACCCGGCCATGGTGGGACTATTCGCGGCAATCAACCAGACGAACTTGATGATTTTCCAGCAGAACAAGTAAATCAGGATGCTAGAAAAAGAATGAAAATTGCACTCTCCCCCGTAAAGACATCTCCGCCCGGTTTCTCGCAACTCGTCCCCGCGACGACGAGAAACCCGTCCTTCGTTTCCCCCGTGGCGACTTCAACACGATGAGTCTCGGAGCCCCTCTCCATGACAACCTGGACGTCGTCCGCGAGTGGAAAGGCTTCAGCCCGTGGCCACCCAGAAGCGTGACCGTTCTTCTCCCCGGAAAGAGCGACGCTCTCTGGCTCCCAATAGAAACAAAGATGACGGGCATACAGAGAAACCGAAGAGTCGACCAAGGAGTTCTCCCCACCACGACCGAATCCCTCGGTACGACCCTTCCACGTCGCAATCACCCATCAGAATCGACGAGGACGACCCCCGTGGTCCACTATCCAAAGCCATCATGGAGACTCGCCTTCCCGTCGGGATGGAGAAACCCTCGAGTCTGGCTACCTATGATGGCACGACCGACCCAGACAACCACATTGAGAGCATCGTGAATGTGTGAGAAAACACAAGAAAGGGGAGTTTGAATTGGGTTTTCAAAAATGAAAGCTTTTTGTGAAACTCAAACAAAGATCACAAAGAAACTAACAAGAGAGAAAGACACACGATATATCCTAGTTCATTTGAAAACTATCAAGTTAATCCAGTCCACCCGCCAAGGTGATTCACCTTATACACAAGGACTTAATCCACTATAATCAACTGATTACACTGCACTAGCAACTGCTGGTGACTAACAAGCACAAGACTAACTGTCTATTCTTAAGGATTTTGACCTAACTGGTCCCTTAACGAATATAAACAACTGTTTGAACAAAATTAATGTTTACAATGAATTGCTTCTACACAAGAAGATATAAACACTATGAATAGCTCAAGTAACTTAAAGAAAATCTATACAGTATGAACAATGTTTCTGGCTTTTTATTGTGGTGCTTTTCTGTTTGCGCATATATGTCATATTTTCTTCAAGTGATCAAGTCCTTATATAGCCAGTAAGAGATCCGTTGGAGGGCAGATCAGGAATATCCTTGAGATTGCTGGAGACTTGAAATAATGTCGTTACACAGGGATGAAAATCATACACGAAAGTTGTCCTTTGTACCACCAAATCAGGGTAGTGGAAAAGAACGTGTTTGATACATATTATGTATTATTTTCCCTCGCAGATGTTTGATCTTCTTCTGTACGTCAGAGGCTTCTGAATAGAGATAATTGAAGTATGAGTAGAAGAGTTGATCACTGGGTCTTCAGAGTCTTGAGTCATTACAGTCTTTAGAACTTGTTCACCAGAACCTTGTCTTCAGAGTCTTTAGCACTCAGTCTTCAGAACCTTTGGTCTTCAGAAACTTAAGTCTTCAGAGTCTTCAGAACATTGTTCAGCAGAACCTTGTCTTCAGAGTCTTCAGAACGTTGTTCAACAGAACCTTGTCTTCAGAGTCTTCTGTACTTGGTCTTCAGAAACTCAAGTCTTCAGAGTCTTCAGAATGTTGTTCAGCAGAACCTTGTCTTCAGAGTCTTCAGCACTTAGTCTTCAGAAGATAATGACTTCAGAAGCTAGAAAGCCTTCAGAAGTTAATCATTAGAGTCACACTCAGAGGCGGAATCCAAGAGAGCATTGCAGCAGCAACATATTGTCTTCTTAGAATCTTTTTGAATGTGAGTAGATCAGAAGCAGACTTGCTTCTTTGGTGCAGAAGTGACTTTTGGTCAAATCAGAGTGACGTTGCATATGGTCTCTATCAGAGTCAGAGCTTTCTCTATCAGAGTCGGAGCCTGCTTGTTGATTCTTCAAAAAATAAACGTTAGAGTACCAAAATTATTCTTACACAAATACTACTTTTGTTATTATCAAAACTTAGAGATATCCGGCAGAACCAAATCTTGTTCTAACAATCTCCCCCTTTTTGATAATGACAAAACAATGTATTTTGATGAAATAACTTTGTATGAAGATAATCAATAAGAAATGACAAAGATAAGTTTAGAATTAACTTCCCTTTATCAAGCTCCCCCTGAATCTAAGACTTAAAAGAATCTTATTAGATTAGGGATACCAGAGCCTGATTATAAAGATATTGTCAGATCCAGAACAACAGAGTCTGATAACAGATCCTGATTGGTTAAATCAGAGCCTGATTGCTAACATATTAATATTGTTCCTGAAAAACATTCTAAGAAGAAAATTGTGCAATTAAAATGTTAAAATGTTAGATATATGATTCAGAGACAAGATATTTTATCAAAATAATAATTTTCCATTAATATACTCTCCCTTTTTGTCATAATAAAAAAGGTAATCAATAGTTAGCACAAGCATTTGGAGTATTGGATTTAATTCAAGAGAAATTAGATATATTAAATTCAGTACTTCTCCCATTTGATAGCAATCATAAAGAAATGCAATAAGATAAAATAGATGCAACAAAGATACTTTTTATTGATTAAAAATGCCAAAGGTGGAGGTACATAAGCGATACGCAGAACAAGACAACCACTGAAAACAACAGAAAGACAGAAGCAAAACGATCAATCAAAGTCATTAAAAGAGTGAACAAATTCTGAAAAACCAACAAGAACACCTGCCCACCAACCATAAAAAATCCTCTACCTCATCAACCCTTTCACATCTTTCTTCAACCATAGCATTTTCTGGTCTAAGTATTCTGGCTAAACCAATGATTTCAGCCTTGAAGAACAGCTCAGATAGAATTCTTCCATAGGGAATGAAGAACTTATGCTAATTTCTGGAGATTTCAACACAGTTCTTCAGATGATTGAAGATAGTTTGAGGAAGGTTCACCCGGACATTGTACATCATGAAGTAGATAAAGAGTCTATCATCATGAGACAAAGCATTTTTGGCCACTCCTCGGGGTCAAAAGTTGGTTAGCAGGAGTTGAAACCACATTTTACTGGTGGGAAGGTGTCCTTCAGGATTGTAAGGTTCATATATGTTAAGAGAAACATCATGAATTCCAATGATGGCTTGAGCGATGGAGGTAGGTGTTATGATGAACGGAACACCAAAAATAGAAGACCAGATAGAATTGTTATGTTCTCTAATCCTTGCATATTTCCAGAATTCCTTCAAAAGGACATGAAAGATGTAACACCCCAATTCCCATTGCGAATAAATAATACATAAATAAATCAGAGTAAATAAAAATTTATTTTTCTGACAGAAACAAGGATGCCACATTTAAATAAAGAAAACACAATCCCTGCTCATAAGTTTGATACACAACACAAAATGGAATAAACGTAAAAGGGAAACTTTTTCCATATAAAAGGAAAGTTCAATTATGGAATAAAGCGGAAAGATCCATAACTGACTTGTTTTACAAAATAAATTGTTTTATAATCTCAAAAGATTCATACAACGGTAATACAAAATAGATCCAATAAATGTATACATATATAACTAAAGCGTTCCCCGACTCCCGTGTTACGTATCAGAGCAGACAGACCAACAAAAGGGTGGAGAACTAATCTTCACAAAAGCCTCCAAGACACAAATCTGCAATTGCCTCATAGAGCAACAAACCACAGCAGAAGGGTGATAAATAACAACTAAATCAAGATTGCATACTAATATGCAAACACATATAAATTCACATGCAAAGTTATTCTCACCACAAGCATCACATACCAATACATATAGCATATCATAGATAAGTAATACAATCATTGTAATGTACAACATCCCCACAAAACATAGCATATATCAATTATACCAACATAATCACATATTCGCACATAAGGCATACCAAAGTTATAACATATGGAAACACACCACCACATCCCATAGCATATGTCTATACATAAAACATATCATCCACAACCAATGCATTTATCACATATGCACATCAATTCACCAATTCAAACATAAATCTCAACACATACTCAATCAATTCACAATTTCCCACACATAATGCATCCATTCACAATTTTCACACATAATCAATCCATTCATGATTTATGCAAATGCACAGAGACCGACACAATGACTCTATGCAATGCATATGCGGTACCATCCATCCATCAATCTCATCACCAGTTCACTCAGGAACTATTGGAATCATCGCTTGTTACTTAGTGTAACTCCCCGTTGGGCAAACGATGTTCCCCGTCGCTCACACCTCTTTGTATAAGGCACACGACGTTTATGGATCACTCACACCTCTTTGTATAAGGCACATGACCCGATCGCTCACACCTCTTTGTATAAGGCACACGATCGTCTATAATCATCGCTCACACCTCTTTGTATAAGGCACACGATGTTATAGCAGATTCCCTCTGGAACCGTTTCGTCGCTCACACCCACTAAGGCACACGACATCACAAGATGCATATCATGATGCTTGGCATACAAGGACTCATGACAATCAAATGCATCTTCACCAATCAACAATATGATTTATCTCATCATCATTATTCATGCATTGTAAATCAATTCCCACAATGCATTTACTTGCCATAAGGTCACCAAATAACACACATTGAATTTCACATAAACAATGCATTTCATCATAATCCACAAACCACAACAATTAGCATTTTAGCATATACACTCATAACAATTCACAACACTAGGATTCACGCCACAAAGGCTACCCACAACAACATCATAAAAACATGCATTGATATTCAATCAAACAATGTATTTTACCACACAACAACATCATAACAACATCATTATCACATGCATCAACATCATATAAATAGCACAAAAGCCTCACATTTATATGAAGATAACAAATCGCATCGGACACAAACAAACACAACAAAACCTACAAACCACTAATTATCCTCTACCAAATATTCTTGGTTAACACATGGTATCACATCACCATTTAATAGAATCTTAGGTTATCTATCTAATGCCTCAAGTCCCACATCAATCGGACTCTCGATTCGGGAGTTATGGTGGAAACATAAACCACACTTTTCACACATACATTACTTTTCCATATTTTCTTATCAATCCATGGCATAAACATATGTTCCTATCCCACTATCATAAATAGCATTGAATTAGCTTTCCAACGCATCCGACCGTGCCTCAATCCGAGTTACGGATCAAAAGTTATGAAGGAAACAAAGACTGAAAAGCGAACCGTGGCAGAAGCAAAAAGACCTAAAGTTCGCAATGTGAACAGCTAGCGAACGTTCGCTGATTCCTTCGCTTTGGCTCGCAATGCGAACCTGCGAAACCCAGAATTTGCAGCAGCGATCAAATAGGTGATTTGGGGTCAAAATCCATCATTTCTTCCACCCAAACACTTCCAAAACAAACTATAACAACCAAAACATGATCCAAACCTAACGACAAGTATTCTACACAGTTTATATCGAATTTCATCCGTGAAAACATCGATTTCTATCAATCGTTCATAATTCCAATCGATAAGAAAAGTTGTGAAACAATCAAAACAATTACAACAAACAACACATATACATACACAAGCAAGATATAATTGAAACTTCTCACCCTTACCCGATTAATCGCGCTCGAAACGGAGTTCCCGCGATTTTTCCTCTTTCTTCTCTTTTTCTTTCCTCTTCCTTTCTATCTTCTCTTTTCTTTCTCTTCCTTTTCTATCTTCTCTTTTCTCTCTCTTCCTTTTCTTTTCTCTCTATTTCTCTCTAATCTCTATTTATATTAAAATATCTAAACCCCTAAAAAGACTATTTTACCCCTCAACTCAAATATCTCGCAAACGCTCTCAAAACGTGATAAAACATAAACAGCGATGAAAAATAATATATTGTCAAATAAAAGTCAAGAATAAAATAATATAAAACAAAAATAATTAAATCGACTCGATTAAATAAATAAGACAAAATCGGGGCGTTACAATTCTCCCCCACTTAGACATTTTTGTTCCGAAAATATACTGAGACGAACAACTCCGGACACGACTCTCGCATCCGACCAACAAACTAACATGCCAACAAAAGCACACCATGAATAACACAAACTGACAAACCACCTCGCTAACAGCAGCTACAACAACGACACGACGACGAAGACAACTACAACGAAAAGATGCAAAGCCCATACAATGCACTTGACAACCAACTCACAACTCAAAGAATACCCAAGTTACGAACACACACAGGAATTAGCTACTCGCACTCGGACCATCACAATGGAAACAAGACAACAAAACAAACAAGAACATAAAGTTCCACGACCCAACATCATTTCAACAACCTCTACATAACCACAATACCAACATCCTTGCCACACAACATTATTACAACAATGCTACGATTCACCAATCGAACATACAACCAAAACCTCCATCTACATAGTAGCTCATGAATAATGTTTAAAACTTTCACCTAACACTTCCATTCTGAAACGTCCAATGGTCTCATCATTCCTACATGTTCACAATGTTCAACCTAAGAACTCTTACCAGTCACACACGCATATACAAAATGTGCCACATCACGCTTCCGCTGCGCACTCTGATTACTCGCAACCATCAAAACTACCAATTTCACGTCCAAAGTCTAACCCTTTCTCATATTCGCCAAAAATCACTATTCACTTTTAATATACCCAACCTCACACTCTACTGTGTTATCTCCCACACCAGACACAAGTCTCTGAATTGCTCAATTAATTCTAACTCCCTGACCATAAAAACAGACATGTATAAAAACTTTCGACTTAACTCATCACGCACAACCTTAACTTTACCAATAGGATAATTCCAGCTAAAGGAATAACTCATCATAAATTCCAACCCTCCTCGCTGTCTCATACTATATTCCTTCCGACCAAACAGGTACTCAACATTCTTGTGATTACTAAACACTTCGAACCTAAAACCATAAAGATAATACCTCCAAATATCCCAACATGATACAACCGCAACCAATTCCAAATCCTGAATAGTATAGATCCTTTTATGAATCCTCAATTGTCGTAAAGCATAAGCTACGACTTTACCTTCTTGCATTATCACACTGACCAAACTCATCAAAGACGCATCCCAATACCCCACAAACGGTTTATCGGGATCACATAGTATCAAAACTGTAGCCGTAGACAACTTCTACTTTAGCTCTCCAAAACTTTCCTTACAACGAACATCCAAAGCAACGACTTACCTTTTACAAGTCAACCGAAGTAATGAAAACACTAACTTGGAAAAGTCTTCCATAACCTCCGGTAATAACCAACTAAAGTCCAACAAGATTCTAATCTCCTTAACCAACTTCAGAGCCTCTCATTATAGAACCGCATCTACTTCCGATGGATCCATTAACCATACTCTCATCCGAAATAACGTGTCCCAGAAAACTAACCTTCTTCAACCCAAATTCTCACTCGAATAACTTAGCATAAAAATTCCTTTCTTTTCCACACTTGCAATTCGATTCTCAAACACTCCACTTGTTCTCCCTCTGAGTTCATAACAAATCCGAATATCCTCAATAAAAACCACTACAAAATTATCCAATTAAATATGGAAGATACGATTCCTCTACTCCACAAATATTACAGACGCATTACTAACACCGTACAACATCACTGTGCACTATAATGCCCAACCAAATTCCAAAAGATATAAATTCTTAAAGCTTTTGCAAAAAATTTCACTGGGTAACTGGTTGCTCACATACAAGCTTAACCGAGTAAATAACACCCTAATCCGATGATAACAAACATAACTAGTCACATTAAATAGATTAAAGCCTCAACTCACAAAATTCACTTTCCTTATCAAACGTTCCAAACAAATGTAATTTCAATCAAACTCAACCAAACCATTCCAATCATCTATTCCCGAAAGTGGACACTTATTCTCAATCGTTACCTTATCCAACTGTCAGTAATCCATACACAATTTCTTCTCTTGACAGTCCAAATTCCATAAATTCCAACCTGTATCAACAACCAACCAAAAAGAACTCTCAAACGCAGTGTTACGTCCACCCACAAAGATTTCCTCACAATTTCCTTCCCAGTAAATCTTCCAACTGTGCTATCCGTCCTGGTACTTCTAATGCTAACATCCAATATTCCATCCGGAAACACTTATGGAAATCACGCACAATGGGCAACCCATCACTGTGGCTTTTCCGTCAATTCTAGAACACTATTATCACAAACATGACCAACATCTGAGTTTCACTTCCTAAAAGTTCTTCTACTTACTTAGCAGATCCAAACCTCAAATCCTCACCTTCGTCCAATTTGAGTTAACACTCTACTCTCTAAGAACAACCATTAACGATACCCAATCGTTCTCTCTCAACGACTTCCCAACTGAACCAACATACCAAAACCTCTAATCTGTCTCATCTTCCGGTATAAGAATCTTCATCGACTCATCAAAACAATCCGTAATCATTTTCTTACTTCCAAACAATTCATTGCACACACTATCAAAGCCGGAAAGACACGTCTATTCCATCCAACACAATTTCCTTCTGCTATCAACAAGAGATTAAGGGTGATTAGTTCCTCAATTTGTCAATAGACAGTCGACAATCATGATGGGGCATAAACCGTCTTTAGCAAACTATAATAGAGTTTCATGCATCTCGTGCACAAAACTACCTAAGGCATAAATCCTTAGTTGACATAAACCTTACCTCCGCATTCCCTCTGGAATTCGGGAACAACACTGTCCAAACAACACTTACAATCTTGCAACCAACCGCACACCACTGAAGTAACTTGGAGAAGGACCAGCTTCTCCCCCACTTATCTCATTCTCACACCTGAAGACAAAGGATTAGAAAACTAGAAAACACTGACAGTGTTTCACACACATATCACGTACTAAGGGACAAACAACAACGACAATATTCAACTGTCACACCAACTGACTCACAACTTGGCCGGACAGACCGACCTGCACTGATACCACTTATGTAACACCCCAATTCCCATCGCGAATAAATAATACATAAATAAATCAGAGTAAATAAAAAATTATTTTTCCGACAGAAACAAGGATGCCACATTTAAATAAAGAAAACATAATCCTTGCTCATAAGTTTGATACATAACACAAAATGGAATAAACGTAAAAGGGAAACTTTTTCCATATAAAAGGAAAGTTCAATTATGGAATAAAGCGGAAAGATCCATAACTGACTTGTTTTACAAAATAAATTGTTTTATAATCTCAAAATATTCATACAACGGTAATACAAAATAGATCCAATAAATGTATACATATATAACTAAAGCGTTCCCCGACTCCCGTGTTACGTATCAGAGCAGACAAACCAACAAAAGGGTGGAGAACTAATCTTCACAAAAGCCTCCAAGACACAAATCTGCAATTGCCTCATAGAGCAACAAACCACAGCAGAAGGGTGAGAAATAACAACTAAATCAAAATTGCATAATAATATGCAAACACATATAAATTCACATGCCAAGTTATTCTCACCACAAGCATCACATACCAATACATATAGCATATCATAGATAAGTAATACAATCATTGTAATGTACAACATCCCCACAAAACATAGCATATATCAATTATACCAACATAATCACATATTCTCACATAAGGCATACCAAAGTTATAACATATGGAAACGCACCACCACATCCCATAGCATATGTCTATACATAAAACATATCATCCACAACCAATGCATTTATCACATATGCACATCAATTCACCAATTCAAACATAAATCTCAACACATACTCAATCAATTCACAATTTCCCACACATAATGCATCTATTCACAATTCTCACACATAATAAATCCATTCATGATTTATGCAAATGCACCGAGACCGACACAACGACTCTATGCAATGCATATGCGGTACCATCCATCCATCAATCTCATCACCAGTTCACTCAGGAACTATTGGAATCATCGCTTGTTACTTAGTGTAACTCCCCGTCGGGCAAACGATGTTCCCCGTCGATCACACCTCTTTGTATAAGGCACACGGCGTTTATGGATCGCTCACACCTCTTTGTATAAGGCACACGACCCGATCGCTCACACCTCTTTGTATAAGGCACACGATCGTCTATAATCATCGCTCACACCTCTTTGTATAAGGCACACGATGTTATAGCGGATTCCATCTGGAACCGTTTCGTCGCTCACACCCACTAGGGCACACGACATCACAAGTTGCATATCATGATGCTTGGCATACAAGGACTCATGACAATCAAATGCATCTTCACCAATCAACAATATGATTTATCTCATCATCATTATTCATGCATTGGAAATCAATTCATACAATGCATTTACTTGCCATAAGGCCACCAAATAACACACATTGAATTTCACATAAGCAATGCATTTCATCATAATCCGCAAACCACAACAATTAGCATTTTAGCATATACACTCATAACAATTCACAACACTAGGATTCACGCCACAAAGGCTACCCACAACAACATCATAACAACATGCATTGATATTCAATCGAACAATGTATTTTACCATACAACAACATCATAACAACATCATATAAATAGCACAAAAGCCTCACATTTATATGAAGATAACAAATCGCATCGGACACAAACAAACACAACAAAACCTACAAACCACTAATTATCCTCTACCAAATATTCTTGGATAACACATGGTATCACATCACCATTTAATAGCATCTTAGGTTATCTATCTAATGCCTCAAGTCCCACATCAATCGGACTCTCGATTCGGGAGTTATGGTGGAAACATAAACCACACTTTTCACACATACATTACTTTTCCATATTTTCTTATCAATCCATGGCATAAACATATGTTCCTATCCAACTATCATAAATAGCATTGAATTAGCTTTCCAACACATCTGACCGTGCCTCAATCCGAGTTACGGATCAAAAGTTATGAAGGAAACAAAAATTGAAAATCTGTCACGTTCGCAATGCGAAGCTCCCAGCGAACCGTGGCAGAAGCAAAAAGACCTAAAGTTCGCAATGCGAACAGCTAGCGAACGTTTACTGATTCCTTCGCTTTGGCTCGCAATGCGAACCTGCGAAACCCAGAATTTCCAGCAGCGATCAAATAGGTTATTTGGGGTCAAAGTCCATCATTTCTTCCACCCAAACACTTCCAAAACATACTATAACAACCAAAACATGATCCAAACCTAACGACAAGTATTCTACACAGTTTATATCGAATTTCATCCGTGAAAACATCGATTTCTATCAATCGCTCCTAATTCCAATCGATAAGAAAAGTTGTGAAACAACCAAAATAATTACAACAAACAACACATATACATACACAAGCAAGATATAATTGAAACTTCTCACCCTTACCCGATTAATCGCGCTCGAAACGGAGTTCCCACGATTTTTCCTCTTTCTCCTCTTTTTCTTTCCTCTTTCTTTCTATCTTCTATTTTCTTTCTCTTCCTTTTCTATCTTCTCTTTTCTTTCTCTTCCTTTTCTTTTCTCTCTATTTCTCTCTAATCTCTATTTATATAAAAATATCTAAACCCCTAAAAAGACTATTTTACCCCTCAACTCAAATATCTCGCAAACGCTCTCAAAACGCAATAAAACATAAACAGCGATGAAAAATAATATATTGTCAAATAAAAGTCAAGAATAAAATAATATAAAACAAAAATAATTAAATCGACTCGATTAAATAAATAAGACAAAACCGGGGCGTTACAAAAGATGGGTCCATG
Organism: Lathyrus tuberosus; assembly: GCA_022829125.1. Classification (NCBI taxonomy): domain Eukaryota; kingdom Viridiplantae; phylum Streptophyta; class Magnoliopsida; order Fabales; family Fabaceae; genus Lathyrus; species Lathyrus tuberosus. Next base: position 5,313,875 of record JALAZF010000020.1, on the reverse strand, counting down.
CAAGATTGTGTAGTATCCCGACCATCCTTGAATATGCATATTGGTAGATATGTATAAGCCTGAGTCTCTAAGTCTTGGGAGGTTTGGCGTTTTCTCATTGATGATTTCCATAACTTCTTCATTGCCAAGAAAAGTTTTGATAGACATAGTGATTGAAACAGGATAGGAAGGATAAACAAGTTTTGAAGGACTAATGAAGAGTTATGAGGAAGAGTATGATATATAAAGAGATGAAAATGTATCAGCAATAAATAGCAATAAAGATTAGATGAATTGAAATGAAAATTCATCATTTCCAAGACAAGTGATGAAGGACAAGAGAAGGATAAGAGACACAAACAAAATCAAAGAATGGGAAAAGAGTGTAGCAGTATTCAAAAGATTACAGATTAGGTATACATTATTCAAATCTTGACATCAGTCAATAAATACGAATAAATGTATACTTGAAAATGGAAGGAAAGAATCTGACAAGGAATAAAGGTTGAGAAGAGAATCGCTTAGCTGAAAAGTACCCTTATGAACATAGTCACGTAAAAAGTGATTCTTTATTTCAATATGTTTTTCCCTAGAATGCAAAATAGGATTCTTAGATAAACAAATAGCAGAAGTATTATCACAAAAGATAGAAATGTTACTCTCGTGTATCTGATAATCTTCTAGTTGATTCTTCATCCAGAGTATCTAAGTACTGCACAGTGATGCTGAGATATATTCTGCTTCTGCAATTGAAAGTGCAATGGTTGATTGTCTTTTGCTTGCCCAAGAGACAAGGTTGTTCCCCAGAAACTGACAGTTTCCAGAAGTACTTTTCCTTTCTAATCTCTCTCCAGCATAATCTGCATCACAATAACCAGAAAGCTTGTACTCCGATGTTTTCTTATACATCAAGCCAAGCTTAGTTGTTCCTTTTAGATACCTTAGGATTCTCTTAACAGCTGTTAAGTGAGTTTCCTTTGGATCTGATTAGAAACGAGCATAAAGACATACACTGAACATAATATCTGGACGAGAAGCAGTCAAATACATAAGAGAGCCTATCATACCATGATAGACCTTCTGACAAACCTTTTACTTACTTCTTATTTCTCCAAAATGCATGTCGGATGCATAGGAGTCTTTGCAGATTTACTTTCTGACATATTAAACTTCTTCAGAAATTCTCTTGCATACTGTAGCGAGCGATTTTGGACGTGGTTCTTAAGCACTGTCGCTCTGGGGTACTACAGGTCGATTCATTTTTTATCCTATTGAAGCTGATGAAGGAAGGGAAATAGATGTCTCCAACTAACCCTGCTTGCAAATTGAGGTTAAACAGTCAAAATTGCTGGTTTACAAATGCGGTTTTAGTTCGTGGGCCTCTCTCTGCTTATTTTGTTCAAAACGAAATATCAGGACGGTTCATGTGGAATTTGTTGGGATCCTGCGCCAGATTGGATGGAGGTAGGGGACTTTGGGATTTTTTTATTAGTGTGCTCGCTAAGATTCTTTTTCAATCTTATGCCTACGTATTCCCGGGATAGGGAAATCAGAGCGATCGTAGTTCAGGAAATGGTGTTTTGGTGTCTTGTTCAAAGCCCAAGACATGAAGCTAAAGGTGGTTTGTATCTTGTTCAAAGCCCAAGATGTGAAGCTGAAGGGTCTATTTGTATCTTGTTCGAAGCCCAAGATGTGAAGCTAAAAGGGTGTTGACTTTAGAGAGAATTTGTCATCTCTAAAGAGGTCTGTTTGTCATATTTGTTGGGTGACTGATTATAAAGGAGAATTACTTTAACTGGGATATGCGAATCCAGAAATGCCATAATTTCCTTTATAGGGGATTTTCAACCTGAAGGAGAAGACTTTAACTCAGTTTAGAGCAACGCCATCTTTCCTTAGGAATTTCTCATGCTAAAAGAGGGACAGTGGCGTGGATGTAAATAATCCAGAGGCTTTCCGCTTACAGCAATTAGAAGATGGAAAAGGAGTTGTTGATGTTTGTATGCTGTGACTAAAGCATGATTTGACGCTAAAAGGTTGATTGAATCAAACGGAGTTTTCTTTATACAAAGCCTAAGAGGAGGCTATTGACCCAACAAGAAGATGCTTTTGTGTCCCGTACAAAGCCCGAGATAGAGGCTAAAAGGGTTGACTCAACAAGAGAGTGTTTTTATATGTGTCTTGTACGAAGCCCAAGACGGAGGGTAAAAGGGTTTGACTCAACAAGAGAGTCTTTTATACTCACCAAGAGAGTGATTTGTATCTCGTACGAAGCCCGAGATAGAGGCTAAAAGAGGATTGACTCAACAAGAGCGTCTTTTATAGTCAACAAGAGAGTGTTTTGTATCTTGTACAAAGTCCGAGATAGAGGCTAAAAATGTTTGACTCAACAAGAGAGTCTTTTATACTCAACAAGAGAGTGATTTTGTATCTCGTACGAAGCTTGAGATGGAGGCTGAAGGTTTGACTCAACAAGAGAGTCTTTTATACTCAACAAGAGAGTGTTTTGTATCTCGTATAAAGCCCGAGATGAAGGCTAAAAATGTTTAACTCAACAAGAGAGTCTTTTATACTAAACAAGAGAGTGATTTTGTATCTCGTACGAAGCCCGAGATGGAGGCTGAAGGTTTGACTCAACAAGAGAGTGTTTTGTATCTCATACAAAGCCCGAGATGAAGGTTGCATAGGTTAACTCTGCTGGGGAGAATCATTGTACAAAGCCCAAGAGAAGGCTAGGGTTACTGTTTCCATTGAGTGACAGGTCTAGTATGTTGGTTAAAAGAGAAAATCAGTTCTTATATGGGTAATGTTATACTCATGGATTTGATTTGATGACCGGGATTATTTCCTGTTCTTTAAGGAAACGGGGAATCCGAAGGGTATTGAGACTGCCCAAGTCTACGAGTGTTTTTTCCTATTTTTGACAGGAACTTGAGAATGTCTTCGAGACTCAAGGAGATTAGACTGTCCAAGTCTAGACTTTTACCTTTTGTACTATGCTTAAGAGAGATCAAGAGACAGTACATTCGCGTAGGAAGATCTAGACTCTTTGAAAGACTGTTCTATTAAGATGACTAGTTTCTGTTCCTATACCTTTAAGAGGTCGTCGGGAGAATTTGTACGAAGCCCAAGAGGAGGCGAGAAAAACTTTTAAGAAGCCGAAGGGACAATTTGTACGAAGCCCAAGAAGAGGCTATCTTCCCGAAGGGAGAATCATTATACGAAGCCTAAGAGGATGCTGTGAAAACTTCTAAGAAGCCGACGGGTCCTTGTACAACGCCCAAGAGGAGGCGGGGATGCTTTTAAGAAGCCTGTGGGTCCCCAAATCCCGAGAAGTTCAAGACATGCCATTCACTGAGAATAGATCAAGCCATGAAAGTTCGGGAATTTGGAAGAAACTCAAGAGATGCCATTCACAGAGAAAAGATGATCTCTGGGGAGTCAGAGTTTCTTTGACAATTTCTAAGGGTGACAGTTTGAGAAAGGGTTCACCGAGAATGCTGCCTTTCACGTCTCCATATTGTTTAACCCCAAGAGGAGGGAAGACTGTATCTGGTAATCCTATGGGGATATAGTTTTGTTTGCATTTAAGAGTGATCAACAGGGCTTTACCTAGTGCTAGACGTAGTTGCCGGGGAAACTCTAAATATATATACTAGTATTACACAGTCGATATGAGTTTATGAAAGAAGACTTATAGTGAAACAGCCCCACAATACAATTATATACATATGAAAGCGGTAAATGAAAGCAGGTAAACACTTACTCGGTTGTAGAGCTTCCATACTGTATTGTTAGTTGTTCAACAAAGAAATTGAAAATAACAATATGTTACAAAATCAAAGGAGAAAGTGCTTTTGAAAGGAAAATTGTGGCTTACAGCTCAAGGAGAGGCCCAGGGTTTAATCAGTGATCGCACTGTCGTTTTGTACAGGGACTTACACAAGTGACTGAGGCCCAAGAATGGTTTTATGTACAAGGGGATGGGTCTTACACTCTCTCAAGAGGCCCAAAATGATTGAAAGTGAACAAAGATGGGTCTTATAGCTCAAGGAGAAGCCCACTGGTTAATTTTGAAAAGGGCGACGATCGCGCCGAGGTTTTGAAAATACCGTGGGTCTTATACAATGACTGAGGCCCAAAAGTTTTTAGTTTCAAAAGGGGATTGGGTCTTACACTCTATTAGAGGCCCAAAATGGTTTTGAATGGGTCTTATAGCTCGAGGAGAGGCCCAGATGGTTTGTTTTAAACGAGTGATGATCGCGCCGAACTTTTGAAATACAACGGGACTTATACAATATTTGAGGCCCAACATGGTTTGTATTTACAAAGGATTGAGTCTTACACTCTATTAGAGGCCCATGAGTGTTCGGAAAAGTTTGTTAGGGTGAAAATCAATAAAACCCTAATTTCATCATTTTTTAATATAATTATTCAAAGAAAATTAATACAAATGATAAAAATTCCAAATAAGTTTTAATAAAATTTTGGTTTTAGGTTTGAAAAATGAGGCTTTCATCACAAGATGAATTAAAACCTACTTGGTTTTGATTTTCCAAAATGGATATTTATTTTTAAAAGGTTTAAAAACAAATAAAAGACATTTATTCACAAAAATACTAATTATATTAAATAAATAATCTAAATCTAATTTTTTTGGGGAATAAAATATTTCAACATTTTTGTGATTTTTTACAAAAAGAACCAATAAAAAATAACTAAAATTGAAGGAGTTATTAATTTTCCAATTAATTAACAAAACATGAAAATATTGGAAAAAATAACAGAATGTGAGAAAACACAAAATGATCTGGGTGGGGTTTGAACCCACAACCTCAAGGTTATAGGGCATGCGCCTTACCACTGTGGTGGAGATACATCCGTTGATTGAAACAAACCAACAAATACATAAGGCTTGCCTTGTGTCCTAGGCCTGGCCAAGGCAAGACATGACAAGTTTTGGCTCAGAAACGTGAAGGCCATAACTTTCTTATTTCTCCATGGATTGAGACAAAATTTAGGTCTATCCTGCCTAGAATTTCACAAGGAATCCAATGGTGGTGGTGTTTTTTTTCAGATCATGTCCCTATTTTAAAACCCGATAGTGGTTTTGAAATAGGCCTCTAATTGCATTTTCTATGCTATCTCATGATATAGGCGAGGATTGCATGACAATTTGGTGCAAACACAACACATATGACATGTAGAATATGTGCATGATCAGTGGACCTCAAAGCAATGCATATTTCAAAGAGTTCAAGTTGTGATGCTTACCTCTTTTTGAACTTTTGGAGTTTTTTGTGCAATCTACTAAGTTTCTTGTTCCAGAAATGGTTTGATGCTTTGGACACTCTCAAATGATCCCTTAGAAGCTTTTAGGATGATTGGAATCAGCTGGAACCTGCAAAAACAAAAACTGGCCCTTTCTTGCAAAAGGGGTTAAAATGGCAAAAAAAGCAACTCTCTCAAATGGTGTTCCAGATGGGGGGAACCATTTGGGACAATTCAAGGATGATATTTGGAGTGTGTTTGAGGTTTTATCTGGTTTGGAAAGTGACTGAATCAAGACATGGCTTGAAAAATGCAAAAAAAAAAAACCTATTTTGAGGTTTTGAGAGGTGACTTTGAGATCTAAGGATTACAGGTCACTTGTGTGAGTTTGGACATCTTAGATATGACATATTGGATGTGTTTGGATCATGAGTTGTGATGGAAATGCTCTCTAACTCAAAAACTCAGAGTTACCTTGCTAAAGAAGGTAGCTTTGCCTAAAGAAAGTGATTTTGAGGAAAACATCTGTTTGATGGCTTTGGTGTACTCAAATTGAGCACAAAGGAGCTCTATTTATAGAAGATCAAGTTTGTTTTGGGATCAATAGTGAATGGCAACTGCAGCAGAGGTTTGGCCAATGTTGATTAATAGGAATCCAAGTCTCCTCTAGCCATTGACTAGAGGTTAGAGCACAGAGCTGTGGTTCCCTAGTTATTGGATCATTCTTGACTGAATTCAGTTGCAAATGTGTCAGTCCATGCCACCTTGGTGCATCCATTAAATGCTCCAATCCAAAATTGGAGTCTTGTCCCTCTTTTAGGGATTCCTAGGTTTGGCATGCTACTTCTTGTTCCAAAGACTTTGGAGGCTTTGATCATCGTTTGTTCCCTTTAGATTTGATCCTCAGATATGTTCAAAGTGATGATAAGGCTTGGAATTATCTGATTTTGCCAAATCGAGCAAAAGTGTAAAATTCTGCCTAGCCTTGGCAGTTTTCAGCAAGGCATATTGCCATTGTCATATCTCATGGCTCAAGTGGAATTTGATGGAGTTCTTGGCCATTTTGGAAAGCCCTCATATGATACAATAACTGTTTGATCATAATTGGTTTTGATACTTTTTGGATCCAAGTGAAAAATGCCCCTACATTTGGAAAAAAGTGAAGGCAAATTCTGACTTAGTGAAAATTTCACTAAGTGTTGGAAAAAAGTGACATTTTCACTTTTCTTGATTTTGATCATTCCATAACTTGAAATCCATGGGGAATTGGAATGAGGTGTAGTTGAAGCTTTTGTAGAGGGTAATGAGAGCTACAAATCCAACTTTGGATGGGAAAAAATGGCCTTGTGGTTTAGGAGTTATGATCCTCCAAAGTTGGTACCCTAGCCACTTTGTTCCATAACTTAGAAAATTTTCTAAGTTTTTTATGGTTACCCCATTTACAAGTTATCCCACTTTTCTTGATTTTTCTTGATTAATGATGATTCCAATCATACATTAACATCATTTTGGGGTCAAAGAACCATAATTGGGAAAAATCTCAAAAAGTCAAAGTTTGACTTTTGTGCACAGTTGACTTTTTGTCAGATGAATTCTAAACTATGCGATCCTCTATGAAATCAAGTCCTTGACCTAAATCAAACTTGATGGATTGATTTCATAGGTGTTATAGGGTGTATTGAATCATGTCTTAGGGTTTGGGAGCATGTCCTGGTCAAAAGTCAAAGATTCAGTTGACTTTTTCCGCGAAACCCTAACTGTGGTTCTGATGAAATTGAAACTTGTTGCTCAAGCTTCTTGGATCAATCCATTGTTGCAAATGGATCAATGTGATGTATTTGAGACCCTCAAATCCCATCTTGAGGTCTTGGCTCATGTTTTGTCCCAAAAGTCAACTTAGAGGTGAATTAGGTCAAGAAACCCTAATTCCTGATTTTTTTGATGAATGCATCCCCTGAGGCTAAATTGAATTGATGATTGGGTTCATGAGATCCCTTGGGGAATCATAGGTTATGCTTTGAAGAATTGACTCATGCCCAGAGGAAATTTTCCATCTGGAGGCCCTGGTCGACCAAACCCTAATTTGGTGACACTGGCGATCTTTAAGGCTTGATCCACCTAGAAGGGAGAAGCCTTGTGCTTAATCCTTGAAGTGGGAGTCCTCTTGATCCTTTGTGGATGTTTGAGACGCTAGACAAGTTGAAGATCATGTCATTTATTGATTGATCCTTTGTCTAAGAGCTCTGAGAGGGCTTGAAGCCCTAAGTCTGATTGTAGTGGATGCTCACCCATCTTTGGGGAGACTAATGGTTCATCCATATTGTGATGATGATTTGCACAATGATGGGAAATCTTAGTTGTTAAAATTTGGGGTATGATAGATGCCCCTATTTAATCTTCTTGGACCCGAAGGTGTGAATAACGAAGGTATTCGGGCATTTGGGGTGCAAGAGGATTAAATATCGGAATACCTGAAATTTTGATGGTGGTTATGAATGGCAGTTCGCGCATCCTTCCTCTTTTGCTAAGCAATGATGCTTAGAAAAGGTAAACTTCCCCTCGATCCTGGTTTCCTACCAAGGAACTGGTCTCAGTTTCAGATTTAAACTTCCCCTCGATCCTGGTTTCCCACCAAGGAACTGGTCTCAATTTCTGAAATAAACTTCCCCTCGATCCTGGTTTCCTACCAAGGAACTGGTCTTAGTTTCCGATATAAACCTCCCCTCGATCCTGGTTTCCTACCAAGGATCTGGTCTCAATTTTTGAAATAAACTTCCCCTCAATCCTGGTTTCCTACCAAGGATCTGGTCTTGGTTTCTTTTGTCAATAAACTTTATTGACAAGGGACGTTATTTGTAGCGGTTCTCCTCAAACTTCTCGCCGAATTTTCCTGGGGAGATGCCATTTGATGGAAAAAGTGTTGATTGTAGATAAACATAAACTTCTCTGTTTGAGACGCCATTTGTCGACTCTACTGGGGAAAACGAGTATTCTTGAGAGACTGCTTTCGTTTGGGGATATTACATCATACTTTTCTCGAGATCTTCTCAGAGAAATGCCATACGATGTACCCAAATTTTGAGGTGCTGATGACTTTGTTGACATTGACATTCTGGAGAGAAGGACCAATGTGTTGCTGAAAGTCCTTAGTTGAGAGGCTTTCTCTAAGGATTTTCCTTAATCCGGGAAAGCGAAGATATCATCTTCCATGGTGAAGAGTGATCTGGCTGAGGGTTCTCTGGTTTTTCAAAGGTTCAAGTTATCAAAGTGGTCAAAGGCCGACTTCATCCCAGAAATAAACTGGAGGAGAGAGGTAGTTCAGATGCAACATTTCCTGACGAGGAAAGAACTGAGAACTCGATTGAGAGGACTGTTATCACTAGGGGATAAAACCGACCAGAGTGATAGTGATGCAAGATGAATATGAACGCAAAGTAGTAATGCATGATGTATGTGTGCATATGCTGACAAAACTGACACGACATACAAACTAATAGATGAACATAACTGGATACTCGGCCACTGCTAGGGACGAAGAGGTATCGCTGGTTCAAAATAGTAATTCTTCCTTGCTTAGGAGAAGTAGTCCTCGTGGGGAGCTACGTTGGTCGGGCTTAGGAGATAAGAACTCTACCGGGGGTGTCAGATGAAACAATGGTCTCTGACACAGCTGATCCTTCATTTAGGCGCACTGTTTTAGAAGGAGTAATTTGATTCTGCACTTTGAAGCTTAACCACCTTTGGGAGAAGCCATCGATATTCTTTCAATGTTCAACAGTCAAAAGAATTTGCCATCTTTATTAAAAGCAGAAAAATTTTACAAGTAAATTCATTTTTGTTTTATTTCAAGAATCGTTGATCATGTTAAAATGTCGTCATGTAAAGCTAAAATAAATAAGAATTGCAAACAAAAGCACAAGGGTTCAAATTGTATTGATAGGATAGAAATCAGCCAAACGCGTGATTCCATAGAGTATTTACAAAGTTAAAAAATGGTAATTTAAGGGAAAAGGGCTACATTGAAACATAACGACCATTATCCTTCTACCAACTTTGACTTCGGGGCATCCTGAGCTTCTATCGAAGATGACCTTGACTGGAGTTTTCCTGACGGATGATGTAACTGCTGCCAAGGGACTTGCCCCTTTGTCGAACGTAGTTACTTGCTATTATCCCTAATTTTTTCCTGGATTGTACTTTGAGGTTTCCAATCCACCGGGATGATTTTTGATCATGTCTCTAATTTTTTCCTGGACCTCCCTTTCGGGTTTTCAATCCACCAAGCCGTTTTTTTTTATTTAGGCGAAGTATTTCTTGACTACATCAACATTTGTGGGGTAGGCAAATTCCTCTTCGTCCATGGTTCAAGTCTCAAGGTGCCGCCTGAAAAATCTTTTTTGACCACATAGGGGCCGTCATAATTCGGAGTCCACTTGCCCCGAGAATTAGTGAAAAATGATTGTATCTTCTTGAGTACGAGGTCTCCTTTCCTGAAGATGCGAGGTCGGACCTTTTTGTCGAACGCCTTCTTCATTCTTTGCTGATACAACTGACCATGGCATATTGCCGTGATTTGCTTTTCTTCGATCAGGTTCAGTTCATCGTACCAACTTTGGCACCATTTAGCTTCTGTTAGCTTAGCTTCCATCAATACCCGGATTGATGGGATCTCTACTTCGATGGGGAGCACTGCTTCCATGCCATATACTAGAGAGAAAGGGGTTGCCCCTGTTGAATTGCGGACAGATGTGCGATAACCGTGAAGGGAAAAGGGTAGCATCTCCTGCCAACCTTTGTAGGTTACGACCATCTTTTGAACAATCTTCTTGATGTTCTTGTTAGCTGCCTCTACCGCCCCGTTCATCTTGGGTCGGTAGGGAGATGAGTTATGGTGTTCGATCTTGAACTCTGTGCATAACTTTTTCATCATCTTATTGTTTAAGTTGGATCCATTATCGGTAATGATCTGGCTTGGAACACCATAACGGCAGATGATATTGTTTTTGATAAATTGGACTACCACTTGTCGGGTTACATTAACGTATGATGCTGCTTCGACCCATTTGGTGAAGTAATCAATGGCTACCAGGATAAACCGATGTCCGTTCGAAGCCTTGGGTTCAATCACACCGATCATGTCGATTCCCTATATGGAAAAAGGCCACGGGGAAGAGAGAACTATGAGATGTGTTGGCGGTACATAGATTTTGTCGAAGTATATCTGACACTTGTGACACCTCCTCATGTACTTGTAGCAGTCGGATTCCATGGTAAACCAGTAGTACCCTGCTCTCAGAATTTTTCTCGCCATTGTATGTCTGTTGGCATGAGTGCCAAAGGACCCTTCGTGAATTTCTTTTATCAGCATGTCTGCTTCTGGTCTGTCGACGCATTGAAGCAAGACCATGTCAAAGTTCCTCTTATAGAGTGTATCACCGCTCAGGAAGAAACTGCCTACCAGCCTTCTGAGGGTTTTTCCTATCTTTCCTTAGTGCCCCAGGTGGGTACTCTTGTTTCTGAAGGAAGCATTTGATATCGTGATACCAAGGTTTGTCGTCTATGACTGCTTCAATCGTGAAGATGAAAGCGGGCCGTTTAAGGCACATTATGTCGATCTTAGGTAAGTCATTCCATTGACCTACACTAATCATGGAAGAGAGAGTGGCTAATGCATCAGCCATATGATTCTCCTCACGAGGGATATGATGAAACTCGGCTCTGTTGAAGAAGGGTAACAACCTTCTTGCGTAATCTTTGTAAGGAATCAATCCTGATTGGTATGTGTTCCAATCTCCTTTGATCTGATTGACGACCAAAGCTGAGTTGCCATATACATCCAAGTTCTTGATCCTCAAATCAATCGCTTCCTTGAGACCCATGATACAAGCTTCGTATTCGGCCTCATTGTTTGTGCACTTGAACGTAAGTCTAGCGGTGAAGGAAATGTGGGTACCCTGAGGTGTTATGATAATTGCCCCAATTCCATTTCCGTAATGATTGACAGCTCCATCAAAGATAAGTCCCCATTGGGAATCTGGTTCTGGCCCTTCACTGGGTAGCGGTTCATCGCAGTCTTTCATTTTTAGATACATGACATCTTCATCTGGGAAGTCAAATCCGACTGATTCCTGATCGTCAATCGGTTGATGAGCCAAATGATCGACTAAAATACCCCCCTTAACGGCTTTTTGAGCGTGGTACTCTATGTCATATTCTGATAACAACATCTGCCAACGGGCAATCCTTCCCGTGAGAGCAGGCTTTTCAAAGACGTACTTGATTGAATCCATTTCTGAGATCAACCAAGTGGTGTGACGAATCATGTACTGGCGAAGACGTTTGGCTGCCCAAGCCAGAGCACAGCAAGTTTTCTCGAGCATAGTGTACCGAGTCTCGCAGCCGATGAATTTCTTGCTCAAATAGTAGATGGCATGCTCTTTCCTTTTGGTTTCGTCTTGTTGGCCAAGTACACAGCCCATGGAGTCTTCCAAGACTGTTAAGTATATGATCAGCGGTCTTTCTTCCACTGAAGGTGATAGAATCAGCGGGTTCGACAGGTATTCCTTGATACTGTCAAAGGCGGTTTGGCAGTCTTCTGTCCAAACGCAGTCCTGATTCTTTTTGAGTAATTTGAAAATCGGCGCACATGTCGCGGTCATAAGGAATATGAATCTGGAGATGTAGTTCAAACGTCCCAGGAATCCTCTGACTTGTTTTTGAGTCTTTGGAGAAAGCATTTCTTGAATGGCCTTGACCTTGTCAGGATCAACCTCAATTCCTTTCTGGCTGACGATGGATCCTAAGAGTTTCCCTGAACGGACACCGAACGTGCATTTATTGGGATTCAAGCAGAGTTTGTACTTTCGCAAATGCTCAAATAGTTTTGACAGGTGGGTCACATGCTCCTCTTCTGTTTTAGATTTGGCAATCACGTCATCGACATACACTTTGATATCTTTGTGCATCATGCCGTGAAACAGAGTAGTCATGGCCCTTTGATAGGTTGCCCCAGCGTTCTTCAAACCGAACGACATTACCTTGTAACAAAAAGTACCCCATGGGGTAATGAACGGAGTTTTCTCCATGTCTTTCGGCGCCATTTTGATTTGATTATAGCCCGTGAATCCATCCATGAAGGAGAAGACTTTGAACTTTGTTGTACTGTCTACCAGCCTGTCAATGTGTGGTAAGGGAAAGTCGTCCTTTGGACTTGCCTTGTTCAGATCTTGGTAATCGACACACATTCTGACTTTTCCGTCCTTTTTCGAAACTGGTACTATATTGGCTAACCATTGAGGATATTCTGACGTAGCGAGGAAAGCGTCAACCTGTTTCTGTACTTCCTCTTTGATTTTGACAGCCATGTCTGGATGAGTCCTTCTCAACCTTTGTTTTACCGGCGGACATTCTGATCTCAACGGTAGATGATGTTCCACGATGCTGGTATCCAACCCTGGCATATCCTGATAGGACCAAGCGAATACATAGGGAAACTCTTTGAGAAGTTTCATCAAACTTTCTTTGACAGTTGGACTGAGCAGTGCCCCAATCTTGACTTCTTTTCTCCCTTCTTCCAATCCTAAGTTGACTGTTTCCAGTAACTCTTTGTGAGGCTCAATGGACCTTTCCTCTTGTCTGAGTAGTCGGGAGATCTCCTCTGGAATTTCATCGTCATTTTCTTCTTCAGCCTCAAATACCGAGAACTCAAAGTTGGGAGAAGGCATTGGATCGTATGTTTCAACGGGGTTTAAAACAAGCAATCTGCATGACGTGATGATTTGTGTTTAGAAGAGATAGAGAGAATGCAATAGTGTGTGCAGTGTTTTTCTTTGGAAAACTGCTTGTTTATTTTGAATTGTTTTTTTAGGATTACCATTTTCTAAGAAAAGCGAAAAGAGAAAACAACAATAACTGCGGAAATTACAGAACGACGTTATTGTATTTATGAACAAGTCAATTTTTGAAACTACAGCCCTATAAAACAAAACTCTATCGCTTTGGACGAAGCGAAGGGGGACATTTACAGAAAGTGAGCCCTATCAAAACATCCGTTTCACCTGGGAAAGGTGAAAGGTTAAAGTAAAGATGGCAATTACTTAGACTTATGAACAATCTTCGGAACATCGACAGCAACCCATTGGCGGCGAACTCCTCGGTGAATCACAAATTATGTTACCTTCCTTAATTTGTCTTCAGAAACAACGTTGATTTCTGGCGGAGCAGGATCGTTGGAATCTGTCTCCCAGGCAGAGTTGTCGTAGGAGGATTCCTCAGTTGTATTTTGCATAGTATTTGTACTCTCAGTTGTATCTCCCCATCCAGTTGGCTGGATGTCTTCAAACCTGGTAAGAGAGCTCTCAGGAGCAGTGTACTTGACCTTGAAGTCGAATTTTCCACTTGGTTGTGCCAGGGTGTCCCACACTTCTTTGGAATTGGAGGAGTCATCCCTCTCGATGACGTTGACCTCGGGAAAAGCATAGTTGATAAATTCTAGTCCGCCAAGCTTTGCCAATTCATCATTGTACTGGATAAGTTCGGAATGACCTGGGTGTTGATCCCATGACATGGCGGGGACACAGGTATTCTGTTCAATGATGCTCAGCTTATTTTCATTGTTCAGATGATTTTCTTGCCCCAAGTCTCCGGGATACGGCTGCCAGATAGGCAAACCATCCATTGGGCCATAATAGTCATGGTCAAAGTTGTATTTCATCGGAGTGTCTTCCTCTAATGAATTTGGCAGAGCACGACATCCTTGAGGATCACAATCTCCGTATATCATTTCGACATCTGACCTTGGTATAAATCTCGGGCTCTGTGCAGGAAAGCAAAAGGGAGTCTGCATTTCTCCCTGAGACGTATAACCTTCCTCGTTGAGATAAGACTTCCATTCTTCCTCCGTATCGGAGGAATCATCTTTATTGATGGTATGCACTTCTTGAGTCACTGGTTGAAGAAAGCCTCCACTGTGGAAGAAGTTCTGAATGGGATAAAAACTTTTATTGATCGCAGTCGTCTGAGTACCGGTTGAGGAAAAGCCAAGACCTTTCTTTTTCTTATTGTCAGTAGGAATGACAAGCTGCCCCCATCTTGTTGTATTGGTACTCCCGACCACTTTGATAACATCTTTGTACGAGGAAATTGAAGTTCCCCCTTCGGATTGATTGTCCTTGTGTAGCAAAAGCATTTGGAACTGGGTTCCGATTACCCCCTCTGGTTCTACATAAGTGCATGATGATAAGTTGCTTACGAGCAAGGCCTGTTCTCCACAGACTATGACGAGTTGGTCATTCTGGACGAACTTTAGCTTTTGGTGGAGGGTTGAAGTGACCGCCCCAGCCTGATGTATCCAAGGTCTTCCTAATAAACAACTGTATGTTGTCCGGATGTCCATGACCTGGAAAGTGACTTGGAAAGTGTGAAGACCAATAGTTATGGAAAGGTCGACTTCGCCGATAACCGTTTTTCTGGATCCGTCAAATGCTTCGACGATGACCTCACTGCCTCTCATCGGAGATCCTTGAAATGATAGTCGCATTAGAGTAGATTTTGGCATAACATTCAGGGCTAACCCTGTGTCTACTAGTACGCTGGCTAAAGCATCATCCTGACAGTTGACTGTAATGTTAAGTGCCATGTTATGACGGCGACCTTCTTCAGGTAATTCCTCATCACTAAATCCCAAGTTATTGCAGGAAGTGATGTTAGAGACAATGCTATCGAACTGTCTAATTGTTACATCCAGCTCCACAAAGGCTTGCTCCAAGACTTTCTGTACAGCCTCCCTGTGCGCTTCTGAACTAAGTAACAGTGATAATACCGAGATATTTCAAGGAGTTTGTAACAGCTGATCAACAATGTTGTATTCACTCCTTTGGATGAGCTTTAGCATCTCATCATCGTTTTTTGAAAGGTCAGGATTACTGGATTGACCGACTGGTGGATTGGGAACTTCTGTCCGAGGTTCCTTTTCTTTGCTGGGTTCTCCAACTCCTCTGTTGAAGATTCTACCACTCCGTGTTACTCGACTGATGTCTGCAATATTCACGACGAAGGGTAACAGAATTTCCTTTCCATTCTCAATTGTTGTTACACCGTATTTGTAAGGGATAGCCTTAGCTGATTCATATGGTAGCGGTCCCGGCATATAGATGACTATGGGAGCCTTTTGATTTTTCTGACCATCGTAAGTAATTTTGATCTGTTCCTGGTTAGGAACTCTCGATTCGTTAAGTAGAGGGATAATGGTACAAACATCCCTAGTCCTCTGATGATCAGAGATTACGACGACGTTCTCGATTTGATCAGCAAAGTAGTTGACTGATCCAGAACTTGACCATGGTTGAATCTCTTTGCGGTCCAACTGACTTTGAAGGGCTTCTCGCACGAGGTAGCATCCTTGATTATCCACTGAGCAAACTCCACACCGCTCATAGTTGTGTAGTGGCACCTGGCCACGTCTGCTTTGAATACAGCATAACCTTACTAGATCTGTTTCCATTGACCGAACACCCTGACTTTGATATCTAGTAGGATTCCCGTTAGTGATACTAATTTGCTGGGTGTCTTCATCCATATAGATTGGAAGCCACCAGTGGTTCAACAAGTGCTGAAGTGTTTCCTGGAGAAGGGCACAACCCTGATCGTCTTCGCAACCCGCTTTACAGCCCTGATAATCATGTGATATGAGTAACCTGAGCCAGACCTGTTTAGCATGTAACTCCACCAGGATGGTATTCATCAAGCGAATATCAAAGATTTGAATCATGTTGATTTGATAATGATTCCTATCATGGTAGTCATGGATCCATCCAAGATCCATCTGACGCTGGAGGGTCTCTTGTACAAAAGAGCATCCCTGTTTGTTTACCGAGCAAGTCCGACAGGAATTGTACTCATGCCGCAGCAGATTATGATACTGGCTTTGCCGTGAGTGCATTGCCACCAAGTTGACATTCATCGCACGGATGTCGTGGTTTTGAATGATGTTGGAGTTCGTATAAACCATGTTAACTCCACGAACTCAGTGCTTTTGGATCCATCTGAGATCCACCTGTTCTTGTAGATCTGATTGCACCACAGAACATCCTTGATTGCTTTTAGAGCAGATATCACACTGGTGATAATTATGAGGTGGCACATGGCCATATCCACTATGTCTACAATGCATCTTGACCAAGTTGGCCCTTAACAAGAGGACATCATGAATTTGATAGATGTTGTTAGACTCTCCCTCTATCAAATTAACTGTAGCCTTCTCATGTTGAGGCAGCGGGTTCGTGAGAACATTCGGATTCGTATCTTTGAAAGATAAGACCCCGCTCCTAATAAGCTTTTGCACGCCGGATTTGAAACTGAGACAGTTTTCTATGTTATGCCCTAGTCCTCCTTGATGGTAAGGGTAAGTCTGATCCTCCTTAAACCAAAAAGGCAGATTTTCCGGTGCTGTAAGAGGAGACTTAGTCTGGACATGCCCCTTGGCCAATAGTAACGGAAATAGTTCTGCGTACGATACGGGTATAGGATCAAATCCTAGTGGCCGCATTGTACGGTTTTTGTTGTATTGAGGACGAGCCTGCTGAAGAGGCTGTTATGTCCTTTCCTGAAATTGCTGCGAATGCGGTTGGCTTTGAGCAACCTGAGGTTGATACGTAGAAATAGGCGCAGGGCTGATAGTAGGAGCTACGGTTGCTACTGGTTGGTACCGTCGCCTTTGCTTTTCGAGAGAGATATTCCCAATATCTTGCTCCTTTTTCTTAGGGAGAGCACTACCGTATTTTTTAGTACCGCTTGTCGACCCAGTGTCTTTGACTAGACGTCCTTCTCGAACGGCTTCCTCGAGACGCACTCCCATACCGACCATTTCGGTGAAGTCACTGGGCGCACTGGCAACCATTCTGTCGTAGTAAAATGAGCTAAAGGTCTTTAAGAAAATCTTTGTCATCTCTTTTTCCTCAAGAGGTGGACAAATTTGAGCGGCAATTTCACGCCATCTCTGAGCGTATTCCTTAAAGGTTTCCTTGTCTTTTTGCGACATTGATCTGAGTTGATCTCTGTCTGGTTCCATGTCCAAATTGTATTTATATTGTTGGACGAAGGCAGTGCCAAGATCTCTGAAAGTGCTAATCGTAGCGCGGTTTAAACCCATGTACCATATTAATGCGGCATCGGTTAAACTATCCTAAAAGTAGTGAATCAGTAGATCCTGGTTCTCTATTTGAGCTGACATTCGCCAAGCGTACATCACCAAATGGCTTTGAGGGTAAGAGTTACCCTTGTACTTTTCAAAATCGGGTACTTGGAATTTGTGCGGGACTTTCACATTGGGGACCAAACAAAGGTCTGCGGCGTCCTTTCCAAATAAATCCCGACCGTGAATAGCTTGCAGTTCCTTCTGCATTTCCAGGAACTGCTCTTGGAATTTATCCATTATATCAAACGTACTTTCCTTTCTACCAGAAGGTATCTGTGGAATCTGTCCTTCCGGGACAGTGTGCACCACAGGGGGTGGTACCATTACTACGGCAGTGAATCTTGGCATTTTCCGAAGTTTGTAACCTTCAGGAGTCCTCGTTATGCCTCTGGCATCCTCGCTTTCCCGAAGTTTGTAACCTTCAGGCCCAGTGGCTTCTGCTATGATTCCCTGATCTTCAGTGATCGGCGGAACATATCGTTCCGGGATATAGTAAACAGGCATGCCCCAGGGGCGATCTTTCGCCATTTGACACCTAGGATCATACTTCTCTACTATGGGCGTTGAGGTGATCTCTGAGATCACAGTTCTTTGTAGCTGAGCTTCTGCCATGGCTTGCATGTCATTACGAAGCTTTCTCATATCCTCTCTCAGAGCGTTAATCTCTTCTTTCAACTCTCTGTTCTCTTCCTCGAGACCATCCATCTTTTTCTGATGATTGGCCCGAGTATTGTACGAATGAGATAGTTTGACTCTAGAACCGAGACACAAACGTGAGATTCATAGGTAAGAAGAATACGTGACATGAGAATGATGAATGCAATGATTATATTAATTATTTTTTGGTTTAATCAAAATAAACTTCGACAATTAGATTGCAAGTATCAAACAGTGGGGAAACCCCCATTTTATTGAATTCAAAGGCTTGCGGAAATAGAAATACAGTAAATTACAAGGTGCAGAAACAGAAACCTAAGCTAATGGGTCTCGAGTCCTCTCTGAGGAGAACTCGGGTGCTGATTCTGGTACTTTCCTTTTCTTGGACTGGGGCTCTTGGGCCGTTGTCGGGTTGTCATTCCTTTGCCAAGTGAAAGGAGCGAGCAAATTCCTTTGGTCATCCTGATTTTCTACAGCATGTTGCTCCAAAATCTCAATTAGAGCATCCTTATCTTTTAGCAGTTTCTGTATTTTGGTACACTCCACATTGAGAATGCGGTACTTGTTCTTCCAAGACCTCCTCTCCTGTTGAACTTTGTTGAGAGTAACCTGAAGTTTTTCCGTTTCAGTCATGAAGTACATGACAGATTCCCTTGGCGGAAGAACTCCGTGACGAGGATAAGGCATCTTTAGCTTGAGAGCTCTAGTTTGTACCCAGTGGAGATAAGGCTCCACCGAGACACAGTCTGGTTTTCCTAGAGACTCCCGTCCTTTCTTATGAACATGTTTCCAAGTGTGCACTATTTCCATCTTTAGTGCCCTATCATTTTCTCCTTCCTTGAAGAAAAGACCTTCCAGATGAGCATTACGCGGGACATGCCTCATCGGGTATCCAAATTGACGACGAACTAAAACTGGATGGTAATTGATCCCTCCCTTAGTTCCTATGAGGGGTACGTTGGGGAAGTTTCCACAACGGTCAATGATTCTGATCCCGTCATAAATCCTATTGTACCAATCATGTCAGAGTTGGTAAGAGACATGATTTTCTCGACCAACGTAAGGCACTCTTATGATCCCAAAAAGCGGCAGACTTAGGCAAATGGGAGATAAACCATTTATATAGCAGGGGTACACAACACGTGATCATTCCTCGCTGTATAAATTACTTAAGTGTACAAAATGATACGCATCTGCGAGCAAGGTTGGTACGAGGTTTCCAATAAGAAAAACCTTAATGGCGTTGATATCTACAAAGTTATCTATGTTGGGAAACAAAAATAACCCGTAGGTGAGCAAAACAAAGATGCTCTCGAAAGCGGCCACGTTCCTTATACTAGCAAAGTATAGAGCTTTCTTTACCAGAAACTTGGCTGGTAAACCTGGGATTCCTCCTTTGGTGGTCATGTGAGTCTTGATTTCTGACTCATCCAAAGAGATTGCTCTTGCAATGATTTGATTCTTTAGAATTTCTTCCAGTCCAGAAAAGGGAGCTTGATCAGTAATGGGTAGACCAATCAGATGAGAATACTCCTCCAGCGTTGGTGCGAGCTGGTAATCCGGGAATGTGAAACAGTGATAGACCAGATCGTAAAACTGAATGAGTGCCTCCAGGATTCCTTCAATTACATGGACCCTTAACAGAGGTAGTAGACCTCCGTACTTGGCTCTGAAAGCGTTAGGGTTAGTGATCATCCTTGCTAATCCTCTCAAATCCTCTAGTATTGGAACCTTGAAGGTATACTTGTGAGTTTTCCGTCTACCGAAATCCATGAGCGCAATCCTTTTCTCTCTGACATTTGCAATCATTGTTTTAGTTTAATTTGAAAAGGAGAGACTAGAAGAGAAAATTTTTCTTTGCTTAATGTTTTTAAAATGAATGCATGAATGCAGCACACAAAAACATAGAAAAAACATGGGGTCAAAGGGTCGGTGTCATGAAGTCAAGGCTCTACCCATCCCAAAGGTTTATACTAGTGATTTTTGTACCTGTCTCTCAAAATCATTGATTCTTGTCGAGATAACATCAGCGGGCCGGGAACCGTGCTAGGTGATGTATTTTGAAGAATCTCAGAAGAGGGTAGTATCGCGTGACAACTATTTCCAATAGCTTCCGCACTACTGAAAGAGGTTTTTCCTAGGTGTATACTCAATCTTTCCACATGCAGCATCACACGCATTCCCATTAGCAGAAAAATAAACATAGATATCAATTAGGAAAAACAGTATATATATTTGTCCTAATCTCCTAGACTTTTTAAGAGCTATGAATCCTATGATCCTAACAGAAAATGGCTCCCTGGAGGAGTCGCCATTCTGTGGTACCTTCCCAACTTAAAGGTTTTGACCTAAGATCCTAGTGAGGGCCGATCCTAGCAATAATGACATTCCCCGATGGAACCATCATTTGGTGATACCTTGTGAACCCAATGACTCGTCCTAAGAGAAGGTTTCAACCAGAGAGATAAGAGAGACAAGATTCCTTTGTTCAGCCCCACGGTGGGCGCCATTTTTCTGTAGCGAGCGATTTTGGACGTGGTTCTTAAGCACTGTCGCCCTGGGGTACTACGGGTCGATTCATTTTTTATCCTATTGAAGCTGATGAAGGAAGGGAAATAGATGTCTCCAACTAACCCTGCTTTCAAACTGAGGTTAAACAGTCAAAACTGTTGGTTTACAAATGTGGTTTTAGTTCGTGGGCCTGTCTCTGCTTATTTTGTTCAGAACAAAATACCGGGACTGTTCATGGGGAATTTGTTAGGATCCTGCACCAGATTGGATGGAGGTAGGGGACTTTGGGTTTTTTTTATTAGTGTGCTTGCTAAGATTCTTTTTCAATCTTATGCCTACGTATTCCCGGGATATGGAAATCAGAGCGATCGTAGTTCCTCCTATTCTATGGGAGGAAATGGTGTTTTGGTGTCTTGTTCAAAGCCCAAAACATGAAGCTAAAGGTGGTTTTTATCTTGTTCAAAGCCCAAGATGTGAAGCTGAAGGGTCTATTTGTATCTTGTTCGAAGCCCAAGATGTGAAGCTAAAAGGGTGTTGACTTTAGAGAGAATTTTTCATCTCTAAAGAGGTCTGTTTGTCACAATTGTTGGGTGACTGATTATAAAGGAGAATTACTTTAACTGGGATATGCGAATCCAGAAATGCCATAATTTCCTTTATAGGGGATTTTCAACCTGAAGGAGAAGACTTTAACTCAGTTTAGAGCAACGCCATCTTTCCTTAGGAATTTCTCATGCTAAAAGAGGGACAGTGGCGTGGATGTAAATAATCCAGAGGCTTGCCGCTTACAGTAATTAGACGAGGGAAAAGGAGTTATTGATGCTTGTATACTGTGACTAAAGCATGATTTGATGCTAAAAGGTTGATTGAATCAAACGGGGATTTATTGATACAAAGCCTGAGAGGAGGCTATTGACCCAACAAGAGGATGCTTTTGTGTCTCGTACGAAGCCCGAGATAGAGACTAAAAGGGTTGACTAAACAAGAGAGTGTTTTTATATGTGTCTTGTATGAAGCCCAAGACGGAGGCTAAAAGGGTTTGACTCAACAAGAGTCTTTTATACTCACCAAGAGTGTGATTTGTATCTCGTACGAAGCCCGAGATAGAGGATAAAAGAGGATTGACTCAACAAGAGCGTCTTTTATAGTCAACAAGAGAGTGTTTTGTATCTCGTTCAAAGCCCGAGATAAAGGCTAAAAATGTTTGACTCAACAAGAGAGTCTTTTATACTCAACAAGAGAGTGATTTTGTATCTTGTACGAAGCCCGAGATGGAGGCTGAAGGTTTGACTCAACAAGAGAGTCTTTTATACTCAACAAGAGAGTGTTTTGTATTTCATACAAAGCCCGAGATGAAGGCTAAAAATGTTTGACTCAACAAGAGAGTCTTTTATACTCAATAAGAGAGTGATTTTGTATCTCGTACGAAGCTCGAGATGGAGGCTGAAGGTTTGACTCAACAAGAGAGTCTTTTATACTCAACAAGAGAGTGTTTTGTATCTCGTACAAAGCCCGAGATGAAGGCTGCAAAGGTTAACTCTGCTGGGGAGAATCATTGTACAAAGCCCAAGAGGAGGCTAGGATTACTATTTCAGTTGAGTGATAGGTCCAATATGTTGGTTAAAAGAGAAAATCAGTTCTTATATGGGTAATGTTGTACTCATGGATTTGATCTGAGGACCGGGATTATTTCCTGTTCTTTAAGGAAATGGGGAATCCGAAGGGTATTGAGACTGTCCAAGTCTACGGGTGTTTTTTCCTATTTTTGACAGGAACTTGAGAATGTTTTCGAGACTCAAGGAGATTAGACTGTCCAAGTCTAGAGTTTTATCTTTTGTACTATGCTTAAGAGAGATCAAGAGATAGTATGTTCGCCGTAGGAAGATCTAGACTCTTTGAAAGACTGTTCTATTAAGATGACTAGTTTCTGTTCCTATACCTTTAAGAGGTCGTCGGGACAATTTGTACGAAGCCCAAGAGGAGGCGAGAAAAACTTTTAAGAAGCCGAAGGGACAATTTGTACGAAGCCTAAGAGGAGGCTATCTTCCCAGAGGAAGAATCATTATACGAAGCCTAAGAGGAGGCTGTGAAAACTTCTAAGAAGCCGAAGGGTCCTTGTACAACACCCAAGAGGAGGCGGGGATGCTTTTAAGAAGCCTGTGGGTCCCCAAATCTCGAGAAGTTCAAGACATGTCATTCACTGAGAATAGATCAAGCCAGGAAAGTTCGAGAATTTGGAAGAAACTCAAGAGATGCCATTCACGGAGAAAAGATCATCTCTGGGGAGTCAGAGTTTCTTTGACAATTTCTAAGGGTGACAGTCTGAGAAAGGGTTCACCGAGAATGTTGCCTTTCACGTCTCCATATTGTTTAACCCCAAGAGGAGGGAAAACTGTATCTGGTAATCCTATGGGGATCTAGTTTTGTTTGTATTTAAGAGTGATCAACAGGGTTTTACCTAGTGCTAGACGTAGTTGCCGGGGAAACTCTAAATATCTATACTAGTATTACACAATCGATATGAGTTTATGAAAGAAGACTTACAGTGAAACAACCCCACAATACAGTTATATACATATGAAAGCGGGTAAACACTTACTCGGTTGTAGAGCTTCCATACTGTATTGTTAGTTGTTCAACAAAGAAATTGAAAATAACAGTATGTTACAAAATCAAAGGAGAAAGTGTTTTGAAAGGAAAATTGGGGCTTACAGCTCAAGGAGAGGCCCAGGGTTTAATCAGTGATCACACTATCGTTTTGTACAGGGACTTATACAAGTGACTGAGGCCCAAGAAAGGTTTTTTGTACAAGGGGATGGGTCTTACACTCTATCAAGAGGCCCAAAATGATTGAAAGTGGACAAATATGGGTCTTATAGCTCAAGGAGAAGCCCACTGGTTAATTTTGAAAAGGGCGACGATCGCGCCGAGGTTTTGAAAACACCGTGGGTCTTATACAATGACTGAGGCCCAAACGTTTTTGGTTTCAAAAGGGGATTGGGTCTTACACTCTATTAGAGGCCCAAAATGGTTTTGAATGGGTCTTATAGCTCGAGGAGAGACCCAGATGGTTTGTTTTAAACGGGCGATGATCGCGCTGAACTTTTGAAATACAACGGGAGTTATACAACATTTGAGGCCCAAAATGGTTTGTATTTACAAAGGATTGAGTCTTACACTCTATTAGAGGCCCATGAGTGTTCGAAAAAGTTTGTTAGGGTGAAAATCAATAAAACCCTAATTTCATCATTTTTTAATATAATTATTCAAAGAAAATGAATACAAATGATAAAAATTCCAAATAAGTTTGAATAAACAACTTGTGATTTTGGTTTTAGGTTTGAAAAATGAGGCTTTCATCACAAGATGAATTAAAACCTACTTGGTTTTGATTTTCCAAAATGGATATTTATTTTTAAAAGGTTTAAAAACAAATAAAAGACATTTATCCACAAAAATACTAATTATATTAAATAAATAATATAAATCTAATTTTTTTTTGGGAATAAAATATTTCAACATTTGTGTGATTTTTTGCAAAAAGAACCAATAAAAAATAATTAAAATTGAAGGAGTTATTAATTTTCCAATTAATTAACAAAACATGAAAATATTGGAAAAAATAGCAAAATATGAGAAAACACAAAATGGTCTGGGTGGGGTTTGAACCCACGACCTCAGGGTTATAGGACGCGCGTCTTACCACTGGGGTGGTGATACATCCGTTGATTGAAACAAACCAATAAATACATAAGGCTTGCCTTGTGTCCTAGGCCTGGGCAAGGCAAGGCAAGTTTTCGCTCAGAAACATGAAGGCCATAACTTTCTCATTTCTCCATGGATTGAGACAAAATTTAGGTTTATCCTGCCTAGAATTTCACAAGGAATCCAATGGTGGTGGTGTTTTTTTTCAGATCATGCCTCTATTTTAAAACACGATAGTGGTTTTGAAATAGGCCTCTAATTGCATTTTCT
The DNA here is from genome assembly GCA_022829125.1 of Lathyrus tuberosus. NCBI lineage: Eukaryota > Viridiplantae > Streptophyta > Magnoliopsida > Fabales > Fabaceae > Lathyrus > Lathyrus tuberosus. The sequence goes on along the minus strand of JALAZF010000020.1, from coordinate 5,289,289 downwards.
GTGCTATCTCATGATACAGGCAAGGATTGCATGACAATTTGGTGCAAACACAACACATATGACATGTAGAAGATGTGCATGATCATTGGACCTCAAAGCAATGCATATTTCAAAGAGTTCAAGTTGTGATGCTTACCTCTTTTTGAGCTTTTGGAGTTTTTTGTGCAATCTGCCAAGTTTCTTGTTCCAGAAATGGTTTGATGCTTTGGACACTCTCAAATGATCCCTTAGAAGCTTTTAGGATGATTAGAATGAGCTAGAACCTGCAAAAACAAAAACTGACCCTTTCTTGCAAAAGGGGTTAAAATGGCCAAAAAAGCAACTCTCTCAAATGGTGTTCCAGATGGGGGGAACCATTTGGGACAGTTCAAGGATGATATTTGGAGTGTGTTTGAGGTTTTATCTGGTTTGGAAAGTAACTGAATCAAGACATGGCTTGAAAAATGCAAAAAAAAACCTATTTTGAGGTTTTGAGAGGTGACTTTGAGATTTAAGGATTACAGGTCACTTGTGTGAGTTTGGAAAGCTTAGATATGACATATTGGATGTGTTTGGATCATGAGTTATGATGGAAATGCTCTCTAACTCAAAAACTCAGAGTTACCTTGCTAAAGAAGGTATTTTTGCCTAAAGAAAGTGATTTTGAGGAAAGCATCTATTTGATGGCTTTGGTGTACTCAAACTGAGCACAAATGAGCTCTATTTATGGTAGAGCAAGTTTGTTTGGGATCAATAGTGAATGACAACTGCAGTAGAGGTTTGGCCAATGTTGATCAATAGGAATCTAAGTCTCCTTTAGCCATTGACTAGAGGTTAGAGCACAGAGCTGTGGTTCCTTAGTTGTTGGATCATTCTTGACTGAATTCAGTTGCAAATGTGTCAGTCCATGCCACCTTGGTGCATCCATTAAATGCTTCAATCCAAAATTGGAGTCTTGTCCCTCTTTTAGGGATTTCTAGGTTTGGCATGCTACTTCTTGTTCCAAAGACTTTGGAGGTTTGGATCATTGTTTGTTCCCTTTAGATTTGATCCTCATATGTGTCCAAAGTGATGACAAGGCTTGGAATTATCTGATTTTTCCAAATCGAGCAAAAGTGCAAAATTCTGCCTAGCCTTGGCAGTTTTCAGCAAGGCATATTGCCATTGTCATATCTCATGGCTCAAGTGGAATTTGATGGAGTTCTTAGCCATTTTGGAAATCCCTCATATGATACAATAACTGTTTGATCATAATTGGTTTTGATACTTTTTGGATCCAAGTGAAAAATGCCCCTACATTTGGAAAAAAGTGAAGGCAGATTCTGACTTAGTGAAAATTTCACTAAGTGTTGGAAAAAAGTGACATTTTCACTTTTCTTGATTTTGATCATTCCATAACTTGAAATCTATGGGGAATTGGAATGAGGTGTAGTTGAAGCTTTTGTAGAGGGTAATGAGAGCTACAAATCTAGCTTTGGATGGGAAAAAATGGCCTTGTGGTTTAGGAGTTATGATCCTCCAAAGTTGGTACCCTAGCCACTTTGTTCCATAACTTAGAAAATTTTCTAAGTTTTTTATGGTTACCCCTTTTACAAGTTATCCCACTTTTCTTGATTTTTCTTGATGAATGATGATTCCAATCATACATTAACATCATTTTGGGGTCAAAGAACCATAATTGTGAAAAATCTCAAAAAGTCAAAGTTTGACTTTTGTGCACAATTGACTTTTTGTCAGATGAATTCCAAACTGTGCGATCCTCTATGAAATCAAGTCCTTGACCTAAATCAAACTTGATGGATTGATTTCATAGGTGTTATAGGGTGTATTGAATCATGTCTTAGGGTTTGGGAGCATGTCCCGGTCAAAAGTCGAAGATACATTTGACTTTTTCCGCGAAACCCTAACTGTGGTTCTGATGAAATTGAAACTTGTTGCTCAAGCTTCTTGGATCAATCCATTGTTGCAAATGGATCAATGTGATGTATTTGAGACCCTCAAATCCCCTCTTTAGGTCTTGGCTCATGTTTTGTCCCAAAAGTCAACTTAGTGGTGAATTAGGTCAAGAAACCCTAATTCTTGATTTTTTTGATGAATACATCCCCTGAGGCTAAATTAACTTGATGATTGGGTTCATGAGATCCCTTGGAGCATCATAGGTTATTATTTGAAGCATTGGCTCATGCCCAGAGGAAAATTTCCATCTGGAGGCCCTGGTCGACCAAACCTAATTTGGTGACACTGGCGATCTTTAAGGCTTGATCCACCTAGAAGGGAGAAGCCTTGTGCTTAATCCTTGAAGTGGGAGTCCTCTTGATCCTTTGTGGATGTTTGAGAGGCTAGGAAAGTTGAAGATCATGTTATTTCTTGATTGATCCTTTGTCTAAGAGCTCTGAGAGGGCTTGAAACCCTAAGTCTGATTGTAGTGGATGCTCACCCATCTTTGGGGAGACTAATGGTTCATCCATATTGTGATGATGATTTGCACAATGATGGGAAATCTTAGTTGTCAAAATTTGGGGTATGACACATACTTGCTCTGATGAATGTACGTTTCTTCTGAACGTTGATCAATTTGAATTTCCAGAAAGAATCTAAGTTCTCCCATCAGACTCATTTCAAATTCAGCCTGCATTAACTTAGAAAATTCCTTGCACAAGGAAGTATTAGCAGAACCAAATATAATATCATCAAAGTAAATTTGCACAACCAGAATGTCATTTTTAAAGGTTTTACAAAAAAGTGTTGTATCCACTTTTCCTCTGGTAAAGTCATTTTCTAAAAGAAAGTTAGTTAGACTTTCATACCAAGCTCTGGGAGCCTGTTTCAGACCATATAACTATTTTTTAAGTTTGAAAACAAAATCTGGGTTTTCAGAACTTTCAAAACCAGGAGGTTGGTACACATACACTTCTTCAGAAATACACCCATTTAAAAATGCACTCTTTACATCCATTTGATATAAAGTGATGTCATGATTTTCAGTAAATGAAATTAAAAGACAAATAGGTTCTAACCTGGCAACTGATGCAAAGGTTTCTGTATAATCTATCCCTTCTTGCTGACTATAACCTTGTGCTACCAGTCGTGCTTTGTTTCTTACGACCTCACCTTTCTCATCTAACTTGTTTCTGAATACCGTGGACACCTTGTGGTTTCTGAACAAGATCCCAAACATCATTTCTCGTGAATTAATTCAGCTCTTCTTGCATGGCCAAAATCCATTCATTATCCATAAGAGCTTCATCCACTGATGTTGGCTCTATCAGAGTCACCAAACCCAGAAGAGTTTCTTTAGAAGGTTTGAATGATGAACGAGTTCTGACTGGATCAACTTTGTCTCCCAGAATCAATTATTCAGAATGAGAAGTCTTTAGTCTATTCTTCTTCTGATGAGATGGGCTATTCGTTATTTCTAGTAAGGTTGTATCTGATTTTGTAGATCCTGGATCTTTGTCTCCTTCCTTTGACTCTTCCACCTTGGATTATGATAAAGTAATCTTCAAAACTGCAAACTTTTCAACTAGCTTTGACTTTTCAGGGTCAAGCTTATCATCGAATCTAACATGAATTGATTCCTCAATAATCCGTGTTACTGTGTTATAGATCCTGTTGCCTTTAGAGCGTTCAGAGTATCCTAACAGTAAACACTTTTGAGCTTTGGAGTCAAACTTGCCAAGATTCTCTTTAGTGTTTAACTTAAAGCAAATACAACCAAAAGTATGAAAATACGAGATGTTACGTATGCTCATTCGGACGAGAATGAGTAATCAGAGCAATCATAGTTCGACTACGGGGAAGGGAGTGGGAAAACGGAAGATGGAGGGAAGGTAGCTCGCCAAGATCATCGCAATCTTGTGCCTACGAATCTTTACTCAGACGAGAATAAAGAATCAGAGCAGTCATAGTTCGTGGAGACGACCACGAAACAGAGGAGAGTTTTGGAAATGTTTTAGAGGCATCAATTGCTCACACATGAGTAAGAGAACTCGCACCTAAACAATTGAACGGAGATCAAAGACTCGAACCCCCATTTTTCACCTTAAAAAGAGTTGTGATAGTTGTTAGTCATTTTGAAGTTTGATTATGAAAACCCGTTTGACGTTGGATCAAGGGTTTATTTGTATGCATGGAGGTTAGTTTGAAAAAAGTTTGGTTAGAGGTTGATTTAAAAATGTCTCAACGACGAGTCGAGAGTTTGGTTGAAAAGAGGTTTGTTTTGAAAATGGCTCGACGACGAATTGAGAGTTTGATTGAAAAAGGTCTGAGAATCGATCGTAATCCCTAGGGGTGCTCCTAGTAACGAAACCATGATGAAATGTGTGAGTGAGTGCGATAGATTGATGGTGAATTCTAATGAGCAATCGATTTGCGAGGGTGTTTTGAAAATGGCTCGATGACGAATCGAGAATTAGTTTGAAAATGGTGTTGTCTATGCTAGTCCCTAGGGGTGCTCCTAGTAAATAAACTACAATCAAAGAAAACCAGATGCGTACATTGCAATGGGCGCGGGGGTACATGTAAAGTACAAGGGATTGCACGAAATAAAAGGTCTCATTGTAAGGTAGCCCAAGAGGAAGCTGTGTGTGTGCAGGTGTCCTAAACTAAGCCTTGAGCAAGAGACGGACAAAAGCTTCATGTTAGGGTTTCTGTACAAAGTCAAAGTTCCGTTGCTCAGAAAAGTAACCACAGTCCACCAATTAGTTTTTTAGGGTTTCGATATTTGTTAGTGTGTTTTGAATAATGTATGAACAAGAAAATGGTTAGATGAACAAGATATGAATAAGATGAATATGAACAGATGAATAATATGAACAAGATAATATGAACAATAAGATCAGAATATATTGACTGAAATTAAAGTTAGTGGTTAGTTGTTAATTGTTAGAGCAAATGATCCACGATGGTTAACCATCCTTGGGCTTGCAAACATAAGTTTGGGCCACGAAGAATCATTTTTCGATGCAGGACATGTAGCGCTAAACCATCGTAGCACGATCTATGACGAAGACCATACTATAGGAGATTGCGCAATTTGATCTTTGTACTAAAACACGATAGAGAAATGACATTGAGGATCATTCTCTAGTGAAATCGTGCCACACGAAAAGAAAAGGTGACGATCTCGTTCTAATCACAAACTTGCGTCGATTAATCGAAGGTAACCTATCACAATCCCAAAGTATGGAAAGTGATCTCGATGATCACTCACTACAGATTTGAAATAATGAAGGTTAATCGCTTCAATAACCAACATTCATGAATAAAAATAATTCATCGATCGAAAAAGAGAAAATAGAAGATGATAATGTGAAATGAAATGGAAATCGAAATGAAATCGAAATGGTCTCGTCTTAATCATGATTTTAAATCCATAAATCGATAATCTATGATTTTAGACTTTGATTGACCAATAAAAAAAGAAAATGGTCTCATATTGATAAAGATTTGGCATCTATGACCTTTTGTTATATCATTGACCCAAAAAAAAGAAAATGGAATTGAAATATGATAGAAAAGAGGAATAAAATAAAATTGTTAAGTCATAAATAAAATATATGCCATATTATTAAAGAAATTTATTAAGATACTTTCAAAAAAAAGTTAAGGAATTAAAAACCATTTATTTTACAAAATGGTAAAACAAAATGAGGAAAAATAAAATAAGAAATAAAATAAAAAAGAGAAAATCAAGGAGGAGGGAGGCGCATGAGATTGGGTGAGATAGTATCATTTGGGCTCTTCAGCCCATCATTATTCGCACCAAAAAAAAAGAAGAAATATGGATTAAAAAACGATGGAAAATTGAAGATCCACCTGCAGGCCATAAAGCCCTAAAACTTAACTGAATATATTAAGGTAACAAGCATAGATATGAGAAAGGGAAAGGTCAACGCTACTGAAGCTTATCAGCATAACACCATCAATCAGTCTCATTCTTATTTCAAAAGCAAAATAAATTTGTTAAAGAAAACCGAAAAGAAGAAAGGAATGAAAATGAGTAACACGATTACAACCTTCTTGCGCCGACCTCGATTCGTTTCAGTCTATGTGATTCACGGTTCAGGTTTGTGTATTGGATTTTGGGTGTGTATTCAACACTCTTTCTTCTTCTCTTTTTTTGTTTCGGTTTGCGATTCAAATTTGGTTATGGTTTGTGATTTGATTTGGGTTTCAGAATGGGTTGTTCGGATTTGAAAGAAAATAAGTGTTTTAGGTTTGTGTTGTGTTTGGATGAAAGGTTATGAGAGTTGTTGTTATTGTTGAGATGAAGTTGTTGTTGTTGGTTTATTATTCAGGTCTTATGAAGGTTTGTATATTATTTGGACTGAAGAAAATTGAAGCTTGAAAATGAATTTGGCAGCGGTTCTTTGGTTTTCTCAAGCTTCTCAGGGAATGAAGAGGGTATGCTGTATTTATAGTGGAGTGGTGAGTGAAGAATGGGGTTTGTGACGTTCTGATTGCATTTGGTTTTGCAGGTGGTTGTGCGTATGATTTTTGTGAAATTGGTCTGATTGTGGTTTGCAGGGTATTGTGGTATTGTGGTGTTGTAAATTTGTCGCATTGTGATTGCTGTGAAAAACAAAGGTTATTATTGTGTGTGTCGTAAACTGATGCGCATGTCCATAGCTTTGGATAAGGGCTGGTTTTGAAATCGGTTGTGTTGTGCATAGAATGTCGCAACGGTCTCATATGTATTTTGTGCCATAGTTGAAGGTGCGTGGAAACCATATGAATGATGCGTGATGTGTTGGCATATTCAATACTCATGATAGTTACTGAAATCTTGGTGATGATGTGTACATATTTTGATGCTGAAATTTGTGTGTTGCGCTACGGTTCATTTTGTGATGAGGCTTATTGCTTGCGTAGGGACGGTTCGTGGGGCCTGCTTAGCTGTATTGTTTTGTGCTGTTTTGATGCAGAACCTTGTTCTAGTTATTATCCTTTTTTTCAAAATGGACTCTTTATGTAAATGGGCATGCACATACTTGGATGGATCATGGGCCTTGGGTTTCCTTATTGTAACATTGTAATGCTGAGTAATAGACTTTTGTGAAAAACAATGGTTCTTTTTTTTGCTATTTTTTGTAAAAATATTGAATGGGCTTATGACATGGTAAATGGGATTTGAAATATGGATATAAGCAAATGAGCTTGATTTTTATTTTGAATAAATGTATTTTTGGAATGAAAAGTGGATAAAAATAATAAAAAAGAAATTTGGACATGAAACATAAAAATCAGATGCAAAAATGAATTTGAAGAAAAGAAATGGATAAGGTAAATGAGAATTGAACAAGAAAATGGGCTTACTGAAAATGGATATGATTTAGAATTGGATACATGGAAAAAACTAAAAAATTATGGGATTTGGAAATGATGGTAAATGGATATGGATAGAATTAGATAAATGAAGTGGATAATGGTATAAGTGAATAACTAAAATGATTTTATGAATGGATTGCCCCTTTGAGAAATTTAATGAACCAATCTCAGCCTCTACTTGAATCACAAATCAACCCTGATGAATTCCACTGTGAACCCTCTTGGACAATAATTTGGACCTGACGAATCATGCCTTGAAAATCAGAGAACTGAAATTTGAAATATGAGCCTCAAGTCATTGTCCAAAACCCTAACTGATAAATGTATTGGGTTCTGATAATCTTTAGCCATAAAGCCCTAAGACCTTGCCAAAATCTGGATGCCTTGACCCACACACAGATGAATTGCCTTGACACAAACCCTGACTGAATCCTTAGCCACACACCATTTAAATCATGCAACCCAAGCCTCGATCATGAAACAAACAAATGCCTAACCAAGATTAGGTCAAAACCAGATGAACATCAATCCATGCCACACATTCTTGACTTGCTATCCTCAACTGAAGTCTGATTTAATCCTTGCAACAACTTGGGCTTAAGCAACAAGAACAATGAAAGCAACTTCATATACTTTTTGGATTTTTGAATAATGGTTAGTGGATGGATGTACAGTTGACAGTTATACATAAGTAGGACAAATTTGGGGTATGATAGATGCTCCTATCTAATTGGCATAAACCGAGTAAGATGAACTGCTACGACATTCATTCTTTCGAGGTAAAAGACAATTAGATATGGAGAAGACCACGAATTTGTCCGAAAATAAAGGAAACGCTTAGGAAACAGAATAGCAGATTAATGTCTACCCTCGAGTGGACACTGAATAATTTGCAAAGGTTGTTACCACCAAAAGGATGATAATAGGAAATTCTGACACCAAAAGGATGACAAATCTATCACCAAAATGATGATAGTGAACGCACGCACACAAAGGTATTTGACACAAAAAGGATGACAGACCTATCACCAAAAGGATGATAGTAAACACACACACACATAGACCCTTCACCAAAAGGATGAAAATGAGGTCCCAACTCGCTATTACTAAAAGGATAATATAGCACACACACACACACAGACCCTTCACCAAAAGGATGAAAATGAGGTCAAAGCTCGGTATTACCAAAAGGATAATAGAGCACACACACAGAGATATCTGACACCAAAAGGATGACAGATCTATCACCAAAAGGATGATAGTAGACTCAAACACACAGACCATTCCACCAAAAGGATGAAAATGAGGTCAAAGCTTGCTATTACTAAAAGGATAATAGAGCACACACACACAAAGACCCTTCACCAAAAAGATGAAAATGAGGTCAAAGCTCGCTATTACCAAAAGGATAATAGAGCACACACACAAAGATACCTGACACCAAAAGGATGATAGACCTATCACCAAAAGAATGATAGTAACACACGTACACAGACCCTTCACCAAAAGGATGAAAAATGAGGTCAAAGCTCGCTATTACCAAAAGGATAATATAGCACACAGACTCACACAGACCCTTCCACCAAAAGGATGAAAATGAGGTCCAAAGCTCGCTATTACCAAAAGGATAATAGAGCACACACACACTCACAGACCCTTCCACCAAAAGGACGAAAATGAGGTCAATGCTCGCTATTACCAAAAGGATAATAGAGCACACACACGCACACAGACCCTTCCACCAAAAGGATGAAAATGAGGTCTAAAGCTCGCTATTACCAAAAGGATAATAGAGCACACACACACACAGACCCTTCCATCAAAAGGATAAAAATGAGGTCAAAGCTTGCTATTACCAAATGGATAATAGAGCACACATAGGATTCTAATGTTGTCGTTCACCAAAAGGTTCACTCGCAAACCAAACAATCCCACTGATTACTGACACCAAAAGGATGACAGGTCTATCACCAAAAGGATGATAGAGAACACACGACTCTGACACCAAAAGGATGACAGACCTAGCACCAATAGGATGATAGTAGGCTCACACACCCAGGGATATCTGACACCAAAAGGATGACAGACCTATCACCAAAAGGATGATAATAAACATACACGACTCTGACACCAAAAGGATGACAGACCTATCACCAAAAGGATGATAGTGGATACTGCGATATCTGACACCAAAAGGATGACAGACCTATCACCAAAAGGGTGTTAGTAAACACACACAGCTCCGACACCAAAAGGATGATGGATCTATCACCAAAAGGATGATAGAGAACACATGATGACCCTTCACCAAAAGGATGAAAGTGAGGTTACAACTTACTATTACCAAAAGGATAACAGCAAGCATACAATGATGTTAGAGGTTGTCATTCACCAAAAGGATGATACATATACCAAAGGTTTACGGATCGCCGGCACCAAAAGGATGACGGTAAGATCAAACAACGCAAGTTGCTACCACCAAAAGGATGATAGAAACTTCCCAGATTTGAGGGACACCCACACCAAAAGGATGAAGGTTAGGTTGAAACAACATGAATGGCTACCACCAAAAGGATGATAGCAAGTTTCTGATTTTGAGGGTTACCAACACCAAAAGGATGCAGGTTAAGTTAAATTGTCAAGGTTTGGCAATCACCAAAAGGATGATAGTAAGGCAATTGACAAAAGGTCCAGTTTTTTGGGGATATGATGAGTGAGGCTTATTTAGAGACATCAACAAAAGGTTGAGGCAAAGAAGTCACTGATGGACATCGTCCTTATCAACAAAAGGTTGAAAGGAACCAACTCAATAGGGGAACGCCCAAGAGGGAGGTTGAATTTTGTTTAGAGAAAACCATTGACTAATCTGAAGATAATAACTCCATCAACAAAAGGCTGAAGAGATCCAACTCAATGAGGAACTCCCACTGGCTCATAGAGATGCTTATTGGTGAGCTGGGGATGACAACTTTGTCAACAAAAGGTTGAGGAACGCAACTCAATGAGGAACACCCGCTGACTTGATTGGAGATCACAACTTCATCAATAAAAGGTTGAAGTACTTTCATGAGGAACACCCATGAACTTAAAGAAGATGCCCCTGACTGGGCTGAAGATTGTCTTGGCTTGATCATCAAAAGGTTGACACAACTTCATAAGGAACGCCCACTGATTTGGAGAAGATGCCCCTGGCTGGCTGAAGATCGCCTTGAAATCTTGAGAATGATCTTGGATCTCGATCTATGCATGAATGCTTGATTTTGTAATGATATTCCATGACGAATGGAAATGCAAATGCAAATGCTGACGCACGGAGATGCAAGTGCTGGGGAAGTATGATCTGGATTTTGGGTAGGCATATGATGCACATGATGTTGAAAAATGCGATGCATATGATGCGTATGATTGCAGACGAGTGTCGTAACCCAAAATTTGACCTTCCCTATTGGCCTTTTTGCATAAGCATGTGCATTCACATCGCTGGCATACACATTCGCACTTTCCTCTATGTGTTTCTTATTGCCGGAATATTCAGGTTTTTAGCCCGATAAATCACATCTTCACAAGGTCATCACTTCATCAAAACAAGCACAAAATAAGGGTTTCCATGTTTATTTATCAAAATAAGAGGTGGAAAATCGAAACCGGGACTTCAACACTTGTTCCTGAGCAATCTAGGCAAATTTTGCCTAGAGTAAGCGGTTACTCAATATAGGATAACCGGTTACTCTGTACAGATTTGCAAATTCTGTTGCATTTTTGGGACAACAACCTTGCACTCTCTTTGTTCTTTGATTCTACACAGTTCTAGTAGAATGTGGAACATTCTAGACATCTCTAGACAACTCAAAACTATTCAAGACACTCCACTTACATTTATTCCAATGCATCACTTTAAATTAAGTGCACCATGTTCCTTAATTTCCAGACATGTCAACCTTTGATTTGAAGCTTACATTGGGATTGCTACCGAGTTAACTTCCTAACTAATCGAGTTAACCGTTTGACTCGGTGAGTCCAGTGTAACTAACTCCTAGCCTAATTCCAAACCACCCAAAGCTAAGTCCAAAGCACATTCCAATCCTCTCACACTCCAAACCAAAACCCTATATAAACAAACCTTCAATCATTTTTCAAGGACCCTCCACAAACACTCAGCCATTCTCACACATTTTACACTCAATTCTCTCACATTCTCTCTAAATTTTTCTGCAACTTCTTCATCTTCATCTCAATTTTCTTCCCAAACCTCACTATAGCTCTTCACCATTAAAGAATAATCACTTCTACATTGGAAGTGATTATTTCTTGAGCTTAACCTTCATCATTTTGCAATTATACTTGGATTTCTGGATTTTTATAAGCTTTTGGATTCATCTCAAGGGTTTGCTTCAAGATTCAACGGTTCAAATTAGTATTTCGGATTTTTGTCGCAATTTGCTCGGTTTCGGTACGATTCGGCTACAATTGAAGATTCCTCTGGTTTTCTTTGATTATCTTCAGCAAGAATCCTTTGCAATAATCACCAAGCTAATCCTCCAGCTTGTAGGTTGGTAGATTTCACACATTTTACTGTTTCGAACGTTTTCGTATCATCCGTGATGTAGTTCGATACTTTTTATGTGTGAATTGATTATGCCATTACATGATCCATGATCTTTATGTGTTAATTGATTCCATTGCTTCTTAATTGCTATTTTTAAGCGTGATTTTCGTGCACAAATTCATACCGCATGTGGTAATTTAGGCAAGTGATTTGGATGCTTTAAGTGCTTTTTTAAAAGCTATTTTTGTCACTGTTACAGTGGTAACTGGTTACTCAATATAGGATAACCGGTTACTCTTCACAAATTTTGCACCAGCCCTGCTTTTTCCAACTAAGTAACCAGTTACTCGATATAGGATAACCGATTACTCTGCACAATTTTCCCCAGATTTGCTATTTTCAAGCAAGTAACCGGTTACTCACTTTAGAGTAACCGATTACCACTGTAACAAAGTGCCATTTTTGATGTTTTTCAAGCTTGTTTGCCATGCTATCTCCTTCTAATTTCCATGGATTGATATGATTGATTTTTATGGATGTTTTAGGTGCTGTTTCACTTCAGTTTGAAGAATGATTGTGAATTTTTCAATGCTCGATCTTTCGATTTCATAATTATTGCTCATTCTTGACATTGCAAGAACTTTCTCATTCTTGCACATTTTTGTCCACATAATAACATGATTTGTGTTGCATTTTGGAATGTCATTTGGTACTGTTTTTCACCTTTCATTCATGTTTGAATTAAGTTTGTTCTTCAAGGAATAAGCTTAATCTTGTATAATCAATAATGCACCCTTTGCTTTAATAATTTTTCAATTCATTTTGGAAAATTATTAGCACATTCCTCCCTTGTGATTAATTAATTGAAACTTCATTTCGATTATTAATCTTCCCGTTGGCGCTTCTCTTTAGGCTTCCTTTAGAGCTTTCTCTCTCTTTCCCCTCGCGGATTCGAAGTTTCGCACGATGCACAACGCACTGGAGCACTGTACAACTTGGATCTGTTACGCTATTCGTTTCAACTTCTGCATTACACCCTGTGCGTTAGAGAAGGAATGAGAATGGAGAATTCCTACTCTCATTCTGACTACTTCAGGTAGGGGACGAATGACCCTGTGCCTGGCTTAGTCACCTCTATCCCCAGGCGGTAGCGTTTCTCCTTCCCCAGTTGAGTTGATCCCTGATCACTTTTATTTTCTTTCAATCCCTCTTTTGATCAATCACCACCTTCTTGGTTAAGATTGTTGTCTTGGGTTAACACCCACCTCTTGTCTCAACATTTTTTTCTTGTGGTCAATCATTGCTTTTTGATTCCCTTGAAGAATTCCAAACCCTTTTCTTCGGTTAATCACAGCCTTTCTGTTAAAACCGAATCCCCAGGAGTTCGAAACCTTCTCCTGGTTCTTCTCCCTTTGTTTGGTTAATTATTGCCTATCAGTTAAAACACCAATTTGCACTTCTTCTCAGTTAACCACAACCTGTCTGTTAAAATACTGAGCTCCTTTTGGGTTAATGCCCTTCTCTTGGTTAATCACCCATTTTTTCAGTTAACCACAGCCAGTCTGTTAAAACACTGAACCCCATTCGAGTTAATCACCTTCTTTTGGTTAATCACTCATTTTCTTCTCGGTTAATCACAACATGTCTGTTAATACCGAATCTTCAGTGGTTAGCAACCTCTTTTGGTTCAATGCTCTTTTTGTTGGTCAAGTACTATTTGTTTAGTCAGTACCAACATCCCCAGTAGGTTACAACCTCTGCTTGGTTCCACACCATTTCCTTTGGTTAACCACTGTTATCAGTTAATATACCAAAATCCCTTCAGAGTCAAACACCTTCTCTTGGTTCAGTACTCTATCTTTTTGGGTTCATCACAATCTTCCCGTGGACACCAAATCCTTTATCCCCACCAGAGTCTTACTCTCTTTTTCTTCGATTAACCACTGCCAGTCAGTTAATATACCACATTCTTATTCTCTTGGTTTCAACACCATCCTCTTGTTTGTTCCCCAGTAGGGTCTCTATCCCTCTAACCCCAACACAAGCACTTTGTTCTCTTACTCCCCAGTGGAGTCCTTTCTATTCCTTTTGCTCTTTTATCTCCTTGGTTTCGACACCACTCTTACACTTTATCCTCAGCACAATTACTATCTTTCCTTTGAACTCTTTTCTTGGTTTTGACAGCATTTTCTTGGGAATCCCCAGCGGAGTTTCTCTACTTCTTTCGCTCTTGGTTTTGACACCATTTCCCTTTTCCTTTTCCGTCTTAGTTCCCCGAACTACGGAAGCTCTGATTTTGCATTCTCTCGAATGTATGATACGTAGGCACGAGATCGCGATGTTCTTGGCGAGCACCCTCCTGTCTTCTTGCATTCCCCTTTCTTTTCCCTGGTTCTTTGAACTACGGCACTCTGATTTCCTCATTGCACTATGAGGGTACATAGGCACGAGGGCCCTAATCCTCCGCGAGCACTTTCTTCCTTTTTTCTCTTTCTTTTCTCTTTTCTTTTAACTAGAAGCCTTTAGATAGATAACCCATCCAAGCCTAGAAGCAAGAGAAATGGTTCCTGTCGGGTACGACGGATGCGTAAGGTGCTAGTACCTTCCTTTCGCATAACCGACCCCCGTCCCCGTTTCTCTTCCCCTTGGGTTTTATCGATATTTTCCCTGTCCTCTGGGACTAAATAAAGTTCGGTGGCGACTCTGTTGTATCTTTGAGTGTGTGATTCACTCAGGTATAAACCAACCATCTTCAACGAGTGATTGGATATGTTTCGAAAGTTCCAGCATGGTGGACTTTAGATAGTTGCCAATGCGAATTTGGACTTTGGGTGGTGGGAGGGATTGATTTCCTCGACACTCAGTTCGTTGAAGATGCCATGATTGAAGCAGACAAAGATGCTCTTGAAGTTCCAAGTTTAATCACTTGATGACAAGTTGTGGTGTTCATTCTGGGAGAACCACAACTATGTGCTTGATGTTCAAGATGACCTGGCAATGAGCGTAGCGACGTGATCAGCTCATGAAGATTGTGCTCTTGCTCTGACTTGATGATTGCTAGCATCTAACAAGATATGCTTTTAAATTAAATGTATAGAGAGGATCTACTTTGTATAACTCGTCTTGCCCCAGTTTGAACATGGTAATGGTTTGCCCCTGATTAACCAGTTCTGGAGTGGTCTTTGAAAGTTGGGCATTGATGTGCCTTAAGATGACTTGCCCCTAATCGAGCCGTTGAAGGATTATGCCCATAATTGAGAGTTTGAGGGAGTCTTGCTTTGGGTTGGCACCACTGAAGGTTCAAGTTCCTCTTCGATTGCCCCTTGTTGGAGTGTCTTTAATGTCAAGCATTGATTTGCAGTTAAAATTGTACATTCACCAATGGTAATCTTAATGCAATGTTCATGCAAGTTTTGAAAAAGTCGTTTATTGAAGTGTTATGATAGTGTGAGATGAATGGAACGTTAGTCCAGACGTTGTGCTGATTTTGCTAGTGTGTGAAAGATATAGCAAGGAGAATGACCCCAATGGTGAAGATTAGCAAATATGTGGGGAGTGAGTTTATGCAACCTTGCAATAGTATGCTTTCAGAATAAACCTTGCCTCAATTAGATCCTTCAAGGGTTATAACGTGGTCTTGTTCACGGTTTAAGAAACAACGGATATTAGGCTCAAAATTTGATTCGTACCCACCTTTTCTTCGTGATGTACTCCTGTCATACATTCAGTTAATTCTGCACACGTTTGTCTTTCGAAAGGGTTGACGGTGTAAGTGTGATGATTCAAGGTATGCTCGACATGGCAGTCACCTTATTTTGTTTTGGTGAATGTCAGTGACCCTTTGGTTTTGATATGGTGGTCATTGGTTCTTATTTTGATTTTGTTGAGGATTTGAGGGCCTCTTTTGATTTTGTTTTTGATCCCTAACTTTTGCATGGACTGATTTCGGTTTTCGAGTCCATTGGGATTGCCTTGATTTTTGCCTAAGTCTCCTTTGAGATGTTCAACTTAGCAGGATTTTGATTTTTATGATTTTCGATTTTGTTGCAGGATTGTGACTGCCAAATCATGGGTTATGATGAACAACCGTCATGTCTTTTGGATTTTACTTTGTAGTTTGAGTGTAATTGGATTAACTGAACACTACCCTTCCCCAGGTTGAGTGTAAGGGTTTGAATATTCGAAGGAAACTGCTACTTCTTGGCTCGAAGCGGTTAACTAGGGATTAACTCTTTGTCTCTCCGTGTTTGGGGAATTGAAACAATGCTTGTACATTATTGACGAGATTTTGTCTGAAAGCATACGGTTTGCAATTATGAGTATTTCATTGTCATCATCCTCCCTTCAATCATTGCTAAACAACAGTTTGATAAAGAGAATGAAGTGAATAAATATGTCAGTGATTTGCAGTAAATGGAAGAAAATGAGTTAATACGACATAACTGATTCAGAACATGCATAATCACTACATTAAGAAAACCAAATACAAACGACAATGTTTAAAGCATATAATACTTAAACAAACAAATGCAAAATACAAGAATGCAAATGATGGGATGGCATGACGAATGCCTTCTTCGAGGAACTGGTCTTCATGTCTTGACTTAGGCGCTTGAACTAGCTTGTTCAGAGTTGGAGACTATTTTGCTTGTCTTCGGCAACCCCTTCAATAACGTTCGCTAATGGTCCTGCCTGACATGTGGCGGCATGATCTTGTTGGATATTATTCATTGTTCGTCTGCTATTGGCTCAAGTTGCGTATCTGTATCGAGGAAACGTCTTAATTTGCTGGGTAAGGAAGGAAGGCGGAACGAGTTTCTGAAGTTGGAATGCAATGTAAGATGCCTAACAGATGTAATGCAATACAATGACATGACATGCAATGCAAGATCCAAGATCACAGATCACAGGTTCAAACAGTTCTGAGGTTGGTCGGATGAACGGGTCAAGAACCACAACTCAGATCAAAGAAAGCCCACGGGTAGGTTTCCAAATGGGTAGGTTCCTAGAGTCATGGATATCTATCAAAGACATTATAGCCATGAGGAAGAGACATTCGACTATAATATCCTCGAAAGAATCTCCTCTAGGTGAGGTCTTCATTTCTTCCACACGAGAAAGATTCCTCGGAGGCGTCCACTACACAACCATCGACACACGGGTTCTATGTAGGGTTCTCAGAGTCATAGATCGAGGTAGAAAATATTACTGTCAGGAAGTAATACGTTCAAGGGACCTCATCTTATTAGGGAGTTCTTATTAACCCAAAAGGAGTTAACACTACCAACCACCATGGATAAAATGGGTTAATGGTCCTTGGGATCAACGATTCAGGCTCTAAAACCTTACCGCCATGGCAAAGACTCACCACAACAATAACATCCCCAAGGGAATCTACTCCAAGTAGGGTTTTCGCTTCAACTCACGCGGAAGAGACCATACAAGCCTCCACTACACAACCACCATCCTAATCCTAGGGTTTTTCTTGACTCGATTGTAGAGCCATCTCACAAAGTTCCCAATATCAGAACAACCCAACAATGTCACAAAAGGTAACACAAATAAGGAAATAGGAAAGCAAATAAATAAGCAGATAAACGATAAGAAACAGATAAACAAAGCTAACGAGCTCGCGATTCGAATAAAGATAGGCTCTACTCTCTCTTGCATAAAGAAAATGATCCCCAGCAGAGTTTCCAGTTGTCGTACCTCGAAAAAATCGCTTAACCGAAGACACGACCCTCGCGCGAAAGGTGCAGAAGAAATTTCGGTTAGACAAAGTCGCCATCGAACTTTATTTATCCCAAAAGAGGGAAAGGAAAATATCGAGAAAACCTTTAAGGGAGGATAAGAACATGGTCTTCACAACCACATTCCAGGTTCGGGAGTCGGTTACGTGAGGGGAAGGTACGCGCACCCCCTCACGTTCGTTGTACTCAATGGGAACCTCTTAATTCTAATCGCGATGAACGTTAGCTAAGCTTGTTTGTTTTCTTCTCAAAAAATAAATGTGAAATAATAAGATAAAAGGAAAATATGCTAGGGGAAATGGACTGGCTTTAGGATAGGGTGCACGCCAAGGATTGGGGCTCTTGTGCTTATGTATGCTCATTCGGACGAGAATGAGTAATCAGAGCAATTGTAGTTCGACTACGGGGAAGGGAGTGGGAAAACGGAAGATGGAGGGAAGGTAGCTCACCAAGATCATCGCAATCTTGTGCCTACGTATCTTTACTCAGACGAGAATAAAGAATCGGAGCAGTCATAGTTCGTGGAGACGACCACAAAACAGAGGAGAGTTTTGGAAATGTTTTAAAGGCGTCAATTGCTCACACACGAGTAAGAGAACTCACACCTAAATAACCGAAGGGAGATCAAAGACTCGAACCCCCATTTTTCACCTTAAAAAGAGTTGCGATAGTTGTTAGTCGTTTGGAAGTTTGATTGTGAAAACCCGCTTGACGTTGGATCAAGGGTTTATTTGTATGCGTGGAGGTTAGTTTGAAAAGAGTTTGGTTAGAGGTGTCATACCCCTAATTTTTACCACAAGATTTCCCATCATTGTGAGGATCATTGCCACAATATAGATGCACCATCATGCCTCATCAATCTCTTCAAGAATTGTTGAGCCTTCACTACAATCAAGAATTAGGGTTTTGAGCCCTCCCAGAGCACTTAGACAAAGGATCAATCAAGAAATGACATGATCTTCAACTTGTATAACTTCTCAAACATCTATGAAGGATCAAGAGGTCTCCCATATCAAGAATCAAGCACAAGGTTGCAACATTCTAAGTGAATCATGCCTCAAGATCGCTAGTGTCACCAAATTAGGGTTTTGGTCGACCAAGGCCTCCAGATGAAAATTTTCATCTGGGCATGAGCCAATACTTCAAAACATGACCCAAAATGCTCAAAGGAACCTCATGGATCCAATCATAAAGTCAAAATAGCCTCAGGGGAAGCATTCATCAAAAATCAGGAATTAGGGTTTCTTGACCTAATTCACCCCTAAGTTGACTTTTGGAGCAAGACATGAGCCAAGACCTCAAGAAGTATTTTGAAGACCTCCAATGCATCATATTGATCCATTTATAAGATTGGATTAATTCAAAGAACTTGGTTCATAAGCCATACAAAGATTCATATTCATCTGGGCCAATTAAGGTTTCTAGATGAAAAAGTCAACTGTACCTTTGACTTTTGACCAAGATATGTTCCCAAAACTTGGGACATGATTCAAGACCCTCTAAAACACCTATGGAGTCCATCCATTAGGTTTGAATTAGGTCAAGGACTTGATTTCATAGAAGATCACACAGTTTGAATTTCATCTGACAAAAAGTCAACTGTGTCAAAAAGTCAAATTTGACTTTTTGAATTTCTTGACAAACAAGGCTTCCTTAAGTCAAGAAAAATTTTAACTCATGGTTTGGATTATCATCCATCAAGAAAAATCAAGAAAAGTGAGGTAACTTGAAAAAGGGGCAACCATAAGAAACTTAAATTTTTCTAAGTTATAGAACAAAATGGATTTGGTACCAACTTTACAAGGTCATAACTCCCAAACCCTAAGGCCTTTTCTTCCATCCAAAGCTCAAATGAAAGCTCATATGACATACTTCAAAAGTGTCAACTACATCAGATTCCAAATCCTCGTGGATTTTGAGTTATGGATTGATCAAAATCACTAAAACATGAAAATGATCCTTTTTTCCAACACTTTGAGAAATTTTGGACAAAATCTGTCTAGGTTTTTCACCAACTTTAGGGCCATTTTTCACCTTAATCAAAGCTAAACCAAGACCATTGGTGGACATCAAAGTTAAAGTATGTCATGAGAGCTTTCCAAAGAGTACCAGAACTCATCCTAATTCAATTTGAGTAAGGAGTTATGAGCATGGAAACATGACACCTCCAAAACTGGTTTTTGTAAGACCGTCTTGCACTTACCCCATGATTTTGTCATTTCCATGACTTGGCAAGCCTTGTCACCATGAAAGAAAAGTTTCTAAAGTGAAATGAACATGATCTCTGCAGAGCTACAACACCATAGAGCCTTGCAAGTCAAAAACCTCATAATTTGGCAAGTAGCATTCAAAGTTCAAAATCCAAAACTTTCAAATTTGTCATGAAGCATTTAAAGGATGCACAAAGCTGACATGTATCAGTCCATGATCAACCAAATGAGTCAAGATAAACTCAAGCATCATAGGACCATAGGGATGCAACATTGACTCATGTCAATGGCTAGAGAAGACTTGAGATTCCTTTTGAAAACCAATGGACAAAGGGTTGTACCAGCCACCATTCACTATTGATGCCAAAACAAACTTGTTGCACTATAAATAGAGCTCATTTATGGTCAGTTTGAGTACACTAAAACACCACAATAGATGCTTTCCTCAAAATATCTTTCAAAAAACCAGAATTACCTTATTTTGCAAGTCACTATCGAATTTTGAGTTAGAGAGCAAATACACCACAACTTATGATCCAAACACATTCAATATATCATATATAAGCTGTTCAAACACTCATCCTTCATCTGGAACACCAGAATCATGGACCTCGAATTCCACTTGAGGCCTACTTGCAGTTGAGGTACTACAAGGTGATCCAAGCATCTCCAATCAAGGCCAGGCATCTCAACACACTCCATAGGGTATAGTGAAGCTGTTCAAGTCATCACAACACATCTGGAACACCTCCAGCTCCAAATTTTAAAGTCTCTTGCACAAGCAAGTTCAAGTAAGCTTGAACCTATCAAATTCTATGTTGCATGCATTATAAATTCATTTGCAAGTTACCAACATGTTTCTGGTAGTCTATAGAGTGATAACCCTCAATCAATTGCTTCATCTATTACATGTTTAAGATTTCATGAGCTTTATGCAAAATTCTAGGGTTTCAGTGTTCATCACGAATTTCTCACTCCACACTTAAAATAAATGAAATTAAACACCACCATCATGTTCGTGGGTTAAAATCTAACAAGTTTGGGGATGGTTTTATCCAATTTCATTGCCTAATCCGTGAGATATCATAGCTTTTACAAATCTGGGAAACAAAGTGCGCGCTTGTTCTTCCCCTTTATTCTTGGCGTTTTTTTTGAATTTTTAAATATTTGAATATTTTGATATTTTATTTAATTGATTCAAAAATTAATTTCTCTCTGAATTTTAATGTTTTTGAATTGATTATTTTTTTCAAAATTTACAAAAATGTTAAAATATTTAATTCTACAAAAATTTCACAAAAATATTATTTATTTTATATATTTGATATTTTTGTAAAGAATTTATTTTTATTTGTTTTTAAGCATTTAAAAATATTTCTTTCTCTTGATTTTCAAATTCAAATGATTTTCAAATCATTCTATGGATAAAACATGATTTTTCAAACACTTATCCAAGATCACAACTTGTTTTTCACACATGTTTGATAATTTTGATCATTTTTAAACACCCTCTCAACACTCCCAAAGGAGAAACTTTTCGAACCCATAACTGATAAACACCAGAAAGTATTTAAACATGACAAAGAAGATCTATGGATAACCATATATACACTGGGTAATTGACAACTTCTTTTTGTATAACCTGACCCTGACCCCCCAATCTCTTAGCATTTGTTAAAGAAAACAGTTGCGTGTAAGGTTAGTTTTAGATAGCTTCCCTTTCCTTTCCAGCTTCATAGGATAAATAAGAAATCAGAAAGTAGCACCTAATTCCAACCATTGCAGTAAGGTGGTCACGTCACCGACAAAAATCGCACGCTACAAGATTTTGATTTAAAAATGGCTCAACAACGAGACGAGAGTTTGGTTGAAAAGAGGTTTGTTTTGAAAATGGCTCGACGACGAATCGAGAGTTTGATTGTAAAAGGTGTGAGAATCGATCCTAGTCCCTAGGGGTGCTCCTAGTAACAAAACCACGATGAAATGTGTGAGTTAGTGTGATAGGTTGATGGCGAATGCTAATGAGCAATTGACTTACAGGGGTGTTTTAAAAATGGCTCGATGACGAATCGAGAATTAGTTTGAAAATGGTATTGTTTATGCTAGTCCCTAACGGTGCTCCTAGTAAACAAACCACAATCAAAGAAAATCGGATGCGTACATCGTAATGGGAGCGGGGTACATGTAAAGTACATGGGATTGCACGAAATAAAATGTCTCATTGTAAGGTAGCCCAAGAGGAAGTCGTATGTGTGCGAGGTGTCCTAAACTAAGCCTTGAGCAAGAGTCAGACAAAAGCTCCATGCTAGGGTTTCTGTACAAAGTCAAAGTTCTGTTGCTCAGAAAAGTAACCACAGTCCACCAATTAGTTTTTTAGGGTTTCGATATTTGTTAGTGTGTTTTGAATAATGTATGAACAAGAAAATGGTTAGATGAACAAGATATGAATAAGATGAATATGAACAGATGAATAATATGAACAAGATAATAATCAAGAAAATATGAACAATAAGATCAGAATATATTGACTAAAATTAAAGTTAGTGGTTAGTTGTTAATTGTTAGAGAAAATGATCCACGATGGTTAACCATCCTTGGGCTTGCAAACATAAGTTTGGGCCACGAAGAATCATTTTTCGATATAGGACATGTAGCGCTAAACCATCATAGCACGATATATGACGAAGATCATACTATAGGAGATTGCGCAATTTGATCTTTATGCTAAAACACGATAGAGAAATGATATTGAGGATCATTCTCCAATGAAATCGTGCCACACGAAAAGAAAAGGTGACGATCTCGTCTTAATCACAAACTTGCGTCGATTAATCTAAGGTAACCTATCACGATCTTAAATTATGGAAAGTGAACTCGATGATCACTCACTACAGATTTGAAATAATGAAGGTTAATCGCTTCAATAACCAACATTCGTGAATAAAAAGACTTCATCGATCGAAAAAGAGAAAATAGAAGAAGATAATGTGAAATGAAATGGGAATCGAAATGGTCTCGTCTTAATCATGATTTTAAATTGATAAATTGATAATCTATGATTTTAGACTTTGATTAACCAATAGAAAAAGAAAATGGTCTCATATTGATCAAGATTTGGCATCTATGACCTTTTGTTATATCATTGACCCAAAAAAAAAAAATGGAATTGAAATAAGATAGAAAAGAGGAATGAAATAAAATTGTTAAATCATAAATAAAATATATGCCATATTATTAAAGAAATTTATTAAGATACTTTCAAAAAAAGTTAAGGAATTAAAAATCATTTATTTTACAAAATGGTAAAACAAAACGAGGAAAAATAAAATAAGAAATAAAATAAAAAAGAGAAAATCAAGGAGGGGGGAGGCGCATGAGATTGGGTGTGATAGTATCATTTTGGCTCTTCAGCCCATCATTATTCACACCAAAAAAAAAGAAGAAACATGGGTTAAAAAAATGATGGAAAATTGAAGATCCACCTGCAGGCCATAAAGCCCTAAAACTTAACTGAATATATTAAGGTAACAAGCATAGATATGAGAAAGGGAAAGGTCAACGCTACTGAAGCTTATCAGCATTACACCATCAATCAGTCTCATTCTTATTTCAAAAGAAAAATAAATTTGTTAAAGAAAACCGAAAAGAAGAAAGGAATGAAAACGAGTAACACGATTACAACCTTCTTGCGCCGACCTCGCTTCGTTTCAGTCTATGTGATTCACGGTTCAGGTTTGTGTATTGGGTGGGTTTGTATTCAACACTCTTTCTTCTTCTCCTTTTTTGTTTCGGTTTGCATTCAGATATGGTTATGGTTTGTGATTTGATTTGAGTTTCACAATGGGTTGTTCGGATTTGAAAGAAAATAAGTTTTTTAGGTCTGTGTTGTTTTTGGATGAAAGGTTATGAGAGTTGTTGTTATTGTTGAGATGAAGTTGTTGTTGTTGCTTTATTATGCAGGTCTTATGAAGGTTTGTATATTGTTTGGACTGAAGAAAATTGAAGCTTGAAAACGAATTTGGCAGCAGTTCTTTGGTTTTCTCAAGCTTCTCGGAGAATGAAGAGGGTATGTTGTATTTATAGTGAAGTGGTGAGTGAAGAATGAGGTTTGTGACGTTCTGATTGCGTTTAGTTTTGCAGGTGATTTTGCGCACGATTTTTGTGAAATTGGCCTGATTGTGGTTTGCAGGGTATTGTGGTATTGTGGTGTTGTAAATTTGTCGCATTGTGACTGCTGTTAAAAACAAAGGTTTTTGTTGTGTGTGTCGTAAACTGATGCGCAGGTCCATAGCTTTGGATAAGGGTTGGTTTTGAAATCGGTTGTGTTGTGCGTAGAATGTCGCAACGGTCTCATATGTATTTTGTGCCAGAGATGAAGGTGCGTCGAAACAGTATGTATGATGTGTGATATGTTGGCTTATTCACTACTCGTGATAGTTTCTGAAATCTTGGTGATGACGTGTACATGTTTTGATGCTGAAATTTGTGTGTTGCGTTATGGTTCGTTTTGTGATGAGGCTTATTGCTTGCGTAGGGACGGTTTGTGGGGCTTGCTCAGCTGTATTGCTTTGTGTTGTTTTGATGTAGAACCTTGTTCTTATTATTATCCTTTTTTTTCAAAATTGACTCTTTATGTAAATGGGCCTGTACATACTTGGATGGATCATGAGCCTTGGGTTTCTTTTTTGTAATATTGTAATGTTGAGTAATAGACTTTTGTAAAAAACAATGGTTCTTTGTTTTTGCTATTTTTTGTAAAAAAACTTGAATGGGCTTATGACATGGTAAATTGGCTTTGAAATATGGATATCAGCAAATGAGCTTGATTTTTATTTTGAATAAGTGGATTTTTGGAATGAAAAGTGTATAAAAATAATAAAAAAGAAGTTTGGACATGAAAGATAAAAATCGGATGCAAAAATGAATTTGAAGAAAAGAAATGGATAAGGTAAATGAGAATTGAACAAGAAAATGGGCTTACTAAAAATGGATATGGTTTAGAATTGGATAAATGGAAAAAACTAAAAAATTATGGGGTTTGGAAATGATGGTAAATGGATATGGATAGAATTGGATAAATGAAGTGGATAATGGTATAAGTGAATAACTAAAATGATTTTATGAATGGATTGCCCCTTTGAGAAATTTAATGAACCAATCTCAACCTCTACTTGAATCACAAATCAACCCTGATGAATTCCACTGTGAACCCTCTTGGACAATAATTTGGACCTGACGAATCATGCCTTGAAAATCAGAGAACCGGAATTTGTAGTTAAGTACCCAAGATAGGCACATTGGAGAATTTCCCACAATGAAGAATAACTTTTGTATCGTCGAAGACCTGAGAATACCACGAGATATCATCGGCAGTAAGAGACATGATTCGTTGAGACCACTTGAGATTTCGCTTATTCTCAACAAAGGGACCCTTCCGTGGAAGGTGAGATATGAACCATCGATACAACAGAGGAGTACAACTGACAATGGTTGTTTTCTTCTTTTCATTCCTCGAATGAATAGAATGATATGTATCAACAAGAAGTGTCGGAACAGGGTTCTTGGACAAGAATATGCTTATGGCAGCCTAATCTACAAAATCCCATATATCAGCAAAGCAAAAACAACGTTGAAAGCCTTCCAGTTTCCATCTGCAACAAAGGAAGTGGCTTTATCAACCAGAAACTTTGAAGCAAACCCTCGAATACCATTCCCTTTAGTCTTGATATTAGCTTCCACATCCTTTTTACTAATGCAAAGAGCATCGGCGATAAGGGGAAACTTTGGACAACCACTAGTGTAGATAAAGGGAACCTGCCTCTTGATCTCAACCCCCAAGATATGAGAGTACTCCTCGAGTGTAGGTGCTAACTGATAATCATGAAATGTGAAGCACCTAAGTGGCGGGTCGTAGAACTGAACAACTGTATGAATGGCAGTGACGTTGACTTCAGTGTTGAGGATGGCCAAGAGATTACCATAAGCATCTTTGAAAACCCCTATGTTATCTTCAACCACACGGGATGCTAAACCTCTCAAAGTCTTCAGCTTAGGCTCCACAAATTTGTAGCTAAAGATACTTCTGCAACCAGTACTCATCTCTATGATAATGTCAATAAGGAATAAGTATTCAAATATCCTGGAAATGCACATGCAAAAATTAATTTACATGATGAAATGATATGCATCAAAAGAAACAACAAGCCAACACTGTCTGAACAATCAAATCTAAATAATCTGGATATCTGCATATATAATTCTGTGTCGGTGCAACATAATCTAATGTGTGTGAGAGAACAAAGGTATGAAGTGGCTTGGTTTCCTGCAAAAAATCCATATCCCCCTCAGACGTGTGATTTAGACACAACAAGGTGGTCCCTAGAAAGGTCGCCCACACCGTATGACTCATAATGAAAACCTCCCGCCGTAGAGAATTCTCGCAGGAAGGAAGTATTCTCAAGAGAATCATGATCTGGGATGTGGCTCTCGTGGTAACCCAACGCACAAAATGCAGGCCTCACGACTATCCATGTTCTAGCCTATGTGTATGTTAAGCCCGGTGTTAGGACTTTTCTCTCCAATAATATCTACCCATCCCAACAACAGCAAAAAATATAGCAGTTATCCAGAGTATACAGCATATGAATATTCAAAGCAGTAAAAAATGCAGTAAATAAACATAAAGCTAAAAAAGCATAATGCGAGTAAAGCGTAAAAGATAAAAAAACCCAAGCAAGCAAGAAAAAAGCAAACAAAACTAGGCGATACCCCAACTTGCAATAGCAAGGACTCCCTAACAGAGTCGCCAGCTGAAGTTGGCGGGATTATACCTGAGTGAATTGCACACTCAAAGATACAATAGAGTCGCCACCGAACTTTATTTAGTCCCAGAGGACAGGGAAAATATCGATAAAACCCAAAGGGAAGAGAAACGGGTAAGGGGTCGGTTATGCGAAAGGAACGTACTAGAACCTTACACATCTGTCGTACTCGACGGAAACCATTTTGCTTGCTTCTAGGCTCGGATGGTTTATCTATCTAAAGGCTTCTAGCTAAAAGAGAGGAAAGAGAAGAGAAAAAGAGAAAGAAAGAAAGAAAGAAAGAAAGAAAGAAAGTGCTCGCGGAGGATTAGGGCCCTCGTGCCTACGTACCCTCATAGTGCAATGAGGAAATCAGAGCTCCGTAGTTCGTGGAACTAGGGAAAAGAAGAGGAAAGGAGGAAGGTAGAAGGGTGCTCGCCAAGATCATCGCGACCTCGTGCCTACGTATCTTACATTCGAATGAATGCAGAATCAGAGCTTCCGTAGTTCGGGGAACCAAGACGGAAAAGGGAAAGGAAAGTGGTGTCAAAATCAAGAGCAAAATAAGTAGACAAAGATCTATCGGGGATGTAATAGAACTGGTGTCAAAACCAAGAAAGAAGTGCAAAGGAAAAGACATAACTGTGCTGAGGATAAAGTGCAAGAATGGTGTCGAAACCAAGAAGATAAAGGGAGCAAAAGGAGTAAGGGGGACTCCACTGGGGAGGTAAGAAAACAAAGAAATGCTGAGGACCAAAGGGTTTACGGTCTTGTTGGAGATCCAAAGAAATGGTGTTAAAACCAAGAGAAAAAGGGTTCGGTATGTTAACTAGCTGGCAGTGGTTAACCGAAGAAAAAGAGATAACAACTCTGGTGGGGAAAAAGAATTTGGTGTCAACAGACAGGCTGTGATGAACCAAAAGAACAGAGTATTGAACCAAGAGAAGGAGTTTAACTCTGAAGGGATTTGGTATATTAACTGATAAACAGTGGTTAACCGAGGAAAGTAAAGATTGCAACTGTGCAGGGAGAAAGGTTTTAACAGATGGACTATGATCAACCAAAAGAACGCGTGTAGAACAAAGCGAAGGTTGTGACCCAAAGAACAGGTGTGGAACCAAGCAAAGGTTACGCCCCACTGGGGACGTCGGTATTGACTGAAAAAGCAGTACTTGACCAACGAAAAAGGGTATTTGAACCAAAGGAGGTTGCTAATTGCTGGGAATTCGGTGGGAACAGAAAGACTGTGATTAACCGAAAAGAAACAAGTGATTAACCAAAAGAAGGTGATTAACTCGGAATGGGCTCAGTGTATTAACAGACGGGCTGTGGTTAACTAAGAAGAAAGTGCAAATTGGTGTTTTAACTGACAGTCAGTGGTTAACCAATCAAAGGGAGAGGAACCAAGAGAAAGTTGCGAACTCCGCAAGGGTTTCGGTGTTTAACAGAAAGACTGTGTTTAACCGAAGAAAGAGTGCGACTGCAGGGGAAAAGAAAGTTGGTTTTAACAGTATGACTGTAATTAACCAAAGAAAGAATGATTACGACTCTCATGGGGAATCAGCAAAGAAATGATTTACCACAATGCTGGGGAAAAGGAAGATTATTGAGACAAGAGAAAGAGATTGACTCTCGGAAGATTGCCGGTGGTCGTGAACCAAGGGAATGGTGATGGATCAAAAGACAGATTGAAAGAGATAAAACTGATCAGGGATCAGATCAACTGGGGAAGGAGATACGCTACCGCCTGGGGATAGAGGTGACTAAGTCAGGCACGGGTCATTCGTCCCTTACCTGAAGTAGTCCGAATGAGGGTAGGAATTCTCCATTCTCATTCCTTCTCTAACACACAGGGTGTAGTGCAGAAAATGAAACGGACAGCGTAACAACTCCAAGTTGTACAGTGCTCCAGTGTCGCGCGAAAACTCTGACTCCGCGAGGAAGAGAGTGAAAGAAAACTTTAAAGGAAGCCTAAAAAGAAGCGCCAAAGGGATGATCAAATAATCGAAATAGAATTTCAATTAATTAATCTAAGGGAGAGAAATTCCAATAATTTTTCAAATGAATTGAAAAACTATTAAAGCAAAAGGGTGCATTATTGATTATATAAAATTAAGCTTATCCCTTGAAGAACAAACTTAATTCAAACATGAATGAAAGTGCAAAACAGTACCAAAGGTCACTTAAAATGCATCACAAATCATGTTATTATGTGAAGAAAATTGTGCAAGAATGATCATGTTCATACAATGTCAAGAATGTGCATAATTATAAAATCGAAAGATCGAGCATCAGAAAATTGTAATCATGCTTCAACCAGAAGTGAAACAGCACCTAAAACGTCCATAAAAATCAATCATGTCAATCCAAGGACGATAGAGGAGGAAAGCATGGAAAACACACTTGAAAAAGCTCAAAAAATGGCATTCTGTACAGTGGTAATCGATTACCACAAAGCAGGTAATCGGTTACTTGCTTGAAAAAGGCAGCGCTAGTGTAAATTTGTGCAGAGTAATCGGTTACTCTAATATGAGTAATCGATTACCACTGTTACAGTGGCAAAAACAACTTTTCAAAAAGCACTTTCAGCACGTAAATCACTTGTCCAAATTACCATATGCTAGGGTATGAATTTGTGCACGAAAATCAAGTTTAACAACAGCAAAAAAAACAACAATGGAATCAACTAAATCATCAAGATCATGGATCAAGTAATGGCATAATCAATTCACACATAAAAAGCATCGAAACTACATCGCGAGTGATACGAAAACGTTCGAAATAGTAAAATGTGCAAAGAAGGACCAACCTACAAGGCTGAGATGTGCCTTGGATGTTGTTGCAAATGAGTCTTGATGAAGATAATCAAAGAAAACTAGAGGACTCTTCAATTGTAGCCGAATCGTATCGAAACCGAGCAAATTGCGACAAAATCTCCAAAATACGAATTCGCACCGTAGAATCTTGAAGCAAACACTTGAGATGAATCCAAAAGCTAATAAAACTCCAGAAAATCAAGTAGAATTGCAAGATGATAAAGGTTAAGCTCAAGAAATAATCACTTTTAAGGTGAAGGCAACTACTCTTCAATGGTGAAGTTGAGCTATAGTGAGGTTTAGGAAGAAAATGGAGATGAAGATGAAGAAGTTGCAGAAAAATTCAGATAGAATGTGAGAGAATTGAGAAAATTGAGAGTGAAGTGTGATTGAAAAATGGTGGTTAATGGTGGATCCTCTTGAACAAAGTGAATGTTTCTTTAAATAGAGTTTTGGTTTGGAGTGTGATAAGTTTAGAACTTGGTTTGGAGCTAGCTTAGGGTGGTTTGGCTTTTGGTTTGGAGTTAGTTACATCTAACTCACTGAGTTAGAGGTTAACTCAGTTAGTTATTTGTTAACTCGATGGGAACATCCCAAGGCAAGCTTCAAATCCAATGGTTCATATGTTTGGAAATAAAGGTGCATGGTAGTCTTGATTGGAAGCGATACATTGAAGCAAATGCAAGTGAGTTCTTGAAGAGTCTAGAATATTCCACATACTACTAGAACTAATGTAGAATCCAAGAACAAATAGAGTGCAAGGTTGTTGTCCCAAAAAATTCAGTAGAAATTCCAAATCTGCACAGGGTAATCGATTACCCTGTTTTTGCCTAGAAACAGAGTAATCGGTTACTCTAGGCAAAACTTGCCAAAATTGCTTAGGAACAAGTGTCGAAGTCCCGATATCGATTTTCCACCTCTTGTTTTGATGAATAACCATGGAAATCATTATTTTATGCTTGTTTTGATGATGTGATGACTTTGTTGAAGTAGTGATTAACCTGGCTTGGTAAACCTGAAAATTCCTGCAACAAAATCATAGGAAACAAATGCGAATGCGAATGCCAGAGATGCGAATGCACATGCTTATGCAAAAGGCAAAAAGGAGGTCAAATTTTGGCTTACGACAGTCACTAAGTTGACTAATTGATAATAAGTTATGCATCAAACCATCGACCAGAAGAACATCAGTAATATAAGGAAGTTTACCATTACCAACAGTTCCAGAGGCGATGATTTTTCCCTTCTGGTTCCCTCCGAAACCAACAAAGCCTCCAAGCTTAAGTTCCAGACTTTAGAACATATGCCTTCTTCCCTTCATGTTTCGTGAGCAACCACTGTACAAGTTCCATGATTGGTGTTTCAACTGAGCTACTAAGGATATCTGCAACATAGATTATCTTGTCCTTAGGTACCCACTTTTTGGGTTCTCTTTTGTTTGTTTTCCCAGAGTGTTTGACAACTTTGGGTTTATGTGCAACAGGATAATCAAGTGGAATTTGTGCATGATATTTAGGTTTAGAAATATATTTCTGTGTCTATGGGGGTTTCTGTGCAAGCTTAGAACAATCCAGCTCAGTGCCAGAAGGCACAAAATGGTCATAGAGAGGTTTTGGTTTTACAGGCTGACTTTCGTCAATTTCAAATGTTTCTGTACACCCCAAACCTTTCTTGCCATTTCTGCTAACTCCATAGATCATGGAAGCTATTTTGTTTCTATCTATACTTTTAGCTAGAAAGTACTGGAATGCTTTGTCATACTTGTTGACACAACTAGTGTCAGAGACATTGGAGATTAATTCTTCTTCTAGTTTGGAAATTTTGCTTTTCAAAGCACAATTAATATTTTTTAAAGAAAAAATATTTTCATTTAGAGAAGAATTATTCTGCTCAAGCTTATCTCTTACTTCAGAAGCAATTACATGAGTTTTTTAAGATCCTTGTATTTACTTTGAAGAGTTTGATATTTTTCCAGCATTTCGGAAAGACACGACTCTAATTCACAATGAGAGAGTTTAGATAATACCTCTGAGTCGGAGTCTGAGTCTGATTCTGGTTCTAATAGTATTTTATCTTCTGGTTCTCCAGAGACTTCAGCGTCAATTTTTGTTGCCACTAACACAACGTTTGCTTGTTCTTCATCAGAATCTTCTTCTTCAGAATCAGAGCCATCCCAAGTTGCCATGAGTCCCTTCTTCGCTTTGGAAAAGTTGTTCTTAGGCTTCTTGTCTTTCTAAGGCTTTGGACACTCGTTCTTGTAATGACTTGACTCATTACACTCATACCAGATGACTTCTTTTCTAGAACTTTGTATCTTTGTCTAGATGATGAGTCAGCACGACCTTTGTTCCTTTTTGATCCTCTAAAATTTCCTTGCCTATGTTTCCAGAGTTTGTTGATCCTTCTGAAAATAAGTGATAGCTCATCTTCTGATTCTTCATCCGAATCTTCTTAATTTTCCTTAGCTTGATAAGCCTTTGCCTTTTTCAGGTTTAGACTTAAGAGTGATAGATTTAGTCTTCTTCTAAGGTTCATGTTCCTCCAGCTCTATCTCATGACTTCTTAAAGAACTAACAAGTTCTTCAAGACTTATATTGTTCAGATCCTTGGATAGCTTTAGAGCAGTTACCATAGGTCTCTATTTCTTGGGAAGGCTTCTAATGATCTTTTTGACATGATCAAGAGTTGAGTATCCTTTGTCCAGAACTTTGAGTCCCGCGACTAGCATTTGAAACCTTGAAAACATAGTCTCAAATGTTTCATCATCCTCCATTTTGAATGCCTCATATTTCTGGATTAGGGCAAGCGCCTTTGTCTCCTTAACTTTAGAATTTCCTTCATGAGTCATTCTTAGAGAATCAAAAATGGATTTGGTTGTATCTCTGTTTATTATCTTCTCATACTCAGTATAAGAGATAGCATTTAGCAGTATAGTACTTGCCTTGTGGTGATTCTTGTAATCTTTCTTTTGTTGGTTGGTCATAGCACTTCTAGACACTTTTACTCCTGTAGCATCAACTGGGTGAGTGTAGCCATCGACTACAAGATCCCAAAGATCTACATCGTAACCAAGAAAGAAACTTTCAATTCTATCTTTCCAGTAGTCAAACTTTTCACCATCAAAGACTGGTGGTTTGGCACTGTAATTATCTTTCTCTTCTTGAATAGGATTAGCATTAGCTGCAGCCATGAAATCTCACACAAATACTAGATTGGTATTGACACGGTTAAGTGTTGATAAAACTTTTATCACAATCAGAACCAGAGCTCTGATGTCAATTAAAGGTGTGAGAAAACACGAGAAAGGGGAGTTTGAATTGGGTTTTCAAAAATGAAAGCTTTTTGTGAAACTCAAACAAAGATCACAAAGAAACTAACAAGAGAGAAAGACACACGATATATCTTGGTTCACTTGCTAATCCAGTCCACCTGCCAAGGTGATTTCGCCTTATATACAAGTGTCATACCCAAAATTTTGATCACCAAGATTTCCCATCATTGTGCAAATCATCATCACAATATGGATGTACTTTCATGCCTCATCAATCTCCTCAGAGATGTTTGAGCATTCACCACAATCAAGAATTAGGGTTTCAAACCCTCTTAGAGCCTTAGACAAAGGATCAATCAAGGAATGACATGATCTTCAACTTGTATAAGCCTCTCAAACACCCACAATGTATCAAGAGGACTCTCACATCAAGAATCAAGCACAAAGTTGCAGCATTTCAAGTGGATCCAGCCTCAAGATCGCCAGTGTCACCAAATTAGGGTTTTGGTCGACTAAGGCTTCCAGATGAAAATTTTCCTCTGGGTATGAGCCAATGCTTCACAATATAACTTAAGATACTCCAAGGTACCTCATAAACCCAATCATCAAGTCAATTTAGCCTCAGGGGATGCATTCAGCAAAAATTAGGAATTAGGGTTTCTTGACCTAATTCACCCCTAAGTTGACTTCTGGGACCAAACATGAGCCAAGACCTCAAGACATGATTTGAGGGTCTCTAACACACTACATTGATCCATTTGAAACAATGGATTGATCCAAGAAGCTTGATCCACAAGTTTCAATTTCATCTGGACCACAATTAGGGTTTTGAGGAAAAAGTCAACTGTACCTTTGACTTTTGACTCAGACATGCTCCCAAAGCTTGGGACATGATTCAATACACCCCATAACACCTATGGAACATATCCATCAAGTTTGATTTAGGTCAAGGACTTGATTTCATAGAGGATCGCACAGTTTGGAATTCATCTGGTAAAAAGTCAACTGTACATAAAAGTCAAAGTTTGACTTTTTGAGATTTTTCATAATTATGGTTCCTTAACCCTAAAATGATGTTAATGTGTGATAGGAATCATCATTCATCAAGAAAAATCAAAGAAAGTGGGATAACTTGTAAAAGGGATAACCATAAAAACTTAGAATTTTTCTAAGTTATGAAATAAATTGGCTAGGGTGCCAACTTCCAAGGATCATAACTTGAGATCCAAGCAACCATTTTGGCTGGTCCAAAGATGGATTTGTAGCTCTCATGGCATACTTCAAAAGTGTCAAATACACCTCATTCCAATTCTCCATAGATTTTAGTTATGGAGTGATCAAAATGGCTGAAAACATGAAATATCACTTTTTCCAACACTTAGTGAAATTTTCACTAAGTCAAAATCTGTCTTGCTTTTTTTCAAAATGTGGGGGCATTTTTCACTTGGATCCAAAAAGTGTCAAGACAAACTATGTTCACACGTGTGTTGTGTCACATAAGGGCTTTCCAAAATGTCCAAGAACTCCATCAAACTCCACCTGAGCTTGGATTTATGACAGCTGCAACATGCCTTGCTACAAACTGTCTTGGCAAGGCAGATTGGTGCATAAAGGCACGATTTGCTCAAATTGTGCAATTCCAAGCATTCTTATCCATCTGCACACCTCAAGGGGGAACAACCAAGGTACAAGCACTGATCCATCAGCCTCCCAAGTCCAAGATTCCCAAAGTAGCATGACAAACCCTAAAAAGCCTAAAAGAGGCCAAGACTCCAAATTTGTTTCCAAGCATTCAATGGATGCACCAAGGCGGCATGAACTGAGCCATTTCCAACTAAATGAGTCAAGGATAAGCTCTGAACCAAAGAACCATAGGCCTGTGTTCTAACCTCTAGTCAATGGCTAGAGGAGACTTAAGATTCCAAAGTGATGCAATTGGACAATGAGCATCTGCAGTTGCCATTCACTATTGCTTGCAAAACAAACTTGCTCTACTATAAATAGAGCTCATTTGTGCTCAGTTTGAGTACACCAAAGCACTACAACACTTGCTTTCCTCAAAATCTCTTTCTCTAGGCAAAAATACCTTCTTTTGCAAGGTAACTCTGAGTTTTTGAGTTAGAGAGTGTTTCCATCACAGCTCATGATCCAAACACATCCAATATGTCATATCTAAGCTGTCCAAACTCTCATAAGTGACCTGTAACACCAAAATCACAAAGTCCCCTCTCAAAACCTCAAAATTTGTCTTTTTTGCATTTTTCAAGCCATGTCTTGATTCAGTCACTTTAAAAACTAGATAAGACCTCAAACACACTCCAAATATCATCCTTGAACTATCCCAAATGGTTCCCCACATCTGGAACACCATTTGAGAGAGTTGCCATATTGGTCACTTTTGCCCCTTTTGCAAGAAAGAGCTCAAACTTGTTCCTGAGGATTCCAGTTGATTCCAACCATTCTAAAAGCTTATAAGCTATCATTTGAGGGTGTCTAAAGCATCAAATTGTTTCTGGAATAAAGCACTTGACAGATTACCCAAAAAACTCCTAAAGAGGTAAGCATCACAACTTGAACTCTTTGAAATATGCATTGCTTTGAAGTCCACTGATCATGCATATCTCATACATGTTATATATGTTGTGTTTGAACCAATTTGTCATGTAATTCATGCCTGTAACAAGAGATAGCATAGAAAATGCAAATCATGGCCTATTTCAAAACCACTATCAGGTTTTTCAATAGGAGCCTCATCTGAAAAAACCACCACCACCATTGGATCCCTTGTGAAATTCTAGGCAGGATAGACCTAAATTTTGTCCCAATCCATGGAGAAATGAGAAAGTTACAAGCTTCACGTTTTTGGCCAAAACCTTGCCTTGCCTTGCCTTGGCCAGGCCAAAGACAAGGCATGCCTCATGTATTTATGGGTTGGTTTTGATACACGGATGTATCACAACCCCAGTGGTAGAGGGCGCGCGCTGCACCCATGAGGTCTGGGGTTCGAATCCCCCTCGCCCCATATCCTCTTTTTATCATTTTTTCCACTTTTCATTATTTTTTTCATGTTATTTTTTAAATGATTTGGAAAATTAATAACTCTCTCAATTTTAATTATTTTTTATTGGTTCTTTTTGGAAAAAAAAACTCAAAAATGTTGAAATATTGTATTTCACAAAAAAAATCAGATTTATATTAATTGTTTAATATAGTTGATATTTTTGTAAATAAATTCATTTTTATTATTTTTTACCTTTTAAAAAATGAATATTCACCTTGAAAAATCAAGACCAAATGTGTTTTAATTCATCTTGTGGTTAAATATCATTTTTCAAACCTTAACCAAAAATCACAAGTTGTTTATTCAAACTTATTTGGTATCTTTATCATTTTAATTAATTTTCTTTGAATAATTACTTTAAAAAATGATGAAATTAGGGTTTTGTTGATTCTCACCCTAGCAAACTTTTACAAAACACTCATGGGCCTCTTGATAGAGTGTAAGTCCCACCTCTTTGTAAATAATAATCATTTTTGGGCCTCAGTGTATTGTATAAGTCCCGATATAGTCAGAAATTTTGATGTGATCGTCGTTTTCAAACTATTTTCAACTGGGCTTCTCCTTGAGCTATAAGACTCATCTTTATTCATTTTCAAACTCTTTGGACCTCTGATAGAGTGTTATACCCAATTCCCTTTTTAAATACCAAATATTTTGGGCCTCAGTCATTGTATAAGTCCCAACACCTTTTCAGGAAACCTCGGCGCGATCGCCAATTCAGAAATAATCAATGGGCCTTCTCCTTGAGTTGTAAGCCGCATTATTTTTCTTAAAAACACTTTTGGGCCTCTTAAGAGAGTGTGAGACCCATCCCTTTGTACAGAAAACCTTTTTCGGGCCTCAGTCACTTGTATAAGTCCCTGTACAAATTCAAAACAACGGTGCAGTTACTGTTAAAACTTTGGGCCTTTCTCTGAGCTGTAAGCCCCGATGTCTGTTCAAAATACTTTCTCCTTTGGTTTTGAATCCAAATGTATAGTTTCTATCAAAACTTTCTTTAATTTCTTTGAACAACTAACAAAACAGCATGGAAGCTCTACAACGGGTAAGTGCTTATCCGCTTTCTTTTATCTGCTTTCATATATATAACTGTATTGTGGGAAGTTGTGCATGGTTAGTCTTCTTTCATACCTTCTATATACTCATCATATATCAACTGTGTATATACTAGTATAGTTATTTAGAGTTTTCCCCGGCAACTAGGTCTAGAACTAGGTAAAGCCTTGTTGGTCACTCTTAAATACAAACAAAACTAGATCCCCATAGGATTCCAGATACAGTCTTTCCTTCTCTTGGGGTTAAACAATATAGAACAAAGAGAAAGGCAGTATTCTCGGTGAACCTTTTCTCAGACAGTCACCCCTAGAAATTGTCAAAGAAATTCTACTCCCCAGAGTTGATCTATTCCCCGTGAATAGTATCTTTTGAGTTTCTTCCAAACCCTTGAACTTTCCTGGAATGATCTCTTCTTTGTGAATTGCATTTATTGAACTTCTCTTGGTTTGGGGACCCACATGCTTCCTAAAAGCATCCCCGCCTCCTCTTGGGCTTTGTACAAGGACCCTCAGGCTTCTTAGAAGTTCTCATGCCTTCTCTTGGGCTTAATACAAGGACCCCGAAGACCTCTAAAAGGTATAAGATAGAACTTAGTCATCCTTTGCTAGAGCAGTCGTTCCAGTGTCAAAACTCCGGTCATTTTAGGGTTGATTCTCATCCCTTAATGCTCGTGCCTCCTCTTGGGCATTGCACAAAAGATAAAACTCTTCCACACCAGTAGACTTGGACAGTCTATACCCCCTCTTGAGTCTCAAAGACATTCTTAAGCACTGTAGAAACCCTGGTCATTTTGGAAAAATATCCGGTAGAGTTTACACCCAATCCTTATCCCAAAATTTCCCAACCAGGGTCAGCTTGTCCCAAATCAGAACCTCAAGGCATCTGATACCTCAACTCTTCTGCAGTCCTCAGCAAGAGTTGACTCCCCACTTGGACCTGCCTAGGGATCTCAATAACCCTCAGTAGTAAGACAACCTCCTCTTGGACTTTGTATAATGATTCTCCCTAGCGGAGCTAACCTCTTCAAACTCTCTTGTTGAGTCTCTCACTTTTCAAGGCTCTCTTGTTGAGTCAATCTCCTTTTCGCCTCAATCTCGGGCTTTGTACGAGACATCAAATCACTCTCTTATTGAGTATAAAAGACTCTTTTGTTGAGTCAATCACCTTTTCAGACTCTATTGTTGAGTCAACCTTTTTTAGCCTCAGTCTTGGGCTTCGTACAAGACAGATAAAAATACTCTCTTGTTGAGTCAGTCTTTATCCAAAACTTGGTATAAAGATTCCCCCTAGTAGGAGCTAGCCTCCTCTCAAGTTCTCCAACTTGTTTAGCCATAATCCTGAGCTTTGTACAGGATAGATAAAATTACTCTCTTGTTGAGTCAAACCCTTTTAACCTCCATCTTGGGCTTTGTACAAGACACTCTCTTATTGAGTCAAACTTATTTCAGCCTCCATCTTGGGCTTTGTACAAGATACATACAAATTCTCCCCAACGGAGCCAAAATCCCTTTTAGCCTCAACCTTGGGCTTTGTACAAGACAGAAAGAACATTTTCCCTGGAAAAATCAAGCTTTTGGCCTCCTCTTAGGATTTGTATAAAGAAATCCCCGGTTGAGTCAATCAACCTTTTAGCATCAAACTTGCTCTTTGATTAAGGCATGCGAACATCAACAGTTCCTCTTTAGAGATGACAAATTCTCTCTCATCCAAAACCATTTAGCTTCATATCTTGGGCTTTGAACAAGATACAAATCACTTTTAGCTTCAATCTTGGGCTTTGAACAAGACACCAAAACATCTTCTTCCTCCCTTAGAATAGGATAGAACTACGATCGCTCTGATTTCCCTGTTTCGTTTAAACGGGAATACGTAGGCATAAGATTGCAAAGTCTTAGCGAGCATACCAATCAAAAACCTTAGGTCCAGTACCTTCATACATCAATAAAAAAAACATCAGATCTAGTACCTTACCAAAAGCCTCATGAACCGTCAAGACACTCTATTCTTAAGCAAAATAACCTAAGACAGACCCCCATATTTTGATAGCATCTGTAAACCAACAGTCATCGGTTTAAACTCAGTATGCAAGCAGAGTTAATTGGAGACATCTATTTCCATTCCTTAATCAGCTTCACAGGATCAAAAATGAATCGAACTGTAGTACCAAAGCGATAGTGATTCGAAACCACAAAAACCGCGCTACAAAAAGATGGTGACCACAGTGGGAGGCACTCTCTCTTACAGTCTTAGGTAGAAAGCCTTAAGTTCACAAAGTACCACAGAAATGGCGACTCTGCTGGGGAGTCATTATCTGTATAGGATCATAAGACTAGAGGTCTAGGATGTTAAGACAAATATATATATACTATTTTTCCTAATTGATATCTGTGTTTACTTTTCTGCTAATGGGAATGCGTGTGATGCCGCATGTGGAAAGATTGAGTATAAACCTAAGATAAGTGATGGCACTAGACGAGTAATCTTACATGGAGTGACTCCCAAATAAGAGACCTCGGTCGACCATCGAATCAGTGGAGATGCCCTTTGCGGATTCAATGCCTATACGACTTTGGTTGTTGAACGCAGATTGTTCGATTGGGTTATCTGAGAAGCTGATGATTTTAGTAGACTGAAACCATGTTACTATTTAGAAGTGCGGAAGCTATCGGAAATAGTTGTCACACGATACTACCCTCATTTGAGATTTCTCTCTAAGATACTGCAGCTCGCCCGGGTGAACCATCCTACTGTTGTTATCCCAAGAGGAATCAATGATTTTGAGAGACAGGTACAAAAATCACCAGTATAAACCTTTGGGGATGGGTAGAGTCTTGACTTTATGACACCGACCCTTTGACCCCATGTTTTTTCTATGCTTTTGTGTGTTGCATTCATGCATTCATTTCATTAAAAAACATTAAACAAAGAAAAATCTTCTCTTCTAGACTCTCTTTTTCAAATTAAACTAAGACTATGATTACGAATGTCAGAGAAAGAGATTGCATTATGGATTTCGGTAGGAGGAAGGCTCACAAGCACACCTTCAAGGTTCCAAAATTAGAGGATTTGAGAGGGTTGGCAAGGATGATCACCAACCCTGATGATTTCAGAGCTTAGTACGGAGGACTGCTATCTCTATTAAGGGTCCATGTAATTGAAGGAATCCTGGCTACGCTCATTCAGTTCTACGATCTGGTCTATCACTGTTTCACATTCCCAGATTATCAGCTTGCACCAACACTGGAGGAGTACTCTCACCTGACTGATTTACACAACACTGACCAAGCTCTCTTTTCTGGACTGGAAGAAATTCCGAAGGATCAAATCATTGCAAGAGCAATCTATTTGGAAGAGTCAGAATTCAGGACTCACATGACCATTAAGGGTGGAATCCAAGGTTTACCCGCCAAGTTCTTGAAAAAGAAGGCCCTGTACTTTGCCAGTATAGGGAACGTGGCTGCTTTCGAGAGCATCTTTGTTTTGCTCACCTACGGGTTATTTTTGTTTCCAAACATTGATAACTTCGTTGATATCAATGCCATTAAGGTTTTTCTAATTGGAAAC
This sequence comes from Lathyrus tuberosus, assembly GCA_022829125.1. Lineage (NCBI taxonomy): Eukaryota > Viridiplantae > Streptophyta > Magnoliopsida > Fabales > Fabaceae > Lathyrus > Lathyrus tuberosus. The sequence continues at coordinate 5,248,907 of JALAZF010000020.1, read as the reverse complement.
CCTGTACCAACCTTGCTCGCAGATGCTTATCATTCTGTACACTTACGGAATTTGTACAGCAGAGGAATGATCACATGTTGTGTACCCCTGCTGTACAAATGGTTCATTTCCCACTTACCCAAGTATGCTGCATTTTGGGATCCTAAGAATACTTTACGTTGGTCGCAGAGAATCATGTCTCTTACTAACTCTGACATCGACTGGTACAATCGAATCTATGACGGGATCAGAATCATTGACCGTTGTGGAAACTTCCCTAATGTACCCCTCATAGGAATTAAATGAGGAATCAATTATCATCCCGTTTTAGTTTGTCGTCAATTTGGATACCCGATGAGACATGTCCCGCGTAATGTTCATCTGGAAGGTCTTTTTTTCAAGGAAGGAGAAAATGACAGGGCACTAAAGATGGAAATAGTGCATGCCTGGAAACACGTTCATAGAAAAGGACGAGAGTCTCTAGGAAAACCGGACTGTGTCTCTGTGGAACCTTGTCTCCATTGGGTACAAACTAGAGCTCTCAAGCTGAGGATGCCTTACCCTTGTCAGGAAGTTCTTCCGTTAAGGGACCCTGTCCTTTATTTTATGCCTGATACGGACAAAATTCAGGTTACTCTCAACAAAGTTCAACAGGAGAGGAAGTCTTGGAAGAACAAGTATTGTATTCTCAATATGGAGTGTAAGAAAATACAATAACTGTTAAAAGAAAAGGAAGCTCTGATTGAGATTTTAGAGCAACATGCTGTAGAAAACCAAGATGACCAAAGGAATTTGCTCGCTCCTTTCACTTGGCAAAGGAATGACAACCCGACAACGGCTCAAGAGCCCAGGTCAAAGAAGAGGAAAGTACCAGAACCAGCACCTGAGCTCTCTTCAGAGAGGACTCAGGATCCATTAGCTTAGACATTTCCTTTTATAGCACTATGTAAATTACTGTATTTCTATTTCCGCAATCTTTGAATTCAATAAAACGGGGTTTCCCCACTGTTTGATATTTTCAATCCAATTGTCGAAGTTTATTTTGATTAAAAAAAACTTTAATAATCATTGCATATCATTCATCATTCTCACTTAAACGCATTCTTCTTACCTACGAATCTCACATTTGTGTCTCGATTCAGAGATCTTGGCGCTGCCTTTGTTCAACAATATAAGTATAACCTGGACATGGCACCGGACAGAGATCAACGTAGTGCCAGGTCATAGAAGGATAATGAAACCTTTAAGGAATATGCTCAGAGATGGCGTGAAATTTCCGCTCAGATTTGTCCACCTCTTGAGGAAAAAGAGATGACAAAAATCTTCTTGAAAACCTTGAGCTCATTTTACTACGATAGAATGATCGCCAGTGCGCCCAGCGACCTTACTGAAATGGTCGGCATGGGAGTTCGTCTGGAGGAAGCAGCCCGAGAAGGACTTTTAGTAAAAGACGCTGGATCATCAAGAAGTACCAAAAAATACAGTAGTGCTTTCCCTAAGAAAAAAGAGCAGGATATTAGGAATATCTCTCTCGGAAATCAAAGGCGACGGTACCAACCAGTAGCAGCTGTAACTCCTGCTATCAACCCTGCGCCTGTTCCTACGTATCAACCTCAGGTTGCTCAAAGCCAATAGAATCAACAACAATATCAGCAAAGGATACAACAGCCTCTTCAGCAGGCTCGTCCTCAGTACAACAACAACCGTACAATGCAACCACCAGGATTCGACCCTATACCGATGTTGTACGCAGAACTATTTCCACTACTACTGGTCAAGGGGCACATCCAAACCAGGTCCCCTCTTACAATACCGGAGAATTCGCCTTTTTGGTTCAAAACGGATCAGACTTGCCCTTACCATCAAGGAGGACCGGGGCATAACATAGAAAATGATCTCAGCTTCAAATCTGATGTACAGAAGCTTGTTAGGAGCGGGGTCTTATCCTTCAAGGATACGAATCCAAATGTTCAGACAAACCCGCTACCTCAACACGAGAAAGCTGCAGTAAATTTGATAGAGGGAGAATCTAACCACAACTATCAAATTCATGACGTACTCTTATTGAGGGCCAACCTGGTCAAGATGCATCCCAGACAGAGCGGATATGGGCATGTACCATCTCATAACTATCACCAGTGAGATATCTGCTCTAAGAATAATCAAGGATGTTCTGTTGTGCAATCAGCTCTACAGGAATAGTTGGGTCTCTGATGGATCCAAGATCACCGAATTCGTGAGGTCAACATGACTTATTCAAATTCCAACATCATTCAGAATCACAACATTCTGGCAATGAATGTCAACTTTGTGGCGATGCACTCATGGCAAAGCCAACATCATGATCTGCCACGGCACGATTATGATTCCTGTCTGATTTGCTCGGTAAACAAACAGGGATGCTCTTTTGGACAAGAGGCCCTCCAGCGTCAGATGGACCTGGGATGGATTCGGGATTACCATGATAGAAGTCCTTATCAAGTGAATATGATTCAAATTTTTGATATTCGCTTAATGAATACTAGCTTGGTGGAGTTACACGCTACACAAGTCCAGCTCGGTTTTCTGACTTCGCATAATTATCAGAACTGTACAATATGTCATGAGAGTGACCAAGGATGTGCTCTCGCTCAAAGAACTTTGCAACACTTGTTAAACCATTGGTGGCTTCCGATCTATATGGATGAAGACACACAACAAGTCAGCATGACTAATGGTAACCCTACTAGGCATCAAAGTCAGGACGTTCGATCAATGGAAATAGATTTAGTGAGGTTACACTGCATACAAAGCGGATGTGGCCAGGTACCACCACACAACTATGAACGCTGTAGAGTTTGCTCGGAAGATAATCGAGGATGTTATCTCGTACGAGCAGCTCTTCAAGGTCAGTTGGACCACGAAGAGATTCAATCATATCCAAGTTCTGGATCAATTAACTTGATGCCAGACTATTTCACTGATCAAATCAAGGACTTTGTCGTAATCTCTGATCATAAGAGGACCAAAGATGTTTGTGCCATCATCCCTTTACTTGACGAATCGAAAGTTCTCAGCCAGGAACTGATTGAAATTACTTACGATGGTCAGAAGAATCAGAAGACTCCTGTAGTTATCTATCTACCGGGACCATTAACGTATGAATTAACTAAGGCTATCCCTTACAAATACGGTTCAACAACAATTGAGAATGGAAAGGAAATTCCATTACCCTCCATCGTGAATATTACAGACATCAGTCGAGTAACACGGAGCGGTCGAATCTTCAACTGAGGAGTTGGAGAACCCAGCAAAGAAAAGGAACTTCAAATGGAAATTCCTGATCAACCAGTAAGTCAATCCTTTGATCCCGACCTTTCAAAGAACAACGATGATGCATTAGCCAGCGTACTGGTAGACACCGGATCAGCTCTAAATGTGATGCCGAAGTCTACATTTATGCGATTATCATATCGAGGATCTCCGATGAGAGCCAGTGAGGTCACCGTCAAAGCATTTGACGGATCCCGTAAAACAGTTATCGGCGAAGTCGATCTTCCCATAACTATCGGTCCTCACACTTTCCAAGTCACTTTCCAGGTCATGGACATCCGGGCAACATACAGTTGTTTGTTGGAAGACCTTGGATACATGAAACTAGGGCAGTCACTTCGACACTTCACCAGAAGCAGAAGTTTGTCAAGAATGACCAACTCATCACAGTCTGTGGAGAGCAAGCCTTGACCGTGAGTAACTTATCATCATCCATTTGTGTAAAACCAGAGGAGGTTATCGGAACCCAGCTCCAAGCACTTTCGGTGAGCAATAACAACCAATCAGGAAGAGGAATGTCGATTTCCTTGTACAAAGATGCTCTCGAAGTGATCAAAAGTAACAATGTAAAAGGATGGGGATAACTTGTCATTCCTACTGACAACAAGACAAAGAAAGGTCTTGGTTTTTCCTCAACCTGCACTCAGACTGCTACTAACGATGAAAGTCTTCATCCCATTCAAGACCTCTTCCACAGTGGAGGTTTCCTTTACCCAGTGTCTCAAGAAGTGTATACTATCAACGAGGGAGATTCCTCTGATACAGAGGAAAAATGGAAGTCCTATCTTAACAAGGATGGTTATATGTCTCAGGACGAAATGCTTACACCATTTTGTTTTCCAGCACAGAGTCTGAGATTTATACGAGGTCAGATGTCAAAATGATATACGGAGATTGTGATCCAGAAGGATGTCGTGCTCCACCCAACTCATTAGAGGAGGACACTCTGATGAAAGACAACTTTGACCACGACTATTATGGCCCAATGGATTGCCTGCCTATCTGGCAGCCGTACCCAGGAGACTCAGGACAAAAGAGTCATCCGAACGATGCATATCAGCTAAGCATCATTGAAAAGAATACATGCATCCCCACCATGTCATGGGATCAACACTCAGGGCATTCAGAAAACATCCAGCACGACGATGAATTTGCAAAGCTTGCCAGACTAGAGTTCATCAACTATGCCTTTCCTGAGGTCAACGTCATTGAAAGAGATGACTTCTCCAGTTCCAAAGAGGTGTGGGATAGCTTAGGACAACCGAGTGGTAAATACGACTTTATGGTCAAGTACACCACTCCCGAAAGCTCTCGTATCAGGCTCAAAGACATCCAGCCAACTGGATGGGGAGATATACCTGAGAGTACAAATACTGTGCAAAATACAACAGAAGAGTTCGTCTACGACAACTCTGCCTGGGAGACAGATTCCAATAATCCTGCTCCGCCAAAAATCAGCGTCATTTCTGAGGACAAATCAAGAAAGAAGGTGCCATACTTTGGGATTCATCGAGGAGTTCACCGCCAATGGGTTGCAGTCAACTTTCCAAAAGTCGTTCATAAGTCTGAGTAATTGTCGTCTTTATCTTAACCTTTCACCCTGCCCAGGTGAACGAATGTTTTGATAGGGCTCACTTTCTGTAAATATACCTCTTCGCTTCGCCCAAAGCGACTGAGTTTTGTATTATAGGGCTGTAGTTTCAAGAATCGACAAGATCATAAATAAAATAAATGTCGTTCTGTAATTTCTGCATTTATTGCTGTTTTCTCTTTCCATTTTTTCAGAAAATGGTAACCCTAAAAAACAACTCAAATGATAAAAATAAGCAGTTATCAGAAAATACACTACACACACTCTTGCATTCTCTCTATCTCTTCTAAAAACAATCATCACGTCATGCAGATTGCTTGTTTTAAACCTCATCGAAACATACGATCCAATGCCTTCTCCCTACTTTGAATTCCCGGTATTTGAAGTTGAAGAAGAAGATGACAAAAAAATTCCAGAAGAGGTCTCCCGATTACTCAGACCAGAGGAAAGATCCATTAAACCTCACAAAGAGCCATTGGAAACAGTCAACTTGGGTTCAGGGGAAGAAAGAAAAGAAGTCAAGATTGGGGCACTGCTCAGTCCAACTGTCAAAGAAAGTTTGACAAAGCTTCTCAAAGAGTTTCCCGATGTATTCGCTTGGTCCTATCAGGATATGCCAGGGTTGAATACCAGCATCGAGGAACATCATTGTCATACCCCAAATTTTGACCACTAAGATTCCCCATCATTGTGCAAATCATCATCACAATATGGATGGACCATCATACCTCATTAGTCTCCCCAAAGATGGGTGAGCATCCACGACAATCAAATTTGGGGTTTCAAGCCCTCTCAGAGCTCTTAGACAAAGGATCAATCAAGGAATGTGTAGCGAGCGATTTTGGACGCGGTTCTTAAGCGCTGGTCGCTCTCTGCGGTTTGAGCTTAAAACTACAGGTCGATTCATTTTTTATCCTATTGTGAGCTGAATAAGGAAGGGAAATAGATGTCTCCAATTAACCCTGCTTGCATACTGAGTTTAAACAGCGGTCTGTTAGGTTACGGATGCTATCAATGTGGGGGGGCCTTTGTACTGGTTATTCGTATTTCGCCAATACAGGTTTCTTTCTTTCTAGGGCTTGGTCAAAAGGTTTCTGGTGGGGAATAAGGATTAGGATGTTAGGACTGGTGCTTTTGAAATACTGTTTTTGATTGACGAAGATATGGGATTTGGGTTTTTTGTTGATTGCGCTCGCTAAGATCTTTTCTTTCGATCTTATGCCTACGTATTCCCGTTTACCGAAACAGGGAAATCAGAGCATTCGTAGTTCCTCCTATTCTATGGGAGGAATGAGGTGTTTTGGTGTCTTGTTCAAAGCCCAAGACATGAAGCGAAAGGTGATTTGTATCTTGTTCAAAGCCCAAGATGTGAAGCTAAAAGGTCTATTTGTGTCTTGTTCAAAGCCCAAGACGTGAAGCTGAAAGACCTCGGCTTTAGAGAGAATTTGTCATCTCTAAAGAGGGGAGAAGGAGAATTACTTTAACTGGGATACGCGGATCCGAGCAATGCCATTATTTCCGAAGAAAGGGTTTTAACCTGAAGGAGAAGACTTTAACTCAGTGTAGAGTAATGCCATCTTTCCTTAGGAATTTGTCATGCTAAAAGAGGGACAGTGGCATGGATGTAGATGATCCAGAGGCTTGCCGCTTACAGCGATTAGATGAAAGGAAAGGAGTTGTTGATGTTTGTGTACTGCGAACGAGGCACAGCTTTGATGCTAAAAGGTTGATTGGATCAACCAGTGGTTTTCTTATACAAAGCCTAAGAGGAGGCTAATTTCTGCTAGGAAAATCATTATACAAAGCCTAAGAGGAGGCTATTTTATGTCTCGTACAAAGCCCGAGAGAGAGGCTAAAGGTTTTTGACCCAGTGGGGCATATCGTTATACAAAGCCTAAGAGGAGGCTAGCAAAGAGTTGACTCAGTTGGAGAATCTTTTATACTCAGTAAGAGAGTGTTTTTGTATCTCGTACAAAGCCCGAGAGAGAGGCGAAAGGGTTGTTTTGACTCCACTGGGGAGAATTTTGGTATCTCGTACGAAGCCCGAGATGGAGGCTATTGTAACTGTTTCAGTTGAGTGACAGATCCAATATACTGATTTAAAAGAGAAAATCAGTTCTTATATGAGCAACAATGTACTCAGGGATTTGATTTGAGGATCAGGGATATTTCCTTCTCTTTGAGGAAACGGGAAATCCAAAGGGTATTGAGACTGTCCGAGTCTGCGGGTTTCCTTCCTATTTAACGAAGGGTGCTTGAGAATGTCTTTGAGACTCAAGGAAGTTAGACTGTCCGTGTCTAGAGTTTTTTTCTTTTGTACTATGCTTCGAGAAACAGTAGTAGACTCTATGAAAGGACTGTTCTATGAGGATGACTAGGTTCTGTTCCTATACCTCTAGGAGGTCGTCGGGACAATTTGTACGAAGCCCAAGAGGAGGTTGGAAACTTTTAAGAAGCCGACGGGTCCTTGTACGAAGCCCAAGAGGAGGCTATCATTCCCGGAGGAAGAGATCATTATACGAAGCCTAAGAGGAGGCTGTGAATACTTCTAAGAAGCCGTAGGGTCCTTGAATAATGCCCAAGAGGAGGCCGATGCTTTTAAGAAGCCCGTGGGTCTTATCATCTCCTTTCCATTAGGAGAGATAACTCTTTTAAAGATAAAACCACTGGTAAACGTGCGAGGTTTACTATCCAGCGACTTTTAGCTTTTAAAGAGGGTTCCTTAGTTAAGGTCCAAGATTATGACCGTAGTGGGTACCCAAACCCCGAGACATTTAAGGCAAGCTATCCACAAGGAATAGATCAAGTCAGGAAAGTTCGAGAATTGGGAAGAAACTCAAAGATGCCATTCACGGAGAATACATTCATCTTGGGGAGTAGAGCTTCTTGACGATTCCTAAGGAGGACAGCCGAAGAGAAGACTGTATCTGGTGCTCCTATTGGGGATCTAGGCGTCTATTTCTACGAATAAGTGAAACGGCGTCACCTAGTTCTAGACGTAGTTGCCGGGGAAACTCAAAATATCTATACTATTATTACACAGTAGATATGAGTTTATGAAAGGAGACTTACAGTGAGCAGCCCCACAATACAGTTTATAATATGAAAGCAGTAAATGAAAGTGATAACCACTTACTCGGTTGTAGTGCTTCCATGCTGTTTGGTTAGTTGTTCAATAAAGAAAGATTGAAAACAACAGTATATTCAAAATCAAAGGAGAAAGTGCTTTGAAAAAGAAAGATCTGGGGCTTACAGCTCAAGGAGAGGCCCAGGGTTTTATCAGTGAGCGCACTGTTTGAATTTGTACAGAGGGACTTATACAAGTGACTGGGGCCCAAAATGGTTTTCTGTACAAAGGGATGGGTCTTACACTCTCTCAAGAGGCCCAAAAAGGTTTAAAGAAAAGATAAATAGGTCTTACTACTCGAGGGTAGGCCCAGATGGTTTTTATTTTTAAACGGGCGACGATCGCGCCGTTTACTTGTACAGAGGGACTTATACAATGAGTGAGGCCCAAAAAGTTTTTGTACAAGGGGGGATGGGTCTTACACTCTCTCAAGAGGCCCAAAGAGTTTTGAGAAAAATAAATGGGTCTTACTACTCGAGGGTAGGCCCAGATGATTTTTGAAAAGGCGACGATCACGCCGTTTGTTTTTTGACGGTATCGGGATTTATACAATAAGTGAGGCCCAAAGTTTTTTGGTCAAAAAAAGGATTGGGTCTTACACTCTAATAGAGGCCCAAAGTGTTTTGAAAATGATTTATGAGGGTTGAATTAATCCAAAAACCCTAATTTGTTTTCAAAATGTATTTAATTGAATAAAAATTCAATTAAAATGATCAAAAATTATTTAACACATGGAAAACAAATTGTGATCTTGGATTAATGCTTCAAAAATTAAGTATTGACCTACAAAATAATTAGAAAGCATTAAAAGTTGCAAAATCAATGTAGAAAAAATATTTAAAATGCCAAAAACAATTAAAATATTAATTCTTTGCAAAAATATCAATTATATGAAATAAATAATATTTTTGGGATTTTTTGACAAAATAAAATATTTTAACATTTTTGTGAATTATTAAAAAAAGAATCAATTCAAAATCATTAAAACTCAGAGAGAAATTAATTTTTGAATCAATTAAACAAAATCACAAAATTCAAATATTTGAATTTATGAAAAATGGCGCCAAGAACAGCTGAAGAACACGCACGTGTTCTTGGTTTCTCAGATTTGCGTTTTCTATCCAATCTCCATGAATACGTAATCATATCATGCAATCCACATATCATTATGCTCGTCTCAACCTCACGATCATGTCTATGTACTTTAATTTCATTTAAATTAAACATACAACAAGAAATCACGAAGAAACCTCAAGAACCCTAATTTCTGCATGAAGGCTAGGATTTTTGATACACGATTCAAACAATGCAATTAATTGAGGGAAAACATTCCATGCATGATTATGAACATATGGCCAAATTATTGTGCGAGGAAATATGCATAGATTGAGAGATGACCAAGTATGTGCTTACCTCCAAGTCGTGACAGCAAGAGCAGATGTGATTTTGAGCTGGAGGTGTTACAGATGAGTTGTGATGATCTGGACAGCTTCCCTACGCCCTATGGATTGTGTTTGGATGGTTGGACTGAATTGAAATGGACTGGATCAGTTTATGGCATCTCAGCTGCAACTTCACTTCAAACTTGTGTGGATGGCAAGTGATTTGAGATTTTGATGTTCCAGAAGTTATGTGAGTGTTTGATCAGCTCATATTTGATGTATGTGAGGTGTGTGAGTGATTGGTTTGTGCAGAATTGCTCTCAAACTCAAAACCCGATAGCTACCTTGCTAAGAAAGGCATTTTTGCCAAGAGAAAGAGATTTTGAGGAAAGCATCTGTTAGATGGCTTTGGTGTACTCAAACTGACCACAATTGAGCTCTATTTATAGTAGAGCAAGTTTGTTTTGCAAGGAATAGTGCATGGCAGCTGGTAAGTAGGTTTGGCCAATGTTGTCCAATGAGAATCCAAGTCTCCTCTAGCCATTGACTAGAGGTTATGGCACAGAGCTATGGTCCCCTTGGTCTTGGATAAGTCTTGACTGATTTCAGATGAGAATGGCTCAGTCCATGCCACCTTGATGGTTCCATTGAATGCCTCATTCCAAATTTGAAGTCTTGTCCCTATTTTGGCAACTCTAGGTTCAACATGTTATTCCTTGTTCCTTGGACCTTGGAGGCTTGGCTCAGTGATTGTCCCCTTTAGATTCAATCCTCTAAGGTGTCCAAGTGGATTGGAGCAATTGAATTTGGCTGATTTTGGCAAATCGAGCCAAAATGCAAATTCTGCCTTGCCTTGACAGATTTCAGCAAGGCAACTTGGCAATGTTGTATCTCATAGTGTAGGTTGAATTTGGCAATGTTCTTGGCCATTTTGGAAAGCTCTTACATGATACAACAACTGTTTGAACAAGTTTGGTTTTGATCTCTTTTGATTCCAAGTGAAAAATCCCCCTACATTTGGCAAAAAGTGAAGGCAAATTCTGACTTAGTGAAAATTTCACTAAGTGTTGGAAAAAGTGACATTTTCACTTTTCAGCCACTTTGATCACTCCATAACTCAAAATCCTTAATGAATTCGAATGACTTGTAGTTGAAGTTTTTGTAGGTGATAATGAGGGCTACAAATCCATCTTTGGATGAGAAAAAATGGCCTTGTGGTTTAGGAGTTATGGTCCTCCAAAGTTGGTACCTTTGCCACTTTATTTTTAACTTAGAAAAATTTCTAAGTTTTATGGTTACCCCTTTTACAAGTTATCTCACTTTTCTTGATTTTTCTTGATGAATGATGATTCAAATCATACATTAACATCATTTTAGGGTTAAAAATCCATTTTGGTGAAAAATCTCGAAAAGTCAAAGTTGACTTTTGTGCACAGTTGACTTTTTATCAGATGAATTCCAAACTGTGCAATTCTTCAGGAAATCATGTCCTTGACCTAAATCAAACTTGATGGACATGTTCCATGGGTGTCATAGGGTATATTCAATCATGTATTAGGGTTTGGGAGCATGTCTTGGTCAAAAGTCAAAGTTACAGTTGACTTTTCCCTTAAAACCCTAATTGTGGTGCAGATGAAAATGAGACTTGTTGCTCAAGCTTCTTGGATCAATCCATTATTCCAAATGGATCAATATGGTGTATTAGAGACCCTAAAATCATCTCTTGAGGTCTTGGCTCATGGTTTGTCCCAAAAGTCAACTTAGGGGTGAATTAGGTCAAGAAACCCTAATTCCTGATTTTTGATGAATGCATCCCCTGAGGTAAAATTGACTTGATGCATGGGTTCATGAGGTTCCATGAAGTATATTAGGTCATGTTTTGGATCATTGCCTTGTGCCTAGATGAAAATTTCCATCTGGAGACCCTGGTCGACCAAAACCCTAATTTGGTGACACTGTCGATCTTGAGACTTGATCCACCTAGAAGGGAGCAGCCTTGTGCTTAATCCTTGAAGTGGGAGTCCTTTTTGATCCATTGTGGATGTTTAAGAGATTAGACAAGTTGAAGATCATGTCATTTCTTGATTGATCCTTTGTCTAAGCACTCAGAGAGGGCTTGAAACCCTAATTTTGATTGTATTGGATGCTCACCCATCTTTGGGGAGACTGATGAAGCATGATGGTTCATCCATATTGTGATGATGATTTTCACAATGATGGGAAATCCAAGTGGTCAAAATTTGGGGTATTACAGATGCCCCTATTTAATCTTCTTGGACCCGAAGGTATGAATGACGAAGGGATTCGAGCATTCGGGGTGCAAGAGGATTAAATATCGGAATATCCAAAATTTTGATGGCTATGAATGGTAGGTTACGCATTCATCTTCTTTAGCTAAGCGATGATGCTTAGAAAAGGTAAACTTCCCCTCGATCCTGGTTTCCTACCAAGGAACTGGTCTCAGTCTCTGATTTAAACTTCCCCTCGATCCTGGTTTCCTACCAAGGAACTGGTCTTAGTTTCTGATTTAAACTTCCCCTCGATCCTGGTTTCCTACCAAGGAACTGGTCTTAGTTTCTGATTTAAACTTCCCCTCGATCCTGGTTTCCTACCAAGGAACTGGTCTTAGTTTCTGATTTAAACTTCCCCTCGATCCTGGTTTCCTACCAAGGAACTGGTCTTAGTTTCTGATTTAAACTTCCCCTCGATCCTGGTTTCCTACCAAGAACTGGTCTTAGTTTCTTTTGTCAATAAACTTTCTTGACAAGGGACGCTATTCATAGCGGCTTTCCTCAAACTTCTCGCCGAATTTTCCTGGGGAGATGCCATTTGAGTGGAAAAATTTTTGATGTCAGACTTGCTGGGGAACCCATTCGTCTGAATTGTAGAGGTACACAAACTTCTCTGTTTTGGAGACGCCATTTGTCGATTCTACTGGGGAAAGTGAGTCTCTTGAGAGACTGTTTTCATTTGGGATCTTTCATCATACTTTTCTCGGGATCTTCCCGGAGAAACGCCATATGATGGGGTCCAATTTTGTGGGGCCGATGACCTTTTCATCAGCGGTCCTTTCGGAGCAAAACTGGCATGCTGCCGAATCTCTGATCACGAGGCTTTCTCTGTGGATTTTCCTTAATCCGGGAAAGCAAGGATATCATCTTCAATGGCGAAGAGTGATGTTTATTGAGAGTTTTCTCTGGCTTTTCAGAGGCTCAAGTTATCAAAGTGGTCAAGGACCAACTTCTTTCCAGAATTAAACTGGAAGCGAGGTTGTTCAGACACAGTATTTCCTGACGAGGCAAGAACTGACAACTCGATGGAGAGGACTTCTACCACTAGGGGACAAGACCGACTCAAGTGATAGTGATGCAATATGAAATGTGAATGCAAATAAAAAATGCATGAAGTACGTATGTATATGTTGACAAAACAGACGCGACATACAGACTAATGGATGAACACAATTGGATACTCGGCCATCGCGGGGCGAAGAAGTACCGTTGATTCAAAATAGCAATTCCACCTTGCTTAGGAGAGATAGTCCCGTTGGGAGCTATGTTGATCGGGCTTAGGAGATGAGAACTCGGCCGAGGATGTCAGACGAAACAAGGTCTCTGACACAGTTGATCCCTTCATTCAGGCATACTGGCTTAGAAGGAGTACTTTGATTCTGCACTTTGAAGTTCGCTTACTTCGGGAGAAGCGATCGATGTTCTTCTGATGTTCAACAGTCAAAAGAAATTGCCATCTTTATTTTAAAAGCAGAAAAAGTTTTAACAAGTAAATTCATTTTTGTTTTATTTCAAGAATCGCTGATTAAGTTTAAACAACGTCGTTCTGTAAAGCTAAAACAAGCAAGAATTACAAACAAAAGCACAAGGGCTCAAATTTTATTGATAAGATGGAGATCAGCCAAACGCGTGATTCCAAAGAGTATATACAAAGTTAGAAAACGGTAAATTACAGGGAAAAGGGCTACGTTGAAACATAACGACCACTATCCTTCTACCAACTTTGAATTCGGGGCATCCTGAGCTTCTGTCGAAGATGACCTTTGACTGTAGATTTCCTCTGATAGATGATGTAACTACTGCTGAGGGACTTGCCTCTGTTGAACGTAGTTACTTGCCATTATCCCTAAATTTTGCCTGGATTGTACTATGAGATTTCCAATCCATCGGGATGATTCTTGTTTTTTCATGTCTCTAACTTTTGCCTGGACCGCCCTTTCGGGTTTTCAATCCACCGAGACGTTTTTTTTTTTTTTTAGTTTAGGCAAAGTATTTCTTGACTACATCAACATTCGTGGGGTAGGCAAATTCCTCTCCGTCCATGGTTGCAAGTCTCAAGGCGCCGCCTGAGAAAGCTTTCGTGACCACATGGGGGCCATCATAATTTGGGGTACATTTGCCCCGAGAGTCAGTGAGAAATGATTGTATCTTTTTGAGCACGAGGTCTCCTTTCCTGAAGACACGAGGTCGGACCTTTTTGTCGAATGCCCTCTTCATTCTCTGTTGATACAACTGACCGTGGCATAGTGTCGTGATTCTCTTTTCTTCGATCAGGTTCAGTTCGTCGTGTCGACTTTGACACCACTCAGCTTCGGTGAGCTTAGCTTCCATCAATACCCTGATTGACGGGATCTCTACTTCTATGGGAAGCACTGCCTCCATGCCATATACTAGAGAGAAAGGGGTAGCCCCTGTTGAAGTGCGGACAGATGTACGATAACCATGAAGAGCAAAGGGTAGCACCTCGTGCCAATCTTTATAGGTTACAACCATCTTTTGAACAATCTTCTTGATGTTCTTGTTAGCCGCTTCTACCGCTCCGTTCATCTTGGGTCGGTAGGGAGATGAGTTATGGTGTTCGATCTTGAACTCTGTGCACAACTCCTTCATCATCTTGTTGTTCAAGTTAGATCCATTATCAGTAATGATCTCGCTTGGAACACCATAATGGCAGATGATATTGTTTTTGATAAATCGGACCACCACTTGTCGGGTTACATTGGCGAATGACGCTGCTTCGACCCACTTGGTGAAATAGTCAATGGCTACCAGGATGAACCGATGTCCGTTTGAAGCCTTGGGCTCAATCATACCAATCATATCGATTCCCCATATGGAAAAAGGCCACGGGGAAGAAAGAACTTTGAGATGTGATGGCGGTACATGAATTTTGTCGGAGTATATCTGACACTTGTGACACCTCCTCATGTACTTGTAGCAGTCGGATTCCATGGTCAACCAATAATACCCAGCCCTGAGAATTTTTCTCGCCATTGTGTGTCCGTTGGCATGAGTGCCAAAGGATCCTTCATAAATTTCTTTCATGAGCATGTCTGCTTCTGGTCTGTCGACGCATCGGAGCAAGACCATGTCAAAATTTCTCTTATAAAGAGTGTCACCGCTCAGGAAGAAGCTTCCAGCCAATCTTCTGAGGGTTTTCCTATCTTTTCTGAGTGCCCCAGATGGGTACTCTTGTTTCTGAAGAAAGCATTTGATATCGTGATACCAAGGTCTGTCGTCTATGACTGCTTCAATCGCGAAGATGTAAGCGGGTCGTTCAAGGCGCATTATGTCGATCTTAGGTATGTCATTCCATCGACCTACACTAATCATGGAAGAGAGAGTGGCTAATGCATCAGCTATGTGATTCTCATCACGAGGGATGTGATGAAAGTCGACTCTGTTGAAGAAGGGTAACAACCTTCTTGCATAGTCTTTGTAAGGAATCAATCCTGATTGGTATGTGTTCCAATCTCCTTTTATCTGGTTAATAACCAGAGCTGAGTCGCCGTATACGTCCAAGTTTTTGATCCTTAAATCAATCGCTTCCTCGAGACCCATAATACAAGCTTCGTATTCGGCCTCGTTGTTCGTACATTTGAACGTAAGTCTGGCAGTGAAAGGAATGTGGGAACCCTGAGGGGTAACAATGATTGCCCCAATTCCGTTTCCATAATGATTAACTGCTCCGTCAAAGATGAGTCCCCACTGGGAACCTGGTTCTGGCCCTTCACTGGGTAGCGGTTCATCGCAATCTTTCATCTTTAGATACATGACATCTTTGTCTGGGAAGTCAAACCCGATTGATTCTTGATTGTCAATCGGTTGATGAGCCAAATGATCGGCTAAAATACTTCCTTTAACGGCTTTCTGAGCGTGGTACTCTATGTCATATTCTGATAGTAACATCTGCCAACGGGCAATCCTTCCCGTGAGAGCAGGTTTTTCGAAAACGTACTTGATTGGATCCATTTCGGAGACCAACCAAGTAGTATGACGAATCATGTACTGGCGAAGATGTTTGGCTGCCCAAGCCAAAGTGCAACAAGTTTTCTCAAGCATTGTGTACCGAGTCTCGCAGTCGGTGAATTTCTTGCTTAGATAGTAAATGGCAGACTCTTTCCTTTTAGTTTCGTCTTGTTGGCCAAGTAGACATCCCATTGAGTCCTCTAGGACTGTGAGGTAAATGATTAGTGGTCTTCCTTCCACTGGAGGTGATAGAATCGGAGGATTCAACAGATATTCCTTAATACTGTCGAAGGCAGTTTGGCAGTCTTCTGACCAAACGCAATCCTGGTTCTTTTTCAATAACTTGAAAATCGGCACACAAGTGGCGGTCATAAGGAATATGAATCTGGAGATGTAGTTCAAACGTCCCAGGAATCCTCTAACTTGTTTTTTAGTTTTCGGAGAAGGCATTTCTTGAATGGCCTTGACCTTGTCAGGATCAACCTCAATTCCTTTCTGGCTGACGATGAACCCTAGTAGTTTCCCTGAACGGACATCGAAGGTGCACTTGTTGGGATTCAAGCGGAGCTTGAATTTTCTTAGACGTTCGAACAATTTTGACAGATGTTCAACGTGCTCATCCTCTGTTCTTGATTTTGCAATCAAATCATCGACATATACCTCGATTTCTTTGTGTATCATGTCATGAAACAGAGTAGTCATGGCCCTTTGATAGGTCGCCCCGACATTCTTCAAACCGAACGGCATTACCTTGTAACAAAAGGTACCCCATGGGGTAATGAACGAAGTTTTCTCCATGTCTTTCGGCGCCATTTTGATCTGGTTATTGCCCGAGAATCCATCCATGAAGGAGAATACTTTGAACCTTGTTGTGCTGTCAACCAGCATGTCAATGTGTGGTAAAGGAAAGTCGTCCTTTGGACTTGCCTTGTTTAAATCTCTGTAATCAACACACATTCTGACCCTTCCGTCCTTTTTGGGAACGGGTACGATGTTGGCTAACCATTGAGGATATTCAGATGTAGCGAGGAAACTCGCGTCGATCTGTTTCTGTACCTCCTCTTTGATTTTGATGGCCATGTCCGGGTGAGTGCGTCTCAACCTTTGCTTTACTGGCGGACATTCCGATCTCAACGGTAAGTGATGTTCCACGATGCTGGTATCCAACCCTAGCATATCCTGATAGGACCAAGCGAATACATCGGGGAATTCTTTGAGAAGCTTTATCAAACTTTCTTTAACAGTTGGACTAAGCAGTGCTCCGATCATGATTTCTTTTCTCTCTTTTTCTGAACCCAAGTTTACCGTTTCCAACGGCTCTTTGTGAGGTTCAATGGACCTTTCCTCTTGTCTGAGTAGTCGGGAGATCTCTTCTGGAATTTTGTTGTCATTTTCTTCTTCAGCCTCGAATACCGGGAACTCAAAGTTGGAAGAAGGCATCGGATCGTATGTTTCAACGGGGTATAAAACAAGCAATCTGCATGACGTGATGATTCGTGTTTAGAAGAGATAGAGAAAATGTAAGTGTGTGCAGTGTATTGATTTTACTGCTTGTTTTTATGATTGAATTGTTTTTAGGATTACCATTTTCTGAAAAAGCAAAAAGAGAAAACAACAATTAATGCGGAAATTACATAACGACGTTATTTTATTAATGAACAAGTCGAATCTTGAAACTACAGCCCTATAAAACAAAACTCACTCGCTCTGGGCAAAGCGAAGAGGGAAATTTACAAAAAGCGAGCCCTATCAAAATATCCGTTTCACCTGGGCAGGGTGAAAGGTTTAAAGATGGCAATTACTTTGACTGATGAACGACCTTCGGAACCTCGACGGCAACCCATTGGCGGCGAAATCCTCGGTGAATCACAAAGTCTGGCACTTTCCTTGATTTGTCTTCAGAAATGACGCTGATTTCTGGTGGAGTAGGATCATTGGAATCTGTCTCCCAGGCAGAATTGTCGTAGGAGGATTCCTCTGTTGCATTTTGCATAACATTAGTGCTCTCAGCTGTATCTCCCCATCCAGTTGACTGGATATCTTCGAGCCTGATACGAGAGCTTTAGGGAGCAGTGTACTTGACCATAAAGTCGTATTTTCCACTTGATTGTCCCAGAGTGTCCCAAACTTCTTTGGAACTGGAGAAGTCATCCCTCTCAATGACGTTGACCTCGGGAAAAGCATAGTTGATGAATTCTAGTCCTGCAAACGTTGCGAATTCATCTTCATGTTGAGTAGTTTCTGAATGACCTGAGTGTTGATCCCATGACATGGCGGGGACACAGGTATTCTGTTCAATGATGCTCAGCTGAGTTTCGTTACTCGGCTGACTTTCTTGCCCCAAGTTTCCTGGGTAAGGCTGCCACATTGGCAGGCCATCCATCGGGCCATAGTAATTGTGATCAAAGTTTTCTTTCATCAGAGTGTCTTCCTCTAATGAATTTGGCAGAGCACGGCATCCTTCCGGATCATAATCTCCGTAGATCATTTCGACATCTGATCTTGGTATAAATCTCGGACTTTCTGTAGGAAAGCAAAAAGGCATAGGCACCTCTTCCTAAGACATATAGCCGTCCTTGTTAAGGTAGGACTTCCATTCTTCATCTGTGTCAGAGGGATCTTCCTCATTGATAGCATGAACTGTCTGAGACACTGGGTGAAGAAAACCTCCACTGTGGAAGAAGTTTTGAAGGGGATGAAGATTTTCATCGTTGGCGGCTGTCTGGGTACAGGTTACAGAAAAACCAAGACCCTTCTTTGTTTTATTGTCAATAGGAATGACAAGCCGTCCCCATCCTATCGTATCGGTACTCTCGACTGCTTTGATAGCATCTTTGTATGAAGAAATTGAAGTTCCTTCTTCGGATTGATCGTTCTTGCTCACCGATAGTGCTTGGAACTGAGTTCCAATAACCTCCTCGGGTTCTATACCAGTAGATGATGATAAGTTGCTCACAAGCAAGGCTTGTTCCCCACAAACCGTGACAAGTTAATTGTTCTTGACGAACTTTAGCTTTTGGTGGAGGGTTGAAGTAACCGCTCCAGCCTGATGTATCCAAGGTCTTCCTAATAAATAACTGTATGTTGCCTGGATGTCCATGACCTGGAAAGTGATTTGGAAAGTGTGAGGACCAATAGTTATGGGAAGATCAACTTCGCCGATAACTGTTTTTCTGGATCCGTCGAATGCTTTGACGACGACCTCGCTGACTCTCATCGAAGGGCCCTTGAATGATAATTGCATCAAAGTGTACTTCGGCATAACATTCAGGGTTGACCCTGTGTCTACCAGTACGTTGGCTAAAGCATCGCCCTGGCAGTTAACTGTGATATTGAGCGCCATGTTATGACGGCGACCCTCTTCAGGTAATTCCTCATCACTAAATCCCAAATTATTGCAGGAAGTGATGTTAGAGACAATGCTATCGAATTGTCTGATTGTTACATCCTGTTCCACAAAGGCTTGCTCCAAGACTTTCTGTAGAGCCTCTCTGTGTGCTTCTGAACTGAGTAACAGTGATAATACTGAGATCTTTGAAGGAGTCTGTAACAGTTGATCAACGATGTTATATTCACTCCTTTGGATGAGCTTTAGCATCTCATCTTTGTCTTTTGAAAAGTCGGGATTACTAGATTGACCGACTGGCGGATCAGGAATTTCTGCCTGAAGTTCCTTTTCTTTGTTGGATTCTCCAACCCCTCGGTTGAAGATTCTACCACTCCGTGTTACACGACTGACGTCTGCAATATTCACGACGGAGGGTAATGGAATTTCCTTTCCATTTTCAATTGTCGTTGCACCGTATTTGTAAGGGATCGCCTTAGCTGATTTATACGGTAATGGTCCCGGTAGATAGATGACTATGGGAACCTTCTGATTTTTCTGACCGTCATAAGTAACCTCGATCCGTTCCCGGTTGGGAACTCTAGATTCGTCAAGTAGAGGGACGATGGCAAAAACATCCATGATCTGGTGATGACCAGAGATCGTGACAACATCCTCAACTTGATCGGCAAGGTAGTTCGGCGACCAAATGATGGGTCCTGAACCTGGATATGGATGAATTTCTCCATGATCGATCTGACCCTGAAGAGCTGCTCTCACAAGGTAACACCCTTGGTTACTTTTCGAACAGACGCTACAACTGTCATAGTTGTGTGGTGGCACCTGGCCACGCCCACTTTGAATACAATGTAACCTCACTAGGTTACCTTCCATTGATCGGACATCCTGACTTTGACGACGAGTAGGATTCCTGTTATTGATACTAATCTGCTGAGTATCTTCGTCCATATAGATTGGCATCCACCAGTGATTTAACAAGTGCTGAAGTGCCTCCTGGACAAGGGTACAACCTCGATCGTTTTTGCAACCCACTTTACAATTTTGATAGTCATGTGATATTAAGAATCCGAGTCGGACCTGCTCAGCATGTAACTCTACCAGGTTGGTATTCATTACGCGGATGTCAAAGATCTGAACCATGTTATTTGATAGGAGTTCCTATCATGGTAGTCTTGGATCCATCCAAGATCCATCTGACGCTGGAGGGCCTCTTGTATGAAAGAGCATCCCTGTTTGTTTACCGAGCAAATCAGACAGGAACTGTAATCTTGCCGCGGCAGATTATGATACTGGCTTTGCCTTGAGTGCATCGCCACCAAGTTGACATTCATCACACGGATGTCGTGGTTTTGAATGACGTTAAAATTCGTAGAGACCATGTTAACTCCACGAACTCGGTGCTCCTGGATCCATCCAAGATCCATTTGTTCCTGTAGAGCTGATTGCACTACCGAACATTCTTGGTTATCTTTAGAGCAGATATCACACTGGTGATAGTTATGAGGTGGCACATGGCCATATCCACTCTGTCTACAATGCATCCTGACCAGATTGGTCCCCAATAAGAGTACATCGTGAATTTGATAGACATTGTTAGTCTCTTTCTCAATCAGATTGACTGCAGCCTTCTCATGTTGAGGCAGCGGGTTCGTAAGAACATTAGGGTTTGTATCTTTGAAAGATAAGAGCCCGCTCCTAACAAGCTTTTGCACGTCGGATTTGAAATTGAGACAAGTCTCAATGTTATGCCCTGAACCTCCTTGATGATAAGGGCATGTTTGATCCACCTTAAACCAGAAAGGCGGATTTTCCGGAACTGAAAGGGGAGACTTAGTCTGGATGTGCCCCTTGGCTAGCAGTAACGGAAACAACTCTGCGTACGTTACGGGTATAGGATCAAATCCTGGTGGCCGTGTTGTACGGTTGTTGTTATATGGGGGACGAGCCTGCTGAAGAGGCTGTTGTGTCCTTTGCTGGTCAGGTTGGCTCTGCGCAACCTGAGGTTGATACATAGGAACAGGCACGGGGCCGATAGCAGGAGTAACAGCTGCTACTGGCTGATAACGTCGCCTTTGCTTTCCGAGAGAGATATTCCCAATATCTTGCTCTTTTTTCTTAGGGAGAGCACTACCGTATTTTTTAGTACCGCTCGTTGATCCAGTGTCTTTTACCAAACGTCCTTCTCGGACGGCTTCCTCAAGACGTACACCCATGCCGACCATTTCGGTGAAATCACTGGGCGCACTGGCAACCATTCGGTCATAGTAAAATGAGCTTAAGGTCTTTAAGAAGATCTTTGTCATCTCTTTTTCCTCAAGAGGTGGACAAATTTAAGCGGCAATTTCATGCCACCTTTGAGCATACTCCTTAAAGGTTTCCTTGTCCCTTTGCGACATTGATCTGAGTTGATCTCTGTCGGGTGCCATGTCCAAATTGTACTTGTATAGTTGGACGAAGGCAGTACCAAGATCTCTGAATGTACTGATCGTAGTACAGTTTAAACCCATGTACCATTTGAGTGCGGCATCGGTTAAACTATCCTGGAAGTAGTGAATCAGCAGGTCCTGATTCTCCGTCTGAGCTGACATCCGCCGAGCGTACATCACCAGATGGCTTTGAGGGCAAGAGTTACCCTTGTATTTTTCAAAGTCGGGCACTTGGAACTTGTGCGGGACTTTCACATTGGGGACCAAGCAGAGGTCTGCGGCGTCTTTTCCAAATAGATCCTGACCGCGAATGGCTTGCAGCTCCTTCTGCATTTCCAAGAATTGCTCCTGGAATTCGTCCATTCTATCGAACATAGTTTCCTTCTTACCAGAAGGTGTCTGTGGAATCTGTCCTTCCGGGATAGTGTGCACCACAGGAGGTGGTACCGTGACTACGGCAGTAAGTCTTGGCGCTTCCCGAAGTTTGTAACCTTCAGGAGTCTTGAGTATTCCCCTGGCATCTTCGCTTTCCCGAAGTTTGTAACCTTCAGGCCCAGCGGCTTCTGTTGCGATTCCCTGATCTTCAGTGATCGGCGGAACATATCCTTCCGGGACATAGTTAACAGGCATGCCCCAAGGACGATCTTCGGCATCTGATACCTAGGATCATACTTTTCTATGATGGGCGTTGAGGTGATCTCTGAGATCACAGTTCTTTGTAGCTGAGCTTCTACCATGGCTTGCATGTCGTTACGAAGCTTTCTCATATCCTCTCTCAGAGCGTCGATCTCTTCTTTCAACTCTCTGTTTTCTTCCTCAAGATCATCCATCTTTTTCTGACGATTGGACCGAGTATTATACGAATGAGACAGTTTGACTCTAGAATCGAGACACAAATGTGAGATTCGTAGGGAAGAAGAATACGCGATGTGAGAATGATGAATGCAATGATTATATTAATTGTTTTTAGGTTTAATTAAAATAAACTTCGACAATTAGATTGCAAATATCAAACAGTGGGGAAACCCCTTTTTATTGAATTCCAAAGGATTACAGAAATGGAAATACAGTAGATTACAAAGTGCTGAAACAGAAACCTAAACTAATGGGTCCCGAGTCCTCTCTGAGGAGAAATCGGGTGCTGATTCTGGTATCTTCCTTTTCTTTGACCGGGGCGCTTGGGCCGTTGTCGGGTTGTCATTCCTTTGCCAAGTGAAAGGAGTGAGCAAATTCCTTTGGTCATCTTGATTCTTTACAGCATGCTGCTCCAAAATTTCAATCAGAGCATCTTTCTCTTTCAGTAATTGTTGTATTTGGATACACTCCACGTCGAGGGTGCGGTACTTGTTCTTCCAAGATCTTCTTTCCTTTTGAACTTTGTTGAGAGTAACCTGAAGCCTTTCAGTTTCCGTCATGAAGTACATGACAATTTCCCTCGGCGGAAGAATTCCGTAACGAGGATAAGGCATCTTTAGCTTGAGAGCTCTAGTTTGTACCCAATGGAGATAAGGCTCCACCGAGACACAGTCCGGTTTTCCCGGAGACTCTCGTCCTTTCTTATGAACCTGTTTCCAAGCATGCACTATTTCCATCTTTAGTGCTCTGTCACTTTCTCCTTCTTTGAAGAAAAGACCTTCCAGATGAACACCCAGTGGGATGTGTCTCATCGGGTATCCAAATTGACGAAGAAATAATATCGGATGATAGTTGATTCCTCCTTTAGTTCCTATAAGGGGTACGCTGGGGAAGTTTCCACAACGGTCAATGATTCTGATTCCCTCATAAATCCTATTACACCAATCTATATCAGAGTTGGTGAGAGACATGATCTTCTGCGACCAACGTAAGACACTCTTGCAATCCCAAAAAGCAGCAGACTTGGGCAAGTGAGAGATAAACCATTTATAAAGCAGAGGTACATAACATGTGATCTCCCCTCCGCTGTACAAATTTCCCAGGTGTACAGAATGATACGCATCTGCGAGCAAAGTCGGCACAGGGTTTCCAATGAGAAAAACCTTATAGCGTTGATATCGACGAAGTTATTGATGTTGGGAAACAAAAATAATCCGTAGGTGAGCAAGACAAAGATGCTTTCAAAGCAGTCCCGTTCCCTATACTAGCGAAGTATAGAGCCTTTTTTGTCAAGAACTGGGCTGGCAAACCTTGGATGCCACCCTTAGTAATCATGTGAGTCTTGACCTCAGACTCGTCCAAATGAATTGCTCTTGCAATAGTCTGATTCTTTGGAATTTCTTCCAGTCCAGAAAATGGAGCTCGATTAGTGATATGTAAATCAGCCAGATGAGAATACTCCTCCAGCGTTGGTGCTAGCTGGTAATCCGGGAATGTGAAACAGTGATAAACTGGATCGTAAAACTGAATGAGCGCGTCCATGATTCCCTCAATCACATGGACTCTTAACAGTGGTAGCAAACCACCGTGCTTGGCTCTGAAAGCCTCTGGGTTAACGATCATCCTCGCTAACTTTCTCAAATCTCCTAGTTTTGGAACCTTGAAGGTATACTGGTGAGTTCTCCTTCTACCGAAATCCATTAATGCAATCTTTTTCTCTGATATTTGCAATCACAGTCTTAGTTTAATTTGAAAAACAGAGAGACTAGAAGAGAAATTTTTTGAATGTTTTAATGTTTTATTAAATGGATGCATGAATGCAGCACATAAAAACATAGAAAAAACATGGGGTCAAAGGGTCGTTGTCATGAAGTCAAGGCTCTACCCATCCCCAAAGGTTTATACTAGGGTGATTTTTGTACCTGTACTCATTATCATCAGCTCCTCCCAGGAAAGCAAAACAAAAAGCGGATCGCCAGCGAGTTGTGTGCAATCTTAGAGTAAGTGCTATTCACCGAGAATAGATCACCAGCCTCAAATGAGGGTAGTATCGCGTAACAGCTATTTCTGATAGCTTCCGCACTACGAAAAAGGTTGGCTTTTCTTAAGTGTATACTCAATCTCACCACATGTGGCATCACACGCATTCCCAGTAGCAGAAAAATAAACACGTATAGCAATTAGGAAAAACAGTATATATATTTGTCCTAATCATCCAAGACTTATAAAGCTAAAATTCTTAAGTTCCTGACAGAAATGGGTTCCCCGGCGGAAGCCCCAATCTGTGGTTCCCTGCCTAAGAGATGGACCAGCATAGGTCAATCTTTCTCTTCGGTAGAGTTCCCATTTTCCGTAGAAAACGGGGATGATGCCTTAAGGCAGAAAAGGAGACTCCCCAGCAGAGTCGCCATTTGTGTAATTTTTCACACAAGAGAAGTAGAAAGAAAGGAACGGGCCCCACGGTGGGCGCCACTTTTTCTGTAGCGAGCGATTTTGGACGCGGTTCTTAAGCGCTGGTCGCTCTCTGCGGTTTGAGCTTAAAACTATAGGTCGATTCATTTTTTATCCTATTGTGAGCTGAATAAGGAAGGGAAATAGATGTCTCCAATTAACCCTGCTTGCATACTGAGTTTAAACAGCGGTCTGTTAGGTTACGGATGCTATCAATGTGGGGGGGCCTTTATACTGGTTATTCGTATTTCGCCAATACAGGTTTCTTTCTTACTAGGGCTTGGTCAAAAGGTTTCTGGTGGGGAATAAGGATTAGGATGTTAGGACTGGTGCTTTTGAAATACTGCTTTTGATTGACGAAGATATGGGATTTTGGTTTTTTGTTGATTGCGCTCGCTAAGATCTTTTCTTTCGATCTTATGCCTACGTATTCCCGTTTACCGAAACAGGGAAATCAGAGCATTCGTAGTTCCTCCTATTCTATGGGAGGAATGGGGTGTTTTGGTGTCTTGTTCAAAGCCCAAGACATGAAGCGAAAGGTGATTTGTATCTTGTTCAAAGCCCAAGATGTGAAGCTAAAAGGTCTATTTGTGTCTTGTTCAAAGCCCAAGACGTGAAGCTGAAAGACCTCGGCTTTAAAGAGAATTTGTCATCTCTAAAGAGGGGAGAAGGAGAATTACTTTAACTGGGATACGCGGATCCGAGCAATGCCATAATTTCTGAAGAAAGGGTTTTAACCTGAAGGAGAAGACTTTAACTCAGTGTAGAGTAATGCCATCTTTCCTTAGGAATTTCTCATGCTAAAAGAGGGACAGTGGCATGGATATAGATGATCCAGAGGCTTACCACTTACAGCGATTAGATGAAAGGAAAGGAGTTGTTGATGTTTGTGTACTGCGAACGAGGCACAGCTTTGATGCTAAAAGGTTGATTGGATCAACCAGTGGTTTTCTTATACAAAGCCTAAGAGGAGGCTATTTTGTGTCTCGTACAAAGCCCGAGAGAGAGGCTAAAGGTTTTTGACCCAGTGGGGCATATCGTTATACAAAGCCTAAGAGGAGGCTAGCAAAGAGTTGACTCAGTTGGAGAATCTTTTATACTCAGTAAGAGAGTGTTTTTGTATCTCGTACAAAGCCCGAGAGAGGCGAAAGGGTTGTTTTGACTCCACTGGGGAGAATTTTGGTATCTCGTACGAAGCCCGAGATGGAGGCTATTGTAACTGTTTCAGTTGAGTGACAGATCCAATATACTGATTTAAAAGAGAAAATCAGTTCTTATATGAGCAACACTGTACTCAGGGATTTAATTTGAGGATCAGGGATATTTCCTTCTCTTTGAGGAAACGGGAAATCCAAAGGGTATTGAGACTGTCCGAGTCTGCGGATTTCCTTCCTATTTAACGAAGGGTGCTTGAGAATGTCTTTGAGACTCAAGGAAGTTAGACTGTCCGTGTCTAGAGTTTTTTTCTTTTGTACTATGCTTCGAGAAACAGTAGTAGACTCTATGAAAGGACTGTTCTATGAGGATGACTAGGTTCTGTTCCTATACCTCTAGGAGGTCGTCGGGACAATTTGTACGAAGCCCAAGAGGAGGCTGGAAACTTTAAGAAGCCGACGGGTCCTTGTACGAAGCCCAAGAGGAGGCTATCATTCCCGGAGGAAGAGATCATTATACGAAGCCTAAGAGGAGGCTGTGAATACTTCTAAGAAGCCGTAGGGTCCTTGAATAATGCCCAAGAGGAGGCCGATGCTTTTAAGAAGCCTGTGGGTCTTATCATCTCCTTATGCTTTTAAGAAGCCCGTGGGTCTTATCATCTCCTTTCCATTAGGAGAGATAACTCTTTTAAAGATAAAACCACTGGTAAACGTGCGAGGTTTACTATCCAGCGACTTTTAGCTTTTAAAGAGGGTTCCTTAGTTAAGGTCCAAGATTATGACCGTAGTGGGTACCCAAACCCCGAGACATTCAAGGCAAGCTATCCACAAGGAATAGATCAAGTCAGGAAAGTTCGAGAATTGGGAAGAAACTCAAAGATACCATTCACGGAGAATAGATTCATCTTGGGGAGTAGAGCTTCTTGACGATTCCTAAGGAGGACAGCCGACGAGAAGACTGTATCTGGTGCTCCTATTGGGGATCTAGGCGTCTATTTCTACGAATAAGTGAAACGGCGTCACCTAGTTCTAGACGTAGTTGCCGGGGAAACTCAAAATATCTATACTATTATTACACAGTAGATATGAGTTTATGAAAGGAGACTTACAGTGAGCAGCCCCACAATACAGTTTATAATATGAAAGCAGTAAATAAAAGCGATAACCACTTACTCGGTTGTAGTGCTTCCATGCTGTTTGGTTAGTTGTTCAACATAGAAAGATTGAAAACAACAGTATATTCAAAATCAAAGGAGAAAGTGCTTTGAAAAAGAAAGATCTGGGGCTTACAGCTCAAGGAGAGGCCCAGGGTTTTATCAGTGAGCGCACTGTTTGAATTTGTACAGAGGGACTTATACAAGTGACTGGGGCCCAAAATGGTTTTCTGTACAAAGGGATGGGTCTTACACTCTCTCAAGAGGCCCAAAAAGGTTTAAAGAAAAGAGAAATGGGTCTTACTACTCGAGGGTAGGCCCAGATGGTTTTTATTTTTAAACGGGCGACGATCGCGCCGTTTACTTGTACAGAGGGACTTATACAATGAGTGAGGCCCAAAAAGTTTTTGTACAAGGGGGGATGGGTCTTACACTCTCTCAAGAGGCCCAAAGAGTTTTGAGAAAAATAAATGGGTCTTACTACTCGAGGGTAGGCCCAGATGATTTTTGAAAAGGCGACGATCGTGCCGTTTGTTTTTTGACGGTATCGGGACTTATACAATTAGTGAGGCCCAAAGTTTTTTGGTCAAAAAAAGGATTGGGTCTTACACTCTAATAGAGGCCCAAAGTATTTTGAAAATGATTTATGAGGGTTGAATTAATCCAAAAACCCTAATTTGTTTTCAAAATGTATTTAATTGAATAAAAATTCAATTAAAATGATCAAAAATTGTTTAACACATGGAAAACAAATTGTGATCTTGGATTAATGCTTCAAAAATTAAGTATTGACCTACAAAATAATTAGAAAGCATTAAAAGTTGCAAAATCAATGTAGAAAAAATATTTAAAATGCCAAAAACAATTAAAATATTAATTCTTTGCAAAAATATCAATTATATGAAATAAATAATATTTTTGGGATTTTTTGACAAAATAAAATATTTTAACATTTTTTGTGAATTATTAAAAAAAGAATCAATTCAAAATCATTAAAACTCAGAGAGAAATTAATTTTTGAATCAATTAAACAAAATCAC
The DNA here is from genome assembly GCA_022829125.1 of Lathyrus tuberosus. Lineage (NCBI taxonomy): Eukaryota > Viridiplantae > Streptophyta > Magnoliopsida > Fabales > Fabaceae > Lathyrus > Lathyrus tuberosus. The sequence goes on along the minus strand of JALAZF010000020.1, from coordinate 5,220,830 downwards.
AAAATTCAAATATTTGAATTTATGAAAAATGGCGCCAAGAATAGCTGAAGAACACGCGCGTGTTCTTGGTTTCTCAGATTTGCGTTTTCTATCCAATCTCCATGAATACGTAATCATATCATGCAATCCACATATCATTATGCTCGTCTCAACCTCACGATCATGTCTATGTACTTTAATTTCATTTAAATTAAACATACAACAAGAAATCACAAAGAAACCTCAAGAACTCTAATTTCTGCATGAAGGCTAGGATTTTTGATACACGGTTCAAACAATGCAATTAATTGAGGGAAAACATTCCATGCATGATTATGAACATATGGCCAAATTATTGTGCGAGGAAATATGCATAGATTGAGAGATGACCAAGTATGTGCTTACCTCCAAGTCGTGACAGCAAGAGCAGATGTGATTTTGAGCTGGAGGTGTTACAGATGAGTTGTGATGATCTGGACAGCTTCCCTACACCCTATGGATTGTGTTTGGATGGTTGGACTGAATTGAAATGGACTGGATCAGTTTATGGCATCTCAGCTGCAACTTCACTTCAAACTTGTGTGGATGGCAAGTGATTTTGAGATTTTGATGTTCCAGAAGTTATGTGAGTGTTTGATCAGCTCATATGTGATGTATGTGAGGTGTGTGAGTGATTGGTTTGTGCAGAATTGCTCTCAAACTCAAAACCTGATAGCTATCTTGCTAAGAAAGGCATTTTTACCAAGAGAAAGAGATTTTGAGGAAAGCATCTGTTAGATGGCTTTGGTGTACTCAAACTGACCACAATTGAGCTCTATTTATAGTAGAGCAAGTTTTTTTTGCAAGGAATAGTGCATGGCAGGTGGTAAGTAGGTTTGGCAAATGTTGTCCAATGAGAATCCAAGTCTCCTCTAGCCATTGACTAGAGGTTAGGGCACAGAGCTATGGTCCCCTTGGTCTTGGATAAGTCTTGACTGATTTCAGATGAGAATGGCTCAGTCCATGCCACCTTGATGGTTCCATTGAATGCCTCATTCCAAATTTGAAGTCTTGTCCCTATTTTGGCAACTCTAGGTTCAACATGTTATTCCTTGTTCCTTGGACCTTGGAGGCTTGGCTCAGTGATTGTCCCCTTTAGATTCAATCCTCTGAGGTGTCCAAGTGGATTGGAGCAATTGAATTTGGCTGATTTTGGAAAATCGAGCCAAAATGCAAATTCTGCCTTGCCTTGACAGATTTCAGCAAGGCAACTTGGCAATGTTGTATCTCATGGTGTAGGTTGAATTTGGCAATGTTCTTGGCCATTTTGGAAAGCTCTTACATGATACAACAACTGTTTGAACAAGTTTGGTTTTGATCTCTTTTGATTCCAAGTGAAAAATCCCCCTACATTTGGCAAAAAGTGAAGGCAAATTCTGACTTAGTGAAAATTTCACTAAGTGTTGGAAAAAGTGACATTTTCACTTTTCAGCCACTTTGATCACTCCATAACTCAAAATCCTTAATGAATTGGAATGACTTGTAGTTGAAGTTTTTGTAGGTGATAATGAGGGCTACAAATCCATCTTTGGATGAGAAAAAATGGCCTTGTGGTTTAGGAGTTATGGTCCTCCAAAGTTGGTACATTTGCCACTTTATTTTTAACTTAGAAAAATTTCTAAGTTTTATGGTTACCCCTTTTACAAGTTATCTCACTTTTCTTGATTTTTCTTGATGAATGATGATTCAAATCATACATTAACATCATTTTAGGGTTAAAAATCCATTTTGGTGAAAAATCTCAAAAAGTCAAAGTTGACTTTTGTGCACAGTTGACTTTTTATCAGATGAATTCCAAACTGTGCAATTCTTCAGGAAATCATGTCCTTGACCTAAATCAAACTTGATGGACATGTTCCATGGGTGTCATAGGGTATATTCAATCATGTATTAGGGTTTGGGAGCATGTCTTGGTCAAAAGTCAAAGTTACAGTTGACTTTTCCCTTAAAACCCTAATTATGGTGCAGATGAAAATGAGACTTGTTGCTCAAGCTTCTTGGATCAATCCATTATTCCAAATGGATCAATATGGTGTATTAGAGACCCTCAAATCATCTCTTGAGGTCTTGGCTCATGGTTTGTCCCAAAAGTCAACTTAGGGGTGAATTAGGTCAAGAAACCCTAATTCCTGATTTTTGATGAATGCATCCCCTGAGGCAAAATTGACTTGATGCATGGGTTCATGAGGTTCCATGGAGTATATTAGGTCATGTTTTGGATCATTGCCTTGTGCCTAGATGAAAATTTCCATCTGGAGACCCTGGTCGACCAAAACCCTAATTTGGTGACACTGTCGATCTTGAGACTTGATCCACCTAGAAGGGAGCAACCTTGTGCTTAATCCTTGAAGTGGGAGTCCTTTTTGATCCATTGTGGATGTTTAAGAGATTAGACAAGTTGAAGATCATGTCATTTCTTGATTGATCCTTTGTCTAAGCACTCAGAGAGGGCTTGAAACCCTAATTTTGATTGTATTGGATGCTCACCCATCTTTGGGGAGACTGATGAAGCATAATGGTTCATCCATATTGTGATGATGATTTTCACAATGATGGGAAATCCAAGTGGTCAAAATTTGGGGTATTACAGAATGGCATGATCTTCGACTTGTCTAAACCTCTCAAACATCCACAATGGATCAAGAGGACTCCCACATCAAGGATTAAGCATAGGGTTGCAACATTCCAAGTTGATCAAGCCTCAAGATCGCCAGTGTCACCAAATTAGGGTTTTGGTCGACGGGGGCCTCCGGATGGAAATTTTCCTATGGGCATGAGCCAATGCTTCAAAGCACAACCTAATATGCTCCAAGGGACATCATGAACCCAATCATCAAGTCAATTTTGCCTCAGGGGATGCATTCATAAAAAATAAGGAATTAGGGTTTCTTGACCTAATTCACCCCTAAGTTGACTTTTGGGACAAAACATGAGCCAATACCTTAAGACATGATTTGAAGGTCTCTAATAAACCACATTGATCCATTTTCAACAATGGATTGATCCAAGAAGCTTGATCAATAAGCTTCAAATTCATCAGAACCACAATTAGGGTTTCGCGGGAAAAGCCAACTGTGCCTTTAACTTTTGACCCAGACATGCTCCCAAACTTTGGGACATGATTCAATACACCCTATAACACCTATGAAATCAATCCATCAAGTTTGATTTAGGTCAAGGACTTGATTTCATAGAGGATCGCACAGTTTGGAGTTCATCTGACAAAAAGTCAACTGTGCACAAAAGTCAACTTTGACTTTTTGAGATTTTTCACAATTATGGTTCTTTGACCCTAAAGTGATGTTAATGTGTGATTGGAATCATCATTCATCAAGAAAAATCAAGAAAAGTGGGATAACTTGTAAAAGGGGTAACCATTAAAAACTTAGAAATTTTCTAAGTTATGGAACAAAGTGGCTAGGGTACCAACTTCCAAGGATCATAACTTGAGATCCAAGCAACCATTTCGGCTGATTCAAAGATGGATTTGTAGCTCTCATGGCATACTTTAAAAGTGTCAACTACACCTCATTCCAATTCATCATGGATTTTGAGTTATGGAATGATCGAAATGGCTGAAAACATGAAATGTCACTTTTTCCAACACTTAGTGAAATTTTCACTAAGTCAGAATTTGTCTTGCTTTTTTTCCAAAAGTAGGGGGATTTTTCACTTGGATCCAAAAATTATCAAGACAAACTATGGTCACACATATGTTGTATCATATGAGGGCTTTCCAAAATGGCCAAAAACTCCACTTAAGCCATGAGATATGACAATAGCAATGTGCCTTGCTGCAAACTATCATGGCAAGGCAGATTTGTGCATTTTGCTCGATTTGAGTAAATTTTGCAAATGACAAACAAGTTTATCCATCTGAACACCTCAGGGGGAGATCAAGGAGGGACAAACACTGATCCATCAGCCTCCCAAGTCTTTAGAACCAAAAGTAGCATGCCAAACCTAGAAATGCCTAAAAGAGGGACAAGACTCCAATTTTGGTTTGGAGCATTTAATGGATGCACCAAGGTGGCATGGATTGAGCCCTTTCCAACTGAATTTAGTCAAGACTTATCCAAGAACTAGGGAACTAGCAGCATGTGCTCTAACCTCTAGTCAATGGCTAGAGGAGACTTGGATTCCTATTGATCAACATTTGCCAAACCTCTACAGCAGGTGCCATTCACTATTGCAGCCAAAACAAACTTACTCTACTATAAATAGAGCTCATTTGTGCTCAGTTTGAGTACACCAAAGCACTACAACACTTGCTTTCCTCAAAATCTCTTTCTCTAGGCAAAAATGCCTTCTTTTGCAAGGTAACTCTGAGTTTTTGAGTTAGAAAGCAAAATTTCATCATAGCTCATGATCCAAACACATCCAATATGTCATATTTAAGCTGTCCAAACTCTCACAAGTGACCTGTAACACCAAAATCACAAAGTCCCCTCTCAAAACCTCAAAATTGGACTTTTTTGCACTTTTCAAGCCATGTCTTGATTCAGTCACTTTTAAAACCAGATAAAACCTCAAACACACTCCAAATATCATCCTTGAACTATCCCAAATGGTTCCACACATCTGGAACATCATTTGAGAGAGTTGTTATTTTGGCCACTTTTGCCCCTTTTGCAAGAAAGAACCAATTTCCATTCCTGAGGTTTCCAGCTGATTCCAATCATCCTAAAAGCTTCTAAGGGATCATTTGAGAGTGTTTAAAGCATCAAAACATTTCTGGAACAAGGCCCTTGACAGATTGCCCAAAAAGCTCCCAAAGAGGTAAGCATCTCAACTTGAACTCTTTAAAATATGCCTTGATTTGAGGTCCGTTGATCATGCATCTCTTACACATGTCATATGTGTTGTGTTTGCACCAATTCATCATGTAATTCATGGCTGTACCAAGAGGTAGCACAGAAAATGCACAATATGGCCTATTTCAAAACCACTATCAGTTTTGAGGAGGATAGATTTTTTGGAAAAACCACCACCACCATTGGATTCCTTAGGAAATTCTAGGCCAGATGCATATAAATTTTGTCTCCATCCATGGAGAAATGAGGAAGTTATGGCCTTCACGTTTCTGACCAAAAACCTTGCCTTGCCTTGCCTTGGCCAGGCCAAGAACAAGGCAAGCCTTGTATATTTATGGCTGGGGTTTGATACACGGATGTATCACCACCCCAGTGGTAAGGCGCGCATGCTGCACACAAGAGGTCTGGGGTTCGAATCCCCCTCGCCTCGGACCCTCTTTTTACTATTTTTTCCATTTTTACTATTTTTCATATTATTTTTAATAATTTGAAAAATTAATAACTTCCTCAATTTTAATTATTTTTGATTAGTTCTTTTTGAAAAAAATCACAAAAATGTTGAGTGAAACCAAAATAGTTTGGGCCTCAGTCATTGTATAAGTCCCAACACATTTTTAAAAATCTTGGCGCGATCTCCATTTTTTAAACAAAATCAACTGGGCCTCTCCTTGAGCTGTAAGCCCCGCCACTTGTACAAAAACAACTTATTGGGCCTCTAATAGAGTGTAAGACCCAATCCCCTTTTAACCAAAACAATTTCGGGACTCAAATATTGTATAAGTCCCTCTGCGTTAAAAGAAAAAATCTCGGCGCAATCGCCAGTTCAAAAATCAACCCTGGGCCTCTCATGGAGCTATAAGACCCATTTCTTTTCTTAAAATTGGGCCTCTAATAGAGTGTAAGACCCATCCCCTTGTACATAAAAACTTTTTGGGCCTCGTATATTGTATAAGTCCCTCTGTACAGTTTTCAAAACAACGGTGCGATCATCGTTAAAACTTGGGCCTCTCCTTGAGCTGTAAGCCCTGACAGTCTTCTCAAAGAACTTTCTCCTTTGGTTTTAAATTTAAATATATGTTGTTATCAAAACTTTCTTTGTTGAACAACTAACCAAACAACATGGAAGATCTACAACAGGTAAGTGTTTATCCGCTTTCATTTATAGCTTTCATATGTATATAAACTGTATTGTGGGGTTGTTTCACTGTAAGTTTTCTTTCACAAACTTTTATATACTTGTCACATATCAACTGTGTAATACTAGTATAGTTATTTAGAGTTTTCCCCGGCAACTACGTCTAGCACTAGGTAAAGCCTTGTTGGTCACTCTTAAATACAAACAAAACTAGATCCCCCGTAGGATTCCAGATACAGTCTTCCCTCCTCTTGGGGGTTAAACAATATGGAAACGTGAAAGGCAGCATTCTCGGTGAACCCTTTCTCAGACTGTCACCCTTAGAAATTGTCAAAGAAACTCTAACTCCTCAGAGATGATCTTTTCTCCGTGAATGGCATCTCTTGAGTTTCTTCCAAATCCTTGAACTTTCCTAGCTTGATATATTCTCGGTGAATAGCATGTCTTGAACTGCTCTTGGTTTGGGGACCCACAGGCTTCCTAAAAGCATCCATGTCTCCTCTTGGGCGTTGTACAAGGACCCGTCGGCTTCTTAAAAGTTCTTATGCCTTCTCTTGGGTTTAATACAAGGACCCTGACGACCTCTTAAAGGTATAAGATAGAACTTAGTCATCCTTTGCTAGAGCAGTCTTTCCAGCGTCAAAACTCCGGCCGTTGTAGGGTTGATACTCATCGCTGAATGCCCGTTCCTCCTCTTGAGCATTGTACAAAAGATGAAACTCTAGACTTGGACAGTCTAAGACCCTTGAGTCTCAAAGACATTCTCAAGTTCCTTTCAAACATAGGAAGAAACACTGAAACCCGGTCTCTCTCATAAGAGTTCTCCACACTTGGACCCGCTTCAGGATCTCTAGAATTCACAGCGGTAAGTTAGCCTCCTCTTGGGCTTTGTACAAATGATTCTCCCCAGCGGAGCTAACCTTTTCAGACTCTCTTGTTGAGTCACCCACTTTAGCCTCCATCTCGGGCTTCGTACGAGATAGAGAAACACTCTTTTGTTGAGTATAAAAGACTCTCTTGTTGAGTCAATCTCCTTTTTAGCCTTCATCCTGGGCTTTGTACAAGACATATAAAAACCCACTCTCTTGTTGAGTATAAAATATTCTCTTGTTTAGTCAACTTTTAGCCTCCTTCTTGGGCTTTGTACAAATCATATAAAAACACTTTCTTGTTGAGTATAAAAGACTCTCTTGTTGAGTCAATCTCCTTTTAGCCTAAATCTCGGGCTTCGTACGAGACAACAAATCACTCTCTTGTTGAGTATAAAATACTCTCTTATTGAGTCAATCAACCTTCAGACTCTCTTGTTGATTCAATCACCTGTTTAAGACTCTCTTGTTGAGTCAACCTTTCTAGCCTCTGTCTTGGGCTTTATGCAGGATAAATAAAAGTACTCTCTTGTTGAGTCAAACCCTTTCAGCCTCCATCTTGGGCTTTATACAAGATACATTCTCCCCAACGGATTCAAAATCCCTTTTTGCCTCAATCTTGGGCTTTATACAAGACAGAAATAACATTTTCCCCAAAAAAGTCAAACTTCCAGCCTCCTCTTAGGCTTTGTATAAAGAAAACCCCGATTGAGTCAATCAACCTTTTAGCATCAAAGTTGTGCCTTGGTCACAGCATACATCGACAACTCCTCTTTAGAGATGACAAGTTCTCTCTCGGTCAAACCTTTTAGCTTCATATCTTGGGCTTTGAACAAGATACAAATCACCTTTAGCTTCATGTCTTGGGCTTTGAACAAGACACCAAAACACCAAAACATCTCTTTCCTCCCATAGAATAGGAGGAACTATGATCGCTCTGATTTCCCTGTTTCGTTAAACGGGAATACGTACGCATAAGATTGCAAAATCTTAGCGAGCATACTAATCGAACAACCCAAAATCCAGTACCCCATATATCAACTCCAAAGCACCATATCCTAACATCTTACCAACAACCTCGCAAATGATCCAGACATTCTGATTTTAACAAAATAAACCGAAGAGGGACCCACATCTTAATAGCATCTGTAACCTAACAGACAGCTGTTTAAACTCAGTATGCAAGTAGGGTTAATTGGAGACATCAATTTCCCTTCCTTAATCAGCTCAATAGGATACAAAATGAATCAAACTATAGTACCCAAGCGATTGTGATTCAAGACCACAAAAATCGCGCTACAGAAAAATGGCGCCCACAGTGGGGCCTTGTTCTCTTTCTTACAATCTTCGGTGGAAAACTTAAATTCAACAAGATGTCACAGAAATGGCGACTCTGCTGGGGAGTCATTGTCTGTATAGGATAATAAGACTAGAGGTCTAGGATGATTAAGACAAATATATATACTGCTTTTCCTAATTGATATATTTGTTTATTTTTCTGCTAATGGGAATGCGTGTGATACCGCATGTGGAAAGATTGAGTATACACCTAAGATAGGTGATGGCAGTATACGGGTAATCTTGCGGGGAGTGAATCCCAGTTAAGAGTCCCCGGTCAACCATCAAACTCAGTGGAGACTCCCTTTGCAGATATGAAATTCTGGTACCAGATATGTGATGTCACACTTAATGTCACAACAACACACTCTGCTATGGACAATAACAAACAACAACAGAAACACACAGAATTGTTTACCCAGTTCAGTTCAACAACTTAATCTGGGGGTTACCAAGCCAGGGATGAAATTCACTACTTGTAGAATTAATTTACAGACTCAACAACCTAGTTGACAATCTCCTAAACTTAATTTCTACTAATGAACTTTCTACCTAAGAGCCCACTTAGGTATGAGAACACTACTCAATCCCTAAAACCTCTCAAAGATCAAACACTTTGAGAAACACCTTGATCCTGCTTCACAGCTTTGATCAAGTTACAAAACTCTCTTGCTTCACAGCTCTAGAGAGGACATATTACACTCACCAATTCACACTTGAATGGTTAACACAATACTCGTACAAAGATAATGATTGACACTCAGTCTATGCTCTCTCTTCTATCTACTTTCTGTGTTTTCTTCCTTTGGTTGATGCGCTTTATATAGCCATCTGAATTGGGCTTCGATCCTATGCAATATCTGACCTGATTTGTTATTTAAAATTGAATCTTCAAAACAGATTTTATCCCCTAAATCTTTTTAAATCTCAGTCTTTAAACCTCCCTACAAATCTGCATCAAATCTCTATGCAACAGAGAATATCTATCCCAAGATATCCGCATCCAATGAGACTAACAACTCTCCCAATATCCAGCTAAAACGCAAACCCTAACAACATCTCAAACCTGATGTTATTAATCTTCTGCAGACCTGATGTCACAACATCGCATGTGACATCAGACTTCACAACTTCAACAAGATAAATACTTAACATAAACCAATGTTAAGACTCAATGTTAAGATATCACCCATGTGACATCAACATTGAACAGCTTTGTTTTACCAAAATTCTAGCCAATCCAAGAGCCAACAATCTCCCCCTTTGGCTAATTTTGGCTAAAACAATCTCTGCAACATCAGAGACTTCAGCAGCGGATAAAAACTTTAAAACTCCTAGCAGTTAGCAGTTAGCAGTACTTTCTCAAAACAGCTCCTACTTCAAAATGCTACACATACTTCATCAGCTTAGAAAAGGGTCAAGCTCCCCCTTAAAACCAGAATCATCTTCCAGCTGTACACAACTGTACAAACTCCCCCTTCTGCACTTCTGCATTACACCTAGCAGCACTACTTGGCATGGGCTAACTCTCCCCCTTTTTAGCCACAATTGGACAACCTCAACATGAAGTCCTTCTAACAACCAGTTAGTCCTAATCTAGCTCTCATTGTCAGTCTAAAGTCAGCATACAAGACAAGACAAATCATAGAACATAAAAGTGTTTAAAAAGCCACAAAATACAAATTACATAATTCAGTGCAGAACAAAAAAACTAAACTACTATCTAGAAAAAGCAGCAAGGAAACTAGTCTTCATTAGAGCTGGCCCCATCTTCATCATTCTCCTCATCTTCCTCTGAACCTGAATCTTCAACGTTGGCACTCACATCATCTTCACCTTGTTCCAAGGATTTGATCATCTACTCAATTCTCAACTTCCTAGCAGTGTTAGTACTGATAACCACATCAAGATCCTTGCATGTTGCCTTCAATTCTTCAATCAACTCAGCTTTATTACTAGCCTTTTTAACACTAGAACTTGATGTTACAACAATGTCTGGAACATGATTCCCAACAAACAGCTTAGGATACAAGGACAAGGCTGACTCCCTCTTGCAAGCTATATCTAAACTTGTTAAAGTTTCAGGATGTTACTCCAAGATGATTCCACAAACAAGGGATGGGAATGCTATAGGTAACTTGATAGCATTTGTTTCAGCATGTTTCACCACTTACTCAAAGATGTAGCTTCCAAAGTCAAACTTAATCTTCTTCCTAACAGCATAGATAAACCTACCCAATCCAACAGCTATTGTTGTCTTGTGGTTTGTTGGCACCCAGTTGGCTGCTCCAATTCTGAGAAGAATGGTATACTTGATGCTAAGTTTACTAGCCTTCAACTTTCCTTTCAATGGCCAAACCTTTACCTGACCAGCTGTAATCTCCTTGCAGACATCATTATCCGTGACTTCCAGTTCACACCCCTCTTGATCATCTCTTCCCAGATACTTATTGATGGTACTCGGAGAGAAATTAATGCACTTACCTCTAACAAACACCTTCATGAAGTCCCCACTTCTTTTATCAGCAATGTCTATGGGAATGTTAACAACAAATTCCTTAACAAGTCCACCATAGCACTTAGAGAATTTTGTCACAGTCTTCAACAGCCCAACAGCATGAATGAGCTCCATAATTTCTTTCATCTCCAATGCATCTTTGCCCAACTCTCTTTCCAAAGCTAATCTCCTTTGGCACACAAATTTCCACATAGAAGCACTGCTAGCATAATGAAAAGATATGTTGTCTACTGGCACTTCAGGAACCTTATCAGAAATTCTCTTCAAAATGGACTTTCTGACAGGTATGATGTCTTGAACATCTTCCTCAACATCATACTCAGATTCAAATTCTTCTCTAACCTTCCTCTTTTTGGAGGACACAATCACCTTGCTCCATGAATTGGTTGGACCAACCACAGAAGCCTTTTTCTTCTTGCCTTCAGCTGACTTTTTAGGAGAGGATTCCACATTCTTTCCTTTCCTTGTTTTCAATCTATTGGCAATCCCAGGAACTGCATTACCAATTACTTCATTATCAGATAAGTCAACAACGTCCACCACATCAGCATTCTTCTTCCCTTTGGGACTAGGAGTAGCATCCCTAGCAGGTGATGTTTCAACATCATGTCCAACATCAACTTCATCTTCAGCATGAGTATCCCTTTCTCTTTCTTCTTCAGCTTCACCTTCATCTTCAATCTCAGCATCTTCAATGACTGAAATATCTAATCTATGAAGATTTGTCTCAGAAGTCTCAACGTCACCCTCTTCTCTAACAGACTCAACAGGCCTTTGACTCAGAGATCTAGATATTCCCTTCACAGGGATCCCTTTATCAAATATTTTTGTGACAATCTGATCAATGCTCTTGTCCACATCTACCCTTTCTTCAACAGCTTGTGGAAGAGGGGTGATTGTGACGCCCCCAATCTATACCCCCAATTAACACGCAATTAAAGCGGTAAAAAGAAAATTCGAAAATTGATCAGAGTATATTTGAAACATCATGGCATAGAAAGGGAGAATCACATCAAAGAAGCCAAACATACACATAACATGCAACACCTGCTCATTTAGATATGCAACGTGGGGTAACAATCATACAGAGGAAACTTCGTTCCTTACACCCACTTTTCAGAAATTAGAATTAAAGCGGAAAGATCTAAAATCTGAATAACACATATACATATATACATATAAACTTGGCTGTCATACATCAAGTTATAACTGTACAACCAAAATATATTATCAGATATACAAAACAATCATAAACGGACACCCTATGCTACCCGGAGTCACATATCAGAGCCGACTGACCAAAAGTATGAAGACGCAACGCTTCACAAAAGAATACCTCCAGCAACTCTAATCTGCAACGCCTCATAGAGCGTTATAAAACAGCAGAAGGGTGAGAAAAATAACCATAATATAATTGTATAAAATTATATATTAACACCAAAAATGCACAAGTAACGTATTCTCAACACCAAAGCACACAGATAAATTATAACAACACACAGTACAATTCACACGTATCAATTACCACTGCACATCAATGATTTACAATACAATCACACATATTCCATTTCATTAATCACATTCACAATTCCATGTACAAATGACTCATGATGAATGCAAATGCACATAGATCGACACAACGACTCTATGCACATGCCATGCCGTACCAACTTCCTTTGTCACTTCATGTCACGTCATTAGTCCACTCAGGAACTATTGGAACCATCGCTTGTTACTGAGACTTAGTCAAGTAACTCCCCGTCGGGCCTACGATGTTCACCCGTCGCTTTAAGTCCTCAGGCATCGCCTCGTATTTTTGAGGCCCACGACGTTAAGGATTGCTTTAAGTCTCCAAAGGAGCCCACAATCGTCTATACATATCGCTGTAAGTCCTCAGGCAACGCCTCGTATTTTTGAGGCACACGATGGTATAGCAGATTCATCGTTTTAAGTCCTCAGGCAACGCCTCGTATTTTTGAGGCACACGATGATCAAGTCGCCACTCAGGACGTTCAACAATGCACACTATGATGCTTGGCATACAATGACTCATGACATTCACATTGCATCCATACACACATTCATAATCATGCACATTTATCAAATACCACACTTAGCATTTTCTTGCCTTTCGGCCACAAAGCATCATCACAACAGCACATAATTCATCTCACATACAAAATAACAACATACAGCATAATACACGTCAATTCCACACCATTAAAATGACAAAAATCGATAACCGACACTATTCACATTTCCCGACATAATTTAATCGGCTAACAATCCTCAAAACCCATTTTTATTAGATAGAACATTTCATAAGCTTTCCAATGCATCAAACCACGCCTCAAACCGAATCACAGATCAAAAGTTATGCAGAAAACAAAATTACACGAACAGCACTGTTCGCTGGGCGAATCTCCCTCGCGAGCATTCGCTAGGCGAACATCCCTCGCGAACATTCGCTAGCTCCTTCGCTAGGCGAATGTTCCAGCGAACCAACTGTTAGATAAAAACATACACAAAGTTCGCTAGGCGAGCACTTGGCGAACCAAGTCAGAACCAAACAGAGCCAAAAACACCCAAAGTTCGCTAGGCGAACACTCTAGCGAACCTTCGCTCATTCCTTCGCTAGGCGAATACCCGTAGCGAACCTTCGCTACCCTTCGCTGAATCGTTCGCTAGGCGAACCCGCGAAAACCTCACTCGCTGCCACCTTCGCCCCAGGTTCGCTAGGCGAACCAAGGAAAACCCAGAATTTTTCTGCGCTGTTTGAAACTCCAAAAGTGATATTTCCCAACCAAAACATTTCCCAATCAACATATATCAATCAGAACCTATTCTAATCATGCCAACAAGCAATCTACCACCTTTACATCGATTTCCAACCGTTAAACCATCGATTCTACTCATTTTATCGTTTCGACCTAAAAGTGAAAAACATAGAAAGCAAGAGAATCATCCAAACACATACATACATAATCATATACAAGCATAGTATAATCGAGTTTCGCACCCTTACCCGATTAAATCGACTCTAGAACTTGATCTTGATGATTTTTCCACACTATCCCAATTTTTCTCTCTTCTCCTCTTTTCTTCTCTTTTTCCTTCTTTCTTCTTTCTTTCTCTCTATTTTTCTTTTCTTTCCCTTTTCTATTTTCTATTTTCTTTTCTTACTAACTTAATGAAAAACATTATAAAATGACCAAAATACCCCCACACTCAAATATCTCGCAAACGATCCCAAAACGCGATAAAATATAATCACGACGAAAAATAACACATTTTCACATAAAAGTCAAAAATAAAATAAAATAATAATAAAATAATCCAAAAAGACTCAATAAAATAAAATTGGCAAAAACTGGGGCGTTACAATTCTCCCCCACTTAGAAATTTTCGTCCTCGAAAATATTACCGAGACGAACAACTTCGGACACGACTCTCGCATCCGACCAACAAACATCAGGCCTACCAAAAAGGCACACCACAAACAATACAACCGACGAACCACCTTGCTAACCGCAAACATAACGACACAACAACGACAAGCTGCAAAGCCCATACAATGCACTTGACGAACAACTTACAACTCAAGGAATACACAAAACACAACTCACAGGTTCACTCTTAAACCAAAACATCCCTCAACTTAGTAGCACACGGATACTATTAGAACCTTTCTCCTAACACCTCCACTCTGAAACATCCAATGATCTTTTCATTCCTATAGATTTCCAATGTTCAACCTAAAAACTCTTACAAGTCGCACACACATATACGAAATGTGCTACATCATATCTCCGCTGCGCACTCTGATGACTCGTAACCATCAAAACTACCAATCTTTCTCCCAAAATCTAATTCTTTCACGAACCTTCCAAAAACTGTTGTTCACCTTTTATATTCTAGCCTCACATTCTTTCGTGTTATCACACACACCAGATACAAGCCTCTGAACTGTTCAAACAATTCTAATCCTCGGACCACCAAAACAGCCATACCTAGAAACTTTCAGCTTAACTCCTCTGATACAACAATAACTCTACTCAACTTCTAACCAATCTCGTTGTCTCTATTCCTTCAGACCAAACCAGTACTCAATATTCTTGTAATTACCAAACACTTCAAATCTAGAATCATAAAGATAATACTCCCAATATTCTAACACAATTACAACTGCAAACAATTCCGATTTCCAAAACAATACTGATCTTTCCATGAATCCTCAAATGTCGACAAAACATAAGCCACTACTTACTCTCTTATCTTAACACACTAACCATACTCATCCAAAATACATCCCCAAACAATTGACTCCATCTTTGCAAGTCAAATGAAGTAACCAAACGCTAGTCTTGGAAAAAGTCTTCCATACCCTTCAGTAATAACCAACAAAAGTCCAAAAAGTTTCTAATCACTTTAACCAACTTCAGAGCCTCTCATAGTAACACCGCATCTACTTCTGATGACAACAAACATAACCCGTCACACAAGTCGATCGAAGCCTCAACTCAAGCAAATCACTACTCTTATCAAACATCCCAACCATTTGTAATTCTAATCAACTCAACCAAACCATCACAGTTACCTAATCCAGAAAATGAATACTTATCCTCAATCGTCACCTTATACCCTTATCCATAATCCATACACCATTTCTTCTCTTAACAATCCCAATTCCAATCTATTACAACAACCAATCAAAAGGACTCTCAACGACTTCTCAAGTTAACCACCTACCAGAACCTCTAATCCATCTCATCTTCTGATATAAGAATCCTCATTGACACAACAAAACAATCTGTAGCCAACTCTTTTCATTTCAAGCAATCCGTTCCGCACCACTGTCAAGCCGGAAAGACACGTCCATGCATCCAACATAATGCCCCTTCTGCTATCAACAAGAGATTAAGGGTGATCAGTTCCTCAATTTGTCAATAGACAGACGACAATCATAATGAAGCATAAACCGTCTCCACCAACCCATAATAGCATTCCTTACATCCTATACACAAAACCACCTACGGCACCAATCCTGAGTTGATGCAACCCTTACTTCTGCATTCCTTCTTGAACCAGAAACCACACTTAAAACCCTGCAATACATACACACTGAGCCAGCGCTCTACACCTGAAGCAACATGGAGAAGTGCCAGCTTCTCCCCCACTTATCTCATTCTAATCTCTCTAACTATAAACACACCAAAACCATCCCAAGCCTTTACCACAAATGGTCAAAGAACAATTTAAACAAACCAAAAATAAATAAATACTGACCCCATTGCTGGAGTATCAATAACCATCTTACTACCCCAAGAAAACAACAACAAATTCAAACACTTCACGCACTCGCACGAAATAAACGAATGAGTTGTCCCAATATCAACAATAGCAATTAAAGGCATACTATTAATAAACAAGTACCTTTAGTCAAACGATCCGCACTAGTAGTCTCATCTCCTGCCAATGCAACAACTTTCCTACCAGTCTGAGCTCCCTTCGGTTTCGTACATCCCGTGCTAATATGACCTGTTTCACCACAGTTGAAACATCGCACATTAATCTTCCTACAATTCGCTGCGACATGTCCCGAACTTCCACAATTGGAACATTTCAGTTTATTCCTACTATAATTCATCTGTCGATGCCCTACTTCTCCACACTTGTAACATTTCTTCACATTTGTTCTACATTTAAATGAACGATGACCAAGCCCACCACATTTGAAACATTTAACGGAACCGGAACCCCCTCTAGATCTCTTTTCAAAGTTTCCCTTATGCTCGCCCTTATCAACGGGTGTCACATAAGGCCCACTCCGAGACTGTTGTTTCCCTTTCCTGCCATCCACACTCTTATCGCGAGTGGAACGCGCCTTACAATCCTCTTCGTACATCCTACAATTGTCCACCAATTTAGAAAACCTTCTAATCCTCTGATAACCGATTGCCCGTTTAATCTCCGAACGCAATCCGTTCTCATATTTCACACACTTAGAAAATTCAGCAGTCGCCTCCGAATAATGAGGATAAAACTGCACCAGTTCCACAAACTTAGTCGTATACTCAACAACGGACATATTGCCTTGTTTTAATCCCAAAAACTCAATCTCTTTCTTTTCCTTCACTCCCTCAGGATAATACCTCCTCCGAAACTCTCGGCCAAATAAATTCCAAGTAACCTCTTCCTTATCCTCTTCCAACACTCGGCGCAAACTAACCCACCAATCAGCTGCTTCTTCCTCCAGCATGCAAGTACCTAATCTCACCTTATGCTCTTCAGCACAATCCATCATACGGAAGATTCTTTCAACCTCTTCAAACCAAAATTGTGCACCATCCGGATCATACCTTCCCTTGAAGATAGGCAGCTTATTCCTTCCGAACTCATCATTACCCATCACATCCGCTACATCCTGCACAGCTCTGGCCATACTCTGTTCATCCAAATACAGAAACTATGGTTAACCAACAACCCACCAGCACACGACTGCTGCACAACCGCAACTCGCCTAAAACGACAGACACAACAGACACAACTGACACGAACTGGCTCTGATATCACTTAATGTGACGCCCCTAATCTATACCCCCAATTAACACGCAATTAAAGCGGTAAAAAGAAAATTCGAAAATTGATCAGAGTATATTTGAAACATCATGGCATAGAAAGGGAGAATCACATCAAAGAAGCCAAACATACACATAACATGCAACACCTGCTCATTTAGATATGCAACGTGGGGTAACAATCATATAGAGGAAACTTCGTTCCTTACACCCACTTTTCAGAAATTAGAATTAAAGCGGAAAGATCTAAAATCTGAATAACACATATACATATATACATATAAACTTGGCTGTCATACATCAAGTTATAACTGTACAACCAAAATATATCATCAGATATACAAAACAATCATAAACGGCCACCCTATGCTACCCGGAGTCACATATCAGAGCCGACCGACCAAAAGTATGAAGACGCAACGCTTCACAAAAGAATACCTCCAGCAACTCTAATCTGCAACGCCTCATAGAGCGTTATAAAACAGCAGAAGGGTGAGAAAAACAACCATAATATAATTGTATAAAATTATATATTAACACCAAAAATGCACAAGTAACGTATTCTCACCACCAAAGCACACAGATAAATTATAACAACACACAGTACAATTCACACGTATCAATTACCACTGCACATCAATGATTTACAATACAATCACACATATTCCATTTCATTAATCACATTCACAATTCCATGCACAAATGACTCATGATGAATACAAATGCACATAGATCGACACAACGACTCTATGCACATGCCATGCGGTACCGACTTCCTTTGTCACTTCATGTCACGTCATTAGTCCACTCAGGAACTATTGGAACCATCACTTGTTACTGAGACTTAGTCAAGTAACTCCCCGTCGGGCCTACGATGTTCACCCGTCGCTTTAAGTCCTCAGGCATCGCCTCGTATTTTCGAGGCCCACGACGTTAAGGATTGCTTTAAGTCTCCAAAGGAGCCCACAATCGTCTATACATATCACTGTAAGTCCTCAGGCAACGCCTCGTATTTTTGAGGCACACGATGGTATAGCAGATTCATCATTTTAAGTCCTCAGGCAACGCCTCGTATTTTTGAGGCACACGATGATCAAGTCGCCACTCAGGACGTTCAACAATACACACTATGATGCTTGGCATACAATGACTCATGACATTCACATTGCATCCATACACACATTCATAATCATGCACATTTATCAAATACCACACTTAGCATTTTCTTGCCTTTCGGCCACAAAGTATCATCACAACAGCACATAATTCATCTCACATACAAAACAACAACATACAGCATAATACACGTCAATTCCACACCATTAAAATGACAAAAATCGATAACCGACACTATTCACATTTCCCGACATAATTTAATTGGCTAACAATCCTCAAAACCCATTTTTATTAGATATAACATTTCATAAGCTTTCCAATGCATCAAACCACGCCTCAAACCGAATCACAGATCAAAAGTTATGCAGAAAACAAAATTACACGAACAGCATTGTTCGCTGGGCGAATCTCCCTCGCGAGCATTCGCTAGCTGCTTCGCTAGGCGAACATCCCTCGCGAGCATTCGCTAGCTCCTTCGCTAGGCGAATGTTCCAGCGAACCAACTGTTAGATAAAAACAGACACAAAGTTCGCTAGGCGAGCACTTGGCGAACCAAGTCAGAACCAAACAGAGCCAAAAACACCCAAAGTTCGCTAGGCGAACACTCTAGCGAACCTTCGCTCATGCCTTCGCTAGGCGAATACCCGTAGCGAACCTTCGCTACCCTTCGCTGAATCGTTCGCTAGGCGAACCCGCGAAAACCTCACTCGCTGCCACCTTCGCCCCAGGTTCGCTAGGCGAACCAAGGAAAACCCAGAATTTTTCTGCGCTATTTGAAACCCCAAAAGTGATATTTCCCAACCAAAACATTTCCCAATCAACATATATCAATCAGAACCTATTCTAATCATGCCAACAAGCAATCTACCACCTTTACATCGATTTCCAACCGTTAAACCATCGATTCTACTCATTTTATCGTTTCGACCTAAAAGTGAAAAACATAGAAAGCAAGAGAATCATCCAAACACATACATACATAATCATATACAAGCATAGTATAATCGAGTTTCGCACCCTTACCCGATTAAATCGACTCTAGAACTTGATCTTGATGATTTTTCCACACTATCCCAATTTTTCTCTCTTCTCCTCTTTTCTTCTCTTTTTCCTTCTTTCTTCTTTCTTTCTCTCTATTTTTCTTTTCTTTCCCTTTTCTATTTTCTATTTTCTTTTCTTACTAACTTAATGAAAAACATTATAAAATGACCAAAATACCCCCACACTCAAATATCTCGCAAACGATCCCAAAACGCGATAAAATATAATCACGACGAAAAATAACACATTTTCACATAAAAGTCGAAAATAAAATAAAATAATAATAAAATAATCCAAAAAGACTCAATAAAATAAAATTGGCAAAAACTGGGGCGTTACAGTGATAGTCCTAGGAGTAGTGTTAACTCCAAACAGCACACTAGTGACAAAGGCCCTACTTTCGCTATCATCAAATTTACTACTCGCAGATTGATTAAACTTATTACCTTTTGATGGTCTCTTGGGTTGATACTTCTCAGGTCTTGTCTTTACAGAATCAGGAACCATCATGGAGATGGGTTCTACATTCAAAGCTTCTTCTGCAGAGCAATCTTCTGTAGAAACCCTAGCTTTATCTCGCGATGAACTTTGTGAGGCAGATTTCTTTGATGGAGAAGACATCTGTTTTGACATGGTTCCCTTGAGGCTATATAGGTTCTGAGACAGATGATTCTTTTTGTTGAAGGAGATGAACAGTCGGGAGATATGAGCTTTGATGAAACGTGATATTGCTACAATAGGGAATGATGGTCTAAGGTATGGCGCCTGATTTTGTGTATCCCTTAAAGACCAATCAATGAGTTTCTCCCTCCAAATTAACTTTCCTTTTAAAAATTTAAAAGGATTCACATTAAGAGTAATTAACCCTAATTGACCTTTCAGCAGACTTTCCCACTTGTTGTCACAATCTGATGTTACAACATCAACCTTAACATCACCAGATAAGTTGTCCACTTGAGGTACCCATTGAAAGCAATTATCTATGGATCTTATTCCCTTCATCACTACCTCATTTTGCTCATTTTTCACCACACACTCATCTTTGGTGTAGCTGACCTTACATCCATCATCACAGAGTTGACTTATGCTAATCAGGTTAGCACTCAAACCTTTGACAAGTAACACATTGTCAAGATCAGGTCCATCATGACACTTCACTTTTCCAACACCTTTTACCACCCCTTTCTCTGCATTTCCAAAAGTAACATCAATTGAAGAGCAAGAATTGACATCTACCAATTGGTTTTTGAATCCAGTCATGTGCTTTGAACATCCACTGTCAAAGTACCATCTATCCTTAGCAAAATGTCCATCTGAGGTGTGAGCCAAAAGACACTTGGCCTGAGGTTTAGGAACCCACTGTTTAACAACCTTGGGCCTGTTCACCTTCTGTCTGGGTTGAGGGTTAGACTTGGGATAACCATGTAGCTTGAAATAAGAAAATTGCATATGGCCAAATCTTCCACAATAGAAGCACCTTACTCTTTCTTTTCTGAAGTTGCTAAATTTCCTGCCACCTTGTTGATGATACTGTTGTGACTGCCACCCATAATGTTGTCTTCTTCTCCCATAGTTTGACTGTCTTCTATGGTAAGGATGTTGTCCTTTTGGCTGTCTTCTATGGTGATGAGGCTTCCTTCTTCCATAATAATAAGGCACAGCATTATTATATCCATAGCCATACATGTTTCCCTGATGTTGAGACATCTGATGGAACATGTTTTGTTTGAACCTAGAAGCCTGCATGCTCTTATGATATTGTGGAGGTATATACTGCCTAGCTCCAGAAACATGTGCCTTTCTTTGATGAGGACCATGAGCATGCCTCTTCCCAACATTTTGAGGTTGTGGATGAGCAACCTGCTTAGGTTTAGGATCCTGTCTCTTTGTGTGGTGTTGAGACATTGGTTGAGACATGTCCTTTTTGGTTCCTGAAGTACTAGCTTCAGCAGAAACCTTCTCCTCAACAAATCCTAAGCCAGATTTGTCTCCTGGTACTTTTTCAGCCTGAAGGATCTTATCAAGAGTATTAGATCCACTGTTCAACATTCTAACAGATTTTGTCATTTGATCAAGTTGAAATTTAACCAACAAGACTTCATTTTCAAGATCAGCTTTGACAGTCTCAAGTTGAACAATCTGTTTCTTCTGTTTTTCACTTTCTTGACAGATTTCTGCACTCTTCAGACATAACTCATGATAGGAGGCTGCTAACTCCTCAAAAGTCAGTTCCTCATCACTTGATTCTCCATCAGACACACATGTCCCTGTCAACGCTCTGACATGCTTGGCTGACTCTTCTTCACTTTCACTGTCAATATCAGACCAAGAAACTGTCATGCCCTTCTTCTGCTTCTTAAGGAATGTAGAACATTCTTTCTTGACATGTCCATAACCTTCACACTCAAAGCATTGAATCCCTTTGTCTTGATCAGTCTTCTCTTCATCCTTCTCTTTTGATTTGCTGATGTCAGAGAAGATGTTCTTAACATTGGGTTTGTAGTTTCTATCCATTCTCTTGAACACTTTGTTGAACTGTCTTCCCAGCATAGTAATAGCCTGAGATAGCTCCTCTTGAGAATCATCCTCTTTCCCTTTCTTGGCTTCGTCAGAACTGGAAACCAAGGCTATACTCTTGGACTTCTTCTCAAGTTCCTCTTCACTTAACCCTAGCTCAAATGTTTGAAGAGATCCAATAAGCTCATCAACCCTCATCTTGCTGATGTCTTGAGCTTCTTCAATTGCAGTCACCTTCATCTTATACCTCTTAGGAGGGGACCTAATGATTTTCCTTACAAGCTTTTCTTCTGACATCTTTTCTCCAAGAGCACTAGAGGCATTGGACAGCTCAAGAATACTCATGTGGAAGTCATGGATAGTCTCATCTTCCTTCATCTTCAGACTTTCAAACTTTGATGTTAGAGTTGATCAAGCTGAAGATGTTCTTATCAACTCCATTGAAGATAGCATTTAGGGCTTTAGAGTTACCAAGGGCAAGCTCATCTTCTTCTTTGGTTCATTCTTCTTCAGGCTTCAGCTTTGAGGTGCCCTCTTTATCTTTCTCAAACACAACAGGTGCTTTCCATTCTTTTGACCCAGGCATGCTCCCAAACCTTGGGACATGATTCAATACACCCTATAACACCTATGAAATCAATCCATCAAGTTTGATTTAGGTCAAGGACTTGATTTCATAGAGGATCGCACAGTTTGGAGTTCATCTGACAAAAAGTCAACTGTGCACAAAAGTCAACTTTGACTTTTTGAGATTTTTCACAATTATGGTTCTTTGACCCTAAAATGATGTTAATGTGTGATTGGAATCATCATTCATCAAGAAAAATCAAGAAAAGTGGGATAACTTGTAAAAGGGGTAACCATAAAAAACTTAGAAATTTTCTAAGTTATGGAACAAAGTGGCTAGGGTACCAACTTCCAAGGATCATAACTTGAGATCCAAGCAACCATTTTGGCTGATCCAAAGATGGATTTGTAGCTCTCATGGCATACTTTAAAAGTGTCAACTACACCTCATTCCAATTCATCATGGATTTTGAGTTATGGAATGATCAAAATGGCTGAAAACATGAAATGTCACTTTTTCCAACACTTAGTGAAATTTTCACTAAGTCAGAATTTGTCTTGCTTTTTTTCCAAAAGTAGGGGGATTTTTCACTTGGATCCAAAAATTATCAAGACAAACTATGATCACACATATGTTGTATCATATGAGGGCTTTCCAAAATGGCCAAGAACTCCATGAAACTCCACTTAAGCCATGAGATATGACAATAGCAATGTGCCTTGCTGCAAACTGTCATGGCAAGGCAGATTTGTGCATTTTGCTCGATTTGAGTAAATTTTCCAAATGACAAACAAGTTTATCCATCTGAACACCTCAGGGGGAGACCAAGGAGGGACAAACACTGATCCATCAGCCTCCCAAGTCTTTGGAACCAAAAGTAGCATGCCAAACCTAGAAATGCCTAAAAGAGGGACAAGACTCCAATTTTGGTTTGGAGCATTTAATGGATGCACTAAGGTGGCATAGATTGAGCCCTTTCCAACAGAATTTAGTCAAGACTTATCCAAGAACTAGGGAACCAACAACATGTGCTCTAACCTCTAGTCAATGGCTAGAGGAGACTTGGATTCCTATTGATCAACATTTGGCAAACCTCTGCAGTAGTTGCCATTCACTATTGCAGCCAAAACAAACTTGCTTTACTATAAATAGAGCTCATTTGTGCTCAGTTTGAGTACACCAAAGCACTACAACACTTGTTTTCCTCAAAATCTCTTTCTCTAGGCAAAAATACCTTCTTTAGCAAGGTAACTCTGAGTTTTTGAGTTAGAAAGCAATTTCATCATAGCTCATGATCCAAACACATCCAATATGTCATATCTAAGCTGTCCAAACTCTCATAAGTGACCTGTAACACCAAAATCACAAAGTCCCCTCTCAAAACCTCAAAATTGGACTTTTTTGCACTTTTCAAGCCATGTCTTGATTTAGTCACTTTTAAAACCAGATAAAACCTCAAACACACTCCAAATATCATCCTTGAACTATCCCAAATGGTTCCACACATCTGGAACATCATTTGAGAGAGTTGCTATTTTGGCCACTTTTGCCCCTTTTGCAAGAAAGGACCAATTTCCATTCCTGAGGTTTCCAGCTGATTCCAATCATCCTAAAAGCTTCTAAGGGATCATTTGAGAGTGTTAAAAGCATCAAAACATTTCTGGAACAAGGCCCTTGACAGATTGCCCAAAAAGCTCCCAAAGAGGTAAGCATCTCAACTTGAACTCTTTAAAATATGCCTTGATTTGAGGTCCACTGATCATGCATCTCTTATACATGTCATATGTGTTGTGTTTGCACCAATTCATCATGTAATTTATGGCTGTACCAAGAGGTAGCACAGAAAATGCACAATATGGCCTATTTCAAAACCACTATCAGGTTTTGAGGAGGATTGATTTTCTGGAAAAACCACCACCACCATTGGATTCCTTAGGAAATTCTAGGCCAGATGCATATAAATTTTGTCTCCATCCATGGAGAAATGAGGAAGTTATGGCCTTCACGTTTCTGACCAAAAATCTTGCCCTGCCTTGCCTTGGCCAGGCCAAGAACAAGGCAAGCCTTGTATATTTATGGTTGGGGTTTGATACACGGATGTATCACCACCCCAGTGGTAAGGCGCGCATGCTGCACACAAGAGGTCTGGGGTTCGAATCCCCCTCGCCCCGGACCCTCTTTTTACTATTTTTTCCATTTTTACTATTTTTCATATTATTTTTAATAATTTGAAAAATTAATAACTTCCTCAATTTTAATTATTTTTTATTGGTTCTTTTTGAAAAAAATCACAAAAATGTTGAGTGAAACCAAAATAGTTTGGGCCTCAGTAATTGTATAAGTCCCAACACATTTTCAAAAATCTTGGTGCGATCGCCATTTTTCAAACAAAATCAACTGGGCCTCTCCTTGAGCTGTAAGCCCCACAACTTGTACAAAAACAACTTATTGGGCCTCTAATAGAGTGTAAGACCCAATCCCCTTTTAACCAAAACAATTTCGGGACTCAAATATTATATAAGTCCCTCTGCGTTAAAAGAAAAAATTTCGACGCAATCGCCAGTTCAAAAATCAACCCTGGGCCTCTCATTGAGCTATAAGACCCATTTCTTTTCTTAAAATTGGGCCTCTAATAGAGTGTAAGACCCATCCCCTTGTACATAAAAACTTTTTGGGCCTCGTATATTGTATAAGTCCCTTTGTATAGTTTTCAAAACAACGGTGCGATCATCGTTAAAACCAAACAACATGGAAGATCTACAATAGGTAAGTGTTTATCCCCTTTCATTTATCGCTTTCATATGTATATAAACTATATTGTGGGGTTGTTTCACTGTAAGTCTTCTTTCACAAACTTTTATATACTTGTCACATATCAACTGTGTAATACTAGTATAGTTATTTAGAGTTTTCCCCGGCAACTACGTCTAGCACTAGGTAAAGCCTTGTTGGTCACTCTTAAATACAAACAAAACTAGATCCCCCGTAGGATTCCAGATACAGTCTTCCCTCCTCTTGGGGGTTAAACAATATGGAAACGTGAAAGGCAGCATTCTCGGTGAACCCTTTCTCAGACTGTCACCCTTAGAAATTGTCAAAGAAACTCTAACTCCTCAGAGATGATATTTTCTCTGTGAATGGCATCTCTTGAGTTTCTTCCAAATCCTTGAACTTTCCTAGCTTGATCTATTCTCGGTGAATAGCATGTCTTGAACTTCTCTTGGTTTGGGGACCCACAGGCTTCCTAAAAGCATCCCTGTCTCCTCTTGGGCGTTGTACAAGGACTCGTCGGCTTCTTAAAAGTTCTCATGCCTTCTCTTAGGTTTAATACAAGGACCCTGACGACCTCTTAAAGGTATAAGACAGAACTTAGTCATCCTTTGCTAGAGCAGTCTTTCTAGCATCAAAACTCCAGCCGTTGTAAGGTTGATACTCATCGCTGAATGCCCGTTCCTCCTCTTGAGCATTGTACAAAAGATGAAACTCTAGACTTGGACAGTCTAAGACCCTTGAGTCTCAAAGACATTCTCAAGTTCCTTTCAAACATAGGAAGAAACACTGAAACCCGGTCTCTCTCATAAGAGTTCTCCACACTTGGACCCGCTTCAGGATCTCCAGAATCCACAGCGGTAAGTTAGCCTCCTCTTGGGCTTTGTACAAATGATTTTCCCCAGCGGAGCTAACCTTTTTAGACTCTCTTGTTGAGTCACCCACTTTTAGGCTCCATCTCGGGCTTCGTACGAGATAGAGAAACACTCTCTTGTTGAGTATAAAAGACTCTCTTGTTGAGTATAAAAGACTCTCTTGTTGAGTCAATCTCCTTTTTAGCCTTCGTCTTGGGCTTTGTACAAGACATATAAAAACCCACTCTCTTGTTGAGTATAAAATATTCTCTTGTTAAGTCAACTTTTAGCCTCCTTCTTGGGCTTTGTACAAAACATATAAAAACACTCTCTTGTTGAGTATAAAAGACTCTCTTGTTGAGTCAATCTCCTTTTAGCCTAAATCTCAGGCTTCGTACGAGACAGCAAATCACTCTCTTGTTGAGTATAAAAGACTCCCTTGTTGAGTCAATCAACCTTCAGACTCTCTTGTTGAGTCAATCACCTGTTCAAGACTCTCTTGTTGAGTCAACCTTTCTAGCCTCTGTCTTGGGCTTTATGCAGGATAAATAAAACTACTCTCTTGTTGAGTCAAACCCTTTCAGCCTCCATCTTGGGCTTTATACAAGATACATTCTCCCCAACGGATTCAAAATCCCTTTTTGCCTCAATCTTGGGCTTTGTACAAGACAGAAAGAACATTTTCCCCGGAACAGTCAAACTTCCAGCCTCCTCTTAGGCTTTGTATAAAGAAAACCCCGGTTGAGTCAATCAACCTTTTAGCATCAAAGTTGTGCCTTGGTCACAGCATACATCGACAACTCCTCTTTAGAGATGACAAGTTCTCTCTCGGTCAAACCTTTTAGCTTCATATCTTGGGCTTTGAACAAGATACAAATCACCTTTAGCTTCATGTCTTGGGCTTTGAACAAGACACCAAAACACCAAAACATCTCTTTCCTCCCATAGAATAGGAGGAACTATGATCGCTCTGATTTCCCTGTTTCGTTAAACGG
This sequence comes from Lathyrus tuberosus, assembly GCA_022829125.1. Classification (NCBI taxonomy): domain Eukaryota; kingdom Viridiplantae; phylum Streptophyta; class Magnoliopsida; order Fabales; family Fabaceae; genus Lathyrus; species Lathyrus tuberosus. The sequence goes on along the minus strand of JALAZF010000020.1, from coordinate 5,193,700 downwards.
GAATACGTAGGCATAAGATTGTAAAATCTTAGCGAGCATACTAATCGAACAACCCAAAATCCAGTACCCCATATATCAACTCCAAAGCACCATATCCTAACATCTTACCAACAACCTCGCAAATGATCCAGACATTCTAATTTTAACAAAATAAACTGAAGACGGACCCACATCTTAATACCATCTGAAACCTAACAGACAGCTGTTTAAACTCAGTATGCAAGCAGGGTTAATTGGAGACATCAATTTCCCTTCCTTAATCAGCTCAATAGGATACAAAATGAATCAAACTGTAGTACCCAAGCGATTGTGATTCAAGACCACAAAAATCGCGCTACAGAAAAATGGCGCCCACCGTGGGGCCTTGTTCTCTTTCTTACAATCTTCGGTGGAAAACTTAAATTCAACAAGATGTCACAGAAATGGCGACTCTGCTGGGGAGTCATTGTCTGTATAGGATCATAAGACTAGAGGTCTAGGATGATTAAGACAAATATATATACTGCTTTTCCTAATTGATATATTTGTTTATTTTTCTGCTAATGGGAATGCGTGTGATACCGCATGTGGAAAGATTGAGTATACACCTAAGATAGGTGATGGCAGTATACGGGTTATCTTGCGGGGAGTGAATCCCAGTTAAGAGTCCCCGGTCAACCATCAAACTCAGTGGAGACTCCCTTTGCAGATATGAAATTCTGGTACCAGATATGTGATGTCACACTTAATGTCACAACAACACACTCTACTATGGACAATAACAAACAACAACAGAAACACACATAATTGTTTACCCAGTTCAGTTCAACAACTTAATCTGGGGGCTACCAAGCCAGGGATGAAATTCACTACTTGTAGAATTAATTTACAGACTCAACAACCTAGTTGACAATCTCCTAAACTTAATTTCTACTAATGAACTTTCTACCTAAGAGCCCACTTAGGTATGAGAACACTACTCAATCCCTAAAACCTCTCAAAGATCAAACACTTTGAGAAACACCTTGATCCTGCTTCACAGCTTTGATCAAGTTACAAAACTCTCTTGCTTCACAGCTCTAGAGAGGACAGATTACACTCACCAATTCACACTTGAATGGTTAACACAATACTCGTACAAAGACAATGATTGACACTCAGTCTATGCTCTCTCTCTTCTGTCTACTTTCTGTGTTTTCTTCCTTTGGTTGATGCGCTTTATATAGCCATCTGAATTGGGCTTCGATCCTATGCAATATCTGACCTGATTTGTTATTTAAAACAAAATCTTCAAAACAGATTTTATCCCCAAAATCTTTTTAAATCTCAGTCTTTAAACCTCCCTACAAATCTGCATCAAATCTCTATGCAACAGAGAATATCTATCCCAAGATATCCGCATCCAATGAGACTAACAGCTCTCCCAATATCCAGCTAAAACGCAAACCCTAACAACATCTCAGACCTGATGTTATTAATCTTCTGCAGACCTGATGTCACAACATCGCATGTGACATCAGACTTCACAACTTCAACAAGATAAATACTTAACATAAACCAATGTTAAGACTCAATGTTAAGACATCACCCATGTGACATCAACATTGAACAGCTTTGTTTTACCAAAATTCTGGCCAATCCAAGAGCCAACAAGATACATTGCCTATACGACTTCGGTTGTTGAAAGTAGTGTGGTCGACTGGGTTATCTGAGAAGTTGAGGTTTTTAGTAGACTGAAACCATTTTGTAGTGCGGAAGCTATCGGAAATAGTTGTCACGCGATACTACCCTCATCTGAGATCACTCTAAGATGCATCAGCTCGCTGGCAATCCGCTTTCTATTGTTATCCCAAGAGGGGTCAATGATTTTGCGGACAGGTACAAAAATCACCAGTATAAAACTTTGGGGATGGGTAGAGCCTTGACTTCATGACACCGACCCTTTGACCCCATGTTTTTCTATGTTTTTGTGTGCTGCATTCATTTCATTAAAAAACATTAAAAAAACCAAAGAAAAATCTTCTCTTCTAGTCTCTCTTTTTCAAATTAAACTGAGACAATGATTGCAAATATCTGATAAAGGGATTGTGCTAATGGGTTTCGGTAGAAGGAAAACTCATAAGTACACCTTCAAGGTTCCAAAACTAGAGGATTTAAGAGGTCTGGCGAGAATGATCACCTACCCCGAGGCTTTCAGAGCCAAGTATGGAGGATTGATGTCCTTGTTAAGGGTCCATGTAATTGAAGGAATCCTGTCCACGCTAATCCAGTACTATGATCTGGTCTATCATTGGTTCATATTCCCAGATTATCAACTAGCACCAACACTGGAGGAGTACTCTCACCTGACTGATTTGCATATTACTGACCAGACTCCCTTTTCTGGACTGGAAGAAATTCCAAAAGATCAAACCATCGCAAGAGCAATCTATTTGGACGAGTCAGAAGTCAGGACTTACATGACCACTAAGGGTGGAATCCAGGGTTTGCCAGTCCAGTTCTTGACAAAGAAAACTCTATACTTTGCTAGTATAGGGAACGTGGCCGCTTTCGAAAGTATCTTTGTTTTGCTTACCTACGGGTTATTTTTGTTTCCCAACATTGATAACTTCGTTGATATCAACGCCATTAAGATTTTTCTGATTGGAAACCCTATACCGACCTTGCTCGCAGATGCTTATCATTCGGTACACTTAAGGAATTTGTATAGCAGAGGAATGATCACATGTTGTGTACCCTGCTGTACAAATGGTTCATTTCCCACTTACCCAAGTCTGCTGCATTTTAGGATCAAAAGAATACTTTACGTTGGTCGCAGAGAATCATGTCTCTTACCAACTCTGACATCGATTGGTACAATCGAATCTATGACGGGATCAGAATCATTGACCATTGTAGAAATTTCCTAAATGTACCCCTTATAGGAACTAAGGGAGGAATCAACTATCATCCAATTTTAGTTCGTCGTCAATTTGGATACCCGATGCGGCATGTCCCGTGAAATGCTCATCTGGAAGGTCTTTTCTTCAAGGAAGGAGAAAATGGCAGGGCACTAAAGATGGAAATAGTGCATGCCTGGAAACACGTTCATAGGAAAGGAAGAGAGTCTCTAGGAAAACCAGACTGTGTCTCGGTGGAGCCTTGTCTCCACTGGGTACAAACTACAGCTCTCAAGCTGAGGATGCCTTACCCTCGTCAGGAAGTTCTTCCCTCAATGGACTCTGTCCTTTATTTTATGTCTGAGACAGAAAAACTTCAGGTTACTCTCAACAAAGTTCAGCAGGAGAAGAGGTCTTGGAGGAACAAGTATAGTATTCTCAATGTGGAGTGTAAGAAAATACAGCAGCTGTTAAGAGAAAAAGATGCTCTGATTGAGATTTTAGAGCAACATGCTGTAAAAAAGCAAGATGACCAGAGGAATTTGCTTGCTACTTTCACTTGGCAAAGGAATCACAACCCGACAACGGCTCAAGAGCTCCGGTCAAAGAAAAGGAAAGTACCAGAACCAGCATAAAGCTCACTCCAGAGAGGACTCATGACCCATAAGTTTAGATTCCCTTTTACAGCACTATGTAAATTACTGTATTTCCATTTCCACAATCCTTTGAATTCAATAAAACAAGGTTTCCCCACTGTTTGATATTTGCAATCCAATTGTCGAAGTTTACTTTGAATAAACAAAATAAAACAGTTAATATAATCATTGCATACCATTCATCATTCTCCTGTAACGCATTCTTCTTACCTACGAATCTCACGTTTGCGTCTCGATTCTAGAGTCAAACTGTCTCATTTGTACAATAGTCGAGCCAATCGTCAGAAAAAGATGGATGATCTCGAGGAAGAGAACAGAGAGTTGAGGGAAGAGATCGACACTCTGAAAGAGGATCTGAGAAAGCTTCATAACGACATGCAAGCTCTAGCAGAAGCTCAAATGCAACAACAAAGGACTGTGATCTTAGAGATCACATCAACGCCCATAGTGGAAAAGTATGATCCTAGGTACAAAATGCCAAAAGATCGTCCCTGGGGCATGCCTATCAACTATATCCCGGAAACTGCAGCAGGAGCCGTTGGGCCTGAAGGTTACAAACTTCGGGAAAACGAAGATGCCAGGGGCATGACAGCAACTCCTGAAGGTTACAAACTTCGGGAGGCATCGAGAGTCTCGGCCATAATGACTATACCACCGCCCGTGGTACACACTGTCCCGGAAGGACAGATTCCACAGATACCTTCTGGTGGAAACGAAAGTATGTTCGACAGAATGAATGAGTTCCAGGAACAATTCTTGGAGATGCAGAAAGAACTGCAAGCCCTTCGCGGTCAGGATTTATTTGGAAAGGACGCCACAGACCTTTGTTTGGTCCCTAATGTGAAAGTTCCACACAAGTTCGAGGTGCCCGATTTTGAAAAGTACTCTTGCCCTCAAAGCCACTTGGTGATGTACGCTCGGCGAATGTCAGCTCAGACAAAGAACCAGGAGCTACTAATTCACTACTTTCAGGATAGTTTAACCGGTGCCGCATTAAAATGGTACATGGGTTTAAACCGCACTAAGATCGGCACTTTCAGAGATCTTGGCGCTGCTTTCGTTCAACAATATAAATACAATTTGGACATGGCACTGGATAGAGATTAACTCAGATCAATGTCACAAAAGGACAAGGAAACCTTTAAGGAGTACGCTCAGAGATGGTGCGAAATTACCGCTCAGATTTGTACGCCTCTTGAGGAAAAAGAGATGACAAAGATCTTCTTAAAAACCTTGAGCTCATTTTACTACGACAGAATGGTCGCCAGTGCGCCCAGTGACTTCACCGAGATGGTGGGCATGGGAGTTCGTCTTGAGGAGGCGGTCCGAGAAGGACGTTTAGTTAAGGACGATGGATCATCAAGTAGTACAAAACGATACGGTAGTGCTATCCCTAAGAAAAAAGAGTAGTATATTGGGAATATCTCTCTCGGAAAGCAAAGGTGACGGTATCAACCAGTAGTAGTTGTAACTCCTGCTATTAACCCTGCGCCTGTTCCTACTTATCAACCTCAGGTTGCGTAGAGCCAACCGATTCAACAACAATTTCAGCAAAGGACACAACAGCCTCTTCAGCAGGCTTGTCCTCCATACAACAACAACCGCACAACGCGACCACCAGGGTTCGACCCTATACCAATGTTGTACGCCAAACTGTTTCCATTATTACTGGTCAAGGGACACGTCCAAACCAGGGCTCCTCTTACAATACCAAAAAATCTGCCTTTTTGGTTTAAAGTGGATCAGACTTGCCCTTATCATCAAGGAGGACCAGGGCATAACATAGAAAACTGTCTCAGTTTCAAATTCGATGTGCAAAAACTTGTTAGGAGCAGGGTCTTGTCTTTCAAAGATACGAATCTGAATGTTCTCACGAACCCACTGCCTCAACACGAGAAAGCTGCAGTAAATTTGATAGAATGAGAGTCTAATAACAGCTATCAAATTCATAATGTACTCTTATTGAGGGCCAACCTGGTCAAGATGCATTGTACACAGAGTGGATATGGCCATGTGCCACCTCATAACTATCACCAGTGTGATATCTGCTCTAAAAATAGTCAAGGATGTTCTATGGTGCAATCAGCTCTGCAGGAACAATTGGATCTCGGATGGATCCAAGAGCACCGAGTTCGTGGAGTTAACATGACTTATACGAGTTCCAACATCATTCAAAACCACGACATCCGTGCGATGAATATCAACTTGGTGGCAATGCACTCAAGGCAAAGCTAGTATCATAATCTGCCACGGCATGATTACAATTCCTGTCTGACTTGCTCGGTAAACAAATAGGGATGCTCTTTTGTACAAGAGGCCCTCCAGCGTCAGATGGATCTTGGGTGGATCCAGGACTACCATGATAAAAATCCTTATCAATTTAACATGATTCAGATCTTTGATATTTGGTTGATGAATACAAGCTTGGTGGAGTTACACGCCAAGCAAGTCCAACTCGGTTTTCTCACTTCACATGATTATCAGAGTTGTAAAGCATGCAGTGAGAGTAACCAAGGATGTGCTCTCGTTCAAAGAACTTTGCAACACTTGTTAAACCACTGGTGGCTTCCAATCTATATGGATGAAAACACGCAACAAATCAGTGTGGTTAACGGGAGCCCTACTCGGCATCAAAGTCAGGATGTCCGATCTCAAGAAACAGATCTAGTGAGGTTACATTGCATTCAAAGCAGACGTGGCCAGGTGCCACCACACAAATACGAGCGCTGTAGAGTCTGCTCGAAAAATAATCAAGGATGCTACCTCGTGCGAGCAGCCCTTCAGAGTCAGTTAGACCGCAAAGAGATTCAACAATATTCAGTTTCGGGGTCTATCAACTGGACGCCAGACTACTTCACTAATCAGATCAAAGATGTTGTTGTAATCTCTGATCTTGAAAGGGCCAAAGATGTTTGTACCATCATCCCTCTACTTGACGAATCGAAGGTTCTTAACCAGGAACTGATTGAAATTACTTACAATGGTCAGAAAAATCAGAAGGCTCCTATAGTTATCTATCTACCAGGACCACTACCGTATGAATCAACTAAGGCGATCCCTTACAAATATGGTGCAACAACAGTTGATAATGGAAAGGAAATTCCATTACCCTCCATCGTGAATATTGCAGACATCAGTCGAGTAACACGGAGCGGTCGAATCTTCAACAGAGGAGTTGAAGAACCTAACAGAGAAAAGGAACTTCAAACGGAAGCTCCCAATCCACCAGTCGGTCAATCCAGTAATCCCGACCTTTCAAAGAACGATGATGAGATGTTGAAGCTCATCCAAAGGAGTGAATACAACATTGTTGATCAGCTGTTACAAACTCCTTCAAAAATCTCAGTGCTATCACTTTTACTCAGTTCCGAAGCCCACAGAGAGGCTCTACAGAAAGTCTTAGAGCATGCCTTTATGGAACAGGATGTGTCATACGACAATTCGATAGCATCATCTCTAACATCGCTTCCTACAACAACTTGGGGTTTAGTGATGAGGAATTACTAGAGGAAGGCAAAAGTCACAACATGGCGCTCAATATCACAGTTAACTGCCAGGACGATGCTTTAGCCAACGTACTGGTAGACACCAGATCGGCTCTCAACGTCATGCCGAAGTCCACTCAAATGCGACTATCATTCAAAGGATCTCCGATGAGAGGTAGTGAGGTCGTCGTCAAAGAATTTGACGGGTCCAGAAAAACAGTTATCGGCGAAGTCGACCTTCCCATAACTATCAGTCCTCACACTTTCCTGGTCACTTTCCAGGTCATGGACATCCGGGCAACATATAGTTGTTTATTAGGAAGACCTTGGATACACCAGGCTGGGGCAGTCACTTCGACACTTCACCAGAAGCTGAAGTTTATCAAGAACGACCAACTCATCACGGTCTATGGAATACAAACCTTGATCGTGAGTAACCTTTCATTATCCACTTGTGTAGAACCCGAGGAGGTTGTTGGAACTCAGTTCTAGGCACTTTCGATGAGCAATGAGGATCAACTAGAGAAAGAAACATCAATATCCTCGTACAAAGATGCTCTCGAGGTGATCAAAAGTAACAACGCAAAGGGATGGGGACAGCTTGTCATTCCTACTGATAATAAAATAAAGAAGGGTCTTGGTTATTCTGCAACCTGTACCCAGACTGCCGCTAACGGTGAAAGTCTTCATCCCATTCAGAACTTCTTCCATAGTGGAGGTTTCCTTCACCCAGTGTCTCAAGAAGTACATACCATCAACGAGGGAGATTCCTCCGATACAGATGAAGAATGGAAATCCTATCTTAACGAGGACGGTTATATGTCTCAGGAAGAGGTGCCTACACCATTTTGCTTTCCGGCACAGAGTCCGAGATTTATACCGAGGTCAGATGTCAAAATGATATACGGAGATTGTGATCCAGAAGGATGTCGTGCTCCACCAAACTCATTAGAGGAAGACACTCCGATGAAATACAACTTTGACCACGACTATTATGGCCCGATGGATTGCCTGCCTATCTGGGAGACGTACCCAGGAGACTTGGGGAAAGAAAATCAGCCGAACAATGAAAATCAGCTGAGCATCATTGAAAAGAATACCTGCGTCCCCACCATGTCATGGGATCAACACTCAGGGCATTCAGAAAATATCCAGCACGACGATGAATTTGTAAAATTTGTAGGACTAGAATTCATTAACTATGCTTTTCCCGAGGTCAACGTCATCGAAAGGGATAACTCCTCCAGTTCCACAGAGGTGTGGGACACCTTAGGACAACCAAGTGGAAAATTCGACTTCTTGGTCAAGTACACTACTCCTGAAAGCTCTCGTATCAGGCTCAAAGACATCCAGCCAACTGGATGGGGAGATTTGCCTGAGAGCACAAATGTTATGCAAAATACAACCGAGGAATCCTCCTACGACAACTCTGCCTGGGAGACAGACTCCAATGATCCTACTCCACCAGAAATTAGCATTATTTCTGAAGACAAATCAAGGGAGGTACCAAACTTTGTGATTCACCAAGGAGTTCGCCGCCAATGGGTTGCAATCGACGTTCCGAAAATTTTTCATAAGTCAAAGTAATGGCCATCTTTGTTTTAACCTTTCACCCGGCCCAGGTGAAACGGATGTTTTGATAGGGCTCACTTTCTGTAAATATCCCTCTTCGCTTCGCCCAAAGTGACAGAGTTTTGTTTTATAGGGTTGTAGTTTCAAGAATCGACAAAATCATAAATAAATAAACGTCGTTATGTAATTTCCGCATTAATTGTTGTTTTCTCTTTTCGTTTTTTTAGAAAATGGTAATCCTAAAAAACAATTCAAATAATAAAAACAAGCAGTAAAAAAAATACACTGCACACACTCTTGCATTTTTTCCATCTCTTCTAAACACAAATCATCACGTTATGCAGATTGCTTGTTTTAAACCCCGTTGAAACACGCGATCCGATGCCTTCTCCCAACTTTGAGTTCCCGGTATTTGAGGCTGAAAAAGAAGATGACGACAAAATTCCAGAAGAGATCTCCCGATTACTCGGGCAAGAGGAAAGGTCCATTAAACCTCACAATGAGTCGTTGAAAACGGTCAACTTGGGTTCAGAAGAAGAGAGAAAAGAAGTCAGGATTGGGGCCCTACTCAGTCCGACTGTCAAAGAAAGTTTGATAAAGCTTCTCAAAGAGTTTCCCGATGTATTCACTTGGTCCTACCAGGACATGCCAGAGTTGGATACCAGCATCGTGGAACATCATCTACCGTTAAGATCAGAAAATCCGCCGGTAAAACAGAGGTTGAGACGAACTCATCCAGACATGGCCATCAAAATCAAAGAGGAGGTACAGAAACAAATTGACGCGGGTTTCCTCGCCATATCAGAATATCCTCAATGGTTAGCCAACATTGTACCCGTTCCAAAAAAGGACGGAAAGGTCAGAATGTGTGTCGATTACAGGGACCTGAACAAAGCAAGTCCAAAGGACGACTTTCTGTTAGTTTCTTGGATTGGCTGGAATTTTGGTAAAACAAAGGTTGTTCAATGTTGATGTCAAGGTGGTGATGTTGTAACATTGAGTCTTAACACTGGGCTGTGTTAAGTAGTGAAGCTGGTCAATGTTTGATGTCATATGGGTGATGTCACAACATTGAGTCTTAACACTGGGTTGTGTTAAGTGTTTAAGTTGGATGTCTAATGTTACATGCAATGTTGTGACATCAGGTCTGCAGAAGATTAATAACATCAGGTTTAGTGATGTTGTTAGGGTTTGCGTTTTAGCTGGAATTGTGGAGAGCAGGTAGTCTCATTGGATGCGAATATCTTGGGATAGATATCTTCTGTTACAAACAGATTTGATGCAGATTTGTAGGAGGTTTAAAAGGTGAGATTTAAGAAGATTTTAAGTGAGAAAATCTATTTTGAAGATTCAGTTTTAAACAACAAATCAGATCAGATATTGTAGCAGGTCCAAGCCCAATTCAAATAGTTATATAATGCGCATCATTCCTGAAGGAGAAGTAACGAAGAAAAAGAGCTAAAGACTGAGAGTCGATTGAGTCTTCGTGTTTGTAAACCATTCGAGTGTGAATTGGTATTATTGTGTTGAGTTGTTCTTGATCAAAGCTGTGAAGCAGAATCAAGTAGTGTTATTCAAAGTGTGTGATCTTTGAATTATATCACTGAAGTGTTTTAGGGATTGAGTAGTGTTCTCATGCTTAAGTGGTCTCTTAGGTAGAAAGTTCATTAGTAGGAATTAAGTTTAGGAGATTGTCAACGAGGTTGTTGAGTCTGTAAATTAATTCTACAAGTAGTGAATTTCATCCCTGGCTTGGTAGCCCCCATACGTAGGTAGTTAAAACCGAACTGGGTGAACAATTATGTGTGTTGATTGCTTGTTATTGCCTTGTCCATTGCAGAGTGTGTTGTTGTGACATCGCACTTAACATCACACATCTGATACTAGAATTTCAATTGGTATTAGAGCAGGCATCCTGTCTGTCTCTGGGTGAGATCTAGGGAAGTTACTTTCTGGTGTAAAGATGGACAAAGAAGTTGGAGGTTTTGTCAACAGACCCCCTATTTTGGATGGCTCGAATTATGATTATTGGAAGCCAAGGATGATCACCTTTTTAAAATCCTTGGACAACAGGGCTTGGAAGGCTATCATTAAAGAATGGAAAGCACCTGTTGTGTTTGAAAAAGATGATGCTGGAAAAGATAAAGAGGGCACCTCAAAGCTGAAACCTGAAGGAGAATGGACCAAGGAAGAAGATGAGCTTGCCCTTGGTAATTCCAAAGCCCTGAATGCAATCTTCAATGGAGTGGATAAAAACATATTCAGGCTGATCAATACCTGTGAAGTTGCTAAGGAAGCTTGGGATATTTTGAAGGCTACACATGAAGGAACATCTAGAGTTAAGATGTCAAGACTTCAGCTTCTAACATCGAAGTTTGAAAGTCTGAAGATGAAGGAAGATGAGACTATTCATGACTTCCACATGAGTGTTCTTGAGCTGGCCAATGCATCCAGTGCTCTTGGAGAAAAGATGTCAGAAGAAAAGCTAGTAAGGAAAATCCTTAGGTCCCTTCCTAAGAGGTACAAGATGAAGGTGACTGCAATTGAAGAAGCTCAAGACATCAGCAAGATGAGGGTTGATGAGCTCATTGGATCTCTTCAAACTTTTGAGCTTGGGTTGAATGAGGAAGAACCAGAAAAGAAGCCAAAGAGTATAGCCTTGGTTTTAAATGATCAAGAAGAGAAAGGGAATAGTGCTGAATCCCAGGAGGATCTATCTCAGACCATTGTTATGTTGGGAAGGCAGTTCAACAAAGTGTTTAAAAGAATGAGCAAGAACTTTAAGCCTAATGTCAAGAACATCGCTTCTGACATCGGTAAGTCTAAGGAGAAGAATGAAGAGAAGACTGCTCAAGACAAGGGTGTTCAGTGCTTTGAGTGTGAAGGTCATGGACATGTTAAGAAAGAATGTCCCACATTCCTGAAGAAACAGAAGAAAGGAATGACAGTTTCCTGGTCAGACTCTGAAAGTGAAAGTGAAGGAGAGTCAGCCAAACATGTCAAAGCTTTAACTGGAACAGTGGTTTCTGATGGTGACTCTAGTGATGAGGAACTGACGTTTGAGGAGTTAGCATCCACTTATCAAGAGCTTTGTCTAAAGAGTGCAGAAATCTGTCAAGAAAGTGAAAAACAGAAGAAACAGATTGTTCAGCTTGAGACTGCTAAAGCTGATTTGGAAAATGAAGTCTTATTAGTCAAAGCTCATCTTGATCATATGACCAAATCTGTTAGGATGTTGAACTGTGCTAAAGACACACTTGATAAGATTCTTCAGTCAGAGAAAGCTGCTGAAGATAAATCAGGTATAGGATATGTGGTTGAGGAAAAGGGTTCTACAGAAGCAAGCACTTCAGGAACAAAGAAGGAGGTGTCCCAACCAATGTCTCAACATCAAACAAAGAGACAGGATCCTACACCTGAGAAGAGTGCTCATTCACAGCCTCAGAATGTTGAGAAGAAGAATGGTCCTCATCAGAGGAAGATGCAGCCCCAAGGAGTTAGTCAGTATATGCCTCCCCAATATCACAAGAGCATGCAAGCTGCCAGGTTCAAACAGAACATGTCTCATCAGATGTCTCAACATCAGGGAAACTGGTATGGATATGGATATGGATACAACAATGTGGTGCCTCATTACTATGGAAGAAGGAAGCCTCATCACCATAGGAGGCAGCCTAGAAGACAGCATCCTCAGTTCAGGAGACAATCTACCTATGGTAAAAGACAACAGCACCATAGAAGACAGGCCAACTGTGGAAGAAGGAGACAACATGATGGGTGGGAGCCACAGCAATATCATCATCATAATGGTAGAAGATATAACCAATTCAGAGATGACAGAGTTAGATGCTTCTATTGTGGAAGGTTTGGACATATGCAGTACTCTTGTTTTAAACAGCATGGTTATCCACAATCTGCTCCTCAAAGAAAACTAAAGGAGGTCAGGCCCAAAGTTGTTAAACAATGGGTTCCTAAGGAGAAGGTGAAATGTCTTTTAGCCCACACTTCAGGTAGACAGTTTGATAAGGATACATGGTACTTTGACAGTGGATGTTCAAAGCACATGACTGGATCCAAAGCTAAATTGGAAGATACTATTGCTAGCTCTTCAAATGATGTAATCTTTGGAAATGGAGATACAAGAGTGGTTACAGGAGTTGAAAGAGTAAAATGTGGTGGTGGACCTGAAATTGACAATGTTCTTCTTGTCAATGGTCTGAAGGCTAATTTGAGCAGCATAAGCCAACTGTGTGATGACGGGTATAAAGTTAGCTACACCAAAGATGAGTGTGTGGTAACTGATGAGCATAATCAGGTTGTTTTGAAGGGTGCTAGATCCAAAGATAACTGCTATCAGTGGATACCTCTTGAAGTTAATTTAACTGATGATGTTTAAGTTGATGTTATAACATCAGACTATGACATCAGGTGTGAAAGGATGCTGAAAGGTCAATCAGTTTTAATGAGCTCTGATGTGAATCATTTTGAATTTTTAAAAGGTAATTTAATTTGGAGGGAGAAAATCAGTGATTGGTCATTAAGAGGTACTCAAAATCAGGCGCCTTACCATATTGATTCTATATCAAGATTCATCAAAGCTTTCTCTTCTCAACTGTTCATCTCCCTTAATCTCAACAGAATAGAAAAATCTTCTCTAAACCTAGTCTGTTAAAAAGGAACGATGTCTTCCCCATCCAAGAAATCTGGTTCTCCAAGTCTCAAGCGAGAAAAATCTAGGGTTTCGTCAGGTGAGGAACGTGTAGCTATGAATGTAGAGCCCATTTCTATGGTGTTCCCAAATTTTGGACCTTTTAATCCTGAACCTCAGAAAGCTACAACCAAGTTTAATAGTAGTGAAACCAAGAGACTTGTCACTAGCATTATTTTTGGTGATAAATCAGAAACCAAGTCTTCCACTTTTCAAGCTGTTGAAGAGAAGTTTGATGTTGATAGGCGCTTGGGGAAGATTGCAGACAAGATCCTTATTAAGGGTTTACGGGTGAAAGGAATCTTTGTTCCTTTAAGACAAATGCCTGCTGAACAGGTGAGGTCTCAAAGTGATGATCTTGATGAAACTGATGATGTCAGAACATCAAAACCTAGAGTTGAAGTTCAGAGCTCTAAAAGAAAGGATCATATTGAGATAATAGATGTTGATGATGAAAGTGTGTTGCCTGAAACAGCAAAAAGAGTACAGGAAACTTATGTTGAGATATCTTCTAAAGACAATGTGATCTTGCAAAAGACTAGCAAGAAGAGGAGAATCATAGAAGAATCAAACTCTGAGTTTGATGTTGAAGAAGATGTTTAAGACATCACCCCTATCAGGACAACCATATTGAAGAAAGTTACTGATCAAGTTCCTGATGTTCCAATTGACAACATTTCATTTCACTGTGCCAGTAATGCATCCATGTGGAAGTTTGTGTGTCAGAGAAGAATAGTTGTGGAAAGAGTGCTTGGTACAGAGGCTCTAGAAAATAAGGAAATTGTGGATCTTATTAAATTTACTGGTCTTATGAGGACTGTCTCTGGATTGTCAAGATGCTATGATGGATTGGTCAGAGAATTCATAGTAAATATACCTGAGTCCATTAATGACAGCAGAAGCCTAAATTTCAGAAGGATATATGTAAGGGGTAAGTTTGTGTGGTTTTCTCCTAAGGTGATTAATGCTTATTTAGGAAGAAGTGGGGAAGACTATGGAGAATTAGAAGTGTCTGATAATGCTATTTGCAAAGAAATCACAGCTGGTCAAGTAAAAATTTGGCCTTCAAAAGGGAAGTTATCAGCAAGTTTATTAAGTGTGAAATATGCTATTCTTCATAGAATAGGTGTTGTTAACTGGGTTCCTACAAACCACAAGACCTCTGTTTCTGCTGATTTGGGCAAATTAGTTTAAGCCATTGGAACAAAGAGACCATTTGATTATGGCTCTTACATTTATAATCAGACTATCAAGCATGCTGCAACAAGAGCTGTGAAATTGCCTATTGCATTTCCATCCCTCATTTGTGGGATAATTCTGTCTCAGCATCCTGGGATTCTTCACCAGTGTGATAGTGTTTGTAGAAGGAAGCCTGACTTGTCTTTTCATCAGAAGTTGTTTGAAGGAAAACATGTTGCTGATCATGTCAAGACATCTGCCTCAACATCAACTCATCATACTTATGTCAAGACTGATATGATTTCTGAACTGGAGGAAGCCTGTAAAGAATTAGATGAAGTCAACAGAGTAAGCACCGAAAGAAAGGAGAAGTTTAAAAGATTACTTATGACTCTGAAGATTACAGAAAAAGAAAGTGAGAAAGAAGTTGCTGATAAGAAAGATGAGTCTGATGATGATTGCTCAGAAGAAGATGATGAGGATGTTGATCATGGAGATGGATCAAGTGAAGACTAGTTTATTTGCTTTTGCTTCTAAGTAGTTTTAGTTTTATATTTCTGCAATGCTGTTTTTGTTTTTGCACTGGTGTGCTTGGTTTGTAATTTGAATATTGGGCAAGTCTATGCACCTATTTCGTTCTATGATTTGTTATGTCCTTTTGCTGTCTGTGAGACTGACAATGAGAGCTAGGGTAGTACTAACTGTAGTTAGAGTTACTTGATGGGGTTTGTCTAATTGTGGCTTAAAAGGGGGAGAAATAGCCAAGTGAGCCAAGTGTTTCAAAGAGTACAAATGTCAAATGCTGCTAAAGTGATGTGATGCAGAAGTGCAGATATTAAGGGGGGAGTAATTGCTTATCTGTTGAACAGCTGTTATGCTGGTTCATGATTGAGGGGGAGCACCATTTTGGTTGTTGCCAAGTTGCTGATGGAGATGGTGCTGCAGCAGAGTTTTGTGTGAAGTGAAGTCTTTATGTATTGAAGATGTTGTTGCTTGAAGTTTCAAAGAATATTCAAGTTTATTCCGCTGTTGAAGTCTTTGAAGGTGCAGAGATTGTTTTAGCCAAAATTAGCCAAAGGGGGAGATTGTTAGTTTCTTGGATTGGCTGGAATTTTGGTAAAACAAAGGTTGTTCAATGTTGATGTCAAGGTGGTGATGTTGCAACATTGAGTCTTAACACTGGGCTGTGTTAAGTAGTGAAGTTGGTCAATGTTTGATGTCATATGGGTGATGTCACAACATTGAGTCTTAACACTGGGCTGTGTTAAGTGTTTAAGTTGGATGTCTGATGTTACATGTGATGTTGTGACATCAGGTCTGCAGAAGATTAATAACATCAGGTTTAGTGATGTTGTTAGGGTTTGTGTTTTAGCTGGAATTGTGGAGAGCAGGTAGTCTCATTGGATGCGAATATCTTGGGATAGATATCTTCTATTACAAATAGATTTGATGCAGATTTGTAGGAGGTTTAAAAGCTGAGATTTAAGAAGATTTTGAGAGAGAAAATCTGTTTTGAAGATTCAGTTTTAAATAACAAATCAGATCAGATATTGTAGCAGGTCCAAGCCCAATTCAAATAGCTATATAATGCGCATCATTCTTGAAGGAGAAGTAACGCAGAAAAAAAGCTAAAGACTGAGAGTCGATTGAGTCTTCGTGTTTGTAAACCATTCGAGTGTGAATTGGTATTATTGTGCTGAGTTGTTCTTGATCAAAGCTGTGAAGCAGAATCAAGTAGTGTTATTCAAAGTGTGTGATCTTTGAATTATATCACTGAAGTATTTTAGGGATTGAGTAGTGTTCTCATGCCTAAGTGGTCTCTTAGGTAGAAATTTCATTAGTAGGAATTCAGTTTAGGAGATTGTCAACGAGGTTGTTGAGTCTGTAAATTAATTCTACAAGTAGTGAATTTCATCCCTGGCTTGGTAGCCCCCAGACGTAGGTAGTTAAAACCGAACTGGGTGAACATTTTTGTGTGTTGATTGCTTGTTATTGCCTTGTCCATTGCAGAGTGTGTTTTTGTGACATCGCACTTAACATCACACATCTGATACCAGAATTTCACTTTCCTTTACCTCACATTGACATGCTGGTAGACAGTACAACAAAGTTCAAAGTCTTCTCCATCATGGACGGATTCTCGGGATATAATCAAATCAAAATGGCGCCGAAAGACATGGAGAAAACGTCGTTCATCACCCCATGGGGCACCTTTTGTTACAAGGTAATGTCGTTCGGTTTGAAGAACGTCGGGGCAACCTATCAAAGGGCTATGACTACTCTGTTTCATGACATGATACACAAGGAAATCGAGGTATATGTCGATGATATGATTGCCAAATCTAGAACAGAGGAGGAGCATGTGACCCACCTGTCAAAACTATTCGAGCGTTTGAGGAAATACAAACTCTGCTTGAATCCCAATAAGTGCACATTCGGTGTTCGTTCAGGGAAACTCTTGGGATTCATCGTCAGCCAGAAAGGAACTGAGATTGATCCTGACAAGGTCAAGGCCATTCAAGAAATGCCATCTCCAAAGACTGAAAAACAAGTCAGGGGATTCTTGGGACGTTTGAATTACATTTCCAGATTTATATTCCTCATGACCGCGACATGCGCGCCAATCTTCAAGTTACTCAAAAAGAATCAGGACTGCTTTTGGACTGAAGATTGCCAAACCGCCTTCGACAGTATCAAGGAATACCTGTTGAACCCATCGATTCTATCACCTCCAGTGGAAGGAAGACCACTGATCATCTACTTAACAGTCTTGGAAGACTCAATGGGTTATGTACTTGGCCAACAAGATGAAACGGAAAAAAAAAGAGTCTGCCATTTACTATTTGAGCAAGAAATTCACCGACTGTGAGACGCGGTACACTATGCTCGAGAAAACTTGCTGTGCTCTGACTTGGCCAACCAAACGTCTTCGCCAGTATATGATTTGTCACACTACTTGGTTAATCTCCTAAATGGATCCAAACAAGTATGTCTTCCAAAAGCCTCCTCTCACGGGAAGGATTTCCCGTTGGCAGATGTTGTTATCAGAATATGACATCGAGTACCATGCTTAGAAATCTGTTAAGGGAAGTGTTTTAGCCAATCATTTGGCTCATCATCTGATTGACGATCAGGAATTAGTCAGATTTGACTTCCCATACGAAGATGTCATGTATTTAAAAATGAAACACTGCGATGAACCGCTACCCAGTGAAGGGCCAGAGCTAGGTTCCCAATGGGGACTAATCTTTGACGGAGTTGTCAATCATTATGGAAATGGTATTGGGGCAATCATCATAACACCTCAGGGTACCCACATTCCTTTCACCACCCAACTTACGTTCAAGTACACAAACAACGAGGCCGAATACGAAGCTTGTATCATGGGTCTCGAGGAAGCAATTGATTTAAGGATTAAGAACTTGAACGTATACAGCGACTCAGCCCTGGTTATCAATCAGATCAAAGGAGATTGGAACACATACCAATCAGGATTGATTTCTTACAAAGATTACGCGAGAAGGTTGTTACCCTTCTTCGACAGAATCGAGTTTCATCATATCCCTCGTGAAGAGAATCACATAGCTGATTCATTAGCCACCCTCTCTTCCATGATTAGTGTAGGTCAATGGAACGACTTACCTAAGATCGACATAATGCGCCTAGAAAGGCCCGCCTACATCTTCACGATTGAACCAGATATAGACGACAAACCTTGGTATCACGATATCAAATGCTTCCTTCAGAAACAAGAGTACCCTCTTGGGGCATCCAGAAAGGACCGAAAGACCCTCAGAAGACTAGTAAGCAACTTCTTCCTGAGCGGTGATACACTCTATAAGAGAAACTTCTACACGGTCTTGCTTCGATGTGTAGACAGACCAGAAGCAAACGTGCTGATAAAAGAAATTCATGAAGGATCCTTTGGCACTCATGCCAATGGACACACAATGGCGAGAAAAATTCTAAGAGCAGGGTACTATTGGTTGACCATGGAATCCGACTGCTACAAGTACATGAGGAAGTGTCACAAGTGTCAAATATACTCCGACAAAATTCATGTACCCCCAACATATCTCAAAGTTATCTCTTCCCCATGGCCTTTTTCTATATGGGGAATCGACATGATTGGCATGATTGAACCTAAGGCTTCAAACGGACATCGGTTCATTCTAGTAGCCATTGACTACTTCACCAAGTGGGTCGAAGCTGCGTCATACGCCAATGTAACCCGACAAGTCGTGGTCCGCTTTATCAAAAACAATCTCATCTGCTGTTATGGTGTTCCGAGCCAGATCATTACGGATAATGGATCCAACTTGAACAACAAGATGATGAAAAAGTTATGCATTGAGTTCAAGATCGAACACCATAACTCATCTCTCTACCGACCCAGGATCAACGGGGAGGTAGAAGCGGCTAACAAGAACATCAAGAAGATCGTTCAAAAAATGGTTGTAACCTACAAAGACTGGCACGAGATGCTACCCTTTGCGCTTCATGGTTATCGCACATCTGTCCGCACTTCAACAGGGGCAACCCCTTTCTCTCTAGTATATGGCATGGAGGTAGTGCTCCCCATAGAAGTAGAGATCCCATCAATCTGGGTATTGATGGAAGCTAAGCTAACAGAAGCTGAATGGTGTCAAAGTCGACACGATGAACTGAATCTGATCGAAGAGAAACGAATAACGGCACTATGCCATGGTCAGTTGTATCAGCAAAGAATGAAGAAGGCGTTTGACAAAAAGGTTCGCCCCCGTGTCTTCAGGAAAGGAGCCCTTGTGCTCAAGAAGATACAATCATTTCTCACTGATTCCCAGGGCAAATGGACTCTGAACTATAACGGCCCTTATGTGGTCAAGAAAGCTTTCTCAGGCGGCGCCTTGAGACTCGCAACCATGAATGGAGAGGAATTTGCCTACCCCACAAACGTTGACGTAGTCAAGAAATACTTCGCCTAAATATAAAAATAAAAATAAAATGTCTCGGTGGATTGAAAACCTGAAAGGACGGTCCAGGCAAAAATTAGAGACATAATCAAAAATCATCCCGATGGATTGGAAATCTCAAAAGTACAATCCAAGCAAAAATTAGGGATAATGGCAAGTAACTATGTTCAACAGGGGCAAGTCCCTCAGCAGCAGTTACACCATCCGTCAGAAAACTCCAGTCAAAGTCATCTTCGACGGAAGCTCAGGATGCCCGGGATTCAAAGTTGGTAGAAGGATAGCGGTCGTTATGTTTCAATGTAGCCCTCTTCCCTTAAATTACCATTTTCAAACTTTGTAAATACTCTATGGAATCAAGCGTTTGGCTGATTTCCATCCTATCAATAAAATTTGAGCCCTAGTGCTTTTGTTTATAATTCTCATTTGTTTTAGCTTTATAGAACGACATCTTAACATGATCAACGATTCTTGAAATAAAACAAAAATGAATTTTCTTGTCAAAATTTTTTTTCTTTTCAAAATAAAGATGGAAATTTCTTTTTACTGTTGAACATCGAAAGAACATCGATCGCTTCTTCAAAGGCGGTTAAGCTTCAAAGTGCAGAATCAAAGTACTCCTTCTAAGCCAGTGCGCCTGAACGAAGGATCAGCTGTGTCAGATGCGAATGTTTCGTCAGACATCCCCAGCAGAGTTCTTATCTCCTAAGCCCGACCAACGGTTTTTCCCACAGGGACTATCTCTCCTAAGCAAGGCAGAATTACTATCTGGAACAAATAGTATTTCTTCGTCCCCCGCAATGGCCGAGTATCTAGTCTCGTTAATCCACTAATTTGTATGTCGTGTCAGTTTTGTCAGCATAAACATACATACATCATGCATTATTGATTCATTCATATTCATATTGTATCACTATCACACTAGTCAGCCTTACCCCCTAGTGATAAAAGTCCTCTGTCAATCGAGTTGTCAGTTCTTTCCTTGTCAGGAAACGTCGTGTCTGAACAACCTCTCCTCCAGTTTATTTCTGGATTGAAGGTGGTTCTTTGACCACTTTGATAACTTGAACCTCTGAAAAGCAAGAGAAATTTTGACAAACATCACTCTTCGCCATTGAAGATGATATCTTCGCTTTCCCGGATTAAGGAAAATCCCCAAAGAAAGCCTCTTAATCAAAGATTTGGCAGTACAGCAGTTTTTCTCCAAAAAATTCACTGATGAAAAGGTCATCGGCACCTCAAAATTGGATCACATCGTATGGCATTTCTCTGAGAAGACCTCAAGAAAATTATGATGTAATATCCCCCAAACGGAAAGCAGTCTCTCAAGAGACCTGTTTTCCCCATTAGAGCCGACAAATGGCGTCTCAAACAGAGAAGTTTATACACCTCTACAACTCAGACGACTGGGTTCCCTAGCAACTCTGACATCAAATTTTTTTCGTTAAATGGCATCTCACCAAGAAAATTCGGCGAGAAGTATCAGGAAAGTCGCTATGAATAGCGTCCCTTGTCAAGAAAGTTTATTGACAAAAGAAATCAAGACCAGTTCCTTGGTAGGAAACCAGGATCGAGGGGAAGTTTACATCAGAAACCGAGACCAGTTCCTTGGTAGGAAACCAGGATTGAGGGGAAGTTTACATCAGAAACTAAGACCAGTTCCTTGGTAGGAAACCAGGATCGAGGGGAAGTTTATTTTTAAAAGAAAATTGAGACCAGTTCCTTGGTAGGAAACCAAGATCGAGGGGAAGTTTTACCTTTTCTAAGCATCATCGCAAAATAAGATGAATGTGCAAGTTACCATTCATAACCACCATCAAAATTTCAAGTTTTCCGATATTTAATCGTCTTGCACCCCGAATACCTTCGTCATTCACACCTTCGGGTCCAAGAAGATTAAATAGGGGCATCTGTCATACCCTAAATTTTGACCACTAAGATTCCCCATCATTGTACAAATCATCATCACAATATGGATGGACCATCATACCTCATTAGTCTCCCCAAAGATGGGTGAGCATCCACCACAATCAAATTTAGGGTTTCAAGCCCTCTCAGAGCTCTTAGACAAAGGATCAATCAAGGAATGACATGATCTTGAACTTGTCTAAACCTCTCAAACATCCACAATGGATCAAGAGGACTCCCACATCAAGGATTAAGCACAGGGTTGCAACATTCCAAGTGGATCAAGCCTTAAGATCGCCAGTGTCACCAAATTAGGGTTTTGGTCGACTGGGGCCTCCGGATGGAAATTTTCCTCTGGGCATGAGCCAATGCTTCAAAGCACAACCTAATATTCTCCAAGGGACATCATGAACCCAATCATCAAGTCAATTTTGCCTCAGGGGATGCATTCATAAAAAATAAGGAATTAGGGTTTCTTGACCTAATTCACCCTTAAGTTGACTTTTGGGACAAAACATGAGCCAATACCTCAAGACATGATTTGAGGGTCTCTAATAAACCACATTGATCCATTTGCAACAATGGATTGATCCAAGAAGCTTGATCAACAAGTTTCAAATTCATCAGAACCACAATTAGGGTTTTGCAGGAAAAGTCAACTGTGCCTTTGACTTTTGACCCAGGCATGCTCCCAAACCTTGGGACATGATTCAATACACCCTATAACACCTATGAAATCAATCCATCAAGTTTGATTTAGGTCAAGGACTTGATTTCATAGAGGATCGCACAGTTTGGAGTTCATCTGACAAAAAGTCAACTGTGCACAAAAGTCAACTTTGACTTTTTGAGATTTTCCACAATTATGGTTCTTTGACCCTAAAATGATGTTAATGTGTGATTGGAATCATCATTCATCAAGAAAAATCAAGAAAAGTGGGATAACTTGTAAAAGGGGTAACCATAAAAAACTTAGAAATTTTCTAAGTTATGGAACAAAGTGGCTAGGGTACCAACTTCCAAGGATCATAACTTGAGATCCAAGCAACCATTTTGGCTGATCCAAAGATGGATTTGTAGCTCTCACGACATACTTTAAAAGTGTCAACTACACCTCATTCCAATTCATCATGGATTTTGAGTTATGGTATGATCAAAATGGCTGAAAACATGAAATGTCACTTTTTCCAACACTTAGTGAAATTTTCACTAAGTCAGAATTTGTCTTGCTTTTTTTTCAAAAGTAGGGGGATTTTTCACTTGGATCCAAAAGGTATCAAGACAAACTATGATCACACATATGCTGTATCATATGAGGGCTTTCCAAAATGGCCAAGAACTCCATGAAACTCCACTTAAGCCATGAGATATGACAATGGCAATGTGCCTTGCTGCAAACTGTCATGGCAAGGAAGATTTGTGCAAATTTTGCAAATGACAAACAAGTTTATCCATCTGAACACCTCAGGGGGAGACCAAGGAGGGACAAACACTGATCCATCAGCCTCCCAAGTCTTTGGAACCAAAAGTAGCATGCCAAATCTAGAAATGCCTAAAAGAGGGACAAGACTCCAATTTTGGTTTGGAGCATTTAATGGATGCACCAAGGTGGCATGGACTGAGCCATTTCCAACTGAATTCAGTCAATACTTATCCAAGAACTAGGGAACCAGCAGCCTGTGCTCTAACCTCTAGTCAATGGCTAGAGGAGACTTGGATTCCTATTGATCAACATTTTCCAAACCTCTGCAGCAGTTGCCATTCACTATTGCAGCCAAAACAAACTTGCTCTACTATAAATAGAGCTCATTTGTGCTCAGTTTGAGTACACCAAAGCACTACAACACTTGCTTTCCTCAAAATCTCTTTCTCTAGGCAAAAATGCCTTCTTTAGCAAGGTAACTCTGAATTTTTGAGTTAGAAAGCAATTTCATCACAGCTCATGATCCAAACACATCCAATATGTCATATCTAAGTTGTCCAAACTCTCACAAGTGACCTGTAACACCAAAATCACAAAGTCCCCTCTCAAAACCTCAAAATTGGACTTTTTTTGCACTTTTCAAGCCATGTCTTGATTCAGTCACTTTTAAAACTAGGTAAAACCTCAAACACACACCAAATATCATCTTTGAACTGTCCCAAATGGTTCCACACATCTGGAACATCATTTGAGAGAGTTGCTGTTTTGGCCATTTTTGCCCCTTTTGCAAGAAAGGGTCAATTTCCATTCCTGAGGTTTCCAGCTGATTCCAATCATCCTAAAAGCTTCTAAGGGATCATTTGAGAGTGTTCAAAGCATCAAAACATTTCTGGAACAAGGCCCTTGACAGATTGCCCAAAAAACTCCCAAAGAGGTAAGCATCTCAACTTGAACTCTTTAAAATATGCCTTGCTTTGAGGTCCACTGATCATGCATCTCTTATACATGTCATATGTGTTGTGTTTGCACCAATTCATCATGTAATTCATGGCAGTACCAAGAGGTAGCACAGAAAAGGCACAATATGGCCTATTTCAAAACCACTATTGGGTTTTTAGGAGGATTGATTTTCTGGAAAAACCACCACAACCATTGGATTCCTTAGGAAATTCTAGGCCATATACATATAAATTTTGTCTCCAGCCATGGAGAAATGAGGAAGTTATGGCCTTCACGTTTCTGACCAAAAACATTGCCTTGCCTTGCCTTGGCCAGGCCAAGAACAAGGCAAGCCTTGTATATTTATGGATGGGGTTTGATACACGGATGTATCACCACCCCAGTGGTAAGGCGCACATGCTGCACTCAAGAGGTCTGGGGTTCGAATCCCCCTTGCCCCAGACCCTCTTTTTACTATTTTTTCCATTTTTACTACTTTTCATATTATTTTTAATAATTTGAAAAATTAATGACTTCATCAATTTTAATTATTTTTTATTGGTTCTTTTTGAAAAAAATCACAAAAATGTTGAAATATTTTATTCCACAAAAAAATCAAATTTATATTATTTATTTAATATAGTTAGTATTTTTGTGAATAAATTCATTTTTAATTGTTTTTAAACATTTAAAAGTGAATATTTATTTTGAAAATCAAAACCAAATGAGTTCTAAATCATCTTGTGATTAAAACCTCATTTTTCAAACCTTAAACAAAAATCACAAGTGGTTTATTCAAATCTATTTGGTATTTTTATCATTTTTATTGATTTTCTTTAAATTTTTACTTTTAAAGAAAAACAAAATTAGGGTTTCTTTGATTTTCACCCTCACAAATCTTTTTCAAACTCTTTGCGCCTCTAATAGAGTGTAAAACCCAATCCCTCTTTGAAACCAAAATAGTTTGAGCCTCAGTCATTGTATAAGTCCCAACACATTTTCAAAAATCTTGGCGCAATCGCCATTTTTCAAACAAAATCAACTGGGTTTCTCCTTGAGCTGTAAGCCCCACCACTTATACAAAAATAACTTATTGGGCCTCTAATAGAGTGTAAGACCAAATCCCCTTTTAACCAAAACAATTTCGGGCCTCAGATATTGTATAAGTCCCTCTGCGTTAAAAGAAAAAATCTCGACGCGATCGCCAGTTCAAAAATCAACTCTGGGCCTCTCATTGAGCTATAAGACCCATTTCTTTTCTTAAAATTGGGCCTCTAATAGAGTGTAAGACCCATTCCCTTGTACATAAAAACTTTTTGGGCCTCGCATATTGTATAAGTCCCTCTGTACAGTTTTCAAAACAACGGTGCGATCGTCGTATATAAATTGTATTGTGGGGCTGTTTATCCGCTTTCATTTATCACTTTCATATGTATATAAATTGTATTGTGGGGTTGTTTCACTGTAAGTCTTCTTTCACAAACTTTTATATACTTGTCACATATCAACTGTGTAATACTAGTATAGTTATTTAGAGTTTTCCCCGGCAACTACGTCTAGAACTAGGTAAAGCCTTGTTGGTCACTCTTAAATACAAACAAAACTAGATCCCCCGTAGGATTCCAGATACAGTCTTCCCTCCTCTTGGGGTTAAACAATATGGAAACGTGAAGGGCAGCATTCTCGATGAACCCTTTCTCAGACTGTCACCCTTAGGAATTGTCAAAGAAACTCTAACTCCCCAGAGATGATCTTTTCTCCGTGAATGGCATCTCTTGAGTTTCTTCCAAATCCTCGAACTTTCCTGGTTTGATCTATTCTCAGTGAATAGCATGTGATCGGTCACCATTTTTACTAGTTTTCTGTCAATTATTTGGCATGAATCCATAAAATCGGTAGCACTTTGTTTGCCTTTTCATTGTTTTTCAATTCAATTTTACTTGTCGTATTTTATTCTCGCATTTTATGATTTGTTGTTTTATTTCAATTATGTTGCATTTTATGCTTTGGTTTGGTAGTTTTCAATGGTTTCAGGTCTGAGTGGAAAAGCCCAAAGGACTCGTGCGAAGAAAATAGAAGTTTCGGGGATTTAGAAGAGTTTTTGCAATGAAGCAGAGGATGCCTCGACCTAAAATTCAACAAACATCGAAAAATATTGGGCAAGAAAGTTCCTTGTCTATACTATGTTGTATTTCTCTTCATTAGCTTTTCGGCGCTTCGAACGGGGACCAAAACCGACTTACGGATCAAAAGTTATGATCGAAACAATTTCGGTTATAAAATCCAGCAAGCTGACACGGCCGCCAGTGTTGGCTGACACGGCCCGTGTCAGCTTTGACGCTGATTTTCTGAATTTTTCCATATTTTCTCCCCATATTAAGTTGTGGGGGCACTTTGGGTATTTCCAATCGATCTGGGTGAATTGTGACTTTTTAGGCTAGTATTTGGAAGAAGAATAGACACTTTTGACTTTACGAACAAATTTACGATAGTTTTATGCGATCAAGGAGATTGGGAGAAGGGAATTGTTCATGAGCGGAAGCGATTGAAGAATCAATTTACTCCGATCAATTTGTAATGTCTTTCTTTAATCTTATTGTTGTTTTTATTTTGAATATTATGAGAGGCTAAACCCCCCAATGCTAGGGGGTGTCCCTGAATTCTGATGTAATGAACCTTTGTTGAATTATTTGATGAGATTATGTTTTCTTGCCTTAATCTTTTGTTATGCAAATTATTTAACATTTATTGATCGGTTAAATTGGGAACGATTTACGATTAGGGATTTGGCCTGAAAAACCAATTTATTGATTTTGCATAATAACATTACGGTAGATATTGCCTAGGAATGGGGATATCTTGTAGTGACTTATAAAACTTCGTCAGAACTATTGCTTGATGTTTTTCCTTGACCGCTAAGGAATTAGGGTCAAGGGAGAATATCAAAGGTTTTTCGGTTAAGGAATTTAAGAAAAATATTTGAGGGTTAGTAAAATTAAGGTTTTGAGGCATGTCTCTTTTATGATAATTCAGGGTTCTTACTAAGCAAGTTATACACCTTCCCTAGCATGTTTCATCATATTCGTAAAAAGCACTTTTTCTAGTTCTATTTATTTTATATTGTTATTATAATTACTGTCTACCCAAACAAACCCCAAAAGTAACTTTTGTTTAATTGAAATAGCATCTACACTTACATATTATACGCAGTCCTCGAGAGACCGACTCTGCGGAAACCCCATTTATTACTACATCGTTAAAATAGTACACTTGCTATTTTTCCGATCAAGTTTTTGGCGCCGTTGCCGGGGACTGCCGAATTATAAGTTCGGGTGTTAACTCAATTGAAATTTTGTCACTCTGTGACTAAAATTCTATTTTTCTGTTATTTTTATTTTTATTTTTATTTTCTTGCTTTTCTTTAGGATTATTACAGTACTTCTAACCTGCGTTTAATATTTTTATGAGAGGAGAACCCTCAGCAAATTTTAATTTTGACGCAGAAATCGAAAGAACTTTCCACGCAAGGCGTAGACAAGCAAGACTGGCAGCTTCAGCAGCAGAACCGTCAGTCCAACTTCCAGAAGAAGAAAAAGTTTATGTTCACTCAGAACATTCGTATTCAGGTTCAGAAACAGGTTCAGAGGCAGACAGAGATACTATGAATATGGCTGGAAATCAACCAGCGGAGAGACTTCTGGGCGATTATGGTGGGGCAAATGCACCGGCTGGTAGGTTGACCATTGTGAACCAACCGGTGAATATGCCGAATTTCCAGCTGCATCCTAGCACCATCACTCAACTTGAGAGAAAACCTTTCACCGAAAAGGTTAATGAAGATGCCAACAAACATCTGCAAAGATTTCTGACTATGAGCACCATTCTCAAGATTGAGGGGCACACGGAGGAAGCAAATAAGTTAAGAATGTTTCCTTTCACTCTGGCAGATGAGGCTGAAGAGTGGTTATACTCGTTACCTACAGGGAGTATTACCACTTGGGAAGAGATGGAGAAGGCATTTCTGAATGAGTATTTTCCGGCCTCTGTTTATATCTGAAAAAGATATGATATTGTGAACTTTAAACAGAATGACGGAAAATCTCTCGGAGATGCATACAAGAGGTTCAAGAAATTTTTGGTAGATTGTTCGACTCACAACATGGATCAAACTAACCAGATGCAGGTGTTCGTCAATGGCCTCCAGATAAAGACTAAGCAACTAATTGATACAGCTGTCGGTGGCTCATCTAATTTTACAACAACCACTGGTGTCAAAAAGATCATTGAAGCCATAGCCACTAACGAACATTTGGAGTTATATG
This sequence comes from Lathyrus tuberosus, assembly GCA_022829125.1. Classification (NCBI taxonomy): domain Eukaryota; kingdom Viridiplantae; phylum Streptophyta; class Magnoliopsida; order Fabales; family Fabaceae; genus Lathyrus; species Lathyrus tuberosus. The sequence goes on along the minus strand of JALAZF010000020.1, from coordinate 5,165,701 downwards.
ATCTAAGTGTGAGTAAATCTGAGGGTGTGATTGACTTGAAGTTGAATAATCAGGTTGTGAAGGTGGAAGATCAGATTGCGGCGGAAGTTAAAAGAAGGTTAAAGGCTATGAATGTGGGTACTCAACGTGTGGCACAAGTTCAAACTGGTCAACCCATTAGTTATGAGATTTGTAGTGGACCCCATTATACTGCACATTGTGTTGCGACTCCGCAACAAATTGAAGAGATAAAATTCCTGAAGCAAAATAATCCCTACGCTCAAACTTATAATCCAGGGTGGAAGAATCATCCTAACTTCTTCGGGAAAGATCAGAATCAACAACAATACCCACAGCAGCAACAACCTCTCCAAAAAGCACAATGGGAGATTGCCATTGAGAAGATGGCAGCTCATAACATGCAATTTCAGGAAGAGACCCGGAATAGCTATAGGAATACCACAGCCTCCATAAAGAATCTGGAGGTTCAATTGGGTCAGATAGCTCAACAAGTTGCAAATTCTCAAGCACCAGGTGCCATCCCAACCGCTACCATACCAAATCCGAAGAGTCGTGAGAATAACAATGTTGTTACGACAAGGAGCCAGGAAGTTGCAGAAAAAGAAGTCAGACCAACCGAAGAGAAGAGAAAAGAAGCGGTTAAACCTAAGATCAAGTTACCGTACCCCTCAAGAGTGACAAAGAAGGAGACTTCAGAAAAAGACTTTGAGGAATTCAGCTCATTGGTAAAAAAAAGTTAGAGATTAATATTCCCTTCTTTAAAGCACTTGAGCAAATGCCTCTATACAAGAAATTCATGAAGGAGGTCATTGGAAAAAATAAACCTAGTGGAGAGGAGGTAAAGAGTCTAATTGAGGAGAGTAGTGGGGGATCACAAGGTAGGAGAATTCCAATCAAATGGAAAGATCCTGGTTTTGTGTCAATCCCCTGTACCATAAATGACAGAACGTTTAAGAGAGTCTTGATTGATTCGGGTGCTAGCGTGAGTCTCATGCCCCTCTTAATTTTCAAAAAGCTGGGTATAAAGAAAATAAGTGAAACAGCAACAAATCTGAAGTTTGCCGACCTCACAACCAAGCAGTCGTACGACTTAGCAGAAGATGTGCTTGTGACTATTGATAACTTCACCTATCCAATAGACTTTGAGATCATTGGTCTACCTGAGGATGAGGAGACGACTATCATACTGGGTCGACCATTCTTGATGACTAGTCGGTGCAGTGTGGACATTGAGGCTGGTACCTTAACCTTGAAATATTTTGAGGAAGAAGTAACCTTGAAAGTGTTGGAACTCGAGGAGCAAGGTCAAGAGGAAAGTAATCACCCCTCAGTTGGAATGATCCGAACAGTGGGAAAAAGCAAAAGCTCAAAACCACTTCTTGAAAAATTCTCTGGAATAATCCATCAGGTTGCACCATCTGAGTCATCTATTGCACCTAGTAAGACTCCAAAATCCAATCAAGAAGTCAATAAGAGAAAAAAAAACATCAAAGGAAGAATGTGGAAGTTGGATGTGAGTTGAATCACAATGTAACTCTTATTCTTGAATCTGATCGGTGCTCTGTTGCGGAAAGGTTAAGCAACAAAACGTGTAAGCTAAAGTACCCTCCATAGCAACGGAGAGTGACCCGTCGAGCCATGCGATGTTAAACGAAGCGCATCGTGGGAGGCAACCCACGGGTTTTATTTCTTAGAGTTTCTATTGTGTTTCAAGTTTAATTAGCTACACTCACAGTCTTCTACTGTAAAAAAATAAAATAAAAATTTACAATATGCTGACACGGCCCCCCGTGTTAGCTGACACAGCCCGTGTCAGCCCTACTGTAGCCGGAAAAAAAATTTACAGTAGGCTGACACGGCCCCCCGTGTCAGCCTTACTGTAGCAAAAAAAATTTAAAAAAAAATATAAAAATTTTTTTTATAAAAAAAAAAAAATCTCTTTCTTTGTCCCTCCGCATTTAGGCTCTGTGAGTTCCCCTCTCTAGCTTGTTCTAAAACATTGAGGTCAATGTTTAGTTCAAGTGGGGGAGGGGGGGGGGGTTATTGCTTTCAGTATTTTTATTTATGTTATTTCATCTTCGTACCGTTGATTGGTGTGTTTTGTATTTCGTGTGTTACAGATTGAAGGTATTCGTGTCGGATGAATGAGGAGACTTATAGTTAGTGGATGAAAAGGCACAAACCATACTTGCTCTCCAGGAAACCCCCGAAAGTTGGTGCTGCTGAGGTGGATGATTTGACGCGACTTTCCAACACTGGACTGATACGGGAATACTGTGCACCTGAGACGGAAATGAAGCGACATTACACTAGATGTACCTTGGAATTTGTCAGTATGCCAAACATGGTGAGGATCATAAAAAACCAAACACCTTATCATCATGAGAGTTCGTCAGGTATGTCCCTGTCACTCTTAGTTTGCATACTCGTCTGTTGGAGTTTCAATGCACACATATACACACTGAGGCACTTGTTTGTTTTTAAACCTGGGCCTTTCCAGCCTACCCTTTTATGTTATCCTTCGTTAACCCCCTCGAGCCTTCTTCCTTTTGTTTGTTTATTAACTGCATAATTAAACCATGAGCCCAAACACTCCCTCACCCTGCTCAGATAAGTGTCGTTGATTTTTGATCTGTGAAAAATTCTAAGTTTGGGGTTGAGATACCTTTAAGAACTAGGTAAGTGGAAAAAGAAAAAAAAAAGAAAGAAAGAAAATTCAGGAAAAAGAAGAAAAAAAAAGAGAAAAGAAAGAAAAAAAAAAGAGAAGTAGAATAAAGCACTTACCTAGAGGAGGATTTAGTTTGAAGAAGTCAAAAAGTAAGCTCAAAGAAACAATTGAGTGTAAACTAAAGAATCCTAGTAAAATAGTGTCTGATACCCTTGATTGTGAAACATAACAAATACCATAGTGATTAGAATGACGACACTGAGTCTGAGCAAAAAACCAATCGTTTTTCCATTTTGTTTATTTATCCCACCTTGTCCCCAAGCCCCGTTACAACCATAAAAGCCCTCAAAAAGTGTGTGTTGTGTGCGTTTGAGATGAAAATAGATGTTGTTCAAGCTTATGAGTTGACTTTGCATGCTATGATTATTGAGTGTAAACACTGTACCCCGAGAAATTTGGTGAGAGTGTGAAAAGCTGAGAGGTAAAGAGGTACTTTGATGTGGAAGTGTAGCGGACCATCAAAATTCAGGTAAGAAGGAAATGTTGAAAGAAAAGTGGAAAGATAGTCGCGAAAGATCTCAGCGGTGTGGTGGTAAGAAAATTTTGATTAATTCGGGGGTGACCTTTCTACTATCTCGGGCATTACTTGTGGACAAGCAATGAGATAAGTTTGGGGTTGTGATCGGTCACCATTTCTACTAGTTTTCTGTCAATTATTCGGCATGAATCTATAAAATTGGTAGCACTTTGTTTGTCTTTTCATTGTTTTTCAATTCAATTTTACTTGTCGTATTTTATTCTTGCATTTTATGATTTGTTGTTTTATTTCAATTATGTTGTATTTTATGCTTTGGTTTGATAGTTTTCAATGGTTTCAGGTTTGAGTGGAAAAGCCCAAAGGACTCGTGTGGAGAAAATGGAAGTTCCGGGGATTTAGAAGAGTTTTTGGAATGAAGCAGAGGATACCTAGACCTAAAATTCAACAAACATGGAAAAATATTGGGCAACCAAGTTCCTTGTCTGTACTATGTTGTAGTTCTCTTCATTAGCTTTCCGGCACTTCGAACAGGGACCAAAACAGACTTACGGATCAAAAGTTATGATCGAAACAATTTCGATTATAAAATCCAGCAAGCTGACACGACCGCCAGTGTTGGCTGACACGGCCCTTGTCAGCTTCGACGCTGATTTTCTAAATTTTTCCATATTTTCTCCCCATATTAAGTTGTGGGGGCACTTTGGGTATTTCCAATCGATCTGGGTGAATTGTGACTTTTTAGACTAGTTTTTGGAAGAAGAATAGACACTTTTGACTTTACGAACAAATTTACGATAGTTTTATGCGATCAAGGAGATTGAGAGAAGGGGATTGTTCATGAGCGGAAGCAATTAAAGAATCAATTTACTCCGATCAATTTGTAATGTCTTTCTTTAATCTTATTGTTTTTTTTATTTTGAATATTATGAGAGGCTAAACCCCCCAATGCTAGGGGGTGTCCCTGAATTCTGATGTAATGAATATTTGTTGAATTATTTGATGAGAGTATGTTTTCTTGCCTTAATCTTTTTTTATGCAAATTATTTAACATTTATCGATCGGTTAAATTGGGAACGATTTACGATTAGGGATTTGGCCTGAAAAACCAATCTATTGATTTTGCATAATAATATTACGGTAGATATTTCCTAGGAATGGGGATATCCTGTAGTGACTTATAAAACTTTGTCAGAACTATTGCTTGATGTTTTTCCTTGACCGCTAAGGAATTAGGGTCAAGGGAGAATATCAAAGGTTTTTCGGTTAAGGAATTTAGGAAAAATATTTAAGGGTTAGTAAAATTAAGGTTTTGAGGCATGTCTCTTTTATGATAATTCAGGGGTCTTATTAAGCAAACTATACACCTTCCCTAGTATGTTTCATCATATTCGTAAAAAGTACTTTTTCTAGTTCTATTTATTTTATATTATTATTATAATTACTGTCTACCCAAACCAACCCCAAAAGTAACTTTTATTTAATTGAAATAGCATCTACACTTACATATTATACGCAGTCCTCGAGAGACCGACTCTAGGGAAACCCCATTTATTACTACATCGTTAAAATAGTACACTTGCTATTTTTCCGATCAGCATGTCTTGAACATCTCTTGGTTCGGAACCCACAGGCTTCCTAAAAGCATCCCCGCCTCCTCTTGGGCGTTGTACAAGGACCTGTCGGCTTCTTAAAAGTTCTCATGCCTTCTCTTGGGCTTAATACAAGGACCATGACGACCTCTTAAAGGTATAAGACAGAACTTAGTCATCCTTTGCTAGAGCAGTCTTTCCGGCGTCAAAACTCCGGCCGTTGTAGGGTTGATACTCATCCCTGAATGCCCGTGCCTCCTCTTGGGCATTGTACAAAAGATGAAACTCTAGACTTGGCAGTCTAAGACCCTTGAGTCTCAAAGACATTCTCAAGTTCCTTTCAAACATAGGAAGAAACACTGAAACTCGGTCTCTCTCATAAGAGTTCTCCACACTTGGACCCGCTTCAGGATCTCCAGAATCCACAGCGGTAAGTTAGCCTCCTCTTATGCTTTGTACAAATGATTCTCCCCGGCGGAGCTAACCTTTTCAGACTCTCTTGTTGAGTCACCCACTTTTAGCCTCCGTCTCAGGCTTCATACGAGATAGAGAAACACTCTCTTATTGAGTATAAAAGACTCTCTTGTTGAGTCAATCTCCTTTTTAGCCTCCGTCTTGGACTTTGTACAAGACATATAAAAACCCACTCTCTTGTTGAGTATAAAAGATTCTCTTGTTGAGTCAACTTTTAGCCTCCGTCTTGGGCTTTGTACAAAACATATAAAAACACTCTCTTGTTGAGTATAAAAGACTCTATTATTGAGTCAATCTCCTTTTAGCCTCAATTTCGGGCTTCGTACGAGACAGCAAATCACTCTCTTGTTGAGTATAAAAGACTCTCTTGTTGAGTCAATCAACCTTCAGACTCTCTTGTTGAGTCAATTACCTGTTCAAGACTTTCTTGTTGACTCAACCTTTCTAGCCTCTGTCTTGGGCTTTATATAGGACAGATAAAAGTACTCTCTTGTTGAGTCAAACCCTTTCAGCCTCCATCTTGGGCTTTATACAAGATACATTATCCCCAACGGATTCAAAATCGCTTTTAGCCTCAATCTTGGGCTTTGCACAAGACAGAAAGAACATTTTCCCCGGAAAAGTCAAACTTCCAGCCTCCTCTTAGGCTTGTATAAAGAAAACCCCAGTTGAGTCAATCAACCTTTTAGCATCAAAGTTGTGCCTTGGTCACAGCATACATCGACAACTCCTCTTTAGAGATGACAAGTTCTCTCTCGGTCAAACCTTTTAGTTTCATATCTTGGGCTTTGAACAAGATACAAATCACCTTTAGCTTTATGTCTTGGGCTTTGAACAAGACACCAAAACATCTCTTTCCTCCCATAGAATAGGAGGAACTACGATCGCTCTAATTTCCCTGTTTCGTTAAACGGGAATAAGTATGCATAAGATTGCAAAATCTTAGTGAGCATACTAATCGAACAACCCAAAATCCAGTACCCCGTATATCAACCCCAAAGCACCAAATCCTAACATCTTACCAACAACCTCGCAAATGATCCAGACATTTTGATTTTAGCAAAATAAACCGAAGAGGGACCCACATCTTAATAGCATTTGTAACCTAACAGACAGCTGTTTAAACTCAGTATGCAAGCAGGGTTAATTGGAGACATCTATTTCCCTTCCTTAATCAGCTCAATAGGATAAAAAATGAATCTAATTGTAGTACCCAAGCGATTGTGATTCAAGACCATAAAAATCGCGCTACAATCATCTACCGTTACGATCAGATTGTCCGCCAGTAAAACAGAGGTTGAGACGGACTCACCCAGATATGGCCATCAAAATCAAAGAGGAAGTACAGAAACAGATTGACGCAGGATTCCTCGCCACATCAGAGTATCCTCAATGGCTAGCCAACATAGTGTCAGTTTCGAAAAAGGACGAAAAAGTCAAAATGTGTGTAGACTACAGGGATCTGAACAAAGCCAGTCCAAAGGATGACTTTCCCTTACCGGACATTAACATGCTGGTAGATAGTACACCAAAGTTCAAAGTTTTCTCCTTCATGGATGGATTCTCGGGCTATAATCAGATAAAAATGGCGCCGAAAGACATGGAGAAAACTTCATTCATCACCCCATGGGGCATTTTTGTTACAAATTAATGTCGTTCGGTTTGAAGAACGCCGGGACAACTTATCAAAGGGCCATGACAACTCTGTTTCATGACATGATGCACAAAGAAATCGAGGTATATGCTGATGATATGATTGCCAAATCTAAAACAGAGGAGGAGCATGTGACCCACCTGTTAAAGCTATTCTAGTGGTTAAGAAAGTACAAACTCCACTTGAATCCCAACAAATGCACGTTCGGTGTTCGTTCAGGGAAACTCTTAGGGTTCATCGTCAGCCAAAAGGGAATTGAGATTGACCCTGACAAGGTCAAGGCCATTCAAGAAATGCCTTCTCCAAAGATTGAAAAATAAGTCAGGGGATTCCTGGGACGTTTGAACTACATTTCCAGATTTATATTCCTCATGACCGCGACATGCGCGCCGATTTTCAAATTACTTAAAAAGAATCAAGACTGCGTTTGGACAGAAGACTGCCAAACCGCCTTCGACAGTATCAAGGAGTATCTATTGAATTCACCGATTTTATCACCTCCAGTGGAAGGAAGACCACTGATCATCTACCTAACAGTCTTGGAAGACTCAATGGGTTGTGTACTTGGCCAACAAGACGAAACAAAAAGGAAAGAGTCTGCCATCTACTATTTGAGTAAGAAGTTCACTGACTGTGAAACTCGGTACACTATGCTTGAGAAAACTTGTTGTGCTTTGGCTTGGGCAGCCAAACGTCTGCGCCAGTATATGATTTGTCACACTACTTGGTTAATCTTCGAAATGGATCCGATCAAGTACGTCTTTGAAAAGTCTGCTCTCACGGGAAGGATTTCCCATTGGCAGATGTTGTTATCAGAATATGACATCAAGTACCACGTTCGTAAAGCCGTCAAGGGAAGTGTTTTAGCTGATCATTTGGCTCATCAACCGATTGACGATCAGGAATCAGTCGGATTTGACTTCCCAGACGAAGATGTCATGTATCTAAAAATAAAAGATTGCGATGAACCACTACCCAGTGAAGGGCCAGAACTAGGTTCCCAATGGGGACTTATATTTGACGGAGTTGTTAATCATTATAGAAACGGAATTGGGTCAATCATTATAACACCTAAGGGTGCCCACATTCCTTTCCCCGCCTGACTGAGAGTCAAGTTTATCAACAATGAGGCCGAATACGAAGCTTGTATCATGGGTCTCGAAGAAGTGATCAACTTAAGGATCAAGAACTTGGATGTATATGGGGACTCAGCCCTGGTTATCAATCAGATCAAAGGAGATTGGAACACATACCAATCAGGAGTGATTCCTTACAAAGATTACTCGAGAAGGTTGTTACCATTCTTCGACAAAATCAACTTTTATCATATCCCTCGTGAAGAGAATCACATGGCTGATGCATTAGCCACTCTCTCTTCCATGATTAGTGTAGGTCAATGGAACGACATACCTAAGATTGACGTAATGCGCCTTGAACGGCCCGCCTACATCTTCACGATTGAAGCAGTCATCGATGACAATCCCTGGTATCATGACATCAAATGCTTCCTTCAGAAACAGGAGTACCCACCTGGGGCACCAAGAAAAGATAGAAAGACCCTCAGGAAATTGGCAAGCATTTTCTTCCTGGGCGGTGATACACTCTATAAGAGAAACTTTGACATGGTTTTGCTTTGATGTGTAGACAAACTAGAAGCAGACACACTGATAAAAGAAATTCACGAAGGATCCTTTGACCATGGAATCCGATTGCTACAAGTACATGAGGAGGTGTCACAAGTGTCAGATATACTCAGACAAAATCCATGTACCACCAACACATCTCAAAGTTCTTTCTTCCCCATGGCCTTTTTCCATATGGGGAATCGACATGATTGGGATGATCGAACCCAAAGCTTCAAACGGACATCGGTTCATCCTGGTAGCCATTGACTACTTCACCAAGTGGGTCGAAGCAGCATCGTGCGCCAATGTAACCCGACAAGTGGTGGTCTGGTTTATCAAAAACAATATCATTTTCTGTTATGGTGTTCCTAGCCAGATCATTACCGATAATCGATCCAATTTGAACAATAAAATGATGGAAGAGTTGTGCGCTGAGTTCAAGATCGAACACCATAACTCATCTCCCTACCGACCCAAGATGAACGGAGCGGTAGAAGCGGCTAACAAGAATATCAAAAAGATCGTTCAGAAGATGGTTATAACCTAAAAAGACTGGCACGAGATGCTACCCTTTGCTCTTCACGATTATCACATATCTGTCTGCACTTCAACAGGGGCAACCCCTTTCTCTATGGTCTATGGCATGGAGGCAGTGCTCTCCATAGAAGTAGAGATCCCATCAATCCGGGTATTGATGGAAGCTAAGCTAACAGAAGCTGAATGGTGTCAAAGTCGACATGATAAACTGAATCTGATCGAAGAAAACCGAATAACGGCTCTATACCATGGTCAGTTGTATCAACAAAGGATGAAGAAGGCGTTTGACAAAAAGGTCAAACCTCGCGTCTTCAGAAAAGGAGACCTCGTGCTCAAGAAGATACAATCATTCCTCACTGATTCTTGGGGCAAATGGACTCTGAATTATGACGGCCCCTATGTGGTCAAGAAAGATTTCTCACGCGGCGCCTTGAGACTCGCAACCATGGACGGAGAGGAATTTGCCTACCCCACAAATGTTGACGTAGTCAAGAAATACTTCGCCTAAATAAAAAAAAACGTCTCGGTGGATTGAAAACCCGAAAGGGCGGTCCAGGAAAAAATTAGAGACATGATCAAAAATCATCCCGGTGGATTGGAAATCTCAAAGTATAATCCAGGAAAAAGTTAGGGATAAATGGCAAGTAACTACGTCCAACAAAGGGGCAAGTCCACCAGCGGCAGTCATGCCATCCATCAGGAAAACTCCAGTCAAGGTCATCTTCGACAGAAGCCCAGGATGTCCAGAATTCAAAGTTGGTAGAAGAATAGCGGTCGTTATGTTTCAATGTAGCCCTTTTCCCCTAAAATACCATTTTTTTAACTTTGTAAATACTCCATGGAATCACCCGTTTGGTTGATCTCCATCCTATCAATAAAATTTGAGCCTTAGTGCTTTTGTTTGCAATTCTTATTTGTTTTAGCTTTACAGAACGACATTTTAACATGATCAACGATTCTTGAAATAAAACAAAAATGAATTTAATTGTCAAAGTTTTTCTGTTTTTAAATAAAGATGGCAATTTCTTTTGACTGTTGAACATCGAAAGAACATCGATCGCTTCTCCAGAAGTAATCGAACCTCAAAGTGCAAAATCGAAGTACTCCTTCTTAATCAGTACACCTGAATGAAGGATCAGCTATGTCAGATGCGAATATTCCGTCCGACATCCCCGGCAGAGTTCTTATCTCCTAAGCCCGACCAACGTTGCTCCTCACAGGGACTATTTCTCCTAGGCAAGGCAGAATTGCTATCTTGAACCAGTGATACTTTTCATCCCCCGCAGTGGCCGAGTATCCAGTCGTGTTTATTCATTAGTCTGTATGTCACGTCAGTTTCGTCAGCATATACATACATACATCATGCATTATTAATTTACATTCATATTCATATTGCATCACTATCACTCTAGTTGGTCTTGTTCCCTAGTGATAAACGTCTTCTCAATCGAGTTGTCATTTCTTTCCTCGTCAGGAATTGTTGCATCTGAACGATCTCTCCTCTGGTTTATTTCTGGGTTGGAGTTGGTCCTTTGACCACTTTGATAACTTGAACCTCTAAAAGGCAAGAAGACATTCGACAAACGTCACTCTTCACCGTTGAAGATGATATCTTCGCTTTCCCGGATTAAGGAAAATCCCCCGAGAAAGCCTCACAATTAAGGACTCTTAACAACACATTGATTTTTCTCCCAAGAGAGTCAATGATAATGAAGTCATCAGCACCTCAAAATTGGATCACATCACATGGCATTTCTCAAAGAAGATCTCAGGGAAAGGTATGATGTAATATCCCTAAGCGAAAGCAGTCTCTCAAGAGACTCATTTTTCCCAGTAGAGTCAACAAATGGCGTCTCCAACAGAGAAGTTTGTACACCTCTACAACTCAGACGAATGGGTTCCCCAGCAAGTCTGACATCGAAACCTTTTTCCGTTAAATGGCACCTCTCCAGGAAAATTCTGCGAGAAGTTTAAGGAAAACCGCTACAAATAGTGTCCCTTGTCAAGAAAGTTTATTGAAAAAAGAAACTGAGACCAGTTCCTTGGTAGGAAACCAAGATCGAGGGGAAGTTTACATCAGAAACTGAGACCAGTTCCTTGGTAGGAAACTAGGATCGAGGGGAAGTTCACATCAGAAACTGAGACCAGTTCCTTGGTAGGAAACCAGGATCGAGGGGAAGTTTATATCAGAAACTGAGACCAGTTCCTTGGTAGGAAACCAGGATCGAGGGGAAGTTTACATCAAAAACTGAGACCAGCTCCCTGGATGAAGACCAGGATCGAGGGGAAGTTTTACCTTTTCTAAGCATTATTGCTTAGCAAAATAAGATGGATGAGCAAGCAACCATTCATAATCACTGTCAAAATTTCGGGTATTCTGATATTTAATCATCTTGCACCCTGAATGCCCGAATACCTTCGCCATTCACACCTTCGGGTCCAAGAAGATTAAATAGGGGCATCTGTCATACCCCAAATTTTGACCACCAAGATTTCCCATCATTGTGCAAATCATCATCACTATAGGGATGTACTTTCATGCCTCATCAATCTCCTCAGAGATGTTTGAGCATTCACCACAATCAAGAATTAGGGTTTTAAGCCCTCTTAGAGCCTTAGACAAAGGATCAATCAAGGAATGACATGATCTTCAACTTGTCTAAGCCTCTCAAACACCCACAATGTATCAAGAGGACTCCCACATCAAGAATCAAGCACAAAGTTGTAACATTCCAAGTGGATCCAGCCTCAAGATCGCCAGTGTCACCAAATTAGGGTTTTGGTCGACTAAGGCCTCCAGATGAAAATTTTCCTCTGGGCATGAGCCAATGCTTCACAATATAAATTAAGATACTCCAAGGGACCTCATAAACCCAATCATCAAGTCAATATAGCCTCAGGGGATGCATTCACCAAAAACAGGAATTAGGGTTTCTTGACCTAATTCACCCCTAAGTTGACTTCTGGGACCAAACTTGAGCCAAGACCTCAAGACATGATTTGAGGGTCTCTAACACACTACATTGATCCATTTTCAATAATGGATTGATCCAAGAAGCTTGATCCATAAGTTTCAATTTCATCTGGACCACAATTAGGGTTTTGAGGAAAAAGTCAACTGTATCTTTGACTTTTGACTCAGACATACTCCCAAAGCTTGGGACATGATTCAATACACCCCATAAAACCTATGGAACATATCCTTTAAGTTTGATTTAGGTTAAGGACTTGATTTCATAGAGGATCGCACAGTTTGGAATTCATCTGGTAAAAAGTCAACTATGCATAAAAGTCAAAGTTTGACTTTTTGAGATTTTTCATAATTATGGTTCCTTAACCGTAAAATGATGTTAATGTGTGATGGGAATCATAATTCATCAAGAAAAATCAAAGAAAGTGGGATAACTTGTAAAAGGGGTAACCATAAAAACTTAGAATTTTTCTAAGTTATGAAATAAAGTGGCTAGGGTGCCAACTTCCAAGGATCATAACTTGAGATCCAAGCAACCATTTTGGCTGGTCCAAAGATGGATTTGTAGCTCTCATGGCATACTTCAAAAGTGTCAACTACACCTCATTCCAATTCTCCATAGAGTTTTAGTTATGGAGTGATCAAAATGGCTGAAAACATGAAATGTCACTTTTTCCAACACTTAGTGAAATTTTCACTAAGTCAGAATCTGTCTAGCATTTTTCACTTGGATCCAAAAAGTTTCAAGACAAACTATGTTCACTCATGTGTTGTGTCACATAAGGGCTTTCTAAAATGTCCAAGAACTCCATCAAACTCCACCTGAGCTAGGATTTATGACAGCTGCAACATGCCTTGCTGCAAACTGTCTTGGCAAGGCAGATTTGTGCATAAAGGCACGATTTGCTCAAATTATGTAATTCCAAGCATGCTTATCCATCTGCACTCCTCAAGGGGGAACAACCAAGGGGCAAGCACTGATCCATCAGCCTCCTAAGTCCAAGATTCCCAAAGTAGCATGCCAAACCCTAAAAAGCCTAAAAGAGGCTAAGAATCCAATTTTGTTTCCAAGTATTCAATGGATGCACCAAGGTGGCATGAACTGAGCCATTTCCAATTGAATTAGTCAAGGATAAGCTCTGAACCAAAGAACCATAGGCCTATGCTCTAACCTCTAGTCAATGGATAGTGGAGACTTAAGATTCCAAAGTGATGCAATTGGACAATGAGCTGTTGCAGTTGCCATTCACTATTTCTTGCAAAACAAACTTGCTCTACTATAAATAGAGCTCATTTGTGCTCAGTTTGAGTACACCAAAGCACTACAACACTTACTTTCCTCAAAATCTCTTTCTCTAGGCAAAAATACCTTCTTTTGCAAGGTAACTCTGAGTTTTTGAGTTAGAGAGCATTTCCATCACAGCTCATGATCCAAACACATCCAATATGTCATATCTAAGCTGTCCAAACTCTCATAAGGGACCCATAACACCAAAATCACAAAGTCCCTTCTCAAAACCTAAAAATTGGACTTTTTTGCATTTTTCAAGCCATGTCTTGATTCAGTCACTTTCAAAACTAGATAAGACCTCAAACACACTCCAAATATCATCCTTGAACTGTCCCAAATGGTTCCCCACATCTGGAACACCATTTGAGAGAGTTTCCATATTGGTCACTTTTGCCCCTTTTGCAAGAAAGAGCTCAAACTTGTTCCTGAGGATTCCAGTTGATTCCAACCATTCTAAAATATTCTAAGGGATCATTTGAGGGTGTCCAAAGCATCAAATTGTTTCTGGAATAAAGCACTTGACAGATTGCCCAAAAAGCTCCTAAAGAGGTAAGCATCACAACTTGAACTCTTTGAAATATGCATTGCTTTGAAGTCCATTGATCATGCACATCTCATACATGTTATATATGTTGTGTTTGAACCAAGTTGTCATGTAATTCATGCAAGTAACAAGAGATAGCATAGAAAATGCAAATCATGGCCTATTTCAAAACCACTATCGGGTTTTTCAATAGAAGCCTCATCTGAAAAAACCACCATCATCATTGGATTCCCTGTGAAATTCTAGGCAGGATAGACCTAAATTTTGTCCCAATCCATGGAGAAATGAGAAAGTTAAAAGCTTCACGTTTTTTGCCAAAACCTTGCCTTGCCTTTCCTTGGCCAGGCCAAAGACAAGGCATGCCTCATGTATTCATGGGGTGGTTTTGATACACGGATGTATCACCACCCCAGTGGTAGAGGGCACGCGGTGCACCTAAGAGGTCTGGGGTTCGAATCCCCCTCGCCCCAGATCCTCTTTTTATCATTTTTTCCACTTGTCATTATTTTTTTCATGTTATTTTTTAAATGATTTGGAAAATTAATAACTCTCTCAATTTTAATTAATTCTTATTGGTTCTTTTTGCAAAAAATCACAAAAATGTTAAAATATTTTATTCCACAAACAAATTAGATTTATATTAATTATTTAATATAGTTGATATTTTTGTAAATAAATTCATTTTTATTATTTTTTACCTTTTAAAAAATGAATATTCACCTTGAAAAATCAAGACCAAATGAGTTTTAATTCATCTTGTGGTTAAATATCATTTTTCAAACCTTAACCAAAAATCACAAGTTGTTTATTCAAACATATTTGGTATCTTTATCATTTTAGTTAATTTTCTTTGAATAATTACTTTAAAAAATGATGAAATTAGGGTTTTGTTGATTCTCACTCTAGCAAACTTTTTCAAAACACTCATGGGCCTCTTGATAGAGTGTAAGTCCCACTTCTTTGTAAATAAGAATCATTTTTTGGCCTCAGTGTAATGTATAAGTCCCAATATAGTCGGAAACTTCGATGTGATCGTCGTTTTCAAACTATTTTCAACTGAGCTTTTCCTTGAGCTATAAGACCCATCTTTATTCATTTTCAAACTCTTTGGGCATCTGATAGAGTGTAAGACCCAATCCCCTTTTTAAATACTAAAAATTTTGGGCCTCAGTCATTGTATAAGTCCCAACACCTTTTCAGGAAACCTCGGCGTGATCGCCAGTTCAGAAATAATCAATAGGCCTTCTCCTTGAGTTGTAAGCCCCATTCTTTTTCTTAAGAACACTTTTGGGCCTCTTAAGAGAGTGTAAGACCCATCCCTTTGTACAGAAAACCTTTTTCGGGCCTCAGTCACTTGTATAAGTCCCTGTACAAATTTAAAACAACGGCGCGATTACTGTTAAAAATTTGGGCCTCTCTCTTAGCTGTAAGCCCCGATCTCTGTTCAAAATACTTTCTCCTTTGATTTTGAATCCAAATGTATAGTTGCTATTAAAAATTTCTTTAATTTCTTTAAACAACTAACAAAACAGCATGGAAGCTCTACAACGGGTACGTGTTTATCCGCTTTCTTTTATCTGCTTTCATATATATAACTGTATTGTGGGAAGCTGCGCATGGTTAGTCTTCTTTCATACCTCCTATATACTCGTCATATATCAACTGTGTATATACTAGTATAGTTATTTAGAGTTTTCCCCGGCAACTAGGTCTAGAACTAGGTAAAGCCTTGTTGGTCACTCTTAAATACAAACAAAACTAGATCCCCATAGGATTCCAGATACAGTATTCCCTTTTCTTGGGGTTAAACAATATGGAACAAAGAGAAAGGTAGTATTCTCGGTGAACCTTTTCTCAGACTGTCACCCCTAGAAATTTTCAAAGAAATTCTACTCCCCAGAGTTGATCTATTCTCCATGAATAGCATCTCTTGAGTTTCTTCCAAACCCTCGAACTTTCCTGGAATGATCTCTTCTCTGTAAATTGCATTTCTTGAACTTCTCTTGGTTTGCGGACCCACAGGCTTTCTAAAAGCATCCCCGCCTCCTCTTGGGCTTTGTACAAGGACCCTGGCGACCTCTAAAAGGTATAAGACAGAACTTAGTCATCCTTTGCTAGAGCAGTCTTTCCAATGTCAAAACTCCGGCCATTTTAGGGTTGATTCTCATCACTTAATGCACGTGCCTCCTCTTGGGCATTGTACAAAAGATAAAACTCTTCCACACCAGTAGACTTGGACAGTCTATACCCCCTTTTGAGTCTCAAAGACATTCTCAAGCACTGTAGAAACCCTGGTCATTTTGGAAAAATCTCTGGTAGAGTTTACACCCAATCCTTATCCCAAAATTTCCCAACCAGGGTCAGCTTGTCCCAAATCAGAACCTCAAGGCATCTGATACCTCAAGTCTTCTGCAGTCCTCAGCAAGAGTTGTGTAATGGCCCAGTTTTGTTAGATTTATTTAATCGAGTTGATTTGATTATTTTTATTATTATATTATTTTATTTTTTACTTTTATTTGGTAATATATTACTTTTCATCATGATTATGTTTTATCGAGTTTTGGGAGCGTTTGCGAGATATTTGAGTGTAGGGGTATTTTAGTCTTTTGCTTGGGTAGATATTATATTTTTCATATAATAGAAACATAGAGAGAAAATAGAGAGAAAGAAAAAGAGAAGAAGGAAAAGAGAAAGAAAAGAAGAAAGAGAGAGAAAAACTTGGAGAGGAAGAATTGATCCAACCGACTTTTCAAACACGATAAAATCGGGTAAGGGTGCGAAACTCGGTTATACTATGTTTGTGTATGATTATGTATGTGTGTGTTGGAATGTTTATTGTGTTCCATAGCTTTTTAATTCTAGGTCGGAACGATAGAAATCGATGTTTTCACGGTTGAAATGTGATATAAATGTTGTAGAATACTTGTTACCATGATTGGGTTATGTTCTGATTGTTATGTTTTGGTTTGGAAGTGTTTTGGGGGGTTGAAATGTTGGTTGGGAGTGATCTATCGCGCTGCTGGGATTTTTTGGTTTCGCAGGTTCACACTGCGAATGGCCAGCGAAGGGGAAAGCGAGCGTTCGCGTGAGGTTCGCACTGCAAACTTTGTGTTATTTTCTTTCTGCTACGGTTCGCTGGGAGATTCGCACTGCGAAGGGGAAGGCGAAGGTTCGCTGGGAGTTCGCACTGCGAACTTTAGGCTGTTTTCTTTCTGCCATGGTTCGCTGGGGTATTCGCACTGCGAATGAGGAAAGCGAAGGACTCGCTAAGAGCTTCGCATTGCGAACATGACAGCTTTTCTAATTTGTTTTCTTCATAACTGTTGGGTCGTAAATTGGTTTGAGGCGCAGTTTAATGCGTTAGGAAGTTATTGAGATGCACTTTACTATTAAAATGGTTTTGAGATTGTTGGCCGATTTAATTATGTCGGGAATTTGAAATAGTGTCGTTTGGTCGACTTTTACCGTTGTAATTGTGTGTAATTGATGTGTATCATACAATGTGCTGTTGATATGGATATTATATGACTTGTGTGCTGTGGTGTGATGAGAATGCATGTGATGAAATGTGGTGATGATGGTTTGTGGCCTAAGGGCAAGAAAATGCATTGTGTTGTATTTGATTATATATGCATGATTATGGATGTGTATATGTATGCATTTGAATGTCATGAGTCATTGTATGCCAAGCATCATGATATGCATTCTTTTGATGTCGTGTGCCTTTGTGGGGTGTGAGCGATGAATCGGTTCCAGAGGGAATCCGCTATAACATCGTGTGCCTTATACAAAGAGGTGTGAGCGATGATTATGGATGATCGTGTGCCTTATACAAAGAGGTGTGAGCGATCGGGTCGTGTTCCTTATACAAAGAGTTGTGAGCGATCCATAAACGTCGTATGCCTTATACAAAGACGTGTGAGCGACGGGGAACATCATTTGCCCGACGGGAAGTTACACTAAGTAACAAGCGATGATTCCAATAGTTCCTGAGTGAACTAGTGATGAGATTGATGGATGGAATGGTACTGCATTTGCATAGAGTCGTTGTGTCGGTCTCTTTGCATTTGTATAAACCATGAATGGATTGATTTTGTGTGGAATTGTGAATGGAATTGATGAGTTGAGATACATATATATATATATATATATATATATATATATATATATATATATATATGTTGTTGATAAATGAATTGAGCATGATTGATATGCCTTGGTGATGGATATATGAGATATGCATTGTGTTGTTTTGTGTTTGAATTCTGGAGTAAGTTGTGGTGAGAATATTTTACATGTGTATTTTGGTGTTATTATATAATTGTATGCAATTATATTATGATTGTGTTTCTCACCCTTCTGCTATTTTGAATGCTCTATGAGGCATTGCAGATTAGATGCTGGAGGTCTTTTTGTGAAGCTTAGGTCTTCATTCTTTTGTCGGTCGGCTCTGATATGTAGCACCGGGTGGTCGGGGAGATTGTTTGTGATTTATGTGTATATGTATATATGTTCTTTTGGATTGTACATGTATGAATCTGTGTACGACAGACAAACTTTTTATGTGATATATATATATATATATATATATATATATATATATATGAGGTTTCAGTTGCAGATTTTCCGCTTTTATTCTGTATCTGAATTGTGGGTGTTAGGAAATAAATTCCTCTGTTATGTGCTACCTGAATGTTGCATATCTTTATGAGCAGGTTATTGTATTTTGTTTGAATTGATGTGACGCCTCCGTCTATGCCATGAATGTTTTAATTATACTCTGATTATTTGTTATCGTTTTATTTAATTGGGGGTATAGATTGTGGGGTGTTACAAGTTGACTCCCCACTTGGACCTGCCTAGGGATCGCAATAACCCTCATCAGTAAGACAACCTCCTCTTGGGCTTTGTACAATGATTCTCCCTAGTGAAGCTAACCTCTTCAGACTCTCATGTGTTAAGTCACTCACTTTTCAAGGCTCTCTTGTTGAGCCAATCTCCTTTTAGCCTCAATCTCGGGCTTTGTACAAGACAGCAAATCACTCTCTTGTTGAGTATAAAAGACTCTTTTGTTGAGTCAATCACCTTTTCAGACTCTCTTGTTGAGTCAACCTTTTTTTAGCCTCCGTCTTGGGCTTCATACAAGACAGATAAAAATACTCTCTTGTTGAGTCAGTCTTTATCCAAAACTTGGTATAAAGATTCCCCCCTAGTAGGAGTTAGCCTCCTCTCAAGTTCTCCAGCTTGTTCAGCCACAATTCTGGGCTTTGTACAGGACAGATAAAAGTACTCTCTTGTTGAGTCAAACCCTTTTAGCCTCCATCTTGGGCTTTGTACAAGACACTCTCTTATTGAGTCAAACTTATTTCAGCCTCCATCTTGGGCTTTGTACAAGATACATACAAATTCTTCCCAACGGAGCCTGAATCCCTTTTAGCCTCAACCTTGGGCTTTGTACAAGACAGAAAGAACATTTTCTCTGGAAAAATCAAGCTTTTGGCCTCCTCTTAGGCTTTGTATAAAGAAATCCCCATTGAGTCAATCAACCTTTTAGCATCAAACTTGCGCTTTGATTAAGGCATGCGAACATCAACAGTTCCTCTTTAGAGATGACAAATTATCTCTCAGCCAAAACCCTTTAGCTTCATATCTTGGGCTTTGAACAAGATACAAATCACTTTTAGCTTCAATCTTGGGCTTTGAACAAGACACCAAAACATCTTATTCCTCCCTTAGAATAGGAGGGAACTACGATCGCTCTGATTTCCCTATTTCATTTAAACAGGAATACGTAGGCATAAGATTACAAAGTCTTAGCGAGCATACCAATCAAAGACCTTAGGTCCAGTACCTTCATACATCAATCAAAAAACATCAGATCTAGTACCTTACCAAAAGCCTCATGAACCGTCAAGACACTCTATTCTTAAGCATAATAACCTAAGACAGACCCCCTTATTTTGATAGCATATGTAAACCAACAGTCATCTGTTTAAACTCAGTATGCAAGCAGGGTTAATTGGAGACATCTATTTCCCTTCCTTAATCAGCTTCACAGGATAAAAAATGAATCGAACTGTA
Organism: Lathyrus tuberosus; assembly: GCA_022829125.1. Taxonomy (NCBI): domain Eukaryota; kingdom Viridiplantae; phylum Streptophyta; class Magnoliopsida; order Fabales; family Fabaceae; genus Lathyrus; species Lathyrus tuberosus. Next base: position 5,145,729 of record JALAZF010000020.1, on the reverse strand, counting down.
GTACCAAAGCTATAGTGATTCGAAACCACAAAAATCGTGCTACAACAAGGACTTAATCCACTATAATCAACTGATTACACTACACTAGCAACTGTTGGTGACTAACAAGCACAAGACTAACTGTCTCTTCTTAAGGATTCTGACCTAACAGGTCCCTTAAGGAATACAAACAACTGTTTGAACAAAATTAATGTTTACAATGAATTGCTTCTACACAAGCAGATATAAACACTATGAATAGCTCAAGTAACTTAAAGAAAATCTATACAGTATGAACAATGATTCTTGCTTTTTATTGTGGTGCTTTTCTGTTTGCGCATATATGTTATATTTTCTTCAAGTGATCAAGTCCTTATATAGCCAGTAAGAGATCCGTTGGAGGGAAGATCAGGAATATCCTTGAGATTGCTGGCGACTTGAAATAATGTCGTTACGCAGGGATGAAAATCATACACAAAATTTGTCCTTTGTACCACCAAATCATGGTAGTGGAATGGTAGTGGAAAAGAACGTGTTCGATACGTACTATGTACTATTTTCCCTCGCAGACATTTGATATTCTTCTATACATCAGAGGCTTCTGAATAGAGATGATTGAAGCATGAGTAAAAGAGTTGATCACTGGGTCTTCAGAGTCTTGAGTCATCAAAGTCTTCAGAACTTGTTCACCAGAACCTTATCTTCAGAGTCTTTAGCACTCAGTCTTCAGAACCCTTGGTCTTTAGAAACTTAAGTCTTCAGAGTCTTCAGAACGTTGTTCAGCAGAACTTTCTCTTCAGAGTCTTCAGCACTTAGTCTTCAAAAACTCAAGTCTTAACTTTGTTCAGCAGAACCTTATTTTCAGAGTCTTCAGCACTTAGTCTTTAGAAACTCAAGTCTTCAAAGTCTTCAGAACGTTGTTCAGCAGAACCTTTTCTTCAGAGTCTTCAGTACTTAGTCTTCAGAAGATAATGACTTCAGAAGCTAGAAACCTTTCATAAGTTAATCATCAGAGTCACGCTCAGAGGCAGAATCCAAGAGAGCATTACAGCAACAACATATTGTCTTCTTAGAATCTTTCTGAATGTGAGTAGATCAGAAGCAAACTTGCTTCTTTGGCGCAGAAGCGGCTTTTGGTCAAATCATAGTGACGTTGTACATGGTCTCTATCAGATTCTGAGCTTTCTCTATCAGAGTCAGAGCCTGTTTGTTAATTCTTTAGAAAATAAACGTTAGAGTACCAAAATTTTTCTTAAACAAATACTACTTTTGTTATTATCAAAACTTAGTGATATCCGGCGGAACCAAATCTTGTTATAACACAGCGATGTGATGCTCGACTACCGAAATGTCCGGGGAGCCATAAAGTGCAGGATTTTCCCCACGACCCTGAGGAAGGACGCGATGGCGTGGTACAAGAGCCTCGACCCCAAATCCATCACCTCCTGGAAAGAGCTGAAGAGACAGTTCTCCAGGCACTTCACCGCCTCCCGGCGACATCCGAAGACGGAGACATCCCTGGACACTATTATCCAGGGGAAGGACGAATATCTCCAGGACTATATAGAGAGATTCAACTGAGAGGTTGTCCAAGTGTCTACTACGGACAGTATGAAGAGATACCTGATCGAGCTAGAGTTGCGACCCCGTAGCGATTTTTCCAAGGCGGTTGGTATTGAAAGGCCCAGCTCGCTAGATAAACTCCTCCACAAGGCCCGGGCCTATATCAATATAAGGAGAAGGAGGCCTCCAACAGAGCACGCGACTCGCGGAACCAGGAGAGTGCCAAGGTCTCCAGGCACGCAGAATTCGTTGCTCTCCGATGCGGCGGGGAGAAAAGAAGAGAAGCAGGCTATTTCAACGAGTACACGCTAATCACAGCTCCCCGCGAGCTCATTCTGGTCTAGAACATCAACTCAGAGATCTAAATAGGTGGTGTCCGCTTTCTGAAACTGACACCCCCAAGCCCAACGTCAACAAGTCCAAGTATTATCGGTTCCACAGGAGCCACAAACACATCACGGAAGATTGCATCCATCTCAAGGATGTTATCGAAATCCTAATCAAGAAGGGGCACCTCAAGCAATACACTAGGAGGAACGAAGCTCCTCGACAGGAATCCTGCAAGGTGAAGAAAGTCGAGGAGGTGACACCACCCTCCGAAGACACTGGGATGAAGGTCGCCCTATGCATCTCTCGGCCAGAGGACTTCTACCTCCCCCACGAGCCCGACGCGCCCTTGTCCGCTTGTAGCCCATGGTTGATTTTCCCCGCCGCCATGGTCATATCTAGCGGAGGGTTCAACAAGCTCTCCGTGGGGTCGGTGAAGCGAATGTTTGACGAGCTGATTGAGGCGAGCTCAGCGTAGAACGCCACCTTCGATAAAGTCCAAGGGAGATCAAACCCCGTCATTTTCTACCTCGAGGAGCTACTGGGTGACACCTCCAATTCCAGCATCCCTCTCCTGATGAGAACCCAGATGGCAAACTTTGACTTCCGCCGCATCCTCGCCGACCAGGGGAGCTCAGTTGACATAATGTATGCTCACCTGTCCACCACCCTCAAGCTCGACGAGATGCGTTTGACCCCGTACGTCGGCTCCGACTTGCAGGGCTTCAATTGCACCACCACGAGACCATGGGGCTACGTTGAGATATATGTCACCTTCGGGTCCGAGGAGACTGTTAGGCAGGTCAAGGTTTGCTTCTTGGTGATAGAGTGCCCCTCTCTATGCCAATGTATTATGGGAAGGCAACCCTGGCAAAGCTGGCGGAAGCATCATCCACAGTCCACCTGAAGATGAAGTAGTACATGACCAGGGGTCGCGTCGTCACCCTCCACGAAGACATCGAAGCTTCCTGAAGGTGTTTTGAGGTGGCCACCAAAGGGATAAACTCAATCAATGTCAAGCCCAAGACTATCGGCTAGCCAGCCCGCGTCGAGGAGCAGAAGCCATTGTCACGCGTCTACTCGGTCGACCTCGACAACCGCTTCCCCAGCAAGCAGAAGCAGAACGAAGCAGCGGCCGACACACCTCCAGCAAATGGTGGCGACGGGCAGCTTCTCCATCCTGTGCGCCCCATTCCAGACGGCGACTTTGAGCTCGTCACTCTCGGCGACGACCCCGACAGGAGCATGAAGATAGGCACATGACTCCCCGACTTGGTGAGGAAGCAGCTGAAAGCCTGCCTCAGGGAGAATGCTGACCTATTTGTGTGGAGCGCTGCAGAGATACCCGGGCTAGACCCTGGCGTGGCCTGCCACCAGCTCACCATAGATCCGGCCTCTAGGGCCATAGTACAACGTAGGCATAGGCAGTCTCCTGAGAAAGTGGAGGCTGCTGAAAAAGCTGTAAAAGACCTCTTAGAGGCAAATTTTATTTCGGAAGTCCGGTACACAACCTGGCTGTCCAACGTTGTATTAGTTAAAAAATCTAATGGAAAATGGAGGATGTGTGTTGACAATACCGATCTTAACAGAGCATGCCCCAAAGATGCATATCCATTGCCTAACATCGACAAACTGGTCGACAATTCTGCAAGTTTTAAATTATTGTTATTCATGGACGCGTACTCGGGATACAACCAAATCCCCATGGCAAAGGCCGACAAGCAATACACGACTTTCATGACCGAGTCGGACAATTATTACTACAACGTAATGCCCTTCGGCCTAAAAAATTTCGGCGCGACTTACCAACGGATGATGAATAAAGTCTTCCGAGGCGAAATTGGGGACATGCTCGAGGTCTACATGGATGACATGATCGTGAAATCAAGAGAAGAAATCGACCACACTGCTCATCTCAGAAAAGTCTTCGATATGGCGAGGAAATGTAGGATGAGGTTCAACCCGGAGAAGTACACCTTCGGCGTCCGAGCAGGCAAATTCCTCGGCTTCTATTTGACAGAGCGAGGAATCGAGACGAACCACGACAAGTGCAGAGCTTTCTCCAAGTTCCCAATGCCGAACTCGAAGAAATCAATCCAATCCTTAAACGGGATGCTCGCCCCACTGTCCTGCTTCGTGTCCAAGTCTGCCTAACATGCACTCCCATTTTTCAAGCTTTTGTGCAAGGATGCCACGTTCGAGTGGACCAAGGAGTGCGAGCAAGCCTTCCTCGACCTCAAACAAGTCCTCTTTTAACCCATAGTCCTATAGCGACCGGAAAGCGGGGAGACTTTGTATTTGTACCTCGTCGTCGCAACTGAGGTCGTCAGCGCAACTCTCATTCGTGAAACCCCCGAGGGACAAAAACCAATTTACTTCACCAGCAAAGCCCTCCAAGGTCCCGAGCTCAGGAACCAGTAAATCGAGAAGGTTGCTCTGGCCCTCATCATTATGGCCAGAAGACTGCGGCACTACTTCCTGGCCCACATGATCTTGGTTAGGACACACCAACCCGTGAAACAGCTGCTCGGCCGCCTCGACATTGCGGACAGGATGCTTAAATGGTCGTTCGAGCTCTCTGAGTTCGACATCCAGTACGAGATAAGGAAGGCCCTCAAAGAATAAGTATTAGCCGACTTTGTCGCAGAAATGATTGCCTCGATCTCCCCGACCGACGGAACCTGCAAGTGGACCATCTATGTCGACGTGGCGTCCTGCTCGACAGGAAGTGGAGTAGGTATCATTCTGGAGAACGAATAAGGCATCTTGATCAAGGTCTCCCTCGCCCTATCCTTCCCGACCTCGAATAACCAAGCCGAGTACGAGGCCTTCCTCGTCGGGCTGCGCCTACCCGAGGACCTCAGCGCGAAGGAGGTGAAGATTTTTACCAACTCCCAGCTTGTCGCTTCTCAGGTGCAGGGAGAGTACCAGGCCAAAAACAATAACCTCGTCAAGTACTTATCCCTGGTGAAATAGAGGATGAAAGAGTTCGACTCCGCGGAGGTAAAGCATGTTCCCCGCAAACACAATACCAGGGCAGACATCCTGTCAAAGCTCGCAAGCACAAAGAAGAAGGGCAGAAACAAGTTTGTCATCCAAGAGGTACATTATCGGCCAAGCATCGAGAAACCTGCCTTGACCGTCGACATAAATGCCATTGACGACAGCAACAGTTGGATGACCCCGGTATACACGTACCTCAGCACAGGGAATTGCCCAACGACTCCAAAGAGGTTAGCGTGTTTAGATGCCGAGCTTGCTCCTACATCTTGATTGAGGACAAGTTGTACAGGCGGGGATTCTCCATCCCTCTCCCCAAGTGAGTCGAGGAGTCCAAGATCCCTCACATACTCCAGGAGTTCCACAAAGGAATAAACGCACAACACCTCAGCAAACGATCCCTCACCCGAAAGGCTCTACGAGCGGGGTACTACTGGCCCACCATGAAGTAAGACGCGAAGGAACACATTAAAAAGTGCGACAAGTGCCAATGCCACGGGGACATGCACCTGGAACCTCCAACCGAGCTCAAAGTGCTCTCGTCTCCGTGGCCTTTTGCCTGGTGGGGGATGGATATCCTCGGGACCTTCACCATAGGGTCATACCAGAACAAATACTTGATAGTCAGTGTCGACTACTTCACGAAGTGGATAGAGGTCGAGGCCCTCGCCAAAATCACGACACATAACATACTCCGCTTCTATAAAAGGAACATACTTTCCCGGTTCGGCGTACCCCAAGAAATCTTCATCAACAATGGGACGCAGTTCACCTACAAAAACTTCCAAGACTTCGTTACCAAGCTGGGCATAAAGCAACATTTCACGTCTGTCGAGCACCCGCAGATAAACGGGCAGGCTGAAGCCGCGAACAGAGTGATCCTACGAGGCCCATAGCGAAGACTAGATGAAGCCAAAAAGAGGTGGGTCGAGGAACTACACAGTGTGCTCTGGGCCTATAGGACGACCCCGCACTCGACCACCGGGGAAACCCCATTCTGACTAACGTACGACACCGAGGTAGTAATTCTGATAGAAATAAGAGAACCCTCTAGGAGAATCGAATCTCCCCTCGATGAGGAGATGAACGACAAGGCATTGAGGGAGGAGCTCGACCTGGTCGAAGAAATTCGGTCGGGGGCATCCCTTCGCAAAGCCTCGCTCAAACAAAAGATAACTTTGCGACAAGACAGCAAAGTCATTAAACGTGAATTCTAAGTAGGCAGCCTTGTCATGCGGAGAAACCAGAAAGACTCGCGCGAGGGCAAACTCGTTGCGAACTAGGAAGGCCCCTATCGCGTCCGCGCGAAAACACAAAACGGGGCCTACTACCTCGAAAACCTGCACGGGGAATAACTTGCTCGACCATGGAACGTTGAAAAGCTCAAACAATATTATAGTTAAACACTGCCTGCGGCGTGCTTGGTTTAACCACAACGAAGTACATCCTGCCCACGGGAGCACGCTAGGGTACAAGCACGACTCCTAAACTTGAAACAAAAAGACAAAAGCTCGCCCTTGTGTGTGCGAGCAGACTCTTGATCCGATAAAGACCCCTCACCCGAGCTTCGTCGTTGTCATACCAATTTGGCAGAACACTCAGCTCGCGATGGAAAGTTCACGCCACGGAGCAAAGTCCTCGACCGAACTCTTGGCTTAGTCAACGGTTGGAACCCAACTCCGACCACTCGACCAGTTCTCTGCACAGTCGAGGATCAATTATGTCGAGAAAAGGCCTAATTACTTCATAAATCCAAGCAAACACAACATTGCATACACCCTAACGGGGAAAATAAATACCCAACAAATAGCACACACAAAATGCATAAAAGGCTAACATTAAAAGGAACAATGTATTGCAAATGGAGGGCAAAGCCCATTGTTCAAATGTTACAATCCATGGCGCGCAGGCCAGGTAAAGTCAAAATTACAAAATACGGCACGCATGCCAAAACTAAGAAAACTAAACATTGGTTCCCTCATCGGGCTGGTGCTCCTCTTCAGATTGACCGGCTCCTCCACCAAACTCAGTTGGGGCGACCACCTGGCCGTCGACCACTTGGTGAAAAGGCCATGTCCCATGTGTGACGAACTGGATCCCAGGGTTAACGATCTGGAGTTGCTCCACCGCCATGTTGAAACCCAGCTCGAGGGTGCCCAGGCAATCCTACTCGAGCTCCTTGATCCGAGAAACCAAGTCACCCCGAGTTGCCAAGGCCCTCTCTTCAGCAGTTTCGTCCTCGGAGGGCCTTGTAGTGGCCTCCAACTCAGCAACCCTCGCTAGGAGTCAGTCCTTCTCTTCGACGGCCTTGCTCATCTTTTCCCGCATCTCATCCACTTCGCGGAGAAGACCAACCTGGACCTCGTACTTCAATTTATAGTCGAGAAGTTCGTTGTCCACTTTGTTCTTCTCCATCCAAAGGATCGCTTTCTCATCCTACAACTTCTTCAGCTCGGAGGAGGGGCTGGTCTTATCATTGAGGACCAGGGCCGTCTCAAAAATCGCCATCATGGCTGACATGTCCTCGCACAAAGCTTTTCTCCTGGTCGCTTTGTCGACACCTATAATTGCTTTATACTCGGCCGCGGGTACAATCAGGGAGTTGTCCCCACTAAAGAGCCCCCGATGGAGATGGCAGGGAGGTAACACGAACCTTTCCCCGACAACGTCCTCCAGATGGTCGACGGGACCAGACTCCTCGAGACGTTGTTTCTTGGTTGGAGGATCCTGAGAGACAGGAGACTGACTCCCTTGAGGAGAGGAGGAACCCCCGGGATGCTGGTCGACCCTTGCCATCTGTTGGACCTGGGAAACACGACCCTTTGGGGCCTTTTTCACACCTTTGGTCGCCGCGAGCTTCAACACGTGTTCTTGGAGATTTGACATCTGACCTACAACAAAGAAAGGAGCAAGTCAATATAACAAGGAGAAACAAGCAGACAAATAAATAAAAACGCTCACTACCTAAGATCCTAAAGCCCTCCTCATCGGAACCGCACTCGAGGAGTGCCTTGGTGTTGATTAAACGGGCCTCGGGGGCAGTTTCCCCGTTGGCATCCTGGACAAAGCTCCCGTCTTTGGTCATACACTTAGAGAGAGTAAAGCTATCGACGAAACCTACTATCTTGTCATAGGCGAGCCTATCATCTTTGTTTAAGTCATGGGGCTTTGTGATATAGCTCTTCGTCCCTCTCTTAAAGTGGGCGTTCTGCCATTTTAGAGGGAACTTTTCCTCCAGGGTCTCCTCCATTCGCCCGTGGAAGAGCTTCTCCACGCGCTTGAACAGAGAATCGATGGCGGCGTGAGTCACAGGCTTCACGACAAAATATATGTCCTTGAAGAATCGGACAGAGTCCATATACGCTTTGAACAGCTTCCTCGGCTGTTTCAAGGACACCCAACTGTGTCGACCATGATGAGTTTGATGCTGCAGGTGGAAGAGGCGAAAGAACAGTGGGAGTGTGGCGCCAACCTAGAAATATTGACAGACGAGCTCGAACGCCCACATGAACGCGATTGCATTGGGATGAAGCTGCGAGGGCGCCAAATCCAGCCATTGAAACACACCCGTTTGAAAATCAGTGAAGGGCAGGCTAAACCCCGCTTCCCGAAAGACGAACTCATACATTGGGAAGCGTTCCCTGGGTAGGTCGAGCAAATTCGGTATGTTTCCTTGGGTTTGTAAACCCGCCAGTTCGCGGGTGCCCCTTCCTCCAGTTTCTCGACAGTGGCGAAAACCTCCGAGTCGTCGAGGATGAAACGCAAACAGCGGACAGGGGTTCCATCCTGACCCACGCGGAGGGAGATTCATCGTTCACATCACCCGAGTTGTCTTCAACATCCCCGCCAACATCTTCTATGTCGACGACCTCTTCGTCGACCATGACAACATCCTCGAGCTTGGGATCCATTTAATCTAAAAAGCAGGAAACTGTGAATTCGACGATAAGATCAAATTCACCCTTCAACCGCAAATCAAGTGAGAGGGCGAGAAAATGCTCGACACATGTCCTCGACCGAAGCCTTTGTCGAAAAGCGCATGGTCGTGAGGAAGTTCTCCTCGATACAGAACACGAAACCCCCCTTCGCGGGGAAAAGATTTGTCAACGCTTAAGTTCCCCTCCAGAATCAAGCGTAGGAAGTCGAGAAACTTCCTCTTGGTACTCACGCGTTCACAGGGAGAAGGTTTCCCCGACGTCAAACACAACAAGGACGCTAGAGCCTTATGAGGTCCCCGAGACCTTCATCGGAAACTTCATGCATTTTCCCAAAATCTTCATGAAGTCCCCGGAATCTTCGTTGGAAACTTCCTGAGGTCGCCGAGAACTTCATGGGCTTCCCGGGAAAGTCGCTAGAAACTTCATGATATTCCCAGAAACTTCATCGAAGACTCAAGAAACTCCCCGGAAAATTCATAAAAGCCGAAAAATGCATAAAATTTGGAGAAAGTCAGAAGACTTATTTATATAAAGAAGGATTTGGACGGCGGAGCAAGGGGGTGACGGCGTCTGCGGTGGCGAACGGACGCAGTAGAGCAAAGAGAGCCTTGAGAAACTTTGAGAAATTCTTGAGCTAGAATGAGAGGAACGTGCAAATGAATCAATCTTTCCCCCTATTTATAAGCTCTAGCATGGGAAGCGAAGCGTTTCGTAGGCACTCAAGCACCCCTACCCGTAGTCGTCATAGGCATTTATTACTCCTGACACGTGGCCCTAGAAGACACCACGCGTGTCCCTTCAAGCCCCCTCGTTGGCTCGAGGAAATGGCGTGTTCGTTCCTTTCGCTTCCGTCTCATCGTCTGATACATTGAGCACAATGCCTGACCCTTGCACTCCCTGGAACGCTTCCTTGGGAGAAGTTGGAAAAGAGTCGTGACTAAGTATGACGAGCAGGCCTCCCTGTGAGCGTCTGTCCTCGGGATGAATGCATGGTCGACCCTATCATCGACCCCGCTATCGAGCGCAACTAATGGCTCATACATCTAGTCACACACGACGCTCCTTTGTGCAGGTTCTTGCGTCCCTCCTCGACACAAGAATTGACTCTTAAGTCATTACTTCTCTGCTTCGGAGCAACGACTTGGGGGGCTTCTGTTTTGGACTGGGCCAGAGGCTGCCCCACTGTCGGGCACGACCCAACCCAGTTTTCCGTCGAGAAGGGCCCAATAAAGGCCCAATTCGTCAACTCACACGGGGAGCACTCACGCGTCTTCCATACAGTCTCCATGTGCTCCCCACACGGGGATACGTCATCAGTCAACTACCTGCGAGTGAAAGAACAAGTCCTTCACCTTTCGAAGTTCACGGGGCAGTTGACCCAGGACGAAAACCACTCGTTGGTCTTCACTACGCCGCGTAAATCCTGACAGTTATTCGTATTGGGCCTAATGATCCAACCCAATGCAAATAATTGTTGGCCCAGCGTTGGGGGCACATTATAAATACTCTATTTCACTAGAGGGTCAGGTATTCTGATTTCTACGATTTTCTGTACTTGCTTTCTCTCTCCCGCTGAAACTTACTTTAGCATCGGAGTGCCTTGCAGATATACCCCCTCCTCTTCTCCACCACCGCGAACTAGGAGCTCACTGCGTGTTGCTGGCTGCTGGTCACTTTCTGGTCCGGTAAGATCACTTTTTAATTGTCGTTTTCGAAGTTCAAGATAATAATGATAATAGTTTTGTCAAAATTATCCCTAACTATTTATTATAGAGAGAGAGAGAGAAAAAAAAAAAAGATATTCCCTCTATCCCAAAATAAGTGTTTTTCTAACTAAATAAATTTGTTTTAAAATAAGAGTCTTTTTACATTTTCAAGACAACAATAATTAAGTTTTACCAACTTTAACACTAATAAATATTGTTTACACAACTTTCAAGATATTACATCACATTACATATTTATAACAATCAATAATAATTAAGGGTAGTTTTTTAAAATTGTTAAATTTAATTACATAATCATTATTTTTTTTAATATACGTGCAATAATTTTAAAAGACTTTTATTTTAAAACGAAAGAAATATATTAAAATAATTAAAATTAGAGGTATTATAGAAAAAAAAAAGTTATATTTTTAAAAGTAACAATAATTATTACTAAATTTTTGGATAAATATAAAAAATTAAAAAAAACTTTAATTGAAAAGAAACGGTTTCGCATTAGCAAGCCATTCTTTAAAACCTTTATTGCAACGACAAAATCATGTGCCATCCTGACACTGTCGACCTTTAGGGTGGTGCCTTAGCTCCACACAATAATTAAAGCACTGATCTGATCCATCTGGAAATGCTCCCCAATCTAACACATTGCCTTCTACCGCAACCATTGATGAAGCCATGCACATAAACTAAAATAAAAGAATTGATGCTGGTTGCCATTATCTTTCGATGTAGATTTATAGAAATATAGCCACTAAGAAAATTTACTTTAATATTCTTTTAAAAAAAACAGAAGGAATATTTTATGCTCGTAACAATATCTGATATTAATAAATTAAATTAATATTGTATTAAACAGAATTAAACACGTTTATACCTAATTAATTAGGTGTCACAATATAGAAAAGGTACTTCATAATCGTGCACGTATGTAATGATAAGAAAAAAGTGAATCATGACACATGTGTATGTATGTTGTGCTTGCTTACCTCTTAATTACTCCCTCCGTTTCAAATTACAAGACGTTTTGAACTTTTCACACAAATTAAAAAATTTAATTATTATTTTATGGAAAAGACAAATTTTGTATAACTTTACAGTAATGCCCCTCATAATTATATAGAAGAGAGAAATTAAAAAAGTTAAAAGAATAAATAATAATAAATATTTGATGATATATTGGGGAAGATGTCATTTATATTATATTGAAAATGTAAGATGACTTATAATTTAGAACAAATTTTTTTGACAAAATGTCTTATAATTTGGGATGGAGAGCGTAGATAGCAACCTAAAACTTTTATTGATATGCGAATTCCCGTGCATTAATAAATACTACCCTACTTACAACAATTTTTCTTTTTTATGGATTTATTAAAAAAAATTACACTCTTTTAATTATTTGTAGTACTCTTGACAATTCCATTTGCAACACTATTTTTGGGGAGGGACAAAATTATGACCTCCACCCTCTAATGACCGTTTTTTTGGAAAATTTATAGATAAGGATATTAATATAAAATTTTGAATTTTTTGACTTTTGAAGAAACTTTTTTCTTTTTATTTTTGAAAATAAAATATATTTTTAAATTTCAGAAAAAAAATTCTTTTAAAAAAATTTATAAATTTTTTATTTTTTTTATTTTCAAATAAAAAAAGGTTTAAATACACTTTTGATCCCTTAATTTGGCAATTTTAAACTTTAGATCCCCTGTTACAAAACCTGCGAATTTGGTCTCTTAAATTAGATCCATTTTGCATTTATTTGATCCCCACACAATTATGATAATGTGTCTTGATTTTTAATGAGGTGCCAATCTTATATGTTTTCCATGTCATCAAATATTATTTTTTTAATATAAAAATTAATAATTAAATTTACAAAATACCAAAATCATATTTTAATTATATATAACATTATTATAATTGTTTATAAATTATATTTAGAATTATTATAATCGTTTATAATTGTTTATAATTACTCAATCTCCTTCCCCAACAATTTTAGTACTTATCGTTCACAGTGAACTCTTCTCCTCAATTGCATTTTTTCAATTCATGGGTATGGAACTGTTTTAGCGTTTTCTTTATGTGAATGATTTTGTATGGAACTGGGGATAGTGCATACGCGTTGCTCCTTCAATCATAAAAACTGACAATGACTACTAAATGCATTCAATCCTGCTGCAAGAAACTATAAATATCAAAGACTTAATTTGTAAGACGAGGAAGAAAAATAAATGAATAAAAATTACATAAATATATATTTCATTGGAGGAAGGAAGAGGACTTTTGAGAAGATTCAAAATTTGTAAGATATCTACATGTGGGTTGCTTTTTAAATTTCAGAAAATTGAAACTTGAATTTGGTAAACTTGAATCTGAATCTGGTAAACCTGAAACTTGAAACTGCTTCCAAAAACTCTCCACCTTCTACCCCAATCTCAAACCCTAAACCTGAATCTGAATCCGAATTTGGTTTTGAATCCGGATCAGAATCTGGATCCAAATCTGATTCTCAATCTGAACCTAAAATTACTCCACCTCCCAATGCCAAGTCAAGCCTCTCATATCAAAGTTCATGAAGGCTCAACTAGCCTCTCATATCTGGAACAAAACGTCCAAGCAAAAACGATTCTAAACGTGCCAATAAGAAAACAACCACCGTAGATGGTGATTCCATTCCAACGACGAAAAAAAATGAAAAAGGTGGTTCCAACGAAGAAAAAAATGAAAAAGGGGAAAAAATTGAGTGAGAAGACAAATAACAATGTTACTGGGAATAATTCTTATGATACTTTAATCTAAAAAATAATTATAATAATATTAAATGTAATTAAAAAACATGACATGGAAAATATTGGGTGACATGGAAATTTTTTGGTGGCATGGAAAGCATTGCAGGACTGCCCTGTCATTAAAAATCAAGACACATCATCAGAATTATGTGGGGACCAAGTAAATAGAAAGTGGATCTAACTTAAGGGACCAAATTCGCAGGTTTTGTAATAGGGGAACTAAAATTTAAAATTGTCAAACTAAGGGGATCAAAAGTGCATTAAAGTCTATAAAAAATTATTTGGAATTATTTTTAATATTTTTTATTTTTTATTTTTCGGAATAAAAGTTATTTTTTATTTTCAGAGTAAAAAAAAATTAGAATTCTTTTTGTTTTTCATTTTTTTGAATAAATAAAATTGTTATGTTTTTTATTTTTCGGAATAAAAATAAATTTATTATGTTTTTTTATTCAGAATAAAAAATATTTTTTTAGGAAAAATAATATTTTTTATTTTTAGAAAAAATTAATTATTAAAAAAAATATTTTTTTTATTTTTCAAAATAAAAATAATATTTTTTGTTTCAGTCTCAATTGTTTTCCTTCTCGTTTTTATTTGAAACTTTTTCATATAATTAAATTAATTTATAAAAAGAAATTGGTTTTAAACAGATTTAAACTGATAGAATAACATTCAAATTAATAATATAATTTAATTAATCATATTTTTTCACATCCCTGATGTACACCACGCTTTTTTTTTTTTTGTCTATATAACTATGCATGTAGACAAGACAACAGCATTTGCATATTGATTACTTGTGAGAAATGGAGATAGAAAGCCAGCTCCATGTTTCATCAAATTCAAGTCAGCACAAAGAAGGAACATCTTTTTTCAAAACTTGTTTCAATGGACTCAACGCCTTAGCAGGTCTCTCTATATATATCTCTTTCTTTCTTTCAAACTCTTATACTAACACTCAAGATTTTAAATAAAAATCGAAGTCTCATAAAGGCTTTCATGGTTTCAGGCTGTTTAGATGTTGCAACATTGATTGTGGTCGTGTGTATGAATTAATCACTATTTGTTATGAATAAAAGTATACATTTTTTTAAAAACTTTGCTAATATTCTAACAAGGATAATAGTATACATTTTCAGGTATTGGAATGCTCTCAATGCCATATGCAATTTCTCAAGGAGGTTGGATAAGTTTCATGCTTCTGATTATTTTCGCCATTATATGTTGGTACACAGCTTTACTTCTAGGAAGATGCATGAACCAACAGCCACTAATCAAATCCTATGCTGATATAGCTGAGGTTGCTTTCGGTTACAAAGGAAGAACTTTCATTGCAACTTTCTTATATCTAGAGCTTTTTCTAATTCTTGTGGAGCTTCTTATACTAGAAGGTGACAATTTGGCCAGGATGTTTCCAAATATGAGTTTCACAATGAAGGGATTTAAGATTGGGAGTAAAAGTGCTTTTGTGTTAATAACTGCTTTAATAGTATTGCCAACAACTTGGTTGAGAAGTTTAGGAGCTTTGGCTTATATATCTTTTGGAGGGATAGTAACTTCTTTGATTTTGATTGGTTGTATTGTGTGGGTTGGTGAAGTGGATGGTGTTGGGTTTCATGAAAAAGGAAAGTTAGTGAATTTGGGAGGTTTGTCTACTTCCATGAGCCTTTTTGCTTTCTGTTATTGTGCTCATGCATTGATGCCAACAATATGCAATTCTATGAGTGATAGAAACCAGTTTTCTAAGGTTAGTAGAGTACTTGTGCCCTTGAAATCACTTTTTTTTTTTAATCTTTAGTATGTTTTGTTCATAAAGTGATTTATCTTTGTCTTGATTTTTCTTATGAAAGAGATATTTTGCCAATTGCAGGTTATGCTGGTTTGCTTTGCTACAAGCACTGTTATTTATGGAACCATAGGAGTATTAGGCTACATGATGTTTGGAGATAATTTGAAATCTCAAATCACACTAAATCTACCAACAAATACAATAAGTACAAAAATAGCAATATATACTGCAGTAATTAACCCTTTCACTAAGTATGCTATTGTAATCACTCCAATAATCAATGCCATTGAGGAAAAATGGCATCTGTGCAAGAGAAGACCTATTAGCATTCTCATTAGAACCACCATTGTTGTCAGCAGTGTGATTGTGGCTCTTTTTGTTCCATTGTTTGGATACATTATGGCATTTATTGGTGCTTTCTTGAGTGTGGCCATCTCATTATTGTTTCCTTGTCTATGCTACTTGAAGATGCACAAAGCTGCAAGGAGATTTGGGTTAGAATTGATCATAATTGTAGCAATTCTGGTCATTGGTACATTTATTGGAATACAGGGTACCTACACTTCACTTGTACAAATAGTAAATAATGTAAAGTTGTGAAGGTCTTTGCTTGGGCCATTGTTGCATATTTGAATATCATCTTAGTTCCAATTTGACTAGCAATGTAAGCATTTTTTTCGGTTAAAGAGCCTAGTGGCGGTAGGCATTTCTTCTTTTTAATAATATAATAAATGGTTTGATTAAACAAATCCTAGCAAGATAATAAATGGTTTGATTAAACAAATCCTAGCAAGATGGTTGTGGCTTTTCAGAACAAGTAAATGCGCTATAACAACATTTGTATATCAAATTGGCAAAAAAATATGACGATATACAGCTAATATCAAAGTCTCCCCTCACAGGAAGGGACCAATTAGGTTCATTAATTCTTAATTAGATTATTGAAAGTTCATTAGAGGAGGATATTGTAGATGCCGCGTGTTGAATTGTTGTAAATAATGAACTAAATAACAAACACGAATGTTTGAAGCATAAAAAAAATGTATCTTAAATAACTGAGAACATGACCATGCTACTGACATTTGGTGTTTCCCTGTGCCAAATGCATTTGGCCAACTTCTAACTGCTGTTTCCAGATATTTAGAGTAGCTATATACATGTTTTCTCAAGCTGATCATCATCCAAAATTGTAGTTACCACAGTAAGGTCCTCGCTTCGACTTCAATAAAAAGCATGCAAGCATCAGGTATGTATGCTATTCTACGATCGTTGGGGAAAAGGCAGCAACAGAATGAAATTTGAAAGTGTTAATTCCTGTCTCGGCGAATCTGTCTGGAGGACAACATTGTTAGCTGCACAATATCAACAGAGATACCAGTTGGCATCAGTGCCGCTTCCATGAAAAGCTGAAGCTGACAAAAAGTGTAGAATCATAGCATTACCTCAAATGTTCTGGGGTGTAACTAGGATACAAAACCTCTTTTCTGCTATTTACTGTTTTGAGCTTATAGACATCTCAAGAAAATTGATTTCAACTAGTACTTCATGAGACCAGCATTATGAGCCTTCCCCAGAACAGACTTAACATCTCCATGAAATAAGTTGAATGTTTTTGCCACAGCGAAACCAGCATTCATTCCATCTACCGCGGCACTAACGATACCACCAGCATAACCTGCTCCTTCACCAACTGGATATAGTCCTTTTACTGAAGTGCTTTCATAAGAGTCAATATCGCGGGGAATTTGGATTGGGGAACTGGCCCTAGTCTGGAACAAAACATTACTTAGGGAAAACTAAAGGGAATTTCAGTGGAAATGTACATATTTAGGCATTACTGATAGTAGACCAAATTGAAAAATAGATTATTTTAAGTACCTCTACACCATGAAGGAGAGCTTCCTTGCAGATAAACCCCGGTAACTGAAAAGTTTGGAAGTTCAACTTTAAAAAGGAAAAATGAGGAAATTTTTAGATCAACTTTGATGGAAAAATTTGAGACTATGATATACTAATTTGTAGGACATGGAAAGTGCAAACCTCTTTCTCAAACATTACAAGTGAATGCTTCAAAGCTTCGGTTATGTTTGTCGGAAATAGCTGATGAAGACTTGATGCCTTCACACCCAAGCGATAACTTGACGGCGGAACAGATGTAACTGGCACAAACTAGTTAAGCTAAGTTCATCTACAGCCAGAGCCTGAGTAACATATAAACAGTATTATGGCAAAATTAGTTGTCCGTAATTTTACCTGACAACTTATTCTCAAGAAAGTCTGGAACTGTCTGGACAGGCACAACAAAATTTCCTCCTCCTATTATAGCAGCTCTTCGTTCAAACTCTCTCTAAATAATAGTAGTAGTATTAGACAAAACAGGAAATGTCAAATTTATAAAATTAAAGACTGCTATACTGGTCCATTTCCAAATCACTTATGCTTATAAACAGTGTATGTACTTATATATTCTACTGCTTAATAATTAAATAGTTAAATATGTTATGGAAAAACTGAACAATGAAGTCCCCTACATTTTTACTTCACAGTTTGCTTTTGAATTGATAAATATAAAGATGAAAATGAGAACAAAATAAAAATACATTTAGTGACAAATATAAATTCAAAGCATATGAACAAAATAAACATGACAAGAATTCATACGAACCTGAAATTCAACACCAGCAAGCGGACCATAATAATTCAAAGCTTCAAAATCATTCTTTGTAACTGATACAACAAGTGCAGCATTTGCCCACCTAGATGCTCGCCGGGAAAATGACATGCCATTGATGCATATTTCAGATGGATTTGTACTTGTCAGAACAACCTATAAGTTCCAATATTCCATACATCACTACCAGTTGATTACTTAGAGAAATTAAAACAAAGAGTAATACTTTTAAAGGTGACACTTTAAATCAATCAGCACAGTATGTTCATAGAACCAGCACTGCAAAGAGGTTAGGTTCCAATTAATCTAATATGCAAGTAAAAAGAAAATGCTTACCTGCCCACCTGGACACATGCAAAAAGAGTAGCAACTACGATTTTCCACCTTTGAATCAGATGATTCATTGAAATCATTTTTGTCAATATAATTGGCAAGTTTGTAATCTGCTACTGGGACTTTACCACGTCCACGACAAACTTCAGATGCCAGTTCAGCATACTGCACATTTAAATTTGCATGCATCATAATCATAACAAAGAAATAAAAGTCTGATAAACAGCTTTTTTGATAAACAGAAGAATGTCAGATATTGAATACGATCATATAATTCCTTGTTTATTCTAACACACAAAATAGATGAAAAAGAGATGTATTACATGCATCATAATCATAACAAAGAAATAAAAGTGTGATAAACAGCTTTTTTGATAAACAGAAGAATGTCAGATATTGAATAGGATCATATAATTCGTTTATTCTAACACACAAAATAGATGAAAAAGGGATGTATTACAAAATAGATGTAGATGGTACTTAGTAGAGTTGGGTCGGGCACTCAAACCTCCTTTTGGAAGGACCCTTGGTTAGGTCTCATTCCCTTAAAATCTAAGTACCATAATCTGTTCTCTAATTCTCTTCAGTCAAATGGGTGGTGTGGAGAGATAGGTTGGTGGCCAATGGGGACCTGGTTTAGGATCTTAAGGGCAGGAGATCATTTTTTCTTAGAGATACATCTGTTCGAGGATCTTCTCTCTCAGCTTCGAGATGTCATTCTTTTCCTGAAAAGTGATAAGTGGATGTGAAAGCATACTAGAGAGGATTCTTTCTCAGTTGCCTCTGCTTATCATGTTCAGAGGGTTAGCTCTATCTCTACTTCAGCTACTCTTCCAACTGAGAACTGAGAACTTGACCTCCACCTTATATGAGCTAGTTGGCCTCCTTCTAAGGTCTTGGTCTTCTCTCGCCAACTTTTGCAAGGCAGACTCCCTTCAAGAGAGAACTTGTCTAAAAGGGGGTGATTACTGACCCTAGTCAGATTTCCTGCCCCTCGTGTGAGGCCTTGGTTGAATCAGTTTCCCACCTTTTTATTACATGTGAGCTAGCCTTGTCCGTGTCATATAGGATCTTTTAGTGGTTGGGTGCAGTTATTTATTCTTAATGATCCTAAGGTTCTGTTTGAATATTTTCTTTGTTTAGGGGATACAATAAGTAGAGGGGTGATTTTGTTATGTTTTGGCACGTTTTAGTTTGGTCCATTTGGAAAGTCCGGAATGATTTCATCTTTGAGGGAGTTATAAAAACAGTGAAAGAGATGGAGGAGAAGAGTATTTTTTTGGCCTGAAAATGATTTTATAGTAGATCAGGGGTGAACTCTTGTACTTTCTCTGACCGACTTCAGAACCCTAGCCTCTGCCTCCACCAACAGCGGATTGAGTGTTTGCCATGATTCAGAGATAAACCTCCACCAACAGCGGATTGAGTGTTTGCCATGATTCAGAGATAGGTTGTGGCTTGTGGTTTTTGGTGCTCTTTTGATGAGTTCTGATCTATTGCTGATGAGACTGGTGGTATGAGATCTAACCTGTTTCTAGCGAAGTTGATTTTTAGTTGCTTGGACCTTTATCTATGGACCCCTTGTCTGGTTTCTTTGTTTGCGCTGTGTTGTTTTTTTTTTGTATTCTTTTTGTCACTTTGTGCTTTATGCTTTATGGCTAGTTCTTTTGTACATCAGTGATTTTTTTCCCTTTTAATATATTATTTTGTCATTAATAATAATAATAATCTATACCAATTTATAAAGGGGATACACTCTTTTGGTCTGGCCTACTTTTATTCCTAATTACCCTTAAAAAAAATTCTTTTTACACATTATGTTTTGTCCATGGTTAATGAAAGAATAAAAAGAAACTGCCACTAACTTTAACATAACTGATAGAGCAGTTATTTATTTGTGAGAAAAACTAAAACAAATTAAAATCACAAAACTAGATAAATAAGGGAAACCAGATACAACCACATGTTGAATCAATATTGCTCTGTTGAGTTATTGTTTTTTATCCCAAAATACATCTCCCTCTTCGTCTTTTGTTTACTTTTCCTTGTTTTACAAGATTACATTGAAGGTACATTTCTCTTTTTTATTCTTTCTGGATAAAATATGTTGAACAACACAAAAGATTTACGGCAAGAAAGAACACAAAAATTGAACAATAATACTCCCTCCGTTCCTTTTTAATTGTCATTTTTAGAAAAAAATTTTGTTTTTTTTTAATTGTCACTTGCAAAGTTCAATGAAATATTAATTGCACTTTTGTCAAAATTATCCCTAGGTAATCATTACAAAGAGAAAAAAAAAGTACTCCCTCCGTCCCACAATGAGTGAGCCAGTTGACTTTTCACACATATTAAGAAAAAAAAGAATAAATGAAGAAGAGAGAATGATATTTTTACTAAAATACCCTTATGATGTATTGAGAATGATGAAAGTAATATTAATTAGAGGGTAAAATAGAAAAAGTTGCATTGAAAATTAAAATGGGTCATACATTTTGGGACACCATTTTATTCCAAATGGATCACTCATTGTGAGACGGAGAGAGTAAGATGAATGTACTAAATAATTAGAGGTATTATAGGTAAAAAGAAAATTGTTGTTTGAAAAATAACTATAATGATTAGCTTTCTTGGTATGTGTAAAAAGTCAAAAAGTGACACTTAAAAAGGAACTGAGGGAGTAATAGGCAAAGGAAATCGAATAACACGTACACGCTCCTTCTTTATTAGAAATCAAATATCATGATGTTGTCTCATTAACTCTCATCTCAATATCTATCTCAGATGGCAAAATGATCATCATGATACTTATATTTTTAAATTATATATGTAGTATCCACATAATTTATGCACCATGATATAGAAGGTAGTTGCTAATTGCTTTATCCCATTGATATTGATATCTATGACTATAATTGTATATTACTTCTCTTCCATTTTTACTATGTTTTATGATTCTTGAGAGTAAAGATTGTAACACTTTGAGGTTAAAAATATGTCCCAAATTATAAAATTTTCTTGAATGTAGTATTTGTAATGTTTTTGTATATGTTATAGGTATTAATTCCTTTTTTTTTGCAAAGAGGACGAACATTGCAATAGAAAAGAGAGTGTTGGCGGTATTCTTGAGTGAGTGGAATGGAAGATTTTACGAACTTGACAAATATTGTCTGTCATGAACATTTTACATAGATTTGTGTCATACTCCATTTAGCGTGTTTGCTTATATTGTTTTTGTGCTTTTTGAGTGCATCATACAATGTGTTGTACCAATGATGTTAGTAGAATGTGACTGGAAAAAATGATATTTCAATAGCATTGGAGACATTGAGTTTTGTATCCAATTTTTTATTTTGTTAATTTATTCTAATTAATATCTAAAACAATATTTACTATATCTGAAACAAATATATACAAAATTAGGGCTGAGTGTGGAAGAAACATGGATATGGACAGAGAGACATAAAAGAAGGTGAAAGATGGTAGAGATGACAACAATGATTCACAATTATGGACACGTGGGATACTGCAGTAGCGGAGCACTTTTGTGTATGAACCACACCTGCATGATGAAATCCCCCTTTTATACTTGGTTATTTTATTATCCTCATTGTTTTTGTTTATTCTGTACTCTTCACTGTACGAAGACACACTTATTAATTCTGCTCTCTTTTTAAAAATTACTTCACTTACTATGTCGATCTATATAAATTCTCTTTTTTTCCATCTCATTATAATGTTAATATGACAAAATTATGGTTTCTTCACGAGAAATTTAAATATTTGGTGTAGATGAAAATTTTCTCGTTTTTCCCATCTCATGATAATGTTAATATGACAAAATTATGGCTTCTTCACGAGAAATTTAAGTATTTGGTGTAGATAAAAAATTTTATGATAGACTTTTGTTTTGATATTCAATACTAAAATATGTCAAAGATGAAAAAAATAATTATGTTCATAATTTACATAGTGCATTGTGATAACAATTGTGATAAGAAAAGCAAACACCAAAGTTAGGGAGAAAAACACATTACCAGTGAGGAACCGAGAATAAAATACAAAAACACATGGAACATGAACATTTAATTCAATACGAGTAATTTAAATTAAACTCAAAATTAGAATGCATATTAAAAACTTTATTACATAAATAATTTACATTTATATTTTGACACGTGTGCGTAGTAAAAAAAAGGGACAAACGACGCTAGTAATAATAATAATAATGTCAGATGCCATTGAAGAAGACATCCAAGAGTTAGCACAAAGATGCATGCTTTTTACATATGGTATAGTCCTATTTGGAGAGTCTAAGAAGGATTTAAATGAGGTTGGAGACTTGGTAACAAGTTTTAAAAACACATGGTTTTTGCTCAAACAGAAGTAAGACAGAGTATATGTAATGTAAGTTCAACAAAAGAAGAAGTGTTTATAACCTAGAGGTGAAAATTAAAGACCGTATCATCCTTCAAGTCACACAGTTTAAATATCTTGGGTCCGTAATACAAAATGATTGAGAAATAGAAGGGGATGTAAGTCATTGAATTCTAGCTGGGTGGCTGAATTAGAGAAAGACTTCAAGGATTTTATGTGACGCAAAAGTACCGCCTAAGCTGAAGGAAAAAATTCATCGGACTGCAGTAAAATTTATGATGTTATACGAGACAGAATGTTGTTGGCCGGATAAGAATCAACATGAGAATAAAGTAAAGATAGCAGAGATGAGAATGTTGCATTGAATATGTGGTAAGACTAGACAGAATAGAATTAGAAATGAAAACATTAGAGAGCGTGGTAGGGTAACACCTATAGTAGAGAAGGTGGTGGAAAATAGACTTCGCTGGTTTGGGCATGTGGAGAGAAGACCTGTAGATTTTGTGGTAAAGAGAATAAATTCGATGGAGAAAGTAAAACAACTAGAAAAAGAGGAAGATCTAGAAAAATTATAAGATAAGTTTTTAAAAAAGATCTCGAGATTAATGATTTAGACAGAAACATAATCCTAGACAGAACATTATGGCAAAAATTGATCCATGTAGTTGACCCCACTTAGTAGGATAAAACTTGGTTGTTATTGTAATGTCACATGCGACATTTATTAGAATTTTCAAATTATTCTATATACAATACATTTTGTAATATAGAAGGCTTAGATAGTGATTTTCCATGCTCCCCATTATGTTGATGAAAGAAGTCTAATAGAGCACCAGATTTACTGAATAATATCTATAATTTGATTAGCACATATACTAATAATTAAAAACACGCACATGTGCGCACACACAAATTAGTTAATTATAGATGTTAGATGTTGGGAAAAGTTTGACTTTTATTTTAACCATCTATAAAGCAATATAAACGGATGATGATGAATTGACAGTGTAAAATTTTTTACACTGACAGTACATCGTAATTAATCTTTTATATATATCCTCAAATGCAAACACAACTAGAAGAACACCGTGTCTAGATAGTAGATAACGCTCGCTTTCTCTTAATAATCTATATGGCATCCTAATTATATAATAATTGATTGAGTGGAGAAGCAGCAATAACCTTAGGTATGTATATACTTATGAAAACACAAGGGTGCAGTTTTTTTTAATATATACAAACCTGTATTCTGTTTATTAGCTCCTGAGGATGCTCAATCCGTAGCCCTACCTGTTTACAATGTATAAAAGAGGGATTAAAAAAAAGGAAGAGATTGAAAATCTTGACATGAACAAATGTAAAAGCAAACATCATATTATCATTTGATTCCTCTAAATATTATAATATACAAATCGGCCATAACAGGGTGCACCATGTTACAATGACAAATAAGAACTTGGCCAATCTACAACTTTCCATGAGAATTGGGCCTGCCTTAAGGATCAGATCTACCTAAGTTTCTCCTGATTTAAATTAGAACTTTGCCAACCTACATCAAACAGTTGCAAGTCTTTCAAATTTATCGACGTGTCATGTGATTCCTATCGGTTTGTTAAACATTTTGGTGGTTATTTTCCAAGTCATGTACATCGCGGGCTACATTCCCTTTGGATTTGGTTCACTCTAATGTACGGGGTCAAAGTCATTTTGCGTCCACTGACCACTATCGGGTCCAAATATTTTGTAACATTCCCTGATGATGATTATTCTTAATGTAATTGAATGTTTTAAATAGAAAATAGATCACAGTTGTAAGTTATCTTCAAGTCATCTAGTCAAGAAATCAAAAATCAATTTGGCGTTCCTAATTGCATTTGTAAAATAGATAATGCCCCTGATCATTTATCTATGAATTACAAAATTTAATGGTTTCTCATGGCACATTCATCAAACATCTTGTACTCATTCCCCTCAACAAAATGTCTTGTAATCATGCCCCTCAACAAAATGGGGTCACTAAACAAAAAAAATAGACAGCTTACTGAAACCACTCAGACACTTTCATTTCAAGGATAACATAATCAATTTTGGGGTGATGTTTGTGCATGCTACTTCCTAACTTTAAAATTGAATCCTCTCATCTGCACTTGTTGGAAATGAAAGGTGAAGTGGGGAATTGGAAAGAATTGTTGGCATTAAGTTGATAATAAATAAGCATAAATAAGAGCTAGTGTGGGTAGAGGTAAATTTGAAAAAAGTTATTAAAGTCTCACAATATCACACTTTAGTAGGGCTTATAAATGGAAGGTTTGACTCTTGGCGTGTGCCCTAAGAGATTCGCAATTTTGTTAAAGGGTGAGGATGCATCACACGAACAATCACGCGTGCGCCCGGCGTCCGGACGGCTCGCCTCCGGCCGGTTGGGTGAACCATTATTTTTTATACCCGAAATGGTGAAAATTATTTAACATTATTTAATATTAATTAATTTAATTACTAGTGTGTGTTGTAAATTAATTAATCATTATTAATTAATTATTGGTATGGTGTAATTAGTTAATAACAGTAACCTTAGTTTTTGACCAAGCTTCCACAATTTTGCCTTGCCTACCACATTTCCATGTTTCCTTACTGACCAAGTTCCATAACGGCTACTTTTGGACCGGATCCGCTCAATTTCCCTCCACGTTTTCTCCCAATTCGGGTCAGATTTTCGCCTATAAATAGAGGCTTCTCAGCTTATTTTCTTCACTCCAAATTTCCACTTTCTGAAATCTCTCTTCTCTCTCTCTTCTCCGCTTCATCTCATAATTTATTGTTCTGTTTTTGTTTTCGAGTGGCTTCTTCGCGCCATCTACGACTGGTATAAAAACCAGATACTCAGAGTGATATTCATACCATATTCGATTGGTCATAGTGCCATCAAAGGGTGTAATTCTAGACAGATTACCTATCATGCAAATAGTAATCGTACAATTTTGATTAGTACCATGAAACATCTTAAAGAAAGCGACGTAGTCCGCGACTAAACCTGGTTATTTCTTTAGTGGCAGTTTTTCAAAACCGTAAAACAACAGTATTCAATAACCAAATACACTACTCAGTTTTATTTCCTCATCTAAGCTCCATTGTTTACCTGCTTAGATATTTCTTTTGATGCGAGTGTGGTTAGTCAATTTCTTAACTCTCCCTGTAAAGGAAGTTGGGATGTTGTAATTCACATTCTAAAATATATTAAAGGAGGAAAAAAAAAAGGACTATTGTATATAGAGAAAGGACATGCCCGAATTGTGAAATATTTAGATACAAATTGGATAAGCACTTCTACAGAAAGGAGATCTATTTCTGGTTATTGCATCTTTGTTGACAATAACCTGATCACTTGAGCTAAAAACAGAATTTTGTGACAAGTTCTAATGCAGAAGGAGAATATTGAGTCATGGCTTCAACCACTTGACAACTTATATGGCTAAAAGCAATAACTATATGAACTAAGGTTTTGGAATGTTTCACATGACACTCATTTGTGATAAACAGACTGCCCTATGATGTCGCCTCAAATCCAATTTTTTATCTGATGACCAAATACGTTAAGATTGTCACTTTCTTAGGGAGAAGATATTGTTGAGAAACTTTCTAACAAGCGATGCAAATGACCAACTGACATATGTCTTCACTTATTCATTGAGAAGTCCTCAAATCGACCATATATGTAACAAGCTTGGTGCATATGTGATGTAGGAAGGTTGGTTGCGCGTATCGAAGAAGTCGTCGCGTGTCAGAAAGATTCAGCAAGAATTGCGCAAGTTTGGCATCTGATGTCAAAATGACTATTATTATACCTTTCTGGATAAAGAATTGGTTCACGAATCCAACTCACCGCTTCGCCGTGAAATATGGGTTTTTTAAGCCATCCGAGTTCGTTTCAAGCCCGAAAACAACATTTTAATATTTTCAGCAATTTTCTGTTTATTTCTGTTTTGGATCATTTATTTCCGCATTAGGGTTTCTTTTCTATATTTAAACATTTTTGGGCATGGCCGTCAGGGTTATCTTTTATCATAATAAATTCTAGAGTTTTTCTTTTTCTGGTAGATTCCAGAGCTTTATCTAATAGGTTTGTCGCTTGCAAACTTGTGTTTTCATTCTAGGCTTAACGCTTGCTAATCCTTCGTGATACCAACTAAGTCAATATGATTTATATGTTTAAGCTTCAGGGAGAGTTTTAGTTTTATTGTGAATAGGATAATCATGTAATTAGAGAAAATAGGGATTTTATAAACACTTGAATTAATGCCTCCATATATATAATATTCTCCCATGAGTAATTGAGGCATTATAGATTCACTCAATTTTTTTATCAACAAAAACAAACCTCGGGACACCCATGCCCCTTGTCCACACTCTGGGAATCATGTATAAAACTGAAGCGACAATTCATGAAATCCATTCGGACCTTCTCCATCTCCAAACTTTGCTACGACTAGCGATACATGAAAAGATTTTGGTGATTTAAGAATTATATCACCTTGATTCATGTCTCATGCAATAGGTCCCTAATGGAATTTTTTCTCAGTGACTGCAAACTATTCAGTGACGAAAGGACAGGGTAAAACACAAAAACTTTAGGGGGATTATTAATTATCAATACATTATTAGTTGAGGGAGTAAAAGATGATTATTAATCAGTGAGTTTATAGCGAGATAATATGGTAATATCGTCTATACATAAGAGGGGCTGAAAGAGATAATTAGATAGTCATTGAGTGGATTGAGGCCATCATTGTGAGGTTGCAAATCCTTGAAGCTCTGTATTATTGTTAAGTAATCAAGGAGATTTTCCCTAACTCCTTGTAATTAAAGACAAGCATTTTATATATATATCACACCAGATAGACAAAGCTTACATGAGAAAAGGCAACAGACAAGTATCACAATTTCCATAAATTGAAATTAGGATTAAAAGATTCTGTATAAGTAAACTCACAGCAAAATCTCTGTGTAGTAATTCCACATTGTGAGTAAGAAGCATTTGATATACATCACGGGCAGAATGACCCACCGCCAGAATAACTGCATCATATTCCAACTTTTGGCTTGTTAAACGCAATTCATCAGCTGATTCTGATGCCATAACCCCGAGGACATGTCCATTTTCTATATGTAGATCATCTACTCGTGTTCCAAACTTAATGGTTACCTGCAAAAGAAAGAAGCAGCACTGTTAATTGGATAGTATGAAGACAACTGCAAAAGGAAAATAACTAAGCAATATAGAAAATTACACCAACACTAATTTGTTTTTAGTGCAAACAAGTTAATGGAACTCACGCCCAAATCTTGCAGATGTCGCCTGAAGTTGCGAAGTAATGGAACCAACCTATCTGTTCCTAAGTGAGGTTTTCCATCAATCAATATCTTTTTGTTAGCTCCAAACTGCACTAGAGTTTTCATAACCTAAAATGAAGATATCAAGCCAACCATTCCATAACTCAAAAAGTTAGGCATAAGGGCATAATGGATCAATTAAAACAACACAAATCTTGTTGATCTAGCTATGATTCTTCTACTAGTTAATAAAACCCTCTCAAATAAAAGAGCTATGTTTGGGATCCGGGAGTACTCAGAGCAGCGAGCAAATTTGATCCAGGAGGAAATTATCCTAAGATATATATATATATATATATATATATATATATATATATATATATATATATATATATATATATATATATCTTAAATTCAAGTGAAACTAACCGCAATGACACTGCCACTATTGCGTCCAATTCTAGTTACCAACATCCCATCACTCAACATATATATATATATATATATATATATATATATATCTTAAATTCAAGTGAAACTAACCGCAATGACACTGCCACTATTGCGTCCAATTCTAGTTACCAACTTTCCATCACTCCAGGTACCTGCACCACCCTGCCACACATAAGTCCTTGATAAATGACAGTAACAAATATCCAAAAACAACACTACTTTAAGTCAGAAGCGGTGAATGATGTAACCATGAATGCAACAAAGTCTATTATACCAGATAAAAGAAACCATCGCTCAGAAATAAATAAAGATGAATAGTACAACCTCCCCAAAGCAGAAGTTACTTTCCAAGTCTAAAATTCTCCGGACTATAAGACTACCAATATCATGCCCCCTCTTTTCAACTGGTTGACCTCTTTCTATTAGTGTGACATCTGCACCGAGCTCCGCAAGAACAAGAGCAGCAAATAGGCCAGAAGGCCCACTACCCACTACAGCAATTTTTGGCTTTTTGGTATCCTGTTTTTTGATCAACTCTTTTGAGAAGATGCTGTGTCCATTTTCCCCTTTCACTACACCTTCACTATTTTCTTTACAGTCTTGTATAATACTCATCAGATCGCCAAAATCTCTTCCATCATCCACACGTTCCACAAGGCCAACTTTAGGTTGCAGCTGAGAAATAAAGTCCCAAGAACGAGGCTCTAGGCTGAGGAGTTTCTGGACATCCATGTCGACAATATGCACAAATTTGGGCTCCTTTATTGATTTATAAAAACCATCAACAAAACATTATAACTATATTCAAGTGCAACTATGACAGAAACTGTACCATAATATAAAACGGGAATTCTGTTGTTACAAGCCAAAATTCAGATGAGCTTTTAAAATATTATACACATGAAAAGAGGTTTTAACTATTCCATTCACAACCATGTACTTTATTTTAGGTGACATGCATATCCTTATAGGTTAAAACCAAATAGTTAAAAAATAAACTAATTAACTCATAGATTTAACCTGCAACATAAGAGTCCAAAACTGCACCAAGCTAGCATTTTCTGTTTCCGATTTTTTTTTTAACTTTTAATAATAATACCACAAGTGTTACATAAAAAAGGTTCATGACTACAAATGGGATGTGACAAAGGTATTTCATGTCTCCACAACTGCAACATGACTACATTCAAAGCCGGTACATTTGACTGCAATTATCAAGGGTCACGACACAATCACTACTTAAAACCTTGAATATGACTGTGTTATTGCATTTTGTTTCCTAATTGTACAGATGCGTAAAATAATTCTTTAGGGTCCGTTTACTTCTAGTGTTTACCGTTTCTGTTTCCACGCATAAAAAAATCAAAATTAGAGAATGCATTGTGGAATTTTTTGAAAACCCATTTTAAAATAGATTGAATGTTTTGGAAACTCTGGAAATTTTCAACAGAGTGATTACAGTGTTGTGGAAATGCATTCTCTCCAGTTAAATTCCATCTTCATTATATCACAATTAAACAAGTATAATTCATAACCAAATGGCATTCCAACAGCCACAAATATACTGAAGGGATCTGATTCCATATATATCACACGGATTTGGATTCAAAATGAAGTTTTTGTAATTAAAAATGAAAAGCAGAAAACTATGAAACCGGGACACAGACACGGACACCATACACGACCGACACGTCGATGACGGTAATAATTTGAAAATTGCACACCTTCCTAGCATCAAAAGACTTTCTAACAACCAAGAAAGGTGCTCGCGGCAACATTGAAACAACCTGAAACAAATTAAATCCTAATTCAAATTAACTGAAAAAAAAAACACCAAATAGAAAAGAAGCTAAAGCTAAAATTCTCATTACCGGAAACTTGAGAAGTTTGGCGATTACTTCCAGAAGTGCATCGGAAACTTCTAGAAAGTCTTTCCCAGGGTCTTTATCGAGTGGAACAGCGAGGTTGCGTAGTCTCCATGTACCTTCGAATTTGGTCTTATCGTCATTAGAAGTAGAGAAAAGGTCTTTGTGCTTTGATTTTAGCTTCTTCTTCTCTGACGGGTACCGTTGTTTGCCGGTTCTCTTGGTGGCGCATTTTATGATATTTCTGTTGCGGTGTGTTTGGGTGTTCCGGTGACTGGGAATGGAAAACCAGAAAGCGGTGTGTAGCTTCGAGGAGGAGGAGGGAAGAAGAAGCATGGTGTGGTGTGGTGTGGGTGCTGGTGAGTGTGAGCTTAACTGATTTGTGATTTGGATATGGGGTGGCTTTGTAATTGTTTAAAGTACAAACTAGTAAACGCATATGTGAATCATTTATATCTTACATCATTTGATAAAGTTTGATCGTTGCTAATATATAATTATTTTTATTAAAATTTATCTAATATTTAGCAATAGTAATGACCGATACATTTATTTAATATAATATAAAATATATTTAAATAGATAGGTAAATTTGAAGAAAAAAAATATTTAAAAATAAATAAGTATTGTTATAGTAGTGACAAACGAAAGTCCATGTATTCAACGAAAAAAATCACAAACATTATAAAGTCAATATGTCTGATAACTATTAATATTTTTAAATATCATTAATAATTATAAATATTTATAAATATTTGGTTGATAAAAAAAGTATTGTGGTGATAGTGACCCGTGAAAATAGTGAGTTTCAGTGATAAAATTCAGAGAAGAGGTAAAATTTACAAATATCACTTTCAATGTTTCTTAGAATATAATAATAAATTGAAAGTTTGAGTGATAAATTTAATAATTTATAGTATATTGAAAGTATATGCACAACCATAGAAACTATAAATATTTAATAATTTATAGTTTGAGTGTCCCGTGCGATTTCATGACTTATACTATTTATATTAAGTTTATTGGCATTTGTACATAAATAATTATACAACACAGGTATATTGAAAGGATTATTGTGTGTTAGGTTCAGTACATAGTGTAAAATAGATGACATACGTAATCTGCTAGTATAAATTTTGGATTCATGCCTTTTGTATATAAATCATTTTATAGAACATATTAGCAAAAAATTTGGTTGAGTACAATACATAGTGAAAAATAGTTGGCTTATATCTTAAAGATTATTTGATAAGGCTTGGATGTTGATGATGATAAATCCAATATGTCTAATAACTACAAATATTTACAAATATCATTAATAACTATAAATATTTACAAATATTTTGTTAATTAAAATAAAAAATGATTATTTTGAATTTGGTATTGGTATGGTATACGCATTTTTTCTAAGAAATAGAATTTGACATTCGCACGGGTTCTTGTATGGGACGCGCATTGGTTGAGAGAGAAAATTAAGAGATAGAAGAAGAAATGTGTTGTACCGGGAAAAAAATATTAATAATGTAAAACATAAGTCATGTTTAGTTTGAAGAATAAATTAAAAAGTAAGTAATTAGAGAAAGATTAAATAGGTAAAATGAATAGGGATAGATAAATGAATTAGTAAAACTAAATGTAATAAAGTAAAGTAAGTTGAAGAAGACAAATTGTTGATTTGAAGAAACATTCGAAAGATAAAATACATAGTAAATGACCCTAAAAGAATTCGAAAGAAATGTTGCATACTTAATCACTAAATCTAAAACTCCTAGCCGACAAAAAGTTGCCCCAGGTATAGTCTTGTAGATCGTCATCATCAGAATCAAAGAGTTGATAGTCGGATTCTTCACCATCATCTGAATCAAACATTTGTACCCTTCTCACCATTGTTGTTGATCTCCTTATTCTTCTCCTCTTTCTTCTTTGTCGCACAGCAGGGGCATGAGGGACCTGTTGAAAAAAACCATTAAATGTCTATTGTCAAGAAAATGAACAGGCAAGTCTGCTGCCACAACAGATGCCATGATGTATATTGGGATATTGTATAACCCACTTGATGCACATGAATAGACTGTGTCATTTCACGAACAGAAAAATAAACAGACTATGAGATGAACAGACAATGGGGTATCCCTGATGTAAGTCACGCTAAGGCTAAGGTTTATTGGCATTAAGAAAGGCAAATAAGGTGATGCAATCTAAGATAGGCCAAAAATAACCAGGCAAAACCAAACCGTACAAGCTGGAGCTGCTGAGGTTGTTGAACGTGGGGAGCCTGTTGGTGTGGTTGAGGGTGGTGGAAGTCTGGAGGTGGTTGTAGCTCCGTACGTGGCTGGATCTCAGCAGTTAGTTGTACCCAGACAGCATGTTCGACAATCTGTTGCGTATGTGGATGTAAATAAAAAAAATCATATTAAAACAGGAAGAAAGAATAACTGGGTGATGTTTGTAGTGATAAAAAATCAAGTAGGAAAAGTAGGTGCTCAACCTCTTGAGGTTGTTGGTCGTCGACAGGCTGATGGACACCGTGAGGTTGTTGCAAGTCCGCGGATGGTTGTATCTCAGGCGCTATCTGCACCTCACAAGGCTCTGCAGCATGGAGAACTTTGTTGGACGCCATATAAATAGTTTCGCGTTTTTGAAGTTTGGTATGTGTTTTTGAGAATATGAGGCAGGTTTATATAAAATAAACTTGTGACTCTTCAGCTTCCCCACCACTTTGAAAATGCAAATGCATTAATTGTTTTGAAACTGTAAAATTGGAACATTGGGAGGCAAAATAATAATTAGTGGTGATGGTCAATTCTACCATTAAGTTGCAAATATGGTGTTTTATATGATTGGCCATTAAAGAAAAAGAGAAGGAACCATGAAAAATGATATGCATTGAAAATTTGACCTTAAAAGAATCATTGGAATACCTGAGCTTTTTATAATCCTTCAGCAGATGTGGTGTTTGAATCCATCTGATAACCAGTGGCTGTGTACTTTGGTACCTGGAGTAAAATATAAATGAATGATTGAAGTATGTCGCAAAAAAACTACTAGCAATATCGAAATGAGCATAGGTAATCATATAGAGGGTTGAAACTATTGTAAAGTTCAGAACAACACAACTTGTTCCATTCAATAGAAGTTCACATGACATTTTCGTTAACACTGTGTCATTATCTAAAGCTTGATTGGCATTATGATTTATAGTCTCACTGAATTTGACCCTTGCTCAAGTTAATTAGTCAACAAAAAATCCCAAATTAAATGCGGCAGTTCCAAAACAACAGAACAATTTCAAATAAAACAATCTTTAATAGTGAGATGCTAAAAAATACATAAAAAAATTGATTTTTACTCACAGTGGATGTCTTCCAACAACCAAGACTTAGTACGACAAATCTCCGCATTTATCGCTACAGTGGATGTCTTCCCTCTCTCCTTGGAAGTGGTTTCTGCTTTCTCACAAGCACATTTAGTTATTACCATCTCGTGTTCTATAGCTACCTGAAATGAAACAAAGAAAATAACCGCAACCGAACCAGCATAGGTATGAATAAAAATTATTTTACTGTAAATTGAGGCTTGCAACTTACAACCAAATTTAGCATAATCTATACAGTTGCTTGTACATTCATTTTCTGTTGGTGATATAGAAAAGTGGCAACCTGCATATTAGAAATATCCACTGGATTGAGAATTAGTGTAGTCAAAAGAAAGTTGGGAATAACTTCAATCCTATATGCCAAAGTATCCAAAATCTAACTCTTAAAGGAAAGTTTGTGATCACCTTGAATCAAAAGAAATCAGTAGCTGGAAAATTCATTTGTGTTAATTTTTTGTTCAGGTTCATATCTGTCTAGAGATAACATAACTCACCCCATTGATGAAACAAAAACACCATGTTGAACAAAACCCATTGTCACAGGGTTGAACAAAAGCCTGTTTTGTTATCTGTTTGATCGAAGACAAAAAATTCTCGGGACAAACCTCAGAGGGATGCAAGTTAAACCTTTCAAAGGGTGTTATCTGGCTCGCACCTGCAAGATATATCATTTGTCGGGTAAAGAAAGTGGAGCTAATAACAATCCTTGTCAGTCGTGATGAATAATGTGTACTGAAAAGATGTTTTGCAGAGTAGACGACTGACCTGACATATAGCCAATTCTGATATGTGAAGAGGAATTGGAAGGGTAGATACACCATAAATTTTTTTAACTAACCTCCAAGACCAAGACTCCAGATCCTTCTCCTATCCTGAATAAGAACACAACTTGGATATAAGCAACAAGATTATTGATATTTCTGTAACTTAATGAAGTCCAAAATTATTCGGACCAAACATGCCTAAAGTTCCACCGAAGCAAATTTCTTAAATTATTTAGTTTTAAACCCATACAAACAACAATCAAATATAGTATCATAAATATGTTCAAAGATGAGAAATTATATATATATATATATATATATATAGAGAGAGAGAGAGAGAGGGAGAGAGAGAGAGAGAAAGAGAGAGAGAGATTAAAATGGAGATTTTACATTAAAACATAAAAATGGAGATTCAGAACAGGGTTTGAGAGAAGATTTAAAATACCTTTTAGCTCAACCGAAAGTAATTCTTGCAGCAAAGTAGAAAGACACAGAGAGTAGCCATATATCACTGTGAACAACAACGGTGAAAAGAGAGTGAGAAGAAGAAGTGAGAGAGTATAACTGTATGACTGACGACCAGGGTACCGACGGCCATGAGCCATCAAAACACTTCCACAACATCAACCAACGGACGCAGTGGAGAGTATAACTGTATGGCAACTTAAGTGCAAGAATTGTACATGCAATAACACAAAGACTATATAAGACTACATATATCAGACATCGAAACATAAAGTAATTACAACATAACTGACACTTCCATGAAAATCGGGCATACCAATGGATTTGAGGAATTTATATAACACTACATATAGAGGTGGTGTGTGTCGAACCCTAACACCAATACGCTATTACACTATAGAGGTGGCGTGTTATTGACAACATAGCCTGTTATTACACATGGAACTTTTGGATTTGAACTCTGGAAAACTACAACCAATTGTTACATCTTTAGTAACAAAATAAACCCATTAGTAGTATATTAATTTGATTTTCAAAAGTAATGAAATGCCATGATGACAGTAGACTAAATTAAGAAGTTAGACTAATGGATTCCACAAATAAAACTTGTAATACTTGAAGACTTGTAATACTTGCAAAGTCAAAGTCAATGTCGTAATTTTGCAAAATGATCATTTTACAACCTTACCTGAACTTAAAAGCATTGAAATAAAACTCACATATAAACAAATGTCAAACAACAAAAAATAACTCAAAGACCAGCTTATTCTGTCGGTGACTGTTTATAAATGACATGAGGTGACTTTAGAATCATACCTTAAGATTTGGAATGCGAAGAATTTGAAGAACTATCTGTAATTATCAACACGATACCCTAATTAACAATTATAAGAAATATCCAAAACATTGTCAATAGTCGAAGACTGTTTTATAACTAAAAGATGAAGTGGCATTAATAAAACTATTCTTACAAGAATATCTTGACCAATCCACGCATACGACGCATGACGTTTAACTTCCCAAACAACCGTAAAGACTATGCATAAGGGAGTAATAGCAAGTGTCAGATACGGAACAACTCCAAATAATAGTTATTTGTGTCAAAACTAATTTAAATTATTACACATCATACCTGTCATTCTTCTGCAATGATATTTATAGCTTCCAGCCATTTAACACAACGGGCTCCAATGACATCAAGCACAAACACACGAAACGGACAAGGGGTAAACACACTATGTGATTTGGTTGAGATCAAAGCTTTGGATTGCATTAAAAAGCACCACTGAGGTAACAAGTGTTCATCTGATTTTTACAGGAAATAACCAACAGAAATGCCAACATCATGTGATTTCTCAAGTGTTCATCAAGTTAATTGCAACACGAGTGTGGGTGGTAGCCCGTCTGTCGACTTTGCCGGTTCTCTAGCTGTGGTACCCAGATTATGAAATAATAGCAGAATTGATTCAATAGCAACAATATCAAATCAGTCAGAGTAAAACAACAATAACTTCAATTTTAGACCAAAGAACACATCCACATCAATGTAATGCTTATCATTATCAGGATATCGAACGCAAATCTCATAATAGTTCAATGTCCAACATACGATAAAATATCAAACCAAATCGAAAGATGAATAAGTGTTCGAAACTAATTCATAAACGAAAGCAAAACCACCCAAAGGTGATGAATTCTTATATTCCTTTGCCAAACCTGCCAATAAATATCTCACAAATTCATTATCCATTTATAATCATGAACATTGTAATCTATAGAAAGATAATTTGCAGAACAATGTAAAAAAGTATTAAATGAAAGGATGGTTTATCTCTGTCTGAATTAGTTGTACGCAAATCAATACCAATGACATCATTTCCAACAAGCCTTGAACTGCATAACAATAAGAGATATTATGAGTAATTCTGATATAATAATGATAAAGTTCTGATATAATAATGAAAAGGTGGTTTCTCTAATGCAAAACTGTCTAAATTCAACACATAA
Organism: Lathyrus tuberosus; assembly: GCA_022829125.1. Lineage (NCBI taxonomy): Eukaryota > Viridiplantae > Streptophyta > Magnoliopsida > Fabales > Fabaceae > Lathyrus > Lathyrus tuberosus. The sequence goes on along the minus strand of JALAZF010000020.1, from coordinate 5,108,972 downwards.
GAGGGTGATCACTTACAATGGTTATCAACTTGCCATTGAGGAACTACAAATCTGCCAATAAATATCTCACAAATTCATTATTGATTTATAATCATGAACAATGTAATCTGTAGAAAGATAATTTGTAGAACAGTGTAAAAAAGTATTAAATGAAAGGCTGGTGTATCTCTGTATGAATTAGTTGTACCCAAATCAATACCAATGACATCATTTCTAGCAGGCCTTGAACTGCATAACAATAAGAGATATTATGAGTAATTTTGATATAATAATGATAAAGTTCTGATATAATAATGAAAAAATGGTTTCTCTAATGCAAAACTATATAAATTCAACACATAAGAGGGTGATCACTTACAATGGTTATCAACTTGCGATTCAGCAACTACACACCATTTCCAATGAACTTGTTGAGAGTAGGACGAGGGGAAGATGTAGTAAATTGTTCAAAATCTAATTTAAGCACAAAGTTACCATTAACACTATAGTCAAAGTGAAACAGAAACAAAACCATTGAAAATATTACAACATTAAAGAGGGTACCATAAAAGCATAGCTAAATTCTCTCCCTTTTACCTTAGAGACTGTTTCGAGTAGCACACTTTCTGAGCTTCATATGTTTCTTCCACTACAACATAGCAAAAACGATAGCTAAATTCAAATGAACAAAAAAGAGCATAAATATTTGTAAAGTCTCAATAATCAAAAGAGTATAGTTAACAACCTCTATAGCAAAAACTTCTTCTTCTTAAGCCTCTTAAACCATAAACCAAAAGCTGAAAAACCTGGAATAAAATATTGTTGTCATTAGAGAAAAATCAAAATAATATAGCTTACAACCTGAATAAAGGTTGATTGTGGTGGTGGACTTTCGCTTGTTTCCCATAGTTATCGGCAGAGATTTGTTGTACAGTTAGGTGTAGGGTTTTGAGGGAAAAATAATGGTAAAGGGAGAGATTAATGGAGGAAAAACCGCAGACGAGGGAGAAAGGAGGTGGCAGAGCTCTAGGGTTTTGAGGGGAAAATGAGAGAGAGGGAGAAAGAGGGAGAAAGAAAAGATCAGAAAATGAGAGAAAGGGTGAAAGGTACGACCAGAGAGAGAGGGAGAAAGGAAAGAGAAGAAATTGGAAAAGAGAGGGAAAGGATTAAAAAATTGGAAGAGAGGAAGAAATTGAAAAATTGGTGCCAAGTGTACAAAGCAAAAAATGTGATTGGTTCATTAATATTGAGTTAGTCAATTACCATTAAGGGCATGAAGTAGTGCAAAAGTATTTTGATAAAAAGGGTAATTTAGGGAGTTTGGGAGCACCTTCCAATGATAGGTAGGTAGTTGATAAATAAAAAAATTGAAACAATTAAAATAAGGTGGTCTAACGGAGCTATCCATATTCAAAATCGAACCAACCCAACTAAATCAAATTAAAATAGTATAAAAACACATTTGATTCGGATGTGTTTGAATTATTTTTTAACAAATTTGTGCGGTTCGGTTTGGTTTGTGGTTTGTATTTTGCAAACCGAATTAAACCAAACAAAATTGCATTATGTTACAACTCAATCTTCACTTATCTCACATCTAACCCAAAACTCAAATCTATCAAGAAATAATTTTCTCTTACTCACACTTATGATTTCAGTTTTAACATTCTCAAATCTCTCTTAATATCGCACATTTTTCTCAACTTCTTTGCTAAGTATGTATCATCTCTTCTACTATAATTTATCATCTCTTATATTCTTTCTTTTTTATCTTCTCATTTTTATGCTACTGTTCTCATTTCCAAATACGTTTTTATCGCAGTATTCTTATCTAATCCTACATCTCTTATGCTCTTTCTTTTTTATCTTCTCTAATCTCATATCTCCTATATTTTTTTATTATAATGTTTTGATATTGTTTTATGCTACTATTTTATGTTTTTTATTTCACTTTTGTCTAATCTAATTTTTGTACATTAAATGAGAAGTTTTTGTCTAAATATGATGAATTTTGTTATTATTTGGTAATATATGAATAACTAAACACAAAATTATGTTGTTCTATATAGATGTATGTCTGTCTCAATAAAAATCTTGTAAAAAACTTAATCAACCGAACCAACTTAAATCGCATTGGTTTGATTTGATTTGGTTTGGTTCGGTTTTATGTCTAAAAGCCAACTGAATTGCATGTTTTTTCTCTTATGGTTCGGATGACTTTTAGCGTCAAAACCACTTAAAATACATCGGGAACACCCCTAGCTTCTAAAGCTACAGCTCAACTAAGTCATTCACTTTAAATATGAGTTGCTTTCGATTTCTATTGTAAATTTTGAAAGTAGTGTTGCTTTTGATTTTTATTGATTTCGATTACATGAATCTCTTTTTTTTTTTAATTTCAATTGTTTTATTCATTTATGAATCCCTTCATTTTTAAAAGATATTAGGTAAACTACCCGTGTGTTGCACATATTTTATTAAAAAACTTATTTAAATTTTACTTATTTTTGTTTGGACTTTATTTAAATACAATTTTAACATATTATTCTTTTTTCATTTAACATCTATTTTATCTACTTTAAAAATTATTTATTAGTTATTTTTACATTTATATCTTTAGAAATTATGTCAGTTGAATTTTGATAAACAAAAGTGTTTTGGACTGGGCCAGAGGTTGCCCCACCGTCGGGCACGACCCAACCCAGCTCCTCGTCAGGGAGAACCCAATGAAGGCCCAATTCATCAACTTACACGGGGAGCGCTCACGCGTCTTCTCCGCGGTCTCCACGTGTTTCCCATGCGGGGACACGTCCTCAGCCAACTACCGGCGTCTGAAAGAACAAGTCTTTCACCTTCCAAAATTCACGGGGCAGTTGACCCAGGATGAAGACCACGTGTTGGTCTTCCCTATGCCATGTAGATCCTGGCAGTTATTCGTATTAGGCCTAATGATCCAACCCAATACAGATAACCGTTGGCCTAGCGCTGAGGGCACCTTATAAATACTCTCTTTCACTAGAGGTTCATGTATTATATTCTTTCTACGCTTTCTGTACTTGCTTCTCTCTCTCTCTCTCTCTCTCTCTCTCTCTCTCTCTCTCTCGCTCGCTGAAACTTACTTTAGCATTGGAGTGCCTTGCAGGTACACCCCCTCCTCTTCTCCATCACCGGCGAACTAGGAGCTCACGACGTGTTACTGGCTGCTGATCTCTTTTTGATCCAGTAAGATCAGTGGCACCGTCTGTGGGAACCTTTTACTTCCCTGTTCTTTCTTCCTCAGAAATCAAAGAACCAAAGCATACCTTCAACTTCCATCGATTATGGCCAGCCCACGCATTGACGATAATGTCCATGAAACCGCTTTCACCACCTTTGTAACACCCCAAATTTCGTAAGAATATTTATTTAATTCATTTAAATATTATATTCGTGAATTCCTAAGATTTTGGTGTTTCGTGTCGATGTCGGTGTTTTTGTGAAGTTTTGGTTATTTAATTAAATAATAGTATATATTATGGAAGATATTGTATTATTATTTATTTTAAATAATAGTAGAGGAATTAAGGGTAGGGGGACTTTTGAGGAGAATTAGTGAGGGCATTATGGAGGAAGCCCAATTTTGAGGCCCACGGGTTAGGTTGAATATTTAAGGAGGATTTTGAGAATGGGGTTCATTTTTGGTTAACCGTGAAAAGAAGGAGAGCTCTGAGGAAAAAGGGAAAAGGCGAGGAATTCGTGAAGGTTTCCAAAGGCTCAAGAGAAAACACATCGGATCGACAATCTAAGGTATGGGGAGTAATTGTCTTTTATTGTTTTCATTATAGGATTCAGTGAAATGGAAGTGGTTGTTTTTGTGTTTGAGGGTTTATGGGGTTTTGTGACGAATTGATGTTTTGAAGGTATTTTGTGAATCGATTATTAAGGCTTGAATTTAATCAGATAAAAAGAGACCCTTGGGGCAGATTTCCCCGTTGTTGTAGGTTCAATCTGGTGGTGAAAGGGTTTATGGGGTTTATAGGAAGCTTGAGAGTTTTGAAGGTTTAGGGAATTTAAGGTTTCCGTATGGTCCCGAATCGACCTAATGGACGTAGGTTTTATGCCGTTGATCTCCGTGATGCAATAGAACTGTTATAGGGATGTTTTTGGGTCATTGGGAGCTGTAATCGCATGTACCTTTGAGGCTGTAGAGTTACTGATGCGTAGCAGCGATTTGCTGTAATCGCAGGTTCGCTAAGCGAACCATCGCTTTACTAGGCGAATGTTCGCCAAGGTTCGCTAGGCGAGCAGCGCAGTGAATGCGCGATAACATGAGTGTAAGTGTTGAGATGATTCTGGAGTGGAAGTGCGGGATTCGCTGGAAGTCTCGCTAAGCGAATGAATCAGCGAGTAGCTTTGCCCAGTGAATAAACCAGCGAGCATGACAGATGATGGTTTCTGGTGTCTTAGTGGGGTGTCTGTGGGATTCGCTGGCCGCTTCTCTAAGCGAAGGTTGTAGCGAACAGGTTCGCCTAGCAAATTCTGGAGCGAACGTCTGCTGTTTCACGAAATTTTGTTTCTGTTGCTGTGCTGTTCTGGTGTTTGATGCTGTGATATTTATGATTTTTACCATGATTTTAGTGACGTTAATGATGGTTATGACGTGATGATTTCGTGATGTTTTGACGAGTACTTGATGAGATGAATTTCATGAGAATATTGATGACTATGAACTGTATATATTTGATGTATGATGATTACTTGACGATATGAATTACTATAACGTATATTGATGACCAGGAGTTGTTTATGTATGATGTATGATGATAAGATGATGACGCATGATGTTTTGATGAATAAATGACGACATGACGAACATGATGTTTTGATGAATGATGATGCACATAATGATGTTTTGATGATGATGATTATTGACGTTGTGTATCATGCATTCATATACATACTCTGTGACGACGCTTCATTCCCATTGTGCGGATATGAGGTAATTATGATGTGCTCCTGTTCCAATTGCGGAATTGATCCTATTGACAGGGATCTTTGGAGGGTTGATGGCCTAGTGTCCATCTATTATGACAATTGATACCACATGTATGAGTCTTGTTATGTATCGCATTTTATGTGGCATTGATGAATTTGTGATATGGTGCTTCCTGATGCTTTCCTTGATGACGGCCCTGATGATATTATATGCGAAGATAATGCCATTTTATGTATATCTTGTTTTATAATGATTATTATGAATTGTGATTACTCACCCTGCCTGTTTGAATGTTGCCTCCACGTGGGTAACGTGCAAGTGATCAGGTTTAGCTGTGGATGCCTTCGAGGACCTTGAAGTTTATTTGCTTTTGGTTGATTTAGAGGGTCTTGCTCTGATAGTGTAACATCGGGTTGGAGTCCTTTGAGTCGAACTATGTTGCTTCCTTATTTTGTTGTCATTTGATGATATGGTTTTAAATGTTGAAAACCTTTTTGGATTATTACGATGTTTGTTGAAAACCTTTTAATTAAGAATTTTGAGTTCCGCTGCCATGTGAAGGCTTTTGAGTTATTTTGAGGAAAACCCTTTGTTTACAGGGCAAGTGTATTATTTTGATTTAAATGAGAAATGTGCACCCTTTGAGGTGATTTTGATGTTTTACTCTGATATTTGAGTTGTTTCTGCTGCAACATTTGTGGGGGTAGAATAGGGTGTTACATTAGTGGTATCAGAGCAGGTCGGTCTTGTCCGGCCAGGTTGTCTAATGTTGTTTGTTTCCCTAGTGTGCGACATGTGCGTAAAAACACTGTCGATGCTTGTTTTGTTTTCCATTTGCAGGTTGGGAATGAAACAAGTGGGGGAGAAGATGGTGCTTCTCCAAGGTGTTTCGAGTGTGGAGTGTTGGCTAAGTTTGGTGTTGGACGCTGCGATAGTTGGTGGAGATAGTTTATACCACCTCATGATATCGACTGTTATTGAAAAATTGAGGAACTGATCACCTTTAATTGCTTGTTGATAATAGACGGCATCATGTTAGGTGAGATAGATGTGTCTTACGAACTTGAGTAGTGTGCGCAGTGAATTGTTGGGGTTAAGCCGAGTGCTTAAGGATTGTTTTGATGAGTCGATGCAGACTAATAGACTTGAAGACGAGGCGAATTAGAGTTTCTTGCCTGTCGGTCAAGTTGAAATATCTTGAGGAGAATAATCAGGTACTGTTGATGTCTGCTTTTGAGGGATAGAGAACAGGGTGGTGGCTAGTGATATGCTGGTGGTGTGTAATTCCTGACGATCACCTGAATCTAATTTCGACGAAGGTGAAGAGTTGTTTGTTCTGTGAAGCAAGTGGGTAAGTTTGTGAAAGATGGTGCAAAGGTGTTATGATGTTGGATTATTGGAAGGCATAAGGGATGCAGTGGTGTGTGACTATTTGGAAGTATTCCCATGAGATATCAGTGATTTACCACTTTAGTGTGGAGTGTAATTTGCTATCAACCTGGTACTCGATGCGAGCTCGATGTCGGTGTTTGCATACAGAATGTATGTTTCTGAATAAATGAATTGAAGGAATAGCTGGAAGAATTGTTTGAGAGGAAGTTGTTCGACTGAGTGTTTCCCTGTAAGGTGCCCTTGTGATGTAGGTGAAGAAGAAAGAAGGAAGTATGAGGTTGTGTGTTGATTATCGGCAGTTAAATAAAGTGACGATCTAGAATAAGTGTCTGCTTCCGAGGATTGAGGATTGGATGGATCAGTTAGTAGGTGCCTGTGTGTTTACCGAGATTGATTTGAGGTCTGGTTATCATCAGATTCGTGTTAAGTCTGATGGTGTTCCGAAGACGGCTTTCGGGACGAGGTATGGTGACTATGAGTATACTGTGATGTCGTTTGGTGTGTCTAATGCATCTGGTTTTCATGGAATATATGGATAGGATTTTCTTGAGTATTTGGATAAGTTTGTAGTGGGTTTTATTGACGATCTTCTGATAGACTCTAAATCCGAAGAAGAGCATGCAGAGCATTTGAGGAATGTGTTGCAGGTGTTGAAAGAGAAGAAGTTGTAGGTGAAGTTGTCTAAGTGTGAGTTCTGGTTGAAGGAAGTGAGTTTTCTCGGCCATGTGATTTCAAGTGGTGGAATTACTGTTGATCCTTCTAAGATTGATGCGGTGTTGCAGTGGGAGCCGCCGAGGTCTGCTACTGAAATACAAAGTTTCTGAGATTGGCGGGTTACTACCGCAAGTTTATGGGAGTTTTTCTAAGTTAGCATTATCTTTGACTCAGTAGACTCAAAAGGGTCAAGCTTTTGTGTGGGATGTAGCTTGTGAAGAGAGTTTTGTAGAATTAAAGAAGAGATTGATGACCGATTCGGTGTTGAACTTGACTAATCCGAGTGAATCTTTTGTAGTGTACAGTGATGCGTCGAAGATGGGTCTTGTTGGAGTATTGATGCAGAATGGACAAGTTATTGCCTATGCTTCGAGGCAATTGCGAGTTCATGAGAGGAATTATCCTACACATGACTTGGAATTGGCCGCAGTGGTGTTTGTGTTGAAGATTTGGAGACATTATCTGTTTGGCTCTAAATTTGAAGTGTGCACTGATCATAAGAGTCTGAAGTACTTAATTGATCAAAAGGAATTGAATTTGAGGCAGAGGAGGTGGTTAGAGCTGTTGAAGGATTTTGATTTTGATTTGAGTTATCATCCAGGCAAAGCAAATGTAGTGGCCGATGCATTGAGCAGAAAGTCATTACATATGTCGATGCTTATGGTGAAAGAGTTGGAATTAGTTGGACAATTCATAGATTTTAGTTTGGTTTGTGAGAAGACTCCTGACAGTGTGAAGTTGAGAATGTTGAAGTTGACGAGTGGTGTTCTGGAAGAAATCAGAGTGGGCCAACAATTTGACTTAAAGATGGTTGACCAATTGACTTTGATTAACCAGGATAACGGAGGTGACTTTCGGATTGATGAGAATAGTGTGATGAGGTTTTGAGATAGAGTGTGGGTTCCAGATGTTCTAGAGATCGAGGAAATTGTTCTATGAAGAAGGATATTGCAAAGGTCATTTATGCGTGTTTAACTCGTCAGAAGTTGAAGTTTAAGCATCAGAAGCCTTAGGTATGATGCAACCGTTGAGTATTCCAGAATGGAAATGGGATAGGATTTCCATGGATTTTGTGATGGGATTGCCGAAGACTGCTAAGGGAAATGATTCAATTAGGTGATCGTGGATAGATTAACTAAGTCGGCTCATTTCTTGCCGATGAAGATTAATCATTCTATGCAGAAGTTAGCCGAGATGTATATTGAAAAGATTGTGAAGTTACATGGGGTACCTTCAAGTATTATGTCGGATAGAGATCTGAGATTTTGTCGAGGTTTTAGAAGAGTTGCAAGATGCTTTGGGTACTAAGTTGAAGATGAGTTCTGCCTATCATCCGCAGACGGACGGTCAAACAGAAAGGACTATCCAATCTTTAGAGGATTTGTTGAGGGCTTGTGTATTAGATCACGGAGGATCGTGGGATAGCCATTTACCGTTGATTGAGTTCACGTACAATAATAGTTGTCATGCTAGTATTGGAATGGCACCCTATGAAGCTTTGTATGGGAGAAGGTGTAGGACTTCGTTGTGTTGGTATGAATTGGGCGAGAGTGCTGTACTCGGACCTGAAATTATGCAAGAGATGACTGAGAAGATTAAGAAGATCCAAGAGAGGATGAAAGCTTTGCAGAGTCGTCAGAAGAGCTATCATGATAAGAGGAGGAAAGCACTTGAATTCTAAGAGGGAGATCATGTGTTTTTTAGAGTGACACCAGTGCCTGGTGTGTGTCATACCCCAAATTTTGACCACTAAGATTTCCCATCATGGTGAAAATCATCAGCACAATAGAGATGTACCTTTGTGCCTCATCAATCTCCTCAAGGAATTGTTGAGCATTCACTACAATCAAGCTTAGGGTTTCAAGCCCTCTCAGAGCCTTTAGACAAATGATCAATCAAGGAATGACATGATCTTCAACTTGTCTAACCTCTTAAACATCCATAAAGGATCAAGAGGGCTTCCACGTCAAGAATTAAGCACAAGAGTGCAACATTTCAAGTGGATCAAGCCTCAAGTTCATCTAATACAAAGTCAACTAACGCAGAAAGTCAAAGTTTGAATTTTTGGTCAACTATGAGCTTCACAAGCCATTACTCAAGAAAATATGATGGATGATTTAATTTGATCAAATTTAAATCAAGAAATCATACAAAATTGCAAAATTGATCAAATTGAAGGAAACTTAGAAATTTTTTCTAAGTTAAAATCATGTTCAAGTGCACAACTTTTCAAGGTTGTAACTATTGATCCAAGCATCCATTGATTTTGAGTAAGAGCTACTTTTAAAGAGGGTATTTGATACTTCAACATTGTAGAAGGAATCAACTCAAAATATCATAAGGATTGAAAGATATAAGTGATCAAAGTTGGGAATTCTTAATGTCCAATGTTCTGACATTGCATAGGACATCATTAATATTTTTTCAGCAAGAATGTCCAACTTCAAGGATGTTTTTCTCCATGATCCAAGTTGAACCAGGTCTGGGGTCAAACATGAAAGTTGAAGTACATCATCTTAGCTTTCTAGAAAGTCCTAGAACGTCCTTGTAGCATACTCGAGCAAGGAGATATGATTTTTGTAAAAAGCATTGATAAAGCAAAATTTTCATGACAGCTTTTAGGACAGATTTGACTACACAAGTTCAAGACCATTTTTGATGAGTTTGCAAGCTGAACCAAGACCAAAGTCAAACATCAAAGTTAAAGTATGTCATTAGGGCTTTCCAAAATGTATAATAACTCCCATTAATTCAACTTGAGCAAGGAGTTATGAACCTCACAACAGGCCTTGCTCGAGCTGATTTTTTTAGGACAGATTTTGTGCACTTTTCTTGTGCCACCCAATTTTCAAGCTTTGTCACCATGCAAGACAAGCATCAAAGATGCAATTCACTTCAACTCAAAATATCATAGTGGATTAAAAGATACAAGTGATTAAAGTTTGGAATTATTAATGTTCAAAGTTGTCTGATGTTCCAACATTGCATAGGACATCACTAATATTTTTCCAGCAAGAATGTCCCAACTTCAAGGATGTTTTTCTCCATGATCCAAGTTGAACCAGGTCTGGGGTAAAACATGAAAGTTGAAGTACACCATCTCAGCTTTCCAGAAAGTCCTAGAACATCCATGAAGCATACTCGAGCAAGGAGTTATGGATTTTACAAAAAGGCTTGCTGCAGCTGAATTTTTCATGGGGCAGATTTGCATATTTCTTGTGCCACACGAATTTTTAAGCCTTGTCATCATTTTGAACACATCTGAGGATCAAATCTAAAGGGGACAATCACTGAGCCAAGCCTCCAAAGTCCTTGGAACAAGAAGTAGCATGCAAAACCTAGAAATGCCTAAAAGAGGGACAAAACTCCAATTTTGGATTGAAGCATTTAATGGATGCTTAGAGGTGGCATGGACTGACACATTTGCAACTGAATTCAGTCAAGATTCCTCCAACAACTAGGGAACCAACAGCCTGTGCCTTAACCTCTAGTCAATGGCTAGAGGAGACTTGGATTTTCATTGAACAACATTGGCCAAACCTCTGCTGCAGTTGCCATTCACTGTGGATCCCAAAACAAACTTGCTCTACTATAAATAGAGCTCATTTGTGCTCAGTTTGAGTACACCAAAGCCATCAAACAGACGCTTTCCTCAAAATCTATTCTTTCACCTTAAATTTGCCTTCAAAGCAAGTAATTCTGAGTTTTTGAGTTAGAGAGCAATTTCACTCAAACTAATCACACACACACCTCACATATATCATATGTAAGCTGTCCAAACTATCAAAAGTGACCTGTAATCACAACATCACAAAGTCACCTCTCAAAACCTTAAAATTGGACTTTTTGCATTTTTCAAGCCATGTCTTGATTCAGTCACTTTCCAAACCAGATAAAACCTCAAACACACTCCAAATATCATCCTTGAACTGTCCCAAATGGTTCCCCCCATCTGGAACACCATTTGAGAGAGTTGCTATTTTGGTCACTTTTAACCCCTTTTGCAAGAAAGGGACAATTTGTGTTTTTGCAGGTACCAGCTGATTCCAATCATCCTAAAAGCATCCAAGAGGTCATTTGCGGGTGTCCAAAGCATCAAATCATTTCTGGAACAAAGCACTTGGTAGGTTGCACAAAATCTCCAAAAAAGAGGTAAAATTCACAACTTGAATTCTTTGAATCATGCTTTCCTTTGTTATCCACATACATGCATCATATTGAATAATTCTTGAAGCAAAAATGTAGTCCTTAATGTGTATTTTATGATCCTCCTACTGTTTGCACTTTAACATGTTTATATGTGGAGTTTATGTTGTTTTAAACTTAAGGTGCAGATCTGGTTTTTTGCCTTGTATGTGTTGTACATTAAGTTTCAGTATATATGAGTGATACCATTGGATTCCTTTCGAAAAATTGGTCAAGATAGGTTCTTACGGATTTTAATTTCGTTAAAAATTGAGAGAGTTATGAATGTTTGAAGTTTGATAGCAAAGATGTTGAAAAACCAAGGTGCAGTTCTGATGTCAAATGTGATGTTGTTACATCTTCCCTTTTTCTCTTATCTTCAAAACTCATGAGTGATGTCGAATGTGATGTTGTGACATTAGTTTATCTTCAAAACTCAACTAATTCTTTTACATAGCAAAAATCATCATTTTCCAATTCTGTTTTACACATTTCTTATTCATACTCCAAAATATTTTATTCCACAAAAAAAATTAGTTTTATATTATTTATTTAATATAATTAGTATTTTTGTGAATAAATTCATTTTTAATGTTTTTAAAACATTTTAAAAGTGAATTCTCATATTGAAAATCAAGACCAAATGAATTTTATTTCATCTTGTGATTAAAACATCATTTTTCAAACCCCAACCAAAAATCGCAAGTTGTTTATTTGGTATTTTTATCATTTTGTATTGATTTTCTTTTAAGAATTTACTTTTAAAATGATAAAATTAGGATTTCTTCGATTTTCACCATCATAAAACTTTTTCAAACACTCATGGGCCTCTAATAGAGTGTAAGACCCAATCCTTTTTTTGACCAAATCATTTTTGGGCCTCAGTATATTGTATAAGTCCCGATACCGTCAAAAACAAATGGCACGATCGTCGCCTTTTCAAAACAAAAAAAACCTTGGGCCTACCCTCGAGTAGTAAGACCCATTTCTTTTCTTAAAACTCACTTGGGCCTCTATGAGAGTGTAAGACCCAATCCCCTTTTAACCAAAACATTTTGGGCCTCAGATATTGTATAAGCCCCTTCGCGTTAAAAGAAAATCTCGGCGCGATCGCCATTTCAAACGGAAAAACAAACTTTGGGCCTACCCTCGCGTTATAAGCCCCACTCTTTTTCTTTAAACCTTTTGGGCCTCTTGAGAGAGTGTAAGACCCATCCCTTTGTACAAAAAACCATTCTTTGGGCCTCAGTCACTTGTATAAGTCCCTATGTACAAAACAACAGTGCGCTCACTGATAAAACCCTGGGCCTCTCCTTGAGCTGTAAGCCCCAAAATCTTTCTTTTTCAAAGCACTTTCTCCTTTGATTTTGAATATACTGTTGTTTTTCAATCTTTCTTTGTTGAACAACTAACCAAACAGCATGGAAGCTCTACAATTGAGTAAGTGTTTACATGCTTTCATTTACCGCTTTCATATACATATAACTGTATTGTGGGGCTGTTTCGCTGTAAGTCTTCTTTCATAAACTCATATCAACTGTGTAATAATAGTATAGATATTTAGAGTTTCCCCGGCAACTACGTCTAGCATTAAGCCCGTTGATCACTCTTAAATAGTCAAAACTAGATCCCCATAGGATTACCAGACACAGTATTCCCTCCTCTCGGGGTTAAACAATATGGAGACATGAAAGGCAGCATTCTCGGTGAACCATTTCATAGACTGTCACTCGTAAAAGTTGTCAAAGAAACTCTACTCCCCAGAGATGATCTTTTCTCCGTGAATGGCATCTCTTGAGTTTCTTCCAAATTCTCAGACTTTCCTGGCTTGATCTATTCCTAGTGAATAGCCTGTCTTGAATTTCTCGGGGTTTGGGGACCCATCGGCTTCTTAAAAGCACTTGTCAAGAAACTCTACTCCCCAGAGATGATCTTTTCTCTGTGAATGGCATCTCTTGAGTTTCTTCTAAATTCTCGAACTTTCCTGGCTTGATCTATTCTCTGTGAATAGCCTGTCTTGAATTTCTCGGGGTTTAGGGACCCACAGGCTTCCTAAAAGCATCCCCGCCTCCTCTTGGGCGTTGTACAAGGACCCGTCGGCTTCTTAGAAGTATTCACAGCCTCCTCTTAGGCTTCGTATAATGATTCGTCCTCCGGGAATGATAGCCTCCTCTTGGGCTTCAGGACCACTCAGCTTCTTAAAAGTTTCCAGCCTCCTCTTGGGCTTCGTACAAATTGTCCCGACGACCTCCTAGAGGTATAGGAACAGAAATCAGTCATCTTAATAGAGCAGTCTTTCCAAGAATCTACTACTGTTTCTCAAAGCATAGTACGAAAGATGAAACTCTAGGCTTGGACAGTCTAATTTCCTTGAGTCTCCAAGACATTCTCAAGCACCCTTCAAGAATAAGAAGGAACCCCGTGGACTCGGACAGTCTGAATACCCTTGGATTCCCCCTTTCCTTAAAGAACAGGAAATGACCCTGATCCTCAAATCAAATCCTTGAGTACAACATTACTCATATAAGAACATATTTTCTCTTTAAATCAGCATACTGGACCTGTCACTCAACTGAAACAGTCACAATAGCCTCCTCTTGGGCTTTGTACAATGATTCTCCCCAGCGGAGCTAACAATAGCCTTCATCTCAGGCTTCGTACGAGATACCATAAAAGACTCTCTTGTTGAGTCAACTCCCTTTTAGCCTCCATCTCGGGCTTCGTACGAGATACAAAAAACTCTCTTGTTGAGTCAAATAGCCTCCATCTCGGGCTTTATACGAGATACCAAAAGACTCCATCGTCGAGTCAAAACCTTTTAGCCTCTCTCTCGGGCTTTGTACAAGACACATATTAGCCTACTCTTAGGCTTTGTATAAGAAAACCACTGGTTGATCCAATCAACCTTTTAGCATCAAAGTTGTGCCTCGTTCACAGTACACAAACATCAACAACTCCTTCCCCTTCATCTAATCGCTGTAAGCAGCAAGCCTCTGGATCATCTACATCCATGCCACTGTCCCTCTTTTAGCATGAGAAATTCCTAAGGAAATATGGCATTGCTCTAAACTGAGTTAAAGTCTTCCCCTTCAGGTTGGAAATCCCCTATAAAGGAAATTATGGCATTGCCGGATTCACAAATCCCGGTTAAAGTAATTCTCCTTTATAAACAGTTGTGACGGACAAACCCCTCTTTAGAGATGACAAATTCTCTCTAAAGTCAAACCCTTTTAGCTTCGCATCTTGGGCTTTGAATAAGATACAAACTACCTTCAGCTTCACATCTTGGGCTTTGAACAAGATATAAACCACTTTTAGCTTCACGTCTTGGGCTTTGAACAAGACACCAAAACACCATTTCCTCCCGTAGAATAGGAGGAACTACGATCGCTATGATTTCCCTGTTTCGGAAAAAACGGGAATACGTAGGCATAAGATTGAAAGAAAAATCTTAGCGAGCACACTAAACAAAAACCCAAAATCCCATACTTTCATATATCTGTCGTAACATCCTAACCGATAGCCTAAAGCACCCTTTTTCAACAAAATAACCTAGGAGAGACCCCGAATCTTTGTAGCATATGTAAACCAATAGTTTTGACTGTTGAACCTCAGTATGCAAGCAGGGTTAATTGGATACATCTATTTCCCTTCCTTCATCAGCTTTAATAGGATAAAAAATGAATCGAGCTGTAGTACCAGAGCGACCGTGCTTTGCAACCACATCCAAAAATCACTCGCTACAGTGTGGGTCGAGCTTTGAAGTCTAGGAAGCTCACTCCACGTTTTGTTGGCCCATATCAGATATCGCATAGGATAGGAGAGGTAACCTATCGAATTGCTTTACTGCCGTCACTTACGAATTTACATGACGTGTTCCATGTGTCTCAGTTGAGGAAGAACATTCCGGATCCATCGCATGTGATTCAGATGGATGATGTACAAGTGAGGGATAATCTGACTGTGGAAGCATTGCCTGTGTGTGTCGATGGTCGAGAGATAAAGCAACTGCTGGGTAAGGACATAGCTTTGGTAAAGGTGTTGTGGGGTGGACCAGCTGGCAAGAGTTGGACTTGGGAACGCGAAGATCAGATGAGGGAGTCGTATCCGACCTTGTTTCCTTGAGGTAATTTTCGAGGGCGAAAATTCTTTAAGTGGGGGAGAGTTGTAACACCCCAAATTTCGTAAGAATATTTATTTAATTCATTTAAATATTATATTCGTGAATTCCTGAGATTTTGGTGTTTTGTGTCGATGTCGGTGTTTTTGTGAAGTTTTGGTTATTTAATTAAATAATAGTATATATTATGGAAGATATTGTATTATTATTTATTTTAAATAATAGTAGAGGAATTAAGGGTAGGGAGGACTTTTGAGGAGAATTAGTGAGGGCATTATGGAGGAAGCCCAATTTTGAGGCCCAAGGGTTAGGTTGAATATTTAAGGAGGATTTTGAGAACGGGGTTCATTTTTGGTTAACCATGAAAAGAAGGAGAGCTCTGAGGAAAAAGGAAAAAAGCGAGGAATTCGTGAAGGTTTCCAAAGGCTCAAGAGAAAACACATCGAATCGACAATCTAAGGTATGGGGAGTAATTGCCTTTCATTGTTTTCATTATAGGATTCGATGAAATGGAAGTGGTTGTTTTTGTGTTTGAGGGTTTATGGGGTTTTGTGACGAATTGATGTTTTGAAGGTATTCTGTGAATCGATTATTAAGGCTTGAATTTAATCGGATAAAAAGAGACCTTTGGGGCAGATTTCCCCGTTGTTGTAGGTTCAATCTGGTGGTGAAAGGATTTATGGGGTTTATAGGAAGCTTGAGAGTTTTGAAGGTTTAGGGAATTTAAGGTTTCCGTAGGGTCCCTAATCGACCTAATGGATGTAGGTTTTATGCCGTTGATCTCCGTGATGCATTAGAACTGTTATATGGATGTTTTTGGGTCATTGGGAGCTGTAATCGCAGGTACCTTTGAGGCTGTAGAGCTACTGATGCGTAGCAGTGATTTGCTGTAATCACAAGTTCGCTAGGCGAATGTTCGCCAAGGTTTGCTAGGCGAACAGCGCAGCGAATGCGTGATAACATGAGTGTAAGTGCTGAGATGATTCTGGAGTGGAAGTGTGGGATTTGTTGAAAGTCTCACTAAGCGAACGAATCAGCGAGTAGCTTCGCCCAACGAATAAACTAGCGAGCATGACAGATGGTGGTTTCTGGTGTCTTAGTGGGGTGTCTGTGGGATTCGCTGGCCGTTTCGCTAAGCAAAGGTTGTAGCGAACAGGTTCGCCTAGCGAATCCTGGAGCGAACGTCTGCTGTTACGCGAAATTTCATTTTTGTTGCTATGTTGTTCTGGTGTTTGATGTTGTGATATTTATGATGTTTTACCATGATGTTAGTGACATTAATGATGGTTATGACGTGATGATTTCGTGATGTTTTGACAAGTACTTGATGAGATGAATTTCATGAGAATATTGATGATTATGAACTGTGTATATTTGATGTATGATGATTACTTGACGATATGAATTACTATGACGTATATTGATGACCAGGAGTTGTTTATGTATGATGTATGATGATAAGACGATGACGCATGATGTTTTGATGAATAAATGATGACATGACGAACATGATGTTTTGATGAATGATGATGCACATAATGATGTTTTGATGATGATGATTATTGACGTTGTGTATCATGCATTCATATGCATACTCTGTGATGACGCTTCGTTCCCATTGTGCGGATATGAGGTAATTATGACATGCTCCGGTTCCAATTGCGGAATCGATCCTATTGACGGGGATCTTTGGAGGGTTGATGGCCTAGTGTCCATCTATTATGACGATTGGTACCACATGCATGAGTTTTTTTATGCATTGCATTTTATGTGGCATTGATGAATTTGTGATATGGTGCTTCCTGATGCTTTCCTTGATGACGACCCTGATGATATTATATGTGAAGATAATGCCATTTTATGTATATCTTGTTTTATAATGATTATTATGAATTATGATTGCTCACCCTGCCTGTTTGAATGTTGCCTCCACGTGGGTAACGTGCAGGTGATCAGGTTTAGTTGTGGATGCCTTCGAGGACCTTTAAGTTTATTTGCTTTTGGTTGATTTAGAGGGTCTTGCTCTGATAGTGTAACATCGGGTTGGGGTCCTTTGAGTCGAACTATGTTGTTTCCTTATTTTGTTGTCATTTGATGATATGGTTTTAAATGTTGAAAACCTTTTTGGATTATTACGATGTTTATTGTAAACCTTTTAATTGAGAATTTTGAGTTCCGCTGCCATGTGAAGGCTTTTGAGTTATTTTGACGAAAACCCTTTGTTTACAGGGCAAGTGTATTATTTTGATTTAAATGAGAAATGTGCACCCTTTGAGGTGATTTTGATGTTTTACTCTGATATTTGAGTTGTTTCTGCTGCAACATTTGTGGGGGTAGAATAGGGTGTTACAACCTTCACCAACGGCGACGACCACAATCCCAACGTAGTTGTCCCCGTCAAGGAGAATGACTTCAGGGATGGGCACACTGCCTCTCCCTCCCCCGACGATGCGGCCTTCAACGTCACCCAACGCTTCGACAACCCAGTTGTTTTCTAGCTAAATCCTGTGCCGCCCAACGCTGACCCGACCATGGTGGCTTTATTCGCGGTGATCAACCACAGGAACCTGATGATTTTCAAGCAGAACAAGTGGATCATGCTGGGAAAAGAACAACAATCACGCTCTTCCCCGCGGAGACATCTGCGCCCAAATTCTCGCAGCCCGTCCTCGCGACAACGAGAAACCCGTCTTCCTTCTTCCCCGCAGAGACTTCAACGAGATGATTCGCGGAGCCCCTCCCCGCGGTAGCCTGGACGTCATCCATGAATGGAAAGGCCTCAGCATGTGGCTACCCAGAAGCGTGACCGCACTCCTCCCTGATAAGAGCGACGCTCCCCAGCTTCCAAGAGAAATAAAGGTGACGGGCAGACGGAGAAACCGAAGAGTCGACCAAGGAGCTCTCCACGCCGCGGCAAGAGCCCTTGGTATGACCCTTCCCCATTGCAATCACCCATCAGAAGCGACGAGGACGACCCCTATGGTCCACTGTCCAAAGCCATCATGGAGACTCGCCTGCATGTTGGGATAGAGAAACCCCCGAGTCTGGCTACCTACGATGGCACGACCGACCCGGACGACCACATTGAGAGCATTGATGCGATGCTCAACTACCGCAATGTTCGGGGAGCCATAAAGTGCAGACTTTTCCCCACGACCCCGAGGAAGGGCGCAATGGCGTGGTACAAAAGCCTCGACCCTGAATCCATCACCTCCTGGAAAGAGCTGAAGACACAGTTCTCCCAGCACTTCACCGCCTCCCGGTGACATCCGAAGACGGAGGCATCCCTGGAGGCTATTATTCAAGGGAAGGACGAATCTCTCAGGGACTATATAGAGAGATTCAACCTAGAGGTTTTCCAAGTATCTACTACGGACGGTATGAAGAGATACCTTATCGAGCGAGGGTTGCGACCCCGCAGCGATTTCACCAAGGCGGTTGGTATCGAAAGGCCTAGCACGCTGGACGAACTCCTCCACAAGGCCCATGTTTAAATCCAATACGAAGAGAAGGAGGCCGCCAACAACGCCCGCGACTTGCTGAACCAGGAGAGTGCCAAAGTCTATAAGCACGAAGACTTTGTAGCTCCCCGACGTGGCGGGAGAAAAGAAGAGAAGATAGGCCCTGCGACTCTCGAGAACACAGGGAGTCAGCAGGTCATTTCACCAAGTACATGCTACTCACTACTTCCCACAAGCGCATTTTGGCCAAGTGTATCAACTCAGAATTCCAAAGAGGTGAGGTCCGTTTTCCGAAGTCGACCCCCCCCCCCCCCCAAACCCAACATCGACAAGTCCAAGTATTGCCTGTTCCACAGGAGCCATGGACACGTCACGGAAGATTGCATCCATCTCAAGGATGCCATCGAAATCCTGATCAAGGAAGGGCACCTAAAGCAGTACAATAGGAGGAACGAAGCTCCTCGACAGGAAGCCCACGAGGCGAAGAAGGTCGAGGAGGTGTCGCCACCCTCCGACGACACTAGGTTGCAGGTCGCTCTGTGCGTCTCCTGGCCGGAGGACTTTTACCTCCCCTACGAGGCCGACACACCTTTGTCCGCTCGTAGTCCATGGGAGAGCTTCCCCGCCGCGATGGTCATATTCGGCGGAGGGTTCAACAAGCTCTCAGTGGGGTCAGTTAAGAGGAAGTTTGACGAGCTAATCGACAAAAGCTCGAAGTAGAATGCCACCCTCAATAGGTTCAAGGGAAACTCAAACCTGATCACTTTCTACCTCGAGGAGCTATCGGGTGGCGCCCCTAATTCCAGTATCCCTTTGCTGATTAGAGCCCAGATGGCGAACTTTGACGTCCGCCGCATCCTCGTCGACCAGGGAAGCTCGGTTGACATAATGTATGCTCACCTATTCACCACTCTCCAGATCGATGAGAACTATCTGACTCCATATGTTGGTTCTGACTTGTAGGGCTTCAATGGCACCACCACGAGGCCATGTGGCTATGTCGAGCTTCTTGTCACTTTTGGATCTGAGGAAACTGCCAGGCAGGTCAAGGTTTGATTCCTGGTGATAGAGTGTCCCTCTTTATACCAATGCATTCTGGGAAGGCTGTTGCGGTGAAAATTGGATATCAAGCTATTGATTAAACTTGAATCACAAATCTTTTAAAGATTCACCGCCAAGCTTTGATTTATGCAAAGGAAAGGGTAAAGATCGTAAACAACCCTAAGTTCGCAATGTAACAACAATGCTAAGAGATTTTGGGGGTCGGGGATTGGTTATACATAGGGAAGGTATTAGCACCCTAAGTATCTATAGTACTCTATAGGAACCTCTTACTTGTATTTGTGATATTTGTTTGCTATTGTTTTGTGTTTAGGTTATATGGTGAGAGATAGGAACCTAAAGGCTTAGTCACTAAGTATGCTCGCCAAAACATCGCGGTCTTGTGCCTACATATCCTTACAAGGATGGAATCAGAACACTTGTAGTTCACCTACTAGGGATGGGTGAATACTTGATTGTGATCAAGATTCAAGGGGGGTTAAGTGTTAAGGTCTTAACACTTACTTGACTTGACAAAGTCACAAGGGTTGTAAATTCTAACCTAAGTCTAAGACTAAAAAATCTGATGACTCTAGCAAGGTCAAAGGGTATAGGTAAATATGAGCTATCTATAACATGGAGTCAAAAGAGAGACTTTCCCTTGGATTAAGGAATGGGGGAACTTGAGGATGGAAGCTAACAAGCTAACATCACTTGGGGAAATAACTTAACAAAGTTAAATAGAGTATGACTTAACTATGGATGGTATGGACAATTGTGATATTCAAACATGATATCAATGGAAAGTGAATCAATATAACATTCAAACATGATGTTAGCATGGCAAAGGTAATGCATATGGTTACAACCAAAGCATAAGGATAAATGTAACAATATTTAGAGCAAGGACTTAACAAAGTCAAGAACCAAACAAGGTAACTACCTAGTAAGTTCAAAGGTTCAAGGAAGTTTTAAAATCAACATGGTGACAACCAAAGTAAGTTCAATCACACAAAGATGTTACAACATCTAAACAATCATGAGATATAGTTCTAACAAGACTATTGTATCATGGATGAAAATTCAAATACATAATTAAGGCACACATGCTTTAGGGTTTACTAACACCACTTAATCATGAATACAAGACAAAAGAAGATAAGTTGCAACAACACTTAATCATGAATACAATTTAACATTTCAAAGCATGGATAAGTCATTACAATACTTAAACATGGTAAGGTTCAAAGTTCAAGTCAACATGTAGAAGTTATGACAACACTTAAACATGGATAAGATTAAGGGTTCAAAGTGGACATGCATAAATAAGTTAAGACATTACTTATCATGGGTAGAAAACAAAATTCAATTTCAATATGTAAAGGTTATGACAACACCTAACATGAATGACATTCAAAGATAAGTTAATACATTACTTATCATGGATAGAATTTGAAAACAAGTGAATGGTAACAACTAAACATGCTTGAAGGTAGAGGACATGTTCATGACAATAACATGTGGATGGATATGCAAACATACAAAGGATGGCATGTGAGAATGCTTAGAGATGGCATATTAAAATTTTAAACATGTTGTGAACAAGTCAAGACATTACTTGAGAATTTAGACATGGTTACAAGATAGACATGTTAACACAAGTAGGTAACAACCTAAACATGCTTGTTAGGGTTCTAACATAGTTACAAACAAACAAGAACATTTCAAAAGTCAAAGTAAGCATGTTTAAGTTAAAACACCACTTAACATGGAAGCAAAAGTGTGCATGGCTCAAGACTTTGGTGACAACCTAAAGTGCATGCTATGGTTCTTGGTGCTCATCCAAATGTGTATGTGAAAGGTTAAGGTAAGTTCACAAAGTGTTAAACATGTAAACATACATAAATAAGCCAAAATCAAGTCAAAACCAAAGGGTACAAGTTGACAAACTTACACAAGGTTTACACAAGTCATAAATGGTTCAAACATGTCCATATATGTAAAGAACATCAAAGGAAATAGTCAAAGAACTAACATAGTCTTTAAGAAAACCCTAAAAACCCTCTTAATTAAAACATGAATAAGTGGTGTAAAAATAAATATTTTTGGTAAACTCTTTTCATCACAAGAAAATAGGCAGCATTATGAATCCATATCAAAAAGAGTGGGTCAAAAATGATTTAAATTGAGTAAGTTATGATCATTTGAATTTGTGAAGAAAAATGAAATAAACAAGTCATAAAAAATATAAAGGAATGTCACCCATGGGGTTTGAACCCAAGACACCTCACTTACAACTCAAAACATTTTCCAATCCAACTATACGCGCATGGTGTTAAGTGATGGAAGTTGAATAATATATGTTAAAACATTTGGGATTCAGAAAAGAATAAAAAGGACTGGGGCAAGGGGGATTTGAACCCCAGTCCTCCCGCTTGCAAACACACTCAAGCCTTCCTCCTGGACCAGCGGTGCTACGCCCTCATCCAATATCTATACTACCTTCAACAATATATATTTTAAAAGCACTTCAAAATGGCCAATTCAGCGCCACCTCAGTGCTGACTCACCTTCTTCTTATTCCTTCTCTTCTCCCTCTCTCTCTCTCTCTCTCTCTCTCTCTCTCTCTCTTTCTCTCTCTCTCTCTCTCTCTCTCTCTCTCTCTCTCTCTCTCTCTCCCTCTCTCTCTCTCTCTCTCTCGTGCCCTAACATGGCCAGAACTTCCAAATCACTTTTCTCTCTCATTTTTCAATCTTTTTTCACAAAATAAAAACCCAGATTGCCTGGAAAAAATCAAGGAATCCAAATATATTATTAGTTTGCCCTAAAATTAAACACATAAATCAGACGAATGCCCAAAACAGTGTAACAACACTAAGATTCAAAGGTTCAAAACTTCAAGAATATAAGTTACAAAATGTATTCAATGATTCAAACAACACAAGCATAATAGTGTCCACATATTAGCTTTAAAAAAGAACCATTATCACAACATGTTCATGAGTTCCAAAAGTTTAGAAGCTTACCTCTTGGAGACAGTCCAAGGCTGCTTCAATTGCTGTTACAGAAGTGGAAAGAGAGTCTCCTTATCATTGTTAGCCTTTGAGGAGGATGTTTGAATGACCAAGTTGATTGGAAATGGCCTCAATGTTTAAACCTGTGTCTTCTTGCAAAAGGAAGGTGTGAAGATGGTGAATATGGTAGGGCTTGGTACAAAACTTATTTGATGATTGGAATAAGTTCTATGGAGTGTTTAATATTGTGGTAATGATCCTCATAATGATGGGAAATCTTGGTGGTCAAAATTTGGGGTATGACAGATGCCCCTATTTAATCTTCTTGGACCCGAAGGTGTGAATGGCGAAGATGTTCGGACATTCAGGGTGCAAGAGGATTAAATATCTGAATACCCAAAATTTTTACGGTGGTTATGAATAGCAGTTTGCTCATCCATCTTCTTTTGCTAAGCAATGTTACTTAGAAAAGGGTAAAACTTCCCCTCAATCCTAGTCTTCAGCCACGGAACTGGTCTCAGTTTCTTTTGAAATAAACTTCCCCTCGATCATGGTCTTCAGCCACGGAACTTGTCTCAGTTTCTTCTCATCAAGTTTCTTCCTTGATAAGGGACGCTATGTGTAGCGGTCTTCAGCAAACTTCTCACCGAGTTTTACTAGGGAGATGCCATTTGATGGAAAAAGTTTGAGGTAAGACTTGCTGGGGAAACCCATTTGTCTGAGCTGTAGGTGTGCAAACTTTTCCGTAGAAGATGCCATTTGCGGACCCTACTGGGGAAAAATGAGTCTCTTGATAGATTGCTTTTCTGCTTAGGGATATTACATCATACTTTTCTTTGAGACCTTTTTCGGAGAAATGCCATATAATGTAATCCGATTTTGAGGTGCTGATGACCTCATTTGATAGCAAATTTTTCGTGGAGAAACTGCCGGATTGCCGAGAGTCTTGTTAGCAGAGAGGCTTTCTCTGGGGATTTTCTTTAATCCGGGAAAGCAAAAATATAATCTTCAATGGTGAAGAGTGGTGTTCCAAAGGTGTCCATTGTAACACCTCAAAATTTGTTCTCATGTTTTTAACCTCTAGCTGACTTATGTTTCATTTCATTTTGCATTATCATTTGTGCATATCATTGGTTCTTAGCATGGGATCAAGGTATATGAGCCAACTCAAGAGAAGAAGATGTTTTCCAGAGCTTCAAGTAAAAGCTCATGTGTGCTATCCAAGAGGCCAAGAGGAAAAATGGTTCTTGATGTCATCATTGCTTGAGCCACAAAGGAGCCTTGTACCTCAGGGCATCCTAAGTTGTCCATCACCTCATCATATGATCAAGCTTGGCAAGAGATTTCAAGTGAATCACACTCTCCTAGCATGATTGCTCAAATTAGAGTTTTGGGGATTCTTGAGTTTAATACCCCAATAAGCAAGATATTTGAGTTTTTATCATCACCAAATGGCACATCTCATCATTTTTTGAGAGGATACACATCATATTCAGAGGAATTTTGATTTGGAGCATGGGTCGATTCCTCCTAGACTGAGAGCACCAAAATTAGGGTTTACCATAAAATCAGTTTATTTCTGATTTTTTGGGCAAGACTTGATTCCATGGTATTTCTCATGTCCCCAAGTGTCTAGGATTGGAGAATTGTCCATCAATTTGGTTCAGAAGGGTTGCAATTGTTCAAAAGATTCAAAATCAGGAGAATTGGGGATAAAGTCAACTGTGCAGTGAAAAAGTTAACTCTTGACTTTTTGAGGTCAACATGTTGATTTTCAAGTCATATATGATCAATGTATGAGATTTGGTCAAGGAATGTTCAAGGATTCATGAAAAAATCAAGAACGTAAAAAGTTACTAAAAATGGAAATTAGGGTTTTAGAAACTTACTATTTTTGGTAAGTTTTTAACCACTTTCAAAGCCAATTTTCACCATGATCAAGGCTTCATTTGCAAATCTTTTCCACATGAAAGTTGTAGTATGAAACTTTCCCTTCAAAATTAGCACAAGAACCATGTCATTTGAGTCATTTTTGAATGAGTTATGGTGCTCCAAAGTTGGACATTTTCACCTTGCAAAGTTCTAAAACTTAGAATTTTTTCTAAGTTGTTTTGGCAGATTTGGTGAACACATATTCATGGCAAATTTTCACATACTTCCAAGCATCATTTCCATTATTTTTCAACATGAATTTTGTTCTCCACACTTCATACTCTTCATTGAATCTTTGGTTGTCTCAAATGGAGCTATGTGCACTAAGTTATGGCCATGAAAAGTGATGGGTCCAAGTTGTGTTAAAAGTTTTATTTGGTGAGTATTTCTCATAGCATGATATGTACATATTTTACACGACTTGTAGTACATTATTTTGTGCCAAATTCATTACCAATTTAAGCAAAACAAGGCCATGCACATTCATGCATCATGTATGCTTCTTTTTGGCAAAATTTGGAAAAGTAAAATTGGACAACTCTGACCACTCTTTCCTCTCAAGTGCTGACTACACCACCCCTCATTCCATGCCTCATTCCCACTCATTTTAAGCTCACAAAACCACTCACATATACCCTCCACCATCACTACCCGTACCTCACTCTCAACTTAGCATTTGTGGCCAAATTCCCAAACAAGTGTTCCATTTCATTTCAGACCCAAAAGGCAATCTCTGCCCATCATATTTAAGGCTCATAAACCCTAAAACACAAGAGGAGAAGTCATTGTGCACACTTTTTCAGATCTGAACTTTTTCTTCCTCTCAAGATTTCTCCATTTTCTCTCAAGGAAGCTTCTTTTTCTTGCTTGTTTTGTGCATCTTGAGGAGTGAAGAACGAAGTCTCTGGGTTTCTTGAGCTCTAAACATCACAAGAAGCAGTGGACATACTCCACTAGGTAAGCTTCTTCAAGCTTTTGAGCTCTCATCTTTTAGATCCAAATTTGTTAGGTTTGATCATGCATTGCATCTGGAAGTCCTGAAATGATGGCACACCTTGAATCTTTGATTTTAAGCTTTTGTGTTTGTTCTGTGAGAACAAGATTTGGTTCTGCAATATTATCTCTAAAGTTTTGATGATAACAGATGAATATTTGTATGAAAAATTTTGTGCAACTAATGTTGTTATGTGTGAGAACCTAGCAAACAGGTTCTGCTTCCGTAATTTAGCGCAATGCTTAATGTAAGATGCTTCAAAGAACAGAACTCAATTCGAAAATGAGACAAGGGTTCTGATGGAACAAAGTCAAATTGCTGAAGCCTCACGATTTTCAAACAAGAAGTTCTGAAGACTCCGAAGATAGGCTCTAAAGATTCGGAAGACTTAAAGCAGAAAAGGATAACGCTCTTAAAGACCAAGTGCTGAAGTTCTGAAGACTGATTCCTAATGAACTTCTTCAATCAACGGAAGACTTGAAGCATCAGATATTCTGCTATAAAGATTCCACTCATGCTTCATCAAATTAACATCAGAAGCCTCTGGATATGAAGAAAGTGGTTTTAGAGAACAAGGTTCAAAAGACAAGTGTATAATAAACAGCAATATGTACAGTGAATGTGACAAGAATTAAATTGAAACGAACATCAGAAATTAATTAAAGCGAAATGTCAAGATAAAGTCAAAGTTTATTAAAAGTCTAAATAAACGAAATCTAAATAAGTTAATATGGACTAAAATTTAATTAAAAGCTAATTAACTAAATCCTAATAAGAATTAATTAACTAAATCTAAAAAGAATGACTAACTTTAATCACTAGTTCTAAATAAAGCTAGTTCTAAACTAATTTAAAAAATCTAATAGGAAAGTAACGTAACAAATTAAACTAGAACTAATTAGCTAAATAAAAATATTTCCAACTAAATGATTACTAAATAATTTCTAAATAAACTAATTAAGAAAACTAAACTGACTAAACCTAATTAAACTAAACTAGTTTATAATCCTAAAAAACTAACTAAATTAACTGAAGCTAAATGTACTACTCAATATCTCAATTACAGCATCACACTACAACACTGTATGTACAATACAACATGCAACACCTCACATCAAAATACAATCACAATAATACTAAACTTAAATGAATACAGATATCAAACTTGACATAGTACAATATCATACAACATGCACACTCAAACAGCAGACAAGCTTTAACACCTTTGTTAGCAAACCCAGAACAACATGATGAGTACACTGTAATATTAAACATCAAATTAAATATATCATACTAAACAAATAGGAAGCGAATTAAAAAAAAGAAAAGAAAAAAAATCGAAAGTATATTTATATACTGCTAAAACTAATACTGCATCCATATAATAAATTTGAAGTAAAATTAAAAATGTTCAAATATTATAAAGGTAATAAAAAGTAGTAGAAACTAAAATGTATAGATATGTCTCTCTAAAAAAAACAAGGTATATATAAAAAGTGAAATAAATTAATATATAAATCAAACAAAAACCAGTATCAGTTATAAGTTGCAGTGTCACTTGTGTTAAACAAAAGTAAACCATTCAAACTTGTATCGGTTAAAAACAACAACATCATGACATCAAGAACAAGTGGCAACAATGACAACTCAGTTTTCTATCACACAGAGTGAAACAAGATAGTATTTTTTTTTAATACCAAAATTAATATATATAATGTTTTTCAAAAATAATAAAATAAAAAAACTAAGTGCTTGCAAAACCAACACTGCAAAGCAATGCATGATAACAAAAACACATATATTATAACACACACACATGCTACCATGCACAACATGTAGAAACCAGTAAAAAACAATATAATAAACAAAAGCATCCTCCCACCATGCGCATCATTCACACGTTCACATAATAGGCACCAACATACCCACACATGCATCATTCACTCGTTCACATAACAGGCACCAACATACACACGCATGGTTGAAACGAAAACAGAAGTATATATTTCAATATTGAAAGCTAACATTAATCACAACGCTACATAAGTTGACATAATCTGTTATTGCACAAATGAATATGAATGGTTAACACAAACATACACAAACAAAACAAACATATTGAGCATTTTATAAACCACAAAATACAGAGCAAAACTTGATCGGAAGTGTTACCAACAATGGAACGGCGGGAAGCCGCAAGCGGTAAGATGCCAACACATTTAGAGCTTATCCTCCTCACTCGGATCTCGCGGCGGCAAGTTGTGAACTGAGATGTGGACATCGGAGAAAACGTGGCGGTTGTCGGCGATGGATGAGGGTGAGTTAGAATGGCGGTTTTGTTTGGGAAAGTGGTGTGAATGGAAGTTTATGAAGGTGTAGTTTGATGTTGTAACAGAGACTAAAGAATGAAGTTTGGTGGTCAATCGATGGTGTCAGTGGTTAGAAGTGTAAGGTGAGAGGAAGAAGTTACGTGAGTGGAAAAATGGAGAGATGGTGAATGTGTATAAGAGATGGAGGTTGTTGTCGTTGAAGATGATGGCAACAAGGGTGTTTTGAGTTGAACAGAGAAGTACATAAAGAGTGTGAAGTGTTTGGAGATTGTGATGGTGTTTGAAAGTTGGTGGCTGCTGATTTATGGTTGATGGAAGAAAGGCTGGGAGATGTTGAAGGTTTCTGTTGATGAGAAATGAATGAGGAACCGCCTCCTTTTATAGCCAAGGCAGGGTGGATCTTCTATTGGAAACACAATGGACATTTATTTTATCCTTCAAAGAAAATGGTTGGGTGGTACTGCACGCATGAATTTTCTGCTCCATCAACATTGAGCCAAGTGAGAGTCTTTTTCGGTTGCTTGTTTCAAGCCTTGGATCAGAAAGAAGGATCTTGAACCAACATGTTATGGTGTTAACCAAAAGCACACGATGGTCTCTTGTTTTATCTTTGGTGTGTCAATCTTTTCAAGCACAATTTAGGTGTATTTGGGACGGCTTTGGTGGAAAGGTTGCTGTTTCTTTTCAACTTTGTGCAGGCTGTGTTAGCTGATAGCAGAAAGTAAAAGCTATTTTTGTACTTAGTGGAAAGAAAAATTGTTTTGGTAGATTGGAATGGTATAGGGACTTTGGTAGTAACTTTTTCATTTTTTGTTTTGTATTAAATCATAAATAAATGACTTTAAGTATTAATATTTTTATGAGTTTTTTTTAGACAAAAGAAATGTGATTAAATGAAACTAATTAAACTAATCTTAAATTATAATCAAAATTAAAGTTAAAATTACAATAAAATTATAATTACAATTAAAATTAAAATTAAAATGAAAATGAAAAATTAAAATTAAGAATTACATTAAGTTAGTAAACTTAAACTAATTAATATTAAAATTGACTAAAATTTAAAATAACCTATATTAAAATTAATCTAATTAAGACTATACTAAAAATAAAAGCTAAACTAAAATAAAATAAAATTAAGTCTAAAACAAAAATTGTAATTTAAAAAAAAACATTAAACTAAATTAAATGTGAACTAAGTAAAAGATAAATTGAAATTAACTAAAATAAATCTTAGACAAATTTAAAATGAGAATCTAACTAAAAATACAAAAATAATAAATAATTTAAATCAAGAATAACATGAAGGAGAAAATGCATGATTAAAGAGATGTTTACTAAAAATGCGAAAACAGAGACTGACTCAGAATGATATGAAATGATCAGAAAAATCTGAGGGTAAAATTTGGGGTACAACAGTTGCCCCTATTTAAATAACTTCGCCGAATGACGCGAGGAATAGAAATCCTCGGGACATCAAGGTGAAAGGTATTTAAATATAGCAAACCGAAAATTTTGCCCTTAGATGGAATGCAGATGCTAAGGACAACTAACCGACATGCAAATGCAGACAGGCCATGAATTTCTAGTATGATGATATGATGATATGATAGTGCAAGAATAGACTCCAGAAATAAAGAGCAAACTGCCACAAATGAGCCTCACTGGGGAAGGATGAAGGTTAATATCCACAAGGAAAAATCACTGGGGATACAGACTGATGACCAACACAAGAGACTCACTGGGGAGACTCTAAGGAAATGCTGGGGATAGAGAAAGAAAACTGAGGGGAAATCTCACAGATCCTCACTGGAGATAAAAGCTAGAGAGGTGTTCTCCACTGGGGAAAGATCCAGGGAGATGGACAACACTGGGGAAATGAAAGATACTCTTACTGGGCATGGAACCAGAAAGAAGACATGATCTCCACTGGGGATCAATTTGAAATAAAAGGATAGACATCAACAAAAGATTTTTTGGGATTTTCTTATACTGAAGAGTTCAAACGGGATCTTCAAGAAAAGCCAGAAAAGACAGAGAAAGGCACATCCAGAAACACATCAGATGGCAAAAGAAACCAGACATCCAATAATGGCTTTGAATGAAAGGTACAAGTCACAATATCTAATAATGGCTTTAGATAAATGTGAATAGAGACTACATTCAAGAATGGCATTGAATGCAAAGAACCAGTCATCCAATAATGGCTTTGAATGAAAGGTATAACTCACAATATCTAATAATGGCTTTAGATGAATGTGAACAGAGACTACATTCAAGAATGGCATTGAATACAAAGAACCAGTAATCCAATAATGGCTTTGAATGAAAGGTATAACTCACAATATCTAATAATAGCTTTAGATGAATGTGAACAAAGACTCGATCTGAAAAAACATGAGAAAGAGAGACACATCCGAAAAGGCATCAGATGGTAGAGAAACCAGACATCCAATAATGGCTTTGAATGAAAGGTATAAATCACGATATCTAATAACGGCTTTAGATAAAGTGAACAAAGACTCAATCTGAAAAAACATCAGAAGGAGAGACACATCCGGATAGGCATCAGATGGTAGAGAAACCAGACATCCAATAATGGCTTTGAATGAAAGGTATAAATCACGATATCTAATAACGGCTTTAGATAAAGTGAACAAAGACTCAATCTGAAAAAACATCAGAAGGAGAGACACATCCTGATAGGCATCAGATGGTAGAGAAACCAGACATCCAATAATGGCTTTGAATGAAAGGTATAAATCACGATATCTAATAATGGCTTTAGATAAAAGTGAATAAAGTAAGGATCCAAGAAAGCATTGGATAAAAGGAATCACAATATCCAAGAAAGCATTAAGTGACTGTGAACTTTCAGGAATGGCACTGAAAGTAAAGGTGGACCACTATATTCAGGAATGGTATCGAGTGATAGTGAGAAAGACATCCAAGAATGGCACTGAATGAACCAAAAGACTTTCAAGAATGGCACTGAGAGATATCCAAGCAAATTTGATTGTGGTTACAGAAGGTAGGCAAAACTTCCAGGAATAACACTGGGAGAAGCAAGAGGAATAAGATATCCAGGAATGGCACTGGAGATCACAAGAGACGGACATCCAGGAATGGCACTGGAGTAAGAGAATATAAAGATCCAGGAATAGCACTGGAATGAGAGAAGATAAACATCTATCAACAAGATTAGATGCGCAAGATAAAGACAACATTCAGGAATGGTACTGAATGAAAAGGGCAAGTAACGTTTTGGTAAGGCAAGATGTGGATAACGACACGACCTCGGGAGAAATGCAAATAAGGATGAAACACTCATGATATGCATATGTATATGAATTATGCAGATGATATATGATCAAATGCAAATGCAGATGTCGATGCTGACGACACAACACGACTCTTTTGTGGGAGAAGACAAGACTAGAAGATTGTTTCCTCTACACGGAGATCACTATCATTCTGCTTGGGACTAGAGATGCTACTGCTGAACACATAATTGCTACTCTGGTAAACTTTATCCAAATTGATGGTCCTTGTAGGAAGGATGAAGAGCTGTTTGGGGATTCTTCAAGTAAACTGCCCCAGACTAGCTGATTATTGTAGATGAACTAATCATTGCTTCAATTTGATTGATTCTAGAAATGACCGTTTCATGGTGCTCTTAGAAAGCTTGCCCCAGTCTGAGTCTTGAAAGATGATTATTTTACTGTACACTGGGAAAGCTTGCCCCAGCCTGAGTCTTGAAAAAATCTTCTGTATAAACCAATTCTGAGAAGTCGCCATTAAACCACAAATCTTGAACTGATTTTCAACAGGATATGGAAGAAACTTGCCCCTGATTGGATCACCGACCAAGTTTCTCAAATGTTTGAAAATTCCTTAAGAAGAAAGCTAGTTTACAAACCAAAGTATTTGTACACACATGGTAAATGTAAAGTTTATGCAACTTTTGAAATCAAAATCATTTTGAAAGAGGTGCAAAGTATATGGGATACTGGTCAGAACATGGTGGTTCAAGACATTAAAGTGAAAGGTAAAGCAAAAGGTGTAATGCGAAAACAAATGATCTGCAAAAATCTTTGGGAGTCAGTTTACGCAACCTTACTGTAGTATGCTTTCAAAATAACCTTGCTTCAGTTAGGTCTTTTGAGGGTTATAATGTGGTCTGGTTCACGGTTTAAGAAACAAAGGATAAAAGCTCAAAGTTTATTTGTGACCCACCCAATCTACGTGATGAACTTCATTCCTATGCTCAGTTAACTCAGACTCTGTACTCAAATTTCCATAGGTTAGGAATTGCACTGATGATAGTAATGATGATGGTTCAAATTCAATGGACTTGAGGTGGCAGTCACTGCTTCCCTATAACATTTAGTTGTTTTTTCTTTTCATTGAGGACTTTTATGGTAAGGATTTAAAGACTTCTCTTTTTTATTATCCCTAACTTTTGCCTGAACTGTTTCTTGTGAATCTTACAGTCAGCGGGATGCCCCAATTTTGCCTAAGTCTCCTTCATAGGTTTCGACTTAGCGGGCCTTTTTTTTTTTTTTTTTATCTTTTTTGGAAAGAAAGTGACTGTCTGGCTTAATGATTACAGTGAACCATCATCGGCGTTAGACCTAAAAGACATCTTCGACACTTGCTTGCCGTGTGCGAAGGAAAACTGTGAGTGCAACATTTTGTTGAAAGTCGTCTTGCATGAAACTCTTGTAATTGAATGCACAATCCAGTTAACTGAGAACTACCCTTCCCCAGGTTAAGATTGCGGGTTTTAGTTTTTAAAGACAGAAACTCCTACTTCTAGGCTCGAAGGGGTTAAATAGGGGTTATCTTCCTTATGTCTCCGATGTTTAAGAGTTGAAACAATGCCTTACATCGTCAGCAAAGTTTCTTTGAAAGCATACTAACAGCAATTATGAGTATTACGTTTTCATCATCCTCCCTCCGATCTTTGCACAATCAAAAAAGAAAGCGGAAAAGAGATAATATATATATATATATATATATATATATATATATATATATATATATATATATATATATATATATTTGAAAAGAAAGCATAAAGGTGTAAATAGCAAACACAAATGAATTAAATCCAAAAGTTGCAATGCTCATTTCATTAATTTTGAAAGTACAAACATAGTTGAAAGCAAACAGCTAATACAAAAGAAAGAAAATGCAAACAACAAGAAACAAAGGCCTAGTGACTAATCAACACAAGGATGAGCTGTCCTGTCTGAAACACTGGCTTTTAGGGGGATAATCTGCTGAAGTCGACTAAAGCTTCACTTGGCGTGCCCTGGCAGAGGGTTACTCTGGACATTGGGATTGTCCTTAAAGGAGAGGACTTTGTTCCTCATCAGCTCTTGTACTCTAGCCTTCAATGCAAAGCATCTTTCCAAGTTATGGCCTGCACCACCTTGATGGTATTCACAATGAAGATCAGCCCTATAGCCAGCTGGAAGAGGATTTGGAGGAGGAGGCGGAGGCCTTGTGGTAATCAAATTTTGTTGAACCAAACTAGGATAAAGTTCAGTGTAAGTCATGGGAATGGGATCAAATTGACCCCTATTACGATACTGGCTCTGTCATGCAGCTGGACGTTGGAAGGCTTGAGTTGGTTGTGGTGCAGCAACCACGGGAGTGACAACAGCAATCGTAGGGTGAGCAACATACTGAGGTTGAGGACGAGGCTTTCTTACTTCAACCATTATAGCATTAGTCTGGTCTTCATTCTTCTTCTGAAAGCTCCTGTAAGATTTCTTCACAGCATTGGAAGATTCAGCAGCCTTGGATACTTTTCCTTTCTTAAGACCTTCCTCTAATCTTTAGCCAATAGTAACCAAATCAGTGAAATTGGAGGAAACACTTCCAACCATCTTCTCCCAATAGAACGGGGACAAGGTATCCATAAACATTCCAGTTAACTCCTTCTCAGCCAGGGGAGGTTCCACTTGGGAAGCCAGCTCTCTCCAACGCTGAGCATACTCCTTGAAAGACTCTTTATCATTCAGAGACATGTTTTGCAGTTGACAGAGATCAGGAGCCATGTCAAGGTTATACTTATATTGCTTCATGAAGGCATTGGTGAGGTCTTGGAAGCTATGGATAGAGTTTTGCTTGAGACCCATGTACCATTTGAGCGATGCTCCACTCAAGCTGTCTTGAAAATAATGGATAAGCAACTTCTGATTCTTGGCATGAGCAGTCATCCTGCGAAGATACATGACCAAGTGAGCTCTTGGGCAAGAATGACCTTTGTACTTC
This sequence comes from Lathyrus tuberosus, assembly GCA_022829125.1. Taxonomy (NCBI): domain Eukaryota; kingdom Viridiplantae; phylum Streptophyta; class Magnoliopsida; order Fabales; family Fabaceae; genus Lathyrus; species Lathyrus tuberosus. The sequence goes on along the minus strand of JALAZF010000020.1, from coordinate 5,074,550 downwards.
ACAAAATCTGGAGTTGTAAACTTAGGAGGTATAACAAGGTCAGACACTAAGCACATGTTGTCCACATCCACATTAAAGAAGTCATTACCCTCAACAGCTTTGAGTCTCTTCTCTATGCTCTGAAACTGCTCTCGAACAACTTCAGGTTCAACAAAGTCTTCATGGTCTTCACCTTGAGCACTTGCAGCATTGTACTCATAAAGGGGATTCTCGAAAGAAGCTCAAACAGTCTGTGGAACAGCATGAACTACAGGTCTGGGCTGGGTGAAAATAGGAGCTTGAAACACTGGCATAGCATTCTGACCAACCATAGCAGTAGATGCAAGAGGTGGAGAAAAGTTGTGTGGCAAACCAAACTCTGGCCAAGTTGAAGGTGGCACTTGAACTGGTGGAGGATCAGCACTTGAAATTTCCTGGACGACTGTCCTTTGGGGAGGCTCTCCCCTAGCAATCAAAACTTGGAGCATCTCAGTGAGTTTAGTCATGCTTGACTTAAGTTCATCGATCTCCATTCGGACCTCAACATTGTGTATCTCTTGCTCTGACATCTTTTGTCTGTAATTAGCTCTAGTCTGGTATCGGTATCGAGGAATCAACTTGATGACTCACAGACAAACACTGGAAGATAGAGATAATTGGCAATGAGTAACTGGACAAACAGACGCGTGCAATGAGTCATGTAAAGATGCAAATGAAATGCAATGCGATGCAAACAGGATGCAAAACACACATAGCAGGATCAAAGGTTCGAGATCACAACATGGAGTCTGGGTGAAGAACCAACCACAGGGTGTGTACTAGGGTTCTTGTATCTGTAAAACAGGGTTCTAAGAAGTTCCCAGAGTCGACAACCCATCTTTTGGATTTTATCGACTTCCCAGATGACTTGGTAATTAATAAAATTCTCAAGAGGATCTCGTCTGAGTGTAGTATCGCGTGACAACCAATTCAGAAATAGACTCCATCATGGTCACCGCACTACATCCTAAAAGGCCAAGTGGGGTTTGGAAACTACGGTTCTCAGCCTCAATGGCACATATATTGAGAGTAACACGCTTTCATAAAAAGGATCGTTCAACATGACTAAACTCTCAAGAGGGCCTAAGCTGAGTGATGGTGTCTCAAGTTAATTTTTTCAGGAATCGACTCCCTCAAAGCTTCCTTGAATATACCATTGTCCTATCATAAGTGTACTCGAGTCCGGGTATAGGACTTATCTCACCACTCAAAAGTAACAACCCTGCATACAGAAAAAAAACCAAGCACAACAGGCATATATATACAGATATACACAATATACAAGTATACAAGCAAGCAAACATGTAAATAACACAAAGACAAACAAGATAGGCTTAACCCTCTTAGGGGATTTCCCCAGTGAAGTCGCCATTTCTGTTGTGGTGAAAATCGGATAACAAGCTATTAATTAACTTGCATCATTTTCTTTTACAACCGACTTTGATTTATCCAAAGGAAAGGTTCAAGATCGTAAAAAAACCTAAAGAGGGGAGATCTAAGGTTCGGGGGTTGGTTATACTAAGGGAAGGTATTAGCACCCTTAATATCCGTAGTACTCTACGGGAACCTCTTGTTAGTATTGTGTACTATATTAAAGTTGCTTGCTAAGTAAAATGTGCTAAGATAAGAAAAGACCTAGGGGTATATACACTAAATATGCTCGCCAAGACATCGCATCTCGTGCCTACGTATCCTGACAGGAATGGAATCAGAGCATTCGTAGTTCCCCTCACTAAGGGGTAAAAGGGGTGAAAAGCTTGAAAGCAAAGTTTGTAAGGATGGATTGGTTAGTAGAAAGAGATTAATGGCTATCTCTTGAAAGGATTGTGAAGGGTTAAAAGTTGGTGAAGGAGAAGAGATTAATAACTATCTCTTTGGGAAGGTTAAAGAAAGGTTTAAGAGTTATAAGAGATTAATAGTTATCTCTTGGGGAGGTTAGGTTAAACAGGGGATGAAGTGTTCACGGGAAAGTAAGGTCTGACAGCAAGACACCTACGTGGAGTGCGGCGACTCCAAACCTAAGGCTAGGTTAAAAGGGAATGATGGACAAAGCTATCCTAAATGACATGGCAGTCAACTATAGGGTCCTTTCCTTTGGAATGAAGTATAGGCAAAGAGGAACAAGTGTATAATAAACAGCAATATGTACAGTGAATGTGACAAGAATTAAATTGAAACGAACATCAGAAATTAATTAAAGTGAAATGTCAAGATAAAGTCAAAGTTAATTAAAAGTCTAAATAAACGAAATCTAAATAAGTTAATATGGACTAAAATTTAATTAAAAGCTAATTAACTAAATCCTAATAAGAATTAATTAACTAAATCTAAAAAGAATGACTAACTTTAATCACTAGTTCTAAATAAAGCTAGTTCTAAACTAATTTAAAAAATCTAATAGGAAAGTAACGTAACAAATTAAACTAGAACTAATTAGCTAAATAAAAATATTTCCAACTAAATGATTACTAAATAATTTCTAAATAAACTAATTAAGAAAACTAAACTGACTAAACCTAATTAAACTAAACTAGTTTCTAATCCTAAAAAACTAACTAAAATAACTGAAGCTAAATGTACTACTCAATATCTCAATTACAGCATCACACTACAACACTGTATGTACAATACAACATGCAACACCTCACATCAAAATACAATCACAATAATACTAAACTTAAATGAATACAGATATCAAACTTGACATAGTACAATATCATACAACATGCACACTCAAACAGCAGACAAGCTTTAACACCTTTGTTAGCAAACCCATAACAACATGATGAGTACACTGTAATATTAAACATCAAATTAAATATATCATACTAAACAAATAGGAAGCACATTAAAAAAAAGAAAAGAAAAAAAATCGAAAGTATATTTATATACTGCTAAAACTAATACTGCATCCATATAATAAATTTAAAGTAAAATTAAAAATGTTCAAATATTATAAAGGTAATAAAAAGTAGTAGAAACTAAAATGTATAGATATGTCTCTCTAAAAAAAACAAGGTATATATAAAAAGTGAAATAAATTAATATATAAATCAAACAAAAACCAGTATCAGTTATAAGTTGCAGTGTCACTTGTGTTAAACAAAAGTAAACCATTCAAACTTGTACCGGTTAAAAACAACAACATCATGACATCAAGAACAAGTGGCAACAATGACAACTCAGTTTTCTATCACACAGAGTGAAACAAGATAGTATTTTTTTTTAATACCAAAATTAATATATATAATGTTTTTCAAAAATAATAAAATAAAAAAACTAAGTGCTTGCAAAACCAACACAGCAAAGCAATGCATGATAACAAAAACACATATATTATAATACACACACACATGCTACCATGCACAGCATGTAGAAACCAGTAAAAAACAATATGATAAACAAAAGCATCCTCCCGCCATGCGCATCATTCACACGTTCACATAATAGGCATCAACATACACACGCATGCATCATTCACTCGTTCACATAACAGGCACCAACATACACACGCATGGTTGAAACGAAAACAGAAGTATATATTTCAATATTGAAAGCTAACATTAATCACAACGCTACATAAGTTGACATAATCTGTTATTGCACAAATGAATATGAATGGTTAACACAAACATACACAAACAAAACAAACATATTGAGCATTTTATAAACCACAAAATACAGAACAAAACTTGATCGAAAGTGTTACCAACAATGGAACGGCGGGAAGCCGCAAGCGGTAAGATGCCAACACATTTAGAGCTTATCCTCCTCACTCGGATCTCGCGGCGGCAAGTTGTGAACTGAGATGTGGACATCGGAGAAAACGTGGCGGTTGTCGGCGATGGATGAGGGTGAGTTAGAATGGCGGTTTTGTTTGGGAAAGTGGTGTGAATGGAAGTTTATGAAGGTGTAGTTTGATGTTGTAACAGAGACTAAAGAATGAAGTTTGGTGGTCAATCGATGGTGTCAGTGGTTAGAAGTGTAAGGTGAGAGGAAGAAGTTACGTGAGTGGAAAAATGGAGAGATGGTGAATGTGTATAAGAGATGGAGGTTGTTGTCGTTGAAGATGATGGCAACAAGGGTGTTTTGAGTTGAATAGAGAAGTACATAAAGAGTGTGAAGTGTTTGGAGATTGTGATGGTGTTTGAAAGTTGGTGGCTGCTGATTTATGGTTGATGGAAGAAAGGCTGGGAGATGTTGAAGGTTTCTGTTGATGAGAAATGAATGAGGAACCGCCTCCTTTTATAGCCAAGGCAGGGTGGATCTTCTATTGGAAACACAATGGACATTTGTTTTATCCTTCAAAGAAAATGGTTGGGTGGTACTGCACGCATGAATTTTCTGCTCCATCAACATTGAGCCAAGTGAGAGTCTTTTTCGGTTGCTTGTTTCAAGCCTTGGATCAGAAAGAAGGATCTTGAACCAACATGTTATGGTGTTAACCAAAAGCACACGATGGTCTCTTGTTTTATCTTTGGTGTGTCAATCTTTTCAAGCACAATTTAGGTGTATTTGGGACGGCTTTGGTGGAAAGGTTGCTGTTTCTTTTCAACTTTGTGCAGGCTGTGTTAGCTGATAGCAGAAAGTAAAAGCTATTTTTGTACTTAGTGGAAAGAAAAATTGTTTTGGTAGATTGGAATGGTATAGGGACTTTGGTAGTAACTTTTTCATTTTTTGTTTTGTATTAAATCATAAATAAATGACTTTAAGTATTAATATTTTTATGAGTTTTTTTTAGACAAAAGAAATGTGATTAAATGAAACTAATTAAACTAATCTTAAATTATAATCAAAATTAAAGTTAAAATTACAATAAAATTATAATTACAATTAAAATTAAAATTAAAATGAAAATGAAAAATTAAAATTAAGAATTACATTAAGTTAGTAAACTTAAACTAATTAATATTAAAATTGACTAAAATTTAAAATAACCTATATTAAAATTAATCTAATTAAGACTATACTAAAAATAAAAGCTAAACTAAAATAAAATTAAATTAAGTCTAAAATAAAAATTGTAATTTAAAAAAAAACATTAAACTAAATTAAATGTGAACTAAGTAAAAGATAAATTGAAATTAACTAAAATAAATCTTAGACAAATTTAAAATGAGAATCTAACTAAAAATACAAAAATAATAAATAATTTAAATCAAGAATAACATGAAGGAGAAAATGCATGATTAATGAGATGTTTACTAAAAATGCGAAAACAGAGACTGACTCAGAATGATATGAAATGATCAGAAAAATCTGAGGGTAAAATTTGGGGTACAACACCATGGCTTTTAGAAAAAACAACACTTTATGATGTTTGTCTATTTTGATATTTGTGTAATATTTTCATGTAATCTTGAGTTGTTTTCATTTAAAAATTATTATTTGTTTTTATCTTTTTAGTTTTGAGTTTATTTCTAATTTGATTTTCATTTCGATTTACTCTAACTTTTTGGGCCAATGATATCAAAAACATCTTGATATTGGGTGATTCTTTAAAATCGGTACCAAATCTTGATTTATATGAGGCCTACTATTTACTTATTATTATTTTGATTTATTTTGTCATTATTCATTTTTGGGTCGATGAAAACCAAATATCTAAGATTCATCGATTTATCGATTTTAAATCTTGATAAAGGTGAAACCTTTATTCTTTTTCTTGTCATTTTCGATCTTATTTCATTTCTATCATTTTTATTCATTTTTGGGTCAATGAAAATCAAATACTAAAGATTATCGATTTTTCGATTTAAAATCTTAGTAAAGATGAGATCTTTCTTAGTTTTCCGATTTTATTTCTATTTCGATTTTATTTTTCATTATCTTATGTCTTTTCACTTTTGGTCAATGAAAGTCAAAAATTGTTGATTATCGATTTCTCGATTGAATTCCGATTAAGACGAGACCAATTTTATTTTATGTCAATATTATACCTTGTTCATATTATCTCGATTATATTATTCATATTCCTATTCATTTTGTTCATATCCATATTCATATTTATCTTACCATTTCATTTGTTCACCATTAATAAAAAAACATTAACAAATATCGAAACCATAAAACAATAAATTAATGGACTGTTGGTTGCTATACTTCGCTTGGAGATTTGGTTCAAGACTTAGTTTAGGACACCTTGCACACACACGGCTTTCTCTTGGGCTACCTTACAATGAGACCCTTTATTTCATGTCATCACTTGTAATTTACATGTACCCCGCTCCCCATTCCGATGTACGCATTTAGTTTTCTTTTGATTGTGGTTTGTTTACTAAGATCACCCCTAGGGACTAGCATAGGCAACCCATTTCCAAACTAATTCTCGATTCGTCGTCGAGCCACTTTCAAACAAACCCATTTTCAAACTAATTCTCGATTCGTCGTCGAGCCATTTTCAAACAAACATCTTTTCAACCAAACTCTCGATTCGTCGTCGAGCCCATTTTCAAATCAACCTCTAACCAAATCCTTTTTCAAACCAAACTCTTTTCATAACAAACTCTTTTCAAATCAACCTCTCCCTTTTGTTTCGTGGGCGTACCACGAACTAAGACTGCTCTGATTCTTTATTCTCGTCCGAGTAAAGATACGTAGGCACAAGATTGCGATGATCTTGGCGAGCACACTACCATCTTTTTCCGTCAAACCCCGTAGTCGAACTACGATTGCTCTGATTCCTCATTCTCGTCCGAATGAGTATACGTAGGCCCGAGGTCGCGATGATCTTGCCGAGCACCCTATCCTTAAACCACCCATTTCCCCTTAGTATTCTTTTCCTTTTATCTTTACCTTTCCGCATTTTATTTTAGAGAAGAAAACAAACAAACTTAGCTAACGAGCATCGCGATTCGAATCAAGAGGTTCCCGTTGAGTACAAAGGACGTGAGGGGGTGCGTGTACCTTCCCCTCACGTAACCGACTCCCGAACCCGGAATGTGGTTGTGATGACCATGTTCTTATTCTCTCCCTTAAAGGTTTTCTCGATATTTACCTTTCCCTCTTTTGGGATAAATAAAGTTCGGTGGCGACTCTGTCAAACCGTGTTCCGCGCCTTTTGCGCGAAGGGTCGTGTCTTCGATTAGCGATTTTTTCGAGGTGCGACAGATGGCGACTATGCTGGGGAATTATTTGCTCTATGCAAGAGAGAGTCAAGCCTATCTTGATTCGAATCGCTAGTTCTTTAGCTTCGTTTATCTTTTTCTTCTCGTTTGCTTATTTACTTGCTTTCCTATTTCCTTATTTGTGTTACCTTTGTAACACTGTTGGGTTGTTCTGATATTGGGAACTTTGTGAGATGGATCTACACCCGAGTCGAGAAAAACCCTAGGATTAGGATGGTGGTTGTGTAGTGTAGGCTTGCGTGGTCTCTTCTACGTGAGTTGAAGCGAAAACCACCGCTTGGAGTAGATTCCCTTGGAGATATTATTGTTGTGGTGAATCTTTTTGCCATGGCGGTAATACTTTCGAGGTGGGTCGTTGATCCCAAGGACCATTAACCAATTTATCCATGGTGGTTGGTAGTGTTAATTCTTTGTGAGTTAATGCGAACGCCCCAATCAGATGAGATCCCTCGAACGTATTACTTCCTGACAGTAATATTTTTGACCTCGATCTAGGATTCTGAGAACCCTACTTAGAACCCGTGTGTCGATGGTTGTGTAGTGGGCGCCTCCGAGGAATCTTTCTCGTGGGGAAGAAACGAAGACCTCACCTAGACGAGATTATTTCGAGAATATTATAGTCAGACAAATCTTTGTTTTGGTTATAATGTTTTCAAAATATATCCATAACTCTAGGCACTTACCCCATTTTAGAAACCTACCTGTGGGTTTTCTTGATCCTAGCTGTGGTTCTTGACCCATTTCTCCAGCCAACCTCAGAACTGTTTGAAGTTGTTTAATTCCGCGATCCTGGATCTTACATCTTGCATTGCATCTCATGTCATTGCATTGTATTGCATCTGTTGTGCATCTTGCATTGCATTTTCAACCTCAGAATCTCACTTCAACTTCCTTCCTTCTCCAGTAAATCAAGTTGATTCCTCGACACCAGTACGCAACTCGAGCCAACACAAGAAGAACGATGGAGCAGATTCAGCAAGAGCAAGCTGCCTTTAGAGAGGAGTTGGACTCTATGAAGGGAAAGATCGATCAGATTCTTGAAGCCATCATGATGGCCAGAAGAGAAGAAGAACTGCGTGAAGCCGCTGCTGCCAACAACACTGTGCCTGTGCAAGGGTCACCCTCGAGGCTCTCAGTTCCTATTTCTAACCCTGTCAATTATGGGATACCAATGAACTTTACGCCTGCCGCTGAAGGAGCCACTACTCAACCAATTCCAACATCTGGAGTTGCTGTTGGAGCTATTCCGCAAGCTCAACCTGTTGTCACTCAGATTCCTATTCCTCATGCTGAAGAAAATCTGGTAGATCAGTATGATGAGGTACAGAACTACCATGCTGCTATCCCAATTGTCAATCCTACTGCTGCTCAGGATTCTGAAGCCATCAAAATGTGTCGCCATCTAGCTGAAAAACTCCGAGTCATGGAGGGGCGCAACTCAAAATCTCTGAACGCTCTAGAAATGTGCTTGGTGCCAGATGTTGTCATTCCTCCCAAGTTCAAGGTACATGAATTCCTGAAGTACAAAGGCCTCAGTTGTCCCCACATGCATCTAAGGATGTACTGCCGCAAGATGGCTGCTTATGCCAAAGACGAAAATCTGATGATCCATTGCTTCCAAGACAGCTTGTCTGGGGCATCTCTTGAGTGGTATATGTGTTGGTGTAAGCCCTAGAGGCCAATACTTTTGGTACTTGTATCGAATTATTTATTAATAATAAAAGGCATTTCTTTATTATGTTTGTTTTTCCAAAATGATAAAGTCCCTAGAATAGCTAGTTCGTTTAATGAAACATTAAGTATGACTTAATCATGAGATTCCATTAAACATAAGGACATTATTCTTAAAGCATCCATAGTCGAGCTTTAATGTGAAATGGGATAGCCTTAAAGCATTAAGACTATTATGTAGATAGACTGATGATCACATCTCATGGATCATGGATAAGGAGTTATCAAGTCTTGACATAGGTATGAATATTAGGAGTAATATTTATACTGGATTGACCCACTATGAGAGTACTACATAGAATGTTATGCAAAGTGTCATAAGTTACTCTCATGGTGATAGTGGTGTATACCACCCTTCGACCTGAAACTACCATGTACCCTAGATGTAGAGTCAAGTACTTTATTGCTGATCAAACATTGTCCGTAACTGGATGATCATAAAGACAGTTGATGGGTACTTCACAAAGCATGCTGAGGGACATGAGTAGCCTAGATGGAATTTGCCCATCCTGCATAACAGGATAAATGTCTAAGGGCCCAATATTGAACTGGAGAAGGATGACACGGTATATGCCTTGTGTTCAATATAGACATAGGGGCAAAAGGGTAATTGTACACACAAGTACTATCACAAAAGGTTTTATCAGATCACATGACAATTTTGTGACTTGGGTAGCAGTGATGTGTTGCTAGATACCGCTCACTGTTTATTATGTTAAATACATGATTTAATATAATTGCCAACGTCGTGAAATCCTACAGGGTCACACACATAAGGACAGTTGGAGAAGAGATAGAGTAAATAAGGAACACCGTAAGGTACGGTGCACTTGAATGAAATACGGAATATGGTAAGGTACCATGTAATATAATAATAGTTATTATTAATTTTATAATAGTTATAAAATATAATAATAATAAAATTATATTTATTATAATAATAGTTATTATAATAATATAATAATATTATTATTGAGTTGGGCTTTTTAGCTTGTAGCCCACACAAGTAGTTCTATAAATAGAACCCTTGTGCAGAAGCTCAAAAGTTGTTGTTGTTGTAGAAACCCTGGCCGTATTCTATTTTTCCTCTCCCTCACTCAAAACCTTCAATCGTAATCAGCTAGCACTATGACTGAAGGAAGCTGTTCGTGTGGACTGAGTAGAGGCGCTGTTCATCGTATAACGCTCGTGATCATCCATAGATTTGGAATCAAAGGTTTCATCGCCACAAGATGTAACCTTTCTATCATAGATCATGATCTTTCGTAAGGATCTCTAAAGGGAAAATTTTGTTTTCCGCTGCGTTTAGATCGCAAATTTCCCTTCAGTGGTATCAGAGCCACTTACGAAACCATGAGTCTGGTAATTGTTTATTTTCTGTCATTTTTGTTTTAATTGGATTAAAACACGTAAAAATTAAATCAAATCCAGATATTGAATTTTTGGCATCAGATTGTGTACGGTTTGGATGATTGATATTGACTATGCTTCGGAATCCGATAATAGTATGGTGAAGCAGCGATATGTCAATCGTCCATAAGTTACACATATATGATCGATCTAATTCATATGTGATATGATTAACTTTGATGCAAAGATGGTATATTGGATATACTATTTTATTTTGTTAGTTCAAATCACGTAATGATTATCATTCGATTGAGCGATTTGTGGTTATCTGCTTCGGAATCCGACTTTAGTATGGTGAAGCGATAGCATACGGATCAATCATACCGAATTATTGATCATGGTGTTTTGATGGTATGAAATTGTTGCATCAAGGTTTATGACGGTACAAGGGTTGCGCCGTCAAAGAGGTCTACGATCAAAAGTCACGCGTTCTGTTAGCGTGACGGTCTCCATAGTTTCAGGTGTGACGGTCACCATAGCGTTGTGACGGTCGTCATGGGCTGATGTGTGACGGTCGCCATGGAAACTGTGACGGTCGTCACAGGCAGTATGACGGCGCAAATGTTGCATCAATGCAGCCTGCGCTTTAGGTCATGCATTCGCCGAAAATTTAATTTGATTTATTTAATGAACAGGATTTAAATTAATAATAATACAAATTATTTATTATTTTTCTTGTGGTGATCAGTTATGGCCTTAGTTTATTTTTCTTTGTTTTGGATTTTATAAATACGACCTGCGTGTCGTGCCTCTCTCTTATTCTCATCATGTAACTTATTTTCTCATCTCACTCCCTCGTATGTAAAACGAGTTTCCTTTATGTAATGTATTATTATGAAGAAAGAGAAGACTACAAAACAAAGAAGGACAACCTTGGAGATCTTGCTTGGAGAAGTGAAGATCGTTATTAGGTTTAGCTTAAGTTCTCTCAGTGGCTTGGGAGAACAATTGCGCTAGGGGCCATAACTGTTTCATTTGTATGTATGTATGTTGATATATATTGTATGTATGTTGATGCATGTGTGAGGAACGATTTATATGATAAATAAGTCGGTGAGATCAAATTAATTAAAAATCCCTCAAAACTAAATATTAAGTTTTTGCTTTCCAAGTTTTAGAACTCATCAAGACTAGTATTGAATATTGTAGGTTTCGCCTAACGCGAGGTGCATGTTCCATATTAATAAGGTGCGATGGGATAATTGTAATATCCGATTTCTAAAATAATGGGTCAAACTTAACTAAACAAAATATAATAAGATTATATGCATTTAGAAGCAAGAGTTGGGAATAGTCCATATGATGGATTGGAATAAGGAGTTATTCACCCAACTGAAATATTCGAGAATTATATTGGATACAATTGGAAGGAGTTCCTATCTAAATAGCTAAGTTTTGTGTAATCAGCCTAACGTTGACTTAAAACAAAGTGAAATATGGATCTCGATCCACTAGAAAATCTTCCAAAGGGATTTTCCGAATCAAATGATGAGGGTTATTTGGTTTAAGTAAAATAGTGGGAGCATATTTAATTAAAGGCCTAATTGAATATGTTATGATACTTATATTTTTCCATTCCATTTTGTAGATTACTGTTAGTTCTTGGATTGGCTGGAATTTTGGTAAAACAATGTTGAACAATGTTGATGTCATATGTCTGATGTCTTAACATTGGTTTCTAACATTAGTTAGTGCAGGGTTGCAGTTTGGTATGCTGATGTTAAACTTGATGTCTTGACATCAGTTGACAGAACATCAGAACTTCAGTTGCTGATGTGTTTTGTTAGGGCTGTGTGTATCAGTTTGTTTTGAGATCTGGTGGAGAGATTGTAGGCGAATATCTTGGTAAAGATATATTCAGTTGCAATCAGATTTGGAGCAGATCTTGTTGCTATTTTTAAGGCTAAAAGATATGAAGATTTAATTGAAGATTTAATTGAAGATCTGTTTTGTAACAGAATCTTCTGCAGATTTGTAGCAATTAATATGCTGAGATTTAAAGCCCAAATATAGTTGGGAAATAGGTTATAAATAGAAGCATTGTAACCTAGTTTAAGTGAAGCCAGCCATCATGTAAATTATAAGAGCTGTGTTGGTTGATGAACCACCCGGTTTGTGGGATGGTCATCGTGTTTATCTCGAAGCCTGTAGGCAAGATATGTATTGATCTTAGAGGAAGCTGTTAAGCAACTCTAAGTATTGTTCTTAGTCATGAGGGTCATGTCTAGGTATTGTTATAGGAGTGTGTCTTCTATGCGTTTGGAGAGTTTTTGGAAATCAAGCTGTTGATGCAGTGACTGAGATGTTGACTGCTAGACATCATTGCAATGATTGGGAGTGAGATGGAGTCTCTTATCTAGGGAGGACTTAGATAGAAGGGTCATTGGGTAGTGATTAAATTAGGTAGATTGTCAACAGGTGTGTTGAGTCTGTAATTTGATACTGCTAATAGTGGACTTCCTTCCTGGCTTGGTATGCCCCCAGATGTAGGTTGTTAGACCTAACTGGGTGAACAAATTCTATGTGTTGTTTACAGCTTTTTCTGATTACTATTATTGCCTTGTTCATACAACAGATATTGATGTTGTGACATCGCACTTGACATCACATATCTGATACCAGAATTTCAATTGGTATCAGAGCAGGCATCCTGTCTATTTCTGGATAAGATCTAGGGAAGATACTTTCTGGTCCATGAGCAAGGAAGAGAGTTGTTTGGATGATCCCTGGGAGTGAAGGTTGGACTATCCATGATAAAGCTTTGTTGGCACGTGGTTTATGCTAATAGTTTGCAAGGTGCCTGAAGGTTGTTGAAGAGTTATTATGTGTTCCGCTGCATGGTATCTGTTGTAACCCTGATTGGTCCCTGTTTCTCTGGTGGAAAGACATTAGGGTTTGGTCTCCTCAGCAGGATATTCTAGTCCTTATTTGGAGTGAAGTGTTCATAAAGTGAATGGATCTTCTAAAGACTGTTTGACATGAATGGATTAGAAGAAGATTATATTTCAAGTCAGACGTTGAAGACCAATCTGTTCAGAACATTGATTCCTTCTTATCAATTTTCGTGATGATGAAAGAAGAGGGTGGAACCAAAGCAAAAGAGTATCAATGTCAAATCTTTCTTGCGGGAGTGAAGATCTTGATAAGTTATCTCTTAAGCTTAGTAGTGGTGACCTAATTAGGAGGATCTTTCTGGTTATGAGATAGCTCTTGTATATCTAAAGATACATGAACTGGAGGAAGTTTCATCAAGAAAGAAGCTGAGCTTAATATGTCAATGTCTCGACATTGCGCTACACAGCAGTCTATGGTAAATGCTGAGTTAAAGTTCTATTAGATTGTAGCTATTTTGAAGGATCACTGAAGCTGTGAAGTTGAACAATTTTTGAGATGCTGTTCATAATGTCATAGCATTTCAGCTGGAGCTGGTTGAAGAAAAGGTAGCAATCTTGATAGCAGAAGAGAAGGAGATATTCCTTGGTTGAGCTAAAGTGTCTGAGGACAATATTATAGGGAAAATGCATCCAAGAGTTTGTGTGCAGTAGCAGTGTATATCAGCCTGTGGTCAATGGGTGTCTGCATTAGTTGTATGGAATGAGCTCTTTCAATTTTGTGGCTTGAAGGATTGGAAGTAGCAGATTGTCTATGGTATGTTATCACTCTTAAGTTAGACGAGAGGTCTGAACCTTGTGCTTATTAGAAGAAGCTTCTGGAAGAGTGTGTTATGCAAGTTACTGCAGTTTTGTTGGTCTGATCTTGGAAGTTGATCAGAGATTGATATGTTCTCGTGTGTTCGCTGCAAGAGATATGTGTGGATTACTATGGGTGGAGTGAAAGATCAAGACACTGACCTAACCTGGAAGGCTTTTGTGGTTGTCATGATGGTTTGTTTTGAAGAAGAATCAGCAGATTCCTGTTGTGTGAGAAGGTTACCTTGACAGGAGTTGAGTATTTGATATAGTTGTGCCTTCAACTAATGATAATATACATTGACGAGAGACTATGTATATGTCTGATGTAAGAGTGCAGGACTGTAGTAGTGTATTTAGAAGTGGCCTTTGTTAGTATTGCTATGGGGTAGTCTTGGACTACTTATTTTCTGAAGATTCAGATGTGGTAGGTTTGAAGTCTTTGGAGTTTCTAAGCAGGATGGAGGTTGTTTACTCAAACTTGATTGTTGAATCAAGTCTATGAGAGCATGGGAATCTATTTATGCAAAGGGAGGAGGTTCTTCTGAGTGGCAGAAAGTAGAGCTGAATTCAACAGTTGGATGACATAATGTTCTGACATCTAGCTTAACATCAGGAGTCTCAGCTGGTGGTGTGGCACATCAGCTAATGATAGGGTGATCTACAAGAATGAACAATAGGATGCTTCAAAAAGATCGTTCTATGGCAGTTTGCGGGAGCTGCAAGAAGGAAAAGATGTTACATGACCATGGCTTATGGAGTCTAAGTGTGTTTGCTTTTGAGCAAGTGGAACATGTGACTTGAAGATCAAGTTTCCTTGGTGGATCAAGATATCATTGTGAGAGTTCTGACAAATGTGAAAAGGTTAAAATGTGGCATTTGATTGTTTTCATATGTGGATTCGAAGAATCAAGATAATCAGAGTGTGGCAGCTGGTTATTATTGAGGATAGTCTTGGAACAAGTTACTCTTGGGCAGAAGGGTGATGAGTTGAAGACTCAAGGAGATTATTCTTCTTGAAGGTGGATGAGAGGTTAATTCTCTAGTTCTTTGGATTACTATGCAATAGTAAGTCCAGTTGGTGGAGCATATCAAGAATCATGGTGATGATATCTTGGTGTGTGGCTAATGTTCTAACTTGTGTTGGGACATTATCTGGTTGGATATCCTTGGTGAAGGATGATTATGCTCTGGTTCAGAAGCGTAGTGCCTACATTATGTCTAAGGAACGTCTACATAGTCATACGGGAGAATGATGAAGTAGAAGGTCTTCCTGGGATGGAGAATGTAGAAAAGACTGAAGTAGATCAGGTATTGATTGATTGGAAGTCTGAAGATGAAGAGTATGATAGGGAATGACTGCCTTTGGAGAGTTGGGGGATCTATGTGACTTTGATCCTTATCTAACAGTTTGTTTGAAGGAGGATGTTGATTCTTATGTTCCTCACGAATAGCCTAACTGTAACTTTATGTGGAGATGGATGCTCAAGCATTATTTTCAGAAGAGGTGTTTCTGACTATGTGGATTAGAATGTTGAGATTCTGAGCTTGTTTTTGGTAGTATGTTCTGGAAAAGCATGACTACTAATTTGGAAGACTTCACGAGTATCAACAACCACTAGTGAATGTAATGGCAGAGGAATTGTGTCATATGATCAGAAAGTTTTTTTTAAGAGCTGTTCTTTCTTCTGCTGCAAGTATCTCTTGAAGAGATTGGATCTCAGTAAAGCTTTTAAGTAAGCTGAGAATTCGTGGGGTCTGTATGAGCATGAAGATGTTCATGTGCTTGAACTGAGGATTGGTGTTTTTGTTTCCGTTGTGTGCCTCAGGGGGAGTAAAGTGGTGTTTTTGGTTGATGTTTATGATGTCAGATCAGATGTCATGACTTTATGTCATGTGTGTACTACTGCTTAGGAAGAGTAGTTACATTTTTGTTGCTGAACTTGTGCAACTATTTAGGGGGAGCATGATAGTCTGTCATGCGTGATTGTTGCTGCTGAAAAGATGTGGAACTCCTTACTGTGTCTGGGAGAATTTAATTTTCTCTGCAGTTTTTTTTTGGAAGAACTCTGTAGGGGTCTTGGTTGATGGGAGATGTCACACTTGTCTTGGTGTGTGTTAGTAAGTCAAAGTAAGAGGAATTTACTTAGAGTGCAGTGGAAGGCAGTGTGTTTATGCTTCAGAACTTGTGTGTGGTTTTGTGGTGTTTCTTGTTGAAGGAGCAACTTCTGTCAGTTAAATGTACTAGTGTTGTTTGAGGATCAAGCATTAAGTGAATGCGTTTAGCTGGTGTGTTGAACAGAGGGTGCGCTCTTGAAGACATGAAGATGAGTCTTATGTTTTCCATTCATTTAAGGTGTTCTTCTTGCAAAGGAGCACTGGTTATCTTAGATAGGGGGAGTTGATCTTTTGTTGAAGAAGTTGTTTATCCAGATTGTAATGTCAGACAAGATGTCGTGACATTGTGTTACTGGTGAAGTTCATGGTGTACTTGACGGTTTAGACCTGGGTTTATAGATTTGTGTGTCAATGGATTGAATCAGAAGTATACATTTACCTCTGATGTTTGTTCAACTATTGAATCAGAGGTTGTTAAATTGTGGCTAAAAAGGGGGAGAGTTAGCCTAGGTGTGTAGGTGTGTGACCTTGTCTGATGTGGTTCAGATGTTGAGGGGGAGTTTTGTGCAGCTGGTTGGTAATGTTGCTGCTGGCTGTGTTTGTGTTTGAGCAACTTTTGGTAGTGGTGCTGTTGGAATGTTAGGAAGTGAAGTTTATCCACTGCAGATATCTCTGATGTAGGCAGAGATTGTTTTAGCCAAAATTAGCCAAAGGGGGAGATTGTTAGTTCTTGGATTGGCTGAAATTTTGGTAAAACAATATTGAACAATGTTGATGTCACATGTCTGATGTCTTAACATTGGTTCCTAACATTAGTTGGTGCAGGGTTGCAGTTTGGTATGCTGATGTTAAACTTGATGTCTTGACATCAGTTGACAGAACATCAGAACTTCAGTTGCTGATGTGTTTTGTTAGGGCTGCGTGTATCAGTTTGTTTTGAGAGATCTGGTGGAGAGATTGTAGGCGAATATCTTAGTAAAGATATATTCAGTTGCAATCAGATTTGGAGCAGATCTTGTTGCTATTTTTAAGGCTAAAAGATATGAAGATTTAATTGAAGATTTAATTGAAGATCTATTTTGTAACAGAATCTTCTACAAATTTGTAGCAATTAATATGCTGAGATTTAAAGCCCAAATCCAGTTGGGAAATATGTTATAAATAGAAGCATTGTAACCTAGTTTAAGTGAAGCCAGCCATCATGTAAATTATAAGGGCTGTGTTGGTTAATGAACCACCCAGTTTGTGGGATGGTCATCGTGTTTATCTCGAAGCCTGTAGGCAAGAGATGTATTGATCTTAGAGGAAGCTGTTAAGCAACTCTAAGTATTGTTCTTAGTCATAAGGGTCATGTCTAGGTATTGTTATAGGAGTGTGTCTTCTATGTGTTTGGAGAGTTTTTGGAAATCAAGCTGTTGATGCAGTGACTGAGATGTTGACTGCTAGACATCATTGCGATGATTGGGAGTGAGATGGAGTCTCTTATCTAGGGAAGACTTAGATAGAAGGGTCATTGGGTAGTGATTAAATTAGGTAGATTGTCAACAGGTGTGTTGAGTCTGTAATTTGATACTGCTAATAGTGGACTTCCTTCCTGGCTTGGTATGCCCCCAGATGTAGGTTGTTAGACCGAACTGGGTGAACAAATTCTGTGTGTTGTTTACAACTTTTTCTGATTACTATTATTGCCTTGTTCATACAACAGATATTGATGTTGTGACATCGCACTTGACATCACATATCTGATACCAGAATTTCAATTACCATGACAACAAACACATCGAATAACATTTTACGAACAATCCTGGATAAGGAAAAATTGTCTGGGACAAATTTTCTGGATTGACACCGAAATCTGAGGATTATCCTCAAACATGACAGAAAGTTGTATGTCTTAGAGACACCTGTTCCTGATGAGGAACCTCCTAGTTCTGCTCCTAAGGCTGAAATAGATGCTTATAAGAAGCATGTCGATGATGCCAATGAAACTGCTTGCCTCATGCTGGCTACCATGAATTCTGAATTGCAAAAGCAACATGAAAACATTGCAGCGTTCGATATGATCGAACATCTGAAAATGCTCTATCAATAGCAGGCAAGGCATGAAAGGTTTGAAGTTTCAAAAGCCCTTTTTCAAGCCAAGCTTTCTGAGGGAACCCCAGTAGGTCCCTATGTACTCAAGATGATTGGGTATGTGGAGAATCTTGAAAGATTGGGATTTTCCCTAAAAAAGGATCTTGCGACTAATTTGATCCTGCAATCATTGTCGGAAAGCTTCGGTCAATTTGTCCTTAATTTCAACATGATGACATGGACAAAACTCTTCCTGAATTGCTAAGCATGTTAAGAACTGCTGAGCAAAACCTGAAGACAAAAGGGAAATCCATTCTGATGGTCAGTAATAGAAAGAAACAGAACAAAAGGCCCACCAAGCAGGTTAGTAAATGGAAAGGCAAGGAAGTTGCCAAACCCAAACATACTACCCTTGCTTTGAAGCCTAGTGGAGGTATAGCAAAGGAGGGCACTTGCTTCTATCGCGGTAAGACCGGACATTGGAAGAGAAACTGCCCAAAGTACCTGGAAGATAAGAAGAATGGAGTGGTGACTTCGACTTCAGGTATGTTTGTTATAGAAATAAATTTATCTACTTTTGCATCATGGGTATTAGATACTGGACGTGGTTCTCACATTTGTACCAATGTACAAGGACTAAAAAGGAGTAGAGATTTGGCAAAAGGTGAAGTCGACCTACGAGTTGGAAATGGAGCAAAGGTTGCTGCTTTAGCCGTAGGAACTTATGTTTTGACTTTACCTAGTGGTTTAATAATTCAGTTAGAGAACTGTTATTATGTACCTGCAATTAGCAGAAATATTATTTCCGTTTCTTGTTTGGACAAGTTTGGTTTTTCATTTATAATAAAGAACAATTGTTGCTCTATTTATTTGAATGATATATTATATGCTATTGCACAAATGAACAATGGATTATATGTCCTTGATCTTGAAATGCCAATTTATAACATTAATACTAAAAGGATGAAACCTAACGAGTTAAATCCAAGTTACCTTTGGCATTGTCGCTTAGGCCATATAAATGAGAAACGCATCTCCAAACTCCATAAAGATGGACTATTGGACTCTTTTGATTACGAATCATATGATACATGCAAATCTTGTTTAATTGAAAAGATGACAAAGTCCCCATTCACAGGAAAAGGTGAAAGGGCTAATGATCTTTTGGCCCTCATACACACTGACGTATGTGGACCACTGGACATACCAGCCAGAGGAGGTTTTCAATACTTCATCACATTTACCGATGATTTCAGTAGATATGGTTATGTCTATTTAATGAAACACAAGTCTGAATCCTTTGAAAAGTTCAAGGAATTTAAGAATGAAGTACAAAACCAACTAGGTAAGAATATTAAAACTCTTCGATCAGATCGAGGCGGTGAATATTTAAGCCTAGAGTTTGATGACCATCTAAAAGAGTGTGGGATTCTATCCCAACTCACTCCTCCTGGAACACCACAATGGAATGGTGTATCTGAGAGAAGAAATCGAACCTTGTTAGACATGGTCCGATCTATGATGAGTCATGCCGATCTTCCAAACTCCTTTTGGGGACATGCACTACTGACAGCAGCTTACACACTTAACCGTGTTCCATCCAAAAAGGTTGAAAAGACACCATATGAAATGTGGAGTGGCAAGAAACCACATATGTCTTACATGAAGATTTGGGGTTGTGAAGTTTATGTAAAACGACAAATTTCAACTAAGCTTGAGCCCAAATCTGACAAATGCTTATTTGTAGGGTATCCTAAAGAAACAAGAGGGTATTACTTCTACAATCCTTCTGAGGGCAAAGTGTGTGTCGCTCGAACTGGAGTTTTCTTGGAAAGGGACTTTATTTCTAAAGGAATCAGTGGGAGGAAAGTAGAGCTTGAAGAAATTCAAGAATCACAAAGCATTGATACACCTAAGGAGGAATTAGAGCAGGAACCACAAGTAGTTGTGGAAGAGCAACCTGCTCAAGTAGAACAAGACCAGTGTAGGTCGAGCAGGATACGTCACCAACCAGAAAGATATGGATATCTCATAAATGATCAAGGTGAAGTGTTACTCATGGATCAAGATGAGCCTGTAACCTATCAAGAGGCCATAACTGGTCCTGAGTATGAGAAGTGGCTAGAAGCCATGAAATCTGAAATGGATTCCATGTACACAAACCAGGTTTGGACCTTGGTAGAGCCTCCTGTAGTAATTAATCCTATAGGATGCAAGTGGGTCTTCAAAAAGAAGACTGACATGGATGGTAAGGTACATACCTATAAGGCAAAACTGGTTGCTAAAGGTTATAAACAAATTCATGGTGTAGACTATGATGAAACCTTTTCACCAGTTGCAATGCTTAAATCTGTTCGGATTTTACTTGATATCGCTGCATATCATGATTATGAAATATGGCAGATGGATGTCAAGACTGCTTTCCTTAATGGGAATCTTCTTGAGGATGTGTACATGACACAACCTGAAGGATTTGACATACCCGAAGAAGCCCAAAAGATATGCAAGTTACAACGATCAATCTACGGATTAAAGCAAGCTTCCAGAAGCTGAAATCTTCGTTTTGATGAAACTGTAAAACAATATGGATTCATAAAGAATGAAGATGAGCCTTGTGTCTACAAGAAGGTTAGTGGGAGCATAATCGTTTTCTTGGTATTATATGTAGATGACATATTACTCATTGGAAACGATATCCCTACCTTGCAACAAGTAAAAGCTTGGTTAGGGAAATGTTTTTCTATGAAGGACCTTGGTGAAGCAGCCTATATATTAGGAATCAGGATCTATAGAGATAGATCACAAAAACTACTTGGTCTAAGTCAGAGTACATACATAGACAAAGTGTTAAGATGCTTTAATATGCATGATTCCAAGAAAGGATTCATACCTATGCAACATGGCCTATGTCTATCAAATACACAATCCCCTTCAACAAAGGAAGAAAGGGATCGCATGAATAAGATTCCATATGCATCTGCAATAGGATCTATCATGTATGCCATGTTATGTACTCGACCAGATGTCTCGTATGCTTTAAGTGCAACGAGTAGGTACCAATCTGATCCCGGTGATGCTCATTGGGTAGCTGTCAAGAATATCCTTAAGTACTTGAGAAGGACTAAGGATTCATTCTTGATATATGGAGGTCAGGAAGAGCTTGCGGTAATTGGATACACCGATGCTAGCTTCCAGATAGATAAGGATGACTTTAAATCACAATCTGGTTATGTGTTCTGCCTAAATGGTGGTGTTGTGAGCTGGAAAAGTTCGAAGCAAGAAACAATTACTGATTCTACAACCGAGGTCGAGTACATTGCTGCCTCAAATGCAGCAAAGGAAGCTGTTTGGATTAAAAATTTCATTAGTGAACTTAGCATAGTCCCTAGCATCGTTGATCCCATTGATCTCTTTTGTGATAATAATGGTGCCATCGCACAAGCTAAGGAGCCTAGATCTCACCAATGATCCAAACACATACTTAGGCGTTATCGTCTCATTCGAGAGATAATAGATCGTGGAGATGTGAAGATATGCAGAGTACCTACACTTGACAATATTGCTGACCACTAACAAAACCTCTTACGCAGCTGAAGCATGATGGTCATACTAGATCTATGGGTATTAGGGGTATGCCTGATTGGCTCTAGTGCTAGTGGGAGATTGTTGGTGTAAGCCCTAGAGGCCAATACTTTTGGTACTTGTATCGAATTATTTATTAATAATAAAAGGCATTTCTTTATTATGTTTGTTTTTCCAAAATGATAAAGTCCCTAGAATAGCTAGTTCGTTTAATGAAACATTAAGTATGACTTAATCATGAGATTCCATTAAACATAAGGACACTATTCTTAAAGCATCCATAGTCGAGCTTTAATGTGAAATGGGATAGCCTTAAAGCATTAAGACTATTATGTAGATAGACTGATGATCACATCTCAGGGATCATGGATAAGGAGTTATCAAGTCTTGACATAGGTATGAATATTAGGAGTAATATTTATACTGGATTGACCCACTATGAGAGTACTACATAGAATGTTATGCAAAGTGTCATAAGTTACTCTCATGGTGATAGTGGTGTATACCACCCTTCGACCTGAAACTACCATGTACCCTAGATGTAGAGTCAAGTACTTTATTGCTGATCAAACATTGTCCGTAACTGGATGATCATAAAGACAGTTGATGGGTACTTCACAAAGCATGCTGAGGGACATGAGTAGCCTAGATAGAATTTGCCCATCCTGCATAACAGGATAAATGTCTAAGGGCCCAATATTGAACTGGACAAGGATGACACGGTATATGCCTTGTGTTCAATATAGACATAGGGGC
The DNA here is from genome assembly GCA_022829125.1 of Lathyrus tuberosus. NCBI lineage: Eukaryota > Viridiplantae > Streptophyta > Magnoliopsida > Fabales > Fabaceae > Lathyrus > Lathyrus tuberosus. The sequence goes on along the minus strand of JALAZF010000020.1, from coordinate 5,052,046 downwards.
AAAAGGGTAATTGTACACACAAGTACTATCACAAAAGGTTTTGTCAGATCACATGACAATTTTGTGACTTGGGTAGCAGTGATGTGTTGCTAGATACCGCTCACTGTTTATTATGTTAAATACATGATTTAATATAATTGCCAACGTCGCGAAATCCTACAGGGTCACACACATAAGGACAGTTGGAGAAGAGATAGAGTAAATAAGGAACACCGTAAGGTACGGTGCACTTGAATGGAATACGAAATATGGTAAGGTACCATGTAATATAATAATAGTTATTATTAATTTTATAATAGTCATAAAATATAATAATAATAAAATTATATTTATTATAATAATAGTTATTATAATAATATAATAATATTATTATTGAGCTGGGCTTTTTAGCTTGTAGCCCACACAAGTAGTTCTATAAATAGAACCCTTGCGCAGAAGCTCAAAAGTTGTTGTTGTTGTAGAAACCCTGGCCGTATTCTATTTTTCCTCTCCCTCACTCAAAACCTTCAATCGTAATCAGCTAGCACTATGACTGAAGGAAGCTGTTCGTGTGGACTGAGTAGAGGCGCTGTTCATCGTATAACGCTCGTGATCATCCATAGATTTGGAATCAAAGGTTTCATCGCCACAAGAGGTAACCTTTCTATCACAGATCATGATCTTTCGTAAGGATCTCTAAAGGGAAAATTTTGTTTTCCGTTGCGTTTAGATCGCAAATTTCCCTTCAATATAGAGCTGGAGCGTAGCAATGTGCGCACTTGGGATGATCTAGCTGATGCATTTGTCAAGCAATACAAGTACAACACTGACCTTGCTCCGAACCGCATTCAACTTCAGAGTATGGCTCAAAAGGACAACGAATCCTTTAAGGAGTACGCGCAACGCTGGAGAGAGCTAGCTGCAAGGGTGCGTCCACCTCTTGTTGATCATGAACTGATTGACATCTTTATGGGTACTTTACAAGGCCAATACTATGAGAAGTTGATTGGTAATGTTTCTGCCGGATTCTCTGATTTGGTAATTGTTGGTGAGAGAATTGAAGAAGGTCTGAAGAGCGGAAAGATCCAAGGAGGTTCTAGCAGCCAGTCTCAAGCCAAGAAACCTTTCAACAATGGATACAAAAAGAAAGAGGGCGAAACAAATGTTGTCTCTGCTCAAAAAGGTCAAACTCAATAAGCTCCCCCTCCAATGCCTTATCAAATGCCATATCTCCAGTATCCGTATGTTGCTGCTGCGCAATATGCTCCAATGCCTTATCATCCAATTGTTCAAGCTGTCCAAGCTTCAATGCCTCAACAACAGGCTCCTCAGCAACAATTCTACAATCAGCAAGGGTATCAGTATCCTCTTCTACATCAACAACAGAGAGTTGCTCAACAACGTTAGCCTAATCAACAGAGGACAAGGAGGTCTGAAAGAGACTTTGATCGTCTGCCAACATCATATGCTCAGATCTTTGCTCAATTGATGGAGAAGAAGGCAATCGCTCTAAGGGACCTAGCTCCTCCAACTGTCATTCCCCCAGATTATGATGCTAATGCTCATTGCGAGTTTCATAAGGGTGCTCCAGGGCATACGATCGAGGACTGCAGAGCTTTCAAACACAAAGTTCAAGACCTGATTGATTTGAAGTTTCTCACATTCAATGGGAGTGCTCCTAATGTCATCAATAACCCTCTGCCGCCATCAAACTAGTGCCAGCATCAAGTCAAGTCAGTCAAGTCAAGTCAAGTCTATTCCCCAAAGAAAGCAGTCATGTTGCCATCCCATCATTTGCATTCTTGTATTTTCGTCTTTATTTGTTTAAGTATTGTATGCTTTGAACATTGCCGTTTGTATTTGGTTTTCTTAATGTATTGATTATGCATGTTTTGAATCAGTTATGTCGTATTCACTCATTCTTTCCATTTACTGCAAAACACCGACACATTTATATCCACTTCACTCTATATATCAAACTGTTGTTAGTAATGATTTGAGGGAGGATGATGATAACGAAATACCCATAATTGCAAAATGTATGCTTTCGGATAAAATCTCGTCGATGATGTACAGGCATTATTTCAATCCCCCTAAACACTGGAAAGACAAGGAGTTAATCCCTAGTAAACCACTTCGAGCCAAGAAGTAGCAGTTTCCTTCGGATATTTAAACCCTTACGCTCAACCTGGGGCAGGGTAGTGTTCAGTTAACCCAATAACGCACTCGAATCTCAAATCAAAATCCAAAGACATGACGGTTGTTCATCAATAACCATGACTTGGCAGTCACAATCATCCAACAAAACCAAAAAAATAAGAATCAAAAGCCTGCTAAGTCGAACACCTCAAAGGAGACTTAGGCAAAAATCAAGGCAACCCTGATGGACTCGACAAGCGAAATCAGTTCATACAAAAGATAGGGATCAAAACAAAATCAAAAGAGGCCCTCAAATCCTCAACGAAAACAAAATAAGATTTAGTGGCCACCAAATCAAAGCCAAATGGTCACTGACATCCATCAAAAACAAAATAAAGGTGACTGCCATTTCGAGCCAAACCTTGAATCATCACTCTTACACCGTCAACCTTTTGGAAGACAAACTCATGTAAATTAACTGAACGTAGGACTGAAGTTCATCATGAAGAAAGGGTGGGTACAAATTATACTTTGAGCTTAGTATCCTTTGTTTCATAAACCGTAAACCAGACCATGTTACAACCCTCAAAAGACCTAATTGAGGCGAGGTTTATTCTGAAAGCATACTATTGCAAGGTTGCGTAAACTGACTCCCCATATTTGCTAATCTTTAGCATTGGTGTCATTCTCCTTGCTATATCTTTCACACCAACAAAATCTGCACAACGACTGGACTAACGGTCCATTCGTATCACTATCATGACACTCCAATAAACAACTCTTTTTCAAAACTTGCATGAGCATTATATTAAGATTACCATTTGTGAATGTGCAATTTTTACTGCAAATCAGTGCTCGACATCAAAGCAACTCCAACAAGGGGCAATCGAAGAGGAATCTGAACTTTCAGTGGTGCCAACCCGAAGCAAGACTACCTCAAACGCTCAGTCAGGGGCAAATCCTTCAATAGCTCAATCAGGGGCAAGTCATCTCAGAGTACATCAGAGCTCAACTTCCAAAGATCATACCACTTCCGAACTGGTTAATCAGGGGCAGACCATTACCATGTTCAAACTGGGGCAAGCCTTGTTGGACAAGCATACCTTGCCAGACATTATCAATCATCAAATTCAGAGCAAGAGCACAGTCTTCATGAGTCGATCACGTCACTAGGCTCATTTTCAAGTCATCCTGACCCTCAAGCACAGAGTCATGGTCTTCTCAGAAATGACTTATCATTAAGTGATCAAACTTGGAACTTCAAGAGCATCTTCGTCCGCTTCAATCATGGCGTCTTCAACAAACTAAGTGTCAAGGAAATCAAATCCCTCTCACCGCCCAAAAGTCCACCACCCTGGCACCTTCACAAACATATCCAATCACCCGTCTGCAATCATTCGACATCATACGCATCATATGTATCGTATTCGTCATCATAAACATCATGTGCATCATATGCATCCCAAAAAAAGCCAAATCATACTTCCCCAACACTTGCATCTCCGCGCGTCAGCATTTGCATTGCACATCATTACAAAATCAAGCATTCGTACATGTGCATGTCAAGATCCAGGATCAATCTCAAGATTGCAAGACGATCTCCAGCCCAGCCAGGGGCATCTTCTTCAAGTTCGTGGGCGTTCCTCACGAAGTTATTTCAACCTTTTGTTAATCAAAACAAGACTGCAGGCAATCTTCATCCCAGGCAGGGGCATCTTCTTCAAGTCCATGGGCGTTCCTCATGAAGTACTTCAACCTTTTGTTGATGAATCTGTGATCTCCAAGCAAGTCAGTGGGCGTTCCTCATTGAATTGGTCTCCTCAACCTTTTGTTGATGGAAAGGTTAGCCTCATACCAGTCATGCTTATCCTACAAACAAATTCAACTTTCCTCTTGGGCGTTCCCTAGTGAGTTTGTCCTTTCAACCTTTTGTTGATAAGGATAGTGTTCCTCAGTGACTTATTTGCTTCAACCTTTTGTTGATGTCTCTAAAGTTTCACTCATCATATCCCCAGCAAACTTGACCTTTTGTTAATTGCCTCACTATCATCCTTTTGGTGATAGCCAAACCTTGTCAACTCAACTCAACCTGCATCCTTTTGGTGTTGGTACCTCTCAAAATCAGAAACTCTCTATCATCCTTTTGGTGGTAGCAAAACCCAGTCAACTCAACTCAACCTGCATCCTTTTGGTGTTAGTAACCCTCAAATCAGAAACTTCTTATCATCCTTTTGGTGGTAGCCGTTCATGTCATATCAACCAAATATTCATCCTTTTGGTGTTGGTCCTCGCAAGTGGGAAGTTCCTATTATCCTTTTGGTGGTAGTAGCTTGTATTGATCCATCATCCTTTTGGTGTCGCCGATCAGTAAACCCTTGGTCCGTGTGTCATCCTTTTGGTGAGTGACAACCTTTGTTATCGTTTTACTTGCTATTATCCTTTTGGTAGTAGTAAGTTGTGTCCACTATCTTCCTTTTGGTGATAGGTCTGTCATCCTTTTGGTGTCAGATAGCTGTGTGCGTGTGCCCTATTATCCTTTTGGTAATAGCAGGTTTTAACCTCATTTTCATCCTTTTGGTGGAAGGGTTTGTGTGCGTGTGTGCCCTATTATCCTTTTGGTAATAGTAGGCTTTGACCTCATTTTCATCCTTTTGGTGGAAGGGTCTGTGTGCGTGTGTGCCCTATTATCCTTTTGGTAATAGCAGGCTTTGACCTCATTTTCATCCTTTTGGTGGAAGGGTATGTGTGCGTGTGTGCCCTATTATCTTTTTGGTAATAGCAAGCTTTGACCTCATTTTCATCCTTTTGGTGGAAGGGTCTGTGTGCGTGTGTGCCCTATTATCCTTTTGGTAATAGCAGGCTTTAACCTCATTTTCATCCTTTTGGTGGAAGGGTCTGTGTACGTGTGTGCCCTATTATCCTTTTGGTAATAGCAGGTTTTGATCTCATTTTCATCCTTTTGGTGGAAGGGTCTGTGTGCGTGTGTGCCCTATTATCCTTTTGGTAATAGCAAGCTTTGACCTCATTTTCATCCTTTTGGTGGAAGGGTCTGTGTGCGTGTGTGCCCTATTATCCTTTTGGTAATAGCAGGCTTTGACCTCATTTTCATCCTTTTGGTGGAAGAGTCTGTGTGTGTGTCTGCCTTATTATCCTTTTGGTAATAGCAGGCTGTGACCTCATTTCCATCCTTTTGGTGGAAGGGTCTGTGTGAGTGTGCACCCTATTATCCTTTTGGTAGTAGCAGGCTTTGACCTCATTTTCATCCTTTTGGTGGAAGGGTCTGTGTGTATGTGTGTGCGCCCTATTATCCTTTTGGTAGTAGCAGGCTTTGACCTTATTTTCATCCTTTTGGGTGGAAGGGTCTGTGTGTGTGTGTGTACCCTATTATCTTTTTGGTAATAGCAGGCGTTGACCTCATTTTCATCTTTTGATGGAAGGGTCTGTGTGCGTGTGGGCCCTATTATCCTGTTGGTAATAGGTCTGTCATCTTTTTGGTGTCAGATTTCTTGTATTTCAACTTCCCAATCCTTTTTCTTTCTTTCAGACAAATTTGTGGTCTTCTTCATATCTAATTGTCTTATACCTCGAAAGACCGAATGCCGTAGCAGTTCATCTAACTCAGTTTAAGCCAATTAGATAGGGGCATCTGTCATACCCCAAATTTGTCCTACCTGTTAATATTTTCTATCTGTACATCCGTCCACTAACCATTATTCAGAAAATCCAAAAAAAAAAATGTTGTTTCCTTGTTGCCTATGTCCAAGTTTTCATCATCCATCTTTATCCATTTCCAATTTTTAACCATATCCATAATCCATTATTCTTTCTTTTAATCCATAAATCTATAATCCATTTATGTCCGTAATTATTTTTAAATTATCTTTCCTATTTTCTAACCAATTTCCATATTTCAAATTCAATTCCAAAATCCATTTATACCATATTCTCAATTCTCCTTTTTATTCACCATATCCATTTTTCAATGTTTGTCCATTTTATATCCAAATCCTTTTTTTCATAACCCTTATCCAATATCCATTTCACAAATCTACATTCTATGTTCTCAAAACCCATTTAATTTTCATCCAAAATAATAACGTCCATGGCCAAAGTGTTTCAACAAGTTCTACATTAAAGTCCAAGTTACATTGAAAGGCCCATCAAGAAAAAAAAAACTAGAGCCAAAATTCTTTCTTTCCTCCAATTCACAACCATGCTACGTGCCACACACATAAATCGCACCTTGACCAAAGCTTTTGCCAAATGACATTGACCAAGCAGCAACATTGTGACATTTCAAAGAAAACAAAACAATCACCAAATTGTGCCCTGTACTGCTCTCATCATCCCATGACAATCTTGTAGACTGAGCCTTTTTGCACTGCGTACTCAACACAAAACCTGCAACCTGAAATTGAAAATAACCTATCACAAAACAAGGACAATTTAAAAAAAAAAAAAAGAGGATTAGAACAACAAACCTGGGGGGGATTTTCGATTCAAAAAACTTGAGGAATAACTCACAAACCAGGGGACTCTTTCTCCCTCGCCAATCTCTTCAACACAACAACCTTCGCCACCTTGCTTCAGAACCTCTTCCCTTCAAACCATTACGTATCCATTTTCCACACTTAATAACACCAATCACCATCCTCTCAAACACGTCTCACCACCATCACCCACAATAACAAAACCTCACTCGGCACACAAAAACCTGAACTCACCTCTTCGACACAGACCCCTCATCAACCTTTCTTCAACCTCAAAACCATCAAAACCAAATCCCTCTGTTGTGAGTTTCATTTTCCATCCATCTATATCATCATCTTCGACCATCTTCCACAACCATATCCCTTCAAACCTTCGTTTCCAATAAACAGAACAAACATTACCAAACCTCAAATACATTTCTTCTTCCTTACCTCTTCATTCACAACAACAAACCCCATTTTTCAACAACACCCTCTTCCAAACAACTATACTTAGTCAAAACCAGAACAAGAGAATGAGTAGAAGAAGAGAGTCGAAAACGAAGCAAGATCCAAATGAACAAACCTGAACCCAAATATGAGTGTTTGTGAATGAAATGAGACGAGAATGAACGGGAAGTTTGAGAGAGCGAGAGGAAAGATCTGCTGCGCGAGAAACCAATCGTGAGAGATGAAGAAAGACGAAATTTGAGAGAGTGTTGCGCAAGAGATTCTCGCGAGTCAGGGGGAGATATGGTTAGAACGAAATTGGTTTTTTGCTTCTGCTTTTTCTAAACGTGTTTTTTTAGGTTATGATGTTGTGACCTTGCTTTTAGCTCATTTTGTTTTTTTTAACTGATCATGAATCCTTGGCTGTCCGTTTGGTAAATCGTGGGTTGTTTGGCCCATTTAGTTTCCTTTTTTGGTTTTTTTTGTTAGATAGATAGATGGGATTTTCGGCCCGTGTGGGTTCTTGGCCTTCTACTTCGGATAGAGACCTGGCTCTCTTGTTTTTTTCTTTCCAATTTTATTTTGGTTTTGTACTTTATTTTTTTAACATCTCCATGGCTTTTAGAAAAAACAACACTTTATGATGTTTGTTTATTTTGATATTTGTGTAATATTTTCATGTCATCTTGAGTTGTTTTCATTTAAAAATTATTATTTGTTTTTATCTTTTTAGTTTTGAGTTTATTTCTAATTTGATTTTCATTTCGATTTACTCTAACTTTTTGGGCCAATGATATCAAAAACATCTTGATATTGGGTGATTCTTTAAAATCGGTACCAAATCTTGATTTATATGAGGCCTACTATTTACTTATTATTATTTCGATTTATTTTGTCATTATTCATTTTTGGGTCGATGAAAACCAAATATCTAAGATTCATCGATTTATCGATTTAAATCTTGATAAAGGTGAGACCTTTATTCTTTTTCTTGTCATTTTCGATCTTATTTCATTTCTATCATTTTTATTCATTTTTGGATCAATGAAAATCAAATACTAAAGATTATCGATTTTTCGATTTAAAATCTTAGTAAAGACGAGACCTTTCTTAGTTTTCCGATTTTATTTCTATTTCGATTTTATTTTTCATTATCTTATGTCTTTTCACTTTTGGTCAATGAAAGTCAAAAATCGTTGATTATCGATTTCTCGATTGAATTCCGATTAAGACGAGACCAATTTTATTTTATGTCAATATTATACCTTGTTCATATTATCTCGATTATATTATTCATATTCCTATTCATTTTGTTCATATCCATATTCATATTTATCTTACCATTTCATTTGTTCACCATTAATCAAAAAACATTAACAAATATCAAAACCATAAAACAATAAATTAATGGACTGTTGGTTGCTATACTTCGCTTGGAGACTTGGTTCAAGACTTAGTTTAGGACACCTTGCACACACACAACTTTCTCTTGGGCTACCTTACAATGAGACCCTTTATTTCATGTCATCACTTGTAATTTACATGTACCCCGCTCCCCATTCCGATGTACGCATTTAGTTTTCTTTTGATTATGGTTTGTTTACTAGGAGCACCCCTAGGGACTAGCATAGGCAACCCATTTTCAAACTAATTCTCGATTCGTCGTCGAGCCACTTTCAAACAAACCCATTTTCAAACTAATTCTTGATTCGTCGTCGAGCCATTTTCAAACAAACATCTTTTCAACCAAACTCTCGATTCGTCGTCGAGCCCATTTTCAAATCAACCTCTAACCAAATCCTTTTTCAAACCAAACTCTTTTCATAACAAACTCTTTTCAAATCAACCTCTCCCTTTTGTTTCGTGGGCGTACCACGAACTACGACTGCTCTGATTCTTTATTCTCGTCCGAGTAAAGATACGTAGGCACAAGATTGCGATGATCTTGGCGAGCACACTACCATCTTTTTCCGTCAAACCCCGTAGTCGAACTACGATTGCTCTGATTCCTCATTCTCGTCCGAATGAGTATACGTAGGCCCGAGGTCGCGATGATCTTGCCGAGCACCCTATCCTTAAACCACCCGTTTCCCCTTAGTATTCTTTTCCTTTTATCTTTACCTTTCCGCATTTTATTTTAGAGAAGATAACAAATAAACTTAGCTAACGAGCATCGCGATTCGAATCAAGAGGTTCCCGTTGAGTACAACGGACATGAGGGGGTGCGCGTACCTTCCCCTCACGTAACCGACTCCCGAACCCGGAATGTGGTTGCGATGACCATGTTCTTATTCTATCCCTTAAAGGTTTTCTCGATATTTTCCTTTCCCTCTTTTGGGATAAATAAAGTTTGGTGGCGACTCTGTCGAACTGTTTTCCGCGCCTTTCGCGCGAGGGTCGTATTTTCGATGAAATTTTCGAGGTGCGACAGATATTACTAGAGAAAGTATTATTATTTTAAAAATGTTTTGAAAAACCTGTGTTACGGAGTTTGATATTTTTGTAATGATGTTTTAATGAAGAAATGTGACACCTTTTATGAAGTACTCTGACTTATTTAAGTATAATTATCGTGAATATTATGATGGGTTAGAAGGGTGTTACAATTTTCATTATAACCACTTCATGATTACAATCGCTTATGCTTCTGCATAAGACTTTTACAACTGCTCAGACCAACTGTCTGAGACTTCCCTTGCCTATAGCTCGTGTCTAATACTTAACCTTTGCTCACACCATCTGACTGAGCCACCTGCTCCTCTGTCTTCTGGTTGAGACTTTCTCATTGCTTATAGCACATGTTTAATACTTCCCTTTGCTTAAATCCTCTGGCCGAGCCACCTGCTCTTCTGGCCATCCAGACTGAGACTTCCCTTGCTCAAGCTGCACTCGAGACTTCTTGCTCACGCCCCTCGGATGGAGACTTCCTCACTTGCTCAATCAGACTAGCTAAATATGACTTTCACAACTCAAGCACTTAAGCAATGACACTTATGTGGCTTAAGCATCTTGGCTCAAGACTTGTTGCTTAAATCCTAATGAGACAAGACTTTTTGCTCAAGCACATAGCAAGAGACTTAATCTAAACTACTGAAGGCTCAACATAATAGAGAACAAGGTGTACATGATACAAGTATCAAAGGTACGAGAAATCACCATAACAAAGACCTAAAACACTTAAGATTTCTCAAATATTTAATGATAATAAATCTTAATGCTTTTACAATTACAGCCTAAAACAGAAAATTTACATATTACATTAGAGTTGATAATTGCTTGATCTTGCTACTCCTTCATCAGAAGAATCCTTGTTAAGATTAAAACTTGAATCTTCAGCCATATATATAGCCTTTTCAGAAACTAGTCGTTGAGGAAGTGTCTTTGCCTTTACTCCATAGTACAAGAGACATTGAAGATGGATGCACAGCTGATTCTAAAATCCAGTGTGTAACGAGTTTAACCTTTGAGTCTTCAAGAGGTTTTGTACTGATATAGTCGTTGGGAGCAGACATCCATAGAACGTACCAACTTTTCTTGAGCCTTGCAATCTTGTAGACTCGAGCTGACATGCTGATAAGACAATACAACTTGCTTTCAGTAGTACGCATAATCCACAACTTTATCACCAACTCTGAATGGTACTAGATGCTGATATACAATTACCAAGTATAGAAACTCATCTGAATGCTGAGGCCTTCAACTCAGAGTCTGCGTCAAACCACACTAGCAATTGTTCTTTAGACACTGCCACCAGAAGCTAACAATGAAGCAACTCCCAAGTGTGTCTAAGTAAAACAAATTCTGATTATTTATGTACAAGAACCTTCATAAATAAAACACACATCAAATAAACCATTGTTCTTTTAATACTTATGTTATCATCAAAACTAAAAGAGAAAATGTCAAGAACAAATCTTGTTCTAACAATCTCCCCCTTTTTGATGATGATAAACACAAGTATTTAAAGGACAATGTTAGGCATTTAATTTTCTCTGCAACAACAGGGTATGAGGTTTGTAAGCTCCCCCTGAGTCTGATAGTCCACAACTAAGTTCTATTGACTCTAACACTAAGAACTACTTTTCAAGAAAAAATAAATTAGTCTTCTTAGTAACATCAGGGTCTGAGGTTTGCAAGCTCCCCCTGAGTCAAACAGTTCAAAGGTTGAGGTTTGTAAGCTCCCCCTTAGTTCCATATTTAAGAAAACCAAAATAAAAACATTTTAAATTCCTTTGGCAACATCAGAATACGAGGTTCGTAAGCTTTTTCTTAGTCTAATAGGCTAAGTAAGAGGTTTGTAAGCTCTTACTTAACACTATGTACAAGAGAGTTAAAATATGTTGCCCTTTTTAACTTTCTTTGGAAACACCAGAATATGAGGTTTGCAAGTTCCTTCTGGATCTGAAAGACTAAGTTTGATGTTTGTAAGCTTTTACTTAGACCCGTGTAAAAGAAAGTTAAAAATACGCCTTGGGCAAGGTAACCATAAAAACAAAAAATAAGTGACAAGAAGATAAATGACCAATATGTACAAGACAAGTATTCAATGGGTTCGGTTTCCACTTAAATACTTACTATTATTTCTCCCCCTTTTGTCACATAAAAAAGAATAAAAGGAAAAGAAAGGAAAGAGAAAAAAGTATCACCAATAAATGTAACTCAGATCATCATTACAGGATCAGATTCCAAAGAGGAAGAATAATTAAGTAATAAGAGTCATTAAAGTTTGTAAAGTGCACGCTTTGAAGTCTTAGTGGTCGTTACTATTCCAAGAATTAAACAAGGATTAATTTTAGACTCTTGGTATCCACAGAAGTCATTATAAAATCATCCAACTCCTAAGTCATTTTCATCAATCACCTTCCTAAGGATATGGAATCATCAACTGAGAGTCATAATGCATCGGTCGTAACAGACGCAACCGAGAGCTCTACAAGTTTGGCAATCTAATCCCCCAAGAGCGAGCTGCTTCTGAGTCCTCTACAACCGAGCCTCTGCCCTCAACAATACTTTCTAAAAAAGAGGCAACTTCAGTTGTACCTGAACGACCTTCAGAAGGAGGTTCAGCAATAGCTACTTTGAAGCCTCAGAGAAAAAGCATGAAGAGGTCAAAGAAGAAGAAAATGAGGGTCAACAAGAAGTTCTACCACTCTCTTTCAGACATAGAAGAGGAAGAAGTGATTGATTCGGAAGACGAGGAGGTAGACTATGACAACAATGGATGCCGCTGGGCACGAGATGCTCTAGCTAGGGATCTCATCTAGAAATCATCTTGTTCCAATTTTTTTTTTAAATTGTAATCCATCAGTTTAATTAATGAAAAAGTTTATTTTGGCCAAGAATTCTTTCCAGTATGCAAGTACATTCCAGTAATTTCTTTAGATTTTCTAAAGGTACACTATCAAAGTGAAACTGACACAGAAATGACAGCTAACACAAATTAAACATAAACTCATAGTTATTCAGAGAATCTTAATAGGTTAGACTGCTAGATCACATTTCAAAGAGTCATTATTAGAATACTGATAAAATTTAATCAGTACTTAAATAATATTAAACTCAAGACAGTGAATAAAACACGTCTATAAAAGGATTCTAGTAAGCTTTCTTCCATCATCACTTAATCCCTAAAACACCAAGATGTATAAGAAAAAGAAAATATAGGTTCCAAAGAGAGATTTCAAGAAGGCATCACTACTGAATGCAACAACTCAAGCAAATCAACGCAAGGCAACAGCTGAAGAATCTACAAGCAAGTAGACAGCTTCAGGAGTGCTCTCCTCTTTAGTATCCTTTTGTGAAGACACACATAAGAAGAAGATCTTCTGGATCCAGACACAGAAACAAACTGAGAAAGGAGGCTTTGGAGTTTGTTAAGGAAAAATGGCAAGATTTCTTAGACAATCTAGACATGTCAGATGATCCTAGGGAATTCCTTAGGACACATCCATTAGACTAGAAAAATCTAATTGTCTTGTAATAGCTTCCTTTTTATTAATAAAATAAGTTGCAAACATTTGATTTCTTTTATCTATTTCAGATTCTCATTGAACAACAAGAATAAATATTAATCAGTTAAAACTGAACACAAGCATGAACAAACTCTGAATTTATTAATAAGATGCTTAATACAAACATTTCAACAACAATACAAAGCATAACTATGCAAAAATCTAACATCAGAATCTTTAAAAAAATAAATAAAAGAAAATAAATAAAAATGAAAAAATAAAGGAAAGGAAGAGAAAAGGGAAAAAAGAAGTGTGATAAAAAAGAAGTGGGGGCGCTGGGGTTTGAACCCACGCCCCCAAGATGCCAACCAAAACGTCTCAGCCACCAGGCCAGGCCATAAGGCCTTGTTCAGTTTCTCGCTCCTAAAAATAATATATTATGCAATTATTTGAAAAAGAAAAACGCGCGAAGCAACTTCATTTTCAACCTCAAGACATCAGATTTTTTCAGATTTGTGAAATCCTCATTTCTGAACCAAATAAGACAAATAGATACCCTATCTCACTTTGAATTTAACAAGGAATCAGAATATGTAATCATGTTTCATTTATTTTGCCTACAACTCAAGAATTTCAGACATTACAAGAGAAACCCTAATTCTTCTAACAAAAATTAAATACCATATTTTCACAAGCAATCAACATTAGCTTAGGGTTTTTGATCCTTACATCATAACAAATAGAATGGTAACTCATATGAATGTAAATGACGCTTGTATCATGAAGTTTAAAAAGTCAAGAAGCTTACCTATTAGATAATGTCCAATGCATCTTCAAACCTATTCCAAATGAAGGATGATGATGTCTTTAGCTCCAATGAACTTCCATAAAGGTGTTAGGATGCTCAACTTGTCTTGAAATGCCCTTGGTTCTTCTGTCAAAACCAACTTGCAAATGAAGAAATGTGAAAAATGATTTATGTGTTGGAGGTGTTACAGGTCAAATTAAATGTTTGGAAAGGTTATATGGTGCATTTGGAAAGTGTTTGAGGTGTTTGAATGGAAGGGATATGCAAGGGCATATAGATTCAAAGCTTTGGCTCTTTGGTCAACAATGGTGGCCAAAGAGGGTTGACTTCTTGTTTAGGATGGAGTGAAGTGTTTTAGTGAGTTTTAGCAAGTCATATGAGGTATTTGTGATGTGTTTGAGTGAAGAGATTGAGTGTTTGGGGACTGTAACAAGTTTTGGCAGTTTTTGGTTTTGTGATGAAGTGAAGAACACTTTGAAAATGCTTCAATGTGTGTTTGATTGCTATGCTGAAGTTTGGAGGCTCTTGGTGTGTTTGAACTGGTGAAATGAGGCTCTATTTATAGTGGAGTGAATCTGATAGAAAGATCCAAGCTTGGATAAAGTGGAATCATGATCCAATGGACATTGTTACTTTTAGCATAAAGTTGATGCAAGTACATTTGAGTCATGCTTTTGGTGCAGCCCCTAAGTTGACATTTTGAGTAATCCCTCTTGGTTTGATAAGTTATCTTGGATGCTCATATGAATTGCATAATTTGTGGAAAATATTAGGATCAAAAGTTGACTTTATACAATGCATACCATACAATTCACCATGGACAATTGGAGTGAACTTTTGCCCTTTGAATTGAGATCATTTTCCCACAAATTTGGTACCAATGTTGAGATCTCATGGGATACTACAGGTCTTGTGTTGATTACATGTCTTGGAAATGCTTGAAAAGTTGGCAAAAGGTGTCCCAAAATTGTGTGACCAAACTGACTAGGGACTTGGCAAAATTCTGGTTCATCTTGAACTAGTTTGATCATGAAGAAATCTCAACTTTGGTCAATCATAACTTTCAATTGGTAAAGGATTTTGGATCCATTCTTCCACCAAAATGAAGTATGAAACATGGTCTTTAATTGCATCTATCAAGCATCAAAAGAGGTGGCTTGAATTGTTCATAAAGAATCCTCAAATTCATGTACTTGACCATGCTGAAAACTTAGAAAAAATTTCTAAGTGTTTTAGATTTTCAAATAAAAATATATGGCGGTGTTTAATTGATATTGTACGATTTGTTGTCTGTTGATATGTGCAGTCATAGGTGAGTTATTTAAGGAGAACCAAAGATTCAAGTTTTGGGTTGTGATGACAGTATGTCATTACATATAATCAGTCAAAGAATTGGGGAAAACGAGCAAAATAGGAGCCAAAATGATGAAGAAAGACCCGAGAATGAGTGAAAAATAACCAAGTATGAGGGAATGGGACTTAGTGGGAATTCTGGTGAAAAATGATGAAAAAAACACGCACCTACTAGAATAATCACGCGCAACATCGTGTGCGTGATAGAAAAGCAAAAGGTTCATCGCGCGCGCGATGATTTTATAATGCGTGGGATGATGGATTTTTCTGGGCTTTTTCTGATGCATTCTGACCCATTCTGACAGCTTAAAAATGGGATTTTCTTCACTTTTACAGGGGTTACAAAATTTGGCACGGGGAACATGATTTTACAGCATCAGAGGGTGATTTTGAGATCATCGGAAGCCATTGGAGGCCAATCCTTCAAGGGAATTCACATGTTATTCATCTTTATTCAATTGCTATAGTAATTTTCACTATGTGTAGCAAAATTCTCCTAGGTTAGGTTGTGTTGAGATGAACTTTATTCAATCTTGTTGGGATTATATGGCAGTTTGACTTTGTATGAATCCTTTGAATTATAATTTTATTCAGTTGTTTCTTATGCTTAATGCTTATTATTTGAGATACTTTGTTCATCTATTGTTAGATACATAGGGATTCCTAACTCTTATCCTATATATTGGACCTAGGGCAACTGTTCTACTTAAGTCGGTTGAATAGGGATAGGAGACCTAGAGTAGTGGCACAAGGAATTAATGGTCTGTACATCGCCTAAAACTGCTTACGATGGCGGACTAGGGATAGAAAGCTCTGAGTAGTTGTTAGTGAGTTATTTCGTGGGAGACTGA
The DNA here is from genome assembly GCA_022829125.1 of Lathyrus tuberosus. Classification (NCBI taxonomy): domain Eukaryota; kingdom Viridiplantae; phylum Streptophyta; class Magnoliopsida; order Fabales; family Fabaceae; genus Lathyrus; species Lathyrus tuberosus. Next base: position 5,036,046 of record JALAZF010000020.1, on the reverse strand, counting down.
CTATAACGTTTTTGTTAATTCGCAATAAAATTAAAAGGATAAGATTAATTTATACAAGGCATCGTACATCGACAAAAGGGGATAAGGGGATTCTAAAACATAACCTGACCGCTTTCGTGACCTAGTTTTCTTGTTTAATTTCTATTTGCATTGAAACTTGCAACCCCCCCCCCCCCTTTTACTGTTTTTATTTAATATTACACAAATAATTGTTCTGTTTGAACACATTTCTTTTGGGTTCGATCTTTTTATTACTGCGACATTATCCGTATACATGCCAAGAAGTCATCACCCTTCCCAAGGAAACCCTAGGCCCAATGCCTATATATATACTTCACTCCCAACAAGAGTAAGGGAGATTATAAGTCATACACTTATACCTAAACATCAAACTGAGATACAGAGCCTCCCACCTCATGTCAGCAAGTCCTTAAAAAACCATAATAAAACCACAGTACTGGACTTCTCGTAGGTAAACCCTAACTACCACAAATTTTTATAAAATTATTAAGGCCTTTAAGTACCCATGCCCTTGCAGGGGTAACATGCACACCTAAACTTTTTGACTTGTACATAACCCAAACACACAATCCCTTATGGATAAAAATATTCAACCAAGAGAAAATACTCATTGGTGAATTAGCAATACTAACCTTTCCATAATTACAAAGATACCTCACTAAACAGAAGAACTTTCTCGAAGGGAAACAACTAAAATAAAGTGAGAGAAAGTAAAGTTTTTTTTCCAAAGATATATATATATATATATATATATATATATATATATATATATATATATATATATATATATATATATATATATAGAGAGAGAGAGAGAGAGAGAGAGAGAGAGAGAGAGAGAGAGAGAGAGACAGAGAGGTGAGATATGAAGGCGCATGTTTCTAGATGTAAAAATATGAAGGGAATGACCTCTATTTACATGCTAGAGGTTGGCACAAAAAAGGAAAATTTCTTGGGACAAAATTAATGTGCCAATTGATTGGCATCATGCACCAACCAATTAGAATGCATAGTCGTTGCCATTCATCAAGACATTGTCCTAAACATTTGAGAAACATTTTTATACTAACCCAATCGATTAGGTATATGTGTCAATCGATTGTATAATGTAAAGTTTTGTCCAAAAACATTAAGATAATTCCTCTAGAATTATGGGAGAACTTTATCTATCCTTGAGAATTAGTTTCTATTTGCGAGTGTATTTTCTTCCCCTCTTCAAGAGCATTTCTTAGAGCGTTTTCCTTTCCTCGAACAAAGCTCTCCATTTCACACTTAATCTTCACATTCTTTGTCTAACTCTACTTCTACCAATTACCCTTTTTACCCTTAGCTTGTTTAATATCTTCAATATTTAATTTACCATGGCCAATATAAATGATCATCCCATAAGTTTGTCTAGTGATTTTGGGAGTAGTGGTTCTTCCTCTTTATTTAGAGCAGAAACACATTCTAGTTTAGGTTCTTACCAGCTAGTCACTAATCAAACAATCTCAAATTTTAGACTTGTATTTAATGATTGAGTCAGAAAAGCATTCTAGTGGTTCTCTGGGTAAGGAAACTTCCTTTAATGAGTATTTCTTTGACGTTGTTTTTTCCTGATGAGAATGTGGGAGATGATCACGCAGCCAGCTCTATGCTCGCATATCTGAAGTTATAAGAGCTTTAGTTTCCCGTGATTTAATTACCCAAGAGATAGAGGTCGTCGTTTTGAATATATAGGAAGTCCACATTTTCATCAAGACTTACCATGTTGCTTGCGATCAGGATTTGAGTGATATTGAGGTTAAGGATTATCTAGCGCGTGGAGCTCGACTGCAGGGTGTCAATTGATTTAATCCCTTCAAGATCTTTTGGGCCGATGAGATACCTCTAAAATGAGCCACATTATGGAGCTGAATGGTGTGAAGAAAATATGTCTGTGTGGACTTAGAGATATTGGGAACCCCTTTTGTCCTGAGTGATATAACAATTGCAAAGGCAGTTAATATTGTAGTCGATTTCTGTCATACCCCAAAATTTGCCCTCTCTTTCTTTCATATCTTTGAGCATGAGTTTTCATTTGCATTGCATTGCATTCAAGCATAGAAAAACAAAACATCAAGCATTTTGCATTGCATCCTGCATGAGGGCATGTGATCAGGTGATTCTCTAAGGTGTTGATCATCCAAAGAAGAAGACCAAGTGTTTCTCACAAGCTTCAAGGATCTCTTACATCATGTGTCATCTCCATTTGCCCTCACAAGTCATAGGGAGAGGAGAGTTCACCAAGAAGATTGGACAGTGCATGATCTCCTACACAAGGCAATCAAAAGTTGGGATCTGACCCCCAAATGTGCAAGCTCTTTGAGTTTTTATCACCTCCAAAGGATATATCTCACCTTTGTTTGAGAGGATACACAACATATTCAGAGGAATTAAGATTTGGAGGATGTGTTTTTTCCTCCTAACCAGAGGGTGCCAAAACTAGGGTTGGACCTAAAATCAGTTTATTTATGATTTCTTGGGCAAGACTTGATCTTATGGTATCCCTTATGTCCTCAAGTGTCTAAGGAGGGGATATTGCCCATCAATTTGTTTCAGGAGGTTTCAATTGATCAGAGGTTTGAAAATCAGGAGAATTGGGAATAAAGTTAACTAAGCAGTGAAAAAGTCAACTCTTGACCTTTTGAGGTCAACATCATGATTTTCAAGTCAAATATGGTCCATGGACAAGATTTGGTCAAGAGATGTTCAAGGGTTCATGAAAAATCAAGAATGTGGAAAAGTTACTAAAATTGGAAAATTAGGTTTTTAGAAACTTACTATTTTTAGTATGTTTTTAATCACTTTCTAAGCCATTTTTCACTATGTTCAAGGCCTCATTTCAAAATATTTTCCACATGAAAATTATAGTTTGAAGTTTTCCCTTCAAAATGGGCACAAGAACCATGGCATTTGAGTTGTTATTGGATGAGTTATGGTGCACTAAAGTTGGACATTTTCACTTCACCTAGTTCAAAAAACTTAGAAATTTTTCTAAGTTACTTTGAGCAGATTTGAGAAACAACATTCATGGCCATTTTACACTATGATGCAAGCTCCATTTGAAAATCTTTTTCACATAAAAGTTTTAGAGCATTCTTCAAGCTTTCTAAGGGATCAAAAATTGCCTCATTTGAACTATTGTAGCTCAAGTCATGGTATCCCAAATATCCAGGTTCCAAATGTCTAAATTATCAAGAAAATCAGTTTTTCTTCTAAGTGTTTGGACAGCTTTTGAGGGCATATAATCGTGGATTATTTTCACAAGGTTGCAAGCATTATTTCAAGATTTTTCCTTCATGATTTTTGCTCCATATCATCCCTAGTTTTTGTCAAGCCCAATACCTCATTATTTGACAAGGAATTTAATCGTTTGTGAGGGCCCAAAGTGGCACATATGGTTGAATTTAGAATGTATTTGCAAGCTTTTATTTTGGTACATAACCTGAATTAATCATGCTACACACCTCCTTCATATTGTGGGCCACGCATCATGTTGTGTTTTTGCCAAAAAAGGACCAACATCTCACCTGCCATGAGAGAGAGAATTTGCAAAATGTGTCAAAGTTAGAAGGTATGAATTGGGTCAGATTATTTCACAAGTCTGGAATGTGATTTCAGCCCATGTATACACGCAAGAGAACCATTCAATCCAACCCAGGAAAAGCACTCTCTAGAGCACAAACTAAGCCATCCGAACCTACACTATTCATGTGCTTTTCCTCATTTTTTTCTTCCAAGCCAAAGCATTAAATCTCAGCTTCATTTCCTAACCTTGTGCCAACCCTAAACCTCTCATTTATAAGCACAACAACTCCAAACCTAGAGACGGCTCATTTTTTTAGATCTGAAGCAAAATTCCTCTCAACTTTTTACCCTCGAGTTTGTGCTTTTTCTGAGTTCTTTTGAAGCTTTCTTGGTGGAATCATCATCTATTAAACGTCATCTCACTTCTGTATGAAAAGAATCACATCTGTGTTCATCGTTTAAAGCTCTACAAGCTCTCTATTCATCATTATCGGTTTGAGTTGAGGTGAAGATTTCTAGCAAGTTTCTGAGCAAAGCAAGCCAAGATCTCTAACTTCCAAGTGATTCTCAAGTTTTCCAGATCATTTTTTTTCACGGCCAGATCTTGTTGGAAAGGAGCAACGGACTCTCTCCGTTAGGTAACTTCTCATGAACCCTCTCTCATGCTTAGGTCCAAATGATTTAGAGTATGGAGTATTGTGCTCATGCATTGCATCTGTGGAAGCCTGAAATGATGACATTGTTTGAATCTTTGGGTTTAATGTGGTTGTCATTGTTGAATGTGTGTTGATGTGTTTGAACCCGCATCTTTGAGCTTGTTTTTATCTGTGTTAGAGTGTGTGTTTTAGGATTTGAAGAACATCATGTTGATCTATGATTCTTGAGCTCCATTTTAGTGCTTTGTTTTGTGTGATTTGGTTGAGATTTGATGGAGAAATATGATATGGAAGTTGTGATGTTTGTGATGCTCATAGCTACTCTTCCACGATGCATGGTTGTTTTCGCTAGGGTTTAATTGTAGAAGATGATGACGTGTTGTAATGTGAATGGTTGGGTTTATTTTTTTGTCTTTTTGTGACTTATTCATGGAGGTGTCCGATTGATAAAGGTTGACATGAGTTTTGTGTCACTTCTTTTTTCCTTTTTTGTTTTATTTTAAAAGCTGATGGTTTCTTATTTCGTATGGGCCTAGTCATTTGATTTTCGCACCCCACCATTTGAGGCCCACTGTGCGCACAAGCCTGGATCATGTGATAGCTCGTTTTGCTTCTGCACCCCCCATGCTTCTTACTTGTTTTAATTTCTCTTTTTATTTTAATTAGTTTTTTTTTTAATTTTATTTTTAATTGATAAAACATTATAAAATTCCATAAAAATTTGTTTCTGATCATTTAACATGTTGACTTATTTTTCAATATTTTTATTTTATTTTTAATTTCTTTTTCCTATTTTATTTTGAAATTAAATTGATGACGTATTTCCAATGATACCCTTCATCTAGGGTTAGGAACTTTTGTGACTTTTACTCATCATTTGAGATCGATCTTTTGGTTACTTATGGAGAGTTATGTAAGGATGTTTCAATGCTGGTTTGAGGTTGGTTTGAGTTACTTTTAGTGACCTGCCACTCAAGTTTTATTTACCTTCGATCTTTGTTCGATTATGTGCACATCTTGACTTGTGGATCACTTTTAGACAAGTTCTTTAACTCTTTTTGCTCCAATATTTTTGCATATGCTACTTGATTGATTAAGTTTCCATTTGATCATTTTTTGGGATTTTATTGAATCATTTTTCTATTTTTGGTTGGCCTCTACTTTTGATACAAGTTTGAATGAGGTTTACTTTGGTACTTGATCTAGTTTGGGTGCATTTGTTCACTTGTGATTGAGTGATGCTTGAGATGTTTATATGGTGTGATCATGTTCTGTTTGATCTTGTTTGTGGCTTTGGAATCATCTCTTTTCACTCATTTTTCTATTTTGTTCTTGGTTTTACAAGTTGATGTTGTTTTGGACTTGAATCTTGTGATATGTTCAACCTAATCTTGTGATGTTTCCTTGCTTGATCTCAACCAATGCATGAGGCCTTTTGTTTGATTTGTATGACATGCTAGAGGTTCTTACCTTCTTAGTTTAAGGTGCTTTATGTGACATGTTCTCACTCTTTGCTTCACATGTTTCTTTGTTTGTTGGCATGAATGATAAGTGGATGCTTTGATTAACTTTGATGCATGTTTTGAATGTGTTGCTTAAGGTTTCATCTTGCATGACTTGAGTTTGATTTTGGTATGATGTTGACACATGTGCTACTACCCCTTGAGTTCATTGCTTAGTTTTCATCTCACTTGATCATCATGGTTTGATTTGTATGATGCATATCATCATCATCATTGGTTTTGTGGTTTCTTTGGCTCATAATGCATCATAATGTGAAGCATTCTTGCATGTTTGGATTAGATGATCATGATATGAATTTAATTATGACTTGGTTTCACTTTCATCTTATTTTGTTCATGTCATCTTTGTATGAACTCTTAGTGTGTGAAATTGTGAATCTTGTGCAAGTTTACTTGCATTCTTTCTTGTGTGCCTTCACTTGTATACTTGATATGTGCTTATATGATCTTTGAAGCATGTTCTATGTTATGATTTGGATTTGATGATTATGGTGTGCTTGCTGCCCTATCTCTTTTCTTTTTCTTCCTTTCTCTTTTCTTCTCTTTCACTCTTTCTCATCCCATGAATCTCAAGACTTATTCAAGTCTTGGATTCTTTTCCCCTTAGAGCTACCTAGTCCAACTTAATTTTTGATTAAGCTTGGAGTAGGATTAGCATTAGGTTAGGTAGTCTTTTCTCCTAAACCTCACTAACCCTAGGATATCCATGCATGATAACATTAGGACTCTTAGTTTCCCTTTAGAGTTCCTTTGCGTTTTCTCTCTTCTCATCTCAAAAGAAAAGTAAAAAAACACTTAATAAAGGTTAACGTGTATTGCGTTTGAGCCTTATATGTGGGAAGTGGGGAAAGAGGGGTTTCCTCTCATTCTTCTAGGATATCTAGTGTACGTCCTATTGGGGACGATGCGCGAAAGTATTCGTTCCTATATTTAAGACTTTGGTTCAATGCAAGTTGCAAATAGCGGTAAAAGACACCTCTTTCTAAAAAACTTCAAACAAACAATAACGTCTTTCCTTCGGGAATTCTTTTCTCATCTCACTCACTCTCAGTGTACGAACGTGCTCCTCCTCGTTCTCTTGCAAGATGGTAACGCACTCGGACCAGGGAGCCTGCAACACCTGAGCTAGAACATCAGCCGTTCCCAAAAAACACAAACAAAGCGACCCTCGTTGAGGGGAACTACGTCGCTCTAATTCTCATGTTCCCGATGAGATACGTAGGCAGTGGGGTAGGGCCCATTCGAGCACTTCTTTTATTTTCCCTACATTTGTTTCTAGTTTTCTCTTTTCTTTTGCCGTTCCTTTCCCTTTCCCGTAGCAGTGGAGCTCCAGACGACGACACCCTTTGATCGAGCAAGCAAGCGTGGATCCCATCGGGTACGATGGACGTGAGGGGGTGCTAACACCTTCCTCTCACGTAACCGACTCCCGAACCCAGTTCTCTTGGTCGTAAGACCATGCTCTTTCCTTTCCTTCAGGTTTATGCGGTGTTTCCTTTCCCTCTCTTGGGATAAATACACATTGCTGGCGACTCTGTTTCGGTGCCACTTTCGCGTTTGTACTTGGATGAAAATCCTGGGAGCGACAACTTCCCCTTTAACTAGTCGGTTCTCCGTGTAGAATTTGGCAAGAGTAGATGCATATATTTCAAGGAGTGATTCATTCCTTTTTATGTGTGTTTATTCACTTATGTTAACTTAAGGTCGCCCTTATCCGAGTTTGAGGTGGAGGTTTTGAAGTTTTTGAAGGTTTCCCTTTCACAGCTTCATCTAGGTGCTCGGGCTTTTATAAAGGTGTTCCAATTCTAGGCCGAGTATCAGTCTTGGAAACCCTTATTCTAGATCTTCTTCCATTTCTTTGTATTAATACACATATCTAGGTATAATATCTAGGATCAAGAGCTTATTGTGCTACACCAAAAAGTTCCTTTGTTAAGTCATTTTTTCTGAAAACTAGGATGATTTTTGTGGGCGCTTTGTGTTATTGAAGCCTCGTACTATAGAACCCAACTCCACAATCTGTTGTGTTCCTCCTGGGTCTTCATGTTGTCGCTATGCGAAAAATGCACAGAATCGCCACCAAATTTTATTTATTTTAAAGAAAGAGAAAATATCGATAAAACCCCCTAAAAGGTGAAGAAAATGGTCTCGTAACCAAATTCGGGTTCGGAAGTTGGTTATGCAGGGGGAAGGTATTAACACCCATCACATCTGTTGTACTCAACGGGAACCATCTAGGTTGTCTAAGCGCGAATGGGTGTCATTATCTAAGGGTTACTTGCTAAAAGGGAAAAATAGTTAGTTTTTTTATTAGGGTGCTCACAAGGGATTAGGGCCCTCATGCCTACGTATCCTTATTATGAAATGTGGAATCAGAGCTCCGTAGTTCGGAGAACTAAGGAGGAAATAAGAAAAAGGTTGATCACCAAGATCTCGCAATCCTGTGTCTATGTATCATCATGGTGCAATAAGTAAATTAGAGCTCCGTAGTTCGAGGTAGTAAATGAGTGTGTGTTGGTTGATTTTACCTTGGAAAAGGGTTTTTGGGATGATGCCCTAGGGCGCAAAAAAGAGTTTGATGAGTTGATGCTGTTTTTAGAATTTTGAAAAGAAAGTGGTTCTTGATTAGGATTGCACTAAAGACTATGGGTAGAGCTGAATATTTCAAACTACCAAGCCAAACGTCTTGTGTCCAAAAGACTTAGAGTGAGGGAAGGAAAACTCCATTTTTACTCCTTCTCCACCACTTAAGACTCATGGCGTACGATCATAATTGTATTTTATCGTGTTTTTGAGTTTATTGAGAAAATTCCGCTTGATGTTAGATCAAGGGTTTTATCAGGGAAATACCACTTGACATTGGATCAAGGGTTTTAGAAAATGGTGAGGTCGATCCTAGTCCTTAGGGATAGCTAACAAGTAAAACCACAACTAAAGGAAAGCAGAAAAGCAAAAAAGTACATCAAAAGGGGAGATGGATACATGAAAAATACAAGGGGTGTATGCGAGAAATAAATGGTCTTATTGTAAGGTAGCCCAAGAGAAAGCCATGTGCGTGCAAAGTGTCTTAAGCTATGAAACGGAAACAGGAATCAGAGGTTACATGTCTCCCTTCTGTTTGAGGGTAGCGCCATGAACCAAAATTTTGATGATTAAGACACAAAATCCCTAAGGATGCTTCATGTCATGCTAAGGTCAAAATACAAGGTTCAAGATGTCCAAAATTCTCCAAGTCATGTTATGGTCAAACACAAAGTCCACAAGAGACTTTCTTCCTAATCACCAATTGAATTTTTGGTCTTTTCATTTTATCATGTTTTTGTTCTTTTTAGGTTATGATAACAAGACAAAAGGAATGAAAGATCAAAGAAAATAAAAATGACTTATAGACAAACTGCATGAATGATAAATGAGCAATAACGGTAAATTGCGAGAATGTAAAAATTAGGATTAAATATATCGAAGTCAATAGTTAGTAGTTAGTGATCGAATGATCAATCAATCGCATCGCGATAATTTAGAATTATGTTAAGCAATCGTAAGTGGAGTTATATAGAAGCCACACTTATCTGAGGGCGGTCAATAACAATTATGTGCTCAAACATGTTAGAGAAATAACATAAAGTTATTCTCCTAAAATATGTAACACAATGAGTAAATTAAAGAAGAAAAATTCAAAAGAACTAAAAATAATTAATCACATAATAAAAATTAATTGAAAAATGAAATTAAAATGAAAATGAAAATCAAGAGTTTTAAAAGAAAATAAAAGATGTGAATTAAATTTGGAAAAGAAATAAAAAAATGAAAAATAAAAAATAAGTAGAGAAAAAAAAAGAAAAAATAAAATAATAAAAGAGGGGGTGCATACACAGGGCTGGGGCGCAAGTATCAATTTCTTGGGCTTAGAATCCCAAAGCAACATAGCAGACCAAGGCAGGACAAAGGACGGGGGGTGTGTGTCTGTGGCAGGGAGTGTAAATAATGTATCCATGGGCTTTAAATAAATGACCACAATCGAATATTTAATCTAAGTCCATAACATATAATTATGGATAATAATTAAATGTAAAAGATAAATAAAAGAGAATACCACTATAGTAAAAAGTGAATGAAGTTGACTTCATCAAAACTCCATTTCAGGATTACGTGCATTTCAATGCAGGAAAACAAATGAAAAAACTCCAAGAAAAAGAAAAGAAACTCGCCATTTTTCTTCTTTGCATAAGCAAACAAAGCAGAACACGTCAGGGCAACATGAACGGCAAAACAATGTCGTTCATTTTTTTTGTGTGAGAACAGTGGCGACCAAGCAACAATGGAATAATCGAAACAAGTTGAGAATGGTTTGGCCAGTGAATCAAGGCAGTGCTTATAGGTGTGAAAAGGATGAGTGAGTAGATGAGTTTATGGTGCACAGGTTTTCAGTTGTTATTGTTGTTTTGCTAAGGATTTGATGGAGTTGTTATGTGGTGGTTGTAAGTGGTGAAACGAATGATATGGAGGTTGTAAATGTGAGTGAGGCAGGATGGTTGTGTGAAGCGGAGATGAAGCTTCTGCTTCTTTGTTGTTGTTGTTGTTGAAAGGATGAAGAAGGTTGAGGTTGGTTAGAGATTTACATGGGGAAGACGTGACATTTGATGGTGAAAGAGTAATTGGTTATGGAGTTTTTATGTGGTGAGTGGTTGTAGTTTTAAAGGTTGGTGGAGATTTGATGATGCTGCTATGTGTAATATGGTAATGTGAACTGAAGAAAAATATGGAGGTGGTGGTTGTATGGTGTATGCCTCATGTTGTTATTGGTGGTAGCTCACATGGTGATGGTGGAAGATTGAGAGTGGATTTTTTTGGGTAAAGATGAATAGGAATAAGTTTGTGTGAAGTTGTGTTTTGTGTTTATGGTATTATGGTTTCAAGGTTGATGAAGCTGAAGAATATTAATGGAAAAGATAAAAACGTGAAATGGAGGTTAGAAGGGTGGAGAAGTTGCTTGTGCGCAGAAAGTTGTTGTGTTGTAGTGGAACTCGGTTATTTATAGGGCGGTGGTAATTTGGGTGAGGTGAAGGAAGTTATATGTTCTATGTTGAGTTACTTGAAAAGTGAGTGGAAAAGGTTGAAGAATTATAAAGAAAAAAGGGTAATCTCAAATGAAATAAAAAATTCTCTCATTTTTAATGGGTAGTAGTTGTTATGAGAGAGAGAGAGAGAGAGAGAGAGAGAGGAATATGGTATTTTTGCAACTTTTTAATGTCAAATGTGTGTGTGTGAGAGAGAAAAGAATGCATTATCTTGTTTTTGTGAATAGTGAATAAGAGAGTTTTTTATCCAAGAATATTGTGTGGCCTTGTGGAGAGAAAGTGTAAGGTTTTTATTCTTTGTTCAAGTCTGTGAGAGAGAGAGAGAGAGAGAGAGAGTATTTTGTTGGTGAGGCAAAAAGTGGGTGAAGGAAAATGTGTGAGGTATGCATATGAAAAGGAGATAGGGTATATTTATTGATGGTCATCTTTTTACATGAGGGAATCTTCCTCTTGTTTTTAGCAGAGAGCAATTTCCAACTGGTAATTGGTGTCCTTAAATGGTGTGTGTCAATACCTCAAAGGATGGCCCCCAAAATTTGAAAAGAATCTGCCTCACTCCCACAGCTGGCCGCGCTTCACCTGGAAAGAAACAAACAAACTCCTCAAAATTCAGGATTTTGGGAGTGGTCTTGAATTATGCGATGCCAAGTGTTACATTATTGTTGGAATTTTATTTTTTTATTTTTTCACACTTCTCTTATTATTTTAGATGCAAGAAAATGCATGTAGTATTTAAATTTTCAATTAAATTAGACGATCAAAATAAATTTAAACCAAATACTCATTTAATTCTATTTTATCCAAATGATTATTTTTACTAAAAACTAAAAATAAACAGGAAAATAATGAATAAAAATTGGGTGAAAAAATGCTCGGAAATTTAAAACGATTGAACTAAAATGATCAGCGCGAAATAAACCTCTCAAAAAATACAGCGTTTAATCAATTTTTGAAATAAAATTTGACCGGTAAAAAGGCTCAGATCAAAATGCGACCGAAATAGTAGTCGAAAATTAAAACGAGCACGCTAGGTTAAACTACGTGAAACATAGATTAATATAATTGACGTCTGCAAGCTCAAGTTTTGAATTTTCTGTCCATTGATTTTACGCACGATTGAGATTCAGTTTAACTGATCTGTCTGTAAATCCTACAAATTTATCTGGCCAACATTTTAGGCATTATGTATAATGAAAGACATATTATGCTATGCAGATGATGCAAAGTAAAAATAAATTTAGATGACTGAAATTTTTAAAAAGTTCAGACAAAATGGGGTATGACAACTGCCCCTATTTAATCGTCTTGGACCTGAAGGTATGAATAGCAACGACTTTCAGACATTCGAGGTAGAAGAGGATTAAATACTAGAATACCCAGAATTTTGTCAGTGTAGAAAAGGGATGGATGTAGTGTAAGTGTATTATGGGATTTATGTACATTGGGATTCATGAAATGGTGATGTAGGTTTATCTTTTGGGGATTTGGACAATGTATTATGTTATGGGAACATGTCAGTAATGAGGGTTATGTCATGATATGCATGATATGCAATGCAAGGTATGTTTTAATGAGTATGAGCTTTTCCAGTCTTAATAATAAGGACACCCCTGCAGGATTCCAAGAGTAGAAAGATGATGTAAATACAATGGCATAACTGTAATATGAATTTCCTTCTACAAAAGGCAGAGAGGACTCCTGAACAAACGGTTAGGAGAAAATATAGGATGTAATTTCCTTCTGCAAAAGGCAGAAAGAACTTCTGAACAAAAGGTTAGGAAAAAATATGGGATGTAATTTCCTTCTGCAAAAGGCAGAGAGGACTCCTGAACAAAAGGTTAGGAGAAATATGGGATGCTATTTCCTCTTGCAAAAGGTAAGGAGGACTCCTGAACAAAAGGTTGGGAGAAAGATAGAATGTGATTTCCACTTGCAAAAGACAATGAGGACTCCTGAATAAGAGGTTAGGAGAGAATATGGGATGTAATTTGGTGATGAAGATTTTCTGCTACAAAAGGTATAGGAGACTTGCAAAGGGCAAGTGAAGAGACAAGACTTTGTGCAAAAGGCAATGGAAGGACTTACAAAAGGTAAGTGAAGAGAGGAATTCTCTGAAGGAATCCTGCCAGGATGTTTAAAAGGAACTTTGTGCTTTCAAGAAAGACTGGCTAAGCGTGCATGTAATGATGATTAATGTATGCAAAATATTTATGTATGCTCGGGTTGTTAGGGGTATGAGGATATGTGAGCCTTGTGTGATGATTATGCCAAGTATGATTGGGCTTTGGTTTGGTAGTGATAAAGATTTATTTTTGGAGGTGCCAATAACGATTGGGCTTGGGAGGGATGCCAAGCAAGGTTGCAATTTGGAGGGATGCCAAGTATAATTGGGCTTTGGTTTGGGGTGAAAAGTACGATTAGGATTTGGTTTTGAAGGATCAGGTTGGACTTGATGTTGATTGGATTTTTTAGGGGTTTTATTCTTTGTTGTGTACGAAAGTGGACATTGAAGGTGAACGACTAGATGAGAACTAGTGGAAAAAGATTAAGTTGTCAGACGCGAACTGACTTTCTGAATTATTTGTCGGATGGGAACTGACTTTTAAAATGGGCTACCAGATAGGAACTGGTTTTGAAAAGAAAACTGACTACCAGACGAGAACTAGAATTAAAAATAGGCTAAAGAATAGGTGACCGGGCGAGAATTGGGTTTTGAAGTGATTTTCCAGACGGGAACTGGGTTTTGAAGTGATTTAGGCTACAAGGCTCTTTGATGTTAGATTCATGTTATAAGGTTATGCCCGATGAATGAGATGATATGCATGGCTTTATGCTAGAGCGAAGCGACATGACTAGTGCGTGAGGATGATTTATGCAATGATTTGAAGGTTACCAGAAATTCCCCTGTGTGGATAATGGGTGGAAGGTCTTTTGCAGCAAAGCTTCTATTGAAAGGTAAAGGTTATTTGATGGGGTAGTAGCATGATTCCCCGACACTCGTCTTGAACTCAAAGGTTTGCTTAAGTGACTTGAAGGTATGGAGAGGACTTGCCCCTCTGTAGCACATCTTGCCCTAGTCAGGGTCTTTGGAAACAAGTTCACCTTGAAAGGAAATTGGAAACAACTTGCATGACTTTGGAACGACCTACCCCAATATTATGAACTTTGAAATGATTTGCCTCTGATTATCTAATTCTTGGAATGGTAGACTTTGATGTGCTCTTGAGGTGACTTTCCCCATTATGAGCGTTGAAGCGACTTAACTCATGATAAACTTAGCTTTGGAGGGATTTGCCCTTTAGTCAACAGAACCTCTGGGTGATCTGCCCCTGGTTGGTAGAGTCCTGAGATGACTCACTTTTGATCAATCGATTATTGAACGATTTTCCCATTAATCAACTAATTCTTAGGGACTTGCTTTAGACTGACTGATTCTTTGGTCAACATAATCATTGGATAACATGCCCCTGATCCATAGGGCTATAATATGTTCTTGATTTTGGTCATCATTGTTAAATGATCAAGTCCTCTTTGATTGCTCCTTGTTGGAATTTTCCTGATGTCAAGTACTGGCTTGCAGTTAATATTGTTCATTCACAAATGGTAATTTTAATGCGATGCTCATGCAGGTTTTGAAAAATAATTATTGGAATGATGTGATAGTGAGTGACGAATATACCATTAGTCAAAACGTATTGCTGATTTAGCTAGCGTGAAAGATACAATGAGAAGAAGATTAGAAAATCTCCAGGATTTAGTTTACGCAACATTGTTGTAGTATGATTTCAGAATAAACCCTGCCTCAGTTAGGTCTTATGAGGGTTGTAACGTGGCCTAGTTCATGGTTATTGAAACAAAGGATGTAAGGCTAAAATTTGTTTTTAACCCACCCCTTCTTCATGATGATTTCCTATCCTACGTTTAGTTAAATTGACGCACACATTCATCTCTGAATAGAGCTCAACGGTGTGAAAGTGAAGATGATGATTCAAGGATTTCTTGAGATGGCAGTCATCTTATTTTCCTTTTGTCAGGATGTTGGTGACCTTTTGGTTATTGACATGGTGGTCCCTAAATATTTTTTGCTTTGCTTGAGGATTTGAGGACCTCTTTGATTGATTTTTCTTTGGATCCCTAATTTTGTCTGGACCGCTTTTCAAAGCTTTTAGTCCACCAGGATTACCCTGATTTTTTACTAAGTCGTCTCTTTGAGTGTTCGGTTTAGCGGGATTTTTTATTATTTTTTTTTCTTTTTTTAAAGGCTTGTGACTGCCAAGCCATTGGTCATTGAAGAACAACCGACATAAACTTTGGATTTTTCATGAGTTTTTCGACACTTCGTACAAAGAAATAGCATGTGGCTGATCCCCAGATGGGAGGTATTCTCTTGTAAATTAGATGTGTGGTCAGGTTAACTGAACAACTACCCTGCCCCAAGTTAAGCGTACGGGTTGTTTCGAAGGAAACACATACTTCTAGGCTCGAAGTGGTTAACTAGGGACTAACTCCTTATCTCTCCAGTGTTTGGGGATTTGAAACAATGCATGTACATCATCAACAGGATCTTATCCGAAATCATACCATTAGCAATAATAGGTATTTAGTTTTCATCATCCTCCCTTCAATCTTTGTGAAAATAGCAGTTTGATACAGTGAATGGGAGGAAATATAGATGTATTTTTTTTGTTTTTTGATATAAGTGAAGAAAAATGAGTGAATACAACATGATTGATTCAGAAAATGCATGACCACTTCATTAATATTACCATTAAAAGACAATGGTTAAAAACAAGTAGCATTTAACAGGAAAGAAATTACAAATGCAAATGATAAGAGTTGTCGAAGGATTGCTAACGTTTGAGGATGTCTTTTTGTCTGAACCACTGGCATTAGGAGATGCCCCTTGAAGTTTTCTAACTCATTCAGACGAGAGGTTGACGTGCACCACAAGGTTTCCTTCTAAAAAGAATATGTACCTCTTGTCGATCAACTATTGTACTTAGGCTTGGAAAGCTTTGTAGTCTTCACTCGAGTGCCCCATTGATCCAGCATGATATCCACATTGCCCATAGGGATCGTACTGAAGCGTGTATGGTTATGGGAACGACTTGAGAGACTTGGACTCCACCAGTGAGTTTTGAATCAGATATGGCAGAAGTTGACTATATGACATAAGAATTGGATCAAGAGGAGCATTCATTCTTTCCAAGTTCTTTCGAGGCCTATGATGGCTCTGATGTTGATTCTGATATCCTCAGCCATAGGCTCACCGATTTGCATGAGGAGTAATCCAAGGTTTCTAGTACGACACTCTAGGAATTTTTGGTTGTTGTCATACCCCAAATTTTGACCACAAGATTCCCATCATTGTGCAAACAATCATCACAATATGGATGTACCTTTATGCCTCGTCAATCTCCTCAGGAATTGTTGAGCATTCACTGCAATCAGAGATTAGGGTTTTCAAGCCCTCTCAGAGCCTTAGACAAAGGATCAATCAAGAAATGACATGATCCTCAACTTGTCTAAGCCTCTCAAACATCCACAATGGATCAAGAGGACTCCCACATCAAGAATCAAGCACAAGGTTGCAGCATTCCAAGTGGATTAAGCCTCAAGATCGCCAGTGTCACCAAATTAGGGTTTTGGTTGACCAGGGCCTTCGGATGGAAATTTTCCTCTGGGCATGAGCCAATGCTTCAAATCATAACTCTAAATACTCTAAGGGACATCATAAACCCCATCATCAAGTCAATTTAGCCTCAGGGGATGCATTTATCAAAAATCAGGAATTAGGGTTTCTTGACCTAATTCACCCCTAAGTTGACTTTTGGGACCAAACATGAGCCAAGACCTCAAGACATGATTTGAGGGTCTCTAACACACCATATTGATCCATTTGCAACAATGGATTAATCCAAAAAGCTTGATCCACAAGTTTCAATTTCATCAGGATCACAATTAGAGTTTTGAGGAAAATGGGACATGATTCAATACACCCTATAACACCTATGGAACATATCCATCAATTTTGATTTAGGTCAAGGACTTGATTTCATAAAGGATCGCACAGTTTGGAATTCATCTGACAAAAAGTCAACTGTGCACAAAAGTCAAACTTTGACTTTTTTGAGATTTTTCACAAATATGGTTCTTTGACCCTAAAATGATGTTAATGTGTGATTTGGATCATCATTAATCAAGAAAAATCAAGAAAAGTGGGATAACTTGAAAAAGGGGTAACCATAAAAAACTTAGAAATTTTCTAAGTTTTGGAACAAAGTGGCTAGGGTACCAACTTTGGAGGATCATAACTCCTAAACCACAAGGCCATTTTCCCCCATTCAAAGCTGGATTTGTAGCTCTCATGGCCCTCTACAAAAGCTTCAACTACCACTCATTCCAATTCCCCATGGATTTCAAGTTATGGATTGACCAAAATCACAAAAAGTGAAAATGTCACTTTTTTCCAACACTTAGTGAAATTTTCACTAAGTCAGAATCTGCCTTCCCTTTTTTTCCAAATGTAGGGGCATTTTTCACTTGGATCCAAAAAGTATCAAGACAAACTATGATCACACATATGTTGTATCATATAAGAGCTTTCCAAAATGGCCAAGAACTCCACCAAAATCCACTTGAGCCATGAGATATGACCATGCCAATATGCCTTGCTGCAAACTGTCTTGGCAAGGCAGATTTGTGCATTTTGCTCGATTTGGCCAATTTGTGCAAATGACAAACAACTCTATCCATCTGAACACCTCAGGGGGAGACCAAAGGGGGACAAATACTGATCCATCAGCCTCCCAAGTCCTTGGAACCAAAAGTAGCATGCCAAACCTAGAAATGCCTAAAAGAGGGACAAGACTCCAATTTTGGTTTGGAGCATTTAATGGATGCACCAAGGTGGCATGAACTGAGCCATTTCCAACTGAATTGAGTCAAGACTTATCCAAGACCAAGGGAACCAGCAGCCTGTGCCCTAACCTCTAGTCAATGGCTAGAGGAGACTTGGATTCTCATTGATCAACATTGGCCAAACCTCTGCAGCAGTTGCCATTCACTATTTCTTGCAAAACAAACTTGTTGCACTATAAATAGAGCTCATTTGTGATCAGTTTGAGTACACCAAGGCCATCAAACAAATGCTTTCCTCAAAATCTCTTCCTTCACTCCAAATTTGCCTTCCAAAGCAAGTCACCATCGGGTTTTGAGTTTGAGAGCTATTCCAACCAAACCAATCACACACACACCTCATAAACATCATATAGAAGTGATCCAAACACTCATATAACATCTGGAACACCAAAATCACAAAATCACTAGCCATCTGCACAAGCCTTTGACAGTTTTGCAGTTGAGGTGCCAAATCAAGTTCCAGCTCAATTCAATCCACTCCAAGCATCCAGACACACTCCATAACACCTAGGGAAGTTGTCCATGTCTGTGGAACCAAGCTGTAACACCTCTAACCCAAAACACGATCACCAGCTGCAAGAGGTAAGCATGAGCTCTTCTAACTCTATGATCCATGCATATTTTGCTGCACAATAATTTGGCCATATGTCCATAATCATGCATAGAGTGTTTACCCTCAATCAATTATTTTGTTTGAATCGTGTATGGAATTTCTGAGCCTTCATGCAAATTTTAGGGTTCTTGAGGTTTCTCTTTGATTTCTTACTCCATGCTTAAAATAAATGAAATTAAAGCCCATAGACATGATCGTGAGGTGAAAACGAGTAGATTGATATGTAGATTGCATGATATCATCAAGTATTCAGTGAGATTGGATAGAAAATGCAAATCTGCAGAAACAGATGGAGGGCGCGTGTTCTTGCCATGTTCTTGGCGCCATTTTTGAATATTTGAATTTTTGAATTTTTTTATTTTATTTAATTGATTCAAAAATTAATTTCTCTCTGAGTTTTAATGATTTTGAGTTGATTTTTTTTTAATAATTCACAAAATGTTAAAATATTTTATTTTGCCAAAAATTCCCAAAAATATTATTTATTTCATATATTTGATATTTTTGCAAAGAGTTAATGTTTTATTTGTTTTTAACATTTGAAATATTTATTCCTCCTTGATTTTCCAAATTTAATTGGTTTCCAATCATATTGTGGATATAAACCTGATTTTTCAAACATTAATCTAAGATCACAACTTGTTTTTCACACATGTTTGATAATTTTGATCATTTTAATTAAATTCTTATTTAATTAAAATACATTTTAAAATCAATTTAGGGTTTTGATCTTAATCACCCTAAACAAATCATTTTCAAAACACTTTGGGCCTCTAATAGAGTGTAAGACCCAACCCCCTTTGTACATAAACCATTTTGGGCCTCAGTCATTGTATAAGTCCCTGTACAGTTTTCAAAATAATGGTGCAATCGTTGTTTTTCATTGGGACTCTCCTTAAGCTGTAAGCCCCACCACTTGTATAAAAATAACCACTTTGGGCCTCTAAAAGAGTGTAAGACCCAATCCCCTTTTAACCAAAACCATTTTGGGCCTCAGATATTGTATAAGCCCCTCTGCGTTAAAAGAAAAAAATCTCTGCACAATCGCCAGTTCAAAAATCAAATCATTCGGGCCTACCCTCGAGTAGTAAGACCCATTTCTTTTCTTTAAATTCATTTGGGCCTCTAATAGAGTGCAAGACCCATCCCTTTGTATAGAAAATCTTTCTTGTGCCTCAGTTACTTGTATAAGTCCCTGTACAAATTCAAAACAACACTGCAATCACTGATAAAACCTCAGGTCTCTCCTTGAGCTGTAAGCCCCAACGATCTTTTCAAAGCACTTCCTCCTTTGATTTAAAATATAATATTGTTATCAAAGCTTTCTTTGTTGAACAAATAACAAAACAGCATGGAAGCTCTACAACCAAGTAAGTGTTTATCCGCTTTCATTTACCGCTTTCGTATATATATAATTGTATTGTGGGGCTGCTTCACTATAAGTCTTCTTTCACATCCTTTCTATACTTGTCAAATATCCAATGTGTAATACTAGTATAGTTATTTCGAGTCCTCCCCGGCAACTACGTCTAGCACTAGGTAAAGCCTGTTGGTCACTCTTAAATACAAACAAAACTAGATCCCCATAGGATTTCCAGATACAGTCTTCCCTCCTCTTGGGGTTAAACAATATGGAGACGTGAAAGGCAGCATTCTCGGTGAACCCTTTCTTAGACTGTCACCCTTAGAAATTGTCAAAGAAACTCTAACTCCCCAGAGATGATCTTTTCTCCGTGAATGGCATCTCTTGAGTTTCTTCCAAATTCTCGAACTTTCTTGGCTTGATCTATTCTCGGTGAATAGTATGTCTTGAACTTCTCGGGGTTTGGGGACCCACAAGCTTCCTAAAAGCATCCCCGCCTCCTCTTGGGCATTGTACAAGGACCCGTCAGCTTCTTAGAAGTTCTCATGCCTTCTCTTGGGCTTAGTACAAGGATCCAGAGACCTCTACAGGTATAGAAACAGAACCTAGTCATCAATTTGCTAGAGCTGTCTTTCTGAGTCAAGTGTCAGATCAGTTAATGGGTTGACCTTCATCCCTTAACATACCAACCTTCTCTTGGGCATCATACAAAGATCATTCACTATCTGAGAATCAATTTCTCAAAGCACTAGTAGACTTGGACAGTCTCAATACCCATGGGATTTCCCATTTCCTTAAAGAACAGGAAATAACCCTGATCCTTTGATCAATACCAAGGCATAACCTTACCTATAATCTTTCTCTTCATAAGAACTGATTTTCTCTTTTATCCAACACACTGGACCTGTCACTCAACTGAAACAGTCATCCTCTTTAATCCTCCATCTTGGGCTTCGTACGAGATATAAAACACTCTCTTGTTGAGTATAAAAGACTCTCTCATTGAGTCAACCACTTTTAGCCTCCGTCTTGGGCTTCATACAAGACACATATAAATCACTCTCTTGTTGAGTATAAAAGACTCTCTTGGTGAGTCAACCCTATTTTAGCCTCTATCTCGGGCTTCATACGAGACAGCAAAACACTCTCTTGTTGAGTATAAAAAGACTCTCTTGCTGAGTCAATCACCTTCAGACTCTCTTGTTGAGTTAACTTTTTTTAGTCTCCGTCTTGGGTTTTATACAGGACAGATAAAAGTACTCTCTTGTTGAGTCAATCACTTGTTAGGACTCTCATGTTAAGTAAACCCTTTTAGCCTCTATCTCGGGCTTCGTACAAGACAAATAATAAAGCACCCTCTTGTTGGGTCAATAGCCTCCTCTTAGGCTTTGTATAAGGAAACCCTTGGTTGAGTCAATCAACCTTTTAGCATCAAAGTTGTACCTTGCTCATAACATACAAACATCAACAACTCCTCTTTAGAGATGACAAGTTCTCTCTCAGTCAAACCTTTTAGCTTCACATCTTGGGCTTTGAACAAGATACAAATAGACCCTTCAGCTTCACATCTTGGGCTTTGAACAAGATACAAATCACCCCTTTAGCTTCACGTCTTGGGCTTTGAACAAGACACCAAAAACAACCCTTTTCCTCCCATAGAATAGGAGGAACTACGATCACTCTGATTTCCCTGTTTCAGGAATACGTAGGCATAAGATTGCAAAATCTTAGCGAGCATACTAATCAAAAAACCCAAAATCCCATACCTTCATACATCAATCGAAAAGCATCAGTCCTAACATCCTACCAATAAACTAGACACTATTTTTAGTTAATAAGCCAAAAGGAGAACCCCCCTATTTGATAGCATCTATAAACCAACAGTTTCGACTGTTTAACCTCAGTTTGCAAGCAGGGTTAATTGGAGACATCTATTTCCCTTCCTTAATCAGCTTAATAGGATAAAAAATGAATCAAACTGTAGTACCAAAGTGATAGTGTTTCGAAACCACAAAAATCGCGCTACAGCAGAGTGGCAACCACAGTGAGAGGCATTCTTTCTTGCTTTCCCAAGGGATGAAACCCTAAATTCAGAAATGACGACTATGCTGGGGAGTCATTGTCTGTATAGGATCATAAGACTAGAGGTCTAGGATGATTAAGACAAATATACATACTGCTTTTCCTAATTGATATCTGTGTTTACTTTTTCTGCTAATGGGAATACGTGTGATGCTGCATGTGGAAAGATTGAGTATACACCTAAGATAGGTGATGGCAATGCGGGTAATCTTACGGGGAGTAAATCCCAGTTAAGAGTCCTCGATCGACCATCAAACTCAGTGGAGACTCCCTTTGCAGATACATTACCTATACGACTTCGGTTGTTGAAAGTAGTGTGGTCGACTGGGTTATTTGAGAAGCTGAGGTTTTTAGAAGACTTAAATCATTTTGTAGTGCGGAAGCTATCGGAAATAGTTGTCACGCGATACTACCCTTATTTGAGATCACTCTAGGATACATCAGCTCGCTGGCGATCCGCTTGCTGTTGTTATCCCAAGAGGGGTCAATGATTTTGCGGACAGGTACAAAAAATCACCAGTATAAACCTTTGGGGGGTAGAGCCTTGACTTCATGACACCGACCCTTTGACCCCATGTTTTTTCTATGTTTTTGTGTGCTGCATTCATACATTCATTTAAAAAACATTAAAACAAAAAAAATCTTCTCTTCTAGTCTCTCTTTTTCAAATTAAACTAAGACGATGATTGCAAATGTCAGATAAAAAGATTGCGCTAATGGATTTCGGTAGAAGGAAAACTAATAAGTACACCTTCAAGGTTCCAAAACTAGAGGATTTGAGAGGTCTGGCTAGGATGATAACCAACCAAGAGGCTTTCAGAGCGAAGTACGGAGGACTGCTGTCCTTGTTAAAGGTCCATGTAATTGAAGGAATCCTATCCACGTTAATCCAGTTCTATGATCCGGTCTATCACTGTTTCACATTCCCAGATTATTAACTAGCACCAACACTGGAGGAATACTCTCACCTGACTGATCTGCACATTACTGATCAAGCTCCATTTTCTGGACTGGAAGAAATTCCAAAGGATCAAACCATTGCAAGAGCAAGTTATTTGGACGAGTCAGAAGTCAGGACTCACATGACCACTAAGGGTGGAATCCAGGGTTTGCCAGCCCAGTTCTTGACAAAGAAAGCTCTATACTTTGCCAGTATAGTGAATGTGGCCGCTTTCGAAAGCATCTTGGTTTTGATCACCTACGAGTTATTTATGTTTCCCAACATTGATAACTTTGTAGATATCAACGCCATTAAGATTTTCCTGATTGGAAACCCTGTACTGACTTTGCTCGCCGATGCTTATCATTCTGCACACTTAAGGAATTTGTACAATGGAGGTATGATCACATGCTGTGTACCCCTGCTGTACAAATGGTTCATTTCCCATCTGCCAAAGTCCGCTGCATTTTGGGATCAAAAGAATACTTTACGTTGGTCGCAGAGAATCACGTCTCTTACCAACTCTAACATCGATTGGTACAATCGAATCTATGACGGGATCAGAATCATCGACCGTTGTGGAAATTTCCCAAATGTACCCCTTATAGGAACTAAGGGAGGAATCAATTATCATCCAGTTTTAGTTCGTCGTCAATTTGGATACCTGATGAGGCATGTCCCGCGTAATGCTTATCTGGAAGGTCTTTTCTTCAAGGAAGGAGAAAACGACAGGGCACTAAAGACGGAAATAGTGCATTCCTGGAAACACATTCATAGAAAAGGAAGAGAGTCTCTAGGAAAACCAGACTGTGTCTCGGTGGAGCCTTACCTCCACTGGGTACAAACTAGAGCTCTCAAGCTGAGAATGCCTTACCCTCGCCAGGAAGTTCTTCCATTAAGGGACTCTGCCCTTTATTTTATGTCTGAGACAGAAAAAGTTCAGGTTACTCTCAGCAAGGTTCAACAGGAGAAGAGGTCTTGGGGAACAAGTACCGTATTCTCAATGTGGAGTGCAAGAAAATACAGCAACTATTAAGAGAAAAAGATGCTCTGATTGAGATTTTAGAGCAACATGCTGTAGAAAATTAGGATGACCAAAGGAATTTGCTCACTCCTTTCACTTGGCAAAGGAATGATAACCCGACAACGGCCGAAGAGCCCCGGTCAAAGAAAAGGAAAGTACCAGAACCAGCACCTGAGCTCCCCTCAGAGAGGACTCAGGATCCATAAGCTTAGATTTCCTTTTTCAGCACTTTGTAATCTACTGTATTTCCATTTCTACAATCCTTTGAATTCAATAAAACGAGGTTTCCCCACTGTTTGATATTTGCAATCCTATTATCGAAGTTTATTTTGATTAAACAAAAAAAATGTACAATTAATAAAATCATTGCATATCATTCATCATTCTCGCGTAACGCATTCTTCTTCCCTACGAATCTTACATTTGTATCTCGATTCTAGAGTCAAACTATCTCATTCGTATAATACTCAGGACAATCGTCAGAAAAAGATGGATAATCTCGAGGAAGAGAACAGAGAGTTGAGAGAAGAAATTGACGCTCTGAAAGAGGATCTGAGAAAGCTTCATAATGACATGCAAGCTCTGGCAGAGGCTCAGATGCAACAACAAAGGACTGTGATCTCAAAGATCACATCAACGCCCATAGTGGAGAAGTATGATCCTAGGTACAGAATGCCGAAAGATCATCCTTGGGGCATGCCTGTTAACTTTATCCCTGAAGGATACGTTCCGCTGATCACTGAAGATCTGGGAACTACAGTAGAAACCGCTGGGCCTGAAGGTTACAAACTTCGGGAAATCGAAGATGCCAGGGGCATGACAGTAACTCCTGAAGGTTACAAACTTCGGGAGGCACCGAGAGTCTTGGCCATAATGACTATACCACCACCCGTGGTGCACGCTGTCCCGGAAGGACAGATTCCACCTATACCTTATGTTGAAAACACAAGTGTGGATGACAGAATGAAGGAATTCCAGGAGCAATTCCTAGAGATGTAGAAAGAACTGTAAGCCCTTCGCGGTCAGGATTTATTTGGAAAGGACGCCGCAGACCTTTGTTTGGTCCCTAATGTGAAAGTCCCGCACAAGTTCCAGGTACCCAATTTTGAAAAGTAGAAGGGTAACTCTTGCCCTCAAAGCCATTTGGTGATGTATGCTCGGCGAATGTCAGCTCAGACAAAGAACCAGGAGCTACTGATCCACTACTTTTAGGATAGTTTAACCGGTGCCGCATTAAAGTGGTACATGGGTTTAAACCGTACTAAGATTGCTACTTTTAGAGATCTTGGCGCTGCCTTCGTTCAACAATACAAGTATAACCTGGACATGGCACCGGACAGAGATCAACTTAGATCAATGTCACAAAAGGATAAGGAAACCTTTAAGGAGTATGCTCAGAGATGGCGTGAAATTGTCGCTCAGATTTGTCCACCTCTTGAGGAAAAAGAGATGACAAAGATCTTCTTGAAAACCTTAAGCTCATTTTACTATGACAGAATGGTCGCCAGTGCGCCCAGTGACTTTACCGAGATGGTCGGCATGGGAGTTCGTCTTGAGGAAGCCGTCCAAGAAGGACGTTTAGTAAAAGACGCTGGATCATCAAGCAATACAAAATGGTACGGTAGTGTTCTCCCTAAGAAAAAAGAGCATGATATTGAGAATATCTCTCTCGGAAAGAAAAGGTGACGATATCAACCAGTGGCAGCCGTGACTCCTGCTATCAACCCTACGTCTGTTCCTACGTATCAACCTCAGGTGGCTCAGAGCCAACCTAATCAACAGCAATTTCAGCAAAGGACACAACAGCCTCTTCAGCAGGCTCGTCCTCCATATAACAACAACCGTATAACTCGACCTACAGGGTTTAATCCTATACCAGTGTTGTACACATAATTGTTTCCACTCTTACCGGTCAAGGGGCATGTCCAAACCAGGGTTCCCCTTACAATACCGGAAAACCGCCTTTTTGGTTTAAGGCGGATCAGACTTGCCCTTATCATCAAGGAGGACCAGGGCATAACATAGAAAACTGTCTCAGTTTCAAATCCGATGTGCAAAAGCTTGTTAGGAGCGGGGTCTTATCTTTCAAAGATACGAATCCTAATGTTTTCACGAGCCCGCTGCCTCAACACGAGAAGGTTGCAGTTAATTTGATAGAAGGAGAGTCTAACAACAGCTATCAAATTCATCATGTACTCTTATTGAGGGCCAATTTGGTCAAGATGCATTGTAGATAGAGTGGATATTGTAACACCCCAAAATTATAATTAATTATTTATGAATTATTTATGAATTTTCGTGGAAATATGGGGTGCATTTGAGGATGTGGTGATGTTATATGTGGGGTAGTGTTGGGATTTAGTGGTGTTGAGAAATTATGGTAATTTAAATAATTTAATTAGAATTATTTGGATTTAAAATAATTAGTTGGAATTTATTGGAGTTTAGAAACTATACTAGTTATTTTGTTGTTATTAATAAAATAATAGTTATAATATTATTTTATTAGAATTGGAATAAATTAAGAGTGTAGAGAAATTAAGGGCATTATAGTAATGTCTGGTGGAGTAAGTGAGGGTAAATGAGGAATACCCTAATAGGGGTCCAAGGGTTAAAGTAGGGAAAAGAGAGAATTGGGATTACAATGGTAACATTTTGGAACGAGAGAACGAAGAGAAGAGCAATCGTAGAAGAGAGAAGGGGAAGAACGCGAAGAGGCTAGGGCAAGGATTTTTCACCGTAAGAGGTTTAGAATCGTCAAATCTAAGGTAAGGGTGGGATTCTAACTCTATAACGGGATGATATATTGATGGGTATGAGGATTTTGATTGCTATGGTTCTTGTGATGTTGTTTATGATTGTCTTGATTGTGTTGTTGTGGGTTGAATATTGTTGTGTTGTAATTGTTACTATTGTTGTTGTGATTGTGTCCTATGATGTGAAAATTGATGTTATAATTTTGTTTGGGTTGTTGTATAATC
Organism: Lathyrus tuberosus; assembly: GCA_022829125.1. Lineage (NCBI taxonomy): Eukaryota > Viridiplantae > Streptophyta > Magnoliopsida > Fabales > Fabaceae > Lathyrus > Lathyrus tuberosus. The sequence goes on along the minus strand of JALAZF010000020.1, from coordinate 5,009,295 downwards.
TATGTAATGTATGGGTTAGATATCATGAACTTAGGATTTGGGGATTTATTATATTCTTGAAAACCCTAACATGAATCTATGTTTCAATCTATGAAATTGATGATTTATATATGTTATGATGTTTCTATATTGAATTCCATGAATGGGTATGTGTATAGAACATGATTTAGTGCATATATGTATGTTTGAGTTTCACTTGAAATGCTTGATTTGAGATTTTGGTGAAAATTAGTGAAGCTTAGAATCTTGTTTTTATGATCCTAATAGTTGCTATATGATATATATATATATAGGTTGTATAACTATTTATTTCATGAAAAATGATGGATTAAGGTGGATTTATGGTGCAAATTCGTGCTGGACAGTAGCATTTACGCTACAATAATTTTACTATTTTTTTGACAGCAATTTTGAAAAACTTAGAACTTCCATAACTTTTGACTCGGGTGTCCGTTTGACGCGCCGTTTGGACCGTTGGAAAGCTAAAATTATGTTTTAACTTATAAAAATATTTTCAAACACAGTAGAGGAATTTTGTCGAATCGATATACCTTTCCGTGTGTAATGTTGTGTAATTGTTGAACCGGGTGTACGCTATTAATCGTGTGAATGTTGTATGAACTTGTATGATTGAATTGCATTGTATGTTGTTGCATAATGATGATGATGGCCTGTAATGGCGACTGTTAGGGCTTATGCCTTGTTTTTGCGTGACGTTGTTGTTGTGTGACGTTGTTGTTGTGGTGTGACGTTGTTACTGTTGTTGCACGTTGTTGCTGTTGTTGTATGACGTTGCTGTATGATGTTGTTGTGTTGCCTCTATTTATTGGCAAAAATAAGATGTAGGCTTATGCCAATGTTGAATTGTTGTTGTTGTTATTGTCACATTCATAACGTTGTCGCATACATATCATCAAAGTTGGGAGCTTATGCTCTGTAAGTTGGCCTGGATTGGCAAAAGTTGAAAGTTGAAGGCTTATGCCTTGTTGATGCCTCTATTAATTGGCAATATTAAGTTGAGGGTTTTGCCCTGTTGGTACCACATGCATCTGCACAGTAAAGAGTCGCATTTTTATTTTGTTGTTGATGACATGACATTGAATTGTTTAGTTGATGATGATTTGTGTTGATAATTATGCATGTCCTATGATAACATGTACTATGATGTTTGTTGCTGTTGTGAAGGTGTGAGATGTGGAATGAATAGCTATGCATGATATAATTTCGTATACTTATTATTATATGTATTTTTATATTGTTATGATATCTCACCCCTTCTGTTGAATGTCCCCCCTATCTGGGCGACGCGCAGGTGACCCGCAGTAGGAGATCAGATGTGAGTGAAAGATGAAGTCTTCCGTTTATGCTTTAGTGTCGGTGTCTGCTCTGATATGTAACACTGGGGTGTCGGAACGCGTTTATGTTTATTTGATTATTAAGGATTATTTGGTTTTATTTCCTTACATTGATATTATGTTTTATTACTAATATGAAGTATATTTTCCGCCGTTTTAATGAAGATGGATTTCCGACATAATTTACCATATTATTAATTATTAATAATTTTCAAGTGGTATGTGTTACATGTCGTATATATGAGCAAGTGAATGGTTGAAGTAACATCCTAAATGCTGAATTTTATTTTAATTTTACTCTGATAATTATATTATAAAATTCGCGGGGGAAAATTAGGGTGTTACAGGTGGTATCAGAGCAGGTCGGTCTGTCCGGCCAAGTTGTCTAATGTTGTTTATCCCTTAGTATGCGACAAGTGTGTGGAACACTGTCGATGCTTTCTTGCTTTTCTAATCGATTGTATGCAGGAGTAGGTTTAAAGATAAGTGGGGGAGAAGTTTTGCTTCTCGGATATGTTTCGGTTGTAAGATGTTGGGTCAGTATGCTGCTGATGGCGACAGTGCAAGTATTGTTGAAGTTTTGTTGTTTCCCGAATCCGAAGATGACATGGATTCAAGATTTTGTTTGTTAATCAAGTTGGAACATCTTGAGGGAGGATCATCAGACATTGTTGATGTTTACTTCTCGAAGGATGAGGAGCAATGTAACGGTTGTTGATATATAAGTAGAGTGTAAATACCTGATGTTTCTGAAGGTGGTTGATAAGTAACAAGGATAATTTTTAGAAGATGGAATTTAGAAAGTTGCGATGTTCGGCGCTGCTGGTGGACTGTGAAGTTGTCGGTTTGAGTAGCCCTTGCGTAAGATGTCGATGTTTGAACGGCGATAGAATGACAGATTGCTGTAGACCGTGTCGTGGGATCCTTGTGAGTGACTGTAAAATTTGTTGATGTTGTTGGAATGTTTTGAATCGCGAGTCAGAGTCAGAAAATGCGAGGAGATGAGTACGATTTCAAGGATGGTAAGTGTTGGTACTGGTGCAAAGAAATTTTGTTCTGATGTTATCGTAAGGTGTGTAATAGTATGTCGCTGCATGACGTCGGTGTTCGCATTTTCGGATAACTTTGGAAATTCATATCTTGTGTTCCGAGTATCGGATTGATGTTCTGTTTGAACCTATGAGGAGATAAAAATATATTCTATCCTATGAAAGTGTTTTCAAATACGGTAGATGCATTCCTATGTGGAGGGACTTTGAAGTCGGTTATGGAACTAAAGGCTTTTTGGGCATAAATGGTTATTATCGCAGTTGTTCGAGACGAGGTCAAGCGTAATACGTTGTTGACGAATAAGCTGAGAAATGAAATGCTCGACATTAAAAAAAAGATGTGAAAGTATTGGAGAAGCGCATAGAGGTGCGACTTATGATGATTAACAATGATTAGAATGAAGATGTCCTTTTAAAGGAAGATGCTTTTAAGAGGAATTAGAGTCGTGTTTATGATGCCAAGGTAGTGGCATGTGTAAAAGAAGAAGTGGAGAGGTTCTATGACTAAAACGGTGTGGAACGGCATTGTGAGATTTCAATTGGAACGAGACGACGTGTAATGTACTGGCATAGTAGTAATTCTTGAGTTGGAGAATACTTAACCTTCGTGTGAGGCTAAGTGAGTTTAATATGGACCGTGTAATATGTTGAGCGTTGGTGTCTCATCGACAAGATCGAATGAGAGGGAAATTATGGGAGTATTTGTAAACCTCAGTGGAAATTATTGGATTTTGGTGCTTTAAGTGACTTGAGTACAAGTTCTAAAGGAACACTATTATAGTTTGGTAACGAGGGTTTATACTTCATTATGGTTGTCGGCTATCTATTGACAAATTGAGGAACTGATCACCCTTAATCTTTTGTTGATAGTAGACGAGATCAAGTTGGATGGTATAGACTTGTCTTGCTATCTTAATAGTGTGTAAAATGATTGATGTATATCGTGAGGATAGTCGCTCACCAGTTTGTGCGAATTAATAGAGGAATGGCTAGGAAAGAATTGAAACGTAGTGCATAATTCGGAGTAGCGGGTTTATATGCGAGCTAACGTCGCAAAGTGAAAGATTGAGAATATCAAGTGAACAACGATTTTATGGTGGATGTTAAAGAAAGTCCGAAACTAGATTGAAACTTGTAAACCATATAGTTAACGGAAATTTTAATGAGGACGGTGACTTAAGATGGATGATCAGAGTTGCGCAGCTGAAGCGTGATGTGGCGCAGTTGCTATGCGTGTACGACTCGTTAGAAGTGAATGACTAAATATCATAAGCCTATGGGAATGATATGCCTTGATCTACATGCTTAATTTGGTGGATTGTTGATATAAGGATGGTGTGACAGGATATTGTGTTTTCTCGTAAATATTTGTTGATTTTATAAGGATATTATTGTGGTTGTTGGTTGATGGTAAGTTGTGTGTATATTTGTTGAGTTATACTGTTAAGTTGACGTTATAATGATTTTGTTCCCGTTGCCATGATGTTGTTGTTGGTTACCGTAAATGATGAATAATACTCCATAATATGACGAAGTTGATTATGTTGGCTATGTTGATGTCACTATAAGGGCGATACGACGATATGGATAGAGTTGTTGATATTTTGTTGATAATTGACATACATATATATATACGGGAATGAAATTGTGTAAGTGTTTCGGTGTTGAAAATGTTAAGATGATAATGTGATGTTGTATATCCAAGTATAAGTGTGTCACTACTTTAAATGTTGATATGTCAAAATATTGTTGAAGTGGCTGATAAGTTATTAACGATTATGTCGCGAGGGTGATGAATGATTAACATGTGTGTATTTGATTTAAATCGTGTTGAGTTATTGTTATGTCGGAAAAGTAGTGGTCGAAGTGTTGCCAAATGTGACTTGGGGATCAAAGAGTTAGATACAAAATTCGCGTAAGAGTGGTAGTATCGAGTAGATTTTCGAGGACGAAAATATTCTAAGTAGGGGAGAGTTGTAACACCTCGAAATTATAATTAATTATTTAATTAATTATTTATGAATTATTTGTGAATTTTCGTGGAATTATGGGGTGCATTTGAGGATGTGGTGATGGTATATGTGGGGTAGTGTTGGGATTTAGTGGTGTTGAGAAATTATGGTAATTTAAATAATTTAATTAGAATTATTTGGATTTAAAATAATTAGTTGGAATTTATTGGAGTTTAGAAACTATACTAGTTATTTTGTTGTTATTAATAAAATAATAGTTATAATATTATTTTATTAGAATTGGAATAAATAAAGAGTGTAGAGAAATTAAGGGCATTATAGTAATGTCTGGTGGAGTAAGTGAGGGTAAATGAGGAATACCCTAATAGGGGTCCAAGGGTTAAAGTAGGGAAAAGAGAGAATTGGGATTACAATCGTAACATTTTGGAACGAGAGAATGAAGAGAAGAGCAATCGTAGAAGAGAGAAGGGGAAGATTGTGAAGAGGCTAGGGCAAGGATTTTTCACCGTAAGAAGTTTAGAATCGTCAAATCTAAGGTAAGGGTGGGATTCTAACTCTATAACGGGATGATATAATGATGGGTATGGGGATTTTGATTGCTATGGTTCTTGTGATGTTGTTTATGATTGTCTTGATTGTGTTGTTGTGGGTTGAATATTGTTGTGTTGTAATTGTTACTATTGTTGTTGTGATTGTGTTATATGATGTGAAAATTGATGTTATAATTTTGTTTGGGTTGTTGTATAATTTATGTAATGTATGGGTTAGATATCATGAACTTAGGATTTTGGGATTTGTTATATTCTTGAAAACCCTAACACGAATCTATGTTTCAATCTATGAAATTGATGATTTATATATGTTATGATGTTTCTATATTGAATTCCATGAATGGGTATGTGTATAGAACATGATTTAGTGCATATATGTATGTTTGAGTTTCACTTGAAATGCTTGATTTGAGATTTTGGTGAAAATTAGTGAAGCTTAGAATCTTGTTTTTATGATCCTAATAGTTGCTATATATATATATATATATATAGGTTGTATAACTATTTATTTCATGAAAAATGATGGATTAAGGTGGATTTATGGTGCAAATTCGTGCTGGACAGTAGCATTTACGCTATAGTAATTTTACTGTTTTTTTGAAAGCCATTTTGAAAAACTTAGAACTTCCATAACTTTTGACTCGGGTGTCCGTTTGACGCGCCGTTTGGACCGTTGGAAAGCTAAAATTATGTCCTAACTTATAAAAATATTTTCAAACACAGTAGAGGAATTTTGTCGAATCGATATACCTTTTCGTGTGTAATATTGTGTAATTATTGAACCGGGTGTACGCTATTAATCGTGTGAATGTTGTATGAACTTGTATGATTGAATTGCATTGTATGTTGCTGCATAATGATGATGATGGATTGTAATGGCGACTATTGAGGGCTTATGCCTTGTTGTTGCGTGACGTTGTTGTTGTTGTGTGACGTTGTTGTTGTGGTGTGACGTTGTTGCTGTTGTTGCACGTTGTTGCTGTTGTTGTATGACGTTGCTGTATGATGTTGTTGTGTTGCCTCTATTTATTGGCAAAAATAAGATGTAGGCTTATGCCAATGTTGAATTGTTGTTGTTGTTATTGTCGCATTCATAACGTTGTCGCATACATATCATCAAAGTTGGGAGCTTATGCTCTGTAAGTTGGCCTGGATTGGCAAAAGTTGAAAATTGAAGGCTTATGCCTTGTTGATGCCTCTATTAATTGACAATATTAAGTTGAGGGTTTTGCCCTGTTGGTACCACATGCATCTGTACAGTAAAGAGTCGCATTGTTATTTTGTTGTTGATGACATGACATTGAATTGTATAGTTGATGATGATTTGTGTTGATAATTATGCATGTCCTATGATAACATGTACTATGATGTTTGTTGCTGTTGTGAAGGTGTGAGATGTGGAATGAATAGCTATGCATGATATAATTTCGTATACTTATTATTATATCTCTTTTTATATTGTTATGATATCTCACCCCTTCTGTTGAATGTCCCCCCTATCTGGGCGACGCGCAGGTGATCCGCAGTAGGAGATCGGATGTGAGTGGAAGATGAAGTCTTCCGTTTATGCTTTAGTGTCGGTGTCTGCTCTGATATGTAACACTGGGGTGTCGGAACGCGTTTATGTTTATTTGATTATTAAGGATTATTTGGTTTTATTTCCTTACATTGATATTATGTTTTATTACTAATATGAAGTATATTTTCCGCTGTTTTAATGAAGATGGATTTCCGACATAATTTACTATATTATTAATTATTAATATTTTTCAAGTGGTATGTGTTACATGTCGTATATATGAGCAAGTGAATGGTTGAAGTAACATCCTAAATGCTGAATTTTATTTTAATTTTACTCTGATAATTATATTATAAAATACGCGGGGGAAAATTAGGGTGTTACAGATATGGCCATGTGCTACCTCATAATTATCACCAGTGTGATATCTGCTCCAAAAACAATCAGGGGTGTTCTGTGGTGCAATCAGCTCTACAGGAACAATTGGATCTCGGATGGATCCAAGAGCACCGAGTTCGTGGTGTCAACATGACTTACACAAATTCAAACATCATTCAAAACCACGGCATCCATGCAATGAATGTCAACTTAGTGGCAATGCATTCAAGGCAAAGCCAGTATCATAATCTGCCACGGCACGATTATAATTCCTGTCTGACTTACTCGGTAAACAAACAGGGATGCTCTTTTGTACAAGAGGCCCTCCAGCGTCAGATGGATCTTGGGTGGATCCAGGACTACCATGATAGAAATCCATATCATGTGAATATGATTCAAATCTTCGATATTCGTTTGGTGAATACCAGTTTGGTGGAGTTGCACGCCACACAAGTCCAACTCGGTTTTCTCACTTCATATGATTATCCGAGCTGTAAAATATGTATCGAGAGTAACCAAGGGTGCGCTCTCGTTCAAAGAACTTTGTAACACTTGTTGAACCACTGGTGGCTTCCGATCTATATGGATGAAGACACGCAACAAATCAGTGTGGTTAACGGGAACCCTACTCGGCATCAAAGTCAGGATGTTCAATCCATGGAAACAGACCTAGTGAGGTTAAACTGCATTCAAAGCGAACGTGGCCAGGTGCCACCGTATAATTACGAGCGCTGTAGAGTCTGCTCAGAAAATAATCAAGGATTCTACCTCGTACGAGCAGCCCTTCAGAGTCAGTTGGACTGCAAAGAGATTCAACAATACTCAGTTTCGGGTTCTATCAACTGGACGCCAGATTATTTCGCTGATCAAATTAAGGATGTTATTATGATCTCTGATCATGAAAGGACCAAGGATGTTTGTACCATCATCCCTTTGCTTGAAGAATCGAAAGTTCCTAACAGGGAACTGATTGAAGTTGCTTACCACAGTCAGAAAAATCAGAAGGCTCCTGTAGTTATCTATCTACCAGGACCGTTTTCCGTATGAATCAACTAAGGTTATCCCTTACAAATACGGTGCAACAACAGTTGAGAATGGAAAGGAAATTCCATTACCCTCCGTCGTGAATATTGCAGACATCAGTCAAGTAACACGGAGCGGCAAAATCTTCAACCGAGGAGTTAGGGAACCTACCAAAGAAAAGGAACCTCAAACAGAAGTTCCTAATCCGCCAGTCGGTCAATCTAGTGATCCCGACCTTTCAAAGAACGATGATGAGATGCTAAAGCTCATCCAAAGGAATGAATATAACATTGTTGATCAGCTGTTACAAATTCCTTCAAAGATCTCTATGTTATCTCTTTTACTCTGTTCTGAAGCCCACAAAGAGGCTCTACAGAAAGTCTTAGAGCAGGCCTTTGTGAAACAGGATGTGTCAATATGACAGTTCGACAGCATCGCCTCTAACATCACTTCCTGCAACAACTTGGGGTTTAGTGATGAGGAATTGCCAGAAGAAGGCAAAAGCCACAACATGGCGCTCAATATCACAGTCAACTGCCAGGACGTTGCTTTAGCCAGCGTACTGGTAGACACTGGATCGGCTCTCAATGTCATGCTGAAGTCCACTCTGATGCAACTATCATTCAAAGGACCTCCGATGAGAGGCAGTGAGGTCGTCGTCAAAGCATTTGACGGGTCCAGAAAAACAGTTATCGGTGAAGTCGACCTTCCCATAACTATCGGTCCTCACACTTTCCTAGTCACTTTCTAGGTCATGGACATTCGGGCAACATACAATTGCTTATTAGTAAGACCTTGGATACACCAGGCTGGGGCAGTAACTTCGACACTTCACTAGAAGCTGAAGTTTGTCAAGAACGACCAACTCGTCACGGTCTGTGGAGAACAAGCCTTGATCGTGAGTAACATTTCATTATCCACTTGTGTAGAACCCGAGGAGGTTATTGGAACTCAGTTCCAAGCACTTTTGGTGAGCAATGAGGATCAGCTAGAAAAAGGGACATCCATATCCTCGTTCAAAGATGCTCTCAAAGTAATCGAGAGTAATAGCGCAAAAGGATGGGGACAACTTGTCATTCCTACTAATAACAAAGTGAAGAAAGGTCTTGGCTTTTCTTCAACCTGTACCCGGACTGCTTCTAACAATGAAAGTCTTCATCCTATTCAGGACTTCTTCCACAGTGGAGGCTTCCTTCACCCAGTGTCTCAAGAAGTACATACCATCAACGAGGGAGATTCCTTCGACATGGAGGAAGAATGGGAGTCCTATCTTAACAAGGATAGTTATATGTCTCAGGAAGAGGTGCCTACGCCATTTTACTATCCCGCACAAGGTCCGATATTTATACCACGGTCAGATGTCGAAATAATATACGGAGATTGTGATCCGGAAGGATGTCGTGCTCCACCAAACTCATTGGAGGAAGACACTCCGATGAGGTACAACTTTGACCACGAATATTATGGCCCAACGGATGGCCTGCCAATCGGCAGCCGTACCCAGGAGACTTGGGGTAAGAAAATCAGTCGAACAATGAAAATTAGCTGAGCATCATTGAGAAAAATACCTGTGTCCCCACCGAATCATGGGATCAACACTCAGGGCATTTAGAGAATATCCAGCACGACGATGAATTTTCAAAGTTTGCAGGACTAGAATTCATCAACTATGCTTTTCCCAAGGTCAACATCATCGAGAGAGATGACTCCTCCAGTTCCAAAGAAGTATGGGACACCTTGGGACAACCGAGTGAAAAATATGACTTCATGGTCAAATACACCGCTCCGGAAAGCTCTCGCATCGGGCTCGAAGACATTCAGCCAATTGGGTGGGGAGATCCACCTGAGAGCACAGATACTCTGTAGAATACGGCTGAAGAATCCTCCTACGACAAATCTTCCTGGGAGACAGATTCTAATGATCTAGCTCCGCCACAAATCAGCGTCATTTCTGAGGACCAGTCAAGAAAGAAGGTACCAGACTTTGTGATTCACCAAGGATTTTGCCGCCAATGGGTTGCAGTCGATGTTCTGAAGATTGTTCATAAGTCAAAGTAATTGCCGTCTTTATCTTAACCTTTCACCCTGCCCAGGTGAAACAGATGTTTTGGTAGGGCTCACTTTTTGTAAATATCCCTCTTCGCTTCGCCCAAAGCGACAGAATTTTGTTTTATAGGGCTGTAGTTTCAAGAATCGACAAAATCATAAATAAATAAATGTCGTTCTGTAATTTCCGCATTTATTGCTGTTTTCTCTTTTCGATTTTTCATAAAATGGTAATCCTAAAAAACAATTCAAATAATAAAAACATGCAGTAACAAAAAAAAACACTGCACACACTCTTGCATTTTCTCTATCTCTTCTAAACACAAATCATCACGTCATGCAGATTGCTTGTTTTAAACCTCGTTGAAACATACGATCCGATGCTTTCTCCCAACTTTGAATTCCTGGTATTTGAGGCTGAAGAAGAAGATGACGACGAAATTCCAGAAGAGATCTCCTGATTACTCAGACAAGAGGAAAGGTCCATTAAACCTCACAAAGAGCCGTTGGAAACGGTCAACTTGGGCTCAGAGGAAGAGAGAAAAGAGGTCAGGATTGGGGCACTACTCAGTCCAACTGCCAAAGAGAGTTTGACAAAGCTTCTCAAAGAGTTTCCCGATGTATTCGCTTGGTCCTACCAGGACATGCCAGGGTTGGATACCAGCATCGTGGAACATCATCTACCGTTGAGATCCGAATGTCCGCCAGTAAAACAGAGGTTGAGACGGACTTATCCAGACATGGTCGTCAAAATCAATGAGGAAGTACGGAAGCAGATTGACGCAGGTTTCCTCGCCACATCAGAATATCCTCAATGGTTAGCCAACATCGTACCAATTCCGAAAAAGGACGGAAAGGTCAGAATGTGTGTAGACTACAGAGATCTAAACAAGGCTAGTCCAAAGGACGACTTTCCCTTACCGCACATTGACATGCTGGTTGACAGTACAACAAAGTTCAAAGTTTTCTCCTTCATGGATGGATTCTCGGGCTATAATCAAATCAAAATGGGGCCGAAAGACATGGAGAAAACTTCCTTCATTACCCCATGGGTACTTTTTGTTACAAGGTAATGTCGTTCGGGTTGAAGAACGTCGGGGCAACCTATCAACGGGCCATGACTACTCTGTTTCATGACATGATACACAAGGAAATTGAGGTATATGTCAATGATATGATTGCAAAATCTAAGACGGAAGAGGAGCATGTGACCCACCTGTCAAAGTTATTCGAGCGACTGAGAAAGTACAAACTCTGCTTGAATCCCAATAAGTGCACATTCGGTGTCCGTTCAGGGAAACTTCTAGGGTTCATCGTCAGCCAGAAAGGAATTGAAGTTGATCCTGACAAGGTCAAGGCCATTCAAGAAATGCCTTCTCCAAAGACTGAAAAACAAGTCAGAGGATTCTTGGGACGTCTGAACTACATTTCCAGATTCATATTCCTCATGACCGCGACATGCGCGCCGATTTTCAAATTACTCAAAAAGAATCAGGACTGCATTTGGACAGATGATTGCCAAACCGCCTTCGATAGTATCAAAGAATATATGTTGAACCCACCGATTCTATCACCTCTAGTGGAGGGGAGACAGTTGATCATCTACCTAATAGTCTTGGAAGACTCAATGGGTTGTGTACTTGGCCAACAAGACGAAACGAAAAGGAAAGAGTCTTCCATTTACTATTTGAGCAAGAAATTCACCGACTGCGAGACTCGGTACACTATGCTTGAGAAAACTTACTGTGCTCTGGCTTGGGCAGCCAAACATCTTCGCCAGTACATGATTCGTCACACTAATTAGTTAATCTCCAAAATGGATCCAATCAAGTATGTCTTTGAAAAGCCTGCTCTCACGGGAAGGATTGCCCGTTGGCAGATGTTGTTGTCAGAATACGACATCGAATACCACGCTCAGAAAGCCGTAAAAGGAAGTGTTTTAGCCGATCATTTAGCTCATCAACCGATTGACGATCAGGAATCAGTCGGATTTGACTTCTCGGATGAAGATGTCATGTATCTAAAAATAAAAGACTGCGATGAACCGCTACCCAGTGAAGGGCCAGAACCAGGTTCCCAATGGGGACTCATCTTTGACGGAGCTGTCAATCATTATGGAAATGGAATTGGGGCAATCATCATAACACCTCAGGGTACCCACATTCCTTTCACCGCCAGACTTACGTTCAAGTGCACAAACAACGAGGCCTGATACGAAGCTTGTATCATGGGTCTCGAAGAAGCGATCGACTTAAGGATCAAGAACTTGGATGTATATGGCGACTCATCCCTGGTTATCAATCAGATCAAAGGAGATTGGAACACATACCAATCAGGATTGATTCCTTACAAAGACTACGCGAGAAGGTTGTTACCCTTCTTCAACAGAATCGAGTTTCATCATATCCCTCGTGTAGAGAATCACATGGCTGATGCACTAGCCACTCTCTCTTCCATGATTAGTGTAGGTTAATGGAATGACTTACCTAAGATCGACATAATGCGCCTTGAACGGCCCATTTACATCTTCACGATTGAAGTAGTCATAGACGTCAAACCTTGGTATCACGATATCAAATGCTTCCTTCAAAAACAAGAGTATCCTCCTGGGACATCAAAAAAGGACCAAAAAACCCTCAGAAGACTGGCTGGAAACTTCTTCCTGAGCGGTGATACACTCTATAAGAGAAACTTCGACATGGTCTTGCTCTACTGCGTGGACAGACCAGAAGCGAACACGCTGATAAAAGAAATTCATGAATGATCCTTTAGCACTCATGCCAACGGACACACGATGGCGATAAAAATTCTGAGAGCTGGGTACTATTGGCTGACAATGGAATCTGATTGCTACAAGTACATGAGGACGTGTCATAAGTGTCAGATATACTCGGACAAAATCCATGTACCGCCAACGCATCTCAAAGTTCTCTCTTCCCCATGGCCTGTTTCCATATGGGGAATCGACATGATTGGCATGATTGAACCTAAGGCTTCGAACGGACATCAGTTCATCCTGGTAGCCATTAACTATTTCACAAAGTGGTTCGAAGCAGGGTCATACGCCAATGTAACCCGACAGGTGGTGATCCAATTTATAAAAAACAATCTCATCTGCCGTTATGGTGTTCTAAGCCAGATCATTACTGATAATGGATCTAACTTGAACAATAAGATGATGAAAGAGTTATGCGCTGAGTTCAAGATCGAACACCATAACTCATCTCCCTACCGACCCAAGATGAACGGAGCGGTAGAAGCGGCTAACAAGAACATCAAGAAGATCGTTCAAAAGATGGTTGTAACCTACAAAGATTGGCACGAGATGCCACCCTTTGCTCTTCACGGTTATCGCACATCTGTCCGCACTTCAACAGGGGCAACCCCTTTCTCTCTAGTATATGGCATGGAAGCAGTGCTCCCCATAGAAGTAGAGATCCCGTCAATCAGGGTATTGATGGAAGCCAGGCTAACAGAGGCGGAATGGTGTCAAAGTCGACACGATGAACTAAATTTGATAGAAGAAAAGCGAATGACGACACTATGCCATGGTTAGTTGTATCAACAAAGAATGAAGAAGGCGTTTGACAAAAAGGTCCGACCTCGAGTCTTCAGGAAAGGATACCTCGTGCTCAAGAAGATACAATCATTTCTCACTGATTCCCGAGGCAAGTGGACCCCGAATTATGACGGCCCCTATGTGGTCAAGAAAGCTTTCTCAGGCGGCGCCTTGAAACTCGCAACCATGGATGGAGAGGAATTTTCCTACCCCACAAATGTTGATGTAGTCAAGAAATACTTCGTCTAAATAAAATAAATAAATAAATAAAAAACGTCTCGGTGGATTGAAAACCCGAAAGGGCGGTCCAGGCAAAAATTAGAGACATGATCAAAAATCATCCCGGTGGATTGGAAATCTCAAAAGTACAATCCAGGCAAAAATTAGGGATAATGGTAAGTAACTACGTTCAACAAAGGGGCAAATCCCTCAGCGGCAACAATGCCATCGGTCAGGAAAACTTCAGTCAAGGTCACCTTCGACAGAAGCCCAGAATGTCTAGAATTCAAAGTTGGTGGAAGGATATTGGTCGTTATGTTTCAATGTAGCCCTTTTCCCTTAAATTACCATTTTCTAACTTTGTAAATACTCCATGGAATCACGCACTTGGCTGATTTCCATCCTATCAATAAAATTTGAGCCCTAGTGCTTTTATTTGTAATTCTCATTTGTTTTAGCTTTATAGAACGGCATCTTAATATGATTAACGATTCTTGAAATAAAACAAAAATGAATTTACTTGTTAAAACTTTTTCTACTTTTCAAAATAAAGATGGCAATTTCTTTTGACTGTTGAACATCAAAAGAACATCGATCGCTTCTCCAGAAGTAATCGAGCTTCAAAGTGCAGAATCAAGGTACTCCTTCTTAATCAGTACGCCTGAACGAAGGATCAACTGTGTTAGAGACCGTGTTTCATCTGACACCCCCGACAAAGTTCTTATCTCCTAAGCCCGACCAACGGTGTTCCCCACAGGGACCATCTCTCTCCTAAGCAAGGTAGAATTGCTATCGTGAACCAGTGATACTTTACATCTCCCATTGTGGTCGAGTATCCAGTCGTGTTCATCCGTTAGTCTTTATGTCGCGCCAGTTTTGTCAGCATAAACATACATGCATCATGCATTATTGATTTACATTCATATTTATATTGCATCACTATCACTCTAGTCCGTCTTGTTCCCTAGTGATAAACGTCCTCTCGTCAATCGAGTTGTCAGTTCTTTCCTTGTCAGGAAACGTCATGTCTGAACAACCGCTTCTCCACTTTGCTGCTGAATTGAAGTTGGTCCCTTGATCACTTTGATAACTTGAACCTTTGAAAATCCAGAGAACCTTTAGCCAACGTCATTCTTCTCCATTAAAGATGATATCTTCGCTTTCCCAAATTAAGGAAAATCCCCAAAGAAAGCCTCTTAAGCAAAGCTTCGGCAATACAACAGTTTTTCTCTGAAAAATTCGCTGACGAAAAGGTCATCGGCACCTCAAAATTGGATCACATCATATGGCATTTCTCCGAGAAGATCCCGAGAAAAGTATGATGTAATTCCCCCAAGCGACAGCGGTCTCTCAAGAGACTTGCTTTCCCCATTAGAGTTGACAAATGGCGTCTCCAACAGAGAAGTTTGTGCACCTCTACAATTAAAACTTTTTCCATCAAATGAAATCTCCCCAGGAAAATTCGGCGAGAAGTTTGAGAAAAACCGCTGGAACAGCGTCCCTTGTCAAGAAATTTTATTGACAAAAGAAACTGAGACCAGATCCTAGGTAGGAAACCAGGATCGAGTGGAAGTTTATTCCAGAAACTAAGACCAGTTCCTTGGTAGGAAACCAGGATCGAGGGGAAGTTTATTCTAGAAACTGAGACCAATTCCTTGGTAGGAAACCAGGATCGAGGGGAAGTTTATTTCAGAAACTAAGACCAGTTCCTTGGTAGGAAACCAGGATCGAGGGGAAGTTTATTCCCGAAACTGAGACCAGTTCCTTGGTAGGAAACCAGGATTGAGGGGAAGTTTATTTCAGAAACTAAGACCAGTTCCTTGGTAGGAAACCAGGACCGAGGGGAAGTTTATTCCAGCGACTGAGACCAGTTCCTTGGTAGGAAACCAGGATCGAGGGGAAGTTCACCCTTTTATAAGCATCATTGCTTAGAAAAGGAAGATGGATGCGCAAGTTGCCGTTCATAACCACCATCAAAATTTCGGGTATTCGGATATTTAATCCTCTTGCACCCCGAATGCCCGAAAACCTTCGCCATTCACATCTTCGGGTCCAAGATGATTAAATAGGGGCATCTGTCATACCCCAAATTTTGACCACAAGATTCCCATCATTGTGCAAACAATCATCACAATATGTATGTACCTTTATGCCTCATCAATCTCCTCAGAAATTATTGAGCATTCACTGTAATCAGAGATTAGGGTTTTCAAGCCCTCTCAGAGCCTTAGACAAAGGATCAATCAATAAATGACATGATCCTCAACTTGTCTAAGCCTCTCAAACATCCACAATGGATCAAGAGGACTCCCACATCAAGAATCAAGCACAAGGTTGCAGCATTCCAAGTGGATTAAGCCTCAAGATCGCCAGTGTCACCAAATTAGGGTTTTGGTTGACCAGGGCCTCCGGATGGAAATTTTCTTCTGGTCATGAGCCAATGCTTCAAAGCATAACTGTAAATACTCTAAGGGACATCATAAACCCCATCATCAAGTCAATTTAGCCTCAGGGGATGCATTTATCAAAAATCAGGAATTAGGGTTTCTTGACCTAATTCACCCCTAAGTTGACTTTTGGGACCAAACATGAGCCAAGACCTCAAGACATGATTTGAACACACCATATTGATCCATTTGCAACAATGGATTGATCCAAGAAGCTTGATCCACAAGTTTCAATTTCATCAGGATCACAATTAGGGTTTTGAGGAAAAAGTCAACTGTATCTTTGACTTTTGACCCAGGCATGCTCCCAAACCTTAGGACATGATTCAATACACCCTATAACACCTATGGAACATATCCATCAAGTTTTATTTAGGTCAAGGACTTGATTTCATAAAGGATCGCACAGTTTGGAATTCATCTGACAAAAAGTCAACTGTGCACAAAAGTCAAACTTTGACTTTTTTGAGATTTTTCACAAATATGGTTCTTTGACCCTAAAATGATGTTAATGTGTGATTTGGATCATCATTCATCAAGAAAAATCAAGAAAAGTGGGATAACTTAAAAAAGGGGTAACCATAAAAAACTTAGAAATTTTCTTAGTTATGGAACAAAGTGGCTAGGGTACCAACTTTGGAGGATCATAACTCCTAAACCACAAGGGCATTTTCCCCCATTCAAATCTGGATTTGTAGCTCTCATGGCCCTCTACAAAAGCTTCAACTACCACTCATTCCAATTCCCCATGGATTCCAATTCCCTTTTTTCCAAATGTAGGGGCATTTTTCACTTGGATCCAAAAAGTATCAAGACAAACTATGATCACACATATGTTGTATCATATAAGAGCTTTCCAAAATGGCCAAGAACTCCACCAAATTCCACTTGAGCCATGAGATATGACCATGCCAATATGCCTTGCTTCAAACTGTCTTGGCAAGGTAGATTTGTGCATTTTGCTCGATTTGCCCAATTTGTGCAAATAACAAATAACTCTATCCATCTGAACACCTCAGGGGGAGACCAAGGGGGGATAAACACTGATCCATCAGCCTCCCAAGTCCTTGGAACTAAAAGTAGCATGCCAAACCTAGAAATGCCTAAAAGAGGGACAAGACTCCAATTTTGGTTTGGAGCATTTAATGGATGCACCAAGGTGGCATGGACTGAGCCATTTCCAACTGAATTCAGTCAAGACTTATCCAAGACCAAGGGAACCAGTAACCTGTGCCCTAACCGACTTGGATTCTCATTGATCAACGTTGGCCAAACCTCTGCAGCAATTTCCATTCACTATTGCTTGCAAAACAAACTTGTTGCACTATAAATAGAGCTCATTTGTGACCAGTTTGAGTACACCAAAGACATCAAACAGATGCTTTCCTCAAAATCTTTTCCTTCATTCCAAATTTGCTTTCCAAAGCAAATCACCATCGGGTTTTGAGTTTGAGAGCTATTCCAACCAAACCAATCACACACACACCTCATAAACATTATATAGAAGTGATCCAAACACTCACATAACATCTGGAACACCAAAATCACAAAATCACCAGCCATCTGCACAAGCCTTTGACAGATTTGCAGTTGAGGTGCCAAATCAAGTTCCAGCCCAATTCAATCCACTCCAAGCATCCAGACACACTCCATAGCACCTAGGGAAGTTGTCCATGTCCTTGGAACCAAGTTGTAACACCTCTAACACAAAACACGATCACCAGCTGCAAGAGGTAAGCATGAGCTGTTTTAACTCTATGATCCATGCATATTTTGCTGCATAATAATTTGGTCATATGTCCATAATCATGCATAGAGTGTTTACCCTCAATCAATTGTTTTGTTTGAATCGTGTATGGAATTTCTGAGCCTTCATGCAAATTTTAGGGTTCTTGAGGTTTCTCTTTGATTTCTTACTCCATGCTTAAAATAAATGAAATTAAAGCCCATAGACATGATCGTGAGGTGAAAACGAGTAGATTGATATGTAGATTGCATGATATCATCAAGTATTCAGTGAGATTGGATATAAAATGCAAATCTGCAGAAATAGAGGGAGGGCGCGTGTTCTTGCCATGTTCTTGGTGCCATTTTTGAATATTTGAATATTTGAATTTTTTTGATTTTATTTAATTGATTCAAAAATTAATTTCTCTCTGAGTTTTAATGATTTTGAGATGATTTTTTTTTAATAATTCACAAAAATGTTAAAATATTTTATTTTGCCAAAAATTCCCAAAAATATTATTTATTTCATATATTTGATATTTTTGCAAAGAATTAATGTTTTATTTGTTTTTAACATGTGAAATATTTATTCCTCCTTGATTTTCCAAATTTAATTGGTTTCCAATCATATTGTGGATATAAACCTGATTTTTTAAACATTAATCCAAGATCACAACTTGTTTTTCACACATGTTTGATAATTTTGATCATTTTAATTAAATTCTTATTTAATTAAAATACATTTTAAAATCAGTTTAGGGTTTTGATCTTAATCACCCTAAACAAATCATTTTCAAAACACTTTGGACCTCTAATAGAGTGTAAGACCCAACCCCCTTTGTACATAAACCATTTTGGGCCTCAGTCATTGTATAAGTCCCTGTACAGTTTTCAAAATAACGGTGCGATCGTTGTTTTTCATTGGGCCTCTCCTTGAGCTGTAAGCCCCACCACTAATATAAAAATAACCACTTTGGGCCTCTAAAAGAGTGTAAGACTCAATCCCCTTTTAACCAAAACCATTTTGGGCCTCAGATATTGTATAAGTCCCTCTGCGTTAAAAGAAAAAAATCTCTGCATAATCGCCAGTTCAAAAATCAAATCATCCGGACCTACCCTCGAGTAGTAAGAACCATTTCTTTTATTTAAATTCATTTGGGCCTCTAATAGAGTGCAAGACTCATCCCTTTGTACAGAAAATCTTTCTTGGGCCTCAGTCACTTGTATAAGTCCCTGTACAAATTCAAAACAACAGTGCAATCACTGATAAAACCTCGGGCCTCTCCTTGAGCTGTAAGCCCCAACGATCTTTTCAAAGCACTTCCTCCTTTGATTTAAAATATAATATTATTATCAAATCTTTCTTTGTTGAACAACTAACAAAACAGCATGGAAGCTCTACAACCGAGTAAGTGTTTATCCGCTTTCATTTAGCGCTTTCGTATATATATATATATATATATAGGGAACGTATCATATAAGAATGCCATTTTTATGTGAGAACATAAGAATGAACCTAAACCATTAGATTTTAAAATAAATGGTGGAGATTACGTGTCAGCTTTTTTTCTCTCTCCTCCATCATTTATTTTAATAATGGAGGAGAGAGAAAAACAAAAACCACACATAATCTCAGCCATTTATTTTAAAATCTAATGATTCGGATTCATTCTCATGTTCTCATATAAAAATGGCATTCTCATAAGATATGAACCCTATATATATATATATATATATATATATATAACTGTATTGTGGGGCTGCTTCACTGTAAGTCTTCTTTCACATCCTTTATATACTTGTCAAATATCCACTGTGTAATACTAGTATAGTTATTTAGAGTCCTCCCCGGCAACTACGTCTAGCACTAGGTAAAGCTTGTTGGTCACTCTTAAATACAAACAAAACTAGATCCCCATAGGATTTTTAGATACAGTCTTCCCTCCTCTTAGGGTTTAACAATATGGAGACGTGAAAGGCAGCATTCTCGGTGAACCCTTTCTCAGACTGTCACCCTTAGAAATTGTCAAAGAAACTCTAACTCCCCAGAGATGATCTTTTCTCCGTGAATGGCATCTCTTGAGTTTCTTCCAAATTCTCGAACTTTCCTGGCTTGATCTATTCTCGGTGAATAGCATGTCTTGAACTTCTCGGGGTTTGGGGACCCACAAGCTTCCTAAAAGCATCCCCGCCTCCTCTTGGGCGTTGTACAAGGACCTGTCGGCTTCTTAGAAGTTCTCATGCCTTCTCTTGGGCTTAGTACAAGGACCCAGAGACCTCTACAGGTATAGAAACAGAACCTAGTCATCAATTTGCTCGAGCTGTCTTTCTGAGTCAAGTGTCAGATCAGTTAATGGGTTGACCTTCATCCCTTAACATACCAGCCTTCTCTTGGGCATCATACAAAGATCATTCACTATCTGAGAATCAATTTCTCAAAACACCAGTAGACTTGGACAGTCTCAATACCCGTGGGATTTCCCATTTCCTTAAAGAACAGGAAATAACCCTGATCCTCTGATCAATACCAAGGCATAACCTTACCTATAATTTTCCTCTTCATAAGAACTGATTTTCTCTTTTATCCAACACACTGGACCTGTCACTCAACTGTAACATTCACCCTCTTTCAGCCTCCATCTCGGACTTCGTACGAGATATAAAACACTCTCTTGTTGAGTATAAAAGACTCTCTCGTTGAGTCAACCACTTTTAGCTTCCGTCTTGGGCTTCATACAAAACACATATAAATCACTCTCTTGTTGAGTATAAAAAACTCTCTTGGTGAGTCAACCCTCTTTTAGCCTCTATCTCGGGCTTCATACGAGACAGCAAAACACTCTCTTGTTGAGTATAAAAAGACTTTCTTGCTGAGTCAATCACCTTCAGACTCTCTTGTTGAGTCAACCATTTTTAGCCTCCGTCTTGGGCTTTATACATGATAGATAAAAGTACTCTCTTGTTGAGTCAGTCACTTGTTAGGACTCTCTTGTTGAGTCAACCCTTTTAGCCTCTATCTCGGGCTTCGTACGAGAGAAATAATAAAGCACCCTCTTGTTGGGTCAATAGCCTCCTCTTAGGCTTTGTATAAGGAAACCCCTGGTTAAGTCAATCAACCTTTTAGCATCAAAGTTGTGCCTTGCTCACAACATACAAACATCAATAACTCCTCTTTAGAGATGACAAGTTCTCTCTCAGTCAAACCATTTAGCTTCACATCTTGGGCTTTGAACAAGATACAAATAGACCCTTCAGCTTCACATCTTGGGCTTTGAACAAGATACAAATCACCTCTTTAGCTTCACGTCTTGGGCTTTGAACAAGACACCAAAAACAACCCTTTTCCTCCCATAGAATAGGAGGAACTACGATCACTCTGATTTCCCTGTTTCAGGAATACGTAGGTATAAGATGACAAAATCTTAGCGAGCATACTAATCAAAAAACCCAAAATTCCATACCTTCATACATCAATCAAAAAGCATCAGTCCTAACATCCTACCAATAACCTAGACACTATTTTTAGTTAATTACCCAAAGGGAGAACCCCCCTATTTGATAGCATCTGTAAACCAACAGTTTTGACTGTTTAACCTCAGTTTGCAAGCAGGGTTAATTTGAGACATCTATTTCCCTTCCTTAATCAGCTTAATAGGATAAAAAATGAATCGAACTGTAGTACCAAAGCGATAGTGATTGGAAACCACAAAAATCGCGCTACAGTTGCCCATAAGGATAGCATGGCTCAGAAATGGTGATCGATGAGAATATGAGGAACCATAAGGTTTTACTGGTGCACCATGAGAATACCCAACATTTGCCATGACTGCATTGGTTTCATCCTCCTCTTCCTCTTGGGAATTGATGAAGGACTCAGTCTTGCTAGCTTGGCTGCTTGAAGCATCTTGGATTTGTCCACTCTTAAGGTAGCTCTCGATGCATTCTCCTACTATCCCAAGGTCAGAGAAGCTTGATGACGCACTGCCTACCATTCTTTCAAGATAAAAGGCGTGCAGACTATCTATGAACATGTCAATCAATTCTTTGTCTAATAGTCGTGGTTGTACTCTGGCTACTAATTCTCTCCACTGTTGTGTGTATTCCTTGAAGGATTCATTACTCTTCTAAGATATACTTTGCAACTGCGTGCGACTGGGAGCCACGTCTAAATTGTATTGATATTACTTTTGAAAGGAACTGGTTAAGTCCCTCTATGACTAGATACGACTTCTTTCTAAATCCATGTACCAACTCAATGATGCCCTACCAAAATTGTCTTAAAAGCAATGAATTATCAACTTTTCATGGGTAAAGGGGGCCATTTTTCGGAAGAATATCACCAAATAATGCTTTGGGTAACTAAGACATGTGTACTTCTCAAATTTGGGTACTCTAAATTTCGGAGGGATTACCAAGTCTGGCACTAGGCACATATCAATGGCATCGAGCCCAGGCGTGTCATACGCTTCCATAGCTTGGAATTTCTACTCAAGGGAACGAATCCTTTCCTTCATAGGATTGGTCAATGGTGTCATCTGGGATTGAGTATGAATGTTCACTTGTGGAGAATCATCATCAGACAGAAGACCGTACAATGGGTTGGTCGTCGCAGTAAAGCCTTGTGGGGGATCAACATTCTCCACCACAACATGCGGAAGGTTGTTCCTTGACATAGCTACCACAGCTTCTAACCTGGTTCAATTGACCTTTCAAGACGTCTATCTTCCTTCTCGTCAATGCTTGATTCTGCTTCAAACATTCTGTCGTCCTTCAACAGCTACCACTGGTTCAGAATGGGTATCAGGAAATCAGCTGGCTGGTCATGGACAAAGGCGGAATGAGTTTTTTTCTTTGGGGAAATGGTATGCATGCATGCTGATGAGATGCATATGCAATGGAATGGATGCAATGAGATGCCATGTATTTTTTTTCAGTACATGAGTTCAAAGGTCCGAGGTACGGATGAAGGATAAGGTTGATTGCTTTCCAAGCAGGATTCTCACCAGGTGTGGTCTAAGATTAAAAAGGAACCCCAAAGTCATGGACTCACATGAATGTTTATCACGCACACCAGAAGCATGCTGGTTGACAACTACATCATATGAATCTATTCTAGGTGGGGTATTCGTATCGACCCTCGCGAGAAAAACTTCTCGGGGCCCCATACTACGCGACCATCGATATTGGGTTCTAGACAAGGGTCTTAGAGTCATGGACTTCCATGACTATTTATTGCATATTTCAATTATTGCCAGGCAAAAACTCCATCAATAAAGTCTATTCTGAGTGAGATCTTCGTATCGACCCTCGCGAGAAGAGCTTTTCGGGGGCCCAGACTAAGCGACCATCAATCCTAGTTAGCCAATGGTTCAAGGTTCTACAAAGGTCCTTAGAGTCATATATCCCAATGAAAGCATTGATCACTTGCACCAAGAGCTTGACTATCATCAACATCCTCAACAGAATCTACTTCAAGTAAGGTTCTCGTATCAACACTCACGAGAAGAGCTTTTCGGGAGCCCATACTACTCAACCTCATCCTATCTCATGTTTGAACTCTAGACTCGGGTAGAGAGTCTTTCCCTCAAGGTTTGCAATCAAGGTATCCAATCCATACCACAATATAATAGAGCCACATCAGATAAAATATAAATACTTAAAGCAAAAGGCAATAAATAAAGCTAAGATAAACACACATACATGTGAAGAAGGCAACCTAGACTAGGCTTGACTTGCTTAAGGAAGAGTCCCCGGCAGAGTCGCCAACTATCGCTACGTGAAAAATGCATAGAGTCGCCACTGAATTTTAGTTATTCTGAAGAAAGGGAAAATATCGATAAAACCCCCTAAAAGGTGAAGAAAACTCACAATCAAATTCGGGTTCAGAAGTCGGTTATGCAAGGGGAAGGTATTAGCACCTTTCACATCTGTTGTACTCAACGGGAAGCATCTAGGTTGTCTAAGCGTGAATGAGTGTCATTATCTAAGAGTTACCTGCTAAAAGGGAAAAATGGTTAGTTTTTTATTAGGGTGTTCATCAAGGATTAGGGCCCTCGTGCCTACGTATCCTTATTGTGAAATGAGGAATCAAAGCTGCATAGTTTGGAGAACTAAGGAGGAAAAAAGAAAGAGGTTGCTTACTAGGATATCGCAATCATGTGCCTACTTATCCTCATGGTGGAATGAGGAAACCATAACTCCGTAGTTCGGGGTAGAAAATGAGTGTGTGTTGGTTGATTTTACCTTGAAAAAGGGTTTTCGGGATGATGCCTTAAGGCACAAAAATGAGTTTGATGAGTTGATGTTGTTTTTAGGTTTTTGAAAAAGAAAGTGGTTATTGATTAGGATTACACTAAAGACTATGGGTAGAGGTGAATATTTCAAACTACCAAGCAAAATGTCTTGTGTCGAAAATACTCAGAGTGAGGGCAGGAAAGCTCCATTCTCACTCCTTCTCCACCACTTAAGACTCGTGGCCTACAATCCTAATCGTATTTTATCGTGTTTTTGAGTTTATTAAGAAAATTCTGATTGACGGTGGATCAAGGTTTTTATTAGGGAAATACCACTTGACATTGGATCAAGGGTTTTAGAAAATGGTGAGGTCGATTGTAGTCCCTAGGGATAGCTAGTAAGCAAAAACCACAACCAAAGGAAAGCAGGAAAGTAAAAAAGTACATCAAAAGGGGAGAGGGATACATGAAAAATACAAGGGATGTATGAGAGAAATAAATGGTCTCATTGTAAGGCAGCCCAAGAGAAAGTCGTGTATGTGCAAAGTGTCCTAAGCTATGAAATGGAAACAGGGATAAGAGGTTACATGTCTCCCTTCAGTTTGAGGGTAGCGCCATGAACCAAACTCTTAATCATTAAGACCCAAAATCCCTAAGGATGCTCCATGTCAAGCTAAGGTCAAAATACAAGGTCCAAGATGTCCAAAATACTCAAAGTCATGGTATGGCCAAACACAAAGTCCAAAAGTCTTTCCTCCAGATCACCAATTACATTTTGGTCTTTTCATTGTATCATGTTTTTGTTCTTTTTAGGTTATGATAACAAGACAAAAGGAATGAAAGATCAAAGAAAATAAAAATGACTTAAAAATAAAGTGCATGAATGATAAATGAGCAATAATAGTAAATTGCGAGAATGTAAAAATTAGGAATTATATAGATTAGAAGTCAATAGTTAGTAGTTAGTGATCGAATGATCGATTAATCGCATCGGACAATTTAGCGCTATGTTAAGCAATCGTAAGTGGACTTATATAGAAGTCACACCTATCTGAGGCCGGTCAATAATAATTTCTGCGCTCAAACATGTTAGAGAAATAACACAAAGTTATTCTCCTAAAACATGTAACACAATGAGTAAATTAAAGAAGAAAAATTCAAAAGAACTAAAAACAATTAATCACATAATAAAAAATTAATCAAAAAATGAAATTAAAATGAAAATGAAAATCAAGAGTTTTAAAAGAAAATAAAAGATGTGAAATAAATTTGGAAAAGAAATAAAAAATAAAAAATAAGTAGAGAAAAAAAGCAAAAATAAAATAATAAGAGATGGGTGCATATGTAGGGCTGGGGCGCAAGTAGAAATTGCTTGGGCTTAGAAGCCCAAAGTAACATAGCAGACCAATGCAGGACAAAGGATTGAGGGTGTGTGTTCGTGGTAGGGAGTGTAAATAATGTATCCATGGGCTTAAAATTAATGACCACATTCCAATATTTAATCTAAGTCCATAACATATAATTATTGATAAATAAATAAAACAAAAAAGATAAAAAAGAGAATACCAATCTTGCGAAAAGTGAATGAAGTTGACTTTATTAAAACTCCATTTCAGGATTACGTGCATTTCAATGCAGGAAAACAAATGCAAAAATGCCAAGAAAAAGAAAAGAAACTCGCCATTGCTCTTCTTTGCATAAGCAAACAAAGTAGAACACGTTAGGGCAATGTGAACGACAAAACAACATTGTTCGTTTTATTTGTTTTGGGCGAGAACAGTTGCGACCAAGCAACGACAAAATAATCGAAACAAGGTGAGACTAGTTTGGTCGATGAATCAAGGCAGTGCTTAAAGGTGTAAAAAGGATGATTGAGTGGATAAGTTTACGGTGCACATGTTTTTAGTTGTTATTGTTGTTTTGTTGAGGATTTGAAAGAGTTGTTATGTGGTGGTTGTAAGTGGTGAAACGAATGAGATGGAAGTTGTAGATGTGAGTGAGGGATGATGGTTGTGTGAAGTAAAGACGAAGCTTCTGCTTCTTTGTTATTGTTGTTGAAAGGATGAAGAAGGTTGAGGTTGGTTAGAGATTTACATGGGGAAGACGTGAAATTTAATGGTGGAAGACTTGATGATGTTGCTATGTGTAATATGGTAATATGAAGTGAAGAAAAATATGGAGGTGGTGGTTGTATGGTGTATGCCTCGTGTTGTTGCTGTTGGTAGCTCACATGGTGATGGTGGAAGATTGAGAGTGTATTTTTTTTTGTGAAGATGAATAAGAATTAGTTTGTGTGAAGTTGTGTTTTGTGTTTACATTGTTATGGTTTCAAGGCTAATGGAGCTGAAGAATATTAATGGAGAAGCTAAAAACGTGAAATGGAGGTTATAAGGTGATGAGGGTGGAGAAGTTGCTTGTGTGCAGAAAGTTGTTGTGTTGTAGTGGAACTCTGTTATTTATAGGGCAGTGGTGATTTGGGTGTGTGAAGGAAGTTATATGTTCTATGGTTGAGTGGTGAGGATGGAAGAGTGAATAAAAATGAAAGATTATGTTAATGGATTATTTGTTATAACAGACGGTGTTTAGGTCCTTGAAAAGTTAGTGGAAAAAGTTGAAGAATTATAAGGAAAATGGTAATCTCATATTAAAGAAAAATCCTCTCCTTTTTAGTGGGTAGTGGTTGTTATAAGAGAGAGAGAGATAGATAGATAGAGAGAGAGAGAGAGAGAGAGAGAGAGAGAGAGAGAGAAATATTTTTTTTTGTAGCTTTTTAATGTCAAATGTGAGAGAGAGAAAAATGCATTATCTTGTTTTTGTGAATAGTGAAGAAGAGAGTTTTTTATCCAAGAATATTGTGTTGCCTTGTTGAGAGAAAGTGTAATGATTTTTATTCTTTCTTCAAGTCTGAGAGAGAGAGAGAGAGAGAGAGAGAGAGAGATTATTTTGTTGGTGAGGCAAAAAGTGGGTGAATGAAAATGTGTGAGGTCTGCGCATGAAAAAGAGAGATGGTTTATTTATTGATGGTTATCTTTTTACATGAGGGAAACTTCCTCTTGTTTTTAGCAGAGAGGGCAATTTCCAGCTAGTGTCCATTTCAATCGTGAACCTCATTCGTATTCTATTCCACTGGAATCTCTCACCCCTAACGAGGTTATAAAGAAGAGAGATATAGGGGCTTTTTACTAGAGTCTCGGCTATAAGGAGAGTTTTGGACCTATTGAGGTGAAACTTTCTCTATAGAGGAAGCAGTGCTTTGATACCCGCATTATTATGGGTGTAATCGATAGTCTGGAGAGGAAATAGATTTTTGATGAGGGTGAAGTCATTCCCTTTTTTGATATTTGCATATAAAATAGATGCTCAGCAAAAGGTTTATGCTATTTCTAAAGATTCATAAGATTAAGGTGTTCATGTGGCTCCTTCGACCCGGTCCATCACTCCTCCTCCCATCGGTCCTACCATGTCATTTACGGTTGAGGTTTCCCTAGTTACAACTGTACCTGACCAACCTTCTTTCAAGGAGGATGTTGTGATTATTGAGAATCTTTCTCGGTACCTTCATGCTAATACAAAAATAGACTGTGACCAAAACCAAAGTCCTCTTTTGGATGAAGATTAAACTAAACATACTTGATTGTCTGGGGGTGTCGCTTCAGAGTCGATCATCTGTCTTTTCAAGTTGTCGACTATTCTACCTTCCTGGATTCTCCCACACTTCTCAAAAGGCTGTTGTTGCCATGTCTTAAGAGGATCTAGCCTACCTTCAGAATCTTCCTAAGGCAGAGAAGATGAAGCTTTTCTTCGATGCCACTTTTTAGACTTACCATACTGTTTCTTTATTATCCCTAGCCGTTGTTGGTCGGGGAGACGTTTTGGCCACATACACTCCCTCCAAAGAGAGGGACCTCTAGAAGGAGAAGTTTGAAGCTATGGAACATAAATGGTCTAAGATCCACCAAGAAATACCCACCCTTCAAGAGAAAGGCAATCATATCAAGTCTCTTTGGGAAGAGGCAAAAATTCATGGATCTACTTCTTCTTTTGCTGCCAAGATTGATGAGCTCGAGTCCTCCCTAGAGACAGAGAAGAAGTCTTGATTAGATATGATTGCTGCTACGAAGAAGATGAAGTCACATGTTGAAGAGGCTTTGAAATCTCTTCAGCAGGAGAAGGAATCTTGAGTGAAGGATCAAAATTCCTATGATGGCCGGGTGACTGGGATGAGGAAGAAGGTCGATGAGTCCACTCAAAAAACTCTTCAGAAGGTGTATGAGGTCTTCAATCAGGTGACTGACCAGGTGAAAACCTCAATGCAGTGTCTTAAGGTGGAGAGACGTGACTTTTTTTCTCTTTTCTTATTGTAATGTTAACAAAGTGTTGTGCCTTTATGTTTCCTTGCTACATGCATGAACAATGATATTTATACATCTACCTTTCATTTAATTTTTTTTCATGTACGATATACTTTAATTAATTTCCTTCACAGTCTTTATGTTTTATTGTCTGGGTCGTTGTCGAATTGGTTTTTGAGCTTCTAACTAGCTTGTTGGTTCCTGTTCTTGTAGTGATTGATCCTAATTGCTTTATAAATGGGGCTTTTCCCATTGGTGTTATCCTCTTCGGATATTTGAAGCCAATTGTCGGTTGTCCTATAGATGAGATTCGATGTGCTCATTGAATTCAGTAGTCTTGACAGGTGTGAGCCAGAATAACAACCAAGTTTGGTCGTAATTAGTTCCAGTCGAGAAGATTTGATGTTGTTCTTCAGGCTCCATCGACTACGCTTTTGGAATGACTAGTTCCTAAGACGGGGTACGTCAGCTGCGCTTCAAGCGTATTCTACCTAGTGGCGGGTCCTACTTCATAAACACAGTTTATGCTATATTTGCAATGGTTACTATAGTATTTGTACAAATACCATTTCTTATAGTTAGAAGATTTATTTATTCAAATTTCGAAAAGCTGTGAGAGACACTTATCTAGTGGGGGAACTCCAGGTAAGGCATGAGTAAAAAATTTTCAATTTCTTCCCAAATCATCTATGTAATCTAGAAGTGCGTATATGCGTATCTTCTTCAAACATTGTTTTCGTGCATATCTCATCGATAACAAAAAATAGAGGTTGTACTAGATTGAATGATTTGACATAGTTCTTTGATGGGACGCATATGATTAACCCTTCCATCTTACGATGGTTACGATAGAGACATGACTTTGAACCAATGATGATTTATTTATGGAATGTGATTGTGGAATTTTGCGAGAATTTCACGAATATGAATGTTACATGATAAAGCGGTATATAATCTCTGATTATTGTTAGAAAGTTTGTGGGTTTATCTTATGCAAAAGTTTAAATTATAGTTAAATGTTATTTGATAATGTAAAAGCTGAAACTTAATTTCAGTGAAAATACAAGGAAAAACTCTTTAGCAATACGTTAAGCTCTATGTCGAACTAAATCAAATGTAATATTTTCTATCCCTTATTTCCTTTTTTTCCTTTCTTACTTCAACCGCACAAGTGAACCAAAAATTTCGTCGTGTCCACCTCTTGAATCGCATAACTGCGGCTCAAAAAACCTCAATTAAGTGCTTTGAACCAAAAGAATAGTATCAACCACGAAGTAAACAAGAGCCATGGATCTTCTGTGCGCCGCATATTCAAATGCCGAAGAGGAATAAGAACCTAAACGAATGAAATTATCTCACCATACTCCCACAACATCATCAAAATCTTCTATTCTTTCCAATCTCTATACACAAACTCTCATTCCAGGTTGCTACGTTTCCAAACGACAACATGCTTCTATTGCTGCTGCATCACTTCCCCTTTCATATCTTCGTCTTTTATATTATCTGGTACTCTTCTTTTACTCCCCTTTGTAACGCCCCAGTTTTGTCAGTTTTTATTTAATCGAGTCGTTTGATTATTTTATTATTATATTATTTTATTTTCGACTTTTATTTGGAAATATGTTATTTTTCAATGTTGTGATATTTTATCGGGTTTTGGGAACGTTTGTGAGATATTTGAGTGTGGGGGTATTTTGGTCATTTCATGATAATTTCTTTAAGTTAGAAAGAATAGAAAATAGAAAGAGAGAAAAATAGAGAGAAAGAAAAAGAGAAGAAGGAAAAGGGAAAGAAAAGAGAAGAAGAGAAGAAAAAGTGAGAAAAACTTGGAAATCAAGAAATCGATCTCCCGACTTTTCTAAACGCGATTAAATCGGGTAAGGGTGCGAAACTCGATTATTATATACTTGTGTATGATTATGTATGTATGTTTTTTATTGTTATTGGATTGAAATGGAAAAATATAGTAAAACCCATATTATGTGAAAATTGATTAGAAATCGATTAAATTGTATCGGAAATTATGTTTTCAGGTCCATTATTGTTGATACATGTTAGATACATGTTGTTAGGCATTGTATTGGTAATTTTCTGGTGTGTAGGTGAAAAATTGGAGGATTTTGGTTGGAAAAACGCAGAAAAATTCTGCAGAAAAATTTCTGGAATTTCCACTGCCCATACGCGTATCACTCAAGGCAATACGCGTATTGGTCAAGGCAATACGCGTATGGCATTGAAGAAAACTGGGCAATACGCGTATGGAGCTTCATTTTGCTCGGCCATCTGTCCATTTGCGTATGGTACGCGTAACACTTCAGGGCAATACGCGTATGGTGTTGGCACTACGCGTATTGGAATTTTAATGGGAATTTTGGGGAAAAATGGTCTCTGCCCATACGCGTATGACCTTGGGCAATACGCGTATGGAATGGCGAGGAATCAGGACGATACGCGTATGGCTCAGGGCAATACGCGTATAGTCAGGAAAATTGCAAAATGGGGGTTTTTCGCGATGTCTTTTCTTGTTTAGTCCGTAACTTGTGTTCCGTTTATCCGATTTTTACATTCTTGGTATCGTTGAGTAGCTATTGAACTGTACTTTCTTATGATAATAATTTTGAAATTATTAGCCGATTTAATTATGTCAAGAATTTGGAATAGTGTCATTTTGTCGACTTTTGTCGTTATAATTTGGTGTAATTGGTGCGTATCATGCAATGTGCTGTTGATATGGATATGGTATGATTTGCGTGCTATTGTGTGGTATAAATGCATTGTTTTGGGCTTGAATTACAAAGCATGATTTTTGTTAAGAGAGATGGTTGCATATATGTGTGTATTTGAATGTCATGAGTCCTTGTATGCCAAGCATCATGATATGCATTGTTGTGACGTCCTGAGTGACGGTTTGGATTCCAGAGGGAATCTGCTATAACATCGTGAGCCTTAAAACTAAGAGGTATGAATAGCCTTAAAAATAAGAGGATCGAAAGAGATGGTTATAGACGATCGTGTGCCCATGTGGGGTGTGAGCGATCGGGTCGTGTGTCCGTGTGGGGTGTGAGCGATCCATAAACGTCGTGTGCCCGTATGGGGTGTGAGCGACGGGGAACATCGTATGCCCGACGGGGAGTTACAGTGATGTAACGAGCGATGATTCTAGCAGAGTTCCTGAGTGAACTAGTGATGAGAAACATTGGAAGTCGGTACCGCATGTGCATATGCATAGAGTCGTTGTGTCGGTCTCTTGCATTTGCATAAATCATTAATGGTTTGTTTATGTGTGAAATTGTGGGTGAAATTGATATATGGATATGTGTTGGTGATACTTGTATTGTGTATGGTTGGTATACCTTGGTGATGGAAATATGAATTATACCTTGTGTTGTATTGTGTTTGAATTATGGTGTGAGTTGTGGTGAGAACCGTATATATGTGTATTTTTGTGTTATATATAATTTTATGCAATTATATGATGATTGTTTTTCTCACCCTTCTGCTGTTTTATAATGCTCTATGAGGCATTACAGATTAGAGTTGCAGGAGGTCTTTTTGTGAAGCTTAGGACTTCATTCTTTTGTCGGTCGGCTCTGATATGTGACACCGAGTAGTTAGGGAGGCCGTTTGTGATTATTGTGTATTATGTATATATATCTTTTGGCTTGTGCATGTATAGCGTGATGTATGATCAACTTTTCATGTGATATATATATATATATATATATATATATATATATATATGATATTCAGTTTTAGATTTTCCGCTTTTATTCTAAAATCTGAAATGTGGGTGTAAGGAACTGAGTTCCTCTGTTGATTGCTACCCCACTGTTGCATATCTTTATGAGCAGGTGTTGTATGATATGTTTCAATATAATGTGATTCCCCCCGTCTATGCCATGATAATTTAAATATACTCTGATGAAATTTTGAATTTTCTTTTATTGCTTTAATTAATTGGGGGTATAGATTGGGGGTGTTACATTAAGTGGTATCAGAGCCAGTCTGTGTCAGTTGTGTCAGTCCTTGTTGGTCTTGGTGTTTGGAGGAGCTGTTTGTTTAACCATAGTTTCTGTTATTGGAAATGAACAGAATATGGCTGGTAGGAACGATGTTGCTTTGGCTGCTGCTATGCAAGCTATGGCTCGGGCTGTGCAGGGTGCACCTAATGCTGCTGGTAATGATGAGTTCAGGAAGAACAAACTGCCTGTCTTCAAAGGAAGATATGATCCTGATGGTGCTCAGATTTGGCTGAAAGAGATTGAAAGGATTTTTCGAGTGATGGATTATGCTGAAGATCAGAAGGTGAGACTGGGTACTCGCATGTTACTGGAAGAAGCTGATGATTTGTGGGTTAGTACACGTCATGTGTTGGAAGCTGCAGAGGAAGAGATTACTTGGGCTGTGTTTAGCATTGAGTTTCTGAGGAGGTATTTTCCCGAAGATGTAAGAGGAAAGAAGGAAATTGAGTTCTTGGAACTAAAACAATGTAATATGTCTGTTGTTGATTATACTGCTAAGTTTGTGGAGCTTGTGCAGTTTTATCCTCATTATACCGAAGCGACTGCGGAATTTTCTAAGTGTGTAAAGTTTGAGAATGGATTGCGTCCTGAGATAAAGCTGGCAATTGGTTATCAAAGGATCCGGAGGTTTTCTGATTTGGTGGATTGTTGTAGGATTTATGAAGAGGATAGTAAGGCTCGTTCTACTCACTATAAGAGTGTCAGTGACAGGAAAGGGAAGCAATAGTTTCGTGGTAGTCTGTATGTAACACCAGCTGATAAGGGTAAACAAAGGGGAAATTTTGAGAAAAGTTCAAGTGGAGGAGGAATGTCTGGTCCTCTGAGATGTTATAAATGTGGTGAGTTGGGGCATCGTCAGTTTGAGTGCAGAAAAGATATGAGGAAGTGTACTAATTATGGAGGTTTAGGACATGTTGCAGCTAAATGTGCAAGGAAGAATGTGGTGAAGTGTTTCAACTGTGGGGAACCTGGTCATATTAGTACGAAGTGTCCAAAACTGAAGCAAGCTCCAGCTGGTGGGAAAGTTTTTGCATTGGCGGGAACTCAGACTTCAAGTGCGGATCGTCTGATCAGAGGTACTTGTTTTATTAATAGTACTCCTTTAGTTGCTATTATTGATACTGGAGCGACTCATTCGTTTATTTCGTCTGAGTGCGCGAAGCGTTTGAATCTTGTGTTGTCTTCGATGGGTGGTGAAATGGTTATTGATACTCCAGCAATGGGGTCAGTAACTACTTCTTTGGTTTGTCTAAGTTGTCCTTTGACCATTTATGGTAAATATTTTGAGATGGATTTGGTGTGTTTGCCGTTGGAGGGTTTAGATGTGGTTCTGGGAATGAATTGGTTGCAATTCAATCGAGTTCACATTGATTGTTATCATAAGCTGGTAAGGTTTCCTTCTCTTGAGGAAGACGAAGACTCGAGTTTCTTATCTACCAAAGAGTTGAAGAGACTTTTGGCGGATGAAGCTCAGTTGTTTGGGTTGTTTGCATCTTTGACTGTGGATAGTCAAGTTTCACTTGATGTGTTTCCTGTTGTGTGTGAATTTCCGGAAGTGTTTCCTGAGGATATTTCAGACTTGCCGCCAGAGAGAGAGGTGGAGTTTTCTATAGATCTAGTTTCTGGTACTAGACCTGTTTCTATGGCACCTTATCGTATGTCGGAATCGGAGTTGGTTGAGTTAAAGAAACAGTTGAATGAGTTGTTGGAAAAGAGGTTTGTGAGACCAAGCGTTTCTCCTTGGGGTGCTCCAGTTTTATTGGTGAAAAAGAAAGATGGCAGTATGCGGTTGTGTTTTGATTATCGCCAGTTGAATAAGGTGACGATTAAGAATAAGTATCCTCTTCCAAGGATTGATGATCTGATGGATCAGTTGGTTGGTGCTTGTGTGTTTAGTAAGATTGACTTAAGGTCAGGGTATCATCAGATTAGGGTGAAAGAAGAAGATATTCAGAAGACGACTTTTAGGACACGTTACGGTCATTATGAATATTCTGTGATGCCGTTCGGGATTTCTAATGCGCCAGGTGTGTTCATGGAGTACATGAATCGTATTTTCCACGAGCATTTGGATCGATTTGTTGTGGTGTTTATTGATGACATTTTGATTTATTCTAAGTCTCGGGAGGAGCACGCGGAGCATTTACGTATTGTTTTGAAGGTTTTGAAAGAAAGGAAGCTTTTTGCCAAATTGTCCAAGTGTGAATTCTAGTTATCGGAAGTGAGTTTTCTTGGGCACGTGATTTCAGGTAATGGTATTTCTGTGGATCCATCTAAAGTAGAAGCAGTTCTACAATGGGAGGCTCCAAGATCTGTTACTGAAATTCGAATATTTTTGGGTTTGGTCGGATATTATCGAAGGTTTATTGAGGGTTTTTCTAAGCTAGCACTTCCTTTGACCCAGTTGACTTGTAAAAGGCAAGCGTCCATTTGGGATATTCGGTGCGAGGAAAGTTTTAATGAGTTGAAGAGAAGGTTGACGACAGCTCCGATTTTGATTTTGCCGAATCCTAATAAAACATTTGTGGTTTATTGTGATGCTTCTTTGATTGGTCTAGGTGGTGTGCTAATGCAAGACGGTAAGGTCGTGGCGTATGCTTCGAGGCGGTTGAGAGTGCATGAGAAGAATTATCCTACTCATGATCTTGAATTAACAGCTGTGGTTTTTGTGTTGAAGATTTGGAGGCATTATCTCTACGGTGCAAGGTTTGAAGTCTTTAGTGATCATAAAAGTTTGAAATATTTGTTTGATCAGAAGGAGCTAAATATGAGGCAACGTAGATGGTTGGAATTTTTGAAGGACTACGACTTTGGCTTGAATTACCATCCTGGTAAAGCTAATGTGGTAGCCGATGCATTGAGCCGAAAATCTTTACATATGTCCACTTTAATGGTTAAGGAGTGGGAGCTTTTAGAATCGTTTAGAGATTTGAGTTTGGTTTGTGAAGTGACGTCGGATAGAGTGAGGCTTGGAATACTAACGATTACTAATGATTTTCTGATGACGGTTAGTGAGAAACAGAAGCTGGATGTGAAATTTGTGGATTTGATGTTGGTGGGAGAAAAAGATGCAAATAGTGATTTTAAAGTGGATATTAATGGTGTTTTGAGATTCCGAGGCCGAATTTGTATTCCTGATGATGCGGCGTTGAAAAAGATGATTTTGGAGGAAGGACACCGGAGTAATTTGAGTATACATCCGGGAGCGAATAAGATGTACCAAGATTTTCTGGTGGTCTAGATTAAAAAGAGATGTGGCTCAGTTTGTTTATGCATGTTTGACTTGTCAGAAATCGAAGGTGGAACATCTGAGGCCTAGTGGTTTGTTTCAACCATTGGATATTCCTGAGTGGAAGTGGGATAGCATTTCCATGGATTTTGTAACGGGGTTACCGAATACACAGCGAGGGCATAATGCTATTTGGGTGATTGTTGATAGGCTGACTAAATCGGCTCATTTCATTCCGATTGACATCAGTTTTTCTTTGGAGAGGTTGGCAGAGATTTACATCAGTGTGATTGTGAAGTTGCATGGGGTTCCATTGAGTATTATTTTGGATCGAGATCCTAGGTTTACCTCGAGATTTTGGGAAAGTTTATAGAAGGCTTTGGGTTCTAAATTGAGATTGAGTTCGGCTTATCATCCGCAGACTGATGGTCAGACGGAGAGAACGATTCAGTCGTTGGAGGATTTGTTGCGAGCGTGTGTTTAGGAACAAGGTGGTGCGTGGGATAGTTATTTTGCATTGATTGAATTCACGTATAATAACAGTTTTCATTCTAGTATTGGAATGGCACCATTTGAGGCATTGTATGGACGAAGATGTCGAACACCGTTGTGTTGGCACGAATCTGGTGAGAGTTCAGTAGTTGGACCAGAGTTGGTGCAGCAGACTACAGACAAGGTGAAGTTTATTCGTGAGAAAATGAAGGCTTCTCAGAGTAGGCAAAAGAGTTATCATGATCGGAGACGGAAGGATCTTGAGTTTCAAGAGGGCGATCATGTATTTTTGAGAGTTACACCGGTAACAGGTGTGGGTCGTGCATTGAAATCGAAGAAACTTACTTCTCGGTTTATTGGTCCTTACCAGATATCCGCGAGAGTGGGTGTTGTGGCTTATAGGGCGGCGTTGCCGTCGAATCTGTCGAATTTGCACGATGTGTTCCATGTTTCACAGCTTCGGAAGTATGTTCCGGATCCATCACATGTGATTCCGATGAATGAGGTTGAGGTAAGGGAGAACCTTACGGTTGAGGCATTACCAGTTAGGATTTTGGATCGCGGGGTGAAGAGGTTGCGGGGCAAGGATATTGCACTGGTGAAGGTGGCGTGGGGAGGCGCTGTTGAGGGCAATTTGACTTGGGAGTTGGAGATTCGGATGCGGGAGTCGTATCCAGAGTTGTTCGTCTCAGGTATATTTTCGAGGACGAAAATTTCTAAGTGGGGGAGAGTTGTAACGCCCCAGTTTTGTCAGTTTTTATTTAATCGAGTCGTTTGATTATTTTATTATTATATTATTTTATTTTCGACTTTTATTTGGAAATATGTTATTTTTCAATGTTGTGATATTTTATCGGGTTTTGGGAACGTTTGTGAGATATTTGAGTGTGGGGGTATTTTGGTCATTTCATGATAATTTCTTTAAGTTAGAAAGAATAGAAAATAGAAAGAGAGAAAAATAGAGAGAAAGAAAAAGAGAAGAAGGAAAAGGGAAAGAAAAGAGAAGAAGAGAAGAAAAAGTGAGAAAAACTTGGAAATCAAGAAATCGATCTCCCGACTTTTCTAAACGCGATTAAATCGGGTAAGGGTGCGAAACTCGATTATTATATACTTGTGTATGATTATGTATGTATGTTTTTTATTGTTATTGGATTGAAATGGAAAAATATAGTAAAACCCATATTATGTGAAAATTGATTAGAAATCGATTAAATTGTATCGGAAATTATGTTTTCAGGTCCATTATTGTTGATACATGTTAGATACATGTTGTTAGGCATTGTATTGGTAATTTTCTGGTGTGTAGGTGAAAAATTGGAGGATTTTGGTTGGAAAAACGCAGAAAAATTCTGCAGAAAAATTTCTGGAATTTCCACTGCCCATTACGCGTATCACTCAAGGCAATACGCGTATTGGTCAAGGCAATACGCGTATGGCATTGAAGAAAACTGGGCAATACGCGTATGGAGCTTCATTTTGCTCGGCCATCTGTCCATTTGCGTATGGTACGCGTAACACTTCAGGGCAATACGCGTATGGTGTTGGCACTACGCGTATTGGAATTTTAATGGGAATTTTGGGGAAAAATGGTCTCTGCCCATACGCGTATGACCTTGGGCAATACGCGTATGGAATGGCGAGGAATCAGGACGATACGCGTATGGCTCAGGGCAATACGCGTATAGTCAGGAAAATTGCAAAATGGGGGTTTTTCGCGATGTCTTTTCTTGTTTAGTCCGTAACTTGTGTTCCGTTTATCCGATTTTTACATTCTTGGTATCGTTGAGTAGCTATTGAACTGTACTTTCTTATGATAATAATTTTGAAATTGTTAGCCGATTTAATTATGTCGAGAATTTGGAATAGTGTCATTTTGTCGACTTTTGTCGTTATAATTGGGTGTAATTGGTGTGTATCATGCAATGTGTTGTTCATATGGATATGGTATGATTTGCATGCTGTTGTGTGGTATAAATGCATTGTTTTGGGCTTGAATTGCAAAACATGATTTTTGTTAAGAGAGATGGTTGCATATATGTGTGTATTTGAATGTCATGAGTCCTTGTATGCCAAGCATCATGATATGCATTATTGTGATGTCCTGAGTGACGGTTTGGATTCCATAGGGAATCTGCTATAACATCGCGAGCCTTAAAAATAAGAGGTATGAATAGCCTTAAAAATAAGAGGACCGAAAACGATG
Source organism: Lathyrus tuberosus (assembly GCA_022829125.1). Classification (NCBI taxonomy): domain Eukaryota; kingdom Viridiplantae; phylum Streptophyta; class Magnoliopsida; order Fabales; family Fabaceae; genus Lathyrus; species Lathyrus tuberosus. The sequence goes on along the minus strand of JALAZF010000020.1, from coordinate 4,970,914 downwards.
GTTATAGACGATCGTGTGCCCATGTGGGGTGTGAGCAATCGGGTCGTGTGCCCGTCTGGGGTGTGAACGATCCATAAACGTCGTGTGCTCGTGTGGGGTGTGAGCGACGGGGAACACCGTATGCCCGACGGGGAGTTACAGTGATGTAACGAGCGATGATTCCAGTAGAGTTCATGAGTGAACTAGTGATGAGCAACATTGGAAGTCGGTACCGCATGTGCATATGCATAGAGTCATTGTGTCGGTCTCTTGCATTTGCATAAATCATTAATGGTTTGTTTATGTGTGAAATTATGGGTGAAATTGATATATGGATATGTGTTGGTGATACCTGTATTGTGTATGGTTGGTATACCTTGGTGATGGAAATATGAATTATACCTTGTGTTGTATTGTGTTTGAATTATGGTGTGAGTTGTGGTGAGAACCGTATATATGTGTATTTTTGTGTTATATATAATTGTATGTAATTATATGATGATTGTTTTTCTCACCCTTCTGCTGTTTTATAATGCTCTATGAGGCATTGCAGATTAGAGTTGCTGGAGGTCTTTTTGTGAAGCTTAGGACTTCATTCTTTTGTCGGTCGGCTCTGATATGTGACGCCGGGTAGTTAGGGAGGTCGTTTGTGATTATTGTGTATTATGTATATATATCTTTTGGCTTGTGCATGTATAGCGTGATGTATGACGAACTTTTTATGTGATATATATATATATATATATATATATATATATATATATATATATATATATATATATATATATATATGATATTCAGTTTTAAATTTTCCGCTTTTATTCTAAAATCTGAAATGTGGGTGTAAGGAACTGAGTTCCTCAGTTGATTGCTACCCCACTGTTGCATATCTTTATGAGCAGGTGTTGTATGATTTGTTTCAATATAATGTGATTCCCCCCGTCTATGCCATGATAATTTAAATATACTCTGATGAAATTTTGAATTTTCTTTTACTGCTTTAATTAATTGGGGGTATAGATTGGGGGTGTTACACCCTTCACTTGTTTTCTCTCCCTTTTTAATGAATTAGGTTTTCATATGTCATTTAATTAGATTTTACAGTGCATCAAATTTAAATTAACTACTTGTCTTTTGTTTACATATTAGCTTTATTAACTTAGAGAGTCTATTGTTGATGCATGATCCCAACATTAGGAAGGCCATAAATGTAGCCAAAAGTACGGATGAGGATCGGCAGCTTTTATATTTATGTATTATTATTATTATTATATATGTTTATTTATCAATTTTATTAAATACATCACTATCAAACTTGTACGCATTTAATATAAATGTTTGTCTATTTCTTAACATAACGATATCATCCTTGAATATTTTTTTTATTGTTGCTAAAAATTTAAATTGACATGATAAAATATAAATTATCTATTATTTTTGTTTGAAATGCAGGTAAATGAGTATGGGTACCATAGGGGACAAATACGAGTGCAAACATTAATGCCCACATGGGTGTGGACTCAGGCGTGTGGATTTTTTAAAACGGCAAGTATAAGGACTGATACTATAGTACTCTGCTCAAATTCTACCCATTGCCATCCCTATTGGTGGACTACCTTGGTCCAGCGTCTTAAGGTGGAGAGGCATGACTTCTTTTTCTCTTTTGTTTTTATTGTAATGTTAACAAGGTGTCGCGCTTTTATGTTTCCCTGTTGCATGCACGAACAATCATATTTATACATTTTTCTTTCATACTTTCTTTGTGTATCATATACTTGTTGAAAAATAATTACAACGGTGAATAGTGTGAGGAAGTCCCATATTGGTTAGAAATGTGACTTAAGCATTTATTAGTGGCAAAACTCACACACCTATCACCTTAAAGTTTTGAATGAGTATTGTCATACCCCAAATTTTGACCACAAGATTTCCCATAATTGTGCAAACCATCACCATAATATGAATGTATCATCATGCCTCATCAATCTCCTTAAGGATTATTGAGCATTCACTACAACCAAGAATTAGGGTTTTGAGCCCTCCCAGGGCACTTAGACAAAGGTCAATCAAGAATTGACATGATTTTCAACTTGTCTAACCTCTCAGACAGCCATGAAGGATCAATAGGTCTCCCATATCAAGAATCAAGCACAAGGTTGCAACATTCCAAGTGGATCAAGCCTCAAGATCGCCAGTGTCACCAAATTACGGTTTTGGTCGACCAAGGCCTCCAGATGAAAATTTTCATCTGGGGATGAGCCAATACTTCAAAACATGATCCAAAATGCTCAAAAGGACCTCATGGACCCAATCATCAAGTCAAAATAGCATCAGGGAAATCAGGAATTAGGGTTTCTTGACCTAAATCACCCATAAGTTGACTTTTGAGGCAAGGCATGAACCAAGACCTCAAGACATGATTTAAGGGCCTCAAATACACCACATTGGTCCATTTGCAACAATGGATTGATCCAAGAAGCTTGATTCACAAGTTTCATTTTCATCTGGACCACAATTAGGGTTTTGAAGAAAAAGTCAATTGTACCTTTGACTTTGGACCAAGACATGTTCCCAAACCTTGGGACATGATTCAAGACACCCTAATACACCTATGGAATCCATCCATTAGGTATGAATTAGGTCAAGAACTTGATTACATAAAGGATCACACAATTTGGAATTCATCTGACAAAAAGTCAACTGTGCCCAAAATCAAGTTTGACTTTTTGAATTTTTTCACAAATATGGATCCCCTAAGTCAAAAATAATGTTAATGCATGGTTTTTATCATCATCCATCAAGAAAAACCAAGAAAAATAGGGTTACTTGCAAAAGGGGCAACCATAGGAAACTTAAATTTTTCTAAGTTATGGAACAAAATGGATTTGGTACCAACTTTGCAAGGTCATAACTCCCAAACCCTAAGGCCTTTTTCTTCCATCCAAAGCTCAAATGAAATTTCACATGACATACTTCAAAAGTGTCAACTAAAAAAGATTCCAAATCCTCATGGATTTTGAGTTATGGATTTACCAAAATCACAAAGACATGAAAATGACCACTTTTCCAATACTTAATGAAATTTTGGACAGAATCTGTCTTGAATTTTCACCAACTTTGAGGCCATTTTTCACCTTGATCCAAGCTGAACCAGGTCCATTGGTGGACATCAAAGTTAAAGTATGTCATGAGAGATTTCCAACAAGTACCAGATCATCTCCAAATTCAATCTGAGCAAAGAGTTACAACCCTTGGAACATGGCACCAAAAACTGATTTCTTCCCAAGGCAGATTATAGGTCATTTGCTCGGATTGGATAATTTGTGCAAATACAAGTCTTGTAATCCTTCTATAAACATTAAGGATCAGATCAAAGCAAAATATCTCTGAGCCACAAGCCTCCCAAGAGAAAAGATCATCATGTATACATGTGATATCTAATGATGCAAAAGCCAAAAACTTCAAAGTTGTCATGAAGCATTCAATGGATGCATCAAGGTGGCATAGACTGAAGCAATTCTAACTAAATGAGTCAAGCCTTATCCCTTCAACAGAAGACCATAGACCTGCAAGATTGACTCAAGTCAATGCCTAGAGGAGACTTAAGATTCCTTTTGAAAACCAATGGACAATGGACTATACCAGCCACCATTCACTATTGCTGCCAAAGCAAACTTGACACACTATAAATAGAGCTCATTTGTGGTCAGTTTGAGTAACACCAAAGCACCATAACACATGCTTTCCTCAAAATCTTTTTCAAAAAAATGCCTTATTTTGCAAGTCACCATCGAATTTTGAGTTAGAGAGCAAATCCACCACATCTTATGATCCAAAAACCTCCAATATATCATATATAAGTTGTTCAAACACTCATCCTTCATCTGTAACACCAAAATCACAAACCTTCATAGCCATCCTAGAGGTCATTTGCAGTTGAGGTACCACAGAGTGATCCAAGTGTTTTCCATCTATTCCAAGCATTCATACACCTTACATAAGGTCCACTGAAGCTGTCTAAATCATTGCATAACATCTGCAGCATCTCCATCATCAAATTTGATCACCGGCTACAAGAGGTAGGCTGAAGCCTTCAAACTCTATATTACATGCATCATCAATTCATTTTCATGTTACTAACTTGTTTCTGGTAATTCATCAATCAATTGCAATGTTTCATTCGTGTTTGGGATTTCATGATAGTTTTTGCAAATTCTAGGGTTTCTGTGTTCATCACAATTATCTCACTCCACACTTAAAATAAATGAAATTAAGTACCACCATCGTGTTCCTTGGTCAAAAGCGAGCAAGATTGATGTTTGAATCGTTTGATTGATTTCATCACGTATTTAGTGAGATTGAGAGGGTTTTGCAAATCTGGAAAACCAGAGCTCGCGCGAAGAAGATGACTTATTCTTGGCGCCTTTTTCAAATTTTTGAATTTTTCTTTTATTTTATTAATTGATTCAAAAATTAATTTCTCTCTGAATTTTAATGTTTGTGAATTTATTCTTTTTTTCAAAATTCACCAAAATGTTAAAATATTTTATTCTACAAAAGCTTCACAAAAATATTATTTATTTTATATATTTAATATTTTTGTAAAGAATATATTTTTATTTGTTTTTAAACATTTAAAAATATTTAGGTCTCTTGATTTTTCAAATTCAAATGATTTTCAAATCATTTTATGGATAAAACATAATTTTTCAAACATTAATCCAAGATCACAACTTGTTTTTCATGCATGTTTGATAATTTTGATCATTTTAATTAATTTTTATTCAAATTAAAATGCATTTTGAAATCAAATTAGGGTTTTGATTGTTTCACCCTCACAAACATTTTTTAAAACATTTTTGGGCCTCTTGATAGAGTGTAAGTCCCATCCCTTTGTAAATAAACCATTTTGGGCCTCAGTCATTGTATAAGTCCCGATACGATTCTAAAAATCTCGGCGCGGTCGCCGTTTTCAAAATAATTTTCATCTGGGCCTTCCCTTGTGTTGTAAGCCCCATTTTTCTCTTTATCAATCAACTTTTGGGCCTCTAATAGAGTGTAGGACCCAATCCTCTTTGTGAATAAATAATTTGGGCCTCAGTCATTGTATAGGTCCCTACGCGATTTTCAAAATAAATGGTGTGATCATTGTTTTTCATTTGGGCCTCTCCTTCAGCTATAAGTCCCATCTCTTGTATAAAAATAAAATTTTGGGCCTCTAATAGAGTGTAAGACCCATCCTTTTTGTAAATACAATAATTTGGGCCTCAGTCATTATATAAGCCCCTCTGTGATTTTCAAAACTACGACGTAGTCGTCGCCTTTTCAAAAGAAATCATCTGGGCCTCTCCTTGAGTGTAAGCCCCAAGCTTCCTTTTAAAACAACTTTTCTCTTTGATTCAAATTCAAATTCAAAGCTTTATCAAAACTTTCTTCAATTTCTTGAATAACTAACCATACAGCTGTAGTTACTATACTTGGGCTTGCACAACTGTAAGTTCCACTATCTCTTCAAATATATACTTGTTTATATATTTCATCTGTATATATATATATATATATGCTTGTATATACTTGCTTAGAGTTTTTCCCCAGCAGTTAGGTCTAGATTTAGGTCAAACCAGTAGTTACTCTTTCAACTAGTTCCCAATAGGAAATTCCAGATACAGTCTTGCCTCCTCTTGGGCTTATACAATATGGAACAGAGACAGGCATTATTCTCGATGAAACTTCTCTCAAGACTGTCCAAATTTAGAAGTATTTGTACAAGAAATCCATTTCCCCAAAGAAGACTAATTCCCAGTGAAACCTCTTTTGAATTTCTTTAAACCCTAGAACTGTTCTGCAAAGAAATGACTTATTCCCGATGAAACCTTTCTTGAACTTTTTCTTAGGTTTGGACCCACATGCTTCCTAAAAGCATCCCTAGCCTCCTCTTGGGCTTAGTACAAGGACCCACAGACTTCTTAGAAGTTCTCAGCCTCCTCTTGGGCTTAGTACAAGGACCCAAAGGCCTCCTACAGGTATAGGACAGAACTTAGTCATCTCTACTAGTTCAATCCTCTAGAGAGTCAGAATTCCAAGACATATAACATTTTATGGTTGTTTCTCATCCCTTAAAACCTCAGCCTCCTCTTGGGCATCATACAAAGATCATTCTTCAACCAAGAGCCAACCTCTTCATACCAGTAGACTTGGACAGTCTCAGCCTCCTCTTGGGCTTTATACAAAAAAGACTTGGAAAGTCTTATCTCCTTTTAGATTTCATAGAGACCCTCAAGTTTCCTAAAAGCACAGGAAAAACCCTGATCATTTCATCAACATACTAATCTCTAACAGAGTTCAAACCTCCATAGCTTTTCAAACTCAATCTTTAAGCTTTCATTTTAAGAAATTCCCCAGCCAAGGTCAAAATTACCACCAACAAATCCTCAGTAGAATCAGAGTCTCATGGTCTCTGATATTTCAACTCTTCTTAAATCCCCAGAAAGAGAAAAACCTTTGGATTCCCCAATACATATTGGACCTTGTCGCGGTGAGAATTGGATACCAAGCTATTATGTTAACTTAAATCACATTTCTTTTATTTCACCACCGTATTTGCTTTATCAAAGGGAAGGGAGAAAGATCGAATTACCCACAATGAAATGCAAATGCAAACTAAGATTCTAAAGTTCGGGGGTTGGTTATACCTAGGGAAGGTGTTACCACCCTAGATATCTGCAGTACTCTACATGAACCTCTTGTTTATTTATGTTTTTTGTTTTTTGTTTTGCTAAGGGTTCAAGGGTAGGTGACCTAGAATTCTATTCCTAAGTGTGCTCGACAAGATATCGCATCTTGTGCCTACATATCCTGTCGGGAAGGAATCAGAGCACATGTAGTTCTTCTTGAAGGATACTAAAGTTGTTTAAAGTTTAGGAGAGAAGATGAGTCATCATCTTAAGAAACCACCACAGTTTTTTTTTAAACTTGTTTGTATTTTGTGGGGTATGGGATTGTATGTCCCTTCTTTGAGATGATTCACATATAATTCTCTTGTGTGGAGAATTAGGTGAGCTAAAGTTTGATCGTAAAAATCAAAATTGAGGGGGACTAACTTAGGAAGTCTATCCTAAAGTTGTCTAAATAATCTTATCTTAAGGGTATAGAACTTATGGGGAGGTATGATACAAATGAAATGCACCATGCACAATAATAGATTATCATGCATGGGGTTTTCCCTTGGATATTAATGCAATTGATTATTAATGAATTAAACGAGAGTGCTAGCAAAGTGGTGTTAGTCTTGTGTCTAGTGACCAAAGGTTGATTGCGATGCTTTAAAAGCAATAGACTTACAAGGGTGGAAAACGAGAGTTTTACTATTTTGAAAGGGTTTGGAACAAAAGCATGTAAACATCACATACAATGATAAACAAACAAAAGCAAAAGTCAAGGCATAATATCAAACAAAAGTTCTAACATATTTCACACAAGCGTACGATTTAACGCGGGAGAGATTTTAACGGAGATCGGTTTGTTGAGAAAAGAGTTTTGATTCTATTACGGAAACTAATAAAAGGTTTATTATTTTAGAGTTTATATTAAAGATTATTTTTTAATAAAAGTTAACGGTTTTCTTATATTAAAAAAAAAAAGATTTTAATTTTATTAAAAGGAGTTTTATTATTATTTATTTAGTTTTGAAGTTATATTATAAAAGGTTATTTAAAGAAAAAAAGAGTTTTTCTTATTAATTAGAAAAGATTTTAGTATTAATACTTTATAAATAAAAGTTTTTATTATCATCTAATTTTAAAGTTATATTAAAAAAGTTAATAAAATTTTTTCTTAAAAAAGATTTTAGTTTTAATATTTTAAAGATTTTTATTAGAGGTTTTTCTTTTAAAAAAAAGAAAGGGTCTAAAATTTTATTTTTAGATAAAAAGTTATATTTAATAAAAACCAAGTATGATGAGTTTGTTTAATAAAAAAAGTTAAATTAATAAAAGGATAAATATTAACCGGAGGGATCAGGTGGTTGCAACAGGAGAGGGTCTATCGCAGACCCTCAAACTATGGTCGCGCGATGAGATCATGTGACGGATCTAAAGGCCCAAAAAAGAGGGCGCACGGAGTGACGTGTGTGCATGTGTACAGGATGAAACGAAAACAACAGAAACAAAACACAACAGACTCTCACCTCATGTTCTTCTCTCTCGTTCTCCTTTCTCTCAAAATAAATTTAGGGTTTGAGAAACCCTTAACGCGCCGCCGTCAACTCTCTCGTCTCTCCGATCAATCAAACATATAACCCTAACCCCACACAGCCCAATACCCCAATTTCATTAATATCTTCAGATTAAAAGTTATAATGATTTAGCGTAATGAATCAAGGAAGGCAGAGGGCCATCGATGGTTAAAGGCGAGGAAAAATGACCGCAACCTCAAAAATCTCCGCTCCAGATAAGTCTCCTTCTCCTTTTCGCGTATGTTCTGAATTTATATGTCCTCTTTGCTGTGTGTATGTGTATTTGTTATGTGCGACTTTGAATGGATTTGATGCCCTGAGTATTTGTGAATTTTCTGCAATGATGTGGATTTTGGGTTAACGTCTGTATCGTTGTTCTTTCTGGTTAAATCTGAACTGGTATATTTGTTTTGAATCGTGAGTTGGTTTGAGATGGCTTTGAATTTCTGGTTTTTTTATTGGCTTGAGGAATGATTGGATGATGAGGATTCGAGCTGATGGTTTTATAATCTGAATTGGTTGAAATTCTGATTTGTGAACGGTTTTGTATTAGGATTGATATTTGGTTGATTTTTCTGGTGAAGTATCTTTGCGTATGAATTTGTGTGTATGGTTTTGTATGTGATGTTTGTTGGCTGTGATGTACGTATCCTTTTTGCTCCTGATCCCTTGTTGTGTGAGATTTCTCTTCTTTTATAGGCTTTGTGTTATTAAAGCAATGATTCCCAAAATTGAATGTTGTTGATTGCTGTTTTGAAAACCTGATAAAGTCTTTTGATAATTGCCTTGAAAACTTGCCATTTTAGTTGGAGCGTGTTTGGATATTGTTTTGGGAAGAAATGAGTTGGTTTTGATTGTGTTTGGTTCTGCTGATTATTGTTTATTGAACACCTTGGAAAACTTTCCATTTTGGATTTGCTCATTGATTGATTATGATTGCCGGATACGTTTCTTATCATTCTTGTCCTCTCCTTTTATGTACTTTTTTATGAATTTCTAGTGTGGAATATTGCAGAGGTTAATGCTCATAAGTTGCGGCAAGGACAACATTGTCGGTACTGCTACAGGATCTTCGGGAAAGGATAATGAGGGCAGTGCAATAGATACTGATTCTGAAGATAAGGAAAATGAAAACCATTGCTGCTAGGTAGGTTCAGAAGATTCTGCCACTGAAGGGATAAGGGCAAGCAATTCGTTCAGCTGTGCATTTTTCATTTGATGGTATTGGTTCCTTGTTTCTAGTCAGGTGTTTGCAATTGTCTTTGGAATAATTGAGAATGTGGATGCTGTTGTTGTGGTGAAGCAGGTTTTAGAACGGCCAGTGAACACGTGTGGTGCGTGCTTGGCATAGCTTCCCCTTTTAGTTCATGTAAGTGTTTAACTGTCGAAACCACGACTATTAATTAGTCCTCTTGACTGCTTGTGATTTTTATTCGGTTGGCTCATGTTTAAAACTGTTTTGAACAGGCTGTGGTAGTGGGTGGTGAAACTTTGGAACAACCTGGGCTGGTTTTGGCGTTACATCAGAGTTGTACCAGGTTCACCGTAATTCAAAAACTTAGAACCATATTGTATTGCTCCGCATTTCTTAATGCCTATTAATTCCGTCCCAACCTTAAATTTGCAAGGCTCCTCTTGGTATTGAAGCTTATGCCGATTCGACTCACTCTAAAGCTGGAATGACGGTTGTGAGATAGCGGATTCAGGCTCCAACGATTCGATCAGATCGCCTGGCCCATTTTCTGTTGTAAGAATTCAAGTCACTTTTCATTCATGATAGATGCTTCTCTCTGATGTGCAACGCTAGGATAATTTACAAATAACTGTCTTAACCATGCCTTGTCGGTCACTTATTACTCGTCGTTATTTGCAGGCTGCATTATCTGCTTTCGATACGAGAGTTGCAATGTCACGAGAGCCCCATTATGTGCTTGTGGACTGAATGCCATATTCTTTGATTTGCTTTGCCGTATTGATTAACAGTAATGGTTTTCAAACATTTGCTACTACGATCATCAAGTACAGGGGTCGCAAATATCACCATGAGGGCAATTGTAGAGCCTGCATTTCTATTCTGTGTGTACATGTGGTACAAATTCTAGAATCATGAGTTTTATAGCACCGACAAACCTTTGCGGGATTTTTGTTTTGAAATGTCTATTGTAGCAGCAACGTTATCAGCCTTTCTACTTTTTTATTTCTTCAGCAGACTTCTTGGTCCTTACAATTTAAAAGAGTGCAGTTGGATCTAGTTTTTTCGATTTCGCACTTCCTGACCTTCCGTAAATTCAAGCGCTTCCCAGTGCTTTGTAATGTTGTAACTCTAAATTCTGAATTTCTGCGTTCGTGTAAGCCTTTGATTTAGATATCAAAGCACAACAATAATAGGCATGAATGGTGACTTGAATTGTGAGTCCAGTTGTAGCTATCGTGGTTGATATATTAAGAGCAAGCTTGGCCCATGAATAGTTACTAAATGTATTTTCTAGTAACCCTTTGTTAATAATCAGCTGTTTCCGAATAAGCATAACAACGGTTCAGTATACGTGCAACTGGGAGGAAGTGTAAACCATTGTAGATCCTGAGAAATCTAAGAAACTAGCCTCATCGTTCTTTCAATCATCATCACTTAATTGCTTGCAAAATAATAAATCTCCATGGTCAACGTTAGATGATGGATGTAGCGTCATCTTGAACTAAAAATATCTTTGGATGAACCTTAATGTGCTTCCAACTCAAAAAGTTCTTGATCTCTAATACTCAAAATGCAAATAGTCCTCTTTACCAAACAAGTATCTTCTCGTGCCATGATTTTAGGCTTCCAAAACCTTAAATTCTTAGTAACTTCTTTATTTGATGGTCTAATCATAAGAACTAAAATATCTGGGAAGTCCTCATAAATAAAGCCACAACTTGAAGGTACCAAACACCGTTTGGATCCAACCATAAATCGAAAGGGCAGAAAGACCCTAATCTTGCTCAAATCCTTGATAAGTCCTGGGAACATTTGACCTTGTAGTAGCTAAAAGGGGCAATAAGAATGAGGGAGTATCTTCACAGGGATTCAATACAAACGGTAAGGACCGACATCACTACAAGCACACATATACAGACAATTTCCATGATTCTTGTTGAAACCTCCAGATGCGCCTAACTTCATAAATGAAACAAAAACAAAAAAAACTGAAAGAAAAGGTTAGCTATGTACAAATGATCGACCTAATATGTTATGCAAAGAACAAGGCGGGGATCTTAGGGTCAAAAATTAGGGTGCGACAGATGTCCCGATTTAAGTTACTTCTATTCGGAGATATGGAGATTGAAATCTTTGTCTCGACGAGATAGGAGGGACTTAAATACAAACATGCACAATTTTTGGCCCTAAGATGCCACCAAATGCACATGTTATGGTATGATGCTATGTTATGCAAGGCAGAGAAACCTGTGAGGAATAATATCACAGAGGATAACCGATGCTAAAACACGAAGAGAGAAAGACCCGACGAGGACGACTCAGCGAGACAAGACTCCACGGGGAAAGATATAACTCCACTAGGGGAAAGAGACTACCAACTGACAATCACAAGGTGTCTTAAGCGGGGTGATGAACTTGCGATGAAATCTTCTAACAAGATCTACTTGGAGAATCTGCTGTAGTGGTCAACCGGAGGAATCTTCAAGAGATATCGGCTGGAGGAGTCTATTGTTGAGACTTATAACCTCTTCTGAGAGTGCCTTCTTCGAAGGTTTTATTGAGAATGGGTCCACTGGGGAATCTGCTGAGAAAAGAAATGAATGTCAGTCAGAATTTAAAATTAACCAGGGAATCTACTACCGAGATCCTGGAAATAAGCGACTGTTGGTCGAAGTTTAAAGTTAACCAGGGAATCTTCTGCCGAGATCCTGGAAAGAAACGACTGTTTGTCGAAGTTTAAAGTTAAACCAGGGAATCTACTGTCGAGATCCTAGAAAGAAACGATTGTTTGTCGAAGTTTAAAGTTAAACCAGGGAATCTACTGCCGAGATCTTGGAAAGAAACGACTGTTTGTCGAAGTTTAAAGTTAAACCAGGGAATCTACTGCCGAGATCCTGGAAAGAAAGGACTGTTTGTCGAAGTTTAAAGTCAAACCAGGGAATCTACTGCCGAGATCCTGGAAAGAAACAACTGTTTGTCGAAGTTTAAAGTTAAACCAGGGAATCTACTGCCGAGATCCTGGAAAGAAACGACTATTTGTCGAAGTTTGAAGTTAACCAAGGAATCTACTACCGAGATCCTGGAAAGAAACGACTGTTTGTCGAAATTTAGAGTAAACCAGGGAATCTACTGCCGAGATCCTGGAAAGAAGCGACTGTTTGTCGAAGTTTGAAGTTAACCAGGGAATCTACTGCCGAGATCCTGGAAAGAAACGACTGTTTATCGAAATTTAGAGTAAACTAGGGAATCTACTGCCGAGATCCTGGAAGTTTCACTGGGGATCTTCAAAAGAGATGCGGGCCGACTGACTTGTAAAATATGTCTTCTCAAATAAAGAGCAAGTTCATTTGAATCTTCCCCAAACTTCTCGAAGAGATGCCATTTGATGGAAGCAGATTGAACTGTGGACTCACCGGGGAGAATACCGCTGAGAAGTAATATTGTTGTAGTTGAAAACTGTGTTGAAGCTAGTAAAATTCTTGTAATAGAGATTCTCAAATAAAGAGAATACTTGTAAAGTCTTCAATAGTTGATAACCTTGATAACTTCACTGGGGATTTGATAAACTATCTTGAGGAGACTTCCATTTATCATCCGAATAGAAAACCTGTTAACCAAACAAACTGCTCAAATAAAGAGCGGTCATTTGTCGTCTGGGTATAAGTCCCATGAAATGTTGAAATAATACTGCTGGAGAAATAACTTCCTATCTTCCATAGAGATCTTCGAATAAACTCTTCCCGGGGAGACAAAGTGCAAAATAAATGCACGCTCGATCTAGGTTCAAAAGCCTAGAGATATTCAAAATCGTGATTGTTAGAGACCAAAGTTCAATTCAAGAAATAACTGAAAAGAAGCGGTCAAGCAAGACTCTATCCAGTGAGGAATAAACTCAACTGGGGTTTATCTTTATCCAGAAATGGAAAAGATAACTGAAACAACCATCTTCCACAAGGGTCGAACTCAGTGGGGAGTTTAAAAAGGATGTGCTCTTTCTGCCTAGGGCTGACGATTCTACTTGGAGGGAGCAGGCAAACCCGATCACTTGGGGATAAACACAACCAAAGTGAAAGAACAAAACAAGCAACACAAAATGCAAGATGAAAAAATGCCATGAATCTAAATGAATGAATGCCATGTTATGCCTATGCTTATGCTGACAAAACAATAAGCAAACTAGAGACAAAAACAAGCATCTCAATATGGATACTTGACCGATCTTTGCAATATAAGAAGCATCGCTGGGGATGAATGGAAAGCCATATATGGGATCACAGTCCTACTTCAAGGCTTCAAACTTCTCTGGGGAAAATAGAGCACTCCACTTGGGGATGAACATCGTGACTTCACTTAGGATTGTCAGGATGAACCTTGTGATTCTGTTGGGGATGAGGAAGATTCACTAGGAACGAATCAAACTCAATGATCGAAAAGACTTCATGGGGGATATAATAAATATCCGCTGCGAACTGGAATAGTCTAAATAAAAGTTGTAACTGGATAAAATGAATATCCACTTCGTCGGGGAAGCTTGGATTAATACAGTAGTCGGGAGATAACTTCTTGGGGCTGAAATAAACATCTGCCTTCACCAGAGAAGATTACGATAGTGAGAAAGTCCAATGAGGAGTGAAATAAACATTCGGTTCGCTGGGGAAGGTTGAAACCAAAGAAAATCACTAAGGATTCTTAGGTTTCCGGTTGGAGAAATCTTGCGTCAAATGTGCCATAACTTCTTGAAATAGAGATCCACCGGGGAATGGTTGTGACTACCTCAAGTAGAAACTTACTGGGGAGTCGTCACATTGCTTGGGATAAAAACTCTTTGGGAGTATGGGTGAAGAATGCTATGAAAATAATATAATTCTACACTGATGAACTGCTTGGTAGTCGCCATTTTGAATAACAATTGTTGTGAATGGATGAAAAGTAATCTTCGATTCTCAAATGCCCCAGATCACTTGGTTTATGAGAAAAAGTGATCTCAAGAGGATTTTACAGAAAACATGGCATCCAACTATTCCAATATCTTCAAACTCTTGGAGAGATTCATCGAATCTCGACGTAATTGGCCCAGATAGACTGTGTTCTGTACAACTAAATCTTCGAACTTGGAGAGATTTATCAAATCTCAACTTGACTGCCCCAGATTGTCTATAATCTTGCATAATTGGGTCTTCAAACTTGGAGAGATTTATCAAATCTCGACGTAACTGCCCCAGATTAACGGTATTCTGAGTCTTCAAACTTCCCCCTTAGGGTCAGACTGTGAAAGAAACAACTTGGAAACAACTTACCCCTGCTCAGCAAAGCCTTCAGGTAACGTGTCCCTGGTTATGGTCATCCTTTTGAAATGATCCGCCATCTACTCATTAGAGTTTCAAATCTCAAAGGATTCAGCTCATCGCTAATGCTCGTGTGCTAGCTTCTATGATGTCAAGCAATATTAGCAAAAAAATTGTTAATTCTGACATTGTTAATGCAACATATGTTTGTCTTGAAGTTTTTATTTTGAAAAGAATATCCCAATAACTTGTGACCGAATCACTAGTTAAGATATGGATTAATTTATTTTATAAGACCAACACAAAACTTTTGAGCATAGCTCATAGGAGTCAGGAAACAATATCTCAATGAGTATGTTTTTTGAAATAAACCCTGATTCACTAAGGTCTTTTGTGGGTTGTATCATGGATTGGTTCACGGTTTAAGAAACAAAGGATATAAGGCTCAAAGTGTGTTTATGCCCACCCAATCTTCGTGATATTTTACTCCATTTTTTTTTGAAAATTATCCTGCCCCGGGTTAAGAATGAGGTTTTTTTTGTAGAGAAGGAAACTCCTACTTCAAGGCTCAAAGGGGTTAACAAGGGTTTATCTCCTTATATCTCCAGTGTTTAGGATTTTTGAAATAATGCCTTATATCACCAGCAGAGTTTTACTCAAAAGCATACAACAAGAGATCTTGTGTTTGGGATTTCATCACCCTCCTTCCAATTCTCCGCCTAAACGAGAGATTGGGGTAGTATTGACATTATAAAATAGAAAGAGCATTTAAAATGAGTGAAACGAATGGATTTCTTCAAGACAAACATTATTCACTGCATCAATCGTTCAAAACAAACAGGTTCTTATTCGCAAAACATGCTTATAATCAAAGAAATAACAATAAGTGCAAATAAATAAATTAACAATATGATGATCCGAGGAGTGAGCTCTGCTCTTGATTCCATCAGCTTGGGAAGAACTTTTCTTGAGTCTTCATATCCATTAGCATAGAGGTGTTCCATTCACCAATGGGTTTCCACTCTTGAAGGTCAGCACTTCATCGTCGATCATTTCTTTGACCTTTTCTTGGAAAACTTTACAACCTTCAATCGAATGTCCCAACACTCCGTCATGAAACTCACAACTGGTATTTGAATTGAACCAAGGAGGGCGAGATTTCATGGCTCTGGTCTTCCTGGGCGCCATCACTGAGTTTCGGGCAAAGTAAGACCATAATTGACTGTAAGTCATTGGGATTAGGTCAAACCAATGGGTCATTTCTTCTGGATTACTCAGAGGTCTCTGCTGATCCTGACGCTGATTCTGGTGATTTATGTTCTGAATTTATGGATTTTGACGTTGATTCTAAGGAGTCAACCTTCGTCGTTTGTACGGACGTCCATGAGGTAGTGATTGCTGGCACTGCACAGGTGCTGCAAACCGACGTTTGTGATAAGGCTCCGGAATTGGAGCTCGCAAAGTCTGAGGAGAATCCAAAATTGCATTAACTTCAACACTCATTTCTTCTTGGGAATCACTAACAGAATTTTCTACATTAGCTTGTCTATTCGAGACGTCTTTAATTTTCCCACTTTTAATGCGTTCTCGATGTTTACTCCGACTTCCACAATTTTAGGGAACTCTAACGGCACAACGCCTATCATTCTGACATAATAAGAGTCTGGCAGTGTTTTTAGAAACATTTTGGCCAGCTCCTTCTCTTGAAGTGGTGGCTGAACTTGGGATGCCAATTCTTTCCACCGTTGTGCATATTCCCGGAGGGACTCGTTGTCTTTCTGACTCATGTTCATCAATTGGTCACTGTCTGGAGCCATGTCCACATTGTAATTGTATTGCTTCATAAAAGCGTCAGCTAAGTCTTCCCAAGACTGAATATGGTTCCTTTCTAGCTTCATATACCACATCAAGGATGCCCCACTCAAACTTTCTTGAAAGCAGTGAATCATCAGCTTGTCATTGTCAACATAAGTAGTCATCTTTCGACAAAACATCGTCAAATGGTACCTTGGACAACTAACACCCTTGTATACTTCGAAGGCAGACATTTTGAACTTCGGGGGAAAAACCATGCCCAAAACTAGACACAAGTCAGGAGCCTTAAGACCAGATGCATTAGGTCCTTTCAACATCTTTAATTGTTCTTGGAGGTCACGAAATCCTTTTTTAATTTCTTCCAATCTAGGATCATTCACAATTGTCACAGGACGGATGTTCTGAGAATTTGGCATATACCTTAGAAAACAGGAATCTCTTTCGTTAACTTGACCAACCAGGTTATTTTGCACAGGCTGAGATCGGGTAGGGAAATCCACTTGTGGAGCATCGTCGTCAAACATCAGATTAGTCGTCACTCTGAAGCCTGACATGGGATCCACACTTTGTGTTCTATCCATTATCCCCAGTAATTACTTCAAGTTCGAATGCCGAAAGATCAGCTGAGTGACACAAAGATAGGAGACCGAATGAGCTGAGGTAGAGAAAAGATGTGTGTGAAACGATGCAATGCTAAAGATGCAATGCGAATGCAGCAAGTTTCATGGACCTCGGCTATTTATAATCATCAAGAAATATCAAAAGACGCATTTTAAAAAAAAATAGTTACAATCACTAGTATCAGAATACTAAAAGATTGATTTATTACAAAATTGATTACAAACGCGTCTGTACGCCTTACAAGAATCATGATATAAAAGCTAAATAAAAGCTAGTAATGATGGATCTAAGGAGACTCTTCCAACGGTCTTCTCTTGAGTCGCTTGAATTCTTCTTCCAAATGAGCTTCTTCCAAGATGAGTAGAGTAGAGTAGAGTAGAAAGAAGTATAACTGAAAGTAGAGTAGCGAGAAGTCCCTTATCACTCTTCATACTCAACAAAGATAATAATTTCCCATATATACTCTTGAATCCTTCTTTGTCTGTCACCAAGGTCTCTAGTCTCCTTAGATCGTCCAGATTATGACTCTTGTAAGTGTACTTCAATGTTTTTTTTTCAGAGTGCATGACATCCCTATGATGTTCACAAACAAGGCTAAGTTCCATGAAACTTTATGAGATGATGCTAATGAATGCAGGGATGCACACACACAAAGCACAAAGCACACACAAGCAATCAAACAGACAAAAAGTCCTAGGTTTGAAAGGTCACAGCATGGAGCCAAGGTCTAACCATCCCAATAGGTGTGTACTATGGTTTCGAATGTACCTGATGAACGGGTTCTAAAAAGTTTCCAGAGTCTACAATCCATCTTTCGGATATTATCGATTTTCTAAATCACTTGGTGGTCAATAATATTCTCAAGAGAATCTTGTCTGAGTGTAGTATCGCGTAGCGACATTGCAGAAATAGACTCCCGCATAGTCCCCACACTACATCCTAATAGGCCAAGTTGGGTTAAAGGTAACTACAGTCCCCAGTCTCGATGGCCTTTAGTTAGAAATAATATTGTCTTCACGAATGGACTCGTTGAACAATATTAAATTCGAGAGGGCCTAGACTGAGTGGTGAAGTCTCAATTCAACTTCTTCAGGAATCGACTCCCTCAAAGTATCCTTGAATTCTCACCGTTCCTATCATAATTTTCACTCTAGTCTGGGTGTAGGACTTTGTCTCACCACACAAGTAATAACCCAGAAAACCAGCACAGATAATAAGCAAATAAAGCAAGTAAATAAAGAGAGATAACATAAGTAAAAACAAGATAGGGGAAACCCATCAAATCCCCAGTGAAGTCGCCATTTCTGTCGAGGTGAGAATTGGATACCAAGCTATTATGTTAACTTGAATCACATTTCTTTTATTTCACCACCGTCTTTGCTTTATCCAAGGGAAGGGAGAAAGATTAAATTACCCACAATGCAATGCAAATGCAAACTAAGATTCTAAAGTTCGGGGGTTGGTTATACCTAGGGAAGGTGTTAGCACCCTAGATATCTGTAGTACTCTACAGGAACCTCTTATTTATTTATGTTATTTGTTTTTTGTTTTGCTAAGGGTTCAAGGGTAGGTGACCTAGAATTCTATTCCTAAGTGTGCTCAACAAGATATTGCATCTTGTGCCTACATATCATGTCGGGAAGGAATCAGAGCACATGTAGTTCCTCTTGAAGGATACTAAAGTTGTTTAAAGTTTAGGAGAGAAGATGAGTCATCATCTTAAGAAACCACCACAGTTTTTTTTAAACTTGTTTGTATTTTGTGGGGTATGGGATTGTATGTCCCTTCTTTGAGATGATTCACATCTAATTCTCTTGTGTGGAGAATTAGGTGAGCTAAAGTTTGATCGTAAAATTCAAAATTGAGGGGGACTAACTTAGGAAGTCTATCCTAAAGTTGTCTAAATAATCTTATCTTAAGGGTATAGAACTTATGGGGAGGTATGATGCAAATGAAATGCACCATGCACAATAATAGATTATCATGCATGGGGTTTTCCCTTGGATATTAATGCAATTGATTATTAATGAATTAAACAAGAGTGCTAGCAAAGTGGTGCTAGTCTTGTGTCTAGTGACCAAAGGTTGATTGCGATGCTTTAAAAGCAATCGACTTACAAGGGTGGAAAATGGCTCGACATTGGATCGAGAGTTTTACTATTTTGAAAGGGTTTGGAACAAAAGCATGCAAACATCACATACAATGATAAACAAACAAAAGCAAAAGTCAAGGCATAATATCAAACAAAAGTTCTAACATATTTCACACAAGCGTACGATTTAACGCGGGAGAGATTCTAACGGAGATCGGTTTGTTGAGAAAAGAGTTTTGATTCTTTTAGGGAGACTAATAAAAGGTTTATTATTTTAGAGTTTATATTAAAGATTATTTTTTAATAAAAGTTAACGGTTTTCTTATTATAAAAAAAAAGATTTTAATTTTATTAAAAGGAGTTTTATTTTTATTTATTTAGTTTTGAAGTTATATTATAAAAGGTTATTTAAAGAAAAAAAGAGTTTTTCTTATTAATTAGAAAAGATTTTAGTATTAATACTTTATAAATAAAAGTTTTTATTATCGTCTAATTTTAAAGTTATATTAAAAAAGTTAATAAAAATTTTTCTTAAAAAAGATTTTAGTTTTAATATTTTAAAGATTTTTATTAGAGGTTTTTCTTTTAAAAAAAAGAAAGGGTATAAAATTTTATTTTTAGATAAAAAGTTATATTTAATAAAAACCAAGTATGATGAGTTTGTTTAATAAAAAAAAGTTAAATTAATAAAAGGATAAATATTAACCGGAGGGATCAGGTGGTTGCAACAGGAGAGGGTCTATCGCAGACCCTCAAACTGTGGTCGCGCGATGAGATAATGTGACGGATCTAAAGGCCCAAAAAAGAGGGCGCAGGGAGTGAGGTGTGTGCATATGTACAGGATGAAACGAAAACAACAAAAACAAAACACAACAGACTCTCACCTCATGTTCTTCTCTCTCGTTCTCCTTTCTCTCAAAATAAAATTAGGGTTTGAGAAACCCTTAACGCGCCGCCGTCAACTCTCTCGTCTCTCCGATCAATCAAACATGCAACCCTAACCCCACACAGCCCAATACCCCAATTTCATTAATATCTTCAGATTACAAGTTACAATGATTTAGCGTAATGAATCAGGGAAGGCAAAGGGCCATCGACGGTTAAAGGCGAGGAAAAATGACCGCAACCTCAAAAATCTCCGCTCCAGATAAGTCTCCTTCTCCTTTTCACGTATGTTCTGAATTTATATGTCATCTTTGTTGTGTGTATGTGCATTTGTTATGTGCGACTTTGAATGGATTTGATGCCCTGAGTATTTGTGAATTTTCTGCAATGATGTGGATTTTGGGTTAACGTCTGTATCGTTGTTCTTTCTGGTTAAATCTGAACTGGTATATTTGTTTTGAATCGTGAGTTGGTTTGAGATGGCTTTGAATTTCTGGTTTTTTTATTGGCTTGAGGAATGATTGGATGATGGGGATTCGAGCTGATGGTTTTTATAATCTGAATTGGTTGAAATTCTGATTTGTGAACGGTTTTGTATTAGGATTGATATTTGGTTGATTTTTCTGGTGAAGTATCTTTGCGTATGAATTTGTGTGTATGGTTTTGTATGTGATGTTTGTTGGTTGTGATGTACGTATCCTTTTTGCTCACGATCCCTTGTTGTGTGAGATTTCTCTTCTTTTATAGGCTTTGTGTTATTAAAGCAATGATTCCCAAAATTGAATGTTGTTGATTGCTGTTTTGAAAACCTGATAAAGTCTTTTGATTATTGCCTTGAAAACTTGCTATTTTAGTTGGAGCATGTTTGGATATTGTTTTGGGAAGAAATGAGCTGGTTTGATTGTGTTTGGTTCTGCTGATTATTGTTTATTGAACACCTTGGAAAACTTTCCATTTTGGATTTGCTCATTAATTGATTATGATTGCCAGGTACGTTTCTTATCATTCTTGTCCTCTCCTTTTATGTACGTTTTTATGAATTTCTAGTGTGGAATATTGCAGAGGTTAATGCTCATAAATTGCGGCAAGGACAACATTGCCAGTACTGCTACAGGATCTTCGGGAAAGGCTAATGAGGACAGTGCAATAGATACTGATTCTGAAGATAAGGAAAATGAAAACCATTATTGCTAGGTAGGTTCAGAAGATTCTGCCACTGAAGGGATAAGGGCAAGCAATTCGTTCAGCTGTGCATTTTTCATTTGATGGTATTGGTTCCTTATTTCTAGTCAGGTGTTTGCACTTGTCTTTGGAATAATTGAGAATGTGGACGTTGTTGTTGTGGTGAAGCAGGTTTTAGAATGGACGGTGAACACGTGTGGTGCGTGCTTGGCATAGCTTCCCCTTTTAGTTCATGTAAGTATTTAACTATCGAAACCACGACTATTAATTAGTCCTCTTGAGTGCTTGTGATTTTTATTCGGTTGGCTCACGTTTAAAACTGTTTTGAACAGGCTGTGGTAGCGGGTGGTGAAACTTTGGAACAACCTGGGCTGGTTTTGGCGTTACATCAGAGTTGTACCAGGTTCACCGTAATTCAAAAACTTAGAACCATATTGTATTGCTCCGCATTTCTTGATGCCTATTAATTCTTTCCCAGCCATAAGTTTGCAAGGCTCCTCTTGGTATTGAAGCTTATGCCGATTCGACTCACTCTGAAGCTGGAACGACGGTTGTGAGATAGCAGATTCAGGCTCCAACGATTCGATCGGATCGCCTGGCCCATTTTCTGTTGTAAGAATTCAAGTCACTTTTCATTCATGATAGATGTTTCTCTCTGATGTGCAACACTAGGATAATTTACAAATAACCGTCTTAACCATGCCTTGCCGGTCACTTATTACTCGTCGTTATTTGCAGGCTGCATTATCTGCTTTCGATACGAGAGTTGTAATGTCACGAGAGCCCCATTATGTGCTTGTGGACTGAATGCCATCTTCCTTGATTTGCTTTGCCGGATTGATTAACAGTAATGGTTTTCAAACATTTGCTACTACGATCATCAAGTACAGGGGTCCCAAATATCACCATGAGGGCAATTGTAGAGCATGCATTTCTATTCTGTGTGTACATGTGGTACAAATTCTAGAATCATGAGTTTTATAGCACCGACAAACCTTTGCGGGATTTTTGTTTTGAAATGTCTATTGTAGCAGCAACATTATCAGCTTTTCTACTTTTTTATTTCTTCAGCAGACTTCTTGATCCTTACAATTTAAAAGAGTACAGTTGGATCTAGTTCTTTCGATTTCGCACTTCCTGACCTTCCGTAAATTCAAGCGCTTCCCAGTGCTTTATAATGTTGTAACTCTAAATTCTGGATTTCTGCGTTCGTGTAAGCCTTTGATTTAGATATCAAAGCACAACAATACTAGGCATGAATGGTGACTTGAATTCTGAGTCCAGTTGTAGCTATTGTGGTTGATATATTAAGAGCATGCTTGGCCCATGAATAGTTACTAAATGTATTGTCTAGTAACCCTTTGTCAATAATCATCTGTTTCTGAATAAGTATAACAATGGTTCAGTATAAGTGCAACTGGGAGGAAGTGTAAACCATTGTAGATCCCGAGAAATCTAAGAAACTAGCCTCACCGTTCTTTCAATCATCGTCACTTAATTGCTTGCAAAATCATAAATCTCCATGGTCAATGTTAGATGATGGATGTAGCGTCATCTTGAACTAAAAATATCTTTGGATGCACCTCAATGTGCTTCCAACTCAAAAAGTTCTTGATCTCTAATACTCAAAACCCAAATAGTCCTCTTTACCAAACAAGTATCTTCTTGTGCCATGATTTTAGGCTTCCAAAACCTCAAATTCTTGTAACTTATTTATTTGATGGTCTAATCATAAGAAATAAAATATCTGGGAAGTCCTCATAAATAAAGCCACAACTTGAAGGTACCAAACACCGTTAGGATCCAACCATAAATCAAAAGGGCGGAAAGACCCTAATCTTGCTCAAATCCTTGATAAGTCCTGGGAACATTTGACCTTGTAGTAGCTAAAAGGGGAAATAAGAATGAGGGAGTATCTTCACAGGGATTCAATACAAACGGTAAGGACCGACATCACTACAAGCACACATATACGGTTAATTTCCATGATTCTTGTTGAAACCTCCAGTTGCGCCTAACTTCATAAATGAAATAAAAACAAAACAAACTTAAAGAAAAGGTTAGCTATGCACAAATGATCGACCTAATATGTTATGCAAAGAACAAGGCGGGAATCTTAGGGTCAAAAATTAGGGTGCGACAGACCTGTCTATGGATTTCACTAATCCTCAGCAGAAGTTAGCCTCCTCTTAGGCTTCATATAAGAATTTCCTCAACCAGCCTCCTCTTAGGATTTGTATAATGATCTTCCTTAGTAGATTCAGCCTCAATCTTGGGCTTTGTACAAGACAGATAAAAAACCTCTCCAGCAGAGTCTATCTTTCAGCCTCAATCTTGGGCTTTGTACAAGACAGATAAAACCTCCCCAGTGGAGTTTATCCCTTTTCAGCCTCAATCTTGGGCTTTGTACAAGATAGATATAAAACTCCCTAAGTAGAGTCAACCTTTTAGCTTCAACCTTGGGCTTGAATCAAGGCACACTAAAATCATCATCCCCTCAGAGGAAATCAAGAGTTCTCTCTGTAGGAAGACATTTCTCTGTACATCACATATCAAAATAGACAACCCTAATTCCAGATAACTGTTGTAAGTGGCACACTTGTTGATTCAAAAATCCAAGTCGTGGTCCCTCTCTTATCCTGGTAAACTTTCTCTTTCATCTAACAGCTATAAGTGGCAAGCCTCTGGATTATTTACATCCATGCCAATGTCCCTCTCTTAGCATGAAAGAGTCATAAGGAAAAATGTCATTGCTCAATACTGAGTTAAAGTTTCTTCCTTCATGACATCACCCTTGTAAAGGAAATTATGGCATTGTTGGATTCTCATATCCCAGTTAAAAGTAATTTTCTTTATAATCAAGTACCTAACACTTGTGATGAATAGGTGAGATATCTCCCTTTAGAGATGACAAATTCCCTCTTAAATACCCCTTTAGCTTCAATCTTGGGCTTTGAATAAGACACAAATAACCTTTAGCTTTAATCTTGGGCTTGAAACAAGACACCAAATATCTTTTCCTCCCATAGAATAGGAGGAACTATGATTGCTCTGATTTCCCAGATATCTTTATGGGAATACGTAGACATAAGATTACGAAATCTTAGCGAGCACACAAATAAAAAACCTTAGGTCTAGTACCTTCACAAAAACATCAGAAAACCCGAAAACAACAAAAACACTCTCTCAACACTCCCAAAGGAGAAAATTTCCCAACCCTCAACAGATAAACACAAGAAAGTATTTAAACCAATAGGAAAACATGCCATAAAAGGTCTATGGATAACCATATATACACTGGGTGATTGACAACTTCCCTTTGTATAACCTGGCCCCGACCCCCCAATCTCTTAGCATTTGTTAAAGAAAGTATTTGCGTGTAAGGTTAGTTTTAGATAGCTTCCCTTTCCTTTCCACCTTCATAGGATAAATAAGAAATCAAAAAGTAGCACCCAATTCCAACCATTGCGGTAAGGTGGTCGCGTCATCGAGAAAAATCGCACGCTACAGAGAAATGGCGAATCTGCTGGGGATATCTTTAAGATTAGAGTTCCTAAGAGGTCTAGGATTTGCTTGGCATTTATTTTTCTATACTTTCTACTATATATATATATATATATATATATCATTTACTATTATACTACTTGATACCTGTGTTTAAATTTCTGTTAACTGGGATTGCGATTAATACGCATGTGGAAAGTTTGAGAGAACATTAAGATATGTGGTGGCATATCCGGGAAACGCTTATAGGTAGTGAATCCCGACCAAGCTAACTTGGCAGTCCACCGAATCAGGCGAGGTACCCATGTGGAAATATTGATGTTGAACGACCGATTGTCGTGAAAGCATCGTTTATCCCAGTGCGGTACCCATGACCCTGAGGATTTAGTAGACATTTAACCCTATGGCCATTTGGTAGTGCGGTGACTATCGGGAATAGTTGATACGCGATACTACACTCAAAAGAGACTCATCCTAGGATATTATAGCTCGGTCGAGTGAATCAGCTTGTTGTTGATATCCCTAGGAGGGGTCAATGACTTTGGGAACCTTTTAGAATCCGTTCTACGGGTACAAAAATTGACCAAATAGTATAACCTTTGGGGATGGGTAGAGCCATGACTCCATGCTCTTGACGTTGAACCCTTAAACCCATGTTTTCAAATGTTTTTGTTTCCTGCATTCTTGCATTCATTAAAAAAACTCTTTTCAAACAAGAAAAAAAATCTTTTTCCAAAAGAACTAAAATAATAATTGCAAATATCAGAGGTTGCGTTATGGATTTCGGTAGAAGAAAAATGCACAAGTACACCTTCAAGGCTCCGAAACTAGAAGAATTAAGGAAATTGGGAAGGATGATTACCAATCCCGAGGCTTTCAGAGCTAAGCACAGAGGACTGTTATTTCTATTGAGGGTCAACGTGGTTGAAGGGATCCTGTCTACACTGGTACAGTTTTACGATCTGGTTTACCATTGCTTCACTTTTCTGGATTACTAACTTGCACAAACACTGGAAGAGTACTCCCACCTGATTGATTTACCTATCACTGATCGAGCTCCATTTTCTGGACTGGAAGAAATTCCAAAGGATCAGGCCATTGCAAGAGCAATCTCTTTGGATGAGTCAGAAGTTAGGACTCACATGACCACTAAAGGAGGAATCCAGGGTTTACCGGCTAAATTCCTGATGGAGAAAGCTCTATACTTTGCTAGTGTAGGAAACATAACTACTTTCGAAGACATCTTTGTTCTGCTCATATATGGGTTATTCCTTTTTCCCAACATTGACAACTTCGTCGATACCAATGTCGTTAAGATATTCTTAATTGGAAACCTCGTACCAACCTTGCTCGTAGATGCTTATCATTCTGTACATTTAAGGAATTTGTACAGCGGAGGAATGATCACATGCTGTGTACCATTGCTCTACAAATGGTTCATTTCCCACTTGCCCAAGTCTGCTGCATTTTGGGATCACAAAAGTACTCTACATTGGTCACAGAGAATTATGTCTCTTACTAATTCAAACATAGATTGGTACAATAGGATTTACGAAGGGATAGAGATCATCGACAGATGTGGAAATTTCCCCAATGTACCCCTCATTGGAACTAAAGGAGGAATCAACTATCATCCAATTTTAGTTCGCCGTCAACTCGGATACCCTATGAAGAATATCCCACATAATGTTCATCTGGAAGGTCTTTTCTTCAAGGAAGGGAAAAATGACGGGGCACTAAAGAAAGAAATAGTGCATGCCAGACAATATATTCACAGGAAAGGGAGAGAGTCTCTGGGAAGGCCAAATTGTACCTCCATGGAACCTTATCTCCATTGAGTGCAAATTAGAGCCCTTAAGCTGAGGATGCCTTATCCTTGCCAAGAAGTTTTTCCATTAAAGGAATATGTCCTTTATTTCATGTCTGATGCGGAAAAACTCCAGGTCGCTCTCAACAAAGTCCAACGTGAGAAGAACTCTTGGAAGAATAAATACCAGATCCTTAATTTGGAATGTACCAAGATTCAGGAATTGTTAAAGGAAAATGATGCTCTTATTGAGATATTAGAGCAGCATGCTATAGAAAGTCAGGAAGACCGGAGAAATTTACTCACTCCTTTCACTTGGCAAAGGATCGTCGACCCAACAACGGCTAAAGAGGCCCGATCAAAGAAAAGAAAAATACAGGAACCGGCATCTGAGCTTTCTTCAGAGAGAACTCAGGATCCATGAGCTTAGGCATTTTCCTTACAGCACTTTGTAAAATACTGTACTTTTCTTTGTAAAATACTGCAATCTTTCAAATTCAATAAAAGGGGTCTCCCCCACTGTGTGATATTTGCAATCTAATTGTTGAAGTTTCTTTTTGAAAAACAAAAACTAAAAAATATGTCTTTGCGTATCATTCATCATTCTCACCTAACGCATTTTTCTTATCCTTGAGTCTCACGTATGTGTCAAAATTCTAGAGTCAAACTGTCTCATTCGTACAATACTCGGGCCAATCGACAAAAGAAAATGGACGATATCGAGGAAGAGAACAGAGAGCTGAGAGAAGAAATCGACGCTCTAAAAGAGAGTTTGGAAAAACTTCACAGTAACCTGCAAACCCTGGTAGCAGCTCAGAAGCAACAACATCAAAGGACTGTGATCTCAGAGATTACATCTACACCCATATTGGAGACACATGATAATCATCCTCGGTACAACATGCCTAAAGGGAGCCTCTGGGGCATGCCTTTCAACTTTATACCTGAAGGATATATCCCACCAATCATTAAAGACCCGGAAACCATAGCAGGAACCGCTAGACCTGAAGGTTACAAACTTTGGGAAAATGAATATGCAAGGGTTACGACAGTAACTCCTGAAGGTTAAAAACTTCAGGGCACTGAAATGCCAAAAGTCACCGCTATAATGTCTATACCACAACCAGTGGTACACACTGTCCCGGAAGGACAAATTTCGCAAACAATTTCTGGCGGAAACGAAGATGTATACGAAAGGATAAATGAGTTCCAGGAACAATTCTTGGAAATGCAGAAGGAACTGCATGCCATTCGCGGTCAAGACTTATTTGGTAAAAATGCTGCTAACCTCTGTTTGGTCCCTAATGTAAAGATCCCGCACAAATTCAAGGTGCCCAACTTTGAAAAATACAAAGGCAACTCTTGCCCTCAAAGTCATCTGGTGATGTACGCTCGAAAAATGTCTACCCAAACAAAAAATCAACAGCTACTGATGCATTACTTCCAAGACAGTTTAACCGGTGCCGTACTCAAATGGTACATGGGTTTAAACTACACCAAGATCAGTACTTTCAGAGATCTCGGCACAGCCTTCGTTCAGCAGTATAAATACAATTTGGACATGGCACCAGATAGGGATCAGCTCAGGACATTGTCACAAAAGGACAAAGAAACTTTCAAAGAATATGCTCAGAGATGGCATGAAATTTCCGCTCAGATCTGTCCCCCTCTTGAGGAAAAGGAAATGACCAAGATTTTCTTAAAAACATTGAGCTCATTTTATTACGACCGAATGGTTGCAAGTGCGCCCAATGACTTCACTGAAATGGTGAACATGGGAGTACGCCTTGAAGAAGCAGTCCGAGAAGGACGATTGGTCAAAGATGCAGAACCATCTAGCAGTACCAAAAGATACGGTAGTGCTTTTCAAAAGAAGAAAGAGCAAGATATCAGTAATATCTCTCTGGGAAAGCAAAGGCGAAGGTATCAACCAGTAGCAGCGGTAACTCCCGCTATCAACCCAGCGCCAGCTCCGACTTATCAACCTCAGGTTGCTCAAAGCCAACTAAGTCAACAACAGTATCAGCAAAGGCTGCAACAGCCTTTTAAGCAGGTTCGTCCACAGTACAACAACAACAATCATACTACACGACCATCAGGGTTTGACCCAATATCGATGTTGTACGCAGAGTTATTTCCGCTTCTACTGGCCAAGGGGCACGTCCAAACCAGGACTCCTCTTACAATACTAGAAAATCCACCTTTTTGGTTCAAAGCAAATCAAACTTGTCCTTACCATCAAGGAGGATCGAGACATAACATTGAGAATTGTCTCAGCTTCAAGTCTAATGTATAGAAGCTTGTTAGGAACAGGGTTTTATCTTTCAAGGATAAAAATCCAAATGTTCAGACGAACCCATTACCTCAACATGAGAAGACGACAGAGAATTTGATAGAAGAAGAGCCTGTCAACAGTTATCAAATTCACAATGTACTCTTACTGGGAACCAACCTGGTAAAGATGCATTGCAAACAGAGTGGGTACGACCATGTGCCATCTCACAACTATCATCAGTGTGGTATCTGCTCCAAGGACAATCAAGGGTGTACCATAGTACAAACAGCTCTACAAGAACAAATAGATCTGGGCTGGATTCAAGATCACAGGATTCGTGAAGTAAATATGGCCCATACACATCCCACCATTGTTCAGAACCACGACATTCATACGATGAACATCAATTTAATGGCAATGCATTCAAGACAAAGTCAGTATTACAATCTGTTGTGGCACGATTACAGCGTTTGTCCAATCTGCTCAACAGACAATCAAGGATGCTTTTTTGTACAAGAGGCCCTCCAACGACAGATGGATCTCAGATGGATCCAAGACTACCATGAAAGGAATGACCATCAAGTCAATATGGTTCAAATCTTTGACATACGCTTGATAAATACCAGTCTAGTGGAATTACATGTTAAGCAGGTTAGACTTGGTTTTCTGGCTTCACGTGATTATCTAGACTGTAAAGAATGCTGCGAGGATGACCAATGGTGTGCGCTTGTGCAAAGGACCCTTCAACATCTGTTGAACAACTAGTGGCTTCTAATTTACTTGGATGAAGACACACAACAAATTAGCATGACTGATTGGAATCCTGGTAGACCTCAAAGTCATGATATCCGCTCAATAAAAATAGATCTAGTAAAGATGCACTGCATACAAAGCGGGTACGGTCGGGTACCACCTCACAATTATGAGCGTTGTAGAGTATGATCAGAAAATAACCAAGGATGTTATCTCGTACGAGCAGCCCTCCAAAATCAGTTGGACCGGAAAGAGATTCGACCATGTCCAAGTTCTGGGTCGATCAACATGATACAAGATTACCTCCCTGGTCAGAACAAAAACGATGTCATAATCTCCGATCATGGAATAACCAAGGAAGTTTGCGCCATAATTCCTCTAATCAATGCATCAAAGATCCCTCTTAATGGTAGAAAAGTTCCCAACCAGGAACTGATTGAGGTTGCCTATGATGGTCAGAAAAACCAAAAAGCTCCTGTGGTTATCTACCTGCCAGGTATAATACCGTACAAGTCAGATAAGGCTATCCCGTACAAGTACGTTGCAACGACCATAGAAAATGGAAAAGAAACTCCATTACCCTCCGTTGTGAACATTGTCGACATCAGTCGAGTTACCCGGAGCGGTCGGATCTTCAACAGAGGAGTTGGAGAACCTGCCAAAGAAAAGGAACCTCAAACGAAAGTTCCCAACCAACAAGTCAGTCAATCCACTAATCCAGAACGTGTAAAGAACAACGATGAGATGCTGAAGCTCATCCAGAAAAGCGAGTACAACATTGTGGATTAATTGTTACATACTTCGCCTCGAATCTCTGTGTTATCTCTCTTGCTTAGTTTAGAAGCCAACAGGGAAGCTCTATAGAGGGTCTTAGAACAAGCCTTTATAGAACAAGACGTGATAGTAGGACAATTTGATAGCATCATCTCCAACATCACTTCCTGTAATAATTTAGGATTCAGTGATGAAGAATTGCCGGAGGAAGGCAAGAACCATAATATGGAACTCAAAATTATAGTCAATTGCCAAGACGATGCTTTAGCCAGCGTACTGGTAGGCACATAATCATCTTTGAATGTTATGCCAAAATCAACTCTGGTACGACTATCGTTTCAAGGAGCTCCGATGAGAAGCAGTGAGATCGTCGTCAAAGCCTTTGACGGATCTAGAAAAACATTTATCAGTGAATTCGATCTTCCCGTAACCATCGGTCCTCACACTTTCCAAGTCACTTTACAGGTCATGGATATCTGGGCAGCATACAACTGTTTATTAGGGAGACCTTGGATACACGAAGCTGGGGCAGTCACTTCGACACTTCACCAGAAGCTGAAGTTCGTCAAGAATGACAAATTAGTCACAGTATGTAGAGAGCAAGCCTTAATCGTGAGCAGCCTATCATCATTCTCCTGTGTAGAACCAGAAGAGGTTGTTGGAACCCAATTCCAAGCACTCTCGGTGAGCAATGAGAATCAACTAGAAAGAGGGACATCGATTTCCTCATACAAAGACGCTCTTAAAGTAATCGAGAGTAATGACATAAAAGGATGGGGACAGATTGTAACTCCTACGGATAACAAGACAAGAAAAGGTCTTGGTTTCTCTTCAACCTGTACCCAGACTACCAAGAAGGATGAAATTTTTTGTCCCATTCAGGATTTCTTCCACAACGGAGGTTTCCTCCACCCAAAATCTCAAGAAGTACACACCATCGATGG
Source organism: Lathyrus tuberosus (assembly GCA_022829125.1). Taxonomy (NCBI): domain Eukaryota; kingdom Viridiplantae; phylum Streptophyta; class Magnoliopsida; order Fabales; family Fabaceae; genus Lathyrus; species Lathyrus tuberosus. Next base: position 4,939,570 of record JALAZF010000020.1, on the reverse strand, counting down.
GAACGACTCCTCTGATACGGATAAGGAGTGGAAGTCTTATCTCAACGATGATGGTTATATATCTCAGGAAGAAGTGCACATGCCATGCTATTTTCCAAAGCAAAGCCCAAGATGTATACCGAGGTCAGACGCCTGGATGATCTATGGAGATAGTGATCCCAAAGGATGTCGTGCTCCACCCAATTCATTAGAGGAGATGAAAGATAACTTTGACTACGACTATTATAATCCCCTGGATGACTTGCCTATCTAGAAGCCATACATGGAAGACTCGGGGCAAAAGAGTCAGTCTGATAATGTCTATCAACTGAGTAATCTCGAAAAGAATAACCATGTTCCCACAGAGTCATGGAATCATTACTCAGGATATTTCGAAGATGTCCAGCACCATGGTGATGAATTCGCAAAGATTGTAGGACAAGAATTCATTAACTATGCATTTCCTGAGGTCAACGTCATCGAAGAAGATGACTTATCCATTCCCACAGAAACATGGGACACTTTGGGATAGCCAAGCGGCAAGTATGACTTCCTAGTCAAATATACTGCTCCCGAAAGCTCTCGTATCAGGCTTGAGAGTGAAAACACTATGGAAAATACAACAGAAGAACTATCCTATGACAACTCTGCATGGGAAGAAGACTCCAATGATCTTACTCCGCCAGAAATCAGCGTTGTTTCTGAAGACAAATCAAGAAGGAAAGTACCAGACTTTGTGATTCACAGAGGAGTTCATCGCCACTGGGTTGCTGTCGATGTCCCGAAAGTCGTCCATAAGTTTAAGTAATTACCATCTTTATTTTGACCTTTCACCTTGCCCGGGTGAAATGGATGTTTTATAGGGCTCACTTTTCTGTAAATGTCCCTCTTCGCTTCGCCCAAAGCGACAGAGTTTTGTTTTATATGGCTGTATTTCAAGAATCGACAAATCATGAATAAATAATGTCATTCTGAATTCCCGCATTTATTGCTGTTTTCACTTTTCATTTTTTCAGAAAATGGTAATTCTAAAAACAGCCCAAAATAAAAACAAGTATTTTTCAGAAAACACATTGCACACACTCTTGCATTCTCTGTCTCTTCTAAAAAATGAATCATCACGTCATGCAAATTGCTTGTTTTAAACCCCATTGAAATATACGATCCAATGCCTTCTCCCAACTTTGAATTCCTGGTATTTGAAGCTAAAGAAGAAGAGGACGAAGAAATTCTAGAAGAGATCTCCAAACTACTCGGGCAAGAGGAAAAGTCTATTGAGCCTCACAAAGAGCCATTGGAAACGGTCAATTTGGGTTCAGAGGAAGAAAAGAAAGAAGTTAAGATTGGGGCACTGCTCAATCCAACTGTCAGAGAAGGCTTAATAAAACTTCTCAAAGAGTTTCCAGATGTATTTGCTTGGTCCTATCAGGACATGCCAGGGTTGGATACCAGCATCGTGGAACATCACAGAATGTCCTCCGATAAAACAAAGACTGAGAAGACCTCATCCGGATATGGCCATAAAAATTAAGGAGGAAGTGCATAAACAAATCGACGCAGGTTTCCTCACTACCTCAGAATATCCTAAATGGTTAGCCAACATAGTGCTAGTTCCGAAAAAGGATGGAAAAGTCATAATGTGTGTAGACTACGAGATCTAAATAGGGCCAGTCCAAATGATGACTTCCCCCTTCCACACATTGACATGCTGGTAGACAGCACATCAAAATTCAAGGTCTTCTCCTTCATGGATGGATTCTCGGGCTATAATCAAATCAAAATGGCGCCAGAAGATATGGAGAAAACTTCATTCATCACCCCATGGGGCACATTTTATTACAAGGTAATGTCGTTCGGTCTGAAGAATGTAGGGGCAACCTATCAAAGGGCCATGACAACTCTGTTTCACGACATAATGCACAAAGAAATCGAAGTGTACGTCGATGACATGATTGCCAAATCTAAAATAGAAGAAGAACATGTGGACCACCTGTCAAAGTTATTCGAGCGTTTAAGAAAATATAAACTTCGCTTGAATCCCAATAAATGCACGTTCAGTGTTCGCTCAGGAAAACTTTTAGGGTTCATCGTCAGCCAGAAAGGAATTGAGGTTGATCCTGAGAAGGTCAAGTCTATTCAAGAAATTCCTTCACCAAAGATTGAAAACAGGTCAGAGGATTTTTGGGACATCTGAATTAGATCTCAAGATTCATATCCATCATGATCGCGACTTACGTACCAATCTTCAAACTACTCCGAAAGAATCAAAGTTGTGTATGGACAGAAGACTGCCAAAAAGCTTTTGACAATATCAAAGAAAATTTGTTGAATCCACCAATTCTATCACCTCCAGTGGAAGGAAGACCACTGATCATCTACTTAACAGTCTTGGAAGACTCTATGGGTTGTGTACTTGGCCAACAAGACGAGACAAAAAGAAAAGAGTCTGCCATTTACTACTTAAGCAAGAAGTTCACGGACTGTGAAGCTCAGTACACTATGCTCGAGAAAACTTGTTATGCTCTGGCTTGGACTGCCAAACGTTTTCACCAATACACGAATTGTCACACTACTTGGTTAATCTCCGAAATGGATCTGATCAAGTACGTCTTGAAAAGCCTGCTCTCACAGGAAGTATTGCCCATTGGCAGATGTTGTTATCAGAATACAACATCGAATATCATGCTCAGAAAGTCGTCAAAGGAAGTATTTTAGCCGATCATTTGGCTCACCAACCGATTGACGATTAGGAATCAGTCGGATTTGACTTCCTAGACGAAGATGGCATGTACTTAAAAATGAAAGATTGTGATGAACGGCTACCCAGTGAGGGACCAGAACCAGGTTCCCAATGGGGACTAATATTCGACGGAGCCGTCAACACTTATCGAAACGGAATTAGGGCAATCACCGTAACACCTCAGGGTACCCATATTCCTTTCACCTCCCGACTGACATTCAAATACACAAACAACGAGGCCGAATACGAAGCTTGTATCATGGGTCTCGAAGAAGCTATTGACTTAAGGATAAAGAATTTGGATGTGTATGGAGACTCAGCCTTGGTTATAAATCAGATCAAAGGAGAGTGGAACACATATCAATCAGGATTAATTCCTTACAATGACTATACGAGAAGGTTGTTACCATTCTTCAACAGAACCGAGTTTCATCACATTCCTCATGAAGAAAATCACGTGGCTGATGCACTAGCCACTCTCACTTCCATGATTGTTGTAAGTCGATGGAACGACGTACCTAAGATTGACATAATGCGCCTTGAAAGGCCCGCATACATCTTCACAATTGAAGCAATCATAGATGATAAACCCTGGTATCATGATATCAAGTGCTTCCTTCAAAAACAAGAATACCCACCTGGGGCATCAAGAAAAGATAGGAAGACTCTCAGAAGACTGGCTGGTAGCTTCTTCCTGAACAACGATACCCTCTATAAGAGAAACTTCGACATGGTTTTGCTCAGATGCGTAGACAGACAAGAAGCAAAATGTTGATGAAAGAGATTCATGAAGGCTCCTTTGGCACTCATGCCAATGAACACACAATGGCAAGGAAAATTCTTAGAGCGGGGTATTATTGGCTGACAATGGAAGCCGATTGCTTCAAGTACATAAGGAGGTGTCACAAGTGTCAGATATACGCTGACAAAATTCATGTGCCACCAACGCATCTCAAAGTTCTTTCTTCTCCATGGCCTTTTTCTATATGGGGAATTGACATGATTGGCATGATTGAACCCAAAGCTTCAAACGGACATCAGTTCATCATAGTAGCCATTGATTACTTCACCAAATGGGCAGAGGTAGTGTCATATGCCAATGTGACCAGACAAGTGATGGTCTGATTTATCAAGAACAATCTCATCTGTCGTTATGGTGTTCCAAGCCAGATCATTATGGATAATGGATCCAACTTGAACAACAAGATGATGAAAGAGTTGTGCGCTGAGTTCAAGATTGAACACCATAACTCGTCTCCTTACCGACCTAAAATGAATGGAGCGGTAGAAGGGGCTAACAAAAATATCAAGAAGATCGTTCAAAATATGGTTGTAACCTACAAAGACTGGCACGAGATGCTACCCTTTTCTCTTCATGGTTATCGTACATCTGTCCGCACTTCAACAGGGGCAACCCCTTTCTCTCTAGTATATGGCATGGAAGTAGTGCTCCCCATAGAAGTAGAGATACCATTGATAAAAGAATTGATGGAAGCCAAGCTAGCAGAAGCTGAATGGTGTGAAAGCCGACACGATAAACTGAACCTAATCGAAGAAAAGAGAATGACGGCTTTATGCCATGGTCAGTTATATCAGCAAAGAATGAAGAAAGCGTTCGACAAAAAGGTCTGACCTTGTGTCTTCAGAAAAAGAGACCTCGTGCTCAAGAAGATACAATCATTTCTCACTGATTCCCAGGGCAAATGGACTCTGAATTACGATGGCCCCTATGTTGTTAAGAAAGCCTTCTCAAGCGGTGCCTTAAGACTCGCAACCATGGATGGAGAGGAGTTCACCTACCCCAAAAATGTTGATGTAGTCAAGAAATACTTCGCCTAAATAAAAAAAGGAAAGGAAAAAAAAACGTCTCGGTGGATTGAAAACCCGAAAGGGCGGTCCAGGCAAAAATTAGAGACATAGGGAAAAATCATCCTGATAGATTGAAAACTGAAAAGGAAATCTAGGAAAAAATTATGGATTTATGGCAAGTAACTACGTCCGACAAGGTTAAATCCCCAGCGGTAACACCATCCGTCGAAAGACTTCAGTCAAGGTCACCTCCGACAGAAGCCCATAATGTCCAGAATTCAAAGTTGGTGGAAGGATAGCGGTCGTTATGTTTCACTGTAGCCCCTTTCCCCTTAAATTACCATTTTCTAAACTTTGTAATGCTCTATGGGATCACGCGCTTGGCTGATTACCATTCTATCAATAAAATTTGAGCCCTAGTGATTTTGTTTGCAATTCTCATTTATTTAGCTTTACAGAATGACATTTTCAACGATTCTTGAAACAAAACAAAAATGAATTTACTTGTCAAATTTTCTTCTGCTTTTAAAATAAAGATGGCAATTCCTTTTGATTATTGAACATAAAAAGGAACATCGATGGCTTCTCCGGAAGTGATTAAACCCCAAAATGCAGAATCAGAGTACTTCTTCTAAACTGGTACACTGAATGAATGATCAACTGTTTCAGATGTAATGTCCCATCTGATATCCCCGGCGGAGTTCTTACCTATGAAGACCAATTGATAGTTTTTTCTTCCCAATAGGGTCTACCCCTCCTAAGTAAGAAAGGATTACTATTTTTAACCGATGGTACTTTTTATCCCTCTACAGTGTCTGAGTATCCAGTCGTGTTCATTCACCAGTTTGTATGTCGCGTCTGTTTTGTCAGCATAAACATACATACATCATGCATAATTGATTCATATTCATGTTGCATTAATATCACTCTGGTCATACTCACCCCCAAGTGATAACATCCTCCCGCCGATAAGGTTGTCAATTCTTTCCTCATCCAAAGAAGTGTCGCCTAAGCGATCTCTCCCCAATTTATTTCTGAATTGGAGACTGTCCTCGACCCCTTTGATAACTTGAACCTCTGAAAAGCAAGAAGACATTCGACAGACACCTTTGGAACATCACTCTTCACCATTGAGGATGATATTTTTGCTTTCCCCGGATTAAGGAAAATCCCTAGAGAAAGCCTCTCGACAGAAGACTCTCGACAATACATCGGTTTTTCTCCTAAGAAATTCAATGTTAATGAAGTCATCAGCACCTCAAAATTGGATTACATCACATGGCATTTCTCCAAGAAAAATCTCGAAGAAAAGTATGATGTAACCTCACCAAGTGAAAAGCAGTCTCTCAAGAGACTCGTTTTTCCCCAGTAGGTCGACAAATGGCATCTCCCACAGAGAAGTTTGCACACCTCTACACCTCAGACTAGTGGGTTCCCCCAGCAAGTATGACATCAAAAATTTTCCATCAAATGGCGTCTCCCCAATATAGCTCGGCGAGAAGTTTGATGAAGACCGCTATAAATAACGCTCCTTGTTAAGAAAGAAACTTGACAAGAAGAAACTGAGACCAGTTCTGTGGCTGAAGACCAGGATCGAGGGGGAGTTTATTTTAAAAGAAACTGAGACCAGTTCCGTGGCTGAAGACCAGGATCGAGGGGAAGTTTATTTCAAAAGAAACTGAGACCAGTTATGTGGCTGAAGACCAGGATCGATGGGAAGTTTATTTCAAAAGAAACTGAGACCAGTTCTGTGGCTGAAGACCAGGATCGAGGGGAAGTTTATTTTCAAAAGAAAACTAAGACTAGTTCCGTGGCTAAAGACCATGATCGAGGGGAAGTTTTACCTTTTTCTAAGTAACATTGCTTGGCAAAAGAAGATGGATGAGCAAACTGCTATTCATAACCACAGTCAAAATTGTGGGTATTCCGATATTTAATCCTCTTATACCCTGAATGTCTAAATATCTCCTTCATTCACACCTTCGGGTCCAAGAAGAATAAATCGGGGCATCTGTCATACCCTAAATTTTTACCACAACATTTCCCATAATTGTGCAAACCATCACCACAATATGGATGTACCATCATGCCTCATCAATCTTCTCAAGGATTGTTGAGCATTCACTACAACCAAGAATTAGGGTTTTGAGCCCTCCCAGAGCACTTAGAGAAAGGATCAATCAAGAATTAACATGATTTTCAACTTGTTTAACCTCTCAAACACCCATGAAAGATCAAGAGGTCCCCCATATCAAGAATCAAGCATAAGGTTGCAACATTCCAAGTAGATTAAGCCTCAAGATCGCCAGTGTCACCAAATTAGGGTTTTGGTCGACCCAGACCTCTAGGTGAAAATTTTCATCTGGGGATGAGCTAAAATGATCCAAAATGCTCAAAGGGACCTCATGGACCCAATCATCAAGTCAAAATAGCATCAGGGGAAGCATTCATCAAAAATTAGGAATTAGGATTTTTTGACCTAATTCACCCCTAAGTTGACTTTTGAGGCAAGGCATGAACCAAGACCTCAAGACATGATTTGAGGGCCTCAAATACACCACATTGATCCATTTGCAATAATGGATTGATCCAAGAAGCTTGATTCATAAGTTTCATTTTCATCTAGACCACAATTAGGGTTTTGAAGAAAAAGTCAACTGTACCTTTGACTTTGGACCAAGACATGTTCCCAAACCTTGGGACATGATTCAAGACACCCTAAGACACCTATGGAATCCATCCATTAGGTTTGAATTAGGTTAAGAACTTGATTGCATAAAGGATCACACAATTTGGAATTCATTTGACAAAAAGTCAACTGTGCCCAAAATCAAGTTTGACTTTTTGAATTTTTTCACAAATATGGCTCCTCTAAGTCAAAAATAATGTTAATGCATGGTTTTGATCATCATCCATCAAGAAAAACCAAGAAAAATAGGGTTACTTGCAAAAGGGGCAACCATAGGAAACTTAAATTTTTCTAAGTTATGGAACAAAATGGATTTGGTACCAACTTTGCAAGGTCATAACTCCCAAACCCCAAGGCCTTTTTCTTCCATCCAAAGCTCAAATGAAATTTCACATAACATAATTCAAAAGTGTCAACTACAAAAGATTCCAAATCCTCATGGATTTTGAGTTATGGATTGACCAAAATCACAAAGACATGAAAATGACCACTTTTTCCAACACTTAGTGAAATTTTGGACAGAATCTGTCTTGAATTTTCACCAACTTTGAGGCCATTTTTCACCTTGATCCATACTGAACCAGGTCCATTGGTGGACATCAAATTTAAAGTATGTCATGAGAGTTTTCGAACAAGTACCAGATCGTCTCCAAATTCAATCTGAGCAAGAAGTTACAACCCTTGGAACATGGCATCAAAAACCGATTTCTTCCCAAGCCAGATTATAGGTCATTTGCTCGAATTGGCTAATTTATGCAAGTACAAGTCTTCTAATCCTTCTAGAAACATTAAGGATCAGATCAAAGCAAAATATCTCTGAGCCACAAGTCTCCCAAGACAAAAGATCATCATGTATACATGTGATATCTAATGATGCAAAAGCCAAAAACTTCAAAGTTGTCATGGAGCATTCAATGGATGCATCAAGGTGGCATGGACTGAAGCAATTCCAACTAAATGAGTCAAGCCTTATCCCTGCAACAGAACACCATAGGCCTGCAAGATTGACTTAAGTCAATGGCTAGAGGAGACTTGAGATTCCTTTTGAAAACCAATGGACAATGGACTATACCAGCCACCATTCACTATTGCTGCCAAAACAAACTTGACACACTATAAATAGAGTTCATTTGTGGTCAGTTTGAGTAACACCAAAGTACCATAACACATGCTTTCCTCAAAATCTCTTTCAAAAAAATGCCTTATTTTGCAAGTCACCATCGAATTTTGAGTTAGAGAGCAAATCCACCACAGCCTATGATCCAAACACATCCAATATATCATATATAAGCTGTTCAAACACTCATCCTTCATTTATAATGCCAAAATCACAAACCTCCATAGCCATCCTAGAGGTCATTTGCAGTTGAGGTACCACCGAGTGATCCAGGTGATTTCCATCCATTCCAAGCATTCATACACCTTACAGAAGGTCCACTGAAGCTGTCTAAATCATTGCATAACATCTATAACGTCTCCATCATCAAATTCGATCACCAGCTACAAGAGGTAAGCCTGAAGCCTTCAAACTCTATATTACATGCATCATCAATTCATTTTCATGTTACCAACTTGTTTTTAGTAGTTCATAGAGTGATAACCCTCAATCAATTGCCATGTTTCATTCGTGCTTGGGATTTCATGATAGTTTTTGCAAATTCTAGGGTTTATGTGTTCATCACAATTATCTCACTCCACACTTAAAATAAATGAAATTAAGTACCACCAGCGTGTTCCTTGGTCAAAAGCGAGCAAGATTGATGTTTGAATCGTTTGATTTCATCACGTATTCAGGGAGATGAGAGGGTTTTGCAAATCTGGAAAACCAGAGCTCACGCGGAGAAGATGACTTGTTCTTGGCGTCTTTTTCAAATTTTCAAATTTTTCTTTTATTTTATTAATTTATTCAAAAATTAATTTCTCTCTGAATTTTAATGTTTTTTAATTGATTCTTTTTTTAAAAATTCACCAAAATGTTAAAATATTTTATTCTACAAAAATTTCACAAAAATATTATTTATTTTATATATTTAATATTTTTGTAAAGAATTTATTTTTATTTGTTTTTAAACATTTAAAAATATTTCTTTCTCTTGATTTTTCAAATTCAAATAATTTTCAAATCATTCTATGGATAAAACATAATTTTTCAAACATTAATCCAAGATCACAACTTGTTTTTCATACATGTTTGATAATTTTGATCATTTTAATTAATTTTTATTCAAATTAAAATGCATTTTGAAATCAAATTAGGGTTTTGATTGTTTTCACCCTCACAAACATTTTTCAAAACATTTTTGGGCCTCTTGATTGAGTGTAAGTCTCATCCCTTTGTAAATAAACCATTTTGGGCCTCATTCATTGTATAAGTCCCGATACGATTTTAAAACTCTCGGCGCGATCGCCGTTTACAAAACAATTTTCATCTAGGCCTCCCCTTGTGTTGTAAGCCCCATTTTTCTATTTTTCAATAAACTTGTATTCCTCTAATAGAGTGTAAGACCCAATCCTCTTTGTGAATAAATAATTTGGGCCTCGGTCATTGTATAAGTCCCTAGCGATTTTCAAAATAAACGATGCGATCGCTATTTTTAATCTGGGCCTCTCCTTGAGCTATAAGTCTCATCTCTTGTATAAAAATAAACTTTTGGGTCACTAATAGAGTGTAAGACCCATCCTTTTAGTAAATACAATAATTTGGGCCTCAATCATTGTATAAGTCCCTCTGTGATTTTCAAAACTACGACGCGATCGTCGCCTTTTCAAAAGAAATCATATGGGCCTCTCCTTGAGTGTAAGCCCTACGCTTCCTTTTAAAATAACTTTTCTCTTTGATTCAAATTCAAATTCAAAGCTTTATCAAAACTTTCTTCAATTTCTTGAATAACTAACCATACATTTGTAGTTACTATGCTTGGGCTTGCACAACTATAAGTTTCACTATCTCTTCAAATATATACTTGTTTATATATATATATATATATATATATATGCTTGTATATACTTGCTTAGAGTTTTTCCCCAGCAGTTAGGTCTAGATTTAGGTCAAACCAGTAGTTACTCTTTCAACACAATCAAAACTAGTTTCCCATAGGAAATTCCAGATACAGTTTTGCCTCCTCTTGGGATTATACAATATAGAACAGAGAAAGGCATTATTCCCGGTGAAACTTTTCTCAAGACTGTCCAAATTTAAAAGTATTTGTACAAGAAATTCATTTCCCCAAAGAGGACTAATTCCCGGTGAAACCTCTTTTGAATTTCTTTAAACCCAGAACTGTTCTGCAAAGAAAGGACTTATTCTCGGTGAAACCTTTCTTGAACTTTTCTTAGGTTTGGACCCACAGGGTTCCTAAAAGCATCCCCAGCCTCCTCTTGGGCTTAGTACAAGGAACCACGGGCTTTTTAGAAGTTCTCAGCCTCCTCTTGGGCTTAGTACAAGGACCCAAAGGCCTCCTACAGGTATAAGACAAAACTTAGTCATCTATACTAGTTCAATCCTCTGGAGAGTCAGAATTCCAAGACATCTAACCATTTTAAGGTTATTTCTCATCCCTTAAAACCTCAGCCTCCTCTTGGGCATCATACAAAGATCATTCTCCAACCAAGAGCCAACCTCTTCATACCAGTAGACTTGGACAGTCTCAGCCTCCTCTTGGCTTTATACAAAGAAGATTTAGAAAGTCTTATCTCCTTTTAGATTTCACATAGACCCTCAAGTTTCCTAAAAGCACATGAAAAACCCTGATCATTTCATCAACATACTAATCTCCAATAAAGTTAAAACCTCCATAGCTTTTCAAACTCAGTCTTTAAGCTTTTATTTTAAGAAATTCCCCAGCCAGGGTCAGAATTACCACCAACAAATCCTTAGTAGAATCAGAGCCTCATGGTCTCTGATATTTCAACTCTTCTTCAAATCCCCAGAAAGAGTAAAACCTTTGGATTCCCCGATAAATATTGGACCTGCCTATGGATTTCACTAATCCTCGGCAGAAGTTAGCCTCCTCTTAGGCTTCATATAAGAATTTCCTCAACCAGCCTCCTCTTAGGCTTTGTATAATGATTTTCCTCAGTAGATTCAGCCTCAATCTTGGGCTTTGTACAAGACAGATAAAAAAACCTCTCCAGCAGAGTCTATCTTTCAGCCTCAATCTTGGGCTTTGTACAAGACAGATAAAACCTCCCCAGTGGAGTTTATCCCTTTTCAGCCTCAATCTTGGGCTTTGTACAAGACAGTTATAAAACTCCCTAAGTAGAGTCAACCTTTTAGCTTCAACCTTGGGCTTTGATCAAGGCACACTAAAATCATCATCCCCTCAGAGGAAATCAAGAGTTCTCTCTGTAGGAATACATTTCTCTGTACATCACATATCAAAACAGACAACCCTAATTCTAGATAACTGTTGTAAGTGGCACACTTGTTGATTCCAAAATCCAAGTTGTGGTCCCTCTCTTATCCTTGTAAACTTCCTCTTTCATCTAACAGCTGTAAGTGGCAAGCCTTTGGCTTATTTACATCCATGCCAATGTCCATCTCTTAGCATGAAAGATTTATAAGGAAAATGGCATTGCTCAATACTGAGTTAAAGTTTCTTCCTTCATGACATCACCCTTGTAAAGGAAATTATGGCATTGTTGGATTCTCATATCCCAGTTAAAAGTAATTTTCCTTATAATCAAGTACCCAATACTTGTGATGAATAGGTGAGATATCTCCCTTTAGAGATGATAAATTCCCTCTTAAATACCCCTTTAGCTTCAATCTTGGGCTTTGAACAAGACACAAATAACCTTTAGCTTCAATCTTGGGCTTTAAACAAGACACCAAATATCTTTTCCTCCCATAGAATAGGAAGAACTATGATTGCTCTTATTTCCCAGATATCTTTACGGGAATACGTAGGCATAAGATTGTGAAATCTTAGCGAGCACACAAATCAAAAACCTTAGGTTCATTACCTTCACAAAAACATCAGAAAACCCAAAAATAATAAAAACACTCTCTCAACACTCCCAAAAGAGAAACTTTCTCAACCCACAACAGATAAACACAAGAAAGTATTTAAACTAATAGGAAAACATGCCATAAAAGGTCTATGGATAACCATATATACACTGGGTGATTGACAACTTCCCTCTGTATAACCTGACCCCGACCCCGACCCCCCAATCTCTTAGCATTTTTTAAAGAAAACATTTGCGTGCAAGGTTAGTTTTAGATATCTTTCATTTCCTTTCCAGCTTCGTAGGATAAATAAGAAATCAGAAAGTAGTACCCAATTCCAACCATTGCGGTAAGGTGGTCGCATCACCGACAAAAATCGCATGCTACAAGTATATAGTGTGTCTCTAACAAATATATGTATTGCTCATAAAAGGAAGGCCACAAAAAATGTTCAATCAATCCCTCAAATAGCCCCAAGAATATTTTAAGAGAATTTCTTAAAGCATTTTATATGTTTCTAAGCCACCTCGCGAATTTCTGCAAGTGGCTTATATACCATATTTCTGTTTTCTTACTTTTCGGAAATATATTTCCGAAAAATTTTAGGAGATGTATTTTTAGAATAAATTTATTCATAAAATTGAGGTGCGATTCAAAAGCGAACGAAATATGTGTACTAAGGTGCGCTCAGAGATATATTTCGTATTTGAAAATTTGCAAGGATATTTAGAAACATATAAGGTGCTTTAAGAAATCTATAATATAAGAAAATTAGATGTTGTGGAAAAATATAAATTTCCCTTTCTTCTTAATCTGCCACCTCATCAAAATAAGGGCAATTTTGGTCCAAAATTTACTTTTTATGACCAAACTAGCAAATGAAACTGGTTTGTTGATTTAGTTATACAATATTATGTCTCTTTTTGTTATATATAAATCGGTTTTGCTGTTTTATAGTTGAAACCCAACTATTGAAATCCAAATTTATAACTTTATGTACTACTATTTACTTCCAACACGTCACATCAGGCTTTTTTCAAAAAAATATACCAAAAGATCACACTGGTCCTTCACTTCTTCTTCTCAACTCTTTTCAGATCTCTCACTTCTCTCTTTGCCTTTTCAACTCCTTTTCATCATTTCTCTCTTTGCCTTTCAACTCTTTACAGATCTCTCACTTCTTCTTCTCACATCATTTCTACTATCTTCTCCTTCTCTCTTACACACCCCTTCATTCTTCTGGATTTTATTTTCGATTGGGAACCTGTTCCATCACCAACTTCTTCTTCCAAGCCTTTTATCATCTATTGTAAGTCATGTTTACTTTTTTGACTAACATGTTCTATTTTTTTTATTTGTTCATATGAGGAATCTGTTGGGAAACAAGTGTGAGTTGTGTTGAGAAACAAGTGTGAGTTCTAAGTCCCACATTGCTTAGAAAAGTGAAGGTTGAGCATTTTATAAGTGAGAGAATCCATACACCTATCACCTTAAGGTTTTGGGTGAATATGTGGTGTCTCTCTCACTTGTTTGGGTGAGTCTTTGACCTTTAGGTGAGTGTTTGACCTAATGTGAATGCTTCCCCATCATGACTACCCATCAGTGGTATCAGAGCCTGGTTTGAGTAAGGGACCAGCTCCTTGTGTCGAAAGTCTTCCTGACATTGTGGTTAGGAGGCGTGTTCCGTTGAAGTGCCCAAGACGAGATAAGGGTGTCTCTCAATGGCGGTACAAGCATGTGGATGAAAGAGCTTTCGCTTGAGGGGAAGCATAGTGGATGAACTCACACTTGAGGGGGAGATTATTGAGAAACAAGTGTGAGTTGTATTGAGAAACAAGTGTGAGTTCTAAGTCACATATTGCTTAGAAAAGTGAAGGTTGAGCACTTTATAAGTGAGATAACCCATACACCTATCACCTTAAGGTTTTGGGTGAATATGTAGTGTCTCTCTCACTTGTTTGGGTGAGTCTTTGACCTTTAGGTGAGTGTTTGACCCAATGTGAATGCTTCCCCCTCATGACTACCCATCAGAATCTTCCTCCATACCCATAAATTGTTATTACATTTTCCTTTTTTGATTTATAATAGGTGACAAGATTATACATCAAGTTTTACAAATCTCATGGATGGGTCAAGTAACAGATTTTTTCTTATGCATTCAAGTAACAAATCTCATAGATGAGTCAAGTAACAAATATGTTCGTATGCATTCAAGTAACAAATCTCAAAGATGGGTCAAGTAACAGATCTATTCATATTTTTTTCTTTCAAAATCATTATTTTTTTTCTCTTTTTCACCTTTTTAAATATATTTTCCTTTTTGTTTTATCAGGATGTAGATAGATCTGGAGATACGAAGAAGAAAACATGTATCAACTTCTTTATATGTTTTGATTTTCTTCCTCCATCTCTGGTTTTTTTTTTATTTAGTTTTCTTAACTCGAGAATGAAGAAAATGAACTAAAAAAATTTTGTTCATGTGGTTTCATTTCAATTTTTTTTATTTTGATCCATTTTTTTGTCATCAGAGCAATGATTTTGGAGGTTGAAAGAGGTATTAAAAGGAGAATTAATCGATAATATTTTGGGATGATTTTGTTATTTTTTATTTTTTTGGTATTGGTTTTGATTACATTTATTTATTGTCGAAGATGTTGATTTTGTTTTTGTGTTTTTGTTGGAAAGAAGAAAGAGAAGATTTTGATTATGAGAAACTAATTGAAGTCAAATATAACAAAAAGGGTTCATTAGTTTTGCTGCTGAGTATGGTTAGAGAAATGATCCAGTATTACGATCTTGATGATGTTGGAATTAAAGAAAGAAATGGTTTGGATGCACTTCATATTATTGCTAAACAAATGGATTTAGGTTTGTCTTTTATGTAGTTTTTTTTCTTTCAATTAATCATTCTTTTTTGTGTTGTGTGGAAATGGAGTCGTGATCGGAGTTAATATTTAAATTGTGATTTTTGTCGCATCAAGATTCAGAGAGTTTTTACAAACAATTTTTGTTTTCTTTGTTGTAGATATAATAAAGATCTTAATGGAGCCTCATTCTGAACTAGAAGCCATGACGGTGGATCCATCCAACACTACAACCTTACACACAACTGCAACACAATGTCATAGTGAGATAGTGAAATTTCTATTAGAAGTAGGTAGTAGCTTGGAAACCATTGCTAGAAGTAGTGGCAAAACAACTTTACACTATGCTGCAAAAAGTATCAAAAAAGAGAAATAATCGGCAATATTTTGGGATTATTTTAGTATTTTGTTTTTTTATTGATTTTGATTACAGTTATTTATTATGAAGATGTTGATTGTGTGTTTGTGTTTTGGTTGGAATATGATGATTTATTGCCTTAAAAAGTTGTTATTAGTTTTGCACCATTTTAATTTTCTGATTTTCATTAATTTAAAGTTGATACTGGTTTTGTTTTATTCCTCTTGCTATATTTAATATTTATGGAGATATTCCTTAATATGAGTAATATTTCTTGATATTACTTGCTATTTTAATGCATATTGTAGTAAGCTGCAGAACTGTCTAATGTTAGTGAAGCAACTACAATTGAATTTTCAACTAATAAAGTGATGTTGGCCTAAGGTATGAATATATACACTAATGGAGCATACATATGTGAGGTTGTTGGCCTAAAGTATACCACTAATGGAGATTTTGTTTTGCTCTTTTTTCTCTAGCAATAACTTTCAACTACTGCAGATTATGGTCTAGATTTTATGTCCAATGAAACTCCTGAAAACGTTCAACCACCTACCTAAACAGATGTTAAAGAGAATGCAGTTGATGACTGCAACAATCCACAACTGTCAAATAGTAAGCTCACCAAACACATCAAAATCGAATGATATGCAAGAAGTAACAACTCACTCTTTTAAAGAGGTTAAATCCATGTTGGACAAAAATCTTTTGATGTTATTTGTATTTTCTATTTTGCTTCAGAATTCTCTGCTATTTTCTCAATTGTAGCAGACAACTACAAGTTATTTGAAGAAAAAAAGACGTGGTTCTTATATTATTCTATTTATAAGTTTATATATGTTGCCTACTATTTTAGGAAATTTGTATTTAATTTTAATTTATGCCACTTTATACTCAATTTTAAAAGTATAACTAATTCTTTCTTTCTTGCCAATAAATTAAAAATACATTGTTATTAATTCTTAGAATCCATGCTTTCAAGCATGATTCGTTGCTATTCCTCCAATATACTAGAAATACATGTAAGACTTTCCAATTCAATTTGAGTATATTAAGAAAAAATAGCCATTTAAAATATTTCCTTTTTCAATGTGTATTTCTTAGCATTTCAATGAGTTGCTATTATCAGGTGCAAAAAGTGGAGCTACTAAAGTTGTCCTTAACCAAAATACAGTTTCAAATAGTTATAGTTAGCGGATGCAATTTGTTAATGATACTGAGAAAAAACTTGATTTAAAAACTTGTCTTTTCCAATGACTCCCTATTCATTTTATGAGAAAAACATTACTTTTTTTAGAACTCTTACAACCTTTTGGAGCAGTATCTATTCATTACAAACTGCACACATTTTGTCCAAAAGCCAGTGTATAGGGATTCGATGTTACCTAACCTAGGTAACTAGACTTCCAAACAAACTAAATTAGTTATGCATGATTTCATTATTTACCAATTTCACTAACTATTAAGATACTCTTCAATTTTTTTAATTAACATAATTAATTTTTTAAACAAAACAAATTAATTATGCATGATTTTATTATTTACACATTTTTAAAAAATGGTGTTATTTTTATAAGCAACTTAAAATTTACTATTAATTCTATTAATTCGAATACTTTTATAAATGATGTTAAAAAATATTTATATCTTATTAATTTGAATCTTATTCATTACTTATAAATTGATATAGAATGATGCGTCCAATTTGTTTGTTTTTTTATTCTTTTTACATTTAAAAGTAGCCTTGTTTTAATTATAATTTATTTTATTTTAATGTTAAGCTATATGGTTGTTCGAACAAGATATCAATATAGATTTAGTATCTTCATAGGAAAACAAAATATCAATATAGGGTAAACCTTCGTTCTTTTGATTAGAATTTCTACTATTATTCGTCAACTTTTAAAATTAATATTCTAGAATGTTATGATATTTTACTTAAAATTTATATTGAGGTTTTTTTTACGATCTATGTTATATTTGTTAAATATTTATATCTAAATGTTTATATATGTTAATAGTTTATGTTTAATTATTATACAATAATAATATCAAAATACATGATTTTAATTTTTAAACGTCAAGAGATAAATGCTAGGGGTGTTCGCGGTTCGGTTTGGATCGGTTTTGAAGCAAAATATCATCCGATCCAATGATAAATTTACTCACGGTTTGATTCGATTTTGGATGATTGATTAAAAAAATCCGATCCGATACAATCCATATTAATGCGGTTTAATTTGTATCGGTTTTTTGGATATCTAAATTACAAATTATATCCTTTATTAATATTCTACAAGTACTAATAAATAATAAGTTTGACATAATATATAATATACTAAATCAAAAATTAAAGTCAAAAGTTAAAGTTAATATTACAAGATGAAAATAATAAAAATAAATAGATTAAATCAAACTAATAAATATTATTTAAAACAATAAGTATTATCTAATATTAAATTAACACAACATATATACTAATAAAAAATAAATAAGTATAAAAAATATATATATGCGGTTTGGTTTGGTTTGGATCAGTTTTAAAAATCAATCCGAAATCCGATCCGAACCGATCGGTTTTTACAAAATGACATCAAAATACATCCAAAAAATTTCGGTTTTTTGCGGTTTTTGGTTTTTTGGGATCGGTTTGCGGTTTTTATTTGGATTGGTTTGGATTTGAACACCCCTAATAAATGCCATAACTATCAAAGAACAAGTAATTTTGGAATTTAAAAACATTTATTTCAAAATCAAGATTCAAGAAGGATTTTATTTATTTGTATCTTCCAATACTATATAATCCCTCCGTTTTTTATTATAAGTCGTTTTTGAATTTTCACACGTATTAAGAAATATAATAATTATGGTATGAAAAAGAGAATTTAGGAAGGGTTTTACAACACTGTCCTTCATTAATTAATGGTATTGGAAAGACAAATAATTGAAAGGAGAGAGAATAATAAATTTTTAAGGGCATAGTAGGAAAAATAACATTAATGACTCATTGATATTATAAATTGACTTATATTGTGGTACAAAATATTTTCTCAAATTGACTTATAATAAAAAAACTGAGGTAGTATGTTATATTACATTAAAGTGTATTTATTGTATTTTTCAAAATCAACCATTATTTTATTTAATACCCCCTGCGTCTCTCAATAGGTGTTCTCTTTCCATTTTATTTTTGTCTCGTATTATTTGTCCTTTTACAATACCAATACAACATTCATTATTTTTTTCTCAATACTACCCTTATTTAAAATTATCCAATTATGATCACTTCAATAGAATAAATATAATTTTTTAATTTTTTAATAAAAAATTCAGCTAATGTATGCATGTATGTTCATGATTCATGAGTTATTATTAGTAGTAAACTTTTCTCTTGGTACAATACTGATTTAAATTTCAGTCAATGGAATTCTTGTCTCTTGGTATTGTCATTTCCATAACTATACAATCCACTAAAGAAAAGCATAAATATGGCTTCATCACTTTTTATTTTTCAGTACCTTCACCATTCTTCAACAAACTATGAACATAGAGAAAGTTGAAGATTCAATGAATTCTAAAGAAGTTGGAAATTTATCTGATGAAGAAAAATCTGGTCTGAACTCTAATGTGTTTATGGAAGAAGAAAAAGTGGTGTTAAATGTTGATTTGAATATGCCTCATGAACCTGAAATTGATTTAAATAAGTTTTCAGAGGAAGATGATGAAGGAACTGGCAATAAGGAGCTCTCGAAGACAGACATATCATTGCTTAAAATTTGGCTCTCTCATTTCTTTTAAATAGTTGTGCTTGGATTAGTCAATGTTCATTTGATTCCAGTTATAAGTTTTTCTTCAATGTTTTTTAATTATGTTAGTTTGATTCCAGTTGTGTTTTTCTAATGCATTGCCGGCATGTGGCTTTAGCATTATTATTCTATGGTTTATTAATAAAACTTTGTTACTGCTTATAATAAGAGTTTGTTAAAACTTTGTTACTGCTTATCGATAAAGTTTGATAACATTGACAATTTAAGTACAGAAATGTGTTCAATGGATAAAATACATGGAAAACATACTTATATAAACTCAGTTCAATAGATAAAATTCAACTGAAATAATCTATAGTTTCTTGCACCAGCAAAGAATCACACTTGATTTGATCAGGGAGTTGTCTATATCTTTCTAGCATGATTTTATTCATGTGTGGAACCTTGTATTTTTGTGAGCGTTTAACTTTCATAATTTTCGCCATACACGATTATAGTGTCAAAAATATATGATTTGACATAACCGTCGAAAAGTTATCAAATGGCTTCACAACGGCGTTGATAAACTCATCAACTGTTCTTGGTGCCTCCTGATGTTGTAAGGATTGAATTGCACTAAAAAACCCAAGATCTAGAACATTTAAATCTGGCGAGTTTGGAGGTTGACACATTAAACAGATGTCGAATCCATCTTGTGTAGCTGCTTGACGAAATTCTTCATCATTATCCTTGACGTGAACTCTTGCATTGTCTTGTTGGATAAAAATTGGATTTCATATGTCATCTCTTGGCCAATTTTGTCTTATGGCAGGTAAAACCTTGTCAATCAAATATGATCTTATAACATCTCTTTTCACCGAAGTTGTTGGTTTTGTCTCTAAAGTACCAACTTCTCTGTTAACACTACTCCTTTTCGCCGGTTCTTTTGTTATAAAAGGAAATATACCAATTTTTCCTGAAAAATCTCATTTTTTCTACACCAACCCATGGACGAGCTAGAGCAACTAGAAACATAACTTTTGTAATAAAATTCTTACTCTTACACGTGCGAGTTGGGTCTTCTTCATCTGGTAACAAGTAATATTTCTCAGATTTTTTGGTCATATAAAACAACTTTTCATCGATATGGATAATATTATACATCCCCTTGAAGATTGGATCATCTGGTATGCTCTCACTCTCAAGCATTGATAAACAAAATTGCAATCGTTGTTTCATATTATCTTCCTTAAGAAAAGGCTTTATGGCATTTGAGTGCCTTCGAATATCTCCCATCTTTAGATGCCTAGATAATGTGGTCTTATCAACATTTATGACTTTACCGAAAGTTTGAAGGTTTGTGCGTTAACGCAATAGAATCTCGCGTATTTGATTGAAATCAATTGTTATTCTTTTATGACTATACTTTCCCATCCTTTTATGAGATATAATATCGTCGCATGCATCATTATATTTTATACGTTTCCAAAATCTCCTCATTGTTCGTTCAGAAATCAAGAATTGTAATGCAACTTCTTTTATCATCCATTTTCTCAACTTGCCATTCACACTCTTCTGAAGTAACGAATCAAACACAGCTCTTCGTTCATCGGTGTTCAAATTTTTTGATATCTTTGACGGTAGAACTTGAATCGGACTTGAATTAGCGGTGTCGTTGTCGACATTTTCTCCTATTACAAATACTCCGTGAACATTATATATATATATATATATATATATATATATATATATATATATATATATATATATATATATATATATATATATATATATAACACAATATGAATAATATACATAAATTTAAAGACACATATAAGTAAGTTATTACCAATACTTAAGTTTGATTCTGATTGCTCTTGTGATTCTTCTACTTGTACATGATCTTCAACAGTTGTATCATCATTTAAATCGTCTTGAAAATGATTGGGTAAATGATCAGGAAGTTGAGTAGAATTTTCTATGGATGGTTCAATGTTTAAGTCAAATAGAAAATTATTTGACACATCTTCCAGATCAATATTAAGATCAGGGATTTGAACCTGTGCAAATTCACCATTTGTAACATCAATATTAAGATCTGGAATCTGAATTTGCACTTCTCTGAATTGCTCATTTTCATTACCATTGTTAACATTTGGTACTATTTCTAAGTTAAAATCCAATTTTTTTATAAAATTATTGTTATCTATTGACATTTATATAGAAAAATTCTGGTGGGAAAAAATTGCAGAAAATTTTAGTGGGAAGATTTAAATGAAATTTTGCAGAAAATTTTAGTGGGAAGATTTAAAAATTTTACAGAAAATTATGGATGGATATTTACAAAAACTTTAGTTTTCTGTAGAAGATTTAAATGAAATTACACTAACTTGTGTATTCTAGATATTGGTATTAGGAAAATAATGATTAATTTAAGAGGATTCATGAATCATCGTAACAGCTACAATGCACTACACATGGATCAATTGGAATATCATAAACTGTAATACCCCATATTATTGTAAATGCTCAATTGGATATCAGACGGGATCAGATGAGTACCTATGTGCTCTATCTTGGGATAATTGGATTAATGGAATCCTCTAAGAACTTTAAGTATTGACATTTGGGATCAATAGAGCAACTAATGAACCTTGAAGAGATCAATTATTTTATTAAAGAGACGGATTAATAATTGATAGTTCAAGGAAGTTAATTTTGGTAACTATAGTAATTGATCGATTGGTTGCGACGACGAAATATCAATTGGAGATATTTTGCCCGGTTGGATTTATATTATATAATATGGATTGTATATATATATATATATATATATATATATGAAAAGAGAAAGAAAAGGAGAAGAAGAGGAAAGGAAGTGAAGAAGAGAAGGAAGAAGGGGAAAAGAGAAAGAGAGGTTGGATCATTATCATCAATTCATCATCTTCTTCAAACTCCTCTTCGGTTATCAGGTGGGTTCTAGATAGAGACTTTAGAGTAAATTTCTGGAGGTTTTAGAGTTAGGTTAGATTTTGATAAAATGAGTAATTTTGCTAAATCAATGAAATCTAACGGATAGATTGATGAAATGTATGTCTAAATGTGTTCTAACATGTTGTTTTGGGTATTTGGATGCATAAATATCATGTGGGTTGGAGGTTTGGATCAATTTTGGGTCCTAAACCCGTTTTGGGAGAATTCTAGTTCGTCCAGATTCGCCAGGCGAGTAGGTGGCGAGTCTGATTCGCCAGGGATTCGCCAGGCGAATTTGCCTGGGACAGCAAAACATTATTTTTCGTATTTTCGCCATAACTTTTGATCCGTAACTTCGATTGACGCACAGTCGGAAGCGTTGGAAAGATAATTTTATGCTCTATGAGATGGTGAGGGAGAAACATGATTATATGTCATGGATTGATGAAATATATTTTGTGTGATATGTTGTGTTGAATGTTTTATTTGTGTACATTGTATTATAACATGTCTATTTAATTGTGAACTGTGAATGAAAGAATATGCATGCTTAAAACATGAATTAGGAAGAGTGAGGAAACTTTACCCCAAAACAAATGGTATAATTCTAGGTTGTGATTAGAATTGTGATAGAAACTCTGAATGACGACGCTCGTGCATTCATTGACGAGTTCTGGCCTAGAGCAGATAACGTAATGACAACGCTCGTGCAGAAGAGGACGAGGCGTGTGTCCATTACCGATTGGTATAGAAATAAGTGAAACACTAGTATGGAACATGTGTGATTGTTATGTTTTATTTTGAGAAAAGGCAAAAGAGGCCTTAAGGCATTATGGCCTTGTGATTGTCGAATACAATCACGTTGTGTTTTTTATCACGTAATTGTAACCAACTTATCTTGCGATGTAGTTTTATGAGACTCGAGCACCTCCTCTGAAATGTATGCACAATTACTTGGCAGGTTTGATTCCCGCGTATAGTACGATTGGAGCCTACGGGTAAAGAGACTTGTGACGGTGTACGGGCCGTGAGAAGTGACGGATCACGGTGTACGGGCCGATGATCCCGAATCCAATTCGTATGTCAAGTAATCATAAGGATCCATGACTCGGGCCGACTTCTAGACGTAGAAGAGGACGGGAAAAGGGGATGCCTTGGTACGGTTATCGATTAGTGATATTTTGAGTTGATGAACTCATGACATGTTTCCATATAGTGTGAGATTGTGAATTTGTGAACTCAAAGTCTTTTCCCTTCCCCTTGACTTGAGTTAGGATTTGTTAGAACCTTGTAGAGCTGAGAGAATCTATAGGATAGGGAACTCACTGAGATTTGATGTATCTCACCCCACTATAGTTGCCATATTTCAGGTAATTGCAGGTTGATTTACAAGTGGAGCGATGCTGAGATGTTTCAAAAGAAGCTTAGTTAAGCTTATTTCCGCTGTGTATTTTATTGTTCTTGTACAATGAGGAATATTGTATAATGTTCTTAGTTTTTATTATTTTTGGCTAGTTTCCATGACTTGTGCCATGTGTTGTATTTATGTTTTAGATATGGACAAGTATGTGAACTACGCCATTAGGCACTTTTGATGTGTCGGTACCAAATAAAATGTTTGTATAGTATTATTCTAGATATATATTATATAGGGCATTACATAAAGTACATTGATTTAGTAATGTCTTTTGTATTTCTCATTAAAACTTACGGCCAAAATTACAAATTAATTTTTTTTAATATTCAGAATAAAAAATACACTAAATGACTGTGAGGATATTTTAGTCTTAACATACTATTTTATCATTAAAATTAACACAATTAATCATTATCTTAAAAAGTGTGTAAAATTCAAAGAGGACACTAGGGGTGTTCATGGATACGGGTCAACCTGCAAATCCACTCACCTAATCCAACTCAACCCTTATTTTTACCCAACTCTTATTTTTACCCAACTCAATCATGTACGGGTCCAACCCGAACCAACCCATTTAAACTTATTGGTATTTGGTTCGGGTATCGGGTTTGAAGTTTTAAATCCATGAACCCGCGAACCCAACTCATTGATATATCACACTATTTTTATTTTATTTTATTTATAAATTATCTAGTATAATTCTTACAATGCATATATGTTTTTTAATATAATTATAGTTTTTATTAATTGTAAAAGCATAAGTCTAAATCAAATTTGAGATATCAACTTTATTTATTTAAAGAGAGATATATCTTACCTTTTAAATTATAATTTACACCATTTGTATATTTTTCTAACTTTATATGAATCGTAAAAGAGTTTTTATGCATTAACCAATAATTTTATTCAAATTGAATACTAAAAGTTTGTAATTTTTTAATGTTTTTTTAATATAAAAGTGTTAATTAAATGGATATATTTTATTTAGAATTTGAAAATTATATTAAGTAGATGACCCACGAACCCAACCCAACCCAACCCATTGATGAGCGAGTTGGTTTGATTCGGGTTTAGTCTTAAAAGTACGGGTTGAACACTTAACCCAACACAAAAAATATTAATCGGGTCGGATATTGAATTTAATCAAATTAGACCAAATCCAACCCGCGAACACCCCTAGAGGACACCTATTGTGAGACGGAGGGAGTATGCTTTATCACTTTAATATGGAAAAAATATATTATTGATTAAAATAAGAAAAAAATGTGCCATTTATTGAAATTTATATAATTAAATAATGATTGAAAAATGTTTCATCAATTTAAATATAGAAAAAAATATATAGAGTAATGTTAACTTGTATTCTAGGAGAACAAGTTAAGAATTAAAAAAAAAAATGTTGTATTAGAAATGGTGCATTAACGTTAATAAAAATATAAAATTAATTTTTTAATTACCCAAAAATATATATCGGAAACACACTTCTCAAGTCTACAGTAACACACTTTAATGCTACACTGCAGTAACACACTTCTCAAATCTACATCATCATTAATGTAAATGTACAAAAATTCATAGCTCTAGCACCTACAACTACAATAAAAATAAAGATAACATATTTTGATCTTTTGTACTACAACTAAGTCAATCCTTATGATTCACTCTGATATAGTAACTACCACTTAGCCTTCACATAACCATTTCATCTTAATTTTGCATTATTCATTTTAACTCTGCATTATTCATTTTCTTATTAGAATTTATAAGAAACCATGACTATGCACAAACCAATTAATCATTACTAGCCTAATAAATAATTTATTATCCTATAAATAATTTAAAAATACAATTAGCCTAATATTAAAAATTATATAAAATGAGAAAAATTAAACTACTAATTCAAATATCGAAAAAGTATAAATTTATCGATCATTTTTTAAAAAATATTTGAAAATATTAAGGAAGTATATAATAAGAGAATTAGTAGATAATTTAAAATTGTATTATTTATTATAAAATAATTGACTTATTTGCTAAAAAAACAAAATAATGATTTATTTAATACAACATTAATAAATTTTAAAATTAATTAATATGAAACGGGAAAAATTAAACTATTGATTCAAGTATTGAAAAATGGAAAAGTATTGATCATTTCTTTAATGCATGTGAACAAATGCGCGTACCAAACTATTTCCCATAAAAAAACAATCTTTATATAGGAGAAAAGTCTAAACATTTTTACAAACGACTTTATTTTTATATCAGGTAAAAAATTGACTATTGATCCAAATATTTTTATAAAATGTGTCAAAACAAATATATTTTTTATATACATAAAATAAGTGAATTCGTGATCCAAATATTGTTATAAATTATGCCTAAACAAAAATAATATTTGTATACAATGAAAAATATATTATTTGTCCAAATATGCGTTGTTTATTGAAAAATATATAATAATTAAATAATGATTGAATAAAAGTGTGTCATTGATGTACGTACAAGAAAAAATATACTACTGATTATTTCATCTTCTATGATTGAATAAGTGTGTGTCATTGAATAAATTTACTATTATTATTTCATCTTCTACATACGGAAAAAAATATACTACTGATTATACCATAATTAATTTTATCCAAATAGCTATTGCAACAAGTTTAGATATCTATTAATTAAAACACAATTTTCATATTCATACAATTTCTATTAATGTATACTTTAACCATAGGTCACTCATAGATATGAATTATGAAATGATTCAATAAAATTTTAATAAATTTTGTTTGTTCATATTGTGAAAATTATATGAAACGGAAAAAATGTAACTACCGATCCAAAATATAGTAAGTCAATAAAATTTTAATAAAATTTTTTTTCTCATAAGGTGAAAACTATTTGAAATGAAAAAAAAAAAAGAACTAATAATCCAATTATTATTATAAACAGAAACAACTTCACTATCGATTCAAATATTTTTATAAATATTTTCAAAGCAAAAATAATATTTATATATGGGAAAAAATACATTTTTGATTAAGATATTTTTATATACGGAAACAACTTTACTATTGATTCAAATATTTTTATAAATAATGTCAAAAAAATAATATTTATATACGAGAAAAAATACATTGTTAATTAAAATATTTTTATATATGAAAAAAATACTACTGTTATAAATGAGAACAACTTTACTGCTTATCTGAATATTAAATAATAGAAATTTATCGACAATTTTTTTTCAAATTTGTATTTTCTCTTATAAAATAATTGTCTTATTTGTAAAAAAAAAATAAAACGATTGATTAATCTAATACAAGTTTCAATCATTTTTATTTTTAATTATATTATTTTTTATATTATTGTTTACCTTTTATTTCTACATTTATTACTTTCCCAATTTAAATTTACTATTATTTTTATGTTTTTCCTTTTTTTCAACTTATAGGCGGGTTTGTTACTAGTTCTCATATTTTAACTAGTGGGATACTCGTTCGTTCGCATGGGTACTGTTGTGGGTCTAATAATAGTCATCAAAGATAATTTGTAGTTAGAAAATGAAAGAAAACAAAATAACATGCTTAAAAGGACAAACTTATAAAAAAAATGTTTCAAATTTTAATAAACCAAAAAATAGGAGGTAATTTAAAGTGTAACATAGTTACACATTTTATCAAAAAAAATGTAGTAACTTAAAAGATTAAATTCGAAAAACACATAATATTGAATTAAGTTATCCTATCAGAATTTATAGATAGTAACAAATGACATTGTTAATTTAAGGAGATGTAAAATAAAAACTAAAAATAAATTAATAATGTAATCAATATATATATATATATATATATATATATATATATATATATATATATGGGTTAATACCTATTTTCACCCCTGCCATATGGGCGTGTTTTGAAAAACCCCCTACGAAAAAAAAGTTGCAAGATTGGCCTTAACATATTTCAAAAGTCACCATTTAGACCTTCATCAGGCCACATCATCAAAAATAATGATGTGGCAGTCATTTTTTTAATTTTTTAATGAAAAGAAATCCCACATCATTAAAAGGCTTTGTGAAATGACTCTTATACCCCCACTTTTTAATTTTTTTTTATTTAGTTTTTTTTAGTTTTTCTTTTATTTAAATAAAAGAAAAATTAAATAAAAGAAAAACTAAATAAAACTAAATAAAAAAAAATTAAAAAGTGGGGGTATAAGAGTCATTTTACAAAGCCTTTTAATGATGTGGAATTTTTTTTCATTAAAAAATTAAAAAAAATGACTGCCACATCATTATTTTTGATGGTGTGGTCTGATGAAGGTCTAAATGGTAACTTTTGAAATATGTTAAGGCCAATCTTGCAATTTTTTTTTTTCGTAGGGGGGTTTTTCAAAACACGCCCATATGGCAGGGGTGAAAATAGGTATTAACCATATATATATATATATATCCTTTATCATGTAACAAAGATATATAAAAATATTAAAGACACTTGTGTAAGCTACAACAGGTGTTTAAAAACCAACTCATTTAGACACATTTAGAAGCAACATACCACACGTGTTTTAAAAGCAATACATTGTCAGTAATTAACATAATTATAGGGTGCAAACAGAACAAACATTTTTGGAGATGAAAAGGGTATAGAAACGTTTTCAATAGATTAAAGGCACAGTAGATGGATTGTTCGGTAAAGTCGTCTATCTTCCTGAAACACCACCAACACAGAAATACAAGTTCAAGTTGAAAATGACCAAGCGTGACAAAAACGGTTCTGGTTCCGGGTAAGCGTCCTTATTTCCCTCATGTTTTTTGTTATCTTTCGATCTAAGAGTTTTAGCGGTATTTTTTTGACGAAAATCTTGCAAAGAACCACCCATTACCAGTCGTTTGATTCTCCGAACACTATTTCGTTCTTCTCTTAGATCAAAACATGTTGAAGATTTAAGTTCATGCTACAGTTGGAAAATAGCTTCAACTTTATTTTACAGCCATGCATGGTGTATAAAAGAATATGTTTTCGTGTTGTTTTTATATGCAGATCTAGAACTCATCAGGCGCATCACTATGCTGAGCACGAACGTAAGGAGTTGTACGAAGATTATTTGTCTGAGGAGGAAGATCAAGATCGTGAGGTGAGAAGAAAGAAGGTTCAAAGAAAATGCTATATTATGAAGACTTTTGCGTTCTTGTGATGGGTTACGAAGAGGGAAGAAAAGATGAAATTGAAACCAAAGAATCTCCTAAGGAGGATATACAATGTGATATTGGCGCTGAAGACAAAGGAAAAAGGATTGTATCACCAGGACCATCTCATATTTCAATATCATCCGACTCCTCGAGGTAAAACGGGTATCCCACTATTATTGGTCTACTCACTATTGTTTGACTCGGTATTAGTAAAGGGCTTAGTTGTATTATTATTTCCTGTTTGTGTTGTTTCAATAGATAAATAGTATTTAAGAGATTGAGACGTTGTGAATAATCAGTGAGTAGTTAATTTAAGTATTTTGCATCATTTGAAAATGCAGTGCTGAAGAGGTTCGTGAATCTGAGGAGCAAAACGTCGCTGATTCTGTCGTCCTCAATGAGTGCAAATAGACCAGACGGATCAACGACGCATGGGTTATTAGAACCAGTGTACTTGTAAATTTTATATTAGATAACTTCTTTGATATAAAGTTTTTTGTAAAAGGATTGAGTAAAAGATTTGTATTGTGTCCTTGTGCAACAATTTCCTGTAGATGTGATCAGGAAATGTTTTCTATAATATGACTTTTATAGAACTATATGACAGTGACTAAGGCGTGCCATACGCGTTCAAGTTGAAGTCCAGTGACACTGAGATGGAGTCGTACCTCTGCAAAGGTTGGTACGAATTTGCTGAAGCACGTTGCTTGAGTGAAGGCGATGTTTTAAACTTCTCCATTCAATATCCTCATCCGACTCGTCTGTCAGTGTCGGTGGATAAGAAGTGGTAGTTTGTGGATGGTGCTTGCATTTTGATGTAGAAGACTTGGCTCTCATGTTGGTGTATTGTAGCATATTTTTTGGATTTCAATCTTTTTTGGGTTGTTTGTGTTTAATGCTCGCAACCTGAATTTTATTCTGTAATGGTATTTTTACTGTTTGGGGATCCATGGCCTTGTTGCCATTTTCGTCCTATTGTAGTTTAATTATAAGATATAGTTATGTGAACATGCTTAATGCGTTTGGTAACACTTAAAGTTGATGTTTATAATGGTATTGATATTATGCGATGATATTGTTAACTACCATTTTTATAAATATTAGATGTTGCATTGATATGTTTATACGCAATCCAAAATTTCAGTTTCTGTCGATGAATGTTCATCATATCCCAGGTTGTTCTTATTATTTGGAAAAGCCATGATAAGTTATGGAATCGATGTTACAAACGACATTGATGATCATATATCATATTAAACATCAGTTTAAATATACGAATGTATTAGCTAATTTGAAAAATGATATTATAATTCAATATTGACGAGGCAACATTCATTTGTTTCCATGGAGGTTGTAGATAATGCCATTAGTTTCAATTGTAAAGGTTATGAAATGTCCAAAAGTTAAAATTGCACATTCTGACTTGTGATGTTGTATGTTACATTATCTTTAGCATGTAATCAAAGTGACCTCACATTCAAATAATTTGATTTATATTAGTTAGTCAATAAAATGGCAAGATATAAAAATGAGAAGATGAAACTGTTTACCTAACAGAAAATGTGAGGCTTGTTATATGAATAACAAAGACAAACAACTATAGTACTAATTTAAGGGAAAAATTACAAAGAAATTTTATAACTTAGCATTGTAGCACAACCAGAATTGGGTATAAAATTGCAGCCTTGGAATTCAAATGGAACCTATGAATGATCCTGCAATGAAAGATGGCAATGTGTATTATACAAACTCCGTTGATTGGAAATTGTAATGTGCTCAATGTGTGTGTCATGTAAAAAATTAAAAATGTTAAAGTTGTATATTACCACTCAAAGGTTGTGAAAAACTTCTTTGTAAACAACGTTATTGATAGTAGTCTTGGGGTTGAGTTTGTCATCGTGTATCAAAATCTTAATCCCCCTTTTGGTAGTAACTCTTGAAAGTGCTACTTAAATTTGACCATGAGTGAAAACATCCCTTGGGATATAAAGTCCCAACCGATCCAAAGATTGTCCTTGTGATTTGTTAATCGTCATTGGGTATGAAACAATAATTGGAAATTGTCGCCGGTCTAATTTGAATGGCCAAGGGGATTGGGACGGGGATATATCCATGCGGGGAATGTAAATAATTTTTTCATTTGTTTTTCCACCCATGATTGCTGCTTCAATAACATGGTTGCCCATCTTTGAAACGATGAGCCTTGTTCTATTACACAATCCTTCAGATTGATCGATGTTCCTCATAAGCATAATAGGAGTTTCGACCTTTAACTTAATGTGATGATTAGGCAGACCAGATGTTTTTAAAGAACTAAGAAACTCGGGGCTGAGTACATCGAGGAAGTTGTTGTCATATATTTGTGAACGATCAACGAAGTTTAAGTTGTAGTAGTCACGTAGCTCATTTGCATATTAAAGTTTCTATGATGAGGTATTATAGAGCAATACTATTAGTTGTGTTGATATTTGTAAATATATATAGTGTTAAGAATATTTGTATATAGAATAGTCCCACATCGACTATATTATGTAATTAGTTGTAATCTATCTATATATAATAATGTCTCAGTAGTGTGATTTTCAAAACACACGGTTTATTCATATGTCTCTTAGTCTCTTGTATTTCAACATGATAACATCTAATATGGTATCTAGAGCCTTCTAAGAGGAAATTCTTTTTTTGCTGTGTTTTACTCGGTTAACCCACGGTCTTCAGGTGAGAAATTAATTTTTTTTTGCAAACCGTGTTGTAACTCCGGTTTGCCTCTCACTTTTCAAAATTCTCCAGTAACCACCCTGCTGCCACTGGCGCCATTACTGTTCCAACGACGTTTCGAAAAGCCGACCCCACCATCAGTTTTCAATATTCTCCGGTCATAACCGCATAGCCGCCGTCCGCCGCCGTCGCTACTATTCTCGGTGACCTTCCGGCAAACTTTTTCATATGCAAAAAGCTCTGCACGCGTCCACACGCGCCACCTCCGTCTCCGCGCGTGGACATCACGCGCCGCTACCTGAACCGCACGTGACAGCACGTCCGGTGGCCGATTGCATGATATTTTCTCTCTTCAGATACTTATGGCCACTCCTCAAAACTTTACGCCAAACTACAATGATTTCCTCAGGTGGTATCAGAATTATCAGAACTCAGATTCTACTGCTACGATAGCACACACTGGTAATTCATCTGTTTGCCTCTCTCAATCATCTCTTCTTCAACCTTGGGTCCTTGATTCTGGTGCGTCTGATCATGTTACTGCTAATAAAAATCTTTTCTCTTCCTTCTCTACCTCTAGTTTGTTACCTACTATAACTTCTGCCAATGGTTCTCAAACCCGATCCGAAGGGATTGGTACTGGTCAAATTCTACCTTCTCTCTCTGTTACTTTTGTCCTTTATGTACATAATTGTCCATTTAATTTACTTTCAGTCAGTCGTTTAACTCGTTCTCTTGATTGTAGTGTCACCTTCACTAACAATAATGTTACCCTGTAGGATCGGAGTTCGGGATGGACGATTGGCGTCAGATATGAGTCTCAAGGCTTTTATTACCTCTCATTGTCATCTCAAACATGCTCAGCCAAAAATTCTCCACTCACTATCCATGCTCAGTTAGGTCATCCCAGTCTTTCCAAATTACTTAAGTTGGTGCCAAATTTATCGAAGGTATCTAATTTACATTGTGAGTCGTGTCAGTTTGGGAAACACACTCGTAGTCAATTTCCCAATCGAGTCAACAAACGAGCTTCGTCCCCTTTTGCTTTAGTTCACACCGATGTTTAGGGTCCCTCACGTACTATCTCTACTCTTGAGTCAAGGTATTTTGTCACCTTTATTGATGATTTTTCACGTTGCATGTGGTTATTTTAAATGAAGAATAGATCTGAATTATTTTCTATTTTTGAACAATTTTATCGAGAAATAAGAACTCAATTCGGTGTGTCTATCCGTACCTTAAGAAGTGACAATGCCCGTGAATATTTATCCCAACAATTTCAAAATTTTATGTCACACAATGGTATTCTCCATCAAACATCTTGCCCTCACACACCTCAACAAAATGGTGTAACCGAATGCAAAAATCAGCATCTCGTAGAAACCACTCGGACCCTACTTCTCCATGGTAATGTTCCACTTCAGTTTTGGGGGGATGCTGTGCTAACGACATGTTACCTTATAAATCGCATGCCCTCATCTGTCCTTAACAATAAAATCCCCCATTCAATCCTTTTTCCCAATTCCCCACTTCACCCAATTCCTCCTCGAGTCTTCGGATCCACATGTTTTGTACAGAATCTCTCCCCTGGTCTTGATAAACTATCAGCTTGATCACTAAAGTGTGTCTTTCTTGGTTATCATCGATCCCAAAAAGGTTATCTTTGTTATTCACATACTCTACAATGATACCTCATATCGGCCGATGTTACCTTCTTCAAGTCTGTTCCATATTTCGAGTCCAGCCAAGCAACTCCGAAACCCCTTTAGGAAAATATTCCCACACCTCTTCCGGAATTCCCATCTATCATTATCCACCATTATTCTAGGGAACCTGACCCACTAGATACCCCTACAGTTGACCCCCTACTCCTCGCTCACTTCAAACATATCAGTATCGTCACCCAACGTCTGTCGTACTCGTCCCTGAAGTCGTATCTGTCTGAAGTCGTACCTATCCCTGAGGCCACTACGGACTTTCCTCCGATCCTGCAACCTGAATCTGATCTTCCGATTGCCCTTCTAAAAGGTATACATCAAACACGAAATCCTTCTCCACATTATATTGATTTAAGTTATCATTGTCTTTCCCCTTTGCAATATACTTGTTTGTCTTCTTTGTCTTCTGTTTCTATTCCTAAAACTCCAGGTGAAGCATTATCTCACCCTGAGTGGAGGCAGACAATGATTGATGAAAAGTGTGCTCTTCAAAGCAGTGGTACTGTTTACCGTGAAAATTGGTAAACAACCGTTGATCTTCCAAATTTAACTTTGGTGACTCACAGGATCGATCAGATTGATCCTAAGACATGTGCTAACCATTTAATCAAAATAAACTCTAAGGTTGTAAATGCTTCGACACAAGACATAAAGAAAAGTTTTCTGAAACTATTTCTAGAAAGTGTATAAAGGTGTGTAAAACTAGGTTAAAGGACTAAAATGGTAAGGGTATGAAAATACAGTAAAGTGCAGAAACGTAAACTGCTTTAAAATAAGGAACAAGTTCATTGCAAAGAACTATAAAGTAAAGGAAACTGCATTGACAAAGTAAATGGTGTTTGCATCACGTACATTCTCACAATACTCGTTTCTCTATACGCGGATACTTTGAGTAATTTCAGAGTAACATGTACAAATTGAACACACCCAGAAATCTACCACTAAGACTCCCTATTTATACACAAACGAAATAACCGCCAATAATAGCTATTTCCCTTAATGGCGACAAATGGCATTCTGCATGCATTCGTCAACTAGATGCGTTCCACGCGTCCTATTTCAAAATAAAACTCCCTCCTGAATTTAAATTTCAAACACCTGTCGAAGCTGATTCCTATTCTGTCGAAATATTCCTCATACTTAGAAAGATCTGCCAATGCTTTCCCTAAGTACCAATTGTCTTCGACTTGCTTTTTTTCATCGGGAACCTTCTAGTCGAAAAGTCCTGGCGAATTTTCGACTTTGCTCTTGAACAATTATCTTGGCGTCGAAATTAGCAACCTACAAATTGCCCCCCAAGAAATGCATTTTCGATAAAGGGAGAAAAGCATTTTTTGCCAATTCAATTCGACGCCATCAATAATTCGACCAGAGACTGTTCATATGACTAGACATTGGAAATGTCAGAATCATCATTGCGCTTTTTCTCAAACATCTTTTTAGCCCACCTTTTTAAGATCTTCCATCATCACTACTCTAGACCCTAGCAGATCATGGGTCAAAACGTAACTGCCACCGTTTAAAACCATCCACTTCATAACCTCCACGTGTCCCACAATCTTTTCATTACTTTTCCATTAACACTTCTGAATTCCAACCGCTTCCATCTTTCTTCCTATAAATAAGTTGAAAAACTTCATTTTGCACTTTTTACATTTCCTCTTTCTTAGAACAAGAACTTTCTTCAAACTTCATCTTCTCCATTTTCCTTCATTTCTTCTGCAATCAACAATGGCATTTTCCACTACTCCCAAAATCGCACGCAAAGATTCCAAAAAACCCAAAAGCTTACCACCTGCCAACAAGATCCTTGGGCCAAAGGTGGTGGGGAACCAACAGTATGTACCGGAGCCTCCAAATGAAGAGGAGAAATGTTGCATTTATCAATCTCAGGTACTCATTCCTATTTTAATTTATGGTAAATCTCATGCAATGCTAGGACCTTTGCCTAACTTAAAATTAGACCCGGTTAAGGTAAAAGAATTTTTTCCAGCCTATCACCGTTACAAACCCATAGCTAGTGGGGTTAGGCCTAGAACTGAAAAAGAAAAAGCCATAGACGAGAAATCCACCGTTGATGGTCAAGGTTCACCTTCTGAAGAACCCATAAGTTTAGAATACCTGAATCATGCTAGAATTTTTAGATCTTGTCCCCTGTCGAAAGATCCTTTTGACTATTTAGCTTGGCTGGCGAAGATTGAAAAAGTCAAAGCTAGCTTTTGGAAAGATATAGGTATATTCGACTTAATTCAACTGTCGAAAGTAGGACCAATTTATTGTTCCAATATGCTCTTGGCTTCCCTCTACTTCTGGGACAGCACCTATAACAACTTCCAGCTTCCTTATGGGATGGTTACTCCTACTCTTTTCGACGTAACTGCCATTACTGGCCTCAGCCCTTTAGGAGTAGATTATGACCCCAACGTGTTGTCTGAAGACTCTATAGGATTCGACACAAACAAAGCCACTTTCACAGCTTATATTGCCAACTATCATGATTAAGAGACTAAGGAAGTTTCCGACCAAGAGCATGTAGCTTTCCTGGCCCTCTGGCTTTCGAGGTGTGTCCTTTGCTCCAGGTCACTCCAAGTAGCCAAACGTTACATCACTATAGCTAATCAGCTTTATGCTGGGCGTCGATTGTGCCTGAGTGAGATGATCTTAGCCAATCTTTACGAATCCCTGGGCGAAGGTGTCACTTTCCTGAAGACCACCAAGAATAAAGGCAACCTTCTCTTGTCAGGACCGTTTTGGCTTCTGCAATTATGGTTAAATTCCACCTTTGAAACCTCTCTCCCTATCAAAAATACTGTGAAGGGGGATTCTTTGAGGGACAAGAGGGTCGAAGGGACCAGATTGGTGCAATTGACTCCTACTGACGAAGGACTAAGCCTCAAACAAGCCTTTACTAGCTACGTCATGATGTTCGCCAAGCGCTACAACTTCACTCCCAGTATGGCCCCTTTCGCCAACAGGGTGATTGGACCAGAATGGTTCACCTGAAAACTGCCTGTGGAGTCGAAGACTGAAGAAGATGACTTCCTCAATGTCTGGGAATCCTTTCTGACACCTAGACTTCTGGGTTCCAGGATTAGTCCTGGGAAATCAAAGATTTCTTTAGTTGTTTACCAGCCCAATTGCGTCTCTCGACAGTTTGGGTTAATTCAGATACAACCGAAACCCCTCTTTTCCAGAAAAGGGTCTCTCATTCACTACATCATGTTTCACAGTGAAGACAAATGCTCAAAATTACTGACGAAGTATTCCAACCTGGTTGAGATTCAACCAGTGGTCTTCCGACCATCATTCCTTTGCACTCAGGAATTCGACGAATGGTGGAAAGACTACTACACCACCCAGTTTTTCGACGTGCCTTCCTTCAAAACCCTTCTAACTAAAGCTTTTACACTTGTGCAGGACAGGACCAAAAAAGGTATTTTGACACACGTCAAAGAAATCCAAGCATTCCAAAGATACTTTGAAACTGCCTATAGGCCTAATGAACTCAGTCGAACCATAAGCGAACCAGCAGTTACTTTGAAACACAAATTTTCCAGAAAACTGGATGAGTTAAAACTACCTGCATATGTTCGACCAGAACAACGTTATGAGGTAGCCTTTAAACTCTATCGACCAAGATTTCCCCCTCTACCATCTGCTGAATTTAGCGTGGCTTTTAGCCCTCCATTTCCAGATTGGTTCACCTGTGGGGATTATATGAAACTTCTTCGCCAAGAATACCAAAAACATGTTAAGCGAGTGGTTCCGACTAAGTACACCTTGGACAATTTCAAAGGCCACCTTCATATTTGCATAGAACATGTTCGCGTGGAAACTCCTATATATGAAGGTGTGGAATAGGAAGATGTTCAACCCCACTTTTCATTTACCTACACACGTATGTGTTAATTTACGTTTGACCCTTTTCTTCCTTTCTTTTTCAGCTATCAAGATTACGACCAAGAAGTCAGCTACTGGCGAAGCGTCAACTGCAGGAGATGTAGAAACCCTAAAAGATACTACCAAGACACCTTTGGCTAAGGTATTATTTTTCTTTTAGGTCAACGCATATTTTCTTATTTTCTGACATACTAATAAAATCTCTTTTGCTCCACAGGGA
This sequence comes from Lathyrus tuberosus, assembly GCA_022829125.1. Taxonomy (NCBI): domain Eukaryota; kingdom Viridiplantae; phylum Streptophyta; class Magnoliopsida; order Fabales; family Fabaceae; genus Lathyrus; species Lathyrus tuberosus. The sequence continues at coordinate 4,902,291 of JALAZF010000020.1, read as the reverse complement.
AGTCAAAGACCTTCATCGACGCCAAAGAAAAGAAAGGAGAAAGAACTTGAAGTCAAAGTTGTCGACACCAATGATGGCGACGAATCACCAGACCAAGTGAAGCCTTCAAGGAAGAAAAAGAAAACAACCAAACCTCAACCACAAAAACCTCCTGCTTCCAGAACATTGGAAAAAACTCCCTTTAAAAATCCTGACGAGAAAGTTACCCCTGCTCCAGCAGAAAGCGAAAGCTCTAGTCTTAGGACTTAGATTCCCAAGGTATGTTTTTTTTTTCTTTTTTTTTTAGTTCAGCGCTGAAAGGCAGTTTACTATTGTTACCTATCTTAATTCACTTATCTTCCAGGTCCTTGTCGATACTCACGAGCATCCCATGGTCCAAGTTCTCCCAAAGACTAGCAGTGATCCTACCTACAAGCCAACCAGCGTCTCCAAATCTTCTCCTAAGGATTCGACAAAGGAATCAGTCACTAAAGTGAATCAGCCCACTGCTATCTCTAAACAAATTCAAGACGTAGTGGGAGAAGAAACTAGTCCTGAAGCTGACGCCTTAGTCGATACTGGCGGGGATACTGTGATGCCTACTACTGTGCCCACAACACACGATGATCCTAAAGACCATTCCCCCCTCAACTTATAAAGCGCTGACGAAGAAAAGGATGAGGAGGCTGAAACTAATGGCGAAGAGGAGGAAGAGAAAGTAGGCAAAGAGCCAACAACTCCCCCAGCTGCTACGGACGAAGAAGGAGAAAGCGACAAAGAGGACCTTGGTGGACCAAACAAAACTGCTTCGACTGCTACAACTTCGACCCGACTCTCTCAAGAGGGGCTTGATAATCTGAAGCTGCAAAGACCATTTGAGTACCTAAAGGCCATGCTTAGTTCCCGCTACAATTTTGCTGATACTACCATCAGTAGTTCGACCACTTCAGGAACTACGTCTGACGCCAAATCCATGGACGAAGCGCTGAACCATATTCGACAAAAAATCCTCAACATTGACTTATTTCAACTTTTAGAGAATGACCCATCTGCTCACTTTGACCTGAAGAAGATCTTAAAGCAAATTAATGTCATGGAGGCTCCTCCTGAAGTCACTGATGTTGTTCTGGACCTGACTACTCTAATAGATCTTGTAGTGGCAGACTGTAACCGGCTTCGAGATTACTCCAAGAAGCTCGAAAGTAAGATAGAAACCCAACTTGCTGAGTGGGATACTGCTTCAAGTTTGTCCAACAAAGTAACTGAACTAGAACAGGCTTCTGAACAAAACAAGAAAGAAGCAACTTTGTGTGGTGAAAACATCCTCAAGTGGAAGAAACAAATTGTTGTTCTCCAAAACAAAATTTCTCAGGCAGAGAAGCGTCAAAAAGAACTGCAACAAATCGACCAAGAGGAAATAACTAAAGAGCTTGAGGTTGGGGTGCATCATGTTGACAGGGCTCGAAAACTTGGTGAGGAAATCGAGGAGCTTTCAAATGGCAAGGCCCTTTGCGAGCGTCGTCTAAATTCAGAAATCCAAATTCGAAAAGCTGAAAGAATTTTTCCCCGTTTAAATATTTGTAATTTTTTATTTGGCCTTTTTGTAATGACATTTGAGCTATAGTTATTTGGCTAAAAGAATTTCAATCCACCATGTTACTTATTTTCCTATGCATGATTATTCGACTGTTATCTTTACTTCTTGTAATGTGGGCTTGTATTTTTTCAAATACTTCCCGTTTATTTTCAATATTCGCCTATCTTTATCCAATTCTTCGACTTCATAAGCGCCATTGGAAAATACTTGTGTGATTTGAAAAGGTCCTTCCCACTTAGGGGACCATTTTGCCATAAGTCTATCTTTTCGATCCATGGGAAGAATCACTTTCCACACAAAGTCCCCACACGAAAAGGCTTTATTTTTTATTCTTTTATTGTAGAATTTCTCCACTCTTTCCTTTTACCTTTTCAATAAGTCTAACGCGTTCAACCTTTCTTTGTCTAAATCGACTAATTCATCTATCATCATATTCCAATATGCATCTGATGGAATATCATGATGCCTTTGAACCATTATTGACTGCAAGTATATTTCGACTGGTAAGACCGCGTCATGGCCATATGTTAATCGAAAAGGTGTAGCATTTGTAGCTTCCTTAGGAGAGGTTCGACAAGCCCATAGAATTTGGTCCAATGTTTTGTGCCAACTCTTTGGTTTTCTTCCCACGTGTTTCTTTATTAAACCAATTATAACCTTGTTTGCTGCTTCGACCTGACCATTGGCTTGAGCGTAGTAAGGCGTTGATGTGAGGAGTTTGAAACCCATTTCCTTCGCGAATGCTTGCATATTTTTACCAGTGAAAATAGATCCTTGATCCGTCGTTATTGTCTTTGGGATACCAAACCTGTAAATGATGTGCTTCCGAATGAATTCAATTACTGCTTCTTGATCCACGTTTACTAAGGGTATGGCTTCGATCCATTTCGTAAAATAATCGACCCCAACCAAAATAAACTTCTAGATTTTTGAAGAGGCCTGTCGAATTTCTCCAATCAGATCCAAAGCCCAACCTCTAAAAGGCCAAGGCTTTATTATAGAATGTAACTCACTTGCAGGAACATGTGGTATCCCTGCGTGTATCTGGCACTCTTGACATCCCTTAGCGTATTCGACGCAATCTTTTAACATAGTTGGCCAATACATTCCCTGTCGCAATAATAACCACTTCATCTTATGGCCTGCCTGGTGCGCACCACATGCTCCGCAGTGTACATTCGACAAAGCTATGTATGCCTCAAATTCGCCTAAACACTTCAGTAGTATTTCTTCTGGAGTTTTCTTAAATAGTTCATTTCCCAAAATCACATAACTCAACGCTCGATACCTGATTTTTCGTTCGACTGGTCTTGTTGGGTTTTGCAGGTACTCTATTATAGGCTTTCTCCAATCTCCAGTCATTGAATCATCTATGTTAAAAAGTTCGAAACTTTCTTCGTCAGTGTATCCAAGCTTTATCGTCTCCAAATCTGACGGGGATAATCTAGCTGACACTACTCTTCCTCTGACTTCAATGGCTTTCTGCAACTTTTCCTTCGACACTTTGTACCCAGAAGCTATCTGCGCTAAATCATTTGCTTCCTGATTTTCTATTCGCAGTACATGTCGAATGCTTACTACTTCAAGTCTCTTCAGTAATCTGTTGGCCACCACGAAGTACATGATAAGATTCTCCTTAACATATTTATACTCCTTTGTAATTTGCTTTATGATCAACTCCGAGTCTCCCATTATTTCAACTCGAGTTGCCCCCAATTCTAACAAAATTTCAAGTCCAGCTATTAAGGCTTCATACTCAGCCTCGTTGTTGGAGCAAAATCCTTCGACCCTGTACTTGAATTTTGTTGGAATTTTACCGGAGAAATAATCAGCACACCTACACCTATGCCGTCTTTGTGGCTGGAGCCGTCGAAATATAACTTCCAAGGTTCCAATTCGACATAATTCAACATGTTTTCGTTTATGGAGTGGTCGACTATAAAGTCTGCCACTACTTGCCCTTTAACCGCCTTCAGAGGCTTATACGTTAAAGAGTACTCAGTTAATGCTAGTGTCCGTTTACCAATTCGACTATGCAGGATAGGTTTTGACAACATGTGGTTAATAACAACGAAATGAGACAAAACATAAACATCAACTGGCTTTATATATTACTTCAATTTTGTACAAGAGAAATACAAGCATAAGCATAATTTTTCTATCATGTTATACCTAGTCTCTGCATCATTCAAAACTCTACTGAGGTAATAAACGGCTCTTTCGATACCATCCTCATCCTCTTGAGCCAACATGCTCCCTATGGTTTTGTCTGATGCAGCTATGTACAATCTCATACTCCTACCCCTACAAGGTGGGGAAAGAATTGGGGGATGACTCAGGTATTCCTTGATCTTGTCGAAGGCCGTCTGCTGCTCCTGCCCCCATTCGAATCCATCTTTATTGAATCGAAGCAATGGTGAAAAGGCCTGCGTTTTTCCACTTAAGTTCGATATTAATCTCCTCAAGAAATTGATCTTGCCCAGCAGCGACTGTAACTCCTTTTTTGTTGATGGCGTTTTCGCTTCCATGATGGCCTTGGTCTTATTTTGGTTAATCTCGATCCCCTTTTTATGGACCACAAAGCCTAGAAAATCCCTTGCCTGCACACAAAACGAACATTTAAGAGGATTCATCTTAAGACCATGCCTTCTCATCCTCTTAAAGGAGTGTCGAAGATGGTCTAAGTGACTCTTCCCTAAAATGTACTTAATCACGATATCATTAATATATATTTGCATGAAAGTCTCTATATAATCATGGAAGATTGAGTTCATTGCTCGTTGATATGTTTCCCCAACATTTTTAAGGCCGAAAGGCATCACCGCCCACTCGTAGGTGCCTAAGGCTCCAGGGCAATGAAAGGCTGTTTTGGGGACATCATCTTCGGCAATGAATATTTGGTTATAGCCAGAGTACCCATCTAGCATACTAAGATACTCATGTCTTGCGGCGGAATCGACTAGCATTTCTGCCACAGGCATGGAATACTCATCCTTAGGAGTTGCAGAATTTAAATCTCTAAAGTTTATGCAAACCCTCAAGGAACCATTCTTTTTTATAACAGGCACAATGTTAGCTAACCATTCGACATACCTGGCAGTGCGGATAAACTTGCATCGAAGGAGTCTTTCGACCTCCTCCTTTATCTTTGAGAGAATATCTAGGGCAAACTGTCTTGGATTCTGTTTAACTGGCTTCTTCCCAGACTTGATTGGCAACCTATGTTCGACCAACTCTCTACTCAAACCAGGCATCTCATCGTAGTCCCAGGCGAAACAATCTTTAAACTCCTACAACAACTGGGTAATTTCGACCTTAAGTTGTGGGTCAAGCTTGGCACTAACATATGTTAGCCTTCTGGTTGGCCCTTCGCCTAGGTCGATTTCTTCTAACGGATCTTGTGCCAGCATCTTCACATTATTCGCCAGCGGATCTTTTTCAAATCCCAAAGGCTCATCGTCATAAATAGCGTCAAGCCTCTGGCCTTGTTCTACACCCTGAACCTTATCAGGTGGCTCTGGGTCGAAGTTCTGACCAGGACCTTCTTGGTGGAACTCAAGATTGGCTTCGCCAGCCATATATTCGTTAGCACCTCCAAAGCCGCTTGTAGTCTAGTTTCAGCCACGTAGGCCGAAATTCTTCTCAATGCTTCGAACTCAGTCATTATCACTGAATTCACTTCCCCACCCTGTGGGGTCTACTGCAGGCTCAGCAAGGTACGGAATTCTCTCCCCTGGCACCTCCTTATCCCAACGGAAGCCCTCGACGGGATGTAAGTACAATGAGCAAAATGTCTCATCGTCTGGGACAAACTCAAAATTTGCTGGACCACAGGGGGCAATGTGAGCCAAATGTTTGTCGAACTGACGTCTGCCTACATGATTGATTGGTGCTTTAAAATACCCCTGGTCAGCCTCAATTTTTTCGACTATGTCGTATGGTCTCCAGATGGTGATGCGTTGATGCATCGAAGATGGTACTGCAACAATGCCATGTATCCACTCTCGTCCTAAGAGCAAATTGTAGTTGGCCTTTGTTTCTACTACCATGAAAACAGTAGGCCTAGTGATTGTTCCTACTGTTAATTCGACTTGTATCACCCCCAGAGTAGAGCCAATTTTCCCTTCATAATTCGAAAGAACCATGTTATGTGGCTTAGTGTCAGTATCATACTTGCCAATCTTGCTCAGTAAGAAGTATGGCATCAAGTTCACTGTTGTGCCACAATAAACTAATATTTTATTTATTGGCACATTCTCCACCTTGCCAGTAATGTAGAGAAGCTTTAGGTGACTCCTCATCTCCTCTGTGGGTCGCTCGAAAAAAGCGTTCTGCTCTTCGACACACCCATTGTTCATAATATAGTAGCATACTGGCTTGTGTGCTGCCATCTCTGCCTCAGTGCAGGCATCTAAATCTTTGACTTCTGTGAGTTGTTCGAACTCTCTGGGCATCACAGATACCACATTGACTATGATGTGAAGAGAAGCATCAGATTCGGAGTCGAAGTTGTCTGTCATTTCGTCATCGTCTTCGACAGTCTTCTCAGGTCTATCCTCTTGAGAGGCAAACAGTTTTCGTCCTACAGGTATTTTTTCATCAGTCCTGATTGGATTCCCTCCCTTATTGTCAGTAGGGATATTAGTACTAGATTCTCCTTGATCCTTCGACTGGGCCTCCCTGAGAGCCTTCCTTCGACGTTGCTCTCTCCTCCATTGAGATCGCGACATCGGGTTCTTTCCCTTATAGTTTTCAGAAACATACGCCGATTTGTTGGAAGTCTGAAAGTCCTTTCGATATTCTACTGAAGAACCTCTGCCCATATCAAACTTCTGCCACTTTCTCTGACCCTTTTCCTTGGCTTTAATAGGTTTCATCCAGCTCCCTATTGGTACATTACTTGTTGGCTTGAAGGTACTGGGTCTGGCCCCAGGGAACTGTGTTTTTCCTCCCCATTGTTTCGAAGAGGACCTTCTAGGGTCGAAACCCCTTTGACCATGAGATGATCTCTGCTCCCTTCTTTCTTTAGCCTTCCTAATCCCTTCGAGATTATGAGCAGCCTTTTGATCGAAGATTGCACTGCATCTGGGGGATAACATGACGCCTGATCCCTTCTTTTGGCAGCGGTGAAGGAATTCAATGATAGTTTCATCTTGTTTTGGATACGCCACTTTGTTACGCTCTTCTTGGCGGCTTGCTTCGTCCACCTCCACGATCTGATGTTACGTAATTTCGACCATATTGATGTCCATGTCGACATTAGCATTAAGATCCAGATTACAGAAGTCCACATCAAGGCCCTCAACAGCCTTGTCCATCTTAACGAAACTCTCAGCAGTTTCTTTAGTAACCAGCATCAGGTTGGAACCCTCAGTAGTCCCATCATTTAAGCCCTCGGTGGTTTTGTCAAAACCCTCCACGGCCTTGCTCATGAGTTTCTCTACAGCATAAATGTCAAGGTCTTCAGTAACCTTGGCTAGCACAGCGTTGTTGGCGAAATCTTCAGTTATTTCCACCATATGTATCTCTGGCTCAGCATAATGGGCTTCTGCTGTTGGCAATGGGTCGGAGTCAATTTTCATCTGACCTTTGCTATTCTCTCCGAACTTCAGCCTGCCCTCCTGAATAGCATTTTGCACCAGATCCCTGAAAAGAAAACATTGAGAAGTTTTATGACCCAAAAAATTATGGTACTTACAAAATCCTCTCTTTTTTATTTGTTCTAAAGGTGGCATTTTAGCGCCAGAAGGCACTATCATCTGCCCATCTTATACCAACAAATCAAAAATTTTGTCACATTTGGTGATATCGAAAGTGTATGTTTTCTTGGGAAACTTATCATTCTTTTCGGAATAGCCAGCATTTTTTCCAGTCGAAGAGGCTAACATTTTACAAGCATACGGAGGACCTTGCTTTAACTCAGCAACGTTTATTTCACTCTCGTCCACGTATAATGGTTCGTCGTATAAACCTTCGACGTCCTCATTATATTCAACATAAGCTACTTTTTTACCCTTATTGAACTTAGCCTTTTCGTCTTTCAGACGTTCTAACTGTCGAACCCTATCAGCCAGTTGGGCCATATCTCTCAGATACTGGGTATCTAATTTCTTTCTAATAGAGTAATCAAGGCCACCAGCGGCCATTTCGACCAGTTCATGTTCTGGAACTTGAGTAAAACACCTAGCCTTAAGTAATCGAAACCTGTTTAGGTAATCGTCTATTGGTTCAGTAAACTTTTGCTTTATGCTGGCCAACTCCTTCAAACTAATCTTAGTTTGTCCCATATAGAATTGTTCATGGAACAAGCGCTCTAACTGGGTCCAATTACAGATTGAGTTAGGAGGTAAGGTTGTAAACCAAGTAAAAGAATTCTTGGTGAGAGAACTTGGGAAATATTTCACCCTAAGACTTTCGCCATTTGCGATCTCGCCAGCCTCAATCATATACCGGGCTACGTGTTCGACGGTAGATTCAGTTGTATCTCCTGAGAACTTAGTAAACTTTGGGACCTTCGTCCTAGGGGGTAATTCTGATTGCAGGATATAATCCACTATGGGTGAGGTATAGTTTGGCCAGTAAAGCCAAAATTCACCCCATTTCGAGCCATTATTCTTTCGACCATGGCTGCTAGGTTGTTATCCGCTGCTATGTTGTTACGTCGAACCTGTTGTACAACCTGATCAACATCTTGGTTTCTATTTACTATCACTACCCCTTGTTCCCCTTCCTCTGGAATTGGCCCTTGGTTCCTAGGTGGTTCGACTCTGGGGAGTTCGACTCTAGGGGGTTCCAGGTTGGCCTCAGGCATAATCTCTAGGTTTCGCCGTGGGATATTCTCCACCACAGACGCACCTCGTATAGGGGCCGGCACCCCCATAAATTCTGCCATGCATGCCAATTGCGCCGTTAGTTATTGGTTGGTTTGGGTAGTGTTCCGAATCAAAGGCTGGAAAATTTCCCCCATAGTTTGAGACAAAGTTTGCACCATTTGTAGATTACTCTCATCCATTTGTTGTCTTAAACATTGTATAGACGTGTTTGTTAGGCTAGGGCCTTGAGTGGAATATCCTACACCTACACTTTGGCTGTTTCGAGCCGCATTTATCCCGGATCCCGACCCCTGTAATGGCGAAGACATTACATTGTCTGAGAAAACTGGGGGGCAATTTGGAGGATTTGCATTACTGGCGTTAGCACTCCATAAGGTGGATTCCTTAGTAAGGGTTGTGAAAATCCTAGAGGGGGAGATGCCTAAATGTCGAAGTTCCTCCTGGTGGAGTTTGGGGATTGGATGCTTGTGGGCCTATGTACTCCAAAACGGGTTGAGTGTAAGCCCTTATATATGTCGACCCTGGTCCCATCATTGATGGGTCGGGCATAACAGGAGATGGGATTGGCTCTCCTGTCGAAGAAACTGGGGGTGGTACCACGTCATTCCTAGACACATTTTGAGGATTTATGTTACTAGGCTAGGCGTTCGAATTACTTGGCTGTGGGTTAGAACCACTCCCTTGAGGATTTGGGTTGTTTGGCTGACTAGTGTTCGTCGCCATTTTTCTAGTATATCTTCTCCTTGGTCTTTCTTCGTTTGTAGTGGCTACCTTATCACTTCTTAATAACATGCAACAAAGCTTTTTAAGGCGAAAGAGATTGATGAATGATGATTTTCAAAATTTAGGAAAGTCTTTATACAGTTAGCACTGTCCCACTGGGCGTGCCAATTTGTTTACCGTGAAAATTGGTAAACAACCGCTGATCTTCCAAATCTAACTTTGGTGACTCACAGGATCGATCAGATTGATCCTAGGACATGTGTTAACCATTTAATCAAAATAAACTCTAAGGTTGTAAATGCTTCGACACAAGACATAAAGAAAAGTTTTCTGAAACTATTTCTCGAAAGTGTATAAAGGTGTGTAAAAGACACTAGGTTAAAGGACTAAAAGGGTAAAGGTATGAAAATGCAGTAAAGTGCAGAAACATAAAGTGCTTTAAAATAAGGAATAAGTTCATTGCAAAGAACTATAAAGTAAAGGAAACTGCATTGATAAAGTAAATGGTGTTTGCATCACGTACATTCTCACAATACTCGTTTCTCTACACGCGGATACTTTGAGTAATTTCAGAGTAACTTGTACAAATTGAACACACCCAAAAATCTACCATTAAGACTCCCTATTTATACACAAACGAAATAACCGCCAATAACAGCTATTTCCCTTAATGGCGACAAATGGCATTCTGCATGCATTCGTCAACTAGATGCGTTCCACGCGTCCTATTTCAAAATAAAACTCCCTCCTGAATTTAAATTTCAAACACCCGTCGAAGCTGATTCCTATTCTATTGAAATATTCTTCATACTTAGAAAGATCTGCCAATGCTTTCCCTAAGTACCAATTGTCTTCGACTTGCTTTTTTCCATCAGGAACCTTCTAGTCGAAAAGTCCTGGCGAATTTTCGACTTTGCTCTTGAACAATTATCTTGGCGTCGAAATTAGCAACCTACAGGTACCTAGGAACTGGTTCCTCTACCCCATGGGAAATCTTTAGTAGGTTGTCGTTGGCTTTATACAGTGAAGGTTGGTCCAGATGGTAAGATTGATCGATTTAAAGCTCGCTTGGTAGCCAAAGGATACACTCAGATTTTTGGGTTGGATTATAGTGATTCCTTTTCGCCTGTAGCCAAGATGACATCTGTTAGACTTCTTCTAGCTATTGCAACCATTCGACATTGGTCTCTTCATCAACTTGACATAAAAAATGTATTCTTACATGGTGATCTTGAGGAGGAAGTATATATGGAGCAACCACTTGGGTTTGTTGCTCAGGGGGAGTCATCGAATATGGTTTGTAGGCTACACATGTCTCTTTATGGTCTTAAGCAATCTCCGAGGGCTTGGTTTGGCAGATTCAGCAATGTAGTACAACAGTTTGGTATGATCCGTAGTGAAGCTGACCATTCTGTTTTTTATCATCACTCACCCCAAGGGTGTATTTATCTTATTGTGTATGTAGATGACATTGTCATAACTGGTAGTGATCAGCAGGGAATACTCCAGTTGAAACAACATCTCTTGAAACAATTTCAGACAAGAGATCTTGGTAAACTCCTTTATTTCTTGGGTATTGAAGTAGCCCAATCTAAAGATGGTTTGGTGATTTCTCAGTGGAAATATGCTATGGATATTTTGGAAGAAACAAGTTTGTTAAATGCTAAACCAACCGATACTCCTATGGATCCAAGTGTTAAACTACTACCTAATCAAGGGGAGCCTCTATCTGACTCAGGAAGGTATAGGAGATTGGTTGGAAAGTTGAATTATCTCACAGTCACTCGTCCGGACATTTCTTTTGCAGTCTGTGTGGTAAGTCAGTTCTTAAATTCCCCTTGTCAGGAACACATGGATGTTGTTATCCGGATTCTGAGATACATCAAATGTGCTCCAGGAAAAGGTCTTGTGTATGAGGATAAAGGACATACTCAGATAGTTGGATACTCCGGTGCTGATTGGGCAGGGTCACCCATTGATAGACGATCCATCTCTAGGTATTGTGTACTTGTTGGAGGAAACCTTATATCCTGGAAAAGTAAGAAACAAAATGTAGTTGCAAGATCAAGCGCTGAGGCAGAGTATAGGGCCATGGCAATGGCAACATGTGAACTTATTTGGTTAAAACAGTTGCTCAAGGAACTTCAAATTGAAGAAGTAAGACCAATGACACTTATTTGTGATAATCAAGTTGCATATTGCACATTGCTTCAAATCCAGTCTTCCATGAGAGGACCAAACATATTGAGATAGACTGTCACTTTGTCAGAGAGAAGATCGAATCAGGCGACATCGTCACAAGCTTTGCCAACTCTAATGATCAATTGGCAGATGTGTTTACAAAATCCCTATGAAGCCCCAGAACTACCTATATATGTAACAAGCTTGGTGCATTTGACTTATATGCTCAAGCTTGAGGGGGAGTGTTGGTATTTGTAAATATATATAGTGTTAAGAGTATTTGTATATAGAATAGTCACACATCGACTATATCATGTAATTAGTTGTAATCTATCTATATATAATAATGTCTCCGTAGTGTTTTTCAAAACACACAGTTTATTCATATGCCTCTTAGTCTCTTGTATTTCAACATTATAACATCTAATAAGTTTCATTGAAATAACAGATTTTAAACGTTACCTGGAAGCTTTGCAAGTACATGATCATTGATTTAATCAATAACTTTAAGAGTTGATGCAAGAATGGCTCGACTTTTGAGGTAGTCATATGAACGATAATTTTGAATGAAATCCGGGTAAGTACTGTTGACAATGGCAACAATAGGGTTGGTAAAATTAGTTATTAAAAGATCAAAGGGTACATCAATTTCGGTAAAACCGTCATTTGGTTCAGATACTTTCCCTTCACTAATGCGCAGAAGCCAATTCGAGAAGCTTTCAATTTCCCTTCTTTCGTCCTCACTCGGTCCACAATGCAGACGCATGTTCTTGGTTAAAGTTAGAACTTGTACAAAATGCCATATATATGAAGCATTGATTGAATAGTGTACGATATCCGAACAACTGCCCCTAGGAACCACCAGTAATATCTGTTTAAAGTCACCCCTAAAAACAACAACTTTGCCACCGAAAACATCCTCCGAATTGGCGTAGGTACTTATGGCATCCTTTAATCTTATGTCAAGAGCCTCGGATGCATGTTTATGAGCCGTGAGATCCTTATCCCAAATAATCAATTTGGCTTGCCTCAGAAGTTCTGCGACATCATCCTTGTAATTCACCTTGCAAGCAGAATTCTCCAAAGTCGAAACATGTATTTTGAATTTTGAATGGGCGGTCTTACCTCCAGGTAACAAAAGAGATGTTATTCCACTTGTTGCAATGGTAAGACGTATGTCATATTTTGACCTCAAAGCACTTGCAAGTGTTCTCCACATTTACGTCTTACCTGTTCCGCCGTAACCATGCAGGAAAAAAACTCTGCCTTTTTTAGCATTGACCGCAACAATGATTTTTTCATATATACTCCTTTGTTCTTCTATAAATAGCAAATTATTAATACGTAAGAGAGCAGGAGATTACAACAAATTGTGCATTGTAATTATTCAAAGCAAAACAGACCATGTGAATGAATAACGATCATGTTTATTTTGATGTTTATAATACTTGTAAGAGCATGTGAACAATTTATTGAATTCTGCCTTCATGGTTGGGATATCATAATTGCGCTAATCATTAATAAGTCGATTTCCTAACTGTTGTATAACATATCCATTTGGATATGGGATCGGTTCGAAATCTGTAAGACTTCTGCGATTCGCCTGTAGCAAACTCTCAATCGCATGTAAAGTCAAATTTTGCAAGTCGCTATCACTCAAAATCAATGTTGCAATCAAAATGAACATTAGGATTTCAGTGTCAGAGTATTTCAAATACATGATCACTATCACTATTAGGAAAACAAATATCACTCAGAATAACCAACAAAATTAAATTAAAAACCAATAATGAGACATCAGTAAGTTGGAAGAAATATAAATCCATTTTTGTGAATAACATGTGTATTGGATCGTCTTCGGTAAAGAGGATAACCTTCTGCATCAAGAACAGTTTCCTCAATGAACTTCTTGGGAAAAAACTTAGAGCACTGCCTATTCTTTATACATGGTGAGGACGAACGTGAAAGACCACACGACCCATGGATCATATGTGCCTTGACTAAGTTGTATAAAGTCGAATGTTTTTTAGGATCTGGTATCTCTACACAGATTATGTCATCAATGTCGGATGGCCTTGGATATTTGCTTTGAGGGTGCAGGAATATTAAAATGTGAGCGTGTGGTAAGCCTCGTTTTTGAAACTCAATGGTATACATAACTGAAAGACCAAACACATTTTCAATTTTGTTAGACTAAACTTAGCGGAAATGTAATGGTAAAACTATCATAATTAAAGTTTGTAAGACTTATATGCCAATACCCTTCCAAGAAGATGTCGCTTGGTTATATCGACCATGAGCTCGTCAAACTTGATTTTGAACACTATAGAAATGATGTATGGGCGATCATGTGGCTTTAAATTTTTGTTGGCCAACAAATGTGTAATTTCAGGCCAATTGGGATTTCAAGTAAATGTTATGAATAAATCTGGGAATCCTATTTTACTCGAAATTGCCATACCATCAAAATAAAGTTGATCCATGTATCTCCACCTTCCAACAAAAGATGAAGGTAACACCACTCGTTTTCCCTTCTTTCCATTGGCACTTTGTCGAGTACCATCATGTTGGTCATTCAAATTGTTATATTTGCCAACTCTTAACTTTGATTGATTTCTTCTCAACCAATTTAGACGATCCGATTCCATCATAGCATATCCATCAACTAAAAATTGTTGGAATAGTTTTCTGGACCATATCAAAGTTTTAGCTTCTTCTTTACGTTCTTGTAACTGATCGCGACTTTATGAGTCGAATGAGGGTTACTGCAAGTATACAGTTGTATCGCGTAGTTTTAAAAGATTATCAATCCCACAGAGACTAGAAATCAAACGCACCGTTATCTATTGTTACTATGTTTATCTAATGCTAATCAGAATTTGGGTTTTTAGTTCAAACGGGAAATTAAAGGGAAATTAAAATTTGGGAATACTAGTTATGAATAAGTTATCGGTATATAATTCGGTAACCTACGTAGAATTAATTAAACCTAAGCCTGTAGAGATTTATCACCCTATTCATCTGTAGGAGAAACCGGTTTAAAAGCCCTCAACTCACACTCCAGTGGTTCTTGCTTCAGACTATACTTCTAAGTCAATACGTCTGCTCTCGCTAGCCCGTATGAGGTTAAAAATACTTTTTGAAAACTAATTAAACCTAATTAACTTTAAAGCGCTTCCGCTGTTTTTAAACCTAATGCCCGATTTCAGCTATCCGGGTAAAGCCTCACACTCCCGTGGTCTCGACTTTAACCTATGTTACTTTTTTACTCTCGTAATAAAAGTTTGGGTTTTATATTAAGAAATTGAAGCCAGAAGAAGGATTGATTATTGATTTTAGCTTAGAGAAAATTAATTCATTTTAGTTACTTCATTATACACCGATAATATCGGTTTAGCTCGACATAATTAGGAAATTAAACGCGAAAGCAAGAAAATAAATAAACACAGACATAATTAAGAAATAAATAAACAATACTTGAATTTAATAACGAAACCTGGAATTCAGTAATAATGGCAACAGCAATCCCTCCACAAATCGGTAGGTTCTTGCTTGAATGTAATAAATTGCAAGGTTGAAGGCAATGAAACAAAGAAATCTAAAGCTAAGTTGTAACAGTTCCTTAGTGTGAGAAACTGTCACTTTTGTTCGGTAATGGTTAACAAGGAAATGGAAATGCAAAGTAAAAAGAAATTACTAAAGTTCTGAAAATAAATTGGCAGCAAGACGGTATACTTTGAAAGCAGAATTGGCCACCCTTTGTTCTTCGTGAATGTCTCTATTTATAGGCTCAGCTCAGGTGGAAGTTGGAGAAAAATCAGCCATTCATGCTAACGGTTCTCCCACGTTGGACCTAGAAAACTTCGGAGGTAATTGGCATCGTGTGAAACTGCTTCTCTGAGAATTCGTAGTTGAGTCTCTGCATCCAACGTGCAATTTAAGCGCATGACGATCGTGGTGTCATGTGACGGTCGTGGTGTACTTTGGAGCTGCCACGGTCGTGGCACTCCCATGACGATCGTGATATCAGCAAAAATGGATTTCTTCAATTTTTCTTCTCTTTTCTGCTCTTTTCTTGCATGTTTTGGTTCTTTTCCACATTTAGCATACTTTGACTTGTGAAATATGATTACCTGCAAAAACACTTAAATAATCTCGAGAAAATCGGATATTAGACGAAAAACGGAATAAGAACTAACATAAATCGAAGTAAAAATATGATATAAATTCGTGTTATCAAACTCTCCCACACTTGAATCTTTGTTTGTCCTCAAGCAATCAATCTATTAAAATGGACAAACTTTATCAAATTCAAGTACCTGGCATACTAATGGTGTTGAAAAAGAATTTCTTGTTAGTCGGACGGGTAGTAGTGCAAAACACTAAGGATACAATAACGACACAAAGCAACAAGCTTGTCATAGACCTCTCTTTTGTACAATCCAGTCCAGATCATTATATTACAGTTCAACCATAAGTTTTCGTATCCATTTCGCCCGGTTTCATTCTAACGCAATCACATTAAGCCCTTTGCCTTATTCACGCGTGTAGTGGAGTAACCGGTTAGTGACTTTGATCCCATTTTCTCGCACGGGGCCTGATATACAAATGTGGTAACCCTTTATACATCCCATTCGTAGATTGCGGGGGATCGAACAATAGTTCGCCCTACCAAGTTCAGAATCAGGTACCTCTGAACCAATCAACAACAGATTTTCTTTCTTTCTTTCCTTGCACATTTCCACAACTGTGAGAGTTGTTGCATAATCTATTTATTTTTTTCTCGGCATATAGATAAGAAAGATTTTTTTTTCTTTTTCTTGATTGGGCATCAAACACTTATATTCATCGGTTCCCCACGTGGTTTGTGATATAGACGGTGCTGGCTGCTAACATAAACTACTAAGGGTTACTTTGGGACTGAACTCAAGGTATCGTATAATAAGTGTCGAAACTGATATCGCATACGCAAGAGGTCTAAGGTGTCAAGAAGGTATCGATCTTGTTAGCACTTCCCATGCTTCCTAACATAGTTTAAAGCTTGGTACGTCACAGACGTGCATTAATCGTAAAAAAAATTTCGTTATCGTTATGGCAGAATAAAGTGAGGAAATCGGATAACTGAACGAAAAATATTCATATATTACTTTGATAAGGAAAAAGAAAGTACAAGAAAGGGAAATATACGGAAATAAATCTAACTCTCCCGCACTATATCGGACATTGTCCTCAATGTTGCGATATAAAGGGGAAATGGAAAACCAAAAAGGGAAACAAAATACAAAAAGCAAAAATAACATCAAGGTGGACCACGTCCTCTGCCTCTAGAGCGCCCTCTTCCATGTTGTGCGACGTGATCAGGAATGCCGACGTGGTGGATGTACTCGTGTAAGCCCTGCACTCACAGTGTCAATGCACCCATCTCCTCGATGACACCGTCAATTCTTTGTCCTTGGTCAACTTGCCCTTGCTGGATTTAACGCATAAGTGTCATCATTTCATTTTGTTGCTGGGTTTGTTGCCATATAGCCCTCAGGATTTCATCATTAGTAACTGGGTCTTGGTCAGGGCGGCGACGACGTCTGGAGGTCGAAGGAGCATCATTAGCTGGCGGTGGTTGGTGCTCATGGGCGTTATCCATTTCATGCTCCATCTCATCAACAGGTCCCTGTGCTTGATCATCTAGAGCAGGCGCATTTTGCTCAGGAGCATTAAGATCAAAAAGCCAATTGGCCATATTCTGAGGGTCAATGCGACTCCTGCAAGGCATGATGATACTTCTTACGGTTTTGGCTCGGACCATAGGATGGTATTTCCCATCTCGTCGTAACTTGATGAGCTGAGACTTTCTGCACTAATCGATATCAAGGAAGACTGGAGGCAAGGAGGGTAATCTAGCCAGGTCATTTTCCAAATTCAAACTGAGTGCAATAGAGGTGACAATCCCTCAAAAGTAGAAGGGTTTGGAGCCTCTAGCACAGTTTGACTGTATGTGTGCTAGTAAGAATGGTGCGGCGTTTATTAGCTTTGGATGAAAAATGCAATGAAGGAAAAACAACTCTTTAGAATTCACCTTATGGTTACTATCTCGTGCAAAGATGGTGCTTCCAAGTACGCGGTGGACGTATCTGACGGCTGGGTTGTGGATAAATGTAGTGTTAAGGCTATCCCAACTGTCAACTGTTGTTCCGGTTAAATGATTCCAAAGTTCGAACCCCGCTTGATAGAAAGTGTCCTGCGGTACTCGGCGATGGACATTCTCGCCATGTTTGAAGCCAAGCATCTCGGCAAGACGATCTTGTTCGATTGAGTATTCTTTGCCGAACATGCGGAACTTTGCGACTCCGGATAATTGGTTCGTTTTGCCCAGAGGGGTTATGTAGGTAAAGGAACTGAGGAACTCTAAAGTGAGGGCTTCGTAAGTGGGCCGACTCTGAGTGCAAAGCTACGAAAGACCAGCATTCTGTAACATCCATTGAACTCCCTCAAGCAATCCTAGTTCTTCTAAGCATGCAATGTCGACATAGCGGGTCGGTAGAATGGAACGGCGGTAGAAGTCAATATACCGAGCTCTTTGGCGTTCTCCTGCCTCTCCATCTCGGAAGTTTAGTGTAGATAAGTCTGGAACTTCACGTGCCATTGTTGTGTTAGAGAGGGTTTTTTTTTGGGAAGAAAGTGGGTTATGGAATTTTGAGGGTTTGTGAAAAGAGAATTGGCGTATGATGTGATTATATAGTGTAATGAGAAGTCGAATGGTTATTGAAATGAGTAATGTGGTTCAAATGATAATGGGACGGTTTGGAATTTCAGAAGGTAGTGGACGGCTGGGGTTTGAATGAAGGAAGAAGAGGGAACGAATGAAACAATTCTGTTTTTACGCAGAATTCATTTCAGACCCGTGTGACGGTCGTCACGGGGTTGTCACGATCGTGACGCCCACAAAATCTGGGTAGTGAATTTGTTTAATGACAGACACGGTTCCAAACATTTTAATTCAATAGCAGGTTATAAAAAGCACATGGAAATAGCAGTAATTTCATACACATAGATAAGTAACAATATAACATAAATTAATATAGAATGAAACGAGTAGGAATGGAATTTGAAATCACAATGATTGAATAGCAATAGCAAATGGAATTATTATTTAAAACCAGAAGGGTGCTAGTTAAACTACTAGCACTGTATCAAAAAAATGTATGAAATCAAATTATTCCCAACATGAAAAAAATGAAAACAGAATTAATGTAAATTGTTCTAAAGTAAAATGCATAAAAAGTAAGTCTTGAAAATAAGGCGCTTCATAAATCTAGCCAAGGCGTTTCTTCAAAGATGCGATGGCTTGATTTAAATGATCAAACTATTCAACGGTCATGTCCATAAGTCCAACAATATTTTGACGCACAGTGTTAAGCTCATCCTTCACTGAATTGATTTCTTTATGATATTCATCCATGGTCTTTAAAATAGAATTCAGATTAGAAGCATAATCAGTGGCATCAACTTTAGGAATGTCAATATTTTCTTGGAAATCCATATAGTCTAGATCATGGTAATGAGGGGGTGTTTTTGGGTCAATCTCAGGTTCAGGAAAGGTTTCTTCTGGTTCAGGCACGGGTTCATCAAGGTTATATAGCCAGTTATGTTGATCATGCACACTTGTGCGTTCATGATTTGGAAGTGTAAAGTGTGGTACGACAACATTGTTAACTAAAATCTGGAAGTGGTTCGGACCTTGGTCCCTAATCATAGCCCTATTGAAGCAAAAGGTAATATTCATGGGTCTAAATTCTCCAAAGGGGTTAATCTTAGAGAGTCGGGTCCTGAATCCCATAGCATCAGCTATCTTAGTAACCAGGCTACCTATCAAAATTGGACTGTTATCATTATTGATAAGTTTACAAAAGTTATTCAGCATAAAAGTAAGTCCATTAACCTCTCTAGACTGAGAAGCACAAAACATAATAAAAAGCTCGTCCCTCGAAACAGTGTTATCATTTTCGGGTTTACCAAACAGGGTGTAGGCCAGGATCATATGAAAGTAACAGAAAGCGGGGTTATGTATCTCGGTTGAAAGCATAGGGTCCATGTCAAAATCAGGTTTCCCTGAAATTCTACCCCAAAAGTCACTCAGCTCTCCAACTAACTCTAAGTCCTCTTGAACCATAGAGAAAACATAGGGTCCTTCAGGAAATCCCAAAAGATCCGACAGTTCCTTTATGGTGAACTGGCAGCTGTATCCAAATAATCTAAATGTAATTCTTCCCCTGGTTAAACCTTTTCCACAGTGAGGGTTATAACTTAGAGAACTCAGGAATTCTAAAGTCAGCCTACGGTAACACTTATGTTTCTTATTGGCAAAACCCTCCCAACCTAACTAGCTAAACAGAAAGTCTATGCTCTCACCTACACCTAAGGCGGTCATGGTGGGTCTGTGGGCGAATTTTGTCAAAGCAAAAGGTCTAAGAGACAAAGCCTCATAGTTAGTACTTTTTGCAAAAATGAAAGCAGAAGAGGAGAACAGAGAGAGTAGAAAGACTTTATAATCCTGTAGTTTTTTCAATTTTTAAGATCAGCACAATATTTCCAAATTAAATTTAAAACGATGCAAAAGAAACTGAAAATTTGCAAAATAAAAACAAAACATAGAAAGCATAAAGAAATAACAAATATAAAGCATGAAAAACGGAAATCATGGGTTACCTCCCATTAAGCGTTGTTTTTAACGTCGAAAGCCTGACGAATTCAATTATATGCTCAGTTAGGAGGTTCGGTGGGCAACTCTAAAAGTCTTAGGCAGTTCAAATAATCTCTATTTTCAATGCTGTGATAGTGTTTTAGGCGTTGTCCATTGACTAAAAATGGATTACTATTCCTCCCCTTTATTTCTACCGCTCCACTTTGTAGAATTTTTGTAATTTCAAAAGGACCGGACCATCTAGACCTTAATTTCCCAGGAAAGAGTTTTAATCTTGAGTTAAAGAGGAGTACAACATCTCCCACACTAAATTCTTTTCTAGATAAGCGCTTATCGTGCCATCTTTTAGTCCTTTCTTTATATATCTTAGCGTTCTCGTAAGCGTCTAATCTTAACTCTTCCAGTTCATGCAGATCTAGGATACGTTTTTCACCTGCGGAATCATACCTTAAGTTCAATGTTTTAATAGCCCAATAGGCTTTATGTTCTAATTCCACTGGCAAATGACAAGATTTACCATAGACAAGCTTGAAAGGTGTAGTTCTGATTGGTGTTTTGTAGGCCGTCCTATATGCCCATAAAGCTTCGTTAAGTTTTGATGACCAGTCTTTCCTAGAGGTGGCTATGGTCTTTTCTAGAATTTGTTTTATTTCTCGGTTTGAGACCTCAACCTGTCCACTTGTTTGTGGGTGATATGGTGTTGCTACGCGGTGTCTTACTCCATATTTCGATAGTAATTTGTCAAATATTTTTTATATGAAATGAGAACCACAGTCACTTATGACAAGTCTCGGCACACCAAATCTGGGAAAGATTGTGTTTTTAAAGAGCTTTATGACTACTCGTGCGTCATTTGTAGGAGAAGTTATTGCCTCAATCCATTTTGAAACATAATCGATGGCTACGAGTATATATTTATTTCCAAAGGATGATGATGGAAAGGGTCCCATAAAGTCAATCCCCCATACATCAAAGACTTCTACTTCTAATATACCTTTTTGAGGCATCTCATCGCGTCTTGATATGTTACCAGTGTGTTGGCACCGGTCGCAGTTTAGTATTGCGATGTGGACATCCTTCCAAAGGTTGGGCCAAAATAGGCCGGATTGCAATATCTTAGCGCATGTCTTTGAGGTACTAGCATGTCCTCCATAAGGAGCAGAATGACATTGAGAGATGATGTTTTCTATTTCTTCTTCTGGGACGCAACGATGGAAGATACCGTCGGCTCCTCTTTTAAACAACAAAGGTTCATCCCAATAATAATGTTTTAGATCATGAAAGAATTTTTTCTTTTGTTGATAAGATAAGTCTGGTGGAAGTACTCCAGCTGCTAAGTAGTTGACTATGTCAGCATACCATGGCAGGGTTGTGTGCATGTTAATTTCTTCCACGACTTCTTCCATCTTTGGGTCATTTAACTGCAGAGTAGACATATCACTTTCTAGCTGGGCTATGAGCCGTTCATATGGGAAATCCTCATTAATGGGTACTGGCTCTGGTTTAATGCCTTCTAATCTGGATAAGTGGTCTGCTACTACGTTTTCGGTTCCTTTCTTATCTTTGATCTCTAAATCGAATTCTTGTAGAAGTAGGATCCACCTTAGCAGTCTAGGTTTTGCATCCTTCTTGTTAAGTAAATATCTAATAGCTGCGTGATCTGTATAAATGATGATCTTAGCTCCCACTAGGTAGGAACGGAATTTGTCAAGGGCAAAGATCACGGCTAAAAGTTCTTTTTCTGTGGTAGCGTAGTTCATTTGGGCAGAGTCTAAAGTTCTACTTGCGTAGTAAATGGCATGAAGTTTTCTATCCCTCCTTTGTCCTAAGACTGCACCTACAGCATAATCACTTGCATCACACATGATTTCGAAAGGTAATCTCCAATCTGGTGGTTGCATGATAGGTGCGGTAATAAGAGTTATTTTCAGCTGTTCAAACGCTTTTAGGCATTTCTCATCAAAGATGAATTCAGCGTCTTTCATTAATAGACCGGTAAGAGGTTTAGTGATTTTCGAGAAATCCTTTATGAATCATCGGTAGAAACCGGCGTGTCCTAAGAAACTTCGTATTTCTCGTACGGTTTTTGGAGGTTAAAGATCTTTTATAATTTCTATCTTGGCTTTATCAACTTAAATTCCTCTATCGGACACAATGTGTCCAAGTACAATTCCTTCATTTACCATAAAATGGCATTTCTCCCAGTTTAATACAAGATTAACTTTTACGCATCTTTCCAATACCATTTCTAGGTTCGATAGACATCCTTCGAAACTCTGCCCACATACGGAGAAGTCATCCATAAACACTTCCATAATGTCATCTATAAAGTCAGCAAAGATTGACACCATGCATCTTTGGAATGTAGCAGGTGCATTACATAGTCCAAATGGCATTCGCCGATAAGCAAATGTACCATAAGGACATGTGAAGGTCGTCTTTTCTTGGTCGTCAGGATGAATAGGAATTTGAAAGAATCCTGAGTAACCGTCTAAATAGCAGAAGTATGAGTGTTTAGCCAATCTTTTCAACATTTGGTCAATGAAAGGCAATGGGAAATGGTCTTTACGAGTGGCTTTATTCAGCTTCCTATAGTCGATGCACATTCTACTTCCAGTTACAACCCTTTTTGTTATAGATTCACCTTTTTCGTTCCTAACAACTGTAACACCTCCCTTCTTTGGAACGACATGTACTGGGCTAACCCATTGACTGTCTGATATCGGGTATATGATTCCTGCTTCTAAAAGTTTTTTCACTTCGTCCTTGACTACAGTGCTCAAGATCGGGTTAATCCTTCTCTGATGTTCCCTAGAGGATTTACAGTCTTCCTCCAACATAATGTGGTGCATACAAATAGAATGGCTTATTCCTTTAAGATCGGCGATGTTATAGCCTAACGCATTAGGATATTTTCTTAAGACGTCTAATAGTTTCTTTGTTTCGGTCTGTCCTAAGTCTGCATTGACTATCACAGGTCGTTCGAGAGCTTCGTCTAGGAATTCATACCTTAAATTTTTGGGTAATGTTTTCAGTTCTAGAGCTGGGTTCTTTGGGCAAGGTAGATGATCTCGTGTAAGTGTTAAGCATTCGCTTAGGCTATCATCTTGATAAGGTTCACGCCAGTTATCATCTTCGAAAATCAGAGGTATAGGAATTTTTAGAATATCTGAATATATGGTCGGTTCCATCTCGATTTCTCTTACGCACTCGTCTATGACATCTAGTAAATAACATGTGTCGTCTATGGCTGGAGCTTGTAAGAATTGTGTCAAGATAAATTCAACTTTCTCTTCACCGACTTCAAAAGTTAGCCTACCTCTCTTTACATCTATAATTGCTCCAGCAGTAGCTAGGAATGGCCTTCCTAATATGATAGGAGTAGTAGAGTCTTCTGTAATATCCATGATTATGAAATCAGTAGGGATATAGAATTGTCCTATACGAACTGGAACATTCTCTAGTATACCAACTGGGTATTTAACAGAGCGGTCAGCTAATTGCACAGACATCTTAGTTGGCCTTAATTCTCCCATATCAAGCTTCTTGCAAATGGATAAGGGCATAACACTGATACTGGCTCCTAAGTCGCATAGAGCTTTGTCTATGACGAACTTCCCAATTACACAAGGTATCGAGAAACTACCTGGGTCTTTTAGCTTAGGAGGCATTTTGTTTTGAATTATTGCGCTACACTCAGCAGTAAGCGTAACTGTTTCATTTTCCTCAATCTTTTTCTTATTGGATAAGATTTCTTTTAGGAACTTGGCGTACGAGGGCATCTGGGTGATGGCTTCTGTAAAAGGTATCGTGATGTTTAATTGTTTCAGAAGTTCAACAAATTTCTTAAATTGCCATGCTGTTTTAGAATTTTTCAATCTTTGAGGGTACGGAATAGGTGGCTTATAAGGTGGTGGAGGCACATAAGGTTTTTCTTTGTCTACATCCTCTTGGTTATTATCTTCCTTTTCCTTGGGTTCGCTCTCCTTCTCAGTTATTTGGTCGTTAGCAGACTTTTGGTACATAGCTGGATTTTGAAGTCTTGGGTCAATGGGTCCATCTAATTCTTTTCCACTTCTCAGTATAACAGCGTTTGCATGTCCTTTAGGATTAGGTTGTGGTTGTCCAGGAAATGTTCCAGCAGGAGCAGCAGTAGGTGCTTGTTGTTGAGCCACTTGGGAAATTTGTGTTTCAAGCATTTTGTTGTGAGTGGCCAAAGCGTCTACTTTGTTTGCTAACTACTTAATCTGTTCACTAGTGTGTACGTTTTGATTCAGGAACTCTTTGTTTGTTTGAGTCTGGGTAGCTATGAAGTTCTCTATCATCAGTTCGAGGTTAGACTTCCTAGGAACATTTGGAGCAGCTGTTGCAGCCTTTTGATAACCTGGTGGTGCAGCAGGTGCTTGACCAGGTGCATACAGTGCATTGTTGTTTTTGTAAGAGAAGTTGGGGTGATTCTTCCAACCAAGATTGTAGGTATTTGCATAAGGGTTTGCTTGAGCATAATTCACTTGATCTGTAGAGGCTCATGCTAAAACTTGGCATTCATGGGCAGCGTGTCCAGCTGTTCCACATAATTCGCAGTTTGGCGCTACAGCAGCCATGGTGGCTGTGGGTGTCATGGTCAAGTTGTCTATCTTTTGAGCTATTGCATCTACCTTAGTGTCATACCCCAAATTTTGACCACTAAGATTTCCCATCATTGTGCAAATCATCATCACAATATGGAGGAACCTTCCTATTTCATCAATCTCCCCAAAGATGGGTGAGTATCCACTACAATCAAAATTAGGGTTTCAAGCCCTCTCTGAGTGCTTAGACAAAAGATCAATCAAGGAATGACATGATCTTCAACTTGTCTAAACCTCTCAAACATACACAATGGATCAAGAGGACTCCCACTTCAAGGATTAAGCACAAGGTTGCTCCCTTCTAGGTGGATCAAGTCTCAAGATCGACAAGGTCACCAAATTAGGGTTTTGGTCGACCAGGTCCTCCAAACGGAAATTTTTCATCTGGGCATGAGCCAATGTTCCAAAACATAACCTAATATACTCCATGGAGCCTCATGGACCCAAACATCAAGTCAATTTGACCTCAGGGGATGCATACATCAAAAATCAGGAATTAGGGTTTCTTGACCTAATTCACCCCTAAGTTGACTTTTGGGACAAATCATGAACCAAGATCTCAAGAGAGAGTTTGAGGGTCTCTAATGAACTATATTGATCCATTTGAAACAATGGATTAATCCAAGAAGCTTGAGCAATAAGTCTCAATTTCATCTGCACCACAATTAGGGTTTTAAGGGAAAAGTCAACTGTAACTTTGACTTTTGACCAGGACATGCTCCCAAACCCTAGGACATGCCTCAATATACCCTATGACACCCATGGAACATATCCATCAAGTTTGATTTAGGTCAAGGACATGATTTCCTGAAGAATTGCACAATTTGGAATTCATCTGATAAAAAGTCAACTGTGCACAAAAGTCAACTTTGACTTTTTGAGATTTTTCACCAAAATGGATTTTTAACCCTAAAATGATGTTAATGTATGATTTGAATCATCATTCATCAAGAAAAATCAAGAAAAGTTGGATAACTTGTAAAAGGGGTAACCATAAAAACTTAGAAAATTTTCTAAGTTAAAAATAAAGTGACAAAGGTACCAACTTTGGAGGACCATAACTCCTAAACCACAAGGCCATTTTCTCTCATCCAAAGATGGATTTGTAGCCCTCATTACCCTCTACAAAAACTTCAACTAGACCTAACTCCAATTCATTAAGGATTTTGAGTTATGGAGTGATCAAAATGGCTGAAAAATGACAATGTCACTTTTTCCAACACTTAGTGAAATTTTCACTAAGTCAGAATCTGTCTTCATTTTTTTCCAACTGTAGAGGGATTTTTCACTTGGATTCAAAAGAGATCAAAACCAAACATGTTCAAACAGTTGTTGTATGATGTAAGGGCTTTCCAAAATGACCAAGAACATTGCCAAATTCCATTTGAGTCATGAGATATGACATTGGAAAGTTGTCTTGCTGAAATCTGTCAAGGCAAGGCAGAATTTGCAACTTTGCTCGATTTGCCAAAATCAGCCAAATCCAATTACTCCTATCCACTTGGACACCTCAGAGGATTGAATCTAAAGGGGACAATCACTGAGCCAAGCCTCCAAAGTCCTTGGAACAAGAAAAAGCATGTTGAACCTAGAATGGCCAAAATAGGGACAAGACTTCAATTTTGGATTGGAGCATTCAATGGAAGCATCAAGGTGGCATGGACTGAGCCATTCTCATCTGAAATCAGTCAAGACTTATCCAAGACCAAGGGAACCAAAGCTCTGTGCCCTAACCTCTAGTCAATGGCTAGAGGAGACTTGAAATTCCATTGGACAACATTGGCCAAACCTACTTAGCAGCTGCCATTCACTATTCCTTGTAAAACAAACTTGCTCTACTATAAATAGAGCTCAATTGTGATCAGTTTGAGTACACCAAAGCCATCTAACAGATGCTTTCCTCAAAATCTCTTTCTCTTGGCAAAAATGCCTTTCTTAGCAAGGTAGCTATCGGGTTTTGAGTTTGAGAGCTTTTCCAATCAAACCAATCACTCAAACACCTCACATACATCACATATGAGCTGATCAAACACTTAGATCACTTCTGAAACACCAATTTCACAAAATCACCAGCTGGTTGCTCAAATTTTCAATCAAGTTGCAGCTGAGGTACCACAAATTGTTCCAGCCATTTTCAATCAGGTCCAAGCATTCAAACACACTCCATAGGGTGTAGGGAAGCTGTTCAGATCATCACCACTCATCTGTAACACCTCCAAATCAAAAATCACATTGCACTTGCTGTCACGACCTAGAGGTAAGCCTAAACTTGGTCATCTCTCAATCTATGCATATTTCCTCGCACAATAATTTGGCCATATGTTCATAATCATGCATGGAATGTTTCCCCTCAATAAATTGCATTGTTTGAATCGTGTATCAAAAATCCTAGCCTTCATGCAAAAATTAGGGTTCTGGAGGATTTTTCGTGATTTCTTGTTGTATGTTTAATTTAAATGAAATTAATTGACATAAACATGATCGTGAGGTTGAGACGAGCATAATGATATGTGGATTGCATGATATGATTACGTATTCAGTGAGATTGGATGGAAAACGCAAATCAGCCAAACCCAGAAAAATGCGCGTGTTCTTGCTTGTGTTCTTGGCGCCTTTTTCATAAATTCAAATATTTGAATTTTGTGATTTTGTTTAATTGATTCAAAAATTAATTTCTCTCTGAGTTTTAATGATTTTGAGTTGATTCTTTTTTTAATAATTCACAAAAATGTTAAAATATTTTATTTTCCCAAAAAATCCCAAAAATATTATTTATTGTATATAATTGATATTTTTGCAAAGAATTAATGTTTTAATTGTTTTTGACATTTGAAATATTTTTTCTACATTGATTTTGCAACTTTTAATGCTTTCTAATTATTTTGTAGGTCAATACTTAATTTTTGAAGCATTAATCCAAGATCACAATTTGTTTTTCATATGTTAAACAATTTTGATCATTTTAATTGAATTTTTATTCAATTAAATACATTTTTGAAAACAAATTAGGGTTTTTTGGATTAATTCAACCCTCATAAATCATTTTCAAAACATTTTTGGGCCTCTAATAGAGTGTAAGACCCAATCCTTTCTTGACCAAATCATTTTTGGGCCTCAGTATATTGTATAAGTCCTGATACCGTCAAAAACTAACGGCGCGATCATCGCCTTTTCAAAATAACCTTGGGCCTCTCCTCGAGCTATAAGACCCATTCAAAACCTTTTGGGCCTCTAATAGAATGTAAGACCCAATCCCCTTTTAACCAAAACATTTTGGGCCTCACTTATTGTATAAGTCCCTCTGCGTTAAAAGAAAACCTCAGCGCGATCGCCATGTTTAAACGAAAAGTAAACTGGGCCTACCCTCGTGTTATAAGCCCCACTCTTTTTCTTTAAAACTTTTTGGGCCTCTTGAGAGAGTGTAAGACCCATCCCTTTGTACAGAAAACTTTTTGGGCCTCAGTCACTTGTATAAGTCCCTCTGTACAAATTCAAACAGTGCCCTCACTGATAAAACCCTGGGCCTCTCCTTGAGCTGTAAGCCCCAAACCTTTCTTTTTCAAAGCACTTTCTCCTTTAATTTTGAATATAATGTTGTTTTCAATCTTTCTTTGTTGAACAACTAACCAAACAGCATGGAAGCTCTACAACCGAGTAAGTGGTTATTGCTTTCATTTAGCGCTTTCATATACATATAACTGTATTGTGGGGCTGTTTCACTGTAAGTCTTCTTTCATAAACTCATATCAACTGTGTAATAAAAGTATAGATATTTCAAGTTTCCCCGGCAACTACGTCTAGAACTAGGTGACGTCGTTTCGTTTATTCGTAGAAATAGACAACTAGATGTTAGACTATGGCTATGGATCTAGAAGGGGGGGTTGAATAGATCCTTCGAGTTTTACACGCAAATGGACTACAAAATTCTGTTTTAAAAAAAAATCTGTTTAACGGAAGCTGCCACTGGATTAAAAGTCTACAACGAACCTACTACCAAAAGGATCGGATATGCGCGAATATATATATTGCGAAAGAGTATGGAAGAAAAAAATTTAGTTCTGTTAATGTGATCAAACGCAATCAATAAATTATAGCGTGTTTATGTATAATCCAAACCAATGAGGCAAACAATGAAACACTAACGGTGTTTGGATTTGCTTTGCGACAAATTATCAAACACTTGGTGTGTACACACACACTAAGTACAAAATTTCTATGGTTAGTAATTTCAAGCTGCTCTTAGAAATAATTCAACGAATTGTGTCACTTTTAACCAAAACGATTTTTCAGCTTTAGATTACGACACCTCAAAAATTTAGACAACTTGAAAACTTGGCAAATTCAAACAATGCAGAAAAACTGTAAAGAGTTAAAGGAGAAACAGAACGAACGCGATTTGATTAGGCAGTTCCCCAATCGTCCTCGCTATGGGTACATCTGCCCCCAATTCCGAACATGGAATTGAGATATATAAATATTATCGTTGTAATTGAGAGTTTATACAAGAGAAAACTTCTGAGCACACAAATCTTCGAACGTCTTCGAATTATTGATGTAGAGCCTTCTCTTCCCTTGATTCAAGATGAATCAAGTGCTTCGAATATGGTTGATTCAATTATCGTCCCGCGCTACTAAACCGAAGGAAAACACCGTTCTTCGATTACCTTCACTCGATCAATTGCAATCTACCAAAGATTCGAACCCAAACCACTCTTCTACGATCCTCTGATTACAGCTACTAAACCGATCTCTTCGGTTACCTTCGCCCAGCTGAATCCTTGTAGAACGAATCGGCTTGTGCAAAAACCCCCAAGATCCCTTAGATTTTTGGAGGAGAAAGCCCTAAGGTTTTATTCAAGAAACACCTACCACAAATCTCAACTCAGAGATGAAGATAACACTTCCTGAAATCTGAACCTTATCACTTCAAATCAATGAACACAATAAACAAAAATTGGTTATGTGTAGTTGTTTGAATGCTCAAGGAAGAAGATGAAATTTGATGAGAGAAATGGCATAACAATCTTTCACGTTTCTTGTTCTATAAAAAAAATGAACTAACTAGATATATATATCATGCTTTGTAATAATATGGAAATAACAGAATTTTGAGATGAAAATACAAGTGAGAAAATTGGTAGAAATCAGCGAGCGGTCGACCTATACAGAAGGTATAGGCGACCTGTTCAAGCCCGCGCACACAACTACGCAAAAATGCATACTGTGCGTCGACCGAAACAAGGAGTGCGTCAACGCATACCTCCCAATTTTCAATTCTATCAAACGCAGACTGCATAGGTCGACCTATGCAGGGTGATGAGTCGACGCATGCCTTAGAAACATGCAAAAAATCAGGATTTTGAGATTCCTAAGGTGTTGGGACATCTCTAATGAACCTAGATCATTTCTAATCATAATCAAACATATGTGCAATATTTAACTACTTGAGTTTTTCATATAAACCACTATGTTCTAATCATGAAGGTTTTGACATCATTAAAAATAAAGTACATAGAGAGAATCTTCCCTCACATACTCCCCCTTTTTGATGATGGCAAAACATTCGATGTGAGATGGTATCCTCCCCCTGAATTTATGCATCCACTAGTTTGATTATCTCAATACCTGTTATTCTTTCCAACGTTCTCCCCCTTTGACAACATCAAAAAGAGAGAGAGAATAGCATGACTAGAGAATATCAATTGAAAGGACATGTTTTTAACACATTACAACGATAAGCATTAACACGCATTCACATATAAAGGTAAAAACAAATTAACGGATATCCAAAACATGCAACATAACAGCCCATAGTTATAACTGTCACAAAAAAAACGCTGTCACAAAAACAAAAAAACATAACAGGCTAAAGTCAATGGGAATCATAAACAAAAAATGAGCTAGCAAGTGAAACGCAAAATGACATGATGCAAGATGCAGTGTTGTTTCTTATGGCCTCCTCCCCCTAAATGAATGGCCTCTGCCGCGAAATGGTTGAGGATGATGAGGTGGTGGAGGTTGCACATCCAACTGCTCGGTCATCTCTAACACTGTACGATTCAGAATGTTGAAGCTATTTGTAAGAGCTCGGTGTTGATTTGCTGAAGTTTCTACCATTGTGTTAAATCTTTCCATTGCCTTAGTGGCAAAAGATTCAAAGTTGTTGGCACGAGTACGAACTTCTTCTTGCAAAGATTTGAACCGTTCTTCTTGAGCTGTGGCAAACCGCTGTTGATCAAGTTGCATCGTCCTCATAAGTTCAAGAATGTCTTCATTGTTTTGTTGAGGACGTGGAGGTGAAGGAGGAGTGTAATATGACTCTTGGTAATTCAACTCTTGTGTTGGTGGCCTATAATTGGGACCAAGATGGGTCCAACAATTATATTGCCATTGACCCCATCCTTGGTCAACCTCAGTTTCCATTAGAGATTTCCATCCTTGATTTTCTTCAGCTCCTTGATACATCCATGCAGTATTAGCATCAGCCCCCGTATTCATTTGTTGCCATTGAGCATTGTCATTTTGATTCATGTCATCATCATTCTGTTCAGTCTCTCCTTCATTTTCCCTTTCTTCTTCTTCGTCTTCGTCATCTTCTTCACTAGAATCTTCCAGAACAGCCTTGTTGGCTTTCAAAATATACTTATATTTTCTCTCTACCGCATCCCACATATGGCCCATCATAGTCATAGTTTTCTGACAGAACTCTTGATTTGAAGTGATGGACTGATAGACAATCCCAGGAACAACTATTGTAGCATTATTGAAGAACTTCTGAATCACGGATGCATACCCAAGTGCAGTCCCTCTACCGGAATCGCGAAGAGCATACATCCTACTTGAAAAGTAATAAGGCCAACTGATTTTTATCTTATTCATCAGAATGTAGATTAACTGAATCTCAGGTTGATCTACCCTAGAATAACCGCCCCGCTTGGGTCTAAGAATATGAGCAACTATCCACTGTAGAATTCTAGGGATAGGAGCCAGTTTTCCTGTTGTTACTGCCTTAGGGAAGAGATTACTTGCCACAACTTCATCAGTGTATGGTCTCCTGAGCATAGAATTTAAAGCCTTCTTATACTCATAACCATTTACATGCACAGTATCAGTTATGTGCTGTACAGGGCTCTCATTAGCTACAGACAAATTGAATAACTCTTGCCATGTGGTGTTTTGGACAGTAATAACCTTATTTCCTAGGTTGCAGTTGAACATGAAATCATCAAATTTTCCAACGAGACCCGTATAGAAAAGCCTTACCAAATCCTCATTATATTTGACGTCACATTCCAAAAAACCATTCAAATTCTGAAAATCTAATAACTCTATGATTTGATCCAAGTGCATGCGTTGAACCGTAAGCCGATAATACACATATTGTTTAATCACAGTTCTTTTCTTCATACTCTTAAACAAGTCAAGATTTTCAGGAGAAAGTAGAGAGGGAAGAGTTACCGGCGAATTTTGTGGATGTTGAGAAGTACCGGCTTGAATAGGGGTTTCTCTTGAGACCCTTTTGTGAGTGACTCTCCGTGTAGCCATTTGATGCTTGATGTTGAAAGAGGATGAGTAATGAAGAATTTCCCAAGATAGTTGTGGAGCCCTAGCGTTGTGGGTGTAATTTATGAATTTAGGGTTTTTGGTGGAGATAGGATTAGGGAAGAGGAGGAGATGATACAATGAAGTAATGATGCAAAGAAAACCTAGAATGTTTTATCAGCAAAAAGAAAGAAAAAAAAGCAAGCATTTATAGTAGAAGTCGAGCGAACGGTCGACCTAAGACCCTTATGCGTTGACGCATACTGAAGAAAAATGTGTAATTTTAAAAGTTACAGCTATGCGTCGACCTACTTAGTCGACCTGTTCAGACCTGCACTCACTAGTGAAATACTGCATCAACCATAGGTCGACCTACAGACTGTATGAGTCGACGCAAAACATGAATTTGCTGAAAAATTAAAGTTTGTAACATTTAAACTGTAGTGTTGTCTAAATAGAAAGTTAACATGCACACCAAACATACAAATGAAAGAAGTGAGCATACTATAGGCAATAAAAACAACAATATCACTCAATTATGGTACACTTAATATCTAATGAAAGAGAACGATATTACCTTGATCGTTTTTGATGATGCAAGACCTTACACATGTGGTAATAGCTTTTGAAATTGTTAGTGACAAGAGTATAGATGTACATATAGATAAGATAAGGTCATGATACAAAAAAATCAAACACGATCCGAAATGTCGAGAATGCCAAGTTCCCTACGGATATGAAAGAAAGGCTCAGTGGCTAAAGGTTTTGTGAAAATGTCAGCAAGTTGATTTTTTGAATCGACATGCTCAAAAATCACATCACCTTTCTCAACATGATCCCTAAGGAAGTGATGACGTATTTCGATATGTTTGGTGCGTGAATGTAATACAGGGTTCTTAGTTAGATTTATTGCACTAGTGTTATCGCACAAAATTGGAATACGCTCAAGCTTTAAATTAAAATCAAGCAATTGTTGTTTAAGCCATAGGACTTGAGCACAAGAACTGCCTGCGGCAACGTATTCAACCTCGGTAGTTGACAACGTAACAGAAACCTGTTTCTTACTATGCCAACTCACCAAGCAATTTGCGAAAAGATGACATGTGCCACTAGTACTTTTCCTATCCAACTTGCACCCGGCAAAGTCGGAATCGGAATAGCCAACTAAGGAACAAGCACTACCTTTTGAATATTACAGACCATACTTTGGGGTACCAGAGAGATACCTAAGTATGCGTTTAACAGCTTTTAGGTGGGATTCCTTTGGATTTGCTTGATACCTCGCACACATGCATACACTAAACATTATATCGGGACGTGATGCGGTAAGATAAAGAAGAGACCCTATCATACCTCGATACCTCTTTACTTCAACATCCTTACCTTTTTCATCACAATCAAGATTAACACTTGTAGGCATAGGAGTATCTATAGCTTTGCAGTTCAGCATATCAAAACGTTTTACTAGCTCAAGACAATATTTCGTTTGACTCACGAATGTGCCCTCTTCAAGTTGTTTGATTTGCAATCCGAGGAAATAGTTAAGTTCCCCCATCATGCTCATCTCAAACTCCCCCTGCATCAAACTAGAAAACTCCTTGACCAAGGTCATGTTAGTAGACCCAAATATAATATCGTCAACATAAATTTGTACCAAAATTAAGTGTTTTCCTTGACGTTTAATAAAGAGGGTCGTGTCAACCTTTCCTCTTGAATACCCCTGATCAAGTAGAAATTTGCTTAGACGTTCATACCAAGCCCTAGGGGCTTGTTTAAGTCCGTACAAAGCTCGCTTAAGTTTATAGACATGATCAGGATATTCGTGTGATTCAAAACCTAGAGGTTGGGCTACATAAACCTCTTCATTTATATATCCATTAAGGAATGCACTTTTGACATCCATTTGGAATAGCTTAAAGTTCTTTGTACAAGCGTAGGCAAGTAGAAGACGTATGGCCTCGAGTCGAGCAACCGGCGCATAAGTTTCCTCATAGTCGATTCCTTCCTCTTGGTTATAGCCTTGCGCTACAAGCCTAGCTTTGTTATGCGTTATTACTCTATTTTCATCAAGTTTATTCCTAAACACCCATCGGGTTCCTATTACTCGATGATCTCGCGGAGGGGGGACAAGGTCCCAAACCTCATTGTCGCTCCCGGGATTTTCATCCAAGTACAAACGCGAAAGTGGCACCGAAACAGAGTCGCCAGCAATGTGTATTTATCCCAAGAGAGGGAAAGGAAACACCGCGTAAACCTGAAGAGAAGGAAAGAGCATGGTCTCGCGACCAAGAGAAATGGGTTCGGGAGTCGGTTACGCGAGAGGAAGGTATTAGCACCCCCACGCGTCCATCGTACCCGATGGGATCCACGCTTGCTGTTTCGATCAAAGGGTGTAAAGAAAGGATACTGGAAAAGGAACTGAAAGAAAGAAAGGAGAAAGAAAAGAAAAGGAACGGGAAACAAATGTAGGGAAAATAAAAGAAGTGCTCGCATGGGCCCTACCCCACTGCCTACGTATCTCATCGGGAGCATGAGAATCAGAGCGACGTAGTTCCCCTCACTAGGGATGGATTGTTTGTGTTTTTTAGAGAACGGCTTACGTTCTAGCTCAGGTGTTGCAGGCTCGCTGGTCCGAGTGCGTTACCGTCTTGCAAGAGAACGAGTAGGAGCGCGTTCGTGCGTTGAGAATGAATGAGATGAGAAAAGAATTCCCGAAGGAAAGACGTTATTGTTGGTTTTTGTCTTTTAAGAGTCTTTTCATTTGTTAGCATATGACAGTGTATCTGAATCTTAGTCATTGGAATGTGTACATTCTAACATTCCAAGATGGAATGGGTAAGAAAGCACACTAAGAGTGAAGAAGACCTCCACACTTAACTCCAATTGTCAAGGTTCAAACACACTAGCATACTTGTGTTTATTAAGTGTTTTCGTAAATTATGAAGTGAAGAAGTGTTTTTTATTATTTGCACCTTCAACAAGTATTGCATTTAAGTCCCTCATACAAGATCAAATGTTTAACACATTGACCCAAGATGGGCTATATGCTACACATTCTAAGATTACAAGAGAAGACCCCTTATAATCTTTTCTTTATATGAAAGGCCTAAATGCAATAAATGCCTACCTTTATTAGATATTTTGAATTTTCTTTGAGATGAGAAAAGAGACTCAAGGGAGGATAAAGGTAAAAATCTATATGGACTAAGACTCAATCCTAATTGATTAGTTAAGGGAGTGATCCTAAGGTTCGTGAGGTTTCAACCTAAAGTCTAAAGAAAGAAAGAATTAAACAATTCACTTCCAAAGTAGAAGATGAATTGTAATTCAAAAAGGGAAAGTAATGAGTTATTAAAAGAAAGCACATAAGTGCTTAACAAAACACAAAATGGAATTGTAAAAGAGAAAGGATAGAAGTTGAATGTGGATTCCTTATCCACACTCAAATGAAACTTACCAAAGCCCCTACATGGTTAGTAAACATGTATAAGAAGTATAAGAAGTAAAAGAACATGTAATGCATCATAAAACTCAAAAGAATTGAATGAGAAAACAAATCCTAGAACCACAACCAGAATGGGCATCATATGGAAACCAAGTGAATATCATCATACAAGTGCAAGTGAATAAGCAATAATCATCATCCATTAGCATTTAAACATGTTACAAGAAGAAGGGGTAGATGAAAGATGGAAAGAAATGAAGAGGACATGCATAAATGGAACATGTAAATCAACAACCAGAATTGAAACTAAATGGAAAATGGTTTATAAACATCTCAAAAGTATTTATGAATCAACTTCAAGACATTCAAGAAGTAATATAAGAGGAAGTGAGATGAAAACTCAAAAAGAAGGGGCAAACAATACATGTTAATGATGCACAAAGTTCAAATTGAAATGAACATGTAAAGATGACCTATAATGTGTATCAAAGACCTATAATATCATATGAATGGCTCATAACATATGCAAATGCTCATACAAATGTGCACAAAAGAATCCATGTAAACATGCACTAAAGTTGCAATGACATGCCATGGATTATACATCCAATGTGATGCATCAAACAAAGACCAAATGGATTCATGAAAATTATGCCAACATATCATTAGAATGCCTAGGTCAGAAATGCTTCATACATCAAGATAGCATGTAAAAAAATCAGAGCAAAATGACTTCAAACAAAGTAATTAGGTCAAATTGAAACATCATGCAAAGTGGTGCAAATATAGGCATCAAGACATATGATAAAGTGACCTAAAAAATCAAACAAAAATCATCTAACATGCTTCAATGTATTAGTGAATCAATGCAAAAAGAGTCATGTCAAAATAGTTGGTAATGAGCAAGAACAAAATTAAACAAATTCATGTATCATGCTTAGAATGCATCTAAGTGGAAATTCAAAGAAAATTATGGAACAGGGGCAAAAAGGTCATAAAATCAGAAAATAAAATCATGAAAAATTTCCTAAATGTTTTAAGAATACACATGAATTTTTGTAGAATTTTCCAATATGTTTTGGTATTTTTAAAAATTAATTATGAAACGTGTAGCAAAAATGAGAAATAAAATGAAATGGAACTAAAGAAGGGGGTGCATGCATAGCAAATTAACAGTTCAAAATCATTGGGCTTCCAAACAGAGGGGGTGTGATTATCAATCTGCATATGTCCATTAAGCACGCAGAACATACTAACAAACATGAACCCTCAGTCAACAATCTTGACTCACTCCCAACCATCAGATCAAGTCCAAGTCAAACCAAAGTCAAAGTACGCATGATCAACAAACACACGTGAATGTCCACACTCCCTATCGTGTACCATGCCATACAAAGTTCAAGTGAGTTCAGAAAATTGGCATGTGACTTGCACGCTTTTTTTTATGTGTTGGCACATTTTGGAACGTAGGATTAAGAGCAATCAAAGGCCACGATTAAAACATAGTGAAACCCTAGCAATTACAGTCACCGGCCGGAGATGACCTCCGGTCACCTTCTCCGGTCACACCTCCACCGTCTGCAACCTCAATTCTCACCAAAATGCACAAATGTGGTATCAAAATGAAGCTTACGCTATGCACATCGTGAATCTAACATCATTTTCCACATAACAATCACACACAGAGAAAACAGAGGAGATTAAAGCAAGCCCTAAGTTGTGCACTATACCTCTAAAGGCCTATCAACTAACCGGACAAGTTCTTGAGCTTGTAAGAAGCTTCAAGAACCTGGAAACAACTTCACATTAGGCCTATAATGGTGGAGATTCGTACCTGAAGTTTTGAAACTTTGAAGTGTTCTTCAGAAAACCAGAGGTCTTGTCTCTTCTACAATCTTCACTTGGCCAAATAAAGGCTGAGATGTAGAACTTGATGATGATTCAATGGAAGTGAGCGAAATCCAAGCTTCAAGAACAAATGCACTGTTGTGAAATTGAGAGAATCAAGGAAAGTGTTGAAGTGGAATGAGCAAGATGAGCTCGAAAATTCTTGGCAATGGTGATGTTGAGAGTAAAGCAGAGAGAGTTCTTTGGAGAGAATGTGAAAGAATGAAGTTGAAAATGAAATTAGAGAGTGAGGTTTGGCTTTATAGTAAACTCTAACCATGGTTTAATGAGTGAGTTAACTGAGTTATGTGGAGTTAAGTGAGTCATCCCTAACTAACTGAGTCAAGTTAGTTAGGGAGAGCAATGATATGGTGCAGCTGGTTTATGATGTGTTACCATGTTCTTGCTGCTAAACTTCTATAGCAAGCTTCCAACCTTTCCCTCTTCATGTATAATTCGAGCAAGGGGGTGAGAGGTGCAGATATGTGTTGGTCTTAATGAGGCAGCACACATAAACCTCTGTCATGTATTTGATGTATGTTTGAACCAAAATATTATGCAGCAAATCATCATGGTAACAGTGGGTGTTTGAGGGTGAATTTCTCCATGGTTAGTGAATGAAACAATGAAACATTGATGTCATTAGAAAGATGGTACATTGGGGAACAACATTGGTTTGCAAGTTGAAGTAAAATGAGGTCTCAAATATGCCTAAAAACAGCTATGAATGCATTGGTTCAAAACTGGTTGGTGGGCATGGCCAGAGGTTGGCTGGCATGGCAACTTGGCACACAAAATTTCAGCACAAACAACATGACTTTGAACCCTCCAAACTATCTCATAACTTGGTTAAATCAAAATTTTCACAACATCAACATTGAAGATGACACTACAAGGAACAACTTTGATGTTGGAAACTTTTCCATTCGAGGCTTTTATCTTGATGAAAAATAGGTGTACATTTGGCCCACCACATGCTTGTAAAAATGACTGCGCGCGTGCCCTGAAAATCTTGGTCATGACCTAGTTTTGGACCTACTTTGCTCAAACTTTGATCAATCATATCTCACTCAATTTTTATCCAATGGAGATGTTCCACATATGGATGTGAAGCTTAAAACAAGATCTTTTGTTGTGGCCGAGTGGAATTTTCATTTGGTGCTTCAATTTTAAATGGCCTTGGTTCAAACTCTGATGCAAAATGGCCAAATCTTGCTATTTTTAGTAACCCTACTTCATCCAAAAATGACAACTTTCTACATCTTGAATTTTTCATGATTCCTTTGGAATTTCTTGACCAAATTTTGCACATTGGACACATATAACATGAATTTCATGAATTTGGCCTCAAAAAGTCAAGGGTTGACTTTTTCCTCTGATTATTTGACTTTGCCCCAATTTCTCTGATTCTTGATTTTTCTTCCAATTGAACCACTTCTAAAACCAATTGAGATGCAATCTTCCACATACATACACTTAAGGACATATGGAATACCATGACATCAAGTTTTGTTCAAAAAATCAAAGATTCCCTGATTTAATGGGAAACCCTAGTTTTGACCCCCTTTGGTTAGGAGGAAATTGCACATCTTCCAAATCCAAATTCCTCAGAGTATGTTGTGTATCCTCTTAAAGGATGATGAGAAATGCCACTTGAGAATGATTTTGAATCAATGAGCTATCTCTTTTGAGGGTTTTCCTTCAATTTTTGAACCTCTTGCATAGTGAAAGATGTAGTGCTTCAATCTCCCATTGAATCTCACTTCCTTGAGGTTTTGGAAGATCAATTGAGATAGTATGAGACATGAGAGACCTCTTGGCTTGCCTAGAGCCAACTTGATTGACCTTTTTGTGCTTTGAATGATTCCTTGATTGTCCACCTTCCACCTGATCACATGCCCTGATGGTAAGAAGGATGCCATGCTTCATTTTTCTATGTTAAATGCAATGTAATGTTAATGAGGTGGATATGATATGATAAATGATAATGCCATGCTATGATGACAAAAGGGGAGAGCAAATTTTGGGGTATTACAGCTGCCCCTATTCAAGCGCTGTAGACCTGAATGCCTGAAAGCAAATGCTTTCGGACTTTCAAGGTATATAGTGATTGAATACCAAAAATAACCAAAAATTTGCTCTGGGTGAAGAAGAAAAGGGATATAAACCCAACGAGACTGCTGGATTGAATCCTCGATGAAACGTCGGAGAGATCTGTCTTTTGAACGATGCCAGACGACTACTGGCTTGCCACGCTGATGGTGGACTTTAATACTGTCTTTTATGCAATTCCAGACGACTACTGGCCTGCCACACTACTGGTGGACTTTGGAAATGTCTTTTTGAACGACGCCAGACGACTACTGGCTTGCCACACTACTGGTGGACTTTAATAATGTCTTTTATGCAACTCCAGACGACTACTGGCCTGCCACACTACTGGTGGACTTTGCAGCTTCGTGCCACCCGAAGATGGACTTTTGCCAATCCACTGTTGGACTTTTGCCACCCGAAGACGGACTTTTGCCAATCCACTGTTGGACTTTTAGAACATGCCACCCTTAGATGGACCTTTCGCCAATCCACTGTTGGACTTTTGCCACCCGAAGACGGACTTTTGCCAATCCACTGTTGGACTTTTGCCACCCGAAGACGGACTTTTGCCAATCCACTGTTGGACTTTTGCCACCCGAAGACGGACTTTTGCCAATCCACTGTTGGACTTTTGCCACCCGAAGACGGACTTTTG
The DNA here is from genome assembly GCA_022829125.1 of Lathyrus tuberosus. NCBI lineage: Eukaryota > Viridiplantae > Streptophyta > Magnoliopsida > Fabales > Fabaceae > Lathyrus > Lathyrus tuberosus. The sequence continues at coordinate 4,862,026 of JALAZF010000020.1, read as the reverse complement.
CCAATCCACTGTTGGACTTTTGCCACCCGAAGACGGACTTTTGCCAATCCACTGTTGGACTTTTGCCACCCGAAGACGGACTTTTGCCAATCCACTGTTGGACTTTTGCCACCCGAAGACGGACTTTTGCCAATCCACTGTTGGACTTTTGCCAATCCACTGTTGGACTTTTGCCACCCGAAGACGGACTTTTGCCAATCCACTGTTGGACTTTTGCCACCCGAAGACGGACTTTTGCCAATCCACTGTTGGACTTTTGCCACCCGAAGACGGACTTTTGCCAATCCACTGTTGGACTTTTGCCACCCGAAGACGGACTTTTGCCAATCCACTGTTGGACTTTTGCCACCCGAAGACGGACTTTTGCCAATCCACTGTTGGACTTTTAGAATTTTAAAATCGAATTACTCTCTGCCTCTGCGCCAGACATCTCTGCCGACTCTGCTGAGGAACCACAATCAATGATTTAATCTCGGAGACTCCTAAAAGGATAATATCTCTGCTGGCGAATGGATGAACAATCCGTCTGCTTCGAATTGTCAAGCTTGCCAAAAATAAATTGGACTTTAAGATATGAGGGAATGACGACTCTGCCAGGAATTATTCCATTTGTTTGGGGGAATGAATTCTGGTCACAGCGATTCCGTTGGGGATGAGAATTTTTAAATGACGTCCTGCTGGGGAAATGAGCCATTAAAACTCTGCTTGGGGATTTATTCAACCCAAGATCCTTTATAGGGATTATCAACCTTATAACTCGGCTGGGGAGTATTGCTGACAAGATTCGATGCTGACCTCTGTGGGGGGATCATTACCAGAGACACAATCTTGTTGGGGATCATGGCTACTCTGCCAGGGATATGCAAATCCTGGTTAGAACATTCCACTGCAACTTGCTAGAAAGAGTCCTTAGAGATCTGTTGGGGAAACCCCAAAGCAAATCCACAGTAGTCTGCTGAAGAATATGACTGTCGAGCTTAGGATAAGTACTACAATGCCCCATGTTAGGCGAGCTTTCCTTTAGACAATTCCGTTAGGGACGACGAGTTTATGACAAACTCTGCTGGAGGAAACTGCTTTAAAACATCCCGTGCTGGAGAATGCCTTTTGAGAGGATTTTACAGAGGACCAACTGTCCTCAAACTCTACTGGGGATGATCAACACTTCATGCTGGGGAAACAAACATGCCCCATGCTTGGACGAAACAACAATTCGTCCCCGAAGAGGATGTCATAAGAGGATTTTACAGAAGATCTAGCCTCTTCAAACTCTTGTGACTTCGCTGGGGATAATGACCATCAGTTTCGGTGTCGACGAGACCCTTCTTTTGGGGAACCTGTGACCGTTACCGACATAGAAAAGCTTGTAGCCGTTGGAAGGACTGTATGAGAGAATCGACTTAATAAGATACAACGGTACCCAGTTGAACTTAATTCACTGAGATCGACCCGTTATGAACAATCGTCGTCCGAACGATGAACGCCGATCTCCTCACCCATAATTGCCCCAGTCTTTTGCGTGGGGTGATTTATTGCTAGTCTTGTGCTTAAAATCATCTGCACCTGCTACCTGCAACAAAAGAATATGTCCACATGCCCCGAATATTGCGTGGCTAGAATCCACCATCCGGGAGTATTCAACATTCGAAGTAATTTCAAATGTTTTTTCTGCGCATGTTATTGCAAGGCTGTCATGTTTTCAAATGCAATGTTTTATCAAAAATTAGGACGTTTTTGCAAACAAAGCAATAAAACAAAAGTAGAAAGCTTTTTACTGAAATTCAATTTATTGACTGAAAGCCCAGAATCGGCAATTACATCTGGAAGCAATCCCTGGAAAGAGGTGATCGCTGAAAATTGAGAAAAGAAACTATCCTAATGGCAATGTGAAAACGGAATTCCACTGAGTTTCCATTCTGTTATGACCAGTATGTCTTCAAAACTCCCCGACCTTGCCTTCTGAGGAATGATCGGACCGATTCCTATCCTTCAGAACGTCAGTTGTTCAAACGGTAATGGGTACAGATAACTCAGACTGTAGTCATTCGCTTAAATCCCTCTTTTGCGTGGACCGCCCTTTCAGGTTTTCGATCCACCAGGATACCCTTTTTTGCCTAAGTTGCCCTTTCGGGTTTTCAACTTACCGGGTGTACAAAATTTTTTTCAATTATATCCCTAATTTTTGCCCGAACCTTATTCTGTTTTTGGTTCGCCGGGATGCCCTTTTTTGCCTGGATTTTTTTATTTTTATTATCCAGCGGGTCTATTCATGCGAAGTATTTTTTGACTACGTCCGAGTTGACAGGGGATGAAAAGTCTTCGCCATCCATGGTTGTAAGCAATAAAGCTCCGCCCGAAAAGACCTTTTTAACCACGAATGGACCTTCATAATTAGGAGTCCATTTGCCCCTGTGATCTGTATTGGGAGGAAGGATCCTTTTGAGTACCACATCTCCGACTTTATAAACCCGAGGACGCACCTTCTGGTCAAATGCCTGTTTCATTCTGCGCTGATATAGTTGCCCATGACATACAGCCGCCAATCGCTTTTCCTCAATAAGGCTCAGCTGATCAAATCTGGCTCGTACCCATTCAGCTTCATCTAGCTTAACATCCATCATGACTCTGAGGGACGGAATCTCTACTTCAACCGGTAGCACTGCCTCCATACCATATACAAGTGAGAATGGGGTTGCCCCAGTGGACGTGCGTACCGACGTTCGATACCCATGCAAAGCAAATGGTAACATCTCATGCCAATCTTTGTACGTGACAACCATCTTCTGTACAATCTTCTTGATATTTTTGTTGGCCGCTTCGACCGCGCCATTCATCTTTGGGCGGTACGGAGAAGAATTGTGATGTTCGATTTTGAAATCCCGGCATAACTCAGCCATCATCTTATTATTCAAATTAGAACCATTATCAGTAATGATTCTTTCGGGAACTCCATATCGGCAAATGATATCCCGTTTTAAGAAACGAGCGACCACTTGCTTTGTAACATTGGCATAGGATGCAGCTTCAACCCATTTGGTGAAGTAATCAATTGCCACCAAGATGAAACGATGACCATTGGAAGCTGTAGGCTCAATCTTTCCGATCATATCAATGCCCCACATGGCAAACGGCCAAGGCGACGACATGATACTCAACGGATTTGGAGGTACATGCACTTTATCTGCGTAGATCTGGCATTTATGGCATTTGCGGGCATATTTGCAACAATCTGACTCCATAGTCAACCAATAATATCCCGACCTTAACAACTTTTTAGCCATTGCATGCCCTCCGGCATGGGTACCGAAAGAGCCTTCGTGCACTTCAATCATCAACAAGTCTGCTTCATGTCTATCCACACATCTAAGCAGGACCGTGTCAAAATTTCTTTTATACAGCACGCCATCTTTATTCAAGAAGAAACTACCGGCTAACCTTCTCAACGTCTTCCTGTCTTTGGACGTTGCCCCGGGCGGGTACTCTTGACTTTTCAAGAAACACTTAATGTCATAAAACCATGGCTTGTCATCAGACGCTGCATCGACCGCAAACACAAATGCTGGTCTGTCAAGGCGGGATACCTCAATCTTAGGTACATGGTTCCATCCTTGCACTTTGATCATGGAAGACAAAGTGGCCAAGGCATCCGCGAACCTATTCTCATCTCGAGGAATATGGTACAGTTTCACTGTTGTGAAAAATGTCAGCAATCTCCTCGTATAATCTCTATACGGCACTAGATTTGCTTGGTGCGTGTACCAACTCCCTTTCACTTGATTGATTACCAAAGCTGAATCACCGAATATATCAAGGGTTTTAATCCGTAGATTAATCGCCTCCTCGATCCCCATTATACAAGCTTCGTACTCTGCTTCATTGTTGGTGCACCCGAAAGTTATTCGTGCAGTGAAAGGCATATGAACACCTTCCGGCGTGATAAGAACTGCTCCAACTCCGCACCCATTCATATTGACAGCCCCATCAAACATCAGACTCCATTTGGATTCAGGGTCTGGCCCCTCCTCCGGGAGTGGTTCCTCACAATCTTTAGCTTTGAGAAACATGATGTCCTCATCAGGGAAGTCAAACTTCATGGGTTGGTAATCATCCATTGGCTGTTGCGCAAGATAATCGGACAAGATACTTCCTTTGATGGCCTTTTGTGAAGTGTACTGAATGTCATACTCTGTCAAGACCATTTGCCACCGTGCAACTCTGCCTGTCAATGCTGGTTTCTCGAAAATATACTTGATAGGATCCATTTTTGAAATCAACAAGGTCGTGTGCCTAACCATATATTGCCTCAATCGCTTAGCGGCCCATGCAAGCGCACAGCATGTCTTTTCAAGCATTGAGTATCGGGACTCACAATCATTGAACTTTTTGCTCAGGTAGTAAATAGCATGCTCCTTCCTACCTGTCTCGTCATGTTGACCGAGAACACAACCCATGGAACCTTCAAGCACTGTCAGATACATTATCAGCGGTCTCCCTTCAACTGGAGGCATTAGAATCGGAGGTTCCTGCAAGTATTCTTTTATCTTATCGAATGCCAATTGGCAATCGTCATTCCACCTGACCGTTTGATCTTTCCTTAACAATTTAAATATTGGCTCACACGTGGCTGTTAGGTGAGATATGAACCTCGCAATGTAGTTCAATCTACCCAAGAAACCACGAACCTCTTTTTCTGTTCTCGGTTCAGGCATTTCTTGTATTGCTTTCACCTTGGCAGGATCAACCTCGATTCCTCTTTCGCTCACAATGAAACCTAACAACTTTCCAGAACGCACCCCAAACGTGCACTTGTTTGGATTTAATCTCAGACAGAACTTTCTCAACCTTTCAAACAGCTTCTTCAGGTTAACCAGATGTTCCTCTTCTGTTCTCGACTTGGCGATCATATCATCTACATAACATTCGATCTCCTTATGAATCAAGTCATGAAACAATGTCACCATCGCCCGCTGGTACGTTGCCCCTGCGTTTTTCAACCCAAAAGGCATTACTTTATAGCAATATGTACCCCACGGAGTAATGAACGTGGTCTTCTCCATGTCTTCAGGTGCCATCTTGATCTGGTTGTACCCGGAGAAACCGTCCATAAATGAGAACACTGAAAACTGAGCTGTATTATCGACCAGCACATCAATATGAGGTAGTGGAAAATCATCTTTCGGGCTAGCTTTATTAAGATCTCGATAATCCACACACATTCTCACTTTTCCATCTTTCTTCGGTACTGGCACGATGTTGGCTACCCATGGAGGATACTTTGTCACAGCAAGAAAACCAGCATCCCACTGCTTCTGGACTTCCTCCTTAATCTTTAAAGCCATGTCGGGGTGAGTCCGACGAAGTTTCTGCTTGACTGGCGGACATTCTTCTCTTAATGGCAGCCTGTGCACAACAATATCTGTATCCAACCCCGGCATGTCTTGATACGACCAGGCGAAGATGTCAACATACTCGCGCAACATTTCCGTCAAAGTTTGCTTCACATCTGCTTGCAAGCTGGCACCAATCCTGATCTCTTTCTTGGCGTCCTTGGTACCAATATTGATGATTTCTACAGTCTCCTGATGAGGCTGGATGACCCTTTCCTCTTGTTTCAACAATCTGGCCAGTTCTTCAGAAAGTTCACAATCTTTCCCATCCCCTTCTTCGGCTTGATAAATCGGATTGTCAAAGTCATACATGGCCATATCAAAATCGTTATCAGTGGTATCCGGAGGATCAAGTCTGCATGAACGGGTTCATGCCTTATTTTAGAATTTAAGCAAAACAAAAAAAATGAAACATTGCCATTTTATATTTTTTGTGCAAAAATAAACTGAAAGACAGAGAACAAAATTTGATTGCAAAACGTCCTTTATTAATGATTAAACATTGCAAATGCAACCATGGTGGCCCTACAAATGAATCTATACGCCTTGGGCAGCGCGCAAGATTTTGTCATGCATTATGGTTAGAAAAAACAAAGAAAAATTACTCTGTCTGAAGAGTAACCCGGATGACTTCTTCAACGAACCAGTTCTGCACTTGTTGTCCCGGAACATGAGGGCGTACCCAGTTGTCCGGGTCACAATCACTGTTAACACTATCCTCCGTGGCTGCACAAGACTGGTCCATGTAGATAATTCCCCCACTATTGAAAGTAATGGGTCCCCTGCTCCCCGCATCTGAAGTTGTAGAGGGATGATAACCAATACCAAATTTGTCTTCCTTCATTGGGGTCTCTATCAACCTGCCCCAACCTTGGGCGTTGCCTGCCCTGACGACTTCGACAGCTTGTTTGTAAGATGAAATGGAGGTACCAGCCCCAACTGGTACAGAAGAAGACTCAGGTGCATCGTCAATATTGACAGCTTCAAATGATTGGCACAACATCTCATGAATTTCCCCATCCATTTCAATGTACTTGAACGTGGACAAGTGACTCACAAAGATGTCTTCCTCCCCACACACTGTCACAACCTGCCCTTCAAACTCATACTTCAGCTTTTGATGTAGAGTAGAAGTAACAGCCCCGGCTCCGTGAATCCAAGGGCGCCCCAATAGGCAGCTATATGCAGGTTGTATGTCCATTACATGGAACGTGGATTTGAATACCTGTGGTCCAATTTGTACGGGCAATTCCACCTCACCAAACACAGATCGTCTAGTTCCATCGAATGCTCTGACCACCAATTCACTAGGCCTTAAGATCAAACCATCAACTTCCAGCTTCATCAATGCCTTCTTGGGCAAGACATTGAGTGATGAACCAGTGTCTACCAGTACATGAGATAACACTGCGCCCTTACACCCCATCGTGATATGCAAAGCCTTATTATGGTTTCTTCCTTCAACCGTCAAATCTCTACTTGTAAAGCCCAAGCCATGGCTAACATTAACATTGGAGATTACGCCCTCGAGCTGATTAACAGTAATTTCTTGTGGCACGTATGCACTCTTCAACACTTTCAACAACGCCTGCCGGTGCGCATCAGAGCACATCAATAGTGACAAGATTGAAATCTTTGAAGGGGTCTGATTCAGTTGGTCCACAATCTTATAATCGCTTTTCTTGATTATCTTCATAAATTCTTCCATTTCCTTATCAAAAGTAATCTTTGTCTCTGCTTCAGGTGTAGGCGCACTTTCAACCACCTGTTTACCCTTAGCCTTTGCTGCAGCTTCTACCTCCTTATCGCTTCTCAAGGTTTGGGGAGCGAACAACCTTCCACTCCTTGTAAAGCCCCCTACACCCCCTACGTTATCAATATTTGGGCTGACTGATGATTCAACTTCCTGCTTTTTACCTTCGTAATATACATCTGCCCCATAGTGCCATGGGATAGCTTTCGTAGATGTGAACGGAATTGGTCCTGGCACCGTGATAGTGACAGGACTGGGCCCTTCTGGCGCAACACTCGCCACAGGAACTGCATTGACCGGCATTTGAATCTCAGCGGGAGTGTAATAGATGGTCACGGTTGATATCTCATCAGTGTCTTTCACGACTCTGTCGAACTGTAGACATCCTTCATCGATCAGATTCTGTAAACCCATCTTCAACTTATCACAACCGTTCTCCTGATTCATACACTCAAAGCAATCTTGATTACAGCCCGGGAACACCTGTCCCTTCAATAAACGATCTTTTACAACCAACAAAGAAGTTTTCACTTGATGAACGTCTAACACCAGATTCAATCTCCTCCCATCTTCAATAACGTACACATTTGCTGCACTATGATCAGGCATGGGATGCTGAGTAATATTAGGAGCGGGAGAGAAATTGATGGCTTTAGCATCAATCAAATCTTGTACTTTATGATGGAAAGCCCAGCATTTTTCAATGGAGTGCCCCTGAGCACCTGAGTGGAACTCACAACGAGCATTAGCATCGAAGTTAGGTGGCAGGTTTCCAGCAACCGGAGCTTTCATAGTACGGAGTTCTACCAACTTTAACTCGAGTAGCCGGGGCAACAGCGCGGCATAAGTCATAGGGATAGGATCCATCTTACGATCCCTCTGTCTAGACCTTTGCTGGAAAAAAGGTTGTTGCTGTTGAACTTGTTGTTGGGGTTGTTGTTTCTGAATAGACGGTGTGGGGATTGTTACAGCATCTACCTGATAATAAGCTCGAGAACGCCCTCTGCCTCGTCCTCTAAACACAGCATTCGTATCACCTTCTCTTCTTTTCTGGTTACTAGCGAACGGTTTCTTCGTCCCCGAAGAGCCAGCCCCACTCACATCCTGGATCTTTCCAAGCTTTAACAGACTTTCTATTCTTTCTCCCGCAATCACAATATCAGCAAATCCAGTTGACGGACAAGCAGCTAATCTATCCAGATAGGCCCCTTGCAAGGTGCCCATGAACATATCTGCCATTTCTCTGTCTGACAAGGGAGGTTGGACCTGGGCAGCCATTTCCCTCCACCTCTGTGCATATTCTTTGAAACTCTCCTTGGCATTCTGGGACAATCCCTGCAATTGGGTGCGGTTGGGCGCCATGTCAATGTTATATTGGTATTGCTTCAGGAACGCTTCTGCCAGATCTTTCCAATTCTTCACAGCAGCTCTATTCAACTTCATGTACCAGGTCAAGGATGCCCCAGCCAGACTGTCCTGAAAATAGTGCATCCATAGCTTCTCGTCATCCGTATGGGCTGAAATCTTCCCAAAGTAAGCTTGAAGATGCGTTTGGGGACACGCATTGCCGTGATACTTATCAAAAGTGGGAGGTTTGAATTTAGGGGGAATTCTGACTCCTGAGACCAGCCCCAAGCTGGTAACATCAATACCCATAGAGTTCTTGCATTCTATGGCCCTGATCTTCTCTGCTAACTCATCATACCTTCGATCCCCTTGATTACCCACATCAGCATCCAGCAGAGTAAATTGGTCTTCCAGAGTATCTTCAAGAGTAACACCAGCCTGCCTACCATTTCCATTACCCCGATTGTTACCACCAGGAGGAGGGTTGCCACCGGGAGGAGGAATGCCATGTCCCTGTGAATTGTCATGATGATCACCTTCAGGCCCGTTGTCGGGACGCTCTACCAGAAGCCTCAGTCTCTCCTGATTTTGCGCCATGCCAGTCATGAGGGTCATGAACTGGTCCATACGCGCCCTCATTTCCGCCAAATCACTTTGCACTTGATCCATGATTCTTACTTGATTTCTTCGCGTCGAATATCGGTGAATATGACTCTCCGCTATACTGCCTGAAACCAAATAAAGGTTAGAGTCCCTGCAACGAGTACCTGAAAAGCAAGTAACAAAAATGCAAAATGATATGCAATGCCATGCAATGCCATGTTTGTCATTTCCGAGGTGCTTTATACCCTGATTCCAATCCAACCACAGAAATCTGAAGACCAGAAATTGTGATATAAAGAGACGTGTCGTGGTCATGTGCTTGTGTGCAGCTATCTGATAAGGAATAATTCTGAATAAAACTGCTCATACCCATTCAATAAAATATTCAAGTACATTTAAGAAAGGTTCCACCGCAAATGCAATATAAGGAAAAAAATGGATCCATAACAAGCCTGATGGTAGCCATTAACAACAAAATATAAGGAAAAGAACATCAGTCTGACAATTCCACACCCTTCAGCTTATCACTTGAGTATTTGATCTCCTCAAAAAGTATACGGGTACGCTGGTGATTCGGCTTTTCAATCATTTCTTTGATCAAGACATCCCTTTTCTCAAGAGCTTCAGTTAAAGAACCCATATGCAGCATCAGAGCCTCGTCATCACACACTCCTTTGTGTCTCTTTATGCCGGCTTGCGTCTTGAGTATCTCCCTTTCTATCATGACTTCTTCAAGCTCTTTCTTGGTGTTCCTCAGCTCACCTCTAGCTTCTTCTAGCTGTTCTTGACTCTTACCGAGGCTTTCCCGATACTTTCTCCTCTGCTCATGCGCCTTTTCAAGCTCTTCGTCCTTAATCTGCAACTGTTCCTGTAATTCAGCATTCTCTATCCTAACTTCGTCCCAAGCGTGCTGAAACTTTGTTAACTTTTCTTTGGTCTGTGCTAACGCCTGTTTGGTTTGCTTGTGGGCTTGAGTAGCATCATCAGCACCTTTACTAATCTTCCGGAAATGTTGGGCTCTTCCAGCAAAGTCTTTTTCTTTTGCAGTTAGGATTTGTTCAGCATCTTGGGCTTTCCGCTCCAGCTCTTTGTTGGCATGTAGAGCATTCTGAAGACGGCTACTCAACTCGGAATTCTCTCCTTGGAGCTTTTTCACCAAGGCTTGCAACTTGTCAACTTCTTCCACAGTAGCAGTGCTTCTTGCTTTCTCATTCCCCGGATACAAAAGAGGTGCCTTACCAAAAGGCAAGAGAAAATCTTCAACTCTTTTCTTCACCCACTCTTCATATGCTGGATAAACCCGGTTGTTAGGCTTTCCTAGAGTAACTTTCCCCTTTTTCAGTATGCTACCCCAGCTTTCAGAAGCTTTCTGTGCTGCTTCCCAACCATCTGATGTATGAAAATAGAGGGACTCCTCCACCTCTCTCTTAATAGGCGGACCTGTCAGGGCATACCCAAATTGTCGAATGGCCAAAGAAGGATTGTAGTTAATCCCACCCAGCCTTCCTATCAGTGAAACGTTAGGGAACTTACCACAGCTGTGGATAATATTCTTACCAATCAGCCCATGATCTACCCATACGATGTCCTTGGCCACCAATCCCATTAAACGCTGTTTCCACTCTAGAGAATCTTTGGAATCCACAAAAGCCCCTGATTGTGGTAAACGGCCCGCAAACCACTTATAGAACAAGGGTGCACAACAACGAATTATCCCTCCTCTTTTCTTTTCATTTCGGTTGTACAACGAGTAGTGAAGATCTCCCAGTAGCGTTGGCACCGGGTTCTTCATCATGAATATTCGTATAGCGTCTGTATCAATAAAATCCGGCTCGTTGGGAAACAACACTATGCCGTATATACAAAGGGCTAGCAAAGCATTAAAAACAAGCCAATTCTCGCCTTTAGCTGCTTCCTGGGCCTTCTTAATCAGATATTCCAGCTTGTAACCACGAATCTTTCCTTTGTTGGAGACATTGTCACTTAGCTCTGATTTGCTCAAATAAAGAGCACCAGCCAACTTCCCAAAGTCAAGATCCCCCACCGATCCAAAGAAAGGGGGCTCCTCCTTGATAGCAATCCCCAACATGTTGGAATACTCCTCCAAGGTAGGAACCAACACATAGTCTGGAAATACAAAACACCTCAGAGGCGGATCATAGAACTGCATCAACGTATGGAGACCTCTGGCTTCATAATCACTGACATTACGAACCATAGATAAAATCCACCCATATTTCTCTTCAAAAGCTTCTCGTGCTGCCGGGCTCGCCATTCCCTTCAGCACAACAATAGGGCCCAAAGTAGGCGTAAGGAACTTATAGCTGATGATATTCTTCCTCTCTTTAGTGTTCATCTTTGCAGGGACCTGATGACTGGAATCAAGGGTAATATATGCACATGGAAATGAATAAACATGTATGTTAGGATATGATAATGCAATGCAAAGGGCAGTGTGATCAGGTAATCAGGTGTCTGTGCTGAACTGTGAACGGTGTCAGTGTAGCTCTGAGACTAATATAGAACCATAGATAAGAACCATCTGAATACAATAGGATGAAACTTCCTTTTTGTGCAATGATGATAGAAAACCGGGTATGTAGGAGGTCATGGTTACCTGCAAACCTGTAAACAACCCGCCCTTCTCACATGTGGGTACTAGGATGTTCAGTATCCCGGGCTCTCAGGTCGAGAAATGATGATACGTTCACCATTTCTGGTTTGGCATCATCATCAATCGAGGAGGCCTCAACTGATTCTCCAAAACAAAGAGGTCCTCAGCTTCTGGCACTGAGGTCGAGAAGCAATAGTACATTCATCCCTCAGGGTACAGTACTATCGCCAATCGAGGAGTGCCTCCGCTGATTCTCTTTCAAAAAGGGATGTCCTATAGCAAGTTCCCAGCATTGGGTCCTCGGATCGAGAATGTGCAATGGGTTTGCCACGGAATGTGGTCTGCCACTGTCACATCTCGGGAGGAGTGCCGCAACTGAGTCCTCGGGAATGGTCACCAGAGTCGACAGTTCCTCAAGAGAATAACCACTGGCCTGCATAACATGCAGTAGCAGAAAGCTCCTGATAGAACCTCGTCTGGTTGTGGGTCTCATGAACAACAATACGTGGTCACCACCACGCAAGCGTCATGACTATCCACTCTAATACCTATGTATGTACTCAAGCCTTGGTAGTGGGCTTATCTCTCAGAACACCCATCCCGCCAAACAGACAAAACAGTGCAACACAATATAATATATGATATGTAATGCTAAAATGCGGTAAATACAGTAATGTACAGTAAAACAGCAATACAGTAAATAGCAATACAATACAGCAAAACACAGCACCACGGTAAACACCCAATGAAAGAAAAGCAGACAAGCGCTAGGATTGACTCGCTAAGGAACCCAGAGATTCAGAATTCATTCCCCAGCAGAGTCGCTAGCTGTCGCTCCCGGGATTTTCATCCAAGTACAAACGCGAAAGTGGCACCGAAACAGAGTCGCCAGCAATGTGTATTTATCCCAAGAGAGGGAAAGGAAACACCGCGTAAACCTGAAGAGAAGGAAAGAGCATGGTCTCGCGACCAAGAGAAATGGGTTCGGGAGTCGGTTACGCGAGAGGAAGGTATTAGCACCCCCACGCGTCCATCGTACCCGATGGGATCCACGCTTGCTGTTTCGATCAAAGGGTGTAAAGAAAGGATACTGGAAAAGGAACTGAAAGAAAGAAAGGAGAAAGAAAAGAAAAGGAACGGGAAACAAATGTAGGGAAAATAAAAGAAGTGCTCGCATGGGCCCTACCCCACTGCCTACGTATCTCATCGGGAGCATGAGAATCAGAGCGACGTAGTTCCCCTCACTAGGGATGGATTGTTTGTGTTTTTTAGAGAACGGCTTACGTTCTAGCTCAGGTGTTGCAGGCTCGCTGGTCCGAGTGCGTTACCGTCTTGCAAGAGAACGAGTAGGAGCGCGTTCGTGCGTTGAGAATGAATGAGATGAGAAAAGAATTCCCGAAGGAAAGACGTTATTGTTGGTTTTTGTCTTTTAAGAGTCTTTTCATTTGTTAGCATATGACATTGTATCTGAATCTTAGTCATTGGAATGTGTACATTCTAACATTCCAAGATGGAATGGGTAAGAAAGCACACTAAGAGTGAAGAAGACCTCCACACTTAACTCCAATTGTCAAGGTTCAAACACACTAGCATACTTGTGTTTATTAAGTGTTTTCGTAAATTATGAAGTGAAGAAGTGTTTTTTATTATTTGCACCTTCAACAAGTATTGCATTTAAGTCCCTCATACAAGATCAAATGTTTAACACATTGACCCAAGATGGGCTATATGCTACACATTCTAAGATTACAAGAGAAGACCCCTTATAATCTTTTCTTTATATGAAAGGCCTAAATGCAATAAATGCCTACCTTTATTAGATATTTTGAATTTTCTTTGAGATGAGAAAAGAGACTCAAGGGAGGATAAAGGTAAAAATCTATATGGACTAAGACTCAATCCTAATTGATTAGTTAAGGGAGTGATCCTAAGGTTCGTGAGGTTTCAACCTAAAGTCTAAAGAAAGAAAGAATTAAACAATTCACTTCCAAAGTAGAAGATGAATTGTAATTCAAAAAGGGAAAGTAATGAGTTATTAAAAGAAAGCACATAAGTGCTTAACAAAACACAAAATGGAATTGTAAAAGAGAAAGGATAGAAGTTGAATGTGGATTCCTTATCCACACTCAAATGAAACTTACCAAAGCCCCTATATGGTTAGTAAACATGTATAAGAAGTATAAGAAGTAAAAGAACATGTAATGCATCATAAAACTCAAAAGAATTGAATGAGAAAACAAATCCTAGAACCACAACCAGAATGGGCATCATATGGAAACCAAGTGAATATCATCATACAAGTGCAAGTGAATAAGCAATAATCATCATCCATTAGCATTTAAACATGTTACAAGAAGAAGGGGTAGATGAAAGATGGAAAGAAATGAAGAGGACATGCATAAATGGAACATGTAAATCAACAACCAGAATTGAAACTAAATGGAAAATGGTTTATAAACATCTCAAAAGTATTTATGAATCAACTTCAAGACATTCAAGAAGTAATATAAGAGGAAGTGAGATGAAAACTCAAAAAGAAGGGGCAAACAATACATGTTAATGATGCACAAAGTTCAAATTGAAATGAACATGTAAAGATGACCTATAATGTGTATCAAAGACCTATAATATCATATGAATGGCTCATAACATATGCAAATGCTCATACAAATGTGCACAAAAGAATCCATGTAAACATGCACTAAAGTTGCAATGACATGCCATGGATTATACATCCAATGTGATGCATCAAACAAAGACCAAATGGATTCATGAAAATTATGCCAACATATCATTGGAATGCCTAGGTCAGAAATGCTTCATACATCAAGATAGCATGTAAAAAAATCAGAGCAAAATGACTTCAAACAAAGCAATTAGGTCAAATTGAAACATCATGCAAAGTGGTGCAAATATAGGCATCAAGACATATGATAAAGTGACCTAAAAAATCAAACAAAAATCATCTAACATGCTTCAATGTATTAGTGAATCAATTCAAAAAGAGTCATGTCAAAATAGTTGGTAATGAGCAAGAACAAAATTAAACAAATTCATGTATCATGCTTAGAATGCATCTAAGTGGAAATTCAAAGAAAATTATGGAACAGGGGCAAAAAGGTCATAAAATCAGAAAATAAAATCATGAAAAATTTCCTAAATGTTTTAAGAATACACATGAATTTTTGTAGAATTTTCCAATATGTTTTGGTATTTTTAAAAATTAATTATGAAACGTGTAGCAAAAATGAGAAATAAAATGAAATGGAACTAAAGAAGGGGGTGCATGCATAGCAAATTAACAGTTCAAAATCATTGGGCTTCCAAACAGAGGGGGTGTGATTATCAATCTGCATATGTCCATTAAGCACGCAGAACATACTAACAAACATGAACCCTCAGTCAACAATCTTGACTCACTCCCAACCATCAGATCAAGTCCAAGTCAAACCAAAGTCAAAGTACGCATGATCAACAAACACACGTGAATGTCCACACTCCCTATCGTGTACCATGCCATACAAAGTTCAAGTGAGTTCAGAAAATTGGCATGTGACTTGCACGCTTTTTTTTATGTGTTGGCACATTTTGGAACGTAGGATTAAGAGCAATCAAAGGCCACGATTAAAACATAGTGAAACCCTAGCAATTACAGTCACCGGCCGGAGATGACCTCCGGTCACCTTCTCCGGTCACACCTCCACCGTCTGCAACCTCAATTCTCACCAAAATGCACAAATGTGGTATCAAAATGAAGCTTACGCTATGCACATCGTGAATCTAACATCATTTTCCACATAACAATCACACACAGAGAAAACAGAGGAGATTAAAGCAAGCCCTAAGTTGTGCACTATACCTCTAAAGGCCTATCAACTAACCGGACAAGTTCTTGAGCTTGTAAGAAGCTTCAAGAACCTGGAAACAACTTCACATTAGGCCTATAATGGTGGAGATTCGTACCTGAAGTTTTGAAACTTTGAAGTGTTCTTCAGAAAACCAGAGGTCTTGTCTCTTCTACAATCTTCACTTGGCCAAATAAAGGCTGAGATGTAGAACTTGATGATGATTCAATGGAAGTGAGCGAAATCCAAGCTTCAAGAACAAATGCACTGTTGTGAAATTGAGAGAATCAAGGAAAGTGTTGAAGTGGAATGAGCAAGATGAGCTCGAAAATTCTTGGCAATGGTGATGTTGAGAGTAAAGCAGAAGAGTTCTTTGGAGAGAATGTGAAAGAATGAAGTTGAAAATGAAATTAGAGAGTGAGGTTTGGCTTTATAGTAAACTCTAACCATGGTTTAATGAGTGAGTTAACTGAGTTATGTGGAGTTAAGTGAGTCATCCCTAACTAACTGAGTCAAGTTAGTTAGGGAGAGCAATGATATGGTGCAGCTGGTTTATGATGTGTTACCATGTTCTTGCTGCTAAACTTCTATAGCAAGCTTCCAACCTTTCCCTCTTCATGTATAATTCGATCAAGGGGGTGAGAGGTGCAGATATGTGTTGGTCTTAATGAGGCAGCACACATAAACCTCTGTCATGTATTTGATGTATGTTTGAACCAAAATATTATGCAGCAAATCATCATGGTAACAGTGGGTGTTTGAGGGTGAATTTCTCCATGGTTAGTGAATGAAACAATGAAACATTGATGTCATTAGAAAGATGGTACATTGGGGAACAACATTGGTTTGCAAGTTGAAGTAAAATGAGGTCTCAAATATGCCTAAAAACAGCTATGAATGCATTGGTTCAAAACTGGTTGGTGGGCATGGCCAGAGGTTGGCTGGCATGGCAACTTGGCACACAAAATTTCAGCACAAACAACATGACTTTGAACCCTCCAAACTATCTCATAACTTGGTTAAATCAAAATTTTCACAACATCAACATTGAAGATGACACTACAAGGAACAACTTTTATGTTGGAAACTTTTCCATTCGAGGCTTTTATCTTGATGAAAAATAGGTGTACATTTGGCCCACCACATGCTTGTAAAAATGACTGCGCGCGTGCCCTGAAAATCTTGGTCATGACCTAGTTTTGAACCTACTTTGCTCAAACTTTGATCAATCATATCTCACTCAATTTTTATCCAATGGAGATGTTCCACATATGGATGTGAAGCTTAAAACAAGATCTTTTGTTGTGGCCGAGTGGAATTTTCATTTGGTGCTTCAATTTTAAATGGCCTTGGTTCAAACTCTGATGCAAAATGGCCAAATCTTGCTATTTTTAGTAACCCTACTTCATCCAAAAATGGCAACTTTCTACATCTTGAATTTTTCATGATTCCTTTGGAATTTCTTGACCAAATTTTGCACATTGGACACATATAACATGAATTTCATGAATTTGGCCTCAAAAAGTCAAGGGTTGACTTTTTCCTCTGATTATTTGACTTTGCCCCAATTTCTCTGATTCTTGATTTTTCTTCCAATTGAACCACTTCTAAAACCAATTGAGATGCAATCTTCCACATACATACACTTAAGGACATATGGAATACCATGACATCAAGTTTTGTTCAAAAAATCAAAGATTCCCTGATTTAATGGGAAACCCTAGTTTTGACCCCCTTTGGTTAGGAGGAAATTGCACATCTTCCAAATCCAAATTCCTCAGAGTATGTTGTGTATCCTCTTAAAGGATGATGAGAAATGCCACTTGAGAATGATTTTGAATCAATGAGCTATCTCTTTTGAGGGTTTTCCTTCAATTTTTGAACCTCTTGCATAGTGAAAGATGTAGTGCTTCAATCTCCCATTGAATCTCACTTCCTTGAGGTTTTGGAAGATCAATTGAGATAGTATGAGACATGAGAGACCTCTTGGCTTGCCTAGAGCCAACTTGATTGACCTTTTTGTGCTTTGAATGATTCCTTGATTGTCCACCTTCCACCTGATCACATGCCCTGATGGTAAGAAGGATGCCATGCTTCATTTTTCTATGTTAAATGCAATGTAATGTTAATGAGGTGGATATGATATGATAAATGATAATGCCATGCTATGATGACAAAAGGGGAGAGCAAATTTTGGGGTATTACACTCATTTCTCCCGAATTGATTTAGTTCATCTTGCATTGATAAATACCAATGCTCATCGAGTAACGCTTCCTTAGAGTTTTTAGGTTCAACTTGGGAAACAAAAGCAGAGTAATAACAAAAGTTACTAAGTTTAGAGCGAGTAGTTACTCCCTTAGAGATATCACCGAGAATGTTGTCAATTGGGTGGTCTTTAGAAGACTTCCAAGCTGGAGGAAGTTCGTCTTCTTTAGCATGATGATCATCCTCACTTTTCACTGGTTGGTGATCCTTTTCCTCCTCAATACGCACTGCTTCAGGCTGATCAATTCCCTTATCAGTGTCCTTGAGTATGTCTTCAGTGGGTACACCTGCACCATGAAAAGAACTATACTACCTTTACCGAGAATCTGTCCCTTGTTGTTATCTCCGTAAGTGACAAACCCCTTTTTCTTTGCCACAAAGTCGATGAAAAGAGATATGTCTCCGGTCATATGTCTTGAGCAGCCACTATCTAGAACCCATCTTCTTTCGGTGGTCTCAAGACTTTGTACCTACAAAAATAATCAAGGGAGAGTAGGTACCCAATTCTCATTGGGTCCTTCATGGTAAGTGAAACCAATATTGCCCTTGGGCAGCCATTGATAAATGCCCTTTGGGACAAGGTATCTCCGAAAGCGGCACTTAGCAATAGTATGACCGGGCTTACAACAATATAAGCAATCACGATTTGTTTGGAGTTTACCTTTGCTATCACTATCTCGAATCACATACGTGTATTTTTGATACGGATTATTCATTGTTTCACGATAATGTGATCGATCAATAGCAAACGTAATCTTAGGCTTGAGAGCCTTGTCTAACTTGGCTTTGAGGGTTCTCACCTCTCTTTGCCAAATATGACAAGTACCACAGCCCCCAAGGTCAAACCATGTATATTCATCCTTATCGATATTAGTTTTTGATACATTTACCATAGAGTTTTTGAGATCTTCCAATTCCTTTTGGGAATCGGAGACCTTTTTCTCCAAATAAGAAAAAATCTTTTTATTCGAAGCTAAGCGTTGAAATGCTTCCTTAGCTTCGTGGTGTAATGTGTCAAAAGCTCTTTTCAATTCAGCATGAGACATATTTTGACAGTTTTCATATTTAGAGTGTTTTACCTCTTTTCCTTTGTTGTGACGTGCCATGAGACAAAGGTCGACGGATTCACTTTCGTCACTTGATGAGTCATCTTTCTCCGACTCGCTATCGCTTTCCCAAGCGATGTATGCTCGTCGAGACTTGTTGGACTTTTTGTTTGAGCGACTCTTGTCTTTGTCCTTATCTTTGTCTTTCTTTAGGGATGGACAATCCGGCTTGTAGTGCCCGAATTTTCCACAATTGTAGCACGTCCCCTTTACTTTGCCATTTTTATGTCCTTCACTTCTAGATTGCTTCCGGAACTTGACAAGATTTCTGTCCGAGTGCTGAATATCATTCTTGCGAATGTATCTATTGTATCTCTTCACAAATAAGCTCATATCATCACCGGATTCTTCATCCTTGTCATCTTTGGCTTCATCATCACTTTGCTCTTGATGTGTGGACTTTGAACAATAAGCCTTAAGAGCTATCGACTTCTTTTCCGTATCTTTTGCCTTCTCTTTCTTTATACTCTTTTCATACTTATCCAAGCTAATGAGCACTTGCTCATGCTCATCGAGTTTACCAAAGAGTGTTGTGAGGTTTAATATAGCAAGATCATTGGCCTCCTTGATAGCGGTAACCTTTGGTTGCCATTCCCTGCTAAGACACCTCAGAATTTTATTAGTAGAAACCTCATTTGGAATTGGTTTACCAAGGACATGCAATTTGTTGATAATATGAGTGAATCGTTTTTGCATATCCGCAATGGTTTCCCCTTGCTTCATGTGAAACAAATCAAACTCTTGCGTTAGAGTATTAATACGAGCCAATTTAACGTCATTAGTGCCTTCGTGGGCTACTTGTAAGGCATCCCACATAGCTTTGGCTGTTTCACAATGGGAGACTCGATAATACTCATCAACTCCTAAAGAGGAAATGATCATATTACGAGCCTTCCAATCATAACTGTACTTTTTCTCATCCTCCTCAGTCCATTGGTCTTCAGGTTTAGGAACGACAACGCCTTCCGCGTTAGTCATAGTAATTGCCATGGGACCGTTTAAAATAACGTTCCAAACCTTCCGATCTAAGGAGTTAATATGAACGCGCATACAATCCTTCCAGTAGCTGTAGTTTTCACCTGTAAAAACTGGAGCTCTATTATAAGCCCCCTTAGGTTCGTTCGCCATGATCCAAGAAGTTTTACCGAAGCACCAAAATAAACCGGAGCTCGTGATACCACTTGTTAGACTATGGCTATGGATCTAGAAGGGGGGGTTGAATAGATCCTTCGAGTTTTACACGCAAATGGACTACAAAATTCTGTTTTAAAAAAAATTAATTTTAACGGAAGCTGCCACTGGATTAAAAGTCTACAACGAACCTACTACCAAAAGGATCGGATATGCGCGAATATATATATTGCGAAAAAGTATGGAAGAAAAAAATTCAGTTCTGTTAATGTGATCAAACGCAATCAACAAATTATAGCGTGTTTATGTATAATCCAAACCAATGAGGCAAACAATGAAACACTAACGGTGTTTGGATTTGCTTTGCGACAAATTATCAAACACTTGGTGTGTACACACACACTAAGTACAAAATTTCTATGGTTAGTAATTTCAAGCTGCTCTTAGAAACAATTCAACGAATTGTGTCACTTTTAACCAAAACGATTTTTCATCTTTAGATTACGACACCTCAAAAATTTAGACAACTTGAAAACTTGGCAAATTCAAACAATGCAGAAAAACTGTAAAGAGTTAAAGGAGAAAGAGAACGAACGCGATTTGATTAGGCAGTTCCCCAATCGTCCTCGCTATGGGTACATCTGCCCCTAATTCCGAACATGGAATTGAGATATATATATTATCGTTGTAATTGAGAGTTTATACAAGAGAAAACTTCTGAGCACACAAATCTTCGAACGTCTTCGAATTATTGATGTAGAGCCTTCTCTTCCCTTGATTCAAGATGAATAAAGTGCTTCGAATATGGTTGATTCAATTATCGTCCCGCGCTACTAAACCGAAGGAAAACACCGTTCTTCGATTACCTTCACTCGATCAATTGCAATCTGCCAAAGATTCGAACCCAAACCACTCTTCTACGATCCTCTGATTACAGCTACTAAACCGATCTCTTCGGTTACCTTCACCCAGCTGAATCCTTGTAGAACGAATCGGCTTGTGCAAAAACCCCCAAGATCCCTTAGATTTTTGGAGGAGAAAACCCTAAGGTTTTATTCAAGAAACACCTACCACAAATCTCAACTCAGAGATGAAGATAACACTTCCTGAAATCTGAACCTTATCACTTCAAATCAATGAACACAACAAACAAAAATTGGTTATGTGTAGTTGTTTTAATGCTCAAGGAAGAAGATGAAATTTGATGAGAGAAATGGCATAACAATCTTTCACGTTTCTTGTTCTATAAAAAAAAATGAACTAACTAGATATATATATCATGCTTTGTAATAATATGGAAATAACAAAATTTTGAGATGAAAATACAAGTGAGAAAATTGGTAGAAATCAGCGAGCGGTCGACCTATACAGAAGGTATAAGCGACCTGTTCAAGCCCGCGCACACAACTACGCAAAAATGCATACTGTGCGTCGACCGGAACAGGGAGTGCGTCGATGCATACCTCCCAGTTTTCAATTCTATTAAACGCAGACTGCATAGGTCGACCTATGCAGGGTGATAAGTCGACGCATGCCTTAGAAACATGCAAAAAATCAGGATTTTGAGATTCCTAAGGTGTTGGGACATCTCTAATGAACCTAGATCATTTCTAATCATAATCAAACATATGTGCAATATTTAACTACTTGAGTTTTTCATATAAACCACTATGTTCTAATCATGAAGGTTTTGACATCATTAAAAATAAAGTACATAGAGAGAATCTTCCCTCACACTAGATCCCCAATAGGATCACCAGATACAGTCTTCTCTTTGGCTGTCCTCATTAGGAAATGTCAAGAGACTCTACTCCCCAAGATGAATGTATTCTCCGTGAATGGCATCTTTGAGTTTCTTCCAAATTCTCGAACTTTCCTGACTTTGATCTATTCTCGGTGAATAGTATTGCCTTGAATTTCTCGGGGTTTGGGGACCCACGGGCTTCTTAAAAGCATCGGCCTCCTCTTGGGCATCGTACAAGGACCCACAGGCTTCCTAAAAGCAACCCCGCCTCCTCTTGGGCTTCGTACAAGGACCCCACGGCTTCTTAGAAGTATTCACAGCCTCCTCTTAGGCTTCGTATAATGATCTCTTTCCCCGGGGAATGATAGCCTTCTCTTAGGCTTCGTACAAGGACCTCTCAGGCTTCTTAAAAGTTTCCAGCCTCCTCTTGGGCTTCGTACAAATTGTCCCGACGACCTCCTAGAGGTATAGGAATATAACTTAGTCA
Organism: Lathyrus tuberosus; assembly: GCA_022829125.1. Classification (NCBI taxonomy): domain Eukaryota; kingdom Viridiplantae; phylum Streptophyta; class Magnoliopsida; order Fabales; family Fabaceae; genus Lathyrus; species Lathyrus tuberosus. The sequence goes on along the minus strand of JALAZF010000020.1, from coordinate 4,839,743 downwards.
TCTTCATTGAGCAGTCCTTTCATAGAGTCTACTACTGTTTCTCAAAGCATAGTACAAAAGATGAAACTCTAGACACGGACAGTCTAACTTCCTTGAGTCTCAAAGACATTCTCAAGTGACCCCTTCGTTAAATAGGAAGGAAACCCGTAGACTCGGACAGTCTCAATACCCTTTGGATTTCCCATTTCCTTAAAGAACAGGAATAACCCGGATCCTTGAATCAAATACATGAGTACAGTGTTGCTCATATAAGAACTGATTTTCTCTTCTACAATCAGTATATTGGACCTGTCACTCAACTGAAACAACCACCATGGCCTCCTCTTGGGCTTTGAACAATGATTCTCCCCAGCGGAGTCAAACAACGTTTAGCCTCTCTCTCGGGCTTTGTACGAGACACATATGAGACTCCCTCATTGAGTCAATCACCCCTTTAGCCTCCATCTCGGGCTTTGTACGAGATACAAAAGGGTTCTTATCGAGCCAAACAAACAATAGCCTCCATCTCGGGCTTTATACGAGATACAAAAACACTCTCTTGTTGAGTCAAACCTTTTTACCTCTCTCTCGGGCTTTATACGAGACACCTATTAGCCTTCTCTTAGGCCTTATATAAGAAAACCACTGGTTGATCCAATCAACCTTTTAGCATCAAAGTTGTGCCTCGTTCACAGTACACAAACATCAACAACTCCTTCCCTTTCATCTAATCACTGTAAGCGGCAAGCCTCTGGATCATCTACATCCATGCCACTGTCCCTCTTTTAGCATGAGAAATTCCTAAGGAAAGATAGCATTGCTCTACACTGAGTTAAAGTCTTCTCCTTAAGGTAAAAACCTCCTTTAAAGGAAATTATGGCATTGCTAGGATCCGCGTATCCCGGTTAAAGTAATTCTCCTTTATAAAAACAGTTGTGACAAACAACCCCCTCTTTAGAGATGACAAATTCTCTCTAAAGTGGAGACTTTTCAGCTTCACATCTTGGGCTTTGATCAAGATACAAATCACCTTTCGCTTCACATCTTGGGCTTTGAACAAGACACCAAAAACAAACCATTTCCTCCCATAGAATAGGAGGAACTACGAACGCTCTGATTTCCCTGTTTCGGTAAATGGGAATACGTAGGCATAAGATTGAAAGAAAAATCTTAGCGAGCACAATCAGCAAAAAACCCAAATCCCATACTCTCACATTCAAAAGCATCAGTCCTAACATCCTAACACTTGTTCCCCGCAAGAAGATCCTAGAAAGAAAGAAGAACCGTATTGGTGAAAATACAAATAACCAGTACAAGGCCCCCCCACATTGATAGCATTCGTAACCTAACAGACCGCTGTTTAAACTCAGTATGCAAGCAGGGTTAATTGGAGACATCTATTTCCCTTCCTTATTCAGCTCACAATAGGATAAAAAATGAATCGACCTGTAGTTTAAGCTCAAACCGCAGAGAGCGACCAGCGCTTAAGAACCGCGTCCAAAATCGCTCGCTACAGAAAAATGGCGGCCACCGTGGGGCCGTTCAAAGTTAGATCTAGGCACGGTCGTCCCCATTTTTTACAGAAAAATGGCGCCCACCGTGGGGCCCTTTTTTGTCAAACTTTTTTCTCCTTTTTTGTGAATGCCACAGATTGGGGCTTCCGCCGGGGAACCCATTTTCTGTTAGGAACTTAGGATCCTTAGCTTCAAAGGTCTAGGATGTTTAGGACAAATATATATACTGCTTTTCCTAATTGCTATACATGTTTATTTTTCTGCTAATGGGAATGCGGGTGATGCCGTATGCGGAAAGATTGAGTATACACTTAAGATAAGTGATGGCGACGGGGTCGACCATCAACCTCAGTGGAGGCTGACCAACGCAACCCATTCTCTCACCCAGACAATGGGCCAGTTGTTAAGTCTGAGAAGCTGAGGAGCCAAACCCTTTCGTAGTGCAGAAACTATCGGAAATAGTTGTTACGCGATATTACCCTCATTTGAGGCTAGTGATCTATTCTCGGTGAATGGCACTTACTCTAAGATTGTGCTACAACTCGCTGGCGACCCGCTTGTTGTTTTGCTTTCCTGGGAGGAGCTGATGATAATGAGTACAGGTACAAAAATCACCCTAGTATAAACCTTTGGGGATGGGTAGAGCCTTGACTTCATGACAACGACCCTTTGACCCCATGTTTTTTCTATGTTTTTGTGTGCTGCATTCATGCATTCATCTAAAAAACATTAAAACATTCAAAAAACTTCTCTTATAGTCTCTCTGTTTTTCAAATTAAACTAAGACTGTGATTGCAAATATCAGAGAAGAAGATGGCACTAATGGATTTCGGTAGAAGGAGAACCCATAGGTATACCTTCAAGGTTCCAAAGCTGGAGGATTTGAGAAGGTTAGCAAGGATGATCACTAACCCTGAGGCTTTTAGAGCCAAGCACAGAGGTCTGCTACCACTGTTAAGAGTCCATGTGATTGAGGGAATCATGGATGCACTCATTCAGTTTTACGATCCGGTTTATCACTGTTTCACATTCCCGGATTACCAACTCGCACCAACGCTGGAGGAGTATTCTCATCTCGCTGATTTACATATCACTGATCGAGCTCCATTTTCTGGACTGGAAGAAATTCCAAAGAATCAGACCATTGCAAGAGCAATTCATTTGGACGAGTCTGAGGTCAGGACTCACCTGACTACTAAGGGTGGCATCCAAGGTTTGCCAGCCCAGTTCCTGACGAAGAAAGCCCTGTATTTTGCCAGTATAGGAAACATGACTGCTTTTGAAGGCATCTTTGTCTTGCTCACCTACGGGTTATTTTTGTTCCCCAACATCAATAACTTCGTCGACATTAACTCCATTAAGGTTTTTCTCATTGGAAACCATGTGCCGACTTTGCTCGCAGATGCGTATCATTCTGTACACTTGGGAAATTTGTACAGTGGAGGGGAGATCACATGCTGTGTACCTCTGCTTTATAAATGGTTTATCTCACACCTGCCCAAGTCTGCTGCTTTTTGGGATTGTAAGAGTGCCTTACGTTGGTCACAGAAGATCATGTCTCTTACCAACTCTAATATAGATTGGTGTAATAAGATTTATGAGGGAATCCGGATCATTGATCGTTGTGGAAACTTCCCCAACGTACCCCTCATAGGAACTAAAGGAGGAATCAACTACCATCCGGTATTGGTTCGCCGTCAATTTGGATACCCGATGAGACACGTCCCACTGAGTGTTCATCTGGAAGGTCTTTTCTTCAAAGAAGGAGAAAACAACAGAGCACTAAAGATGGAAATAGTGCAGGCTTGGAAACACGTTCATAAGAAATGACGAGAGTCTCTAGGAAAACCGGACTGTGTCTTGGTGGAGCCTTATCTCCATTGGGTACAAACTAGAGCTCTCAAGCTAAAAATGCCTTATCCTCGTTACAGAATTCTTCCGCCAAAGGAATCTGTCATGTACTTCATGATGGAAACTGAAAGGCTTCAGGTTACTCTCAACAAAGTTCAGAAGGAGAGAAGGTCTTGGAAGAACAAGTACCGCGGCCTCGACATAGAGTGCATCAAAATACAATAATTACTGAAAGAGAAAGATGCTCTGATTGAGATTTTGGAGCAACATGCTATAGAGAATCAAGATGACCAAAGGAATTTGCTCACTCCTTTCACCTGGCAAAGGAATGACAACCCGACAACGGCCCAAGAGCCCCGGTCAAAGAAAAGGAAAGTACCAGAGTCAGCACCCGATTTCTCTTCAGAGAGGACTCGGGACCCATTAGCTTAGGTTTCTGTTTCTGCACTTTGTAATCTACTGTATTTCCATTTCTGTAATCCTTTGAATTTCAATAAAAAGGGGTTTCCCCACTGTTTGATATTTGCAATCTAATTGTCGAAGTTTATTTTGATTAAACCAAAAGAACAATTAATATAATCATTGCATTCATCATTCTCACATCGCGTATTCTTCTTCCCTACGAATTTCACATTTGTGTCTCGATTCTAGAGTCAAACTATCTCATTCGTATAATACTCGGGCCAATCGTCAGAAAAGGATAGATGATCTTGAGGAAGAAAATAGAGAGTTAAAAGAAGAGATCGACGCTCTGAGAGAGAATATGAGAAAGCTTCGAAATGACATGCAAGCCATGGCAGAAGCTCAGCTACAAAGAATTGTGATCTCAGAGATCACCTCAACGCCCGTAGTGGAGAGGTATGATCCTAGGTATCAGATACCGAAAGATCGTCCTTGGGGCATGCCTGTTAACTATATCCCGGAAGGATATGTTCCGCCGATCACTGAAGATCGGGGAATCACAACAGAAGCCGCTGGGCCTGAAGGTTACAAACTTTGGGAAAGCGAAGATGCCAGGGGCATACTGAAGACTCCTGAAGGTTACAAACTTCGGGAAACGCCAAGATTTACTGCCGTAGTCACGGTACCACCCCCTGTGGTGCACACTGTCCCAGAAGGACAGATTCCACCAACACCTTCTGGTAAGAAGGAAATTATGTTCGATAGAATGGATGAATTCCAGGAACAGTTCCTGGAAATGCAGAAGGAACTGCAAGCCATTCGCGGTCAGGATCTATTTGGAAAGGACGCCGCAGATCTCTGCTTGGTCCCAAATGTGAAAGTTTCGCACAAATTCCAAGTGCCCGACTTTGAAAAATACAAGGGTAACTCTTGCCCTCAAAGCCATCTGGTGATGTACGCTCGGCGGATGTCAGCTCAGACGGAGAATCAGGACCTATTGATTCACTACTTTCAGGATAGTTTAACCGGTGCCGCACTCAAATGGTACATGGGTTTAAACCGTGCTACGATCAGCACTTTCAGAGATCTTGGTACTGCCTTCGTCCAATAATACAAATACAATTTGGACATGGCACCCGACAGAGATCAACTCAGATCGATGTCGCAAAAGGACAAGGAAACCTTTAAGGAGTACGGTCAAAGGTGGCGTGAAATTGCCGCTCAAATTTGTCCGCCTCTTGAGGAAAAAGAGATGACAAAGATCTTCTTAAAGACCTTAAGCTCATTTTATTATGACCGAATGGTTGCCAGTGCACCCAGTGATTTCACCGAGATGGTGGGCATGGGCGTACGTCTTGAGGAAGTCGTCCGAGAAGGACGTTTGGTAAAAGACACTGGATCGACGAGCGGTACTAAAAAATACAGTAGTGCTCTCCCTAAGAAAAAAGAGCAAGATATTGGGAATATCTCTCTTGGAAAGCAAAGGCGACGATATCAACCAGTAGCAGCTGTGACTCCTGCTATTAGCCCTGCGCCTATTCCTACGTATCAACCTCAGGTTGCGCAGAGCCAACCTGATCAACAAAGGACGCAACATCCTCTTCAGCAGGCTCGTCCCTAATACAACAACAACCGCACAACACGGCCACCAGGATTTGATCCTATACCCGTGACGTATGCATAACTGTTTCCATTACTGCTAGCCAAGGGGCATATTTAGACTAAGTCCCCTCTTACAGTACCGGAAAATCCACCTTTTTGGTTTAAGGTGGATCAGACGTGCCCTTATCATCAAGGAGGTCCAGGGCATAACATAGAAACTTGTCTTAATTTCAAGTCCAACGTGCAAAAGCTTGTTAGGAGCGGGCTCTTATCTTTCAAAGATACGAATCCTAATGTTCTTACGAACCCGCTGCCTCAACATGAGAAAGCTGCAGTCAATTTGATAGAGGAAGAGATTAACAATGTCTATCAAATTCACGATGTACTCTTGTTAAAGACCAATCTGGTCAAGATGCATTGTAGACAGAGTAGATATGGCCATGTGCCACCTCATAACTATCATCAGTGTGATATCTGCTCTAAAGATAACCAAGGATGTTCTGTAGTGCAAGCGGCTCTACAGGAACAAATGGATCTCGGATGGATCCAAGAACACCGAGTTCGTGGAGTTAACATGGTTTACACAAATTCCAATGTCATTCAGAACCACGATATCCGTGCAATGAGTGTCAACTTGGTGGCAATACACTCAAGGCAAAGCCAGTATCATAATCTGCCGCGGCACGATTACAATTCCTGTCTGACTTGCTCGGTAAACAAACAGGGATGCTCTTTCATATAAGAGGCCCTCCAGCATCAGATGGATCTTGGATGGATCCAAGACTACAATGATAGGAATTCCTATCAGATCAACATGGTTCAGATCTTTGACATTCGCGTGTTGAATACCAACCTGGTAGAGTTACATGCTGAGCAGGTCCGACTTGGATTCTTAATATCACGTGACTATCAAAGCTGTAAAGCGGGTTGCAAAAACGATCAAGGTTGTACCATTGTCCAAGAGGCACTTCAGCACTTGTTAAATCACTGGTGGATGCCAATCTACATGGATGAAGATACTCAGCAAATTAGTATCAATAACAGGAATCCTACCCGACGTCAAAGTCAGGACGTCCGATCAATGGAAGGTAACCTAGTGAGGTTACATTGTATTCAAAGTGGGCGTGGCCAGGTGCCACTACACAATTATGACCGTTGTAGCGTCTGTTCGGAAAGTAACCAAGGGTGTTACCTTGTGAGAGCGGCTCTTCAGGGTCAGGTGGATCGTGGAGAAATTCGTCCATATCCGGGTTCTGGACCTATCGACTAGACGCTAAACTACCTCGCCGATCAAATTGAGGACGTTGTCACAATTTCTGGTCATCATAGGACCAGGGATGTTTTTGCCATCATTCCTCTACTTGACAAATCTAAAGTTCCCAACCAGGAACGGATTGAGATTACTTACGATGGTCAGAAAAATCAGAAGGTTCCCATAGTTATCTATCTGCCGGGACCACTACCGTATGAATCAACTAAGGCTATCCCTTACAAATACGGTGTAACGATAATTGAGAATGGAAAGGAAATTCCATTACCCTCCGTTGTGAACATTGCAGACATCAGTCGAGTAACACGGAGTGGTAGAATCTTCAACCGAGGGGTTGAGGAACTTAACAAGGAAAAGGAACTTCAGACAGAAGCTCCCGATCCCCCAGTCGGTCAATCCAGTAATCTCGACCTTCTGAAAAATAATGATGAGATGCTGAAGCTCATCCAAAGGAGTGAATATAACATTGTCGATCAGCTGTTACAGACTCCTTCAAAGATCTCGGTGTTATCACTGTTACTCAGTTCAGAAGCCCACAGGGAGGCTCTACAGAAAGTCTTGGAGCAAGCCTTTGTGGAACAGGATGTAACAATCAGACAGTTCGATAACATTGTCTCTAACATCACTTCCTGCAATAATTTGGGATTTAGTGATGAAGAATTACCTGAAGAGGGTCGTCGTCATAACATGGCGCTCAATATCACAGTTAACTGCCCGGACGATGCTTTAGCCAGCGTACTGGTAGACACAGGGTCAGCCCTGAATGTTATACCAAAGTCCACTTTGATGCAATTATCATTCAAAGGACCTCCGATGAGGGTTAGCGAGGTTGTCGTCAAAGCATTCGATGGATCCAGAAAAACGGTTATCGGCGAAGTTGATCTTCCCATAACTATTGGTCCTCACACTTTCCAAGTCACTTTCCAGGTCATGGACATCCGGGCAACATACAGTTGTTTATTAGGAAGACCTTGGATACATCAGGCTGGAGCGGTTACGTCAACCCTCCACCAAAAGCTAAAGTTCGTCAAGAACGATCAACTTGTCACAGTCTGTGGAGAACAGGCCTTGCTCTTAAGCAACTTATCATTATCTACTGGTATAGAACCCGAGGAGGATATTAGAACTCAGTTCCAAGCACTGTCGGTAAGCAAGAACAATCAGTTCAAAGGAGAAACCTCGATTTCCTCATACAAAGATGCTATCAAAGTGGTCGAGAGTACCGATACAATCGGATGAGGACCGCTCGTCATTCCCACTGACAATAAGACAAAGAAGGGTCTTGGTTTTTCTGCAACCTGTACCCAGACAGCTGCCAACGATGAAAGTCTTCATCCACTTCAAAACTTCTTCCACAGTGGAGGTTTCCTTCACCCAGTATCTCAGGCAGTACATGCTATCAATGAGGAAGATCCCTCTGACACAGATGAAGAATGGAAGACCTATCTCAACAAGGACGGTTATATGTCTCAAAAAGAGGTGCCTACGCCTTTTTGCTTTCCTACAGAAAGTTCGAGATTTATACCAAGATCAGATGTCGAAATGATATATGGAGATTGTGATCCAGAAGGATACCGTGCTCCACCAACTTCATTAGAGGAAGACACTCTGATGAAAGACAACTTTGATCACAACTACTATGGCCCAATGGATGGTCTACCAATGTGGCAACCTTATCCAGGAGACATGGGGCAAGAAAGTCAGCCGAACAATGAAACTCAGCTGACCGTCATTGAATAGAATACTTGTGTCCCCACCATGTCATGGGATCAACACTCAGGTCATTCAGGAACTACTCAACATGAAGATGAATTCGCAACATTCGCAGGACTTGAATTCATCAACTATGCTTTTCCCGAGGTCAACGTCATCGAGAAAGATGACTCCTCCGGTTCCAAAGAAGTTTGGGACACTCTAGGAGAACCAAGTGGAAAATTCAACTTTATGGTCAAGTACACTGCTCCCGAAAGCTCTCGTATCAGATTCGAAGATATCCAGCCAACTGGATGGGGAGATACAGCTGAGAGCACCAATGCTATGCAAAATGTAACTGATGAATTCTCCTACGACAGTTCTGCCTGGGAGACAGACTCCAATGATCCCGCTCCACCAGAAATCAGCGTTATTTCTGAAGACAAATCAAGGAAGGTGCCAGACTTTGTGATTCACCGAGGAGTTCGCCGCCAGTGGGTCGCTGTTGATGCTCCGAAGATCGTTCATCAGTCAAAGTAATTACCATCTTTTAACCTTTCACCCTGACCAGGTGAAACGGATGTTTTGATAGGGCTCGCTTTCTGTAAATTTCCCTCTTCGCTTTGCCCAAAGCAACAGAGTTTTGTTTTATAGGGTTGTAGTTTCAAGGATCGACTTGTTCATTAATAAAATAACGTCGTTCTGTAATTTCCGCATTAATTGCTGTTTTCTCTTTTTGCTTTTTCAGAAAATGGTAATCCTAAAAAACAATTCAATAATAAAAACAAGCAGTAAAATAAAACACTGCACACACTTGCATTTTCTCTATCTCTTCTAAACACGAATCATTACGTCATGCAGATTGCTTGTTTTAAACCCCGTTGAAACATACGATCCGATGCCTTCGCCCAACTTTGAGTTCCCGATATTCGGGGCTGAAGAAGAAAATGACAACGAAATTCCAGAAGAAATCTCTCGACTACTCAGACAAGAGGAAAGGTCTATTGAACCTCACAAAGAACCGTTGGAAACGGTAAACTTGGGTTCAGAAAAAGAGAGAAAAGAAATCAGGATTGGGGCACTGCTCAGTCCAACTGCCAGAGAGGGTTTGATAAAGCTTCTCAAAGAATTCCCCAATGTATTCGCTTGGTCCTATCAGGATATGCCAGGGTTGGACACCAGCATCGTGGAACATCACTTACCATTGAGATCGGGATGTCCGCCAGTAAAGCAAAGGTTGAGACGCACTCACCCGGACATGGCCATCAAAATCAAGGAGGAGGTACAGAAACAAATTGACGTGGGTTTGCTCGCCACATCTGAATATCCTCAATGGTTAGCCAACATCGTACCCGTTCCCAAAAAGGACGGAAAAGTCAGAATGTGTGTTGATTACAGAGATATGAACAAGGCAAGTCTAAAGGACGACTTTCATTTACCACGCATTGACATGCTGGTAGACAGCACATCAAAGTTCAAAGTTTTCTCCTTCATGGATGGATTTTCGGGCTACAACCAGATCAAAATGGCGCCGAAAGACATGGAGAAAACTTTGTTCATTACCCCTTGGGGTACCTTTTGTTACAAGGTTATGCCATTCGGTTTGAAGAACGCCGGGGAAACCTATCAAAGGGCCATGATTACTCTGTTTCATGACATGATACACAAAGAAATCGAGGTATATGTCGATGATATGATTGCAAAATAAAAAATAGAGAGTAAGCACGTTGAACATCTGTCAAAATTGTTCGAACGTCTAAGAAAATTCAAGCTCCGCTTGAATACCAACAAGTGCACCTTCGGTGTCCGTTCAGGGAAACTATTAGGATTCATCGTCAGCCAGAAAGGAATTGAGGTTGATCCTGACAAGGTCAAGGCCATTCAAGAAATGCCTTCTCCAAAAACTGAAAAACAAGTCAGGGGATTCTTGGGACGTTTAAACTACATCTCCAGATTCATATTCCTTATGACCGCCACATGTGCGCCGATTTTCAAATTACTGAAAAAGAACCAGGATTGCGTTTGGTCAGAAGATTGCCAAACCGCCTTCGACAGTATCAAGGAATATCTGTTGAATCCTCCGATTCTATCACCTCCAGTGGAAGGAAGACCACTGATCATTTACCTCACAGTCCTAGAGGACTCAATGGGATGTGTACTTGGCAAACAAGACGAAACTAAAAGAAAAGAGTCTGCCATCTACTATTTGAGTAACAAATTCACCGACTGCGAGACTCGGTACACGATGCTTGAGAAAACTTGTTGCGCTTTGGCTTGGGCAGCCAAACATCTTCGCCAATACATGATTCGTCATACTACTTGGTTGGTCTCCGAAATGGATCCAATCAAGTACGTATTTGAAAAACCTGCTCTTACGGGAAGAATTGCCCGTTGGCAGATGCTGTTATCAGAATATGACATAGAGTACCACGCTCAGAAAGCCGTTAAGGGAAGTATTTTAGCCGATTATTTGGCTCATCAACCGATTGACGATCAGGAATCAATCGGGTTTGACTTCCCAGAAGAAGATGTCATGTATCTAAAGATGAAAGATTGCGATGAACCGTTACCCAGTGAAGGGCCAGAACCAGGTTCCCAATGGGGGCTTATCTTTGACGGAGCAGTTAATCCTTACGGAAATGGAATTGGGGCAATCATCATAACACCCCAGGGTACCCACATTCCTTTCACTGCCAGACTTACGTTCAACTGTACGAACAACGAGGTCGAATACGAAGCTTGTATTATGGGTCTCGAAGAAGCGATTGATTTAAGGATAAAAAATTTGGACGTATACGGCGATTCAGCTTTGGTCATCAATCAAATAAAAGGAGATTGAAACACATACCAATCAGGATTAATTCCATACAAAGATTACGCAAGAAGATTGTTACCCTTCTTCAACAGAGTCGAGTTTCACCACATCCCTCGTGATGAGAATCACATGTCTGATGCATTAGCCACTATCTCTTCCATGATTAGTGTAGGTCAATGGAATGACATACCGAAGATCGATATAATGCGCCTTGAAAGGCCCGCTTACATCTTCATGATTGAAGCAGTCATAGACAATAGACCTTGGTATCACGATATCAAATGCTTCCTTCAGAAACAAGAGTACCCATCTGGGGAACTCAGAAAAGACAGAAAGACCCTCAGAAGATTGGCTGGAAACTTCTTCCTGAGCGGTGACACTCTTTATAAGAGGAATTTTGACATGGTTTTGCTCCGATGAGTCGACAGACCAGAAGCAGACATGCTTATGAAAGAAATTCATGAAGGATCCTTTGGCACTCATGCAAATGGACACGCAATGGCGAGAAAAATTCTAAGAGCAGGGTACTACTGGTTGACCATGGAATCCGACTGCTATAAGTACATGAGGAGGTGTCACAAGTGTCAGATATACTCAGACAAAATTCATGTACCGCCATCACATCTCAAAGTTCTCTCTTCCCCATGGCCATTCTCGATATGAGGAATCGGCATGATTGGCATGATTGAGCCCAAGGCTTCAAATAGACATCGGTTCATTCTAGTAGCCATTGACTACTTCACCAAGTGGGTCGAAGCAGCGTCATTCGCTAATGTAACCCGACAAGTGGTGGTCCGATTTATCAAAAATAATATCATCTGCCGTTATGGTGTTTCGAGCCAGATCATTACTGATAATGGATCTAACTTGAACAATAAGATGATGAAAGAGTTGTGCGCAGAGTTCAAGATCGAACACCATAACTCATCTCCCTACCGACCCAAGATGAACAGAGCGGTAGAAGCGGCTAACAAGAACATCAAAAAGATCGTTCAAAAGATGGTTGTAACCTATAAAGATTGGCACGAGATGCTACCCTTTGCTCTTCACGGTTATCGCACATCTGTCCGCACTTCAACAGGGGCAACCCCTTTCTCTCTAGTGTATGGCATGGAGGCAGTTCTCCCCATAGAAGTATAGATACCATCAATCTGAGTACTGATGGAAGCTAAGCTCACCGAAGCTGAATGGTGTCAAAGCCGACACGACGAATTAAACCTGATCGAAGAGAAATGAATCACGGCACTATGCCACGGTTAGTTGTATCAGCAGAGAATGAAGAAGGCGTTCGACAAAAAGGTTCGACCCCGAATCTTCAGAAAAGGAGACCTCGTGCTCAAGAAGATACAATCGTTTCTCACTGACCCTCGGGGCAAATGGACCCCAAATTATGATGGCCCCTATGTGGTCACGAAAGCTTTCTCAGGCGGTGCCTTGAGACTTGCAACCATGGACGGAGAGGAATTTGCCTACCCCACGAATGTTGATGTAGTCAAGAAATACTTCGCCTAAACTAAAAAAAAAAAAAAAACGTCTCGGTGGACTGAAAACCCGAAAAGGCGGTCCAGGCAAAAATTAGAGACATAAAAAAAAACATCCCGGTGGATTGGAAACATCATAGTACAATCCAGGCAAAAATTAGGGATAATGGCAAGTAACTATGTTCAACAGAGGCAAGTCCCTCAGCAGCAGCAGTTACATCATCGGAAGAAAACTCCAGTTAAGGTCATCTTCGACAGAAGCTCAGGATGCCCCGAATTCAAAGTTGGTAGAAGGATAGTGGTCGTTATGTTTCAACGTAGCCCTTTTCCCTGTAAATTACCATTTTCTAACTTTGTAATTACTCTTTGGAATCACGCGTTTGGCTGATCTCCATCTTTTCAATAAAATTTGAGCCCTTGTGCTTTTGTTTATAATTCTTATTTGTTTTAGCTTTACAGAACGACGTTGTTAACATGATTAACGATTCTTCAAATAAAACAAAATGAATTTACTTGTTAAAACTTTTTCTGCTTTTTAAGAGACGGCAGTCTCTTTTGACTGTTGAACATCAGAAGAATCTCGGTCGCTTCTCCAGAAGTAATCGAACCTCAAAGTGCAGAATCAAAGTACTCCTTCTACGCCAATACGCCTAAATGAAGGGATCAACTGTGTCAGAGACCTTGTTTCGTCTGACACACCTCGGCCGAGTTCTTATCTCCTAAGCCTGATCAACGATAGTCCCTAACCGGGACTATCTCTCCTAAGCAAGGTGGAATTGCTATTTTGAACCAGCGATATTTCTATACGCCCCGCGATGGCCGAGTATCCAGTCGTGTTCACCGGTCAGTTTGTATGTCGCGTCAGTTTTGTCCGCATAAACATACATACATCATGCATTTTTTATTTGCATTCACATTTCATATTGCATCACTATCACTCTAGTCGATCTTGTCCCCTAGTGATAGAAGTTCTCTCAATCGAGTTGTCAGTTCTGGCCTCGTCAGGAAATACTGTGTCTGAACAACCTCGCTTCCAGTTTATTGCTGGAAAGAAGTTGGTCCTTGACCACTTTGATAACTTGAACCTCTGAAAAGCCAGAGAAAACTTTCAACAAGTGTCACTCTTCGCCATTGAAGATGATGTCTTTGCTTTCCCAGATTAAGGAAAATCCCGAGAAAAAGCCTCCTAATCAGAGATTCGGTGGTACAGCAGTTTTTCTCCGAAAAAAAAACTGATGAAAAGGTCATCAGCACCTCAAAATTGGATCACGTCATATGGCGTTTCTCCGGGAAGATCCCGAGAAAAGTATGATGTAAGCTCCCAAGCGAAAATAGTCTCTTAAGAGACTCACTTTCCCCAGTAGAATCGACAAATGGCGTCTCCAACAGAGAAGTTTGTGCAACTCTACGACTCGGACGACTGGGTTCCCCAGCAAGTCTGACTTCGAAACTTTTTCCGTCAAATGGCGTCTCCCCAGGAAAATTCGGCGAGAAGTTTGAGGAAAACCGCTACAAATAGTGTCCCTTGTCGATAAAGTTTATTGACAAAAGAAACTAAGACCAGTTCCCTGGTAGGAAACCAGGATCGAGGCGAAGTTTATATCAGAAACTAAGACCAGGTCCCTGGTAGGAAACCAGGATCGAGGGGAAGTTTACAACAGAAACTGAGACCAGTTCCTTGGTAGGAAACCAGGATCGAGGGGAAGTTTAAATCAGAAACTAAGACCAGGTCCCTGGTAGGAAACCAGGATCGAGGGGAAGTTTAAATCAGAAACTAAGACCAGTTCCTTGGCAGAAAACCAGGATCAAGGGGAAGTTTACCTTTTCTAAGCATCATTGCTTAGCAAAAGAAGATGAATACGCAAACTGCCATTCATAGCCGTCAAAATTTCGAATATTCTGATATTTAATTCTCTTGCACCCCGAATGCCCGAATACCTTCGTCATTCACACCTTCGGGTCCAAGAAGATTAAATAGGGGCATCTGTCATACCCCAAATTTTGACCACTAAGATTTCCCATCATTGTGCAAATCATCATCACAATATGTAGGAACCATCCTATTTCATCAATCTCCCCAAAGATGGGTGAGCATCCACTACAATCAAAATTAGGGTTTCAAGCCCTCTCTGAGTGCTTAGACAAAAGATCAATCAAGGAATGACATAATCTTCAACTTGTCTAAACCTCTCAAACATACACAATGGATCAAGAGGACTCCCACTTCAAGGATTAAGCACAAGATTGCTCCCTTCCAGGTGGATCAAGTCTCAAGATCGACAGGGTCACCAAACGGGAATTTTTCATCTGGGCATGAGCCAATGTTCCAAAACATAACCTAATATACTCCATGGAACCTCATGGACCCAAACATCAAGTTAATTTGACCTCAGGGGATGCATACATCAAAAATCAGGAATTAGGGTTTCTTGACCTAATTCACCCCTAAGTTGACTTTTGGGACAAATCATGAACCAAGACCTCAAGAGAGAGTTTGAGGGTCTCTAATGAACTATATTGATCTATTTGGAACAATGGATTAATCCAAGAAGCTTGAGCAACAAGTCTCAATTTCATCTGCACCACAATTAGGGTTTTAAGGGAAAAGTCAACTGTAACTTTGACTTTTGACCAGGACATGCTCCCAAACCCTAGGACATGCCTCAATATACCCTATGACACCCATGGAACATGTCCATCAAGTTTGATTTAGGTCAAGGACATGATTTCCTGAAGAATTGCACAATTTGGAATTCATCTGATAAAAAGTCAACTATGCACAAAAGTCAACTTTGACTTTTTGAGATTTTTCACCAAAATGGATTTTTAACCCTAAAATGATGTTAATGTATGATTTGAATCATCATTCATCAAGAAAAATCAAGAAAAGTTGGATAACTTGTAAAAGGGGTAACCATAAAAACTTAGAAAATTTTCTAAGTTAAAAATAAAGTGACAAAGGTACCAACTTTGGAGGACCATAACTCCTAAACCACAAGGCCATTTTCTCTCATCCAAAGATGGATTTGTAGCCCTCATTACCCTCTACAAAAACTTCAACTAGACCTAACTCCAATTCATTAAGGATTTTGAGTTATGGAGTGATCAAAATGGCTGAAAAATGAAAATGTCACTTTTTCCAACACTTAGTGAAATTTTCACTAAGTCAGAATCTGTCTTCATTTTTTTCCAAATGTAGAGGGATTTTTCACTTGGATTCAAAAGAGATCAAAACCAAACATGTTTAAACAGTTGTTGTATGATGTAAGGGCTTTCCAAAATGACCAAGAACATTGCCAAATTCCATTTGAGTCATGAGATATGACATTGGAAAGTTGTCTTGCTGAAATCTGTCAAGGCAAGGCAGAATTTGCAACTTTGCTCGATTTGCCAAAATCAGCCAAATCCAATTGCTCCTATCCACTTGGACACCTCAGAGGATTGAATCTAAAGGGGACAATCACTGAGCCAAGCCTCCAAAGTCCTTGGAACAAGAAAAAGCATGTTGAACCTAGAATGACCAAAATAGGGACAAGACTTCAATTTTGGATTGGAGCATTCAATGGAAGCATCAAGGTGGCATGGACTGAGCCATTCTCATCTGAAATTAGTCAAGACTTATCCAAGACCAAGGGAACCAAAGCTCTGTGCCCTAACCTCTAGTTAATGGCTAGAGGAGACTTGAAATTCCATTGGACAACATTGGCCAAACCTACTTAGCAGCTGCCATTCACTATTCCTTGCAAAACAAACTTACTCTACTATAAATAGAGCTCAGTTGTGATCAGTTTGAGTACACCAAAGCCATCTAACAGATGCTTTCCTCAAAATCTCTTTCTCTTGGCAAAAATGCCTTTCTTAGCAAGGTAGCTATCGGGTTTTGAGTTTGAGAGCTTTTCCAATCAAACCAATCACTCACACACCTCACATACATCACATATGAGCTGATCAAACACTTAGATCACTTCTGAAACACCAATTTCACAAAATCACCAGCTGGTTGCTCAAATTTTCAATCAAGTTGCAGCTGAGGTACCACAAATTGTTCCAGCTATTTTCAATCAGGTCCAAGCATTCAAACACACTCCATAGGGTGTAGGGAAGCTGTTCAGATCATCACCACTCATCTGTAACACCTCCAAATCAAAAATCACATTGCACTTGCTGTCACGGCCTAGAGGTAAGCCTAAACTTGGTCATCTTTCAATCTATGCATATTTCCTCGCACAATAATTTGGCCATATGTTCATAATCATGCATGGAATGTTTCCCCTCAATAAATTGCATTGTTTGAATCGTGTATCAAAAATCCTAGCCTTCATGCAAAAATTAGGGTTCTTGAGGATTTTTCGTGATTTCTTGTTGTATGTTTAATTTAAATGAAATTAATTGACATAAACATGATCGTGAGGTTGAGACGAGCATAATGATATGTGGATTGCATGATATGATTACGTATTCAGTGAGATTGGATGGAAAACGCAAATTAGCCAAACCCAGAAAAACGCGCGTGTTCTTGCTTGTGTTCTTGGCGCCTTTTTCATAAATTCAAATATTTGAATTTTGTGATTTTGTTTAATTGATTCAAAAATTAATTTCTCTCTGAGTTTTAATGATTTTGAGTTGATTCTTTTTTTAATAATTCACAAAAATGTTAAAATATTTTATTTTCCCAAAAAATCCCAAAAATATTATTTATTGTATATAATTGATATTTTTGCAAAGAATTAATGTTTTAATTGTTTTTGACATTTGAAATATTTTTTCTACATTGATTTTGCAACTTTTAATGCTTTCTAATTATTTTGTAGGTCAATACTTAATTTTTGAAGCATTAATCCAAGATCACAATTTGTTTTTCATATGTTAAACAATTTTGATCATTTTAATTGAATTTTTATTCAATTAAATACATTTTTGAAAACAAATTAGGGTTTTTTGGATTAATTCAACCCTCATAAATCATTTTCAAAACATTTTTGGGCCTCTAATAGAGTGTAAGACCCAATCCTTTCTTGACCAAATCATTTTTGGGCCTCAGTATATTGTATAAGTCCCGATACCGTCAAAAACCAACGGCGCGATCATCGCCTTTTCAAAATAACCTTGGGCCTATCCTCGAGCAATAAGACCCATTCAAAACCTTTTGGGCCTCTAATAGAGTGTAAGACCCAATCCCCTTTTAACCAAAACATTTTGGGCCTCACTTATTGTATAAGTCCCTCTGCGTTAAAAGAAAACCTCGGCGCGATCGCCATGTTTAAACGAAAAGTCAACTGGGCCTACCCTCGTGTTATAAGCCCCACTCTTTTTCTTTAAAACTTTTTGGGCCTCTTGAGAGAGTGTAAGACCCATCCCTTTGTACAGAAAACTTTTTGGGCCTCAGTCACTTGTATAAGTCCCTCTGTACAAATTCAAACAGTGCGCTCACTGATAAAACCCTAGGCCTCTCCTTGAGCTGTAAGCCCCAAACCTTTCTTTTTCAAAGCACTTTCTCCTTTGATTTTGAATATACTATTGTTTTCAATCTTTCTTTGTTGAACAACTAACCAAACAGCATGGAAGCTCTACAACCGAGTAAGTGGTTATTGCTTTCATTTAGCGCTTTCATATACATATAACTGTATTGTGGGGCTGTTCACTGTAAGTCTTCTTTCATAAACTCATATTAACTGTGTAATAATAATATAGATATTTCGAGTTTCCCCGGCAACTACGTCTAGAACTAGGTGACGCCGTTTCGTTTATTCGTAGAAATAGACAACTAGATCCCTAATAGGATCACCAGATACAATATTCTCTTCGGCTGTTCTCATTAGGAAATGTCAAGAGACTCTACTCCCCAAGATGAATGTATTCTCTGTGAATGGCATCTTTGAGTTTCTTCCAAATTCTCGAACTTTCCTGACTTTGATCTATTCTCGGTGAATAGCATTGCCTTGAATTTCTCGGGGTTTGGGGACCCACAGGCTTCTTAAAAGCATCGGCCTCCTCTTGGGCATCGTACAAGGACCTACAGGCTTCCTAAAAGCAACCCCGCCTCCTCTTGGGCTTCGTACAAGGACCCCACGGCTTCTTAGAAGTATTCACAGCCTCCTCTTAGGCTTCGTATAATGATCTCTTCCCCTGGGAATGATAGCCTTCTCTTGGGCTTCGTACAAGGACCTCTCAGGCTTCTTAAAAGTTTCCAGCCTCCTCTTGGGCTTCGTACAAATTGTCCCGGCGACCTCCTAGAGGTATAGGAACAGAACTTAGTCATCTTCATAGAACAGTCCTTTCATAGTGTCTACTACTGTTTCTCAAAGCATAGTACAAAAGATGAAACTCTAGACACGGACAGTCTAACTTCCTTGAGTCTCAAAGACATTCTCAAGTGACCCCTTCGTTAAATAGGAAGGAAACCCGTAGACTCGGACAGTCTCAATACCCTTTGGATTTCCCATTTCCTTAAAGAACAGGAATAACCCGGATCCTTGAATCAAATACATGAGTACAGTGTTGCTCATATAAGAACTGATTTTCTCTTCTACAATCAGTATATTGGACCTGTCACTCAACTGAAACAACCACCATGGCCTCCTCTTGGGCTTTGAACAATGATTCTTCCCAGCGGAGTCAAACAACGTTTAGCCTCTCTCTCGGGCTTTGTACGAGACACATATGAGACTCCCTCGTTGAGTCAATCACCCCTTTAGCCTCCATCTCGGGCTTTGTACGAGATACAAAAGGGTTCTTATCGAGCCAAACAAATAATAGCCTCCATCTCGGGCTTTATACGAGATACAAAAACACTCTCTTGTTGAGTCAAACCTTTTTGCCTCTCTCTCGGGCTTTGTACGAGACACCTATTAGCCTTCTCTTAGGCTTTATATAAGAAAACCACTGGTTGATCCAATCAACCTTTTAGCATCAAAGTTGTGCCTCGTTCACAGTACACAAACATCAACAACTCCTTCCCTTTCATCTAATCGCTGTAAGCGGCAAGCCTCTGGATCATCTACATCCATGCCACTGTCCCTCTTTTAGCATAAGAAATTCCTAAGGAAAGATAGCATTGCTCTACACTGAGTTAAAGTCTTCTCCTTCAGGTAAAAACCTCATTTAAAGGAAATTATGGCATTGCTAGGATCCGCGTATCCCGGTTAAAGTAATTCTCCTTTATAAAAATAGTTGTGACAAACAACCCCCTCTTTAGAGATGACAAATTCTCTCTAAAGTGGAGACTTTTCAGCTTCACATCTTGGGCTTTGATCAAGATACAAATCACCTTTCGCTTCACGTCTTGGGCTTTGAACAAGACACCAAAAACAAACCATTTCCTCCCATAGAATAGGAGGAACTACGAACGCTCTGATTTCCCTGTTTCGGTAAACGGGAATACGTAGGCATAAGATTGAAAGAAAAATCTTAGCGAGCACAATCAACAAAAAACCCAAATCCCATACTCTCACATTTAAAAGTATCACTCCTAATATCCTAACACTTGTTCCCCGCTAGAAGATCCTAGAAAGAAAGAAGAACCGTATTGGTGAAAATACAAATAACCAGTACAAGGCCCCCCACATTGATAGCATTCGTAACCTAACAGACCGCTGTTTAAACTCAGTATGCAAGCAGGGTTAATTGGAGACATCTATTTCCCTTCCTTATTCAGCTCACAATAGGATAAAAAATGAATCGACCTGTAGTTTAAGCTCAAACCGCAGAGAGCGACCAGTGCTTAAGAACCGCGTCCAAAATCGCTCGCTACACTTAGCACGGACGATATCTAGGCTAGATACTTCGTACATTCCTCCTTTCGGTTGGGATTTCTCCACTTGAGTTCTTTCACCTCCCCATTGGTAGTGATTCTGAGCCATACTCTCGATGAGTTGTTGGGCTTCATCATAGGGTTTATCCATGAGTGTACCACCTACGGCGGCATCTATTGTCAATCTTGTGTTATACAAGAGACCATTGTAAAACATGTGGATAATTAACCAATCCTCAAGACCATGGTGCGGGCATATCCTCCTCATATCTTTGTATCTTTCCCATGCATCATATAAAGACTCGTTGTCTTTTTGTCTGAAGCTGTTGATTTGGGCTCTCAGCATAGCTGTTTTGCTTGGCGGAAAATATCTTGCCAGAAAGACCTTCTTCAAATCTTCCCAAGAAGTAATAGAATTTGATGGCAAGGATTGCAACCAAGCCCAAGCTCTATCTCTTAATAAGAAAGGGAAAAGACGTAGTCTTATGGCGTCTGCGGTTACATCATTCGCTTTCACTGTGTCTGCATACTGCACAAACTTGGTTAGATGTTCGTTCGGATCTTCTGTTGGGTTTCCAGAAAATTGATTTTGTTGTACAACAGATAACAGCGAGGGTTTCAACTCGAAATCGTTTCGGTTGATAGCTGGAGCGACAATGCTGTTGTGAGGTTCTTGTTGAGATGCGGCAGCATAATACTTAAGAGGTCGGTTATGTGGTGGATCATCCATGTCTGGTTCCGATTCAGAATCTGATTCGGATTCGAGTTTAGGATCTGATTGAGATTCAGGTTCTGATAAAGGAAAAGGGATATCGTGAGCTAAGCAGTATTCTTGGATACGTCTTTTTACAGTAAGAAGACGTTCAGGTTCGTCTGTTGGTCGTATGAGGTCTTCGCCAGAAGAGCGAGTACTTGGCATACAATCAATAGAAAGGGAATTTTGGTTTTTTTTGCCTTAGTCTATACGACGTAACAAAGGAATTACGATGTCGACTTAATTAGTCCCCGGCAACGGCGCCAAAAACTTGATCGCGACTTTATGAGTCGAATGAGGGTTACTGCAAGTATACAGTTGTATCGCTTAGTTTTAAAAGATTATCGATCCCACAGAGACTAGAAATCAAACGCACCGTTATCTATTGTTACTATGTTTATCTAAGGCTAATCAGAATTTGGGTTTTTAGTTCAAACGGGAAATTAAAGGGAAATTAAAATTTGGGAATACTAGTTATGAATAAGTTATCGGTATATAATTCGGTAACCTACGTAGAATTAATTAAACCTAAGCCTGTAGAGATTTATCACCCTATTCATCTGTAGGAGAAACCAGTTTAAAAGCCCTCAACTCACACTCCCGTGGTTCTTGCTTCAGACTATACTTCTAAGTCAATACGTCTGCTCTCGCTAGCCCGTATGAGGTTAAAAATACTTTTTGAAAACTAATTAAACCTAATTAACTTTAAAGCGCTTCCGCTGTTTTTAAACCTAATGCCCGATTTCAGCAATCCGGGTAAAGCCTCACACTCCTGTGGTCTCGACTTTAACCTATGTTACTTTTTTACTCTCGTAATAAAAGTTTGGGTTTTATATTAAGAAATCGAAGCCAGAAGAAGGACTGATTATTGATTTTAGCTTAGAGAAATTAATTCATTTTAGTTACTTCCTTATACACCGATAATATCGGTTTAGCTCGACATAATTAGGAAATTAAACTCGAAAGCAAGAAAATAAATAAACACAGACATAATTAAGAAATAAATAAACAATACTTGAATTTAATAACGAAACCTGGAATTCAGTAATAATGGCAACAACAATCCCTCCACAAATCGGTAGGTTCTTGCTTGAATGTAATAAATTGCAAGGTTGAAGGCAATGAAACAAAGAAATCTAAAGCTAAGTTGTAACAGTTCCTCAGTGTGAGAAACTGTCACTTTTGTTCGGTAATGGTTAACAAGGAAATGGAAATGCAAAGTAAAAAGAAATGACTAAAGTTCTGAAAATAAATTGGCAGCAAGACGGTATACTTTGAAAGCAGAATTGGTCACCCTTTGTTCTTCGTGAATGTCTCTATTTATAGGCTCAGCTCAGGTGGAAGTTGGAGAAAAATCAGCCATTCATGCTAACGGTTCTCCCATGTTGGACCTAGAAAACTTCGGAGGTAATTGGCATCGTGTGAAACTGCTTCTCTGAGAATTCGTAGTTGAGTCTCTGCATCCAACGTGCAATTTAAGCGCATGACGATCGTGGTGTCATGTGACGGTCGTGGTGTACTTTGGAGCTGCCATGGTCGTGGCACTCCCATGACGATCGTGATATCATCAAAAATGGATTTCTTCAATTTTTCTTCTCTTTTCTGCTCTTTTCTTGCATGTTTTGGTTCTTTTCCACATTTAGCATACTTTGACTTGTGAAATATGATTACCTGCAAAAACACTTAAATAATCTCGAGAAAATCAGATATTAGACGAAAAACGGAATAAGAACTAACATAAATTGAAGTAAAAATATGATATAAATTCGTGTTATCAGTAACCGGAAACAAAGCAAATCTTTGATGGTCTGACAATTTTTTCGGGTAACCTCCGCATCATTTTTATACTTATGAAGTAAACCTTCTCTGTAACCGTCTTCTCCATAGCAAAATATCAAAGGATATTGATATGCAAGGTAACTCGGGTGCAGCCCGCCAATTCTTTGCAAATGACCATCACAAGCTTAGATAATAATGTCTCTTTTAGAACCATAATCAATTTCCCCAATGATAAGTGCAGCTACTTCTGAAACTGTTGGTCTATTATATACGCTTCCGTCCTTGGGTCGTTCAGAAATAAGTTTCAAATTCAAATCTACGAAAGAATTTTCCTTCAAAACATCTTTTGCCATTCTAAACGCTTTAGCAAGCACATTGCACTTGTTCAACATAAGTTCCAAGTTAGTTACAATTTCTTTTTCAACATTGTTGTTTTCTCTGCAGTTTGTAGTAACATTTTTGGTTAAATACAATTCATTAGTACCAATGCATGTATCTTTTTAAAATAAAGAAGATGATTTACCTGAAACAATGAATTATGTTATTGACCTCATGCTCTGTGTCAAATATATACAGTTGTGCGTATTAGGGAGGGCATCCTTGTTCCGGAAGCAAAGTGCCAATTTGATGAC
Organism: Lathyrus tuberosus; assembly: GCA_022829125.1. Taxonomy (NCBI): domain Eukaryota; kingdom Viridiplantae; phylum Streptophyta; class Magnoliopsida; order Fabales; family Fabaceae; genus Lathyrus; species Lathyrus tuberosus. Next base: position 4,816,222 of record JALAZF010000020.1, on the reverse strand, counting down.
AAGTCTGTCCATGAAGCCGCAATGTAGGTGGACCCCTCCCATTAGAATGTGTGGTATCAAACTTCATTCCTGGAGAAGTGAACGAAAACATTGCATTGTATGTTCTAATGTTAGCTTGGTAATTCCTACTTGCTGGCAGTGTATCATTATAAAGAAGTGTTTGCAGTAACTAAGGTGGCTGTTCTATGAATGAGAGAACAGTTTTCCCACCTCTACAACATAATTCGAACTTAGGAATTGTAGTATGTCTTAATTTGGCCTTACGCTCTTGGTACCACATGCACGCGTGACATTATTCACATTCCCAACAGGGGCTTCCAATATCCAAATATTCTGTATTACCAAAGATTATAGTGTTTAATACATGTATACATATAAATGTAAACCCCCACCTTCCATTGGTTTTTATATGACTTTTCTATGTAATTAAAGCATATAAAATTTAAAACGTATAAATTACCTCTAAGGAATCGTATGCACCATAACTATCTGCTAAAGATTGTCCATCATCTGAATTTGCATCCTCCTCGTCGGAAAAATGTGTGTCATTTTGAAAAGAGTTATGTGTTTGAACATCTGTGGGAGATGTGGGAGATTGATTAATGGGATGTAAATGTGGGTTATTTCTGTCATTCATGTTGGAAGGATATACGGGAACATTGTTCGTTTGATTTGGCACGATGTCACTGAAACGGTTGAACAAATTAATTCCATTTTGGCCATGAAAACCTTTTCTTTTGTATCTTTGCCTCTGTATGTTATAATGTTCAGAAGGTGCCGTGTTCATTGAATTTGATACATCCAGCAGGGGTGTTGCTCTGAACCCCGAATTTTGATTATCATCGATGCAGGAGGAAGAGTTTGGGGTGTGTACATCGTTTTCCTTGTTACAACCTGAATGTGAAGACTGTCCTTGCAAATTCAACCGCTTCATCTTATTCCTGGCAACTGATGAAGGAGGACCAATGTGATCCTCACCATCCATATTCATTTATCAAGTTTATATACAATTGAGTGTCATATATATTAGGTTTATCTTTTTACTGGGAACAATATAGAAGGTAATATAATAATATAATGCATCTCTAATTCCTTAAAATGTAACATATCGTAAACAATATAGCCTATATGAATGTATAATGCATGCTCATATCTTTGTATTAAGGTTTGTCTTCAATATGAACGGAGGGTAACATTCAATCACGCTAGTTATCTGTTATTAATTAAGAGTGGTAACAATAATCATTGGGATGCATAGACTATGAAGAGTTAGTACTGTTAAGGTTAGTTTCTTTATAGTAAACATACTCAACTTAATGTGAATAGTAGTTACCGAGATGTATTAATTGGAGTGTAGACAAATATGTTGTTTACCAATACGTAATCACCTGGAAAAACAAACAAATAGATACATTAACTGGGCCATAAAAGTGATTTCATAGCCCCAATAATAATGATAATTGGTTTATGTTTCCCGAAAAATGGATAGTGTGTAATGATAAAGAGTGATTTACAGGTATAAATATTAATGGCTCATAGAATTTTATCATTAATCAACTCCAATAGTTACTAAAAAATTCAATACCATTAAGTAGTACATATAATCAAGCAAGCAAATGTTATAAAGTGTGTTGTCAATTTTGATAAAGTGTGTGGAAAACAATTCAATTATTGGAAGATTCCGCGTCACATAGAGATGTGCCTTGTTTTTCGGGGATGATATGCAATATTGATCTATCAACTTTCTGTAAAAAGGAAGCAGACCTTATAAAAAACAATATACACATATATACATTATAAACCATAGGCTACAAAAATGATAACAGAGTACGAACACCTTCATCATTCGTACGACCAGACAAAACGAATTCAAAAGTAAGTCTATTTCGTGCGGCAAGCGTTTAAATGTACCATTTACAAAGTAATAAAATCCAACACCATTACATTTGAATGGAAAATCCACTACATTAAGTCATTCAGTACAACCATTAAACAAATGTTGATCTGTGTGGTTTGGATTCCATTCAGGCTCAAAGTTATATAGCCCATCAAACTTATTACATAGTTGCTATAGTTCATTTCAGACTATATGTACAAAGAAAGGAATAATCTACAAATATGCTTGTGGTCCAGAGCTGTTTCAATGAATTTAATAGAATTGCACTTACAAAGAGAATAAAGGAAATATGAAATAAATGTTGTTCTTACAATTGTTGAAGTAGAAACATCTTGAAATTATGCCAACAATGGTAACTCCCCAAAGTAATACCAAAAATGTTGACCCCCGAATGTTTTTATCATCAAATATTCTCAAAAATTTATAGAATAGGGTTGGCCTTCAATGTAAGGTCTTATATAGTGTTAAGGAAAGTGAATGACCCAAATAAATAGGGCCATATTTATACCTTTTTTAAGGGTGCACACCAGCACGATCTTTATGTTATATGTAAACAAAAAATGGTAAAAACGTTGAAATCAGTCATGCAATGAGATAAATTATGACCGGGAAAAAATACTGCATTTAATAAATAACTCTTGAGTCACAATCATATTACATGATAGCCAAGTTTTAGAGGCCCTACTTGTAAACAAAGGACTAAGTAATTTAAAGAAAGTAACACAACTTAATAACCATGGTTTCAAACATATCCAACTGTTACATTTGATTATAAAAACAAAACAACAATAAACTTAACAAAGAAAATAATATTAAAACTTATTTCTCAATCTTGATCAGCCTGTTAAGCTTGTTTGAGGACAGTTCACCATCAGCCAAGTTGACAAAGGTTGTTGATTCACTTGGCCCATCAGGATTCAATCTCTTTGTCGTAGGCGTAACTGGATCCGGGTTGAGTATCGATGTAATTTTAGTTTCCTGTTACATAATACATGTTCACATCAGATTCATGGAACAAAAGGTCGTCAAATGACAGCTTCTCAAGTATAGTTAATAACATACAGTGATCACTTCAGATTCATCAATAACATGAGCCTCGTCAACATTTTCTTTAATCTATTATAAATTCAATAAAGCATGGCAGGTTAACATGTATTCAGATGATACCAGTTCAGTAAACTACAATGCAGATTGAGTTAGGTATATGAAGATACACCTGAAGTAATGGTATGGGTGGGGGGGTCACACACACTGGCATGACATCTTCTCCACATGTTTCCTTAAGCTGTTTGATCACATCTGTGTCCTAAAAAACAGAAACGACTGAACAACTATCCCACAGAGGCTGCCATTTGACTTTATAAGCTATCTCTTTACCCAACAATTTGTCAAGTGCTAATGGATACTCAAGAAGATCAATTATGCCTCCCTAAAGACATAATGAAACTTAGTAAAATTAGTTAACATAAACTGTGTTGTTAAAAATGTATTTTAAAAAGCATGAAAAAGATGTATTAAACCTCAATCATTGTGCTGCGCATCTGAGCAGCAGAAACTCTTAACAGTTGTTTGCTCTCTCGATCCCACAAGACAAATTTACACTTAGTCCCGCAATGAACAACTTCAACAGAGATTTTATACCTGATAAAACATGAGTATGTAAACAATCTACCATATAAGTATATTTAAACTTAATAAATAAACCATGGTCTAGAAAGAGACATTAGAAAAGATAACCTAAAAATTTATGCCTCAGTTAAATGTTCAGCTTCACATTTGAAAGGAGGTTGGTCTCCCCTGGCAACTTTAGGACACTAATGGCATGCTTGATAGTACCAACCGTACTTGGATGCTATCAGCTTGACAATTTTGGTAACTATAATACAAAAAGTATCCTAAAAGGAATACTGTGATTTAGTTAATTTGACAAATCATTGAATAACAATAACATAAAACCAGACCAGTAAATTGTCTTTACAATTTTGAGTTCCTTGATTCCATTCAAAGGAAGGACAACAACTTTAGCCATGAATTTTTGGTAAGGTGTTAGGTGAGAGCTTCTAGAATTTTGTGACCACACTTGAGATTGGGAACCAAGCTGTGTGGTCCTAATAGCCAATGAGTCCTTTGGGATGCTGTTAGAATGAAGAACAATTGTATGATGAAAAAATGTAGTTGCAAATAACCACAAAGTGAGCAGTAATAGAGAATGATGGATTCAAATATCACCTATTCATGAAGTCTTTTATTGGTTTCAAATCATCATTGATATACAATTTAGTAACATTGTATGTGTTTGAAACAAACAATGAATATTTTTGTCCTACATAAAACAAACGAAGGATATGTAATTTGGGGATGAACAATTTAAGACGAGTTTCAGTTATATTAGACTTGTATTTTCCTTTATATAATCAAATGCAATCAGAAAAATTCGGCAAACAATATATTACAAATAAGTAACAGTGTTTAATATTAATAGGAAAGTATATGAAATCTTCTTCTTTGACTTTTGCATACTGCATGAACAACATAGTTGGAGAGGATGCATCGGTTTTGTTTTGATTGTATTTGATAAACTGTGCAGCATACGATTCCCATAGAGTACAATTGATTAAATTGTTACTGCGAAGTTTGAAACAGAGTTTAGGAAACATAAAGGTGTGGATGGAGGGGAAATATGTAACTACATAACAAACATACCACAAGTCTTTCAGGACAATATTAACCTGCTGTTTTTTTCCACTAGATTGCATTTGTGTGTACCCAATTTCGTCCACCATTCCAATAATGTCTGCATAATATGTTCTATGCAATTAGATTACTCAGCAAATTAAAAACAAATATTCGAGAAATAGCAAACGATAATGGTTACCCATTAATCCATCCTTTTTCCATTTTCCTGTAATTATATCACAGAACAGAGTCACTTGGACAACTTTGTCAGAGATTGAATGTTTGTTTCTATCGCCAACCGTAGTTCCTCCAGAAAATTTCAAAAGAAACTTGTGTTGGGAAGGCTTAAAGACAACATTGTTGGGTTGCACTTGGAAGTTTGATATAGTAACGATGTCGTTAAGAGCCAATTGTGATTCGAAAGTCTTGCTATACAATGGAGGAACAACCACATGAATATCAGTCCCCTATGAAATTCGAGACAGAAAAAATAGTTAACACAGAAAGACATGAATATCAGTCCACTGTAACGATCAATAAACACATGAAGAATGAAACACAAAAAAATAGTAACATGTATCACAAACTCACCTCTTTATCAACCACGATCATCTCAAAGTGCTGTTTGGTGTTGGAGATGACATCCCACTTATGATGAATTTTAACAGCAATCTTTCAGAGTTCATTGTCGTTGCAGATGTCTTTGACACACTCAAAAGGTCTGGCCATTGGAATCAGGAAGTAACCTAAAAAAATTGAAATCAAATAAAGAAAACACAAATTAATCTACGGTATGTATGGAATCACGAAGTAACCTAAAAAAATTGAAATCAAATAAAGAAAACACAAATTAATCTACGGTATGTATGTAAGAAATAAGAACATTTGATATCAATAATGATATGTATATAACAAATAAGAAGATTTAATATCAATAACATACAACAAAGAGGATTAAAAGAACGATTGTGCATATATTTTGTCGGATTTGTTTTTGATTTCACCATATTTATAGGTTGAAAGAAGTAAGGAAAGAGAAATAGTGGATTCATCTGAACATGGAGAGAAGAAGAAAGGTTGCGTTGGAAAACTTCACCGCATTGAATAGGAAAAAACGACAATTATGGCGTTTCGGCTGAAGAAATGATGGATATTTGCCAATTTAAATTCAACCGTGTAAGACAAAATAGATGATTTGATTAAACCAAATGCATAAAGGTTAATTTTGGATTTTCCAAAACATTTTGACTTCTTATATGGTAGATTAATTTTCTTCGTAGTCTTTCTGCTTGTCTGGGTCTACACCGATTTGGTGGTATGGGATGAAATGGAATGGAGTGGAGTGATAACTAATGTGATTCTATTGTTTGGATTTACAAATAATAGATGAAATAGAATGAAACATGATGAAATCTATTCCATCCCATTCCATCCAAATTCCCATTTTTTGTTCCATCCAATTTAGGGTGTATGTAATGGAATAAGAAATTTTTAATAAAATAACCAAACAATGAAGTAAAATATATATTCCATTCCGCTCTACTCTATTGAGCTCCGCCCTGTTCCTTTATATTCCATCAATACAAACATAATCTAATTGAACTGATTGCTTTATAAATGGGGTTAGTCCCATTGGTGCTATCCTCTCTTGAAGCCAATTGTCGGCTTTCTTACATATAAGTTTGGGCGTGAGGGAACCAAACACGGACAAAGAACAGTTGTATCAATCACGAAGTAAACGGAGAGCGAGGTTACCCGACGAAGAAAGAACCATGGATCTTCTGTGCGCCGCATATTCAAATGCCGAAGAAGAAGAAGAACCCAAACGAATGAAATTATCCAACCATACTCCCACGACCTCATCAAAATCTTCCACTCTTTCCAATCTCCATACACAAACTCTCATTCCAGGTAGCTATGTTTCCAAACGACAACGCGCTTCTATTGCTGCTGCATCTCTTCCCCTTTCATCATCTCCTTCTTTCACATTATCTGGTACTCTTCTTTTACTCTCCCTCACTTGTTTTCTCTTCAATGAATTAGGTTTTCATACGTCATTCAATTAGATTTTAACAGGGGAGTGGCAGAAGATTATTTTTTATTAGTTAGTTATTGGAAAGCTTAGCATTAGCTAAAGTGTAAATGGGCAAACCATTTGAAGCAGATTTCGTCTCCTTTTTGTTTAGTACATAATATGCCTTTCTTTCGGTATATCATGTTCCGTAATGCTCTAGGAATTGATAATTAATTTTTTTTATTCCACCTAGGTTAATTAAGCATAAGTGCATATCAAAAGGACAAAGAAATAGAGAGATTGGATTAGCTTCTAGTTTAAGGGAGCATCTCAGTTATATGGTTCTGTACTTCTGAAATAGTTCTTGTATGCTTATAGATGTTTATGGAGAAGAAAATTATGTTAGTTTTGAAAAAAATTGAAATGCACAAAATAATTCAATAGGTATTAGAAGCTGTATATAAACCTCATGGTTATTACAAGATTCTTTTGATATTTGTTTTTTTCCAAGTGCTGGAGAAGATTATCCAAACAAGTTCATAATCTGTTATGACATTATTAAAGGAAAACAGATTTTTTTGGACTCAATTTGAGGCAAAACATATGAGCTACAAACTTTTGGTTGTAAACACAGAGTTTATTTCATGATTTTTATTTATGTCCCTTGATATAAATTCCAAATTCGTGTTCTCTCTACTAAGTATTATTAATGTATTATTTAAGTGAATTGAATAAACGGAAAAACAGGGCATATGATAGCAAAGAGGCCATAAGACCCCTTGCCTTATATATAACTTCTTTTGGCATGGCTTTATCTTGGCCCAAAATCTAGTTCCTAATTTAGGGACCTCCACTTATATTTAGTGAGGAAGGTCAATAGAAAAGAAGCAGCGGAAAGGGCAGCGGCATAACTTTGAAGCATGCAACAACATCATTGTTGTATCTTATCATTTAAGGCTCAGGCTGGGTGATGATTATATAATTACAATTTCTTTATTTCCTTACACAGAACTTGGCCTTTTCTTGATTATACTTTTCTTAGATAGAGCTTGATGGGTACCAAACTCACACCAAAGGGAAGTGTCATTGGTTAGAGATGGAGGGTGGAGGATTCTAGATTGTGGTGGACACTCACATGTTTGAACTGGGAAACTTAGATGTTGTTCTGGGCATTGAATGGCTCAAAACATTGGGAGACACAATTGTGACATGGACGAGGCAGAAAATGAGTTTAAGGAGCGGTAAAAGGTGGGTGACTATGCAAGGTTTAGGAGGAAAAGAGGGGCAGTGGGTTGCATTACAAAGCATTCTGGGCTGAAACAGTTCGATTGCAAAAAAGCTGGGTAGTATTGAAAAGGTAAAAAAGGTAGGGGCAGAAGTTCCAAGTCTATCCTTTAAGCAACAGAAGGAGTTAGAAGCAATACTGAAGCTTGAAATGGTGTTTAGAGACTCAAGGGTTGCCCCCAGTAAGAGAAAGGGCTCATTCGACTAACTTGATTGATGGTCAGAGCGCTGTGAATGTTAGACCATATCACTATCCCCACCATCAAAAAATGACATTGAAAAGCAAGTAAAAGAGATGCTCGCAGCAGGGATCATACAAAACAGCGCCAGTGCATACTCAAGTTCAATCATTTTAGTCAAAAAGAAGATAATACGTGGAGAATATGTGTGGATTACCGAGCCCTCAATAAAGCGACAATACCAGATAAGTTCCCTATTCTGGTCATTGAAGAATTATTAAATGAGTTACATGGTTCAAAGTACTTTTCGAAGTTGGATTTGAAGTGAGGTTCGGGTGAAAACAGAAGACATCCATAAAATTGCATTTAGAACTCATGAGGGGCATTATGTAGCAGTTGACCCGGGTAAGGTTGCGAGTGTCACAACATGGCCTACTCCATAAAATGTCAAGGGAGTGCGTGGTTTTTTGGGATTGACAGGGTATTATAGAAAATTTATTTGAGATTATGGGAAAGTTGCAAGGCCACTGACAGAATTAACCAAAAAGGATGCTTTTAGATGGAGAACTCAAGCTCAGGAAGCTTTTGAGAAGTTAGAAGAAAAGCTCACAATAGCACTGTTGTTGACTTTACCCAACTATGACAAGGAATTTGTTAGAGTGTGACCCATCAGGGTGTGGGAGTGTTGCAATATTGATGCAAGACAGCCTATTTTAGAAAGGCCTTGGGAGTTAGAAACATGTCTAAATCATCTTATGAGAAGAAGTTGATGGCTGTAGTCATGGCTATCCAACATTGGAGACCGTATTTGTTGGGAAGAAGGTTTGTAGTTTCGACGAATCAGAGAAGCCTGAAGGAATTGTTGCAACAGATGATCGTCAGTGCTGAACAATAGACCTGGACTGCTAAGTTACTTGGCTATAATTTTGAAATTCGTTATAAGCCCGGTAAGGAGAATATAGGGGCTGATGCTTTATCCCGCGTGACTACAGGAGTTAAACTGAATAATATGGTAATATATTCCACCTAGGAGGAGCGGGAATGACCCAAAAGGAGGTGCTTGAGGATGAGAAATTGCTGGGAATTATTAAAAAGTGGCAGGAAAATGTGAAGTTGGTACCGGGTTTTGAGTTCTGAGGGTCGTTTTGTGATCTCTAGTAAATCCACCTTGATCCAAAAATTGTTGGGTGAATTCTACATGACTCCACATGAGGGTCACTCCGGATTCTACAGGACACATCGAAGGATTGCTGCAATTTTCTATTGGCTTGGAATGGAGTTTGTAAGGGCATGTGATGCGTGCAAAGGCAAAAATACCTTGCTGCTTCCCCTGAAAGTTTATTGCAACCATTGTCCATACCGGAGAAAATTTGGGAGGATGTATCAATCGATTTCATTACTGGGCTCCCTAAGTCAAGAGGGTATGAGGCTCTCTTGGTCATAGTGGACAGGTTGTCAAAATACAACCACTTTGTCCCTTTGTAACACCCCTACACTGTACAAAGTGTAGCGGGTGTTTTCGCAGAGGAAGTTGTACCACTACACGGTATCCCTGCGTCTATTGTGAGTGATCAGGACCCAATTTTAATAAGTCATTTCTAGAAAGAGTTTAAAATGCAAGGCACACATTTGAAAATGAGTACTGCATATCACCCGAAATCAGATGGACAAACTGAGGTTGTTAATTGTTGTTGAGAATTATTTGAGATCTATCATTGCGGATCAACCAAAGACATGGGTGTTGTGGATCCATTGGGCCGAATACTGATTTAATACCACTTTTCATGCTGCAATGGGAAGAACTCCATTTGAAAAAGTTTATGGAAGGAAGCCTTCAAATCTCATACGATGGGGTCAGGGAGAGACTAGAGTAGAAGTTGTTTAGAGGGATCTGATGGAGCCTGATGAAGCTTTATAGCAGCTGTGTGAGCATCTGTTAAAACCGTGCAGGAACGAATGAAGGCACAAGCAGACAAGAAGAGGATCGATCGGAGTTTTGAGGTGAGAGAATGGGTGTTTGTCAAACTGATGGCACACCTTCAACAATCTGTGGTGGCTAGGATCAATGCCAAACTCACAGGAAGGTATTGTGGGCCCTATCCGGTGTTGGAATGCATAGGCGCAGTGGGGTACAAATTGAGGTTGCGTTCATGGTATAAAGTTCATCTCGTTTTTCATGTTTCTCTGTTATAAAAGCTGTAGGGGACTACCAAGTAGAGGAAGCATTGCCAGACCATTTAAATGGAGAAGTTGCATAACAGATTGAACCTGGAGAGGTGTAAGCTTCAAAGTAGGTGAAACAAGATGGTGAAGAGGTGACACTGCACTGGAAAGGGAAGTTAGTTGAAGAGACCACTTGTGAGGATATGCTAAGTCAATTTCCACACTTGTGCCTTGAGGACAAGGCAATATGATCAGGAAGGGGTATTGATAGGAATGATCGGCTAGCCCATGATAGTATTAAGGGGCCCGAGCAGCGGTTGGTTTATTCTAGAATGGGAAAAGGGAAATTGACTAGAAAGCCATGAGCTGTCCGCATGTGGCATGCCTTGGCAGTGACTTTAACCGTTTTACCATAATATATGGGGTCGAGTATAAGAGGAGAGAGGCATCTAAGAATTCAGGTGTAATTGTTATGGATTATTAGAAAGTAATGTGTAGAGTTTCCATTTCATCATAACATAATTTTAGCTTCCTATAAGAGCGCTACGCTCTGTGGCAGTTTAGGTGCAACCTACTCTGTAAATTCCCTCATTAATCTTCAATAATACACAGTCCTCTCCTTCATTATCAATCTGTTACTGCTGTTGTACTTTATTATTTATTGAGTTCCTAACATAGACACAACCAATCTGACCTTTTTCTTGCTCATCAACATAGGGAGTATCTTGGAGGCTGATATACCCCATAACATTTTAGCATTGTTGAAAAGTGAAGCAAAGGGTCATAAAAACCTAAACTTGGTATCTGAAAAGCTATCTGCATCTCTATCTGGACATACAAGAGCTGTCAATGCTATACATTGGTCATCAACTCACGGTAAATTCTCTTTGATTGATTGTTGTTTCCCTTGTTTATATATAACTTACTGTTCGAAAATAATAGTTTTCTTACTCTGTTTCTCAAAGGTGAAAGTATTTTATCATATATTTTTATTTAAAGCGTATATTTATTCCAAATATAAAATCATAATAATTATAAGTATCACACAGCTACACATGGAGGAGAGGATAGCCCAGAGCAAGAAAGATATCCTTGCTGTATCTGTTATTAGTAATGATCTGTTCACTGTAGTTACCTTGCAGCTCACCTCCTCGCATCTGCTGGGATGGACAATATGGTATGCATATGGAACGTATGGAGCAGAGATAAGAAGAAAGCACGTGTGCTAAACTTCCACAATGCCGCTGTGAAAGATGTGAAATGGTCTCAACAAGGGAACTTCTTGCTTTCTTGTGGATATGATTGCACATCAAGGTTGGTTGATGTTGAAAAAGGGATGGAAACTCAGGTTTTCAGAGAAGATCAAATGGTTGGAGTTATAAAGTTCCACCCAAACAATTCAAATCTCTTCCTTTCTGGGGGATCTAAGGGGCATATCAAACTATGGGATATCAGAACTGGAAAAGTTGTGCATAACTATAATCGGAATTTAGGTTCCATTCTAGATGTTGAGTTTACAACGAATGGGAAGCAATTCATTTCTACTAGTGATGTATCTGGCAGCAATATCAGTGAGAATTCTATTATCGTTTGGGATGTCTCGAGACAGGTGCCGTTGTCTAATCAGGTGAGCTAACTCAAATTGTTCTGAAGGTTGCTTATCATTAGTCTAGGTGCATTGCAAATATTGATTAGTATTAACTGCTTTTTTTATAACAAAACTAAAAGTTAAGCAGGAATTGAACCCACTAATGGGCCAGCGCTTGGCGTTTACTCTAGCCCGTCTTTATAGGATAGACCTATTTATTCAGTTGTCTTTCCCCTTACCTTATCAGTAGATCGGTTGAGGCCCGACCCTTGGGGTTTCCAACCTTGATGCCTAAGGGGCTGAGCTGTGGGTTGGAAAGAAAAAGTTGTAGAAAGAGAGGAATCGAGATAAAGTGCACAGGATTGGATAATGCATATAGCCTAGTAAAAGACATCATAACTTCCAAGTTCTGGTCATGGTTTATAAGTTAAAATTAAAACCAGACTAATAATTGAACCAAAAAATTAACTCATTCAAGATTTCATGGCCCAACCATGACTGGATTGTGACTAGATCAGAATTAATATTCAATATATGAATCACTTTATTATGTTGTTTTTAATAGGCTAAAATACAGTTTTGGTCCCCCACCCCCCACTATTCATGTACGGACGTGTACTGTTCATGTACGGACATGTACGGACAAGTTACTGTTCATCACTTTTTTTGGGCCAAAATTGGGGTGGGGGACCAAAACTGTTAAAAAAAAAAACAGGGGGACCAAAACTGTGAATTTTGCAAAACAGGGGGACCAAAACTGTATTTTAGCCTTTTTAATATTGTTAAGATATTATCTTGTTTGTTTGAATTCTTTTTTTGGTAACCTTTTAAAATTCTATTCTATCCCTTTTTAATTGATTCTGTCCCCTAATCTAAGGGATTGAGTAGGTTAAGCCTTATGCGTGTCTATCTATTATATTATTCTAATATCTTCTACATAGTTTAAATTTGTAAATGTTAAGATCTCCCACACACCTAGAATGTTGTTCCTTTACCTATGTCCCCTACCGATGTATGTATATAGGAAGTGTATCGAGTGATAGAGCACTTGGGCCCTGTGACTAAGAGGCTGCTGAAGCAAGGCCCAAACCTGCTATTTGTAGGGCTTACACCCGTAGAGGATAGAAGGATCAAGGATCAAGGAGGGGAAGTGAATAGGAAAGGTACTCGATCAACTCGAAAGCCTCATCATATTTATAACTTCTTAAGTTATCATCATCTCTCTCCATCTTATTGTTCTTTTATAGCATCTTTATCTTCTATTTCCATTCCTAAAAATGTTTGTGAGGCACTTGATCATCCAGGACGGCGACATGCCATGATTGATGAAATGCAAACTTTGGTGCATAATAATACTTGGGATCTAGTCCCTTTTCTCCGGGCAAGAAACCCGTTGGATGTCAATGGGTCTAATCTATGCTATTGAAAGAAAAAAGTAAAAGATGTTGTAATTTTATTCCTCAGTCAAATGCTGGTTTATATAATGAGAATACAATAAAAGTACTTAATTCTCTCCTTAATGGAGAATAAAAGAAAATAAATGACAATAAACGGAAACAATTAAATAGGGAAATAAAATATTTTCCAACCCCCCCCTCAAGTTGGTGCATAGATATCTATCATGCCCAACTTGTCTATCAAATGCTCAAAGGTAGGTCTTGTTAAACTTTTGGTCAGGATATCTGCAGTTTGCTGACTTGAAGTCACGAAAGGTAGACATATGATTCCAACATCTAACTTCTCCTTTATGAAGTGTCGATCAATCTCAATATGCTTGGTTCTGTCATGTTGAACTGGATTATGAACTATGCTAATAGCAGCTTTACTGTCAGAGTACAATTTCAATGGAAGCTCAACTTTCATCTTAAGTTCTTCTAGGACTCTAAGGATCCATAATCCTTCACAAATACCTTGAGACATAGCTCTAAACTCGGCTTCTGCACTACTCCTTGCTACAACGCCTTGTTTCTTGCTCCTCCATGTCACAAGATTACCCTAAACATAGGTACAGTATCCAGAGGTTGATCTTCTATCTGTGACTGAACCTGCCCAATCAGCATCGGTGAAGACAAACACATTCCTTTCACTAGTCGTCTTAAAAAAATAATCCTTTTCCAGGATTTCCCTTCAGATATCTCAGTATCCTATAGACTGCCTCAAGATGTTCCTCGAAAGGAGAATGCATAAACTGACTCACTACACTGACTGAGAAAGCAATATCAGGTCGGGTGTGTGACAAATAAATCAGTTTCCCAACCAATCTCTGATATCTTCCAGTATCAACAGGAACATTACCTTCTCCCCAAAGATTAGCATTAGGATCCATAGGGGTGTCTGCAGGACGACATCCACTCATTCCTGTTTCTTTCAATAAGTCTAGAATGTATTTCTGCTGTGAAACCACAATACCATTCTTTGACCGAGCAACCTCCATGCCTAGAAAATATCTCATGAATCCTAAGTCCTTGATTTCAAAGTCTACTGCCAATTTCTCTTTTACCCTTGCCATTTCCAGTGTATCGTCTCCAGTAAGGACAATATCATCAACATAAACCATCAGAACAACAACTTTCCCATCGTTGGAGAATTTTGTGAACAAGGTGTGGTCAGCCTGTCCTTGGATGTACCCTTGATTCTTCATGGACTGAGTGAATTTTTCAAACCAAGCTCTAGGAGACTGCTTTAATCCATACAAAGACTTATTTGGTTTGCATACATTTGATCCAAATTTGTTTTCAAAACCAGGAGGAATGTCCATATATACTTCTTCTTCTAGATCACCTTTAAGAAAGACATTCTTAACATCTAACTGATGTAGGGGCCAATCCAGGTTAGCAGCAAGAGATAAAAGAATTCTTACAGTGTTCAATTTTGCAACCGGAGCAAATGTCTCTGAGTAGTCTATACCATAGGTCTGAGTGAAGCCTTTAGCCACCAAGCGAGCCTTGTACCTCTCAATTGACCCATCTGAATTATACTTCACAGTAAACACCCATTTGCATCCAACTGTCTTCTTGCCATCTGGTAGCGACGTAACACTCCAAGTTTTGTTCTTTTCAAGAGCTATCATTTCCTCAAGTACAGCTTCCTTCCACTTTGGAATTTCTAGAGCAACCTGTACACTTTTTGGAATTTCTACACTAGACAATTTTGAGGTGAAGGCAGACATAGATGAAGACAAATTTGAATATGAAATAAAATTAGACATGGGGTGTTTAGTGCAAGATCTGACAGGTTTTCTAATGGCAACGAGATCATCTATATCAGGATACAAAATACGACTCTCAGAAACAGAGATAGACTTACCTTTCCTTTTGTTAGGAGGTTGATCATTCCCCGGTTCAGATTCCTGGCAGTGTTGAGATGTGGACTTGTCCCTTCTTTTATGGTGCTTTTTCATAAAAACCTTCCCTTTCTAAGTCCTGTTTCCTAATTCAAATCTGTTTTCTTGAAGTGACTCATTAATTTATGGCATTTCAATTAGATCATCATTATCATCGTTTTCAGGATTCTAAGTGTTTTCTACAAGAGAAAATGTAGGCTCGACTTCACAAGGCTCCTTACTCATAACGGGAGTAGAACCAGATACAGAATCATGGCCATTTTCTGTTGGTGCAGATGTAAAAGTCTTAGAATTTTGTGGTACAGGCAAAATTAAATTTTTCAAAAAACTCATGTCCTCAATTTGAAACGAGTCTTCCTTTATCTCCCCCCCTTGAAGATGAGTGTCATCAAAGAAAGGTTTATTTTCAAAAAATGTAACATCCATAGTGATAATCATTTTCTTGTTTTTTGGATCAAAACATTTATATCCTTTTTGGGTTGAGGAGTATCCAACAAAGACACATTTTATAGCACGTGGCTCAAGTTTTCCTACATTTTTATGTTCATGAACAAAGGCTGTGCAACCAAAGATTTTTAAAGTCAAATCAGTTAAAACACGAGTACTAGGAAAACATTCTTTGAAGACATTAATTGGAGTTTGAAAATTGAGAATTTTGGAGGGCATTCTGTTAATTAAATACGCAGCTGTTAGAACAACTTTGCCCCACAAATAATTTGGTACTTTATTCGAAAAAAGTAGAGCTTTAGCAACCTCCAATAAATGTCTATTTTTCCTTTCGGCCACTCCATTTTGTTGAGGAGTATTAGGACATGAACTTTGATGTACAATCCCATTTTTTAGAAAAAAAATCATCCAGGATAGTGTTAAAATATTCTTTGCCATTATCACTTCTAAAAACTTGGATATTTGTTTGAAATTGGTTCTGCACCATTGAAAAAAAATTCTTTGCAGCCTGACAAACATCTGATTTTCCCTTTAATAAGTACACTCAACATACTCTTGTATGGTCATCTATAAATGTGATAAACCATTTTTTGAGAGAGAGTGTACTAGTACGGTTAGGGCCCCAAACATCACTGTGAATAATAGAAAACGGTTTTGATGATTTATTAGGCTATATTGAAAATTGGGAAGGATGATGCTTTGCAAACTCACATGCTTCACATTTAAACGAAGATAAATTCTTATTGTGAAATAACTTAGGAAACAAGTGTTTTAAGTAACGAAAATTAGGATGACCTAATCTTAAATGCCATACCATAATGTTGTCATCTTTATTATTCAAAACAGAAAAAGACTCAAGGCATGAACTTATTGTAAAAGGTAGTGCAGATCCAATGTCAAGGTAGTAGAGTCCTCCACTCTCCTTAGCACTGCCAATCATCTTCCCCGAGTTCAAATCATAAAAGACACAGTGAGATCGAAAAAAATTAGTTTGACAATTTATATCTTGGGCTAATTTACTGACGGACATTAAATTACACGATAAGTTTGGAACATGAAGGACATTTTTAAGAGTTAATATTGGAGACAACACAATTGACCCTTTACCTGCAATGGCTCAAAAAGAGCCATTTGCAATTTTTATTTTTTGATTACCTGCACATGGACTATATGAAGAGAACAAGGTAGATTCACCTGTCATGTGATCAGAGGCACTTGAATCTACTATCCAAGTATGACTGGGACTGACACTAAGAAATGCAGAATTACCTTTTGTTGCTATAGAGCAAGAAGGGGTTGGAGACTCGAGGAGTTTGTACAGTCTGTCTAGTTGTTCCGTAGTAAGTGGAAGCTGAGTTGTAGGGGATTGCTGCCTTTGATCAGAATTACTAGCCTGAAATGCACGACCACCTTTCTTCTTCCAGTTAGGAGGTTTGTCTTTGAGCTTCCAACAAGTTTCACGTGTATGCCATTCGCGCTTGCAGTGATCACACCAAGGAACTTTATCTGACTTTCTTCCCTCGTCAAGGTTCCTAGTAGCCAGAGCTGAACCTTCAGATTCAGAGCTTCATGGTGTCATGCCCATCATAATTCCTTATTGTGCCTCCTCCCTTCTTATTTCTGCAAAAGTTTCACGAAGAGTTGACAATGGTATTTTTCCTAAAACTCTACCTCTTACCTCATCAAGGTCTTTTTATTGAGCCCAACGAGAAACATGAATACACGATCATTTTCTTGCCTCTTGAGAAACAAAACACTGTCTTCTGTACACCTCCAATTGTCATCATAACAGAGATCCAAATCCAACTCTTGCCACAGTGTCAATAGCTCATTGTAATAAACAGTTACACTCCTGTCACCTTGTTTAGCATGACATAACTTTGATTTCAAACCAAAAATTTGGGAGGAGTTTTGAATATCAGAGTATATTTCTTTAACAGCTTCTCACACATCCTTTGCGGAAGGCAAAAACATGTAAGACTTACCTATTCCAGTTTCCATGGAGCTTACCAGCCATGCAATAATCCAAGAGTTTTCTGATTTCCATTGTTTGTAACGAGGATCTCTTGATGCCGGTTTAGCTACTGCTCCTGTTAAGAAACCAAGTTTCCCTTTGCTATCCAACACCAATTGAACAGTTTGAGCCCATTCATTATAGTTATTCCCATTCATTTTAGGGATATTGACCTTGAGGGAGTATGAGGAACCCTCTTGATCATTACCGCCTGTGTTGGAATAACTATCACCAAAAACAATGTTTCTGTTTCCATTGTTACCGTCATTACTGCCAAAAACAATGTTGTTGATGTCTTCATTGTTGCCGTCATTACTGCCACTGTTTGTGACCACTGACGGTTCCTCTCGTTCGCCATCTCCGCGACCACCTCCGTTGCCGCGACCACCTCCGTTTCCGCGGCCACCGCCGTTTCCGCGGCCGACGCCCGACTTAGGTTGCGGTTGTTCGCCATGGTTGGATCCGGTGTAGGCCTGTGATGGGGAACCCTAACCCAGAGCTCTCGATACCATATTGGAAGAAATAAATAAAAGCTGTTGTAATTTTATTCTTCAGCCAAATGCTGGTTTATATAATGAAAATACAATAAAAGTACTTAATTCTCTGCTTAATGGAGAATAAAAGAAAATAAATGACAATAAACGGAAACAATTAAATAGGAAAATAAAATATTTTCCAACATATGCCATTAAATTTGGGCCTAATGGACAAATTGATCAGCTCAAAGTTCGTTTAGTGGCCAAAGGTTATACCAAGATTTATGGCCTTGAGTATGGTGTGATACTTTCTCCCCTGTGGCAAAAATCACCTCTGTTCGTTTATTTCTAGCCATAGTTGCTTGGCCATTGCACTAGTTAGATATTAAAAATGCATTTTTACATGGAGATGAAGATTTAGAAGAGATTTATATGAAGAGATTTATATGGAGCAACCACCTGAATTTGTTGCTCTGGGGGAGTTTGGCTTGGTTTGCAAACTATGACGCTTTCTCTATGGACTTAAACAGTCCCCACGAGCTCAATTGTTCAGGCTTTTGGAATGAAATGTAGTGAAGTAGATCATTCAGTCTTTTATTGCAACACCTCTCCAAATAAATGTGTTTATTTGGTGGTTTATGTAGATGATATAGTCATCACTGAAAATGATCAACGAAAAATTTCTCAACTGAAGGAACATTTATTCAGACATTTTCAAACCAAGGATCTAGGAAGGTTGAAATATTTTCATGGAATTGAAATTGCTCCGTCAAAGAATGGGATTATTATTTCACAAAGGAATTATGCATTAGACATCTATGAAGCACGGACTCCTACATGGACACCGGGACACGACACGACACAGACACTCTGACACTGATAATTTTAAAATATAGGACACTGACACCGCTATATATGAGAGTGTATTTGAGCTTTATTTATCCATCTATGATTTAAAAAGCTGAAAATATTCTAATCAAAATTAATATCTTTAATTCTTTATTGATAACATTGCTTAAATACACGTTTAACAATTTCAAATTTGTGTGAGATTTGTCCAAAATATATATAGAGGTGTGTTGAAACAGAAAAAAACAAATTTTTGTTTGACATATGTGTTATGAGTGTCATATGGGTGTCAACCATTGATTCAAAGAGTGTCGAAACAAAGAAAAAATTATTTTTTAGTGGACACTAGCTTGACTTTTCCGACACGTGTCATACGAGTGTCATACAAGTGTCGGACACCGCGACACGCCTACTCAGAGAGGTGTCCGTGCTTCATAGTTAGACATACTCAAAGAAACTAGTATGTTGGATTGTAAAACCAGATGATAGTCCTATGGATCCAAATTAGAAATTGCTACCCAACCAGGGGAAGCCTTATTCTGATCCTGAAAGATGCTGAAGATTGGTTGAAAAACTCATCTATCTTACTATTACAAGGTCGGATGTTACTTTTGTAGTTGGAGTGGCAAGTCAATTCATGCAATCTCCTCGTAAGGATCATTGGGATGCAATAATTTGAATTATAAGGTATGTTAAAAGAAGCCCGGGAAAAGGATTGCTTTATGAAGACAACAAAAGCACTCAAATAATCGGATTTTGCGATGCAGATTGGGCAGAATCATCAATTGATAGGCGTTTTACTTCAGGGTATTGTGTGTTTATGGGAGGAAATCTTATATAATGAAAAAGCAAGAAGCAAAATGTGGTTGCAAGGTCAAGTGTAGAGGCTGAATATAGAGTTATGGCTGTAGTCACGTGTGAGCTCATTTGAATTAAACAACTTCATCAATTGAAATTTGAAGATACTCAACAAATGAAACTTTGTTGTGATAACCAGACAATGCTAAATATAGCTTCTAAAGTTGTCACCGAATCTGTTAGTTCCAATGATCAACTAGCAAACATTTTCACAAAATCTTTAAGGGGGGCACTGAATCAAAATATTTGTTCCAAGCGTGGAGCATTTGATTTATATGCTCCATCTTGAATGGGAGTGTTGGAATTATAAAATAAATTAGAATATGTTTAGGAGATTAATAACTAGTTAAATGCTTAGTGAATCACATTCATGTACTTTGGAACTAGAAACTACATTAGGAACTAGAAACTACATTAATGTCCTTGTAACTCTCGCACTGTATTTAATTTCTAGTGTGTGTATATAAACAAATCAGCTGAGTGGAATTTCACTAAAGCATTCCATAACAATACAGGATTTTGACAAGTTGGTTAGAGAATGAGAATATATTGTGACTGGAGAGAGTAAGGGGGAGTCATTCACATTTATTGTTAATAGTTAGTTAGGAGAAGTATTTCTCTGGAAGGAGCTTTTAGCTATGATTATTATTGTAACTAGGGCTGTGCATGGTTCTTAAACCAAACCAAATTGAACCAAATGTATGGATTAGTTTGGTTTTTAAAACCACTTTGACAAAACTGGTTTATTTTTCTAAAACCGGTTTATGTTTGGATCGGTTTGGTTAATAACCAGTTTGCACCAATAAACCAGTTTTTATTTGGAACAATTTTAAAACCAAATTTTCCTCAAATTTGTTTCAACTAAAACTCAATTTTCAATCCAACAACTTATTATTCACTCCATCCAACTGTTTTTTAAATCAATAACCATTCGTCGGCGATGAATCCTTGAATCTCGACCGAGACATTTTCTTAAATTACATAGCTCAATAAAAATTAGAATTAATAAGTAATAATTATGAAACAAAACTACTAAGAAATTGGAAAAAAAAGTTTTAATTTTCAATTAGGAAAAATAAAATAGAGTAATTCCAGAAGCAAAGTTTTAATACAAATTATACTCCAACTGTTGGAAAAACAAAATGAATAGAATTTAATTTGAAAATTCATTTTGTCACTTCCATCAAACAAGGCAAGGCAAATAATACACTATGTTTGAAAAGTGGATTAACCATTTATGTACTGGTTTTTAAAAGTGGATACTGGTTTTTTATGGTTTTAGTAAAATGGATCTGGACTAGTTTTTAAACCAAATAATATGGACTTTTAAAATCGGTGCACCATATTTTTAAAAGTGGTTCTTGTAAACCAGTTTTTTTGCACACCCCTAATTGTAACAGCCTTTGTACTCCCTTATGCCATTTAATAAAACTATTCTATTATCAACATTTTCTGTAAGTTTTATCAGTACCTAAGAGGAAATAATCTTTGACCATATAAATATACACAGAATCGTCTTGTGCTACATGCTCCATATACGCACCATTTCCGAGTGTCCTTTATTTTTGACATTATCTATTAGTGTCATGTCCAAAGTTCATGTTTATGCATGTATTTCGTAAGTTCCAATCACAAAAAAAGGAAAGACAGCAGCACAAGACAGTAACAAGGAATAAAAAAGACTTTTCCTCTGGGGTTTCAAGGTACCCCAAGAAAAACAAGACAATTAGTTTCTGACCTCTAAGATAGAACCAGAGGCCATTGTACTAAGTCGGCACCAATAATGGCAATCTAACACCAATAGGGTGGGAAAACCGGTCCGACCCGTCAGGCATACCCGTTTTGTCTGTACTTTTTTTTGTGGGACAGCTAAGGTTTTAGGCTCGCATCCTCGAATATGCTCACCCCATTTTTTTTTCAGGCTTTTTCGGGCGTTGGCATAAGTTTTACATGGTCAGTGTAACACTGCCATTCATAAGTAATATTTTAAATATGATTAAAGTAAAAGTCAAACACTTATAAAATCTAATGCCTATGATGAATTGATTGTGTAAAATATCTTTACACTGTCAGTGCATATTAATTAAATCCTTTTCATGTTGCCATTGCCTACATATATGAAATTAATCTAGTAATCTACCATATTTATTCATCTAAACTTGTCTTTTCTTAAGGGATTTTGTCTCCTGGCAAAATATTGAGATTTGTTGATTAGTAGTGGTAGAAATTTTTATGCAGAATTCACAAGATCAATAATTTTGTGAAATACAAACATGTTCTCCAGTAATAACAAATATTATAAAAGATCATTTTTCACCTTTTCTAAAGACTAGCAAACAACAATGCTGAGATAAAACTCAAGCCACAAGCGCCATAGGTGCTATATTCATTTTTTATTTTGGACAACACATCTTCGAAAATTAAAATGACCCTAATATACTTTGTTAAGAGTGTAAGTTTAAATCTTAATTAACATGTTCTCCTGCTTTTGAATCAGGTTTATGTGGAAGCTTATACTTGTCCTTGCGTTAGGTCTCATCCCTTTGATCCAGTTTTTGTTGCTCAATCAAACGGTAATTATGTTGCAATCTTTAGTTCAACTCCCCCATACAGACTCAACAAATATAAGAGATATGAGAATCACGGGGTTTCTGGATTCCATATTAAGTGCAATTTCAGCTTGGATGGGAAGAAGCTTGCATCTGGCTCTTCAGATGGATCTATTTACATATATGATTATTACTCATCCAAAGTAATTAAGAAAATAAAAGCCTTTGGCCAAGCATGCATGGACATTGCCTTCCACCCAGTTATGCCTAATGTTTTTGCTTCATGTTCATGGGATGGAAGCATTTCGGTATTCGAATAAATGGTTTTCTGTTGTAATTGTTTGTTAAACAGTTGCCTATTGGTGTTCTTTGTTTTGGAAACAGTTTGAAGTATTATTATCAGTGAGATATCTAAGCAACTATAATGATGATTTGACCCTTTCTTGTTTCTAAATAGTGTTCAAAGTTACTAACGATGGATGAAAATTAAAGTGTTTCATTATGTTTCTGATAATGCCTTATATTTTTTCCTCAGTGAAGATCTGTTTCTGATAATGTACTCATTTGTAGTAACAATTTGTAAAGATGGAAAACGATGTTGTTTGCCATTAGCATCCAAATAGTATGTGATAGTGAACCTGCTTCCACACCCACTATAGCAAAGACATAAATATGGTGTTCATCACCATATAGATTTTATTGACCTTGTAGCTTTCTAAAAGATTTTATAGTCATAGGATCCATATAATAAACTGTAGTTCTGTAGCAACAAATATCACCTAAACACAACATAGTGGATTACTCTTCACAGCCACCATACTTTGAAACCGGAAATGGTCACATTTATTTGCATGTCCTACACACTCAAACTCAGGACTTTATTTTTTCCTCTAAATATAAAGACAGACAAAATATAGCATGAGACATTGATACAGCTCACAAGTCATCACAGACAATGTCAACCTAGGTTGGCCCGGTTGGTATAAATTTAACCTAAATTTCACAAGTTTGAATTCTTTTGCCAAACTCGTGACGTAAGAATCTAGTTAGTAAATGGTATCATCTGTACGCAACTGCAGAAATTAGTCTTTCGAGTTAGAGAGGACTACAGTGGACAACAAAACTCTTCCTCAAAAAAATTGTTTAACATTGTTGCATGTTCAAGATTGAGTTCGAATCTAAACCTCTTGTTAATTTAAAAGAAACTCATTGTCATTTCATTCGAGTGCTCTTGAGCATCAGAGACATTGTCTAGGTACTTGTAACTAATACCAACCATTATGGAAGGAACATAAAATTAAATATGAGTTCCTATAAGAGAAATTAGTGGGGGCAAACTCAGCTGTTCTTAGTTCATGCACTTCTTGCAATTAGGATATAGAAGGGGGCCAAACAAACAAACTGGTAAACAAGACATAATTATGTAATTCCCTTTCCACTCTTCATGGGGGGTCAATTGTAGGGGGACAAGACACACCACCATTCTCTCTTTTTAGATGAATTTGTTAATGGGACCAATTTCAACACAAATTAGAGAACACAAGTCAATTTTCAATTCTGAAAAAAAAAAAACTGTTATATCTGCACATCACACACCACTATCTAGAGAAAACTAATATCACTCTCAACCAATGATGGTCCATACAATTTACAGCTAGCCTTCAATTAGTACTGTTTATATTAGAAATTGTTGTGATTTCTAATCCCATTTAAAGGAAGGAACACTCTTATGAAACCTACTAACCTATGAGAACATAATTTAATTTTCAACATCTATATGAATATGTTTCCCACCTTGCATGGTCTTAACCTCTCCCTCTCTTTATTATCCTTATATTTATTTTATTTATCTGTTTTTTGCCCCACTAGTCTTTTCTCAAAAAACAAACTTAAAAGGCAAAAAGGTGAGAAGAAAGATGGAATTAAGAGAGTGATGAAATCAAATCAAAGCATGCCCCTATTCAACACTCCATATGGCTGCAATCATCATCTAAAAGATATATACTTTTCTAGTGTACTTGAGGTCAAGAGTGCATTTGCATTTCAAGGTCCCACAAGTTAGCCTATGGGGTGACATGAAGCGATGGAATGAAAGTTTTTCTAAGCTAATTAAGCCAGTTGATGAACTCTAGGATTTGACATGAACTTCAGTCTTAATCACTAAACCATATTACTACTATCATCATTGTTCTAAATTGCAATCTCCGACCCCAATCATGGTTGCAATATAAAGAAATAAAAATCTCTACAACGTAGTTTTAAATTGCAATCCACAGTTACAATTGAGACCACAATATTGTTTATGTAGTAGTCTTTACAATCGAGGATGCAAGTGCAGTGTGATTTTTAAACCACGATGTAATGATAATAGGAACAACATTTGACATTTTCGTTCATGTTTATCAATTATTTCAAGTGTGTATTTCAAATATCTATCAATAAAAATTCACGCAGCAATTGCTACAATTGACTGTAATTATAATTAGGGTTAATACCCCTTTTGGACCCTGCCATATAGGCCAAATCCCAAAAACAACCCTGTAAAAAAAAAAACACAGATTCCATCCCTGCCATTTGTAGATTCCCTCGTTTTGCCCCCTGAGTGGATTTGGTCAACCATATTGATGACATGGCGCTGCTTAGTTGGAATTTTATTTATTTTTTATTTATTTAATTACACGCGTGGCATTTTTATTAATATTTTAATATTTAAATTTTTTTTTTTTTTATTTTTTTTTAAAATTTTTTTTTATTTTTTTTATTTTTTTTTATTTTTTTTTATTTTTTTATTTTTTTTTAATTTTTTTTTTAATTTTTTAAATTTTATTTTAATTTTTTGTTTTATTTTTTTAATTTGTTTTTATTATAATTTTTTTAATTTTATTCTTTTTTTTTTTTTTTTTTCGTTTTTATTTATATATTTTATATATATATATATATATATATATATATATATATATATATATATATATATATATATATATTTTTTTTTTTTTTTCGTTTTTGGACCTAATTTTTATTTTTAATTCTATTTTAAACAAATTGTTCTTTTAAAAATTAGTTTCATTATACTAATCCATTTATTTCAATTTATTACCATACTAATCCATTTATTCTCATACTAATTTCAATTCAACAATACTTATGAGTGATTTATTACCATTATAACTCCACTCATCAACCATCTTTATAACCTCTCTCCACTTCTTTTTTTTCGTTACAATATTGTTTCATTTCTTCTCCATTGTTTTCAATACTCATCAACCATCCAAAACTCAATACAAAGCATACTCACAACACAACAATACCACACACCCTAATAAACAAGAATCTCAAGCTCTCATCACTCTCCACATCCTCATGAAAATGGTAACTTGCTACTGCCATGTTCACACCATAAGTTGGTAACTTACTATATCATTATCCTTTGGTATGAACAATTTTTTGTACAAAGAACATATGAATGTGCATGTAAGGGGAGGGTAAGGATGTTGTATCTCAAAACAGTTATATGATTGACAAGTAACATATATAAGTACATATGAATGTAATGTAAGGTAATAGCAGACTGTGTGTGTGCCCTATTATCTCGTCGGTAATAGCAGGCTGTGTGTGTGTGCCCTATTATCGCGTCGGTAATAGCAACCCTAACTGGGAAGTGACCTGGTGGTGCGCGCGTTCGATGGTTCTAAGAGGTCCGTTTTTGGAGAAATTGTATTGCCGATCAAAGTTGGTCCTGAAATTTTTGAAGCCACTTTCTATATCATGGACATTCAGCCTGCCTATAGTTGTTTATTGGATAGTCTGTGGATCCATGGTGCTGGGGCAGTGACGTCCACTCCAAGAGTGATCAGTCAGCCTGAGGTGGTTAATCAACCCGAGGTGGTAAATCAGCCAGAAGTTTCAATGTCTTCTTTCAAAGATGCACGCGCTGTAGTTGAAGTTGGTGATTCCCAGAAGTGGGGCCAAGTCATTAATGTTCAGGTGAAGTTGGTCGTCTGAGAAAGTCATCCAAGTGACCCACCCCGACGAGCTCAAAAAATTGTTCATTAATGACTTTCATGAGGATACAACATCCTTACCCTCCCCTTACATGCACATTCATATGTTCTTTGTACAAAAAATTGTTCATACCAAAGGATAATGATATAGTAAGTTACCAACTTATGGTGTGAACATGGCAGTAGCAAGTTACCATTTTCATGAGGATGTGGAGAGTGATGAGAGCTTGAGATTCTTGTTTATTAGGGTGTGTGGTATTGTTGTGTTGTGAGTATGCTTTGTATTAAGTTTTGGATGGTTGATGAGTATTGAAAACAATGGAGAAGAAATGAAACAATATTGTAACGAAAAAAAAGAAGTGGAGAGAGGTTATAAAGATGGTTGATGAGTGGAGTTATAATGGTAATAAATCACTCATAAGTATTGTTGAATTGAAATTAGTATGAGAATAAATGGATTAGTATGGTAATAAATTGAAATAAATGGATTAGTATAATGAAACTAATTTTTAAAAGAACAATTTGTTTAAAATAGAATTAAAAATAAAAATTAGGTCCAAAAACGAAAAAAAAAAAAAAAAATATATATATATATATATATATATATATAAAATATATAAATAAAAACGAAAAAAAATAAAAAAAAAAGAATAAAATTAAAAAAATTATAATAAAAACAAATTAAAAAAATAAAACAAAAAATTAAAATAAAATTTAAAAAATTAAAAAAAAAAATTAAAAAATAAAAAAAAATAAAAAAAAAATAAAAAAAAAATTTTAAAAAAAAATATTAAAAAAAAAAAAAATTAAAAATTAAAATATTAATAAAAATGCCACGCGTGTAATTAAATAAATAAAAAATAAATAAAATTCCAACTAAGCAGCGCCATGTCATCAATATGGTTGACCAAATCCACTCAGGGGGCAAAACGAGGGAATCTACAAATGGCAGGGATGGAATCTGTGTTTTTTTTTTTACAAGGTTATTTTTGGGATTTGGCCTATATGGCAGGGTCCAAAAGAGGTATTATCCCTTATAATTATAATTGCAACATCTGCATTTTATTGCAATGCAAATATTTACATTGTAACCGGAATTATGACCGGAATTTATAACTATGATCATGCAAATATTTACCTCTTACCTACAATTACGACAGTAATTTAGAACTACATGTGTCAAAAAAATATAATAATAATTACTCTACAAAAGTTTGCGCTTTGCACCAAACATCTTACTTTGGAATCAGAAAACCACCTACTAATTAGAGGTGGACAATCGGTCGGTTACGGTCGGTTTCGGGTCCAAAACTTAAATTCGACGTAAACCATGATTTCATTTTTATAGCCCAATTTCGACCGATAAAATTTCGATTTTCGTCGGATTCGGTTAAGTCGGGTTGACGGTTAAGTCGGATCGGTTTGGTCGGTTTAATATTTATTAGAAAATTTTTATAAAAATGATTTTTTTTAATTTTTGTATAAAAAATATTAAATTTTTAGAAGAAAATTATTTTTTTAATAAAAATTATTATTACGGAATAATATTTTTAATATTATTTGACATTAATTTTGATCATTGTCTTACTTTAACTGATAAACTAAATAATATACAAAATTTTATATTACATATCTTGTATTTTTTGGAGTATACAATGCAATCATTAATTTATAAAAATAATAGTATCCTGCAATATTATGAATCTCATTTTTATAGTGAGTCATTCATATAGTAATAAAAATAAATAAAAAATATATTAATTAAGTTCGGTTTCGGTTTTCGTCGGATTTAAAATTAGCATCCGAACCTAACCGAAGCAACCCGATAATATCTAAATTAAACAACCGAATCAACCCAACACCCGATCCGACCAGATCCATTTGCACAAAAAGACAACGGATCGGTCGGTTTCATCGGTCGGTTTAAATTTGTCCACCCCTACTACTAATTAAGCTATTGTCACTAAATACACTTTACTAATCTAAATGTCTCTTTCTTTTTAATTAATCTTGTTGTATTGTCACTAAATACACTTTACTAATCTAAATGTCTCTTTCTTTTTAATTAATCTTGTTGTCAATGACATGTATATATGCTTTCAACTTTTGGATTAATGTTTATCCTTTGCTACATACTAGACCATAATCAAAATGTTTGCGCCATGTTCACTAGCCCTCCAATTCTTGCCTTCAAAAGTAGCCGACAAACTCATTTTATTACTTCTACCATGTGATTTGTGGCCTCATTTTATTTGTTTGGTTCTTCTTTATTGCTACCTCCAAAGGGTCAAAGAATTTAAAATAGCATTAATATAGATGGTTTCTTAATACACCATTCATATTTTTTAGACACTACGTAAAATTTTATTTGTATCTCTAATTTTCGGATGTGCAAATCCAGACGCACAGTTTTTTTAAAATTTTCCAGTTTTTTCCGGTTGTGCACATCCGGAAGAATTTCTGATCTGCAAATCCAAAAAAAATCAAAAGAATTCCATAAAATCATTTACATCTAAATATAATTAAATCCAATATACTTAAAATTCAACATAATTAAAATTAATATGATTTTTTCAATATAATTAAATCCAATTTAATTAAGTCCAATTTAATTAAAATTAATATGATTTTTTTTCTAAATAATTAATATGATATTTACTTCTAAATTATTTTTTTTATATTGAAAAAATTAATTTAATTATATTGGATTTAAAATTATATGGTATTTACTTCTAAAATTGGATTTAATTATATTGGTATTTAAAATTATATCGTATTTACTTTTAAATTATATGGTATTTACTTCTAAATTATAATTAAAATTATATGGTATTTACTTCTAAAATTAATTTAATTATATTGAATTTAATTATATTGAAAAAATCATATTAATTTTAATTATATTGGATTTTAATTATATTGGATTTAATTATATTGGATTTAATTATATTGAAAAAATGATATTAATTTTAATTATATTAGATTTAATTATATTTAGAAATAAATGATTTTATGGAATTCTTTTGATTTTTTCCGGATTTGCAGTTCAGGAATTCTTTCGGATCTGCACATCTGAAAATAATTGAAAATTTTTAAAAAAACGGTGCGTCCAGATTTGCACTTCCGGAACGCAGGAGTATTTTCGTCAGCACGCATGGTGCCTAAAAAGATTGAGTGGTGGGATAAGAAATTGCCTAACAACCATAGTTTTTCTTAAATGCCCTTTGCTCTAAATTTCCCTAATTAGCAAACATGCTTAATAAGACCAATACTCACTAATCAACCTCTTTTTTGCATGTTATGTTTTATTATATATGTTTATTATTAATGTTATGAATGTGTCATGGAACACTATGCTTTTAAGACCTGACAAGAATGATTATAATTTAAGCTTACATGGTTCTGAAAATCTTTGAGGGAATAAGTTTGATAGATGTCGTTTGTTGACACTAAATTCTAGAAAAGCTCAGGCCAGCTAGGAGATCAATTAGATTCTTCATGCTAAATATTTTCATATAATATATTGTTTTCTAATACTTTATTTCACCTTTAACATAGTTTGGTCTCACTTTTACTAATCATGTTTGCTTGCTAGTGAATTTTTATTCAACTTGCATGAACTTAACTTTATGTTGTGGAGATATTTTGGATGTAATTATACATTTTATGTCTTTGTAAAATAAAAAAAAAAAATTATCATTAAACATCATAAAACATTAAGGGGGTAATACGACCAAACTCGCAATATTTTACGAGACATAGACAAAGATGGTTTTATGTTAGTACGCTCTAACATGTCCGTTCTATTTTGTCCTTTTTTTATTTTTTAAATTTAAGCAATTTTTAAATTTTAGAGATGGAAGGCCTCCCACCCTCATTTTTTTCTAGAATAAATTAAGATTTTAGGCTCTTATCATCACCTATGTCCGCCATCCCCTTTTTTTTGAGCTTTTACAGGACACACCTAAAGAAAATGTCCTCCCGTCCCCTTAAGCTTTTGCAAACCTAAATACGACGAACATGTTTGTTAACCACCCTTATTAACATACTTCGGCTGCGAACCTTATTGACTAATTATAATTACTTTTATTATATTTTTTAAAGTATTACTCTTTCCGTTCCTTTTTAAGTGTCACTTTTTGAATGATTTTTTTGTTTTTTTTTAATTGTCACTTATAAAGTTCAAGTTAGTATTAAATATACTTTTGCCAAAATTATCCCTAGATAATTATTATAGAGAGAAAAAGTAAAATAAATATAATAAATAATTAGAGGTATTATAGGAAAAAAATGATTGTATGAAAAGTAACAATATTGATTGGATTTAATGGTGATGCACTATAGGAATATATTATTTTGCCTTATCATACAAATATTTTAAAATTTACAGTGTAACTTGGCACGATGTATCGTCGTAATTGGTTGACAGTATAAATTTAATTTATACTGTCAGTGCATCTTCTATTTTCTCATATTGATTAGCTTTTTTGGTATATATGAAAAATAAAAAGTGACGTTTAATAATCGACCTAACGGAGTATGTGTATTGATGGATGCTTTGTAAATTACAAGTGTCCTATTTTTCTTAATGTCAATTATTATTTACTTAATATGGATAAGTTGGATTAGGTCCTGTCATAACTTAACAGTTAAAATTACCGATAAGAGAAAGAAAAAAAGTTAGAAAATGAGGGAATCCATTGTTTGAATTTCTGTCATTTTTAACAAATTAGTGTTTTCTTGTCATGTTAGTATATAGTCTTTGAGTGTGATACTACATGTATGTCTTTTTCTCAAAAACACATGTGCAGATAACTCACAAGAGTCAAAAGTAAGAAAGTGAAAGGTTGTGGTTTCGATCATTTTAAACAAGTACCATTTTGTCAAGTGGTGGGAGAGTTAATAATAATAATAATAATAATAATAATAATAATAATAATAATAATAATAATAATAATAATAATAATAATAATAATAATAATAATAATAATAATAATAATAATAATAATAATAATAATAATAATAATAATAATAATAATAATAATAATAATAATAATAATAATAATAATAATAATAATAATAATAATAATAATAATAATAATAATAATAATAATAATAATAATAATAATAATAATAATAATAATAATAATAATAATAATAATAATAATAATAATAATAATAATAATAATAATAATAATAATAATAATAATAATAATAATAATAATAATAATAATAATAATAATAATAATAATAATAATAATAATAATAATAATAATAATAATAATAATAATAATAATAATAATAATAATAATAATAATAATAATAATAATAATAATAATAATAATAATAATAATAATAATAATAATAATAATAATAATAATAATAATAATAATAATAATAATAATAATAATAATAATAATAATAATAATAATAATAATAATAATAATAATAATAATAATAATAATAATAATAATAATAATAATAATAATAATAATAATAATAATAATAATAATAATAATAATAATAATAATAATAATAATAATAATAATAATAATAATAATAATAATAATAATAATAATAATAATAATAATAATAATAATAATAATAATAATAATAATAATAATAATAATAATAATAATAATAATAATAATAATAATAATAATAATAATAATAATAATAATAATAATAATAATAATAATAATAATAATAATAATAATAATAATAATAATAATAATAATAATAATAATAATAATAATAATAATAATAATAATAATAATAATAATAATAATAATAATAATAATAATAATAATAATAATAATAATAATAATAATAATAATAATAATAATAATAATAATAATAATAATAATAATAATAATAATAATAATAATAATAATAATAATAATAATAATAATAATAATAATAATAATAATAATAATAATAATAATAATAATAATAATAATAATAATAATAATAATAATAATAATAATAATAATAATAATAATAATAATAATAATAATAATAATAATAATAATAATAATAATAATAATAATAATAATAATAATAATAATAATAATAATAATAATAATAATAATAATAATAATAATAATAATAATAATAATAATAATAATAATAATAATAATAATAATAATAATAATAATAATAATAATAATAATAATAATAATAATAATAATAATAATAATAATAATAATAATAATAATAATAATAATAATAATAATAATAATAATAATAATAATAATAATAATAATAATAATAATAATAATAATAATAATAATAATAATAATAATAATAATAATAATAATAATAATAATAATAATAATAATAATAATAATAATAATAATAATAATAATAATAATAATAATAATAATAATAATAATAATAATAATAATAATAATAATAATAATAATAATAATAATAATAATAATAATAATAATAATAATAATAATAATAATAATAATAATAATAATAATAATAATAATAATAATAATAATAATAATAATAATAATAATAATAATAATAATAATAATAATAATAATAATAATAATAATAATAATAATAATAATAATAATAATAATAATAGTAATAATAATAATAATAATAATAATAATAATAATAATAAAAATAATAATAATAATAATAATACTAATAATAATAATAATAATAATAATAATAATAATAATAATAATAATAATAATAATAATAATAATAATAATAATAATAATAATAATAATAGTAATAATAATAGTAATAATAATAATAATAAGGGTTAATACCCCTTTTGCCCCCTGCCATATGGGTGAAATCCCAAAAACAACCCTGTAAAAAAAAAAACACAGATTCCCCCCTTGTCATTTGAAGATTCTACTGTTTTGACCCTTCTTGAAATCCAGCCAACAATTTCTATGACGTGACAATGTTTTTTTATTTTTTATTATTATTTTTAATTACGTGGACGAATTATGTTGCATTTTTTATTATTTTTTATTTTTTAAATTTCATGTGGCATTTTTTTCGTATTATTTTTTATTTTTAATTTAATTCTATTTTTTTCAAATTAATAATTTAAAAATTATTTTATTTGGGCCAAGTACATATTCCAAATTTATTAGCCAAAGTATTTTCCAATTTAGTATACATTACACAAGTTTGTTATATAAAGCATATATTTTTTCCCACATCAAACTATGTGGGACAACACCATCACCTGTGCCTTCCTCCCAAATGAAAACATCCCCTCCTAAACTCCCAAACGATGTGAGAAATTTTTTAAAAGAAAAATGACTTCTTCTTGTTGGTGTTTCCAGAAACAAGAAACAGAGAAATAATTTTTTTCTTCAACATCTTTTTTGTATCTCTCTCATCTCATTCTCCTCTTCCTTTTCTACGAACACAATAAACAAAACAAACTCATACACAGATCAAATCATATATGCATTTTTTTCAGATCTGAAATCCAATGGAAAGAAATAACACATCATAAAGTAGAATGAAGGAAATACCAGTCGGAGCAAACAAAACCGCGGCGGTGGGTGAAGGAAGCACGAGATGTTCAGACATGGTGGGAGGGTGGTGCTTCGGTTTGTTTGAAGGCGGTGGGGTCACGTTTTGGAGGTGGCGGGACGTGGTGCAGTTTGTGAGGGTGGTCTAGCGATAGCGGTTTTGTGAAAATATGATTGTTGGTGTTGTTTCTGTAGAAAATGGAAAGTGGTGAAGATTATTAGTGGGACCCATTCACCATGTGAAGGAGGGAGTATTTATGAAGAACCATGGAAACAAAAGTGGGTTGTTGTCATATTTGTTGAGGGTTTAATGGATGGATGAGTGTAATGTTTGGTTTTTAATAGTGATGAGGGAGATGTTTAGAAATTCATTTAACATCAATCAAGATTGATCTAATCCTGCATTCCACTCTGCAGCTGGAGCTAGCTTTCAAAAAGGAGTTTGGAAACACTTCAGGGAGCTCTCGTATGAACAACATACATTATGCAGGCCCATGTGAGGAAAATGCAGCAAAGCAAGAGTCCAAAAGGAGTTCAACAATTGAGGAAAATGCAGCAAGTGTGATGCAAATTGATGATGAAGAGAACTGTTGTCCCACATCGTTTGATGTAGGAAAAAATATAGGCTTTATATAACAAACTTGTGTAATGTATATTAAATTGGAAAATACTTGGGCTAATAAATTTGGAATATGTACTTGGCCCAAATAAAATAATTTTTAAATTATTAATTTGAAAAAAAATAGAATTAAATTAAAAATAAAAAATAATACGAAAAAAAAAAAAATAATATGAAAAAAATGCCACATGAAATTTTAAAAATAAAAAATAATAAAAAATGCCACATAATTCGTCCACGTAATTAAAAATAATAATAAAAAATAAAAAAACATTGCCACGTCATAGAAATTGTTGACTGGATTTCAAGAGGGGTCAAAACAGTAGAATCTTCAAATGACAAGGGGGGAATCTGTGTTTTTTTTTACAGGGTTGTTTTTGGGATTTCACTCATATGGCAGGGGGCAAAAGGGGTATTAACCCTAATAATAATAATAATAATAATAATAATAATAATAATAGATTAATTGGAATACACTAGCAGTGTAAAATTACTTTACACTGACAACCAATTAAAATGAATCATTTTGACACATGAGAAGAGAAAAACATGGAAGAATTAGATATTAAAATAGTTTAATTATAATTTATTTCTTTTTACACATAATTCAATAATTATGTGTCAAAATGATTCATTTTAATTGGATGTCAGTGTAAAGTAGTTTTACACTGACATTGTATTCCAATTAATCTCTAATAATAAAAATAATAATAATAATAATAATAATAATAATAATAATAATAATAATAATAGAGATTAATTGGAATACACTGTCAGTGTAAAACTACTTTACACTGACATCCAATTAAAATGAATCATTTTGACACATAAGAAGAGAAAAACATGGAAGAATTAGTTATTAAAATAGTTTAATTATAATTTATTTATTTTTGCACATAATTCCATAATTATGTGTCAAAATGATTCATTTTAATTGGATGTCAGTATAAAGTAGTTTTACACTGACAGTGTATTCTAATTAATCTCATAATAATAATAATAATAATAATAATAATAATAATAATTTCTAATAATAATAATAATTTTTTCGTTTCAAAATAACTGTCGTTTTTATAAATAAAATTTGTTTCAAAATAACTCTTACTCTTATTAAAATTTTCAATATAGAAATAATAATTATTTTTCTAATTATGTTTATTAATTATTATTTTTTACATTACTTCCAATCAATTAATAAAATTAATTTAATAAAAGTGTAATATCTTATGACACAATTATTGTATTTCTTAATTTTGTATTAAAAAATCTTAAACAACAATCATATTTTGAAAGCATGCATGCATATAATGCTATTTTAAAACTTCTAATAATATTAAAACCCTAGATACTTTTTCTATTGTTAGATGAAAATTGGGTGGCTCCTATTTAAAGTTAATTTAGTGAAGTTAAAATACAAGATGTCTAATCTTGATAGATTCTTTGATTTTTGCATGCTTGTTCTAAGTGCAGTGAATCTAGAAAAGTAAAAGCATGAAGGGTGAATAAAGTGTTTCAAAAGTACAAAATTATTGGCACACATTGATCATAATAATAGTAATAATAATGGTATGCATGAAGTAAGAAGAAAATAATGTGATAAAGGTTTGATAATAAGGAATCTCTTGAAATTCTATAAATACTTTTCTCTTTGACAGTTCAATGCAGAAATCAGAATTTGACAGCAAATATAGCTTTTGTAATATAATGGTGTACTGTGTTATCTATTTGTTGCATGAAGTGGTAGACAAAGTATATATGATAATACTCATTAACCATTGATATCCATAGGTATAGGTAATAGGTATATAGCTATAGGATAACTTTGCCTTTATACATGTTTTTTTAATAATTTTTTTATATTCTTTTTTCAACTTTTTTCCACTTAGCCATTTAAATTTTGTTTGAATTTGAAGCATGTAAGGACACGTCCTGTTGGAGGTACAAGCGTAGTACATACAAAGTGATATTACTTTCATATCTCTCTCAACATATTTGTGATAATCCTTTTGTCGGTCAAGTGTGGCCTAACCACTAATCCTTGTGTGTCGGTGAAAAAGGTTTTCCACATTGCAAAAGTAAAAGGAAAAATGCATTGTGGAAAATAAACATGTACCTCAACTTAATACACCTTCTTTCACTCTAATTTTTCTTTTGATAAATAGTGGTAGAGCTGTTAAAATGGACTACCTGACCCTAAACGGACCGGCTCTGATGAGCTCGGACTTTTTAAGGTTGCGCCAAAATAGCCCATTTTTTAATATGGGTTCGAAAATTATTACCCGAGCCCGATCCTAGATAGACTTCGGGCTACCCGACCCAAAATGAGATTTTTTTGATAAAAAAATTAAAATAAAAATGCCATAATATTTATTATAAATAAAATTAAAAATTATATTATTTTAAACATAATACATTTGTAAGTACTATATTATCTTTTATCAATACTATAATGTGTTTTTAAATGCAATACACATCTGAATTGTATAAAATAATACTCGAATATTTAACATAAGAGAAACTAATAGAATACGAGAAAAGAGTGTTGATTATATTAATGTATAATATTTAAAAGAGAAAGATTGAATAGAATATATATAAAATTTAGTGAGGTGAGAAAAATCAATGTATTATTTTGGAGTAAGATAATATATATAAATTTTTAAAATTTATAGTGATATGTGCCTATTGGGCTAACCACGACCCATATGGGCTAGCCCTAATGGGTAGCGGGCTTTTTAGGATTGGGTTAAAAAGGCCCTGAAAAATATGGGCTCTAATTTTAAGGCCTAAGCCCTAAGATTTTTCGGGCCTAGTGGACCGGCCCATGTGGGCTAGCCCATTTTGACGGCTCTAAATAGTGGGGGAAAAATTGATCCACATTATCCATTTTTCACAAATGTGTTTTAAAGTACGGTGATTCGCAAGAAAATTATCAAAACGATTTTGAGATAGTCAAATTCAAGTGTGAGTGGATACAAACAGAAAAAATATGAAAATTCGATAGCGCAGATTTTGGCTTTTGCAAGATGTAAATAAAAGATTATCTATATAAGAAAAAGCTACATCAACCTCTTACATAAAAGAAACCAAATTCAATGAAGGAAGATGGTTGAAGCCTTTTTAATAGAGAAAAACTTATTGTTATTCGATTGCTAATATCTCAATATTTTTAACATTGCAAAGGAAAAGATCACCGCTAGTCTTAAGAAGGCTCTTTCTAGCCTTTATGAAAAATCATCAGCCTCAAATAAAGTTTATTTGATAAGGCGGTTGTTTATGCATTAGATGACAGAAGGGACATTAGTTGCACAACATATCAATTAAATTCATATTATTACAACCCGATTTAATTCAATTCTAATCGAATTTGACGATGTGGTACGAGCATTAATAATTTTTTCTTTCCTACCAGATAGATGGAGTGTTACTGTTACGACTGTGAATTTCTCATCAGAAATTCAAAAGATAAAATTTGATGATGTTCGTGATCTGGTTCTCAATGAAGAAATTTGATGGAGAGAGTTGGGTGAATCTCCATCCTCTTAAGTATTAAATATAGATTCAAAGGAAGGATATGAATGTGGTAAATCAAATGAAATGCAATCCAAATATAGAAATAATTGTTATTTCCTCAATTCAAAGACTATCAAGTGCTGGAATTGTGGAAAAAAGAGACATTACAAAAATCAGTGCAAACTCCCGCCAAAGAATCAAGAGGTAAAAGTTGAAGCAAATATTGTTTCCACCTCAGGAGGATAAACTATAGTGATAGTCCATTGAGAGTAATGAAGAGTCTTGAGTGTTAGACTATGGAGCATCCATTCTGTCATACCCCAATTTTATCTGGGCATTTTAATTTTAACATGTCATATCTTTCACCATAAATAATGTCTAAAATGTCAGTGTTAAGGGCCAAATTGTGCATACTTTTGATAATATTTTGTGACCCTTTCCATTTGTTTCCTTTGTATTTTAGTTGTAAATGTATACGTTTTAGTGTAAATATGCAAGTTTCTGGTTATGATTGTAAATATTGTGAATTATGATCATTTTGATGCTTTTTGACAGGTCTTCTTACTGATATATAATGCTTGGAACCTATGGTGAAGGGAAGAAGGCCTAAAAGATCATTTTCGAAGCATTTTGTCGGCAAATTGCGCTTAGCGCGCTTTTCAGCGCGCTCTTACTGTAGAGGCAGTAGCTAAGGGCCTTTGACCGCGCTAAGCGCGCTCCAACCGCGCTTAGCGCGCTTTCTAGAATTTTTGTCTCTGTTTTGTTGATCGCACTAAGCGCGCTCCTGATGGAGCTTAGCACGGTGCCACTTACAACTACTTTTTGCACTTTCTATAAGTAGCTACCTTAGGAGATATTTTGGGATAACTTTACATTTTCAGAAATTTTGAGATTAGAAAGGGTTTTTAGGTCAAAAAGTCTTAAAAACTCAAGAAGAAGTGAGAATCAAATCTTTGGAGCATCAATCTTCGATTCTTCGACTTTGATGCTAGCAAAGCTTTCCTTCTTACTTGTTGATCAAGCTACCATGGTGATGGCTAGCTAAACACTTTTGTGTCAAGATTATAGGTAGTTAACCTTGCTATTATGTATTTCTTTTGATCTTTTGTATGTGAATAAGGTTGATGATCAATAGATGACGAAGATCTTTGCTTTTAATGTTGTATTTATGATTTTAATCACTCTAGACATTGATTTGGAA
This sequence comes from Lathyrus tuberosus, assembly GCA_022829125.1. Lineage (NCBI taxonomy): Eukaryota > Viridiplantae > Streptophyta > Magnoliopsida > Fabales > Fabaceae > Lathyrus > Lathyrus tuberosus. The sequence continues at coordinate 4,777,034 of JALAZF010000020.1, read as the reverse complement.
GTTAATATTTGCTTTCTATCGATCTTTATGTTTATTGTTTCGATTGTTATTTTGAGAAATCATCTAGCGATTAAAACAATAATACCCAAGAAGCAGCTTTAGAGATAAACGGATTCGAGAGGATACACGATTGTATGGATTAAAACTAAGTTCACATGATTAATCAGATATGTATGAAAGGGTTAACAAAATCTAATCTTGACATGCTTTTCTTAAAACAAAACATCTTTTTTCTAGTTTACTCTTTGCTACAAAAACATATGTTACAAAACAAGAACTCTTTGAAAACCTTTTTCTTAGAACGTTAAACTATTGAACGACAAGCATCTAGATATCTGAACAATCCCTGCGGATACGATAAAACACCCACTTAAAATACTTTTCAACAAAATGGCGTCGTTGCCAGGGATTGTTGCTGATATTGATATTGTAAGCATTGCAATAGTTTAGTGATTTTAAGATATTTGAATTGTGAATCTCTTACCTCTGTAATTCTCTTGTGCTGTTTAATTTGTTTGACTAGTGTGCAGAATCTATTTATGCGAGGGAGTGTACCTGCAAAAGAACTTCTTTTTGATCCTGAGATTGAAAGAACTGCCCGTAGGCTCAATAGCAGAACAAGACGGACACAATAACTTGCTAGAGAAAGACAAGAGCAAGGAGAATCTTCTTCATCCAAACCAATTGGAACGCCAACCATGGAAATCTACCACCACCACCTCCTACTTCAACTCCATGTACCAACAGTCTAAGACACAATGCTCAATTTTTGCGCAACGCCCACAATGGGAGGCATTCGGAGATGAAAACTGGTATTCTTGCTCTTTTGTACCAAAATCCTTTTACTGGTATGGACCATGAAGATCCGTTCACACATCTCACAAAATTCTATGAAATTGCGGGTGCAACGGGAGCGCCGAAAGCGGAAGAGGAATCCTTTTTTAAGAGACTACTTCTGCATTCCCTAATCGGGAAGACAAAGGAATGGTATCTTGATCAATCAAATTTAGTGATGACAGATTGGAATTTATTGGAAGAAAAGTTTCTTGAACGATTTTTCCCACACAACATATTCATGGAAGCGAAGACAGCGATATCGGTGTTTGCTCAAGGTGGCAATGAATCTCTCAATGAAGCTTGGGAGAGGTTCAAATCAATGTTACTAAAATGCAAAGGACACGATTTTGACGAATTAACTCAAGTGTACATCTTCTGAAATGGGCTCCAATCGGTTCACAAGACTTTGTTGGATGCTACTTTGGGTGGATCGTTAATGTCCAAAAGCGCCGAAGACGCAATTGCTATTATTGATAGGATGACACTCAATGATCACCAAGTAAATCACAACCGTGGTACACCTCAACGGAAACCAGGCATGATAGAGTTGGGAACAAATGACGCGATTCTTGCACAAAACAAATTGCTTTCACAACAAGTGGAGTTGTTGACTCAACAAATGTCAAAACTTCCACAACAAATAAAAGAAATGCAAGAAATTCCCAACAACAACAAACAAGTGGCAAGTTGTGAGCTTTGTAAAGGAGATCACCCTACGGGGTATTTTCCTCCGGTGGTTGAAGAGGCGAATTACGCGGGAAACCAAAATCAAGGTTATCAACCTCGACCACCTTACCAACAAAGAGGTAACCAAGGTTATCAACAACAATGGAGGCCTCAAGATGCCAGAACTTCTAATCATCAACAACAATATCAAAACTACACTCAACCTCCACAAGCTCCAAGTGGAAATTCAAAGATGGAAGCACCCTCACACAATTTATGCAAATGTCAATGTCTAATCAAAAGAACACTGACGCGACTATAAAAAACTTTGAGACGCAAGTGGAGCAATTATCCAAACAATTGGCCGACCAACACAAAGGATGTTTTCCGGTGAATACTCAAGTGAATCCAAAAGAGCATTGCAAGGATATTATCACTAGAAGTGGTAGAGAAATTGATATGGGCATAAGTGAGGAAGTTGTGGAAAAAGAGGGAGTAGTTGAAAAAGAAAAAAAGATTGATGAGAGTGAAGTAGAAAAAATGTTGAGGGAGAATTAGTTGAAAATGAAAAGAAAAAGAGTGAGGAAGAAGTAAAGAAAATGAGACAAGAGAAAAATAAAAAGACTAGGAAGGGGAAGGAACAAGTGAGTACTATTCTGATTCAAAATTTGCCTTATCCTCATGCTCTGACGAAGAAAGATAATGCAAGGCACTATGCTCGGTTTTTGGATATTTTTAGTCAATTGTAAATTAATATTCCATTTTTTGAGGCATTGGAGCAAATGCCAAAATACGCAAAATTCGTGAAGGATATTCTCACCAAGAAGAAAAGGTACACGAATCAAGAAACTATCATGGTTGATGCTAGTTGTAGCGCTATCATTCAATGGACTTTTCCGCAGAAAGAAAGTGATCCAGATCGAGTTATTTTGCCGGTTACAATAGGAAATATTTATGTTGGCAGTGGGTTGATTGATTTGGGCTCTAGTATTAATTTGATATCGTTGTCCATTGTGAAAAGGTTGGGACACATGGAGTTGAGGGCTACTCAAATGACATTGCAACTTGCCGATAAATCCACTACCCGTCCTCATGGTGTAGCAGAAGATGTGTTGGTTAAGGTTGACAAATTCTTGTTTCCCATCGACTTTATGGCGATTGATATGGAAGAAGATGATGACGCTCCCTTGATTCTTGGAAGACCTTTTATGAAGACCGCTAGAATGGCCATAGATATGGATGATGGTCTCATGAAAGTGAGAGTACAAGATGAGGAGATTTGTTTTAATCTATTTGAAGCCATGAAGCATTCTAAAGACAAAGGTGATTATTTTAGAATTGATGCAACAGAGGAGGTGATTGAAGAAGTAACAAGAAAATTACAAGTTTCTACCCCATTACAAAAAAGTTCTTACAAATGCTCTTCAAAGTGTCAATGAGAATGAAGAAAAAGAAATCGAAAAGTGTTTTCGAGAACTTGAAGAATTGGATGAGATTCCTCCCTTGAAAGAAAGGGTGGAAATTTTGAAAAAGGAAAATAATGAAGAAATCAAGCATGAATTGAAGTTGTTACCCTCTCATCATAAATGTGTGTTTCTTGATGATGAGGGTGTCGCTACTCGAAAAATAACGACGCGAGGCAAAAAAGAAACAGAGTCGCCATCGAACTTTATTTATTCCAAAAGGGGAAGGGAAATCATCGCGAAAACCCCAAGAGAAAAGGATAAGATGGTCTCGCAACCAAATTATGGGTTCGGAAGCCGGTTATGCAAGGGGAAGATATTAGCACCCCCTCACATCCATCGTACTCGATGGGAACCATTCGCTTGTCATATGTGTAAGGATGTTGCTAAGGATATTGCTTGCTAAAAATGCTCTATTAAAAGGAAAAGGGGGGGGGGAACAAAGATTATGGAATAAAGAGGATAAAGGAAAAGGTGTAAAAAAAAGAGATGGCTAGCCAAGACTTCACCGTCTTGTGCCTACGTATCTCCATTAACCAATGAAGAATCAGAGCATCCGTAGTTCGGAGGGCTACGGGTAAAAAAGGGGGATTGTGCTCACCAAGACTTCGCCGTCTTGTGCCTACGTATCTTCATTAACCAATGAAGAATCAGAGCTCCATAGTTCAGAGACTATGGTTTGTTTCTTTTAATGGACAACGTCAATGTTCGTATCCTAGCAATAGGTTTTGCCGCTCGCACGCAAGGAGACTTACGCTTTAGCCTGTTATGCGGTAGGATGGAAATAATGTGCCTTTTTTGAAAAGGCTTAAGTTTTTGCCATCGAGGAAAGATGTCACATTTGATTTGTGAAGATTATTTTTTAGGGGTGAAATAGATCCTCGGATAGGAACCCATGCGGGTAGTACCCAATTTCTATCTCAAAAGATTTGTTATGAAAGTTATGTGGCGAATATAGTTACGTCTTCGTATTGAAAGACAAGTATCGAGACCACACACTCTTCGTCTGCTTCGATCATGGCGTCTTCAAAGATCTGGTGTCGAGGAAATCAAACCCTCCCATAATGCTGGAAACTACCACAAGTCCACCATGCTGGAACCTTTACAAAATATATCCAATCACCCGTCTGCAATCATACACATCATATGCATCATCATATGCATCATAAACATCAAGTGCATCATATGCATACAAAAACCAAATCATACTTCCCCAGCACTTGCATCTCAGCACGTCAGTATTTGCATTGCATTTCCACTTGACATGGAATATCATTACAAAGTCAAGCATTCATATATGCATAGGTCAAGATCCAGGATCAATCTCGAGATTCCAAGGCGATCTTCAGCCCAGCCAGGGGCATCTTCTTCAAGTATGTGGGCATTCCCCATGGAGTTGTTCTCCTCAACCTTTTGTTGATGAAGCTATGATCCCCAAGCAAGTCAGTTGACGTTCCCCATTGAGTTGTTCCCCTTAACCTTTTGTTGATGAAGCTGTGATCCCCAAGCGAGTCGATTGGCGTTCCCCATTGAGTTATTCTTCTCAACCTTTTGTTGATGAAGTTGTCATCCCCAGCTCAACTAGTAGCATTTCTCCGAGTCATTGGCGTTCCTCATTGAATTGGTTCTCATCAACCTTTTGTTGATAGAGTTGTTATCCTCAGACCAGTCAGTGGTTCTTCTCCGAACAAATTTTTAACCTTCCTCTTGGGCATTCCCTAGTGAGTTGGTTCCTTTCAACCTTTTATTGGTAAAGATAGTGTTCCTCAGTAACTTCTTTGCTCCAACCTTTTGTTGGTGTCTCCAAATAAGTCTTACTCAGCATACATCAAACTTGATCTTTTATCAATAACCTTACTATCACCCTTTTGGTGGTAGCCAATCCGGTCAATTCAACCTAACCTTCATCCTTTTGGTGTTGATGATTTTCAAAATCGGGAAGCTTCTATCATCCTTTTGGTGGTATCAATCTGTGTTGTTCTTACCGTCATCCTTTTGGTGCTGGCGATCTGTGAACCTTTGGTCTGTGTATCATTCTTTTGGTGAATGACAACCTCTGATATCATTTTGTACTTACTATTATCCTTTTGGTAATAGCAAGTCTTGTTGACCTCACTTTTATCCTTTTGGTGAAGGGTCGTTGTGTGTGTGGTTTTTATCATCCTTTTGGTGATAGATCCGTCATCCTTTTGGTGTCGGAAATCTGTGTGTATGCTTACTATTATCCTTTTGATAATAGCAGTTTTTGACCTCACTTTCATCCTTTTGGTGAAGGGTCGTTGCATGTGTGTTCATTATCATGTTATTGGGTGATAAATCTGTCATCCTTTTGGTGTCAGAAATCAGAATCTTGTGTGTGTTTACTATCATGCTTTTGGTGATAGATCCGTCATCCTTTTGGTGTCGGAGTCGTGTGTCTTCTATCATCTTTTGGTGATAGATCCGTCATCCTTTTTGTGTCGGAGTCGTGTGTACTATCATCCTTTTGGTGATAGGTCTGCCATCCTTTTGGTTTCAGAAATCTTCAACGTGTGTGTTTGTACTATCATCCTTTTGGCAAAAGATCTGTCATCTTTTTGGTGTAGGAAATCTTGTCGTGTGTTCTCTGTCATCCTTTTGGTGATATATCCATCATCCTTTTGGTGTCAATAATTTGTGGATCGTTAGTTTGTGTATCATCCTTTTGGTGAAAGACAACGCTTGATACCATGGTGTACTTACTATTATCCTTTTGGTAGTAGTAAGTTGTGACCTCACTTTCATCCTTTTGGTGAAGGGTCATTGTGTGTGTGTTCTCTATCATCCTTTTGGTGATAGGTCTGTCATCCTTTTGGTGTCGAATTCATGTGTTCTCTATCATCTTTTTGGTGTCGGAGTTGTGTGTGTCCACTATCATCCTTTTGGTGATAAATCCATCATCCTTTTGGTGTCAGAAATCATTGTGTGCATACTATTATCCTTTTGGTAATAATGGGTTTTGACTTCATTTTCATCCTTTTGGTGAAGGGTCTCATTATGTGGTTACTATTATCCTTTTGATAATAGCGAGTTTTGACTTCATTTTCATCCTTTTGGTGAAGGGCCAGGGTGTGTGCTTACTGTTATCCTTTTGGTAACAACAAGTGGAGTCGTGTGAGTTTACTATCATTCTTTTGGTGATAGATCTGTCATCCTTTTGGTGTCAGAATTTTCTGTTATCATCCTTTTGGTGATAACGACCTTTGCAAGTTATTCAGTGTCTACTCGAGGGTCGACATTGATCTAATATTCCACTTCCCAAGCATCTCCTTTCTTTTCGGACAAATTCGGAGTCTTTTTCATATCTAATTGACTTCTACCTCGAAAGAATGAACGCCGTAGCGGTTCATCTTACTAGGTTCAAGCCAATTAGATAGGGGCATCTGTCATACCCCAAATTAGTCCTACTTGTATATTACCTTCATCTGTATTTCCACGAACTACGGACGCTCTGATTCTTCATTCTCGTCCGAATGAAGATACGTAGGCACAAGATTGCGATGATCTTGGTGAGATACCTTTTTCTTTTTTCTCCGTTTGCGTCTACCTTTTTCGTTTTCCTCCGTTTGCGTCTACCTTACATTTTATCTACCATTTTCTTTTTCCTCCATTTGCGTCTACCTTTTTCTTTTTCCACCATTTCGCGTCAACCTGTTCTTTTCATATCCAAACCTTTTCCCGTAGTCGAACTACGAGCGCTCTGATTCCTCATTCTCGTCCGAATGAGCATACGTAGGCATAAGGGCCCCAATCCTTGGCAAGAACCCTATCCTAAAACCAACCATTTTCCCTTAGCAATCGAATCCTTTTCCTTTACCTTTTCGCTTTACTCATTTAGAAGAAAAAAATAAGCTTAGCTAACGTTCATCACAATTCGAACTAAGAGGTTCCCGTTGAGTACAACGGACGTGAGGGGGTGCTAATACCTTCCCTTCACGTAACTGACTCCTGAACCCAGAATATAGTTGCGATGACCATGTTCTTATCTCTATGAAGGTTTTCTCGATATTTTCCTTTCCCTCTTCGTGATAAATAAATTTTGGCGGCGACTCTGTCGAACTAACTTTCTTCCGCGCCTTTTGCGCGAGGGTCGTGTTTCGATGTTTTTTGAGGTGCGACAACCAGATGAATTCAATTCCTCCTCTATCCACTTAAGAACCTTCTGAAATGATTGGTGATGAACCATGAGACATGTAGAGAACCCTTAAGATGTATATTGAACCATGGAACCTTGTCTTGCACAAGAAACAATCACAAGTAGCCTTTGACCAAAAACCCTAGTTCAGAGCCACTAGGAGCTTGATCAGATGAATCCCTTGAAACTAATGAAACCCTAATCCTCAGATGATTGGGTGAGATTGTTGAGAATACATTGATGAGTATGAGAAACTTTATATCTTGAGAATACCATGATGTTGAGACTATCTCCTTTTCTTTTCTTTGATTGATGAAACCCAAGATACTTTGATCCCATGTCTTAGGACCAATGCAATGCATGAATGATGATGACCTAATGAAGATGCAAATGAATGAAGCATAAGCCAACTAAGGTTAGAAAAATGAGGGCAAATTTTGGGGTGCAACAGAGATAAACCGGTGATCATAAGCAAGGAGCTAACAAAAAATGAGAAGGACAAGTTGATTTGTGTGTTGAAAAAGAATCAAGATGCTATGGGGTGGACTCTTTCCGATTTAAAAGGAATAAGTCCTTCCTATTGATTGCATAGAATACTCATGGAAGATGATTTCAAACCGGTAGCTCAACCTCAACGTCGCTTGAATCTTACCATGAAATATGTGGTTAGGAAGGAAGTGGTGAAAATGTTAGATGCCAGAAAGATCTACTCGATTTCCGATAGTCCATGGGTTAGCCCGGTGCAAGTGGTACCAAAGAAAGGTGGGATGACGGTTGTCCAAAATGAGAAGAATGAGTTGATCCCTACAAGAACCGTGATCGGATGGAGAATGTGTATTGATTACCGTAGGCTAAATCAAGCTACAAGGAAAGATCATTTTCCTCTTCTGTTCATGGATCAAATGCTCGAGAGACTTTCTGGTCAAGAATTCTATTATTTTTTGGATGGTTATTTGGGTTACAATCAAATTATTGTTAACCCGGAGGACCACGAGAAAACCGCTTTCACATGCCCTTTTGGAATCTTCGCTTATAGGAGGATGCCGTTTGGGTTGTGTAATGCACTGACCACTTTTCAACGGTGTATGCAAGCAATATTTTTGGACTTGATTTGAAAATTCAATTGAGGTTTTTATGGATGACTTCTCGGTTTTTGGACTGTCGTTTGATCTTTGCTTGAAAAACTTGGATGTTGTATTGGAAATGTGTGTGGAAACCAACTTGGTTCTTAATTGGGAAAAATGCAATTTCATGGTAACGGAAGGAATTGTGCTCGGCCACAAAGTTTCTTCAAGAGGCCTTGAAGTTGATCAAGCCAAGGTGGACGTCATTGATAAATTGCCACCACCTTTGAATGTGAAGGGTATAAGGAGCTTCCTTGGTCATGCGGTATTCTATCGGAGGTTCATCAAAGATTTCGCAAAAATTGCAAAGCCTTTGAGCAACTTGCTCAACAAAGATAAGTCTTTTGAATTTGATGAGTCTTGCATGATAGCTTTTAATTCTTTAAAACAAAGTTTGACTACCGCACCCATAATCATTGCTCCTAATTGGAAAATTGATTTTAAACTCATGTCTGACGCGAGTGATTATGCTGTGGGTGCGATACTTGGTCAACAGAGAACAAAATTTTTTCATGCTATAGACTACACAAGTATGGTCTTGAATGAAGCTCAAATAAACTATGCCACAACCGAAAAAGAGCTTCTTGCGATAGTGTATGCATTGAAGAAATTTAAGTCATACCTAATTGGGTGTAAGGTTGTGGTTTACACGCGTCGATTAAGTATTTGCTTACCAAGCTGGATTCAAATCAAAGGCTAATTCGATGGATCCTTTTGTTGCAAGAGTTTGATTTAGAAATTTGCAACAAAAAGGGATCAGAGAATTTGGTGGTGGATCACTTATCCCACCTTGTTAATATTGAGGTGACCAAGAATGAAAGAGAGGTCAAGGAAGAATTTCCTGATGAAAAGTTGTTTATGGTCTAAGTTAGACCTTGGTTTACCGACATGGCAAATCACAAAGCCACCAAATTAATATTGGAAGGTCAAACTCATAATCAAAAAAAGAAATTTTTATCTGACGCCAAGTACTTTGTCTGGGATGAACCGTATTTTTTTTAAGGTTGGTGCCGATAACATTTTGAGAAGGTATCTTTCAAAGGAAGAGGCTAATAGCATCCTTTGGCATTGTCATAACTCTCCTTATGGAAGAATTTTTAATGGTCTGAGAACGACAACAAAAATCCTTCAATCGGGCTTTTATTGGTCTTCTTTGTTCAAAGATGCGCATGCGCATACACAAAGTTGTGACAAGTGTCAAAGGAGTGGTGGAATTTCAAAACAGAATTAAATTCCATTGCAAAACATGCTAGAGGTTGAGGTATTTGATTGTTGGGGCATAGACTTTGTTGGCCCATTTCCATCATCGTTTTCCAATGAATACATTTTGGTCGCAGTGGACTATGTGTCAAAGTGGGTAGAAGCAATAACATGTGCTAAAGTGGATGGAAAAACTGTGATAAATTTTTTGAAGAAAAACATTTTTTCCTCGATTTGGTACTCCGAGAGTGTTGATAAGTGACAGAGGATCCCACTTTTGCAACACTCAGCTAGAAAAGCGTTGGAGCAGTATGGTGTAAAGCAAAAAATTGCAACACCATACCATTCATAGGCAAATGGGCAAGCGGGGGTATCAAATCGAGAAATTTAAAGGATTCTTGAGAAAACGGTGTCAGCTTCTAGAAAAGATTGGTCAAATAAGCTCGATGATACTTTGTAGGCCTATCAGACAGCTTTCAAAGCTCCGATTAGTCTCACACCTTTCAAAATGGTCTATGGTAAAAACTGTCATTTACCGGTAGAGTTGGAACATAAGACTTTTTGGGCATTAAAATTTTTGAATTTTGATCCAACTTTAAGCGGTGAAAAAAGGAAGGTACAACTGCATGAAATGGATGAATTGTGCATTCAAGCGTATGACTCCAACAAACTGTACAAAGATAGAGTGAAATGTTACCATGACAAGAAAATTGTGAACAAAGAATTTAAGGAAGGGCAACTGGTCTTACTATTTAATTCGAGATTGAAACTGTTTCATGGTAAGTTAAAATCCAAATGGCCAGGTCCATTCCGGATTAAGGAGTTCAAACAGTATGGGGCGATTGTTATTGAAGACACACTGTCAAATGAGAGTTGGACTATTAATGGTCAGAGGCTGAAGGTTTATCTTGGTGGAGATTTCGAGCGGAATATAGCCACAGTGCCTTTTTACGTTCCGTAAGGTTGCATTGGACCGTCGAGCTCAAACGGCGTTAAACAAAGCGCTTGTTGGGAGGCACCCCAACATTGTAAGTATTTACTTTTTTTTGGCTTGTTTGAATTTAATCGGGAAAAAAAAGTCGGGACAACACAATCTGAGACCACACTTGAGTGGCTTTGTTTCACTGAGCGCGCTTAGCGCGGATACATGAACTTGCCCAGTTAAGTGTAGACCTGAGTGAAAAAGGAAAGTGGGCCTGAAATTGGGCCAGTTTATCTTTTAAAATAAGCACCAGAACTTAAACCCTCAGTTCCCTCATTTTCCCTCACGGCAGTCTCACTCTTTTGCTTCCAACTTCTTCTCTCAAGATTCATCTTTTGCACTTCATTCTCTCTATCACGTGTTCATCTCATTCCCTACGAACAAATTTGTCTAAACTCTTTATTTTGATAGTGTAGAAGGCATGCTGTTAGGGTTTTAGTTGGATTAAATTGAAATTGTTTGTTAGATTTGATTGAAGTGATTATGTAGAAGTGATTATGAACCCTTTTTGATTAAATGTTAGGGTTGTGTTAAAATGTGGGTTTGCATGCTGTGAAATCTCTATTTCTATGCTGTTTTGTGAATGCATGTTGATAGTGTTTCACTTGGGTGATGTTATGCTGTTGTTTGGGAAGATTCATTGTAGTGGCAGGGGCTGAATTTGTGCCTGTTATCACAGGCGCGCTTAGCGCGCTATGAGCCGGTTAAGCGCGCCCCTCTTGCCATGTTCTGACTTTTTGGGTTTATGATATTTTCTGTTGAATTCTGTTTGAGTATTTTTGTAGTTCAGTGATTTATGTGTAGGATAGTTGTGTTTGGGGAAGGTTGGCTGCAGAGAAATTTTTGCTTGCATGCCTGGCCGCGCTTAGCGCGCCCCCTGGGATCAAAATGTTCGATTTTCAATGATCCCTCAACTTTTTTCTAGTTTCATGTTAACCTGTGGTTGCATATGATTTTTCTTGAATTTACTAACTAGTTGCTTGACTTGTTTGGTGCTATTTTGGTCTGATTTTTGGTTGCAGATAGCTCCTAAACGCGTGCGCTTTAGTGTTGGACAATCGTCTCAACAAAGGCAAGGGCCTGCTGAGTTTGATGCACACAAATTTCTAGGGGCTAATCTAGAAGCCAGGTATTTGGAGCTGACCCGCCGAAGTATTTGGACGGAAAAGATTTTTCGAATCAACCCGCAGGATGATTTTTGGGGCTGTCAGAGCATCATTGAGAACCACAGATGGGAGACACTTCTCACTCCACCCGTCCATCTTAACTTTGAGATCATTCGCGAGTTTTATGCGAATGCTATTCCTTTGAAGGGGCAGAGGTATTCTTTCATGACTTATGTGAGGGAGAAGCATGTCTCCTTCTCGCGGGATGCAATTAATGACTATTTAGGGTACCCGTTAGTACTTTCTGAAGGCGAGTAGTGTTCCTATTACAAGAGGGTGGCTTGGAAAAATTGGAACTATGAGAATGTGGGCATGGCCTTAGCACATCCGGGTAGGGGGTTTGAACTTAATGCAGTGGGGAGGCCGAAGATAATGGATAGAGGGGATATGAACAACACCGTGTAGATTTTGATGACCCTTGTCCTTCACAACATAAGGCCAATGAGTCATACCTCCTCCATCCCAACTGACATTGCTTGTATGTTGTACTAAATTATGGAGGAAAGGCAGGTGGACATGGCTAGAATTATATCTGATGAGATCCGTGCCACTGCTGCTAGTGGACACCGCTTAGGTACCAAGGTCCCTGCTATATTGGTCTTTCCTGGACTTATCATAGGACTTTGCACCCGAGCGGGTGTCACGATACCGGAGGTGGTCCACAAGACCATCAAGGGTGTGGTGATGGACACCTGGATCCAGAGCCGCTGTATCCTGAGAGTTGATCAACATCCACCACCACCACCACCAGAGCACCCAGTTTAGCCACCACAGCAGCAAGAAAGAGTCCCTCTGATTGATCCTGTGTATGATGAGCGTGTCATGTGTATGTACACATGGGACATGCACATGGCTCATCAGAGAGCCTTTAGTTTTTTGCACTCATCCATGCGTGCTTTGCATTTACAGGTTCGTGAACCACAGGTGGAACATCCTTTCCTGTCATCAGAGGAGTTTGACGCTTATGTAGCTTGGCCTTGGGATAAGCCTTTTAATTTTTCGAGGGGGCATGTTCCTCCCCAGCATACTCAGGTGCCCCAGACAGATGTTGCTCAGGGCGATGTGACAGATGATGATGCAGCAGTGGAGGAGGAGGACGATGATGATAGTAGGGAGACTTTATGGGAGATGGGTTCGGAGGCCAGTTCTGAGTAGTTTGGTCCTGGGTTTTTCTAATCTTTTGTTTCCTTTATATTAGTTTATGTTTGAATTGTTAGGATTTTGTTGTTTCTATTGTTATTGTACTCTTGGATAATTTTGTACCATCCTTGTAAGGATGAGGATTTTGGAACCGGTGTTGCGGCACCATTGTTTTGGGTGTCGTAATTTTTGTATTATGATATTATGTTTTATTATATTGTGTAGTTGTGCAATTACTAGTTTTTGTAGATTTTTTTTTGATTTTGTGTTGTTTCTAAGTTTGAAAACTTGAAGGAACCTTGTGACTAATGCCAAGAATGATGAATCAATGGGCAATTAAGTGGTAATGATATGATTGAGTAAAGGTACCGTGCAAGGTACATATTTATCGCTTTTTAAACTAAGCATGGTTATGAAACTTGTGATTGGTGTAAAACATGTTGTCATTACTTCTTTTGAAATATTTTTTCGATTATGAATCATTTAGAACTTAGCCTTTGTGAGGAAGCCTTCATTGTATAATATTTGCGTGATACCGACATTCTTGTTTAATTAGTTCTTATTATGTTGAAATTATGCATGTGTGTTGATTTGTGTGAAAGGAAGAAAAAGATCAAGGCAATTTTTGTGTATCTTGAGAAAAACCACTTGAACAAAAAGAATGATCAATCTACCTTGTGAGTGAGTGAGCATTTGCTAGCCTTGTAGAGACTTTTTATCAAGATCCTTGTGAATAATTGAGTCGTGTAAATATTGTACATGAAAAATAAGCGAATTTTGGATAGGATCTTAATTTTTTGTTGTGAAACCTTTGAACCTCAACCTTTAAGTATGGTTGCTTTGGTTGTTCCTTGCCTTATATGTGTGAGAGCATTCTAAAAACCATGTTTTGGTTGTATTCAAAGTTGGGGAGAAAAGAGGTAGATTAAGGCATTGAGAAAAAGAAAGTGGTTTTGAATAATGAAAGAGCTTGAAAAAGAAACAAATGAAAAAGAAAAGAAAATTGGGCATGAATTGCCAACAAAAAGCTCAAAGTTGTAATGATGCCTCAAAGAAAAGAAAACAAGAAGGTTAAGGTCTTGAAGTGTGTATGATTGTGAGAATTGAATGCTCTCATAGGAATAGACATTTTTGTTTCAATGACTTTGATAAATGACCCTTCCTTGTAGCCCAAGCCAAATTACAACCCTTCAAGTACTTGTGATTCCTTCTTTTTGCACTCATTAATGCATGTTGTTTGTTGAATGCATAATTCATTCCGGATGTTTGTGGGATTGTTTGGTGAGTGATAAAACCTCATGATGTTTTCATCCATTGATGAATGTGTGCTTAGGCGTGATTCATGTTGAAATTGTATTGCTCAAGAAGTATTGATTTGTGTTTTTCACTTAGCAATAGTTTCGTCTCCATGATTTGTTTTGAGTATGGTAAGTTTATCTTGTTTGTACTTCTACTTTTTGAACCATGAAACTGTCGTTGTTCTATTTTTGTTGATTCCGATTTCTTGTGCGGGTTTCGGGTTCGTTTTTGTTTGGGACACTTTTGTTCGAGGACAAACAAAACAATAAGTTGGGGAGAGTTGTTAAGGGCTAAATTGTGCATACTTTTGATGATATTTTGTGGCCCTTTCCATTTGTTTCCTTTGTATTTTAGTAGTAAATGTATACATTTTAGTGTAAATATGCAAGTTTCCGACTATGATTGTAAATATTGTGAATTATGATTGTTAGTTCTATTATTGGCTGCAATTTTGGTAAAACAATGTGTTGGTTCAAGATGTAATGTTTGATGAATTAACTTGTGTTGCTAATATTCTGCTTGTGGTTTTGTTACTTAGTGTTGCAGGTCTGTGTTCTAATGTCAAACATGATGTCTTAACATCTTTTGACAGAACATCAGGTTCAGTCTGTTATGTTAGGGCTGCGCTTTATTTGCTGTATCTTGAGGATTGTTTGAGAGATTGCAGGCGAGATTCTTGGAGGAGATTTTATCTGATGCAATCGTTTTATTTTTTCTTTGAAGTATATTCTGTTTCTAGTTTTAGGGCTAAAAGATTTGAAGAGTACTTTTGTTTTAAAGTGAGATTCAAATCTGGGTGTTAAGTCTGCCCAAGCCCATGAAGAGAGTTGCTATAAAAATACGTATCAAACCTACTTGCTGGTTAGAGAAGTTTAATTGAAGAGCTGCATTACTTGTGTTAGGGTTTGAGTCTTTGTGCGTCTTGTGTTATTTATGAGCCATTCACTCATCTCTTTGATGTTTGAATTGGACTGTTTAATTGAGTTGTAATTTGTCCACTCTAAGCTTTTAAGCACGAGTGTTTGTTCTTGATCAAAGCTTTTAAGCAAGATCAAGATGTGTCTTTCTTGTGTGTCTTCTTACTTTGTTATTTTCTGTTTTTATCACTGATGTGATTGAGGGGGAGTGAGAGGGTTCTCATACCCAAGAGTGTCTTAGGTAGAAGTGTCATTGGGTAGTGATTAAGTGAGTAGATTATCAACTTGTGTGTTGATTGTGGAGTCTATAAATTGATACTACTAATAGTGATTTTCCTCCCTGGCTTGGTAGCCCCCAGACGTAGGTTGTTAGACCGAACTGGGTGAATAATCCTCTGTGTGGCTTATTGTTTTTAAGTACTGTTACTATTATTGCCTTGTTCATACAACAGATATTGATGTTGTGACATCTCACTTGACATCTCATATCTGATACCAGAATTTCAATTGGTATCAGAGCAGGTCATCCTGCTCTACATCTGTGTGAGATCTAGGGCTGTTACTTTCTGGTGCAATGGACAAGGAGAGTGGTGGATTTGTGAATAGACCCCCTATTCTAGATGGATCAAATTATGACTATTGGAAACCTCACATGGTTGCCTTTTTGAAGTCTTTAGACAACAGGGCTTGGAAGGCAGTTTTGATAGGATGGAAACACCCTGTCATTGTGGAAAAGATGGTGTGTCAAAGCTGAAACCTGAAGAGGAGTGGACCAAGGAAGAAGATGAACTTGCACTTGGGAATTCTAAGGCCTTGAATGCCTTATTTAGTGGTATAGACAAGAACATTTTCAGGCTGGTTAACACATGTGAAGTGGCTAAGGAGGCTTGGGATATTCTAAAAACAACTCATGAAGGAACCTCCAAGGTCAAGATGTCAAGACTTCAGCTGCTAACAACAAAGTTTGAAAGCTTGAAGATGAAAGATGAAGAGACCATTCATGACTTTCACATGAATATACTTGAACTGTCACATGCTTCTAGTGCCCTAGGAGAAAGGATGTCTGATGAGAAGCTTGTGAGAAAAATTCTTAGATCTCTTCCCAAGAGATTTGATATGAAGGTGACTACTATAGAGGAAGCCCAAGACATCAGCCAGATGAGGGTTGATGAATTGATTAGTTCACTTCAGACATCTAAATTGGGATTGAATGACAGATCTGAAAAGAAGGTTAAAAGCATAGCCTTGGCGTCTAGTACAGAAGATGATGAGGAAGAGTGTGGTCCTGAAACTTAGGAGGAGCTATCCAATGCCATTGTTCTGCTGGGAAGACAGTTTAATAAGGTGTGGAAAAGAATGGAAATGAGGCATAAACCCTATGTCAAGAACATCACATATGACATCAACAGGTCAGGTGATCAGAAGAAAACCAAAGCAGAGGAGAAGACTAATGATGACAAAGGGATCCAATGCCATGGCTGTGAAGGTTTTGGTCACATCAGAGCTGAATGCCCTACATACCTTAAACAGAAAAAGGGTTTGTCTGTCACTTGGTCTGATGAGGACACTGAAAGTGAGGATGAATCTGCCAAGCATGTCAGAGCTATGAATGGAATATGTGATTCTGATGAAGATTCTAGTGATGGAGAGATTACCTACGAGGAACTAGATGCATCATATAGAGAGCTATGTATCAGAAGTGAAGAAGTGTGTCAAGAAGGGGAGAAGCAAAAGGAACTCATAATCCAACTCAAGGCTGACAAGGCTGAACTGGAAAATGAAGTCATTTTGCTGAAATGCAATCTTGATCAAATGTCCAAATCTCTCAGAATGTTGAACAATGGAACTGACACTTTGGATAAAATCCTTCAAGCTGGAAAACTGACTGGAGACATGACTGGGATGGGATTTAAGGGTGAGAAGAAACCTTCTTTAGATGCTAGTTCTTCTGGTACTAAACAGAACCTGTCTCATCAGATGTTTCAACAACATGAGAAAGTTCATACTTCTGGACCCAAGCAGAACATGTTCCATCAGATGTCACAACATCATGGGAAGGTGCATGTTTCTGGACCTAATCATTTTGTGCCTCATCATCATGGCAGAAGACAGCCTCAATAGTATGGGAGAAGACATCCTCAAGGGAGAAGACATCCCAACCATTTTCGAGGAGGATTTCAAAGATGGAGATGTCATTACTGTGGTAAGTTTGGTCACATAAAACCTTTTTCTTTAGATTGCATGGATTTCCTGAACCTGATCCTCAACCTAGAACAAATCAAAGCATTCCTACACATGGAAAACAATGGGTTCCCAAGGTTGCTGTTACAAGCTTATTAGCTCACATGTCTAGTAGAGCCTCAGCTGTGGAAGATTGGTACTTTGACAGTGGGTGTTCTAAACATATGACAGGTGTCAAGAACCTGTTGGTGGATGTCAAATCCTATTACACAAGTGATGTGACTTTTGGGGATGGAGTCAAAGGTGAGGTCAAAGGGATTGGAAAGCTGAATTGTTCAATTGGGCCTAGTCTTGATAATGTGTTGCTTGTTAAAGGGTTGAATGCTAATTTAATTAGCATCAGTCAATTGTGTGATGAAGGTTTTGAGGTCAGCTATACAAAATCTGAATGTTTAGTGACAAATGAAAAGAGTGAAGTTGTTATGAGGGGAGTTAGATCTAAAGACAACTGATATTTGTGGGTTCCTCAAGAGTCCAGTTACTCCACCATATGTACTATTGCCAAAGATGATGATGTGGATTTGGACCATCAAAGACTTGGGCATCTACATCTGAAAGAGGTGAAACAAAGTCTGATTGAGCATAATGTCAAGCAAGATGTCATGACATTACATTATGACATCCTGAGCATATTGATCAGAAGTCTTGTGGGAGATAATGTGATAATTTTGAAACCTGTTGCCACTGAACGAAAGTTGGGTGAGACTGTGGATGCTAGTAAGTTCGAATTCTCAAAGAAAAAATTGGGTATCCACATTTGTGAAAACTTATAGCAATTAAAGGCGTGTGGGAAAATCTTCTTAAATTTCAAAAGTCATTTACTGGTTTGTAGAAATATCATTAATTGCCTTTTATGTTTCCAAAAGCAGCCCACCTATTTTAGGCAATCATTTCAACGTAGTGCACCCACACGCAACACACGTCTCACACCTCATTTGCTCTGCTCGTTCATCTTCTCTCCCAGAGAAAGAAGCTCTTCCAATCATGTGACAATCAGTTGCAAGAAAGTAACAATGTCTCAACAACAACCTTCACCATCCAAGAAATCTGCTACAAAAAATCCTTTGCATGCTAAATCTAGGGTTTCTACTGAAAAGGTCTCGCTTGATGATGCTCTGGATATTGAGCCTCTATCTATGGTTCCTCTCCCTAGTTCTGAAAAGATACGACCAAGCAAGCTGCAGGCAAAGAGGTCTACACGTCCTAGTACAGGTAAACCTTCTGATCCTTCTGAGTCTAGAAAGTTTGATGATAGTGAAGCTAGGAGGGTTGTCACTGGAATTTTGTTTGGAGAAAAATCTGTTCCTGGAAACTCTACTCAAGGTGATAAAAATCTAAGTGAGGAAGAAGAGTATTCTGTAGATAAGAGTCTTGACAGGATAGTTACCAAGGTTCTTGAAAAGGGTATTTCCGTGGCTGGGATATCGAGGCCACTCGCTCAAATGTCTGCCTCTCACTCTGAGGGTAAGAGAGATGATAAGCAAACTGCTGAAGACAATCTTCACAGGTTGGCTATGTCTGTTCTTGAAGATGCTGAAACTGAAGGTGGAGCTGATGTTGAAACATATGTTGGAACATCACCTGCTAAGAAAGGTACCTCTAGTCCTAGAGGAAAGAAGCCAGTTGATGTGGTAGATGTGGATGATTTGTCAGATAATGAGATTATAGCTAAGGTGGCTACTAGCTCCAAGAAAAGGAAGGCTAGGTCTGACTCAGACTCAGACTTTGATGTTGAGGAGGATGTCCAGGACATCAATCCTAAGAAGAAAGCTGCTAGCAAGAAGATTGTTAACAAAGTTCCTGATGTCCCTTTAGACAATATTTCATTCCATTCTATTGAAAATGTGAGTAAGTGGAAGTATGTTTATCTGAGAAGAATTGCTCTGGAGAGAGAGCTAGGTAGAGATGCTCTTGAGATGAAGGAGATTATGGAATTGATCAATTATGCTGGATTAATAAAGACTGTGTCTAGTTTTTCAAAATGTTATGATATGCTTGTCAAGGAGTTCATTGTGAACATCCCTGAAGACATTACTGATAGCAAGAGTATGGATTTTAGAAAGGTTTATGTAAGAGGTAGGTGTATTGAGTTTTCTCCTACTGTTATTAACAGGTACTTGGGAAGGAGTGAACAAGCAGAGAGTGAGCTGGAGGTCACTGACAATCAGATTTTCAAGGAGATTACTGCAAATCAAGTGATTGCATGGCCTTTGAGGGAAAATTGGTTGCTGGTCTTTTGAGTGTTAAGTATGCTATACTGCATAGGATTGGAGCTTCCAACTGGGTTCCTACCAACCATAAGACTACAATTTCTGTTGGGTTGGGAAAGTTTATCTTTGCAGTTGGAACCAAGAAGGACTTTGATTATGGTTCTTATATTTTTGATCAAACAGTCAAACATGCTGGAACAATGGCTGTGAAGTTGCCAATTGCTTTTCCATCCTTAATCTGTGGAATTATTGTGAATCAACATCCTGGGATCTTGGCTGCTACAGATATTGCTTGGAAAAGGGAGTCTATTTTGTCTCTTCACTCCAAACTCTTTGTAGGACAACATGTTCCTGATATTGTTTCAACATCTGCAACTGTTGGCAACAAGAATACCACCAAAGGTGAGTTAATCAGTGAGTTGAAGGCTACTTGTAAGGAGCTGGAAACAGTGATCAACATAAATACTGCTAGGAAGCTGAAATTAGAAGCCTTGATTAAAAGTTTGGAACAGGTTGATGATGAGGGAGAAGAGGAAGCTGGTGCCTCCAGTGAGGAGACTGATGAATGACTTGGTTCTGGCTCTCTACTGTGTTCTGTTGATGGTGTTGCTGTTGGTTTTTATTTTTGTTATTAGTTTTTGTTTTGCACCTTGGGTGTTTGCTATGTAATCTGAACATCTTGGATATTGTTTCCTATATGATTATCTTGTTTGGATGTTCCATGACTTGTCTTGACATTCTGTGGCTAACAAGAGAGAGCTAAGTTGACTGACGGGTAGCTAGTATGACTAACTGTGAGTAGAGAGGGTGAGTTCTTGGAACTGACTTGACTTCTTTCATAACTTTTTAGCCAATTATGGCTAAAAAGGGGGATAGTAGTAGTTTGGGCTTTGCTGTTATGCTGTAGGGGGTGGAGTGGATGTTCTCTGTGATGTTCTGATGTTGGTTTGAAGTAGTTGGATTTCTGGTTGTTGCTGGTTTCTTGGCTTGAGGGGGAGTTTGGAGTTTTGATTGTTGTGTAGCTGGTGTTAGATTGGTTTGTTAGATTTGCTTTATCTGCTGCTGGTATCTCTGATGTGTGCTGATATTGTTTTAGCCAAAATTAGCCAAAGGGGGAGATTGTTAGTTCTATTATTGGCTGCAATTTTGGTAAAACAATGTGTTGGTTCAAGATGTCATGTCTGACGTCTTAACTTGTGTTTCTAACATTCTGCTTGTGGTTTTGTTACTTAGTGTTGCAGGTCTGTGTTCTGATGTCAAACATGATGTCTTAACATCTTTTGACAGAACATCAGGTTCAGTCTGTTATGTTAGGGCTGCGCTTTATTTGCTGTATCTTGAGGATTGTCTGACAGATTGCAGGCGAGATTCTTGGAGGAGATTTTATCTGATGCAATCATTTTATTTTTTCTTTGAAGTATATTCTGTTTCTATTTTAGGGCTAAAAGATTTAAAGAGTAATTTTTTTTTTAAAGTGAGATTCAAATCTGGGTGTTAAGGCTGCCCAAGCCCATGAAGAGAGTTGCTGTAAAAAGACGTATCAAACCTACTTGCTGGTTAGAGAAGTTTAATTAAAGAGTTGCATTACTTGTGTTAGGGTTTGAGTCTTTGTGCGTCTTGTGTTATTTGTGAGCCATTCACTCATCTCTTTGATGTTTGAATTGGACTGTTTAATTGAGTTGTAATTTGTCCACTCTAAGCTTTTAAGCACGAGTGTTTGTTATTGATCAAAGCTTTTAAGCAATATCAAGGTGTGTCTTTCTTGTGTGTCTTCTTACTTTGTTATTTTCTGTTTTTATCACTGGTGTGATTGAGGGGGAGTGAGAGGGTTCTCATACCTAAGAGTGTCTTAGGTAGAAGTGTCATTGGGTAGTGATTAAGTGAGTAGATTATCAACTTGTGTGTTGATTGTGGAGTCTATAAATTGATACTACTAATAGTGATTTTCCTCCCTGGCTTGGTAGCCCCCAGACGTAGGTTGTTAGACCGAACTGAGTGAACAATCCTCTGTGTGGCTTATTGCTTTTAAGTACTGTTACTATTATTGCCTTGTTCATACAACAGATATTGATGTTGTAACATCTCACTTGACATCACATATCTGATACCAGAATTTCAATGATCATTTTGATGCTTTTTGACAGGTCTTCTTGCTGATATATAATGCTTGGAACCTATGGTGAAGGGAAGAAGGCCTAGAATATCATTTTCGCAGCATTTTGTCGGTAAATCGAGCTTAGCGGGCTTTTAAGTGCGGGTTCAGTGCGCTCTTACTGTAGAGGCTGTAGCTAAGGGCCTGTGACCGCGCTAAGCACGCTCCAACCGTGCTTAGCGCACTTTCTGGGATTTTTGCCTCTGTTTTGTTGATGGCGTTAAGTGCGCTTCTGATGGTGCTTAGCGCGGTGCCACTTACAACTACTTTTTGCACTTTCTATAAGTAGCTACCTTGGGCGATATTTTGGTATAACTTTAAAATTTTCAGAACTTTTGAGATTAGAAAGGGTTTTTAGGTAGAAAAAGCTTAGACACTCAAGAAGAAGAGAGAATCAAATCTTTGGAGCATCAATCTTTGATTCTTCGACTTTGATGCTAGCAAAGCTTTCCTTTTTACTTGTTGATCAAGCTACCATGGTGATGGCTAGCTAAACAATTTTGTGTCAAGATTAGAGGTATTTAACCTTGCTATTATATATTTCTTTTGATCTTTCGTATGTGAACAAGGTTGATGAATAATAGATGATGAAGATATTTGCTTTTAATGTTGTATTTATAATTTGAATCACTCTAGACATAGATTTTCCAAGTCTTGATCTATTTTCTTCATCGATTAACAAACAAACTCTAGACATGATTTGGAAGTTAATACTTGCTTTGTATCGATATTTATGTTTATTGTTTCGATTATTATTTCGAGAAATCATCTAGCGATTAAAACAATAATACCCACGAAGCCGCTTTAGAGATAAACAGATTCACGAGGATACGCGATTGTATGGATCGAAACTAAGTTGACATATCGGGTCTTTTTTTAGTATTATTGCTAGCAAAGAGCTTCATATTGTGCAATTAGATGTGAAGACTGTGGAACTATGTGTTTCAGGTTCAATCAATGAATGATCAAAGCTAAACACGTCATGGTTTAGTTTTGATGATGACAAACTGGCTTTACTGAAGACAACTTGTGAGAATGATGCAAACTTTGATGACGACTTATGAAGACTGAATCTGATCCTAAAGCATAAAGTTAAACAATAATGTCAAGCATTAAAAGATGCACAAGAATGTTTGTTCAAAGCTTTTTCTCCAAATCAATCTGATGAACTAGGGTTTTGATTACCTATATTATTTGATGATGGCATCCAACTTGAAGATATATCTAGCCTCATATCTAAGAAGGTTCAAGCAAGTGTTTTTGTGATTGGTATATTCGGAAAAGTGTTGAAGCTTCAAATTGTGAAAGAAAGGAAGCGTGAGCCCAATCACGTCTGAGTGATTGGAGTTTTGTAAAAACACAAGGGCTTTTTGTAAATTAGTATGACTAAATTACACACACACACACAAGTACCCCCCCCCCCCCCCCCCCCACACACACACAAACATTTTAACAAGCCTTTATTTCTTAAATAAAACAACATAAAAATGTTTTGGACCCTAGTCAGATGAATCAGGAGCTATCAAAATGATTTGGACAATTTTTTGAACTATCCAAACTATTGGAGCATCTTCCAAATCGATTGGGTTAATGCAAATTGTATCCATAATCAATTAGGACAATGTCTTAATGATTGGTAACAACCCTCTATCAAAATTTCCAAAATGGCCATTTTTAGTTGATTATTTTAGTCATCCAACCGATTGGCTTGATGATCTAATTTACTAGAACAATAAATTGACCCATGAATCATTTTATTTTTTATGCTACCCTCTAGCCTATAAATAGAGGCATATCCCTTCATATTTTCACAGCCAAAATCATGAGCTATCTCACTCTCCTCACTCTCTCGGTAAAAATATTTTTATACTTTCTCTCACTATAATTTATCCATAGCGCTTCAAGAAAGTCTTTGTGTTTGGTGAGAAATTTTTTGTCTAGAAAGGGTGATATTGTAAATTCACCAAGAACTATTTTTTCTTGGTTGAATAATTTTTCCTTAAAAGAGTGCTTGTTTAGATTTAAAGCTAAACTCGTCAAAGGCTTTATTTGGGGATTTAGTGTTAAGTCAATGGTTCGGTTCATGATCTTAGCACGTGTAAAAGCTTTACTTGGTTCGATATTAACCTGTTGTAAAATATCAATTTGGTTTGTGGTTAGCCTGTGTAAATCCTGGTTTGGTTTGAAGGATATCTAGTTTGAAACTCGACATTGGTTTGTATAAAATCTTAGTTTAGCTTTGGAACTATCCGCTTCAAGTTCGTGTATGGAAGGAAGACTAACCGCTTCAGTCTGATGTTCTTTGTTTGGTTGGAAGCTAACCAGAAACTTCATTTTTCTTTCTATAAGGGGTTCCTAAGCTCAACCCACTAAAAGCTTATAAACATTATTTAATACTCTCAAGATCAAGTATTAGGGAGAGGATTATGTCACTTCATTTAGATCGAACCTCTATAAATTTTGGTGACTTCACTCTTCCCTTATCTTTTTATTTTTCGCAAATTTTTCTTTCCATTAGTTTTCCGCTGCTATTTCCAAACATTTTATTAAAAATGATTTTGAACTTTGAAAATGAAAATACTTTTTTTTTAAACAATCATTTTTCAAACTCCCACAATTCACATGCTCTTGTGTGTGGAGTCACATGTTCAACAAAGACTGCATTTTTTATTGGAAACTTAGTCGAGGAGATATACATGTAGCAACCTAAAAGATTCTTTGAAGAGGAGAGCAATAAGACGATGTGTAGACTAAAGAGAATCTTGTATGACTTGAAACAAACTTCAAGACAATGGTATATAATGTTTGAAGGCTTCATGGACAAAGAAGGTTTCAAGAAGTGAAATGTCAATCATTGTTTTTTTAAAGATATATAAGTCCAGTTATATCATTTTATAACTTTATGTCGATGATATGATGATAATAGGCTGAGATGTGGACTAGATTAGAAACTTGAATATGCAACAGTCAATGGAGTTTGACATGAGGGACTTAGGTTCTGCAAAAAGAATCCTTGGTATGCAAATTCCAAGAGATAAGCAAAAAAAGAGTTTTGCAGTTATCTCAATCAGAGTACATCAATTTTATTGTTTAAAATATTTAACATGGACAATGGAAAACCTATTAGAATACATTTGGTAAGTTATTTTTTTAATATATAAGAATTTTTCACCTAAGACAGAGGAAGAAAGAGAATCCATGACTAAGATTTTGTATGCTTCATCCATTGGAAGTTTGATGTACACAATGGTTTGTATGAGGTCGAACATTGCCCATTTCGTGGGATTTGTTAGTAGGTTTACGTTGAATCTAGGTAAAGCTCATTAGAAAACACTTAAGTGGATTATGAGGTACCTACGAAGAACCACTAAGAAATATTTGTAATTTGGTAAAGGAGAAGTAAAAGTAAAAAGGCTACATTGACACAGACTTTATTGGTGATGTTGATAACTAAAGAAGTACAACAACTATATATTTAATATTAGTACTGGAGCAATTATAATGATATCACTGATACAAAATATTGTTATTTCATCCATTACATAGACTGGGTATATAACAATCCTAAAAGCCAACAAAGAGTTGATATGGCTTCACGGATTACTGGCGAGTTGGGTGTCAAATAAGATAATAGTGTTTTGTATAATGATAGTTAAATATCAATACACCTGGAAAAGAATTTTGTATTTCACATGAGAATAAAACACATTAGTCTTTGTTATCACTCTATCAAATCACTGCTTGAGAATGATAAGCTAACATTGAGCAAGATTCAAGAAAGTGAGAATCCAACTGACATGTTAACAAGCGTGGTAGGTATTCACAAGTTAAAGTTGTGTGAAGATTGATTGAAATCGTACTTCAATTGAGAGATTGTTGTTTAACAAAGACAAAAATAAAAGGAAACAAAAGAAATAAATAGAAAATAAAATTAAGAAAGGTTACGAGATATTTTAAGAGAAATTAAAATATAACTATTTTTTATTAACTACAAATGTCAATGTTATTTTTCTTTTGGCATAACAAGTACAAAGTGCAAAGATAACAAAGTTATGACTTCATTAAATAAAATAGAATAAAAGTTATAATGAGGAATTTTTGAAGAAATAATTAGAGAAGAATATTTCCTTAGGTGAAAATGAGTTATGAAATTTTGTGTGTGAATATTCTTAATATTGTGTATATTTTAATTTTTATTAATTTTATCGTGTTTCTGCATTATTTTTTCTCTTCCACACATGAAGAAATTTTGCATAAGTTTTTGACAAGTAGTATAACATAACATAACTTAAAAATAGGAAGGAAGATATTTGATTAAATAATATGTTTGAAATCCCAAAACATTTGCATTAGATGATTCAAATTTCTTTCAATGTTTAATCATATGTTACAAGTTTGATTGAAATTCTGAGAAAGCAACATCTTTGAAATTTTTTAAGGATTGTTTTATTTAATATGTTTCTATCCTATTCAAAGATGTAAATTACACACAAACTTCAAAGATGTAGATTTTATAATATTAGTTTTTCTGGCTTAGAATATCTATTGTCCCGAATTTCTGAAGACAACATATCTCAGGCGTTAAATAAAGATTCAATGAGATGATTGATTATGATGAATTCTAGAATTAAAACAACAACAACCACCACTAATTCTTATCCCACTAAGTGGGATCGTGTACATGGATCAACTTCTGTCATAATGATCTATTCATGACCATGTTTTCATTCAAATTGTTAATCTCGAGATCTTTCTTTATAACTTCTCTTATGGTATCTCTCTCTCTCTCTCTCTCTCTCTCTCTCTCTCTCTCTCTCTAGCTATTTGACTCCTCCCATCTGATATACTATCCTTACCACATAATTTACATGTATTTTTTATACATGCCCAAACCATCAAAGTCTATTTTCTACTATAGGTGCTACCCCAACACTCTCTTTGTAATATTGTCATTTCTAATATTATCATGTCTAGTATTACCACACATCCAATGCAACATCCTCATCTCTGCTACACTTAATTTATTCCCATGTTGATTCTTAAGTGCATAATGTTTTGTCCCATAAAATATTGCAGGTCTTACCACAGTCTGATAAAATTTTCCCTTCAACTTAAACAGTATCTTTTTGTCACTTAAATTCTGTGAAGCCCTCATCCATTTCAACCCCCATCTTTAGGTTAGTGGTTTGCATCCCCTTATATTTCTTCATCATTTTGTATTACGAACCCAAGATATTTAAACTGCGTAACTTGTGGGATGCTATGGTCTCCAACTTTCACCTCTAGATTAGAAACACTTCTTATTTTGCTAAACTTACATTCCATATATTCCGTCTTACTTATGATTAGGAGAAAGCCATGCGTTTCTAGAGCTCGTCTCCAAGTCTCCAACCTCTCATTTAAATCCTCCTTCGACTCTCCAAATAGGAATATATCTTCTACAAAAAGCATGCATCTCGGTGCTAGCTCTTGGATGTTCTCCGTAAGTACATCCAAAATTAAAGTAAAAATGAAGGATCTTAGAGTTGAACCTTTGTGCAAACCTATTGTAATGGGAAAATCATTTGTTTATCCACCTTGCGTCCGCACACTAGGCGACATCCCTTTATACATATCTTGGATAACTCAAATATATACAATCCTAATCCCCTTCTTCTCTAGGGGTTTCCACAAAATCTTTATAGGAACTCTATTATATTCCTTCTCTAGGTCAATAAAAATTAATTGCAAGTCTTGTTGGTCCATTCGATATTTCTCCATCACCCGTCGTAGTAAATAATCACTTTCTTAGTCGACCTCCAAAGAATAAAATCAAAGTGATTCTCAGTGATTATAGTTTCTTTTCTTATTATCCATTAAATCACTATTTCCCATAACTTCATGGTATGACTCATAAGTTTAACCCCCCTATAATTTGCACAATTTTTCATATCCCCCTTATTCTTATAGATTGGGGAAAAATGCTTCTCCTTGATTCATCAGACATTCGCTTTGAGCTTATAATCTCATTAAATAATTTGGCGAGCCACTTAATACATCTATCTCCAAGAACTTCCCACACTTCAATAAGTATGTTCTCTGGCCCAACTGCCTTATTGTTACTCATTCTTTTCAATGCATCTTTTACCTCTTGTTTCTAAATCCGATGGTAGTAATTAAGGTTTCGATCCTCTGGTCTAATTTTGAGTCTACTAGAGTCTGGTGGGATATCATATCCATCATTAAATTGTTGAAATACATCTTCCACCTATCCTTTATATCTTCTTTCTGAACCAAAACTTTGCCATTTTCATCTTTAACACACTTCAATTGATCCAAATCTCTTCTCTTATCTTAGCATGCCTATATGTATATTTTTCTCCCTCATTGATACCTAAAGATTGGTATAATCCATCAAAAGCTTGGGTTCTTGCTTACTCACCGCCTTCTTGGTCTCGTTCTTAGCTTTCTTATACTTTTCCCAAGTTTCAACATTTTTACACCTAGAACATTATTTAAAATAACCATTTTTAACTCTAACTTTACTCTGAACATTTTCATTCCACCACCACGATTATTTAACCATAGGTCCTAAACCTTTTGATCCTCCCAACATCTCTTTAGCTACTTTTATAATCTCTTGGGTCATCTTGCTCCACATATCATTTGCGCTTTCTTGTGGTAGTTCCAACCCTCCCTCTAAGATCCCGTGCTAGAAACATTCTTGTTTTCACCCTTTAAATTCCACCACTTGATTCGTGGTGCCCCTGTATAGCTTATTCTCTTATCTCTCCTCTTTATTCTTAGATCCATAACCAATACTCTATGTTGAGTAGTCAAGCTCTCTCCCGGAATAATTTTGTAGACCAAGCAAATCTTTAGACTTTTAAATAAACTTCTTTTGAAAGTCTATTTGAGAACATGTCACCCCACTCTTATATGTGATAGGATGCTTATCTATTTTTATAAACCAGGTATTAGCTATAGTAAGATCAAAGACCAATGAAACTCCAAGATGGATTTACCCTCCCCGAGGCCACACCCCCCATGCACGCCCTCAAAACCTTTTGCTACACCCCCTACATGTCCATTTAGACCCCCTTCTAAAATAAGCTTCTCTCTTTAGGGGTATATCTTGAAGCATTCCTTCCAATTTTTTTTTTGCCTAAGGTGTTCTTCCAACCCAACCTAAGGTATGTAAGTATTAATATCATTGAATGTGTCTTATTCCACTACAAATTTCAAGGCTATGATTCGACCCTCTACTCTTTTAACATCCACAATATCCTTCTTCCATTCCTTGTCCACAATAATTACCACCCCATTTCTCGATCTAACTTTTTGAGTGTACCAAAGCTTAAATTCCGAGTTGTCTAATTCTCTCGTCTTTTCACCTGTCCACTTAGTGTAGCGTGCGATTTTTGTTGGTGACGCGACCACCTTATCGCCATGGTTTTTCCTCACTGCAATGGTAGGAATGGGGTGCTTCTTTCTAATTTCTTATTTATCCTATGAAGCTGGAAAGGAAAGGGAAGCTATCTAAAACTAACCTTGCATGCAAATGTTTTCTTTAACAAATGCTTAAGAGATTGGGGGGTTCGGGGTCAAGTTATACAATGGGGAGTTGTCAATTACCCATCCTATATGTGGTTATCCACAGGTTGTTAGAATTTTCTACTATTTTCTACTTACTGGTGTTTATCTGTTTATTGGGAAAGTTTCTCCTTTGGGAATGTTTAAGAGAGAGAGAGAGAGAGAGTTTTTGTTATTTTTTTGGGTTTTTCGATGTTTTTGGTAAGGTACTGGACCTGAGGTTTTTGAGTAGTGTGAAGGTAATGGACCTAAAGTTTTTGATTGGTGTGCTCGCTAAGATTTCACAATCTTATGCCTACGTATTTCCGTTAAAGAAAACAGGGAAATCAGAGCAATCGTAGTTCCTCCTATTCTATGGGAGGAAAAGATGATGTTTGGTGTCTTGTTCAAAGCCCAAGATTGAAGCTAAAGGGTTATTTGTGTCTTGTTCAAAGCCCAAGATTAAAGCTAAAATATTTGACTGAGAGAGAATTTGTCATCTCTATGGGAGATATCTCATCTGTTTATCACAGTTGTTGGGTAACTGATTATAAAGGAGAATTACTTTAACTGGGATATAAGAATCCAGCAATGCCATAATTTCCTTAATGAGGGATTTGTCCTGAAGGAGGAAACTTTAACTCAGTGTTGAGCAATGCCATTTTTCCTTAGGAGTTTTTCATGCTAAGAGAGGGACGGTGGCTTGGATGTAAATAATCCAGAGGCTTGCCACTTACAGCAATTAGATGAAATGAGGTTTACCAGGATAAGAGATGGACTATAACTTGGATATTTAAATCAACAAGTGTGCCACTTATAGCAGTTATCTGGATTTAGGGTTTGTTTGATTGTCTGTTTTGATGTGTGATTGTACAGAGAAATGTCTTTCCTACAGAGAGTTTTTGATTTCCTCTGAGGGGAGTGATTTTTGTGTGCCTTGATCGAAGCCCAAGGTTGAAGCTAAAAGGTTGATTGACTCCACTAGGGAGATTATTATCTGTCTTGTATAAAGCCCAAGATTGAGGCTAAAAAAGAGACTGACTCTTTTGGGGATATCATTATACAAAGCCTAAGAGGAGGCTAAAAGTTGACTTTTCCAGGGAAATATTTTGTCTGTCTTGTACAAAGCCCAAGATTTAGGCTAAAAGGGGGGTTTTTGACTCCACTGGTGAGTATTTGTATGTGACTTGTACAAAGCCCAAGATTGAGGCTAAAAGGGGAAACTGACTCTACTGGTGAGAGGTTTTATCTATCTTGTACAAAGCCCAAGATTGAGGCTAAAAAAGGATTAACTCTGCTAGAGAGTATGATTTTTCTTGTACAAAGCCGAAGATTGAGGCTGAAAAGAGAATTGACTCCTCTTAGGGAGATTTTATATGCGTCTTGTAAAAAGCCCAAGATTGAGGCTAAAAGAGGTTGACTCAGCAAGAGAGTGTTTATATGGCGTCTTGTACAAATCCCAAGATTGAGGCTGAAAGTTATGGCTGACTCTACTGGAGAGATATTCATGTGGGTGTATTGTCCAAAGCCCAAGATTGAGGCTGAAAGGAGATTGATGATCATTATACAAAGCCTAAGAGAAGGCTGGAAAGAGACTGACTCAACAAGAGAGTGTGTTTATCTGTCTTGTATAAAGCCCAAGATTGAGGATGAAAATTCTGAGGGATGATCATTATACAAAGCCTAAGAGGAGGCTGGAAGGATTTGACTCCTTTGGGGAGAGCTTATATGTGTCTTGTACAAAGCCCAAGATTGAGGCTAAAAGGATATGACTGACTCAGCTGAGGATATTTATAGGTGTCTTGTACAAAGCCCAAGATTGAGGCTAAAAAAGGCTGAGAGAAAATCATTATACAAAGCCTAAGAGGAGGCTGGTTGGGGAATTTCTTATATAAAGCCTAAGAGGAGGCTAACTTCTGCTGAGGATTATTGAGATCCAGAGGCAGGTCCAAATTGGGGAATCCACTCTTGCTGAGGATAGAAGAGTTAAAATATCAGAGACCATGAGGTTCTGATTGAGGGTTTATTGATAGTAATTAGACCCTAGCTGAGGAAATTTAGAATGAGAGTTTAAGGATTGAGTTTTGAAAACCTATAGAGGTTTTAACTCTGTTGGTAATTGATCAGGGTTTTTTCCTGTGCTTTTAGGAAACTTGAGGGTTTCAAGAGATCCAAAAGAAGGTGAGACTGTCCAAGTCTACTGGTATGAAAAGGTTTATCTTTGTATAATTCCCAAGAGGAGGCTGATGTTTTAAGGGATGAGACTCAACCCTAAATTAGTATGAGGTTTCGACCCTATGGAAAGACTATTCTAACAAAGCATGACTAAGTTCTGCCCTATACCTGTATGAGGTCTTTGGGTCCTTGTACTAAGCCAAAGAGGAGGCATGAAAACTTCTAAGAAGCCTGAGGGTCCTTGTACAAAGCCCAAGAAGAGGCTGGGGATGCTTTTAGGAAGCCTGTGGGTCCAAACCTAAGAAAAGTCCAAGAAAAGTTTCACCGGGAATAATCTTTTCTTTAGTGAACAGTTCTAGGGTTTGAAGAAATTCAAGAGAGGTTTCACCGGGAATTAATCCTCTCTAGGGGAAATGAATTTCTTAGACAAATTTCTAGTAGTGACAATCTTGAGAAAAGTTTCACCGGGAATAATGCCTTTCTCTGTTCCATATTGTATAAGCCCAAGAGGAGGCAAGACTGTATCTGGAAATTCCTATGGGGAACTAGTTTTGACTATGTTGAAAGAGTGACCACTGGTTTGATCTATTCCTAGACCTAATTGCCGGGGAAAACTCTAAGCAAGTAATATACAGGCATATATATATATATATATATATATATACACACAGATGAAATATATACAAGTATGTAAAAGAGGGTAGGAGGACTTACAGGTGAGCAAGCTTCCAGCATTACAAACAAATATATATATATATATATATATATATATATATATAAATATACATAAATATATATAAATATATATATATATATATATATATATATATATATATATACTGGTTTGATCTATTCCTAGACCTAATTGCCGGGGAAAACTCTAAGCAAGTAATATACAGGCATATATATATATATATATATATATATATATATACACAGATGAAATATATACAAGTATGTAAAAGAGGGTAGGAGGACTTACAGGTGAGCAAGCTTCCAGCATTACAAACAAATATATATATATATATATATATATATATACAAGTATGTAAAAGAAAGCTGTTTTAAAACTTACAGGTAAGCAAGCTTCCATTGTAACAACTGTATGGTTAGATGTTCAAGAAATTAAAGAAAGTTTTGATAACAACTATGAATTGGAATCTAAATTAAAGAGGAAATTTGTCTTGAAAAGAAGATTGGGGCTTATACTCAAGGAGAGGCCCAGACAAAAAACATTGATCGCACCGTTGATCTGAAGATTGTATTGGGACTTATACAATGATTAAAGCCTAAATTATTGTATTTACAAAGAGTTTGGGTCTTACACTCTATTAGAGGCCCAAAAGTGTTTGAAAAAGAAAATAAATGGGACTTACAACAGAAGGGTAGGCCCAGATGAAAATGTTTTGAAAACAGCGATCGCGCCGAGATTTTTTAACGTACTGGGACTTATACAATGACTGAGGCCCAAAAATGTTTTATTTACAAAGGGATGGGTCTTACACTCTATTAGAGGCCCAAAGAGTTATAAAAATGAATAAAGATGGGACTTACAACACAAGTGCAGGCCCAGAGAAAGACAGTGATCGCACCATCGTTTTGAAAATCGTGTCGGGACTTATACAATGACTGAGGCCCAAAAAACATTTTATTTGTGATAAGTGGTGGGTCTTACACTCTATTAGAGACCCAAAAGTGTTTTGAAAAATGTTTGTGAGGGTGAAAATAATCAAAACCCTAATTTGATTTACAAAAAGGCATTTTAATTAAATAAAAATTCAATTAAAATGATCACAATTGCCAAACATATGTGAAAAACAAATTATGATCTAGGATCAGAGTTTGAAAAATAATTTTTTACCCCTAGAATGATTTAAAACTTATTTGAATTTAAAATCAAGAGAAAGAAATTATTTTCAAATGTTTAGAAACAAATAAAATAAATTCTTTATGAAAACACTAAATATATAAAATAATTAATATTTTTTGTGAGATTTTTATAAAATAAAATATTTTATCATTTCTCATGAATTTTGAAAAAAAGAATTAATTCAAAAACATAAAAACTCAAAGAGAAAATAATTTTTCAAATCATTTAAGAAAATAATGTGAAAAAGAAATGAAATTGAACAAGTGATAAAAAAAATTTGGTCATGGGTGGGGATTGAACCCACGACCTCTTGCCCTCCAACTCACAAAACACGCCCTTGCCAACTGAGCCAGTGTGTGCTGGTGATAGAGAATGGTAAGAGTAGATAATATATGAAAACTCCTTTGGAAAAATAGTTAAACAAATACCAAAAGGTCTGGGGCGAGGGGGATTCGAACCCCAGACCTCTCGCTCGCTACACACACAAAACCAGCTGATCAACCGCTGGGGCGCAATGCCAATTCAAATATATAGCTGCAAGGAAAAAATATATACTAAAACTAGTTGGATTTCTGAAGAATGGCGCAATGGCCAACTTCTTCCTTGGGCAAGCTACGTGAAGCCTCCTATCTCTCTCATTTCTCAATAATTTCCCATGATACAAAGATGAAAATCGTGCGTTTTTAAACAAGGAATACAATGGCTTTATTCAATTTCATTTTAACTAAGTGTAACTGCTAGTTCTGCAGCTATGCAGTATGTATGTTGGCTAAATTTTGTTAAAACATTTATCTTAGCTCTTATGTCACTGAAGGTGTTTTAACATGTTGTATGTGTATCTGCCATAACAGATTAGTTGCAGGTTGTGAAATGTCAAGTAGGATGTCTTGACATGTTGTTCTGCACTAACTGGTTATGTTCAGTTTCTGTCATATTAGTTAAATGTCAAGTGTGATGTCTTGACATGTTGTGTTGCATCTACCTAGTATGAGTGCATGGTTGTAATGGTGTAACAGAGATGTCATGAGCACTTCACTGAACCTGAATGTTTAAGGTGATGTGATGTGGATGTCTTTGGAATGTCATGTACTGCTGCTCTGTGATGGTTAATCAAGATGTCAAAGGAGATGTCACAACATCATTGTCTGTTACAGCAGGTGCTGCTATTGTATATCTCTTGACAAATTTGATTTGATCTAATGAGATCTTTTTGGATATACCTCATCATTATACACAGGTTAAGGAGATTAATTAGGAACAATGTGCAGATTTAATTGGATTCCATAAAAAGGATCTTGGAGACTTTTTAGGAAACTATTTGGAGATTTGTTCCTATTCTTATGGAGAAGATCTTGCAGCTGAATTAAAAAGTGAAGATTTAAAAGATACATAAGATCCTGGAAATATTATGTATCCTTTGTGGAGCTGATTTATAGGTCTGGAAGATTCAAGTCAGAATCAATAAGAATATTGAAGAGTAATGACTTTCTAATTATGGAGATAAATTAGGAAGGATTTGATTGAAGACCTATTTTGTAGGAGAATCTTTTACAGATTTGTAGCAGCTGATATGCTGTGATTAGAAGCCCAAATCCAGTTGGGAAAAAGTTATAAATAGAATGCTTGTAACCTAGAATAAGCACGGGTCCAAGTTGTAGATCATTAGGGTTTGTGTGAAATTGTGAGCCACTCTGGTACTGTTGTGTACTTAGAGTTGGACTGTTTAGTTGAGTTGTATTTGTCAATCATCTATGAGCTTTTAAGCAATGATGATTGTGTTTCTTTGAAGTGTGTCTTCTACTTTTCTGTGATTGAAGAGTTGTTAGAAATTAAGCTGTTGATGCAGTGGCTGAGGTGTTGACTACTAGACATCATTGCGATGATTGGAAGAGAGATGAAGTCTCTTATCTAGGGAGAACTTAGGTAGAAGGGTCATTGGGTAGTGATTAAGTGAGTCGATCATCAACGGGTGTGTTGATTGTAGGGTCTATGAATTGATACTGCTGATAGTGAACTTCCTTCCTGGCTTGGTATGCCCCCAAATGTAGGTTGTTAGACCGAACTGGGTGAACAAATTCTGTGTGTTGTTTATCATTCTGTAGTTTTTAATGTTTTGTATCTACTCTTGATAAACATGTCTTAGTAGATGTTGTAACATCTGTTGTGGCTTCATGTTGATTGTCAGCTATCAACTGTGTGCTGTTCCTTTCTTGTTTAAATGATTATGCAGCACAATGTCTTGAATTATGTTAAGACATCTGCTGTTTGCATAGACCAGAATTTTCAATTGGTATCAGAGCAGGCATCCTATTCGTTTTTCTGGGTGAGATCCTAGGGAAGATACTTTCTGGTTCATGTGCAAGGAAAATAGTTTTGCTGAGAAGTTGTATGGACTTGGTCAGTTCATATGTTGTTTGAATGGTCCCTTGAAGTGGAGGATGGACTATTCATGATAGGGTGTGTATTGGCTCTGTTTGAAGTTGTCAGGCGTGTAGCCTTGGTGGTGAGCTGCTTTGTAGGGTGATTTATTTTCAACCTATGTTGACCTGTTGCACCTGGAGTGTGATGTTGGTGTAATGGTTATCAAGTTTTGCCTGAAGGTTGTTGAGGGGTTTTCTTTATCTGTGTTCTACTGCATATGTATCTGTCAGAAAACTCCTGGTGGTTTTGTGTGTTGAGGCCACAACACTCTGTTCTCCTCTGAAGGTGTATCACATGGTGGTGTGATACTTGAGGATAATATTGACTGACTTATTAAAGTGACCAAGGATACTCGAGGTTTGACCCAAGTCCACTCATAAAGGCATTTTCAATAAGTTTGTTGATGAGAGATCAGAAGGATGCAATTTATTTTTGCTCTCTTCTCTGAAAGACCATCCACAGGT
Organism: Lathyrus tuberosus; assembly: GCA_022829125.1. Lineage (NCBI taxonomy): Eukaryota > Viridiplantae > Streptophyta > Magnoliopsida > Fabales > Fabaceae > Lathyrus > Lathyrus tuberosus. Next base: position 4,741,003 of record JALAZF010000020.1, on the reverse strand, counting down.
CTAAATTGAAGGATTTCATGGTGTTGTTCTTGAATGATGTTCTACCAGTTGCTGTGACTTCAAACCAGCAGAGTGTGCAGAATCTTGTGGATAAAGATTTGGAATTGCAAATGTGTTTTGATCACATCTGTTTGGAACCTACTCCTGGCTTGCATTGAGGAGGTGTATTAACCTAACTGGTTGACTGGTGTCTTCATTGTTGGAATGTCATCCAAACCATCTAGGATGAGCATTTTAGATTTGTGTTTGGAGCAAGGAGGAGTTGGTGTTTTTTTTTTGGGACCAAAGGATTATGGTTCCCTGGTAATTGCATGAGAAGTTTCTTCTTAAGTTGGAGTTCAGTTTTGTGGTGTCCTCACATAATGGAACATTTTTTTTTGCAAGGATTGAAGAGCATCCTTGTAGGTTGAAGTGTTAGGAGAAATATATTTTTTTAAACAATCTGTTTGTGATGACCAGTCAATGTTTTTTTTGTATGCTCCAGAAACCTGTTAGAGGGAATCTCCTCTTTAGGTGCAGAAGGATGGCATCCAACATCTCAAAGTCAGTCAAGAGGTCTGAACATTAGAAGTTTGAGAAGAAGATTCTTGAGATGTAGAGTATGCAGGTTCCTGCATGTGTGTATGATCTAGTTTTGAAGGTTGATCAGCTACTGATGGTTGATCCTCTTATGTCCCTTGCAAGAGATGTGTGTGGATTACTATGGTTGTTGTCTCCAAAGCCATAGTAAATGTTTAAATCCATGTGATTTAGACTGATGTCGGAACTGATGTTGAAACATCATTTCAGTTCTTTGCTTCCTCAGCCAAGGAAGTTTGTTTAGCTCAGGGTGGAGTGAAAGGTCAAGATACTGACCTAATCTGGAATGATTTTGTGGTGTGAATGGTTGTCATGATGGTTTGTCATGAAGAAGAATCAACAGATGCCTGATGTGTGCGAAAGAAGAATGTCAGACCAAATGTCCTACCTTGTGTGAGAAGTATTTGTCTGATGTGAGTATGCAAGTCTGCAGTCTGAACTCTTTGCTTCAGAGGGGGAGTACTTGTCTATGGATTTTGCTGCAAAGGTGCATATATTGTGAAGCTTGCATGCTGATCAAGCTTGTGGAGATTGGTTGCCTCTTATGAGGATATAATGTCAGATAACATGCTATGACATTAGGCTGTTGGACGGCGTGTTGGTGTGTTCTTAATAGGACATGTATGGTTCTAGCCATGTGAAGCTAATCGTTTGAATCATGTGCGCACATGCTTCTGAGGAGGAGTCTGAGGGACAGTTTTGTTTGTGTCTGGGAGAATTTATTTTTCTTTACAGATTTTGGAAGAACTCTGTGAGGGTCTTAGTTGATGGGAGATGTCACACTTGTCTTGGTGTGTGTTATTAATTCTAAGTAAGAGGAGTTTACTTAGAGTTTAGTGGAAGGCAGTGTGTCCGTGCTTCAGAATGTGTGAATGATTGTGTGAAGCTGGTTGAAGCTGTGTTGGTCAAGCTTTTGTGTATACAAGAGAAAGAAGACAATGTCTGATTGGATGTCAGGACATTTGTCGGACACGTTTTCTCCTTGAGCCATACAAGGAAGTACTGTGGATGGTGCTGTCAGGAGGATGTGTTTGTCTTTACATGCTCATGTATTGGAATTGTGATGATAGTCATAATCTGTCTTGGATGACGCAGTGTTGTGTGAAGATCTTTAGTTTGGATTACTATGCTATAGTAAGTCCAGTTGGTGGAGCAAATCAAGAATCATGGTGATGATGTCTTGGTGTGTGGCAGATGTTCTAACTTGTGTTGGGACATTATCTGATTGGACATCCTTGGTGAAGGATGATTATGCTCTGGTTCAGGAGCTTGGTGCCTACATTATGCCTAAGGAGCATCTACATAGTCATACGGGAGAATGATGAAGTAGAAGGTCTGCCTTGGATGGAGAATGTAGAGAAGACTGAAGCAGATCAGGTATTGATTGCTTGGAAGTCTGAAGGTGAAGATACTCATCAACTGATTAGGAGTATTCCAATTTATCATACGGGAGAATGATAGGGAATGACTGCCTTTGGAGAGTGGGTGATTATCGATGGAGGGCCTTGCTAAGGCTAGTTGAAAAGCTTGGGGAGTTAGAGTACTGTTCTTGTGTTCTTGTGATCTTCTGTGATGTGATGGGTTATGATGTGTTTTTGTTCTGGTTGTTTTTAGTCCCTTGGCTTGAGGGGGAGCTTTAGTTTGTTTGAAGGAGGATGGTGATCCTTATGTTCCTCTCGTATAGCATGATGTAACTTCTTGTGTGAGTGACTGCTTATTTAGCAGATGTCAAAATGAATGAGCTTCAGCCGGTGGCTGAACTGGGAGTGAGCTCTTGAAGACATGAAGATGCGTCTTATGTTTTTCATTCATTTTGGGTGTTCTTCTTGCAAAGGAGCACAGGTTATCCATGTCAAGGGGAGTAATGCTACTGATTTTCCTGATTCTGGTTGATTTCCCTTAAATGCATAGTTGCTTGGTTTGGCATATTATGGCTAAAAAGGGGGAGATGGTTGTAAGTAGTAGTAGAGTTCCTTGGTTGTTTCCTTGAGGGGGAGCTGGTTGTGTTATCCAAAGGTTATATGGATATTGATCTGGTGTGCTATTGCTTTGTCAAATATGGCTAAAAAGGGGGAGAGTATATGATTGCATGATGTGCTGATATCTGATGCCCCATATGATGTTCTAACATTTATTTGTGTACCTCTGCCACTAACTGTGTGAGGTTGTGATTGTGTGCAGATGTAGTTGAGTGTTGATCTGTTGTTGTGAAGTTGCTGATGTGTGTGTGACTGTGCTAACAATCTGTGACTGTCTTCTGATGCTGGTATCTCTGATTGTTGGTTTTAGCCAAAATTTGCCAAAGGGGGAGTTTGTTAGTTTTGCAGCTATGCAGTATGTATGTTGGCTAAATTTTGTTAAAACCTTTATGTTAGCTCTTATGTCACTGAAGGTGTTTTAACATACTGTATGTGTATCTGCCATAACAGATTAGTTGCAGGTTGTGAAATGTCAAGTAGGATGTCTTGACATGTTGTTCTGCACTAATTGGTTATGTTCAGTTTCTGTCATATTAGTTAAATGTCAAGTGTGATGTCTTGACATGTTGTGCTGCACCTACCTAGTATGAGTGCATGGTTGTAATGGTGTGACAGAGATGTCATGAGCACTTCACTGAACCTGAATGTTTAAGGTGATGTGATGTGGCTGTCTTTGAAATGTCATGTACTGCTGCTCTGTGATGGTTAATCAAGATGTCAAAGGAGATGTCACAACATCATTGTCCGTTACAGCAGGTGCTGCTATTGTATATCTCTTGACAGATTTGATTTGATCTGATGAGATCTTTTTGGATATACCTCATCATTATACACAGGTCAAGGAGATTAATTAGGAACAAAGTGCAGATTTAATTGGATTTCATAAAAAGGATCTTGGAGACTTTTTAGGAAACTATTTGGAGATTTGTTCCTATTCTCATGGAGAAGATCTTGCAGCTGAATTAAAAAGTGAAGATTTAAAAGATACATAAGATCTTGGAAATATTATGTATCCTTTGTGGAGCTGATTTATAGGTCTGGAAGATTCAAGTCAGAATCAAGAAGAATATTGAAGAGTAATGACTTTGTAATTATGGAGATAAATTAGGAAGGATTTGATTGAAGACCTATTTTGTAGGAGAATCTTTTACAGATTTGTAGCAGCTGATATGCTGTGATTAGAAGCCCAAATCCAGTTGGGAAAAAGTTATAAATAGAATGCTTGTAACCTAGAATAAGCACGGGTCCAAGTTGTAGATCATTAGGGTTTGTGTGAAATTGTGAGCCACTCTAGTACTGTTGTGTACTTAGAGTTGGACTGTTTAGTTGAGTTGTATTTGTCAATCATCTATGAGCTTTTAAGCAATGATGATTGTGTTTCTTTGAAGCGTGTCTTCTACTTTTCTATGATTGAAGAGTTATTGGAAATCAAGCTGTTGATGCAGTGGCTGAGGTGTTGACTGCTAGACATCATTGCGATGATTGGAAGAGAGATGGAGTCTCTTATCTAGGGAGAACTTAGGTAGAAGGGTCATTGGGTAGTGATTAAGTGAGTAGATCATCAACGGGTGTGTTGATTGTAGGGTCTATGAATTGATACTGCTGATAGTGAACTTCCTTCCTGGCTTGGTATGCCACCAGATGTAGGTTGTTAGACCGAACTGGGTGAACAAATTCTGTGTGTTGTTTATCATTCTGCAGTTTTTAATGTTTTGTATCTACTCTTGATAAACATGTCTTAGCAGATGTTGTAACATCTGTTGTGGCTTCATGTTGATTGTTCGCTATCAACTGTGTGCTGTTCCTTTCTTGTTTAAATGATTATGCAGCACAATGTCTTGAATTGTGTTAAGACATCTGCTGTCTGCATAGACCATAATTTTTAGTAACAAAAGATATTTTACTCTAATCAGATGAACCCTAAAATGTGCAAGAACTCAATGAAATCACATACACATAAGATAAACAACAATTGATTGAGGGAAAATGATCTACAAACATTCAGAAACACAATGTTAATTTGAAAACATGTTTATGATGCTTGATTCATTTAGTTTGAAAGTTTAAGGCTTATCTCTGCAAGAAGGATTCAATTTCAATGGTAGAGGTGTTACAGAAGTGAAACAATGGCCTGGTTAGCTTCCTTGAGTCTCAAGGATCGTGTTGCAACCTTCAGGATATTTTGAAACTCTCTAGATAGGCTGGCTCAACTCTGACTACAACTGGTCCAAGTGAGAAATGAAGATGATGATCCTGATGTTTCAGAGGTGTAAGAGGTGTTTGATTAGCTCATATATGATATATGGAAGGTGTTAGATCAATTGGTTATGATGGAATGACTTTCTAATGCAAAATTCGATAGTAACTTGCAAAGGAAGGCATTTTTGGAGTGAAAGAGATATTTTGAGTAAAGCATCAGTTTGGGTGCTTTATTGTACTCAAACTGATCATAATTGATGTCTATTTATAGTGCAACAAGTTTTTTTTGGCATCAATAGTGAATGGAGGCTTGGTCTTCTCTAGCCATTGACTTGAGGTTAGGGCACATGCTATGAGTCCTTTGGTTTAGATCTGAATCTTGACTCAGTTCAATTAGCTATGTCTTGATGCTTGCCACCTTGTGAATCCATTGAATGCATTGAAACAAAATTGGAGTCTTTGTGCTTTTTAGCCCTTTTAGGACATTTATGGCTACATGTAGATCCTTGGACTTGAGAGGCTTGTGGATCAGATCATTTCTCTTTGATGTTATCCCCTGAGGTGTCCAAATGGATGACAAGGCTTGTAGTTGTCTGATTTTGCCAAATCGAGCAAAAATGCAAAATTTTGTCTTGTATAAGACAGTTGAAAATGGTGATTTTAAGGGGGTCATATCTCTTTGCTCAAATGAAGTTATGGAAAGCTCTTGTACTGTTTAGAAAGCCCTCATATGGTAAAATTCATGTGTGATCATAGTTGGTCTTGAAACTATCTGAATCCAATTGAAAAAACCTCATGAACTTTGATGCCCAAAGCTGACACTTAGACAGTTTTGCACTAAGTGTTATGTTCTTGATTTTTCACCATTTTGATCCATCCATAACTAAAAATCCATGAAGAATCAGAGTTTCATGTAGTTGAAGCTTTTGTAGAATGTAGGAAGACCTTCATATTAGGCTTTGGATCATTCAAAATGGCTGTCTAGATCAGAAGTTATGGCCTTTGGAAGTTGGTACCAAAACCATCCAAACTTAGTAACTTAGAAAATTTTTCACTTTTTCAAGGTTACCCCTTTTACAAGTTATTATGATTTCTAGATCAATTCTTATTCAAATGACATTATAAGTCATATTTTATGAAAATATGAGTCATAAGGATCATTTTTGCCAAAAAGTCATGTTTTGACTTTTGGCCCCAGAGCGGTTCGGCGCGTAAAAACCCTAATTCCCGACTTTTGAGGAATGCATCCTCTAAGGGTAATTTAACTTTGAAAATGGATTCCTAGGGTTACTTTGAGTATATTGAGTCGTGTTTTGAAGTATTGGCTCATGCCCTTGTGAAAATTTCACTCTGGAGGTCTCAGTCGTCCAAAACCCTAATTTGGTGATATCGGGTGTTTCGAGGCTCCTTTCACTTGGAAAGCCACAACTGTGTGCTTGATTTTTGATGTGAGGGTCCTCTTGATCCTTTATGGATGTTTTAAGAGGTTAGACAAGTTGAAGATCATGTCATTTATTGATTGATCTTTTGTCCAGATGCTTAGAGAGGGATGGAAACCCTAATTCTTGATTATAGTGAATGCTCAACTATCTTTGAGGAGATTGGTGAGGCATGAAGGTACATCCATATTGTGGCAATAATTTACACAATGATGGGAAATCTTGGTGGTCAAAATTTGGGGTATGACAGATGCCCCTACTTAATCTTCTTGGACCCGAAGGTGTGAATGGCGAAGATGTTCGGACATTCAGGGTGCAAGAGGATTAAATATCAGAATACCCGAAATTTTGAATGTGGTTATGAATAGCGGTTTGCTCATCCATCTTCTTTTGCTAAGCAATGATACTTAAAAAAGGGTAAAACTTCCCCTCGATCCTGGTCTTCAGCCAAGGAACTGGTCTTAGTTTCTGAAATAAACTTTCCCTCAATCATGGTCTTCAGCCACAGAACTGGTCTTAGTTTTTGAAATAAACTTCCCCTCGATCCTGGTTTCCAGCCGCAGAACTAGTCTCAGTTTCTGAAATAAACTTCCCCTCGATCCTGGTCTTCAGCCACAGAACTGTTCTTAGTTTTTGAAATAAACTTCCCCTCGATCCTGGTTTACAGCCACGGAACTGGTCTCGGTTTCATCTTGTCGAGTTTCTTCCTTGACAAAGGATGCTATGTGTAGCAGTTTTCATCAAACTTCTCGCCGAGTTTTCTATTGGGGAGACACCATTTGATGGAAAGATTTTTGATGTCAGACTTGCAGGGGACACCCATTCGTCTGAGCTGTAGAGGTGTGCAAACTTCTCTATTGGAGATGCCATTTGTTGACTCTACTGGGGAAAAATGAGTCTCTTGAAAGACTGCTTTTCGCTTGGGGATATTACATCATACTTTTCTTCGAGATCTCTTCGGAGAAATTCCATGTGATGCAATCCAATTTTGAGGTGCTGATGTCTTCATAAACATTGACTTTCTTGGGAGAAAAACCAATGTGTTGCTGAGAGGGTTGAGATGCTTTCTCTGGGGATTTTCCTTAATCCGGGAAAGCGAAGATATCATATTCAATGGTGAAGAGTGACGTTTGTTGAATGTCTTCTTGCCTTTCAGAGGTTCAAGTTATCAAAGTGGTCGAGGACCGTCTCCAATCCAGAAATAAACTGGGGAGAGATTGCTCAGACAAAACATTTCCTAACGAGGAAAGAATTGACAACTCGATTGATAAAAGGACTTTTATCACTTGGGGGATGAATATGACCTGTGGGGGGGGGGGGGGGGGGGAGAATTGTTCAATCGGTCTTAAGAGGTACGAACTCTGCCGGGGATATCAGATGAAACATGGCATCTGAAACAGTTGATCCTTTGCTCAGGTGCACTGGATTAGAAGGAGTACTTTGATTCTGCACTCTAAGGTTCAATCACCTTCGGAGAGACTATCGATGTTCTTTTTGATGTTCAAAGTCAAAAGGAATTGCCATCTTTATTTTAAAAAGCAGAAATTTTTTGATAAGTAAATTCATTTTTGTTTTATTTCAAGAATCGTTGATCATGTTAAAAATGTCATTCTGTAAAGCAAAAACAAATGGAAATTGTAAACAAAAGCATTAGACTCAAATTTTATTGATAGGATAGAAATCAGCCAAGCGCGTGATTCCATAGAGCATTACAAAGTTTAGAAAATGGTAATTTATGTGAAAATGGGCTACATTGAAACATAACAACCGTTATCCTTCTACCAACTTTGAATTCTGGACATCCTAAGCTTCTGACGAAGATGACCTTGACTTGAAGGTTTCCGACGGATGGTACTACCGCCGGGGATTTAACCTTGTCGGACGTAGTTACTTACCATGAATCCCTAACTTTTTCCTGGATTGTCTTTTAAAATTTCCAATCCACCGAGATGATTTTCGCTTAAGTCACTAATTTTTGCCTGGACCGCCCTTTCGAGTTTTCAATCCACCGAGACGTTTTTTTTTTTTCGTTTTTATTTATTTAGGCGAAGTATTTTTTGACTACATCAACATTGTTGGGGGGGGGGTAGGCAAACTCTTCTCCATCCATGGTTGTGAGTCTCAAGGTGCCGCCTGAGAAGGCTTTCTTGACCACGTAGGGGCCATTATAATTCGGAGTCCATTTTCCCTAGGAATCAGTGAGGAATAATTGTATCTTTTTGAGCACGAGGTCTCCTTTTCTGAAGACACGGGGTCGGACCTTTTTGTCGAATGCCTTCTTCATTCTTTGCTGATACAAATGACCATGGCATAGAGCCGTCATTCTCTTTTCTTCGATTAGGTTCAGTTCATCGTGTCGAATTTGACACCACTCAACTGCTGTTAGCTTAACTTCCATCAATACCCAGATTGATGGGATCTCTACTTATATGGGAAGCACTGCTTCCGTGCCATATACTAGAGTGAAAGGGGTTGCCCCTGTTGAAGTGCGGACAAATGTGCGATAACTGTAACACCCCAATTCCCATCGCGAATAAATAATACTTAATAAAATCAGAGTAACTAAAAATTTATTTTTTCCGACAGGAAACAGGGATGTCACACTTAAATGAACAAAATACAATCCCTGCTCAACATTTTTGATACATAACACAAAGGGAAACTTTTCCTTACAAAAGGATGGTCAATTATGGAATAAAGCGGAAAGATCCATAACCGACTTGTTTTACAAAATAAACTGTTTTAGAACCTCTACTATATACAAAAGTACTACCAAATATATTCAACAATTATATACATATAAACATAATCTTTCCCCGACTCCCGTGCTACGTATCAGAGCAGACACCAAGACCGACAACGGAACGGAGGACTAATCTTCACAAAAGCCTCCACGCCTCTAAAGCTGACAATATGCACTATGCCATAAAAAGCATATTCCAGCAGAAGGGTGAGAAATATTATCATAATAACGTTGCATATAATTATATAGACATCAACGTATAATACACATATACCACATTCTCACAACGACTTATCACGATGCACGTATCTATACACATAACATCAACATATTCCATAAGACATTTACATGGCATAACAATCCGTAATTTAACACATCAAATATCATAGGCATAACCATTCATGCTCAAATACATGTATCCCTAATACATATCGATGCATTTAACATAAACACATATATTCATGTTCATTCACCGATGCATCATTACAAACATACAATTATCATCATTTCACATAAACATACATATTATGTTTATCTTCCAATGCACACCTGCACGATTCTGTTCATTCCACATCAACATATACATATATATATATGTTCATTCATCAATGCAAAACTACAATGATGACAAATGCAACTCATAGAGACCGACTCTCGACTCTATGCAGATGCAATGCGGTACCGACTCATTCATCATTAGTTCTCTCAGGAACTCTGCTGGAACCATCTCTCGTTACCGAAGTAACTCCCCGTCGGGCCTACGATGTTCACCCATTGCTCACACCCCACATGGGCACACAATGTTTATGGATCGCTCACACCCCACATGGGCACACGACCCGATCGCTCACACCCCACATGGGCACACGATCCGATTGCTCACACCCCACATGGGCACACAATCATTCGTAATCATCGCTCACACCCCACATGGGCACACGACGTTACGACGGATTCTCATTAGAATCGCACAACACAAGAATGCACATCATGATGCTTCACATGCAAAATGACTCAAAAGACATTCTTGAAATGCATACATATTCACAACCATGTGAACCATTTCAACATCAATAATCATGCATTGAAAATCAATTCAAACAATGCATTCATCATTAACCACAAATCACAACAACAAGCATATTATCATATGCATTCACACCAATTCACATTAATTACACCAAACGGCAACGAGCATCGCTTTACCACCCAAACGGCAACGAACTCTTTCACAATTAACATGCATTTACATTTAATTTAAACAATGCATTTCATGATGTTTGGCATACAATGACTCATGACATTAACATTGTATACTCACACACATCACATGCATCTTCACACATATATGCAACCATAATCATGCATATATATAATCAAATACCACACATTGCATATTCTTGCCCTTAGGCCACAAATCAACAACCACAACAATCATCACATATTCACATTTAACATGCATTATCACTTAATTCAAATAATGCATACATTCACTCAAGATCCACAATTCACAAAGCATTCTCAAATCAAGGGTTCGCTCTACAAACATATCCACAACACATTCATATCATTCATAATTAACATACTTAACATTTTCTACAAAATCACTATTCACAAACAGTCGGAAAAGTCGGCCAAAAGTCGGCTAAAAATATAATTTCTTATCACCATCAATTAGTACATATCAATACCTTCAATTCGATATAAAGAACTCTCAAATCCGATAAACAACGAACAAGTTATGAATATTTCAAACTAACGCAAAAACATAAACCGGACGCCCGACACTACGAAACGGTTTGTAAAAACTGTACCGATTGGACCAAGTTCAGACCCCAAAACTATTTTTCCTAGAAAGAACATCTCGTTAGCTTCCCAACGCTTCGAACGGGGATCAAAACCGACTTACGGTTCAAGAGATATGAATTTCCGAAGTTTCCCCGACAAACCAGAATTTCTGCTTCAGCACAGTAGGTATCGATACATAGGCTTTATGTATCGATACATAAAGACCTCATGTATCGATCCCTAACTCTCATGTATCGATCCCTGCTGTAGTAAAAATTCCATTTTTCCCAATTTTCACAGTAGGGATCGATCCCTGGGATTATGTATCGATCCCTAACCCTGTTTTTCACAAAAAACCAGATTTTTCAAATTACAACTTTGCTGTCCTTTTCCCGAATCCCCGAAAACTCGACTAAATCGAACATTTTCACCGAAACAAACATATACGCGCAACCACCAAATACATAAGAACAATTTAGAACACATAAACGAAATTTCTACGACGTTCGATTTTTCGATTAAATTTCAACCTTTCAAAAACCAGAATTTTCGAACATCTCCAAATCGAATAAAAAGCACGCTATACGGCAACCTAACCTTACTCGATACAACTACGTAATTTATTCCGAATTCTAACCGTGAAAACATCAGTTTCTATCGATTTCCTACGATTCGACCTAAACGGAAACAACAACGGAAACATACCGAAAACTAACCGAAACATAACCAAACTTCATGAAACTTTAAACAGCAGCTCACATACATATAACCAACCAACACATGTATTCATACGACTTTTCGACCGTAAAAACATTGGTTTCTATCGATTTCGTCAAATACGGCATAACCGGAAACATATGGAAAACAACCAAAACATCCACACAAAACACATACATAATCATACACAAAATTAGGATAACAATATTTCACATCCTTACCCGATTAAACCGATTCCTAGAAGTTGTTTTCTTTGATTCCTAGCTTTCCTCTTTTTCTTCTTCTCTTTCTCTCTATTTTTCTGTTTTTCTTTCTTTTCCCTCTATCTTACTACTTTTCTATTTTTATACAAAAATCCAAATATCTAGCCACCCAAAAAGACCAAAATACCCCTACACTCAAATATCTCGCAAACGCTCTCAAAACGCGATGAAACATCACAACATTGAAAAATAACATTTTTCTAAATAAAAGTCGAAAATAAAATAATATAATAATAAAATAATCAAAAACGACTCACTTAAATAAAAATACTAAAACTGGGGCGTTACAACACTCCCCCACTTGGAAATTTTCGTCCTCGAAAATATTACCGAGACGAACAACTCCGGACACGACTCTCGCATCCGACTAACAAACCAACATGCCAACAAAAGGCACACCACAAATAACACAACAACAACGACAAGATGCAAAGCCCATACAATGCACTTGACGACCAACTCACAACTCAAGGAAAACCATGATACCAACACACAGGTTCACTCTAGAACCGAAACACAACAAGATCCTTACCATCACCACAGATAACACTCCCCTAATTCACCACAAGGAATTAGCCACACACACTCGAACCATCACGATGGAAACGAGGCAACAACACAAACAAGAACACAAGTTCTACGACACAACATCGATTCCACAACCTCTACAAAACCAGAATACCAACATCCTTGTCACACAACCTTATTACAACAATGCTACGATTCCCAATCGAACATATAACCAAAACATCCATCTACATAGTAGCCCATGAATAACATTTAAACCTTTCACTTATCACTTCCATTTTGAAACGTCCAATGGTCTCATCAGTCCTACATATTTCCAATGTTCCACCTACGAAATCTTACAAGTCACACACACATATATGAATTGTGCCACATCACGCTTCCGATGCGCACTCTGATTACCCGAAACCATCAAAACTACCAATCTCACGACCAAGGTCTAACTGTTTCTCATAATCACCAAAAATCATTGTTCGCCTTTAATATACCCAACCTCGCACTCTACTGTGTTATCTCACACACCAGACACCAGTCTCTGAGCTGCTCAAATAATTCTCATCCATACGAACAGACATGCATAACAACTTTCGACTTAACTCATCAGGCACGACATTAACCTCACCAATGGGATAATTCCAACTAAAGTCATAACTCATCACAAATTCCAACCATCCTCTCTGTCTCATACCATATTCCTTCTGACCAAACAGGTACTCAATATTCTTGTGATTACTAAACACTTCGAACCCAAAACCATAAAGATAATACCTCCAAATTTTCCAACACAATACAACCGTAACCAATTCCAAATCCTGAATAGTATAGATCCTTCTATGAATCCTCAAAGGTCGTAAAGTATAAGCCACAAATTTACTTTCTTGCACTAACACACTGCCTAAACTTATCAAAACACATCCTCATACCTCACAAACGGTTGAACAGGATCACACAGACTCAAAACTGCAGCCGTAGACCAATTATACTTCAGTTTTCTGAAACTTTCCTCACAATGAACATCCAAAACAAATGACTCATCCTTGGCAAGCCAACTGAAATAACAGAAGTACGAACTTAGCAATGTCTTCCATAACCTTTCGTAACAACCAACTGAGCCCAAAAGTTTCTAATCTCCTTAACCAACTTCGGAACCTCTCATTGTAAAACCAGATCTACTTCCGAGTTTATAACAGATTTGAATATCCTCAATTAAAACCACTACGAACTTATCCAATTAAATATGGAAGATACGATTCATATGCTCCACAAACATTACAGACACATTACTAACACCAAGCAACATCACCGTACTTTGTAATGTCCAACCAAATTCCAAAAGATATAAATTCTTAAAGCTTTTGCAAAACCTTGCACTGGGTAACTGGCTACTCCCACACAAGCTTAACCGAGTAATTAACAGCCTATTCCGATGATAACAACATAACTAGTCACAGTAAATCGATCAAAGCCTTAACTCACACAATTCACCATTCTTATCAAACATTCCAAACAATTGCAATTCACTCATACTCAACCAAACCATTCTAGTCATCTGTTCATGAAAGTGGACACTTATTCTCAATCATTACCTTATTCAACTGTTAGTAATCCATACCCAATTTCTTCTCCTGACCGTCCAATTCTGCAATTCCAACATGTATCAACAACCAACCAAAAAGAATTCTCAAACACAATGTTACATCCACCCACAAGGGTTTCCTCACAATTTCCATTAATGCCTTAAAACTCCAAAGACTCCAAACCCACCAGAACTCTAAGTTTGTTGTCCATAGTCTCAATACCATTATACTTGTTATTCCATTCCATCATCCTTCCTTTTGTTACCAACAATACTGGAGCTCTCTAAGACAACACCTTAATGTTCCATCCAAAAACACATCTGAAAACTATGCCCAACTGACGGCCCATCACTGCGACTTCCTGCCAATTCCCAGAACACTACCATCACAGACAAAACAAACATCTTATTCCCATCTACTAAGAGTTTCCTACTTACTTAGCAGATATAAACCTCAACTATTCACCTTCGTCCAATTAAGTTCAATCTCTACTCTCTGTGAAGCAGTCCTTAAATAAAACCCAATCATTCTCTCTCAATGACTTCCCAACTGGACTAACATACCCAAACCTCTAATCCATTTCATCTTCCAATATTAGCATCTTCATCGACTCATCAAAACAATCTGTAATCGTTTCCTTAAATTCCAAACACTCATTTCACACGCTATCAAAGCCGGAAAGACCAGTCTATTCCATCCAACATAATTCCCGTCTGCTATCAACAAGAGATTAAGGGTGATCAGTTCCTCAATTTGTCAATAGACAGCCGACAATCATGATGGGGCATAAACCGTCCTTACCAAACTATAATAACATTTCTTACATCCTGTACACAAAACTACCTAAGGCACAAATCCTTAGTTGACATAAACCTTACCTCCGCATCCCCTTCGGAACTGAGAACAACATTGTCCGAACAACACTTACAATCTTGCAATTCACAATACACTGAGCCAACGCTCCACACCTGAAGCAACATGGAGAAGTACCAACTTCTCCCCCACTTATCTCAAACTCAATCCTGAAAACAAAGGATTAGAAAAACCAGAAAGTACTGACAGTGTTCCACACACCTATCACGTACTAAGGGATAAACAACAACGACAGTATTCAACTGTCACACCAACTGACTCAACAACTTGGCCGGACGGACCGACCTGCTCTGATACCACTTTGTAACACCCCAATTCCCATCGCGAATAAATAATACTTAATAAAATCAGAGTAACTAAAAATTTATTTTTTCCGACAGGAAACAGGGATGTCACACTTAAATGAACAAAATACAATCCCTGCTCAACATTTTTGATACATAACACAAAGGGAAACTTTTCCTTACAAAAGGATGGTCAATTATGGAATAAAGCGGAAAGATCCATAACCGACTTGTTTTACAAAATAAACTGTTTTAGAACCTCTACTATATACAAAAGTACTACCAAATATATTCAACAATTATATACATATAAACATAATCGTTCCCCGACTCCCGTGCTACGTATCAGAGCAGACACCAAGACCGACAACGGAACGGAGGACTAATCTTCACAAAAGCCTCCACGCCTCTAAAGCTGACAATCTGCACTATGCCATAAAAAGCATATTCCAGCAGAAGGGTGAGAAATATTATCATAATAACGTTGCATATAATTATATAGACATCAACGTATAATACACAGATACCACATTCTCACAACGACTTATCACGATGCACGTATCTATACACATAACATCAACATATTCCATAAGACATTTACATGGCATAACAATCCGTAATTTAACACATCAAATATCATAGGCATAACCATTCATGCTCAAATACATGTATCCCTAATACATATCGATGCATTTAACATAAACACATATATTCATGTTCATTCACCGATGCATCATTACAAACATACAATTATCATCATTTCACATAAACATACATATTATGTTTATCTTCCAATGCACACCTGCACGATTCTGTTCATTCCACATCAACATATACATATATATATATGTTCATTCATCAATGCAAAACTACAATGATGACAAATGCAACTCATAGAGACCGACTCTCGACTCTATGCAGATGCAATGCGGTACCGACTCATTCATCACTAGTTCTCTCAGGAACTCTGCTGGAACCATCGCTCGTTACCGAAGTAACTCCCCGTCGGGCCTACGATGTTCACCCATTGCTCACACCCCACATGGACACACAATGTTTATGGATCGCTCACACCCCCACATGGGCACACGACCCGATCGCTCACACCCCACATGGGCACACGATCCGATTGCTCACACCCCACATGGGCACACAATCATTCGTAATCATCGCTCACACCCCACATGGGCACACGACGTTACGACGGATTCTCATTAGAATCGCACAACACAAGAATGCACATCATGATGCTTCACATGCAAAATGACTCAAAAGACATTCTTGAAATGCATACATATTCACAACCATGTGAACCATTTCAACATCAATAATCATGCATTGAAAATCAATTCAAACAATGCATTCATCATTAACCACAAATCACAACAACAAGCATATTATCATATGCATTCACACCAATTCACATTAATTACACCAAACGGCAACGAGCATCGCTTTACCACCCAAACGGCAACGAACTCTTTCACAATTAACATGCATTTACATTTAATTTAAACAATGCATTTCATGATGTTTGGCATACAATGACTCATGACATTAACATTGTATACTCACACACATCACATGCATCTTCACACATATATGCAACCATAATCATGCATATATATAATCAAATACCACACATTGCATATTCTTGCCCTTAGGCCACAAATCAACAACCACAACAATCATCACATATTCACATTTAACATGCATTATCACTTAATTCAAATAATGCATACATTCACTCAAGATCCACAATTCACAAAGCATTCTCAAATCAAGGGTTCGCTCTACAAACATATCCACAACACATTCATATCATTCATAATTAACATACTTAACATTTTCTACAAAATCACTATTCACAAACAGTCGGAAAAGTCGGCCAAAAGTCGGATAAAAATATAATTTCTTATCACCATCAATTAGTACATATCAATACCTTCAATTCGATATAAAGAACTCTCAAATTAAATAAACAACGAACAAGTTATGAATATTTCAAACTAACGCAAAAACATAAACCGGACGCCCGACACTACGAAACGGTTCGTAAAAACTGTACCGATTGGACCAAGTTCAGACCCCAAAACTATTTTTCCTAGAAAGAACATCTCGTTAGCTTCCCAACGCTTCGAACGGGGATCAAAACCGACTTACGGTTCAAGAGATATGAATTTCCGAAGTTTCCCCGACAAACCAGAATTTCTGCTTCAGCACAGTAGGTATCGATACATAGGCTTTATGTATCGATACATAAAGACCTCATGTATCGATCCCTAACTCGCATGTATCGATCCCTGCTGTAGTAAAAATTCCATTTTTCCCAATTTTCACAGTAGGGATCGATCCCTGGGATTATGTATCGATCCCTAACCCTGTTTTTCACAAAAAACCAGATTTTTCAAATTACAACTTTGCTGTCCTTTTCCCGAATCCCCGAAAACTCGACTAAATCGAACATTTTCACCGAAACAAACATATACGCGCAACCACCAAATACATAAGAACAATTTAGAACACATAAACGAAATTTCTACGACGTTCGATTTTTCGATTAAATTTCAACCTTTCAAAAACCAGAATTTTCGAACATCTCCAAATCGAATAAAAAGCACGCTATACGACAACCTAACCTTACTCGATACAACTACGTAATTTATTCCGAATTCTAACCGTGAAAACATCAGTTTCTATCGATTTCCTACGATTCGACCTAAACGGAAACAACAACGGAAACATACCGAAAACTAACCGAAACATAACCAAACTTCATGAAACTTTAAACAGCAGCTCACATACATATAACCAACCAACACATGTATTCATACGACTTTTCGACCGTAAAAACATTGGTTTCTATCGATTTCGTCAAATACAGCATAACCGGAAACATATGGAAAACAACCAAAACATCCACACAAAACACATACATAATCATACACAAAATTAGGATAACAATATTTCACACCCTTACCCGATTAAACCGATTCCTAGAAGTTGTTTTCTTTGATTCCTAGCTTTCCTCTTTTTCTTCTTCTCTTTCTCTCTATTTTTCTGTTTTTCTTTCTTTTCCCTCTATCTTACTACTTTTCTATTTTTATACAAAAATCCAAATATCTAGCCACCCAAAAAGACCAAAATACCCCTACACTCAAATATCTCGCAAACGCTCTCAAAACGCGATGAAACATCACAACATTGAAAAATAACATTTTTCTAAATAAAAGTCGAAAATAAAATAATATAATAATAAAATAATCAAAAACGACTCACTTAAATAAAAATACTAAAACTGGGGCGTTACAATAACCATGAAGAGCAAAGGGTAGCATCTCGTGCCAATCTTTGTAGGTTATAACCATCTTTTGAATGATCTTCTTGATGTTCTTGTTAGCCGCTTCTACCGCGCTGTTCATCTTAGGCCGGTAGGGAGATGAGTTATGGTGTTCAATTTTGAACTCAACACACAACTCTTTCATCATCTTGTTGTTCAAGTTAGATCAATTGTCAGTAATGATGATATGGCTTGGAACACCATAACGGCATATGAGATTGTTTTTGATGAATCAGACCACCACTTTGTCATACCCCAAATTTTGACCACTAAGATTCCCATCATTGTG
Organism: Lathyrus tuberosus; assembly: GCA_022829125.1. NCBI lineage: Eukaryota > Viridiplantae > Streptophyta > Magnoliopsida > Fabales > Fabaceae > Lathyrus > Lathyrus tuberosus. The sequence continues at coordinate 4,722,405 of JALAZF010000020.1, read as the reverse complement.
CAAATCATAATCACAATATGGATGAACCATTTCACACTCATTAGTCTCCCCAAAGATGGGTGAACATTCATTATAATAAAGAGTTAGGGTTTCAAGCCCTCTCAGAGCACTTAGACAAGGGATCAATCAAGGAATGACATGATCTTCAACTTGTCTAATCTCTCAAACACCCACAAAGGATCAAGAGGACTCCTACATCAAGAATCAAGCATAAAGATGCAATATTCCAAGTGGATCAAGCCTCAAGTTCATCTAATACAAAGTCAACTGACGCAGAAAGTCAAAGTTTGACTTTTGGTCAACTACGAGCTTCACAAGCCATTACTCAAGAAAATATGATGGATGATTGCATTTGATCAAATTTAAATCAAGAAATCATGCAAAATTGAAAAATTGATCAAATTGAAGGAAACTTAGAAATTTGTTCTAAGTTAAAATCATGCTTAAGTGCACAACTTTTCAAGGTTGTAACTATTGATCCAAGCATCCATTGATTTTCCGTAAGAGCTACTTTTAAAGAGGGTATTTGATACTTCAACATTTTAGAAGGAATCAACTCAAAATATCATAAGGATTGAAAGATATAAGTGATCAAAGTTGGGAATTCTTAATGTCAGATGTTCCGACATTTCGTAGGACATCATTAATTATTTTTCCAGCAAGAAAGTCCCAACTTTAAGGACGTTTTCTCCATAATCCAAGTTGATTCAAGCCATGTCATGAACATGAAAGTTGAAGTACGTCATCTCACCTTTCCAGAAAGTCCTAGAAAGCCCATTTATCATCTCGAGCAGAAAGTTATGATCTCTGCAAAAGGCATTGATAAAACAGAATTTTTAAGACAGCTTTTAGGACAAACTTGATCACACAAGTTCAAGGTCATTTTTTACAACTTTACAAGTCTTATCTTGACAAACCTTGAACATCAAAGTTGAAGTACGTCATCTCAACTTTCCAGAAAGTTATAGAGTGTCCATTAATCATACCCGAGCAGGAAGTTATGGACTTTACAGTAAGGCTTGCTGCAGCTGTTTTTTTAGGACAAATTTTGTGCACTTTTTCTTGTGCCACACAATTTTCAAGCTTTGTCACCATGCCTGACAAGCATCAAAGATGCAATTCACTTGAACTCAAAATATCATAGTGGATTAAAAGATATAAGTGATTAAAGTTTGGAATTATTAATGTTCAAAGTTGTCATATGTTTCAACATTTCATAGGACATCATTAATTATTTTTCCAGCAAGAAAGTCCCAACTTTAAGGACGTTTTTTTCCATGATCCAAGTTGATTCAAGAAAAACCCTGAACATCAAAGTTGAAGTATGTCATCTCAGCTTTCCAGAAAGTCCTGGAACAGCCATTTATCATTCTTGAGCAAGAAGTTATGGATTTTACAACAAGGCTTGCTGCAGCTGATTTTTTAAGACAGGTTTCAGGACAGATTTGCACATTTCTTGTGCAACACGAATTTTTAAGCCTTGTCATCCTTTTGCACACCTGAGGAGGGGACAACTAAAGGACAAGCTCTGATTCCCAAGCCTCCCAAGTCTAAGATTCCACAAGTAGCATGCCAAACCTAAAAGGCTACAAAGATGCCAAATATTAAATTTTGTTTTCAAGCATTCAATACATTCAGCAAGGTGGCATGGACTGAGCCCTTTTCAACTAAATTCAGTCAAGCTTATCCAAGAACTAGGGAACCAGCATCCTGTGCTCTAACCTCTAGTCAATGGCTAGAGGAGACTTGGATTCCTATTGATCAACATTTGCCAAACTTCTACAGCAGTTGCCATTCACTATTGCTTGCAAAACAAACTTGCTCTACTATAAATAGAGCTCATTTGTGCTAAGTTTGAGTACACCAAAGCCATCAAACAGATGCTTTCCTCAAAATCTCCTTCTCAATTCCAATTTTGCCTTCTAAGGCAAGTCACTATCGGGTTTTGAGTTTGAGAGCAATTCCAACCAAACCAATCACACACGCACCTCATAAACATCATATAGAGGTGATCCAAACACTAACACAACATCTGGAACATCAAATTCATCAAATCACCAGCCAATTGCTCAATTTCTTGATAGAATTACAGTTGAGATACCATAATCTGTTCCATCTCATTTCAATTCACTCTAAGCATTCAAACACACTCCTGGAGGATCAAGGAAGCTCATAGAATCTTCCTCTTGCTGTTGTAATTACATCGAAGAGGCATTAGACCTTGCTCCAATCGGTAAGTGTTCTTACACTTTGAAACTCCATATACATGCATCATTATTGATCAATTCTTGAAGCAAAAATGTAGTCCTTCATGTGTTTGTTGTGATCTTCCTACTGTTTGCACTTTAACATGTTTATATGTGGAGTTTATGTTGATTTAAAATTAAGGTCCAGTTCTGTTTTTTTCCTTGTGTGTTCTGTACATTAAGTTTCAGTATGTATAAGTGATACCAATGGATTTCTTGCGAAAAATCGGTCAAGATAGGTTCTTACGGATTTTAGGAAGAAACACCGATCACTCTGAAACCCGGTCTCTCTCATGAGAGTTCCCCACACTTGGACCCGCTTCAGGATCTCCAGAATCCACAGCGGTAAGGTAGCCTCCTCTCGGGCTTTGTACAAATGATTCTCCCCAGCGGAGCTAAACTTTTCAGACTCTCTTGTTGAGTCAACCTCCTTTTTAGCCTCCATCTCGGGCTTCGTACGAGATAGAAAAATACTCTCTTGTTGAGTATAAAAGACTCTCTTGTTGAGTCAACCACTTTTAGCCTCTGTGTTGGGCTTTGTACAAGACATATAAAACACTCTCTTGTTGAGTATAAAAGACTCTCTTGTTGAGTCAATCTCCTTTTAGCCTCAATCTCGGGCTTTGTACGAGATAGAAAAGCACTCTCTTGTTGAGTATAAAAGACTCTCTTGTTGAGTCAATCCCTTTTTTAGCCTCCGTCTTGGGCTTTATTCAAGACACATATAAATCACTCTCTTGTTGAGTATAAAAGACTCTCTTGTTGAGTCAATCTCCTTTTAGCCTCAATCTCAGGCTTCGTACGAGACATCAAAACACTCTCTTGTTGAGTATAAAAGACTCTCTTGTTGAGTCAAACAACCTTCAGATTCTCTTGTTGAGTCAATCACCTTCAGACTCTCTTGTTGAGTCAACCTTTTTAGCCTCCGTCTTAGGCTTTATACAGGACAGATAAAAGTACCCTCTTGTTGAGTCAAACCATTTCAGCCGCCATCTTGGGCTTTATACAAGATACGTTCTCCTCAACGGAGTCAAAATCCCTTTTAGCCTCAATCTTGGGCTTTGTACAAGATAGAAAGAACATTTTCCCCAGAAAAGTCAAACTTCCCGCCTCCTCTTAGGCTTTGTATAAAGAAAACCCCAGTTGAGTCAATCAACCTTTTAGCATCAAAGTTGTGCCTTGTTCACAGCATACCGGCAACTCCTCTTTAGAGATGACAAATTCTCTCTTAGCAAAAACCTTTTAGCTTCACATCTTGGGCTTTGAACAAGATACAAACCACCTTTCGCTTCAATCTTGGGCTTTGAACAAGACACCAAAACACCTTTTTCCTCCCATAGAATAGGAGGAACTACGATCGCTCTGATTTCCCTGTTTCATTAAACGGGAATATGCAAGCATAAGATTGCCAAAATCTTAGCGAGCATACTAATCAACAACCCAAAATCCAGTACCCCCATATATCAACCCAAAAGCACTAAATCCTAACATCTTACCAAAAACCTCGCAAATAATCCAGACATTATGATCTTAACAAAATAAACCGAAGAGGGACCCACATCTTAATAGCATCTGTAACCTAACAGACAGTTGTTCAAACTCAGTATGCAAGCAGGGTTAATTGGAGACATCTATTTCCCTTCCTTAATTAGCTCAATAGGATAAAAAATGAATCGAACTGTAGTACCCAAGCGATCGTGATTCAAGACCACAAAAATTGCGCTACACACTTGTCGGGTTACATTGGTGTATGACGCTGGTTCGACCTATTTGGTGAAGTAATCAATGGCTACCAGGATGAACTGATGTCCATTTGAAGCTTTGGGTTCAATCATGCCAATCATGTCGATTCCCCATATAGAAAAAGGCCACGGAGAAGAAAAACCTTTGAGATGCATTGGCGGTACATGGATTTTGTTAGCGTATATTTGACACTTGCGACATTTCCTCATGTACTTGTAGCAATCGAATTCCATTGTCAACCAATAGTACCCTGCTCTTAGAATTTTTCTGGCCATTGTGTGTCCGTTGACATGAGTGCCAAAGGATCCTTCGTGGATTTCTTTCATCAGCATGTTTGCTTCTGGTCTGTCAACACATCGGAGCAAGACCATGTCAAAGTTTTTCTTATAGAGTGTATCACCGCTCAAGAAGAAGTTACCTGCCAGTCTTCTGAGAGTCTTCCTATCTTTTCTGGATGCCCCAGGCGGGTACTCTTGTTTCTGAAGGAAGCACTTGATATCGTTATACCAAGGTTTGCCGTCTATGAGTGCTTCGATCGCGAAGATGTAAGCGGGCCGTTCTAGGCGCATTATGTCAATCTTAGGTACGTCATTCCATTGACCTACACTAATCATGGAAGAGAGAGTGGCTAGTGCATCAGCCATGTGATTCTCTTCACGAGGGATATGGTGAAACTCGATTCTGTTGAAGAATGGTAACAACCTTCTCGCATAATCTTTGTAAGGAATCAGTCCTGATTGGTATGTATTCCACTCTCCTTTGATTTGATTGATAACTAGGGCTGAGTCTCCATACACATCCAAGTTCTTTATCCTTAAGTCGATTGCTTCTTCGAGACCCATGATGCAAGCTTCGTATTCGGCCTCATTGTTTGTGCACTTGAACGTCAGTCGGGCGGTGAAAGGAATATGGGTACCTTGAGGTGTTACGATGATTGTCCCAATTCCGTGTACATAATTGTTGACAACTCTGTCAAAGATTAGTCCCCATTGGGAACCTGGTTCTCGCCCTACACTGGGTAGCGGTTCATTGCAATTTTTCATTTTCAAATACATGACATCTTCGTCTGGGAAGTCAAATCCGACTGATTCCTGATTGTTAATCGGTTGATGAGCCAATTTGTTAACTAAAATACTTCCTTTGACAGCTTTCTGAGCATGGTACTCGTTGTCGTATTCTGATAACAACATCTTGTAGCGCGCGATTTTTGTCGGTGACGCGACCACCTTATCGCGGAATTTTGGTTTTCTCCTCAATGAAGAGGAGAGGGGCGCTACTTTCTGATTTTTTATTTATCCCATGAAGCTGGAAGGGAAAGGGAAGCTATCTAAAACTAACCTTGCACGCGAATGTTTAACTGAACAAACGCTTTAAAGAGATTTGGGGAGTTTGGGGTCAGGTTATACAATGGGGAGTTGTCAATTACCCATCCTATATATGGTTATCCATAGGTTGTTAGCATTAGGTTCTGCTTTGTACTTGATGGTGTTTATCCGTTAATGGGTTGGGAAAGTTTCTTGGGAAATATGTTCAGGTTTTCTGATGTTTTTGGTAAGGTACTGGACCTAAGTTTTGATTGGTATGAAGGTACTGGACCTAGAGTTTTTGTTTGGTATGCTCGCTAAGATTTCACAATCTTATGCCTACGTATTCCCGTTTAAAGAAACAGGGAAATCAGAGCAATCGTAGTTCCTCCTATTCTAAGGGAGGAAAAGATATTTTGGTGTCTTGTTCAAAGCCCAAGATTGAAGATAAAAGGTTGAGTATTTGTGTCTTGTTCAAAGCCCAAGATAAAGCTAAAAGGTTTGACTGAGAGAGAATTTGTCATCTCTAAAGGGAGACATATTGTCTGTTTATCACAGTTGTTGGATGACTGTTTATAAAGGAGGATTACTTTAACTGGGATATGTGAATCCAGCAATGCCATAATTTCCTTTATAGGGGTGTTATCCTAAAGGGGAAAACTTTAACTCAGTGTAGATCAATGCCATTTTTCCTTAGGAATTTCTCATACTAAGAGAGGGACAGAGGCGTGGATGTAAATAATCCAGAGGCTTGCCGCTTACAGCAATTAGATGAAAGAGAGGGTTTACCAGGATAAAAGATGGACGACAGCTTGGATATTTGAGTCAACAAGTGTGCCACTTACAGCAGTTATCAGGGATTAGGGTTTGTTTTGAATGTCTGTTTTGATAAGTGATAAACAGAGCAATGACTTCCTACAGAGAGATTTTGATTTCCTCTGAGGGGATGTTGATTTTTGTGTGCCTTGATCAAAGCCCAAGGTTGAAGCTAAGAGATTGATTGACTCCACTAGGGAAGTCCTTATACAAAGCCTAAGAGGAGGCTATAGCTGGCTGACTCAACAAGAGAGTGTTTATATATGTCTTGTACAAAGCCCAAGATTGAGGCTAAACAGAGACTGACTCTTTGGGGGATATCATTATACAAAGCCTAAGAGGAGACTAAAAGCTTGACTTTTCTGGGGAAAATATTCTGTCTGTCTTGTAGAAAGCCCAAGATTGAGGCTAGAAGGGAATTTTGACTCGGTTGGGGAGGGTTTGTATGTGTCTTGTACAAAGCCCAAGATTGAGGCTGAAAAGAAAACTGACTCGATGGGAAAGAAATCTTTATCTGTCTTGTACAAAGCCCAAGATTGAGGCTAAAGTGAGACTTTACTGACTCGACTGAGGGTATTTTAGGTGTCTTGCACAAAGCCCAAGATTGAGGCTGAAATGAGTTTAACTCTGCTGGAGAGTATTATCTGTCTTGTACAAAGCCCAAGATTGAGGCTGAAAAGAGGATTGACTCTGTTTAGGAAATTTATATGGTGTCTTGTACAAAGTCCAAGATTGAGGCTGGAAAGGGTTTTACTCAACAAGAGAGTGCTTTTATCTGTCCTCTACAAAGCCCAAGATTGTGGCTGAACAAGCTGGAGAAATCATTATACAAAGCCTAAGAGGAGGCTGGCTTCTGCTAGGGGAAATCTTTATACCAAGCCTAAAGGGAGTCTGGAAAAAGATTATCTCAACAAGAGAATGATTTTTATCTGTCTTGTACAAAGCCCAAGATTGAGGCTAAAAGGGTTGACTCAACAAGAGAGTGCTGAAATGTGGTTGACTCAACAGGAGAGTTTGAAAAGGTGATTGACTCAACAAGAGAGTCTGAAAATTGATTGACTCAACAAGAGAGTCCGAAAAGGTGATTGACTCAAAAAGAGAGTTCGAAAAGGTTAGCTCCGCTGGGGAGAATCTTTGTACAAAGCCCAAGAGGAGGCGGACTATGCTGAGGAAATAAAAGATCATTATACAAAGCCTAAGAGGAGGCTATCTTCTGCTGGGGATTATTGAGATCCCGAGGCAGGTCCAATATGGGGAATCAACTCTTGTTGAGGATTACAGAAGAGTTGAGGTATCAGAGACCTTGAGGTTTTGATTTGGGATAGTGTTATATTGATGATAAACTGATCATGGCTAGGGATTTTTAAGAGAGAGACTAGGTTTTAGAACCCATGGGTTTTAACTCTGTTGGAGATTGATCCGGAATGACTGGGCTTTCTCCTATGTTTGTAGTGAACTTGAGAATGTCTTTGAGATCTGAGAGGGGATTAGACTGTCCAAGTCTACTGGTATGGAAGATTTTATCTTTGTGCGATTCCCAAGAGGAGGCAGAGGTTTTAAGGGATGAGAATCAACCCTCAATTGGTCTGAGATTTGACACTGGAAAGACTGCTCTAGCAAAGGATGACTAAGTTCTGTCTTATACCTTTAAGAGGTCGTCAGGTCTTTGTATTAAGCCCAAGAGAAGGCACGAGAACTTCTAAGAAGCTGGAGGGTCCTTGTACAAAGCACAAGAGGAGGCGGGGATGTTTTTAGGAAGCCTGTGGGTCCAAACTTAAGAAGAGTTCAAGAAAAGTTTCACCGAGAATAATCTTTTCTTTAGTGAACAGTTCTAGAGTTTGAAGAAATTCAAGAGAAGTTTCACCGGGAATTAATCCTCTATGGGGAAACTGAATTTCTTTGACAAGTTCTAATAGTGACAGTCTGAGAAAAGGTTCACCGGGAATACTGCCTTTCTCTTTGTTCCATATTGTTTAAGCCCACGAGAAGGTAAAACTTTATCTAGAAATCCTATGGGGATCTAGTTTTGACTGTATCAAAGAGTGACCAACTGGCTTTACCTAGTTCTAGACCTAGTTGCTAGGGAAAACTCTAAATAGATATACTAGTATATATACAGTTGATATATGACAAGTATTTAAAAGGATATGAAAGAATGAATTACAGGGGAGCAGCTTCCCATAATACAGATATATATATAAAAGCATGTGAAGTAAAGCTAGTAAAAACTTACAGGTGAGCAAGCTTCCATGCTGTTCAAACAAATATATACATGTATATGTACAAGTAAGTAAAAGAAAGCGGATAAAAACTTATAGGCGAGCAAGCTTCCATAGCTGTATTGTTAGTTTTTCAAGAAATTAAAGAAATTTTTGATAACAACTGTACATTTGAACCTAAATCAACGGGAAGTTGTTTTTGAAAAGATTGTTGGGGCTTATACTCAAGGAGAGGCCCAGATGAAAAACAGTAATTTTACTGTTGTTTGTAAGCTGTACCGGGACTTATACAATGACTGAGGCCCAAAATTAGTTATTTACAAAGGGGTTTGGGTCTTACACTCTATTAGAGGCCCAAAGATTATTTTTGTACAAGTGATGGGGCTTACAACTCAAGGAGAGGCCCATGGTAAAACAGTGATCGCACCGTTGTTTTTAAAATTGTACTGGGACATATACAATGATTGAGGCCCAAAAATGGTTTATATTTACAAAGGGGTTGGGTATTACACTCTATTAGATGCCCAAAGAGTTTGAAAAAAAGAAAAGAAATGGGACTTACAACACAAGGGTAGGCCCAGTTGATTTTGTTTTGAAATGGTGATCGCGCCGAGGTTTTTTGAAAATGTGTTGGGACTTATACAATGTCCGAGGCCCAAAATGGTTTTGGTTAAGAAAGGGATTGGGTCTTACACTCTATTAGAGGCCCATGAGTGTTTTGAAATATTTGATAAGGATAAAAAATCAAAGAAACCCTAATTTCATTTTCTTTTAAAAGTAATTCTTTAAAGAAAATCAATAAAAATGATAAAAATACCAAATAAGTTTAAATAAACTACTTGTGATTTTTGGTTAAGGTTTGAAAAATGAGGTTTTAATCACAAGATGATTTAAAACTTATTTGATTTTGATTTTCAAGATAAAAATTCACTTTTAAAATGTTTAAAAAAAATAAAAAATGAATTTCTTCACAAAAATACCAACTATATTAAATAAATTATATAAATTTGATTTTTTTTGTAGAATAAAATACTTTAATATTTTTGTGATTTTTCAGAAAAAGAACCAATAAAAAATGATTAAAATTGAAAGAGAAATTAATTTTTCAAATCATTAAAAATAATATGAAAAATAAAATAAAAATGGAACAAGTGATAAAAAATAGGTCTGGGGCGAGGGGGAATCGAACCCCAGACCTTTCGCTCGCTCAATACACACAAACCAGTTGATTAACCACTGGGGCGTAATGCCAATTCATTTAATATATGGCAAACAATAAATATATAACAAACTTGGTTGGATTTCTGAAGCATGGCGCCATGGCCATCTTCATCCTCAAGCTCAGATACGTGAAGCCTTCTATCTCACTCATCTCTCAACCATTTCACACGATCCAAATATGAAAATCTCGCGTTTTCAGATGAGGAACATAATGGCAATACCCAATTTTATTTAAATCAAGTGAATCAAAACATAATCTGATAAAACCTGAAGAACTATTGAATTGGCATGAACTCAATGAAATCCTATACACGAGTTGTAAACAATAATTGATTGAGGGTAAATGATCTACAAACATCCAGAAACACAATGGTAACAAGAAAACATGTTTATGATGCATGATTCATTGAGTTTGAGAGTTCAAGTTTTACCTCTACAAGTGAGGATCGAATTCTAGTTTAGAGGTGTTACAGATGAGTTCCAATGATTTGGACAACTTCCTTGTACCTCAATGGATGTGTTTGAGTGCTTAGTTGATTGGAAAACCTCTGGATTGATCAACCTGATTCCTTCTGCAGCAAGTCATGAGTCTTGTTCAATTGGGTGGCCATTTGGTGATTTTGATGTTACAGATGTTATGTAAGAGTTTGGATCACCTCTATGTGTTATATGTGAGGTGTGTGAACCATTGGTTTGGTTGGAATCACTCTCAAATGCAAAACCCGATAGTGACTTGCAAGAGAAGGTGTTTTTGGAGTGAAAGTGGTTATTTTGAGAAAAGCATCTGTTTAGGACCTTTGGTGTACTCAAACTGATCACAATTGAGGCCTATTTATAGCGTGTCAAGTTTGTTTTGCAAGCAACAGTGTGTGGCAACTGCAGCAGGCCTTTGGCCAATGTGGATCAAATGGAATCTCAAGTCTCCTCTAGCCATTGACTTGAGATTAGAGCACAAGCCTATGGCTCTCTATTGTATGAGCTTATCTTGAATCATTTGGTTGATCATGGACTGATACATGCCAGCTCTATGCATCCATTGAATGTCTCAAAGCAAAATTGGAGTCTTGAGGCATCTTTAGCTTTTAGGGATGGCACACCTATATGTAGTTCCAAAGACTTGGAAGGCTTATGGATCAGTGTTTGTTCCTCCTTGGTCTCCCCCTGAGGTGTGCAAAAGGATAAACATGTCTTTGATGACTCATAATATGCAAATTCGACCAAATGCACAATTCTGACTTAGTGAAAAATCAGATTTTGGAGCTAACTTCCTATGGATGTATCTCTTAGCTCAAAATGAATTAGAGAGACTTCTTGTACTTTTTGAAAAGCTTGAATGATGTACTAAAACATTGAAATTTGAAGATTTCATTGATTCATCTTGGATCAATGTGAAAAATGCCTTGAAATTTGATGTTTAATGCTGAAATTACAAGGCAGAATTTTCACTAAGTGTTTTTTTGACATATTTTGGGTTTTTCACCACTTTGATCCACTACTAACTGAAAATCCATGAAGAATTGGAATGAGATGTAGTTGACACTTTTGAAGTATGTAATGAGAGCTTCCCTCTAAGCTTTGAATAGGAGAGAAAGGCCTTAGGGTTTGAGAGATATGGCCTTGCAAAGTTGGTGCCCTAGCCACTTTGTTCCATAACTTAGAAAAATTCTAAGTTTTTTTACGGTTACCCCTTTAGCAAGTTAACTCACTTTCTTTGATTTTTCTTGATGAATGATGATTTAAATCACATATTAACATTGTTTTAGGGTTAAGGAACCTTGGTTGACCAAAAATCCAAAAAGTCAAACTTGGATTTTTGTACAGTTGACTTTTTCATCAGATGAAATTTTAACTTTGTGATCCTTTTGTGAAATCAATCCTTGGGTTTAATTAAACTGCATGGATGGCCTCCAAGGGTAGTTAGGAACGCCTTGGACCCCTCCCCAAGGTTTGAGATCAAGGGTAGGCCAACATTCAAGGATAGGGTTTGACTTTTTCTATCAGAAACCCTAATTTGTGATCAGATGGTTTTGAGTTCTTGTGGCTTATGATTTGAGCTCTTTGAGTCAATCAAATAATGTAAACATGTCAATATGATGTATTTGAGGTCTTTGAAGCTCATTTTGGAGCTTCAATCCATGCCTCACTTCACGAGTTAACTCAAGGGTTGAATTAGGTCAAAACCCTAATTCCTGATTCTTTGATAGATGGACCTTCAAGGTGATTTTGCCATTGTGGGTGGGCTCTTGAGATCCTTTTAAGCTTATAGGACCACACATTGAGGCATTGGCTCATGTCCAGATGTCAATTTTCATCTGGAGGCCTCAGTCGACCAAGACCCTAATTTGGGGACACAGGCGATCTTGAGGCTTGATCCACTTGGAATGCTGCAACCTTGTGCTTGATTTTTGATGTGGGAGTCCTCTTGATCCTTTGTGGGTGTTTTGAGAGGCTAGACAAGTTGAAGATCATGTCATTTCTTAATTGATCTTTTGTCTAAGTGCTTTGAGAGGGCTTAAAACCCTAATTCTTGATTGCAGTGAATGCTCATCCATCTTTGAGGAGATTGATGAGGCATGATGGTACATCCATATTGTGATGATGATTTGCACAATTATGGGAAATCTTGGTGGTCAAAATTTGGGGTATGACACATCTGCCAACGGGCAATCCTTCCCGTGAGAGCAGGTTTTTCAAAGACGTACTTGATCGGATCCATTTCGGAGATTAACCAAGTAGTGTGACAAATCATGTACTGGCGAAGACGTTTGGCTGCCCAAGTCAGAGCGCAGCAAGTTTTCTCGAGCATAGTGTATTGAGTCTCTTAGTCAGTGAACTTCTTGCTTAAAAAGTAGATGGCAGACTCTTTTCTTTTTGTTTCGTCTGGTTGGCCAAGTACACAACCCATGGAGTCTTCCAAGACTGTTAGGTATGTGATCAACGGTCTTCCCTCTACTAGAGGTGATAGGATTGGTGTATTCAATAGATATTATTTGATACTGTCAAATGCTTTTTAGAAGCCTTCTGTCCATATGCAGCTTTGATTCTTTTTGAGTAGTTTAAAAATCGGCGCGCATGTCGCGGTCATGAGAGATATGAATCTGGAAATGTAATTCATACGTCCCAAAAATCCTCTGACCTGGTTTTCAGTCTTTGGTGAAGGCATTTCTTGAATGGCCTTAACCTTGTCAAGATCAACCTCAATTCCTTTCTAGCTGACGATGAACCCTCAAAGTTTTCCTAAGCGAACACCGAACGTGCATTTATTGGGATTCAAGCGAAGTTTGTATTTTCTCAGACGCTCGAATAACTTTGACAGGTGTGTCACATGCTCCTCTTCTGTTTTATATTTGGAAATCATGTCATCGACATAAACTTCAATTTCTTTGTGCATCATGTCGTGAAACAGAGTAGTCATAGCCCTTTGATATGTTTCCCCGGCGTTCTTCAAACCGAACGACATTACCTTGTAACAAAAGGTGCCCCATGGGGCGATGAATGAAGTTTTCTCCATATCTTTCAGCGCCATTTTTATTTGATTATAGCCCAAGAATCCATCCATGAAGGAGAAGACTTTTAACTTTGCTGTACTATCTACCAGCATGTCTATGTGTGGTAAGGGAAAGTCATCCTTTGGACTGACTTTGTTCAGATCCCTGTAATCTACACACATTTTGACTTTTCCGTCCTTTTTCAGAACTGGCACTATGTTGGCTAGACATTGAGGATATTCTGAGGTGGCAAGGGAACCTGCATCAATCTATTTCTGCACTTCCTCCTTGATTTTGATAGCCATATCCAGATGAGTTCTTCTCAGCCTTTATTTTACCGGAGGACATTCTGATTTCAACTGTAAATGATGTTCCACGATGCTGGTATCCAACCCTGGCATGTCCTGATAGGACTAAGCAAACACATCTGGAAACTCTTTGAGAAGTTCTATCAAGTCTTCTTTGACAATCGGACTGCGTAATGCTCCAATCTTAACTTCTTTCTTTTCTTCCTCTGATCCCAAATTGATCGTTTCCAATGGCTCTTTGTGAGGCTCAATGGACATTTCCTCTTGCTTGAGTAGTCGGGATATCTCCTCTGGAATTTTCGCCTCCTCTTCTTCTTTAGCTTTAAATACCGGGAATTCAAAGTCGGGAGAAGGCATTGGATCGTATGTTTCAACGGGGTTTAAAATAAGCAATCAGCATGACGTGATGATTTGTTTTTTAGAAGAGATAGAGAGAATGCAAGTGTGTGTGCAGTGTATTTTCTGAAAAATGCTTGTTTTTATTTATTTTTGGGCTGTTTTAGGATTACCATTTTCTGAAAAACGAAAAGTGAAAACAGCAATAAATGCGGGAATGACAGAACGATGTTATTTTTTTTTATGATTTTGTCAATTCTTGAAGTACACCCAATAAAACAAAACTCTGTCGCTTTGGGCGAAGCGAAGAGGGACATTTACAGAAAACTGAGCCCTATAAAACATCTGTTTCACCTGGGCAAGGTGAAAGTTTAAAACAAAGATGGCAATTACTTAGACTTATGGACGACTTTTGGGACATCAACAGCAACCTATTGGCGACAAACTCTTCGGTGAATCACAGAGTCCGGTACCTTCTTTCTTGATTGGTCCTCAGAAATGACGCTGATTTCTGGCGGAGCAGGATCATTGGAGTCTTCCTCCCAAGCAGAGTTGTCGTAAACAAACTCTTCTGTTGTATCTTTCTTAGTGTTCTCACTTTCGAGAGGATCTCCCCATCCAGTTGGCTAAATGTCCTCGAACTTGATGCGAGAGCTTTCAGGAGCAGTGTACTTGACCAAGAAGTCGTACTTGCCACTCGGCTGTCCTAAAGTGTCCCATACTTCTGTGGGACTGGAGGAGTCATCTTTCTCGATGACGTTGACCTCAGGAAAATCATAGTTGATGAACTCTCGTCCTGCAATCCTTGCAAGTTCATCGTTGTGCTGGATATCTTTGGAATGTCCTGAGTAATGATACCATGATTCGGTGGGGACGCAGGTATTCTTTTCAATATTGCTCATCTGATAGGCATCGTTGGGCTGACTTTTTTTCCCCAAGTCTTCTGGGTATGGCTGCCAGATAGGCAAGTCATCCAGTGGGTCATAATAGTCGTAATCGAAGTTGTCTTTCATCGGACCGTCTTCTAACGTGTTTGGTGGAGCACGACATCCCTTAGGATTACAATCTTTGTACATTATCTTGACGTATGATCTTGGTATATATCTCGGACTCTGTTTGGGAAAACAGAATGGCATGTTCGTTTCTTCCTGAGACATATAACCGTCCTTGTTGAGGTAAGATTTCCACTCCTCATCTGTATCGGAGGAGTCACTCTCATTGATAACGTGTACTTCTTGAGACACTGGGTGGAGAAATCCTCCACTGTGGAAGAAGTCTTGAATGGGACGAAAACTTTCGTCTTTAGTAGTCTGGGTACAGGCTGAGGAGAAACCAAGACCTTTCTTTGTCTTGTTATCCGTAGAAATTACAAGCTGTCCCCATCCCTTTACGTCGTTACTCTTGATCACTTTGAGAGCGTCTTTGTATGAGGAAATCGATGTTCCTCTTTCAGATAGATTCTCATTTCTCACCGAGAGTGCTTGGAACTGGGTTCCAACGTCTTCCTCGGGTTCTACACAGGAGAATGATGATAAGTTGCTCACTATTAAGGTCTGCTCTCCGCATACTGTGACTAACTTGTCATTCTTGACGAACTTCAGCTTCGGGTGAAGTGTCGAAGTGACTGCCCCAGCTTCGTGTATCCAAGGTCTTCCTAATAAACAGCTGTATGCTGCCCGGATATCCATGACCTGGAAAGTGACTTGGAAAGTGTGAGGACCGATGGTTATGGGAAGATTAACTTTGCCGATAACTATTTTTCTGGATCTGTCAAAGGCTTTGACGATGATCTCACTGCTTCTCATCGGAGCTCCTTGAAACGATAGTCGTATCAGAGTTGATTTTGGCATAACATTCAAAGCTGATCCTATGTCTACCAGTACACTGGCTAGAGCATCGTGTTGGCAGTTGACTGTAATGTTAAGCACCATATTGTGATTTTTGACTTCTTTCGGTAGTTCTTCATCACTGAATCCTAAATTGTTGCAGGAAGTGATGTTGGAAATGATGCTGTCAAAATGCCTTACCATCACATCTTGTTCTACGAAAGCTTGCTCTAATACTTTCTACAGAGCTTCCCTGTGAGCTTCGGAACTGAGCAAGAGAGATAGCAAAGAGATTTTCGAAGGAGTTTGCAATAGTTGGTCTACAATGTTGTACTTGCTTTTCTGGATGAGCTTCAGCCTCAATTGGTTCCAGGTTAAGGATTCTTCTACTATCAAGAGGGAGTCTTGATTCATGGAGTAGAGGGATTACGGCGTATATGTATTTGACCATTTCATGATTGGGAAATATGACAACGTCTTCGCTTTGATCAAGGATATAGTCTTGTATCACGTTGACCGAACCAGAACTTAAACATGGTCGAATCTCTTTCCGGTCCAACTGATTTTGAAGAGCCTCTCGTACGAGGTAGCATCCTTGGTTGTTCTCTGAACAAACTCTACAGCGCTCATAATTATGTGGTGGCACCCGACCACATCCGCTTTGTATACAGTGCATCTTTACTAGATCCGTTTCCATCGAGCGGACGTCCTGACTTTGATGCCTATCAAGATTCTCGGCAGTCATACTAATCTGTTGTGTAGCTTCATCCAAGTAGATTGGAAGCCACCAGTGGTCCAACAAGTGTTGAAGTGTTCTTTGGACAAGTGCACATCCTTGGTCGTTCTCACGACACTCTTCACAGTCTTGATAATCATGTGAAGCCAGAAAGCCAATCCCGACTTGCTTTGCATGTAGTTCTACCAGACTGGTATTCATCAAGCGTATGTCAAATATCTGAACCATATTGGCTTGATGGTTATTTCTCTCCTTATAGTCCTGGATCCATCCGAGATCCATCTGACGTTGGAGGGACTCTTGTACAAAAGAGCATCCCTGATTGCTTATTGAGCAAATCATACAGGTATTGTAATCGTGCCGTGGCAGATTATGATATTGACTTTGCCTTGAATGCATCGCCACTAAGTTGACGTTCATCGCATGAATGTTGCGGTTCTGAATAATGTTGGGATGTGCATGGGCCATGTTGACTTCATGGATTAGGTGATCTTGGATCCATCCGAGATCCATTTGTTCTTCTGGAGCTGATTGCACTACGGAACACCCCTGGTTATTCTTTGAGCAGATATCACACTGGTGATAATTGTGAGGTGGTACATGACCGTACCTGCTCTGTTTACAATGATTCCTGACCAGATTGGTTCCTAATAGGAGTACATCGTGAATTTGATAAATGCGGCTAAATTCTTCTTCTATTAAATTTACTGCAGTCTTCTCATGTTGAGGCAACGGGTTCGTCTGAACATTCGGATTAGTATCTTTGAAAGATAAGATCCCGTTCCTGACAAGCTTCTGTACATCAGACTTGAAGTTGAGACAATTTTCAATGTTGTGCCCCGGTCCTCCTTGATGGTAAGGGCAAGTTTGATCCGCTTTGAACCAAAAAGACAGATTCTCCGGTACTATAAGAGGAGACCTGGTCTGGACGTGCCCCTTGGCCAGTAAGAGTGGAAATAGTTCTGCATACAACATTGGTATAGGGTCAAACCCTGGTTGTCGTGTCGTACGATTGTTGCTGTTGTACTATGGACGAGCCTGCTGAAGAGGTTGTTATGTCCTTTGTTGATACTGTTGTTGACCTGGTTGGCTCTGAGCAACCTGAGGTTGATAAGTCAGAGATGGCACAGGGTTGATAGCTGGAGTTACCGCCGCTACTGGTTGGTACCTTCACCTTTGCTTTCCGAGAGAGATATTACCAATATCTTGCTATTTTTTCCTTTGGAAAGCACTACGGTATCTTTTGGTACTGTTGGATGGCTCTGTATTTTTGACCAATCGTCCTTCTCGGACTGCTTCTTCAAGGCATACTCCCATGTTCACCATCTCAGTGAAGTCACTGGGCGCACTGGCAACCATTCAGTTGAAATAGAATGAGCTCAAGGTTTTCAAAAAGATCTTGGTCATCTCTTTTTTCTCAAGAGGGGGACATATCTGGGCGGCAATTTCACGCCATCTCTGAGCATATTCCTTGAAAGTTTCTTTCTCTTTTTGCGACATTGCTCTGAGCTGATCCATATCTGGTGCCATGTCCAGGTTATACTTATATTGCTGAACGAAAGCAGCGCCGAGATCTCTGAAAGTATTAATCTTGGTGCGGTTTAAACCCATGTACCATTTGAGTGCGACACCGGTTAAACTGTCTTGGAAGTAATGGATCAGTATCTGTTGATTTTCTGTCTGGGTTGACATTTTTCGAGCGTACATCACCAAATGACTTTGAGGGCAAGAGTTGCCCTTGTATTTTTCAAAGTCAGACACCTTGAATTTGTGCGGTATTTTAACATCAGGGACCAGACAAAGGTCTGCGGCGTCCTTTCCGAATAATTCTTGACCGCGAATGGCATGCAGTTCCTTCTGCATTTCCAGGAATTGTTCCTGGAACTCATTCATTCATTCGTACATGTCTTCTTTCCACCAGAAATTACTTGTGGAATCTGTCCTTCCAGGACAGTATGTACCACTGGTTGTGGTATAGTCATTACGGCGGTGACTCTTGGCGCTTCCATGCCCCAAAGTTTGTAACCTTCAGGAGTTGCTGTTATAACTCTTGCGTCTTCGCTTTCTCGAAGTTTGTAACCTTCAGGCCCAACGGTTCCTGCTGTAGTTTATGGGTCTTCAGTGACCGACGGGATGTATCTTTCAGGGACAAAGTTGATAGGCATGCCCCAGGGGCGACCTTTAGGCATGTTGTACCGAGGATCATATGTTTCCTCTACGAGCGTAGATGTGATCTCTGAGATCACAGTCCTTTGTTGTTGTCTCTGAACTGCTGCCAGGGATTGCATGTCATTGTGAAGTTTTTCCAAACTTTCCTTTAGAGCGTCGACTTCTTCTCTCAGCTCTCTGTTCTCTTCCTCGAGATCGTCCATTTTCTTTTATCTATTGGCCCGAGTATTGTATGAGTGAGAGACAGTTTGTCTCTAGAATCGTGACACGTACGTGAGATTCGAACATAAGAAGAACGCGTTATGTGAGAATGATGAATGATATGCAATGATATATATTTCTTAGTTTTAATAAAAAATAACTTCAATAAATGGATTGCAAATATCATACAGTGGAGGGTGGAGACCATGTTTATTGAATTTGAAAGATTGCAGAAAGGGAAAATACAGTATTTTACAAAGTGCTGTAAAAGGAAATGTCTAAGCCCATGGTGAGTCCTCTCTGAAGAGAGGTCAGATGCTGGTTCTGGTATTTTCCTTTTCTTTGATCGGGGCTCTCCATCCGTTGTCGGGTTGTCAGTCCTTTGCCAAGTGAAAGGATCGAGCAAATTTCATCGGTCTTCCTAACTTTCTACAACATGCTGCTCTAATATCTTAATCAGAGCATCCTTTTCTTTTAACAGTTCTTGAATTTTGGTACACTCCACATTGAGGATTCAATATTTGTTCTTCCAAGAGCTTTTCTCCCGTTAAACTTTTTTGAGAGCGACCTGGAGTTTTTCCGTATCAGACATGAAATAAAGGACAGATTCCTTTAACAGCAAAACTTCTTGGCGAGGGTAAGGCATCCTCAGCTTGAGAGCTCTAGTTTGTACCCAGTGGAGATAAGGTTCCATCGAGATACAGTCTGGTCTTCCTAGAGACTCTCTTCCTTTCCTGTGAACATGTTGCCAGGCATGCACTATTTCCTTCTTTAGTGCCCTGTCATTTTCCCCTTCCTTGAAGAAAGGACCTTCTAGATGAACATTATGCGGGATATTCTTCATCGGGTATCCGAGTTGACGGTGAACTAAAATTGGATGATAGTTGATTCCTCCTTTAATTCCTATGAGGGGTATGTTAGGGAAATTTCCACAACTGTCGATGATCTTTATCCCCTCATAAATCCTATTGTACCAATCTATGTCCGAGTTGGTGAGAAACATGATTCTCTGTGACCAACGTAGAGCACTCTTATGGGAAGTGAACCATTTGTAGAGTAGGGGCACACAACATGTGATCATTCCTCTGCTGTACAAATTCCTTAAGTGTACAAAATGATATGCATCTGCGAGCAAGGTTGGTACGGGGTTTCCAATCAGAAATATCTTAATGGCATTGGTATCGACGAAGTTATCGATGTTGGGAAAGAGGAATAACCCATATGTGAGTAGAACAAAGATATCTTCGAAAGCAGTTATGTTTCCTACACTGGCAAAGTATAGAGCTTTCTCTGTTAGGAATTTAGCTGGTAAACCCTAGATTCCTCCCTTAGTGGTCATGTGAGTCCTAACTTCTGACTCGCCCAAATAGATTGCTCTTGCAATGACCTGATTCTTTGGAATTTCTTCCAGTACAGAAAAGGGAGCTTGGTCAGTGATAGGTAAATAAATCAGATGAGAGTACTCTTCTAACGTTGGTGCTTGTTGATAATCCGGGAATGTGAAGCAGTGATAAACCGGATCATAAAACTGAATTAACGTAGATAGGATTCCTTCAACTATGTGGACCCTTAACAGAGATAACAGTCCTCCATGCTTAGCTCTGAAAGCATCAGGGTTGGTGATCATCCTTGCCAACCTCCTAAAATTCTCTAGTTTCAGAGCCTTGAAAGTGTACTTGTGCGTCTTTCTTCTACCGAAATCCATAA
This sequence comes from Lathyrus tuberosus, assembly GCA_022829125.1. NCBI lineage: Eukaryota > Viridiplantae > Streptophyta > Magnoliopsida > Fabales > Fabaceae > Lathyrus > Lathyrus tuberosus. Next base: position 4,702,085 of record JALAZF010000020.1, on the reverse strand, counting down.
CGCAATCTTTCTGATATTTGCAATCATCATTTTAGTTTATTTTGAAAAAAAAGAAGAGAAGAGAAGAGAAGATTTTTCTTTGTTTAAGAGTTTTTTAAATGAATGCATGAATGCAGCACACACAAACATTGAGAAAACATGGGTTCAAGGGTTCAATGTCACGAGCATGGAGTCATGGATCTACATTTCCCCAAAGGTTGTATTCTAGTCAATTTTTGTACCTGTAGAACGGATCCTAAGGTTCCCAAAATCATTGACCCCCTAGGGATATCAACAGCAAGCTGGTTCACCCGAGCGAGCTGTAGCATCCTAGGGTAATCTCATTTGGGTGTAGTATCGCGTATCAACTATTCCCGATAGTCACCGCACTACCAAATGATCATAAGGTTAATGTCTACTAAATTCTCAAGGTCACGGGTGTCGTACTGGAAAACTCTGCTTTCACAATAATTGGTTGTTCAACAGGCAGAATCCACATGACCCTCTCCTCATTTGGTGGTCTACCAGGATCGCTTATTCGGGATTCACTCCCTATAAGTCCGCCCGTCTATGCCACCCCTTATCTTAGGGTTCTCTCAAACTTTCCACATGCGTATCAATCGTATTCCCATTGACAGAAAAATAAACACGGATATCAAGTAGGAAAAGCAGTAAATATATAGTATAGTATATTATGAAGAAAAATTTCTAATAACCTAGACCTCTTAGATATTTTGCTCCTAAAGATTTTCCCAGCAGAGTCTCCATTTTCCTGTAGCGTGTGATTTTTGTCGGTGACACGACCACCTTATCACCATGGTTTTTCCTCACCGCAATGGTAGGAATGGGGCACTACTTTCTGATTTCTTATTTATCCTATGAAGCTGGAAAGGAAAGGGAAGCTATCTAAAACTAACCTTGCACACAAATGTTTTCTTTAACAAATTCTTAAGAGATTGGGGGGTCCGGGGTCAGGTTATACAATGGGGAGTTGTCAATTACCCATCCTATATGTGGTTATCCACAGGTTGTTAGAAATGTCTACTGTTTTCTACTTACTGGTGTTTATCTGTTTATTGGGAAAGTTTCTCCTGGGAATGTTTGAGAGAGAGAGAGAGAGAGAGAGAGAGAGAGAGAGAGAAAGAGTGAGTTTTTATTGTTTTTTGGGTTTTTCGATGTTTTCGGTAAGGTACTGGACTTGAGGTTTTTGAGTAGTGTGAAGGTACTGGACCTAAAGTTTTTGATTGGTGTGCTCGCTAAGATTTTGCAATCTTATGCCTACGTATTCCCGTTAAAGAAAATAGGGAAATCATAGCAATCATAGTTCCTCCTATTCTATGGGAGGAAAAGATGATGTTTGGTGTCTTGTTCAAAGCCTAAGATTGAAGCTAAAGGGTTATTTGTGTCTTGTTCAAAGCCCAAGATTGAAGCTAAAAGATTTGACTGAGAGAGAATTTGTCATCTCTAAGGGAGATATCTCATTGGTTTATCACACTTGTTGGGTAACTGATTATAAAGGAGAATTACTTTAACTGGGATATAAGAATCCAGCAATGCCATAATTTCCTTTATGAGGGATTTTTCCCGAAGGAGGATACTTTAACTCAGTGTTGAGCAATGCCATTTTTCCTTAGGAGTTTTTCATGCTAAGAGAGGGACATTGGCTTGGATGTAAATAATCCAGAGGCTTGCCACTTACAACAATTAGATGAAAGGAGGTTTACCAGGATAAGAGATGGACTACAGCTTGGATATTTGAATCAACAAGTGTGCCACTTATAGCAGTTATCTGGATTTAGGGTTTGTCTGTTTTGATGTGTGATTGTACAGAGAAATGTCTTTCCTACAGAGAGTTTTTGATTTCCTCTAAGGGGAATGATTTTTGTGTGCCTTGATCAAAGCTCAAGGTTGAAGCTAAAAGGTTGATTGAATCCACTGGGGAGATTATTATCTGTCTTTTATAAAGCCCAAGATTGAGGCTAAAAAAGAGACCGACTCTTTTGGGGATATCATTATACAAAGCCTAAGAGGAGGCTAACAATTGACTTTTCCAGGGAAATATTTTGTCTGTCTTGTACAAAGCCCTAGATTTAGGCTAAAAGGGGGGTATTTGACTCCACTGGTGAGTATTTGTATGTATCTTGTACAAAGCCCAAGATTTAGGCTAAAAGGGGAAACTGACTCTACTGGTGAGAGGTTTTATCTGTCTTGTACAAAGCCCAAGATTGAGGCTAAAAAAGGATTGACTCTGCTAGAGAGTATGATTTATCTAGTACAAAGCCCAAGATTGAGGCTGAAAAGAGAACTGACTCTGCTTAGGGAGGTTTTATATGCGTCTTGTACAAAGCCCAAGATTGAGGCTAAAAGAGGTTGACTCAACAAGAGAGTGTTAATATGGTGTCTTGTACAAAGCCCAAGATTGAAGCTGAAAGTTATGACTGACTCTACTGGAGAGATATTCAAGTGGGTGTCTTGTACAAAGCCCAAGATTGAGGCTGAAAGGAGATTGATGATCATTATACAAAGCCTAAGAGAAGGCTGGAAAGAGATTGACTCAACAAGAGAGTGTTTTTATCTGTCTTGTACAAAGCCCAAGATTGAGGCTGAAAATTCTGAGGGATGATCATTATACAAAGCCTAAGAGGAGGCTGGAAGGATTTGACTCCTTTGGGGAGAGCTTATATGTGTCTTGTACAAAGTCCAAGATTGAGGCTAAAAGGGTTTGACTGACTCAGCTGAGGAAATTTATAGGTGACTTGTACAAAGCCCAAGATTGAGGCTAAAAAAGGCTGAGGGAAAATCATTATACAAAGCCTAAAAGGATGCTGGTTGGGGAATTTCTTATATAAATCCTAAGAGGAGGCTAACTTCTGCTGAGGATTATTGAGATCCAGAGGCAGGTCCAAATTGGGGAATCCACTCTTGCAAAGGATAGAAGAGTTGAAATATCAGAGACCATGAGGTTCTGATTGAGGGTTTATTGATAGTAATTAGATACTAGCTGGGGAAATTTAGAATGAGAGTTTAAGGATTGAGTTTTGAAAACCTATAGAGGTTTTAACTCTGTTGGTAATTGATCAAGGTTTTTTCTTGTGCTTTTAGGAAACTTGAGGGTTTCAAGAGATCCAAAAGAAGGTGAGACTGTCCAAGTCTACTGGTATGAAAAGGTTTATCTTTGTATAATTCCTAAGAGGAGGCTAATGTTTTAAAGGATGAGACTCAACCCTAAATTGGTCTGAGGTTTCGATCCTTTGGAAAGACTGCTCTAACAAAGGATGACTAAGTTCTGCCCTATACCTGTAGGAGGTCTTCGGGTCCTTGTACTAAGCCCAAGAGGAGGGAGAACTTCTAAGAAGCTCGAGGGTCCTTGTACAAAGCCCAAGAGGAGGCTGGGGATGCTTTTAGGAAGCCTGTGGGTCCAAACCTAAGAAAAGTTCAAGAAAAGTTTCACCAGGAATAATCTTTTCTTTAGTGAACAGTTCTAGGGTTTGAAGAAATTCAAGAGAGGTTTTGTAACGCCCCGTTTTGCCAATTTTATATTATTGAGTCTTTTTGGATTATTTTATTATTATTTTATTTTATTCTCGACTTTTATGCGAAAATATGTTATTTTTCGTCGTGATTATATTTTATCGCGTTTTGGGAACATTTGCGGGATATTTGAGTGTGGGGGTATTTTGGACATTTCATAGATATTTTTACTAAGTTAGTAAGAAAGAAAAGAAAATGGAAAAGAAAAGGGAAAGAAAAATAGAGAGAAAGAAAGAAGAAAGAAGGAAAAAGAGAAGAAAAGAGGAGAAGAGAGAAAATTGGAGAAAGAGTGGAAAAATCATCAAGAACAATTTCTAGGAATCGATTAATCGGGTAAGGGTGCGAAACTCGATTATTCTATGATTGTATACGATTATGTATGTGTTTTGTTGTTGTTTTTGGATTGATTTGGAGAATATTAGTAAAACCTAGATTGTGTAAAAATTGATTAGAAATGAATTTGATTGTAGTAAAAGTCTTGTTGAATGCATTGTTGATTGGTCATACATGTTTGTGGTATGCTATTACACTTCAAATTGCTGTTTTTCTGAGTTTTAGGTGAAGAAATTGGTTGATGTTGGGTTGGAAAACGCAGAAATTGTTCTGCAGAATTTTTCTGGGTATGCTCTGGCCATACGCGTAAGGGGCATGTCCATACGCGTATGAGCCAAGGCGATACGCGTATCATTGGCTTGTTTTTGGGCCAATACGCGTATGAATCTTGGCATTACGCGTATCATTGGCTTGTTTTTGGGCCAATACGCGTATGAATCTTGGCATTACGCGTAACATGGGCGAGCCATGGGCCAATACGCGTATGGGTTTTGGAACGAGGAATTTGTGAAGGAAATGGGTTCTGTCCGTACGCGTATGGACATGAGTGATACGCGTATGGACAGGAGAATGTCAAAAATGTGATTTTTCAAAATGTGTTTTCGGTTTTGTCCGTAACTTTGGTTCCGATTATCCGATTTTTGCATTCTTGGTGTCGTTGGAAAGGTATCGAACTGTACTTTGTGAATATGAGGTTTTGAGAATCGTTAGCCGATTAAATTTGGTCGGAAAATGTGAATAGTGTCGAATCTCGACTTTTGTCGTTTTTAATAGTGCGTATTTGACTTGTATTGTGTTATATGTTTGTGCTTTGGATGTGTATGCCTTATGTGCTGTTGTGATGACGATTTGTGGCCGAGAGGCAAGAAAATGCTAAGTGTGGTATATTGGTGTTTGTGGCCATTTTGGGCAATTGTGTGCATTACTTTGTGTGCACTTGAAATACATGAATATTGTTGATGCATGAGTATTTGATGTTGGCATGAGTCATTAATGTGTCAAGTATCATGATATGTATTCTTGCATGGGAAGATTCATAGATGAATCAGTTTTATAGTCTTACGCCATGAAATATTGGTAGAAGCGATTAATCCCAATTGATTGTGCGCCCTGAAATACTGGTAGAAAGCAATCGGATTGTGCGCCCTGAAATACTGGTAGAAAGCAATCCATAAACGTCGTTCGCCCTGAAATATTGGTTTATAGCGACGGGGAACATCGTAGGCCCGACGGGGAGTTACTCTATGTAACGAGCGATGATTCCAAGAGTTCCTGGGGGACTAATGAATTACAAGATTTGAAGTCGGTACCGCATGGCATGTGCATAGAGTCGTTGTGTCGGTCTATGTGCATTGCATAAATCATGAGTAATTGTGCTTGGAACGTGTTTGATTGTATTGTGAATGATTGATGTGATGTGGTATACGATAAGTGAGAATTGTACCGTGTGATATTATATGCGACTGTTGAGCATTTGTGGTGAGAATGTGTTGCTTGTGTATTTTTGTGTTAATATATATAATTTTATGCAATTATATTATGGTTGTTTTTCTCACCCTTCTGCTGTTTTATAACGCTCTATGAGGCGTTGCAGATTAGGTTTGCTGGAGGTATTCTTTTTGTGAAGCCTTGCATCTTCATTATTTTGGTCGGTCGGCTCTGATATGTGACTCCGGGTAGTTGGGTGGCCGCGTGCTATTGTTTTGTATATCTGATGATATATTATATTTTGGTTGTACATATGCTACTTGATGTATGACAAACTGTTTATATGTGTATATGTTAATCAGATTTTAGATTTTCCGTTTTATTTCTAATTTCTGAAAAGTGGGTGTAAGGAACGAAGTTTCCTCTGTATGATTGCTACCCCACAGTTGCATATCATTATGGGCAGGTGTTGCATGTTATGTGTATATTTTGGTTACGTTGATGGGATGTCTCCTTTCTATGCCGTGTTTTCAAATGTACTCTGATCAATTTTTGAATTTTTCTTTTAACTGCTTTAAATGCATGCTAATTGGGGGTATTAGATTGGGGGCGTCACATTAAGTGGTATCAGAGCTGTTTGTGTCAGTTTGTGTCAGTTGTGGTTGTTGTGTCTGGCATATTGGGCGAGTTACGTTGGACGAGTTGTTGTTTAACCATAATTTGTTATCATTGGAAACGTTCAGATTATGGCTGGAAGACGTGATGCTGCTATGACTGCGGCCATGCAAGCTATGGCGCAGGCGATGCAGAATTTACCGAATGCTGCGGCGGACGAGGAGTCGCGTAGTATGGATAAGTTTCAGAAGAATAACCCACCGAGCTTCAATGGTACTCATGATCCTGAGGGAGCACAGATTTGGCTGAAGAAGATTGAGAAGATCTTCCGTTTCATTAAGTGTTCCGAGGATCAGAAAGTGCAGTTTGGTACTCATGTGCTGGAAAAGGAAGCTGAAGATTGGTGGATAAATGCTTCTCAGAGGTTTGAGGAGGATGAAATAGTGGTTACGTGGGCTGTGTTCAAAGATGCTTTTCTCGAAAAGTATTTTCCGGAAGATGAGAGAGGTAAGAAGGAAATTGAATTTCTTGAACTGAAACAGGATAATTCCTCTGTTGCGGATTATGCTGCTAAGTTTGAGGAACTTGTGAAGTTCTGTCCTAATTATAATACAGCGGGTTCAGAGAGGTCGAAGTGTTTGAAGTTTGTGAATGGCTTGAGGCCAGAAATCAAGCAGGGTATCGGTTATCAGGAGATAAGACAATTTTCAGTGTTGGTGAACAAGAGTCGGATCTTTGATGAGGATAGCAAAGCACGTGCTACTCATTACAAGAATCTGAATGATAAGAAAGGAAAGGGGCAGTTCAGAGGTAGGCCTTATGTTACCCCTGTTGACAAAGGGAAACAGAAGTTTGCTTTTGATAGGAAGTCTAGTGGTGGAGGAATGAATTCTGCTGTGAAATGTTACAATTGTGGTGGTTTAGGACATCGTATATCGGAATGTAAGAGGAAAATGAATAATGTGGATATGTGTGCTAGTTGTGGTTTGAAAGGTCATGTGGCTGCTGATTGTAGGAGGAAGAATGGAGTTACATGTTATAATTGTGGGGAAGTTGGTCATGTTAGTACAAGGTGTACGAAACCAAGACAGTCTCAACCTGGAGGAAAAGTGTTTGCACTAGCAGGAACTCAGACCTCGAATGCAGATCGTTTGATTAGAGGTACTTGCTTTATTAATAATACGCCTTTAATTGCTATTATTGATACTGGAGCGACTCATTCGTTTATTTCGTCTGAGTGCGCGAAGAGTTTGAATCTTGTGTTGTCTGTGATGGGTGTTGAGATGGTTATTGATACTCCAGCGATGGGATCAGTAACTACTTCTATGGTTTGTCTAAATTGTCCTTTAGCCATTTATGGTAAAGATTTTGTGATGGATTTGGTGTGTTTACCATTGGAAGGGTTAGATGTGGTGTTGGGAATGAACTGGTTACAATTTAATCGGGTTCACATTGATTGTTATCATAAGCTAGTAAGGTTTCCTTCTCTGGAGGAAGACGAAGACTCGAGTTTCTTATCTACCAAAGAGTTGAAGAGACTTTTGGCGGATGAGGCTCAGTTGTTCGGTGTGTTTGCATCGTTGTCGGTGGAGAGTAAAGTTTCTCTTGAGGTGTTTCCTGTTGTGTGTGATTTTCCTGAGGTATTTCCTGAAGATATTTCAGATGTACCGCCGGAGAGAGAGGTGGAATTCTCGATAGATCTAGTCCCTGGTACTAGACCTGTTTCTATGGCACCTTATCGAATGTCGGCATCTGAATTGGTGGAGTTGAAAAAGCAGTTGAATGACTTACTGGAAAAGAGGTTCGTAAGACCAAGTGTTTCTCCTTGGGGTGCTCCAGTTTTGTTGGTGAAAAAGAAAGATGGGAGTATGCGATTATGTATTGATTATCGCCAGTTGAATAAAGTGACGATTAAGAACAAATATCCGCTTCCAAGGATTGATGATCTGATGGATCAGTTGGTTGGTGCTTGTGTATTTAGTAAGATTGACTTGAGATCGGGGTACCATCAGATAAGGGTGAAAGAAGAAGATATTCAGAAGACGGCCTTTAGGACACGCTACGGGCATTACGAGTTTGCTGTGATGCCGTTCGGGGTTTCTAATGCGCCTGGTGTGTTCATGGAATACATGAATCGGATTTTCCACGAGCATTTGGATCGTTTTGTGGTGGTGTTTATTGATGATATTTTAATCTATTCTAAGTCTCGTGAGGAACATGCAGAGCATTTACGTATTGTTTTGCAGGTTTTGAGAGAAAGGAAGCTTTTTGCCAAATTGTCCAAGTGTGAATTTTGGTTGTCGGAGGTGAGTTTTCTCGGGCACGTGATTTCAGGTAATGGTATTGCTGTGGATCCATCTAAAGTAGAAGCAGTTCTACAATGGGAGGCTCCTAGATCCGTTACTGAAATTCGAAGCTTTTTGGGTTTGGCTGGTTATTATCGGAGGTTCATTGAAGGTTTTTCCAAGCTAGCATTACCTTTGACGCAGTTGACTTGTAAGGGCAAAGCGTTCATTTGGGATATTCAGTGTGAAGAGAGTTTTTGTGAGCTGAAGAGAAGATTGACGACAGCTCCGATTCTTATTTTACCTAATCCTAATGAACCATTCGTTGTGTATTGTGATGCTTCTTTAATTGGTTTGGGTGGTGTTTTGATGCAGGAAGGTAAAGTTGTAGCTTATGCTTCAAGGCAATTAAGAGTTCATGAGAAAAACTATCCTACTCATGATCTTGAATTAGCTGCTGTGGTTTTTGTGTTAAAGATTTGGAGACACTATCTCTATGGTGCGAGGTTCGAAGTCTTTAGTGATCATAAAAGCTTGAAATGTCTATTTGATCAGAAAGAGTTGAACATGAGGCAACGGAGATGGTTGGAATTCTTGAAAGACTACGACTTTGGCTTGAATTACCATCCTGGTAAAGCTAATGTGGTAGCCGATGCATTGAGTCGTAAGTCTTTGCATATGTCCGCATTGATGGCGAAAGAGTGGGAACTTTTGGAATCATTTAGAGACTTGAGTTTAGTTTGCGAAGTGACATCGGTGAGTGTGAGACTTGGTATGTTGAAAGTTACGAATGAGTTTTTGTTGTCGATTTGTGAGAAACAAAAGCTGGATTTGAAATTTGTTGATTTGATGATGAACGAGAATGAGGATTTCAAGGTTGATAAGTTTGGCGTTTTGAGATTTCGTGATCGTATTTGTATTCCTGACGATGCGGAGTTGAAAAGAATGATTTTGGAGGAAGGACACCGGAGTATTTTAAGTATTCATCCCGGAGCGAATAAAATGTACCAAGATTTGAGGAAGATTTTCTGGTGGTCTGGTTTGAAAAGAGATGTGGCTCAATTTGTTTATGCTTGTTTAACTTGTCAGAAATCGAAAGTGGAACATTTGAGGCCTAGTGGTTTGTTGCAACCATTAGACATTCCTGAGTGGAAATGGGATAGCATTTCGATGGATTTTGTAACGGGGTTACCGAATACTCAGCGAGGGCATAATGCTATTTGGGTGATTGTGGATAGGCTGACTAAATCGGCGCATTTCATTCCGATTGACATCAGTTTTTCTTTGGAGAGGTTAGCTGAGATTTATGTCGGTGTGGTTGTGAAATTGCATGGTGTCCCGTTGAGCATTGTTTCTGATAGAGATCCGAGGTTTACATCGAGATTTTGGGAGAGTCTACAGAAGGCTTTGGGTTCTAGATTGAAGTTGAGTTCGGCTTATCATCCGCAGACGGATGGTCAGACCGAAAGAACTATTCAGTCTTTGGAGGATTTGTTGAGATCGTGTGTTTTGGAACAAGGTGGTACGTGGGACAGTTATCTTGCTTTGGTTGAGTTCACGTACAATAACAGTTTCCATTCTAGTATTGGAATGGCACCTTTTGAGGCTTTATATGGGCGAAGATGTCGAACGCCGTTGTGTTGGCACGAAACAGGTGAGAGTTCTGTGGTTGGACCGGAATTGGTGCAACAGACGACGGAAAAGGTAAAGTTTATTCGTGAGAAAATGAAGGCTTCTCAGAGTAGGCAGAAGAGTTATCATGATAAGAGACGGAAGGATCTTGAGTTTCAAGAGGGTGATCACGTATTTCTGAGGGTTACGCCGGTTACGGGTGTTGGTCGTGCTTTGAAATCTAAGAAACTTACTCCTCGATTTATTGGTCCTTACCAGATATCTGCGAGAGTTGGTGCGGTAGCGTATCGGGTGGCGTTACCGCCGAATCTGTCGAATTTGCATGATGTGTTTCATGTTTCGCAGTTGCGGAAGTATGTTTCAGACCCTTCACATGTGATTCCTATGGACGAGGTTGAGGTAAGAGATAACCTTACGGTCGAGACTTTACCAGTTAGTATTTTGGATCGCGAGGTGAAGCGGTTGAGGGGTAAAGAGATTGCACTTGTGAAAGTGGCGTGGGGAGGCGCTGCTGATGGTAATCTGACGTGGGAGTTGGAAAGTAGGATGCGGGAGTCGTATCCAGAGTTGTTTGAATCAGGTAAGATTTTCGAGGACGGAAATTTCTAAGTGGGGGAGAATTGTAACGCCCCGTTTTGCCAATTTTATATTATTGAGTCTTTTTGGATTATTTTATTATTATTTTATTTTATTCTCGACTTTTATGCGAAAATATGTTATTTTTCGTCGTGATTATATTTTATCGCGTTTTGGGAACATTTGCGGGATATTTGAGTGTGGGGGTATTTTGGACATTTCATAGATATTTTTACTAAGTTAGTAAGAAAGAAAAGAAAATGGAAAAGAAAAGGGAAAGAAAAATAGAGAGAAAGAAAGAAGAAAGAAGGAAAAAGAGAAGAAAAGAGGAGAAGAGAGAAAATTGGGGAAAGAGTGGAAAAATCATCAAGAACAATTTCTAGGAATCGATTAATCGGGTAAGGGTGCGAAACTCGATTATTCTATGATTGTATACGATTATGTATGTGTTTTGTTGTTGTTTTTGGATTGATTTAGAGAATATTAGTAAAACCTAGATTGTGTAAAAATTGATTAGAAATGAATTTGATTGTAGTAAAAGTCTTGTTGAATGCATTGTTGATTGTTCATACATGTTTGTGGTATGCTATTACACTTCAAATTGCTGTTTTTCTGAGTTTTAGGTGAAGAAATTGGTTGATGTTGGGTTGGAAAACGCAGAAATTGTTCTGCAGAATTTTTCTGGGTATGCTCTGGCCATACGCGTAAGGGGCATGTCCATACGCGTATGAGCCAAGGCGATACGCGTATCATTGGCTTGTTTTTGGGCCAATACGCGTATGAATCTTGGCATTACGCGTATCATTGGCTTGTTTTTGGGCCAATACGCGTATGAATCTTGGCATTACGCGTAACATGGGCGAGCCATGGGCCAATACGCGTATGGGTTTTGGAACGAGGAATTTGTGAAGGAAATGGGTTCTGTCCGTACGCGTATGGACATGAGTGATACGCGTATGGACAGGAGAATGTCAAAAATGTGATTTTTCAAAATGTGTTTTCGGTTTTGTCCGTAACTTTGGTTCCGATTATCCGATTTTTGCATTCTTGGTGTCGTTGGAAAGGTATCGAACTGTACTTTGTGAATATGAGGTTTTGAGAATCGTTAGCCGATTAAATTTGGTCGGAAAATGTGAATAGTGTCGAATCTCGACTTTTGTCGTTTTTAATAGTGCGTATTTGACTTGTATTGTGTTATATGTTTGTGCTTTGGATGTGTATGCCTTATGTGCTGTTGTGATGACGATTTGTGGCCGAGAGGCAAGAAAATGCTAAGTGTGGTATATTGGTGTTTGTGGCCATTTTGGGCAATTGTGTGCATTACTTTGTGTGCACTTGAAATACATGAATATTGTTGATGCATGAGTATTTGATGTTGGCATGAGTCATTAATGTGTCAAGTATCATGATATGTATTCTTGCATGGGAAGATTCATAGATGAATCAGTTTTATAGTCTTACGCCATGAAATATTGGTAGAAGCGATTAATCCCAATTGATTGTGCGCCCTGAAATACTGGTAGAAAGCAATCGGATTGTGCGCCCTGAAATACTGGTAGAAAGCAATCCATAAACGTCGTTCGCCCTGAAATATTGGTTTATAGCGACGGGGAACATCGTAGGCCCGACGGGGAGTTACTCTATGTAACGAGCGATGATTCCAAGAGTTCCTGGGGGACTAATGAATTACAAGATTTGAAGTCGGTACCGCATGGCATGTGCATAGAGTCGTTGTGTCGGTCTATGTGCATTGCATAAATCATGAGTAATTGTGCTTGGAACGTGTTTGATTGTATTGTGAATGATTGATGTGATGTGGTATACGATAAGTGAGAATTGTACCGTGTGATATTATATGCGACTGTTGAGCATTTGTGGTGAGAATGTGTTGCTTGTGTATTTTTGTGTTAATATATATAATTTTATGCAATTATATTATGGTTGTTTTTCTCACCCTTCTGCTGTTTTATAACGCTCTATGAGGCGTTGCAGATTAGGTTTGCTGGAGGTATTCTTTTTGTGAAGCCTTGCATCTTCATTATTTTGGTCGGTCGACTCTGATATGTGACTCCGGGTAGTTGGGTGGCCGCGTGCTATTGTTTTGTATATCTGATGATATATTATATTTTGGTTGTACATATGCTACTTGATGTATGACAAACTGTTTATATGTGTATATGTTAATCAGATTTTAGATTTTCCGTTTTATTTCTAATTTCTGAAAAGTGGGTGTAAGGAACGAAGTTTCCTCTGTATGATTGCTACCCCACAGTTGCATATCATTATGGGCAGGTGTTGCATGTTATGTGTATATTTTGGTTACGTTGATGGGATGTCTCCTTTCTATGCCGTGTTTTCAAATGTACTCTGATCAATTTTTGAATTTTTCTTTTAACTGCTTTAAATGCATGCTAATTGGGGGTATTAGATTGGGGGCGTCACAGGTTTCACCGGGAATTAATCCTCTCTAGGGGAAATGAATTTCTTAGACAAATTTCTAGTAGTGACAGTCTTGAGAAAAGTTTCACCGGGAATAATACCTTTCTCTGTTCTATATTGTATAAGCCCAAGAAGAGGCAAGACTGTATCTGGAAATTCCTACGGGGAACTAGTTTTGACTTTGTTGAAAGAGTGACCACTGGTTTGATCCATTCCTAGACCTAATTGTCGGAAAAAACTCTAAGCAAGTAATATACAGGCATATATATATATATATATATATATATATATATATATATATACAGATGAAATATATACAAGTATGTAAAAGAGGGTAGGAGGACTTACAGGTGGGCAAGCTTCCAGCATTACAAACAAATATATATATATATATATATACAAGTATGTAAAAGAAAGCTGTTTTAAAACTTACAGCTTAGCAAGCTTCCATTGTAACAGCTGTATGGTTAGTTGTTCAAGAAATTAAAGAAAGTTTTGATAACAACTATGAATTTGAATCTAAATCAAAGGGGAAAGTTGTTTTGAAAAGAAGATTGGGGCTTATACTCAATGAGAGACCCAGACAAAAAACAATGATCGCACTGTTGATCTGAAGATTGTATTGGGACTTATACAATGATTGAAGCCTAAATTATTGTATTTACAAAGAGGTTGGGTCTTACACTCTATTAGAGGCCCAAAAGTGTTTGAAAAAGAAAAGAAATGGGACTTACAACACAAGGGTAGGTCCAGATGAAAATGTTTTAAAAACGGCGATCGCGCCGAGATTTTTTAACGTACTGGGACTTATACAATGACTGGGGCCCAAAAATGTTTTATTTACAAAGGGGTATGTCTTACACTCTATTAGAGGCCTAAAGAGTTAGAAAAATGAATAAATATGGGACTTGCAACACAAGGGCAGGCCCAGAGAAAGACAGTGATCGCACCATCATTTTGAAAATCGTGTCGGGACTTATACAATGACTGAGGCCCAAAAAACGTTTTATTTGTGATAAGTGGTGGGTCTTACACTCTATTAGAGGTCCAAAAGTGTTTTGAAAATGTTTGTGAGGGTGAAAATAATCAAAACCCTAATTTGATTTTCAAAAAGGAATTTTAATTAAATAAAAATTCAATTAAAATGATCACAATTGCCAAACATATGTGAAAAACAAATTATGATCTAGGATCAAAGTTTGAAAAATCATTTTTTTACCCCTAGAATGATTTAAAACTTATTTGAATTTAAAATCAAGAGAAAGAAATTATTTTCAAATGTTTAAAAACAAATAAAATAAATTCTTTATGAAAATATTAAATATATAAAATAAATAATATTTTTTGTGAGATTTTTATAAAATAAAATATTTTATCATTTCTCATGAATTTTGGAGAAAAGAATTAATTCAAAAACATAAAAACTCAAAGAGAAATTATTTTTTCAAATCATTTAAGAAATTAATGTGAAAAAGAAATGAAATTGGACAAGTGATAAAAAAAATTGGTCATGGGTGGGGATTGAACCCACGACCTCTCGCCCTCAAACTCACAAAACACGCCCTTACCAACTGAGCCAGCGTGTTCTAGTGATAGAGAATGGAAATAGTAGATAATATATGAAAAAACCTTCGGAAAAATAGTTTAAAAAAAAAACAAAAGGTCTGGGGCGAGGGGGATTCGAACCCTAGACCTCTCGCTCGCTACACACACAAAACCAGCTGATCAACCGCTGGGGCGCAATGCCAATTCAAATATATAGTGGCAAGGAAATAATATATACTAAAACTAGTTGGATTTGTGAAGAATGGCGCCATGGCCATCTTCTTCCTTGGGAAAGCTACGTGAAGCCTCCTATCTCTCTCATTTCTCAACCATTTCCCATGATACAAAGATGAAAATCGTGCGTTTTTAAACAAGAAATACAATGGCTTTATTCAATTTCATTTTAACTAAGTGTAACAAAAGATATTACACTCTAACCAGATGAACCCAAAAATGTGCAAGAACTCAATGAAATCACATACACATAAGATAAACAGCAATTGATTGAGGGAAAATGATCTACAAACATTCAGAAACACAATGGTAATTTGAAAACATGTTTATGATGCATGATTCATTGAGTTTGAAAGTTTAAGGCTTCTGCAAGAAGGATTCAATTTTAATGGTAGAGGTGTTACAGAAGTGAAACAATGGCTTGGTTAGCTTCCTTGAGTCTCAAGGATCGTGTTGTAACTTTCAGGAAGTTTTGAAACTCTCTGGATAGGCTGGCTCAACTCTGACTGAAACTGGTCCAAGTGAGAAATGAAGATGATGATCCTGATGTTTCAGAGGCGTAAGAGGTGTTTGATCAGCTCATATATGATATATGGAAGGTGTTAGATCAATTGGTTATGATCGATTGGCTTCCTAATGCAAAATTCAATAGTAACTTGCAAAGGTAGGCATTTTTGAAGTGAAAGATAGATTTTGAGTAAAACATCAGTTTGGGTGCTTTGGTGTGCTCAAACTGATCACAATTGATGTCTATTTATAGTGCAACAAGTTTATTTTGGCATCAATAGTGAATGGAGGCTTAGACAGTCCCTTGGCCAATGTTGATCAAAAAGCATCTTTGGTCTTCTCTAGCCATTGACTTGAGGTTAGGGCATAGACTATGAGTCCTTTGGTTCAGAGCTGAATCTTGACTCAATTAAGTTAGCAATGTCTTGATGCTTGCCACCTTGTGAATCCATTGAATGCATTGAAACAAAATTAGAGTCTTTGTGCTTTTTAGCCCTTTTAGGACATTTATGGCTACATGTAGATCCTTGGACTTGGGAGGCTTGTGGATCAGATAATTTCTCTTTGATATTATCCCTTGAGGTGTCCAAATAGATGACAAGGCTTGTACTTGTCTGATTTTTCCAAATCGAGCAAAAAAGCAAAATTCTGTCTTGTATAAGACAGTTGGAAATGGTGATTTTGAGGGGGTCATATCTCCTTGCTCAAATGGAGTTATGGAAAGCTCTTGTGATTTTTAGAAATCCCTCATATGGTACAATTCATGTGTAATCATAGTTGGTCTTGAAACTATCTGAATCCAATTGAAAAAACCTCATGAACTTTGATGCCCAAAGCTGACACTTAGACAGTTTTGCACTAAGTGTTATGTTCTTGATTTTTCACCATTTTGATCCATCCATAACTAAAAATCCATGAAGAATCAGAGTTTCATGTAGTTGAAGCTTTTGTAGAATGTAGGAAGACCTACAAATCAGGCTTTGGATCATTCAAAATGGCTGTCTAGATCAGAAGTTATGGCCTTTGGAAGTTGGTACCAAAACCATCCAAACTTAGTAACGTAGAATTTTTTTCACTTTTTCAAGGTTACCCCTTTTACAAGTTATCATGATTTCTTGATCAATTCTTGTTCATATGACATTATAAGTCATATTTTATGAAAATATGAGTCATAAGGATCATTTTTTCCAAAAAAGTCATGTTTTGACTTTTGGCCCGGAGCGGTTCGGCACATAAAAACCCTAATTCCCGACTTTTGAAGAATGCATCCTCTGAGGGTAATTTAACTTTGCAAATGGATTCCTAGGGTTACTTTGAGTATATTGAGTCATGTTTTGAAGTCTTGGCTCATGCCCTTGTGAAAATTTCACTCTGGAGGTCTTAGTCGTCCAAAACCCTAATTTGGTGATATCGGGTGTTTCGAGGCTCCTTTCACTTGGAATGCCACAACTGTGTGCTTGATTTTTGATGTGAGGGTCATCTTGATCCTTTATGGATGTTTTAAGAGGTTAGAAAAGTTGAAGATCATGTCATTTCTTGATTGATCTTTTGTCCAGATGCTCAGAGAGGGATGAAAACCCTAATTCTTGATTATAGTGAATGCTCAACTATCTTTGAGGAGATTGGTGAGGCATGAAGGTACATCCATATTG
Organism: Lathyrus tuberosus; assembly: GCA_022829125.1. Lineage (NCBI taxonomy): Eukaryota > Viridiplantae > Streptophyta > Magnoliopsida > Fabales > Fabaceae > Lathyrus > Lathyrus tuberosus. Next base: position 4,685,329 of record JALAZF010000020.1, on the reverse strand, counting down.
TGGCAATGATTTGCACAATGATGAGAAATCTTGGTGGTCAAAATTTGGGGTATGACACTTAGTTTCTTATAGGCACATCAAATTGATATTCCTCTTAACCATAGTATCCACCATTCCTATAGTTTTTTTTATTAAGTGTGCATATATTCCATGATCCAAAATGAATCTTACTCTCATTAACTAACTTCTTTACCCCATACCCGTTCACAAAAATGTGAGAACCCTTACTTATTTTTCACTGCATCCAGGCGGCGATGCAACGACTCTTACTCTTTTGACATTGTACTTAAGCCATACAACGCGTTGCTTACGAGCAACGACCTTGCATTGACATTATTTCGTATTTGATCTATGTCATAGTTATTCGACAAAGTTTTTATGTTGGTTCTCGATTGTCCAACACAACTCTCTTCTTTTATACAGACTTGAGATTGACTATGGATAAAAAAGCTAACATAGGCATAATTAACTAAAACTAGCACAATTTTTTTTATATAGAAAAGGCTAGATCTTCATTCACAAACTTTTTAATTTTCTACCTTAAACTCAACTTTTTATATAGAAAAAGCTAGATCTTCATTCACAACATTTTAATTTTGTACCTTAAACTCAACTAAACTACACTCAAGTCATCATTGTGCCCTACATTAACTTAATCACATTGAAATGAATCCATATATCATCACCCAAACATTTTCATTTTAGATGTGACAAACAATGTAAATTGACAAGTGTAAAAAAAAAGTAAATTGAAAAGAATAAAAGAAATTAATGGTTTTGTGTTGATTTATAGAAATGTTACTCTTTTGACAAATTTTTTATTGAGAGACTCAAATAAGCACGTTTGAGTACTGTTGAAATCACTTATAACATGGGCCATATAGCAACCTCTTTTGATTGAGGATGAAATTATAGAATTGATAACACAATAACTCTCAAGTATATACGGACATATTTACTCTTGCTTTCAACGTGTTTTCGATATTTCAAGAAAGAAAAGAAAATTCATCATTTTGTTACTTGGTTACTTTTTTATCTGAAGAAAGGTGACAAAAGAAAATCATGCAGTAATGCAACCAGGTGGGACTGTTAGACTAGTAAAAGTTGGGGGTCTTAAAGTCATCACGGGTTTATTTTGTAAGAACTATTTTTACGAAATTGATTCTAATAAAAAGTAAACTCCAAATAAAAAGGTTTTTGTTTAAATATAATAATAAAAAAGTAGATTAAAAATAGATTTAAAGTTAATTATAAAGAGTTTTTAAATTTTAAATTTCAATATGACTTTGTTTAGACTGTTGTATTTAATATATTTCAGTAAACATAAGTATCTATGATTTTTTTTTGTCTAACCCATATAATTCATATAATGGAAGATCAACGCTAAATCTATTAGATGTTCAAATGTAGGAGTGAGTGAGAGAAAAATATGCGGGGATTTGCTAGAAATTTCTCTACTAGTAGAACTGAGGACCAAAACTTTTAATATGGAGCAGATTGTTGGGGTATGAGAAGAAATATCAATATTGGGGGCAAGAGCAACACAAGTGAAAGAGACGTCACATATTCACCCAAAATTTTAAGGTGATAGGTGTATGAGTTCTCTCACTTATAAATGCTTAACTCTCCACATTTATAATCAATGTGAGACTCCAAGCCGTTGACACATATTACTAGGCACCTCTCTAGGCATTTCGATACACTTCTTTCTGGGCATTCGATTTCAACGGGACACCTCTTCTTGGGCATTTCGATACAAGTAAGTCAGTAATTTTCTCGAACCAAAGGCTCTGATACCATTTGTTGGGTCATGAGAAGAAACATCAACATTGGGCCAAGAGCAACACAAGTGACAGAGACACCACATATTCATCCAAAACTTTAAGGTTATATGTGTGTGGGTTCTCCCACTTATAAATGCTCAACTTTCCACATTTATAATCAATGTGGGACTCCAACTCACACTTGACATATTATTATTCTCAACACAGACACCCTTCAAAATCTCTTTAAGTAAAGTGGTCAAACATTATAAAATGTAATTCAACAATCAACATGCTTTTATATAATTTGCATATGACACATTTGACTTTCTAACACCAAAGACAATGAATCTGTTTGAAAGAGTCCAAAGATTCATAAATAACAATATTGTGTTTCATTAGACAATGAATAATTTTTTTTAAGAAGATTAATTTTGCCTTTTAAAAAATGATAGTGACGTTAGAGGTGGCAAAACAGACTCGGTCTGCGGGACATATTCGTTTTACCTACACATTTTTGCGGGACAGACAAAGGTTGTATGTCCGCACTCTAATATACCCAACTCATTTATTTGTAGGTTTTTACAGGCGGGGATATTAACATAAATTGTTGTAATTTTTAGATGTTAAAGGTGTAGTTTCCGCAAGCCCGCTCCGCCATGCTCTCATCTTTTTTTTAGATAAAGTCTATATTTTTGGCCCGCGTCCTCAAAATTGTTTGTCCTGTCTCGTCCTGTTTTTTTTTTTTTTGAAAACTTTTACATAACGAATCTAAAGGAAGCAAACATATCATTTTGCCACCCCTAAATGACATAACTTATCGCTTTTCAACCATTTATGTGTAATCTTTTATTTTTGATCATTATTGTGGAATAAAATTTATTTTATTCAAAATATATCATAATAAATTATATCTTTTTCAAATTTATTATAAATTCTTAAAAAAACGCATTGTATATTTAGTTCCATTTTCTATAGAGCCAAAATAGATTCAAGATGATTTTAAGTTGTGTGTATATTTTCAATCCAAATTAATTTTATTTTTAAAATTGATTAAGATTTGAAGTTAAAATTAGTAGATTTTTCCTTTTTTTATAATATTAATATTTTTTTTTCGATTCACTTTTAAACATGATTAATTTTGTTGGAATTTGGAACCACAATATTGGTGAATAATAGAGAAATTATAGTGTGGAGAGGGAGATAGAAGTTGAGAGAGAGATAATTGAGGGTGAGAAGAGTATTTTCATTCATTAACTATGATGATGATGCCTTTAAGGCATTTATAAAATGATTGGGACACAAGTCACACAATTACATAACTGAAAAAACAGAAAACTCAGGCTTGTAACCGGTTACATAAAACCTGTAATCGGTTACATCAAACACAAAATTAATAATCCTTTCAGTGGTAACCGGTTACGCGATTACGTTAACCACTTACACCCACGATATGTTCCCTGTTTCTTCAGCTCAGAAGTGACTTCGGTCTTGCTGTAACCGGTTACACCCACGTGTTAACCAATTACAACACTTGAATTACCAAAAATAATTTTAACACACCACCTTGTAACACCCCAAAATTTGCCCTCTTACTTTTAGCTAACTGGCTTATGTTTCTTTGCATTTCTTGCATTAGCATTTGTGCATAGCATTGGTTCTTAGCATGGGATCAAGGTACTTGGTTCATCTCAAGGGAGTCTCAAGCCTCAAGGTGGTTTGAGGAGTTCATCATATCTTCATAAGTTCAAGAATGGCAAAGGGTTTCAAGTGAATCTTTCCCTCCTAACCAGAGGGACCAAATTAGGGTTTTTGACCCAAAGGACTTCTTGAAGGGCTTTGTGGATTCAAGCATGTTCTTATGGTATTCCATATGCTCACAAGTGTTCATGGATAGGGATTTGGCTAGTGGTTCATTGTGGAAGATGTTCAGTGGATCAGTTACTTGTGAAGTAAGCAAAAGTCAACTGTAAGGAGGAAAGTCAACCATGGGATTTTGAGGTCCTCTTCATGATTTTTAAGGTCTCACATCCTCATATGGTCTTCAAGGGTCAAGTTTCATACCATTTATAAAGAATTAAGGGTTTGTACAAAAGTTACTAAATTTGGAAAATGACCTATAATGAGAACTTTCCATTTTTGGCAAGTTTTTACACTACATTCAACTTGACTTTTCATTATCAAGGAAGCTTCAAATGAATTTTCCTCCAACATGAAAGTTTAAGATCTTTCTCTCCCATTTCCAAAAAGTACTAGATGGTTTCTATATCATTTGTGAAACTCAAGTTATGGTCAAAACAATGCAAGGTGCTTTTTAAGGCTTTTCACATGTACCATTTTTCCACCTTTTGCATTTTGGTACAAATTGACTTGTAATTGGTTCTATTGCTTTAAGTCACATTCTAATATCCAAGTACACTTCAATTGGCACAAGTTTGGCCCTTGAATCAAGTCATTTCACGCCATGTACCTCATTTTCTTCACATAATACAATTTTGCAAGATGGATTAAAACTTACAAACCAAGCCATCACAAGGCCCAATTCCAATTCAGGTGTGATTAGCAAGTGGAATGTGAGTGAATCATGCTGATTTCATTGCCTTTGCACGTGTGGATTAAGGGATACAACACAAAGTGCATTTTTGCAAAACCACTCAAAACTCATTAACCAAGGGATTAATCAAGTTTTAATTGTGATCAGTGCTCTAATGGGATGTATATAAGCTTACTCATGCCTTCACAATTAGGTCATGCACTCTCATTTGCTTAGATTTGAATTTTTGCTCTCACACTTTCTCTCTTCGAAACTCACTCTCCTTGGAGTTTCTTTTAGATTTCTCTTCACATTCTTGACCAGTGAAGAGAGTAGAGCAAGAATCAACCACTGATTGAAGCTCATACTGAGGTTTTGGCCATAATCGGATTTGGATTCAACTTCTTCAAACTTTAAGATCTAGCACGATTCCAAGCTCTAGTTACATTTATTTTGCAATTAGAGGTTCCAAGGAGTAGATCTGCAGCTTCTAGAGGGTTTTCTTGGCGTATTTCAAGTTTTACAAGGTTCAGGTTGGTGTGAAATTCATGATCCTAGAATTTGTTTTTCTTATGTGCATTGTGTTCTCTGTGAGTTGCTGATCATGCTGATCTATTTTATTTTGAGTTTGGACGTGTAGATTGTGTGAATTTTGAGGTTTAAGTTTTTAGATCCAAACTTATTTTGTTCGATTTGGCTTGTATGTTGGTTGTTTGTGAAAACTAATTGCATATTTGAACTCCTTGTTGAATTCTGGTCAAGATAGTGTACTCATGTGTGTTTTCTGGAGAATTTTAAGTTGATAGTCGCCGGAGGAGACGACCAGAGCTAGGGCTCTAGTGTCTGGTTTGTTTCTCAGGTCACCGGAAGCTGAAGGAGGAAGATGAAATCACAGCCGTCCAAGGGTTTGATCTGATGGTGCTGATCTTGCCACCTCATTTAATTTGCTTGAGTTTTATTTAATGTGTGTGTGTGTGCTAGTCTATGCGTGTTATCGTGTGCCTCAAATCATAGCCCTTGATCTTGCATGCTTTTTGATTTTGTTGACCTGATCTAACACGTTGATGTAATCTAATGGTTTGGATTTGACCAGCGCATTAAAAAAAACACATGTCTATCACGTGCCTCCTATTTTATTTCTGAGCATTTATGTGTGTGTGTGTGCATCATTATTATCATTTATTTTTGATCTGAGCCTTCCATCCTGATTACTATGCACTCTTGTTGACTGATTGCTGCGCGTGAGATTGATCTTGTGGTCCTGATTGAGTTTGACCTTTGACTGAAATCTATGTGTTTCTTATTTGACTACGCTTTTGGACTTTTGATTTGGGCTTGATATCCACACCCCCTTAACTGAGCCCATATGCCTTTCTAACGTGAATCCCTTGCTATTGACACCCCCTAGCTGTTTATTTCTTTTCTTTTTATTTTATTCTTGTTGCATTTTCATTCTTAATTTTTAAAAATAGTTTAATGCATCCAAAAATCCCAAAAAAATTCATGAAGCATATTTAGGGTTTTATAAAATTTTAGAAAATTTTATTTTCCATTTTTATTTTAATTTGTTCATCTGAATTAATTGTTTGATAAATTTCTTTTGAATTTGTTTCAATTGTGCACACCCTGCCTTGTTGATTTTTGTTCTCCTCATCTACACATGATATGTATTCCATTCTTTTCGTATACTTCAAAGGACACTTTCAAGTTCATAAAAACATTTTTCTCCTATTTTTAAAATCATTTCATATTGCATTTTGGTCCCTCTCTTTTGCATATTGAATCATGTTTCTTACTTGATATTTGCTTAATTGTTTGAGTTGCTTAACTTGTGAATTTTTGTGAGATATTTTGACATGTTGTTAGCCTCTGACTTAGGTCATTTGAGTTTTAATTTCACAATTTTTGAATGTAATTTTATATATGTTTGATTATTTGTGTTTATGTGAATTATGCATGATCATCTCTTGACATCTCTTTACACAAGTTGATTTGCCATGCCTAATTGATTGAGTTCCTTTGTGATTCTTTGCATGAGCTTTTGGTATGATGTTTACCCCTAGTTAAGGTCCTTTAAGACTTAATTTTGCCATTTGTGGATCATGTTTGAATCATGTTTGAGTATGCTTAAGTGTTGGAACTTTGTCCTCTTTTTGTAGCTTACTTTGGTGCATGTCTTGAAGGTGTGGCTTAATGTTTGGACTTGTATGACTTGAGTTTGGTTTTGATATGATATTGATGCATATGCTACTGCCCCTTGAGTTCCTTACTTGGTTTTCATTTCACTTGAGCATAGTTAAATACATTTGGTTTGAATTGTATGATGAATATCATTACCTTTCCTTTTGTAGACTTCTTTGGATCATATTGTTTCATGCTTTGATTTCCTTTTGCACATGAGAATTGTTGATGATAATATGAGCTTGGTTCTGACTTGTTTTCATCTTCATCTTGTTTTTCTCATTTCATTTTGATATGAAGTCCATGTGTGCTTAATTGTGCATTTCATACAAGTATGCTTGCATTCTTCCATGATTATCTTTGCATGCTTACTTGAATTGTTTTGCATTGGTCTTTGAGACTTGTTCATTGATTTGAGTTGGACATTTATGATATGATGTGCTTGCTGCCACTTATTGTATCTCATCGTCTCCTTCTCTTTCTCATTTATTCTCTTCCACTCTCTTCCTCCCATGGATCTCAAGACTTGTTTAAGTCTTGGATTCTCTCCCTTTAGAGCTACCTAGTCCAACTTAATTTTTGATTAAGCTCGGAGTAGGATTAGCATTAGGTTTTAGGTAGTTGTCTCTCCTAAGCCTCACTAACCATTGGTCATCCATGCTTGATAACATTAGGGCTCTTAGTTTCCCTTTAGAGTTTCCTTTTATGTCTTCTCTCTTCTCATCTCAAAACTTCTTGAAAACACTTAATAAAGATAAAGTGTATTGCGCACGAGCCTTAAGCGTGGGGAATGAGAAATGAGGGGCTTCCTCTCATTTTTCTAGAGTGCTTAGCGGGCGTCCTGTCTTGGGATGATTCGTTAAGTATTCGTCCCTGTGCCCTAGACTTTGGTGCAATGCAAGTTATGAACTAACTTAAAAGAAAACACTTCTGTCTAAAAAACACAAAAACAAATTCAAAACATTTTATCCTTCGGGATTGTTTGGTTCCAGACCATTTTCAGAAAATAGCACGTTACCTTCCGTCTGAGTCGCAAACAGGCATCGACCCTAACTGCCGGACGCGAATCTAACGTTGCTCATAAAAAACACTTACCCATTTGTGGTCGTACCCACGAACTACATTAGCTATGATTCCTCTCTCTCGTCTGATTGAGGATATGTAGGCACAAGACCGCGATTGTCTTGGCGAGTAACCTTCCCCCGCAGTTCCCGTCCGAACTACGTTGACTCTGACTTTCCCATTGCACTGAGGGAGTACGTAGGCCTAGGGCATCGAATATATCCTACCGAGTCCGTCTTAGTCACCCCCATCCCCGCTTTCTTTTGTACAACCATAGATAGTAGGACAACTCACCCTCCGTTTAGACAACAAGCGTGGATCCCATCGAGTACGATGGATGCGTGGGGTGCTAACACCTTCCCCTCGCATAACCGACTCCCGAACCCAGACTATGGTTGCGATGACCATATCTTTCCCCCTTTCTCTTCAGGTTTATGCAGTGTTTCCTTTCCCTCTCTCGGGATAAATACACATTGTTGGCGACTCTGTGTCTTCTGCCCCACTCTCGCGTTTGTACCGTTAGATGCGAATCTTTCGGGAGCGACAGCTGGCGACTCTGCTGGGGACTCTGGTTGACCTCTTGCTGGTCCATCCCCTTTAGCAAGTCGATCCTAGCGCTTGTTTGTTTTATTCGTTGGGTGTTTATTTGTTGTACTTTATTATGTTGTATATTACTGTTTTACAACTTTTATTGCATTGCATTTCATTTTATTACTGTCATACTGGATATTGTTGTGCTGTGCTGGCTGGTTTCTGTTTGGCAGGTAGGGTTGTTCTGAGAGATAAGCCCAATACCCAGGCTTGAGTACACCCTAGGATTAGAGTGGAAAGTAGTGGGACCTATGTGCCAGCTTGGTGCATTTGTGTGTTCACGAAATTCATAACCAGACGAGGCTATCTTGGGACGCATTCTGACATGTGTGTCTTACGCATGTTAGGGTGTTGATCTAGAGAGCTGTCGACTCTGGTGACCGTTTCTCCAATACCTCAGTTGCGCCTCTCCTCCCGACCTGTGATAATGGCAAACCAGAAATGGCAAACCCATTACACTTGTTGATCCGAGGACCTAATGCTGAGGGACTCGCATAGGATGACCTTATTTTTTGAGGGGAATCAGTTGAGGCCTCCTCGATTGATGATGATGCATAACCAGAAATGGTGAACGTATCATCATTTCTCGACCTGAGAGCCCGTGATATTGAGGATCCTCACCTTTCTAGAACCCTCATCTGAGATGGGATGGGTGTTTGCAGGCTTGCAAGAAACCGAAACCTTCAACCTACACGGTTTTCTGGATTTCTCATCAGTGTTTGATTATCTGGGTTTCTGGTTATCTCAGTGGTTTGGTATTCTGGAATTCTGGTTTTCTGGGTTATGGTTCTCGTTCAGTTAACAGCACAACACATCCAGCAGTGATGCCTTGATCCCATGTTTGCATGTGCATATCATTTTTCTTGCATTCTGACATGTTTGACATTTTTCAGGGCTTGCATCTTACTCTTGATTCTGGTTTTCTGAGGTTGCCTTAGCATGGATGTCCAGAGAAATAAGACTGTTGCTTATTCATTCCCAGACCCGACCTTGACGTTGATTCACAAGCTGATTGGTATGGCTGGTCCCGGAGTTCGTACAGAGTTCGTTAGAAAGTATGGGAGACTTCTGAAGTTTGTCTACAATATCTCTAAGTATGAGAAGGATGCCATTCATACACTTCTTCAGTTCTATGATCCGTCTTTGCGTTGCTTCACTTTCCCAGACTATATCTTGGCTCCAACGTTGGAGGAGTTCTCATTTATTTTGGGAATCCCCATCAGGCATGACATAGTATTCTTTTCTGAAGAACGCCCCGGGATAAAAGAAATGGCCACTGCTCTTCATATTGGTGAATCCATTCTGAGCAGTAATATTGTGGAGAAACAAGGAGCTAAGGGTTTCTTATTGAAGTTCTTGTTTGATCAAGCTTGCATGCATGTTAAAAAGAAGAATTGGACTGCTTTCCAAGCTATTCTGGCTATGTGCATTTATGGGATTGTCCTGTTTCCCAATGTTCCTGATCTGGTGGATATGCATGCTGTCAGAATCTTTATTTCAAAGAATCCTATACCTACCTTGCTAGGTGATGTGTATCACTCAGTCCACTACAAGAATGAAAATAGGCGTGGAAGAACTGTGAGTTGCTGTGCACCACTCTTATCTACTTGGTTTCTGAGTCATCTCCCCGAAGCTGGCGCTTTCGTTGATACGAGAGATTCTCTGAAGTGGTCAAAGAGGTTAATGGGCTTGACTGCTGACAACATTGTTTGGTTCAACCATGACTTGCTAGGGATGGAGATTATTTGCAAGTGCGGAGAATTCCCTAATGTACCCTTGATAGGGAGAAGAGATGGAATTAACTATAATCCTTCCCTTGTTATCAGGCAGTTTGGTTATCCTTTGCGAGGTCCACGTGAAGAGCGAGATATCAGAGAATCCTTATTCTTCAATGGTACTGGGGATCAAGAGATGATAAGGAAGATTGTGAATGCTTGGAAGCAGGTGACCAAGAAGGGAAAAACTTCGTTCGGGAAATGTAATAACCGGGTTTTTCCTTCCTATGAAGAGTGGATTAGGAAAAGAGCAGAAGAGGAGCTTCTTCCTTTCCCGGTGGAACCACCTTTGTATCCTTTGATGATCGAGGCTCCCACGACAGTTGATATAGAGAAGTATGATAAGTTATGGGATGAGAAGGAGAAACTCCAAGAGGAGAATCGTGAGCTGGGCAGAGAGGTTGGTCAGTTGAAGCACGAAAAAGGTGAAGCTATCCATGCTGCCAGGTTGAAATCAGAACTGTTGGATGCGAAGGAGAAAGAATTGTCTAAAGAAGCCACAGCCAGAGAGAAAGTGGCTCAAGCATTGAAAAGTTTTAGCAAGGTCCTTTCGTCCAAAAAGAAAAAGTTAGCTTATGCTATGTCAAGAATTCACAGGTCCAGTGACCGTCGGAATACACCAATTACTGCCAACAGGTTGAAAGAAGACAAGTATCTGGAACAGATTGAAGGCTTGAAGACAGAGCTTCGGATAAAGGATAAGGAGATTTTATCAGGGATCTTTGAAAGGAGAGCAGTTGAGGAAAAGCTCAAGGAAACCATGGCAGATATGGAACAGCTGAAGATCCAAGCCGAAGTGAAAAGAGCCAGAAGCGAAGGTCCAAGTTCAGGCGGAGCTTCTGGAGAAGATGATTGGGAATTGCATAGTCGTTATTTAACAGGGATCTTCCACAGGAGGGATCTTCTGATTCAGGAGTTAATTCAGAGACCAGAGCATCCTAATACCAAGAACCTTCTCAAGGAAGTGCAGGATTGGTGCAAAAAGAATGACGATTGGGGAATTCTAGCATGACTGAGTCTTGATGATATGCCTTAGTTTCCTTGCTGTTGTTTTCTTTGTATTTCCAGGATCACCGCAAGACTTGTTGGTCGGGGTCTTTGTTTATGCTTATTCAGACTTGTGTTGTAACGGATGCTTATTCTCTTTATATATGATCAGGAATTCAGTTCTCTTCTGTTGTTAAAATTGGAATCAAGGGATAGATCGCCTTGATAATGCTCATACATGTTTGTATTTGCATAATCATCTCATTTTGCATTACAGGTTATCTTGGTTTATCTCTGGTCTTCTTATGTTCTCCTTTCTTCAGACAGGATTACCGACCAACGTATTCATCGATATTCTACTCAGCCTGTGATAACCAGAGGATAGCCATGGAACAACTCCGTTTAGAGGTGATTGAAATGAAGATTCAGATGAGACAATTTGGGGAAGATATGCTGGTCATGTCCCAAGAACAAAAATTGCTAAGAGAGGAAGTCAATCAGATGAGGACTCAGATGGTCTGGTCATGGAAATCTTGGATAGGGTGTTAAAGAAGGAAGACAGTCATGTGCTCGCTTCCACAACAAAGGTCTTTACTCCTCCCATCTCTATGGGATTTGCTCTAGACCATGGATTGCCTTGTGAATCCCCTCCACGAATTGAAGTTTCAGAGCTTTCTCATCAGCAATCACTTCCTGCTCCCCAAGAGGATCCTAAGTCAGAGAGGCCTAAGAGGAAGTTTGATCCCATTCCAATGCCGTATGCGCAGTTGCTTTCTTATTTGCTCGAGCTCAAACTGGTTGAACGTGTTAGTTTGGGACCTCTTCCCACAAAGCTTCCTTTGGGACCTAATACTAATGCTAGATGTGAGTTCCACTCTGGGGCACCTGGTCACAATGTTGAGAATTATACAAGGTTCAAGGATAAGGTCCGAGAACTCATTGATTCAGGGGCAATCAAGTTCTCATCAGAAGTGGAGACTCCTCCCCTCTTTGTAGGATCCACCTCATGTCATGGACTTTCTCCACAACCTTTTGCCGCAGAAGCTCTATGTCAGTAACCTTTGTTTGTGCCTCAGCCAAATGTGGAAAGGAAAGTGCAAGCGCAGGTGAGGCGCCCGAATCAGCGACAGCAGAATTATCAGCAGCAGAGGCAACTCAGACCAAGAAGGCCCAAAAGGATATTTGATCCTATTCCTATTCCGTATAGTCAGTTGTTTGCTGGTCTGCTCAAGAACTCTCTGATTCAAACGAGGAGTACCACGCCAGTACCGTACCCTATTCCTCCAGACCTTGACATGAACGCTAGCTGTGAGTTCCATTCGGGAATGTTTGGGCACGCAATTGATAATTGTAATGCATTCCAGCACAAGGTGCAAGACTTGATCGACTCAAAGGTCATCACACCAGATGGTACCCTTTTGGATTGAAGCTTCCTTGTCATAGTAAGCACAAGATTGCAAGAGCGTCATCAGAAGCATTAAGTCCAGACGAAGTCAAGTCTCCTCAACAATGGCAATCATTAGTTTCTTTATTGCATTTTCATATGTAGCTTTCCTTTGTTTGTTTAAACATTGTCTGCATGTAAAAACTTTTTTGTGTTTGAATGTGGATTTTAATGCAATGATGTGTTGTTCTTGAAGTATCTTACTTTTATGCACTCATGTCATGTTTATATGCACCGCAATACCAACCTTTCTTGTCTAGAACTCTTGGAGGGAGGATGACGAAATAAGAACGCAGGTTTCTAATGGTACGCTTTTGGATAAAACCCCGTTAAGGATGTACATGCATTGTTTCCAATTCACAAACACTGGAGAGATAAGGAGATAGACCTTTGTCAACCCCTTTGAGCCTAGTAGTAGGAGCTCTTTCTGAAAACGAAAAAACCCTCAATTTTAACCCAGGGGCAGGGTAGGCGTCAGTTAGTTTGACCAAGTGTTCAACTTTTAGGAGGAGTGTACATCTGAGGATCCATTACCTTCCATTCCACTATCAAGAGGTTAAGAGGTGTAGAACCACAATGGTTACTCCTCACCAACCGAAGAGTGAAATAGTCACAGCCCTTTCAAACAAGTCAGGCAAAACGGTGTCACACGACTTGTTTAAAAAAAAAAAGAGAATCAAAAGAAAAAGAAAGCCCGCTAAGTCGAAACTTGAAAACAAGTGGCTTAGGAAAAAGTTAGGGCATCCCGCTGGACTTCAAAATTGAAAACTCAAGAGTCAGTCCAGGAAAAAATTTGGGAACAAAAAGCAAAAAAATGAGAAAGCGAAAAGCCAAAAGGATTACAAAGAAAATCCTCGATAAGAACAAAGTCGTGTGACTATAGACACAAAAGACAAAAAGGGGCGACTGTTAGTCCAAAACCTCGTCAGGTGTCGAATCACCAGTTACATGGATTCCCTAGAAATTGGGAAACCTTTTGAGAGATGAGCGCTTGTGTCAAATTAGTTGAACATAGGACTGGAGAACATCAAGGAAAATGGTTGGGTTAAAACAGAATTTTGACCCATAAATCCTTTTTTCTCAAACCGCGAACCAGGCCACGCTACAACCCTTAAAAGTCCTAATTGAAACCGGGTTTAGTCTGAAGGCGTACTTCAACGAGATAGCGTTCCTGACTCCCATGAGTTGTGCTAATAAGATTTTTGTGGGTGTTGCATGTGCGTATTGCTTTCCTTTAAAAAATAAGTGTCGTAACTAGGCTGTGTGACATATTTTCAATAAGGACTTCAAGATTAACGTATGTGTTGCATTTGAATAATCATTCTCAGAATAAATATTTTCTGCTTGCATACATTTGTTTGACATCAAAGAAGCTTACACGATGAACATCTGTCGAGAAGCTTAAACTGGCCAAGTTGAGGTGCCTGAGACTCCAGAAGACATGTTGCTGAAAGATTATGTGGGAAAAAGGCGTTCCCAGCCATTTGTGTTGAGATGTAACCAATCTGGGACGATCACACCGGGAAATCTCTTCAAAATGTAGCCAAGCTAGGGAATTCAAGTTGAGAAGGTCTTTTCAGAGTACAATCAACCATGGGGCATTCATGTTGAGAAAATTTCTTCGAACTGGGGCAATCACGTCGAGATTCGGTAAATCTCTCGAAGACTAGTCGGTCAGAGACAAATGTACTGCAAGGCTTGTACTGAGGCAGGTCACTTCAAGGGCGCGAGAAGTTTTTCCCTTCAGAACATAGTCAATCAATAGCACCTCCGCAAGGTTCAGAATACTGTGGAAGAACATTTCAGGTCATTACGAACCCTTTTGAGGCGAGTTACTTCATGAATCATGAAGTATGGGACAGTTATGTCTAGACCGGATATGTCTCTAAGAGTTTGAAAACCCTGGGGCATTGTTGAACGCCAGGTTTTCTGTAAAATTCTCTTAAGATGATTGCTTCAAGTAGACCCTGTGGTCTGGGGCAAGGTGGAGAGTTAAAGGAACCGTGTTTCGCTCTTGACAATCAATATGCAGAAACTTGAAGCACTGAGTTGTTTCCAGTGTGGGACTTTTGGAGTCTTTTCCTTCCAGTAAAGAGCTAGAGGGTATCTTTTTCCAGCAGGGTGTGGGAATTGTTATTCTTCCTCAAGCAGAGAATTGTCCTATGTTCGAAAAGGACTTTTATGAAGGTTTCTTATCTCTAGCAGTACATATGGAATCCTCACTCTCAGTAAGGTAAGACGATAGAATATCGTCGAGAAGACGATGGGGAGTCAGAGTGTTCTCTTCCTCAACGGTCAGATCTAGTCATCTCAAGTAATTCAAAGTCCAATCTTCATTGGTACCTCCCCAGTAGAGCTACTCTCCTCGACATTGGAAAGTCCATCCTCCTCAGCAGGTTGTTGTTTCCCCAGCAAGAGACTTACAGAATATCTTCTTGGGACAAAGGAGTTATTTTCCCCGCATGATCTGAGCATTTGTCTAGTCAACAAGTTGTTTTTCTCACTAGCCACGGTATGAGTTAATCCCCTCCGGATGGGTAAGCTCGATGTTATCTGCTAGCAGGTTAGATGTCAGCATCTACTGTTCCCCAAGCAGGTTTGCTGATCATGGCCAGTATTCCCCAACAAAGTAAAGGTAAAAGCATCTCCCAAGCAGGTTCAAAGTTATTGACTTGTCTCCCCAAGCAGAGTCTAAAGCTGCTCATATCCCCAAGCAGAGTCTGGTGGTGATTGGTATCCCCAGCAGGTCTTAGGACCAATCGTTTATGGCAGGCATCAAATCCAAGTTCTGAAGTATTTGTTGATCCCCGGCAGAGGAGTTTCCATCTTCAGTATTCACCTCTCTCCCCAGTTGAGTGGGTTTTCTCTCGGAGTTTTGTCCATCTCCAGCAGAGTTATGGATCTTGATATTCCCCAACAGAGTGGGTATTCTCTTGGGGATTCGTTCATCTCCAGCAGAATTTGTGATCATTGTCTTCCTCAGCAGAGTGAAGTCTTTCTCAGCAGGGTCTCTTATTTCAGAGGACAATTTATTTTGTCGTCCCTGGTGGAGTTTGCCTTTGCCTTCAGCATTTATTTTGCTGAGGCGCATCTTTTTGCAATGCATAAGCATTCTTGCATGGCATCCTCCCAAACGCGTAGCATTTCCACTTCGTGTGGAGCATTACGGAAAAATTCAAACATATGCATTCGAAGCATAAGCCAGGTTTGATTTCCTTACCAGTTCCTTTCCCTAGCAGAAAGTGACATGATTCAGAAGATGTTGGTTCACACTACACCATAACCAGTGGATTCGTCCTTCTTGTCGGTCCTTCCTACACTTCCCCGCAAGGTTGTCTGTTTAGATTTCTTTATTCCCCAGCAGAGTTGTCTTTGTAGATCCGTTGATTCTACTAATCTTTGGAAGAGCGGTTTCGACCGGTCTTTCTTTTCGAGTTTGCCTTCGGTCGTACTCGTTTGATCTTTGAAATTCTGCTTTCGGTCGGTCTTTCTTCTCGAGTTTGCTTTCGGTCATACTCGTTTGCTGTTTGAAATTCCACTTTTGGTCGGTCTTTCTTCTCGAGTTCGCTTTCGGTCGTACTCGTTTGCTGTTTGAAATTCCGTTTTCGGCCGGTCTTTCTTTTCGAGTTCGCTTTCGGTCGTACTTGTTTGCTGTTTGAAATTCTGCTTTCGGTCGGTCTTTCTTTTCGAGTTCGCTTTCGGTCGTACTCGTTTGCTGTTTGAAATTCCGCTTTCGGTCGGTCTTTCTTCTCGAGTTCGCTTTCGGTCATACTCGTTTGCTGTTTGAAATTCCGCTTTCGGTCGGTCTTTCTTTTCGAGTTCGCTTTCGATCATACTCATTTGCTATTTGAAATTCCGCTTTCGGTCGGTCTTTCTTTTCGAGTTCGCTTTCGGTCGTACTCGTTTGCTGTTTGAAATTCCATCTTCGGTCGGTCTTTCTTTTCGAGTCCGCTTTCGGTCGTACTCGTTTATCCTTTTCGAGTCCGCTTTCGGTCGTACTCATTTATCCTTTCGAGTTCGCTTTCGGTTGTACTTGTTTGCTGTTTGAAATTCCGCTTTCGGTCGGTCTTTCTTTTCGAGTTCGCTTTCGGTCGTACTCGTTTTCTGTTTGAAATTCTGTCTTTGACCGGTCTTTCTTTTTGAGTCCGCTTTCGGTCGTACTCGTTTATCCTTTTTGAGTTCGCTTTCGGTCGTACTCGTTCGCTGTTTGAAATTCCGTCTTCGGCCGGTCTTTCTTTCTGAGTCCACTTTCGGTCGTACTCGTTTGCTTTGGTATCCCCACTGAGTCCGCTTTCGGTCGTACTCGTTTGTTCTCTTCGAGTCCGCTTTCGGTCGTACTCGTTGGTTGTTGAAAGAGCGTTTTAGGCCTGTCTTTCTTCTATAGTCCGCTTTCGGTCGTACTCATTTATTGTTGGAAGAGCGTTTTTGGCCGGTCTTTCTTTTCGAGTCAGCTTTCGGCCGTACTCGTTTATCCTTTTCATTACCACCAGTTTACAAATTTCCCAGTTCTTTTTGTATTCAATCACCTTCTACCTTGAATGTCTGAAAGTCGTTACTATCATCCCTTCAGGTTCAAGTCGATTGAATAGGGGCAGCTGTAACACCCCAAAATTTGCCCTCTTACTTTTAGCTAACTGGCTTATGTTTCTTTGCATTTCTTGCATTAGCATTTGTGCATAGCATTGGTTCTTAGCATGGGATCAAGGTACTTGGTTCATCTCAAGGGAGTCTCAAGCCTCAAGGTGGTTTGAGGAGTTCATCATATCTTCATAAGGTCAAGAATGGCAAAGGGTTTCAAGTGAATCTTTCCCTCCTAACCAGGGGGACCAAATTAGGGTTTTTGACCCAAAGGACTTCTTGAAGGGCTTTGTGGATTCAAGCATGTTCTTATGGTATTCCATATGCTCATAAGTGTTCATGGATAGGGATTTGGCTAATGGTTCATTGTGGAAGATGTTTAGTGGATCAGTTACTTGTGAAGTAAGCAAAAGTCAACTGTAAGGAGGAAAGTCAACCATGGGATTTTGAGGTCCTCTTCATGATTTTTAAGGTCTCACATCCTCATATGGTTTTCAAGGGTCAAGTTTCATACCATTTATCAAGAATTAAGGGTTTGTACAAAAGTTACTAAATTTGGAAAATGACCTATAATGAGAACTTTCCATTTTTGGCAAATTTTTACACTACATTCAACTTGACTTTTCATCATCAAGGAAGCTTCAAATGAATTTTCCTCTAACATGAAAGTTGAAGATCTTTCTCTCCCATTTCCAAAAAGTACTAGATGGTTTCCATATCATTTGTGAAACTCAAGTTATGGTCAAAACAATGCAAGGTGCTTTTTAAGGCTTTTCACATGTACCATTTTTCCACCTTTTGCATTTTGGTACAAATTGACTTGTAATTGGTTCTATTGCTTCAAGTCACATTCTAATATCCAAGTACACTTAAATTGGCACAAGTTTGGCCCTTGAATCAAGTCATTTCACGCCATGTACCTCACTTTCTTCACATAATACAATTTTGCAAGATGGATTAAAACTTACAAACCAAGCCATCACAAGGCCCAATTCCAATTCAGGTGTGATTAGCAATTGGAATGTGAGTGAATCATGCTAATTTCATTGCCTTTGCACGTGTGGATTAAGGGATACAACACAAAGTTCATTTTTGCAAAACCACTCAAAACTCATTAACCAAGGGATTAATCAAGTTTTAATTGTGATCAGTGCTCTAATGGGATGTATATAAGCTTACTCATGCCTTCACAATTAGGTCATGCACTCTCATTTGCTCAGATTTGAAGTTTTGCTCTCACACTTTCTCTCTTCGAAACTCACTCTCCTTGGAGTTTCTTTGAGATTTCTCTTCACATTCTTGATCAGTGAAGAGAATAGAGCAAGAATCAACCACTGATTGAAGCTCATACTAAGGTTTTGGCCATAATCGGATTTGGATTCAACTTCTTCAAACTTCAAGATCTAGCACGATTCCAAGCTCTAGTTGCATTTATTTTGCAATTAGAGGTTCCAAGGAGTAGATCTGCAGCTTCCGGAGGGTTTTCTTGGCGTATTTCAAGTTCTACAAGGTTCAGGTTGGTGTGAAATTCATGATCCTAGAATTTGTTTTTCTTATGTGCATTGTGTTCTCTGTGAGTTGCTGATCATGCTGATCTATTTTGTTTTGAGTTTGGACCTGTAGATTGTGTGAATTTTGAGGTTTAAGTTTTTAGATCCAAACTTATTTTGTTCGATTTGGCTTGTAAGTTGGTTGTTTATGAAAACGAATTGTATATTTGAACTACTTGTTGAATTCTGGTCAAGATAGTGTACTCATGTGTGTTTTCTGGAGAATTTTAAGTTGATAGTCGCCGGAGGAGACGATCGGAGCTAGGGTTCCGGCGTCTGGTTTGTTTCTCAGGTCACCAGAAGCTGAAGGAAGAAGATGAAATCACAGCCGTCCAAGGGTTTGATCTGATGGTGCTGATCTTGCCACCTCATTTAATTTGCTTGAGTTTTATTTAATGTGTGTGTGTGCTAGTCTATGCGTGTTATCATGTGCCTCAAATCATAGCCCTTGATCTTGCATGCTTTTTGATTTTGTTGACCTGATCTAACACGTTGATGTAATCTAATGGTTTGGATTTGGCCAGCGCATTAAAAAAAACACATGTCTATCACGTGCCTCCTATTTTATTTCTGAGCATTTATGTGTGTGCGTGTGCATCATTATTATCATGTATTTTTGATCTGAGCCTTCCATCCTGATTACTATGCACTCTTGTTGACTGATTGCTGCGCGTGAGATTGATCTTGTGGTCCTGATTGAGTTTGACCTTTGACTGAAATCCATGTGTTTCATATTTGACTGCGCTTTTGGACTTTTGATTTGGGCTTGATATCCACACCCCCTTAACTGAGCCCACTTGCCTTTCTAACGTGAATCCCTTGCTATTGACACCCCCTGACTGTTTATTTCTTTTCTTTTTATTTTATTCTTGTTGCATTTTCATTTTTAATTTTTAAAAATAGTTTTATGCATCCAAAAATCCCAAAACAATTCATGAAGCATATTTAGGGTTTTATAAAATTTTGATAAATTTTATTTTGTATTTTTATTTTATTTTGTGCATCTGAATTAATTGTTTGATAAATTTCATTTGAATTTGTTTCAATTGTGCACACCCTGCCTTGTTGATTTTTGTTCTCCTCATCTATACATGATATGCATTCCATTCTTTTTGCATACTTCAAAGGACACTTTGAAGTTCACAAAAAAAATTTTCTCCTATTTTAAAAATCATTTCATATTGTGTTTTGGTCCCTCTCTTTTGCATATTTAATCATGTTTCTTACTTGATCTTTGCTTAATTGTTTGAGTTTCTTAACTTGTGAATTTTTGTGAGATCTTTTGACATGTTGTTAGCCTCTGACTTAGGTCATTTGAGTTTTAATTTCACAATTTTTGAATGTCATTTGATATATGTTTGATTATTTGTGTTTAAGTGAATTATGCATGATCATCTCTTGACATCTCTTTACACAAGTTGATTTGCCATGCCTAATTGATTGAGTTCCTTTGTGATTCTTTGCATGAGCTTTTGGTATGATGTTTACCCCTGGTTGAGGTCCTTTAAGACTTAATTTTGCCATTTGTGGATCATGTTTGAATCATGTTTGAGTATGCTTAAGTGTTGGAACTTTGTCCTCTTTTTGTAGCTTACTTTGGTGCATGTCTTGAAGGTGTTGCTTGATGTTTGGACTTATATGACTTGAGTTTGGTTTTGATATGATATTGATGCATATGCTACTTCCCCTTGAGTTCCTTACTTGGTTTTCATTTCACTTGAGCATAGTTAAATGCATTTGGTTTGAATTGTATGATGAATATCATTACCTTTCCTTTTGTAGACTTCTTTGGATCATATTGTTTCATGCTTTGATTTCCTTTTGCACATGAGAATTGTTGATGATAATATGAGCTTGGTTCTGACTTGTTTTCATCTTCATCTTGTTTTTCTCATTTCATCTTGATATGAAGTCCATGTGTGCATAATTGTGCATTTCATACAAGTATGCTTGCATTCTTCCATGATTATCTTTGCATGCTTACTTGAATTGTTTTGCATTGGTCTTTGAGACTTGTTCATTGATTTGAGTTGGACATTTATGATATGATGTGCTTGCTTCCACTTATTGTATCTCATCTTCTCCTTCTCTTTCTCATTTCTTTTCTTCCACTCTCTTCCTCCCATGGATCTCAAGACTTGTTTAAGTCTTGGATTCTCTCCCTTTAGAGCTACCTAGTCCAACTTAATTTTTGGTTAAGCTCGGAGTAGGATTACCATTAGGTTTTAGGTAGTTGTCTCTCCTAAGCCTCACTAACCATAGATCATCGATGCATGATAACATTAGGACTCTTAGTTTCCCTTTAGAGTTTCCTTTTGTGTCTTCTCTCTTCTCATCTCAAAACTTCTTGAAAACACTTAATAAAGATAAAGTGTATTGTGCACGAGCCTTAAGCGTGGGGAATGAGAAATGAGGGGCTTCCTCTCATCTTTCTAGAGTGCTTAGCGGGCGTCCTGTCTTGGGACGATTCGTTAAGTATTCGTCCCTGTGTCCTAGACTTTGGTGCAATGCAAGTTATGAACTAACTTAAAAGAAAACACTTCTGTCTAAAAAACACAAAAACAAATTCAAAACTTTTTATCCTTCGGGATTATTTGGTTCCAGACCATTTTCAGAAAAGAGCACGTTACCTTCAGTCTGAGTCGTAAACAGGTATCGACCCTAACTGCCGGACTCGAATCTAACGTCGCTCATAAAAAACAATTACCCATCAGTGGTCGTACCCACGAACTACATTAGCTCTGATTCCTCTCTCTCTCGTCCGATTAAGGATATGTAGGCACAAGACCGCGATTGTCTTGGCGAGCAACCTTCCCCCGCAGTTCCCGTCCGAACTACGTTGTCTCTGACTTTCCCATTGCACCGAGGGAGTACGTAGGCCTAGGGCATCGAATATGTCCTACCGAGTCCGTCTTAGTCACCCCCATCCCCGTTTTCTTTTGTACAGCCATAGATAGTAGGACAGCTCACCCTCCGTTTAGACAACAAGCGTGGATCCCATCGAGTACGATGGATGCGTGGGGTGCTAACACCTTCCCCTCGCATAACCGACTCCCGAACCTAGACTATGGTTGCGATGACCATGTCTTTCCCCCTTTCTCTTCAGGTTTATGCAGTGTTTCCTTTCCATCTCTCGGGATAAATACACATTGCTGGCGACTCTGTGTCTTCTGCGCCACTCTCGCGTTTGTACCGTTGGATGCGAATCTTTCGGGAGCGACACACCTTAATTCAAGTGCTCCAAGTCTTCCATACCCATGTTCATCTTCAATATCTTAAAGACATCATTTATGACTCCCTTAGTCAACAAATCATCCATTTGGTCTTCACTTCTACAATATCCTAATCTTAACCTTCCTTCACTAATAAGTTTTCTCAAGTAGTTAAACCTCATCTCAATGTGGTTGCTCCTCCCATGTGCAATTGGGTTCTTAGTAAGATTAATCGTAGAAACATTGTCAACCAGGAGTATAACAACCTCACCCTCATTGCTGCCTAACTTGTTTAATAGATTCCTTAGGCACACGACTTGGCTCACACATAACAAAGCAAAAATGTACTCCTCCTCACAAGACGAGAGTGCAACTACTGTCCTTCTTCGAATACCATAAGATTGGTGTTCCATCAAACATAAAGACGTATCCAGTAGTAGATTTTCAATCATCTTTATCTCCGCACCAATTAAAATTGGTAAATATGAGAAAATTGCATTTTCTGTGCATGTCCACTACGGGAAAGAGAATACTGTAACGCCCGGTCAGTTTTGTCAGTTTTGTCTTTTTATTTAATTGAGTCGTTTAGATTATTTTATAATTATATTATTTTATTTCTGACTTTTATGTGAAAATATGTTATTTTTCATCGTGATTATATTTTATCGGGTTTTGGGAGCGTTTGCGAGATATTTGAGTGTAGGGGTATTTTGGGCATTTCACTTTAATTTTTGTTAAGTAGTATAATAGAAAGAATAGAGAGAAAATAGAAAAGGAAAGAAAAAGAGAAGAAGAAAAGTAGAGAGAAAGAAGAAGAGGAGAAAGAAAAAGAGATAGAGAGAAAACCTGGGAAAAATCTAGACATCGATCAACCGACTTTTTTACATGCTATTAAATCGGGTAAGGGTACGAAACTCGATTATACTATGTTTGTGTATGATTATGTAATTGTGTGTTTGGATGATTCTCTTGTTTTCTATGTTTTTCACTTCTAGGTTGAAAATGATAGAATGATAGAAATCGAGGTTTTAGCGGTTAGAAATCGACGTAAATGTGGTAGAATGTTTGTTGCCATGATTAGAATAGGTTCTGATTGATATATGTTAATTTGGAAATGTTTTGGTTGGAAAAAATATCATTTTGGGTTTTCAAACAGCGCTGAGAATTCTGAGTTTTCGCAAGTTCGCCTAGCGAACCTGGGGCGAAGGTGGTAGCGGATGGAGTTTTCGCGGGTTCGCCTAGCGAACCAGTTAGCGAAGGTCAACGAAGGTTCGCTGAGTTGTTCGCCTAGCGAACTTTGTATGTTTTTGGGTCTGGTGGTTGCTACCTTGGTTCGCCAGGGGGTTCGCCTAGCGAACTTTGTGTCTGTTTTCTAGCTGGTAGTGGGTTTGCTGGACATTCGCCTAGCGAAGGGAGTAGCGAATGCTCGCTAGAGGGTTCGCCTAGCGAACATGGCTGTTTGTGCAATTTTGTTTTCTTCCTAACTTTTGATCTGTGGTTCGGTTTGAGGCATGGTTTGATGCGTTAGAAAGCTTATAAAATGTTCTTGTTTATGATGATGGTTTTGGGATTGTTGGCCGATTAAATTGGGTTGGGAATTTGGAAAATATGTCGTTTTGTCAACTTTTTCCATTTTAATTGTGTGAACTTGATGTGTATATGCAATGTGTTGTGGATGGGAATATTGTATGACTTGTGTGCTGTTGTGTGATGAAAATGCATGAAATATATGTCGTGATGATGATTTGTGGCCTAAGGGCAAGAAAATGCATTGTGTGGTATTTGATGATATATGCATGATTGTGGATGTGTATATGGGTGCATTTTGAATGTCACGAGTCATTGTATGCCAAGCATCATGATATGCATTCTTGTGACGTTCTGAGTGACGGTTTGGTTCCATAGGGAATATGCTATAACATCGTGAGCTTTAAAAATAAGAGGTATGAATCGCCTTAAAAATAAGAGGACCGAAAGCGATGGTTATAGACGATCGTGTGCCCATGTAGGGTGTGAGCGATCGGGTCGTGTGCTCGTGTGGGGTGTGAGCGATCCATAAACGTCGTGTGCCCGTGTGGGGTGTGAGCGACGGCGAACATCGTATTCCTGACGGGGAGTTACAGTGATGTAACGAGCGATGATTCCAGCAGAGTTCCTGAGTGAACTAGTGATGAGAAACATTGGAAGTCGGTACCGCATGTGCATTGCATAGGGTCGTTGTGTCGGTCTCTGTGCATTTGCATAAATCATGGATTAATTGTGTATGGAATTGTGAATGTGATTGATGAGATGGAATATGTATAATTGTAGTGATGATAAGTGCATTGTGTATGATTGATGTGCATTGGTATTGGATACCTGAGAATTGTACTGTGTTGTGTTGTACTTGTTTGTGGTGCATTTGTGGTGAGAATATTTTACTTGTGCCTTTCTGTGTTAATATATAATTATATGCAACTGTATTATGATTGTGTTTCTCACCCTTCTGCTGTTTTATAATGCTCTATGAGGCATTGCAGATTAGAGTTGCTGGAGGTCTTTTTGTGAAGCTTAGGTCTTCATTCTTTTGTCGGTCGGCTCTGATATGTGACACCGGGTAGTTAGGGAGGCCGTTTATGATTATTTGCATTATGTATATGTATCTTTTGGATTGTACATGTATGGTTGTATATGACACATACACTTTTATGATATATATATATATATATATATATATATATATATATATATATATATATATATATATATATATATATATATATGAGATTTCAGTACAGATTTTCCGCTTTTATTCTGTATTAAATTGTGGGTGTATTACTACTTGAATTGTTGCATATCTTTATGAGCAGGTGTTGTATGTTTGTTTCAAATTGATGTGACCCCCCGGTCTATGCCGTGAATGTTTTAAATATACTCTGATGAAATTTTGAATTTTATTTATCGCTTTGTTTATTTGGGGGTATAGATTGGGGGTGTTACATTAAGTGGTATCAGAGCCAGTCCGTGTCAGTTCGTGTTAGTTGTGTCAGTCCTTGTTGGTGTTGGCGTTTGGGGTGAACTGTTTGTTTAACCATAGTTTCTGTTATTGGAAATGAACAGAATATGGCTGGTAGGAATGATGCTACTTTGGCTGCTGCGATGTAAGCTATGGCTAGGGCTGTGCAGGGTGCACCTAATGCTGCTGGTAATGATGAGTTCAGGAAGAACAAACTGCCTGTCTTTAAAGGGAGACATGATCCTGATGGTGCACAGATTTGGTTGAAAGAGATTGAAAGGATTTTCCGAGTTATGGATTGTGCTGAGGATCAGAAGGTGAGACTGGGTACTCACATGTTGCAGGAGGAAGCTGATGATTGGTGGGTTAGTACTCGTCACGTGTTGGAAGTTGGGGATGAAGAAGTTACTTGGGAATTGTTTAGCCAGGAGTTTCTGAGGAAATATTTTCCCGAGGATGTTAGAGGAAAGAAGGAAATTGAGTTCTTGGAATTGAAACAAGGTAATATGTCTGTTGTTGATTATACTGCTAAGTTTGTGGAGCTTGTGCAGCTTTATCCTCATTATGCTGAAGCGACTGCGGAATTCTCTAAGTGTGTGAAGTATGAGAGTGGATTGCGTCTTGAGTTTAAGCAGGCAATCGGTTATCAAAGGATAAGAAGGTTTTCTGACTTGGTGGAATGTTGTAGGATTTATGAAGAGGATAGTAAGGCTCGTTCTAGTCACTATAAGAGTGTGAGTGACAGGAAAGGGAAGCAACAGTTCCGTGGTGGTCCGTATGTGACACCAGCTGATAAAGGTAAGCAAAGGGGTACTTTTGATCGAAGGTCAAGTGGTGGAGGTATGTCTGGTACTCTGAGGTGTTATAAATGTGGTGAGTTAGGGCATCGTCAGTTTGAGTGTAGGAAATATATGAGGAAGTGTACTAATTGTGGGGGTGTCGGACATGTCGTAGCTGATTGTAAAAGGAAGAATGTGGTGAAGTGTTTCAACTGTGGTGAACCTGGTCATATTAGCACGAAGTGTCCGAAACCGAAGCAGGCTCAATCTAGTGGGAAAGTTTTTACATTGCCAGGGACTCAGACTACTAATGCAGATCATCTGATCAGAGGTACTTGTTTTATTAGTAGTACGCCTTTAGTTGCTATTATTGATACTGGAGCGACTCTTTCGTTTTTTTCGTCTGAGTGCGCGAAGCGTTCGAATCTTGTGTTGTCTTTGATGGATGGTGAGATGGTTATTGATACTCCAACGATGGGGTTAGTAACTACTTCTTTGGTTTGTTTAAGTTGTCCTTTGACCATTTATGGTAAAGACTTTGAGATGGATTTGGTGTGTTTGCCGTTGGAGGGATTAAATGTGGTTCTGGGAATGAATTGGTTGCAGTTCAATCGGGTGCATATTGATTGTTATCATAAGCTAGTAAGGTTTCCTTCTCTTGAGGAAGACGAGGATTCGAGTTTCTTATCTACCAAAGAGTTGAAGAGACTTTTGGCAGATGAAGCTCAGTTGTTTGGGTTGTTTGCATCGTTGACTGTGGATAGTCAAGTTTCACTTGGTGTGTTTCCTGTGGAGTGTGAATTTCCGAAAGTGTTTCCTGAGGATATTTCAGATGTGCCACCAGAGAGAGAGAGGTGGAGTTTTCGATAGATCTAGTTCCTGGTACTAGACCTGTTTCTATGGCACCTTATCGTATGTCGGCATCTGAGTTGGTAGAGTTGAAGAAGCAATTGAGCGAATTATTGGAGAAGAGGTTTGTGAGGCCAAGTGTTTCTCCTTGGGGTGCTCCAGTTTTTTTGGTGAAAAAGAAAGATGGAAGTATGCGATTGTGTATTGATTATCGCCAGTTGAATAAGGTGACGATTAAGAATAAGTATCCTCTTCCAAGAATTGATGATCTGATGGATCAGTTAGTTGGTGCTTGTGTGTTCAGTAAGATTGACTTGAGGTCGGGGTATCATCAGATTAGGGTGAAAGAGGAAGATATTCAGAAGACGACTTTTAGGACACGTTACAGTCATTATGAATATTCTGTGATGCCGTTCGGGATTTCTAATGCGCCAGGTGTGTTTATGGAGTACATGAATCATATTTTCCACGAGCATTTGGATCGATTTGTTGTTGTGTTTATTGACGACATATTGATTTATTCTAAGTCTCGAGAGGAGCACACATAACATTTACGTATTGTTTTGCAGGTTTTGAAGGAAAAGAAACCTTTTTCCAAATTGTCCAAGTGTGAATTCTGGTTGTCGGAAGTGAGTTTTCTTGGACACGTGATTTCAGGTAATGATATTGCTGTGGATCCATCTAAAGTAGAAGCAGTTCTACAATGGGAGGCTTCGAGATCTGTTACTGAAATTCGAAGCTTTTTGGGTTTGGCCGATTATTATCGAAGGTTCATTGAAGGTTTTTCTAAGTTAGCACTTACTTTGACCCAGTTGACTTGTAAAGGGCAAGCGTTCATTTGGGATATTCGGTGTGAGGAAAGTTTTAATGAGCTGAAGAGAAGATTGACGACAGCTCCAATTTTGATTTTTCCGAATCCTACTGAACCATTTGTGGTGTATTGTGATGCGTCTTTGATTGGTCTAGGTGGTGTGCTAATGCAAGAAGGTAAGGTCGTGGCGTATGCTTCAAGGCAATTAAGAATGCATGAGAAGAATTACCCTACGCACGATTTGGAATTAGCGGTTGTGGTGTTTGTATTGAAGATTTGGAGGCATTATCTTTTTGGTGCGAGGTTTGAAGTCTTTAGTGATCACAAAAGTTTGAAATATTTGTTTGATCAGAAGGAATTGAATATGAGGCAACGAAGATGGTTGGAATTTTTGAAGGACTACGACTTTGGCTTGAATTACCATCCAGGTGAAGCTAATGTGGTAGCCGATGCGTTGAGCTGGAAATCGTTGCATATGTCCGCTTTAATGGTTAAGGAGTGGGAACTTTTGGAATCGTTTAGAGATTTGAGTTTGGTATGTGAAGTGACGTCGAATAGCGTGAGGCTTGGAATGTTGAGGGTTACTAATGATTTTCTGATGACGGTAAGTGAGAAACAGAAGTTGGATGTGAAATTGGTGGATTTGATGTTGGTTGGCCGAAAGGATGCGAGTGGTGATTTTCAAGTGGATATTAATGGTGTTTTGAGGTTCCGAGGTAGAATCTGTATTCCGGACGATTCGGATTTGAAACGGATGATTTTGGAGGAAGGACACCGGAGTAATTTGAGTATACATCCGGGAGCGAATAAAATGTACCAAGATTTGAAAAAGATTTTCTGGTGGTCTGGATTGAAAAGAGATGTGGCTCAGTTTGTGTATGCTTGTTTGACGTGTCAGAAGTCGAAAGTGGAACATCAGAGGCCTAGTGGTTTGTTGCAATCGTTGGATATTCCTGATTGGAAATGGGATAGCATTTCGGTGGATTTTGTAACGGGGTTTCCGAATACACAGCGAGGGCATAATGCTATTTGGGTGATTGTGGATAGACTGACTAAATTGGCTCATTTCATTCCGATTGACCTCAGTTTTTCTTTGGAACGGTTAGCTGAGATTTACATCAGTGTGGTTGTGAAGTTGCATGGCGTTCCGTTAAGTATTATTTCGGATCGAGACCCGAGGTTTACCTCGAGATTTTGGGAAAGTTTGCAGAAGGTGTTGGGTTCTAAATTGAGGTTGAGTTCGGCTTATCATCCGCAGACGGATGGGTAGACGGAGAGAATGATTCAGTCTTTGGAAGATTTGTTGAGGGCGTGTGTTTTGGAACAAGGTGGTGCGTGGGATAGTTATCTTGCGTTGATTGAATTCACGTATAATAACAGTTTTCATTCTAGTATTGGAATGGCACCGTTTGAAGCATTATATGGACAAAGGTGTCGAACACCGTTGTATTGGCACGAATCTGGTGAGAGTTCGGTGGTTGGACCGGAGTTGGTGCAGCAGACTACGGAAAAAGTGAAGTTTATTCGTGAGAAAATGAAGGCTTCTCAGAGTAGACAAAAGAGTTATCATGATCGTAGAAGGAAGGATCTTGAGTTTCAAGAGGGCGATCATGTATTTTTGAGAGTTACGTCGGTAACGGGTGTTGGTCATGCATTGAAATCGAGGAAGCTTACTTCTCGGTTTATTGGTCCTTACCAGATATCTGTGAGAGTGGGTGCGGTGGCTTATAGGGTGGCGTTGCCGCCGAATCTGTCGAATTTGCATGACGTGTTCCATGTTTCACAGCTTCGGAAGTATGTTCCGGATCCGTCGCATGTGATTCCGATGGATGAGGTTGAGGTAAGGGAGAACCTTACGGTCGAGGCATTACCCGTAAGGATTTTGGATCGCGAGGTGAAGCGGTTGCGGGGCAAGGATATTGCACTTGTGGAAGTGGCGTGGGGAGGCGCTGCTGAGGGCAATTTGACTTGGGAGTTGGAGAGTCGGATGCGGGAGTTGTATCCAGAGTTGTTCATCTCAGGTATATTTTCGATGACGAAAATTTCTAAGTGGGGGAGAGTTGTAACGCCCGGTCAGTTTTGTCTTTTTATTTAATTGAGTCGTTTCGATTATTTTATTATTATATTATTTTATTTCTGACTTTTATGTGAAAATATGTTATTTTTCATCGTGATTATATTTTATCGGGTTTTGGGAGCGTTTGCGAGATATTTGAGTGTAGGGGTATTTTGGGCATTTCACTTTAATTTTTGTTAAGTAGTATAATAGAAAGAATAGAGAGAAAATAGAAAAGGAAAGAAAAAGAGAAGAAGAAAAGTAGAGAGAAAGAAGAAGAAGAGAAAGAAAAAGAGATAGAGAGAAAACTTGGGAAAAATCTAGAAATCGATCAACCGACTTTTCTACACGCTATTAAATCGAGTAAGGGTGCGAAACTCGATTATACTATGTTTGTGTATGATTATGTAATTGTGTGTTTGGATGATTCTCTTGTTTTCTATTTTTTCACTTCTAGGTTGAAAATGATAGAATGATAGAAATCGAGGTTTTAGCGGTTAGAAATCGACGTAAATGTGGTAGAATGTTTGGTGCCATGATTAGAATAGGTTCTGATTGATATATGTTAATTTGGAAATGTTTTGGTTGGAAAAAATATCATTTTGGGTTTTCAAACAGCGCTGAGAATTCTGAGTTTTCGCAGGTTCGCCTAGCAAACCTGGGGCGAAGGTGGTAGCGAATGGAGTTTTCCCGGGTTCGCCTAGCGAACCAGTTAGCGAAGGTCAGCGAAGGTTCGCTGAGTTGTTCGCCTAGTGAACTTTGTATGTTTTTGGGTCTGGTGGTTGCTGCCTTGGTTCGCCTAGCAAACTTTGTGTCTGTTTTCTAGCAGGTAGTGGGTTCTCTGAACATTCGCCTAGCGAAGGGAGTAGCGAATGCTCGCTAGAGGGTTCGCCTAGCGAACATGGCTGTTTGTGCAATTTTGTTTTCTTCCTAACTTTTGATCCGTGGTTCGGTTTGAGGCATGGTTTGATGCGTTAGAAAGCTTATAAAATGTTCTTGTTTATGATGATGGTTTTGAGATTGTTGGCCGATTAAATTGGGTCGAGAATTTGGAAAATATGTCGTTTTGTCGACTTTTGCCGTTTTAATTGTGTGAACTTGATATGTATATGCAATGTGTTGTGGATGAGAATATTGTATGACTTGTGTGCTGTTGTGTGATGAAAGTGCATGAAATATATGTCATGATGATGATTTGTGGCCTAAGGGCAAGGAAATGCATTGTGTGGTATTTGATGATATATGCATGATTATGGATGTGTATATGGGTGCATTTTGAATGTCATGAGTCATTGTATGCCAAGCATCATGATATGCATTCTTGTGACGTCCTGAGTGACGGTTTGGTTCCAGAGGGAATCTGCTATAACATCGTGAGCCTTAAAAATAAGAGGTATGAATCGCCTTAAAAATAAGAGGACCGAAAACGATGGTTATAGACGATTGTGTGCCCATGTGGGGTGTGAGCGATCGGGTCGTGTGCCCGTGTGGGGTGTGAGCGATCCATAAACACCGTGTGCCTGTGTGGGGTGTGAGCGACGGGGAACATCGTATGCCCGACGGGGAGTTACAGTGATGTAACGAGCGATGATTCCAGCAGAGTTCCTGAGTGAACTAGTGATGAGAAACATTGGAAGTCGGTACCGCATGTGCATTGCATAGGGTCGTTGTGTCGGTCTCTGTGCATTTGCATAAATCATGGATTAATTGTGTATGGAATTGTGAATGTGATTGATGAGATGGAATATGTATAATTGTAGTGATGATAAGTGCATTGTGTATGATTGATGTGCGTTGGTATTGGATACCTGAGAATTGTACTGTGTTGTGTTGTACTTGTTTGTGGTGCATTTGTGGTGAGAATATTTTACTTGTGCCTTTCTGTGTTAATATATAATTATATGCAACTGTATTATGATTGTGTTTCTCACCCTTCTGCTGTTTTATAATGCTCTATGAGGCATTGCAGATTAGAGTTGCTGGAGGTCTTTTTGTGAAGCTTAGGTCTTCATTCTTTTGTCGGTCGGCTCTGATATGTGACACCGGGTAGTTAGGGAGGCCATTTGTGATTATTTGCATTATGTATATGTATCTTTTGGATTGTACATGTATGGTTGTATATGACACATACACTTTTATGATATATATATATATATATATATATATATATGAGATTTCAGTACAGATTTTCTGCTTTTATTCTGTATTGAATTATGGGTGTATTACTACCTGAATTGTTGCATATCTTTATGAGCAGGTGTTGTATGTTTGTTTCAAATTGATGTGACCCCCCAGTCTATGCCGTGAATGTTTTAAATATACTCAGATGAAATTTTGAATTTTATTTATCGCTTTGTTTATTTGGGGGTATAGATTGGGGGTGTTACAAATACCGCAGCCGATCGATCCTTTGATATATCTTAGGATCCTCTTGACTACTGCAACGTGAGACACTTTAGGTCTCCCCATGAATCTACTCATAATATTAACACTAAACACCAAGTCTGGTCACGTATTGCACAAATAGTGCAAGGATCTAATCAGCCTCCTGTACTGAGTTGGAACAACATCTTGCTCATCCTCATTATTCGACAAATGTAGCTTTGGTTGAGACGCAGTAATGACAACATTACAATGCTTCATTTAAAACTTATTCAATATCTCAAACACATACCTTCTTTGGTGTATGAGTAGTCCGCTTTTGGACTTGTGGAACTCAATCCCAAGAAAGTATGTCATGAGGCCAAGGTCGATCATCTCAAATTATTTCATAAATTCACTCGTGAAATTTGAAATTCATTTTCCGTTGCTTCCCGTTATCAACAAGTCATCTACATATAGACAAAGGATAATCACTCATTCACTTGTATCCGTCTTCACATACACACCATGCTCAGATACACATTTCTTGGAGCCAATCTACTTTAGGAAACCATATATTCTCTTGATACAAACTTTTGGAGCTTGCTTCAAACCGTAAAACGCTTTCTTCAAATTATAGAACTTTAGCTCTTGGTTTCTCACAACAAAACCAGGAGGTTGTTCTACATACACCTATTCTTCAGGGGGTCCATTCAAAACTTTAGATTAGACGTCCATTTGGTAGTTGGGCAAATTATTGTTATTTGCAATACAAACCACTAGCTTAATGGTTTCAATCTGAATACCTCTTCAAAGTATATGAATTCCCTTTTTTCAAGAATCCCTTTGCAACTAATCGAGCCTTATGCTTGATTATTTTACGCTTGGGATTTTCCTTCACTTTGAACACCCATCTCACACCAATTGGCTTCTTTCCTTCCGGTAAATCAACCAACTCCCAAGTATTTTTCTTCTCAATAGATTTCAGCTCCTCCTTCATGGCACAAATCCATTTTGGATCACTTAAAGCCTATTTCATTTTAATGGGTTTGGATTCGTTCATAAGTGAAAAATAGACGAAATCACCATCATCACTAACTTCGTTGTCTCGAAATAACTTTTAACCTTGGAGTCTTTGAGGCAAACCTCTTTGCCTTATTGGTCTTCCCACATTCTCTTCAATTTGGGCTTCGGCAATAGGAATTTTTGCACTTCTTGTATCTGAAGAATCTGAATTTTCAAAGCTGTAATCGGTTACAACTTTTACGTAACCGGTTACAGGTTATTGCAACTCATTGATTTCGTCGACAATGATGTCTCAGCTAATCACAACCCTCCTCTTTGTTGCATTAAATAACTTGTAACCACCGGTAGAGTGATACCGCACAAGTATCATCATTTCTCCCTTATCATCTAGCTGCTTTCTAAGCTTCGCCAAAACATGTCAATATGCTACGGAACCAAAAACTCGTAAATGGTTTAAATTCGGTTTGAATCCCGAACATGCTACCTCCGATGTTACCTTTTAAAGCTTATTTGTTGGACACCTATTCAATAAATAGGCAGCTGTGGATACCGCTTCTCCCCATAAGTCTTTTGATAAGTTCTTCCCATTTAACATCCTTCTTACCATGTCCATGATTGATCGATTCTTCCTTTCGGTAACACCGTTTAGCTGCGGTGTATATGGTGGTACAACCTCATGTATAATCCTTTCTTGATTGCAAAACCTCTAAAATACTTTTGAGACATATTCGCCTCCACCATCCATTTTGAGCACTTTGAGCTTGTGACCGCTTTGTCTCTTAACTCTGGACTTGAACTTCTTAAACACTTCAAATACCTCATCTTTTATCTTGATTCACTACTACAAAATATACCTTCGGTAACATGATACTACTAAAGTTATGCTTTCCACCGTTCTAATATCGCAAACTGGATGCGCCTGATATATTTTTTATTTTTTGAAAGTTATTTAATAACAGTTGAGATAAACAACTGTGGTGATAAAGTAAGTGTTACAAGCTTCGAATCCTAGCAACCATATTTTTTCCATTTTTCTTATTACAAAAAGCGTGTGTCACTTAAGTTCATAAATAAATAAAAAACTGGAAACTATTTAACCGCGGTTGGACATAAAAACTGTGGTTAAAGGTTTTCCTAAAAAATTTAAAACAAAACAAATTGATTATTTCTTTCATAACATGCCCTAAGCGAACCAACGAACTAGGGATGACAGCGATAGCGAAATCTTCATCTTCACAATCTTCGTTCATTTGAATCTTCATTCTTGGTCTCTTCCTCTTCGAAATACGGTATGTTTCGTGAAAATTTCACTCTCTTCCTCATCTTTCTAATTCTTGATAATCTTCACTATCTTCATTCTTGTTTGATTTTGTGGCCTGTTTCGTGTAAAGGTCATATGCTTTATGTTTTGTTGTTGGATTTAGCAGTGAACACAAATGTTATAACTTTGCTACAATGGAAATCCATATGATTAAGGTTTAAAGTTATATTATTATTATGAATATGATTCAGTTTTTCGATATGCTTTAGGTTTAGATTTTGTTGTGTCATTCACAATATTGTTTTGATATAAATTTCAGAATTTATTGTGGGTCGTAGTTAGATGAAAGCTGATAGATTAGGTCTGGTATATGAGAAAGGAATTATTGAATTCCTTGAATACACTGATCAAAATCTTCCTGACAATAATGATATCTTTTATTGTCCTTGTGTTAATTGCAGAAATATAAATAAAGGTACAAAGGATGAGATATTCCATCGCCTATGTTGTGATGGTATATGTCAAAATTATACAATATGGACGTGGCATGGTGAGGTGGGAAAAAAACAAAACAGGGCGTCACAAAGTCATGATGTTGATGAAGATGAATATATGGATGAATGACTAGAAGATATGTTCCGTGATATTGGAGAATCTTCTTTTAAGAAAGCCCATATTTATGATACTTTATGTAGTGATAAGGACAACCCTTTATATAAGGGGTGCACAAGTTTTACACGATTGTCTGTGGTGTTAAAATTGTTTAATCTGAAAGCGAAAAATAGGTGGTCGGATAAAAGTTTCCCGGAATTGCTTTATTTGCTAAAAAAAAAGCTACTAGAAGATAATAATTTGCCTGATCGTTGTTATGATGCCAAGAAGACATTATGTCCAATGGGTTTGGAGTATATCAAAATACATGCATGCCCTAATGACTACATATTATAGAGGAAAGAGTATGAAAATTTGGATCAATGTCCGGAATATGGGGTGTCGCGTTACAAGCTGAAGGACAACAATGGCGATGACAATGACAATGACAATGTTAGTAGGAAGAGTCCTCCTGCTAAAGTGTTATGGTACTTGCCAATAATTTCAAGATTCAAGAGACTTTTTGCTAATGCAAATGACGCAAAGAATATTAGATGGCATGCAGATGAAAGAAAATGTAATGGAATCATACGCCATGTAGCCGATTCTTTGCAATGGAAGAAAATTAGTTCGTTATTTCCGGATTTTGGCACTGAGCCAATAAAACTTAGACTTGGGCTTACCACTGATGGGATGAACCCCTTTGGTAATCTGAGTACTAACCATTCTTCGTGGCCCGTTCTTCCTTCGATTTATAACCTATATCCTTGGTTGTGCATGAAGCGTAATTATATGTTGTTAATTATGATGATTTCTGGACTGCAACAACCTGGAAACGACATAGATGTTTATCTAAGTCCATTAATTGAAGATTTAAGACTTTAGTGGGAAGAAGGCGCTGAAGTTGATGATGCATATTCAGGTGAAAAGTTTAAGATACTTGCATTATTATTTTGCACAATCAATGAATTTCTTGCATATGGTAATTTGGCTGGATACAGTGTCAAAGGACACAAAGCGTGCCCTATTTGTGAATCAAATACATGTTATCACCAACTTGTGTTTGGAAAAAAGACCTTTTACCTTGGGCATTGGAAATTTCTAAAATCTGGTCATTCTTATCGTAGATTGCGGAAGGATTTTAATGGAGAGCAGGAGTTTGATATCGCTGCTAACCCTTTAACCGAGGATGAAGTTTATCAACGACAGAAACACATTAATGTTGTCTTTGGAAAGAGAGAAAAAGAAAAAGGGCCAGTTGAGAAAAAATATATGGAAAAAGAGGTCTGTGTTCTTTGATCTTCCATATTGGTCAAGTCTCGATGTAAGCCATTGTCTTGATGTGATGCATGTGGAGAAAAATGTGCCTGATAGTTTGATTGGAACACTTCTAAAAATTTCAGGCAAGACTAAAGATAGTAAGGAATCTCGTCTCGATATGAAGGCGATGGGTATACGAAAATAATTGGCTCCAATAGAAAAAGGGAATAGAACTTATCTACCTCAGGCTTGTTACAATTGGATCCAATAGAAAAAGGAAAAGAATTTTTTTTGCAAGTGTTTGCATGGTATCAAAGTTCCCTAAGTTTACTCATAGAACATCAAGAAAATTGTATCAATGAAAGATTTCAAGTTAATTGGTTTGAAATCTCATGATTGTCATGTGTTGATGCAACAACTTCTGCCAGTGGCTATCCGTGGCATCCTAGCAAAAAATGTGAGAGTAACTATAACCAAATTATGTTTGTTCTTCAATGGCATATGTAATAAAATTCTTGATTTTAAAAAATTAGATGAACTAGAAGATGAAGCTGCCATAATCTTGTGTCAATTGGAGATGTATTTTTCTCCATTATTTTTTGACATTATGGTTCACTTACTTGTTCATCTAGTCAGAGAAATCAGATTTTGTAGTCCAGTTTATAAGGTGGATGTATCCAATAGAGCGATACATGAAGAACTTTAAAGGATATACAAAGAATCATCACCGACTGAAAGCTTCGATTGTTGAAAGGTACATCACAAAAGTAGCTGTTTAGTTTTGTACAAACTATTTGTTGGAAACAGAGTCTATAGGAATTCCAAAGTCTCGTCATGCTGACACTAAAGGTAGAGGTATTCAAGGTTTAAATGTTAAGTCAATGGCTCGAGATGTAGTTATTCATGCACATTTCTATATATTGAATATTCTTGAAGAAGTTCAACCTTACGTGGCTACTCACAAAAGAATTTTGAAGAAAAGATATCCACGAATGAGTGACAAGTTATTGTTGATCGAGCATAACAAGAAATTCCTAGATTGGTTTAATAAAAGGATGCCAAATGATCATAGTGCATCCGAGACAATTAAATGGTTGTCGTACATGCCAAAATTTAATGTGATAACTTGGAATGCATATGACACTGGTCATTATACCTTTTATACAAAATCAAAAGGTGATCGTATTACAATGCAAAATAGTGGGGTTATGGTTGAGGTTGAATCCATGTATTTCTCTAGTTCGAAAGATAAGAATCCAATATTGGCATCTAATGCGTTCTATGGTGTCATTGAGGAGATTTGAGAGATTGATTATGTTATCTTCAAAGTGCCTTTATTTAAATGCAAGTGGATTCCCAATAGTATTAATGGTGTACAAACTGATGACTTAAGATTCACTCGGGTTAACCCTGGCAAGGAAAATTATATGACCGAACCATTCATAATAGCTTCACAAGCAAAATAAGTTTTCTATGTGACCGACCCTTAGGATACATCGGGGAAATGGTCAATCATTCTCCGAGGAAAATACATTCCTAGTAGTGATGAAAGTTTTAATATTCCTTCTACTCCTTCTTACACAACACAAGTGCCTACCACATATGATGAAGTTGATAGAGATGGTGCGCATGCTATTCGTATCGATCATAATGAATGCATATGGGAAAATTAACAAGTATTTTATTCTTTATTCATAATTTAATCTAAGTTATTATTTCTAAGTATATTTACTAACAAGTATGATTATTTGAAATTGTAGGTGTTTAAAGTCAAGACACCAAGAGGCAAGAAACCAAAACACTAAGATACAATTATGTGATGTTATATAATGTGTTGTAAGTTGTTTTGTGCCATTTTTCTTTTGATGTAATATATATACAATGTTTAGTTCTTAATCCAATATATGGATTTGATGTAATACAATACAATTATTGTTATGATACAATTGTTGTTTCTGTTCTGATACGGTTCACAAAAATACATGTTAAAAAATGGAAAAATTTCAAAAAGTAGAAAAATATTTTTTAAAAAAACAGATAATTTAACGATGGTTGTTATATATGATCGTGGTTGTAGAGTGAACGCTGTCTAGAATAATATATATACCAAAAATGTGCTATTGAGAATCGAACCTAGGACCTTTAATATATTACAACGGTTAGTTAAAGAAACCGTGGTAATATGTCGCACGCTTTCAGGTTTTCTACAACGGTCATACGACCGTGATTGTAAGTAACACATATACAACCACACACTACTTCACAATGGTAGGTCATGCATGATGATATTCCTTTTCCAACCGTTGTTTTATATGTTTTTCATAGTAGTGATTTGTCATGTCCATAGTTTTCTATTATGATCATCGTTGAATATGATAAAATATCTATTGCCACGCACATATGAATACACCACCTCAAGGTGATTCTTGGTTCTACAACCTGCATCCTTGCCGAATTTACCATTACGTTGCTTTGCTTGCACACATTCTTCACAAATTTCATCCGGCATGTTGATCAATGACAACCTCGTTACCATTAAGTTCTTTTGCAAGTCTTTGAGATTTCAGAAATTGAGATGCCCAGACGATAGTGTCATATCCACTCTTCTCGACTTGCCGTTGTAGCAAGACATCTATGCTCTATAACGTTCATTTCAACCTTCAAAGTTCTATTGGCAGCCATTAGATCTTTAAGGACCAAAACCTCGTTTGCATCTATAACTCACATCCCCTTGTTTTCCATATGAATCTTGTAACCCTTCTCAAGCAATTGGCCAATACTTAGAAGGTTACATTTGATTCCTGGAATGTATAATACATCTTTGATCAAGGAATGTCCATTATCCCTTCTCATTATCAAAATATCACTGATCCCATCGACCGCTAGAGTGGTGCCATCCACGAACTTCACTTTTTTCTTCATGACTCGATTGATTTTAATAAACCAATCCTTCCTCTCCGCCATATGATTAAAGCATCCCGAGTCCAAATACCATTCCTTACTGCACTGGACTCCTTCTCTCAAAGTCACCATGACATTTTCTTCTGCATGTAACCGGTTAACGCTTTCATGTATCCAGTTACAACCCATTTTTGCAGCATTCCCAGAATTGTTGTTGATGTTGTCCCACGGCCTGCTGTTATTGCATTCGCCTTCTGTGATTATGACCAAGAGTGTATTCTCTTCATTAAACTCTTGTTTTGCAACCTTGGCTTCATCTCCTTGAGGTTCCTTCTTGTTTGTATTGCATTCTCTTGCAAAATGATCGAACCTTTGACAGTTAAAGCACTACTCTTTGCTTTTGTCAAACCTGTGTATGCCTTCTCTAAGATTTCTAACGCTAGCTTTAACGATTCGCAATCACCAACTTTCTCAAAGTTGTCACCATTCACACATTGATGGATAAAAAACAACGCGTTGAAATCTTTTATGTTTTCTTCCTTATGTGTTGCTCGTTGTGCATCATTTGCACCTTCGACAAGAGGATTCACCATGTTCTTGATCACTTCAAGAACATTTTGGTAGCCAAACAACACTTTCATTTGTTTGCACCATTTGTCGTAATTATTTGCATCAAGAACGAGTATGTTTGCAAAGATTCTTTCATTGTAGACAAAATTCATATTGCACACTAGGTGTATGTGAATCAAAACCAAACTCTTGATGTCAAATAATAGAACTTGAAACCACAAGATTAGTGAATAATTGAGAAATTAGAGTGTGGAGAGGGAGAGAGGAATTTAGAGAGAGAGAGAGAGAGAGAGAGAGAGAGAGAGAGAGAGAGAGAGAGAGAGAATTGAGGGTGAGAAAGTATTTTCATTCATTAACAATGATGAGGATACCTCCAAGGCATTTATACAAATAATACAAAATGATTGAGACACAAGTCACACAATTACATAACTTAAAAAACAGAAAACTCGAGTCTCTAACCAATTACACAAAATCTGTAACCTGTTAAAACTGACACAAAATTAATTCTCCTTTCAGTGG
This sequence comes from Lathyrus tuberosus, assembly GCA_022829125.1. NCBI lineage: Eukaryota > Viridiplantae > Streptophyta > Magnoliopsida > Fabales > Fabaceae > Lathyrus > Lathyrus tuberosus. Next base: position 4,645,671 of record JALAZF010000020.1, on the reverse strand, counting down.
TACCCAGTTACGTGATTACGTTAACCGGTTACACCAACGATATTTTTCCTATTTTTTCAGCTCATAAGTGAATTTGGCCTTACTGTAACCGATTACATCCTCGTATTAATCGATTCTACACTTGAATTACTAAAAATACTTTTAACAAATTTTTCGAATTCAATTCACTTGCATTAAATTTGTATACTAATCAAATATTTAATTTTTTTCTAACTCTTAAACTAAACAAAATTTCAAGATTCAACCTCGTTTTGATTTATTATTTAAAAAGGGGAAAAAAGTGATACTTACTTTTTACTTTGACTACGCAAGTATATATGTCCAAAGCAAAATAAATAAAGGTGCATGTGATGAACAAATAATTTAAAATTTTACCGATGCCTCTTGATCTCTAATAGCCAATTAGCATTAAGTCAAAAAAGATGTACTTTACTTAACTATGTTAGTTAGTAGTAAACTTTTTAAGGTAATCCTAGCTTAACGAAATGGTGATGATGGAATTCCTTATAGATTGATTCAAATGTTTCCTCCATGTTAGTGCTGCCACTGACAAATTTCTTCCTTGTTACACCAAAATGGAAGCATGATATTAGGGACCACATAATTGGTTTCATAAAGTTAATCATGCCTTGACAACATGTTTAATTATCAACTAGTGTTGTTAAACACAATTAGTTTACCATCTTTTTTCTAGTTAACCGAGCCAAAGGTATATGAAAGTCCTGAAAAACAATTACCCTATAGTTCTTTATGCATCATTTCATGCATTGGCTATGTTGCATTTTTCTGTGAACAAAATCATAGGATGCACACAGTAACTCAGGAATAATATTTATTTTCTTAAATATGTTGTCTTACACTTTCCTTTGTCCCAAAACAAGTGTCTTTATGCTTCCACTTTTAATGTAATTTTAATTAATTTTTATTAATTTTATCTCTAATAAATATTATTTACTATTTTTAAGTTATTAAATTATATTAAACATATAAATATAATAGTCTCTTCGAAAAAAATTTGATAAAAAAATTTAAATCAATCATAATTAATACATTTAATTGATATATTAACCACAAGGTTAATCTTGAACCGATTACACTTCTAACTCTTAACTCTTTTCCTTTGAAAAAGATTTAAAGGTGATATCTTCATCTTCTTCGCCTCGTGTGTTCATATTTTCTTACTCGATACTTGGAGAAATTTCATATATCATTTCAAGAGTATCTCACATTTCTTTGGCGGTTTGACAATGATGAACATATGAAAATTTACTATCATCTAGAGACTCTACTATAAAACTCTGTTTTGAAATCTATCTCAAGCTTTCTCTTTTCCTCTTTGATCCAAAGGTAATCTAGCATATCTCCTACTTTTTCATTTACTTAGTAAGTAGGGATATACATACCATTGTGTGTTTGTTTTAGAAAAACATGGTTTTGAAAACTTTTTCGAGTTACAATCAGAGATATAAAACATTTTAGAAATTTTTTAAAGTTATACAGTGGGAAAAAATTGAGGAAGATAAAATGCAGAAATGTAAAGAGTTAGGGGAAGAAAGAAGACACAAGGAGTTATAGAGGTTCACTCGAAACTAGGAAAGAGACATATTCCTCTCCTCAAGAATAAATCTTGAGAGTATCCAATAAACTTAAGAGCTCCAATAAACTTAAGAGCTTTCAGTAGATTAAACTCTTAAACCCCCTTATACAAGGAAAATTGAAGTTTGTGGTTGGAAGTTAACCACAAACTTCAATTTTAGAACAACTATAGAATCAATGACAAAATATGTTGTAAATCATCGTCAAACCATATTTGTAAAGGCTACTAATAAATTCAACAATGTAGAATCAATGACAGAGCATGTTGTAAATCATCATAAAAGGTCTTATAATAAGAATCATGTTTATATACCTACTTGCTTCTATTGTAAAGTAAAAGGCCATACTATTAATGCTTGCTATATAAAAAATTATGGTATTCCTTATAGTGAGTATGTATGGGTGAGGAAGGTATATAACCCAAAAGGACCCAAAGAAAAATTGGGTACCTGGATGTAACTAATTTTTTTGTAAGTACTTGAAGGTCATATGCTAGCATTGTCAAATTAAAGATTGATCCTTCAAGACACTAGACCATATGATATGAGTTCTAAAAGTTTCATTGATTGAAAAGATATTTTAAAGAAGCAACAACACTGATTACGTCTTCGAAATCAAATCCTTAAAAAGGAGATAAGTGTCTAATTTTGTGCTATTAATTTTCAATTACAATAATATATATTTCCTATGTTATAACTTTGTTTTGTAAAGGCTACTAATGAATTCAACAATGTAGAATCAATGACAAAACATGTTGTAAATCATCATAAAAGGTCTTACAATAAGAATCATGCTTTTAGACCTACTTGTTTCTATTGTAAAGCAAAATGCCATACTACTAATGCTTGCTATATAAGAAATTATGGTATTCCTTATAGTGACACAACTACAAAATACACCTCGGTAACATTAATACTACTACGGTTAGGCTTTTCGCCATTGTAATATCGCAAACTGGACCCGCCTGATATATCTATATTTTTATTCTTTTGAAAGTTATTTAAAGTAAGTGTTACAAGCTTTGAATTCTAGCAACTACATTTTTTTCCATTTTTCCTATTACAAAAAGCGCGTGTCACTTAAGTTCATAAATAAATAAAAAAATTGAAAACTATTTAACCACAATTTTACTATACAACCGTTGTGATATGATCTACATTTTAATGCGGTTGAATGTATCAACCGTGGTCAAAGGTTTTCCTGATAAATTTAAAACAAAACAAATTCATTATTTCCTTCATAACCCTAAGCGAACTAGCGAACCTGCTAACCAGAGACGACAACGATAGCGATAGTGAAATCTTCATCTTCACAATATTCTTTCATTTGAATCTTCATTCTTGATAATCTTCACTATCTTCATTCTTGGTCGCTTCCTCTTCGAAGTACGGTATGTTACGTGCAAAATTAACTCTCTTCCTCATCTTCCCAATTCAGGATAATCTTCACTATCTTGATTCTTGTTTGATTTTATGGTCTGTTTCGTGCAAAGTTCACATGCTTTATGTTTTGTTGTTGGATTTAGCAGTGAACAAAAATATTTAATTTTGCTACAGTGGATATCCATATGCTTAAGATTTAGAGTTGTATTATTATTATGAATATGATTCAGTTTTTCGATATGATTTAGGTTTAGATTTTGTTGTGTCGTTCACAATATTATTTTGATATATATTTCAGAATTTGTTATGGATCGTAGTTGGATGAAAGCTGATAAATTAGATCCGGTATATGAGAAAGGAGTTCTTGAATTCCTTGAATACGCTGATCAAAATGTTCCCGACAATAATGGTATCTTTTATTGTCCTTGTGTTAATTGCGGGAATATAAATAAAGGTACAAAGGATGAGATATTCCATCATCTATGTTGTGATGGTATATGTCAAAATATACAATATGGACGTGGTATGGTGAGGTGGAAAAAAAGCAAAATAGTGCGTCACAAAGTCACGAATTTGATGAAGATGAATATATGGATGACCGTCTATAAGATATGTTCCGTGATATTGGAGAATCTTCTTTTAAGAAAGCCCATATTTATGATACTTTATGTAGTGATAAGGACACCCTTTTATATAAGAGGTGCACAAGTTTTACACGATTGTTTACGATTTTAAAATTGTTTAATCTGAAAGCGAAAAATGGGTGGTTGGATAAAAGTTTCATGAAATTGCTTTATTTTCTAAAACAAATGCTACCAGAAGAAAGCAATTTTCCTGATCGTTGATTTGATGCCAATAAGATATTGTGTCCAATGGGTTTGGAGTATATCAAAATACATGCATGCTCTAATGACTGCATATTATACAGGAAATAGTATGAAAATTTGGATCGATGTCTGGAATGTGGGGTATCGCGTTACAAGCTGAAGGACAAGAATGATGATGAAAATGACAATAACAATGTTAGTAGGAAGAGGCCTCCTGCTAAAGTGTTGGCACTTGCCAAAAATTTCAAGATTCAAGATTCTTTTTGCTAATGCGAATGACGCAAATAATATCATATGGCATGCGGATGTAAGAAAATGTGATGGAAACATATGCCATGTAGCTGATTCTTTGCAATGGAAGAAAATAGTTTCATTGTTTTCAGATTTTGGCACTGTGCCAAGAAACCTTAGGCTTGCGCTTGCCACCGATGGAATGAACCTCTTTGGTAATCTGAGTACTAACCATTCTTCTTGGCATGTTCTTCTCACGATTTACAACCTATCTCCTTTGTTGTGCATGAAGCGTAAGTATATGGTGTTAAGTATGATGATTTCTGTATATTGAATAATCTCCTTAGGCTTCAGGCACATTTCTATATATTGAATAATCTTGAAGAAGTTCAACCTTACGTGGCTACTCACAAAAGACTTTTGAAGAAAATATATCCACAAATGAATGACAAGTTATTGTTGATCGAGTATAATAAGAAATTCTTAGATTGGTTTAATAAAAGGATGCCAAATGATCATAGTGCATCCAAGGCAATTAAATGGTTTTTGTTCATGCCAAAATTTAATGTGATAACGTGGACTACATATGACATTGGTCATTATACCTTTTTATAAAAAATCAAAAGATGATCGTAGTACAATGTATAATAGTGGAGTTATGGTTGAGGCCGAATCCATGTATTTCTCTAATTCGAAAGATAAGAATCCAATATTGGCATCAAGTGCGTTCTATGGTGTCATTGAGGAGATTTGAGAGATTTATTATGTTATCTTCAAAGTGCCTTTATTTAAATGCAAGTGGATTCCCAATAATATTAATGGTGTTTAAACTGATGACTTAGGATTCACCCGGGTTGACCTTGGCAAGGAAAATTATATGAGCGAACCATTCATCATGGCTTCAAAAGCAAAACAAGATTTCTATGTGACCGACCCTTCTGACACATCGGAGAAATGGTCAATCGTTCTCCGAGGAAAAGACATTCCTAGTAGTGATGGAAGTTTTGATATTCCTTATACTCCTTCTTACACAACAAAATTGCCTACCACATATGATGAAGTTGATAGAGATGATGTGCATATGGAAAAATTAACAAGTAATTATTTTATTTGGAAAAATTAACAAGTAATTATTTTATTCTTTTTTCATAATTTAATGTAAGTTATTATTTCTAACTATATTTATTACAAACAAGTATGATTATATGATATTGTAGGTGTTTAAAGTCAAGACACCAAGAGACAAAGAAACCAAAATACTTTATAAGATACAATTATGTGATGTTATATAATGTTTGTAGGTTGTTTTGTGCCATTTTTATTTTGATGTAATATATATATATATATATATATATATATATATATATATATATATATACTTTGGTTCTTAATCCAATGTATGGATTTGATGTAATACAATACAATTATTTGTTATGATACAATTGTTGTTTTTGTTCTGATACGATTTACAAAAATACAGGTTAAAAATGGAAAATTTTCAAAAAGTAGAAAAATATATTTTAAAATAGCAGATAATTTAACGACAGTTGTTAAATATGATTGTGGTTATATAATAAACGCTGCCCAGAACAATATATACCATAAAGGCGCTGCTGAGAATCGATCCTGAGACCTTTAATATATTACTACGGTTAGTTAAAGCAATCGTGGTAATATGTCGCGCGCTTTCAGGTTTTCTACAACGATCATACGATCATGATTGTAAGTAACACATATAAAACCACACTCTACGTAACAACGGCTGGTCCTGTATGATAATATATATTTTCCAACCTTTGTTGTATATGTTTTCCGTAGTAGTGTGAGTATGTATGAGTGAGGATGGTATCTAACCCCAAAGGACCCAAAGAAAAATTGGGTACTTGGATGTAACGAATTTTTTTTGTAGGCACTAGAAGGTCATATGCTAGCATTTTCAAATTAAAGATTGATCATTCAAGACACAAGACCATATGATATGATAATTTAAAAATTTTCATTGATTGAAAAGATATTTTGAAGAAGCATCAACACTGATTACGTCTTCGACATCAAATCCTTAAAAAGGAGATAAGTGTCTAATTTTGTGCTATTAATTTTCAATTACAATAATATATACTTCCTATGTTATCACTTTGCTTTGTACTTTATTCTACTTTGTCTTCTTTTTGACGATGTCAAAAGGGAGAGAAATAATAAGTATTGTATTTGTTCTTGTTCATAATACTTTCGAGGAGAAATCCTTGAATTGCAAAAGCAAAGGGGAGATATAACAGATATGGGGAGAATCTAGTTACTTCTCAACAATTAAAAAAGGGTAGAATGTGAATAAGAGTTCATCTTGTACTTGGTTATAGTTTTGATGAAGACAAACACATCAAAAAAGAAGTCAAAGCTTGAAGACTAGAGCAATCAAGTTCAAAAGAACATAAGCTTTGGAAATTCAATGGAAGAATTAAGATGGTTGAATATATTACAATTGAAGTATATATATATATATATATATATATATATATATATATATATATATATATATATATATATATATATATGTCTTCATTGCTCTAAACTGTCGTAATCATTTGATCTTAGTTCATACATTCGTTTTAACATCATATGAAAACTTGTTGAACCTTATTCTTTAAGTATTTTTCAAAAATATGTCAAGTGTAATCGGTTACACCATTTCACGTAACCTGTTACACAATTTCTTTTAACCGGTTACACATTCGAAAATTTTCAAATTTTCATATACCGCTTCAGATGTATCCGATTACGATTATGTGTTAACTAGTTACTAGTGAAGCAATGACACTTTTTCATGAAAAATTTGATTCCAGCGGTTTGCATCTTTCATACATAATCATGGCAATGTTCCATGAATATACACTCTTTCACAAGGGTATATATTTATATGTGTGTGTATGTGTGTGTGGTTTCAGTTTTTCAAATAGAGACTCTTAGAAACAACTTTTATATTTCAAAAGAGATTCTTTGATATATAACTTTCACATCTCATAATTCAAACAAGTTTCTAAACTTTCTGCATGAACTTTTATACATGTTCATTAAAGTTTCATTCATATTATTCTGGGCACATAGGTGTATATGTTTGGATTATGATCATTACAAAGAAAAAAGTCAATTAACACGTAATTGATTCAAGAGCTATAACTTCTGTAATAAACTCAGATTTGTGTATACCTTGTTGTCCAGGATTGTTGGAAACAAGAGAGGGAAAAAGAACAAATTGTTTTCTTTTTCTCTTGTGTTGCTTGTGTTAGAAGATTGTAGGATAGGCCTTGGTGGAAGACTTGTACAAAGATCTGACATATTGGAAAATCTCTCACAGGGAATGAGGGGGTTGATTTATTCTCTGATTGTAAGGGGAACTAGTATATATCGTTGTGTCATTTACTTTCTGCATTTATTTTTCAACATATTTATTTTCATATCAATTCTGAAAAATAACAAAACCAGTGCTAACGCTACAAATTGAGAAAAATCTAATAAATCTAATTCACCCCCCTCTTAGAGACCACACTTAAACTTAGATTTGTTATCAGAGCTGGTTCAACTAATATGCTCTTGTTATCTAGAATGACTTCAACAAATCCTATTTTAAGAGATGGTGGCAGCAATAACAAGCATCCATTGTTCTGTGGTGAATACTTCGATTTTTGGAAAAATCGCATGAAGGCTCATCTAGAAGCACAAGGAGAAGATATATGGGATGCTGTACAAAATGGTACTTTGTTCTTACTAATGTTTTCAATGATGTTGGGACATAGGAGAATAAAACTTCAAGGAATAAAGATGATAAAAAGAAGGTACTCTACGACAACAAAGCAATCAACATACTTCAAAGTGCAATTAGTATGGATGAATTATTTTGTGTCTCTTAATGTACAATAGCAAAACAAATACATGATACAATGGTGGAAACTCATGAACTAACTGCTGAAGTAACAAGATTAAGATTGAATACGTTGAGTCAAGAGTACAAGTTATTTAGAATGCAACCCAGAGAATCAATTCTTGCTCTACAAAAGATATTTGTTCACTTAACAAATCACTTGATTTCTCTCGGTAAGAATTTTACTAATGATGAATTAAATCTTAAAGTGCTTAGGTCTTTAACCAGGGAATGGAAACCAAGGGTGACGACGATATCAGAAAAGAAGAGTCTTTCTACCAAGACGTCGACTTCCTTGTTCGAAAAACTTCAAGAGCATGAAATAGAACTTGAAAGATTGGAGTAGCATGAAATAAAAGTAAAAGATTCAAAAGATGTTATTAAAGGTAAGAGTCAAATTTCATGATAGCAATTAAGAGGAGGAATCCACTGATGATGATGATGATGATCTTATCAAAAAGTTTGAAAAAATCTTATGAAAAGAAATGAAAAAGGAGACCATTCAGAAAGAAGCACCAACAAGGAAAGTTACATGTTTTGAATGTGGAAAAAGTTAACATGTCAAAAGTGAATGTCCTACACTTGAAAAGAAAGATAAATTCAAAAGCAATAATCACAAAAGGGAAAATAGAGCATATGTAGCATGGGATGACAATGAAATAAGTTCATCCTTAGATGAAGATCAGGTAAACAAGGCATTGATGGGCTTACATCATTCAAGTGATGAAGATCAAGAGGTTAGTGATTCCGAAACTGATAATATTCCATCTTATAATGAATTACAAAGTGCTTTTCATGAATTACATGATGAAGTTTTAAAAATTTTTAGAAAATGTTCAAGTCAAAAGAAAACTATTTTAAAATCTAGAATATAAGGCTAATAACACTCAAGTGGAGTTAGACTTAATCAAAAATTCAGCATGCAATAATTGTTCATCTCTTGAGTCTGAAATTGTTGAATTAAACCAAGTAATTATGGAATTTGAAAAAGGTCAAATTGATTTAGAAAATGTGTTAAGTAATAAAAAATCTTCAAATCATAAATGTGATATTGGCTTTACTAACTTTGATAAACCTAGTGCAAGTCAAACCATATTTGTAGAGGCTAATAACAAATTCAACAATGTAGAATCAATGACAGAACATGTTGAAAATCATCATAAAATGTCTTATAATAAGAATCATGTTTTTAGACCTACTTGTTTCTATTTTAAAGCAAAAGGCCATACTACTAATGCTTACTATTGCGGAGGGAAAAATTGTTGAGATTAAGCTATTGATTAACTTAACTCGAAAAGCAAGATTCGCCACCGAACTTTATTGTTTCCAAAGGGAAAAGGTCGAACAAAACCCATAAAAAGCAAAAAAAGCTAAAAAAAGAGAGATCTGGATACGAAGGTTGGTTATGTAAGGGGAAGATATTAACACCCCTCACATCCGTTGTACTCAACATGAACCACTTGCAAATCTGTGTTTATAACAAAGTTGGGTTGTTTGTTGATTGATCTTAATTAAAAAGACATTTTTTCTTATTCAAGTGGAAAAACTCAACGTACTATCCACAAGTATGAGGAAATGAGAATTTGCATCATCTTGATATGGAGAAATTTTACTTGAACTTTCTCACAAGCACGTCTCAACATTCAAGTGGAAAATGTCAATAATTTATCAGCATATTGTAGAAGTATAGTGGTTTGCGTCACTACAAGAATAGACTAACATCTAATCTTTTGAAAGAAGGGCTCTTAAAGAAAAGTGCACAAAGGCACAAGAATGAGCTTGATGAGGTTTGTCTTTTTTATAATTTTTTATAAGAGTTTGAATATGCTTAATTGTTTTAGCATTTATAAAGAAAAAGATTTTCTGGATCACTTGACAAAATCAAGGTTTATTAAGAAAAACGTGTGAAGTTTGAAAAGAAGAAGTTTTAAAAATTTAAGAAGTGGGAAGGAGAAGAAAAGACTATCCTAAAGCATAAAGTAAATGGTCTCATTGTAAGGTAGCTCAAGAGAAAGCCTTTGTGTGTGGAAGTGTACTAACCACAAGAAGGGGAAAGCATTTGACATTGGTCAAAACAAACATTCATTTCCCTTTGGATCGAGCCACAAGATAAACAAGCAACAAGAACAGATGAATATCAAAGAAAAAACCAGATGGACAACCAAGGTCACCAAGCCATAAATAGCCTCCAAATCTTGAATTGAAGATCAAAAAGTCTCAGATGAAGCACCATGTCTCAGATGGATCATAAGGTCTCAGATGGATCACAAAGTCTCAGATGGATCACAAGGTCTCAGATACCACTCCAAAAAAAGGTAAATACTAAGTCCTAAGGTCCATGGTCCAGAATACTACTTAAGCAAGGAATAGTAACACTGAGTCCATGAGATTAAATTAATGATTTTTAGGGTTTTAGCCGTTTTATAATGTTTTTTGTTGTTTTGAGATAAGAAAGCAATAAAGAATAAAATAAAGAGCAAAAGTAAAAGGAAAGAATGTAAAAATGGCATGAATGTAAATGACATAAAAATGTAAATGACATAAATGTAAAGAGCATAAAATAAATGTTATATGCTAGCACAATTAATATGTCAATGTTAGTGTTGATCAGAATTTAATCAAGTCGGGACAATTTAGCGCTATATTAAGAAATTTCAAATGGACTTATATAGAAGTCACACCTATCTGAGGCCGATCAATAACAATTTATGTGTCAAACATGTTAGAGAAATAACACAAAGTTATTCTCCTAAAACATGTAACACAATGAGAAAAACAAAAGAAGAAGATAAATGAAGAAAGAGAGAAAGATTGGGGCACTCATGTATGGGATCATTTATCAACAAGGCGAAGGCTCAAAGTATGATCCAACTAGGGATAACATTTCTCTGATGAAAAGTACCATAAATGATCAGATGATCATTTATAAGCAAGTTTGAACCAGAGAAGGATGAATCAACCAATGGATCATCACTCAAGGATTTAAAATGTTGAACACACGATCAACCAAGCAATCATCAAAAGCCAAATCACAAATATTAAAAAATATGAATGAAAATATTTGAAAATGTTTGAAAATGATCAAAAATAAAATTGAAAATGGAAATTAAATGAAAATAGAAGAAAATATGAATTAAATACAAAATGATTTTTAAAAATTATACAAAAAAATATACGTGGTAGAAAATATTTTTATTAAATTATGAAAAATATTGGATTTAAAAAACATAAAGGAGCTATTAAAAATAAATTAGAAAAGAAAAAGAAAATAAAAACAATTTGAAATAAAAAAAATCAACGGCTAACAGCGTGTCAGGTCATGATTGGCTGGAATTCGAATTTGGCACCAAAACACGCGTATCTCAACTTCATCTTCAACCTTGGTTTGATTTTGTAGAATTGTGAACTTTGAGTTTTAAGCTCAAACACTGAACGTGCAAGCTTCCACTCAAGTCATCGTTCATGTCTCTTTGTATCAGAGCAATTAATTTGCTCTGAGCAGAGAGAATTTGCTAAAAAAACACGATGAACCCTAGTTTTTTAAAATAAAATTAAATGACTAATTCTAAAGATAAATTCAAGGTAGGTGAGGGCTTTTGATAAGTGGAATAAAACGAACATGCTGGTAACTTGTTTGCTCATAAATGTTAGTTGTACTACCTTTTCAATTGAAGGTTCAAAGGTCAACAATGGTGGAAATGGATAGGTCGAATCATGAAGCTTCAAAGCACGACAATGGTTCAGTTAGCTTCAGAAGGTGTCGATGACTGATTCTGGGCGAAGAAACAAAGGCAAATGCTTCCTCTATTTATAAGAAAAGTGTTGAGCAGTTTGTACCTGTGAAAGGGATCTGAATTCACATGAATTAGGTCAGAATTAGATGATTTGCAAAGCATGTGAGATGAGTGACGAAAAGCATGACATAGGCATGAAACCTGGCTATTTTGTGTTTGTTTGCACGCGTTTTACTTTTCCATAAAGGTTGCACATGTGTTTGTGGTCCCAAATTGAGATTGGAGTGAAAATCATGACCTGAAACTTGCGTGGGGAACAAATTTCACGACACCATGGTTGAACTTAGGCCAAATAGAATCCCTTGGGCCAAATGATATTCTAATGGAAAAGAATCAAATGCAAAAAGAACCATATCAAAAGGATGCTTGGATTGAAAATGGCATTGAATCAAAGTTGAGGTCATGACCTGAGATTCTAAGCCAGGCATTAGGTCAACCAGGTCTTGGGCCTACTTTTGTGCACACATGGGTAGCTGAGCAAATCCCAAAATTGATGGACTTGGAGGTTGAATTGATGTTTGACCCTTGAAACAAAGTTGTATAAGAGTTCAAATGTGATATTTGCCTCAAAGTAGATTCCAAAAATGTTGAGAATGAGAAAGTCGTGGTGTTTGGTCCAAGTGACATGCCATACTTGATTTTAGGCCAACCAAATGTGTGCCAACTTGAGGTTTCTTGCCATTTCTTGCATCCAAATGCCCATTGGTGAACACTTTAAATATCAAATGAAGGAAACTTGATTGCATTTTTGAATAATCTTGAGAATTACTTGATAATTGGATGGAGATGACATGGAAATAAACACATGAACCATACTTTAATAAACTTTGAAACCATGCACCCAACTTGAACTTCTCTTGATCCCATGATGTTGGATGAAGCTTGACATGAATGTGACCTAAGATTATAGGTCATGCCTTAAACTGAAAGCTATTGTGGACCATTTATTGACCAAGACTTTGACTTTGAGAATCAAAGCCCTAATTTAGAAACCGAACTTTATCCTTTGATTGCAAGACCCTACCTTGTAAAATAAGAAAAGGAAACAATACATATTTTTGTATTTTGAATAAGGTTAGTGATGTTAGAACGTAAACAAGCAAAAGGATAACAAGAGAACACAAAGGGTGCTTGGTGATCTCCCACAATGGCAAAGCCAAAGAGGTGGAGGCAAGGAGGATACCATGCATGTGATCTTGGTGAGATGCAAATGATATGATTGGTGGAATCTTAGGGGTAAAAATTATGGTATGACAGATGCCCCTATTTAAGTTTCTTCTATTCGGAGATATGAAGATTGGAAATCTCCGTATCGACAAGATTGAAGATACTTAAATACAGAAGACCCAATTTTTAGCCATAAGATGACGCATGGTGCTTATGATAAAAATGCAAATGATACAGACTCTGCGGGGAAGACTCTAAGGGAGACACATTCAATGAATTACAACTTTAATACTGCTGGAGAAAACTTGAAGGGAGCCCGACAGGGGGACATAACTCACAGGGGAGTGACACAACATCACGAGGGCCCATACCAGGGAATGACCTAAACTAAGGCTGGAAGTGAAAAAGCTAGCAAGCAATAATGGAAGAATCCACTGGGGAATATGCAACAAGGAAAAAAACATTAAACTTACTGGGGAATCAACCCTGAGTAATCATTTGGAAAAGGGAACTACTACTGACTCACAGTTGAAGGTTGTAAATAGGATAATACCGAATCATAGATGACAGTAAAGAAACAGGTAATACCGACTCACATATGAAGATATACTACCAACCCATAGACGAAGGTAGTGACAAAATTTGTATTGATAATAAGCTTCCCATAACTTTTAGCCTTCCACCTGGAACGAGGCTTAACTTCTTCTTTAACCTAGTCTTCCAGTTGGAAAGGGTAATAAACCTCCCATGACTTCTGGTTTTTAACTTGTAACGGGTCTTAGTTTCTTCTTTGACCAAGTCTTCCACTTGGAAAGGGTAATAAACCTCCCATGACTTCCGGTCTTCAACCTGGAATGAGTCTTAATTTCTTCTTTGACCAAGTCTTCCATTTGGAAAGGGTAATAAACCTTCCATGACTTCCGGTTTTCAACCTGGAACAGGTCTCGGTTTCTTCTTAACTAAGTCTTCCACCTGAAAAGGGTAATAAACCTCCACGGCTTTCGGTCTTCTCCCTGGAACGGGTTTCGATTTCTTCTTTAACCAAGTCTTCCACTTGGAAAGGGCACCAAAATATATTTCTTCGACTTCTAGTCTTTAACCTGAAGCGGTCTTCACTCGCTGGAGATTTATGTCTAAACTTTGACTGGGGATCGTAACAGGCTTCTAAAATAAAGAGACAACCACCTGTAAGAAAATGAACCAATGTTAACTCGATTTGTTGAATCAGAACAAGCTTCTCTGTCAGGGATTGACTGGAGATATCGCCACTTGCTGTTGAAATAAGGATTGATATTGCTGGGAACGAACAAGCTTCTAAAATAAAGAGATTTCCACTTGTTTTTGAACAAAATCTCAGAGATTACCAGGGCTATAACTGTAGAGAATTTGGATTATTTATCCACTGAATGAGTCTTCTCTACTGAGGAAAACAAGATCCAAAAATTGTTGCAGGGGACCAAAGTTCAGTCCAGGAACGAACTGGAGATAAACGGTCAAACAGGACTCTACCCGACAAGGAATGAACTCGACTGGAGATTTGTTCCATCCAGATAATGAGCTGGGGAGAAAAACTGAAACACAGTTCTACCACGAGGCATAATCTCAGTGGGGAGACAAAAAGATAACTCTCTCTAGGGAAAACACCAACCGAAAAGTGAATTTGGAAATACCAAGAACATGCGAATGGACATGAAATCTGCGAATGCATTCATGCTTCACGAATGCATGAATGCATGCAATGTTATGCTTATGCTAAAAAAAACACACTAAACAAACTGGGAAACCGAAATCAACAAACTGGATACTCGGCCAAATCTCAACTAGATGGAGACTCTGCTACAAAGCTTGTCTTCTGTCCCACCTTCCAGGAGGCAAGGCCAGACATTTGTCAAAGTGTTGTATTGTTAAGTCGATTTATGGAGAAACCCCAAGAATGTCATCTCATTGTAGTAAAGAGAGTATTGAGATACATTAAGGGTACGATTGATCATGGTGTGCTGATGCCGTGTCGAAATAAGTCCAAGTCGAAAGATGCTGAGGTAAATGGTTATACTGATTCAGATTTCAGTGGAGACCAAGATGAGAAGAAAAGTATTGCATGCTATATCTTCATGATCGAAGGAGCTCCAATCTCTTGAAGTTCGAGAAAACAAAGCATTGTGGCTTTGTCATCATGTGAAGCTGAGTATGTAGCTGCATCGTATGCAGCATGCCAGGCAGCATGGATAGATATGTTGCTCGAAGAACTCAAGATCAAGGAACCTGGGAAGATGAAATTGTTTGTAGACAACAAGTCAGCTATTGATCTTGCCAATCATCCTATGTGTCATGGTCGAAGTAAACACATAGAAAGAAGGTATCATTTTCTCAGGGAACAAGTCAACAGAGGGAAGCTGGATCTTGAATATTGTAAGACTAAAGTTCAACTAGCTGACATACTTACCAAACCTTTGAATAAAATCAGATTCGACGAGTTAAAGAAGAGCATTGGGATGAGAAGTCTCGAAAACATGAATTAGGTGGTGTGTTAGAAGTAATTCATGTTAGGTTGTCGAAGTCGAAGGGTTTATAGGTTTTGGTCGAAATATTGTATAGTCAGTCGAATAGTTGTAATGTTGTATATTCAGCTGTATTCGACAGAATCGAATACAACTGGAAGGATTTCAGTCGAGTTGACTAGGGTTAGTCGAAATGTTAGTTTTGGGTCTGGGCTTTGATAGCCTATATAAAGGGCTTTGTACTTTGTATTTTGATACAGTATTATTCACACAGCTTCATAATAAAATTTTACTAAGTTTCTCAAAACCCTAATCTTTTTCTCTTCTTCTTCTCTCAAATATTCATCTTTCTTGGAACTCAGTTCCAACAGTTTCCTCATGGCTTGCTGAACTTGTGATAGCAGCATGAGGGTGGGCTTGAATCATGAAGCAATAACATAAGGACTTGGTTGATCCATGAGCTTGCCTCTCTTTTTTTTTTGTAATTTTGTAATGAAGTGGAGATTTGGAAATTCTTGGCATGATGAATTTTAAATTTGTTTCTTCATGTGGGTTTCATGATGTAATGGCCCTTGTAATTTTGGACAATTTTGTGATACTTCTTGGGATTTAGAAATTAAAATATGGATTTGGAAATTGGATTTATGGATATTAAAAAAAATTAAATGGAATTGGATATGAAATATGGATTGAATTGATACTTGGTCAAAAAAATTTATACAAAAATGGATATGGTTTTGAGAAATATGGTTTAACATGTGATATGGGAAATTGGATATTGAAATCAAATGGATGCATGAAACTGGTTATTGAATTGGAAATTAGAAATGTAGATTTTTATGACTAATGGATATGCAAATAGATAATGGTCTAGGAAAATATGCAATCAAAATGGATAGAAAAAGGGTTATTGAAACTAATTTGGACAATTAGATAAGGAGAATGGATAATAAATAAAAGGGTGAATTAAAGAAAGAATGGATCTTGAATGGATATTTGAAAGCATGCCTTGAACTTATATTCCAAGTCATATACAATGAATCTTCCAACTTTAACTTGAATCAAATTTTTGAATGAAACAAGTTCTTAGGAACTTGATGCCATGATGAATCCAAAGATTAACACCTTGAATCGTGCTTTAAAATCATTTGGAAATGGCACACTTGAATGAATACCTCTATAAAATGGATCCAAATCAACTTGCAAGCAACAAATGATTGAACAAGTCCCACAAAAGTAATTCCTTGAGAAAACCTGAGATGATGATGAACTTGCAAATAGAAAAAGGAGTAGTGCTCAATGTAGCTTTGAGGTGAGAACCCTAGCATAATGAACTTCAGTTGAGGAACCATTATCAATCTTCATGCACAATGAATAGAAACCCTAATTCCCTTGACCTTTGAATGCACATTGATGAGGAAATGACTTGACATGGTGAGAAGAATCAACACCTTAGCTCAACAGCATTCTTAGTTGAAAATGAGGAGACCTTAAGCATACACAATTGAAAAGACTAATGCACTTATTCTTGAGAAGTCTTTGATGAAGATAACCTTGTAGCTTGATGAATCTAATTTTGAACCAAACTTCTTATGAATCAATGCTTGATAACCACAAGATAACTTGACCTTGGATACACATTTCTTGAGAAATACCCCACAGATGCAAATAACTTGTAATTGAAGTAAACTCATAACGGTTTGACCAAGATGAGGTCAAACTTCTATTCGCTTTTGATCATGAATGAATTACCACACTCGATTTGAAGTTATGCCATTGCCTTTGACATCCCTGCAAAACCCTAAACGCACACAGAGAGAACATAATCAAACTGCAACATATTTTTGGTATTTTGGTTAGTAAACAAGAAATAATCAAGAAATAAAGAAAGAAAGAAACACAAAGGTGCCTGGTGACTTCCTCCATAAACAAACCCAGAGAAATGAGGGTTAGGAGAATCCCATGTTTGTGATCTTGAATGCAATGAAAATGCAATGATAAGTGGGATCTTATGGGTAAAAATTAGGATATGACACTCAGGATGAATTCTTCTTAACTTTTGATTCACTAGCGGACATTCTGGTTTTAGCGGCAGTCCGTGCTCTACAATATCAGTATCCAATCCTGGCATATCTTGATACAACCAAGAAAATACATCAACATACTCTTTCTTTAGCTCTACTAACCTCTTCTTGACATCTTCAACAAGTCGTGCCCCAATCTTAACCTCTTTCTTGTTCTCTTCGGAACCCAAGTTAATCAGTTCGACAGGCTCTTTATATGGATGAATAGTCTTCTCCTCGTGCTCAAGCAGCCGAGTAATTTCTCCTGGAATATAATTGTCTTCCTCACTCTCTTCTTCCGCTTCAAATACAGGGAATTCAAAGTTAGGAGAGAGCGCAGGGTCATTGTTTTTAATGGGTTTATTGCTTATTAATCTGCATATGATTTATGCTTTGCGTTAGAAACAAACAAATGCAAAAGTGATATGCAATAAATGAGATTGTTTTCAACAGGTTTTTTAGTAACCATTTTCTAGAAAAATGCAAAAAAAGAAAAACACATTGGATAACAAAATGTCTTTTATTAATAATCTTAAAATTTGAAACAAAGGTGCTCGAACAAAGTCACTTTCACCTTGGGCAGAGTGAAATGAATTATTTGAAAAATACAAAACAAATTACTTTGACAATTGAACGACACCAGGAACATCCACAGCAGTCCAATTTTTCCTAGTCTTTCCATGCGTCACAAAGCACAACCATTCTAAGTCATCATCACTGATGGCAGCAACAACTTGATTTCCAGGGTGAATAAAACCAGCATTGTGAAACACCTCTTGAATAGGTCTGAAAAAAACTTCATGTTTCGATGCTCTTCTAGTTATGTAGGGAGAGAACCCTAAACCAACTCTGTTTTTATTCTCGGGAAGATTAAAAAATCTGTCCCCAACCTTCTGTTTGATGGTTCTTCACAAACTGTTGCGCGTCTTTCAATGAAGCAATATATGCCCCATTCTTCTGAACAACATTGACTATATCAAGGATGTAACACCACATTTAATTATTTAGTCGTTTTATGATTTATTTTGTGTGATTCTTTGGCATTTTCTTGATTAAGGGTATGTGGTTAGGAGTGAGTGTGAGGAATAACCTTAATTGAGTAATATGAATTAAACCTTAGAATAATATGATAATGATAATTAATAATGAGTGGGAAATATGAGTAATATTATTGATATTACTATTATTACCATTATTATTATTATTATTATTATTATTCCTATTATTGTTATTTGTATTATTATTAGTAATATTATTATTAGGAATGAATTAGGGGTAATAAAACATAATTAGGGGGATTAATGGAGAGGTTAGAGGATCAGTTTTCTGCTACGTGAAAAGAGAAAGAGGAAGAGAAAGAGAGCTAGGGCTAGAGAACAAGAGGATTTTCTACCATTTTTGAAGGATCAAAGCTTGAATTTCAGGTAAGAGGCGAGAACGGGGTCAATAATGGTGTTAATAACATGAGAGGGTAGTGAAGGCTCCTTCCCCTCTTAGGTTTCTTGTGTATTTTCTTCTCCTTCTTGATTTGCTGCATGATTGTATGATGAGTATTGTGAATTCGTGTATATGTGATGTCTGCTATGAATTCGTGTTGTATGCTGATGTTGTTGTGAAATTCGCATAGAATGTATGTTGTTGATGTGTTAACTATGAAACTAGATCTGAAAATTTGGGATTTTTATGGGGTTAACGAAAATAGGTTTTGATGATAGAAAATGTTGACAAATTAATGAAGTAATGAAGTGGAATTAGGACTTTGAAATTGTACTGAGGTAAAAGAGGGTTTTGGGGCTGAATTAGGAGCTTGAAAGTACTCTAATGAGGGAAAGTTTACACTGATGCGAAATTTGGAATTTTGATGACTCACCGGTCATACGCGTAAGGGGGAAGGCCATACGCGTGTGAGGGGACACTCCCAGGAGCATACACGTAGCATACGCACCCCGTCCCCAGAGCCAGCACGACCCTCTGCTGAAACGCGTATGAGACACGTATGAAGAGTGATCATACGTGTATGGGAAGAGCCATACGCGTAGGGGATGTTTTGAGGAGTTTTGAAGGAGAAATCACTCTCTGGTGATACGCGTACAACCCAAGCCAATACGTGTATGATGCCTGGGCAGATGAGCCCTACCCGCATGATACACAGGCCTGGGGCGAGGGAAATGAGTCCATACGCGTATGGCCATGGTCATACGCGTATGGGCAGGGCTATGGTAAAAATTTCTCGTTTTCGCGATTTCTGTCCCGATTTCGCGAATAATGCAATTTCTCTTGATCCATAGGACTAAGATGGTATAATTGGACATAGGGGAAACTAGTGATAACATCAAATAGGATAAAACGTGGGATCTTATGAGAATGTCTGATTGAGACGTGTTGGATGTTTGTGCTGTGGTGGTAATTCCTAAAGGAATTACGGTGAGTATGTGGCTCACGTGGGATCATTGAGGATCGTGAAATTATGCTTGAATAATTATTATATTGTGCATAATTTTGTGTCATGCATTCATGTGATGTGATGTGGAGATGAGCTAGGTGGGAATCAATGATGGGTGCCTAGTCTCGTCGGGACTCTATGTGGGAGTCGAGTGGAGATAAGTTGTAGTTCAGAGGAACATATATGACTTATCCGGATTCCGACGGGAATTGAGTTCTAGGGTAAACCATATGTGATTGTGATGGTACCACATGCATTGTGTCGTGTCAGTTGAGTCACATTGCATATGTAATGATTGAATATGGGTTGATTATGCCGAATGATGGTGTGGCACTTGTAAGTGCGTTGTATTCGTATGATTGATGTATTTTGTGTATGAACTACTCCTTAGCATGTATTTTCACCGTGTATTATTGAATTTAGTTCTCACTCCTTTTCTGTTTGTTGTGTCTGTGCTCCTTGGGGAGTACAGATGATCAGGTACCCGAGTAGTGCTTGAATCATGTGTTGCTATTTGATCGAGCCTTAGGAGTCGCTCTGATACGTAACACGGGAAGGATGGGGGTTTCGTTATTTTTTCATGTTATTTATTCTTTGTCATTTGTTACATATTGTGACTTGTTTATTTGTTGTTGAACCATGTATTATGTGGAGATTGGATGTAATTGGAGTTTAATGTTAAACCATTTGAATTAATTTCGCTGTTTAATCAAAGTATTGGTTTTTATTAATGAATAAGATATGAAGTGGTTTGATACGTCATGATGATTATTTTTGGTAATGTGGCATCCTACGTGTATTAACTCTGATTTATTTCCGCAATATTTTTGTATTTTAGATTTTTATACGAATGGGTAGAGTAGGGTGTTACAATTGGTATTAGAGCAGGTCAGTCTGTCCGGCCAGTGTCGTAGTAGGGTCTGACTATAGAGTGCATATAGTTATGTGTTTCTTTTGACTCGGTTTTTTTGGTGTTGAGCAGTATGGCAGATAGGAATGATGCTGCGATTGCTGCTGCGTTACAAGCTGTTGCGCAGGCGGTGCAAAGTAACAATCAGAACGCTGAGGATGTCGAGTTCTGTAATTTTGAAAAGTTCCAGAACAACAAGCCACCTAAGTTCGAGGGTAGACACAAACCAAATATGGCGCAGAAGTGGCTGAAGGATATTGAGAAGATCTTCAGAGTCATGGGACGTACTGAAGTTCAGAAGCTGGAATTTGGCACTCACATGCTGAACGGGGAAGCTGAAGACTGATGGGATAACATCCGCCAAAGGCTAGAAGCTGCAGGTGGTCCTATTACTTGGACGGTGTTCAAGGATGATTTTCTAGAGCGGTATTTCTAGAAGATGTCCGTGGCAAGAAGGAGATTGAATTCTTAGAATTAAAGCAAGGGAATTTGACAGTTGCAGAATATGCATCCCAATTCGAGGAACTAGTGAAGTATTGTCCTCATTACAATACTGATGCTGCTATGGGTTCGAAGTGTATCAAGTTTAAGGACGGGCTGCGTCCCGAGATCAAACAAGGTATCGGTTATCAGAAGATCAGATACTTCCCTGAGTTGGTGGACAGGTGTGGAATTTATGATGAAGATAACAGGGCTCGGGTTGCTCACTACAAGGACCTGAATGACAAAAGGGGTAAGCAGAGACATGGGAGTACACCTTACAGTGCTCCGGACGATAAAGGGAAGCAGAAAGTCATTGTTGGCAAGAAGCCAAGTAGGGGAGGAAATTCTTCCAACCTTATCAAGTGTTTCAGATGTGGTGGTGCGGGTCACCGTACTAATGAATGTCAGAATGAGGTGAAGAAGTATTTCAAATGCGGGAAGCCAGGGCATGTTGTGGTAGATTGTAGGAACAATATACCTACCTATTACAACTGTGGTGAATAGGGTCACATCAGCACCCACTGTCAGAAGCTGAAGAAGTCGCAGACCGGTGGAAAGGTATTCGCATTGGTGGGGGCTCAGCCTACCAGTGAGGATCGTTTGGTCAGAGGTACTTGTTACATTCATAACACTCCTTTGATTGCTATCATTGATACGGGTGCGACCCACTCATTTATTTCTATTGATTGTGTGAAGAAACTAGGACTTGCGTCGTCTACTTTGAGTAAAAGGATGGTGATTGATACTCCATCTATTGGATCGATAACTACGTCGTTAGTGTGCTTGAACTGTTCCGTGTCGATCTTTGGTAAAGATTTTGGAATGGATTAGATTTGCTTACCACTAAGTGATCTGGATGTTATTTTAGGGATGAATTTGCTAGAGAGCAATTATGTCTACATTGATTGTTATAGGAAGAGGTTGCTATTCCTCACCCTAGAGGAAGAAGAGTTGGTTAATTTTATATCTACCAAGGAATTGAGAACCTTGTTGGAAGATGAAGCTGAAATGTTTGCGGTGTTTGCCTCCTTGTCCGTTGAAGGAAAATCGTCGATCAATGAATTATCTGTAGTGAAAGAGTTCCCAGAAATGTTTCTGGATGATATTTCAGAGTTTCCTCCGCAGCGAGAGGTGGAATTTGCAATTGATCTTGTTCCTGGTACTAGACCTATATCTATGGCACCATACAGAATGTCAGCATTAGAATTGGCGGAGTTGAAATCTCAACTCGAAGAATTGCTTGATAAGAAGTTTATTAGACCTAGTGTGTCACCGTGGGGAGCTCCAGTGTTATTGGTTAAGAAGAAGGACGGTAGTATGAGATTGTGTATTGATTATCGTCAACTGACTAAAGTGACCATCAAGAACAAATACCCGCTTCCAAGAATTAATGATCTAATGGATCAAGTCGTGGGAGCTCGTGTTTTCAGTAAAATCGATTTGAGATCAGGTTACCATCAGATTTGGGTGAAAGAGGATGATATTCAGAAAACGGCTTTCAGAACTCGATATGGACATTATGAATATGCTGTAATGTCGTTCGGAGTGTCCAATACGTCGGGCGTATTCATGGAGTACATGAATCGTATCTTTCATGCTTATTTGGATCAGTTTGTAGTAGTTTTTATTGATGGCATTCTGATTTACTCCAAGTCGGAAAGAGATCATGTAGAGCATCTGAGGATTGCATTGCAAGTGTTGAAAGATAATAAGTTGTTTGCAAAACTTTTGAAATGTGAGTTCTGGCTGCATGAAGTGAGTTTTCTGGGACATGTTATTTCTTGTTATGGCATAGCAGTGGATCCATCCAAAGTAAGTGTTGTACTTCAGTGGGAACCTCCGAAATCAGTGACCGAGATTAGGAGTTTCTCTTGTTTGGCAGGATATTACCGCATGTTTATTGAAGGATTTTCTAAATTGGCCCTTCCTCTGACTCAGTTGACTAGAAAAAGTCAGGCCTTTGTGTGAGATATCTTGTGTGAAGAGAGTTTCAGGGAATTGAAGAAGAGGTTGACTATAGCGCCAGTGTTGATTCTACCTAAGCCAGATGAACCTTTTGTGGTATATTGTGATGCGTCTAAAATGGGATTAGGCGGAGTATTGATGCAAGATGGTAAGGTCGTGGCATATGCCTCACAAAAATTGAGGGTACGTGAAAGGAATTATCTTACTCATGATCTTGAGTTAGCTGCAGTGGTTTTCATGTTGAAGATTTGGAGACATTACTTGTACATATCGAGGTGTGAAGTGTTCAGTGATCATAAAAGTTTGAAATATTTATTTGACCAGAAAGAGCTGAATATGAGACAAAGACGATGGTTGGAATTCTTGAAGGACTATGATTTTAGCTTGAGTTACCATCTCGGTAAAGCTAACGTTGTGGCAGATGCTTTGAGTCGGAAGAGAATTCACATGTCGACGTTGATGATTGAAGAGTTGGATTTAATTGAAAAGTTTAGAGACTTGAGTATGGTTTGTGAATTGACTCTTGAGAGTGTGATGTTGGGTATGCTGAAGGTTAATAATGAGTTTCTTAGTGAGATCAGAAAGAGTCAGAAACTGGATTTGAGGCTGGTGGATTTAATGACTGCAGGAGGGTTAGATGCAGAACGTGACTTTAAAGTAGATGATTTTGGTGTGTTGAGATTTAGAGGCAGAGTCTGTGTACCGGATAATCTTGAGGTGAGAAGAATGATCTTAGAGGAAATCCATAGGAGTAGCTTGAGTATTCATCCAGGAGCTACAAAAATGTATCAATCTTAAGAAATTGTTTTGGTGACCAGGTATGAAGAAAGACATAGCTCGGTTTGTGTATGCTTGTTTGACTTTCCAGAAGTCAAAAGTGGAACATCAGAAACCTTCCAGTTTGATGCAACTAATGGAAATAACTGAGTGGAAGTGGGATAGTATCGCGATGGATTTTGTGACTGGGTTGCCGAATACTGCAAGAGGCTTTGATGCTATTTGGGTGATTGCGGATAGACTGACAAAATCGACACATTTTATACCGATTAACATCAGTTTTCCTATGGCAAAGTTAGCGGAGATTTATATCAGGATAATAGTGAAGTTGCACGGGGTTCCGTCAAGCATTGTGTCTGACAAAAACCCGAGGTTTACTTCCGGATTTTGGAATATCTTGTAGGAATCTTTGGTTTCTAGTTTGAAGTTAAGTTCTGCTTATCATCCGCATACATTTGGACAGTCTGAGAGGACTATTCAGTCGCTAGAAGACTTGTTGAGAGCTTGTATACTTGAGCAGGGAGGTGCTTAGGACTCTCATTTGTAGTTAATTGAATTTACTTGCAATAACAGTTACCATTCTAGTATCGGAATGACGCCTTTTGAAGAATTGTATGGTAGGAGGTGTAGGACACCTCTATGTTGGTATGAGTCGGGCGAGAGTACTGTACTCAGACCCGAGATTATGCAACAGACTACTAAGATAATTCAGATGATTAGAGAGAAGATGAGGGCATCCCAGAGTAGGCAGAAAAGCTATCATGATACTAGGAGAAAAGAGTTGAAATTCAGCAAAGGCGACCATGTGTTTCTAAGGGTCAATCCTGTGGCCGGTGTTGGTCGTGCACTGAAATCAAAGAAGTTGGATCCTAAGTTCATTGGATCGTATCAGATTTTGTGAAGCGTTAGGAGTTTTGCTTATAGAGTGGCGCTGCCACCTGAACTTTCGAATTTGCATGACGTGTTTCATGTGTCGCAACTTCGGAAGTATATTGCTGACCCATCCCATGTGCTTCAGAGGAATGAAGTACTAATTCAGGATATTCTTAACGTGGAGGCAATGCCGATAAGGATCGAGGATTGCAAGATGAAATAGTTAAGAGGCAAATACATTCCTTCAAGGTAGATACTGGATTCTTTGTGGTGAAGATCTGGACAGCGTGCACGTCTACAAAATCCTTCACATTAGGGAACAACGCTGTTCCATAAACACATATAGCCAGGATTGCATTGAACACCGACCAACACTTAGCCTTAGCATAAATAGCAGCCTGCTCGATCAAAAACTTCGTGTGAAAGCCTTTACACCCTCCTTTACTAGCAACATTTCTCTTCAACAAAGACTGATCCAAACGTAAAGCAGCAGAAACCTTTTCCAGATCGGGAAACTCCTTAGAAGGATAGAAGGGAGTTTCTTCTTTGACAGAAACATCCAAAATGAGAGCATACTCTTCCATTGTCGGAGCTAAAAGATAATCCGCGAACAGAAAACACCGCAGGCGAGGGTCATAGAACTGCACCAGAGTGTGCAGAGCCCTGAAGTCATAGTTGGTAACGTCTCGAGCGAAACTCAGAATCCTCCCATATTCTCCTCTAAAGTATGCCAATAACCTGGGTTTTGCCATAGCCGAGATCTTGTGAACAACATCTAGATGAAGCTCCGGGAACTTGAATGGGATGATATTCTTTCTCTCTTCAGTGCTAGTACTCATCTTGGACAGTCTTCAGAAAACCAGAATCAAAGTTAGGATGCAACCCTATAAATGAACAAACATGTTAGAATGCAAAATGATGATGCAAATACAAACATGGGATCAAGGTATCCACGATGCTCAAAACTGCTATTGTTCTGCTGACTTAATAAGACCCTAAATATCAGAAACCCAGAAAACCAGAATAACGGCCCATTCAAACTGCCAGAATATCAGGATGACAACAGTACACTGATGTTAAATCCAGAAAACCAGGTAGGTTGAAGGTCAAAGTCACCTGCAAACCTGCAAACACCCATCCCCTCTCACATGTGGGTTCTAGAAAACGAGATCCTCAGTCTCGGATTCTCGATTTGAGAAGCAATAGTACATTCATCCCTCGAGGTACAATACTATCGCCAAACAAAGAGGTCGTCTACTGATTCCCCCAAAAATAAGGTCATCCTATAGTAAGTTCCCAGCAATGGGTCCTCGGATCGACAAGTGTAATGGGTTTGCCATTTCTGGACTGCCATTATCACATCTCGGGAGGAGAAGCGTTGCTGGGTTCTTGGGAGACGGTCGCCAGAGTCGACAGTTTTCCAGGTTATATTCCATCATCCGCCCCAAATGTGCAGGATAAAATATTACCAAAGAAAACCTCGTCTGGATGTGGAGTTTTCATGTATACTAAGTCTGGCCAAATGCCAAACAAGTCACACTACTTTCCACGCTAATCATAGGTGTATGCTCAAGCCTGGGTATTGGGCTTTTCTCTCATGAATCCGACCCACCCTACAAACAGAAAATCCAGCAGCAGAACAGTACATCATATGACAACAATGAAATGAAATGCAATAAATGTGATA
This sequence comes from Lathyrus tuberosus, assembly GCA_022829125.1. Classification (NCBI taxonomy): domain Eukaryota; kingdom Viridiplantae; phylum Streptophyta; class Magnoliopsida; order Fabales; family Fabaceae; genus Lathyrus; species Lathyrus tuberosus. Next base: position 4,619,059 of record JALAZF010000020.1, on the reverse strand, counting down.
AATACAGTAATACAGTAATATACAACAAAATAAAGCACAGCAAAATAAACACCCAAAGACAAAAAACAAACAAGCACTAGGATTGACTCGCAAAAGGGGATGGACCAGCAAGAGGTCAACCTTTCCCCAGCAGAGTCGTCAGCTGTCGTTCCCGAGGATTTTCATCCATGGTACAAACGCGAAAGTGGCGTGGAAACAGAGTCGCCAGGAATGTGTATTTATCCCAAGAGAGGGAAAGGAAACACTGTGTAAACCTGAGGGAAGGGAAAGAGCATGGTCTCACGACCAAGAGAAATGGGTAAGGGAGTCGGTTACTCGAAGGGAAGGTGTTAGCACCCCACACGTCCATCGTACTCGATGGGATCCACGCTTGCTGTCTCGAACAATGGGTGTCGTCATCTGGAGCTCCACTGCTATTGGAAAGGAAAAGGAACAGGAATGGAAGAGAACGAAGAAATGGGGGGAGAAAAGAAAAGGAAGTGACTCGATAGGACATTGGCGTCCTATGCCTACATATTCCCTCGTGCAATGGGAAAGTCAGAGTCAACGTAGTTCAGACACGAACTAAGGGGGGAGGTTGCTCGCCAAGACATCGCCGTCTTGTGCGTACGTATCCTTAATCGGACTAGAGAGAGGAAATCAGAGCAGTCGTAGTTTGACCTAACGAGGTCGGTGTTTTTTATGAGCGACGTTAAGTTCGCGTCCGGCAGTTAGGGTCGATGCCTGTTTGTGACGAGACAGAAGTAACGTGCTCTTTTATGAAAAAAAAGGTTTGAACTTAACAATCCCGAAGGATGAAAAGGTTTGAATTTGTTTTTGTGTTTTTTAGACAGAAGTGGATTGAGTTAGTTCGTAACTTACATTGCACCAAAGTCTATCATGCGGGAAAGAATGAGTTGCATGGTCGCCCCCAAATGGGACGTATGCTAAACACTCTAGAAGAGGAGGGGAGACCCCTTCGTTCTTTATTTCCTACACTTAAGGCTCGAGCGCAATATACGTTATATTTATTAAGTGTTTTAGAAATGTTAAGAGATGAGAAGAGAGGACTCAAGGAAAAAGAAAACACTAAGGGGAATTATATCCTAATGTTATCATGCAAAAGATGGCCCTATAGTTGAGTTCAAAGGGGAACATCTACCTAAGTTAGCATGCAAAGGGAATCCTAATGCTAATCCTACTCCAAGCTTAATCGGAAATTAAGTTGGACTAGGTAGCTCTAAGGGAGTGAATCCAAGACTTAAACAAGTCTTGAGATTCAAGGGAAGAAAAAGAGTGAAAGAGACAAAGGAGGAAAAGAGGCGAATAAACAAAAACAGCAACTACGACAGCGCTCCGGTACCTGCATAGCGGTAAAAGGCAGCACACAAGCAAGACAGCTTAAAACAACACACAATTCAGCACAAGAAAGGGTGCAAAAGGCCAAATAGCAGCACATATAACAACACATATGCACATAGACAGCAGTAGAAACAGGGCAGCATGTGATTCGCTTGAATACAAATCAATCATGGCATAGCAAACGTGTATCAAGCATTACATATTCTTCAATCAAACATGATTAAAATCACACCACCAACCAAGGTAAATAACTCTTGAAATCATCGTGAAATCATGCATATCATGAGGAAGCATATCATTAGGCATATGAACAAATCAAGTGAAGCATGCATCTCACAAAATTAGGTGAACAAGCAAACACAAAGCAATTCCAGCAACATAAGCATCAATCAACAATTATCATGCTCAAGGAGTATGTGCTATGTGTTCATGGCATCAAGAATGCAACAATGTAAACATGTTCATAAACGATGAAATTACAAGAGCCGCGTGTCGGAAAATTGTGCACATACAATGGTGTGAGGTGCAACAGCATCAAAACAGTCATTAAACATGTATCATATCAATCCATGAAGATTAGAAATGAAACGGGGTCGAAACATGCTAAAAAATGCACAAAAAACACACTTTGCATCAGTGTTAATCGATTAACCAATTGCAGTGCAATTGTGAACAGCTCTTATTACGCATATTTTGCACTGGTTAATCGATTAACCTAATTGCACTGCAATTGGTTAATCGATTAACACTGTAAAATCAGCACAAAATCAATTTGAAAAATCACTTCCAGCAGCAAAAGCACTTATGCAATCATCTCCAATGATCATGTAATCAACAATGCACGAAAATTAAGTTCAGAAACATCATTCAAACATCACTTAAATTCAATAATCATCAACATCCACAATCAAGATCAACCAAATGAATCAAACACATCAAAATTCATGGATCTACATTGTATAAGTTGCAATTAAGTTAAAATGAGTATGGATCTGAAATTAACCAACCTACAAAGCTGAGATTTGCTTTGGTAAGTGTTGTAAACAAAAATGGATGAATTCAAGTAGAGAAATCCAAGATCCACAAGCTTCTTGCACTCAAAAGTTGAAGATCCAAGCAATAAGCAACCAAAGCTCCAAAAACACTTCCAAAAATCACTTCTGAAAATTCAGAACCAGATCCAAACGAAAATCCAAATTGAAAAGCTGAAATGTAGTGATGATGAGAGGTTTTACCTCAAGAATTAACAAGTTCCAATGAAGAACTTGTTAATCTTTGAAGAAGAGCTTTGAGTGTGGTTGAAAATGGAGATGGAGAATGAAAAAATGAGAGAGAATTGAGAGCAAATTCAGAAAATGTGAGTGAAAAAATGATCTAGCCTCTAGAGATTTGGAATGAATTGGTTTAAATAACCCCTAGGTTAGGAGTTAAGTTTGGGTTGGGAATGAGGTTAAGTGAGTGGAAATTGGGATGAAATGTGAATTAGGAAAGGAAATGTGGAATTGGAGTGGAAAGAATTTGAAATTTTGAATGGAAAATCATCTCTCTAGATCCTTCTACTGATGTGTAGAATTAAAATGGGTGATTAAAAATTGGATTAAAAAAGAAACAGCTCTGAAAATGCAGCAGTTGGGCAAAATTCACTATGGTTAATCGATTAACCTAATTGCACTGCAATTGGTTTATCGATTAATACATTCAAATTTTGAATTTTTGCGCCAAAAGGAGGGAAACTTGGATATTCGTCTGGTTTTACCCGTTCTGAACTACGATAGACCTCTGAAACTTGCCATTTGATATTACCCCTGGAATACACTTGAAATATGTTGTGAAATGTTTTTTCGCACTCAGATTAAACTGCTGATAACAACTGTCTGGTGCTGAGTAACTGATCAAAAATTGACTGCCAAAGTTTCTGATCATCAAGTCATTTAATGAGCAAAATAAATGCTCAAAAAGACTTGGAAAGCTATCTGCTTGGCCTTGAACACTATTAAAAATCATACTGGAACTGATGACACCATGAGCTGCTAGAGAATACCTTGATCCCATGCCCAAAAGAAAAATGCAAATGCAAAAAATGACAATGCAAATGAAATGAAACATAAGCCAAAAGGGTTAGAAACACTAGGGCAAATTTCAAGGTGCTACAGCTGCCCCTATTCAAACTTCTTGGATCCGAGGGTATGGGAGCAAAGGCTTCCAGACAATCGGGATACACGGAGATTGAATACCAAATTAACCTGGAAATTTGTAACCTGCGGGGGTAATGAAATAAGGCAATTACGAGGGCGGCCGAAGGCGAACTCGAAAAGGAAGACCGACCAAAGGCGAACTCGAAAAGGAATACCAGCCTAAGGAGGAATTTCCAACAAAGGTAGACCGGCCGAAGGCAAGCTACGCTGGGGAGGAAGACAAGACCGGCCGAAGGCGAGCTAATCAACCAAAGGATACGAGAACTGCCGAAGGCGAACTCCAAAATGAAAGACTGGCCGAAAGTGGTCTTTCAAACAAAGATACGAGGACGGCCGAAGGCGAACTCGAAAAGGAAGACCGGCCGAAGGGGGTCTAGCCAACAAAAGAAAACGAGAACGACAGAAGGGGAACTCATAAAGGGATACCGGCCTAAGGGGGACACCAACAAAATACATCGAGAACAGCCGAAGGGGAATTCAAAAAGGAAGGACCGGCCGAAGGGGGACTCCAACAAAATACATCGAGAACGGCCGAAGGGGAACTCAAAAAGGAATACCGACCGAAGGGGATCTAACCAACAAAAGAATACGAGAACGACCGAAGGGGAACTCGTAAAGGGAGACCGGCCGAAGGGGGACTCCAACAAAATACATCGAGAACGGCCGAAGGGGAACTCGAAAAGGAAGACCGACCGAAGGGGGTCTAACCAACAAAAGAATACGAGAACGGCCGAAGGGGAACTCGTAAAGGGAGATCGGCCGAAGGGGGACTCCAACAAAATACATCGAGAACGGCCGAAGGGGAACTCGAAAAGGAAGGACTGTCCGAAGGGGGACTCCAACAAAATACATCGAGAACGGCCGAAGGGGAACTCGAAAAGGAAGACCGACCGAAGGGGGTCTAACCAACAAAAGAATACGAGAACGGCCGAAGGGGAACTGGTAAAGGGAGACCGGCTGAAGGGGGACTCCAAAGATTAGTAGAATCAATAGATCTGCCAAGATGACTCTGCTGGGGAAAAGAGAAATCTAAACAGACAACTCCGTAGGGGAGTATAAGAAGGAGTAAGAAGGACGAATCCACTGGTTGCGGTGTAATGCCAAACAACATATCCTGAATTACATCTCTTTCTGCTGGGGAAAGAAACTGGTAACAAATATCAAACCTGCATTATGCTTCGAATGAATATGTTTGAATTTTTCTATGGCGTAATTCTCCATTCGAAATGGATATGCTATGCATTTGGGAGGATGCCATGCAAGAATGCTTATGCAATGCAAAAGAGGCGCTCCAGCAAAATAAATGCTGAAGACGAAGGCAACTCCACCGGGGATGACAAAATAAATTGTCCTCTGAGTTAAAAGATCCTGCTGAGGAAGATTTCACTGAACGACTTCCTGATCTCAAACTCTGCTGGAGATGAAAACTCTGAGAGAAGACCCACTCTGCTGAGGAAGGTCCTGATCACTAACTCTGTTGGAGATGAAAACTCTGAGAGAAGATCCACTCTGTTGGGGGGATAAAAACGAATATTGGAGGTGGAACCCCAAAGAGAAACTCTCTCCACCGGGGATTACCAATGACTTCTGTCGAAGATAGAATCCAAAACCCGGATCTTAAAAATGCCAATAACAACTGAACTTTAAGACTTGCCGGGGGTATCAACCGCTGTTGAACAGTCCACTGAGAAGATCACCACTAAACTCTGCTTGAGGATATTACTGGGCTTAACCTGCTGGTAGGCATCATCTATGTCTTCACCTGCTGGGGAGTATTTGCCATTATTAGCAATCTTCTTAGAAGACGGTAATTGACGGCATCGACTCTGCTAGAGGACCATGTCCATCTTACTCGTCTGTGGGGATTAAATGATACTATTGCTGATGAGAAAAATATCTCCTGACTGGCCAAGGAGAATGGGTGTTCAGAACCTGTGGGGAAAATAAAATCTTTGTCCCAAGAAGATATTCCATAAGTCTCCTGCTGGGGATGCAACAATGTCAACTTCTGATTGTTTGCTGAGAAAGTGATAAATCAATCACGACTATAGCTGGGCAATTAATCTTTTGTACGCTGCTGAGGAAGATAATCCTCGACACTCTGGCCGGGGAAAATAACAATCTCCTGAGGAGGACAAACTTTTCAATGTCGAGGAGAGCAGCTCTACTGGGGAAAAACAAACTTGTTACCCTGCAAACAAAATTAACAGAAAGTTCTATATGCAAAAAGGTTACTTCGATTACCATCACAACGACCGTTGCCTAAGCAATTTCCACTGTTTTCTGATATGCTTCGCAAAGCTTAACATTTTTGCATGCAATGTTTTATGGACGTTTTCACAAACAAAACAGCAAAAGTAAAAACACAAATGGAAAGCTTTTGAGTGAAATGAAAATTTTATTGAATGAATTGGCCTGTAAATAGGCGTTTACCTTCGGAAGCAATTCCTGAAAAGAGGTAATTGCACTAAAATAAAAGAAAATACACATGTCGGCAATGTGGGGAACATACATCCACCGTGATTCAATTCAGCTATGACCCAATATGCCTTGCTTATCCGCAGATGCTTTGGCCTTCGAAAAGACTGACTGGACTGATTCCTTTCCTTTGAAATTTCCATGTATCCAAAGTGCTCACAGATCGAGCGCAGATCGTAGCCGCTTGGTTTTAAATCCCTAACTTTTTCCTGGATCGCCCTTTTCGGGTTTTCAATCCACCGGGATACCCATTTTTGCCAAAGTTTCCTTTTTAGGTTTTCAACCTTGCAGGTTTATTCTTTTTTCTTTTTATCCCTAATTTTTGCCCGAACCTTTTCTTTTTATGGTCCACTGGGATGCCACTTTTTTTCCTGAACTTTCTTTTTGTGTCCAGCGAGTCTCTTTTATGCAAAGTATTTTTTGACTACGTCTACGTTCACAGGGGACATAAAATCTTCGCCATCCATAGTTGAGAGTAATAAGGCTCCACCAGAGAAAACTTGTCTTACTACATATGGCCCTTCGTAGTTTGGAGTCCATTTGCCCCTGTGATCTGTTTGAGGAGGAAGGATCCTTTTCAAAACCAATTCACCAGCCTGAAAACACCGAGGACGCACTTTCTGATCAAAGGCTTTCTTCATCCTGCTCTGATACAATCGACCATGTGCAATGGCTGCCAATCTTTTCTCTTCAATAAGGTTCAGCTGATTCAGTCTGGAACGTACCCACTCAGCTTCATCAAGCTTCACATCTTCCAGAATTCTTAAAGAAGGAATCTCAACCTCTAATGGTAGAACTGCTTCCATACCATATACCAGTGAGAAAGGAGTTGCCCCAGTCGATGTGCGTACCGAAGTACGATAACCGTGTAAAGCATAAGGCAACATCTCATGCCAATCTTTATACGTCACTACCATTTTCTGCACAATCTTCTTGATGTTCTTATATGCTGCTTCAACAGCCCCATTCATCTTCGGACGATAGGGAGAGGAATTGTGATGTTTAATCTTAAAGCTCTGACATAGATCCTTCATCATCTTGTTATTCAAATTTGAACCATTATCAGTAATGATTCTCTCCGGGACTCTATACCGGCAGATGATGTCTTTCTTAATAAATCTGGCTACCACTTGTCTGGTGACGTTGGCAAACGAGGCTGCTTCCACCCACTTCGTGAAGTAATCAATGGCAACCAAAATGAAATGATGCCCATTGGAAGCAGTAGGTTCAATCTTCCCGATCATATCAATGCCCCACAGAGGAAAGGGCCAAGGCGATGACAACACATTCAGAGGAGTAGGCGGTACGTGCACCTTATCTTCATAAATCTAGAATTTGTGACATCTCCGGGTGTATTTAAAACAATCAGACTCCATAGTCATCCAGTAATACCCCGCTCTCAACAGTTTTCTGGCCATAGCATGCCCATTGGCATGGGTACCGAAAGATCCTTCATGAACTTCCTCCATTAACAGATAAATGGCATTTTGCATAACAAGAAAAAGGTAGAAGAAATATAAATGACAACAAATGATAGGCAAAATTTGTATTTTATTAAAGAATGGTATCTTGCAAATGGAAACAACTCCATGGAGTAATACAATCATGAAAATGGCAATAGGGAAAGGTTTACATTGAATCCAACAATTATTACAATCCCTAATAGCTAAAATGCCCTAGATCCTTGCTTCTGACGAGAGTGAATGAATTGATCTTCTGTTGATTCTTCAGTATTGATAAACACCATCTGATACAGTCAAATGCCTTTTGTCCCTAACTTTTGTCTGGACCGCACTTTCGGGTTTTCAATTCACCGGGACGCTCATTTTTGCCTAAGCCACCCTTTCGAGTTTTCAACTTAGCGAGCTCTTATTTTTTATTTTCATCCCTAATTTTTGCCTGGATCTCCTTCATAGGTTTAGATCCACCGGATACCCATTATTGCCTAAGTCGCCATTTATGGTTTTCGACCTAGCGAGTTTTATTTAGGCATAATATTTTTTAACTACATCGGCGTTTACGAGATGTCAAGCTGTTCATCATCCATTATTGTGAGGATTGAGGAACCTCTAGAGAAAACTGTCTTCACAACAAATGGGCCTTCGTAGTTGGGAGTCCACTTCCTTCGGGTATCTTTCTATGATGGCAAGATTTTCTTGAGTACCAGATCTCCCTATTTGAATTCACGCAGGCGAACCTTCTTGTCAAATGCTCTCTTAAGCCTCTTTTGGTATAATTGCCCATGGCACATGACTGTCATCCGCTTTTCGTCGATGAGGTTCAACTCATCGTATCTGCTTCGGATCCATTATGCCTCTTCCAACTTGGTTTCCATCAGGATTCTCAAGGATGGTATCTCCACTTCCATTGGGAGAACTGCTTCCATGCCATAAACTAAGGAGAACTGGGTTGCTCCTGTTGAAGTGAAGACTGAGGTCCGGTATCCATGGAAAGCGAAGGGTAGCATTTCATGCTAATCTTTATAAGTCTTGACCATATTTTGCAGGATTTTCTTGATGTTCTTGTTGGCGGCTTCAACAGCTCCATTCATCTTCGGACGGTAAGGTGAAAAATAATGGTGCTCGATCTTGAAGGATTCACACAGTTCTTTCATAGTCTTGTTGTTTAAATTAGTTCCATTATCTATGATAATTCTGTCTAGAACTCCGTAACGACAGATAATTTCCTTCATGATGAAGTGGGCAACCACTTGCTTGGTCACATTGGCGTAGGAAGCTGCTTTTACCCATTTTGTGAAGTAGTCGATGGCAACCAAGATGAAATAATAGCCATTGGAAGCTTTAGGCTCGATTGCTTGAATCATGTCAATTCCCCACATAGAGAAAGGCCACGACAATGATAAAACATTCAACAACGTTGGAGGCGCGTGCACCTTATCAGCATAAATTTGGAATTTGTGGCATTTCATGGCATATTGGATGCAATCAGATTCCATAGTCAACCTGTAAAATCCAGCTCTCAAAATCTTCTTGGACATAGCATAACCATTGGCGTGAGTTCCAAATGGTCCTTCGTGAATTTCTTGAATTAACAGGTCTGCTTCACGTTTGTCAACACATCTAAGCAGAACCATGTCGTGATTTCTTTTGTACAATACATCATTGCTGAGGAAGAATTTGGACACCAATCTTCTCAAAGTCTTTTTTATCAAGAACGGTATCATCAACTGGATATTCTTGGTTTTGCAGATACCTCTTGATGTCATGGAACCGTGGTTTTCCATCAGTTTTCTTTAACAAATGCTAAGAGATTGGGGGGTCGGGGTCAAGTTATACAAAGGGAAGTTGTCAATCACCCAGTGTATATATGGTTATCCATAGACCTTTTATGGCATGTTTTTCTATTGGTTTAAATACTTTCTGGTGTTTATTTGTTGTGGGTTGGGAAAGTTTCTCCTTTGGGAGTGTTGAGAGAGTGTTTTTGTTGTTTTCGGGTTTATTGTTGTTTTTAGGAAGGTACTGGACCTAAAGTTTTTGATTTGTGTGCTCGCTAAGATTTTGCAATCTTATGCCTATATATTCCCGTAAAGATACTCGGGGAATCAGAGCAATTGTAGTTCCTCCTATTTCTATGGGAGGAAAGATGTTTGGTGTCTTATTCAAAGCCCAAGATCGAAGCTAGATGAGTATTTGTGTCTTGTTCAAAGCCCAAGATTGAAGCTAAAGGGGTATTGAGAGAGAATTTGTCATTTCTAAAGGGAGATATCTCACCTATTCATCCCAAAATGTTGGGTAACTGATTATAAGGGAAATTACTCTAACTGGGATATGTGAATCCAACAACGCCATAATTTCCTTTATAAAATGGATGTCATGAAGGAAGAAACTTTAACTCAGTGTAGAGCAATGTCATTTTTCCTTATGAAACTTTCATGCTAAGAGAGGGACATTGGCTTGGATGTAAATAATCTAGAGGCTTGCCACTTATAGTAATTTGATGAAATAGGGAGTTTACCAGGATAAGAGAGGGACCATAGCTTGGATTTTTGAATCAACAAGTGTGCCACTTACAATAGTTATCTGGAATTAGGGTTTTTTGATTGTCTGTTTTGATAGGTGATGTACAGAGAAATGTCTTCCTACAGAGAGAACTCTTGATTTCCTCTGAGGGGATGTTGATTTTTGTGTGCCTTGATCAAAGCCCAAGGTTGAAGCTAAAAGGTTGACTTTGTTTAGGGGAGTTTTATATCTGTCTTGTACAAAGCCCAAGATTGAGGCTAAAAAGAGATTGACTCAGCTGGAGAGTATGACCTGTCTTGTACAAAGCCGAAGATTGAGGCTAAAAAATAAATTGACTCCATTGGGGAGGTTTTATCTGTCTTGTACAAAGCCCAAGATTTAGGCTAAAAAAGAAATTGACTCCATTGGGGAGGTTTTATCTGTCTTGTACAAAGCCCAAGATTGAGGCTGACTCTACTGAGGAAAATCATTATATAAAGCATAAGAGAAGGCTGGTTGGGGAAATTCTTATATGAAGCCTAAGAGGAGGCTGGCTTCTGCAGAGGATTGTTGAAATCCAGAGGCAGGTCCCATATGTATTGGGGAATCCAAAGGTTTTACTCTTTATGGGGATTTGGAGAAGAGTTGAAATATCAGAGAGCATGAGGCTCTGATTCTGTTATGGTTTTATTGATGGTAAAGGTTTAAACCTTGAGTATGAAACCTATGGAGGTTTCAAACTCTGCTGGAGATTAGAGTGTTGATGAATTGATCAGGATTTTTTCCTGTACTTTTAGGAAACTTGAGGGTTTCTTTGAGATCCAAGAGGAGATGAGACTTTCCAAGTCTACTGGTATGAAGAGGTTGACTCTTAGTTGGAGAATGATCTTTGTATGATGCCCAAGAGGAGGCTGGTGTTTTAAGGGATGAGAATCAACCCTAGAATGGTCTGATGTTTTGGAATTTTGACTCTCCGGAGGATTGAACTAGTAGAGATGACTAAGTTCTGTCCTATACCTGTAGGAGGTCTTCGGGTCCTTGTACTAAGCCCAAGAGGAGGCTGAGAACTTCTAAGAAGCCTGTGGGTCCTTGTACAAAGCCCAAGAGGAGGCCGTGGATTCTTTTAGGAAGCCCGTGGGTCCAAACGTAAGAAAAGTTCAAGAAAGGTTTCACCGGGAATTAATCCTTCCTTTGCTGAACAGTTCTAGAGTTTGAAGAAATTCAAAAGAGGTTTCACCGGGAATTAATCCTCTCCGGGTAACTAGTTTTAACTATGTTGAAAGAGTAACCACTGGTTTGATCTAGAACAAGACCTAACTGCTGGGGAAAACTCGAAGCAAGTATATACAAGCATATATATATATACAGATGAAATATATAAACAAGTATGTATTGAAGAGATAGTGGAAATTACTGTTCTGCAAGCCCAAGCATAGTAATTACAGCTGTATGGTTAGTTATTCAAAAAATTGAATAAAATTTTGATAAAATTTTGAATTTGAATTTGAATAAAAAATAAAGTTGTTTAAAAGGAAGTTTGGGGCTTATACTAACAGGGAGGCCCAGATGATCTCTTTTGAAAAGGCGACGATCGCGTCGATAGTTTTGAAAACCACAGAGGGACTTATACAATGACTGAGGCCCAAATTATTTATTTACAAAAGAGGTGGGTCATACACTCTATTAGAGGCCCTAAAGTGTTATTTTTATACAAGAGTTGGGGCTTATAACTCAGGGAAATGCCCAGATGAAAAACAGTGATCTCACCGTTATTTTGAAAATCGTATCAGGTCTTATACAATGACTGAGACCCAAATTATTTATGTACAAAGAAGGTTGGGTCTTACACTATATTAGAGGCCCAAGAAGTGTTTGAAAAAAGAAGGAAAATGGGACTTACAACCAAAGGGAGGCCCAGATGAAAATTGTTTTGAAAACGACGATCGCGCCGAGATTTTTAATATCCTATCGGGACTTATACAATGTTTGAGGCCCAAAATGGTTTCTGTACAAAGGGATGGGACTTACACTCTACCAAGAGGCCCAAAAATGATTCAAATGAAGTTTAAGAAATTAAAATGGAGAAAAACCGTAATTTTAATTCAAAAATACAATTTTTCAAAGAAAAATAAATAATAAATGATATAAAATATCAAATATATTTAAAAATAAGTTGTAAGCTTTGAAAAATATTTTGAAAAATCATGTTTAATCACATGAAAGCTTGAAATCCAATTGGTTTTGAAAAATCAAGGTTAGAATTTCATTTTAAAAATGTTTAAAACAAATAAAATTAAATTAAATTCAAAAAACAAACTATATTAAATAGATCATATAAATGTGAATTTTTTGTAGAATAAAATAATTTAACATATTGGTGACTTTTTTAAAAAAGAATCAATAAAAAATGATAAAAATCGAGAGAGAAATTAATTTTTGAAATCAATTAATAAAACATAAAAATTCAAATATTCAAAAATTTTAAAAAGGCGCCAAGAACACATGTTCTTGATCGCGCGTGTTCTTTCTCCCCAGATTTGCAAAACCTCTCATATCTCTCTAATTACTCAATGGTTTTGACATTTGTAAACATGAAACTTGCTCGTTTTTGAACAAGGATTCCAATGGTACCAATTAAATGCATTTATATTAAGTGTGGAGTGAGAAATTAGAAGAGGAACTTAAGAACCCTAATTTCTGCAAGAACACTATGAAATCCTATACACGATTCATGGATTATAGAGTTTGAGAGTGTCAGGCTTACCTCTTGCAGCTGGTGATCAAATTTGATGATGGAGATGTTATAGATGTATTGTGAGGACTTAGACAGCTTCACTATACCTTATAGAGTGTGTTGAGATGCCTGACCTTGATTGGAGATGCTTGGATCACCTTGTGATATCTCAACTGCTATAATACCCCAAAATTTGCCCTCTCTTTTCTTCATATCATTTGGCATGAGCTTTCATTGCATTGCATTGCATTCAAGCATAGAAAATAAAACATTAAGCATTTAGCATTGCATCTTGCATAAGGGCATGTGATCAGGTGATTCTCTAAGATGTTGATCATCCAAAGCTAAAGAATAAAAGCCAAGGGTCTCCCACAAGCCTCAAGGGTCTATTACATCATATATCATCCCACTTGATCCCCACAAGTCATTGGAAGAGGGAAGATCATCAAGAAGATTGGACTGTGCATCATTTCCTATAAAAAACAGTCAAGATTAGGGTTTTGGGTTCAAGTGGTCTCCTGATGAAATTTTGATTCAAACTTGATCTCAATGTTTACTACATGATATCAAGTGTCTAAGGATGGAAGATTGGCCATTGATTCATTTCAGAAGAGGTTCAATTGATCAGTTGCTTGATAATCAAGAAATTAGGGGAAAAGTCAACTGTGCAGTGGAAAAAGTCAACTCCTGACTTTTTAAGGTCAAATTCATGGAATTCAATTAATATATGTTCATTGGACAAGATTTGATCAAGAAATGATGGAGGAATTATGAAAAATCAAGAAATCACAAAACTGCCAAATATAGAAACTTCAGGGTTTCCAAAAATGGCAACTTTGGACCATTTTGCACCCTACTTTGAGGCTCTCTTTCTCCAAGATAAAAGCTCCAAACCTCAGGCCCAAGTTGAGCCAATTAAATTTCATGTTCCAAGCTTCAAATCCATATAAATAACATCTCCAATGGATCAATATTGAGGGAGATATGATCAATCAAAGTTTGGCAAAACTAGGTCACAAACCAAGTCATGACCAAGCGTGACCAGGCCTATGCGCCATAATTTTGACAAACACCTGGTGTGCCAAAAGTCAAGCTTAATTTCTCCAAGATGAAAGCTCCAAATGAAAAACTTTCCAACATCAAAGTTGTTCCTTGTCATGCCCTCTTCAATATTGATGTTGGACAAATTTTAATTTGAGTAAGTTATGATGGAGATATATTGGTCCAAAGTTGGTATGTTCATGCTGAATCGTCCAAGCCATGTTGCCATGTCCATCAACCACTTGCCACGCCCATGTTGCAGTCCCATGTTCTTGTGTTGCAAGTCATTTTTCACTACTTTACCAGCCTCTATCTAATCTCATTTCCATACCAATTGTGTTCTATCATCTTTCCTCTTTCCATTGACACCTAAAGCTCATGTTTTCATACATTGTTGTGAGAAAGTTTTATCACCAAACTTCATTGAAATCATGCTGTCAAGAAGGTTGTGACATTGTGTTGTTATTGAAAAATCAGCTTGCACGCATTCAGTCAACACCAACCATCATTGCCTCATTTAGCCAAACATTCCCCTTACATACATTTGCCATAACCTATATCATACATGAGAAAGGAAAATAAAACTTGCAGAACAAGTTTCCTCGCTGCAGCATGCCTCTATCACCACCACTCTTTCTTTTTTATTCTCACCATAACACCATGAATGCAGCCACACCAGATTCAACCTCTTCTCACTCGCCCCTAACTAACTTGACTCAGTTAGTTAGGGTGCACTCACTTAACTGAACTCACTGACTCATTTAACCATGAGTTAAGTCATTAAACCACACATATAAATCACATTTCACTCACAATCTCAACTGGAACTTTCATTTTCCATTCTCTCTCCAAGAATTCTTCTCACTCTTCTCTCTACTCTCTCTCTGATTTCACACGACCTCAACAATATTTCTCTGCATTTCACCTTCATCATCTTCAATATTTCATTGCTGATCAAGAACAAAGGAGAAAAGGTTCCATTGTCTAAGCATATCATCATCACATTTTGGAATTCTTTTTTGTTCTCAAGATCTCCACATCAAGTAGCATTTATTTTGCTAAAGTTGACGATCTAGAAGCTCAGGATATCAAGCTTCTCTCTGGTTTTCTCAACCACTCCAAGTTTTGCAAGTTTCAGGTGCCACAATTTCCAAACCTCTCTTGCATGATTTCTTATTTATTTTTGCTATTTTGGTGTTGATTCAAAGCTTATTAGAAGTTGTGTGTCGTGGCTAGTTGATAGGCTATTTAGGAGCTTAGGTGTGATTTTAGGGCAAAATGTATTGGTTCGGTTTGTTATGTACGTGCATGATCTATGAAAAATAATTGCATATTCATGATGTACTTCACTTCCTCTTCATTTTGGTATGCGAATTGTGGATTTCTGGACATGTGTGAGTTTGCAGGTGGTGGTTGCTCGCCGGAGAAGACGACCGGAGGTCCTTCTCCGGCCGGTGAGTTTTAATTCTAGGGTTTTGTAAGTTTGAATGACAACCGTTTGATCTCTTGCATCGTGTGGTTGATATGTTTCCAACGCATTAAAATCCTTTTATAACCTGAATGTTTGAGTGCATGTGTTCCATGATTATTATTGTGTGTCTTCAATATGATCCGTTCATCATGTATGATTGATCCTATCAAGACCGATCCAATGGTTGATATGTTGCCAACGCATTAATGAAGCCATGTGCATCACGCGTGCAAGTTTTATTAATCTGAGTGTTCTTGTGTGTATACGTGCATGATTATTTTGGTGTGCGTGCGTTGTGGATGGTTAGATGTGATTGCTTAATTTTGGTTGACCTGATCATGTGGTTATGATTGCATTTTATTCTTGACTGCATGCACACTCATCACACACAATCACGCGCATGTGGACTGGACTGATTAGTTGATATTTGCACACCCCTTGCTGGGCCCAATGTGATTTTCAACGTGCATTATACTTCTTTTGCACCCCCACTCCATTTTCTTTTATTTTTTAATTTCATTTCCATATCTGTTTGGTTTTTGATTTTTAAAAATAGTAAAACACTTCTAAAAATCATAAATAAATTCATCTGGGTTCCCGATACATTTAAATAATTTTTTCTAATTTTTGATTCTGACTTTGGTGATTTTTGAGCATAATTCCAAATTTGCCCTTTAATTTCTTCTGAATGATGTTCTTCATTGATGATCCAACTTGGGCATTTTGTTTCTCACATTCCACACAACATTTTCAATCCATTCTTTTTTCATTGGTTAGACAACATCTTGAAGCATGTAATATAATTTTCATTTGAATTTTAATGTCATTTTATCATGTGCTTTGATGCTCTTATTTGATCTTTCTTTTGAGATGTTTCAAGATGAATTTGTGAGCCTAATTGAGTATGATTCTTGTTGAGTTTTGTGCCATACTTTTGATGTATGATTCCCTTCTGACTTAGTTGATTGGTGCTCTATTTTCATGATTTTTCAAATTCATTTGCTATTTGTTTATACATGTTAGATTAGTGGGATGTTTGTGAAATCTTGCTAGCATCTAAGCTTTAGTTTATGATGAGGCATTTATGCCACCCTTTGATGTTTATTTGTGCATCTTTTATAGATCCTTTGCATGATATTATAAGTCATTTTAGTTCCATTATAGGTCACCTTGATGTGCATTTGCATTTGGCATGAGTTTATGTGTTATAACTTGAAACTTTGACATGTTTTCATTCTTTATCTCTTCTTGTGCACTACTTGCCTTATGCTTGCATTTTGTATGATGTTTTGCACCTTCCATTAGTATCTTATCATTAGCATGCCACTTCCTATATGCATTCTCTAATCATGTTACATGTTATGCATCTTTGATATGTCATTTTGTGCATCTAATTGAACATGTCTCTTTTTTCTTACTTCTTCTTCATCTTATCCCTTCTACTTGTAATATTTCAAACATGAGTTGTGTGATATTTCATATACCTTATTAGACATTTGTGAATTGAATTTAATTCTGACTTTGGTCTTTCATGAGGCATAATTGCATGATCACATTGCATGTTCACTCATTCTTCATCTATTTCTTCCATGATTCAATTCTTTAATGATTAGTGCCTTGTTTGTGCATAATTCATTTGTGTTTGATATCTTAACATTAGAGATCACTCTTATTGTTTAGATTCTTACTTTGATTAATTTGTACCACTTAAGATCTTTGTTCCTTGGTTCTTAATTGATTTGATCATTACTTGTTGTTTCTCCCTTTATTTCCTACTTGTAAATAGTTTTGTGAGCTAACTATTTCATGTAGGTGCATGGTAAGTAAGGGTGTGAACTTAGTTCCACATACACTCCTCTCCCTCATCTTCTCTTATTTCTTTTAAATTCCAATGGTAATTTTGATAAGTATAGACATGCTTTTTTTGAATAACTTCTTCTTCATCCCTCTTTAAGATCAACTTAACTTCCATCTTGGAAGTAAGTTGCTTCTTTTGTTCTTCTTCTCTTTTCTTTTAGGATTAGGTTTCTTAAACCACATTAACCATATGATCTCCAAGAATGCTAACACTAGGGTGTGTCTTAGTCTCTCCTTAGTTTTCTCCTTTGATCCACTTTTGAGTCTCTATTCCTCTCATCTCAAAACAAAAATAAAAAGCACTTAATAAAGGTTGACGCATATTGCATGTGAGCCTTGTATGTGGGAAATGGAAGGAGGGGAGCTTCTCTCCACCTTTCTAGAGTGTTTAGAATACGTCCTGTTAGGACGACCATGCGACGCATTCGATCCTATATCTTAGACTTGGATGCAATACGTGTTACAAAACACCAAAAAAACAATAAAAAACACTTCTTTCTAAAAACTTCAAACAAACAAATAATTCTCTTCTTCTCTCTTCACTCATTCCTTAAGGATACGTCATTTCCGTTCTACCGCAAACCGGTAACGCCTAAGTCTCCATACAGCAATCTGCAACGCCTAACTGCTAGGACGCGAATGTTGACGTATTCCACTAAAAAACACCAACAACTTTCCCTAGGTGAGGGGAACTACGTCGCTCTGATTCTCATGCTCCCGATGAGATACGTAGGCAATGGGGTAGGGCCCATTCGAGCACTTCTTTTATTTTCCCTACATTTGGTTCTTCATTCCTTTCCTTTCTTGTTCCTTTTCCAGTATCCTTTCCTTACACCCTTTGATCGAGACAAGCAAGCGTGGATCCCATCGGGTACGATGGACGCGAGGGGGTGCTAATACCTTCCTCTCGCGTAACCGACTCCCGAACCCAGTTCTCTTGGTCGCAAGACCATGCTCTTTCCTTTCCTTCAGGTTTATGCAGTGTTTCCTTTCCCTCCCTTGGGATAAATACACATTACTGGCGACTCTGTTTCAGTGCCACTTTCGCGTTTGTACTAGGATGAAAATCCCAGGAGCGACAGCTGGCGACTCTGCTGGGGACTCGAACCCAGAATCTCTGGTTTCCTTAGCGAGTCAATCCTAGCGCTTGTCTGTTTTTTCTTTCATTGGGTGTTTGTTGTGATGCTGTGTTTTGCTGTTTATCATTTTTACTGTACTATTATTTATTGTATTACTGTACTTTACTGTATTTATCACATTTTACTGCATTACATATCATTATTATACTGTTCTGTGCTGGACTTTTCTGTTTGGTGGGCAGGGTGTTCTGAGAGATAAGCCCACTACCCAGTCTTGAGTACACACATAGGTATTAGAGTGGATAGTCGTGACGCTTGCGTGGTGGTGACCACGTTTTGTTGTTCATGAGACCCACAATCAGACGAGGTTCTATCAGGAGCTTTCTGCTACTGCATGTTATGCAGGCCAATAGTTATTCTCTTGAGGAACTGTCGACTCTGGTGACCATTCCCGAGGACTCAGTTACGGCACTCTTCCCGAGATGTGATAATGGCAGACCAGAAATGGCAAACCCATTACACTTCTTGATCCGAGGACCCAATGCTGGGAATTCGCTATAGGATATCCTTTTTGAAATAAAATCAGTGGAGGAACTCCTCGATTGGCGATAGTACTGTACCCCGAGGGATGAATGTACTATTGCTTCTCAACCTCAGTGCCAGAAGCTGAGGACCTTTCGTTTTGGAGAATCAGTTGAGGCCTCCCCGATTGATGATGATGCCAAACCATAAATGGTGAACGTATCATTATTTCTCGACCTGAGAGCCCGGGATACTGAGGATCCTAGTACCCACATGTGAGAGGGGCGGGTTGTTTATAGGTTTGCAGGTAGCCGTAACCTTCATCTCTCTAACAGATCTCCTCAAAACAAACTAACACGCGTAGCCCTAAAACATCACAACCTGATGTTCTGATGTTCTGATAACTGATGTCAAGACATCAAGTATACCATCAGCATATACAACTTCAACCCTTGAACAACTAATGTTAGGAACCAATGTTATGACATCAGACATATGACATCAACATTGTTCAACTTTGTTTTACCAAAATTCCAGCCAATACAAGAACTAACAGCACATATGCTGTAACCGGTTACACAGTTCAAAAAACCTTGAGAATATGCTGAAAATGAATGAGTAACCAGTTAGCACATATGCTGTAACCGGTTACACAGTTCAAATTTTGAATTTTGGCGCCTTTTGGAGGGAAACTTGGCAAAGTGACTTCTGATAGCTGTTTTGAACCCGTTAAACCTCTAAAACTCAAAACTTGATATTGCTACTGAGTAACACCTGAAAAGAACACAAATTCCTGCTGACACCTCAGAATATCCTGCTGTATTAAATAATGCCTGATACCGGATCGCTTGATCAGAAAATGGCTGTTGAAGCCTCTGATTATCAAAACGCCTAATGAGCAAAATAAAAGCTCCAAAATACCTTGAAAACCATCTGCTTGACCCTGAATACTGCTAGAAAATACCTTGATCCCATGCCCAAAAGAAACATGCAAAATGCAGAAATGACGATGCAAATGAAATGAAGCATAAGCCAAAAAGGTTAGCAACACTAGGGCAAATTTTGAGGTGTTACAGCTGCCCCTATTCAGACTTCTTGGATCTGAGGGTATGGAAACAATGACTTTCAGACAATCGGGATACACGGAGATTGAATACCAAAATAACCTGGAAATTTGCAACCTGTTGGGATGATGAAATAACGCGAATACGAGAACGGCCAAAGGCGAACTCGGAAAGGCAGACCGGCCGAAGGGGGACTAAACTGGGAATATAAGGATACTACGAGAATGGCCGAAGGCGGACTCGATAAGAAAGACCAAGCCGAAGTTAGGCTTGAAAAAGAAAGACCAAGCCGAAGGTGGACTTTCAAAGAAAGACTATGCCGAAGGTAGACTTTCAAAAAAAGGATACGAGACCATGCCGAATGTGGACTCGAAAAAGAAAGACTAAACCGAAGGTGGGCTTTCAAAGAAAGACTATGCCGAAGGTAGACTTTCAAACAAAGGATACGAGACCATGCCGAAGGTGGACTCGAAAAAGAAAGACCAAGCCGAATGTGGGCCTTCAAAGAAAGACTATGCCGAAGGTAGACTTTCAAACAAAGGATACGAGACCATGCCGAAGGTGGACTCGAAAAAGAAAGGCCAAGCCGAAGGTGGGCTTTCAAAGAAAGACTATGCCGAAGGTAGACTTTCAAACTAAGGATACGAGACCATGCCGAAGGTGAACTCGAAAAAGAAAGGCCAAGCCGAAGGTGGGCTTTCAAAGAAAGACTATGCCGAAGGTAGACTTTCAAACTAAGGATACGAGATCATTCCGAAGGTGGACTCGAAAAAGAAAGGCCAAGCCGAACGTGGGCTTTTAAAGAAAGACTTTGCCGAAGGTGTCGCTCCCGGGATTTTCACCCAAGTACAAACGCGAAAGTGGCACCGAAACAGAGTCGCCGGCAATGTGTATTTATCCCAAGAGTGGGAAAGGAAACACTGCATAAACCTGAAGGAAAGGAAAGAGCATGGTCTTGCAACCACGGTTACGCGAAGGGAAGGTATTAGCACCCCCACGCGTCCATCGTACCCGATGGGATCCACGCTTGCTTGTCTCGATCAAAGGGTGCAGGAAAAGATGCTGGAAAAAGAACTAGAAAAGGAAAGGAAACAGAAAGAGAAACAAATGTAGGGAAAATAAAAGAAGTGCTCGAATGGGCCCTACCCCACTGCCTACGTATCTCATCGGGAACATGAGAATCAGAGCAACGTAGTTCCCCTCACTAGGGATGGATTGTTTGTGTTTTTTAGGGAATGGCCAACGTTCTAGCTCAGGTGTTGCAGGCTCGCTGGTCCGAGTGCGTTACCATCTTGCAAGAGAACGAGAAGAAGCGCGTTCGTGCGTTGAGAATGAGAGAGCTGAGAAAAGAGTTCCCGAAGGAAAAACATTATTGTTTGTTTTTGTCTTTTAAAAGTCTTTTCATTTGTTTGCATATGATAGTGTATCTAAATCTTAGTCATTGGAATTTATACATTCTCACATTCCAAGATGGAATGGGTAAGAAAGCACACTAAGTGTGAAGAAGACACCCACACTTAGCTCCAATTATTAAGGTTCAAACACACTAGCATACTTGTATTTATTAAGTGTTTTTGTTGATTAAGAAATGAAGAAGTGTTTTTCTTTATTTGTACCTTCAACAAGTATTGCATTTAAGTCCCTCATACAAGATCAAATGTTTAACACATTGACCCAAGATGGGCTATATGCTGCACTTTCTAAGATTACAAGAGAAGACCCCTTTATAATCTTTTCTTTATATGAAAGGCCTAAATGCAATAAATGCCTACCTTTATTAGATATTTTGAATTTTCTTTGAGATGAGAAGATGGAAGACTCAAGTGGGCAAGAAAGGTAAAATCAATGTGAACTAAGACTAAATCCTAATTGATTAGTTAAGGGAGTGATCCTAAAGGTTTGTGAGGTTGCAAAACCTAAAGTCTAAAGAAGGAATGAGTTAAGCAATTCACTTCTAAAGTAGAAGATGAATTGTAACTCAAAAGGGAAAGTAATGAGTTAATCAAAGAAAGCACCTTAGTGCTTAACAAAACACAAGATTGAATTGTAAAAGATGAAAGGAAAGAGGTTTGAATGTGGATTCCTTATCCACATTCAATTTCAACTTACCAAAGCCCCTACATGGTTAGTAAACATGGAAACATGCATAAGAAGTAAAAAGTACTTAATACACATTAAAGTTCAAAAGAAAAAGATGAAGAATCAAGTCTTAATATCACAACTAGAATGTGAATCATATGGACAACAAGTGAATATCATCATACAAGTTCAAATGAATAAGCAACAATCATCATCCATAGCATTCAAGCATGTTTTCATAAGAAAGGATAGATGAAAGATGAAAAGAAAGGAAAGGAACATGCATAAATGGAACATGTAAATCAACAACCAGAATTGAAACTAAATGAAAAATGGTTTATAAACATCTCAAAAGTGTTCATGAATCAACAATCAAGACATTCAAGAAGTAATAGAAGAAGAAGTGAAGTGGAAGTTCAAAAATAAATTGTAAACAATACATGTTAAGGATGCACAAAGTTCAAATTGAAATGAACAAGTAAAGATGACCTATAATGTGTACCAAGGACCTATAATATCACATGAATGGCTCACAAAATATGCAAATGCTCATACAAATATGCACAAAAGAATTCATGCAAACATGCACTAAAGTAGAAAAATATGACATGGATTAGGCTTCAAATGTAATGCATCAAACAAAAATCAAATGGACTTATGAAAATTATACAAGCATGATATTTGAATGCCTAAGTCAGAAGTAAATCATACATCAAGATAGCATGTCAAAATTCAAAGCAAAAAGACTTCAAACAAATGCATTAGGTCAAGTTGAAACATCATACAAAATGGTGCAAAGATAAGCATCAAAACATGTCATAAAATGACCTAAAAAATAAAAAAAAAATTACCTAACATGATTCAATGTATTAGTGAATTAATTCAAAAAGAATCAAGTCAAAACAGTTTGTAATGATCAAGAACAAAATTCTACAAATTCATGTATCATACTTGGAATGCATACAAATGGAAATTCAAAGAAAATCATGAAACAGGGGCAAAAATGTAATAAAATCATGAAATAAAAATATCAAAAATTTCCTAAATGTTTTGATAACATTCATTAATTTTTCTAGAATTTTATAATATTGTTTTGTAATTTTAAAAATTAAAAAGGAACGTATATGAAATGAAGAAAATAAAAGGAAATTGAAATAAGAGAGGGGGTGCATGCATAGCAAACCAACAATTCAAAATTACTTGGGCTTTAAAACGCATGGTGTAAATAGCAATGACCCAAGGTCCATTTACGCGCAATCCACACTACCAATTGTGCACTCTCAGTCAAAATAAAGTCAAACAATAAACACCATTGGATCAAGTCCAGTCAACACAATAGTCAAAGTAAACAAATCCAACGCACACGCATGAAGGCACACACTCACTACCATGCACTGCACCACACATTGATTAAATGAGATCATAAATTTGGCACGTGAGATGCACACTTATTTTAATGTGCTGGCACGTTTTGGAGCGTTAGATTAAAAGATCCAATGGCTGTAATTCAAACTGGCACAAACCCTAACACCTAACACCACCGGCCGGAGAGGGACCTTCGGTCACCTTCTCCGGCGAGAACCACCACCTGCAAATCTCACATGTTCACCAAAATACACAATGCGCATGCCAAAATGAAGCTGAGATGATTAAAACACATACATGGAGAACAGAGATGATTAAAACATGCCCTAACTTTTGAAACTACGCCTCTAAGAGGCCTATCAACTAGCCGGAATGAGTAGAGCTTCTAGCAAGCTTAAAGCAACAAAAACAACTCAAAATCAATGAGAATCGAATGAAAAAAAGTTGAGTGATGAAACCTAAAAACGTGTAGAAATATGAGGTGTTGAGAAAACCAGAGAGTAGCTTGATATTCTGAGCTTCTAGATCTCCAACCTTAGAAAAATAAATGCTATTGATTCACGTATTGATGAAGGAAATTGAAGATTGCAGTAATGCTGAACTTGTAGAAGCTGAGTTGTTCTTGTTGCTCTTGATTCAACCACACCAAACAATGATCAATGGAAGAACAATGAACATGAAATCGTGGAGAGGAAGATGAGAAAACTCAGAGAGAAAGAGAGAGAATTTCTGAGGTGAGTGTGAGAAATGAATTTTGAGAGTGAAGTTTCTACTTATAGTGTGAGCTTAACCATGGTTAACCTGAGTTGGTTGATTGAGTCATGTGAGTTAAGGTGAGTCCATCCTAACTAACTGAGTTAAGTTAGTTAGGGGACGAGTTAACAAGGGCTGTGTTATGGTGATGGTGGTTCATGGTGAGCTATGGTGGAGATTAATTGAATAAAGCAAACTTGTGTATGCTGCAGCAAGCAACTTGTTCTACAAGTTTTCATTCTTTCCACCTCTATGTATAATGAAGCACGTGCTATGGTGTTCATGAAAGGTGCTTGGTTTAAAAGGGCAATGGATAGATGGTATGAGTAATGCACGTGCAGGCTTTGTAATAACAACATCAACAACATTTGTTTTTTTTCTGGTTTATATGACAGTTTGGAACCAATGCAAACATGGTGATTTGGTGATGATTTTCTCTATAATCAATGGATGGTTTGATGAATTTTTGGAGTCATTGGAAAGAGTGAATATGGGAGAACAATATTGGTGTGAGAATTGGATGGAATTGAGGCTTGGAAGAGGTTGGAAAATGGATTGGAACACAAAGGTTTGGAACTGGTCATCGGCGAGGAATGTCATGTCATGGCAAGGCAACAATGCACATGGATTTTCAGCATAATCACCCTATCTTGAGACCAACATAACTCCCTCATAACTTGACCAAATGAAAGTTTGTCCAACATGAACATTGAAGAGGGCATTGCAAGGAACAATTTTGATGTTGACTAGTTTTTCATATGGAGCCTCTAACCATGAGAAAAATGGGTGAACATTTGGCACACCACCTATTTGTAAAAATGATGGCGCGTGGGCCTGGGAATCCTTGGTCATGACCTGATTTTGGACCTACTTTGCTCAAACTTTGATCAATCATATCTCACTCAATTTTTATCCAATGGAAGTGTTCTACACATGGATTTGAAGCTTGAAACAAGATATTTTGTTGTGGCATGGTGGAATTTTTATTTGATGTCTCAACTTTGAATGGCCTTGGTTTAAAGTCTGGTGCAAAATGGCCAAAACATTCCTTATTTAGAAACCCTACTTCTTCCAAAAATGGCAACTTTTCAAATCTTGATTTTTCATGATCCCTTTGGAGTTTCTTGATCAAATTTTGTACATTGGTCACATATAACATGAATTTCATGAATTTTGGCCTCAAAAGTCAAGAGTTGACTTTTTCCTCTGATTATTTGACTTAGCCCCAATTTTCCTGATTTTTTATCTTTCTTCCAATTGAACCACTTCTAAAACCAATTGAGAGGCAATTTTCCACACACACACACTTAAGGACATGTAAAATACCATGACATCAAGTTTTGTCCAAAAAATCAGAGATGACCTGATTTAATTAGAAACCCTAATTTTGGTACCCACCTCCTAAGGGGAAAAATGTGCAGTCTTCAATTTCAAATTCCTCAGAGTATATTGTGTATCCTCTTAAAGGATGATGAGATGTGCCACTTGATGGTGATTTTGAACCAATGAACTATCTCTTTTGAGGGTTTTCCTTCAATTTTTTTGGATCTCTTGCATAGTGAAGGATGTAATGCTTCAATCTCCTATTGAATCTCACTTTCTTGGGGTTTTGGATGATCAATTGAGATAGTATGAGACATGAAAGACCTCTTGGCTTGCCTTGAGGCAACTTGTTTGATCTTTTATGCCTTGAATGATCCCTTGATTGTCCATCTTCCCCTGATCATATGCCTTGATGGTAAGAGGGATGCTATGCTTCATTTTTCTATGTTAAAGATGCAATGCAATGCTAATGAGATGGATATGATATGATATATGATAATGCTATGCTATGATGACAAAAGAGAGAGCAAATTTTGGGGTATTACAGCTGCCCCTATTCAAACGCTGTAGACCTGAATGCCTGAAAGCAATTGCTTTCAGACCTTTAAGGTATATAGTGATTGAATACCAAATATAACCAAAAATTTGCTCTGGATGACGAAGAACAAAAGGGATATAAACCCAACGAGACTGCTGGATTGAATCTTCAATGAAACATTATCAGAGAGATCTGTCTTTTGAACGACGCAAGACGACTACTGGCTTACCATACTATGGATGGACTTTCAACAATGTCTTTTTGAACGACGCCAGACGACTACTGGCTTGCCACTCTATGGATGGACTTTCAACAATGTCTTTTTGAACGACGCCAGACGACTACTGGCTTGCCACTCTATGGATGGACTTTCAACAATGTCTTTTTGAACAACGCCAGACGACTACTGGCTTGCCACTCTACTGGTGGACTTTAGCTGCTCTGCCACTCTAAACAATGGACTTTTACCAATTCGTGTTGGATTTCTGCCAATCTGTCGTTGGACTTCAATGATTACCAAACCGGCTTTGGAATCTTAAACTTGCCATCCTCAGATGGACTTTTGCAGCTTTGCCAAACTAACATTGGACTTCGATGCTTATCAAACCAGCTTTGGAAGCTTTGCCAAACCAACGTTGGACTTTGCTGAGAATATAGTTGTTTATCAGCATCCCACCTGTTGGAATAATATAAACTACTGTTTGTATGATCATTCCACCTGCTGGAAAAACCATCTGCAATACTATCCCACCTGCTGGAATAATATGAACGATTATCTGTATGATCACCCCACCTGCTGGAACAACCATCTGCAATACTATCCCACCTATTGGAATAATATGAACAACTATCTGTATGATCACCCCACCTGCTGGAACAACCATCTGCAATACTATCCCACCTGCTGGAATAATATGAACGATTGTATATAATGATCACCCCACCTGCTGGAACGACCATCTGCAATACTATCCCACCTGCTGGAATAATATGAACAACTATCCGTATGATCATCCCACCTGTTGGAACAACCATCTGCAATACTATCCCACCTGCTGGAATAATATGAACAACTGTCTGTATGCCAAAAATAAATTGGACTTTGAGTTGTAAATGAGCAACGCTGAGAATTACACCACCGGCTGGGTAATATCATATGCTGACACTTTGCTGAAGTAGAGATTCCCTCGATCTATTTAGACCTTGCTGGGGAAAATACTGTCAAAATGTCGAACTCTATGGGGAAAGAAAACAATTCAGCCGGGGATTATTCTTTGACAAATTTCACATGCTGAAACCTGCCTGAAATATGACACTACCACTTGCTGGTAAATCCTGCCGGGAATAAACTCCACAGGGGATGTTACTGCGAGAAGCTTCGTCTCTTAAGAGGCTTTTATAGAAAACCAAGCATTTTCAAACTCTTAGACGAACACCCTGTCCTCAACTTCCGAACATTCTCTCTTGAACTACCCTTCACATCGTCTGCGAGGTACCGGAGGATTTGCACTTGTTATGGACATGGAATGCTCACTGCATTAATAACCGTTATCAACACAAAAGAATTCAATCTTCGATGACCGTTGTCGTCAAAAAACCCGGTGGGAAATCTTGAATGAAAGAATCGACTTAATAAGATACAACAGTATCAAGTCATAGCAAATATCTGTTGGTGCCGAGAGATAACTTTCATGCCGCTTGGATCGATCGTATTCATTACCTGCAACAGAAGAAAAAATATGCACATGCCCCAGGATATTGCATGGTCTTTTGAGTCCACCATCCAAGATTGTCCAACAAGCAAAGTAATTTTAATTGTCTTTTTGTGCACTTTTTGCAAGGCCATGATATTTTCAAAGCAATGTTTTATTATCAAAAATCAGACGTTTTTGCAAACAAAACAGTAAAATGAAAATAAAAGCGTGTGACTGAATATCCAATTTTATTGATGAAATGCCCAAACTGGCGAATTTACAATCGGAAGTAAACCCCTGAAAGAGTTGATTGCCATAAAATTGAGAAAAGAAACCTATCCTAATGATAATGCAGAAATTGGATTCCAACTGATTTCTGATTCTGTTATAGCCAGTATGTATTCCGACTCTCTTGATTATCTTCGCCTTTGGAAGCTCGTGGTCGGAATAATTCCTCCTTCGGAAACTTTGCTAGTTTGCTGAAGAGTAGAGAACGTATAGATTAATTCAGACTGCAGTCATTCGCTTAAATCCCTCTTTTGCGTGGATCGCCTTTTCAGGTTTTCAATCCACCGGGATACCCATTTTTGCCTAAGTTGCCCTTTCGGGTTTTCAACTTACCGGGTGTACAATTTTTTTTTGCTTATATCCCTAATTTTTGCCCGAACCTTTATTCTGTTTTTGGTTCGCCGGGATGCCCTTTTTTTCCTGGATTTTTTTTCTTTTTTTTATCCAGCGGGTCTGTTTATACGAAGTATTTTTTAACTGCATCTGAATTAACAAGGGATTGAAAGTCTTCACCATCCATGGTTGTCAGCAATAAGGCTCCACCTGAGAAAACCTTTTTAACCACGAATGGACCTTCATAATTAGGAGTCCATTTGCCCCTGTGATCTGTACTCGGAGGAAGTATTCTCTTGATTACCACATCTCCGACCTTGTAAACTTGAGGTCGAACCTTTTGATCGAATGCCCTCTTCATTCTACGCTGATATAGCTGGCCATGACATACTGCTGCTAGTCGCTTCTCCTCAAAAAGGCTCAGCTGATTAAATCTGGCTCGTACCCATTCAGCTTCATCTAGTTTAACGTCCATCAATACTCGGAGAGAGGGAATCTCAACTTCGACCGGTAGAACTGCCTCCATACCGTATACAAGTGAGTATGGTGTTGCCCTAGTGGACGTGCGGATTGATGTTCGATACCCATGCAAAGCTAGTGGTAACATCTCATGCCAATCTTTGTATGTGACAACCATCTTCTACACAATCTTCTTGATATTTTTGTTGGACGCTTCGACCGCGACATTCATCTTTGGGCGGTACGGAGAAGAATTGTGATGTTCAATTTTAAAGTCCCGGCATAGCTCAACCATCATCTTATTATTCAAATTAGAACCATTATCAGTAATGATTCTTTCGGGAACTCCATATCGACAGATGATATCTCGTTTCAAGAAACGAGCTACCACTTGCTTAGTGACATTGGCATAAGATGCTGCTTCAACCCATTTAGTGAAGTAATCAATGGTTGTAAGTTCCTGGATTGGCTGGAATTTTGGTAAAACAACAAGGTGTTCAATGCTGATGTCATGGTGTTGATGTTGCAGCATTGAGTCTTAGTACTGGGCTGTACTAAGTTGTGAAGGTTAACTATGTTTGATGTCATGGGCTTGATGTCATAACATTGCACTTAACACTGGGCTGTGTTAAGGTTGCTAGTTGCTGAAGTGGATGTCTGATGTCACATAGGTGATGTTGTAACATCAGACCTGCAGAACTGAAGCTAATGACAGCATGGGCTTGTTGTTATTAGGGTCGCGTATTAGTTGGAATTGTGGAGAGTGTTGACTCGTTGGATGAGAATATCTTGGGCTAGATATTTTCTGTTACATGGGAGATTTGATTGCAGGTTTGTTGGAGAATTAAAAGGTGGAAGATTTAAAAAGATTTTGGGGATAAAATCTGTTTTAAAAGATTTAGTTTTTAATTAACAAATCTGATCAAATATTGTGACAAATCCAATCCAAATTCAAGGAGCTATATAAAGCGCACAAGACCAAGGAAGAAGGTACAGAAAACAGATTGAAAATCAAGAGCTGGAGGCTTAGAGTCTAGGGTTTGTTTAGAGTACTTGTAATCACACTATTCTAGGTTGACTAGGTGTTGAATTTTCTGTCCTCTCTAGAAGCTGTGAAGCAATAGAGAGTTGTTGATTGATCGAAGCTAGGAAGCAAGATCAAGGGATCTCAAAGAGGTTGTTCTTTGAGTGTTTTAGGGGATTGAGTAGTGTTCTCATATCTAAGTGGTTTCTTAGGTAGAAAGTCACTAGTAGAGTATAAGTTTAGGAGATTGTCAACTGGTGTGTTGAGTCTGTAAATTATATCTACAAGTAGTGAATTTCATCCCTGGCTTGGTAGCCCCCAGACGTAGGTAGTTAGACCGAACTGGGTGAACAATTCCTTGTGTTTTCCTGTTGCTTATTCTGTCCATTATTGCAGAGTGTGTTGTTGTAACATCGCACCTTAACATCACACGTCTGGTACCAGAATTTCAATGGTGACCAAGATGAAATGATGGCCGTTTGAAGCAGTAGGCTCAATTTTCCCGATCATATCAATGCCCCACATTGCAAAGAGCCACAGAGAGGACATGACACTCAATGGATTTGGAGGAACGTGTACTTTGTCTGCATAGATCTGGAATTTATGACACTTGCGGGCATACTTGCAGCAATCCGACTCCATTGTCAACCAATAATACCCCAATCTCAACAATTTCTTAGCCATCGCATGTCCTCCGACATGGGTACCGAAAGAGCCTTCGTGCACTTCAATCATCAACAGGTCTGCTTCGTGTCTATCCACGCATTTGAGCAGAACCATGTCAAAATTTCTTTTATACAGCACGCCATCTTTGTTCAAGAAGAAACTATCGGCTAGCCTTCTTAATGTCTTCTTGTCTTTGGAAGATGCCCCAGGCGGGTATTCTAGATTTTCCAAGAAGCATTTAATGTCATGGTACCAAGGCTTGTCGTCAGACACTGCATCAACATCAAACACAAAAGCAGGTCTATCAAGACGAGATACATCAATCCTGGGTACAAAGTTCCAACCATGCACTTTGATCATCGAAGATATAGTGGCCAAGGCGTCTGCAAACTTATTTTCATCTCTAGGAACATGGTACAACTTGACAGTTGTAAAGAATGTCAATAATCTCCTCGTATAATCTCTATACGGAATCAAATTCTGCTGATGTGTGTGCCAAGTTCCCTTTACTTGATTGATTACCAGTGCTGAATCACCAAAGATATCGAGGGTCTTGATTCCTAAATCAATAGCTTCCTCAATCCCTAGTGTGCAAGCTTCGTATTCTGCTTCATTTTTGGTACACCCAAAAGTTACTCGGGCAGTGAAGGGCATGTGAACGCCTTCTGGCGTAATGAGAACTGCACCAACTCTGCACCTATTCATATTAACTGCCCCGTCAAACATCAAACTCCATTTGGATTCAGGGTCAGGCCCCTCCTCCAGAAGTGGTTCCTCGCAGTCTTTCGCTTTGAGAAACATGATGTCCTCATCAGGGAAATCAAACTTCATGGGCTGGTAATCATCAAGAGGCTGTTGCGCAAGATAATCTGACAGTATACTTCCTTTGATTGCTTTTTGCGAAGTATATTGAATATCGTACTCTGTCAGTACCATCTGCCACCTTGCAACTCTGCCTGTGAGTGCTGGTTTCTCAAAAATATACTTGACCGGATCCATTTTTGAGATCAACAGGGTTGTATGTGTGAGCATATATTGTCTCAATCGCTTGGCGGCCCATGCGAGTGCACAACATGTCTTCTCAAGCATTGAATAACATGATTCACAATCTGTAAACTTCTTGCTCAGGTAGTAGATAACATGTTCTTTCCTACCTATCTCGTCGTGTTGACCGAGAACACAACCCATGGATCCTTCGAGCACTGTCAAGTACATAATCAGTGGTCTCCCTTGAAGTAGAGGTATTAGAATCGGAGGTTCCTGCAAATATCTTTTTATTTTATCGAATGCATTTTGACAATCATCATTCCACCTGACCGTTTGGTCTTTTCTTAGCATTTTGAATATTGGTTCACAGGTGGCAGTTAGGTGAGATATGAACCTTGAAATGTAGTTCAATCTCCCTAGAAATCCGCAAACTTCTTTCTCAGTTCTCAGTGCAGGCATATCTTGTATAGCTTTCACTTTAGCAGGATCAACCTCTATTCCTTTTTCACTGACAATGAAACCAAGCAATTTTCCGGACCGCACGCCGAAAGTACACTTGTTAGGATTCAGTCTCAACCTGAATTTCCTCAACCTCTCAAACAACTTCTTTAAGTTGATCAGATGTTCCTCTTCTGTCTTTGATTTAGCAATCATGTCATCCACATAGCACTCGATCTCTTTATGAATTAGATCGTGGAATAACGTCACCATTGCTCTTTGATAAGTTGCCCCTGCGTTCTTCAACCCAAAAGGCATTACTTTGTAATAGAAGGTACCCTATGGGGTAATGAATGTCGTCTTCTCCATGTCTTCAGGCGCCATCTTTATCTGATTGTACCCGGAGAATCCATCCATAAATGAGAACACTGAAAACTGAGCAGTATTGTCAACCAGCACATCAATATGAGGGAGTGGAAAGTCATCTTTAGGGCTCGCCCTGTTGAGATCTCTGTAATCCACGCACATTCTGACTTTGCCATCTTTCTTCGGCACCGGTACTATGTTGGCCACCCAAGGAGGATAGTTGGTTACTGCCAGAAAACCTGCATCCAACTATTTATGTACTTCTTCCTTGATCTTCAAAGCCATTTCTGGTTTTGTTCTGCGCAACTTTTGCTTGACCGGTGGACAGTCCTCTTTCAATGGTAGTCTATGCACAACTATGTCTGTATCTAAACCTGGCATATCTTGATATGACCAAGCAAAGATGTCAACGTATTCACATAGCATAACTATCAGCTCTTGCTTTACATCAGCCCGCAGACTTGTACCGATCTTGATCTCTTTCTTGCTTTCTTCTGAACCAATATTGATAACCTCAAGAGCTTCCTGATGAGGCTGAATGGTCTTTTCTTCCTGTTTCAACAATCTAACCAACTCTTCCGGGAGTTCATAGTCTTCATCACTTTCTTCCTCAGCTTGATAGATCGGATTGTCGAAATCATACGTGGGCATAACAGAATCATTTTCAGAGGAATTCACAAAATCAAGTCTGCATGATTGGATAGATGCTTTATTTTAGATTATTTTTGCTTGAAAATAAAAGAAAAGAAAGTGCATTATCATTTTTAATTTTCTTTGTGCAAAAATAAAAATAAAAAAGGAATAAAGGAACACAAATTTGTAAACAAAAACGTCGTTTTTATTGATGTTTGAACATTATATGAGAAAATATGGTGGCCCTACAAATGGATCCTCACACCTTGGGCAGAGTGTGGGATTTCATGCATTATGAAAGACAAGACTTATTACTCTGAATGGTGTACAACATGAATGATTTCTTCACTAGACCAGTTTTACAATGCCTCGCCCGGAGCCAATGAAAACACCAATCTGTCCAGATAATCTGAGCTTTCAGCATCATCTTCTATTGCTGAGCAGGACTGATTAGGGTTGATAATTCCTCCACTGTTGAAATTGATTGGCCCACGGAATCGGGGAACTGGCATCCTGCCCGGTTGGTATCCAATGCCGAACTTATCTTCTTTCACAAACACGTCGATAGCTTTACCCCAACCTTGGGCATTTCCGCTTTCAACCACTTCTCTGGCCTGCTTATAGGACGCAATTGATGCACTCGGCCCAACTGGCACATTTGACACCACTGATGTTGAAGCAGATTCTGGGGATTTGTTGATGTTCAGGGCTTCAAAAGACTGGCACAGGGTTTCATGAATTTCTCCATCCATTTCCACATATTTAAAAGTGGATAGATGACTCACAAATATATCTTCCTCACCGCAAACAGTGACCACTTGACCCTCGAACACATATTTGAGCTTCTGATGTAGTGTGGAGGTAACTGCGCCTGCTGCGTGAATCCACGGCCGGCCTAGCAAACAGCTGTAAGTAGGCTGAATGTCCATAACGTGAAAGATTGTCTTGAATATCTGTGGACCAACCTGTATTGGTAATTCTACCTCTCCAAACACCGATCTTTGGGATCCATCGAAAGCTCTCACAATCAGATCACTGGGTCTAAGAATTAATCCATCTACTTCAATTTTCATCAGGGCCTTTTTGGGTAACACATTCAAGGAAGAACCTGTGTCGACCAGCACATGCGACAAAACAGCTACTTTGCATTCAAGTGTGATGTGCAACGCTTTGTTGTGATTACGTCCATCTGGAGTCAAATCCCTATTCGTAAACCCCAACCTGTGGCTCACATTGACATTAGAAATTACTCCCTTCAACTGATTCACAGTAATCTCGTGGGGAACATATGCCATATTCAAAACCTTCAACAAAGCAGCCCGGTGTGCATCTGAACTCATTAACAGGGATAATATTGAGATTTTATAGGGTGTCTGATTGAGCTGATTAATGATCTTGTAATCGCTCTTTTTGATAATCCTCATAAATTCCTCAACATCACTATCAAAATTGACTTTAGGGTCCTCCTCCTGAATAGGCACCTTGTCATCAACAACCTGTTTTCCTTTTGTTCTTGCAGCAGCTTCAGCTTCTTTATCACTCCTTGGAGTCTGGGGAACAAACAGTCGACCACTCCTGGTGAAACCACTTGGTCCACTGGCATTCTCAACACTGGTACCAACAGCAACCTCTGCTTTCTGTTGACTTCCTCCTTGATGAGTATTAGTTCCATATTGCCATGGAACTGCCCTATTAGACACATAAGAAGCAGATTCAGGAACTATAATCATAACTGGTCTCGGCCTCTCGGGCACAATGATAGCAACAGGCTCTTCAACGGGCACCTGTATTTCAACTGGATTATAATAAATGGTAACGGCTGAAACATCTTTTTCCTTCTCTATCTTATCAAACTGAAGGCTTCCTTCGTCCATAAGCTCCTGCAGTCCAACTTTCAACTTACTGCAGCCATTAATCTGTCTTGAACAATCCTCACAATCAGAGCCACATCCAGGAAATACCTTTCCTTTTAACAAACTCTCGTTTACAATCAACAGCGGAGTCTTTACCAAATTAACATCGGTAATCAGATTCAATTTCTCGCCATCAGAAATACCATTCATGCTTGCACCTCCATGATGGGGCATTGGATTATCACGAACATTTGGCGGCTTAGAGAAATTAATAGCTTTTGCATCAATCAAATCCTGAACCTTATGGTGAAAGGCCCAGCACTTTTCTATCGAGTGACCTGGCGCACCAGAATGAAATTCACATCGAACATTAGCATCATAACCTTGAGGTAATTTTCCAGTATCTAGCGGCCTCATGGTCCGAAGTTTAACCAACTTCTCTTTGAGCAATTGTGGTAACAAAGCAGCATATGACATAGGCAAGGGATCAAACTTACGGTCCCTTTGTCTATTAGTCTGGAATCGGGGTCTAGCTTGTTAATCTGGAGATTGCTGTCCTACTGAAACCGAAATGGTTACAGCATCCACCTGATGATAAGACTGAGTCCTGCCTCTGCCCTGTCCTCTGTGCACAGCACTGGACTCCCCTTCTCTTTTCCTTGGTCCATTAGCAAAGGTTTTCCTCGAACTCGAAGCACCAGTCCCACTGACGTCTTGAATCTTACCCAACTTCAGCAAACTCTCTATTCGTTCTCCAGCAATAACAATGTCGGCAAACCCTGTTGAAGGACACGCAGCCAATCTATCCAAATACGGCCCTTGGAGTGTGCTCATGAACATATCAGCCATCTCACGATCAGCCAAAGGTGGTTGAACTCGAGCAGCTAATTCTCTCCATCTCTGTGCGTACTGCTTAAAGCCCTCCTTGTGGTCCTGAGTCATACTCTGCAGCTGAGTACGATTGGGTGCCATGTCCAAATTATATTGATATTGCTTCAGAAACGCAGCACACAAATCTTTCCAGCTCTTTATATGAACCCTGTCCAGCTTAATGTACCATTCCAGGGAGGCGCCTGACAGGCTGTCCTGGAAAAAATACATCCAGAGCTTCTGGTCTTCAGTATAAGCGGCAATCTTGCAATTGTAAGCTTGCAAATGTGTTTTGGGACAGGTACTGCTATTGTACTTATCCTATGTAGGGAGCTTGAACTTGGGAGGGATTCTTACACCCTGCACGAGACCCATGTCCTCTACATCAATTCCCAGAGGATTTTGGCTCTCAATAGCCTTGAGTCTTTCATCTAACCCTTCGTACTTCCGGTCTTCATTGTAGAACCCCATGTCGTTGTTGAATGCGGTAAACTGGTCATCTTGACCATCCTCTAAACCACCATTATCAAATCCCAGATGTACCCCACCAGTGGGGATGTTGCCAACAGGGGGAGTGCGCACATTGTGATTTGGGATTTCAGTCTCCAGCCTCTGAATAGTGGCTCTCATGGCATCTTGGCCAACCCTCATGGTTTCCTGACCGGCCCTCAGGTCCTGCTGACCTTGAGCAATCCCCTGCATACGGTTCATGAACTGCTCCATTCTTCCCCTCAAATTAGCTAATTCAGTCTGAACTTGTTCCATGACTCTGGCTTGATTGCGTCGGGTAGAATATCGGTGAACTGGGGTATCAGCTATCATGCCTGAAAACCAAATAAAGGTTAGCAGGCGCCTGCAAAAAGAAAACCTGCAATGCAAAAACGATATGCTATGCAAATGCAAAGTTATGTTTGTCATTTCAAGATACTTTTCATATCCTGATTCCAATCGTAACCACGAATTCCTGACGACCAGAAATCATGATTATTGAGTTTTGCCTTGAAGAGATATTCATATACGCCAATCACAAATATCTGATGACCAGAAATAGTGATTTCGTAGTGTGCCAGTGTGCAGATATCTTATCACATCACATGTATCTGAAGACCAGAAATTGTGAACAGAAATAGCTCATTTCATATAAATTCCCAAAAGTTTTCAAGCACATTTGTCATAGTTTCAACAACAGAATAAGAAACAAGTAGTCAAAAGGATCCTTCAACAATTCTGATGATAACCATTGCAAATTACAAAGAAATGACAAAAATCATTAATCTGATAGCTCTACGTCTTTCAGCTTCTGGATGGAGTACTTAATCTCTTCGAAT
The DNA here is from genome assembly GCA_022829125.1 of Lathyrus tuberosus. Lineage (NCBI taxonomy): Eukaryota > Viridiplantae > Streptophyta > Magnoliopsida > Fabales > Fabaceae > Lathyrus > Lathyrus tuberosus. Next base: position 4,582,321 of record JALAZF010000020.1, on the reverse strand, counting down.
AGGATGTGGGTACGCTGATGATGTGGCTTCTTAATCAGCTCTTTGATTACGACGTCCCTTTTTTCCAGCGCATCAGATAATGAACCCATGTGCATCAGCATGGCTTTATCTACATTGGCTCCTTTGCGCCTCTTAATTCCAGCTTGGATTTTAACAAACTTCAGATATGCCGTGACATCTTCAAGCTCCTTGTTGGCAATTTTCAGCTTATCTTCAGCATTACTTACCTGTTCTTGACTTTTGCCAAGGTCCTCTCGATACCTTCTTCTTTCTACATGTGATTTCTTCAGCTCTTCATCTTTATCTTTTAACTGGGTCAGCAATTCAGAGTTTTCAATTCTGACCTCATCCCAAACTTAACGAAGTTTAGCTAATGAATCCCTGCTTCGGGCTAACGCCTGCTTTGTAGTCTTGTGAGCCTGACTAGTATCATCTGCTCCCAAAGTAAGTTTTCGGAAGTACCGAGCTCTATCATCAAAATCTTCTTCTTTGTCTGCCAAGATTTTCTCTGCTTTCAATGCTCTCTTCTCCAAATCTTTGTTGTCAGCCAAAGCTTTCTGAAGACATCTGCTAATCCCAGAATTCTCTATCTGCAACTCTCTGACAATTTTCTTCCATTTCTCGCACTCTTCAGCCGGTACCATGGAATGTTGATTTGGACATAAGAGAATCTCTCTGGAAAAGGGTAGCAACAGCTCTTTGACTTTCATCTCAATCCAAGCATCGTAATCAGGGTATGATCTATAGTCTCCTTTGCCAAAAATCAACTTTCCATCTCTTTGCCTAAATTTCTAGGCATTTATTACTTCTGGCACTCTTTCATTCTTGGTTCCCACGAAAAACAGAGAAGCACTAATCTCTTCATCAGCAGGAGGATTTCTCGAAGCATAACCAAATTGTCTAACAGCCAACACCAGGTTGTAATTAATCCCACCTCTTCTTCCAAGTAGAGGCACATTCGTAAAACTTCCACATTTAACAGTAAGCTCTATTGTCAGCAATTTGGGATCAAACCGAATGATGTTATTGGCAGTCAAACCTATCAATCTCTTGAACCATTTCATTGTCTCAGTAGTTTCTACGAAAGCACCAGTTCGAGGCAAATGTTTGAAGAGCCAATGACATAACAATTGGGTACATCAACTAACCAGGCTTCCTCTTCCCTTCTCATTTTTGTAGTGTACTGAGTAATAAAAAACCCCTAGCAGGGTAGGAATCAGATTCTTCGAAACAAACACTTTCATCGCCTGCATATCAACAAAGTCATGTTGACCGGGGAAAAGCACCAAACCATAGATACAAAGAGCTAACACAGCATTGTAAGTAGTCTAGTTTTTAGCCTTGGCAGCTTCCTGAGCTTGTTGGGAAAGAAACTCCAAATGAAATCCTTCATCTTCTTTAAGTTTACTCAGGCCACTTTTCACAACAGACAGGTCCAGATGTAGAATAGCAGCAATTACTTTGGGGGTAAGAGCATCTTCAGAAAAATACGGTATAGAAGACGTGACTGGAATTCCCAAAATAAATGAGAATTCCTCCAAAGTAGGCATCAAAATGTAGTCAGGGAACAGGAAACATCTCATTGATGGTTCATAGAACTGTAAGAAAGTGTTCAACCCATCCTTCTCATACTTTGTGAATGCACATACCATTTTAATCAGCTCTCCATATTCCTTCTGAAAAGTGCTGAGAACACCAGAACCAGCCATGCCTATCATCTTGTTCAAAGAATCCAACTTAGGATTAGGGAATTTATATGACACATTATTCTTCCTTTTAACCTCAACTTCTTAGGAACCCATGATTGGAATCAGACAATATGGTAGGTACCTGAAAATGACAAACATAACCTGTTATGAAATGAATATGCAAATGCAAAAGGCATGTGATCAGGTATTCAGGTGTCTATCTGTGTTCAACTGTGTGCACTGTGTCTCTGTACTGAATCTGGCAATATATCTGAGATGAATACTCAAACCACTGTCATAGGATACACTGTCTGTAACAATCATAGAATCACAAGTAAGGTATGTAGGAGGCTAGGTTACCTGTAAACCTGTAAACATCCCACCCATACTCACGTGTGGTTCCTAGAAAACAAGGCTTGCCAGCTTCGGAGGTTTGAGAAGCGATATCATATTCAGCCCATAGGATACAATGGTATGCCAATCAAAGAGGTCGTCCACTGACTCACCTTAGAAAATAAAGGTCATCCTATGCAAGTTCCAAAGTGGCCCCTCGGGTGCGAGTGAGTTTGCCACAGAATGTGGTCTGCCACTATCACCACTAAAGAGAGATGTTTCCACTAAGGTCCTCATGATCGGTCACTAGAGTCGACAGCTCTCTAGATCGACATCCTGGAATACACAAGATGCGTACGCCATGATGGGTCCCAAGATAGCCTCGTCTAGCTGTGAATTTCGTGATTACCCAACGTACATAGATGGCACGTAGGTCCCACTACTCTCCACTCTAAATCTAAGTGTGCACTCAAGCCTTGGTAATGGGCTCATCTCTCAGAAATCCCATCCCGCCAAACAGACAAAACAGTGCAACACAATATAATATATGAAATGTAAATGCTAACATGCTATAAATATGGTACAAGTAATAAAATACAGTAAACAGCAAATACAAGACAACAGTAAACACCCAATGAAAGAAAAGCAAACAAGCGCTAGGATTGACTCGCTTAGGATGGACCAGCAATAGGTCAACCTATACTCCCCAGCAGAGTCGCCAGCTGTCGCTCCTGGGATTTTCATCCAAGTACAAACGCGAAAGTGGCACCGAAACAGAGTCGCCAGCAATGTGTATTTATCCCAAGAGTGGGAAAGGAAACACTGCATAAACCTGAAGGAAAGGAAAGAGCATGGTCTTGTGACCAAGAGAACTGGGTTCGGGAGTTGGTTACGCGAAGGGAAGGTATTAGCACCCCCACGCGTCCATCGTACCCGATGGGATCCACGCTTGCTTGTCTCGATCAAAGCGTGTAGGAAAAGATGCTGGAAATAGAACTGGAAAAGGAAAGGAAAAAGAAAGAGAAACAAATGTAGGGAAAATAAAAGAAGTGCTCGAATGGGCCCTACCCCACTGCCTACGTATCTCATCGGGAACATGAGAATCAGAGCGACGTAGTTCCCCTCACTAGGGATGGATTGTTTGTGTTTTTTAGATAATGGCCAACGTTCTAGCTCAGTTGTTGCAGGCTCGCTGGTCCGAGTGCGTTACCATCTTGCAAGAGAACGAGAAGAAGCGCGTTCGTGCGTTGAGAATGAGAGAGCTGAGAAAAGAGTTCCCGAAGGAAAAATGTTATTGTTTGTTTTTGTGTTTTAAAAGTCTTTTCATTTGTTTGCATATGATAGTGTATCTAAATCTTAGTCATTGGAATGTATACATTCTCACATTCCAAGATGGAATGGGTAAGAAAGCACACTAAGTGTGAAGAAGACCCCCACACTTAGTTCCAATTATTAAGGTTCAAACACACTAGCATACTTGTATTTATTAAGTGTTTTTGTTGATTAAGAAATGAAGAAGTGTTTTTCTTTATTTGTACCTTCAACAAGTATTGCATTTAAGTCCCTCATACAAGATCAAATGTTTAACACATTGACCCAAGATGGGCTATATGCTACACATTCTAAGATTACAAGAGAAGACCCCTTTATAATTTTTTCTTTATATGAAAGGCCTAAATGCAATAAATGCCTACCTTTATTAGATATTTTGAATTTTCTTTGAGATGAGAAGATGGAAGACTCAAGTGGGCAAGAAAGGTAAAATCTATGTGAACTAAGACTCAATCCTAATTGATTAGTTAAGGGAGTGATCCTAAAGGTTTGTGAGGTTGCAAAACCTAAAGTCTAAAGAAGGAATGAGTTAAGCAATTCACTTCAAAAATAGAAGATGAATTGTAACTTAAAAGGGAAAGTAATGAGTTAATCAAAGAAAGCACCTAAGTGCTTAACAAAACACAAGATTGAATTGTAAAAGATGAAAGGAAAGAGGTTTGAATGTGGATTCCTTATCCACATTCAATTTCAACTTACCAAATCCCCTACATGGTTAGTAAACATGGAAACATGCATAAGAAGTAAAAAGTACTTAATACACATTAAAGTTCAAAAGAAAAAGATGAAGAATCAAGTCTTAATATCACAACCAGAATGTGAATCATATGGACAACAAGTGAATATCATCATACAAGTTCAAATGAATAAGCAACAATCATCATCCATAGCATTCAAGCATGTTTTCATAAGAAATGATAGATGAAAGATGAAAAGAAAGGAAAGGAACATGCATAAACGGAACATGTAAATCAATAACCAGAATTGAAACTAAATGAAAAATGGTTTATAAACATCTCAAAAGTGTTCATGAATCAACAATCAAGACATTCAAGAAGTAATAGAAGAAGAAGTGAAGTGGAAGTTAAAAAAGAAAGTGTAAACAATACATGTTAAGGATGCACAAAGTTCAAATTGAAATGAACAAGTAAAGATGACCTATAATGTGTACCAAGGACCTATAATATCACATGAATGGATCACAAAATATGCAAATGCTCATACAAATATGCACAAAAGAATTCATGCAAACATGCACTAAAGTAGAAAAATATGACATGGATTAGGCTTCAAATGTAATGCATCAAAAAAACTCAAATGGACTTATGAAAATTATACAAGCATGATATTTGAATGCCTAAGTCAGAAGTAAATCATACATCAAGATAGCATGTCAAAATTCAAAGCAAAAAGACTTCAAACAAATGCATTAGGTCAAGTTGAAACATCATACAAAATGGTGCAAAGATAAGCATCAAAACATGTCATAAAATGACCTAAAAAAAAAAAAATCAGCTAACATGCTTCAATGTATTAGTGAATCAATGCAAAAACAATCAAATCAAAACAGTTTGTAATGATCAAGAAAAAAATTCTACAAATTCATGTATCATACTTGGAATGTATACAAATGGAAATTCAAAGAAAATCATGAAACAGGGGCAAAAATGTAATAAAATCATGAAATAAAAATATCAAAAATTTCCTAAATGTTTTGATAATATTCATAAATTTTTCTAGAATTTTCTATTATTGTTTTGTAATTTTAAAAATTAAAAAGGAAACGTATTGAAATGAAGAAAATAAAAAGAAATTGAAATAAGAGAGGGGGTGCATGCATAGCAAACCAACAGTTCAAAATTGCTTGGGCTTTAAAACGCATGGTGTAAATAGCAATGACCCAAGGTCCATTTGCGCGCAATCCACACTACCAATTGTGCACTCTCAGTCAAAATAAAGTCAAACAATAAACACCATTGGATCAAGTCCAGTCAACACAAAAGTCAAAGTAACCAAATCCAACGCACACGCATGAAGGCACACACTCACTACCATGCACTGCACCACACACTGATTAAATGAGATAAGAAATTTGGCACATGAGATGCACACTTATTTTAATGTACTGGTACATCTTGGAGCGTTAGATTAAAAGATCCAATGGCTGTAATTCAAACTGGCACAAACCCTAACACCTAACACCAACGGCCGGAGAGGGACCTTCGGTCACCTTCTCCGGCGAGAACCACCGCCTGCAAATCTCACATGTTCACCAAAATACACAATGCGCATACCAAAATGAAGCTGAGATAATGGAGATCACGAATACATAACTATTTTTCAGAGAATAAACATATACATGGAGAACAGAGATGATTAAAACATGCCCTAACTTTTGAAACTACGCCTCTAAGAGGCCTATCAACTAGCCGGAGCGAGTAGAGCTTCTAGCAAGCTTAAAGCAACAAAAACAACTCAAAATCAATGAGAATCGAATGAAAAAAAGTTTAGTGGTGAAACCTGAAAACGTGTAGAAATATGAGGTGTTGAGAAAACCAGAGAGTAGCTTGATATTCTGGGCTTCTAGATCTCCAACCTTAGCAAAATAAATGCTATTGATTCACGTATTGATGAAGGAAATTGAAGATTGCAGTGATGTTGAACTTGTAGAAGCTGAGTTGTTCTTGTTGCTCTTGATTCAACCACACCAAACAATGATCAATGGAAGAACAATGAAGATGAAATTGTGGAGAGGAAGATGAGAAAACTCAGAGAGAAAGAGAGAGAATTTCTGAGGTGAGTGTGAGAAACGAGTGTTGAAATGAATTTTGAGAGTGAAGTTTCTACTTATAGTGTGAGCTTAACCATGGTTAACCTGAGTTGGTTGATTGAGTCATGTGAGTTAAGGTGAGTCCATCCTAACTAACTGAGTCAAGTTAGTTAGGGGACGAGTTAACAAGGGCTGTGTTATGGTGATGGTGGTTCATGGTGAGCTATGGTATTAATTGAATAAAGCAAACTTGTGTATGCTGCAGCAAGCAACTTGTTCTACAAGTTTACATTCTTTCCACTTCTATGTATAATGAAGCACGTGCTATGGTGTTCATGAAAGGTGCTTGGTTTAAAAGGGCAACGGATAGATGGTATGAGTAATGCACGTGCAGGATTTGTAATAACAACATCAATAACATTTGTTTTTTTTTTCTGGTTTTTATGACAGTTTGGAACCAATGCAAACATGGTGATTTGGTGATGATTTTCTCTATAATCAATGGATGGTTTGATGAATTTTTGGAGTCATTGGAAAGAGGGAATATGGGAGAACAATATTGGTGTGAGAATTGGATGGAATTGAGGCTTGGAAGAGGTTGGAAAATGGATTGGAACACAAAGGTTTGGAACTGGTCATGGGCGAGGAATGTCATGTCATGGCAAGGCAACAATGCTCATGGATTTTCAGCATAATCACCCTATCTTGAGACCAACATAACTCCCTCATAACTTGACCAAATGAAATTTTGTCCAACATGAACATTGAAGAGGGCATTGCAAGGAACAATTTTGATATTGACAAGTTTTTCATATGGACCCTCTAACCATGAGAAAAATGGGTGAACATTTGGTACACCACCTGTTTGTAAAAATGATGGCGCGTGGGCCTGGGAATCCTTGGTCATGACCTGATTTTGGACCTACTTTGCTCAAACTTTGATCAATCATATCTCACTCAATTTTTATCCAATGGAAGTGTTCTACACATGGATTTGAAGCTTGAAACAAGATCTTTTGTTGTGGCCTGGTGGAATTTTTATTTGATGTCTCAATTTTGAATGGCCTTGGTTCAAATTCTGGTGTAAAATGGCCAAAACATTCCTTATTTAGAAACCCTACTTCTTCCAAAAATGGCAACTTTTCAAATCTTGATTTTTCATGATCCCTTTGGAGTTTCTTGATCAAATTTTGTACATTGGTCACATATAACATGAATTTCATGAATTTTGGCCTCAAAAGTCTAGAGTTTACTTTTTCCTCTGATTATTTGACTTAGCCCCAATTTTCCTATTTTTTATCTTTCTTCCAATTGAACCACTTCTAAAACCAATTGAGAGGCAATTTTCCACACACATACACTTAAGGACATGTAAAATACCATGACATCAAGTTTTGTCCAAAAAATCAGAGATGACCTGATTTAATTGGAAACCCTAATTTTGGTACCCACCTCCTAAGGGGAAAAATATGCAGTCTTCAATTTCAAATTCCTCAGAGTATGTTGTGTATCCTCTTAAAGGATGATGAGATGTGCCACTTGAGGGTGATTTTGAACCAATGAACTATCTCTTTTGAGGGTTTTCCTTCAATTTTTTTGGATCTCTTGCATAGTGAAGGATGTAATGCTTCAATCTCCTATTGAATCTCACTTTCTTGGGGTTTTGGATGATCAATTGAGATAGTATGAGACATGAAAGACCTCTTGGCTTGCCTTGAGGCAACTTGTTTGACCTTTTGTGCCTTGAATGATCCCTTGATTGTCGATCTTCCCCTGATCACATGCCTTGATGGTAAGAGGGATGCTATGCTTCATTTTTCTATGTTAAAGATGCAATGCAATGCTAATGAGATGGATATGATATGATATATGATAATGCTATGCTATGATGACCAAAGAGAGAGCAAATTTTGGGGTATTACAGAAGGTAGACTTTCAAACAAAGGATACAAGACCATGCCGAAGGTGGACTCGAAAAAGAAAGGCCAAGCCGAAGGTGGGTTTTCAAAGAAAGACTATTCCAAAGGTAGACTTTTAAACAAAGGATACGAGATCATGCCGAAGGTGGACTCGAAAAAGAAAGGCCAAGCCGAAGGTGGGCTTTCTATGAAAGACTATGTCGAAGGTAGACTTTCAAACAAAGGATACGAGACCATGCCGAAGGTGGACTCGAAAAAGAAAGGCCAAGCCGAAGGTGGGCTTTCAAAGAAAGACTATGCCGAAGGTAGACTTTACTGGGGATAACAAGATAACAGCGGGTGCGAGGACGGCCGAAGGCGAACTTGAGAAAAGAGAAAGACCAAGCCGAAGGTGGACTTTTAAAGAAAGACCAAGCCGAAGGTAAACTTTCAAACAACAATATGTAGAATCGACAGTTCTACAAAGATGACTCCACCGGGTAAAAGGGAAATCTAAACAGACAACTCTGCGGGGGAGCATAGGAAGGACCAACAAGAAGGACGAATCCACTGGTTGCAGTGTAGTGTAAAACAACGTCTCCTGAATTTTGTTACTTTCTGCTGGGGAAAGAATCTGGTAAAGGATATCAAACCTGGCTTATGCTTCGAATGCATATGTTTGAATTTTCCTATGGTGTAATGCTCCATACGAAATGGAAATGCTACGAGTTTGGGAGGATGCCATGTAAAAATGCTTATGCAATGCAAAAAAGGTGTCTCAGCAAAATAAATGCTGAAGACCAAGGCAGCTCCACTGGGGATGACAAACTAAATTGTCCTCTGAAATAAAAGACCCTGCTGAGGAAGACTTCACTCTGCTGAGGAAGATCCTGATCACAAACTCCGCTGGATATGAAAACTCCGAGAGAAGATCCACTCTGTTGGAGATGGATAAAAATGAATAATGAAGATAGAACCCGAAGAAAAATTTCCTCTGCTGGGGATTATAAAGACTTCCATCGAAGACAAAATTCAACTCCTGGATTTGAAATATGCCAATAACAATTAGGCTTAGGACCTGCTGGAGATATTAACCGCTGTTGATCAAACCACTATGAAGATCACCATCAAACTTTGCTTGGGGAGACAAGTAAATAATTCCAAACCTGTTTGGGGATATTACCGAACTCAACCTGCTATTGGGAGATGCCCTTGTTTTACCCTGCCGGGGAATATTATTACTTTTACCCTGCTGGGGAGTACCGGCCATGACCAGCAAACCTGCTTGAGGAACGGTAGATGCTGACGTCCACCCTACTAGAGGATAACATCAAGCCTACTCGTCTGAGGGGATTAAATCAAACCGTTGCTGATGGGACAAATATCTCCTGACTGGATGAGGAGAATGGGTGTTCAGAACCTGTGGGGAAAATTATATCTTTGTCCCAAGGAGATATTCCATAAGTCTTCTACCGGGGATGCAACAACGTCAACTTCTGACTTTTCGCTAAAGAGTAATGAATCGATCACAACTCTAGCTGGGGAATTAATCTTCTATATTTGTTGAGGAGGATAATCCTCGACACTCTAGCTGGGAAAACAATAACCTGTCGAGGAGGTTGAACTTTTCTATGTCGAGGAGAGTAGCTCTAGTGGGGAAGGACAAACATGTTACCCTGCAAACAGAATCAACAGAAAGTTCTATGTGCAAAATAGCTACTTCAATTACCATTACAACGGCCGTTGCCTAAGCAGTTTCTACTGTTTTGTGATATGCTTCGCAGAGCTTAACATTTTTGCATGCAATGTTTTATCAAAATATCGGACGTTTTCACAAACAGAATATTAAAAGTAAAAAACACAAATGGAAAGCTTTTGAGTGAAATGAAAATTTTATTGAATGAATGGCCTGTAAATAGGCATTTACATTCGTAAGCAATTCCGGAAAAGAGGTAATTGCACAAAAGAAATGAAAGAAAATACACATGTCGGCAATGTGGGGAACATATATCCACCATGATTCAATTTAGCTATGACCCAATATGCCTTGCTTATCCGCAGATGCTTTGGCCTTCGAAAAGACTGACTTGACTAATTCCTTTCCTTCGAAATTTCCATGTATCAAAGAATGCTCATAGATCGAACGCAGATTATAGCCTTTTGCTTTTAAATCCCTAACTTTTACCTGGATCACCCTTTTTGGGTTTTCAATCCACCGGGATACCCCTTTTTGCCAAAGTTGCATTTTCAGGTTTTCAACCTTGCGGGTTTATTCTTTTTTTCTTTTTATCCCTAAATTTTTCCCGAACCCCCTTTTTTTTATGGTTCGCCGGGATGCCTCTTTTTTGCTTGGACTTTCTTTTTGTGTCCAGCGGGTCTCTTTTATGCAAAGTATTTTTTGACTACGTCTGCGTTCACAGGGGACGTAAAATCTTCGCCATCCATAGTTGAGAGTAATAAGGCTCCACCAGAGAAAACTTGTCTTACTACAATGAACCTTCATAATTTGGAGTCCATTTGTCCATGTGATTTGTTTGAGGAGAAAGGATCCTTTTCAAAACCAATTCACCAGCCTAAAAACATCGAGGATGCACTTTCTGATCAAAGACTTTCTTCATCCTGCTCTGATACAACTGACCATGTGCAATGGCTGCTAATCTCTTCTCTTCAATAAGGTTCAGCTGATCTAGTCTGGAACGCACCCACTCAGCTTCATCAAGCTTCACGTCTGCCAGGATTCTTAAAGAAGGAATCTCAACCTCTAATGGTAGAACTGCTTCCATACCATATACCAGTGAGAAAGGAGTTGCCACAGTTGACGTGCGCACTGAGTACGATAACTGTGTAAAGCATAAGGCAACATCTCATGCCAGTCTTTATAGGTCACTACCATTTTCTGCACAATCTTCTTGATATTCTTATTTGCCGCTTCAACAGCCCCATTCATCTTCGGACGGTAGGGAGAAGAGTTGTGATGTTCAATCTTAAAGCTCTGACATAGCTCCTTCATCATCTTGTTATTCAAATTTGAACCATTATCAGTAATGATTCTCTCCGGGACTCCATACCAGCAGATGATGTCCTTCTTGATAAATCTGGCCACCACTTGTCTGGTGACATTGGCAAATGAGGCTGCTTCCCCCCATTTCCTGAAATAATCAATGGCAACCAAAATGAAACGATGCCCATTAGAGGTAGTAGGTTCAATCTTTCTGATCATATCAATGCCCCAAATAGCAAAAGGCCAAGGTGATGACAATACATTCAGAGGAGTAGGCGGTACATGCATCTTATCAGTATAAATCTGGCATTTATGACATTTCTGGGCGTATTTGAAACAATCAGATTCCATAGTCATCCAATAATACCCCGCTCTCAGTAGTTTTCTGGCCATAGCATGCCCATTGGCATGGGTACCGAAAGATCCTTCATGGACTTCTTCCATCAACAGGCTTGGCTCGTGTTCATCAACACAACGCAGCAAGACCATGTCAAAGTTCCTCTTGTACAATACGTCATCTTTATTCAAAAAGAAGTTCCCTGCCAACCTCCTCAGAGTTTTCTTATGTTTGGCAGATGCACCTTCTGGATACTCTTGACTCTTCAGAAAAACCTTAATATCATGATACCAAGGTTTGCCATCTGATACACTTTCAACTGCAAACACAAAAGCTGGTCTATCCAGACGCATGATTCTGATCGAAGGAGTTTCATTCCAACAATTCACCTGATACATTGAAGACAACGTCGCCAACGCATTGGCCATCTGATTCTCCAACTGGGGTATATGATAAAAGTCAATTCTGTCAAAGAAAGGTAACAACCTTCTGGCATAGTTGTTATAAGGCACCAAGTTCTCTTGACGAGTCTCCCATTCACCTGTAATCTGATTAACCACCAACGCGGAATCACTATAAACATCGAGGTTCTTGATTCTCAAGTTAATTGCTTCTTCTAACCCCATAATGCATGCTTCATACTCCGCCTCGTTGTTGGTACATATGAACGCTAATCGGGCAGTGAAAGGTAAATGAGAACCTTTCGGAGTTGTAATGACTGCCCCAATTCCGTTACCGTACGAATTAACAGCCCCATAAAAAACCAGCTTCCATTGGGACCCAATTTCTGGCCCTTCATCAGGTAGAGGCTCTTCATAGTCTTTCATCTTCAGATACATAATGTGCTCATCAGGAAATTCGAACTTCATCGGTTGATAATCCTCAATTGGTTATTCAGCGATATATTCTGACAAAATACTTCCCTTAATGGCTTTTTGGGAAACATATTGAATATCGTATTCTGTCAGAACCATCTGCCAACGGGCTATTCTACCCGAAAGCGCCTGCTTTTCAAACACATACTTAATCGGATCCATCTTCGAAATCAAGAGGGTTGTGTGGTTTAACATATACTGCCTCAAATGTTTAGCTGCCCTAGCGAGCGCACAACATGTTTTCTCCAGCATCGAGTACCTTGACTCACAATCAGTAAACTTTTTACTCAGGTAGTAGATGGCATGCTCTTTTCTACCTGACTCGTCGTGTTGACCGAGCACACACCCTATTGAATTCTCAAGAACCGTAAGATACATAATCAGAGGCCTTCCTGGCACTGGCGGCATAAGGACCGGAGGTTCATGCAAATATTCTTTTATTTTTTCAAACGCTTTTTGACAATTCTCATTCCACATGACCTTTTGATCTTTTCTTAGCAACTTGAATATCAGTTCACACGTGGCTGTAAGTTGAGAGATGAATCTAGCAATGTAGTTCAACCTCCCTAAGAAACCACGAACCTCTTTTTCTATTCTTGGTTCAGGCATTTCTTGAATGGATTTTACTTTAGCAGGGTCAACCTCAATACCTTTTTCGCTGACAATAAAACCCAGTAACTTTCCAGATCTCACCCCGAAGGTGCACCTGTTCGGATTCAACCTTAGTCTGAACTTTCTCAACCTTTCAAACAATTTCTGAAGATTAACTAGATATTATTCCTCCGTCTGTGACTTCACAATCATGTCTTCAACATAGACCTCGATCTCTTTGTGAATCATATCATGAAAGAGAGTCACCATCGCCCGCTGATATGTTCCCCACGGTGTTATGAACGTCGTTTTCTCCATGTCCTCTGGGGCCATCTTGATTTGGTTATACCCAGAGAAGCCATCCATGAAGGAAAACACATAATATTGAGCAGTGTTGTCCACTAACACGTCAATGTGAGGAAGCGGGAAGTCATCTTTTGGACTTGCTCTATTCAGATCTCTGTAATCAACGCACATCCTGACCTTTCCGCCTTTCTTAGGTACAGGTACAATATTAGCAAACCATGGAGGATAATTCGTTACAGCAAGAAACCCATCATCTAACTGTTTCTGAACCTCTTCTTTAATCTTGACAGACATTTCCGGTTTCGTCCTTCTCAGCTTCTGCTTAACCGGAGCACATCCTTCTTTGAGCGGCAACCGGTGTACCACGATGTCAGTGTCGAGCCCAGGCATGTCTTGGTAAGACCAGGCAAAGATACCCCCATACTCTCAGAGCATTTCAATCAATCTTTCCTTGACAGTGTCTTCCAAAGCAGCCCCAATCCGTACCTCTTTCTTTGCATCCTTGGTTCCCAAGTTAACAACCTCGATTTCCTCCTGATGAGGCAGAATGACCTTTTCCTTCTGTTTTAACAGCCTGGCTAATTCCTCTGGTAAGGCACAATCTTCATCAGTCTCTTCTTCAGCCTGATAAATAGGATTGTCGAAGTCGTATCGGGCCATAGCTGAATCATGAGGGGTGGAATCTGAACAAGGAAACCTGCATGATTGATGATTTATGTTTATTATGGATGCATCAAACAAAAACACATTGCCATTTTGATGTGGTTTTAATGCAAAAAAAAAAAAAAAACAGAAAGACAAGGATCAAAACATTTGAATGCGAAAACGTCCTTTATTAATGATAAAGAAAAGCATACAAAAACATTCAAGCCCTACAAATAAGGATCGCTACGTCTTGGGAAGAACGTAGGATCAACATAGATGACAAACAGGAGAAATTACTCTGGTCCGGTCACTTGAATGGCTCTCTCTGATGACCAGTTGCGAAGACTTTGACCTGGAATACAAGGGCGGATCTAACTATCCATATCACAATCACTATCCCCATCCTCGCCAATAGCATTGACTCTGTCAAAGAACACACCAGCACAGGTGAAACGAACTGGACCATAGAACTTGGGAGGCTCTTCAGGATGCATGGGTGGCTTATATCCTAGTCCATGAGTATTTCGCTTTTCCTAGACATCAATAATCTGGCCCCACCTTTGTGAACCGCCGGCTTCAACCACGGCCCGTGCATCCCTGAAGGAGGACAGAGAAATCTCCGGCTGATGTACCACTATAGGCTGCTCTACCACTTTAGGCTGGCTGACTTCCCTGAAGGGCTCCTCAGTGATCTTCACTGCTTCAAAACCCTGACATAGAGTTTCATGTATTTTGCCATCTACTTCCACATATTTGAAAGTAGATAGTTGGCTTATCATGATATCCTCTTCTCCACAAACTGTCACCACATGTCCGTCTACCATATACTTTAACTTTTGATGCAATGTAGACATCACAGCCCCAACACTGTGAATCCATGGATGACCCAGTAGACAGCTGTAGGCAGGTTGGATGTCCATGATATAGAAGGTAGCATCAAAAACTTCTGGGCCCACCTTAATTGGTAGCACAATATCTCCGAAAATGGATCTTTTAGAGCCATCGAAAGCGCGCACCACCAAATCACTTGGTGTGCATATCAACCCCCGAATATCCAACTTCATCAAGGCTTTCTTAGGCAGAACATTCAAAGAGGATCCAGTATCCACAAGCACACGAGACATCAACGATCCACGTCACTCGACAGAAATATGCAAGGCATTATTATGGTTTCTCCCAACTGGAGTCAAGTCAACATCGGTAAAACCCAAACCATTGTCTGCATTAACATGGGCCACTACCCCCTCCAACTGATTAACTGAGATCTCCTGGGGTACGTAAGCAGCATTCAGTACTTTTAGCGGTGCGTTTCGGTGTGCCTCAGAACACAGTAACAGGGACAAGATAGAAATCTTGGAGGGAGTCTGATGCAATTAATCAACAATTTTATAATCACTTTTCTGAATCAGTCTCATAAACTCCTCTACATTCTATGAAAAAGAATTATCAATCGGCCCTGTCGTGGAGTCCTTCACTACTGGCACTTGCATAGAATTATCTACAACCTGCTTCCCTTTGTCTTGTCTGGAACTACCAGCTTGATCATTAGAAGGGATAAAGACCCTACCACTTCTCATGGTAGCCCCTGCCTCACCATCATTCTCAACACGAGAGTTCACCACAGAAGTTCATACTAGTTCTTGTTTATGTCCATTAACAAACACTTCGGCTCCATAGTTCCAAGGAATGGCCTTGGTGCTCTCATAGGGCACGGGTCCGGGAGCTGTAATAATAACCGGTGCTGGCCTTATCGGCCTTGAAATAGTGATTGTTTTGAAAGGGATAGTAATGGTGGCAACCTCATTTTTCCTGCTAACTGTAACGCCCCAGTTTTAATGTTTTTATTTAATTGAGTCGTTTTGATTATTTTATTATTATATTATTTTATTTTCGACTTTTATTTGGAAATATGTTATTTTTCAATGTTGTGATATTTTATCGCGTTTTGGGAGCGTTTGCGAGATATTTGAGTGTAGGGGTATTTTGGTCTTTTGTTGGGTAGATATTATATTTTTCATAGAAATAGAAATAGAAAGGAAAGAAAAAGAAGAGAAGAAAAAGAGGAAGAAAGAAAGGAGAAAGAAAAGGAGTTAGAGAGAAAACTTGGAAAATCTAAGAATCGATCAACTGACTTTTCTACACGCTATTTAATCGGGTAAGGGTGCGAAACTCGATTATACTATGCTTGCGTATGATTATGTATGTGTGTATTGGATTGTTTGTTGTGTTTTCATAGTTTTCTATTCTAGGTCGATAGAGAGAAATCAATGTTTTCGCGGTTGGAAATCGATGTAAATGCGGTAGAATACTTACCATGATTAGACTAGGTTCTGATTGTTATATGTTGGTTTGGAAATGTTTTGGTTGAGAAAATATCATTTTTGGATGATCTGGTGGGCTGCTGGGTTTTGCTGAAATCGCAGGTTCGCACTGCGAACGTTTTATTATTTTTCATTCTGCCACTGTTCGCTGGAGGATTCGCATTGCGAATAGGGTAGCGAGCATTCCCTGAATGGTTCGCACTGCGAACGTTGGGGAATTTTTAGGCTATTTCTTCTTCTGCCACTGTTCGCTGGGACATTCGCACTGCGAATGAAGAAGCGAAGGACTCGCTAGGAGCTTCACACTGCGAACATGACAGTTTTTCCCTATTTGTTTTCTTTATAACTTTTGATCCGTAAATCGAATTGAGGCGAGGTTTGATGCGTTGGAAAGCTTTTGGCGTGTTCTTTCTTATATTGATGGTTTCAAGATTGTTAGATGATTTAATTATGTCAAGAATTTGGAATGTGTTGTTTGTTGACTTTTACCGTTTTAATGATGTGCAATTGACGTGTTATTATGCAACATGCTTGTGATATGAATTGTATGACTTGTGTGCTGTTGTGAAATGAATATGCATGACTATGGAATGTGTATATGTGTGAATTTGAATGTCATGAGTCATTGTATGCTGAGCATCATGATGTGCATTCTTGTGATGTCGTGTGCCCTAGTGGGTGTGAGCGACGAATCGGTTCCAGAGGGAATCCGCTATAACATCGTGTGCCTTAAAAAAATAAGAGGACCTAAAGCGATGATTATACACGATCGTGTACCTTATACAAAGAGGACCTAAAGCGATCAGATCGTGTGCCTTATATAAAGAGGACCTAAAGCGATCCATAAACGTCGTGTGCCTTAAAAAAATAAGAGGACCTAAAGCGACGGGGAACATCGTATGCCCGACGGGGAGTTACATTAAGTAACGAGCGATGGTTCCAATAGTTCCTGAGTGAAATGGTGTTGAGAATTGATGGAAGTCGGTACCGCATATGCATTGCATAGAGTCGTTGTGTCGGTCTCTGTGCATTTGCATAAATCATGAATAGATTGATTTTCGTGTGGAATTGTGATTGGAAGTGATGAGTTTAGATATATATATATATATATATATATATATATATTGGTGTTGGTGATAATCGTATTGTGTATGATTGATATGCATTGGTGATGGATAAATGAGATAAGTACTGTGTGGGGTTGTGTTTGGATTCTGTTGTACGTTGTGGTGAGAATATTTTACGTGTGTAATTTTGTGTTATTATATAACTACATGCAATTATATTATGATTGTGTTTCTCACCCTTCTGCTGTTTTAGAATGCTCTATGAGGCATTGCAGATTAGATTGCTGGAGGTCTTTTTGTGAAGCTTAGGTCTTCATTCTTTTGTCGGTCGGCTCTGATATGTGACACTGGGTAGTCGGGGTGATCGAGTGTGATTATTTGTATTATGTATACACATGTTTTGGATTGTACTAGTGTGGCTTTGTATATGACAGATACACTTTGTATGATATATATATATATATATATATATATATATATATATATATATATATGAGATTCAATACAGATTTTCTGCTTTTATTCTGTATCTGAATTGTGGGTAGTAGGAATTAAGTTCCTCTGTTAATTGCTACCTGATTGTTGCATATCTTTATGGGCAGGTTTATGTGTATTTTGTTTCAAATTGATGTGACCCCTCGGTCTATGCTGTGAATGTTTTTAATATACTCTGATGAAATTTTGAATTTTATTTATCGCTTTAATAGCTTGGGGGTATAGATTAGGGATGTTACACTAACAACTTCTTTCTGTTGGTCACATCGGTCAAACTGCAATTGACCTTCATCTATCAACTTTTAAATTCCTGACTTCAACAAACCACACCCATTCATTTGTGACATACAATCTGAACAATTCTCATCACATCCGGGGGACACCCCACCCCTTAATAACCTCTCCTTTACCACCATCAAAGGAGTCTTTAATTCATTAACATCCATAACCAAATTCAAAGATTCATTTTCCTCTAACACAGCATTAACCCTCGTCCCACCATGGTTCGGCATTGGGTTTTGGACGACATTTGGCACATCATTTGAAAAGTTTATGGCCTTTGAATCCACCAAGTCTTGGACTATATGCTTAAAAGCTTTGCAGTCCTCAATATAGTGTCCGGGTGCCCCATAATGAAAGTCACAGTGGGCGTTAGGATTATAACCCGGAGGTGGATTACCGGTGGAGGGAGCTAGAGTCCTTTTCTGGATTAACTGCAACTGTAGCAAATGCTGAAACAACTGTGAATACGGTAGAGGTGGAGTATCAAAATGTCGGTTCTGTTTAGGCCTTGGCTAATATTGGCGCGGAGCCTAATTTTGTTGTTGCTGAGGTGGAAGCGCTGTAGGAATTGTAACTGAAGCTACCTGCTGGTTATAACTCTGATGCTGCTTTCCTTTACCTCGGTAAGACGACACAAAATTTGTTTCCTCCTTCTTCTTATAATTCACATAGGGTTTCTTCCCTTGACCAGAAGATGACCCATCACTACCTGCTACCTTCCCCGCTTTGATTCCACTCTCTAACATTTCCCCGACCATGATCAAATCAGCAAACTTGCCTGACATGCAAGGTAACAGTTTCTCATAATAACGTCCCGGCAAAGTATCCATAAACAGGTTCAACATCTCCTTCCCCAACAAGGGTGGATGCACCCTTGCCGCTAGTTCACGCCATCTCTGCGCGTATTCCTTAAAGCTTTCATTATTCTTCTGAGACATATTCTGTAACTGGGTCCTGTTGGGAGCCATATCAGTGTTATATTGGTAGTGCTTAATAAAGGCCTCGACCAACTCTCTCCAATTACGGAAAGAAAAAGAAGAGAAGAAAAAGAGGAAGAAAGAAAGGAGAAAGAAAAGGAGTTAGAGAGAAAACTTGGAAAATCTAAGAATCGATCAACCGACTTTTTTACACGCTATTTAATCGGGTAAGGGTGCGAAACTCGATTATACTATGCTTGCGTATGATTATGTATGTGTGTATTGGCTTGTTTGTTGTGTTTTCATAGTTTTCTATTCTAGGTCGATAGAGAGAAATCGATGTTTTCGCGGTTGGAAATCGATGTAAATGCTGTAGAATACTTGTTACCATGATTAAACTAGGTTCTGATTGTTATATATTGGTTTGGAAATGTTTTGGTTGAGAAAATATCATTTTTGGATGATATGGTGTGCTGCTGGGTTTTGCTGAAATCGCAGGTTCGCACTGGGAATGGCCAGCGAATGGGTGGCGAGCGTTCGCGTGAGGTTCGTACTGCGAACGTTCTATTATTTTTCATTCTGCCACTGTTCGCTGGAGGATTCGCATTGCGAATAGGGTAGCGAGCATTCGCTGAATGGTTCGCACTGTGAATGTTGGGGAATTTTTAGGCTATTTTTGCTTCTGCCACTGTTCGCTGGGACATTCGCACTGCGAATGAAGAAGCGCAGGACTCGCTAGGAGCTTCGCACTGCGAACATGACAGTTTTTCCCTATTTGTTTTCTTTATAACTTTTGATCCGTAAATCGAATTGAGGCGAGGTTTGATGCGTTGGAAAGATTTTGCCGTGTTCTTTCTTTTATTAATGGTTTCAAGATTGTTAGCCGATTTAATTATGTCGAGAATTTGGAATGTGTTGTTTGTTGACTTTTACCGTTTTAATGATGTGCAATTGACGTGTTATTATGCAACATGCTTGTGATATGAATTGTATGACTTGTGTGCTGTTGTGAAATGAATATGCATGACTATGGAATGTGTATATGTGTGCATTTGAATGTCATGAGTCATGGAATGCTGAGCATCATGATGTGCATTCTTGTGATGTCGTGTGCCCTAGTGGGTGTGAGCGACGAATCGGTTCTAGTGGGAATCCGCTATAACATCGTGTGCCTTAAAAAAATAAGAGGACCTAAAGTGATGATTATAGATGATCGTGTACCTTATACAAAGAGGACCTAAAGCGATCGGATCGTGTACCTTATACAAAGAGGACCTAAAGCGATCCATAAAGGTCGTGTGCCTTAAAAGAATAAGAGAACCTAAAGCGACGGAAAACATCGTATGCCCGACGGGGAGTTATATTAAGTAATGAGCGATGGTTCCAATAGTTCTTGAGTGAACTGGTGTTGAGAATTGTTGGAAGTCGGTACCCGCATATGCATTGCATAGAGTCGTTGTGTCGGTCTCTGTGCATTTGCATAAATCATGAATGGATTGATTTTCGTGTGGAATTGTGTTTGGAAGTGATGAGTTTAGATATATATATATATATATATATATATATATATATATATATATATATATATATATATATATATATATTGGTGTTGGTGATAATCGTATTGTGTATGATTGATATGCATTGGTGATGGATAAATGAGATAAGTACTGTGTGGGGTTGTGTTTGGATTCTGTTGTACGTTGTGGTGAGAATATTTTACTTGTGTAATTTTGTGTTATTATATAATTACATGCAATTATATTATGATTGTGTTTCTCACCCTTCTGCTGTTTTATAATGCTCTATGAGGCATTGCAGATTAGATTGCTGGAGGTCTTTTTGTGAAGCTTAGGTCTTCATTCTTTTGTCGGTCGGCTCTGATATGTGACACTGGGTAGTCGGGGTGATCGAGTGTGATTATTTGTATTATGTATACACATGTTTTGGATTGTACTAGTGTGGCTTTGTATATGACAGATACACTTTGTATGATATATATATATATATATATATATATATATATATATATATGAGATTCAATACAGATTTTCCGCTTTTATTCTGTATCTGAATTGTGGGTAGTAGGAATTAAGATCCTCTGTTAATTGCTACCTGATTGTTGCATATCTTTATGGGTAGGTTTATGTGTAGTTTGTTTCAAATTGATGTGACCCCTCGGTCTATGCTGTGAATGTTTTAAATATACTCTGATGAAATTTTGAATTTTATTTATCGCTTTAATAGCTTGGGGGTATAGATTGGGGGTGTTACATTAAGTGGTATCAGAGCCAGTCCATGTCAGTTGTGTCAGTCCTTGTTAGTCTTTGTGGTTCGGTGAGCTGTTTGTTTAACCATAGTTGCTGTTATTGGAAAGGAACAGAATATGGATGTTAGGAATGACGCTGCTTTGGCTGCTGCTATGCAAGCTATGGCTCGGGCTGTGCAGGGTGCACCCAATGTTGCTGGTAATGATGAGTTCAGGAAGAACAAACCTCCTGTCTTCAAGCAAAGATATGATCCTGATGGTGCTCAGATATGGCTTAAAGAGATTGAAAGGATTTTCTGAGTGATGGATTGTGCTGAGGATCAGAAGGTGAGACTGGGTACTCACATGTTGCTGGAAGAAGCTGATGATTGGTGGGTTAGTACACGTCATGTGTTGGAAGCTGTAGAGGAGGAGATCACTTGGGCTGTGTTTAGCATTGAATTTTTGAGGAAGTATTTTCTTGAAGATGTAAGAGGAAAGAAGGAAATTGAGTTCTTGGAATTAAAACAAGGTAATATGTCTGTTGTTGATTATACTGCTAAGTTTGTGGAGCTTGTGCACTTTTATCCACATTATGCTGAAGCGACTGCGGAATTTTCTAAGTGTGTAAAGTTTGAGAACGGATTGTGTCCTGAGATAAAGCAGGCAATTGGTTATCAAAGGATTCGGAGGTTTTCTGATTTGGTGGATTGTTTTAGGATTTTTGAGGAGGATAGTAAGGCTCGTTCTACTCACTATAAGAGTGTGAGTGAGAGGAAAGGGAAGCAACAGTTTAGTAGTGGTCCGTATGTAACACCGGCGGATAAGGGTAAACCAAGGGGAAATTTTGAGCGAAGGCCAAGTGGAGGAGGTATGTCTAATTCTCCGAGATGTTTTAAGTGTGGTGAATTGGGACATCGTCAGTATGAATGCAGAAAAGATATGAGGAAGTGTTATAATTGTGGAGGTTTAGGACATATTGCGGCTGATTGTAAGAGGAACGTGGTGAAGTGTTTCAATTGTGGTGAACCTGGACATGTTAGTACGAAGTGTCCGAAACCGAAGCAAGCTCCAACTGGTGGGAAAGTTTTTGCCTTGGCGGGAACTCAGACTTCAAGTGTAGACCGTCTGATCAGAGGTACTTGTTTTGTAAATAGTATGCCTTTAGTTGCTAATATTGATACCGGAGCGACTCATTCGTTTATTTCGTCTGAGTGCGCGAAGCGTTTGAATCTTGTGTTGTCTTCGATGAGTGGTGAAATGGTTATTGATACTCCAGCAATGGGGTCAGTAACTACTTCTTTGGTTTGTTTAAGTTGTCCTTTGACCATTTATGGTAAAGACTTTGAGATTGATTTGGTGTGTTTGCCGTTGGAAGGTTTAGATGTGGTTTTGGGAATGAATTGGTTGTAATTCAACCGGGTTCATATTGACTGTTATCATAAGCTATTTAGGTTTCCTTCTCTTGAGGAAGACGAAGACTCGAGTTTCTTATCTACCAAGGAGTTGAAGAAACTCTTGGCGGACGAAGCTCAGTTGTTTGGGTTGTTTGCATCGTTGACTGTGGAAAGTCAAGTTTCACTTGATGTGTTTCCTGTTGTGTGTGAATTTCCGGAAGTGTTTCCCTAGGATATTTCAGACTTGCAGCCAGAGAGAGAGGTGGAGTTTTCTATAGATCTAGTTCCTGGTACTAGATCTGTATCGATGGCACCATATCGAATGTCGGCATCTGAGTTGGTTGAGTTAAAGAAGCAATTGAACAAATTATTAGAGAAGCGGTTTGTGAGACCAAGTGTGTCGCCTTGGGGTGCTCCAGTTTTGTTGGTGAAAAAGAAAGATGGAAGTATGCGATTGTGTATTGATTATCGCCAGTTGAATAAGGTGACGATTAAGAATAAGTATCCTCTTCTGAGAATTGATGATCTGATGGATCTGTTGGTAGGTGCTTGTGTGTTTAGTAAGATTGATTTGAGATCAGGGTATCATCAGATAAGGGTGAAAGAGGAAGAGATATTCAGAAGATGGCTTTTAGGACACGTTACGGTCATTATGAATATTTTGTGATGCCGTTCGGGGTTTCTAATGCGACAGGTGTGTTTATGGAGTACATGAATTATATTTTCCACGAGCATTTGGATCGTTTTGTTGTTGTGTTTATTGATGACATTTTGATTTATTCTATGTCTGGGGAGGAGCACGCGGAGCATTTGCAAATTGTTTTGCAGGTTTTGAAAGAAAGGAAACTTTTTGCCAAGTTGTCCAAGTGTGAATTCTGGTTGTCGAAAGTGAGTTTTCTTGGACACGTAATTTCAGGTGATGGTATCGCTGTGGATCCATCTAAAGTGGATGCAGTTCTACAATGGGAGGCTCCGAGATCCGTTACTGAAATTCGAAGCTTTTTGGGATTAGCCGGATATTATCGAAGGTTTATTGAAGGTTTTTCTAAGCTAGCACTTCCTTTGACCCAGTTGACTTGTAAAGGGCAAACGTTCATTTGGGATATTCGGTGCGAGGAAAGTCTTAATGAGCTGAAGAGAAGATTGACGACAGCTCTGATTTTGATTTTACTGGATCCTAATGAACCGTTTATGGTGTATTGTGATGCTTCTTTGATTAGTCTAGGTGGGGTGCTAATGCAAGAAGGTAAGGTCGTGGCTTATGCTTCGAGGCAGTTGAGAGTGCATGAGAAAAATTATCCTACTCATGATCTTGAATTAGCGGCTGTGGTTTTTGTGTTGAAGATTTGGAGGCATTATCTCTACGGTGCAAGGTTTCAAGTCTTTAGTGATCACAAAAGTTTGAAATACTTGTTTGATCAGAAAGATTTGAATATGAGGCAACGTAGATGGTTGGAATTTTTGAAGGACTATGACTTTGGCTTGAATTACCATCCGGGTAAAGCTAATGTGGTAGGCGATGCGTTGAGTCGGAAATCATTACATATGTCCGCTTTAATGGTTAAGGAGTGGGAGCTCTTGGAATCGTTTAGAGATTTGAGTTTGGTATGTGAAGTGACGTCGGATAGCGTGAGGCTTGGAATGTTGAAGGTTACTAATGATTTTCTGTTGACGGTTAGTGAGAAACAGAAGATGGATGTGAAATTTGTGGATTTGATGATGGTTGGGGATAAAAGTGTGAATGAGGACTTTAAAGTGGATGATAATGGTTTTTTGAGGTTCCACGGTAGAATTTGTATTCTTGATGATGTGGAGTTGAAAAGGATGATTTTGGAGGAAGGACACCGGAGTAATCTGAGTATACATCCGGGAGCGAATAAGATGTATCAAGATTTGAAGAAGATTTTCTGGTGGTCGGGTTTGAAAAGAGATGTGGCTCAGTTTCTGTATGCGTGTTTGACTTGTCAGAAGTCGAAGGTGGAACATCTGAGGCCTAGTGGTTTATTGTAACCGTTGGATATTCTTGAGTGGAAGTGGGATAGCATCTCCATGGATTTTGTAACATTGTTTCCAAATACACAGCGAGGGCATAGTGCTATTTGGGTGGTTGTGGATAGGCTGACTAAATCGGCTCATTTCATTCTGATTGACATCATTTTACTTTGGAGAGGTTGACTGAGATTTACATCAGTGTGATTGTGAAGTTGCATGGGGTTCCGTTGAGCATTGTTTCGGATCGAGATCCGAGGTTTACCTCAAAATTTTGGGAAAGTTTACAGAAGGCTTTAGGATCTAAATTGAGATTGAACTCGGCTTATCATCCGCAGACAGATGGACAGACGGAGAGAACGATTCAGTCGTTGGAAGATTTGTTGCGGGCTTGTGTTCTTGAACAAGGTGGTGCGTGGGATAGTTATCTTGCGTTGATTGAATTCATGTATAATAATTGTTTCCATTCGAGTATTGGAATGGCACCGTTTGAAGCATTGTATGGACGAAGATGTCGAACACCATTGTGTTGGCACGAATCTGGTGAGAGTTCGGTGGTTGGACCAGAGTTGGTGCAACAGACTACGGAGAAAGTGAAGCTTATTCGTGAGAAATTGAAGGCTTCTCAGAGTAGGAAAAAGAGTTATCATGATCGGAGAAGAAAAGATCTTGAGTTCCAAGAGGGCGATCATGTATTTTTGAGAGTTACGCTGGTAACGGGTGTGGGTCGTGCATTGAAATCAAAGAAACTTACTTCTCGGTTTATTGGTCCTTACCAGATATCCACGAGAGTTGGTGCTGTGGCTAATAGGGTGGCGTTGCCGCCGAATCTGTCGAATTTTCACGATGTGTTCCATGTTTCACAGCTTCGAAAGTATGTTCTGGATCCGTCGCATGTGATTCCGATGGACGAGGTTGAGGTAAGGGAGGACCTTAAGGTTGAGGCATTACCAATGAGGATTTTGGATCGCGAGGTGAAACGGTTGAATGGCAAGGATATTGCACTTGTGAAGGTAGCGTGGGGAGGCGCTGCTGAGGGCAATTTGACTTGGGAGTTGGAGAGTCGGATGCGGGAGTCGTATCCAGAGTTGTTCGTCTCAGGTATTATTTTCGAGGACGAAAATTTCTAAGTGGGGGAGAGTTGTAACGCCCCTGTTTAAGTGTTTTTATTTAATTGAGTCGTTTTGATTATTTTATTATTATATTATTTTATTTTCGACTTTTATTTGGAAATATGTTATTTTTCAATGTTGTGATATTTTATCGCGTTTTGGGAGCGTTTGCGAGATATTTGAGTGTAGGGGTATTTTGGTCTTTTGTTGGGTAGATATTATATTTTTCATAGAAATAGAAATAGAAAGGAAAGAAAAAGAAGAGAAGAAAAAGAGGAAGAAAGAAAGGAGAAAGAAAAGGAGTTAGAGAGAAAACTTGGAAAATCTAAGAATCGATCAACCGACTTTTCTACACGCTATTTAATCGGGTAAGGGTGCGAAACTCAATTATACTATGCTTGCGTATGATTATGTATGTGTGTATTGGATTGTTTGTTGTGTTTTCATAGTTTTCTATTCTAGGTCGATAGAGAGAAATCAATGTTTTCGCGGTTGGAAATCGATGTAAATGCGGTAGAATACTTACCATGATTAGACTAGGTTCTGATTGTTATATGTTGGTTTGGAAATGTTTTGGTTGGGAAAATATCATTTTTGGATGATCTGGTGGGCTGCTGGGTTTTGCTGAAATCGCAGGTTCGCACTGCGAACGTTTTATTATTTTTCATTCTGCCACTGTTCGCTGGAGGATTCGCATTGCGAATAGGGTAGCGAGCATTCGCTGAATGGTTCGCACTGCGAACGTTGGGGAATTTTTAGGCTATTTTTTCTTCTGCCACTATTCGCTGGGACATTTGCACTGCGAATGAAGAAGCGAAGGACTCGCTAGGAGCTTCACACTGCGAACATGATAGTTTTTCCCTATTTGTTTTCTTTATAACTTTTGATCCGTAAATCGAATTGAGGCGAGGTTTGATGCGTTGGAAAGCTTTTGGCGTGTTCTTTCTTATATTGATGGTTTCAAGATTGTTAGATGATTTAATTATGTCAAGAATTTGGAATGTTTTGTTTGTTGACTTTTACCGTTTTAATGATGTGCAATTGACGTGTTATTATGCAACATGCTTGTGATATGAATTGTATGACTTGTGTGCTGTTGTGAAATGAATATGCATGACTATGGAATGTGTATATGTGTGAATTTGAATGTCATGAGTCATTGTATGCTGAGCATCATGATGTGCATTCTTGTGATGTCGTGTGCCCTAGTGGGTGTGAGCGACGAATCGGTTCCAGAGGGAATCCGCTATAACATCGTGTGCCTAAAAAAAATAAGAAGACCTAAAGCGATGATTATACACGATCGTGTACCTTATACAAATAGGACCTAAAGCGATCAGATCGTGTGCCTTATACAAAGAGGACCTAAAGCGATCCATAAACGTCGTGTGCCTTAAAAAAATAAGAGGACCTAAAGCGACGGGGAACATCGTATGCCCGACGGGGAGTTACATTAAGTAACGAGCGATGGTTCCAATAGTTCCTGAGTGAAATGGTGTTGAGAATTGATGGAAGTCGGTACCCGCATATGCATTGCATAGAGTCGTTGTGTCGGTCTCTGTGCATTTGCATAAATCATGAATAGATTGATTTTCGTGTGGAATTGTGATTGGAAGTGATGAGTTTAGATATATATATATATATATATATATATATATATATATATATATATATATATTGGTGTTGGTGATAATCGTATTGTGTATGATTGATATGCATTGGTGATGGATAAATGAGATAAGTACTGTGTGGGGTTGTGTTTGGATTCTGTTGTACGTTGTGGTGAGAATATTTTACGTGTGTAATTTTGTGTTATTATATAACTACATGCAATTATATTATGATTGTGTTTCTCACCCTTCTGCTGTTTTATAATGCTCTATGAGGCATTGCAGATTAGATTGCTGGAGGTCTTTTTGTGAAGCTTAGGTCTTCATTCTTTTGTCGGTCGGCTCTGATATGTGACACTGGGTAGTCGGGGTGATCGAGTGTGATTATTTGTATTATGTATACACATGTTTTGGATTGTACTAGTGTGGCTTTGTATATGACAGATACACTTTGTATGATATATATATATATATATATGTGAGATTCAGTACAGATTTTCCGCTTTTATTCTGTATCTGAATTGTGGGTAGTAGGAATTAAGTTCCTCTGTTAATTGCTACCTGATTGTTGCATATCTTTATGGGCAGGTTTATGTGTATTTTGTTTCAAATTGATGTGACCCCTCGGTCTATGCTGTGAATGTTTTTAATATACTCTGATGAAATTTTGAATTTTATTTATCGCTTTAATAGCTTGGGGGTATAGATTAGGGGTGTTACACTAACAACTTCTTTCTGTTGGTCACACCGGTCAAACTGCAATTGACCTTCATCTATCAACTTTTAAATTCCTGACTTCAACAAACCACACCCATTCATTTGTGACATACAATCTGAACAATTCTCATCACATCCGGGGGACACCCCACCCCTTAAAAACCTCTCCTTTACCACCATCAAAGGAGTCTTTAATTCATTAACATCCATAACCAAATTCAAAGATTCATTTTCCTCTAACACAGCATTAACCCTCGTCCCACCATGGTTCGGCATTGGGTTTTGGACGACATTTGGCACATCATTTGAAAAGTTTATGGCCTTTGAATCCACCAAGTCTTGGACTATATGCTTAAAAGCTTTGCAGTCCTCAATATAGTGTCCGGGTGCCCCATAATGAAAGTCACAGTGGGCGTTAGGATTATAACCCGGAGGTGGATTACCGGTGGAGGGAGCTAGAGTCCTTTTCTGGATTAACTGCAACTGTAGCAAATGCTGAAACAACTGTGAATATGGTAGAGGTGGAGTATCAAAATGTCGGTTCTGTTTAGGCCTTGGCTAATATTGGCGCGGAGCCTAATTTTGTTGTTGCTGCGGTGGAAGCGCTGTAGGAATTGTAACTGAAGCTACCTGCTGGTTATAACTCTGATGCTGCTTTCCTTTACCTCGGTAAGACGACACAGAATTTGTTTCCTCCTTCTTCTTATAATTCACATAGGGTTTCTTCCCTTGACCAGAAGATGACCCATCACTACCTGCTACCTTCCCCGCTTTGATTCCACTCTCTAACATTTCCCCGGCCATGATCAAATAAGCAAACTTGCCTGACATGCAAGGTAACAATTTCTCATAATAACGTCCCGGCAAAGTATCCATAAACAGGTTCAACATCTCCTTCTCCAACAAGGGTGGATGCACCCTTGCCGCTAGTTCACGCCATCTCTGCGCGTATTCCTTAAAGCTTTCATTATTCTTCTGAGACATATTCTGTAACTGGGTCCTGTTGGGAGCCATATCAGTGTTATATTGGTAGTGCTTAATAAAGGCCTCGACCAACTCTCTCCAATTACAGACATGGCATCTCTCTAATTGCATATACCATTCCAAGGATGCCCCAGACAGGCTGTCTTGGAAGAAATGCATCAGCAATTTCTCATCTTTAGAATACACAGTCATCTTCCTCGCGTATGCCCTGACATGCGTCTTGGGACAAATGGTACCATTGTATTTCTCAAAAGTGGGAACCTAAAATTTATGCGGAATTACAACACCAGGAACCAGCCCCAAATCCTCCAGATCCATACCCACAGAATTTTGATTCACAACACCCCTTAGTTGTTCTTCAATCAGTCTAAACCTCTGATCATTGTCGACTTGAGGAGTAGCATCAACACCTTGCATAGAAAAAATGTCATCCTGTTGGTCATCATAACGACGGCCATGAACAAAGCAAACACTATTTCCTCCTCCGACAACAGAGGGAATCACTACCTGCTCTCCTCTGCCCGGAGGTATCACAACACCAGGAATGGGGATCTCTATGCCCACAGGACCTCCCTGAGCACCGTTATCAACAACGCCATTATGGACTCCACCATGGAGAACCCCGTCTTCATCCACTCTTGCCACTAAGGGTTGGACCAGAGTCCTCAGTTGCTCTTACCCTTGGGCAACACCTTGCATCAATTTCATGAACTAGGCCATGCGAACTTGCATGGCGGCCATCTCTGCTTGCATTTTCTCCATAATTCTCCTCTGATTTGATCTAGTAGAATACCGGTGAATTGGCTAGTTATCAATCCTGCCTGCAACCAAATAAAGGTTAGAAAAACCCGGGACGAGCACCTGTTATGCAAAAAAAATGATTATGATTATGCAAATGCAAATGAACATGTTTGGATCTTTGCAGGGCGATCCACCCCTTGATTCCAGCTTAAAGACAAGATAGGATGAAACAGCTGCTCATAGAGAAAAATCACTGTCAGAGATTACAACCCAAGATAACATAATAAGTCTGAAATAAAAGAAGCAAAGATCCCAGCCAATAATTCTGGTGGTGGCCCAAAATACAAAGAAAAAACAAACTACAGAGTATCATCAATGCGCGAGTTCTCCTCAACCATCATGATCTTGCACCCTTTGAGGACCACTGCCTGAGCTAGAGCCTTCACCCCTAGACCTCTTCACCTCAGCTTATATCTTCAGCTCTTCTATGGTTGCTATGGCTTCATTGAGGTGTTCCTCAACTACGTTACTTTGGAACGTCCCTGATAAGATCTCCTCATCTTTCTTTCTGAGCTTCAACTTCAGACTCTCAATCTGCTCCAAATACTTATCCTTCTTCTGCTTGTTGGCTGTGATTGCAGTATCTCGGTAAGCATTGAACTTGTGAATTTTTTACCAAGCCTTGGCTAGGTCTTCCTTCTTGGATTTGAGAATCCTGCTAACACCTTTTAGAGCTTGCCTTACCTTTTGTCTGGCTGTGACCTCTTCAGCTAGCTCTTTTTCTTTCTTAGCGAGAAGCTCTGTCTTCAACTTGGCGACATGAACAGCTTCACCTCGCTCATGTTTCAACTGGTAAATTTCTTTGTGTAGCTCGTTGTTCTCCTCTCGCAACTTCTCTTTTTCAGGCCACAGTTTATTATACTTCTCTATCTTCACCGTGGTTGGTGGCTCAATCAACAGAGGGTACAAAGGCGGCTCTATTGGGAAAGGAAAAAGCTCATCTTCTGCCCTTTTCTGGACCCACTCCACATACGGAGAGAAAGCTTGGTTGTTACACTTCCCAAAGAAAGTCTTTCCCCTCTTGAAAACTTGCTTCCAAGCGTTCACGACTTTCCTTACCATCTCTTGGTCTGCAGTGCCATTGAAAAACAAGGATTCTCTGATATCTTGTTCCTCAGGGGGAGTCTTCAATGTATACCCAAATTGTCTGATAGCAAGGGAAGGGTTATAATTAATTCCGCCTTTCCTCCCTATTAAGGGTACATTTGGGAATCCTCCGCAGTTTAAAATGAGCTTAATCCCTAGCAAACTGTGATTAAACTAAACGATGTCGTCAACAGTCAATCCCATCAACCTTTTAGACCACTTCATAGAATCCCTTGCATCAACAAAAGCCCCAGCTTTAGGGAGATGACTAAAAAACCATGTATATAGGAGCGGCGCGCAACAACTTACAGTCATTCCTCGTCTCTTTTCGTTCTTGTAATGGACTGAATGATACACGTCACCAAGAAGGGTAGGCACGGGGTTTCTCAAGATGAAAACTCTAGGATGTTGGGGAATAGGGCAATCCCATAAATGCAAAGAGCTAAAATAGCATTGAAAGCAGACCAATTTCTCTCCTTAGCACATGAGCTGGCTTGGTCAAACAGAAATTTCAAAGGGATGCCTTTAAACCCTTGCTTGTCAATAACATTGTTACTCGGAATGGATTCCCCAATGTGAATAGCAGCCGCCATCTCTTCCAGTCCTAGCTGTTCTTCAGATAAGAAAGGTATCCTCAGCTCGACAGAGATTCCCAAAATAAATGAGAACTCCTCTAAGGTTGGAGCCAATACATAATCCGGAAAAGTGAAACAACGCAAAGGAGGGTCATAGAATTGAAGAAGCGTGTGAATGGCATCGTGCTCTTCTTGTGAAATATTTCAGACAACCTTCAATATCTTCCTATATTCCTCCTTGAACTTGACGCGGATCTCAGGATCAGTCATACTAATCATCTTGTGAATCAACTTCAAAGTCGGATCTGGGAACGTGTATGCTACATTCTTCTTCCTCTGAGCTTCCATGACGAGGACACCTCAACAACCGGAATGAAGGGTAAGATGCAAGTCCTGAAAAATGTCAAACATGTTAGAATGCAAGAAATGATGCAAATGCAAACATGGGATCAAGGTAACACTGCTCTGGACATGTGTTGTGCTGTTAACCGAACAAGAACCACAACCCAGAAAACCAAAATTCTAGAACATCGGACCACTGAGATAACCAAAAAACCAGGTAAATAACTATACACTGACGAGAAATCCAGAAAACCGGGTAGTTTGAAAGTTTCGGTTACCTGCAGACCTGCAAACACCTATCCCCTCTCACATGTGGGTTCCAGAAAACGGGATCCTCAGTCTCAGATTCTCGATATGAGAAGCAATAGTACATTCATCCCTCGGGGTACAATACTATCGCCAAACAAAGAGGTCGTCCACTGATTCCCCCAAAAATAAGGTCATCCTATGCAAGTTCCCAGCATTGGGTCCTCGGATCGACAAGTGTAATGGGTTTTCCATTTCTCGCCTGCCATTATCTCATGTCGGGAGGAGAGGCGTTGCTGAGTCCTCAGAGAAACGGTCGCCAGAGTCGACAACTCTCTAGATCAACATTCTGAAATGCGCAAGACACGTACGTCAGAATATCTCCCAAGATAGCCTCGTCTGGATGTGAATTTCGTGAACACCAAATGCACCAAGACGGCGCGTAGGTCCCACTACTTTCCATGCTAGTCCTAAGTGTATGCTCAAGCCTGTGTATTGGGCTTATCTCTCAAAGAATCCCAACCTGCCAAACAGAAAACCAGCACAGCACAGTACAGTCCAGCAAAATAATGAAATGCAATGCAATAAATATGATAAATACAGTAAAATAGTAAAATAGTAATACAGTAAAATAAAGTACAACAGTAAACACCCAATGAAAATAAACAAACAAGCGCTAGGATTGACTCACAAAAGGGGATGGACCAGCAAGAGGTCAACCTGTCCCCAGCAAAGTCGCCAGCTGTCGCTCCCGAGGATTTGCATCCATGGTACAAACGCGAAAGTGGCGTGGAAAACAGAGTCGCCAGCAATGTGTATTTATCCCAAGAGAGGGAAAGGAAACAGGGATCCACACTTGTTGTCTTGATCAAAGGGTGTCGTCATCTGGAGCTCCGCTGCTACTGGAACGGGAACGGAAAAGAGCAAAGAAACGGGGGAGAAAAGAAAAAGAAGTGACTCGATAGGACATCGCTTGTCTTATGCCTACGTATTCCCCGTGCAATGGGAAAGTCAGAGTCAACGTAGTTCAGACACAAACTAAGGGGGGAGGTTGCTTGCCAAGACATTGCCGTCTTGTGCCTACGTATCCTCAATCGAAAGAGAAAGAGGAAATCAGAGCAGTCGTAGTTCGACCTAACAAGGTCGGTGAGTGTTTTTTATGAGCGACGTTAGATTCGTGTCCGACAGTTAGGGTCGATGCTTGTTTACGACGAGACAGAAGTAACGTGCGCTTTTCTGAAAATGAGTTGAACTTAACAATCCTGAAGGATAAAAAGATTTGAGTTTGTTTTTGTGTCATTTAGACAGAAGTAGATTGAAGTTAGTTCGTAACTTGCATTGCACCGAAGTCTATGAGGTAGGAACGAATGTTTAGCAAATCGTTCCAAGATGGAACGTCCACCAAACACTCTAGAAAAATGAGAGGAAACCCCTCATTCCTCACTTCCCACATGCAAGGCTCATGCGCAATACACGTTAATTTTATTAAGTGTTTTAGAAGTGTTATGAGATGAGAAGAGAAGACTCAAAGGAAAAGAAAACACTAAGGGGAATTCTATCCTAATGTTGTCATGCAAAGGTGGCCCAATAGTTGAGTTTGAAAGGAGAAACATCTACCTAAGTTAGCATGCAAAAGAAAGCCTAATGCTAATCCTACTCCAAGCTTAATCAAAAATTAAGTTGGACTAGGTAGCTCTAAGGGAGTGAATCCAAGACTTAAACAAGTCTTGAGACTCATGGGAAAAGAAGGAGTGAAACAGATGGAGAAGAAAAGATAAGTTAAAATAAACAAATAGCAGCTACAACAGCGCCTCTGCACCTGCACAGCGGTTAAAGACCAGCAAACACGCCAAACAGCATTCAACAGCTCATATTCAGCAGATAAATGGGTGTAAAAAAAAACAGCAGCACATACACCAACACATATACACTAAAACAGCAGTGGAAAACATGACAGCACACCATGCATTTGAAAACAAATACTCATGCAAGCAATGATAACAAATAGATACACAAAGCACAGCAAACCAATCCTAAAGGTTGCAAGCATTAAAAATGAATAACATGATCATGCTAACAATTCAAGAACAATTACTCAACAAAGTTGCACAAATCAAACGCTGATCAAAACATCACGCATAAGCAACCACGGAAGCAAACAACAATCATGCATCGTATGTCCAGCAAGTTGAGCATCAATCAAGAATTAACACGATTCAAATATGTGTGCATTGTGTTTGCCACATCGATTAGTCAACAACGCAAACATAAACATTTATCGATGAAAATCAAGAATCGCGTGTCGGAAAATTGTGTTCATGCAATAGTGTGAGGTGCAACATCCCAAGAATGACCCACAAATCATCATCATATCAATCCATAAAGTTTAGACATGAAAAGGATCTCAAACAAGCAAGAAAATGCAAGAAAATCACATTCTGCAGCAGTGGTAACCGGTTACAGCATAACTGCTAACCGGTTACACATTTCAAAATTGCACAAATTACGCTGAAAATACACAGTGTAACTGGTTACAGCATAACTGCTAACCGGTTACTCTGGGACAGTGGTAAAAAAATTCAGTTCCAAAGCACTTTTCAGCAGCAAATCAGTTATGTAATCATGTTCAATGATCATGTAATCAACAATGCACGGAAATCAAGTTCTGAAACAGCATTCAAACATAATTTAGATCCAATAATTATCAACATCCACAATTAAATTCACACAAATGAATCAAAACACACCAAAAATCATAGATCTACATTGTGTAAGTTGTGTAACACCCCACTTCCCATCGCGAATAAATAATACATAAATAAAATCAGAGTAACTAAAAATTTATTTTTTTTCGATAGAAACAAGGATGCCACATTTAAATAAATAAAACACAATCCCTGCTCATAAATTTGATACATAGAACAAAATAGAATACCCTCAAAGGGGAAACTTTTTCCATATAAAGTTAAAGTTCAATTATGGAATAAAGCGGAAAGATCCATAACGGACTTGTTTTACAACATAAATGGTTTTATAACATCAAAATATACATACAAAGGTAGTACAAAATAAATCTAACAAAGGTATACATATATATCATAATCGTTCCCCGACTCCCGTGCTACGTATCAGAGCAGTCACCAAGACCGACAAAAGAACGGAGGGCTAATCTTCACAAAAGCCTCCAAGACTACTAATCTGCAATTGCCTCATAGAGCAACAAATCACAGCAGAAGGGTGAGAAATAACAACTAAATCAAGATTGCATAATAATATGCAAAACATAAAAATTCACATACACAGTTATTCTCACCACTAGCATCACATATTAATACACATAACATATACCAATTATACTAACATGACCACATATTCACACATAGGGCACAGCAAGTCATAACATACGGAAACACACCACCACATCACATATTTTCATACATAGCATATCATCCATAAACAATGCATTTATCACGTATGCACATCAATTCACCAATCCAATCATAAATCTCAACACATAACAAATCAATGCACAATTTACCACACATAATCAATCCAATCATAATTTATGCAAATGCACAGAGACCGACACAACGACTCTATGCAATGCATATGCGGTACCATCCATCCATCATTTCTCAACACTAGTTCACTCAGGAACTCTGCTGGAATCATCGCTTGTTACTTAGTGTAACTCCCCGTCGGGCAAACGATGTTCCCCATCGCTTTAGGTCCTCTTATTTTTAAGGCGTACGATCCGATCCGATCTGATCGCTTTAGGTCCTCTTAGTTTTAAGGCTCATGGTGTTTATGGATTGCTTTAGGTCCTCTTTGTATAAGGCTCGCAATCTGATCGCTTTAGGTCCTCTTTGTATAAGGCTCACGATCGTCTATAACCATCGCTTTAGGTCCTCTTATTTTTAAGGCTCACGATCCTTTCCGATCGCTTTAGGTCTTCTTATTTTTAAGGCTCACGATGTTATAGCAGATTCTCTTTGGAATCGATTCGTTGCTCACACCCACTAGGGCACACAACATCACAAGATGCATATCATGATGCTTGGCATACAATGACTCATGACAATCAAATGCATCTTCACACATATATGCAGCCATATTATACATATATTTCAACTCATCAATTCCATACTTTCACAATTCAACAATATGAATCATCTCATCATCAATATTCATGCATTGGAAACCAATTCAAACAATGCATTTCATCACAAACCACAACAATCATGGAATCACAATTACTTCCACAAGGAATTCACACCACAAAGGATACCCACAACACATCATAACAACATACATTGATATTCAATCCAACAATGTATTTTACTGCACAACCACATCATTATCTTATACTGAAATCAAACCCAAAACAACACATTTATTTCTCTATAAGACCACCAACCATCATCATGTCATTCAATCACATGCATTCATATTACATATCAGCACACAAGTCATACGATGTATATCAAAAGCATATTGTACGATAACACATCAAATACACATCGTTACGACGATAAAAGTCGACCAAACGACGTATTTCCAAATTCCCGACATAATTAAATCGGCCAACAACCTCAAAACCATTTTTATAAGAGAGAACATTTTATTTGCTTTCCAACGGTACTAAGAACGCCTCGATCCGAGTTACGGATCAAAGGTTATAAATTTTCAAAGAAAAGAATTTATTGAGAAACAGCCAGATTCGCCTGGCGACTTAGGATTTCCCCTGGCGGATCCCCATTCACCAGCACTTCACCTGGAAAACTAGTGGCGAACCAAAAAATTAGAAAACCCCAAAAGTTACAGAAGCTAACACATTTCTTGCTTCCCGATTTCGCCTGGCGACTTACGATTTCGCCTAGCGAATCACCCTTCGCCAGCACTTCGCCTGGCGAACGAGTGGCGAGACCTAATTCGCCTGGCGAATCGCACTAGATCCAGAATTTTCTGCTGCGAGTTACATGGTTCAAAACCCCCAAAAATCCCATTTTCACCCCAAATCAATTCCAACAGCAAAAACAAGTATCATCAAATGTTCATATGCATAGAAGGATCATACAACGCGACTTATAACGATTTTCGACCGTGGAAACATCAATTTCTATCAATTGTTCGTCAATTTATCAAATGAGAAAAAGTTGTAAAACAACCAAAACAATTACCACAAACAACACATATACATACACAAGCAAGATATAATTGAAACTTCTCACCCTTACCCGATTAATCATGCTCAAAATAGAGTTATGTCGATTTTTGCCCTTTCTCCCTTTTCTCTCCTCTTCCTTTCGTTCCCTTCTCTATATTTCCTTTTTCTTTCCTTCCTCTCTATTTCTCACTAATCTCTATTTATATAAAATATCTAAATCCCTAAAAGACTATTTTACCCTTCAGCTCAAATATCTCGCAAACGCTCTCTAAATGCGATAAAACATAAACAGCGATAAAATATATTTCGGGAAATAAAAGCTGAAAAGAAATTATAATTTATTGCAAATATTTTACCTATCAGGGAACTTAACCAATTAACTCAATTAGCAGGTAAAATACAATAATTTCACACATTTCACAAAATTCATATAAATGAAATAAATAAATGCAATTAAACATATCAGGGCGTTACAACTCTCCCCCACTTAGACATTTTCGTCCTCAAAAATCTAACTGAGACGAACGACTCCGGATACGACTCTCGCATCCTACTACCCAACCAACATGCCAACCAAAGGAACACCACGAATAACACAACTGACAAACCACCTTGCTAACAACGCTACAAAACGACACGACAATAACGACAACTACAACGACCAGATGCAAGGCCCATACAATGCACCTGACGACCAACTCACGACTCTAAGAATACCCAAGTCACAAACATATATGTTCACTCTTGAACCAGAACACAACATGGTCGTTACCCTCACCGCAGGTAACACTCCCATTCTGAAACTTCCAATAAGCTTACCAATCCTACATGATCCTAATGTTCAACTTATGAATTCTTACTAGTCACACACGCAAACAAAAAATGTGCCACAACACACTTCCGCTGCGCACTCTAATTACTCGTAACCATCAAAACTACCAATCTCACATCCAAAGTCTAACTCTTTCTCATATTCTCCAAAAATCACTGTTCACTTTAATATACCCAACCTCACACTCTACTGTGTTATCTCATACCCCAGACATAAGTCTCTGAACTGCTCAAATAATTCTAATTCTCTGACCATCAAAACAGACATGCATAACAACTTTCGACTTAACTTTTCAGGCACAACCTTAGATTTTTCCCGAAGGATAATCCCAGCCAAATCCATAGCTCTCCGCGAATTCTAACTGCCCTCGTTGTCTCATACTCTGTTCCTTCAGACCAAACAAGTACTCTAAACTCTTGCGGTTACCAAACCCTTCGAACCGAGAACCATAAAGATAATACTTTCAAATATTCCAACACAATACAACCGCACCTAATTCCAAATCCTGACTAGTATAGATTCCTTTTATGAATCCTCAACTGTCGTAAAGCTTAAGCCACGACTTACCCTCTTGCATTAACACACTGACTAAACTCATCAATGACACTTCACAATACCTCACCACCGGTTTATTAGGATCACATAGAATCAAAACTGAAACCGTAGACAACTTCTACTTCAGCTCACCAAAACTTACTCACAACGAACATCCAAAACAAATGACTTACCCTTTGCAAGTCAACTGAGATAATAGAAGTACGAACTTAACAAGGTCTTCCATATCCTGCAATAACAACCAACTGAACCCAAAAGTTTATATTCTCCTTAACCAACTTCGGAGCCTCTCATTGTAGAACTACATCTACTTCCGGTGGATCCGTACAATACTCTCATCTGAAATAACATATCCAAGAAAACTAACCCTTTTTAAGCAAAATTCTCACTTGAGTAACTTAGCATAAAACTTCGTCTCTTTTCAACACTTGCAATTCCAATCTCAAATACTCTACCTGTTCTTCCTCTGAGTTTATAACAGATCCGAATATCCTCAATCAAAACCACTATGAACTTATCAAAATAAATATGAGAGATATGATTCATCTACTCCACAATAATTACCGACGCATTACTAATACCAAATAACATCATTGCCCATTATAATGCTCAACCAAATTCCAAAAGATATAATTCTTAAAGCTTTTGCAAAACTTCTCACTGGGTAACTGGTTACTCACATACAAGCTTAACCGAGTAAATAACAGCCTATTTCGATGATAACAAACATAACCAGTCACATAAAATCGATCAAAGCCTTCACTCACACAAATTCACCACTCTTATCAAATGTTCCAAACAATTGCAATTTCACTCAAACTCAACCAAAGCATTCCAGTCATCTGTTCATGAAAGTGGATACTTGTTCTCAATCGTTACCTTATTCAACTGCCAGTAATCCATACCCAATTTCTTCTATTAACAGTCCAAATTCGATAAATCCCAACGTGTAGCAACAACCAACCTAAAAGAACTCTAAAATATTACATCCACACTTAAGGTTTTCTCAAAATTTCCATTAATGCTCTAAAATTCCAAAGACTCCAAACCTCACCAGAATTCTAAGTTACATTTTCCATAGTCTCAATACCAATACCATCATACACATCCTACTTGTTATTCCATTCAATCATCATTCCCTTTTTGCTACTAACAATACGGGAGCTTTTCAAGACGACACACTTGGTCTCACAAATCCCTTTCCCAGTAAATATGCTCACTGCTTTTTCAGTCCGGGTACTTCTAATGCTAACATCCAATATTCCATCCGGAAATACATCTGAAAATCACGCACCACTGACAGCCCCACACTGTGGCCTTTCTACCAATTTCCATAACACTATCATCACAAACATAACAAACACCTTAGTCCCAACTCCAAAGAGTGTCCTACTCACTTGGCAGATATAACCTCGACTATTCACCTTCGTCCAATTTAAGTTCACACTCTACTCTATGAGAAAAACCCTTAGTAATACCCAATCATTCTCCCTCAGAGACATTCCAACTTGACCAATATACAAAAATCTCTAATTCGTCTCATCTTCCGATATAAGAATCTTCATCGACTCGCCAAAACAATCCGTAATCATTTTCTTAATTCCAAACAAATCATTGCACACACTATCACAGCCAGAAAGACACGTCTATCCCATCCAACATAATTCCTGTCTACTATCAACAAGAGATTAAGGGTGATCAGTTCCTCAATTTGTCAATAGACAGCCGACAATCATGATGGGGCTTAAACCGTTTTTACCTTACAATAATAGCATTTCTTGCCTCTTGTGCACAAAACTACCTAAGGCACAAATCCTTAGTTGACATAAACCTTACCTCTGCATTCCCTCCGGAATCAGGAACAACACTGTCCAAACAACACTTACACTCTTGCAACCAACAGCACACTGAGCCAACACTCCACAACTGAAGCAACTTGGAGAAGTTCCAGTTTCTCCCCCACTTATCTCATTCTCACACCTGAAGACAAAGGATTAGGAAACCAGAAAGTACCGACAGTGCTCCACACACATATCACGTACTAAGGGACCAACAACATCGACAGTATTCAACCGTCACACCAACTGACTTAACAACTTGGCCGGACGGACCGACCTGCTCTGATACCACTAATGTAACACCCCACTTCCCATCGCGAATAAATAATACATAAATAAAACCAGAGTAACTAAAATTTTTTTTTTTGGACAGAAACAAGGATGCCACATTTAAATAAATAAAACACAATCCCTGCTCATAAATTTGATACATAGCACAAAATAGAATACCCTCAAAGGGGAAACTTTTTCCATATAAAGTTAAAGTTCAATTATGGAATAAAGCGGAAAGATCCATAACCGACTTGTTTTGCTACATAAATGGTTTTATAACATCAAAATATACATACAAAGGTAGTACAAAATAAATCTAACAAAGGTATACATATATATCATAATCGTTCCCCGACTCCCGTGCAACGTATCAGAGCAGTCACCAAGACCAACAAAAGAATGGAGGGCTAATCTTCACAAAAGCCTCCAAGACTACTAATCTGCAATTGCCTCATAGAGCAACAAATCACAGCAGAAGGGTGAGAAATAACAACTAAATCAAGATTGCATAATAATATGCAAAACATAAAAATTCACATACACAGTTATTCTCACCACTAGCATCACATATTAATACACATAACATATACCAATTAGACTAACATGACCACATATTCACACATAGGGCACAGCAAGTCATAACATACGGAAACACACCACCACATCACATATTTTCATACATAACATATCGTCCATAAACAATGCATTTATCACGTATGCACATCAATTCACCAATCCAATCATAAATCTCAACACATAACAAATCAATGCATAATTTACCACACATAATCAATCCAATCATAATTTATGCAAATGCACAGAGACCGACACAACGACTCTATGCAATGCATATGTGGTACCATCCATCCATCATTTCTCAACACTAGTTCACTCAGGAACTCTGCTGGAATCATCGCTTGTTACTTAGTGTAACTCCTCGTCGGGCAAACGATGTTCCCCGTCGCTTTAGGTCCTCATATTTTTAAGGCGCACGTTCCGATCCGATCCTATCCGATCCGATCTGATCGATTTAGGTCCTCTTATTTTTAAGGCTCACAACGTTTATGGATTGCTTTAGGTCCTCTTTGTATAAGGCTCATAATCCGATCGCTTTAGGTCCTCTTTGTATAAGGCTCACGATCGTCTATAACCATCGCTTTAGGTCCTCTTATTTTTAAGGCTTACGATCCTTTCCGATCGCTTTAGGTCCTCTTATTTTTAAGGCTCACGATGTTATAGCAGATTCCCTCTGGAATCGATTCGTTGCTCACACCCACTTGGGCACACAACATCACAAGATGCATATCATGATGCTTGGCATACAATGACTCATGACAATCAAATGCATCTTCACACATATATGCAGCCATATTATATATATATTTCAACTCATCAATTCCAT
Organism: Lathyrus tuberosus; assembly: GCA_022829125.1. Taxonomy (NCBI): domain Eukaryota; kingdom Viridiplantae; phylum Streptophyta; class Magnoliopsida; order Fabales; family Fabaceae; genus Lathyrus; species Lathyrus tuberosus. The sequence goes on along the minus strand of JALAZF010000020.1, from coordinate 4,540,289 downwards.
ACATTCACAATTCAACAATACGAATCATCTCATCATCAATATTCATGCATTGGAAACCAATTCAAACAATGCATTTCATCACAAACCACAACAATCATGCAATCACAATTACTTCCACAAGGAATTCACACCACAAAGGATACCCACAACACATCATAACAACATACATTGATATTCAATCCAACAATGTATGTTACCGCACAACCACATCATTATCTTATTTTGAAATCAAACCCAAAACAACACATTTATTTCTCTATAAGACCACCAACCATCATCACGTCATTCAATCACATGCATTCATATCACATATCAGCACACAAGTCATACAATGTATATCAAAAGCATATAGTACGATAACACATCAAATACACACAGTTACGACGGTAAAAGTCGACCAAACAACATATTTCCAAATTCCCGACATAATTAAATCGGCCAACAACCTCAAAACCATTTTTATAAGAGAGAACATTTTATTTTCTTTCCAACTTAACCAAGAACGCCTCGATCCGAGTTACGGATCAAAGGTTATGAATTTTCAAAGAAAAGAATTTATTGAGAAACAGCCAGATTCGCCTGGCGACTTAGGATTTCTCCTGGCGGATCCCCATTCGCCAGCACTTCGCCTGGCAAACTAGTGGTGAACCACAAAATTAGAAAACCCCAAAATTTACAGAAGCTAACACATTTCTTGCTTCCCAATTTCGCCTGGCGACTTACGATTTTGCCTGGAGAATCACCCTACGCCAGCACTTTGCCTGGCGAACGAGTGGCGAGACCTAATTCGCCTGGCGAATCGCACCAGACCCAGAATTTTCTGTTGCGGGTTACACGGTTCAAAACCCCTAAAAATCCCATCTTCACCCCAAATCAATTCCAACAGCAAAAACAAGTATCAGCAAATGTTCATATGCATAGAAGGATCATACAACGCGACTTATAATGATTTCCGACCGTGGAAACATCGATTTCTATCAATTGTTCGTCAATTTATAAAATGAGAAAAATTTGTAAAACAACCAAAACAATTACCACAAACAACACATATACATACACAAGCAAGATATAATTGAAACTTCTCACCCTTACCCGATTAATCGCGCTCGAAACTGAGTTATGTCGATTTTTGCTCTTTCTCCCTTTTCTCTCCTCTTCCTTTCCTTCCCTTCTCTATCTTTCCTTTTTCTTTCCTTCCTCTCTATTTCTCCTAATCTCTATTTATATAAAATATCTAAACCCCCAAAAGACTATTTTACCCCTCAGTTCAAATATCTCGCAAACACTCTCTAAATGCGATAAAACATAAACAACGATAAAATATATTTCGGGAAATAAAAGCTGAAAAGAAATTATAATTTATTGCAAATATTTTACCTATCAGGGAACTTAACCAATTAACTCAATTTGCAGGTAAAATACAATAATTTCACACATTTCACAAAATTCACATAAATGAAATAAATAAATACAATTAAACAAATCGGGGCGTTACAAGTTGCAATTAAGCTAAAATGAGTATGGAACTGAAATTAACCAACCTACAAATCTGAGATTTGCTTTGGTGAGTATTGTAAACAGAATTTGATGAATCCAAGTAGAGAAATCCAAGATCCACAAGCTCCTTGCACTCAAAAGTTTAAGATCCAAGCAATAAGCAACCAAAATTCTAAAATCACTTCCAAAAATCACTTCTGAAAATTCAGAACTAGATCCAAACGAAAATCCAAGTTGAAAAGCAGAAATGTAGTGATGATGAGAGGCTCTAGCTCAAGAACTTGTTAATCTTTGAAAAAGAGCTTTGAGTGTGGTTGAAAATGGAGGTGGAGAGTGAAAAAGTGAGAGAGAATTGAGAGCAAAATTCTGAAAAATGAGAGTGAAAAATGATCTAGGGTGGAGAGGTTTGGAATGAATTGGTTTAAATAACCCCTAGGTTAGGAGTTAAGTTTGGCTTTGGAGTGAGGTTAAGTGGGTGGAAATTGGGGTGAAAAATGAATTAGGAAAAGAAAATGAGGAATTAGAGTAGAATAATGATGGAGAGAATTTGAATTTTTGGTGGAAAATGATCAAATTGGATCAATTCTAGATCCTTCCCACACATGCACAAGCCAAGCACATGATCACTAATGATGCAAAATTATTTTTTTCAAACTGCGCCCAGGGTAATCGGTTACAGCATAACTGCTAACCGGTTACACAGTTCAAAAAACCTTGAGAATATGCTGAAAATGAATGAGTAACCGGTTAGCGCATATGCTGTAACCGGTTACACAGTTCAAAAAACCTTGAGAATATGCTGAAAATGAATGAGTAACCGGTTAGCACATATGCTGTAACCGGTTACACAGTTCAAATTTTGAATTTTGGCGCCTTTTGGAGGGAAACTTGGAAAAGTGACTTCTGATAGCTGTTTTGAACCCGTTAAACCTCTGAAACTCAAAACTTGATATTGCTACTGAGTAACACCTGAAAAGAACACAAATTCCTGCTGACACCTTAGAATATCCTGCTGAATTAAATAATGCTTGATACCGGATTGCTTGATCAGAAAATGGCTGTTGAAGCCTCTGATTATCAAAACGCCTAATGAGCAAAATAAAAGCTCCAAAAGACCTTGAAAACCATCTGCTTGACCCTGAATACTGCTGAAAATAATGCCGGAGCTGACAATGCCATGAGCTGCTAGAAAATACCTTGATCCCATGCCCAAAAGAAACACGCAAAATGCAGAAATGACGATGCAAATGAAATGAAGCATAAGCCAAAAAGGTTAGCAACACTAGGGCAAATTTTGAGATGTTACAGTGATCAACCAAAAGAACGGGTGTAGAACCAAGCGAAGGTTGTAACCCAAAGGACGGGTGTAGAACCAAGCGAAGGTCGTGACCCAAAGGATGGGTGTGGGACCAAGCGAAGGTCGTGACCCAAAGGACGGTTGCGAGACCAAGCGAAGGTCGTGACCCAAAGAACGGGTGTGGCACCAAGCGAAGGTCGTGACCCAAAGGACGAGTGTGGGACCAAGCGAAGTTCGTGACCCAAAGGACGGGTGTGGGACCAAGCGAAGTTCATGACCCAAAGAAAGGGTGTGGGACCAAGCGAAGGTCGTGACCCAAATAACGGGTGTGAGACCAAGCGAAGGTCGTGACCCGAAGGACGGGTGTGAGACCAAGCGAAGGTCGTGACCCAAAGAACGGGTGTGGGACCAAGCGAAGGTGGTGATCCAAAGGACGTTCGGTACACTGATTAAACAAATCGTATCGGACCGAACAAAGGGTATTTGAACCAAAAGAAGGTTGCTTACCCAAATGGGATTCGGCGTTAACAGAAAGACTGTTATTAACCGAAAGGAAATGAGTGATTAACCAAGAGAAAGTGATCAACTCAAAAGAAGCTCAATATGTTAACAGATGGGCTGTGATTAACCAAAAAGAATGAGTGATTAACCAAAAGAAGGTGATTAACTCAAAAGGAGCTCAGTACGTTAACATACAGGTTGTGGTTAACTGAGAAATGGGTGATTAACCAAGAGAAGGTGATTTACCCAAGATGAGCTCAGTATGTTGACAGATAGATTGTGGTTAACTGATAATTAGGTGATTAACCAAGAGAAGGTGATTAACCCAAGAGGAGCTCAGTATGTTAACAGATAGACTGTGGTAAACTGAGAAGAAGTGCAAATTGGTGTTTTAACTGACAGTCAGTGGTTAACCAAACAAAGGGAGAAGAACCAAGAGAAGGTTGTGAACTCCGCTAGGGTTTCGGTGTTTAACAGGAAGACTGTGTTTAACCAAAGAAACCAATTAAGATTCTTCTGGGGAATAAATAAGCAATGATTGACCGCAAGAAAAGGATATTGAGGCAAGAGATGAGTGTTAACCCAAGAGACAATGATCTTTAACCAAGAGAATGGTGATTGATCAAAAGAAAGGTATTGAACCAAAAAATGGTTGCTAACCCAAGAGACCAAGATCATTAACCAAAAGCATGGTGATTGATCAAGGAGAGATTGAAAGGGGCAAGAGTGATCAAGGATCGACTCGACTGAGGATTGAGAGACACTATAGCTTGGAGATAGAGATGATTATTCCAGGCACAGGGTCATTCGTCCCCTACCCAAAATAATCAAGATGAGTGTAGGAATTCTCCACTCTCATCCCTTTTCTAGCACCAAAGTATAGTGCAGAAATTGAAACAGACAACATAACAACGCCAATTTGTACAGTGCTCCAGTGCGTCGTGCGAATCTCCGACTCGGCAGGGGATCAAGAGAACAAGGCTCTAAAGAATCCTAGAGAGAGAAACAAGGGAGAATCAACTAATCAAAACATGGTTTCGATCAATTGATCAAAGGGAATAAGCAAGCCAACAACCTTTCACGAGTTGAAAGATCGTTAAAGTAACGTGCGAGTTATTGATTGTACATGATTACATTTACTCGAGAAGGAACAAACTCAATGCAAATAGCATGGCAAACAGTACCAAACATCAATACAAATCATGTAATCAAGTGAGCAAAAAAAGTGCAAGAATGATCATGAACATGTATTGCCAAAAATGAAAACAATTACGTAATTGATAAATTGTGCGTCAAAAGTTCACAAGCATGTTTCAAACAGAGGTTAAACAACTCATAAAAGATCAACAAATATTGATCATGTAAAGCCATGGAAGTAAAATGAGGAAAGCAAATCAAACAAGCAAGAAAAAGCTCAAAAATCTGCCTCTATTACAGTGTTAATCGGTTAACCACTTGAAAAGTTCAAAAACGTGAAAAAAAGACTGGTTAACCCATTAACCATATATGGTTAACCGGTTAACACTAGAGCAGTGGCAAAAAATCAACTTAGAAAAAGAACTTCCAGCAATTAATCACTTATTCAAGCATTATCATGTTATGGTTTGCATTTGTGCACAAAAATTACATCATGTATGAGCTATTAAACATAAATTGAAAGAATTAAACATGGAGATCAAAGATCAAACAATCACATGATTAATCAAACCGAAAAAACTAGCGAAACTACATCGTAAACGCGCAAAAGTGATCGAAACAGTGAGTAGAGCAAGAGCTACCAACTTACAAGCCGGAGAATTGGCTTAGTGATTGTTGTGAGTGAGATGTAGAGAGATGAAGCCAAGAAAACCAGAAAATTCTGTTATTGCACTTCAAACCGTAGCGAAACCGAGCAAAAACACGAAAAATGCACCGGAATCGAATTTGCACCGAAACGATTGGAGTAATCACTTGAAGTGCAAATGGAAGTTACTGTAATTGCTAAGATCCAAGGAGAAATTTAGTATGATGGAGGTTTAAGCTCAAGAGTAAGCAATTTCAATGTGAAATTCACTACTCTTCAATGATGGAATTGAGCTCTAGTGTGGTTTGGGGAAGAAGATGAAGATGAATGTGTAGAACTTGCAGAAAATGCAGAGAGAAATGAGAAAATTGAGAGTGAAGAGAGTGAGAAATGATTGAAAATGGTTGAAGTTCCTTTGTGAAATGGTGGAGCTTTGTTTATGTAGAGTTTTGGTTTGGAGTTGCTAGGTTTAAAATGTGATTTGGAGTGAGCTTTGGAGTTAGTTACACTCAACTCACGGAGTCGGAAGTTGACTCGGTTAGTTAGTTAACTCGGTGGAGCAATCCCAATGTAGATCCAAATCAACGGTTCACATACTTGGAAATTAAGGAACATGGTGCACTTAATTCAAGGTGATGCATCGGAGTAAATGTCTTGGAGTGTCTTGAATGGTCTAGAATATTCCACACAATGCTAGAATAAAATAGACCAAAAGAGAGTGGAGAGAGTTGTTGTTATGTGATGAAAATACTGAATTTTTGCTGAAATAGCAGGTGTTAATCGATTAACCAAATAAGGTTAACCGATTAACAGCTGTTCAAAAGCTGAATTTGGCACTCTAAAAGGGTGTTAACCGGTTAACCATATATGGTTAACCCGTTAACCAGTCAAAACTTGCCCAATTTTGCTTGAAAAAGGTGCTACCACCATGGTTCCAATTTCTGACCTTTTGCTTTGATAAATAGGCATAGAAACCCTTATATTTTGCTTGTGTTGATGATGTGATGACTTTGTGAGGATGTGATTAATCGGGCTTAGAAAACCTGAATATTCCTGCAACAAAACCACAGAGAAAAAGTGTGAATGCGTATGCCAGCGATGCGAATGAACATGCTCATGCAAAAAGAAAAAAAGGAGGTCAAATTTCGGGTTACGACAAGCTCTTTCTTTAGAGACATGGGCTCTTGACGAGGATAAGGCATCTTCAGCTTGATGGTCGTATCTCATACCCATTAGAGATAGGGTTCCAAAGAAACACAATTAGGTTTTCCCAAGTCTTTCTTCCCTTCCTATGCAAGTGATGCCAAGCAATCACAATCTTTTCCTTGAGCTCCTTGCTATCTTCACCTTCCTTGAAGAGAATACTCTCCACGTGGACACCATTGGGTTTGTCTTTCAAAGGATACCCTAGCTGACAGCGAGCCAAGACTGGATTGTAATTGATCCCTCATTTGGTACCAAGAAGAGGTACATTAGCAAAGTCTCCACAGCTATCAATGATCATTACTCCATCATAGACACGATTATACCAATCAATATCAGAGTGAGTAAGAGGCATAATTTTCTGTGACCACCACAAACCATTCTTGAGATCCTAAAAAGAGCTAGACTTAAGCAAGTGAGAAATAAACCACTTGTACAGTAATGGCACACAACATGTGATCATCCTTCCTCTATGGAAGTTCCTTAGGTGAACAGAGTGATGAGCATCTTCTAACAAGGTAGGCACTGGATTCTTTTTTAGGAAAATATTGATAGCATTGATGTCAACGAAGTCCTCAAAGCTAGGGAAGAAAAACACACCATAAATGAGTAAGGCAAGAATAGCCTCAAATGCATCCATGCTTAAATTATCAGCATAATATTGAGCTTTGTCCATCAAAAATTCGGTGGTTAACCCAAAGACTCCTCCTTTAGTGGTCATGTTGGCTTGGATTTCAGGCAGTCCCAAATGTGTGGCTTTGGCAATGTCTTGCTCCTTAGGATCTTTCTCAAAGGGAGAGGTAAGTGTTATAGCCTTAACATTTACATGACTTTAACAAAGTCAAAAGAGTTGTAAATTCTACCCTAAGTCTAAGTTGTAAGGCTTAATGACTATAACAAGGTCATGGGGAAATTGGGTATTGCTAAGCTACCTATGACATTGATTCAATGAAGTACTCTTTCCCTTGGATTTGGAAACAAAATGCAACAAGGGAAGATGAAAGCTAACAAACTAGCATCACTTGGGGGATAACTTGACAAAGTTGAAGATAAGTGTGAACAAATGGATGAGATGAACAAGTATGGTATTCAAGCATGATATCAATTGCAAGTAATCAAGGTAACATTCAAACAAGATGTTAATTGTGGTATGACAAAGTTAAAGCACATGGTTACAACCAAAGCATAAGGGTAGATGTGACAACATCTAAAGCAAAGACTTGACAAAGTCACAAATGATCAAGGTAACAACCATGAACACATTCAAAATTTAATGAAGTTACAAATCAACATGGTGACAACCAAGGTAAGTACATACAAGAAAAGATGTTACAACACTTAAACATACATGAGATATAGTTCTAACAAGACTAAAGTATCATGGATGACAAGTTCAAGTACACAACCTAAGATGGGCATGGATTAGGGTTTACTAACACCACTTAATCATGAATACAAGACAAACATGGATAAATTGTAACAACACTTAATCATGAATACAATTTAAATATGGACAAGTGGTAACAACACTTAATCATGGCAAGATTCAAAGATTCATTAGAACATGTGTGACAACACTTACACAAGGATTCAATTCAAAGTTCAAGTATGACATGTATAGGTTATAACAACACTTAAACAAGGATGAGGACAAAGTTCAAAGTTAACATGTATAAGTCAAGACATTACTTAACATGAAGAAGATTCAAAGTTGAAATAAGACATGTATAAGTTAAAACATCACTTATCCTATGTAGAGGTTCAAGAGTTCAACAAAGCATGGATAGACATGAGTAAGGTCAAACAACTTGAATGTATTAAAACATTGTTCAAACATGACATATATGTACAAGTTAAGGAAGCATATTGAAACATGGTTTAAGTTAAACACCACTTAATCAAGAATACAAATTAACATATTTAAGACAAGTAAAGGTAACAACCAAAACATACTTGAGCAAAGAGACATGTTCATTACAATAACATGTGGATGGAGGATGCAAACACATAATGGATGACATGTGAGCATACATATAGATGACCAACCATAGTTTATACATTATTATGAACAAGTTAAGAAATTACTTGAATATTCAATCATGGATACAAGTTGAACATTAGGACAAGTAGGTAACAACCAAACATACATGTTATGAATTTAAACATGGTCTTAAACAAGATGGAAACATCACAAAGATTTAGACATACAAACATGTATACAAAGTCACATTTTAGACAAAAAATCAAGTATTTAAGAACACCTAAACATGGTATGATCCACACAAATCAGATATGCACATCAAGGTTTATGTGAACATGGAAGAAATCACATATCAAAGGTAAAATGACCAAGCAAAATCTCATGGTATGATCAAAGTTTTAACATACACTTTAATATGTATATATACACCAAAAATGTGTCAAACTCAAGCTAAAACAAAGATGCACAAGTTCACAACATCATACAAGGTCCATACAAGGTGTATAAGGTTCATATAAGTCAAGGTGCACAAAGGAAATCAAAGGATCAATCAAAGAATCAAGAAAAAACCCTAAGAAACCCTAAAAAGCCACCTACTTTAAGCAAGTATAAATGCAAGAAAAATAAAATTTTTGTGTGTTTCTTTTTATGAACAAAAAGTAGACATTTTCATGAACATTTAGCAAAAAGAAGGGATCAAAAAGATTTTGGGATGAAGAAGTTATGGAAGTTTCAAGTTATGAAGAAAAACAAGAAAACAAGTGTTAAAAATAAAGGGAAAGGGGTCCTGGTGGGATTTGAACACACATCTTGGGGGGTTAGTTAAAACATTTATCAACTGAGCCAAGTGGTTGGCGTGAACAAAACGCGTGCAGGTTCAAATATATTTAAAAAGCCCATTGTAAAACTCAAAAATAAAAAAGGAATAAAAGGAACTGGGGCGAGGGGGATTCGAACCCCAGTTCCTTCACTCAAACACACGATGCACGCTGGTCATTAACCACTGGGGTGGTGATACATCCATTGTGTCACCCCCACCCAATTAAATATATACCAAGACAAGACCTGAAAACTAAACCAAGGCACCATGGCTGAAGCTTCATCATCTTCATCACTTAAAGTTGCAAAAACTAACCTAACTCTCTGAATATGCCATGAAATTAAATGAAACAAAATTGAAATTCGTGTATTTTTCACCGAGAAATTCAATGGTATAAATTAATTTCCCTAATTATGTCTCTATTTCAAAAATCAATACTAAAACCTTAAAAACCCTAAAACTGCATTTCTAACTAGACAGACACATACATTCATGATAAGCAAAAAATAAATAAGGGAACGCATCATAATTATCATGATGTTGTCTGCTTTCTAAGTGTTTACTCTAAGTTATTTGGTTTAAAGCAAATACATCACATGCAAGTATACATGTATGTTTGATTGAAGAAAGTAATGAAATAAGATATCGTACCCACAAGGAGTGGTTTTCATGTAGCTTTAAACTTTAAGGTATTCAACTTTTGTTTAAAACTAGTATGAGCAAAATAACAAAATAATTATAATGATAGCCACAAGAAATTCACACTACAAACTAAATACTAAATAAGAAAGGATAAGATATCAGAGAGGATGATTGATGAGCTAAGATCCATTAATATATTATTGCTAAAATGTGTCCATGATGTGCAGTGTCGTGCCTCAAAAGGTCAGAATGTGATCTAGTGGTGTATGTCTACAATATCAAAGCATGCATAACTAGGGCAAGGGAACAAATCTCTAAGCCTCACTTATAACCCTAAAATGCGTCTGGTTTTAATTCTGAAAATCTGTATGGTCTCAACTTCTTATCTCTAGGCAAGTTGAATTAAATGAATATCTCTATCCTACTTTATTAACCGCTTTTGTTATGAAATCCACATGTTGTTGGATCTCTCTCAACAACATGCTTGTACCTTTTTCTAAGTTGATCAATCTAAGAAGCAGGTGTATAAAAATAAAAACATATAACAAAAGAAGACACTATTCAACACATCATTTCAACATAAAAACAACTTTATATTAACTTCACTTTGCTCATCAAATACGAGTTTAGATCATAATGAGCTGACTACAAGCTACTGGAATGAAACTACAAGATGACACATTCTTAGCAAAATTATGTAAAAGAAATGACAACCTAGTAATAACTTGAAGATCCTTTGTGTTGGGTAAACAACATCAGACCTCTGCAGTCACGACAACTCCAAGCAGCAAATACAGGACTAGATGAGAAGAAGAAATCTCTCTAAATATTCTTAATCCTTAAAGTAAAATAAACTAATACTGAAAATATGAATGTGTGATTTTTGGCTCGTGGTCTCTCTCTCTTTGATGAAAAAGGCTTTCTTATATAGGCTTTGAGTATGAGTGTGGAAATTGATGGGTCTTGGATCATGGGCTTTTGATGAAAATAAGTTTCTGCCCATATCAAATCACTAATAATTCCAACTGTCCCTTCTCCCTTCTCGAACAAGTTACCAGGTACAGACAACATTGGGAGACAAGGAGTCTTTGGCAGGCTGCTGCAGCAGGTAGTGGCGCAGAGTAGACGGCGGCTGGCTGGGTGCAGGATGCGCTTTTGCAGGCGTGGTCCACACTATACCACCTTCTGTCCTCTAGCTTCTTTGATCTTATCTTGCTGCTCTAGCTCCTTCTTGACATGAACCTTTGCCACGTATGCCCTAGTGATAGACATCCTTCCAAGCTCTTGGTGAATTTGCACCTAACAAGACTCAACATCTTCCTTCCTTATATCTCCATTCTTCTCCAGACTCTGTCTTGAGGTGTCATGCCTCAACTTGCCTTTATCAGATTCTCTTTAAGACAAAAACAAACAATAAACCATAAAAGGTGCAACTAGTGCACTTAAGGTAAAAACATACTAAAACAAGTAAAATATAAATAAATCCTAATTAAACCTAACTGAATTACTAAAAGAAAATGGATCATCATGATACACTAAAATAGTGTTATCACCCCCCTCCCCCCAAACTTGAACTATCACCTGTCCTCAGGTGAATCGACAGTGATTGATAAGAGAGATTTTTCAAGAACACTTTAGGATCATATCAGTGAAGGGGCTTAGTCATTTACTAGATGAATAGCCTGGGTAAGTAAATAAAGGGCGCAACTCAGCATGTTCTTAGCCCAAAGATGTTATTACCAAAGTGATTAGACAACTACTGTCACGACACTACTCTTCAGAAGAATGAGCTAATTTTATTTTGTGATTCCAAATTGAGTATTTTTGTGAATTAAGTTTTCTTCCTCTTGGGTCTTAAGGTGGAATTTTGTTCTGAATTTTCTGTTGACTTTTGACTTTCACACCCTAGATCACACCTTTCCAATTATATTTTCTTTCTTTATTCTTCTTTTTTTTAGCTCAACACTCCATCTTTTCACTCAACGGGATCTCACTTGTAATGAGTCCAACTGGCTATTGTGATGAAGATGCTGATTGTTCCTCCAGTTTCGGGCACAGGAACTTTTTAACAAGAGTGGTCTTTGCCACCTTTTTGCACACTTTTGTGTGTTTTAATAGCACGATTGGGGTGTGCTCTTTTTGTGTGAAGAGTCAAAATCTTTATCAAAGTCAGTTCATCTTTCCAGAGTAATTCCCTAAGGTTTCTACTTGCTTCTAAATATCCAACAAATAGGTTTCTAATTTTTTTTTACTAATTCAGCAGACTAGCGGAGGCGGGACAGAAGTCATCCGCTTCCTTTTGCAACAACATCCTAGGTAATAACTTGGTTTTGCTTCGCATATTCACAGGCAGACTTATCATCCAATTTTTTTATTCTAAGCACAAAATGAATATTTTTTTGATCCTTGTTTATTATTTAGTAAACTCTCATTTGTCCTAAAAACTACTCAAGCAAGTTGAATATGAACAAAAATAAACTACGCAAAAAGAAATTTAGCATAAACTAGTTGAGTTAGTTATCCAAACATCAATCTCTGGCCAAAACACAACCTCCCAAAATACCAAAATACTTAGCAATTATCCTAACAAAACACAGCAAACATTCAGCAAGTTGTTAACCTAACGTAAGTAGAAACAACAAATAGGAGCAGAAATAGCAAATAGAAGATAAGGGAGAGAAAGAGAGAGGGTAAAGCTTTATTTGCCTCTCCCCTAAACTTAAAGTAAGGACAGTGTCCTCACTGTCAAGTGGCAAGGGGAGGCAAGACTAGGCTAGTCTCTGCATGATACCCATTAGGCCCTAAGCCTAGTGCTTTTGCTCGCGGGCTGGACGTCTCCTTTCTTCTTCTTCTTGGTTTCCTTCTTTGTGATCTTTGGTTTCTCAAGCTCCATAGATTGCTCCTTGAAAACTTCAGGCGTGACAGCTTCTTCCTTCACAGGTTGCTCCATAGGAATTTTTTCTTTCTTCTTCAGCTCCTTTTTCTTTGGGCTGGTTGCCTGCTCTTGGACAATCTCTTCCTCTGTTTCTACAGCTGCCTTCTTAACTAGGGTCATGACAAGAGTAGTCACATGGATGCCTATCACTGCTTCGCCCTTGCTTGAATCACTATCAGCTTCTTCACCTTCATCTTTTCCTACACTCTCTTTTCCTTATGCCTTCAAGGACCCAGGAGAGGATTCCTCAGTGGTTGAATAGTACTTGGGTAGATCTTCATCCACAAGCTGGTCTTCATCATCTATCAATTCTTCTTTTGCCTTATTGTCATCTTCTCCATTACCTTGATCTTGATTCATCTCATTGCTGTCCTTGTCAGCTTCTACAATTAATTCCTCTAAGACATCATCTTTTTCCATTGGACTCAATTCTGGGTCAGTTTGGTTTAAATCAAAGTTCTTTGGGGAACTTTTTTCTGGGGTCTGGACATCTGGTATCTCCTTCTGCCTCCACTCTTGCCTTAAATTTTTCTTCTTTGGAGAGTTACGAGTGTCCCTTGGGGGCTCAACTCCAGCTTTCTCAGCTTTCCCACACTTTTTCTTCTTGTGCTGCACAGGGTTGTCCTGAACATGCACGCCTCCACTTGTTTCTACAACAACCTCTTGAGTTTTCTTCTTCTTCAAACTCTTTCCTCTTTTCTCCTCTTTCTTTTTCTTGATTTTTCCTTCTTTTTCACTTTCTTCTCTTCATGAACTAGCTCTTCCTCCTTTTTGTTCTCTTCTAGTTCTCCCAAATTATGATTGGGAAAAACTGATGGATTTAACATACTAGACGGGAATTGCAAAGCAACAACTTTTTCTTGCCAATAGAACTTGTTTTTCTGAAACATGAAATAATCCCTTTGATCTTTCTACATTTGTAGAATGACATCCCACATCATTCCTTCTTTTTGATGTTCCTCAGCAGCTTCTGTCGATGTTTGTCGTGCCTCAGGTTGTCTCTTCCTTCCTTTTCGCTTCATCAGTGTTTGGATCAAAGCCTTATCCAACGCAGCTTGGGGCTTCCCAGTCTCATCAGTGTCAAGCTCTGGTACTCCATGCCTCCTACACAACATAGTGATCACACATGGGAAGTACAACATTCCTTCTTTCTTGTACAAGCCTGGATTTCCGGCATGATGATTTTTCCTACATTGATCTTGCTTAGTGCTGTGATACAGTGAAGCAAAACAAATCTTGCCCTGCTCACCGTCTCATTGTGAGCAGTGGGTTTCAATGAATGTTTCACAAAATGATACCACACTTTTATGGCAGACAACAGACCCATCCTCCTCATAGCTTTTTCAGAACTCAACTCCACCCACTTAGTTCCAGAGGTGCACAACGATTGCATAATCACATCAAAATCTTGTTCGTCCAACTTCAACAACAAATCTTGATACTCATCACCTAATTCCTTGATATTCAGAGCAAGGTTTATAGTGGCCTCATTGTATACCACTTTTGTGCCTCTCACAACAACTTCAATCCTTTTGTGCCCAGGATCAGTTAGGTTTGAATAGAACTCCTTCACCATTGAAATGTTGTATGGGCCTGGTTGGCGGCATAGCTTCATCCATCCCAGATTTTTTATGGTAGTTCCTAAATCCCCAACAAGTCCTAGGTTTTCTTCTTGGTTGTCAAAGACAAAACCCCTTTCAGCGTGAAAACCCATTTTGCTGAAATATTCCATGAAGCGGCGAGAAGCTTCGCTGTTGATGAATTTCTCATGCTCTTCTTGTTCTTCGTCAGAGTAAATAACATATTGCATCGTATTTTTCCTTGCTACCATTTTGACTCGTCTTCTAGTAAGTATCTCCATTGTTTTTGGGGTGAAGGAAGAGTAGTGATTAGGGTTTGGATAGAGGTGGAGAGAAACAGACAAAAGAGATAGAGATGGGACTTCGAAAGAGAGAAAGTGAGATAACGTGATAGTGAAATGGAACTTGTTGGAAAGAGAAAAGTGAAAAGTATATTTTTGTGAAAATTAGGGCAAGAAGCTGAAAGGGCTGGTTGATGTAACGGGTGGGAAAAGACAAAAATTTGAATTTTTAGCATGGAAGAGGTATTGTGTGCTGCTACATCCCACTAGTCTGACGTGTCAGACTGGTCATCATGATTTCCCTAGCACAAGGCTCTAGGCGCGTGCAGTCTACCCATTCAGTTTCTCTCTCCATCATTCAGACTCTTCAATTCCCGTCCAAGAGAATAAAATAAATAAATTGCCATCTCAGCATTTTATTTAATGCTTGGGACTTAGGAATATTTACTCTGAATGTCACTTTGTTCTTTTATCATTTGTTACCGTACCAACTGTCATGACTCCAAATGCCCGTTGATGCCATCAAAAACTACTCAACTGTACAAAAATAAAAAGAAAATTTCATTAAGCTGGGCTGCCTCCCAGTAGCGCTATTTTAAGGTCTTATAGCCTGACCAACACAAAATTACTTAATCAATGAAATGAATGGTTCCCCTAGTGTTACTTGAAGGGTCACCAAAATATGTTTTAATCCTTTGACCATTAACCTTGAATTTTTCACCATCTTTTTCATTCATCAATTCCACAGCTCCATTAGGGTAAATTGTCACTAACTTGAAGGGTCCTGACCATCTTGACTTTAATTTTCCAGGGAATAATTTCAGTCTTGAGTTAAAGAGCAAAACTCTTTGACCTTCCACTAATTCCCTTTTCTGGCATTTCCTGTCATGCCATCTTTTGGTCTTTTCCTTATAAAGTTCAGCACTTTCATAAGAGAATAGCCTATGTTCTTCTAACTTATTGAGTTGAAGCATTCTAGCTTGGCCAGCAGTTTTTAGGTTGAAATTTAATTGCTTAACAGCCCAAAAAGCTTTGTGCTCTAATTCAATGGGTAGATGACAAGCCTTCCCATAAACAAGTCTATAAGGAGACATGTCTTGGGGAGTCTTGTAGGCAGTTCTGTATGCCCAAAAAGCTTCATCCAAATGCTTGGACCACTCATTCCTTGTGGGGTTAACAACTTTCTCCAAGATCCTTTTAATATCTCTATTAGATAACTCCACTTGGCCGCTTGTCTGAGGATGATAGGTTGTAGCAACCTTGTGTTTGATCCCATATTTTTCCATTAAATTCTCAAAAATCTTATTGCAAAAATGTGATCCCCATCAATAATGATTGCTCTAGACGTGCTATGCCTTGTCAAAATGTTTTTAAGCAAAAATTTGGTCACAACTCTAGCATCATTAGTGGGTGTTGCTACTGCCTCTATCCATTTAGAGGCATAATCTATAGCCACAAGAATGTATAGATTACCAAAAGATGAAGGAAAAGGCCCCATGAAGTCAATGCCCCACCCATCAAAAATTTCAATTTCAAGTATGTTGGTGAGTGGCATCTCTTGTCTCATGGAAATATTTCCTACCTTCTGGCATCTATCACATCTCTTAACTAGCTCACGAGCATCTTTAAAAAGGGAGGGCCAGAAATAACCTGATTGCAAAACTTTTGCAGGAGTTCTGGTTCATCTAAAGTGTCCTCCATATGGAGCTTCATGACAGGCAGACAAGATCTGTCGTGCCCCTAGATGATCTACACATCTTCTTAGTAATTGATTTGCACATTTTTTGTAAAGGAAAGGTTCATCCCAAAAATAGCTCTTGACTATATGAAAGAACCTTTTCCTTTGCTGAAAGTTGAAATCAGGGGGCACATATCTGCTGACCAGATAATTCACTATATCAGTATACCATGGTGTCACGTCAATGCTTATCACCAATAACTTCTCATCATGAAAAGTTTCTTGAGTGTCTCCACTATTATTGCTTTGAACTTCTTCTGGTAGTCTTGAGAGATGATCAGCAACAGAATTTTCTATCCCCTTCTCGTCTCTAATATCTAGGTCAAACTCTTACAATAAGAGAATCCATCTTATGAGCCTTGGTTTAGCATCTTTTTTAGCAATTAAGTACTTGATAGCTGCATGATCTGTGTATACAATGACTTTTGTTCCAACCAAGTAGGGTCTGAACTTGTCAAATGCAAACACTACAACTAGCAGCTCTTTCTCGGTTGTGGTGTAGTTGATTTGTGCTTTAATCAAGGTCTTACTAGCGTAGTAGATGGTGTGAAAAACCTTGTCGTACCTTTGACCTAGTACAGCTCCAATAGCAAAGTCACTTGCATCACACATTAACTTAAAGGGTTTTGACATGTCAGGAGTTTTCACAATGGGTGCAGAGATGAGGGACTTCTTCAACAGATTAAAGGAATCCAAACTTTCCTGATTGAAAAACATATGGCACGTCATTCTGCAGTAGCTGGCACAGAGGTTTAGTAATTTTTGAAAAATCTTTGATGAACCTTCGGTAAAAGCCAGCATGCCCTAGAAAACTTCTGATTCCTTTTATGTTCACAGGGGGTGGTAATTTCTCTATTACCTATACTTTTGCTTGATCTACTTCTAAACCTTTCTTTGAGATTTTGTGCCCAAGAACAATTCCCTCTTTTACCATAAATGGCACTTCTCCTAATTAAGGACCAAATTATTCTCTTCACATCTAGCCAATACGAGATCTAAATTCTGCAAGCAATTCTTGAATGATTCTCCAAAAACAGAGAAGTCATCCATGAATACTTCCATGGAATTCTCAATGATATCTGAAAATATGGCCATCATGCAGCCTTGGAAGGTGGCTGGAGCATTGCACAGTCCAAACAACATCCTTCTGAAAGCAAAAGTGCCATAAGGACAAGTGAACGTTGTCTTCTCTTGGTCTTCTGGGGCTATGGTAATTTGATTGTACCCCGAGTATCCATCTAAGAAACAATAGTATTCTTTTCCAACCAATCTATCCAGCATCTTATCAATAAAAAGGAGGGGTGAAATTCTGGTATAGTAGATAGCAGATGTCCTAACACATGTCAAGAAATTGTTCTGGATAATCATTTAAACAAGAATAGAACAGCATACTGATACGTTGAATATCAGTAACTGCAGAAACACAGATGTTTCGACATCTGTTCCAACATGTTAATCAATATTGAACTGTAAATTAAAGAATGATAAACAACACAACTATGATGACACAATTCGGTGCAACTCACCTACATCCAGGGGATACCAATCCAGGAAGAAGACTCCACTATCAGTAGTATAGTTTTATGTAAACAACCTCAGGTTTACAGTAAACACCCATGCTTACCTATCACTACCCAATGAAGACTTTATCATTAGAAGTCACATCAAATTGATAAGAGAAACCTATCTCACTCCCTATATCACAACCTGTGATTATCTAACAGTTAATACCCCATAACTCTATCATTCCTATTGAAAGACACCACTTCCAATACAAAGTTCAAACAAGCATCCTTGACTAACAAGTTAACTTGGATTTTCTTCAAAGCTTCATCTAAGAACAATACACGATTCATTACCTACGGATTTCTGAATCTGTACAAGTACCTATGTCTACCATACTACATCAAATTGATATAGAGGGAGACTTACAAGAAAACCTACGACTCTCAAAACCCTAAACCTTATTTTCTACTTTACAAAAGTGGTACAATAGGTTCAATTTTTCAGTCCTAGGTCTTGGTCTTCTTTTATAAGCTTCTGCTGCCTTGGGCTTCAATCTTCTGTTTGCTGATTCCTTGATCCACGTTCTGATTGTTTCCTTAATTCTTGGACCAGACTTAGAAACAGCCTACTATATCAGTTTAAGATGTCAAGACATTCGTTAGGACATCATGTCTTATTCATGTTGGAACGCTACATTTAATACCTTATTTTACCAAAAATTTGCTCAAATCTGCAGAGCCTTCAATCTCCCAATTTTGACTTATTTTTGGTTTAAACTTCTTCGATAGAAAGTCCGGCGTTTGGTAGATATGATTGGAACACCTCTGAGACTCTTTCTTACCCCTGAAATTTCTAGCTGTATGTTGGTGTACATGAGGAAGAGTATATAACCCTCTCCCCCGCAAACCAGGACTTGCCACAGAGGGATAAATCTTCCTCTTGAGGGGCATAAGAGAACCTACAAGAAGGTCCAGAAAGAGCTTAAGAAGAAACAATTGTATCATATGTAACACGGAGTCCATAGAGTATGTAACTCAGGTCACAAGACACAACCTGCTTCATAACTCAGATCACAAGGCACAAGGGAAGAACTCAAGGATGTCAGAACATCTCATCCAACACCCCTGCAGAAGAACGCTTGCACAAATGAGTATCTGTTGTAGAAACCAACACACAACTGAGATGAATCCATACCCCTTCTCCCCCTTTATAGCCAAAAATTGGCAAAAGTAGCCAGCGCAATTCCATACCCACATGATACTAATCCAAACCTTAACAAAAACCATGACGAGCTTGCCCAGAATAGTAACTTTGAAAACCAGAAGCAGATTCCACCTTTAACTACTTGAACATATTGTTCTTGAAAATTATGGTCCATAGAAGTTCCCGCAGAGCAATTCATATGGAGACATAAATTAGGGTAGGTAAACATAAATGACTTTGCACCATCCAACTAAAGTTTGACTAATTCAACTTTATGAGAGACCGTCCAAAGAATGCACTAGCATCAAGAACCATGCTAACTTGTCTACACTCTCTACCGTCCAAAACAGCCAATCATGTTGTACCCATACTGTCTTGACCCTTTGTCAGGCTTTGTTTAGCAAAGTTATAGTTCCTGTGTTTTGTCTACATGATAATCCTTTTAAACAGAAGACCAAGAATAAATCACCAAGATGTTAATACATTTCTTCAAACATCTTTCAGCTAGCAGCAACAACTCTCAAGATACTTGTATTCCTCTTGATTCAATCCATTGACACCCAACGATAGAATCAGAACAACCTGATAAGTTCATCTAGAACTTATACAAGTAGGACAATGTCAAAACATCTCGTCTAAACTGCTTGAAACCACAAACAATCTTGATAAATAATCTGCACCACTGCAGTCATATATCCAGAACAGAAGTCTAACTCCCCCAGTCGTAGATAACCAGTGTTCCTTTGCCAGAAGAACACCCTAAATGAATGGAAAACATAAGACGCATCTTCATGTCTTCAAGAGCGCATCCTCTGTTCAACACACCTGCTGAACGCATTCACCTACAGCTTGACCCTCAAGCAAACCATGTACCACACCAGTACATTAATCAGACAGAGGTTATCCCCCTATCTTTCTCAATAGATGCTTCTTTAGCAAGAACCACCCACAATCACCACATGATATCCCATGACACCTTCATGATCATATAGTGAGAGTACCAGGAACGCATCCCTGTACCATAACTAACAAACTCTTGGATTGAGACCAAAACTCCATTGACCCCTCTCATCCAGAAACTATCCATACACCACACGAATTCCTCCTGAATTCTCAGTATAGATCTCCTTGTCCCCTGAGATACAACCCAATTGAATCTGAATGCTTCATATTCCTCAAAGAGACACACAGGGCCCCTTAGTTTTCTAGCTCGCCCATATGTTCTTCACACTTGAAGGACATCAAACACATGCTTCAGAAATCCTCAGCCCATTTGCTCCACAAGCACCAAACTAATCCACTTCTAGCATGTCCCATTCACATCAGACTTCCAAGACAATCCTTTACCCATCATTCTCCCGTATGAAAAGATAAATACCTCTTAGACAAGATGTGAGTGTCAAGTTCCACATTCAGAACTTAGCATCCTACTCCAAGGATAACCAACCCAGAAGATGTTCTAGCATCAGTTAGGACATCCTTCACATATCATAGACATCAACCAACATGGTTCTAGATATGTTCCACCACTGGACTTACTATCTTCATAGTAATCCAACTGAAGATGTTCAAACAACACTGCGCCACCAGCTTGATCAATAAGAACTCCAGTAACCAAAGAGAGAAATAAACTCTCATCCACCAAAAGAAGTAATCTTCCATAAGAGTAATTTGTTCCAAGATAGAAAAGAGTCAATACCTCCTCAAGTCTTCAACCAACCACCCTTCTGCCCAAGAGTAATTTGTTCCAAGACACTCCTCAAGAGTAATCAAATTCCACTGTTTGATTATTTGATTTCTCGAATCCACATATGAGAACTACCAAATGCCACTTTTGATTGCCTCATCCTTCTTCAGAACTCCCACAAGATACACTGATCCACCAATGTAATATGATCTTTAAGTTACATGAACTACTTCCTCCATAGCAAGACATCTTGGATCCACCAAGCCTTAGACATGTAACATCTTCTCCATCCACAGCTCCCACAAACTGCATGAGATAGACCTTTTTGAAGCAGCCATAACTTCCATTATCCTGTAGATCAACTTATCTTAAGCTGATACACCACAACACCAGCTGAGATCATGATGTTAAGCTTGATGTCAGAACATTCTGATATGACATCCAGCTGCTGAATTCAGCTCCTCCTTCTATCACTTAGAAGAACCTCCTCTCTATTACAGAATAAGAGTTCCATGCTCTCAAAGACTTGATTCAACAACCAAGTTTGAGTAGACAACCTCCATCCTGCTTAATCTTATCACATGTATTCCATTCAAGCTCACACCTTGATGAATAACTGCTTTGAAGCTCCAACGAATTCACACCTGCCTCGTCTGATTCTTCAGAAGAGAAGTAGTCATAAACTACACCATAGCCATACCAAAGAATGCAACTTTCCTTAGTAGAGCAGTCTGTAGAAAGTCAGAGATAACTGCCACTTAACCTTGACCTCCAAGATGATCAAGATCCCATGCTCCTAAGTACCTAGATCAGAAATAAACTTATCTAACATGTGCCATCACCAGCACTCTATTATGGACAAGTATCTTGCCAGATAAACACTAGATGCTTCTAGTAACAACTCAAACACACCTGCTGCACTCCAATACTCCTAGATCAGAAATAAAGTGATCCAAGAACTATCCATCAAGATTATGATGTCTTCTTCTTCATCTTCCACATCACCATTGTCTAGACTAGTTTCTTGCCGAGAAACTCTCCAGAGATCAGATGCTTCTGCCACACCAAACTGAAGCAGATTCTTAGGTCAACAGCCAATAGATCCAAAAACTTATACAATACCCCTCCCCTGATTCTGCACAAACCAGATGAAGAGATGTTCCAACATCCTATTGAACATCGACAATCTTGAACTCCACATACAAGGATAATCAATTAAATACTTGTGAATATCACAAATAGATATTGACCTTAATTCCTTGTTCAATAACCCTGCTTCACTGTTGATACCATACTCCAACAGATCACTCCATGAATACTCATCAAGTATTCAATCTTTTGCAAGTTCTGAACAAAGATTCTCTATGAACGAACCTTATTTACCTCAACAGTTCTAAAATCTCCATTCAGATTGGATCCACCCTTAGGATTAAGAGAGATGAATCCTTCCTTGTTGTTTTGGATGGTGAAAATAAATCACTTCCACTTTCTTCAGGTTTGTGTTTCACAGAAACACCCTCTAGTCAGAAGAATAACTCGAAGACTCCAGATGCACGACTGAGAAGCCTTTATGAGTGGACTTGAGAGAATTCTCAAGCATCTTTGACAACTTAGCCGATCAATCATTTATCATATTCCTAGAGCATGAACTTGATAAAAAATCAACTCCCCTCCTCTTCAACTGACTTCAAACTGCACAATGGAACCGAGCTTCCACGTACCAAGTCACTAAACCAGACATCTACCAACAACTCTCTCCACTCCATCGCTCCCGACTTTGGAATAAAAAGATACATATATCATCAAATATAGAGGCTGACGATTGAGATCTTCCACCATCTGTCTTCATTAACAACTCCCGAATCCCATAACTTCCAGAGCTCTTCCATCAGAAACATATGCAGCGGAACCACCAAGGAACAAATTTAGCTTGCCCTAATAAAATGTCAGAACATCTTATAAGACACTCCAACAAGAGAACTAGCCACTTCTCCTGCAGTTGTTGTAGAACCTCCTCAACAACAAGAACAACCACTGGGTTGTTACCTTCGATCCAGAACATCCATCCCATCCATTAATACCCTTGAGTAGGTATGAGTTGATGAACTGATCTCCAAAACTCGTCCTTGTTTAAACGCCATAAAGTAGCTCCCAAAGATCTCATCCAGAAATAGACATGATGCCTGCTTTGATACCAATTGAAATTCTGGCATAGCAGACATCATATGTCCTAACACATGTCAAGACATTGTTCTGCATAATCATTTTAACAAGAACATAACAGCAGACTGATACCTTGAATATCAGTAACTGCAGAAACACAGATGTTTCGACATCTGTTCCAACATGTTAATCAATACTGAACTGTAAATTACATAATGATAAAAAACACAGAATATGATGACCTAGTTCGGTGCAACTCACCTACATCTAGGGGATATCAATCCAGGAAGAAGACTCCACTATCAGTAGTATAGTCTTATGTAAACAACCTTAGGTTTACAGTAAACACCCACACTTACCTATCACTACCCAATGAAGACTTTATCATTAGAAGTCACATTTAATTGATAAGAGAAACCCATCTCACTCCCTAAATCACAACCTATGATTATCTAACAGTTAATACCCCATAACTCTATCATTCCTATTGAAAGACACCCTTTCCAATACAAAGTTTAGTCAAGCATCCTTGACTAACAAGTTAACTTAGATTTTCTTCAAAGCTTCATCCAAGAACAATACACGATTCATTACCTACGGGTTTTTGAATCTGTACAAGTACCTATGTCTACCACACTGCATCAAATTGATGCAGAGGGAGACTAACAAGAAAGCCTACGAGTCTCAAAACCCTAAACCCTATTTTCTACTTTACAAAAGTGTTACAATAGGTTCAGTTTTTCAGTCCTAGGACTTGCTCTTCTTTTATAAGCTTCTGCTGCCTTGGGCTTCAATCTTCTGTTTGCTGATTCCTTGATCCACGTTCTGATTATTTCCTTAATTCATGGACCAGACTTAGAAACAGCCTGCTATATCAGTTTAAGATGTCAGGACATTCGTTAGGCACAATTGACTTTGTCTGATGAAACCCTAATTTGTGGTCAGATGGAATTGAGTCTTGATGAACTTGTAACAAGACCAATTTGCACTTGATTCTTGATGGACAGATACCTCTTGAGTGTATGCACACTTAGTATGTTGATGATCAATCCAAGACATTGACTGATCATATAAAGATCCTCTTGATTTCCTTAGTTTAAAACCCTAATTCATAGATGAAACAAACACAAAGCAACTTGTACAAGGATAGGGTTAGCAATGCAATGTATGATGCTCCTAAATAGATGATGAAATTTAGGCTCAAAATTTGGGGTATGACAATATACATATATACATACATATATATATATATATAAATATTGATGTGGTTTCAGTTTTTCAAATAGAGACTCTTAAACACAAAACTTGTATATTTCCAAAGGGATTCTTTGATATACAACTTTCACATCTCATAATCCAGACAAGTTTCTAAACTTTCAAATGTGAAACTTTTTGCATGAGCTTTCATACATATTCATTAAAGTTTCATTCATATTATTCTGAGCACATAGGTGTATATGTTTGGATTGTGATCATTATAAAGAGAAAATCAATTAATACATAATTGATTCAATAGCTATAACTTCTGTTACAGACACAAATTTATGTATACCTTGTTGTCCAAGATTGTTGGAAACAAGAGAGTGAAAAAGAAAGGATTGTTGTCTTTTTCTCTTGTGTTTCTTATGTTAGAAATTTGTAGGATAGGTCTTGGTGGAAGACTTGTACAAAGATCTGACATAGTGGAAAATCTCTCACAGGGAGTGAGAGGATTGGATTACTCTCTGATAGTGAGAGGAACCAATATATATTATTGTGTCCTTTACTTTCTGCATTTATATTTTGCCATAATTATTTTCATATCAGTTCTGAAAAATAACAAAACCAGTGCTAACGCTGGAAATTGAGAAAAGTCCAATAAATCTAATTCACCCCATCTTAGAGACCCCACATAAACTTACATTTTACAGGTTTATATTCGAACCCAAATAATCTCTAAATGGTTAAACTGTTCAACCAAAGTAAAAATAAAACTTTCTTGGAGAATTTACAAAACCATCCTTCCAAAATTACAACTTCCTCACTCGTAAAATAACTTTCTCGAAGAAGCACTTCAACTAAACATTTTACTAAGAGAAAGTAAACAATGAGAATTTTAGATGAGAAGTGTGAAATGAAACCACGCTTCTAGATGATAAAAAATGTTAGAAGGGACTTCTATTTATAGGCTATAAGTTTTACACAAAAAAGGAAATTTTTTATGGCCAATAATGAAGAATCAACCAATTAACACTAAAATCCAATCGATTGTCGGGCATGTGGTAAGCGACTAGGGAGCTCAAAATAGTAAGAAAATATACTTAGTCATTACTAGTTATAAGGCGATGTCCTAATCAATCAGGGCACATTTTTTAATTTCTACAACTGATTGCCATAAGGTGCCAAATAGTTAGCAAGGTAAAGCCCTTATACTTTTATAATGTATTCACTAAGACGTATCAAGGCATGCTTCCATATATTTCAAG
Organism: Lathyrus tuberosus; assembly: GCA_022829125.1. Classification (NCBI taxonomy): domain Eukaryota; kingdom Viridiplantae; phylum Streptophyta; class Magnoliopsida; order Fabales; family Fabaceae; genus Lathyrus; species Lathyrus tuberosus. Next base: position 4,515,007 of record JALAZF010000020.1, on the reverse strand, counting down.
ACTTGTTAGATGCTTCACTCTTATAGACACTTGCTTGAGTTTACTTTGAGATGAGGCTTGAGTTATATTCCATTTGGTTGCCATCATCAGTACAGTCAAGTCCATCAAACCCTCATAATCTATTTTGCATCTTTAACTGCTTTATATTTTACTTTAGTTGCTTTCATCATTAAACACTTAGTTATCATTTATTAATTGCATGCTCATCTTTAATAGTCGTCATATTCAAAAACATGTTATATGACCTGTAAAACAAGGTTCCACATTCCCCCTATTGATGATGACAACGTATATTTCATGGGTGTGGTAAACAAAACAACGCAAAAGTCTTTGGAGTAATCAAACTCTCCCTCAATTAAGTAGAGAGTATACTATACTCTCCCTGAGAGTATACTTCTCCCTATTTGCCAAAATCAAAAAGGCAGGTAAATATGTATTGTGAGAAATTTAAACATGCAAACATGGGCAAATGGAAAAACATTGTTTTATTCATTAATAGAACAATACTAGGAATTCAAATTACAAAAGGAAAAATTACTGAATTGAAAGTGGTAAACTAAACATTCTAAAACACATAAGTAGGATAATTCAATGCCATAAGCATCACCACCTCTTGCCATGATTTTCTTCATATCCTCGGCTAAACTATGACAAATTTTTAACACCTTGTTGATTTTGGTGTCTTTTTCCTCTTCTGGTTCCTCATCTCCTTCCTCACGAGTCATCTTGAATTTCTACATACTTGACAAGAACATTAATTTTCCTAAGAGCAGTATAGGTGATCCTATGATTGGTTGGTTCTTTGGCTTCATCCACGGTGTCAATGTTGAAGGTAGTTAGGATCCTTGTGAAGATTGGTACATAGGGGAGTCCTGCTGATGGGATCTCTCTACATTGATTCATGTGATTAAAAATCCCTTCCACCCAATTGGTGGGAATTTCATGAGTTAAGAGCCACAAGGACATTACATCTTTCCTAATAACATATCTATGGTTTATATTCCTTAGAAATAGGATCCTAGTCAGAATGTAGTAAAGGATCCTAACCTTTGGTTTCAAGTGGATAGATTTGAAGAGGGCTTTCTTTTTTCCATAGGGTTGATGAAAAGGGTATTGAGGGTGGTAGAGTGTTTGAAATTTGTAAACCCTATGGGTCTATACTGGGTGTAGGATATTTCTATAAAGGCACCTCAAAGATTATCTTAATATGGTCATTGTGAAGGTCAATTTCCATTCTCCTTACAAATGATCTTAGACACGTTCCTACAAGTCTTAGGTTTAGATATAACTCTTTTACTAGATTTGAAAAACATATATCTGGTACTTTTGGGGAAGAAATATTTGAGGGAGGCTTGATAGATTTGATGATAAGGTTTGAGGCTCTTCAAGACGCTCGGTCCCATGTACCAAGGTTGAATTACCTTCTTCGCTAGAATTTTTATCTTCTCTTCTTACTTTCGATTTATTACTCCTGAAGTGAACACATTTCCTCTTAGTGTTTTCTAGGTTTTTGGCTTGAGGAGGCAATGGTAGCCCTTATGAGCAAAGAATTTACAAGAGAGAAACTAGAAGAGATGATTTTTTGAGATGCAAGAAATAGTGAGAGAGCATACATATTTATAGTGCACATTCTAACGTTTTTATCGTGTATTTATGGAAGATAATTAATGGAGATTATGATGTTTGAAAATCAAGGAGAAATACTTCCATATTAAGAGTGCCACTCGATTGGATAATGGTCCTAACCGGTTCATTCATCAAATCTTACTAAATTTTGAGCAATCATCATTAATGTTGTTATTTGATTGAATTGGAGTTCCAGTTTCACTTGGATTGCTATGAAAAAATTGCCCTATGCTTCTCAAATCGATTTCCCTAATGTGCCAATTGATCGAGCTTTCGTTGTTCAGTCTCCTTGGTGCATTTTGAATCTTGTGATGAGTTTTTGTGCTTTTCTGCACTCTTACTCAGTCTTATTGCACCTCCTTTCTATGAAACACTTAAAAAATCATCTTTTTAGTTGGTGGAAATATTTTATCGAGACGAGCAAAAAATAAAACCATTATTTTAAGGATTAATCGAAGATTTACGATCAATTCGACCTTAGAATAGTGTACTAGCTTTCATATCAAAAGACTCTAACAAAAAGACTTCCCTTAACACCAAACATATCATGGTGTGTCATTCTCTACACATAGTTGAATGTGAGAGTTGGTATAGACAATGGGATGAACAAGTCCATTACATAAGTATCCAATCAATTAATCACCGTGTATTATAAACCTTAAGATATTCTCAAGAACACTTGCTTTGATCATTGCAGTTGATATTTGACATCATTGTATATTCTTGGATCAAAAACTTCAATACATAGTATACTTGGAAGTATACTCTTTCTTTGTACAACTGCATTAATGATCATTAAAGCTTCGAGTTGCAAAGCATACTTGTAAAACACAAAGGTTTCACCTTTTGTAACACATCTTCTTGAGCCTAGGTGCATTAGTTCCAAAAGATCCAAGGTTGGTACCTTTAGATCTTTTTAATTTATCAAAACAAAAAGGCTCTAAATGGCCAACTTTTTGGCAGTGTGTCCATTTATAAACTGGACAATTCTTTTTCTTGTGATTTACACCTTTCATAAGTTTTCTATCATTTTTAAATCCTAGTCCATTTCTATTTAAGGAAGATCTTTGACTTGATATGATCAAGTCAAGCTCTTCTTTCCCTTGGGTAAACCTACCTAGGATTTCATGTATATCATTGACTCCATTTTTCAAGAAGACACATTTCACACATGTTTCTCTTGAATTTCCAAGTATAGTTATTTATATATTGAATGATTTATTGATTTTTTCAAGATATCTTACATAATCCTTAAGCCCTATATTGAGTTCCCTAAATTTATCATTTTCCTTAACTAATTGAGTAATCATTCTAAACAATTGTTCGTAAGGTGGTTTAGTTACCTTAACATTATCTTCATCATAGAATACCTTTATGTAAACTTTATCTTCTTCATTGGAAGAGAGTTCTTTTATGTTTCTCCCCGAGTTTGATATCTCTATTCACTTTCTTCTCTAAAATATTGAGGATACTTCTTCTTCTTCACAGTATCTTAAACATAAGGTTCCTTCATTTGATGTTGAATCTTCCGAAACTCTTTTAATTAATGAGTATGTTATTTCAAAGATTGATTCAGATTCACTTGATAGGATTATGATGAAGTTGGCAATTCTTCAATTTTTGTTGCTTCATCTTTGATTAATTGAACTAGTTCATTCAATTTCTCTATTATTTCATTCTCTCTTTATTTTTCCTGAAATTCATGAAGGCTCTCATATTTTAATTTAAGAATTAGATTACACTTTCAATTCTTAACTCTTATACATTGGTTAGCAACAAACATTCCTTTGAAAAACATTTAAAGGTTGTATCTTCATATTTTTTGCATCGTGTGTCCATATTTTTTTGCTCAATACTTGGAGAAACTCCATATATCATTTTAAGAGTATCCCACATTTTCTAGGCTGTTTGGAAATGATGAACATAATAAAATTTACTATCATCTAAAGAATATACTATAAAACTATTCGTTTTGAAATCTATCTCAAACTTTCTCTTTTCCTCTTTGGTCCAAAGGGAATTTGTTTATCTACTACTTTTCCATTTACTCGGTCAGTAGAGATAAATGGACCATTGATTATAGTTCCCCATAATTCATAATTTATACATTGAATAAAAATTCTAAACCTAGCTTTCCATATATCTAATATACTATTATTAAATAGTGGTGGTGTATTTAAAAAATATCTCTTGTTTGAAGTCATCTTCCTCCTAAGATGATAAGTCCTTAGACAAGAGTTAGACTCTGATGCCACTTGTGGGATATGTGATTACACACACAAGAGAGCGGGGAGCGGGGGGGGGGGGGGGGGGGGGGGGGGGGGGGGTGGGCGTGAATTGTGTGTTTTAGAAAAACTTGGTTTTGAAATCTTTTCTAAGTTAGAAAAGTTTTAGAGTTGTGCAGCAGAAAATAAAATGCAGAAACATTAAGAGTTAAGGGAGAGAGAGAAGACACCAGGAGGTATAGAGGTTCAGTCAAAACATAGAAATATACTTACTCATCTCCCCAAGAATTGATGTTGATAATATCCAATAAACTTAAGAGCTTTTAGTAGGTTAAACTCTTGAACCCACTCATACAAGGAAAAATGAAGTTTGTGGCTAACTTCCAACCTAACAACAAACACAGGAGAGTAACAATGAATATTCTTTCCAAATGGTGAATCAAAGCAGTTAGTCTTATTTACACAAGAAAATTGGAATATTTAGTATTCAAGCTTCAAACAAACATTGGGAGCTTTTAACACCGGGATGAACTCTCGAATCGAAATTTGGTTTTATACTAGCCTAACAAAAAACCTGTGAGATTTTACCACTGAGCTAATCTCAAACCTAAAAAAATATTTTACCATTGGGCTTATCTTTAAACGAAACTTAGTTTTATTGTGGGCTAATGAAGAACCTGTGAGATTTTATCACGAGCTGATCTCGAACCTTGAAAGCTTTTGAACGGGCTGAACTTTTGAACCTAAACGGAGACTTGATCACACAATCCCCAAAACAAAGCTTTTTACGGTTTAGCTTTGAACCCAAGCAATCATTAAATGGATAAAATGTTCAACCAATGTAATAACAAAACTTCCTTGGTGAAATTACTAAACTACCCTTCCAGAATTATAGCTTCCTCACTTACAAAACAACTTTCTCGAAAAACCCTTAGGCTAAACCTTTTTGTGAGAGAAAGTAAACAAAGATAATTTTAAAGAGAGAGTGATAAGTGTGAAATGAAATAATATTTTACCTTTCTGCCCCTCTACTGGGGAAGGCTGTCCGATTGAACTCCAGGATCAGTTGCCCCTCCTCAGCATTTCTGCCCATCATGCACGGTTCCATCATCCAGAAACAGTCACAACGCTTGTGCCCACGACCACCCCCTTGCCTGCGACAACGACTAGTTTCATGCACCTCTGCCCGTCCCAACGGCTAGTTTCTGGCAGTTACCTATTCTTTGGGAGCGAACATCTCGCCCCGAAAATTGGGACCAATGGTCAAGCGCTGGGGGAATTATAAAAACCTTCATTTGAGAGGGTTAGATATTCTAAATCATCCTAAGACATACATACTTTGTACTTGCCTTCTTTTCTCCCCATCCTTACTTTGGCATCGGAGTGCCTTGTAGGTACACCCCCTCCTCATCTTTCAAACCCAGCATCCAGACACAGTCTCTGGCCCACTTCAGGTTCTGATCAGCCGGTAAGATCAGTGGCATTGTTTGTGGGAAACTCTGTTATCCTCGTCTTTCTTTCCTCATAGATTCAAGACCAAAACAGTTCTTTCAAGATTCCAATCATGGCCAGCCATAACAATGTCCATGATGCTCGCGACACTGCCATCCTACCCGCCAGCAAAACTGACGTTGACGGAGCAACCCTCTTTCTTGGGAGCGACGTCCATCAGGAGAGAGAGATGGAGCCACCGCATCTCCCTCCCCCGTTCGCGCCGACAACGTTGGGGTCCAGCCATGAGAGGACCATCATCCCATCCCAGTTCTGCCCAACACCGATCTTGCCATGGCGGATCTACTCGAGGCCCTCCACAAGACCAACCTCATAATCCTCCAGCAGAACGCGAGGATTGAAGCCTTAGAAGAGTACCGCCGACCAAGATCTCCTCTGTTGAGGAGATAGCGCCGGAGATCTCGGAGTCCTCCTCCCATACGAGAAAGAGATCGCCGAGCACCAGCGGAGCCAGAACCTCTGGCAGTTAGAAAGCGCAACCACACCTCTCCCCAGAGACAACACTCCCCAGGGACCAAGAGGACCAGAAGGGACCTACGGACAGAGCCTCAGCGTTCTCCTCCGCCTAGATCCAAGGGCCGATCACGAAGTACATGCTCTCTGTCGCGATCCAGCAGCAGCAGCGATGACGAGCCTAGAGGCCCGTTGTCCCAAGAAATAATGGACATGCGCCTACCAAAGGGGCAGAAGAGACCGTCATCCCTGGGCACATACGATGGCACTACAGATCCTGATGAGCACATCGAGAATATCAATGTATTGCTCAATTACCATGGCATCAGAGGCGCCATCAAATGTAGACTATTCCTAACCACGTTGAGGAAGGGAGCAATGACTTGGTACAAGAAGCTCCCTGACGAATCCATCACATCTTGGAGACAGTTGGGGAGAATGTTCTCCAGGCATTTCACGACCTCTCGTCGTCATCCAAAGACAGAAGCCTCCCTTGAGGTCATCATTCAATGGAAATATGAACCTCTTTGAGCCTATATCGAAAGGTTCAACAAAGAAGTCGTCCAGGTCTCCACGACCGACGGTATGAAGAAGTTCTTGCTTGAGCGAGGGCTCTGTCCCCGAACCAAAGTTTCCAAGGTAGTTGGCATTGAAACTCCAGTGACGCTGGACGCCTTCCTCCTTAAGGCGTAAACGTACATCCAGTACGAAGAGAAGGAGGCTGCGAGCTTCGCCCAGGACTCGAGACACCAAGAGAGTGCCAGGTCCTCCAAGCACGAGGTACCCTCGACATCTCATCGGGGAGAGAGAAGATGGGATGACCGCCCACGGGAGTCCCGAGACAAAAAAGGGCCTTCTGGCCATTTTCACGAATACACTCCTCTGACCATTTCTTGAGAGAAGATCCTCTCCGAGTGTGCCAACTCGGAGTTCTGGCAAACAGGGGTCCGATTCCAAAAACAGATACCGGTGAAGCCGAATACAGATTAGTCAAAGTATTGTCGGTTCCACAAGAGTCACGACCATATGACTGACGACTGCATCCATCTGAAGAATGCAATTGAGATATTGATCAGGGATGGGCACCTGAAACAATTCTCCAGGAAGAATGGCGCTCCTCTGCAGGACGCCCAGGAGTCCAAGAAGGTCGCCATGAGCATCTCACGGCCTGAGGACTTCTACGTCCCCGAGGGGCTCAACATCCCTCCTTACTTCGCTACGCACATCCCATGCGAAACCTTCTCCTTCGCATTGGTCATCTCTGGAACGAGCTCGAACTGAAGTTCCAAACTTGATAAAGTCCAGGGAGAGTCGATCCCCATCACCTTCTACCGCAAGGAACTCCTTGGCGGAGCTCCTAACTCCAGCATTCCACTGCTCGTGAGAGCACAAATGACCAACTTTGACGTTCTCCGTATCCTGGTCGATCAAGGCATCTCGGTCGACATCATGTATTCCCAGTTATTCTCCACCCTCCAGCTAGACGAGACATACCTGACGCCCCATAAAGCATTGGGGGTACGAGAAGTTGATCCTCACTTTTGGAGTAGCAGAAACGAACAAGTCCATCAAGGTCCAGTTCCTGGTCATTGACTGCCCATCCCTCTACCAATGCATCTTTGGACTGCCAACTCTAGCCAAATTGGTAGTCGTACCCTCAACCGTGCACCTGAAGATGAAGTACTACACTTCCAAGGGGCTCGTTGCCACTCTGCATGGGGACATCGAAGCAGTGAGAAGATGTTACAAGGCAGCCTCCAAAGGGCTGAACACAATCACCACCAAGCTGAAGACTCCTAGCAAGCCTACTCTGCCCTGCAGCTCTGAAGAGGCAAAGCCGCTGCCCCACGTCGACTCAATCGACCTTGAAAGTTGTTTCTCCGAGGACGACCAGAGGGACCAAAAAATGAAGGGGAAGGAGATCCAGCCATGCTCGAGCAGCCCTTCTATATCGACCAGTAGCAGTGAGACCTCCCATCCGATGCTCCCAATTCTGGATGGCGAGTTCGAACTAGTCCTACTCGGTAACAACCCCCAGCGAGGAGTGAAGATTGGGACCGGCCTCCCCGACCTAGCGAGGAAGCAGCTGAAGTCCTATCTCTGGGAGAATGCAGATCTATTCATATGGAGTACCGCAGAGATGCCTGGGCTAGATCTTGACGTGGCCTACCACCAGCTCACCATCGACCCCGCCGCTAGGGCAGTAGCTCAACGTAGGCGAAAACAGTCTCCGGAGAAAACAGAGGCTTCCGAACAGGCTGTAAAAGACCTCCCAGAGGCAAATTTTATTTTGGAGGCCAAGTACACTAGTTGGTTGTGTTAGAGTAAGCCCTAATAGCCAATCAGTATTGGTTATATATGCTTTTGTATCATGACCTTGATATATATTGTTTGTTAATATATATACTTACTAGGCATTGTATTTATTATGTTATTTTTATATGACATAATAAAGTCCTTAGAATAATTAGTCTATTAATACCCTATTAAGTGTGACTTAATTGTGAGACCTCATTAAACATAAAGACGTTATTCTTAAAGTATCCGTAGTCAAGCTTTACTATCAAATAGGACAACAGTAATGCATATAGATTATTATGTGAGTAGAATGATGACTTTATCTCACAAGTCATGGATATGAGATATCAAGTCTTCACGCAGGTATAAATATTAGGAGTAATATTTATACTGGATTGACCCACCATGAGAATACTACATAGTTTGTTAAGTAAGTGTCATAAGTTATTCTCATAGTAATAGTGATGTATTCTACCCTTCGACCTGAAACCACTATGGAGCCTAGATGTGGAGTCGAATACTTTATTGCCAATCAAACATTGTCTGTAACAGGATGACCATAAAGATGGTTTATGGGTGCTTTACAAATCATGCTGAGGGACATGAGTGACCTAGATGAGATTTGTCCCTCCTACATATACGGGAGTAATATCTGGGGGCCGTTTGATAGAGTATGATTGTAAAATGTAAGGCCGTGCTCAAATGAGTCGATATGAGATATTGGACTTATTTGATGTTATCAAGTATACTCATGGATCAAGGAATAAAATATTGGACTATACAAGGGTGACACATTCTATGTCTTGTGTTCAATATAGATATAATGGCAAAAGGGTAATTATACATATGATTATTATCACATAAAGGTTATGTCAGATCACACGACATTCTCGTGACTTGGGTAGCAGTGATGTGTTGCTAGATACCGCTCACTGTTTATAATATTAAATAAGTAATTTAATATTATTGCCAACTTTACGAGAACCTATAGGGTCACACGCAAAGAGTACTGATAATGGAATTGATGATTAAATTAAATAAGATTTAATTTAATTATGTGTTAATGGTATTTAAATTGTTTAGTACATTAACACATATATAATTTATTTGATTTAAATAAATAAATAAGAATTGACAGTTGATTAAATTAAATATGATTTAATTTAATTAATATTTTATTTTATTTTATTAAAAGAGTTTAATTAAATATAAATAATATCTATTTAATTAAAATAGTTTTAATTAAATAAGATTGGGCTTATTTTGGAAAAGCCCAAAATAAGAGCATTAGGGTTTTAGAAGCTCTCTATAAATAGAGAAGCTCTTTCCCCTACTAATCCTAATTGTCAATTTTCTCAGAACTAGAGTGGCTAGCACCGCGTTTCACTGTGTACTCGCGTGGACTACGTAGAGACGCTGGTATCACTATGCCAAAGAAGGGCTTAGACAGCGCTTTTTTTGGGCTTAGACAGCGCTTAAAAGCGCTGCCTATTCAACCGCTGCTATAAGTAAAGACAGCGCTTTAGTTATTGAGAAAGCGCTGCTAAATGTCTGCTTTAGCCAGCGCTTTTACTTTGAAAGCGCTTTCTCTTTGTCACTTTAGCCAGCGCTTTGTCTTTAAAAGCGCTGTCTAAAGAACCCCTTTAGGCAGCGCTTTGACTTTAGACAGCGCTTTTGGTTATCTTTAGGCATTGCTTTAAACGACGCTTTTCTTTAAAAGCGCTGTCTATTCTCTACTTTAAGCAGCGCTTTTTATTTAAAGCGCTGTCTAATCCCCACTTCAGGCAGCGCTTTTTTCTTTGAAGCGCTGTCTAATGTCCACAAATTTTTTATATATAAAACTTAAAAAAAGCGCTGTCTGATATATACAATAAATATTTACCAGATTATCACCATATTTTGCACCAGGTTTTCACCACATTTTGCACCAGAATATGCATTTAGAATTTGCACCAAATTTTCATAAATTAGACAGTCAATCCAATAAATATGCACCAAATTTGTCTATTTATATATACATCTTTAATCCAATAATTTATATATACAAAAAATTTATGATATTCAAGCTAAAAAACAACAACAATTCATATATCTTGTTAGCTACAAAAAATCCGATATTCAAGCTAAAAAACAACAACAATGAACTTGTTAGCTCTATCTTCTACATCTGCACGTATAACCTGAAACAAAACAACAACAACATTAGACAAATTATAGAAGAAAACAAAGAAGGCATTGTTCTTATCTGATATTCAAGCTGCAAGCATTGCCAAAAATGTCAACAAATGATCAAGAGTTATTGAATATTGCCAAGTGCCTATGAAAATCAGTATATGATTCCAACCTTCTATGGCCAAGATATCAATCAATATTTGGCAGCACCAACACAATTTATGATTCCAACCTTCTATAACAAACAACAACAACATTGCAACACAATTTAATATACTAATGACGACATATTATCTCATCAAAACTCAAACTTATATATACTCAAAATTCTCATCAATGAAAGAAAGACAATATACCTTATAAAACTCTCAGCTCAATAATGAATTGACACCATTCCTCCTTAAGTTCATCCAATTGATCTTTTGAGTAATGAGCACATTTGAATTCATCAAAGTACTACATAATAATATAACATAGTATCATTTAGCTAAAACTATTTAATTATATGAGACATATGTGGTAAATATTAAAATAATTCCTAAGTTAGAAATCCATACCTTGGATGGAATATCTATTCGATCCAAAAGAAGAGTTTCTTTCATAAACCTCAACATGAAATATCCGCAATCTATTCCATTCCGCTGACGAGGACACTACACATGGAAAGAAAATACGGATATATATCAGGATATACCCCTTAACTAGTTTTATCAAGTATCATCACTAATATAATCAAAATTGTGAAAATATACCTCCACTCTAATCCATGTAATGTTGTTGGCTTTGCTCTTTGGAACTTGAATATCTCTTTGTGATAGAAAAACTTGTATAACGCTAATAAAATATAAACGAATATTTAGAACATGTCACATAAATAAATAAATATACACACGAATATTTAGAACAATCTCACTTACGTATCAATCAACTTCTTCATATCTGGGTATGTTGCTTGATCATTGTGTAAAGAATCCAGATAATATACAATTTCTCTTATCGGATTAATTGCCACCAACAACCAATGTCCACTGTAAGATTAAACAAAGGTTAGATGGGAACTTTCTACACAACTTCAAAACACAAAAAATTATAATAGATGAAGTTAGAATGAAAATCTAACCCGTTGCCAGTATTATATGGTAAAAAGAACAACTTTTCTGTATCTTTGCTGGCCATAAATATACCGAGTACATACTGTATGACTTCATCTGGTTTTGGTACGATTAACCATGAGTTGATAGTCATGGGAGATAAGAAAGCGAATCTTTGTTCCAATCCACGCGGGCGCATCAATTTGTCATAAGAAACCTTAAATAAAAACATCATTAACATATTAGACTATTCATTTGAAATGAGTAAATAAATTGTTCAATTAATTAAACAAAGTTGATTGGAGTATACCTAATGTATGTATCGACAACACCGATGCCTATTTCAAAATGTTTAAAAACTTGCTCCATATCCTCTCTACCAATTGTTTCCGAATATTCAAAACCAAAAATGCCTTCCTCCATAGGTATAAGCCGAGTACCACCATCCGAAATATCTGTTATAAGTAAACATGTCTGAAGGCACGACCTATACTGAGAAGTAGGTTTTTTTCTAGCCGCGGTCTTCTTAGCAACACCCTTTGTTTGTGTGGGAATGTTGCTAATTTCAGGCATCTTACCCCTACTGACTTGTTCAATCTCTTTAGCCTAAATCTAAATATCATATAATTAGTTAGGTGAAGTATAAGATCACGAATTAACATTTTCCATGCATAAACATCATATAATTGTGTTGTACCTCTTTTCTCGATGTAACTGACTCGGTTTCCCGTATAATCCCCTTATCATTTGATTTGGATTTTGTTGGAGTCTAACATTACCATGTAAAAAAAATGTACGTAAAATGCCTGTAAAAAATTTGAATACCCAAAGGTTCATAATGGTTTTAAGCTTACCTTATCATCTAGGCAAATGAGGCTTGACGGCCATGCAACAAATGATCCTATTGCATCTCCCAACAATGTTGCATCTGAAACATCGTCAGGTAGTGGTAATAAGGCATCCCCCTCTAAAACAATATCAATCGATACTTTCAAAAATCCAGTGGGGAGCGGTTTATGGTGAAGCATTTCTCCCAAAGTGTTATGCACTTTTCCCTTGCCAACCATCCGATAAGTCGGTGACGATAAATAGAGTTGACAACGGGAAATGCCCTAAAACCAATAATAAAAATGACATTGTTAATGTGTATATATGTCATTTAAATAAATTAAGCTAATTTAATTTCATAATAATATATATAATTACCTCGGGAATATTCGGTTGAAAGTTACAATTGATACTATCTTTCTCACTAGTATCTTTAAAAGCTGAAGCTTGATCTCTTTCTTTTTCCTTTTTCAATTCATGAACTTCAGATTGTAATTCTTCCAACTTTTCCTCCAGTTCTTTATTGCTAGCCGTTTTTTCTTTGGTTTTTTCAAGGATGTTGGAGTGATCCCATATCCCTTACCCCTCACACGACCAGAATACTCACGAACATCTAATGCTCGACTAAGTAGGCTCCTGCAATCATTGTCTTCATCTGGAGATATAGACTGAGATAGAGTCTCCTGAAATTAATATGAATTTCGAAAATTTGACTTAATTATATGTTAATAAACTTTTGATTTAATTCAAGCAATAATGTTATACTTACACATTTATCACAAATTTGTTGAACATCTTCTTTAACAACTCCATCCTTACCCACACGGGCTTCCTTCCACAAAACATGGTCCGAAAGAGATGTTTCAGAACTTTTCTCCTTTGTTAACTACACATTAAGCCAAATAACATGATCAAAAATAACTCATGATGAACAAGTATATCATTGCAATTTATAGATACTTACTATAGATTGTTGTAAGCGTGCATATCCTATACGCCCTTTTTTGTATGGATACGCGGGACTTGATGCTCGTTGCCGATTTATGTCACTTACACTCTCAAATTCTGGGGTTTTTCGTTTGGATTTAAAATTTTCCCATTCATGAGGTGTAATCAAATCTGCATATTTCTGTGGAAGCTCTGCATCAATAAATTTTTTATCCGCATCCTTAAGAAACTTGTTTGATAAAAAAGATCTAAACCCTCTATGTATTTTTCTGGCCAATCCGAGTATATAATCTTTTCTGGTATCATCAATGTTGAAAGACCTCTACGAAAATCATACACAGAGTGCGTTAGTATAACTAATTTAAATACATAATCGTCATTAAAAACAAATAACATCACATATGGTACCTGTATCTCAATCCATATTTTGTCTTTAGCTTCTTTCAACGCTTTGTTTCTCCAATCATCACAAGTAATTGGAACTTCTCTCCTTGAAACTGAACCAAGATAACTTGTCAACATTGAACCGTTAGGCTCAATTAGTTGGTTATCTTGACTCCAATGCACATCATATTTTATGCCTCGATCTCTATCACGAATGAGTCGCTTCATAATTGTAATTCCTCGTCTAATTTCCCTTTCCACTGCATTACCGGTCTCATCTCCATCATGAATAGAATCATCATGTGGGTGATCCTCGTTACTAGCCATCTAACCTGTAATAAGAGATTGTAATAGTTACAATTCCAACGAAAACTTATAAACATTTTTACTGAAACACTGAATTAGCCGACACTCTTATTGAGTTCTACTATTTCGTTTTGTTTTCTTTCCACAATCAACAGAACAGAACATAGATTGTAATATGTAATGTATCAATATACTTGTTACATTTCATTTACAAAATAATGCAATATCACAATATTCTCACAATTCTATTATCTATGTTAGACATGTGCCAACATTAAAGAGAAAATTACATCAACAGAGTCAGAAAATTTGAATTATATCCACAATGACCTTTTAGCAAGAATCACTTCGCATAATAAAGCAATGTGTTTTATTCTCACTTATTTATTCATTTTTTTAAGTTAAAATTTTAACCACTAAACTACTTGATAAAAAAACGGTAGGAGTTATTTGTATGGGACATATACACGAATGTCACGGGCATTTCATTGAATTGAATCAAATAATGATAACATTTTCCAGCACTCACGAATGGTTGTATCACCAAACTTCACCAAATCCCTAAATGAACGTGGTCCACTTTTACTAAAAACAAACCATTCTTTCAATTTAGTAATAGTAAAAAACAACACAAATAATAAATCTTAGAATAAGTTCACAACTAAGCCAATGTCAGAACAACAACATCAACAGAGTCAGAAAATGGGGAGTTCCTAAATTGATACACAAAATTATACACAGAGTGAGTTCCTAAATTGATGAACACTAAACTAAGCATAGAAATTAAGAACCGAATCAATCAAAGAAAAAGTATACCGTGAAAAAGCTTCAGTTAAAAGATTGCAACTCTATCTTCTTCCTCTGATTGTGGAACCCAGGAGCCTCGCCTGAGAGGACGGAGGTGTGTGAGAGGACGGAGGTGCGTGAGAGAAGAAGAGAAGATTTTTTCTGGGTTTAGGGTTTTTCGCGAGAGAAGAGAAATAGTTCTGAGAATAGAAAGAATGAATAGAATCTGTTTTTTAATTTTAATTTTAAACGACTTTAGCCAGCGCTTTTGTGAAGCGCTGTCTAGTGAGTGCTTTTAGCAGCGCTTTCGCTTTGTAGTTGGGCCTTTAGTTGCACTTTGAGTAAAGCGCTTTCTAATATGGACCTTTAGCAGCGCTTCGTACATGGGCCTTTAGCAGCACTTTTAAGAAGCGCTGTCTAAGGTGGGACTTTTAGCAGCACTTTTCTAAAGCGCTTTCTAAGGTAGGCCTTTAAGCAATGCTTTTGAATAGCGCTGTCTAAGGTGGGCCTTTTAGCAGCGCTTTTACACAATTTCGTACATACTATCCGTGTTTTATTTTTTATTTGACTTATAGCAGCGCTTTTGGAAAAAAGCGCTGTCTAAGATGCGCTGCCTAAAACCATTTTTGGCGTAGTGTATCTTCCGTCGTTCGTGATCAAAGATAAAGCACGCTTCAAGAGGTAATTCTTGAATATTATTTTGGTGTTTGATTTGTGATTAACGATTTAATCAAGATCCGTTCATCTGGATTATTCTGCTAAGAGGATAATTTTTGAAAAACCCCTCTTAAAATTCCAACAGTGGTATCAGAGCTCTGGTTCTAATTAAATCATTAAATTCAAATTTGATTTATGTATAGTGATTATATATATATATATATATATATATATATATATATATATATATATATATATCGATAAAGTCATAATTATGTGGTTATGATTTTGTGCAAAATTCATGGTTTTATCAATTGCGGTAATGGTTACCGTATGGAATATATATTGCTTGGTAATGGTTGCCACACAATATATTGTTGTAACAATCCAATTTATAATTTCATTACATATGACGAATGGATTTGGCGGAACCGTAACCTAATAGCTAAGTACGTTAGCTATTTCAATTAACTCGATGTTACTTACTAACCAAATTTCTATTTGGTTTCCAAGAATGATGTTATGCCTTTTGCATAATAATAATAATAACAATAATAATAATAATAATAATTATTATTAATATAATAGTAAAAGAGTTTATTGTTATAATTAATTAATAATAAAATAGTTTATTATTATTAATAATAAAGTGTTTATTATTTAATATTAAATATTGACATCAATTTTTGTATAATTTGGATGTTCGTTGTTGACTATGCTTCGGAATCCGACATTAGTATGGTGAAGCAGCGATACTTCAATCATCCATAAATGATACAAATATAATTTATAAATTTATATACGATATAAATATTTCTAATGCGAAGTTAGTGTATTTGATACACTATTTTGTTTTGTCCATTAATTAGTGTAATGATTGTTATGCATTTGAAAGATCAATGTGCATTCTGCTTCGGAATTCGACACTTGTATGGTGAAGCAATGACATTTTGATCAATCATATTGAATAGTCGATCATTAAGTTTTAATGGTATGAATGCTTATGCATTAGGGTTTGTGACGGTGCAAGAGTTGTGCTTTTAGGGTTCGCAAAAGCGTCAAGTGTTGATGCGTCAATATTTCTAAGTTGATAATCTATTATTATTTATTATTTAATTATTTAATTATTAAATAAATTGGTATACGGTTATGACCTTAGATTTTGGCGTTTGTTTATTTTAAATACGACCTACGTGTCCTAAAATATTTTATTTAAATACGACCTGCGTGTCGTGGTTTATTGTAATTAAATACGACCTGTGTGTCGTGCCATTTAATTATTATTTTATATATTTAAATATTATAAATTGTTCAAGTTCAAGAGTTGAAGAGAAGACAACGCCAAACGATGACACCGGTGGAGAGGCTTGAGAAGCTTGCTCATGGGTCAAAGAATTGTAATAAATTAGTTTATTTAATTCTTGCATTTTAGGTGGTCATAATCGTATTACCAAGTTTTATTTTATGTATGTGATGCGTGAAATGTATGTTTATATGCGTGTGTATAAGATACACAATTATGTGAGTGTATGAGCTACACAAACCAGTAAGATCAAATTTAATTAAAATCCCTTCAATTAAATATTAAGTTAATTCTTTCCAAAATTTAGCACTCATCAAGACTAGTATCGAATAATGTAGGTTTCGCCTAACGCGAGGTGCATGTTTTATATTAGTAAGGTGTGATGGGATAAATGTAATATCCAACTCCTAAATTTTTGGATTTGACTTAACTAAACTAATTATAATAGGATTATATATGTTTAGAAGCAAAAATTGAGAACAATCCATAAGATGGATTAGAATAAATAGTTATTCACTCAACTGATAAAATTCGAGAGTTGTATTAGATATAATTGGAAAGAGTTCCTACCTAAATAACAGGGTTTTATGTAATCCGCCTACGCGGACTTAAAACAAAGTGAAATATGGATCTCGACCCTCTAGAAAATCTTCCAACGGGATTTTTCGAATCAAATGTTGAGGGTCATTTGGTTTGAGTAAAAATAGTGGGAGCATTTTAATAAAAGTCCTTATTAAAATGATTTTGATACAATTTTTTTTACACGTTTTGTATTTAGAATTACTTTTGCATTTTATTTTTTAATTTACTGTGAAATGTCTTTATGAAGGATGTAAGGATCAGAAAGGAGTTTCTGAATTGGTACATAAATTGAGAATTGTTCTCAAGCACGAGAAAAATTGTATGTTCTCAAACAACCAATTCCTAACAACTGAATATATCTAGATTTTAAAAATGATACTTATGAGAAAGATCAATTTGAATGTCTAGATATAACATATCTCATAATTGTAGTCGTCACGGAGAATGATATGATCATTAACCTCAAACCTTTTCTTTTAAATAAGAAATTCGAGATATGAGAAATGTAAAAGCTTTCCAAGGTCTTTTCTATACAAGTTAAGAATCCAAATGGATCTAAAATAGTTTTAAGATTTAAAATTTGGATTTCCTTATAGACCAAATAGTTGGTCACAAGTGTTATTTGATATTGTCTCGTATAGGTATATTAGATTCATTATGAATGAATTTTAAATATATCCACCACACCTTATTGAAAAGAAAAGATAGTAGTTTGTGATGCTAAATAGAAGAATTATAAAAGGAATGAGATTCATTTTATATTCCTTTGAATTTTGGCAGAAAAACGCGGTTCTAAAGGAAGACAGTGATTTCATGTGTTGAAAGAAGAAAACTGTTAATGGTTATAAAAAGAGTCAAAGTAGAAGAAAGAAGTAAGATTTTTTCTTGAAACGATTTGTTATAGCAAATCAAATTGTCCACTTCTACATCTTGGGTATATGATATTAGATATTTATCTCACATTTATAAGAATGTGATGAGTCCTTTAAGAAGTAGGACATTGATTATAATTTGAGTCAGCTTACGTCTAGAATGGAACAATGTGTTTCATTGACTATAAGAGCTTATGATTAGACTTAAATTAGAGCTCAGAATGAATCCAAATAATTGTTATTAAGTTTCATTTAGTAAAAGAAACATTAATTTTAAGTCTTGCTTTGACAAGATAAGGAGTGCATGGTTTGATAATGGACAAATGTTGTCACGATTATCCAAACAATGTTTTCAATATTAAATCAAGTAGTAGATTTAAGTTTTACAATCTTGATAAGCTCATCTATAATAATTATGGGATGGATCAAATAAGATTTAAAACCTACCTATTTGACACGAGTTAGAATTCTTTTGAGAAGAGTTCAAGTATGAAGTAGAAGGAAACAACTCGAAAATGTATTAAGATCATACGAATTGTTCGCTATGGTAAATACCTATATAAAGAATATAATGGCCATTTAAATCGTATCATGTCTGACATTGATCGATTTAAGATAGTTCAATTATATCTTTGTGACTCTTTTATAAATTGCTTTACATACAATTATTCATATCCATAACCAACTCCATTTAAAATAGTCGTGGAGACACCATATTTGATATGGAGGTAAGAGTACCTAGTTTGTCTTTATGATCATTTGGGTTATAAGGTTTATTAAGTAAACTTGATCACAATCTAGATGAATATGTATTTATGGATGTATCCCAAATAGAATAAGGGACACATATTCTATAACACATTATGGGACAAAATTGTTTTTTCGATAGAACTGGAGTCTTCCTTTAGAGACATTATGTATCTAAATGAACCAGTGGGAGTGATGTAGAACTTGGAGAAATTCAAGCACCGGAAAATACATATATTTATGAGAATGGAATATGAACCAATTCAACATGGCAGTTGTTGTTGGACCATTGGTTCATGTACCACAATATCTAGAAAAGATCATAAATGATCTTGATTCTAAAGGAAGTATAAGTTGTTTAAATCCAATTATGGATTATAGCAAACTTATTGGAGATGAATCCATTTATTAACGAAGTTTTGCGAAAACTTGGATTAATAAATGTCAAGTTCAAATCTTGTGCACACAAGAAGGTTAGTAGGAGTATTTGCATTAATCTAGTATAGTATGTAGGAGACATACTGATCATCAAAACAAATTCCCTACAACACCAATGTAGGAAATGGTTTTGATGAAATTTTTTGGTGAGGTTTCCTAAAAGGTTAGGAATCAGAATCTATAGAGATAGATGGTTAACGAATCTCAATCCTAGCACAAGTACATATCCCGAAGAAATATCGTGACACCCAATATGCATAAGCTCACATTAAGATTATTGCATGTGTGGCATGATATTTTTTCTAATAGACAATGTCTTATCTCATTGGATGAGAAAAAGGACACCATGATATGTACTACACTAGATGCACCGTATGCTATGATCATAAATAATAAGTAATAAAATGATTGAAGTGTTCATCACTAGATCACTATCAAGATGATATGTAGTTATCTCAAAAAGACATGGTGTTCCTTTTCTTGAGTGTAGATGGGAATAATCATTGTAAAGGAGTTATAATGATGTAATTCCAAAATTTATGAACTATATATTCATATCACAGTATAAATTATACGTTATGCTTTGATGACAATTGTATAAGTTGAGAAAGGCTTCAGATAGTTGTTGTTTCTAGTACAAAGGTCAAATATATATGATTTTGGTAGCTTTTCTAATTCCTGGAAGAAAGTTGTGTTTCTTGTATTGTAGATCATGTTGATCTCATTCACGATGATAATGGGTTAATCTTGCAAGCTCAGAAAACTAGATCTCACTAGCAATTCATGTATATATATTTTGACACTTCAATTTATTTTGATAGAAGATCGAAAGTTGAAATCGGAAGAGGTGTATATTACCAACATAGGAAAGAGTTCCTTATAACCTAACAAAGTATCATGCTTAAATAATGCTTGACGCACACAATGGGCAGATAGATGTGAAGTTAATATCTGATTAGCTCTAGTGCTAGTGGGAGATTGTTGGCGTAAGCCCTAATAGCCAATCAGTATTGGTTGTATATGCTTTTGTATCATGACCTTAATATATATTGTTTGTCAATATATATACTTACTAGGCATTGTATTTATTGTGTTATTTGTATATGACATAATAAAGTCTTTAGAATAATTAGTCTATTAATACCCTGTTAAGTGTGACTTAATAGTAAGACCTCATTAAACATAAAGACGTTATTCTTAAAGTATCCGTAGTCAAGCTTTACTGTCAAATAGGACAACAGTAATGCATAGAGACTATTATGTGAGTAAACTGATGACTGTATCTCACAAGTCATGGATATGAGATATCAAGTCTTCACGTAGGTATAAATATTAGGAGTAATATTTATATTGGATTGACCCACCATGAGAATACTACATAGTTTGTTATGTAAGTGTCATAAGTTATTCTCATAGTAATAGTGATTTATTCCACCCTTCAACTTGAAACCACTATGGACCCTAGATGTGGAGTCGAGTACTTTATTGCCAATCAAATGTTGTCCGTAACAGGATGACCATAAAGATGGTTTATGGGTGCTTTACAAATCATGTTGAGGGACATGAGTGACCTAGATGGGATTTGTCCCTTCTACATATACGGGAGTAATATCTGTGACCTACTTGATAGAGTATGACTGTAAAATGCATGGTCGTGCTCAAATGAGTCGATATGAGATATTGGACTTATTTGATGTTATCAAGTATACTCAGGGATCAAGGAATAAAATATTGGACTATACAAGGGTGACACATTCTATTCCTTGTGTTCAATATAGATATAAGGGCAAAAGGGTAATTATACATATAATCATTATCACATAAATGTTATGTCAGATCACACGACATTCTCGTGACTTGGGCAGCAGTGATGTGTTGCAAGATACTGCTCACTGTATATAATATTAAATAGGTAATTTAATATTATTGCCAAAGTTACGAGAACCTATAGGGTCCCACGCAAAAAGTACTAATAATGGAATTGACGATTAAATTAATTAAGATTTAATTTAATTATGTGTTAATAGTATTTAAATTGTTTAGTACATTAACACATATATAACTTAATTGATATAAATAAATAAATGAGAATTGACAGTTGATTAAATTAAATATGATTTAATTTAATTAATATTTTATTTTATTTTATTAAGAGTTTAATTAAATATAAATAATATTATTTAATTAAAATAGTTTTAATTAAATAAGATTGGGCTTATTTTGGAAAAGCCCAAAATAAGAGCATTAAGGTTTTAGAAGCTCTCTATAAATAGAGGAGCTCTTTCCCCTACCAATCCTAATTGTCAATTTTCTCAGAACTAGAGATGACTAGCACTGTGTTCCACTTTGTACTCGCGTGGACTACATAGAGACAGCGGTATCTTCCGTCGTTCGTGATCAAAGATAAAGCACGCTTCAAGAGGTAATTCTTGAATCTTATTTTGGTGTTTGATTTGTGATTAACGATTTAATCCAGATCCGTTCATCGAGATTGTTCTGCTAAGAGGATAATTTTTGAAAAACCCCTCTTAAAATTCCAACAGGCTGTCTAATGTTGTAATAGTAAAGAAATCAAATAGAAAATGGCGCATGTGTGTTGACTATACCAATCTTAATAGGGCCTGCCCTAAAGACGGATATCCCCTCCCCAACATAGACAAATTAGATGACAATTCTGCTGGTTTTAAATTGTTATCTTTCATGGACACGTATTCGGGCGATAACCAAATACCCATGGCCAAAAGCGACAAGAGGTACACAGCTTTCATGACTGAATCAGGCAACTATTACCACAACGTAATGCCCTTCGGCTTGAAAAACGTTGGCGCTACCTACCAAAGAATGATGAACAAAGTCTTCCGAGGAGAAATCGGGGATATGTTCGAAGTCTAAATGGAAGACATGATCATGAAATCCCACGAGGAATCTGATCACACACTCCATTTGAAGAAAGTCTTTGAGCAGGCCAGGAAGTACAGGATGCGCTTCAGCCCGGAGAAATGCATGTTCGGGGTATGGGTAGGCAAGTTCCTCAGATTCTAACTGACAAAACGAGGAATCGAAGCTAACCCTAACAAGTGTTGAGCCTTCTCCGAGTTTCCTACGCCGAACTCGAAGAAGTCCATCCAATCCCTAAACGGGATGCTTGCTTCGCTATCCCGTTTTGTGGCGAAATCTGCTCAGCACACACTTCCTCTTTTCAAACTCCTTCGCAAGGAAGCCGGCTTTGAATGGACGGAGGAATGCGACAAAGCCCTCCTCCACCTAAAGCAAGAACTATCGGAACCACCGGTCCTCCCTCGGCCAAATAACGGGGAAACTATATATCTCTATCTTGCCGTCGCAACCAAGTCCGTCAGCGCCGCCCTCATTCGTGAAACCCCTGATGGACAGAAGCCCATATACTTCACGAGCAAGGCGCTGCAAGGACAGGAGCTTAGATACCAGCAAATAGAAAAAGTGGCCCTGGCCCTCATCAGTGTGCGAGGAGGCTGAGGCACTACTTTCTAGCCCACACAATCGTGGTACGTACGGACTAGCCCATGAGGCAACTGTTGGGTCGTCTAGACATGGCCGACAGAATTCTTAAATGTTTACCGAAACTGTTCGAGTTCGACATCCAGTATGATAGTAGAAAAGCCCTCAAGGCTCAGGCGCTGGCCGACTTCGTGGCGGAGATGACCTTGCCCGACTCCCCCACTTGCCGGGCTCGCAGGTGGACAATCTTCATCAACAGGGCATCCAGCTCGGCAGGGAACGGGGCAAGCATCATCCTAGAAAACAAGGAAGGGATCCTTGCCAAGGTCTCGCTTACCCTATCTTTCCCCACTTCCAACAATCAGGCCGAGTATGAGGCCTTCCTTGCAGATCTACTACTCGCCGAAGACCTGGCAGCTGAGGAAGTCGTCATCTGCACAGATTCTCAACTCGTGGCCCTCCAAGTTCAGGGAGAATATCAGGCCAAGAATGACAATCTATCTTAATACTTAACCCTGGTTAAGGAAAATATGACGAATTTCATGTTGGTGGAGGTAAAGCATGTTCCCCGCGAACATAATGTCTGGGCAGATGTTTTGTCAAAGTTGGCGAGCATGAAAAAGAAGGGTGGAAACAAATCTATCATCCAGGAGGTACTTCCTTGACCTAACATCAAGAAAAATTCCACGACCCTCGACATGCACGTCATTGGCGATAGCAACTGCTGGATGATCCTAGTCTACGACTACCTTGCCATGGACGAAATATCGTCTGACCCAAAGGAAGCCAGCATAGTCAGGCGCAGAGTCTGCCCCTATGTCCTGGTCGAGAATAGGCTCTATATGCGAGGGTTCTCCATACCTCTCCTTAAATGCGTCGAGGAAGAGATGGTCACCCGCGTCCTGCGCGAGATCCACGAGGGGATCAATACCTAACATCTAGGAGGAAGATTCCTCGCCAGGAAGGCCCTACGAGCAGGATATTACTGGCCAACCATGCAGCATGACGCAAATGAGCATGTGAAGAAATGTGAAAAGTTCCAATGGCACGGGGACATGCACTTGGCACCGCCCAATAAGCTCAAAGCAATGTCCTTCCCGTGGCCCTTCGCATGGTGGGCCTGGATATCCTAGGACCATTCGTCGTAGGGTCAAATCAAAACAAGTACCTGATAGTAGGCGTGGACTACTTTACAAAGTGGATAGAAGCAGAGGCTCTGGCCAAAATAACGGGCCACAACATACTCCGCTTTTATAAAGAAACATCCTTGCTCACTTTGGAATCCCCCAATCGATCGTCACAGATAACAAGACACAGTTCACAGACAAAAAATTCCAGGAGTTCGTCGCCCAACTGGGAACCAAACAACACTCCGCGTCCGTCAAACACCCGCAAACGAACGGGCAAGCCGAGGTAGCCAACATGGTAATCCTACGAGGTCTCAAATGGAGACTGGTCGAAACCAAGAAATAATGGGTCGAGGAGCTGCACAGCGTGATCTGGGCCTATCGTACTATGCCCCACTCTTCGACCGGGGAAACCCCTTTCTGTTTAGCTTACGAGTCTGAGGCGGTAATCCCCATCAAGATACATGTGCCCTCCAGGCAGACTGAAGCTCCCCTAGACGAGGAGGACAACAGTGAGGCACTAAGGGGGGAGCTCGATCTCGTCAAAGAGGTACGATCAGGAGCAACCCTCCGCGAGGCCTCGTTAAAAAAATTGCAATTAGGCATAATGCAAAAGTCATAAGATGAGACTTCCAAGTAGGCAGCCTCGTCCTAAGGAGGAATCACAAAGATTACCGTGAAGGTAAACTCGCCGCAAACTGGGAAGGACCCTATCGTGTTCGAACAAAAATAGAGAATGGGGTCTACTACTTAGAACATCTTAACGGGGAAGAACTCGCTCGACCATGGAACACCGAAAAGCTAAAGCAATATTATAGCTAAGGCCTTAACTGTCAGCATGCTCCATCGACACGACGAGCATAGCATACCGACCATAAGTGCGTGCCCAGGTACAAGCGCTGCATACCAAAATAAATTAAGGCAGGCTTTTGCTCAGGAACGAGCAAAACCCGTGCCCGACAACGGTCCCTCGACCGAGCCTGCCATCGTCAAAGTACCACGAAAGGCAGAACACCCAGCTCGCAACGGGAAGTTCACGCTGCGAACTCATACCCGTAAGCTACCTAGGCCTTTCGACCAGTTCCCCTCACAGTACTCGAACACAACTTGTCGAGCAAACCCCGAAACAATAAAAGTCATTCACTAAAGTAGCCCATACAATGGGCACGAATATCTAGCATCGTTTTGACACTTAGCGAAAATAAAGCAAAGTAAAAACATGCACCAAAACGAATCACAGACAACCGACCAACATGGCCAAAAATAAATATTATCATAAAAATGGCCACAAGGACCGCGATTGTGCTTGTTACAAAACAAAGGGGCCAAGCTCCATACAAAAAGATAAATTACAAAAACAGAAGTACAACAGAAAGGAAATCAGTTGACCGTTGGCTGAGGCTAGTCACGGGCAGGCTGCGCTGCTCCTAGCTGAATTGAAGGAAGTCTGGGAAGACGATCAGGCCGTCCACCACACAGTAGAGGAACCCGGTCCCCTCAGTGGATAGTTAGACCTGGGGGTTCGCAATCTTCAGCTGCTCTAGAGCATTTTTGAAAGCCTCCTCGGTGATCCCCACGCAACCCTCCTCAGCCTGGGTAATACCGACAACCAGCTCAGCTCGAGTCTTCAGACTCTTCACTTCCTCGCTTTTATCCTCAGCAGGAGCAACGACGGTCCTCAATGATGCGACCAAGTCCTCCGCGACTTTGTTCTCTACGGCTAGGGTATCCTTCTCCCCGGTGATCTTGGCCAGCTCACCCTTGTATTTTTTCGCCGCCTCGTTGGTGGCCATGGCCAGATCCTCCTTAGCCTTCTGCGCTGCCTCCTCCTCCTCCTTTAGCTTCTCTTCCAGGACCGCGTTCGCGACTTGTGCCTTCTTTAGCTTGATTTCTTGGAGAGCTCCCTCCTCGGTGTAGACCACCGCCATTCCCAGAACCCTCATCAGGGCAGCAGCATCCTAGGCGAGCATCGTCCTCTTGCTCGGACAATCCAGCTCCTCGAGCTTCAGGGACTCCGGCCGAAGGAATGTGAGAGAGGAGCCTTCGAAGAAGTTCCTTTTGTGAAAGTACGGAGGCAACTCAAATTTTCTCTTCTCCCCCTCGTTGGTAAGATCGAGGATCTTGCCCGTCCGAGGGCGCTTGGGCCTTGACGACACTGGCACAGGAGGTTCACGACCCCGTCTGCGGAGGAGGCACTTGCTGGCTAAGGCAGCTCTGCCCAATCTTTTAGCCCCCCTTGAGCCTTGCCTGGGCACTCTTCACCATACGCTCCTGGGAAGAAGACATGTTACCTGCAAAACGACGGGTACACCTTAGTAAACAACAAAAATTACAATACGAGCAAGCTAAAAAATAAATGGCTAGCAAGAAGTTCCAGAGCCTTCTCACGAGTGCTACACTCGAGGAGCTCCTTCATGTTAATGTAGCGGGTCTCCAGTTTGACCCCCCCGGCTGCTTGGTAAATCAGCTCCACTTTGGGAGTCATACACTAGGCAGGGACAAAGCCGTTAATAAGCCCACCAGGTTTTTGTAGCTAACCTTATCATCCTCCACCATGAAATTCAGATTGGCATGGTAGTCATCAGTCCCGCGGGTAAAATGGTCCCCACTCCAGCAGAATGGGAACTTCAGCAACCTATGCCCCTATACTTTACCCTACTCGTCGAAAAGGGCTTCCCCGTTCTCATCTTGCGTAACCTCCCAGATGAATGAGGAGTCTATGGACCTCTCTGACATGGGCTCGATGATATAGTACCTCTCCTTGAAAGTCTTGATGGACTCAGAGAAAGGCTTGAACAACTTCCTTCCCTGCTTCAGGGAGACCCGTCCGAATTATGTCCCCGAAACTTGGCGCTGAAGATGGAAGATGATGAAGAAGAGGGGAAGAGTAGCTCCAGTCTTTAGATAATTAAATGTTAGCTCGAATGCTCGCATGAAGGCAATCGAGTTTGGGCGTAGTTGTGAGGGCGCCAGATCCAGATGCCGGAAGACTGCCACCTGAAAGTCCATAAAGGCCAGCCTCAACCCTATCTCTTTGAAGACATACTCGTACATGGGGAACCTCTCCCCGTATGCTGAGCAAATCCGGTCGTTCTCTCTAGGGAAATAGACATTCCAGTCTCGCTCGGCCCCCACCGTCGTGAAGGCATCTCAAGTGTAAGAAGTAAAAAGGGAGGCATGCTCCCGAGGCTCAGCAACAACCCACTCGTCTGTGTTACTACTTGGAGTGGACGTTTCACCGACAGTCCGGGGAGCAGAAGTATTATCCGTGCTGATTTCTTCCAAGGAGCTCTCCTCAAACAGGTCTCTCATAAATTCATCCTCAACTTGGCGAGACATCTCTTTTACCTGAAAAGCAGAGGACAAAAGTGAATTCGATGACAAAAGTCAAATCCACCGTTCATCTCTAGTCAAGTGAAAGGGCGCGCGAGGGCTCGAGGACAACGTCCCTGATCTAAGCCCTACTCAAATGGAATAGCAACGGTGTGAGGATATGCCCATGGCCATCCCTCTAACCCACACGGTGAGATCCCCTGGTGCATTACCCAGAAATCCGTTAGAGATCCACCGGAAAAATCATGAGTACACCGGAAAACTCATGGATTCCACCGGCGACGAACTCATCCGTTATCTCAACAGGTGTCAGAATTAACTAAAAAACCTAAGTTCCTAAGGCTCCAACGATGCTGTCGGCAGAAGAAGATGGCCTAACCACCGCCAGCCACCAACAATCGCCGGAAACCACCCCTACACTACACAGTTTCATCCTAACCGCATGCAAACTAAGGAAACAGAAATCGAAACACCTAAAACAAAGATTAGTTAGGATGACTTACGTGGTCGAGGAAGAGAATTTGGTGGTTGGAGAGCACTGGCTATTGCGCATACGGCGGTTGAATGATGGTGAACGACGGAAGACGAGAACAGATAGCAAGAGAAGAGAGAGAAGCGAAAAGTGGAAATGAGTGCGCCTTCGCTCTATTTATAAACGGACCAGGGGCACGTGCATGAGCACGTGCGGCGTAGGGGCATCATCATGACCCTAGCATATCCATCATTATGCATTTAATGTGGCACGTGGCTCGAGGCATATGTGGCACTCTATCCTTTCAAATCCCATCAACCGCTGGGCTCCCCGCACGCCGGGCATATCAGAAAACGTTATAGGCTCCTTGGGAATAGACCCCGGGAGCACCGCGAAACAACCTCATCTCAACAACAGGCGTTGACCACGCCTACTCCTCCCCGGGACTGCGAGCTACCCTTAAGTCATCACTCCCTCGGGAGCAACAACTTGGGGGGCTTCTGTTCTGGACTGGCCCAATGGCTAGGCATGGCACAATCCACTTCTTCTCCCAGAATGGCCCAATTTCCCAAGTCCTACCAGTTAAGGGAAAACATAAGCATTTTACCTTTCTGCCCCTCTGATGGGGAAGGCTGTCCGGTTGACCTCCAAGATCAGCTGCCCCTTTTCAGCATTTCTGCTCGTCACGCACGGTTCCATCATCCAGAAACAGTCACGATGCTTGTGCCCGGGACCACACCCTTGCCCGCGGCAACGGCTAGTTTTGAGCACCTTTTCCCGTCCCAACGGCTTATTTCTGGCAGTTACCTATTCTTTGGGAGCGAACATCTCGCCTCGAAAATAGAGACCAATGGCCAAGCGCTGAGGGCATTATAAAACCCTGTCATTTGAGAGGGTAGGGTATTCTAAATCATCCTAAGATATAAATACTTTGTACTTGCCTTCTTTTCTCCCGATCCTATCTTTAGCATCGGAGTGCCTTGCAGGTACACCCCCTCCTCATCTTTCAAACCCAGCATCGCAGACGTAGTCTCTGGCCCACTTCAGGTTCTGATCAGCCGGTAAGATCGGAGTCCAAGGCTATATATAGGACACAAGTTCTTTGAAGTCCCACATCGCTTAGTTTTGTGAAGGAAGAGGGAGTTCAAGGCTATATATAGGAATCAAGTTCTTCATTCCAAGATTTGCCAATCAAAAGCATTTTAAGCTTGTATTTGAAGTTTTATATTTTCTCTTATTGTAATACCCCATATTTAATTAAATGCTCAATTGGATATCAATTGAGATCAACTAAGTTCCTATGTACTCTATCTGTTGTTAGTTGGAACAATGAGAGCTCCTAAGTACTCTGAGTGTTGTCAATTGGATCAATAGAGTAACTAGTGAACTCTAAAGAGATCAATTATTGATGAAAGTGACAGACCAATATTAGTAAGTATAAGAGAGGACATTTTCGGTAACTCTAATATTTGGTCAATTAATGTTAGATGACAAATATCAAATGGAGATATTTTACATTATATGTGTGTGTGTGTGTGTGTGTGTGTGTATGTGTTATGTATATATTCATGAGAAATAAGAAGAAAGAAAGGAAAGAAAGAAGAAAAGAAGAAAAGAAGAAAGGAAAAACTCATGGAAGAGGAAGCCATGGATTTATCATCATCATCAACTCCATCTCATTTTCTTCATCTTCAATGTGAGTTCCATTAGTTTGAAACTTGGGGTTGAAATTTGGAGAAAAACTTGTATGATATTGGAATTAGGTTGAGTGAAATATGTTAACTTGATGAATCGCGTGTCTATATGACGTTATACATTTTTAATTAAGTGTTTGGATTATTTTTGGACAATTGGGTGTGAGGTTTAGGACACGGGTACCCTCATTTTCGTATTATGTAAATTCTAAATATCGCATGAGTCGCACAACGAGCTGGAGGCGAGCTGAAGGCGACCTACTGTTCTGCTACGGTCGCACACAGAGCTCCCCGCCCAGAGCTCGCTCAACGACCATGGTAGCGTTTTATTTCTTTCCAGGCCTCGCTCAGGGGTCGCACAGGGAAGTTAAAGTGATTGGCCTTGCTTTCCTGTCGCACAGCGACCATGAAAGAATTATGTTTTCCTGTTTCTTGTTTTCTTCATAACTTATGAACCATAACTCGGATTGAGGCATGAACGAAAGCGTTGGAAAGTTATTCTAATGCTTTATGTGATAAAAAGGAAAAAATGTGAATATAGGTGATTGATTGATAAAATAGTTTTGAATTGGAGTAATTGTGAAATGATTATGTTTGAAATGTTATGACTCCCTTATATGTATGCTTAATATAATGCCCTATCTTGATAAATGTTATGATGTGATCATTTCCTTGCCTGTTCCCGTTCTTTCCGGTTGAACTTTCGGATGTTATGTGGTTGTGACGTATGCTTGAATCAAAGTAGGCCTAAGCTACTAGGTGGTAAATCACTTGAGTTGCCAGACTTAGTTTCTGATGGATTACCGTTCCGATGTGCTTATGGGGGTCTAATATGACGTACACCAACTCGGTGTTACACATCAGCATTATCGGTATATTGTACGCACCTGAGCTACTGTTGCAATGTGCTTGTGGGGGTCTTATAGGGCGTATACCCACTCAGCGTTACACATCAGCGTTATCGGTATATTGTACGCACGTGAGCTACCGTTGCGATGTTCTTGTGGAGGTTTTATAGGGCGGATACCCACTATGCGTTACACATCGGCATGATCGGTATGTCAGGTTGTGATGCCATGGAGGCAATATCATGTCGCTACTCATCTCTAGTGGGGTTGTGTAGCCATACGGTGTAAATCTCTCCTACTCGCTAGTGCTTTCACCCATTGGTATTGTACAGTCATGTAGGTGTCTTTGCACTCGGCATTACACATATGCATATTGACGATTGACAGATGGGAATCCATAACCACTTAGGCCTAAATCACTTGGACCCATCTGACTCATTGTGTTGTGTGCTTGTACAAGTCTCTTGATGCTAGGTACTTGGTTACTCACCGAGGGTGTGATGTGTGGCCTAGGTAGACAGGCAGATATTACTTCTGGATTCCTCGTACGTGGGTACGGATCTGCATACTTGGTTGCTTTGATCTATTTGTATGATTGTGTGTTTGTTGATTCTCAATTGAGTGGTCAAGGGACTCTCAATTTCGATGATATGTGTACTCCTGTACTTGGAAGTGAGGAAACCCCGGATCAATGGTGGATCTGTATCTAATGTATGTATTCTGTAGAGCCGAGAGGATCCATAGGATAGGGGAACTCATTGAGATTATTATCTCATCCCAATATTTTTGTTGCTTTTCAGGTTTTGTTTGCGAGTTTAGTTTTAAAGAGGAGTCGTGGATGATGTTCCAAGGGAAGCTTATATCGTAATCTTCTGCAGTGTATTATGTACAATGAAGGATATTGTACTTAGATCTTAGATTTTATTTTTGGTACATTTCCATATCTTGTACCATAGGTTGTTCCTTTATTGTTAGTTGTGGTCAAGTATGTAAATTATGCCAATAGGCACTTATGATGGTGTCAGTATCAAATAATAACACTTGTATGATATTATTCTAGATATATATTATACAGGGCGTTATAGTTGGTATTAGAGCAGGTCGTATCCTCGACCTCGCCTTGAAACATCATAAGTAAATATATTTCTTCCTCATAAGTGTGTCTTGTCGACATGATTATTAATATCACGTTATGTAGTGTTGGGTCTGATCAACCTAATGCTATGTGCGTGGTAGGAAGAATCATGGTTGAGCGACCACGAGGACTCCGAAGTGTTGTCGGAACTAGTGCCTTGAGGATAGACTCAAGCCAAGAGGTAGAAGTTAGGAGAATCGGTTAGCTCGGTTGTAGTATTAGTAGAAGTTGTGTTCGGGTGATATGGAATTGAAGAGTAGTGTATGGTTTTAGCAATCCTATAGTATTGATGGAATTGGGAAGTTGAGGACTCCCATCGGGTGGATTGTTGGAGTTTCGAGGAACATGCAGATTGGCTAGTGGAAATGGATTGGCCACTGGTATAGACAAGAATTTCAAGTAATCCCATTTAGTGAGGGAGAAAGGATGTTTTGTGGAGGGTATGGCATAAGGTCTAGAAATGAGGTAGCTTATCTGTGTGTTTCAGTTCCTAAGGTCATTGTGGCATCTTGGAAGAATATGAGTATTACAAAGAGTATGCTCAAAATGGTATTTTCTAAATGGTTGAGAGCTTGAGAGATAAGGATGTCCAACATTGTTGTAAGAATCTAAGGTGATGGTAATGTGTGAGAAGGGACTGAAGGATGTAGCAATGTGTTCAAAGTGAAGTAAGTATGCAACAGACAGAGAGGGAAGGATAAGTCAGTATATTCAGTCTTAGAAGGGAGATTGGGTTCAGGATGGTGGTCAGAGATTCGGTGTTAGTAGAAGTGTGTTACGAGAATGTTGAATTACCAAAGGACATGTTGAAAGAGATTTGGATCGAAGAGAGAACAAGTATTTTATAGTGACAGAAGTCCTAACGGTTTGGATGAAGGAAGTCGGTGTTGAGTACTAGAGCAAGTGATTGGGTTTCGAGAAACTCTTTTAGAGTTGTTATGTAATGGGAGTTAAGGGAATTTCCTTAGAAGTAAAAGTGAAGGCGGGGTTGGGAGTAGGGTAAATCTTATGGTAGGACTATTGGAACAAAATGCATTTAAGATATAGAGACGGGGGAGTCATTAAGATTTTGTTGAGGCTAAGTAGGAATGTGTAATTAATGAATGTTCACCTGCGAAGATTTTAGAGTATGAAGTGGAGCATATGAAGTCATACATTGGTATTATGAAATACGTGGTAGCAACTGTGTGGTGTAACACCCCCAATCTATACCCCCAAGCTATTAAAGCGATAAATAAATTTCAAAATAACATCAGAGTATATTTAAAACATTCACGGCATAGACCGAGGGGTCACATCAATTTGAAACAATCATACAATAAACCTGCTGTAACACCCCAAAATTTGCTCTTTTGTTTTGAGGCTAACTGACTTATGTTTCTTTGCATTTCTTGCATTAGCATTTGTGCATAGCATTGGTTCTTAGTATGGGATCAAGGTACTTGGTTCATCTCAAAGGAGTCTCAAGCCTCAAGGTGTTTTGTGGAGGTCATCATATCTTCATAAAATCAAGAATGGCAAAGGATTTCAAGTGAATCTTTCCCTCCTAACCAGAGGTACCAAATTAGGGTTCTTGGGTTCAAAGAGCTTCTTGAGAAAACTTTGTGGATTCAAGCATGCTCATGGGTTCCATATGCTCACAAACAATCATAGATGAAGGCTTGGCTAGTGGTTCATTGTGGAAGATGTCCAGTGGATCAGTTACTTGTGAAGTAAGCAAAAGTCAACAGTTCAAAAGGAAAGTCAACCATGGGATTTCAAAGGTTTAAATCATGTTTCCCAAGTCCATGTACCTTTATTTGGTCAAGGAATGGCATGGATGGAATTATTCATCAAGAATCAAGAGTTTGTAAAATGTTACTACTTTTGGAAAATGACCTATAATGTGAAATTTCCATTTTTGGCAACTTTTCAAACCATCTTCAACTTGACTTTTCATCATCAAAGAAGCTTCAAATGAATTTTCCTCAAACATGAAAGTTGAAGATCTCTCTCTCCCCTTTCCAAAAATTACTAGATTATCTCCATACCATTTGTGGTTCTCAAGTTATGACCAAAAGAAGGCAAGGTGCTTTTTACGGTTTTCACATGTATCCATTTTTCTACCTTTTGCATTTTGGTTCAAAATGACTTGTAATTGATTCTAATGCTTTAAGTCACATTGCCACATTCAAGTACACTCCATGAGAACCATTTTGGACCCTTGAATCACTCCAATCCGTGCCATGTACTTCATGAATTTCACAAAATGCAAATTTGCAAGATGGATTGAAACTCACAAATCAGACCACTACAAAGCCCAAACCCAACTCCATAGTGATCAGCAAGTAAAATGGAGATGAATCACACTTATTTCATGACGAATGCACGTGTGATCAAGGGTGTGCATCACAACTTGCATTTTTGCAAATCACTTTGGATAGCCTTAATCAAGGGATTAATGAAACCCTAATCATGCTCAAAGGTCTAACCAAGTGTATATAAGGAGACTCACACGTTCATTCACAGCTCATGCACCCTCATTTGCTCAGAATTCCATTTTTCACTCACACTTTCTCTCCTTCGAAACTCTCTCCTCACAAGGGTTTCTGAAGATTTTTTTTCATATTCTTGATCTACACACTCCATAGAACAAGAATCAACCATTGTTTGAAGCTCTAAGTAAGGTTTTCACCATATACGAATCTGAGGTGCTCAATTTCAAAATCCAAGATCCAGCTTGATTCAAGTCTCTAGTTGCATTTATTTTGCAATCAGAGGTCCTAAGGAGTAGATCTGCAGCTTTCTGAAGGATTTCTTGGTGTATTTTGAGCTCCACAAGTTTCAGGTCAGTGTGATTTTCTTGATCATAGAACTCAGTCTTCTTGTGTGCTTAATGTTCCTCGTGAGTTGCTGATCATCCTGATGTGTTTAGATTTGAATTTGAACGTGTATCATGGCTGTAATGTGGATTTGAAGTTTTTAGATCCAAAATGTTTTCCTTCGATTTGCATTATGTGTTGATGATCTGTTGAAATAGTTTGCATATTTGAGATCCTGGTGAAAATCTGAGTAAAATAGTGTACTTGCTTGCAATTTTCGGAAAATTTTGAAGTGCAGGTCGCCGTAGAAGACGACCGGAGCTAGGGCTCCGGCGTCTGGTTCACTTTTCAGGTCACCTGATGTTGGAGGTTGAAGATGAAATCTAGACCGTTGGTGGTCCAGATCTGATGGTTCATGCTTGGCCACGCCATTTAAAATCATCTTTTATTTTAGTAATTGTGTGTTTTTATTCCATGCTTCTTATTATGCACACACAGATCTGAGCCACACATCTTGTTTAATCTTTGATCTGATGATTTATTTGTGCACGTTTGATTAATCTGATGGTGGTGATTCAGCCAAAGCATTAAAATACCATGTGCTATTCACGTGTTTTGTTTTTAATTTCTGAATGATGTGATGTATGCGCGTGTACCTTGGCTATCATGAACTCTTGATCCTGACCATTTATTTGTTTACTTTGTTTTGTGATTGATTGAGTATCATACGTTGGATTAATCTGAGGGTGTGTGTGAGTCAATTATGTTGACTGATTCTTTTTTTTATGTTGACTTGCGCTTTGGACTGGACCAGGCCTTGATTTGCTTTCCAAACCCCCCTTTTGGGCCCATTGTGGATTTTGAACGTGATTTTACTTTGTCTGCACCCCCTGGCTTGTATTATTTTCTATTTATTTTATTTAATTGTTTCATTTTCATTTTTAATTTTTAAAAATAGTTTGATGCATAAAAAAATCACCAAAAAAATAGTTTGACATCTCTTAACCCTAATTGCTTTGCCATGCTTGTTTGGTTGAGTTCCTTTGTGATTCTTTGCGTGAGTATTTGATTTGGTGTTTACCCCTGGTTGAGGTCCTTTGTGACCAAATTTTGCAATTTGTGGATCATGTTTGGGTATGCTTTAAGTGCTTGTACTTTGACTTCCTTTTGTGGACTTTCTTTGGTGCATAATGTTTCATGTTTTGACCTTCTCTTGCACATGAGAATTGTTGATGATGGTATGATCTTGATTCTAACTTGCTTTCATCTTCATCTTATTTTTCTCATTTCATCTTGATATGAAGTTCATTGGTGCTTAATTGTGCATTTCATATAAGTATGCTTGCATTCTTTCATGATTACCTTTGCATGCTTACTTGAGATGTTTTGCATGATCTTTGAGACTTGTTTATTGATGTAAGTTGGATATACTTGATATGATGTGCTTGCTGCCCTATCTTGTTTCTTATCTCATCCTTCTCTTTCTCATTCTTCTCTTTCACTCTCTTCCTCCCATGAATCTCAAGACTTGTTTAAGTCTTGGATTCTCTCCCTTTAGAGCTACCTAGTCCAACTTAATTTTTGATTAAGGTTGGAGTAGGATTAGCATTAGGTTTTAGGTAGTCGTCCCTCCTAAGCCTCTCTAACCATAGGTCATCCATGCATGATAACATTAGGACTCTTAGTTTCCCTTTAGAGTTTCCTTTGGGTCTTCTCTCTTCTCATCTCAAAACTTCTTGAAAACACTTAATAAAGATAAAGTGTATTGCGCAGGAGCCTTAAGCGTGGGGAATGAGAAATGAGGGGCTTCCTCTCATCTTTCTAGAGTACTTAGCGGGCATCCTGTCTTGGGACGATTCGTTAAGTATTCATCCCTGTGCCCTAGACTTTGGTGCAATGCAAGTTATGAACTAACTTAAAAAAACACTTCTGTCTAAAAAACACAAAACAAATTCAAATCTTTTTATCCTTCGGGATTGATGGGTTTCAAACATCATTTTCAGAAAAGAGCTCGTCGCTCACGTAAAAAAACACTTACCCATTCGTGGTCGTACCCACGAACTACATTAGCTCTGATTCCTCTCTCTCATCCGATTGAGGATATGTAGGCACAAGACAGCGATTGTCTTTGCGAGCAACCTTCCCCCACAGTTCCCGTCTGAACTACGTTGACACTGACTTTCCCATTGCACTGAGGGAGTACGTAGGCCTAGGGCATCGAATATGTCCTACGGAGTCCGTCTTAGTCACCCTCATCCCCGTTTTCTTGTGTTCAGCCATAGATAGTAGGACAGCTCACCCTCCGTTTAGACAACAAGCGTGGATCCCATCGAGTACGATGGATGCGTGGGGTGCTAACACCTTCCCCTCGCATAATCGACTCCCGAACCCGGACTATGGTTGCGATGACCATGTCTTTCTCCCTTTCTTTTCAGGTTTATGCAGTATTTCCTTTCCCTCTTCCGGGATAAATACACATTGCTGGCGAATCTGTGTTTTCTGCGCCACTCTCGTGTTTGTACCTTTGGATGCGAATCTTTCGGGAGCGACAGCTGGCGACTCTGCTGGGGACTCTGGTTGACCTCTTGCTAGTCCATCCCCTTTAGCGAGTCGATCCTAGCGCTTGTTTGTTTTTTTTTGTTGGGTGTTTATTTGTTGTGCTTTATTATGTTGTATATTACTGTTTTACAACTTTTATTACATTGCATTTTATTACTGTCATACTGGATATTGCTGTGTTATGCTGGCTGGTTTCTGTTTGGCAGGTTGGGTTGTTCTGAGAGATAAGCCTAATACCCAGGCTTGAGTACACCTTAGGACTAGAGTGGAGAGTAGTGGGACCTACATGCCATCTTGGTGCATTTGTGTGTTCACGAAATTCACAACCAGACGAGGCTATCTTGGGACGCATTCTGACGTGTGTGTCTTGCGCCTTTCAGGGTGTTGATCTAGAGAGCTGTCAACTCTGGTGACCATTTCTCCGATACCTTAGTTGCGCCTCTCCTCCCGACCTGTGATAATGGCAGACCAGAAATGGCAAACCCATTACACTTGTCGATCTGAGGACCCAATGCTGAGGGACTCGCATAGGATGACCTTATTTTTTAGGGGAATCAGTTGAGGCATCCTCGATTGATGATGATGCCAAACCAGAAATGGTGAACGTATCATCATTTCTCGACCTGAGAGCCCGTGATATTGAGGATCCTCGCCTTTCTAGAACCCCCATGAGAGATGGGATGGGTGTTTGCAGGCTTGCAGGAAACCGAAACCTTCAACCTACCCGGTTTTATGGATTTCTCATCAGTGTTTGATTATCTGGGTTTTTGGTTATCTCAGTGGTTCAGTATTCTAGAATTCTGGTTTTTTGGGTTGTGGTTCTCTTCCAGTTAACAGCACAGCACATCCAGCAGTGATGCCTTGATCCCATGCTTGCATGTGCATATCATTTTTCTTGCATTCTAACATGTTTGACATTTATTCAGGGCTTGCATCTTACTCTTGATTCCGGTTTTCTGAGGTTGCCTTAACATGGATGTCCAGAGAAAGAAGACTGTTGCTTATTCGTTCCCAGACCCAACCTTGACGTTGATTCACAAGCTGATTAGTATGGCTGGTCCCGGAGTTCGTACATAGTTTGGTGGAGAGTATGGGAGACTTCTGAAGTTTGTCTACAGTATCTCCAAGTATGAGAAGGATGCCATTCATACACTTCTTCAGTTCTATGATCCGTCTTTGCGTTGCTTCACTTTTGCAGACTATATCATGGCTCCAACGTTGGAGGAGTTCTCATTTATTTTGGGAATCCCCATCAGGCATGACATAGTATTCTTTTCTGAAGAACGCCCTGGGATAAAAGAAATGGCCATTGCTCTTCATATTGGTGAATCTACTCTGAGCAGTAATATTGTGGAGAAACAAGGAGCTAAGGGTTTCTTGTTGAAGTTCTTGTTTGATCAAGCTTGCATACATGTTAAGGAGAGGAATTGGACTGCTTTCCAAGCTATTCTGGCTATGTGCATCTATGGGATTGTCCTGTTTCCCAATATTCCTGATCTGGTGGATATGCATGCTGTCAGAATCTTTATTTCCAAGAATCCTATACCTACCTTGCTAGGTGATGTGTATCACTCAGTCCACTACAAGAATGAAAATAGGCGTGGAAGAACTGTGAGTTGCTGTGCACCACTCTTATCTACTTAGTTTCCAAGTCATCTCCCCGAAGCTGGCGCTTTCGTTGATATGAGAGATTCTATGAAGTGGTCAAAGAGGTTAATGGGCTTGACTGCTGACAAAATTGTTTGGTTCAACCATGACTTGCTAGGGATGGAGATTATTTGCAAGTGCGGAGAATTCCCTAATGTACCCTTGATAGGGAGAAAAGGTGGAATTAACTATAATCCTTCCCTTGTTATCAGGCAGTTTGGTTATCCTTTGAGAGGTCCACCTGAAGAGCGAGATATCAGAGAGTCCTTATTCTTCAATGGTACTGGGGACCAAGAGATGATAAGGAAGATTGTGAATGCTTGGAAGCAAGTGACCAAGAAGGGAAAAACTTCATTAGGGAAATGTAATAACCGGGCTTTTCCTTCCTATGAAGAGTGGATTAAGAAAAGAGTAGAAGAGGAGCTTCTTCCTTTCCCGGTGGAACCACCTTTGTATCCTTTGATGATCGAGGTTCCCACGACTGTTGATATAGAGAAATATGATAAGTTATGGGCTGAGAAGGAGAAACTCCGAGAGGAGAATCGTGAGCTGGGCAGAGAGGTTGGTCAGTTGAAACACGAAAAAGGCGAAGCTATCCATGTTGCCAGGTTGAAATCAGAACTTTTGGCTGTGAAGGAGAAAGAATTGTCTAAAGAAGCCACAACCAGAGAGAAAGTGGCTCAACCGTTGAAAAGTGTTAGCAAGGTCCTTTCATCCAAAAAGAAAGAGTTGGCTTATACTATGTCAAGAATTCACAGGTTCCATGACCGTCAGAATACAGCAATTACTGCCAACAGGTTGAAAGAGGACAAGTATCAGGAGCAAATTGAAGGTCTGAAGACAAAGCTTCGGGAAAAAGATAAGGAGATTTTATCAGGGATCTTTGAGAGGAGAGAAATTGAGGAAAAGCTCAAGGAAACCATGGCAGATATGGAACAGCTGAAGATCCAAGCCGAAGTGAAAAGAGCCAGAAGGGAAGGTCCAAGTTCAGGAGGAGCTTCTGGAGAAGATGATTGGGAATTACATAGTCGTTATTTAACAGGGATCTTGCACAGGAGGGATCTTTTGATTCAGGAGTTGATTCAGAGGCCAGAGCATCCTAATACCAAGAAGCTTCTCAAGGAAGTGCAGGATTGGTGCAAAAAGAATGGAGAATGGGGAATTCTAGCATGGATGAGTCTTGATGATATGCCTTAGTTTCCTTGTTGTTGTTTTCTTTGTATTTCCGGGATCACTGCCAGGCTTGTTGGTCGGGGTCTTTGTTTATGCTTATTCATAATTTTGTTATAACGAATGCTTATTCTCTTTATATGATCAGGAATTTAGTTCTCTTTTGTTGTTAAAACTGGAATCAAGGGATAGATCGCCTTGATAATGTTCATACATGTTTGCATTTGCATAATCATCTTATTTTTGCATAGCAGGTTATCTCGGATTCTCTGGTTTTCTTATGCTCTCTCTTTTTGACAGTCAGGATTGATCAACCAGCTCATCGGTATTCTACCACGCTTAATCAAAGCAGAGTGATGGACAAAGTTCAGGCAGACATGGCAGCTATGCAAGCTCGCATCGATCAATTCATGGAGATGATGCAAGGTGTGGTGCAGAGCCAGAATGAATTCAGAACTCTAGTTCAACCTTTGGTGGCGCAGGTTGATGAAAATGGTATCTTACACGGTGGTCTTCTTAATCGTGTTATTCCTCCGGGCGGAGGTGGTGCTGGTATCAACATTCCTATCCCTGGTGCTGGTGGACAGGCTGGGATTCCTTCAGTGGTTGGAGAAGGAAGCACTATTCGAGCTATCCATGGCCATCGTTTTGATGATCAACAGGATGATGTTTTTTCAGTCAGAAGCTTGGACGCTGTCCCTCCTGTGGTCAGTGATGAGAGGATTTATTTAATCGAGGCGTAACTGAAAGGGGTTGTGAAACAGGATGATCTGGGAATAGATTTGGATGACCTAGGGTTGGTCCCTGATATTGTCATTCCGCACAAGATTCAGATTCCTACACTGGAGAAGTATAATGGTTCTACCTGCCCGAGAACTCATGTAAAGGCGTATACCAGGAAGATGGATGCCCATGCCAAAGATGAAAAGCTAATGATGCACTTTTTCCAAGACAGCCTGTCCGGCGCGTCTTTGGAATGGTATATAGCACTGGAAAGTAGAGATGTTCGTACTTGGAGAGAGTTAGCTGCATCTTTTATCAAGCGTTACCAATACAACACAGACATGGCTCCCAACAGAACTCAGCTGTTGAGCATGTCCCAGAAAAATGATGAGAGTTTCAAAGAATATGCGCAAAGGTGGCGTGAATTGGCGGCTAGGGTACAGCCACCAATGCTGGAGAAGGAGATGTTGGATATGTTCATGGACACACTGCCTAAGCACTATTATGAAAAGCTATTGCCTTGTTTACTAGGCAAGTTTGTAGATGTGATTGCGATCGGGCAGAAGGTAGAGGTTGGAATTAAGGCCGGAAAAGTTTCTAGTGGTGACGGATCATCCTTCGGGCATGGAAAGAAGCCATTTGATGGTTATAAGAAGAAAGGAGAGGCCAATGCTGTATCATCTTACAAGGGAAGAGGGAAACAGCGTCAGAGCAATAATTAACAGGTAGCATCGGTAACTATCCCAGCAACGTTACCTCCACCACAGTAACAAAGGAATAATGTTAATCAGAACAGGAAGCAGGGCCAGTATCAGAATAGACAAAGAAATGCAGAGGGGCATTTTGAGCAACCACCGATGTCGTATGCACAGTTGTTGCAACATTTGCGGCAGTTACGTCTAGTTGAGCTCCGTACCCTGGCTCCACCAACAGGGGAACTCCCACGAGGCTTCGATGCTAACGCACATTGCGATTTTCACTCTGGTGCTCCGGGGCATACTGTGGAGAAATGTAGGGCGTTTCATCACAAGGTGCAAGACCTTGTAGACTCCAAGGCTATCAATTTCTCGAATACTGGGCCCAATGTTATTCAAAACCCGATGCCTGACCACAATGGGCCAAGGGTGAATGCGATAATTGAGGAATGTGAAGCTTTGAATTTGATCATGGATGTTGAGGACCCGAAGACTCCGCTGGCTATGGTTAAAAACAGGTTATTGAAGGGTGGCGTCTATCCGGGTTGTGATGAGAACTGTTCAGATTGTTTGACGAAGGATAATGGTTGTGATTCGTTGAAGATGGGTATCCAGAATCTGATTAATGAGGGTTGTTTACAGTTTGATAGAGGTAATCAGCAAGAAGAGGTTGTTAGTGAGAAGGTTGCTACTATCACCATTCCTTCCAAGACGATTACTATTTTAGGTCTGGCAAGACCACCTCTAGTCGTCATTACAAGGGCTGGACCCATTCCGTATGAAAGCACTAAAGCTATTCCCTGGAATTACGGCGCAGAGGTGTTTGTCAATGGACAAAAGCAGGAATTAATGGATACTTCATCAATGAGTTCTAGTCCTGAGGTTAAGGTTGAGACCGATGCTATAACGAGAAGTGGTAGAGTGCTTACTCCTGTTAATGATCAACCCGGTACTTCTAGACAAGATAGGGGAAAATAGGTAGTTGATGGTTCTGTGCAGCCTCTAGTGATTATTGATTCTACAGTAAAGCCGGTTGATGATGCTTTTTCTGAAAATGTAGAGGAGTTTATGAGACTCATCCAGAAAAGTGATTACAAAATTTTGGACCAGTTACATCAAACCCCGTCCAAGATTTCTATTCTGTCGTTGTTGTTGGTTCTGAAGCTCATAGGAATGCTCTTCTGAAAGTTTTGAATGCGGCATATGTTCCTCAAGAGATTTCTGTTAATTAACTTGAAGGGGTTGTAGCACACGTGAATGCGGGTAATGGCTTGGGTTTTACAGATCTTGATTTGACTCCCACTGGGAGGAATCATAACAATGCCCTGCATATTTCGATTGA
This sequence comes from Lathyrus tuberosus, assembly GCA_022829125.1. Taxonomy (NCBI): domain Eukaryota; kingdom Viridiplantae; phylum Streptophyta; class Magnoliopsida; order Fabales; family Fabaceae; genus Lathyrus; species Lathyrus tuberosus. Next base: position 4,472,756 of record JALAZF010000020.1, on the reverse strand, counting down.
GTGTCGTGGTTCACTGATGTCACATGTTTTGGTTGATACTGGATCATCATTGAATGTATTGCCAAAGAAAGCATTATTGAAGTTAGATACCAGGGGACTTATTTTTACACCAAGCGACTTGGTGGTGCGACCTTTTGATGGCTCGAAGAGATCTGTCTTTGGTGAGATTGTGCTTCCGATCAAGGTTGGGCCGAAAATCTTTGATGTAACATTTTATATAATGGATATTTAGCTGGCATACAGCTATCTATTGGGTCGTCATTGGATCCATGGTGCAGGCGCTGTAACCTCCACTTTGCATCAAAAGCTGAAATACATGGTATATGGTCACGTAGTGACAGTGTGCGGAGAGGAGGACATAATGATTAGTCAGCTGTCAACCTTTAAATACGTGGAAGTGGATGGTGAAATCCATGAGACGTTGTGTCAGGGGTTTTAAAAGGTGAAAGTGTCTGAAGAGGTTATTCAGTTTGAAGATCAGTCCAAGATCACAGAGCAGCCCGCAGTGGCAAATCAGCCTGAGATCTCTATGTCTTCCTTTAAAGACGCCAAAGTTGTGCTTGAGGCTAGTAGCTCACAGAGGTGGGGCCAAGTGGTTGAAGTTCAGCCGAAAGGGAATACTTATGGATTGGGATGCAAGCCACCCAGGAGAGCCAGGGATCCTCCCAAATTCTATGGCCCAGTCCATTTCACCAGTGCTGGTGTTTTCTTCGACAGAGTCAATGCCATTGAGGAAGAAGGGGACAGTGATTGTGACATGGATAGCTGGATCCGTCCTTGCGTCCCAGGAGAAAGTCTGTGCAACTGGTCTTCTGAAAAAGTCATTCAAGTGACTAGCTTCAAGTAATTGCTTTGTTTTCCTATTATGTTAATCATGTGTTCTGCCCAAGAGGTAGTGATTTTATTTGTAGGGCTTTTTATTGTTGCATGTTTTGCTTTATAATCAATAAAGGACTTTTCACACTCAAATATTTTGAGCTCTATCTTTCTGTTTTATTTTTATGCATTAAAAACCAACATCAAGATGGCAATGTGTTTCTTTTGTTGCATACATAATAAAACATACCTCATCAATCATGCAGGTCTCTTTGTTCAGATGACACCGATCATGACTCAGCTATAGCCCGGTATGACTTTGACAATCCAATCTATCAGGCTGAAGAAGAGACTGAGAAAGATTGTGAACTGCCCGAAGAGTTGGCCAGATTGTTAAAGCAAGAGGAGAGAGTCATCCAACCTCATTAGGAGGAAATTGAGATTGTGAATCTGGGAACCGAGGATGCCAGAAAAGAGGTAAGGATAGGGGCTGCATTGGAAGACAATGTCAAGGGAAGATTGATTGAAATGCTCCGTGAGTATGTGGACATCTTCGCCTGGTCTTACCAAGACATGCCTGGGCTCGATACTAATATTGTTATACACTGGCTACCACTTAAAGAAGGTTGTGCTCCGGTCAAACAAAAGTTGAGAAGAACTAAACCGGAGATGTCTGTCAAAATCAAGGAAGAGGTTCAGAAACAGCTAGATGCCGGTTTTCTTGCCGTAACAAATTATCCTCCATGGGTTGCTAACATCGTGCCTATACCTAAGAAGGATGGGAAGGTCAGGATGTGTGTTGATTACAGGGATTTGAATAGAGCAAGCCCAATGGACGATTTCCCACTCCCTCACATTGACGTGTTAGTTGACAATACTGCTCAGTACTCGGTGTTTTCCTTCATGGATGGCTTCTCTGGGTATAACGAAATCAAGATGGCCCCAGAGGACATGGAGAAAAAACATTCATAATACCGTGGGGAACTTTTTGCTACAAAGTGATGCCCTTTGGATTGAAGAATGCAGGGGCAACTTATCAGCGAGCGATGGTGACTCTCTTTCATGATATGATTCACAAAGAGATTGAGGTCTATGTTGATGACATGATTGCGAAGTCACAGACGGAGGAAGAACATCTGGTAAATCTTCAGAAGCTATTTGGAAGATTGAGAAAATTCATACTGAGGTTGAATCCAAACAAATGCACCTTCGGGGTGAGATCAGGAAAATTACTGGGGTTTATTGTTAGTGAAAAAGGTATCGAGGTTGATCCTGCAAAGGTAAAAGCCATACAAGAAATGCATGTTCCGAAAACAAAAAAAGAGGTTCATGGTTTCTTAGGGAGATTAAACTACATTGCTAGGTTCATCTCGCATCTCACAGCCACGTGTGAACCAATCTTCAAGTTGCTAAGAAAAGATCAAGCGGTCAGGTGGAATGAAAATTGTTAAAAGGCATTTGAAAAGATTAAAGAATACTTGCAGGAACCTCCGGTCCTTATGCCACCAGTGCCAGGAAGACCTTTGATTATGTATCTCACGGTTCTTGAGAATTCAATGGGTTGTGTGCTCAGTCAACAAGACGAGTCAGGTAGAAAGGAACACGCCATCTACTACTTGAGTAAAAAGTTTACTGATTGCGAGTCAAGGTACTCGATGCTGGAGAAAACATGTTGTGCACTCGCTTGGGCCGCTAAGCGTTTGAGGCAGTATATGTTAAACCACACAACCCTTCTGATTTCAAAGATGGATCCGATCAAGTATTTTTTTGAGAAGCGAGCACTTTCTGGCAGAATAGCCCGTTGGCAGATGGTTCTGACGGAATACGATATTCAGTATGTTTCCCAAAAGGTCATTAAGGGAAGTGTTTTGTCAGAATATCTTGCCGAACAGCCAATTGAGGATTATCAACCGATGAAGTTTGAATTTCCGGATGAGCATATCATGTATCTGAAGATGAAGGATTGTGAAGAACCTTTGCCTGATGAAGGACCTGAGATTGGATCTCAGTGGAAGATGGTTTTTGATGGAGCTGTTAACTCATATGGTAATGGAATTGGGGAAATCATTACGACTCCAAAGGGTTCTCATATACCCTTCACTGCCCAATTAGCATTCGTATGCACCAACAACGAGGCAGAGTATGAAGCATGCATCATGGGGTTAGAAGAAGCAATTGATTTGAGAATCAAGAACCTCGATGTTTATGGTGATTCTACGTTGGTGGTTAATCAGATTACAGGTGAATGGGAGACTCGTCAAGCGAATCTTCTTCTGTATAACAACTATGCCAGAAGGTTATTACCTTTCTTTGACAGAGTGGACTTCCATCACATTCCCCGGATAGAGAATCAGATGGTTGATGCGTTGGCAATGTTGTCATCGATGTATCAAGTGAATCATTGGAATGAAACTCCTTCAATCAGAATCTTGCGCTTGGACAGACCTATTTTTGTGTTTGCGGTTGAAGGTGTATCAGATGGCAAGCCTTGGTATCATGACATCAAAGTCTTTTTGAAGAATCAGGAATACCCAGCTGGGGCATCTTCCAAGGATAAAAAGACATTGAGGAGGTTATCAAGAAACTTCTTTTTGAACAAAGATGATGTGTTATGCAAGAGAAACTTTGACATGGTCTTGCTACGTTGTGTTGATGAACACGAGGCAGGCCTGTTAATGGAAGAAGTTCACGAAGGTTCCTTTGGTACTCATGCCAATGGGCATGCTATGGCAAGAAAGTTGTTAAGAGCGGGGTATTATTGGATGACTATGGAGTCTGATTGTTTTAAATACGCCCGGAAATGTCATAAATGCCAGATTTATGCTGATAAGGTGCACGTACCGCCTACTCCTCTGAATGTTTTGTCGTCACCTTGGCCTTTTGCCATGTGGGCATTGACATGATTCGGAAGATCGAGCCGACTGCTTCGAATGGACATCATTTTATCCTGGTGGCTATTGATTATTTCACGAAGTGGGTGGAAGCAGCATCGTATGCCAACGTCACCAGACAAGTGGTAGCCCAGTTTATTAAGAAGGACATCATCTGCCGGTACGGAGTCCCGGAGAGGATCATTATTGACAATGCTTCAAACTTGAACAATAAGATGATGAAGGAGCTATGCCAGAGCTTTAAGATTGAACATCACATTTCTTCTCCCTATCACCCGAAGATGAATGGGGCTGTTGAAGTGGCTAACAAGAACATAAAGAAGATTGTGCAGAAGATGGTAGTGACATACAAGGACTGGCATGAGATGTTGCCTTACGCTTTACACGGATATCGTACTTCGGTACGCATATCAACTGGGGCAACCCCTTTCTTACTGGTGTATGGTATGGAAGCAGTTCTTCCATTAAAAGTTGAGATTCCTTCTTTGAGAATTCTGACAGACGTGAAGCTTGATGAAGCTGAGTGGGTGCGTTCCCGGCTGAATGAACTGAACCTCATTGAAGAGAAAAGATTGAAAGCCATTGCGCATGGCCGGTTGTATCAGAGCAGGATGAAAAAAGCATTTGATCAGAAAGTGCGTCCTCGGTGTTTCCAAACTGGTGAATTAGTCCTGAAAAGGATCACTCTTCCTCAAACAGATCACAGGGGCAAGTGGACTCCGAATTACGAAGGGCCATATGTAGTAAGACATGTTTTCTCTGGTGGAGCCTTATTACTCTCAACTATGGATGGCGAAGATTTTACGTCCCCTGTGAACGCGGATGTAGTCAAAAAATACTTTGCATAAAAAAGACTCGTTGAACATAAAAAGAAGGTTCAGGCAAAAATGAGGCATCCTGGCGAACCATAAAAAGAAAAGGTTCGGGCAAAAATTAGGGATAAAAAGGAAAAAGAAATAAACCCGCAAGGTTGAAAACCTGAAAAGGCAACTTTGGCAAAAATGGGTATCCCGGTGGATTGAAAACCCGAAAAGGGCACTCCAGGCAAAAGTTAGGGATTTAAAAGCAAAGACTACGATCCGCGTTCGATCTGTGATCACTATTCACACTTGGAAAATTTGAAGGAAAGGAATCAGTCCAGTCAGTCATCTTCAAAGGCCAAAGTATCAGCGGATAAACAAGTCATATGGGTTATAGTTGAGTCGAGTCATGGTGGATGTATGTTCCCCACATTGCCGACATGTGTATTTTCTTTTACTTTTTACGAAATTACCTCTTTTCAGGAATTGCTTACAAATGTAAATGCCTATTTACAGGCTGATCATTCAATAAAGTTTGCATTTCAGTCAAAGAGCTTTTGTTTATTGTTTTACCTGTTTTGTTTGTGAAAATGTCCGATATTTTTTATAAACATTACATGCTAAATGTTGAGCTTTGTGAAACAAGTTGGGGAACAGTGGCAATTGCTTAGGCGACAATCACTATGATGATAATCAAAGTAATCATTTTTGCACGTAGACTTTTCTGTTGGTTTTGCAGGATGACAGGTGTACCTCCCCAGTAGAGCTTTGCTCCCTAAATTTGAAGTCTGATCGTCCTCAGCAGTTTATTACTCTTCCAAATCAGAGTATCGAGGATCGTTTTCCTCAACAGAGTATAAGGAAGTAATTTCCCTAAGCGGAGTCATTGAGGATCGTCCCCCTCAGCAGGATATAAGAGGTTTACCCCCAGCCAAAGTTGTGATTTGGCTCATCTTTCCTCAGCAGATGACCATAAGTTGTTATTTTTACAGCCTCTCCTGCAAGAGATTGATGGAGCATCTTCTTTGATCAAAGATGGTGTTTCCCCACAGAATATGGGGCAGTCATTTTTTTCTCAGCTAGTCAGGAAACATGTGTTTATCCCCTACCAGAGTGGATGTTGACAACTACTATTTTCCAAGCAGATGCGCCGATAATAATCAGTACTCTCCAGCAGGATAAAGGTGCTCATATCCCCAAGCAGAGTCTGGTGGTGATTGGTATCCCCAGCAGGTCTTAAGTCCAATCGTTTTTGGCAGATGTCAAAGCCAAGTTCTGAAGTATTTGGTGATCCCCAGCGGAGGAGTTTCCATTTTCAGTATTTGGTTTCCATCCCCAACATAGTGGGTTTTCTCTCTCGGAGATTCGTCCATCTCCAGCAGATTTGGTGATTGTGATCTTTCCTAGCAGGGTGAAGTTTTCCTCAGCATGTTCTTTGGTTTGATGACAATGTAGTTTGTCGTCCTCAGTGGAGCTGCTTCTGTTCTCAGCGTTTATTTCGCTGGGACGTTGCTTTTGCATTGCATAAGCATTTTTTGCATGGCATCCTCCTAAATGCGTAGCATTTCCACTTCGTGTAGAGCATTACGGCAAAATTCAAACATATGCATCCGAAGCATAAGCCAGGTTTGAGTTTTTCTTCGTCAGGAAAAAACTGGATTTCAGGAGAATATCATTTGGCTTTACTCCATAAGTGTTGGGTTTAGTCATTCAAGGCAATATTTGACAGCCCCACGGCAGAGTGTTTTGTCAGGATTGTGAACCCCTGATCTCTTTTCACCCCTTTTGTCCAGGTGGTCTTTTGATTCATCCCTCCAAGGTTTTTTACCTTAACACCCGTCCGTGTTTCCTTTAGCACCTGTCCATGTTTGTACCTTTTCGATACCCGTCCGTATTGAACCTGTTACACCCGTCCGTGTACCCTTTCGATACCCATCCATATTGAGACCTTTTTACACCCGTCCGTGTATCCTTTCGATACCTGTCCGTATTGAACCTCTTTACACTCATCCGTGTACCTTTTCGATACCGGTCCGTATTGAACCTCTTTACACTCGTCCGTGTACCTTTTCGATACCCGTCCGTATTGAGACCTTTTTACACCCGTCCGTGTATCCTTTCGATACCCGTCCGTATTGGAACCTCTTTCACAGCCATCCGTGTACCTTTTCGATACCCGTCCATATTGAACCTCTTTACACCCGTCCGTATATATTTTCGATACCCGTCCGTATCTGATATCTTTGATTCCTTGACACCCGTCCGTGTTTATCCCCAGCGTAGCTAACACTCGTCCGTGTTGTGACAGTGCAGCATTTATTGCTTGTTCCCCAGTGGAGTCGTCCCTCCTTTGAGGATTGCAAATTTCAGGTTTTTTTTTGGTATTCAATCTTCGTGATTCCTTTGAACGCATGACAGCCGTTGCTATCATACCTTCAGGACAAAGTTGATTGAATAGGGGCAGCTGTAACACCCCAAAATTTGCTCTTTTGTTTTGAGGCTAACTGACTTATGTTTCTTTGCATTTCTTGGATTAGCATTTGTGCATAGCATTGGTTCTTAGCATGGGATCAAGGTACTTGGTTCATCTCAAAGGAGTCTCAAGCCTCAAGGTGTTTTGTGGAGGTCATCATATCTTCAGAAGATCAAGAATGGCAAAGGATTTCAAGTGAATCTTTCCCTCTTAACCAGAGGGACCAAATTAGGGTTCTTGGGTTCAAAGAGCTTCTTGAGAAAACTTTGTGGATTCAAGCATGCTCATGGGTTCCATATGCTCACAAACAATCATAGAGGAAGGCTTGGCTAGTGGTTCATTGTGGAAGATGTCCAGCGGATCAGTTACTTGTGAAGTAAGCAAAAGTCAACAGTTCAAAAGGAAAGTCAACCATGGGTTTTCAAAGGTTCAAATCATGTTTCCCAAGTCCATGTACCTTTATTTGGTCAAGTAATGGCATGGATGGCATTATTCATCAAGAATCAAGAGTTTGTAAAAAGTTACTACTTTTGGAAAATGATCTATAATGTGAAATTTCCTTTTTTGGCAACTTTTCAAACCATCTTCAACTTGACTTTTCATCATCAAAGAAGCTTCAAATGAATTTTCCTCAAACATGAAAGTTGAAGATCTCTCTCTCCCCTTTCCAAAAAGTACAGATTATCTCCATACCATTTGTGGTTCTCAAGTTATGACCAAAAGAAGGCAAGGTGCTTTTTAAGGTTTTCACATGTATCCATTTTTCCACCTTTTGCATTTTGGTTCAAAATGACTTGTAATTGATTCTAATGCTTCAAGTTACATTGCCACATTCAAGTACACTCCATGAGAACCATTTTGGACCCTTGAATCACTCCAATATGTGCCATGTACTTCATGAATTTCACAAAATGCAAATTTGCAGGATGGATTGAAACTCACAAATCAGACCACTACAAAGCCCAAACCCAATTCCATTGTGATCAGCAAGTAAAATGGAGATGAATCACACTTATTTCATGACCAATGCACGTGTGATCAAGGGTGTGCATCACAACTTGCATTTTTGCAAATCACTTTGGATAGCCTTAATCAAGGGATTAATGAAACCCTAATCATGCTCAGAGGTCTAACCAAGTGTATATAAGGAGACTCACACGTTCATTCACAGGTCATGCACCCTCATTTGCTCAGAATTCCATTTTTCACTCACACTTTCTCTCCTTCAAAACTCTCTCCTCACAAGGGTTTCTGAAGATTTTTTTTCATATTCTTGATCTACACACTCCATAGAACAAGAATCAACCATTGTATGAAGCTCTAAGCAAGGTTTTCACCATATACGAATTTGAGGTGCTCACTTTCAAAATCCAAGATCCAGCTTGATTCAAGTCTCTAGTTGCATTTATTTTACAATCAGAGGTCCTAAGGAGTAGATCTGCAGCTTTCTGAAGGATTTCTTGGTGTATTTTGAGCTCCACAAGTTTCAGGTCAGTGTGATTTTATTGATCATAGAACTCAGTCTTCTTGTGTGCTTAATGTTCATCGTGAGTTGCTGATCATCCTGATGTGTTTAGATTTGAATTTGAACGTGTATCATGGCTGTAATGTGGATTTGAAGTTTTTAGATCCAAAATGTTTTCCTTCGATTTGCATTATGTGTTGATGATCTGTTGAAATAGTTTGCATATTTGAGATCCTGGTGAAAATCTGAGTAAGATAGTGTACTTGCTTGCAATTTCTGGAAAATTTTGAAGTGCAGGTCGCCGGAGAAGACGACCGGAGCTAGGGCTCTGGCGTCTGGTTCACTTTTCAGGTCACCTGAGGTTGGAGGTTGAAGATGAAATCTGGACCGTTGGTGGTCCAGATCTGATGGTTCATGTTTGGCCACGTCATTTAAAATCATCTTTTATTTTAGTAATTGTGTGTTTTTATTCCATGCTTCTTATTATGCACACACAGATCTGAGCCACACATCTTGTTTAATCTTTGATCTGATGATTTATTTGTGCACGTTTGATTAATCTAATGGTGGTGATTCAGCCAACGCTATTCACGTGCTTTGTTTTTAATTTCTGAATGATGTGATGTATGCGCGTATACCTTGGCTATCATGAACTCTTGATCCTGACAATTGATTTGTTTACTTTGTTTAGTGATTGATTGAGTATCATGCGTTAGATTAATCTGAGGGTGTGTGTGAGTCAATCAAGTTGACTGATTCTTTTTTTTATGTTGACTTGCGCTTTGGACTGGACCAGGCCTTGATTTATTTTCCAAACCCCCCTTTTGGGCCCATTGTGGATTTTGAACGTGATTTTACTTTGTCTGCACCCCCTGGCTTGTATTATTTTCTTTTTATTTTATTTAATTGTTTCATTTTCATTTTTAATTTTTAAAAATAATTTGATGCATCAAAAAATCACCAAAAAAATCATGAAGCATCTTTGGAATTTTATAAAATTTTGTCAAGTTTTATTTTTTCATTTTATTTTATTTTGTGCATCTGAATGAATAGTTTGATTAATTTCATTGTGAATTGTCTCAATTGTGCACACTTTGCCTTGTTGATTTTTGATCTCATCATTGGTGTATGATTTGCATCCCTTTCTTTTTGCATATTTCAGAGGACATATATTTTTAAACTCTTTGCATATTACATTTTAGTCCCTGTATTTGGGCATTGTTCTTCTTTGTTCTTATGCAACTTTGAATCATTGTTTGAGGTACTTAACTTGTGAATTTTTGTGTGATCTTTTGGCATGTTGCTAACTTCTGACTTAGGTCACTTGGGTTTTAATTTCACAATTTTTGAAAGTCATTTGATATATGTTTGATTATTTGTACTTAAGTGAATTATGCATGATCATCTCTTGACATCTCTTAACCCTAATTGCTTTGCCATGCTTGTTTGGTTGAGTTCCTTTGTGATTCTTTGCATGAGTATTTGATATGATGTTTACCCCTGGTTGAGGTCCTTTGTGACCAAATTTTGCAATTTGTGGATCATGTTTGGGTATGCTTTAAGTGCTTGTACTTTGACTTCCTTTTGTGGACTTTCTTTGGTGCATAATGTTTCATGTTTTGACCTTCTCTTGCACATGAGAATTGTTGATGATGGTATGATCTTGATTCTGACTTGCTTTCATCTTCATCTTATTTTTCTCATTTCATCTTGATATGAAGTTCATTGGTGCTTAATTGTGCATTTCATATAAGTATGCTTGCATTCTTTCATGATTACCTTTGCATGCTTACTTGAGATGTTTTGCATGATCTTTGAGACTTGTTTATTGATGTAAGTTGGATATACTTGATATGATGTGCTTGCTGCCCTATCTTGTTTCTTATCTCATACTCCTCTTTCTCATTCTTCTCTTTCACTCTCTTCCTCCCATGAATCTCAAGACTTGTTTAAGTCTTGTATTCTCTCCCTTTAGAGCTACCTAGTCCAACTTAATTTTTGATTAAGCTTGGAGTAGGATCAGCATTAGGTTTTAGGTAGTCATCCCTCCTAAGCCTCACTAACCATAGGTCATCCATGTATGATAACATTAGGACTCTTAGTTTCTCTTTAGAGTTTCCTTTGGGTCTTCTCTATTCTCATCTCAAAACTTCTTGAAAACACTTAATAAAGATAAAGTGTATTGCGCACGAGCGTCCTGACTTGGGATGCTTCGTTAAGTATTCGTCCCTGTGCCCTAGACTTTGGTGCAATGCAAGTTATGAACTAACTTATAAAAAAAACACTTCTGTCTAAAAAACACAAAACAAATTCAAATCTTTTTATCCTTCGGGATTGTTGGGTTTCAAACTTCATTTTCAGAAAAGAGCTCGTCGCTCACGTAAAAAAACACTTACCCATTCGTGGTCGTACCCACGTGCTACATTAGCTCTGATTCCTCTCTCTCGTCCGATTGAGGATATGTAGGCACAAGACAACGATTGTCTTGGCGAGCAACCTTCCCCCACAGTTCCCATCCGAACTACGTTGACTCTGACTTTCCCATTGCACTGAGGGAGTACGTAGGCCTAGGTCATCGAATATGTCCTACCGAGTCCGTCTTAGTCACCCCCATCCCCGTTTTCTTGTGTTTAGCCATAGATAGTAGGACAGCTCACCCTTCGTTTAGACAACAAGCGTGGATCCCATCGAGTACGATGGATGCGTGGGGTGCTAACACCTTCCCCTTGCATAACCGACTCCCGAACCCGAACTATGGTTGCGATGACCATGTCTTTCCCCCTTTCTTTTTAGGTTTATGCAGTGTTTCCTTTCCCTCTTCCGGGATTAATACACATTGCTGGCGACTCTGTGTTTTCTGCACCACTCTCGCGTTTGTACCGTTGGATGCGAATCTTTCGGGAGCGACACCTGCTCATATAGATATGCAACAATTCAGGTAGCACATAATAAAGGAACTTAGTTCCTAACACCCACAATTCAGGTACAGAATAAAAGTGGAAACTCTGTACTGAAACTCATATATATATATATATATATATATATATATATATATATATATATATATATATATATCACATAAAGGGTTTATCTGTCATACACAACATCATACGTGTACAATCCAAAAGATACATATATACATAATACAAAACAATCACACTCGATCTCCCCGACTACCCGGTGCTACATATCAGAGCCGACCGACAAAATAATGAAGAACTAAGCTTCACAAAAAGACCTCCAGCATCTAATATGCAATGCCTCGTAGAGCATTTAAAACAGCAGAAGGGTGAGAAACACAATCATAATACAATTGCATACAATTATATATTTAACACAAAAATACACATATAAAATATTCTCACCACAACATATACCAGAATTCAAACACAACAACACAAAGTATATCAACCAAGCACAATACGAATATCATCAACATATATACATATATCAACTCATCAATCTCATCCACATTTCCACACACAATCAATCCATTCATTATTTTCCACACATAATGCATACATTCACAATTCTCACATAATCAATCCATTCATGATTTATGCAAATGCACAGAGACCGACACAACGACTCTATGCAATGCACATGCGGTACCATCCATCCATCATTCTCAACACTAGTTCACTCAGGAACTATTGGAACCATCGCTTGTTACTTAGGATTACTCATGTAACACCCCGTCGGGCAAACGATGTTCCCCGTCGCTTTAGGTCCTCTTATTTTTTTAAGGCGCACGACGTTTATGGGTTGCTTTAGTTCCTCTTTGTATAAGGCGCACAATCCGATCGCTTTAGGTCCTCTTTGTATAAGGCGCACGATCGTCTATAATCATCGCTTTAGGTCCTCTTTGTATAAGGCGCACGATGTTATAGCGAATTCCCTCTGGAACCGTTTCGTCGCTCACACCCACTAGGGCACACGACATCACCAACATGCATATCATGATGCTTGGCATACCATGAATAATGACATTCAAATGCACACATATACACATTCCATACACATGCATATATCATCAAATACCACACATCGCATTTTCTCACCCTTAGGTCACAAATCATCATCACAACATTTATCACATGTATTTCCATCACACAACAGCACACAAGTCATACAATACCCATATCAACAACACATTGCATAATACACATCAACTACACGCACTTACCATAGTACAAGTTGACAAACCGACACCATTCCAATCCCTGACATAAATAAATCGGCCATTAGTCTCAACACCAATAATACAAGAAAGAACATTCCAACAGCTTTCCAACGCACCAAACCGCGCCTCAAACCGGCTCACGGATCAAAAGTTGTAAAGAAAACAAATTGGGAAAAACTGTCACATTCGCATTGCGAAGCTACTAGCGAGTCCTTCGCTTCTTCATTCGAAGTGCGAATGTCCCAGTGAACCAAGTAAGAAAGGAAAATAGCCTAGAAAATTCCTAACGTTCGCAGTGCGAACAGCCAGCGAATGCTCGCTTCCCCATTCGCAGTGCGAGTTTCCCAGCGAACAGTGGCAAAAAGAAAACAACACAAAATAACACAAAGTTCGCAGTGCGAACCTCTGGCGAATGCTCGCCCTCACATTCGCAGTGCGAATAGCCAGCGAATGCTCGCTTTCCCCTTCGGTAGGGGATTCGCAGTACGAACCTGCGAAAACCAGAAAACCCAGCAGCGCTGTTACATAACCCAAACCTATATTTTCGCCACCAAAACACTTCCAAATCAACATATAACAATCATAACATAATCTAATCATGGTAACAAGTATTCTACCGCATTTACACAGATTTCCAACCGCGAAAACATCGATTTCTATCGTTTATCACATTTCGACCTATATCTAAAAACCAATAAAACTTCCACACAAACATACATAATCATACACAAGCATAGTATAATCAAGTTTCACACCCTTACCCGATTAAATCGCGTTTGAAAAGTCGGTTGAATCGGTTCCTAGATTTCCAAGTTTTCTCTCTTTCTCCTTTTCTTTCTCTTTTCTTTCTTCCTCTTTTTCTTCTCTTCTTTTTCTTTCCTTTCTATTTTCTCTCTTTCTATTTCTATTCATATGAAAAATATAATATCTACCCAACCAAAAGACCAAAATACCCCTACACTCAAATATCTCGCAAACGCTCCCCAAAACGCGATAAAATATAATCTCGATGAAAAATAACATATTTTCACATAAAAGTCAGAAATAAAATAATATAATAATAAAATAATCGAAACGACTCAATTAAATAAAAATAACCAAAACTGGGGCGTTACATGTGGTCACGAGTGTACGTCATGGATTCCTAACTTTCAGACGAATGAAAAGTAACACACTCTTTATTGAGTAATGAGTATTGTGTTTTAAGAAGTGAGACCTTGGTAAGAAAACAAAAGAACAAGTCCAATATTTTGTACGGGATTAAGTGTAAGTCGTAGAATGGACTATACCAGGTGATTGTATAAGTTGTTGATGAGAGTTGTTGGTTACCAGCGATTCAATTAGTGGCTTCGGGGTAGTATAATGTGTAGTGGAGATTGGATGGGGAAAGGATTTCCCGTAATTGTGAATGGGGAAGTATTTTCGGATGTGCCTTTACTGGACTAGGAAAGTTTGTTGTCTTGTTTCTCACCAAGGAATCAAGCAAGAGGATGTGATTGTATGCTTGACGTAGTGTGTTTATGACTAATCTGGTATCGTGCGACGTTGTGTGTTGATGTTTGCATGCGGGTGAATCAAGTCTGATCTTGTAGTTAAGAAACCCTTGAATGCTAGCATTTTCTGAATTTCTGCTATGGTCGTTGTGCGAGCTTAAGCGAACGGAAACCGAGCTTCCTCGCTGCCTGCTCGCGTTTGGAGTATTTCATATGCATATGTTATCCTTGTTCTATGTTACTTTATGTTGACTATCATGGTTAGTGAGTAATTTGAAAATTGAGGATGTGTGAGTTGAGAGTTAGAATACAAATTAATGCAAATCGGATTGGTGGTTTTGAAAATTGCATTTCTAAAAGCGTGCTGCATAGTGAACATCCGTGTAGATGTCAAGGGAGTTTGACAATTGGGGAAAACATGCTAGTGAACTATGTTCAGTGTGATTAAGCCTTGGATGTATCACTATTATGACTATTGAAAATCCTGAAAAGTGAAGCTGGAAGAGGCTTACTAAGCGGTGATCTTGTGGAGAACGGTTCAGTATTTTGTATATGCGTTAGTAAGGTGTAAGTGAATGATCAAGGTATGTCATTTGGATAGTTCATCGAGATACATGGTGTCGGAGGTAGACCCGTATGAGTGATACCAGATGTGTGCAGTTATGCTTTACAAATCCGGAAGTGTCAGTGAGTTGTGTTTCTAAGGAGGAATGAGAATTGATAAGTCTCGGAGTTTAAGCATGTGACTTAGATTGTACTTGAAAGAAATCACAAATTTGAGTTACGGGAAATGGAATAGGACGATTGAGATGGGGGAATTTAGATAGGAAGTGTAATGTGGTATCTGAGTATGTGTGAACCGGTGAGTGGTATGAGAACTCGCAGTTACATTCTGGATGGCTTAAGTTTTGGTTGTGGTGACTCGCGAATGATTGAAGTTTCGTGATAGTGCTATGTTGCTTTGGTTGAGATCTCATGTTGGCAGAAACCTTGATGAGTCAGAACCCCATAAGAGGATTTGGCATGGAATGTAGTAACCAGAACCAGAAGTTGTCAAGCTATTTTGGATAAATTGCTTCGAGCTCAGGATGAACTTGAAGGTTGTATATGTTATGTACCATACGCTAATTTTTAACCCTAAGATCCCACTTATCATTTGCATCTTTACACAAGCAAGATCACACATTAGTTCTTCTTCTCTCATCCTTTGGGGTTTTGTTTTTAAGTTTACCAAGCACCCTTTTGTGTGTATTTATCTTTATGTTTATATGCTTATTGTTTCACCAACCAATAATCAAAATGCAAAAATATGTCTTGTTTCTCTAAGCTCATTATGCAAGGTAGAGCTTTTCATCAAGAGCACCATGCTTGGTTCCTCAAATAGAATTTTGATACCTCAAATCAAAAGAGTGAACATCCATTGACTCCCAAGGACTTATTTCTCAAGATTTGACTTCTAATATCAAGGTCTATGTTCTCAAGCATAATCCTATATCATTTTGAGCAAGAGTACCTCAAGGTTATATAGCTTGTGTTGAAACATGTTTGGTTCATACCATGTATCCTCCAAGGTTTTGATGATAACAAAGTATTTGAAAATCAATTAGGATTTCTAACTAGCTAGTTTGTGAGTGCAGAATTATATTTACTTGATGGAACTGGTTCTTACACTGAAACGAATTTGGTTCAGTTCTGATCATGCTAGTACACTTCAGCTTAGAAGCATGCTATATTGCCTCTGATGCTGAGTAATGTCAAGTCAGTTATGCTAACACGGGTGTTATACCCCAAATTTTACCCCTTAGATGTCATGACATCTTGCACTTGCATTAGGAATCAATCATCTATGAATTGTCAACTAACCATCATATTTTGCTAGTTTATTCTTCTATTGAAAGCTAGGGTTTTGCACAAGGAGAGGGCAAAAGCCACAAGCCAAGATCTCATACTTTTCAAGGTTTTCTAAGACACTTCTTGCCTCAATACATCCATCCCAAGTGTTCTCTAGATGATCAAGAAAGGTGTTTGAATTCATCTGGTCAAGAAAGTTGACTGAGGCACCAAGAGCTCAATCTTTGGCCTTGAGGGTTAATCATGAGGTTTTCAAATTACTCCATGATCTCATGTGTTTGGATCAAGAGAAATCAAAGAGAAACCATGAAATCAGGAGTTGTGAGATTAGTGTTTTAACCTGAGGAATCACAAGGGAATCCTGGTGTGATCAGTCAATGTCTTGATTGGTTCATCAACCAATTAAGATTACATACACTCAAGAGGCCTTATTCATCAATAAATCAAGTATGTTTGGCTCCCATCACAAATACAATGAACCTCAAGTTCATCTGGCCCTAAATTAGGGTTTTATCAGGAAAAGTCAACCATGTATTTGACTTTTGACCAAGGCATGATCCCAAGTCTTGGGACATGATTCCATATGTTCATAAACATCCTTGGAAGCCATATATGGTGTTTGAGAAGTTTGAGAAAGCAAGATCACAAAGGATCACACAGTTGAATTCCTGAGGAAATTTGAGGTTTGTCTGAAAAGTCAAACCTTTGACTTTTGACGTTTTGGTCCAAGATGAAGTATTCAAGCCATATTCCATCAAGACATGTTTGATCTTTGAATTGGAGCATTAGAAATCAAGATTTAAGAGGTTTCTTGCAAAAAGCGCAAAGTTTGGTTTTTGAACTTTTTCTAAGTATGGAAAACCCTAGTCCTTATGTGAACTTTGAAGAGTCATAACTTTCAAACCACACATCCATTTTTTGTGATCCAAAGCTCAAATTGAAACTCTCATCATGAACTTTAAAGTGTATTACAGGTCATTCTCCAAAAGAGGCTTGATTTTTAAGTTATGAGGCTTGGAAGTTCAAGTCAAGTTAGGACTTAGTGAAATTTCTCCTTTTTTTGCCTTAATTTGCAGCCCACCTCAACCACATTTTTCATCATGGTCCCTTTGGATTCAGAACTTGGAGTGAACATGACCATTGTAGAGCATACTTGGGGCTTTCCAAAAAGTGCTAGAACTCCCCAATCCAATAAGTGAGCTAAGAGAATCAAAGCCATGAAGTTGAGGGTTTGAAACTTAAATTTCAAGGTTATGCACTTGGTGAACTTGTTGCAAATCCAATTTCTTGCTACCTAATCTTGCATTTCAGAAGCTATTACTTGCAAATATTCATTTTCTCAGAGGATTGCACGAGTTTGGGAGCATTATCCAACAAATTTGAGCTTTAACCATTTGATCTTCCTATTTATGGCATAAAGGCTTGCTTCCATTTTGGAAAAGGTGACTTTATGCATAAAGTCAGCTTCTTAAGCTACAAACTTGCTTCCTTCTGCCCTCAACTTTGCTTTTGCACAGGGGGAAAGTTCTGAATTTCTAACAACTCTAGAGGAGGTCAGCCCTATGCATTGGAACCATGAAGCATCTTGGCAAACTCCACTTGCATTTCAACTAAAGTGCAACTAAACCAAAACCAAATCAGTTGCATTGCTACAATCTGATCTCTCCCTACCTCTTGCCTATAAATAAAGCATCCCAACACACTTTAAAACACACAAAAACTCAGAGCAGAAAACACTTAAGAGCCTTCCAAAACCAGTTCTTGCACTAAGTTACTTTTTAGTGCCAAGTATCCACCATTTGCATAAACCTTGCCAAAATCATTTGCAGTCACAAAACTTTCAAGCTAATCACTCTAACACATCACAAAACATGTGTTAGAGCTGTTCAAACCCTCACTACCATCAAAAACCTCTGAAATCCAAAAGTCAACTCTCAAACCTAAGAAAGGTTGACTTTCTGCATCTTTCAAGACCAGACCTTGTTCCTTCCACTTCCATCCATTCCAACACCTCAGAAACCTTCCATAAATCATCCTCAAGGTGTTCCAAACTCATTTCACCAACTGTAACACCATTTACCCCATGTTCACTTTTGGCAACTTTGGTCATTTGTGCAAGAAGGAGGCATACATCGGTGCAACCAACTTCTTTAGTTTTCAAGCACTTAGAAAGGATCAAGGAGGTGTATAGGAGCTGACCAGGTCATTAATCTCTTGCTGGAACATCTATTGTGAAAACTGCAAGTTTGAGCTTCAAGAGGTATGTGATTTCCAATCTGAATTTTAGAAGTTTATTGATTTTTTATGTACACTGAGCATGTTTAGTTTAGGTATGATGTATTTGACATGTTTGATTCATTAAATGTGATATAACATGAATGTATTGAACTGTGTATTAGAAAATGTAAGTTTGAGCATATTTAGGGAACCCCATCGTGTTTTGAGTTAGGGACCCCTTTAGAAAAAACTAATTGGACCAATAGATTCCTTACAAAAAATCAAGCGAGTTTGGTTTTTACAACTTCCATTTTTATGGAGTATTGAGGGAGCTGAGTTTGTTTTTGCAAGTGATGGATTCTAGGTCACAAACCAGGTTGGACCATGGCCAGGGCACCATCCTGGCCTAGAAAT
Organism: Lathyrus tuberosus; assembly: GCA_022829125.1. NCBI lineage: Eukaryota > Viridiplantae > Streptophyta > Magnoliopsida > Fabales > Fabaceae > Lathyrus > Lathyrus tuberosus. Next base: position 4,454,153 of record JALAZF010000020.1, on the reverse strand, counting down.
CAAGTTAGATATTTGTTTTATTGGTTGCAATTCAGTAAACGGATGTATTGGCCACCCTAGTGGCGGCACTCTTGCCTTGCCTTGCCTTTCACATGCCTTGTCCTGGGTTCGATTCCTATAATCAACCCTTTTGCCAGCACGCGTGTTATTTTTGTGAGGGATTCATGTTGATTTCCCTTTTATTTTTTTGAAGGCCTGTTTGTACAAACCCAACAACCAGCGCAACGGGTTATTTGTTTTAACCTCAACCACTAGGGCGTGGGTTCAAACCCCACTAGGAACATTTCCTTTATTTTTATCACTTAGTTTTTTAGTTTCTTTAACAAACTTCATCAATTTATAACTTCCTCATAATTTAGATTTTTTAATCCATTCTTTTTGCATTAGTCTCCTTTTGTTACCTATTTTATTAAGACATAAAAGAATCTCCAAAAAATTATTTATTTTTAAGGCCTTTGTTCATATAAAAGATTAGGTTTTTTAGGATTTATTAAAAGAAATTTTTGACTTTGGGGTTGTACCATTTAGTTTCCCTTACATTTTTAGGACTTTTACAACTTGTCTTACCATGTTTAGACTCTTGAACCACACATTGGACTTGTACACATTTGTATAGTTTGAATTAGGTACACTTTTAAGTGTATATGTTTATATGTTTTAACTTATGGACTTTTGTCATCCCCTTAAAGTCTTAGATCGGTCTTTACCTTCAATTAAGACTTCCCCCTCAATGTATATACAAACCATCAACTTAGGTCATACCATGTACATATGTGCTTAAACTTCCCTTTCATAAAAGTGGACTTTACATAACATAAGTGATATTTTCCCTTTACATAAAGACTAGGTCAAAGACATTCCCCATGTTAGGTCATCACCTATTTGATTAGGATGTCTAGACTTGTATCATGTTCCCTTTAGGTGTTTACCTTGCTCATTAATGAGATACTTGTATGCTAACATAATTTTTGTACACTTTCTTAAGTGTTTACTTTGAGTGTCATCACATTCACCATCACTATTCATGTATCATATCCATGTGTTTTTACCATCATTAATTCATTGTGAATATCATTGTTATCCTTTATCTTTAACTTTATTAAGTTATACCCTTAAGTGAGGCTAGCTTGTTAGCTCTTCTCCTTAACCCTCTTTGTCCCCCTCCTTCCAAAGGAAAGTCTCTCTATTGACTTTAATGTCATAGATAGCTCATTTATCCCTTGGCCTCTTTAGAGCCATAATCTCCTCTTGGTCTCATTGGAGCCATTCTTTTCCCTTGACCTTATTAGGACCAATCCCTTGGCATGATTAAAGTCACTCCCCCTTTGACCTAGTTAGGTTTCCCATCCTCTTGTAAGAACTATCATCATAGTTGTTTACTTCCCTCCTTGGCCTCATTAGAGCCACTTACCTTACAACTTAGGATTGACCTAGAGTTCTTCAACTCTATATGAGCATCATCATAATGATGTTCCATTTCCCTTTTGCCTTATTAGAGCCATTCACCCCTTAACTTAGAAATTAAGATAGAGTTCTTAAACTCTATGTGATTCTCATCATCATGAGTATTCATTCCCCTTTTGACTTCGTTCAAAGTCAATCAACTTAGACGTAGAGAGCTCTTTAACCCTATGTGAGTGTCATACTCATTCCCCTTTGTAACTTTGACCATAGTCAATGGTTCCTCACCCTCGTTGAGGTGAACTATGAATGCTCTGATTCCATCCTTATTAGGATACGTAGGCACGAAATACGACACATGGCGAGCATACTTAGTGTACATACCCTTAGGTCTTTACCTTAGCATATATTCCCTTAGCAAGCAAACATAACATAACACAAATACAAACAAGAGGTTCCTGTAGAGTACTACAGATATCTAGGATTCTAACACCTTCCCTAGGTATAACCAACCCCCGAACCATAGATCTCTTAGCTGTGTCTTCACATAGCGCAATTAGGGTTTTCTTCGATCTTTACCCTTTCCTTTGGATAAATCAAAGCTCGGTGGTGAATTTCAAAGATTTGTGATTCAAGTTAATTAATAGCTTGATATCCGATTCTCACTGCAAAAGAAATGGCGACTTCACTGGGGATCCGTTGGAGGGTTAAGCCCACTTTGTTTTATTTGTGTTATTTATATGTTTTGCTTGTTTGTATATATGTATATATCTGTATATCTGTATCTGCTTGGGTTCTTCTGTTTGGCAGGGTTGCTACTTTTGAGTGGTGAGATAAGTCCTAACCCGGACTTGAGCATACAGATATGATAGGATTGTGGTGTAATCAATAGTCGGCTGTTGGGAGTAGTTCTAACATGTTTGGCATATGATGACCACGCTCAGTGAAGGCCCCTTTGGGATTATTGATGTCTGATGTGAGTAGTCGTATTGATGTCACTCTTTTCGACTTGGGAGTCCGTTATACTGAGGACCTTTAGTTACCCTCTAACCCCACTTGGCCTTTCTAGGACGTAGTGCAGTGATTATCCAGGTGTAGACCTGTGATAGTTGTCATGCGATACTACACTCAGACGAGTTTATCTTGAGAATATTATTATCCCGCACGAGTAGTCGTGTAGGCCGATAATATCCAAAAGATTCATCGATGACTCTAAGAACTTTTTAGCACCCTGTTCTGCAGATCATAAACCCATAGTACACACCTTTTGGGATGGGTGGACCATGCCTCCATGCTCGTGATCTTCAAACCTAGGCCCTCATTTTGTTTGCCTGTATATATGTGCATATATGTGAATAACTGTATATGTGTGTTTGTGCATACATTCATCCATTCATGAATAGATTTTTGTTTTCGAGGAATTCAGATGTTCTTTCCTTTGCAAAACCAATAGAGATCACGGATTTTGAAGTAAAACTTTTTAGTTTTTCAAAATGTTTGCAATTCGCCTTTGAGTTCCTTGAAACCATTTGGCTTGCATTTTCATCGCATGCGCATGTCGTGACATTCGCATTTGCATTTGCATTTCTCAGCCTAGAGTCTCATCTTCTTCTTCCCATATCTCTAGAAGGATACCCAGCATGCTTTTTGGACAAATGGCAACGATGAATGAACTTTTGAAAGGCCGGGAACCTTTGAGGGAAGAGATCAGAATTCTTAAAAGCCAGATGAATTGGGTCTTGGAAACTTTACAAGCTCTGATGAAGAGAGAAAGGCACTCTTACCCTATTGTATCCGGAGAAGTTATAACTCCACCACCTCCTGCGATTCTTCCACAACAAGGATGCTCATATGAGGAAACTTCGTATCAACCAATATTTGGTCCTGCACCGAAGTGTCACCCTCACTTTGTGACAACAAAGGAAGTCATCACTCTCTATCCATCCGGTGTTACCTTAAGTCTAGGGCAAACTCATGTGGATACTATTCATTTACCAACTTTTGAATATCCCTCAGGTTGTCATCATCAGCCTTTGAATGCCAAGTTGGCATATCAACATTCATTGGCCATTCCTCTTCAAGGTCGTCGAAATCGAAACAAGAGACAGAGACAAAACAGGAAGCAGAATCGGAACAAAAGGAACAAAATTCACGACGAACGGATTCCCGTGTCGCTTAGTAAGCTCTACCTGCTACTAATCCAGAATTCATTGACAACTCCTCTCACATATGTGCCAGCGTCGTATACGTTGTACAATCCTGATACAAATACAACATGTGAATTCCATAAAGGGGCTGGAGGACATGATTTTGATACTTGTTCTGAATTAGAAGCCTCCATACAAAAATTGATCCACAACAAGAGTTTAATCTTTGAAGAAGACCATTCAGAGGTCGAATATGGATATTGTACTAAAACAATGGGGCACCTCGTTGAGGAGTGCAAGAGTTTCAAGCTCAGGTTGCAAGATGTGATAGAGTCACTAGCACCCCAAGGAGGAAGACCAGATATCGATATCTCGATTTCTGAACTAGATGGCAATAAAGGAAAAGTACCTGTGAGGCCTCTTAAGGTTTTATACCACAAGGAACAAGTCACATGTGTGAGTTGATCAAAAGCAAGATCATGAGCATCAAAGAAGTGACCCCTTTTTGGACATGGAAGTTGAAGTTCGTTGAAGTTAATTCCCTAAAGCTGGCGATCTTTTGATTGTTTCACGTTTCCTGTTGTATTTGTCTTTGCATGTTGAATTTGTATTTGCTTATAAGCTATTATACTTTTGAATTGGCAAGATTAATGAAATGTTTATGCATCTTTTGGGTCAATTCATTCGTATCCACTCATTTTCTTTTAATGTCATAAAAAAACAACAAAAACAAAATAAAACAAAAAAACAAAAAGATTTCTTTTTCCATCCACTTATCGTTACCAAACTGTTGTTTAAGAAAAGATTGGGGAGGATGATGAAAACATTATATCCATAATTGTTATGGTATGCTGCCAATTAAACCTTGTCAATGATGTAAGGCATTGTTTCAATTCCCAAACACTGGAGAAATAAGGAAGACAATCCCTTGCTAACCCCTTCGAGCTTAGAAGTAGGAGTTTTCTTTCCATACAAAAAAAACCCATAATCTCAACCTTAGGGCAGGGTAGTTCTCAGTTTAACTTGGGTATACATTCAAATGAGCTTCATGCAAGACACCTGTCAACTGTCTTAAATCAATTGAGAAAATGTTTTACAAGTTGTTCCCAAAGTTACAAATAAGGAAGGATCGTTAAGAAATCCTTACTCGAAGAATGAGCCGAGTCCCTTTCAAGGCAAAAGCTAAGAAAGATGGGAAGCTCATGATCATTGCCTTATATAAAAAGGTTTGTATGACAACAAAAAGAGGTTGACCTTAAGTCCTCACCATGAAAGCCCACGAGGGTAATAAGCAACCAAATGTTATAAGGGAGTAGTGACTACACTAGGTGTCTGAACCATCACTTACTATCATCAGCTCAATTCCTAGTCTGTAGGAACCTGAATGTATAGCCTGAGTTAACTGAGCATAGGACTGAAGTTCATCATGAAGATTGGGTGGGGACAAACAAACTTTGAGCCTTTATCCTTTGTTTCATGACCCGTGAACGAAGCCACGTTACAACCCTTAAAAGACCTAATTGAGGTAAGGTTCTTTTGAAAGCATACTACAGCATGGTTGGATAACCTGACTCCTAATGATCTTTGCTATTTGCATTGATCACTTCATCTGTCATTCTGTAAATGACTAGATCCACTTTGTTTTTTATTATTTAATCACTCAACTGTGTTTCATCAATAAACTTTGATTTCGAAAGCTTGCATGAATGTTGCATTGAAATTGCCAATTTTAAATGAACAATATTGTCTGCAAGATAACTCAATATCAAAGGAATCACAACAAATGCAGCCAACTAGGGAGTTTGACTTGGTCAAGGAAGTTCAGTATGGGGCAACCAATTGGGAGGATTTGTTAATCAACCGTTCCAAGATAGGGTTAATTTGGGGCAATCAAATCGAGATTCGATAAATCTCTCGAAGACCAGTCAATCAGAAGCAGTTAGGTCGAGATTAAATCTCTCAAAGGTAAGTTAGTATGGGGCAACTCCTTCACAGATCAACTGTTTAGCATGGGCAAGTTTGTTTCCCAGTTGTTATTCCCACAGTCCGAGCACTTTGTTTTGTAAATGCAGTTAATCCGGGGCAGTTACGACGAGATTCATGAATCTCTCCAAGAGTTTGAAGATATTGAAGCATCTTGTATGCTAATTCTTCTGTAAAATCCTCTTGGTATTTTCTTCCAACATACCATGTAATCTGGGCAGAGAAGACTTGAAGATTATTTATTGCAAGAGTCATTGCTCATTGTGATAATCATTATGCAAGTTAGAGTGCAGAATTACTTAGTTCTTGTGATATCCTTTGCCAACTCCCCAGCAAGTTATTACTTCAGTTGAATCTTGGAAATTCCTTAGGGATCTTCCTCCTCCAACAAAGAAATAAGGCTTATGATGGCAATCCTAGTGAAGTCATGATTCTATACCAAGTGGAATACCTTTCCCCCCAGAGAAGGTTGTAACCTTGAAGTAGAATTGTTGATTCTTCATGTTCATCCCTAGTGATGGTCCAATCTGATGAGGTTGGATGGGTTTCCCCATTGAGATGTTTATTTCATCTCCAGATTTGTTTCCCTTTGTCTGTTTTGTCAGTATAAACATAAACATGGCATACATGCATTCATACATATGCATGGAATTTGAGCATTTTTTCTACCTTTTTGGGTGTTTACCTGTTTTGTTCACTTTGGCGTTTATTCCCCAAGTGAATGGGTTTGTCTATTCTTTCCAATAGGGTCGTCACCCTTAGGCATAAAATGCCCTTCTTTTCAGGAATTCCCCATAGAGTTTAATTCTCGTGGATGATGGTTGTTTCAGTTGTCTTTTCCATGTTTGGATAAGATAAATCCCCATTTGAGCTCATTCCTCAATGGTTGGAGTCTTATTTGACCGTTTCTTTCTAGCTTGTTCCTAGATTGAACTTTGGTCCCAGGCAGGTATTGCTTTTGAGCCCAATTTAAACGTGCATTCATTTTGCACTGTGTCTTGTAGGAAAATCTTTTACAGATCCTCATTGAAGACAAAACCTTTTCACCAGTAGTGTTGTCATAACAACATCTCCTTGGAATTTATACTCAACAAGCCGCACTCTCCTTGAGAAGCTTGTTTTGTCATTGGTATTTTGCGATGATAAGTGGCAATCTCTCCCGAGAAGCTTATCCGTCCTTGGTGTTATTCAATCATTTTGTAGATTACAATTGTTGTTACCCTCGATCTGTCATTTCCATTAACCCCTTGATGAGATTCTTACTTGAGGTCTTCTTTCCATCAACTCTTTGACGATGTCACTCTTTAGTAAAGTGTTTCATTTTCGTCAACTCCTTGACGATGTTACCATTTATGTCAGTTTTATTTCCGTAAACCCTTTGACGACGTCACCCTCTAGTGAAGTGTTTCATCTCTCCGTCAACCCTTTGGCGATGTCACTTTCCCGAATTGGCTCGTTCCCATCAACTCTTTGATGATATGACCATTTATGTCAATGTCTTTACCATCTATCCTTTGATGATGCCACTCTTTAGTGAATTGTTTCATTCTGTCAATCCTTTGACAATGGTAATGTTTGGTGAATTATTTTTTTTCCGTTAACCCTTTGACGATGTCGGTTATTTCTCTCAGTCAATCCTTTGACAATGATAATGTTTTGTGAATTGTTTCTTTTCCATCAACTCTTTGATGAGGTGTCTCTTCGATGAAGACAATTTTTCTTCTGTCAACCCTTTGAGAATGTCAATTATTTTTGTTCCATCAATCTTTTGAAGATGTCACTCTTCAGTGAATATTTTCCAAATTGGATCGTATCCGTCAACCCATTGATGATGATAACGTTTGGTGATTTTCTACCCTACCGTTAACCCTTTAGTGGTGACTCTCAAGTTTATGTATCTTTTTGTCAACCTCTTTGACAACGCCACTCGTTTTGTGAAGCTTTTCTTCCCCCAGTGGAGACCGGCTTTCCGATCAACCTTCATTGAGGATCTTTTGTTCTAGAATGTCATCCAGTCACAATTGAACCTGATGATCAATCGTTCTAGATACCTTTATTGGAGCCCATATTTTGGTTCTACTTCCAATGAGGATGCTACTTTTACCTTTTCTTTGGTCCAATCCTAAATCTTTGAGGGTTGTGTACTGTCTTTTTGTTTAGAGTGTCAGCCAGTCATACTTGAACTTGTTGATCCACAACTCTGGATATTCCCCAGTGGAGACCGTCTTTCTGATTCAACCTTCATTGAGGATCTTTTGGTTCTAGAATGTCATCCAGTCACATTTAAACATGATGACCATTCACTATTGATGTTGTATAAGTCCAGTGATTACTGGCGCATTTTTTTATCCAATCATTATTGGTACTCCAAGTCCAGTGTTTACTGGCATCGCTTCAAAAATTAATCATTATTGATGTTGCAAAGTCCAGTGATTACTGGCATTGTTTCATACCAATCATTATTGGTACCTTAAGTCCGATGATTACTGGAATTGTTTAAAATCCAATCATTATTGGTATCTCAAGTCCAGTAATTACTGACATTGTTTCAAATATCGATCATTATTGGTATTGTGTAAGTCCAGTGATTACTGGCATGTTTTTATCCTATCATTAGTAAAGTCCAGTGATTACTGGCGTGCTTTTCAAAGTCCAATCATTATCGGCATTTTATAATCTTGTCCTTATTAAAGGTTTGGTCTTTACCAATATCCCCGTAAAAGTCCAGTGTTTACTGGCATTTGTTGAGGGCCTGATCATTATCAGTATCCTAAGTCTCGTGATTACTGGCATTTGTTGATAGTCTGACCATTATTAGTACCCTAAGTCCAGTAATTATTGGCAAGTTTTTCTAAGTCCAATCATTGTTGGCATCTTTTAATTTTATCTTCACCAAAAGTTTGGTCATTACCAATATCCATTGAAAGCCCATGTGGTAATCATCATTTGGCGCATGCAGAGTTTGTGTTTTTCTCTGTATTTTCTGGTTTTTCTTGAGGATCCCGTTTGAACTCTTCAATATAAGAAATCCCCAGAAAATCCGTTTGTGGGACGTCTATCCTTTTGGTTCAAGTTGATCCCCGATGGAGATCATACTTCTTTTTGGTTTTATCCCCAGTAGAGAGTCTGTCTACCCTTTTTGCTATTGTAACACCCCGGTTTTTGTTAGAGTTATTTAATCGAGTCAATTTAATTATTTTTGACTTTTATTTGACAATATATTATTTTTCATCGTTATTATGTTTTATCGCGTGTTGGGAGCGTTTGCGAGATATTTGAGTAGAGGGGTATTTTGGTCATTTTACTTATTTTTCTTAAGTTAGAAACTTAAAGAGAAAAAAAGAGAGAAAATAGTAAGGAAGGAAAAGAGAAAGAAGGAAAAGAGAAAGGAAAGAAGAAAAAAGAGGAAAACTTGGGGTTTAAGGAATCGAATCAACCGACATTTCAAAACACGATTAATCGGGTAAGGGTGCAAAACTCGATTATTCTATGATTGTGTATGGTTATGTATGTATGTATTTGTTTGTTGTTGGGTTGAAATTGGATAGAGAACTAAAACCATTAATATGTTGAGATTGTTAGAATTTGATATAATTTGTGTCGGAAATCATGTTTTAAGGTTCCTTATTGTTGATACATGTTAGATATAAGTTGTTATGCATTCAATTGGTAATTTGCTTATGTTTAGGTGAGATTTGGGAGAGAAATTGGATGAATTTTGCAGCAGAAAATTCTGCAGGAAAAATTCTGGGTTTCGCTGCCCATACGCATAACAGGCAAGGCAATACGCGTATTGGTTAGGGAAATACGCGTATGGCAAGGGGAAAATGTGGGCATTACGCATATGGAACCCATTTTGCACGACCCTCTGCTAAAATGCGTAATGGTACGCGTACTTGGCAAGGCAATAAGCGTAAATAGGAAGGCAATACGCGTACGGGGTTTTTAGTGGAATTTTTAGGGAGAAATTAGTCTCTGCCCATACGCGTAGCACTTAGGGCATTACGCGTATGGATGGGCGAGCGAACTCGGCAATACGCGTAGGACCAGAGAGGGTGCAGAATTGTTCTCGATTTCGCGTCCGATGCCGTAACTTTTGATCTGTAACTCGGATCGAGGCGTTCTTGGTACCGTTGGGAAGCTTATGGAATGTTCTTTCTTATTAAAAATGGTTTTGATATTGGTGGCCAATTTAATTGTGTCGGGAATTTGGAAATGTGTCGTTTTGCCGACTTTTACCGTCTTAATTGTGTGCATTTGATGTGTTATCATGCAATATGCTTTTGATATATGATGTATGACTTGTGCACTGTGGCATGATGTAAATGCATGTGATGAAATGTTGTGATGATGGTTTGTGGCCTAAGGGAAAGTAAATGCATTGTGATTGTGGTTGATTGTATATGTGTATGCATTTGATTGTCATGAGCCATCGTATGCCAAGCATCACGATATCATTCTTGTGATGTCGTGTGCCTTTGTGGGGTGTGAGCGACGAAACGGTTCCAAAGGGAATCCACTATAACATCGTGTGCCTTATACAAAGAGGTGTGAGCGATGATTATGGACGATCGTGTGCCTTATACAAAGAGGTGTGAGCGATCGGGTCGTGTGCCTTATACAAAGAGGTGTGAGCGATCCATAAATGTTGTGTGCCTTATACAAAGAGGTGTGGGCGACGGGAGAACATCGTTTGCCTGACGGGGAGTTACACTAAGTAACAAGCGATGATTCCAATAATTCCTGAGTGAATTAATGATGAGAATGATGTATGGAATGGTACCGCATTGCATTTGCATAGAGTCGTTGTGTCGGTCTCTTTGCATTTGCATAAATCATGAATGGATTGATTTTGTGCGGAATTGTGAATGGAATTGGTGAGTTGATATATATATATATATATATATATATGTTGGTGATAAATGTATTGTGCATGAGTGATATGCCTTTCTGACGGATATATGAGATATGATTTGTGTTGTTTTGTATTTGAATTTTGGTGTAAGTTGTGGTGAGAGTGTTTTACATGTGTATTTTGTGTTATTATATAATTGTAGGCAATTATATTATAATTGTGTTTCTCACCCTTCTGTTGTTTTGAATGCACTATGAGGCATTGTAGATTAGATGTTGGAGGTCTTTTTGTGAAGCTTAGGTCTTCATTCTTTTGTCGGTCGGCTCTGATATGTAGCACCGGGTAGTCGGGGAGATCGTGTGTGATTATTTGTATATGTATATATGTTTTTTGGATTGTACATGTATGACTTTGTATATGACAGACAAACTTTTATGTTATATATATATGAGATTCAGTTGCAGATTTTCCGCTTTTATTCTGTATCTGAATTGTGGGTGTTAGGAACTGAGTTCCTCTGTTATGTGCTACCTGATTATTGCATATCTATATGAGCAGGTTGTTGTATTTTGTTTCAATTGATGTGACGCCTCCGTTTATGCCATGAATGTTTTAATTATACTCTGATTATTTATTATCGCTTTAATTGCTCAGGGGATAGACTGAGGGTGTTACAGTTGTCCCCAAGGTCGTCCGGTCATATCTGAACCTTTCGACCATCCCCCTGGACCTTTCCCCGGTGGAGAGTACCTGTCTTGATTCCATCTCCAGTAGGGTCTTTGGAGTTCTCCTTAGTTTGTTTCCTATCCCCAGTGACTCCTCAGTCATTCCCCAGTAAGCCTCATCTGTTGGGTGTTGACCTTCATCCCCAATGACTCTTACCTTTGGGTTGTGGACCTGTTTCCCCCTTTTTGTCTTGTGTCGTCTGCATTTTGCACCATCATGCCATCATATCATCATATTAGAAGTTCATAGCATGTCAGCATTTGCATGTTTTTGCCTGTCCTTAACATATGTATTCCATCTAAGGGAAAAATTTTTGGTTTGCTATATTTAAATACCTTTTCACCTTGATTTCACAAGGATTATCATCGCTCGCGCCATCCGGTAAAGCAATTTAAATAGGGGCAACTATTATACCCCAAATTTTACCCCTTAGATGTCGTGACATCTTGCACTTGCATTAGGAACCAATCATCTATGCATTGTCAACTAACCATCATATTTTGCTAGTTTTTTCTTCTATTGAAGCTAGGGTTTTGTACAAGGAGAGGGCAAAAGCCACAAGCCAAGCTCTCATACTTTTCAAGGTTTCCTAAGACACTTCTTGGCTCAATACATCCATCCCAAGTGTTCACTAGATGGTGAAGAAAGGTGTTTGAATTCATCTGGTCAAGAAAGTTGGCTGAGGCTCCAAGAGCTCAATCTTTGGCCTTGAGGGTTAATCATGAGGTTTTCAAATCATATTCCATGATCTCATAAGATTGGATCAAGAGAAATCAAAGAGAAACCATGAAATCAGGAGTTGTGAGATTAAGATTTTAACCTGAGGAATCACAAGGGAATCTTGGTGTGATCAGTCAATGTCTTGATTGGTTCATCAACCAATTAAGCTTACATACACTCAATAGGCCTTATTCATCAAGAAATCAAGTATGTTTGGCTCCCATCACAAGTACAATGAACCTCAAGTTCATCTGGCCCCAAATTAGGGTTTTGTCAGGAAAAGTCAACCATGCCTTTGACTTTTGACCAAGGCATGATCCCAAGTCTTGGGACATGATTCCATATGTTCATAAATATCCTTGGAAGCCATCTATGGTGTTTGAGAAAGCAAGATCACAAAGGATCACACAGTTGAATTCTTGAGGAAATTAGGGTTTTGTCTGAAAAGTCAAACCTTTGACTTTTGATATTTTGGTCCAAGATGAAGTATTCAAGCCATATTCCATCAAGATTTAAGAGGTTTCTTGCAAAAAGGGCAAAGTTTGGTTTTTGAAATTTTTCTAAGTATGGAAAACCCTAGTCCTTGTGTGAACTTTGAAGAGTCATAACTTTCAAACCACACATCCATTTTTTGTGATCCAAAGCTCAATTTGAAGCTCTCATCATGAACTTTAAAGTTTATTAGAGGGTTATTCCCCAAAAGAGGCTTGATTTTTAAGTTATAAGGCTTGGAATTTCAAGTCAAGTTAGGACTTTGTGAAATTTCACCTTTTTTGCCTTAATTTGCAGCCAACTTCAACCACATTTTTCATCATGATCCCTTTGGATTCAGAACTTGGAGTGAACATGAACATTGTAGAGCATACTTGGGGCTTTCAAAAAAGTGCTAGAACTACCCAATCCAATAAGTAAGCTAAGAGAATCGAAGCCATGAAGTTGAGGGTTTTAACTTGAATTTCAAGGTTATGCACTTGGTGAACTTGTTGTAAATCCAATTTCTTGCTATATAATCTTGCATTTCAGAAGCTATTACTTAGAAATCTTCATTTTCTCAGAGGATTGCACGAGTTTGGGAGCATTATCCAACAAATTTGATCTTTAACCATTTGATCTTGCTATTTATGGCATAAAGGCTTGACTTCCATTTTGGAAAAGGTGACTTTATGCATAAATTCAGTTTCTTGAGCTACCAACTTGCCTCCTTTTGCCCTCAAATTTGCTTTTCCACAAAGGGAAAGTTCTGAATTGCCAACAACTCTAGAGGAGGTCAGCCCTATGCATTGGAACCATGAAGCATCTTGGCAAACTCCACTTGCATTTCAACTAAAGTGCAACTAAACCAAAACCAAATCAGTTGCATTGTTGCAATCTTATCTCTCCCTCCTTCTTGCCTATAAATAGAGCATCCCAACACACTTCAAAACACATAAAAAATCAGAGCAAAAAGCACTTATGAGCCTTCCAAAACCAGTTCTTGCACTAAGTCACTTCTTAGTGTCAAGTATCCACCATTTGCATAAAACTTGCCAAAATCATTTCCAGTCACAAAACTTTTAAGCCAATTACTCTAACACATCACAAAACATGTTTTAGAGCTGTTCAAACTCTCACTACCATCAAAAACCTCTCAAATCCAAAAGTCAACTCTCAAACCTAAGAAAGGTTGACTTTCTGCATCTTTCAAGACCAGACCTTATTCCTTCCACTTCCATCCATTCCAACACCTCAAAAACCTTCCATAAATCACACTCAAGGTGTTCCAAACTCATTTCACCAACTGTAACAACATTTACCCCAAGTTCACTTTTGGAAACTTTGGTCATTTGTGCAAGAATGAGGCATACACCAGTCCAACCAACTTCTTAGGTTTTCAAGCACTTAGAAAGGATCAAGGAGGTGTAACGGAGCTGACCAGGTCATTAATCTCTTGCTGGAACATCTATTGTGAAAACTGTAAGTTTTAGCTTCAAGAGGTATGTGATTTCCAATCTGACTTTTAGAAGTATGTTGATTTTTGATGTACACTGAGCATGTTAAGTTTAGGTATGATGTATTTGACATGTTTGATTCATTAAATGTGATATACCATGAATGTATTGAACTGTGTATTAGAAAATGCAAGTTTGAGCATATTTAGGAACCCCCATCGTGTTTTGAGTTAGGGACCCCTTTAGCAAAAACTAATTGGACCAATAGATTCCTTACAAAAAATCAAGCAAGTTTGGTTTTTACAACTTCCATTTTTATGGAGTAATGAGGGAGCTGAGTTTGTTCTTGCAAGTGATGGATTCTAGGTCACAAACCAGGTTGGACCATGGCCAGGTTGCCATCCTGGCCTAGAAATCAAGTAAGATATTTGTTTTATTGGTTGCAATTCAGTAAACAGATGTATTGGCCACCCCAGTGGTGCTACACTTCCCTTGCCTTGCCTTTCACATGCCTTGTCCTGGGTTAGATTCCTACAATCAACCTTTTTTCCAGCACGCATGTTATTTTTGTGAGGGATTCATGTTGATTTCCCTTTTATTTTTCTGAAGGTCTGTGTGTACAAACCCAACAACCAGCGCAGCTCGTTATTTGTTTTAACCTCAACCACTAGGGCGTGGGTTCAAACCCCACTAGGAACATTTCCTTTATTTTTATCACTTAGTTTTTTAGTTTCTTTCACAAACTTCATCAATTTATAACTTCCACATACTTTAGAGTTTTTAATCCATTCTTTTTGCATTAGTCTCCTTTTGTTACCTATTTTATTATGACATAAAAAAAATCTCCAAAAAAAAATATTATTTTTAAGTCCTTTGTTCATATAAAAGATTAGGTTTTTTAGGATTTATTAAAAGAAAGTTTTGACTTTGGGGTTGTACCATTTAGTTTCCCTAACATTTTTACGACTTTTGCAACTTGTCTTACCATGTTTAGACCTTTGAACCACACCTTGGACTTGTACACATTTGTACAGTTCTTCAACTTTATATGAGCATCATCATAATGATGTTCCATTTCCATTTAGCCTTATTAGAGCCATTCTCCCCTTAACTTAGAAATTAGGATAAAGTTCTTAAACTCTATTTGATTCTCATGTTTATATGTTTTAACTTATGGACTTTTGTCACCCCCTAAAGTCTTAGACAGGTCTTTACCTTCAATTAAGACTTCCCCCTCAATGTATATACAAACCATCAACTTAGGTCATACCATGTACATATGTGCTTAAACTTCCCTTTCATAAAAGTGGACTTTTCATAACATAAGTGACACTTTCCCTTTACATAAAGACTAGGTCAAAGACATTCCCTATGTTAGGTCATCACCTATTTGATTAGGATGTCTAGACTTGTATCATGTTCCCTTTAGGTGTTTACCTTGCTCATTAATGAATGATCATTGTATGCTAACATAATACTTGTACACTTTCTTAAGTGTTTACTTTAAGTGTCATCACATTCACCATCATTATTCATGTATCATATCCATGTGTTTTTACCATCATTAATTCATTGTGAATATCATTGTTATCCTTTATCTTTAACTTTATTAAGTTATCCCATTAAGTTAGGCTAGCTTTTTAGCTCTTCTCCTTAGCCCTCTTTGTCCCCCTCCTTCCAAAGGAAAGTCTCTCTATTGACTTTAATGTCATAGATAGCTCCTTTATCCCTTGGCCTCTTTAGAGCCATAATCTCCTCTTGGTCTCATTGGAGCCATTCTTTTCCCTTGACTTTATTAGGATCAATCCCTTGGCCTCATTAGAGTCACTCCCCCTTTGACCTAGTTAGGGTTCTCAACCTCTTGTAAGCACTATCATCATAGTTGTTTACTTCCCTCCTTGGCCTCATTAGAGCCACTTACCTTACAACTTAGGATTGACCTAGAGTTCTTCAACTTTATATGAGCATCATCATAATGATGTTCCATTTCCATTTAGCCTTATTAGAGCCATTCTCCCCTTAACTTAGAAATTAGGATAAAGTTCTTAAACTCTATTTGATTCTCATCATCATGAGTATTCATTCCCCTTTTCACTTGGTTCAAAGTCAATCAACTTAGACTTTGAGAGTTCTTTAACCCTATGTGAGTGTCATACTCATTCCCCTTTGGAACTTTGACCATAGTCTATGGTTCCTCACCCTCGTTGAGGTGAACTACGAATGCTTTGATTCCATCCTTATTAGGATACGTAGGCACGAGATGCGACGTCTTGGCGAGCATAGTTAGTGTACATACCCTTAGGTATTTACCTTAGCATAGATTCCCTTAGCAAGCAAACATAACATAACACAAATACAAACAAGAGGTTCCTGTAGAGTACTATAGATATCTAGGATGCTAACACCTTCCCTAGGTATAACCAACCCCTGAACCTTAGATCTCTTAGTTGTGTCTTCACATATCGCAATTAGGGTTTTCTTCGATCTTTACCCTTTATTTTGGATAAATCAAAGCTCAGTGGTGAATTTCAAAGATTTGTGATTCAAGTTAATTAATAGCTTGATATCCGATTCTCACCGCAACAACGGGACTCAAGATTTATTGACATTATCTTATACAAGTTGTGTTGTACTTGAATCATAGTTGTATCCTCTGGACAAAGGCCTTCTTTCGTGGATATCCTTGTGACCAAAAGTTCCAACACCTTCTTTATTGGAAATGAAGATGTACTAGAAGATTTGATCTGTTTGTAGCCATTGAAGATGCTCCAATGTCTCTATTTCTTTGGCTATTAAAAGCGGCTAAAGATTTGAAGATCATCAAGAAATAACACTGCAATACAACTGAAAAATTCACGCACTACTATCAGAAAGCTGGGTCTATTTAGAGTTCTTATTCTTGTGTTGATTAAGAATCTTTATTAAAGTGTGTTGTATTATTTTGAACACCTATGATATTTATCAAGTGTTGTTGTAAGTTATTCCTTCTCTAAACTATCTATTTAGATATAAGTCTTAGACACGAGCTCTAAGCAGAGGTGAAAGTCTTAGACACAAGCTCTAAGCAAAGGTGAAAGTGTTATACACGAGGTCTAAGCATATATAAAATTCTAAGACACGATCTCTAAGCAGAGGTAAAAGTCTTAGACACAAGCTCTAAGCAGGGGTAAAAGTTTTAGACACGAGCTCTAAGTAAGGTAAAGTCTTAGGAAGGTGGTCTAAGCAAGATAAATCTCGGTCAGGAGCTGATTGAGCAAAGGGAAGTCTTAGATAAGAGCTCTAAGCAAAGGGAAGTCTTAGACACGAGCTCTAAGCAAGGGAAATCTTAGACACATGCTCTAAGAAAGGGAAGTCTTTGACAAGTGATCTGAGCAAAAAGAAAAGTCTTATACAAGTGTGTATAAGCAAGTGTAATCTAGTTGATTATAGTGGAAAATCTCTTGCTTGGCAAGGGGACTGGAGTACTCTTAGTTGGAAGAGGAACCAGGATAACTACTGTGTGTTCTTTGCTATTTTTACTTTACTTCTGTTTCTATTTCCGCTGCACCATATCAAATTCTGAACTTAGTTTTTAGAATCTGAACTCTGGTTCAGAAGTACATCTAATTTTTGCAAAACACAATTCAAACCCCCCCTTCTTGTGTATTTTTTTCACCTTCAGTTGGCATCAGAGCAAGGTCTGTGCGTAACACCTAACAGTGGTACAGTTAAAGATACAATGAGAAAAATATGGATCCTGAGGTTACTATTCCAAGTACCTCAAGGGGGATTCCCTATGATTACAGTATCTCTGAGAGAAATCATTACACTGCTAAACCTCCTGTATTCAGTGTGACTCTACTGAATTTGAATGGTGGTAAAGCAAGATGTATACGTATATCATTGGACTCGATGATGAGCTATGGGATATTCTTGAAGATGGCATTGACATTCCTGTAGACAGTGTTGGTATGGTTGCTGACAGAAAAACTCTAACTCCTACTCAAAAGATAATTTACAAAAAACATCACAGAGTTAGAGGTATTCTGTTTGATGCACTTCCACATACTGAGTATTTGAAAATCATTGATAAGTCTTCTGCAAATACTATCTTTAAATCTCTGTGCTCTACTTATCAAGGGAATCAACAAGTTAAAGAAGTCAAAGCTAGCTTGTTGATACAGAAGTACGAGCTATTCAAAATGAAGGAAGATGAAGATTTTGAGACCATGTTTTCAAGGTTTCAAATTCTTGTTTCGGGCCTTCAAGTGCTGAACAAAAGCTACTTAACAACTAATCACGTGAAGAAATTTCTTAGAAGTCTCCCTCAGAGGTTTATATCTAAAGTAACGGTTATTCAGGAAGCTAAAGATCTGAATACGCTATCTCTTGAAAGTCTAATCAGTAATCTTCAAAGTCATGAGATGGAAATCAATGGAGATGAAACTTCTAAGAAGTTTAAATCTCTTGCACTGAGATCTGCCTCTTAAAAATCTGGTGACAAGTCCAAAAGATCTTCTAAAATCAGTAAAGCTAGTGAATCGTCTGAAGAAGAATCTGATGGAAGATCCGATGATGAAGACATGGCGTGCTTCATCAGAGGAATTCAGCAAATGGCCATAAGAAGCAGAATATTTCCTAAAACCATCAAAAGGATTAACTTCAAAAATGAAGATAGGACCTGCTACAACTACAACAAACCAGGTCACTTCATAAGTGATTGTCCTGAACCTCTGAAGAACAGTCAGAGAAAAGGAAGTTATTAGAAATATAATTTTAGAAACAGGTTCAAAAAGAATTTCATGGCAACATGGGAAGAGTTGGATGAAGAAAAGTCAGAAAAGGAAGATAATGCTAATCTAGCACTAATGGATCACTCATTTGATGAAGGACTTCTATCTGAGTCTGAAAACGAAGATGAAGCATTCTCTTACTCTAAATTTATTTCATGTGCTAACAATCTTCAATATCATTGCAAGAATCAAACTAATAAGATTAAGATCCTTAAAAGAGATAACTATTTTAAAAGAAGAATTAAAAGAAGTCAATATATCTCAAAATGAGTGTTCATCTCTAGGTAAACATGATCAACCTTTTCATAAATTTATTACATCGGGCATTTATCGTACCAAACTTGCATCTATAATCTATGGAGTCGGAAAATATAATAAAGAAGGATTAGGGTATGATGAAGGTTGCTCTAATACTAATGACTCTTTAAAAGTGCTTCAAAATTCCAGCTCATCTAGCATTGCTCAAACTGTGTTAAGTAACCATTTTGTTCCTGCCACTAAAGCAATGAATTTAACTGATCATATTGATCAGAAGTTAAAAGGCATTGTTATTACAGAACCTGATGTATCAGATGTTCTAATGACATCAATATTCAACACTTTTGAATCATAGGATAATATCAATTCTGCTGCTAAGGTTAAGAATAACTCCAGTCAAAACACTTTGAATCAAAATGATTGGAGTCAAGCTAAACCTTCTTATAAAGCAAAACGACAAAATAGGAGAAAATATGTTAAAACTAACCTGAAAAGACCCATACGTGTATGGGTACCCAAATCTCAAATTATCTTTGCTGCAGATATGCCCAAAGGAACAGATGGAATGCCAATCCTGGTACCTGGGCAATGGCTGCTCACGACATATGACCGAAGAAAGGCGTATATTCCAAACCCTGAATATGAAAGAGGACGGAAATATGGGTTTTAGAGGTGGCCAGAAGGGAAGGATCATCAGGACAGGTACCATAGGTAATTCTCAAACTCTTATTAATAAGGTATGGCTTGTAGATGGCCTGAAACATATTCTACTCGGTATAAGTCAGTTGTGTGATAATGGTTGCAATGTATTATTTGACAAGGACTTTTTTTCTGTTATCAATTCTAATAAAACTGTAGTATTCAAAGGGAAAAGAAAAGGAAATGTTTATAAATCAATCTTTCTAAATTGGTTATTCAGAAGGTCGTTTTCCTAATGACAATGAGTGATGAAAAATGGGTGTGGCATAAAAGGTTAGGTCATGCTAACTGGAGATTAATCTCTAAAATTTCCAAGCTAAAACATGTTAAAGGGCTGCCAGATATTGATTATCACTCAGATGCTCTTTGTGGAGCATGTCAAGTTGGAAAGATTGTAAAAACTTCTTTTAAAAACAAAAACATTGTCTCTTCTTCTAGACCCTTGGAACTGCTTCACATTGATTTATTTGGTCCTATTGGGACTGCCTCAATCAATGGAAAAAAATATGGTTTGGTCATAGTTGATGATTTTCGTAGATGGACTTGGGTGAAGTTTCTCAAATCTAAGGATGAAACATACGAAATGTTTAGCATCTTTTGAATTCAAGTACAATCTGAGAAGGAATTGAAAATTCTAAAGGCCAGGAGTGTCCATGGGGGTGAGTTTGAAAATGAATGATTTGAATCCTTTTGTGAAAAATATGGAATTATACATGACTTCTCTTCTCCCAGAACTCCACAGCAAAATGGAGTTGTTGAGAGAAAGAACAGATATCTGCAAGAAATGGCAAGGACAATGATTCATGAAAATAAACTCCCTAAGTACTTGTGGACAGAAGCTGTTAATAATGCTTGTTATATTCAGAACATCATCTATATCAGACCAATTTAGGATAAAACATTGTATGAGTTATTCAAAGGTAGAAGACCTAATATCTATTATTTTCACCAATTTAGGTGTACCTGTTACATCCCGAATAACAAGCTCTACCTAAAGAAATTTGATGCTAAAGCTCAGAAGGGTATCTTTTTAGGATACTCTGAATGCTCAAAAGCATACAAAATGTATAACTCAAAAACTAGAATGGTTGAAGAGTCTATGCATGTTAAATTCGATGACAACTTACTTGATCATAACAAGTCAGATTATTTGGTTCAGAATGATTTCTCTGCGGGTTTTTCAGAATCATGAAGAACAATTTGTGGTCTGTGTCCCTAGACAAAAAGGATGTAGAGAATGATGCTCTTGAATCTGTCATTATATCTAAAGATATACCAGAAGCTACAGAAATTGAAGTTACTCTAACTGGTCCTACTACTACTGATTCAGTGATTGCTCACAATGCCACAGAAGCCTCTGTTTAACCTAAGAGATCGTTTAAGTATAAAGCATCTCATCCAAAAGAGTAGATCATTGGTAATAAAAACAAGACGTTGAGGACCAGATGTGCTTTCAAAATTGATTACTCAATGATCTAATTTATTTCACTAATTGAGCCTTCTTCTGTTGATGATGCCTTAGATGATAATGGTTGGATTTTGGCTATGCAAGTTAAACTAAATCAGTTTCTAAGAAATGATGTGTGGGATCTTGTTCCAAGACCACCAAAAAACATCATTGGGACCAAGTGGGTCTTCAGAAACAAACTTAATGAACTCGGTGAAGTTGTTAGGAATAAAGCTTGACTTATAGCTCAAGGTTATAGTCAGCAAGAGGGAATACTCCCTTTGAAACTTTTTCTCCTGTTGCAAGGTTAGAAGCCATACGACTACTTCTCTCTTATGCCATCAACCATGACATAATTCTATATCAAATGAACGTGAAAAGTGCTTTTCTGAATGGAGTTATTACTGAAGAAGTGTATGTTAAACAACCTTCAGGATTTATAGATTCAAAGCATCCAGACCATGTCTACAAGCTTAAGAAATCACTATATGTTCTTAAACAAGCTCCAAGAGCTTGGTATGGAATATTGAGTATTTTTCTGCTTGAAAATGGTTTTGTTAAGGGAAAGGTTGACACTACACTATTCAGGAAAACTTTGAAAGAAGAAATCTTAATTGTTCAAATTTATGTTGATGACATAATTTTTGGTTCCACTAATGCATCTCTCTGTCAAGAATTTTCTAAGATTATGTAGGCTGAATTATAGATGAGCATGATGGGTGAATTAAAATACTCTCTTGGAATTGAGATCAGTCAGAAGTCTGAAGGTATTTACATTCACCAGTCTAAGTATACAAAAGAGCTCTTGAAAAAGTTCAATCTTGATGATTGCAAAATCATGTCCACTCCTATTCATCCTACATGTAATCTTGGTATTGAAGAATGCAGTTCTAAAGTGGATCCAACAAAATATTGAGGTATGATAAGTTCTTCACTCTATCTCACTGCTTCTAGACCTGATATCTTATTCAGTGTATGTTTATGTGCAAGGTTCCAATCAGATCCTAGAGAGACTCACTTAACTAATGTTAATAGAATCTTCAGGTATCTGAAAGGAACATTAAATCTTGGACTTCTTATAAGAAGTCCTCATATTATAAACTGGTTGTATTCTGTGATGCTAACTATGTTAGGGACAGAATTGAAAGGAAGTCCACCAATGGCTCCTGCCAATTTATAGGTGAAAACCTTACTCTTGGGGTAGTAAAAGACAAGCAGCTGTTGCGTTGTCCACAGTAGAAGCATAATACATTTTAGCTGCTAATTGTTGCACTCAACTACTCTGGATGAAATAATAACTTGAAGACTATTAGATTTTTGGAAACAAAATTCCTATTCTCTGTGATAATACTGCTTCTATCTGTTTAACGAAGAATCCAATTCAGCATTCTAGGACCAAACATATTGAAATCAAATATCACTTTATAAGGGATTATGTTCAGAAGGGCGTAATAGATATTCAGTTCATTGATTCTGAACATCAATGGGCTGATATATTTACAAAGCCCTTGGCAATTGCTCTAACACCCCATTTTAATTTATTAAATCGTCGTGTGTCATTTTATTTATTTGGCTTTGTTAAGGGTGTGTGTGGTTGAGCGCGTAGGCGTAGTGTCCTTAGCGGAACCGGTAAATAGAGATGTCGGGTGTGGGCATAGTTAATAACAATAGTATGGTGAATATTATTATTATTAATATGGCTAAGATTATTAATACTATTACAATTATTATTAATATTATTGGTGTGTTATTAGAATTATTATTATTCTTAATAATTAGTATTACTATTAATATTATTATTTTATTAATTAAAAATCAGATTTAATTAGTAAATGGATAGTGGGAGGAAAATAAGGAGATTAAGACCTAATCAAAGTTTAGGGACAGATTTAGTGATAACGGTATTTTTCACGGAGGAAGAGAGGGCAAGAGGAGGAAGAACAAGGCTGCTATGGCATTCTTCTCCATCAATTTTCGCAGGAATTTGGAGTGCAATTTGAGGGAAGGGGGGAGAATATATTTCAATATTGGTGGTATGATCATGAGAGGGTAGTGGGGAGTCCTTAACCCGGTAGGAATTAGTATGAATGTATGTTGTTTTATGATTCTGTTGTGCATAAATGAATCTATGATGAAAACTGTGTGAATCGAATTGTTGCGATTCTGAATTGTGTGATATTTTATTGTTGTTGCTGCTGTATGAATGTACATGTTGCAGAACGGGTTTTTGTGCAGGTTGAGAGAACGAAATTAGACCTAAGACCTGTAATTTTGATTAGTAATGATAGGTGAAAGATGTAAGATGAATGATAGGGCCTAAAACTGATGTAGAAACAAGTTTAGGACTGAATTGGAGTGAAAGAGTGAGGATCCCGTAACAGAACTCAGACTGGTGTGGAGGAAAACAAGTTTTGCGTAATGGATCTGACCGTACGCGTAAGAGGGAGTGTGTTACACGTAATGCTGGGCACAGAAGGAGGCATTACGCGTATGGGAGGGCCAAAGAAAGCCTTTGGCACGGTCCTCTGCCCGTACGCGTAACAGTACGCGTATGGGGACTAGGCAATACACGTATGAGAGAGAGTACGCGTATTGGGATCTGAGGGTTAAATTTCTGGGAATGAAAGGTCTCTGCCCATACGTGTAATAGGTAGGGCAATACGCGTATGGCAGAACGAGGAGAAAGGTCTTACGCGTATGACACGCAGCAAGATGAGCGAGCAAGTTGGGTAATACGCGTTCAGCACAAGGCAATACGCGTATGACCAGCGAGAGTGCAGAATTCTGCTGTTTTGCGATTTCTTCCCGATTTCGCGTCTGATGTAATTTCTTGTGGTTTGTGAGACTAGTAGGAATATAATTGAACATGTTGAGAGTAGTAATAGTAGTACGAATGATAAAAGGAGAGTTTAACCGATCAATTATATAAGTAGACAGTTGAGGCCATTTGACGTGTTGTTACGGATCGTGTAGTAATCTTGGTGCAAAGTGATAGTCGCAGTAGGATTTAATTGAGCAGGTTTAGCTAGCATTGATGGGTGATAGGATGAATTGAAGTTAGAGTGGATTAGCCCTGTTTTAATTAAATAATACCGCGTGATAGGTTAATGGTGTGTAATAATTGTGGTGGGCATTAGGGTTATTTTTCCTAGGCATGATTGATACTTGTATGCTGAATGGTGATTTTGAGATAACTTCTGTTGATGCAGGAATAGTAATTCCAATAGGAATTACGGTGAACGTTCGGTTTACGTGAGATCATGAGGATCGTACATTATGATTGATAATGGTATCTGGTGTATATTTTGGTGTGTATTGATATTGTAATACAGGTGGGTAATTCCCGTGGGAATTATGGTGAGTGTAACTCACGTGTGATCAGGAGGATCGTGAAGATGTATAATTGTTATTATACATGTATTCTATGCATATTTATTGTCATGCATTCATGGTGTGTCTGGTGGAGATGAATCATTACACAGTAGGAGTGTATGTGATTCATCCGAACTCCAATATGGAGTGTGGTGGAGATAGATAATTGCCAAGTAGGGGTGTATGTGATTTATCTGGATTCTATTATGAATCGGGTTCGATTGAATGAACCATGGTGTATTGGTACCACATGCATTGTGTCAGTTGTTGAGTCACGTTGTATTTATGTATGTTGATTAATGGGTGATTGAAAATGACAAGTAGCGTTGTGACTGTGTGTTGTTATGCTGATTGGTGTGTTATACTACTCCTTAGCATGTATTTTTCACCGTTAAATTATTGAACGTAATTCTCACCCCTTTGTTGTTTTGTGGCGTCATGCTCCTTGGGGAGTACAGATAAGCAGGTACATGAGTAGTACATGGAGCTTGAGTTGCTCGATCGAGTTGTAGGAGTCGCTCTGATATATAACACGGGAAATTGGGGATTTGTTATGTTTTATACCATTGTATTTTGTTACGTATCTTATTTATTAACCTTTGATGAGACCACCTATTATGTGGAGAGTATTGTGGTGGAGGCCTTAGTTCCATGGATTGAATTGAATTATGATTCCGCTGTAAAAACTATTTTTATGAATAATAAAGTGAACGAAGTAATTGAGACTTCTTTGTGGTGTTTAGTTGATGTGACATCCTGCTGTGCTGTAAACTCTGATTATTTTCTAATTATTTACGCATTTTGCAAAATGGGAAAGTGGGGTGTTACAATTGCCCAATTTGATTTCATCAAGAAAAATTTGAACATGGTTCATGTAGCAGAATAAATGTTTGTCCTATAAATAGTGTATTGGAATATTTGTTGGATTCTGTTAGTAGTCAGTTGAATTACATCTAATAGTTCCTTAAGTATGGTCTTTAAGTATTAATAGGACTATAGGATCTCTCTCTTCATTGACTGCTTTATTTAAAGCATACAGTAATAACTTAATTCTTTGCTATGTTCTTTGAGTTAACAATTGGACTATTCTTCGAGTTCTGATAAAATAAGAATCCTTGTCATAACACTCTGATAAAAAATTTTGAAATTCTGATATGATAATCAACTGTCTGTGAAAGTTCTATAAAGACTTAAAAAGACATGACTATCACTTCTATTTTTAGAATCTTATCTAAAAAGTTTGGTTCATTAAAAGGAGTGTTCTGACAAAGATTCTAACTTGTTTTTATTAAGACTCATAACTGTCCAAACATTTTAATGCATATTTGCTTACATTCTATCATTATATGTGTTAAGTCGCTAAGCTGTTTTTTTATCTCATAGGTTATCTTCTACATAAGATAATTCTATGAAATCACTTTTCTTCATGTTAGTATTTCTTCTTACAAAAATGTCTTGGTAATTCATTAAAGAAGAAATTTTTGATTTAGATTTTCTAAAGAAATATACAACTGACTTCAATGAATTGACGGCGAGTAATCCTTCACAAATTGTTTCAGATATTCATTTTCAGAAATGAAATGAATACTCTCTGGAATCATCTATCCAGAGCTTGTGAAAAACTTTGGGCCAATGCTCATATTCATCAGAGTGAGAAAATTGATTTTCTGATTCTGTTTGTTGTTTTGTTGTAATCAACTTTAAAATCATCTGTCAAGCAATTATTTGTGAGGTAGATGGAGTTATGTTAAAAGCTACTGGTATAACAACAACTCAGAAAATGATTTACATATCATATTTGGTAACAAAGGCCCTTCTAGAAGTCCTTCTACTCTTATTCCTATGGCAAAAGTTTGGTACCAAGTTATTGGGAACATTCTAAGGCCTAGAGTAAAGAGGACATGATGACTTTTTCTGATGAATAGTTCAGAAACCATTATTCATTACTAAAGTCTTTTTCCTTCTCCTTTCTTTTTGATTGATGGCAAAGAAGGAGAATGGATTGAGTATTTTTGGTTAGTAATGGTTCCGAATATAGTTAGTAATTCTATTTAGGGGGAGCTTACAAACCTCAACTCTTAGACTTTACAGACAGGACTCAGGGGGAGCTTACAAACGTCACCTCTTAGACTGTTTGACTCATGGGGAGCTTACAAACCTCAGACCCTAAAAAATGTTGAATAATTAAATCTGCTTTTGATTGTTTTTCAAAATACTTAATGTTGTCATCTTAAAAAAGGCGGAGATTGTTGAAACAAGTTTGGTTCATACCAGGTATCCTTCAAGGTTTTAATGATAACAAAGTATTTGAAAATCAATTAGGATTTCTAACTAGCTAGTTTGTGTGTGCAGAATTATATTTACTTGATGGAACTGGTTTTGAAACTGAAACGACCTTTGTTCGGTTCTGATCATACTAGTACACTCCAGTTCAGAAGCGTGTTATGCTGCCTCTGATGCTGAGTAATGTCAAGTCAGTTCTGCTAACACGGGACTCAAGATTTATTGACATTATCTTATACAGGTTGTGTTGTACTTGAATCATAGTTGTATCCTCTGGAGAAAGGCCTTGTTTCGTGCATATCCTTGTGATTGAAAGTTCCAACACCTGCGTTATTGGAAAAGAAGATATTCTAGAAGATTTGATTTGTTTGTTGCTGTTGAATATGCTCCAACGTATCTATTTCTTTAGCTATAAAAAGCAGTTGAAGATTTGAAGATCATTAAGAAATAACATTGAAATACACTGAGAAATACACACACTACTATCAGAAAGTTGAGTCTGTTTAGAGTTCTTATTCTTGTGTTGATTAAGAATATTTGTAAAAGTGTGTTGTATTATTTTGAGCACCTTTGATATTTATCAAGTGTTGTTGCAAGTTATTCCTTCTCTAAACTATCTATTTAGATATAAATCTTAGACACGGGATTTAAGCAGAGGTAAAAGTCTTAGACATGAGCTCAAAGCAGAGGTGGAAGTCTTAGACATGAGCTCTAAGCAAGGTAAAGTCTTAGGCAGGTGGTCAAAGCAAGATAAGTCTCGGTCAAGAGCTAATTGATCAAAGGGGAGTCTTAGACACGAGCTCTAAGCAAACAAAATTCTTAGACACGGGCTCTAAGCAAGGGAAGTTTTAGACATGAGCTCTAAGCAAGGGAAGTCTTGGACAAGTAGTCTGAGAAAAAAGAAAAGTCTTATATAAGTATGTATAAGCAAGTGTAATCTAGTTGATTATAGTGGAAAATCTCATGCTTGGCAAGGGGACTGAAGTACTCTCAGTTGGGAGTGGAACCAAGATAACTACTGTGTGTTCTTTGCTATTTTTACTTTACTTCTGTTTCCATTTTTGCTCACCATATCAGATTCTGAACTTAGTTTTTATAATCTGAACTCTGGTTAAGAAGTAAATCTAATTTTTGTAAAACACATTCAACCTCCCCTTCTTTTGTATTTTTCGCACATTCAGCTTGTTTCTCAAGAAAGTCAAAGGTTCATGTGTTTATTTCCATGCCTTCTTCAACAAGTTATCTCAAGCCTTGGTCAATTTAACCAAAGGACATCCAAGTACATTTTATTTTGGGTTCATATGATCATCCATGTACCTTAAAGTGCAAGAAAAACTCAAGAATACAAGTTGGTTCAAGAAGGATTGACCAAAAAGTCAACATTTTCAAGACAACGTTCCAAGGACAACAACTCCTTCAATTATCCATATTTTTTAGTGCTCGTTTTTGTATATGAATCTTTTCAACATCCTCCACAACTTCTTTTCACATAACAAGAGCCAATTATGCTTGGAGGACCATCAAAAGTTTGAAGACATTATAGGTCATTTGTGGACTTAGTAAAATTTGACCTATTTTCAAGTGACTTTTTCTCAACTTTCAAGGATCACAAATTCTTCAATTTTCATCATTTGAAGCTAATTCTTTTTGCATAATGTCATTTACAATGCCTTCTACAATTTTGCTTCAATAATCAAGATCAAATTATGCTTGGAAGACCTTGGAATTTGTTGGAACATTATAGGTCATTTTCTGCCTCAAAGACATATAATTTTTCTAAGTATGATGACCAGTTTTTCATACCAAATTCAACACATCATAACTTTCTCCTCAGATGTCCAAATGAATACTTTCTTAGAACATTGTAAACTAGGCCATGAGGACTACACAATGCATGAAGAATGGTGGAAAAAGGCCTCTTGAGTAGGATGCCACCATCATGGTGAGCATGGTAACTTGAAACTGAAGAAAACTCCATGATCATATTTTTGATTCATTCTAATTCCAATTTGAGACCAAGTTAAAGTTCAATTTCGTGCCTAATCAAGTTTAGCAAGTATCCAGATGTTGTTTAGCACTTGAAGCACAAGTTTTGGTTAATTTTGATGACTTGAGAGTCACACTTTTGGCATGATGAGGGTGTGCACGAATTCACTCAATTTCTACTTAATTCACCCCTCTCAGCATTCCATCATCTTCAGCTATAAATAGAGGTTCATTCTACCTTCATCCCAAGCTTTTGAGAGCCAAAAAACCCATTCTCCACGTTAAAATTTTCTAAAAATAAGTGAGCTATCGTGTTTCAATTTCCAGCCACTCTGACTCTCATTTCTTGATTCCATAAGCTTCATCGCGTTCCTCTGAAGCTTCTGCATCAAATTCCAAGCTCTAAGAGTCCCTGAATTGCTCCAACCAAATCCAGTTTTGGAGCTTCTCAGATCGCTTTTGGACAAGGTAGTTTGAAGCTCCATTTTCACTAAAATAAGTTACCACAATGTAGTCCTTTGCTTGCTGAACGTTTCCCCTAACCTAGCTGGTGTTGTTTCTTCTTGTACATCATTTAACTTTTGTTTTTGTTTTTTTATGTTCTTCTGATTTTCCTTAAAATTCTCTTTACTCCCTTTCAATAAATGAAAATGGAGAGTAAGGTTGAGTTCGTCTTGATGAGACGGTCACAGTGGCATAGGTCCCATGACCTATATTTACGATTTGTGGATTCTCTGGTGAGAGCTCACTGGAGAAGATGACTGGAGAGGTTGGACGATGACTTGAGGTGTCTTCGACGTTGGCAAAATGAAATGTTTTAATTGGCTGCATTTGAATGTGTTCCCATGCTATTTCTGAACTAAATTCCACCATGAGCGTGCGTTTCTGAATCATGAGATCTGCCACATCAGATTAATGAAATGAATCCAATGTGTGTGGTTTTTTCTATTCTATTTTATTTTCTGATTTTTATTTTAAATTGCATTTTCATTTAAAAATTCATAATGATTTCATTTTTTATCCAAAAATTACCAAAATAATTTCTAAAATTTTCTTTTCTTTTTCTCTTTCTGATGATATATTTTTCATATTTTTATTTTGTCATTTGATATTTTTCATGATTTTTCTCTTTTTCCTTGCATTTTAAATAGTTTAAAAATACTTTTATGCATTAAAAAATTCTCAAAAATTTTCCATAGCATTCTTGCATTGTTTCTAACTTTCTAGATTTTTCTTGGTCATTTATGATCTTGTTTGATGCATCTTTTGCATTTTTATGTTTATTTTCATTTTAAAATTCATTTTAAAAATAATTTTGATGTATATTAATTCACATTATTGCGTTTTTGTGTTTGTTGACCTTTGTTGACTTCTGTTTGACTTGGATCTTAGTTGATTTGGTCAAGCTTAATCAAGCTCAATGGATCTTGGGTGTTGATGGGGGTGAAAACCCTAATCCACCAAAATGGATGATTGATCTTGATGATAACTTGATCAATCCTTGGATTCAACTTGTTGTTTTTGTTTCCTTGCTATCTCTTGTTCATCTCCATTCTTCTTTTTTCTTTTGGTTGATGAAAATCTTTAACATCATGGATTGTTGAAGTGATCATTTGGATCACTCACTTCACTTTGGTGTAGTGATAGGTTGCCTTTGATCATTGATGGAAATTCTTGATTAAGATGAGACCACTCCACCTTTTCTTTTTATGTGGCAAACTTTAGGAGAATGACTTACATGTCATTTCTCTAACTTGTATTAACATATAAATTGTTATTGAACGACATCCCATAGTATGACCTTCCTTATAGGTTGGGCTACGAGTGCTTAACATAACGCTAAATTTGTCCCGAATCAGAAACTCAGTCATTTTTGTAAGTGGGATTGTCAGCCTCCTATTCTGCATGGTATTGTGTGAAATAGATTGCATCTTTTATTACCTAAGAGAGCTAGTGGCATACTTGTTGATTTTATCCAAGTTGGAGCCCTTCTCTTGGTAATGTATAAGACCATGTTTTCATGCTTGTGGATGTTTAGTTGACTGTTCTCCAAAAAATGACAAATTGTCCTTTCTTTTTCTAATCGCTAACTTACTAACTTTTTTCTGTTTTATTTCTTTACTTTAAAGTCGTTTATTTTATGCCCCTTAATTATCACAATTTACTTTATGCTTTTACTTTAGCGTTTCATATCATATTATCATATTGCTTTTTCTTTGTCCACTTGGACTTGTGTTTATGCTTATGCTCTTTTTATTTTTTCCATTTGGACTTTCTCTTAAAACATTAATAAATATCCAACCTCCTAAAAAACTTGGTTACTTTCATGGACTTGATGTTACTACCTTATGCATTATTGAGGAGTTGTGGACTTAGAATTAAGACCTTGACTTTAGCTTGGAATTATTGAGGAGTTATGCATTTTCCGATGCTTGGATTGTTATTGTTTATTTGGATTGCTTGAGGCTTAGTCCAAAGAAGAGAATTCTTGATTGACTTATGTCATGTGGCTTACTATCTCCCCTTACTTAAATTTTCAAAATCTCCTCCCTTTTTCAAAAATCTTCTTCTTTCAAACTAGAACCTTTTTCTTTATAAAGCTTGACTTTGTCAAGTGAATTTTCAAAATCTTTTCTTTAATAAATGCTAAGACATCTTGAGCATATTCAAACAGTTTCAAAATACATAAAAAAAAATACAAAAACTCATTCAATCATTTTGTTCCTTTGTGCACTTCTTGCTTTACAACTTTTCATAAAGTTTAGACATGAGTCATTTCCATAGTTGAGATGTAATTCTCCTATCCCCATAGTATTAATGGTAATTCTTTTCCACTTGTGAGAGTTGGTGGCATACTTGTTGATCTTTATCCAAGTTGGAGCCCCTTCTCCTTGTGATGCAAAGTTCTCATTACTTGTGGGTGATTAGTTGTAGTACTCTCCTTAAAATGACAACTCATCTTTTCATTTAAAATGAATCATAACACACCATTTTTGTTATTTTTATCACGAACTTCGAGGTTTTGATCCTCCATTGCACTTTTTGGGTACGTAGGCACAAGACTCAGGAAGTCTTGTCAAACACAAAATTAATAAAATACTTATTTCCTCACCTCCCCAATCTTTTACAAGCAACCCATTTTCAAACCAAAAAGCGTAGATATTTCAAAGAGGTTCCTATATAGTACTATAGACATTTTGGGTGATAACACCTCCCCTTTGCGTAACTAACCCCCTTACCCTCTCTCTGTTTATTTGTTCTTGTTTTAGAACTTCTTAGGGTTTTGTTCGTTCTTTTTCCCTTTCCTTTGGAAATAATAAAACTGAGGTGGCGATTCTTGCTTTATGAGTTAAGTTAATCAATGGCTTATGCTCATAATTTTTACCACTACAATATGGTAGTAGTTATATAATTCTTGTATATCTATCGTCTGGAAAGTGTTGAACCTATTCTAAATGTTTGTGTGTTAACAAGGAAGTTATTCTACTAATGGATGTTAGCAATGTTTTGGTACCGTTTGGTTAGTGAGCACGTTGGTAGATAAGTGTGTTTCTACGTAGATTGTTAGTTGTCTTGTAGTGCTTAAGAATTCGAGGTGTTCCACGATTAGCATCAGACTAGCGGAGTTGAAGGTGACGGATGGAAGATATCACCCAAGTTAATAGGAACCAGAGAGATGATTACTTATAAGAATGGAAGTAAGACCATCTCGTTCTAAGGGTGTCACCTTATTAGTAAAATATGGAAGAGACGAAGCATAAGATGTAAATAGTTCAGTATATAGTATCAGACAAAGGTAGGATTGTTAAGGATGTGAATTTACGGTTTATGAAGTTATTCAAAAGGTTAAAGGAATTATGAAAGGATAGTCGTCATTATTTGCATGAAGATAAGGAATCATTGAATTGGCTTGTGAATATTTGAGGAGTGTTAATCATCCCAAACTAAGAGGAGTTGTCGCGGTTAGGTTCTTGTGACTCAGTAGAACTATATGGAGTTGTATACTCCGAAAGCAGAACGTGACCAAGTGTTTTAGAATGGCATGACAGATGAATTAAGGAAAAACAAGTTAGAAGTTAACCCAACATTGGAACGAGAGTATGACTGAGATCATGATGTTTAAGAATTTATGAAAGAAGGGATTTGTTCCATGAAGACAAGTTGGAATTTGAGTACGTCCGAAGTTTTTTTTTTACAGAAGTAAAGTTAAGTGAGGATCTAAGACGGTTATACAGGGAGTAGTTATGGTTGAGTAAAGGAAATTCGGAGGCGAATTTCAATTTAAGGGGTGGGGGGAGAATCTAAGACCCCATATTCCCTTAAATGCTAAATTGGATATCAGTTGAGTTCAACTGAGTTTCTATGTACTATATCTGTTGTCAGTTGGAACGATTAGAGCTCCTAAGTACTTTGAGTGTTGTCAATTGAGATAAATAGATTAACTAGTGAACTCTAAAGAGATCTATTATTGATGAAAGGGACAGATCAATATTAGTAAGTATAAGAGAAGACATTCTGGTAACTTTAATATTTGGTCAATTGGTGTTAGATGACAAATATCAAATGGATATATTTTACACTATATATATATATATATATATATATATATATATATATATATATATATATATATATATATATATATATATTTGTATGTGTGTGTGTGTGTGTGTGTGTGTTATGTATATATTTATGAGAAAGAAGAAGAAAGATAGATAGTAAGGAAAGAAAGAAGAAAGGAAGAACTCATGGAAGAGGAAGCAATGGATTCATCACCATCATCAAGTCCATCTCATTTTCTTCATTTTCAAGGTAGGTTCCATTAGTTAAAAACTTGGGGTAGAAATTTGGAGAAAAATTTGTGAGATATTGGGATTAGGTTGAGTGAAATATATTAACTTGATGAATTACATGCCTATATGATGATATACTATGTTAATTAAGTGTTTGTATGCTTTTTGGACAAGTGGGTGTGAGGTTTAGGCCATGGATACCCTCATTTTTGTATTCTGCAGACTCTGAATATCGCATAAGTCGCTTAGCGAGCTGGAGGCTAGTTGAAGGCGACCTGATGTTCTGCTATGGTCGCACAGCGAGCTGAAAACGAGCTCTAGGCCAGAGCTTTCACAACGACCATTATAGCATTTTGGTTCTGTCAGGGCCTCGCTCAGGGGTCGCACAGCGAACTCAAAGCGACCAGCCTCACTTTCCCGTCGCACAACGACCATGACCGAATTATGTTTTCCCGTTTCTTGTTTCCTTCATAACTTATGAACCGTAAGTCAGATTGAGGCACAGCCGGAAGCGTTGGAAAGTTATTCCAATTATCTATGTGATAAAAAGGGAAAATATAAATATAGGTGATTGATAGAATATTAATTAATTGGATTAATTGTAAAATGATTATGTTTGACATGTTATGCATCCCTTATATGTGCGCTTAATATAATGCCCTATGTTGATAAATGCTATGATGTGATCATTTCCTGGCTTGTTCTTGTTCGTTCCTGTTGAACGTTCGGATGTGATGTGGTTGTGATGTATGCTTGAATCGAAGTAGGACTAAGCTACTAGGTGGTAAATCACTTGACTTGTCAGACTTAGTTTCTGATGGATTACCGTTGCGATGATCTTGTGGGGGTCTAATAGGGTGTACACCCACTCGGCGTTACACATTAGCATTATCGGTATATGGTACGCACCTGAGCTACCATTGTGATGTTCTTGTGGGGATCTTATAGGGCGTATACCCACTCGGTATTACACATCGGCATGATAGGTATGGTGGGGTTGTGATGCCATAGAGGCAATATCACTTTGTTACTCAACTCTAGTGGAGTTGTGTAGCCATACGGTGTAAATCACTCTGTTACTCACTAGTGCTTTAACCCGGTGGGCTTGTGCAATCATGTAGGCATCTTTGCACTCTGCATTACACACATACATATTGATGATTGACGGATGGGATTCCGCGGCCACTTAGGTCTGAATCACTTGGACGCATCTGACTCATTATGTTGTGTGCTTGCGCAAGTCTTTTGATGCTAGGCACTTGGTTACCCATCGGGGGTGTGATGTGTGGTGTAGGTAGACAGGAAGATACTACTTATGGATTCCTCGTACATGGGTACGGGTCTGCATACTTGGTTGCTTTGATCTGTTTGTGTGACTATGTGTTTGTTGATTCTCAATTGAGTGGTCAAGGGACTCTCAATTACATTGAAATGTGTATTCTTGTACTTGGCAGTGAGGAAACCCCGAATCAATGGTGGATCCGTATCTGATGCATGTACCCTGTAGAGCCGAGAGGACCCATAGGTTAGGGGAACTCACTGAGATTATCATCTCACTCCAATATTTTTATTTCTTTTTAGGTTTTGTTTGTATGTTTAGTTTTCAAGAGGAGCCGTGGATGATGTTCCAAGGGAAGCTTAGATCGTAATCTTCTGCAGTGTATTGTGTACAATGAAGGATATTGCACTTAGATCTTAGATTTTGTTTTTGGCACATTTCCATATCTTGTACCATAGGTTGTTCCTTTATTGCTAGTTGTGGTCAAGTATGTAAATTATGCCAATAGGCACTTATGATGGTGTCAGTATCAAATAATAACACTTGTATGATATTATTCCAGATGTATATTATACAAGGCATTACACTTATACTCTTGTTTTAGAGTATTATGAGGGGTAGTTAAATATTTGCTTTGAAGAGTGCGGGTGCATTGGGGCCTTGGAGTGGTTAAGGGTATTCTATGTGTTGTAACAATTTTCATATAGTGTTATTCTTTGGTTGTCATTTGACAACGGTTGTGTTTTTATCTCTAGTTTTGGAGTTTTGACGTTAATCTCTTGTGTTGATATTGTGTTCCTCTTTTTTCTCTATAATTTGTTTTTCCTAACAAGGCTTCCATATATTTCAGGACTTCTCATATGCTTCATTCTTGTAAACACTTGCTCGAGTTTATTTTGAGATGAGGCTTGAGTTATATTCCATTTGGTTGCCATCATCAATAGAGTTAAGTCCATCAAACCCAAATAATCATGTTTAAATCTTTAACCGCTTTATGTTTGACTTTAGTTTTTGTCATCATTAAACACTTAGTTGTCCTTTATTAACTGCATGTTAATCTTTAATAGTTGTCATCATTAAAATTATGTGCTATGACTTGCAAAACAAGATTCCACAAGAGTTACAAATTGTAGGGATCCAACTATGGATTTGGAAAGGAATTTATCTAATAATTTGTCATCATCATACTTCTTTTGTTTGTAGGAACTGAACATAGGAGTGCTCACACCATTTGCTTTAATCATATTGACCTTGGAGAACAAATCCCGTATGTACTTTGTTTATGTTATAACCATAGACACATTTTATTGTTAATGGACTTCAATACCTAGAAAATATTGAGGAATGCCTTTCTTCTTAAGAGAAAACGTCTCATGTAGTTTGGTAATAAGCTTATGAAGTAAATTAGAAGACGTCCCTGTGAGAAGTATGTCATCGACATACACAAGCACATACGTTGTGACATTTTAATTATTGTAGATGAAAAGTGAATGATCACATTTACTTGAAATGAAACCAAACTGGATTAGGGCCCGATGAAGTTTTTCATACCATGCATACGGTGCCTGTTTCAAATCATATATGTGTAAGTTCTGTAATATTGGGATTGGCAGCAATTTTGTTAAAATAAGGTTCACATCAAGATGTTCAGCCAGATGTCTTGACATGTTGGTCAGACTTCAGTGATGGTCAGCACGATGTCGTGCCCTGATGTCATGACATGTTATACCAGAAGTTTAGGGTTTTCTGTTTTGGAAGATTTGTTATTTAAAGTGTGAGATTCTATATGATTTTAGTTCTCACTCTATCGCAATCCAGGGAGGGATATTTTAGGAACATCTCTCTATGCCAGAAGTGCATCTGTTTCATAAAAAGAATCTTGGAGACTTTTTAGGAAACTTGCTTTTTAGTTTCTATTTTTGTACAGAAGATCTTGGAGAATATTTGAAGCTGTTGTTTTGGGATTTGTGAATTATTTAGCTAAAGAGCCCGAGCCCATGCTGATCAATAGCTATAAAAGGAGCAACTTTAAACCTAATGAATTAGAGAAGCCATATATTGAAAGAGAGTATTAGGGTTTAGTGTTTTTTTTGTTTGTGATCCACTCATATATCTCTTTGATATCTTAGTTAGACTATGTTGTTTTTGTGATATTTGTGAGCCATTCATGTACCACTTAGATGCTGGAATTGGACTGAGTTTTGAGTTGTAATCACTCATAAACTTTTAAGCAAAGAGTGGATTTTGTGTCATTGGAAGTGTGTCTTCCTCTTTGAGCATTTTTGTTGATTATCATTGTTCTGTGATTGAGGTAAGTGAGAGGGGTCTCATATCTAGGAGTTTCTAGGTAGAAAAAGCACGGGTAGTGATTAGGTGAGAAGTTGTAAACCAGAGGTTGTTTGCTGAGGCTTCAAACTAATACTATTATAGTGGATTTCCTTCATGGCTTGGATGCCCCAAGATGTAGGTGAGGTTGCCCCGAACTGGGAAAACAATTGATTGTGTTATTTAGATTCAAGCTTTTAATTTAACTGCATAATTGTTAGTGTTGTCATACTGTCCTGATCCTAGTGTCATGACATCTTACTCGATATCTGGTATCTGTTACTAGAATTTCAATTGGTATCAGAGCAGGCATCCTGCTCTGTTTCTGGGTGAGATCTAGGGAAGATACTTTCTGGTACTATGGATAAGGAAGGAGAAGGGAATGTTAACAGAACCCCCATCTTAGATGGAGCCAACTATGACTATTGGAAGGCTCGTATGGTATCTTTCCTGAAATCTATGGACAACAAAACTTGGAAAGTTGTCATCAAGGGTTAGGAACATCCTATGGTGAAGGATAAAGAGGGGAAGGAAACTTTGAATCCAGAAGAGGACTGGACTAAGGAAGAAGATGAAACTCCCCTTGGAATTTCCAATGCCTTAAATGCCATATTCAATGGATTGGAAAAGAACATGTTTAGGTTGAAAAACTCTTGCATTGTGGCCAAGGAGGCTTGGGAAACTATCAAGACCACTCATGAAGGCACATCTAAGGTGAAGATGTATAGACTTGAACTGCTCACTACCAGATTTGAGAATCTTAAGATGAAAGATGATGAAAGCATCCATGTCTTTCACATTAATGTTCTTGAACTAGGAAATGACTTTAGTGCTTTGGGAGAAAATTTGACTGAAGAGAAGCTGGTTAGGAAGATTCTCAGGTCTCTTCCCAAGAGATTTGATATGAAGGTCACAACCATTTAAGAAGCCCAAGACATAAGTAAACTGAGGGTGGATGAACTTATTGGGTCACTTAAAACTTTTGAAATAGCTATGAGTGATAGATCTGAAAAGAAGAACATGAACATAGCTCTTAATTCCAACATCAGTGATGAAGATGGTCAATTTGACTTAAACACTGATGAAGGAATATCTAATGCTATTTTGTTCCTTGCAAAAAAATTCAATAAAGTACTGAAAAGTATGGATAGGAAGTCTAGACCAAATGTCAGGAACATCCCATCTGACATCTACAAGAACAGTGACCAAGATAGAATCATCCAGTGTCATGAATATGAAGGTTTTGGTCACATCAGGCTATAATGTGCAACATTCCCCAAGAAACAGAAGAAGGGGTTGACTACCTCCTTGACTGATCAGCCTGAACGAGAAACTGATGATGAAATTGCCAAGAAAGTTACAGCACTCTCTGGGAAATGTGACTGTGATGAAAGTTCCTACAATGAAGAGGTCGCTTATGAGAAATTAGCAGCTTCCTATAAGGAACTTTGTGTCAGAAGTGAAGATGTATGTAAGCTAAGAGAAAAGCAGAAAAGTCTTATTTCTCATCTTTAGGATGAAGAAGACAAACTTCTGAATACCATATCTAACCTTCAAAATGAAGTTGACCTATTAACCTCAAAGGTTGAAAATATTACCAAATTCAGGATGTTGAACAATGAATCTGATGTGTTGAATGAAACGCTTCAATTTGAGAAAGGAGGTTACATATTTACTAATATAGGATTTAATTATCAGTCTTTAAGAAATCAAAGAAAAACCCCTATTACAAAGTTTATTTATGCTGAAGTAAAGGGTGAGCTTAAGATGTCTGACCAAATGTTGCAACATCCTACCAGACTTCAGAAAATATAGATCAGGGGAAAGTTCCAGCCCTGGAAATGCCATTATTATGGAAGATATGGTCAAATAAAACATTTTTGCTATAAACTGTATGGTTATCCTAAACCTTCGCCTCAACCTAAGGCTAATCATGAAAGGATTGAAATTAGAAAGGGATGGGATGCTAAGGGTGGTGCCACTAGTCTCATAACCCATATCTCTTCCAGATCCTCATTTAGAAAGGACTGGTATTTTGACAGTGGATGTTCCAGACATATGATAGGTGTTAAGAACTATTTGGTTGATTTCAAGTCTTATCCTACCAAGGTTGCCACTTTTAGTGATGGTGATAAAGGTAAAATTAATGGAATGGGAATGGTTTATTGTACTGAACTTCCCAGTCTATATGATGCAATTCTTGTAGAAGGACTAACCGCCAATCTGATCAGTATTAGTTAGCTATGTGATCAAGGATTGAAGGTGAATTTTACCAAGTCTGAATGCTTTGTTACAAATGATAAAAATGAGGTTCATATGAAGGGAGTTAGAACCAAAGATAATTGCTATGTGTGGGTGCCTCAAGAAATCACTTACCCCTCCACTTGCTTAATTCTCAAGGAAGTTATTATGTCTAAAGAAGATGGAAAATCTTGATCAAAAAAATAGCAAGTGTACTATTTTAGCCGATGTAGTTAAAATAAGGGTTTATCCCCAGTATCGATCTCGAGGACTGCGTATGAATATGAGTTCTAGTAATAATTAAATTAAACAAAAAGCACATGGGGGTTTCCTGGAGAGCAAGTAAGGGTTGAGTCTTTTCATCCACTAGTACAAGTCTCATCACTCATCTGACATAAAACTCCACAAATATGTAATACAAGAAACACAAAACACACCAACAACAAAGTAAAAGTAAGATGGAAAGGAAGGGAAATAACAGAAGTAAAAATCAATAATACTAACAAAAAACAATAACCCCCCCCCCCCCCCCCCCCCCCCCCGCCCACGCTTGAACCAAACATTGACCTGATCGGTGGTTTTTATGCTTTATTTTACTGTTAAGTTTCGTTAATCTTACAATATGTTTAGTTTCATTTTATTTCCGTTTACCGCATTTTATGCTTTGGTTGTGTCTCTTTACTATTTTTTGGTTCAGATAAGCATTCAAGAGGAATCGGAGTGAATACCAGGAAAAATCGCAACAATTCAAAGAAAGTTTTCTGCGTATGCTAGGAGGCCTGACACGGCCGCCTGTGTCAGGTGATACGGCCCGTGTCAGGGAAGCAGCAAAGTTGAAGAAAAGTCAGAGGCCTGACACGGGTGCCCGTGTCAGTTGACACGGCCCGTGTCAGGATGCCTGCGCCAGAAAATCAACAATTGCAGTTACAGAAGGCTGACACGGCCGTCCGTTTTAGCTGACACGGCCCGTGTCAGTTTATGACGATGATTTCCTGATTTTTATAGTTTTCTCCATAAGTTAAGCTGTGAGGGCATCTTGGATATTTCCAACTAATCTAAGTGAGTGTTTGGTATTTAGAAGAGTTTTTGGAAAGAGAAAAGGGACTTTTGACGGAGGAAGAATTACACGATCAAGAATTGAGCGATCAAGAAAAAAAGGATATTAAATCAAATTTATATTATT
Organism: Lathyrus tuberosus; assembly: GCA_022829125.1. Lineage (NCBI taxonomy): Eukaryota > Viridiplantae > Streptophyta > Magnoliopsida > Fabales > Fabaceae > Lathyrus > Lathyrus tuberosus. Next base: position 4,413,755 of record JALAZF010000020.1, on the reverse strand, counting down.
TATTTAATATAGTTGGTATTTTTGTGAACAAATCCATTTTTTATTATTTTTAAACATTTTAAAATGAATATTCATCTTGAAAATCAAAACCAAATGAGTTTTAATTCATCTTGTGATTAAAACCTCATTTTCAAACCTAAACCAAAAATTACAAGTTATTTATTCAAACTTATTTGGTGTTTTTATCATTTTTTTATTAATTTTCTTTGAAAAATTACTTTTAAAAGGTGAAAATTAGGGTTTCTTTGATTTTTGAGCTTTTCTCAATCATTTTCAAACACTCAATGGCCTCTAATAGAGTGTAAGTCCCAACCCCTTTGTAAATAAAAAATTTTGGGCCTCACATATTATATAAGTCCCTCTGTATATTTTCAAAAGTTTGGCGCAATCGTCGCCTTATTAACAGAATCCATGGGCTTCTCCTTGAGCTATAAGACCCATCCTTATTCATTTTCACACTCTTTGGGCCTCTAATAGAGTGTAAGACCCAATCCCCTTTGTACAAAAAATAATTTGGGCCTCAGTCATTGTATAAGCCCTAGTACAATTTCCAAAACGACGGTGCGATCACTGTCTTTCTTTGGGCCTCTCCCTGAGTTGTAAGCCCCATTCTTTTTCTTAAAATTACTCATAGGCCTCTAATAGAGTGTAGGACCCAATCCTTTTTTTAACCAAAACATTTTTGGGCCTCAGACATTGTATAAGTCCCTCTGCGTTAAAAAATCTTGGCGCGATCGCCATTTTCAAACAAAATCATCTGGGCCTACCCTTGTGTTGTAAGTCCCATTTCTTTCTTTAAATAATCTTTAGGCTTCTCCTTGAGTTGTAAGACCCAACCCTTGTTGTACATAAACCCTTTTGGGCATCAGTCGTTGTATAAGTCCCGGTACAATATTCAAAACAACGGTGCGATCACTGTCAAAAACCTTCGGCCTCTTTTTGAATATAAGCCCCAATGATCTTTTCAAAACAATTCCCTTTTGATTTAGATTCAATATACAGTTGTTATCAAAACTTTCTTTAGTTTCTTTGAACAACTAACAATACAGCATGGAAGCTTGCTCACCTGTAAGTTTTATCGGCTTTCTTTTACACGCTTTCATATATATATATATATATATAGCTGTATTGTGGGAAGCTGCGCATGGTTAGTCTTCTTTCATACCTTTTTTAAATACTTGTCAAATATCAACTGTATATATACTAGTATAGTTATTTAGAGTTTTCCCTGGCAACTAGGTCTAGAACTAGGTAAAGCCCTGATGGTCGCTCTTAAGAAACAAGCAAAACTAGATCCCCATAGGATCTCCAGATACAGTCTTGCCTTCTCTTGGGCTTAAACAATATGGAACAAAGAGAAAGGAAGTATTCTTCGTGAACCTTTTCTCAGGCTGTCACTTTAGAAATTGTCAAAGAAGATCTACTCCCCGGAGTTGATATATTCTCGGTGAATAACATCTCTTGAATTTCTTCAAATCATAGAACTTTCACTAAATGATCTATTCTCGGTGAATAACATTTCTTGAACTTTTCTTGGTTTGAGACCCACGGGCTTCCTAAAAGCATCCTCGCCTCCTCTTGGGCTTTGTACAAGGACCCTCCGGCTTCTTAGAAGTTCTCATGCATTCTCTTGGGTTTAATACAAGGACCCTGACGACCTCTTAAAGGTATAAGACAGAACTTAGTCATCCTTTTCTAGAGCAGTCTTTCCAGTGTCAGACCTCAGGCCACTTTAGGGTTTATTCTCATCCCTTAATGCCCTTGCCTCCTCTTGGGCATCATACAAAAGATAAAACTCTTCCACACCAGTAGACTTGGACAGTCTAATCTCCTTGAGTCTCAAAGACATTCTCAAGTTCCTTACAACTATAGAAAAAACCCCGGGCATTCTGAATCGATCTCCGGCAGAAACCCAGTCTCTATCATGAGAGTTCCCTGACCAGGGTCAACACTATCTTAAATCAGAACCTCAAGGTATCATACATCTCAACTCTTCTACAATCCTCAGCAAGAATTGATTCCCCACTTGGACCTGCCTCGGGATCTCAATTATCCCCGACAAAAGATAGCCTCCTCTTAGGCTTTGTATAAGGATCCTTCCTCAGCGAAGTCAGCCTCCTCTTGGGCTTTTTACAAATGATTCTCCCCAGTGGAGCTAACCCTTTTAGACTCTCTTATTGAGTCAATCACCTTTTCAGGATCTCTCGTTGAGTCAATCACTTTTCAGACTCTCTCGTTGAGTCAATCACTTTTTAGACTCTCTTGTTGAGTTAATCACTTTTTAGACTCTCTTGTTGAGTTAATCACCATTTTGGACTCTCTTGTTGATTCGACCTTTTTTAGCCTCAATCTTGGGCTTTGTACAAGACAGATAAAAATACTCTCTCGTTGAGTCGATCTTTGTCCAAACTTGGTATAAAGATTCCCCTAGAATGAGCTAGCCTCTTCTCAAGTTGTGTAGAATAATTTCTCTAGCTTGTCCAGCCTCCATCCTGGGCTTAGTACAGGACAGATAAAAACACTCTCTTGTTGAGTCAAACCCCTTTAGCCTCAATCTTGGGCTTTGTACAAGACATAAATCTCCCTCTCTTAAGCCTGGGATAGATATCTTCTCCAACAGAGTCATTTCCTCCCAGCCTTCCTTTAGGCTTTGGGGAATGATTTTCCCCAAGAAGAGTCAAACTCATTTCAGCCTCCTCTTAGGCTTTGTATAATGATTTTCCCAGTAAGGTCAACCTCAAATATTGGGCTTTGTACAAGACACATACAAGCCCTCCCCAGCGGAGTCAAAATCCCTTTTAGCCTCAGTCTTGGGCTTTGTATAAGACAGACAAAATATTTTTCCCAGAAAAGTCAAACTTCTATCCTCCTCTTAGGCTTTCTATAAAGAAATCCCCTAGCTGAGTCAATTAACCTTTTAGCATCAACCTTGTGCTTTGATCAAGGCACACAAAAATCAACAATCCTTCTTTAGAGTTGACAAACTCTCTCTCAGTCAAAACCTTTTAGCTTCAATCTTGGGCTTTGAACAAGACACCAAAACATTTTCTCCTCCCTTAGAATAGGAGGAACTACGATTGCTCTGATTTCCATGTTTCATTTAAACGGGAATACGTAGGCATAAGATTACGAAGTCTTAGCGAGCAAACTAATCAAAAACTCTAGGTCCAGTACCTTCACATCAAAACTTAGGTCCAGTACCTTACCAAAAACACCCGAACATCAACAAAAACTCACTCACTCACTCATACTTCCCAAGAAACTTTCCCAACCCATTAACAGATAAAAACCATCAATTGCAAAGCGAAACCTAAAGCTAATATCCTGTGGACAACCACATATAGGATGGGTAATTGACAACTCCCCATTGTATAACCTGACCCCGACACCCCGAATATCTTTTAAGCGTTTGTTCAGTTAAACATTCGCGTGGAAGGTTAGTTTTAGATAGCTTCCTATCCCTTTCAGCTTCATGGGATAAATAAGAAATCAGAAAGTAGCACCCCCTCCTACCATTGCGGTGAGGAAAACTTCAGCGATAAGGTGGTCGCGTCACCGACAAAAATCGCTCGCTACAGGAAAATGGCGACTCTGCTGGGGACTTCGTTGATCTGTTAGGATTAGGCTATAGCTCTTAAGAGGTCTAGGATGTTAGTTTTAGGAATAAATATATATATCGCTTTTCCTAATTGATATCCGTGTTTATTTTTCTGCTAATGGGACTGCGGCTGATGCCGCATCTGGAAAGATTGAGTATACACCTAAGATAAGTGACGGCACTAGACGGGTAATCTTACAAGGAGTGACTCCCAAATAAGAGACCTCGGTCGACCATCGAATCAGTGGAGACACCCTTTGCGAATTCAATGCCTATACGACTTCGGTTGTTGAAAGCAGATTGTTTGATTGTGGTTATCCATGAAACTGAGGATTTAGTAGGCTGAGACCTTGTTACTATTTTGTAGTGCGGAAGCTATCGAAAATAGTTGTCACGCGATACTATCCTCATTTGAGATTACTCTAAGATATTGCAGCTCGCTCGGGTGAACCAGCCTGCTGTTGTTATCCCATGAGGGGTCAATGATTTTGAGGACAGGTACAAAAATCACCAGTACAACCTTTGGGGATGGGTAGAGCCATGACTTCATGACACCGAACCTTTGACCCCATGTTTTTTCTATGTTTTTGTGTGCTGCATTCATGCATTCATTTCATTAAAAAATATTAATCAAACAAAAAATCTTCTCTTCTAGTCTCTCCTTTTCAAATTAAACTAAGAAAATGATTGCAAATATCAGAGGAAGGAGATTGCGTTATGGATTTCGGTAGAAGGAAGACTCATAAGTACACCTTCAAGGTTCCAAAACTAGAGGATTTAAGAGGATTGGCGAGGATGACTGTAATACCCCAAATTTTGACCACTCAGATTTCCCATCATTGTGAAAATCATCATCACAATATGGAGGAACCATCATACCTCATCAGTCTCCCCAAAGATGGGTGAGCATCCACTACAATCAAAATTAGGGTTTCAAGCCCTCTCAGAGTTCTTAGACAAAGGATCAATCAAGAAATGACATGATCTTTAACTTGTCTAGCCTCTTAAACATCTACAATGGATCAAGAGGACTCCCACTTCAAGGATTAAGCACAAGGCTGCTCCCTTTCAGGTGGATCAAGCCTCAAGATCGCTAGTGTCACCAAATTAGGGTTTGGTCGACCAGAGCCTCCAGATGAAAATTTTCCTCTGGGCATGAGCCAATGCTTCAAAGCATATCCTAAAATACTCCATGGAACCTCATGGGCCCAAGCATCAAGTCAATTTGACCTCAGGGGATGTATACAATAAAAATCAGGAATTAGGGTTTCTTGACCTAATTCACCCCTAAGTTGACTTTTGGGACAAATCATGAGCCAAGACCTCAAGAGAGGATTTGAGGGTCTCTAATATACCACATTGATCCATTTGTAACAATGGATTGATCCAGGAAGCTTGAGTAGCAAGTCTCAATTTCATCAGTACCAAAGTTATGGTTTCGTAGAAAAAGTCAACTGTAGCTTTGACTTTTGACTAGGACATGCTCCCAAACCCTAGGACATGATTCAATATACCCTATAACACACATGGAACATGTCCATCAAGTTTTATTTAGGTCAAGGACATGATTTCCTAAAGGATCGCACAGTTTGGAATTCATCTGACAAAAAGTCAACTGTGCACCAAAGTCAACTTTGACTTTTTGAGATTTTTCACAAAGATAGTTTTTTAAACCTAAAATGATGTTAATGTATGATTCGGATCATCATTCATCAAGAAAAATCAAGAAAAGTGGGATAACTTTTAAAAGGGGTAACCATAAAAACTTAGAAAATTTTCAAAGTTATGAACAAAGTGGCAAGGGTACCAACTTTGGAGGATCATAACTCCTAAACCACAAGGCCATTTTTCCCCATCCAAAGCTAGATTTGTAGCTCTCATTACCCTCTACAAAAGCTTAAAACTGACCTCCCTCCAAATTCATCATGGATTTTGAGTTATGGAATGATCAAAATCACAAAAAGTGAAAATGTCACTTTTTTCCAACACTTAGTGAAATTTTCGTTAAGTCAGAATCTGCCTTCACATTTTTCCAAATGTAGGAGGATTTTTCACTTGGATCCAAAAGGTATCAAAACCAAATATGATCAAACAGTTGTTGTATCATATGAGGGATTTCCAAAATGGCCAAGAACATCACCAAATTCCACTTGGGCCACGAGATATGACAATGGCAATATGCCTTGCGGAAAACAGCCAAGGCTAGGCAGAATTTTGCATTTTTGCTTGATTTGGCAAAACCAGATAATTCCAAGCCTTGTCATCACTTTGGACACATCTGAGGATCAAATCTAAAGGGGACAAACACTGAGCCAAGCCTCCAAAGCCCTTGGAACAAGAAGTAGCATGCCAAACCTAGAATTGCCTAAAAGAGGGGCAAAACTCCAATTTTGGATTGGAGTATTCAATGCATACACCAAGGTGGCATGGAATGAACCATTTACAACTGAATTTATTCAAGAGTTATCCAAGACCAAGGGAACCACAACCCTGTGCCCTAACCTCTAGTCATTGGCTAGAGGAGACTTGGATTCCAAAGTGCAACCATTGGCCAAACCTCTGATGCAGTTGCCATTCACTATTGATCCCAAAACAAACTTGCTCTACTATAAATAGAGCTCATTTGTGCTCAGTTTGAGTACACCAAAGCCATCAAACAGATGCTTTCCTCAAAATCCCTCTCTTTAGGCCAAAATGCCTTCTTTAACAAGGTTATCCAAACTATCAAAAGTGGCCTGTAACACCAAAATCACAAAGTCACCTCTCAAAACCTCAAAATAGGTCTTTTGTGCATTTTTCAAGCCATGTATTGATTCAGTCACTTTCCAAACCAGATAAAACCTCAAACACACTCCAAATAACATCCTTGAACTGTCCCAAATGGTTCCCCCCATCTGGAACACCATTTGAGGGAGTTGTTATTTTGGTCGTTTAAACCCCTTTTGCAAGAAAGGGCCAATTTGTGTTTTTGCAGGTTCCAGCTGATTCCAAACATCCTCAAAGCTTCTAAGGGATCATTTGATAGTCTCCAAAGCATCATACCATTTCTGGAACAAGAAGTTTGGCAGATTGCACAGAAAACTCCAAAAGCTCAAAAAGAGGTAAGCATCATGACTTGAACTTTCCAAAATATGCATTGCTTTGAAGTCCATTGATCATACACACCTCATACTTGTTATATATGTTGTGTTTGGACCAATTCATCATGTAATTCATGCATGTTTCAAAGTGTAGCATAGAAAATGCAATTATAGGCCTTTTTCAAAACCACTATCGGGTTTTGAGGAGGGAGTATGATCTGAAAAAAGTACCACCACCATTGGATTCCTTGTGAAATTCTAGGCCAGATGCATATAAATTTTGTCCCAACCATTAAGAAATGAGAAAGTTATGGACCTTCTCGTTTCTTGGCAAAACTTGCCTTGCCTTGCCTTGGTCAGGCCTAGAAAACAAGGCAAGCCTTGAATATTTGTGGTTTCACTTCAAGCAATGGATGTATCACCACCCCAGTGGTAAGGCACGCGCCCTATAACCTTGAGGTCATGGGTTCAAACCCCACCCATGCCATTTTGTGTTTTCTCACATTTTTGCTATTTTTTCCAATATTTTCATGTTTTATTAATTAATTCGAAAATTAATAACTCCTTCAATTTTAATTATTTTTGATTGGTTCTTTTTGCAAAAAATCACAAAAATGTTGAAATATTTTATTCCACAAAAAAATTAAGTTTATATAATTTATTTAATATAATTAGTATTTTTGTGAATAAATTCCTTTTTAATGTTTTTAAACATTTTAAAAGTGACTATTTACTTTGAAAATCAAAACCAAGTGAGTTTTAATTAACCTTGTGATTAATCCTTCATTTCTCAAACCTTAAACAAAAATCACAAATGGTTTATTCAAACTTATTTGGTATTTTATTTGATTTTCTTTAAATATTTACTTTTAAAGAATAACAAATTAGGGTTTCTTTGATTTTCACCCTCATCAAACAATTTCAAACACTTTTGGGCCTCTAATAGAGTGTAAACCCAATCCTTTGTAAATACAAACCTATTTTTCGGGCTTCACTTATTGTATAAGTCCCGTTGTATTTCAAAATGTTCGACGCGATCATCGTCCGTCGGAAAACAAACCTTGGGCCTCTCCGCGAGCTATAAGACCCATTCAAAATCATTGGGCCTCTATTAGAGTGTAAGACCCAACCCCCTTTGAAAACCAAACCATTTTGGGCCTCAATGCATTGTATAAGACCCACCGCATTTTCAAAAATCTCGGCGCGATCGCCGTTTTCAAACAAATGACCCTGGACCTCTCCTTGAGCTGTAAGCCCCACCACTTGTACAAAAATAAATCACTTGGGCCTCTTGAGAGAGTGTAAGACCCATCCCCTTGTAAAGAAAACTTCTTGGGCCTCAGTCACTTGTATACGTCCCTCTGTACAAAACGACAGTGCGATCACTGATAAACCTTGGGTCTCTCCTTGAGCTGTAAGCCCCAACATCTTTTCAAAATACTTTCTCCTTTAACTTTTGAATATACTATTGTTTTTAATCTTTCTTTGTTGAACAACTAACCAAACAACATAGAAGCTCTACAACCGAGTAAGTGTTTATATGCTTTCTTTATCCGCTTTCATATACATATAAACTGTATTGTGGGGCTGTTTCACTGTAAGTCTTCTTTCATAAACTCATATCAACTGTGTAGTACTAGTATAGATATTTAGAGTTTTCCCGGCAACTACGTCTAGCACTAAGCCCTGTTGGTCACTCTTAAATACAGTCAAAACTAGATCCCTATAGGATTACCAGATACAGTCTTCCCTTCTCTTGGGGTTAAACAATATGGAGACGTGAAAGGCAGCATTCTCGGTGAACCCTTTCTCAGACTGTTACCCTTAGAAATTGTCAAAGAAACTCTATTCCCCAGAGATGATCTTTTCTCCGTGAATGGCATCTCTTGAGTTTCTTCCAAATTCTCGAACTTTCCTGGCTTGATCTATTCTCTGTGAATAGCCTGTCTTGAATTTCTCAGGGTTTGGGGACCCACAGGCTTCCTAAAAGCATCCCCGCCTCCTCTTAGGCATTGTACAAGGACCCTACGGCTTCTTAGAAGTATTCACAGCCTCCTCTTAGGCTTCGTATAAGGATTCTTCCTTCGGGAAGAGAGCCTCCTCTTGGGCTTCGTACAAATTGTCCCTCGGCTTCTTAAAAGTTTCCAGCCTCCTCTTGGGCTTCATACAAATTGTTCCGACGACCTCCTAAAGGTATAGGAACAGAAATTAGTCATCTTAATAGAACAGTCTTTCAAAGAGTCTAGATCTTTCTACCGTGAACGTACCACTACTATTTCTTTAAGTATAGTACAAAAGATAAAACTCTAGACTTGGACAATCTAATCTCCTTGAGTCTCGAAAGCATTCTCAAGTAGGGAAAAACACCAGTAGACTCGGACAATCTCCAATACCCTCTGGATTCCCCATTTCCTTAAAGAGCAGGAAATAACCCTGATCCTCTGATCAATCCCAAAGCATAGCCTTACCTTTAATTAGTATCTTTATAAGAACTGATTTTCTCTTTTAACCAAACTACTGGACCTGTCACTCAACTGAAACAACACTCCTTTTAGCCTCCCTCTCGGGCTTCGTACGAGACACAAAACGACTCTCTTGTTGAGTCAAACCTTTTAGCCTCCCTCTCGGGCTTCATACGAGATAAAAAAGTACTCTCTTGTTGAGTATAAAATACTCTCTTGTTGAGTCAAACCCTTTAGCCTCCATCTCGGGCTTCGTACAAGATACAAAATCACTCTCTTGTTGAGTATAAAAGACTCTCTTGTTGAGTCAACCTTTAGCCTCTGTCTTGGGATTCGTACAAGACACATCTAAAAGCACTCTCTTGTTGAGTCAACTCGTTTTAGCCTCCCTCTCGGGCTTCGTAAGAGACACAAAAGCATCCTCTTGTTGGGTCAATAGCCTCCTCTTAGGCTTTATATAAGAAAAACCCCGGTTGAGTCAATCAACCTTTTAGCATCAAAACTGTGCCTCGCTCACAGGACACAAACATCAACAACTCCTTTCATCTAATCGCTGTAAGCGGCAAGCCTCTGGATTATTTACATCCACGCCACTGTCCCTCTTTTAGCATGAGAAATTCCTAAGGAAAGATAGCATTGCTCTACACTGAGTTAAAGTCTTCTCCTTCAGGTTAAAACCCCTTATAAAGGAAATTATGGCATTTCTAGGATTCACATATCCCGGTTAAAGTAATCCTCCTTTATAGTCAGTCACCCAACAGTTGTGACAAACAGACCCCCTTTAGAGATGACAAATTCTCTCTAAAGACAACACCTTTTCAGCTTCACATCTTGGGCTTCGAACAAGATATAAACCACCTTTAGCTTCACGTCTTGGGCTTTGAACAAGACACCAAAGCACCATTTCCTCCCATAGAATAGGAGGAACTACGATCGCTCTGATTTCCCTGTTTCGGTAAACGAGAATATGTAGGCATAAGATTGAAAGAAAAATCTTAGCGAGCACACTAATCCAAAAATCCAAATCCCGTACCTTCACATATCAAATGAAAAGCATCAGTTTTAAACCTCCCACCAATCACCCGAGCACTATTTTAACAAAATAACCTAAGAGAGACCCACAATCTTTGTAGCATCTGTAAACCAACACTCATCTGTTCAAACTCAGTTCTCAAGCAGGGTTAATTGGAGACATCTATTTCCCTTCCTTCATCAGCTTCAATAGGATAAAAAATGAATCAAGTTGTAGTACCCCAAAGCGATAATGCTTTGCAACCACGTCCAAAAATTTGCGCTACAGAAGAATGGCGACTTCACTGGGGACCACGAGATCTTGTTCTCTTCCCATCTCTTAGGTAGAAACCTTAAAAAAATGCCACAAGAAAGTGGCGCCCACCGTGGGGCCCTTTCTTTTCTTTCCTTCTTTGGGGATTTCACTGGGATAGGACTTTTTTGACTTCACTAGGATCTTAGGTCAAAACCTTTAAAGTTGGGAAGGTACCACAGAATGCCGACTCCGTTGGGGAGCCATTTTTGTCAGGAACATAGGATTCATAGCTCTTTAAGGTCTAGGACTTTAGGACAAATATATATACTGCTTTTCCTAATTGATATATGTGTTTATTTTTCTGCTAATGGGAATGCGTGTGATGTTGCATGTGGAAAGATTGAGTATACACCTAGGAAAAACCTCTTTTAGTAGTGCGGAAACTATTGGAAATGGTTGTCACGCGATACTACCCTCTTCTGATGGTTCTTCAAAAAATATCACCTAGCACGGTTTTCGGCTCGCTGGTGTTTTCTCGACAAGAACTGATGATTTTGAGAGACAGGTACAAAAATCACTAGTATAAACCTTTTGGGGGGGGGGTTAGAGCCTTGACTTCATGACACCGACCCTTTGACCCCATGTTTTTTCTATGTTTTTGTGTGCTGCATTCATGCATTCATCTAAAAAACATTACATCAAAGAAAAACTTCTCTTCTAGTCTCTCTTTTTCAAATTAAACTAAGACAATGATTGCAAATGTCAGAGAAAAAGATTGCGCTCATGGACTTCGGTAGAAGGAGAACTCATAAGAATACCTTCAGGGTTCCAAAACAAGAAAATTAGAGAGGATTAGCGAGGATGATCACTAACCCTGAAGCTTTCAGAGCCAAGTACGGAGGTCTGCTACCTCTGTTAAGAGTCCATGTGATTGAAGGAATCATGGAGGCACTCATTCAGTTTTACAATCCGGTTTATCACTGTTTCACATTCCCGGATTACCAACTTGCACCAACACTAGAGGAGTATTCTCACCTAACCGATCTACACATTACTGATCGAGCTCCATTTTTTGGACTGGAAGAAATTCCAAAGGATCAGACCATTGCAAGAGCAATCTATTTGGATGAGTCAGAAATCAAGACTCACATGACCACCAAGGGTGGGCTCCCAGGTTTGCCAGCCTAGTTCCTGACAAAGAAGTCTCTGTACTTTGCTAGTATAGGGAACATGACTGCATTTGAAAGCATCTTTGTCTTACTCACTTACGGGTTATTTATGTTTCCCAACATTAATAGCTTCGTCGATATCAACGCCATTAAGGTTTTTCTCATTGGAAACCCTGTGCCAACTTTGCTCGCGGACGCGTATCATTCTGTACACTTAGGAAATTTGTACAGTAGAGGGATGATCACATGCTGTGTACCCCTGCTATACAAATGGTTTATCTCCCATTTACCCAAGTCTACTGCATTTTGGGATCATAAGAGTGCCTTGCTTTAGTCGTAGAAAATCATGTCTCTTACCAACTCTGATATAGATTGGTGCAATATGATTTATGATGGGATCAGGATCATTGATCGTTGTGGAAACTTCCCCAATGTACCCCTCATAGGAACTAAGGGAGGAATCAACTACCATCCAGTATTGGTTCGTCGTCAATTTGGATACCCGATGAGGCATGTCCCGCGTAATGCTCATTTGGAGGGCCTTTTCTTCAAGGAAGGAGAAAATGACATGGCACTAAAGACGAAAATAGTGCACGCTTGGAAACATGTTCATAAGAAAGGACGAGAGTCTCTAGGAAAACTGGACTGTGTCTCGCTGGAGCCTTATCTCCACTGGGTACAAACTAGAGCTCTCAAACTAAAGATGCCTTATCCTTGTCACGGAGTTCTTCCGCTGAGGAAATCTATCATGTACTTCATGAATGAAACGGAAAAACTTAAGGTTACTCTCAACAAAGTTCAACAGGAGAGGAGGTCTTGGAAGAACAAGTACCGCATTCTCAATGTAGAGTGTACCAAAATACAGCAACTGCTAAAAGATAAGGAGGCTCTGATCGGGATTTTAGAACAACATGCTGTGGATAATCAGGATGACCAAAGGAATTTGCTCGCTCCTTTCTCTTGGCAAAGGAATGACAACCCGACAACGGCCCAAGAGCCCCGGTCCAAGAAAAGGAAAGTACCAGAATCAGCACCCGGTTTCTCCCCAGAGAGGACTCAGGACCCCTTAGCTTAGGTTTCTGTTTCCGCACCTTGTAATCTACTGTATTTCTATTTTCGCAATCCTTTGGATTCAATCAAACGGGGTTTCCCCACTGTTTTATATTTGCAATCTAATTGTCGAAGTTTATTTTGATTAAACCAAAAGAAAAAAACGATTAATATAATCATTGCATTCATCATTCTCACGTCACATATTCTTCTTACCTATGAATCTCACATTTTTGTTTCGGTTCTAGAGTCAAACTGTCTCATTCGCACAATACTCGGGCCAATCGTCAGAAAAAGATGGATGATCTCGAGGAAGAGAACAGAGAGTTGAGATAAGGGATCGACGCTCTGAGAGAGGATATGAGAAAGCTTCATAACGATATGCAAGCCATGGCAGAAGCTCAGCTACGAAGGACTGTGATCTCAGAGATCACCTCAATGCCCATAGTGGAAAAGTCCGATCCTAGGTACAAAATGCCAAAAGATCATCCCTGGGGCATGCCACTTAACGATATCCCGGAAGGATATGTTCCGCCGATCAATGAGGATCAGGGGACCGCAGCAGGAACCGCTGGGCCTGAAGGTTACAAACTTCGGGAAAGCGAAGATGCCAGGGGCATGACAGCAACTCCCGAAGGTTACAAACTTCGGGAGGCACCGAGAGTCTCGGCCATAATGACTATACCACTGACCGTGGTACACACTGTCCCGGAATGACAGATTCCACAGATACCTTCTGGTGGAAACGACAAAATGTTTGAAAGAATGAATGAGTTCCAGGAACAGTTCCTGGGAATGCAGAAAGAACTGCAGGCCCTTTGCGGTCAGGATTTATTTGGAAAGGACGCCGCGGACCTCTGCTTGGTCCCCAATGTGAATGTCCCGCACAAATTCCAGGTGCCCGACTTTGAAAAGTACAAGCGTAACTCTTGCCCTCGGAGTCACTTGGTGATGTACGCTTGGCGAATGTCAGCTCAGACAGAGAATGAGGGTTTACTGATTCACTACTTTCAGGATAGTTTAACCGGTGCCGCACTAAAATGGTACATGGGTTTAAACTGTGCTACGATTAGCACTTTCAGAGATCTTGGCACTACCTTCATCCAACAATATAAATACAATCTGGACATGGCACCCGACAGAGATCAACTCAGATCAATGTCACAAAAGGACAAAGAAAACTTTAAGGAATACGCTCAGAGATGGCGTGAAATTGCCGCTCAAATCTGTCCACCTCTTGAGGAAAAAGAGATGACAAAGATCTTCTTAAAGACCTTAAGCTCATTTTATTATGACAGAATGGTTGCCAGTGCGCCCAGTGACTTCACCGAGATGGTCGGTATGGGAGTTCATCTTGAGGAAGCCGTCCGAGAAGGACGTCTAGTCAAAGACACTGGATCATCAAGTGGTACAAAGTGATATGGTAATGCTCTCCCTAAGAAAAAAGAGCAAGATATTGGGAATATCTCTCTCGAAAAGCAAAGGTGACGTTATCAGCCAGTAGCGGCTGTGACTCCTGCTATCAATCCTACGCCTATTTCTACGTATCAACCTCAGGTTGCGCAGAGCCAACCTAATCAGCAAAGGACTCAACAGCCTCTTCAGCAGGCTCGTCCTCCATACAATAACAACCGTACAACGTAGCCACCAGGATTTGATCCTATACCCGTATTGTACGTAGAACTATTCCCGTTACTACAGGCTAAGGGGCATGTCCAGACTAAGTCCCCTCTTACAGTATCGAAAAATCTGCCTTTTTAGTTTAAGGTGGATCAGACTTGCCCTTACCATCAAGGAGGACCAGGGCATAACATATAGAACTGTCTCAATTTCAAATCCGACGTGCAAAAGCTTGTTAGGAGCGGGGTCTTATCTTTCAAGGATACAAATCCTAATGTTCTCACAAACTCGTTGCCTCAACACGAGAAAACTACGATCAATTTGGTAGAGGGAGAGACTAATGACGTCTATTAGATTTATGATGTACTCTTGTTAAGGACCAATATGGTCAAGATGCATTGTAGACAGAGTGGATATGGCCATGTGCCACCTCATAACTATCACCAGTGTGATATTTGCTCTAAAAACAATCGAGGATGTTCTGTGGTGCAATCAGCTCTACAGGAACAGATGGATCTCGGATGGATCCAAGAGCATCGAGTTCATGGAGTTAACATAGTTGATACGAATTCTAACATCATTCAGAATCACGACATTCGTGCAATGAATGTCAACTTAGTGGCGATGCACTCTAGGCAAAGCCAGTATCATAATCTGCCGCGGCACAAATATAATTCCTGTCTAACTTGCTCGGTAAACAAACAGGGATGCTCTTTTGTACAAGAGTCCATCCAGCATCAAATGGATCTTGGATGGATCCAGGACTACCATGGTAGGAATCCCTATCAGATCAACATGATTCAAATCTTCGATATTCGCTTAATGAATACCAGCCTGGTGGAGTTACATGCTAAACAGGTCTGGCTCGGGTTCCTGGTATCACATGATTATCAGAGCTGTAGGGCGGGTTGCAAAAACGATCAAGGTTGTGCCTTTGTCCAGGAAACCCTTCAGCACTTGTTGAACCATTGGTGGCTTCCAATCTATATGGATGAAGACACCTAGCAAATTAGTATTACCAACGAGAACCCTACTCGGCATCAAAGTCGGGACGTTCGATCTGTGGAAACTGACCTAGTGAGGTTACATTGTATTCAAAGCGGGCGTGGCCAGGTGCCACCACATAACTATGAACGTTGTAGAGTCTGTTCGGAAAGTAACCAAGGATGTTACCTTGTGCGAGCAGCTCTTCAGGGCCAGGTGGATCGTAGAGAGATTAGCCCATATCTGGGTTCCGGACCAATCAACTGGGCGCCGGACTACCTCGCTAATCAAATTGAGGACGTTGTCGTAATCTATGATCATCAGAAGGCTAGGGATGTTTGTAGCATCATCCCTCTACTTGACAAATCAAGAGTTCCCAACTAGGAACGGATCAAAATTGCTTACGACATTCAGAAAAATCAGAAGGCTCCCATAGTCATCTATCTACCGGGACCATTACCGTATGAATAAACTAAGGCTATCCCTTACAAATACGGTGCAACAACAGTCGAGAATGGAAAGGAAATTCCATTACCCCCCGTCGTGAATATTGCAGACATCATTCAAGTAACACGGAGTGGTCGAATCTTCAACCGAGGAGTTGGAGAACTTAACAAAGAAAAGGAACCTCAGACAGAAGTTCCCAATCCACCAGTCAGTCAAACCGGTAATCCCGATCTTTCAAAAAACGATGAGATGCTGAAGCTCATCCAAAGGAGTGAATACAACATTGTTGATCAACTGTTACAAACTCCTTCAAAGATCTCTGTGTTGTCACTTTTACTCAGTTCAGAAGCGCACAGGGAGGCTCTACAGAAAGTCTTGGAGCAAGCCTTTGTAGAACAGGATTTAACAATCAGACAGTTCGATAGCATTATCTCTAACATCGCTTCCTGCAATAACTTGGGATTTAGTGATGAGGAATTACATGAAGAGGGTCGCCGTCATAACATGGCGCTCAATATCACGGTCACCTGCCAGGGCGATGCTTTAGCCAGCGTACTGGTAGACACAGGGTCAGCCCTGAATTTTATGCCGAAGTCCACTTTGATGCAATTATACTTCAAAGGACCCCCAATGAGAACCAGTGAGGTCGTTGTCAAAGCATTTGACGGGTCCAAAAAAATGGTTATCGGCGAAGTCGACCTTCCCATAACTATTGGTCCTCACACTTTCCAAGTCGCTTTCCAAGTCATGGACATCCGGGCAACGTACAGTTATTTATTAGGAAGACCTTAGATACATCAGGCTGGGGAGGTCACCTCGACCCTCCACCAAAAGTTAAAGTTCGTCCAGAACAACCAGCTCGTCACGGTCTGTGGAGAACAAGCTTTGCTCGTGAGTAACTTATCATCATCTACTGGTGTAGAACCCGAGGAGGTTATTGGAACTCAGTTCCAAGCACTGTCGGTGAGCAAGGACAATCCATCCGAAGAGGGAACTTCCATTTCCTCTTACAAAGATGTTATCAAAGCGGTTGAGAGTACCAATACAACAGGATGGGGATAGCTAGTCATTCCTACTGACAATAAAACAAAGAATGGTCTTGGTTTTTCTGCAACCTGTACCCAGACAGCTACTACCAGCAATGAAAGTCTTCATCCCATTCAAGACTTCTTCCACAATGGAGGTTTCCTTCACCCAGTGCCTCAAGAAGTGCATACCATCAATAAAGATGATTCCTCTGATATGGAGGAAGAATGGGAGTCCTATCTTAACAAGGACGGTTATATGTCTCAGGACGAAACGCAGACTCTCTTTTGCTTTCCTACACAGAGTCCGAGATTTATACCCAGGTCAGATGTCGAAATGATATACGGAGATTGTGATCCGGAAGGATGTCGTGCTCCACCAAACTCATTAGAGGAGAACACTCTGATGAAGGACAACTTTGACCACAACTATTATGGCCCGATGGATGGCTTGCCAATGTGTCAACCGTATCCAGGAGATTAGGGGCAAGGAAATCAGCCAAACAATGAAAATCAGCTGAGCATCATTAAAGAGAATACCTGCGTCCCCACCATGTCATGGGATCAACAATCAGGTCATTCAGAAAACGTCCAATACGACGATGAATTTGTAAAGCTTGCCGGACTAGAATTCATTAACTATGCTTTTCCCGAAGTCAACGACATCGAGAAGGATGACTCCTCCAGTTCCAAAGAAGTGTGGGACACCCTGGGACAACCAAGTGGGAAATACGACTATAGGGTCAAGTACACGGCTCTTGAGAGCTCCCGTATCAGGCTCGAAGACATCCAGCCAACTGGATGGGGAGATTTGCTTGAGAGCATAAATACAATGCAAAATGCAACAGAGGAATTCTCCTACGACAACTCTGCCTGGGAGACAGATTCCAATGATCCTGCTCCACCAGAAATCAGCGTTATTTCTGAAGACAAATCAAGGAAGGTGCCAGACTTTGTGATTCACCGAGGAGTTTGCCGCCAATGGGTTGCTGTCGATGTTCCGAAGACTGTTCATAAGTCAAAGTAATTGTCGTCTTTAACCTTTCACCTCGCCCAGGTGAAATAGATGTTTTGATAGGGCTCACTTTCTGTAAATTTCCCTCTTCGCTTTGCCCAAAGCGACAGAGTTTTGTTTTATAGGGCTGTAGTTTCAAGAATCGACTTGTTCATTAATAAAATAACATCGTTCTGTAACTTCCGCATTAGTTGCTGTTTTTCTTTTTGCTTTTCTCAGAAAATGGTAATCCTAAAAAAAACAACTCACTAATAAAAACAAGCAGTTTTTCAAAATAATACACTACACACACACTTGCATTTCTTCTATCTCTTCTAAACACAAATCATATCGTCATGCAGATTGCTTGGGGCTGAAGAAGAGAATGACGACGAAATTCCAGAAGAGATCTCCCGATTACTCAGACAGGAGGAAAGGTCCATTGAACCTCATAAAGAGCTATTAGAAACGGTAAATTTAGGTTCGGAAAAAGAGAGAAAAGAAGTCAAGATTGGGGCACTGCTCAGTCCAACTGCCAGAGAGGGTTTGGTAAAGATTCTCAAAGAATTCCCCGATGCATTCGCTTGGTACTATCAGGATATGCCAGGGTTAGATACCAGCATCGTGGAACATCATCTACCGTTAAGGTCAGAGTGTCCGCCAGTCAAACAAAGATTGAGAAGGACTCACCCGGACATGGCCATCAAAATCAAAGAGGAGGTACAGAAACAGATTGACGCAGGTTTCCTCGCCACATCAGAATATCCTCAATGGTTAGCCAACATCGTACCCATTTGAAAAAAGGACGGAAAAATCAGAATGTGTGTGGATTATAGAGATCGAAACATGGCTAGTCCAAAGGACGACTTTCCTTTACCACACATTGACATGCTGGTTGACAGTACAGCAAAGTTCAAAATTTTCTCCTTCATGGATGGATTCTCGGGCTATAACCAGATTAAAATGGCGCCGAAAGACATGGAGAAAACTTCGTTCATTACCCCATGGGGTACCTTTTGTTACAAGGTGATGTCGTTCGGTTTGAAGAACGCCGGGGCAACCTATCAAAGGGCCATGACTACTCTTTTTCATGACATGATGTACAAAGAAATCGAGGTATATGTCGATGATATGATTGCCAAATCTAAGACAGAAGAGGAGCATGTGACCCATCTGTCAAAGCTATTCGAGCGGTTGAGAAAGTACAAACTCCACTTGAATCCCAACAAATGCGCCTTCAGTGTCCGTTCAGGGAAACTCTTAGGGTTCATCGTCAGCCAGAAAGGAATTGAGGTTGATCCTGACAAGGTCAAGGCCATTCAAGAAATGCCTTCTCCAAAAACTGAAAAGCAAGTCAGAGGATTTCTGGGACGTTTGAACTACATCTCCAGATTCATATTCCTCATGACCGCGACCTGCGCGCCGATTTTCAAATTACTCAAAAAGAATCAGGACTGCGTTTGGATAGAAGACTGCCAAACCGCCTTCGACAGTATTAAGAAATACCTGTTGAGCCCTCCGATTTTATCACCTCCAGTGGAAGGAAGACCACTGATTATCTACCTCAGTCCTAGAGGACTCAATGGGATGTGTACTTGGCCAACAAGACGAAACCAAAAGGAAAGAGTCTGCCATTTACTATTTGAGCAAGAAATTCACCGACTGCGAGACTCGGTACACTATGCTTGAGAAAACTTGTTGTGCTTTGGCTTGGGCAGCCAAACATCTTCTCCAGTACATGATTCGTCACACCGCTTGGTTAATCTCTGAAATGGATCCAATCAAGTATATCTTTGAAAAACTGCTCTCACGGGAAGAATTGCCCGTTGGCAGATGTTGCTGTCAGAATATGACATAGAGTACCACGCTCAGAAAGCCGTTAAAGGAAGTGTTTTAGCCGATCATTTGGCCCATCAACCGATTGACGATCAAGAATCAGTCGGGTTTGACTTCCCAGACGAAGATGTCATGTATCTAAAAATGAAAGATTGCGATGAACCACTACCCAGTGAAGGGCCAGAACCAGGTTCCCAATGGGGACTAATCTTTCACAGAGCTATCAATCATTACGGAAATGGAATTGGGGCAATCATCATAACACCTCAGGGTACCCACATTCCTTTCACCGCCAGAGTTACGTTCAAGTGCACAAATAACGAGGCCGAATACGAAGCTTGTATTATGGGTCTCGAGGAAGCAATTGATTTAAGGATCAAGAACTTGGATGTATATGGCAACTCCGCTTTAGTTGTCAATCAGATCAAAGGAGATTGGAACACATACCAATCCAGATTGATTCCTTACAAAGACTATGCGAGAAGGTTTTTACCATTCTTCAACAGAATTGAGTTTCATCATATCCCTCGTGAAGAGAATCACATGGCTGATGCCTTAGCCACACTCTCTTCCATGATTAGTGTAGGTCAATGGAACGACCTACCTAAGATCGACATAATGCACCTTGAACGGCCTGCTTACATCTTCATGATTGAAGCAGTCACAGACGACAAACCTTGGTATCACGATATCAAATGCTTCCTTCAGAAACAAGAGTACCCACCCGGGGCACTAAGGAAAGATAGGAAAACCCTCAGAAGGCTGGCAGGCAGTTTCTTTCTGAGCGGTGATACACTCTACAAGAGAAATTTTGACATGGCCTTGCTCCGATGTGTAGATAGACCAGAAGCAAACATGCTGATAAAAGAAATTCACGAAGGGTCCTTTGGCACTCATGCCAATGGACATATAATGGCGAGAAAAATTCTTAGAGCAGGGTACTATTGGTTGACAATGGAATCCGACTACTACAAGTACATGAGGAAGTGTCACAAGTGTCAGATATACTCCAACAAAATTCATGTACCGCCAACGCATCTCAAATTTCTTTCTAACCCATGGCCTTTTTCCATATGGGGAATCGACATGATTGGCTTAATTGAGCCCAACGCTACAAACGGACATCGGTTCATCCTGGTAGCCATTGATTACTTCACTGAGTGGGTCGAAGCAGCGTCGTACGCTAATGTAACCCGACAGGTGGTGGTTCGATTTATCAAAAACAATATCATCTGCCGTTATGGTGTTCCAGGCCAGATCATTACCGATAATGGATCCAACTTGAACAATAAGATGATGAAAGAGTTATGCGCAGAGTTCAAGATCGAACACCATAACTCATCTCCCTACCGACCAAAGATGAACGGAGCGGTAGAAGCGGCTAATAAGAACATCAAGAAGATCGTTCAAAAGATGGTTGTAAACTACAAAGATTGGCACGAGATGCTACCCTTTGCTCTTCATGGTTATCGCACATCTGTCCGCACTTCAACAGGGGCAACCCCTTTCTCTCTAGTATATGGCAGGGAAGCAGTGCTTCCCATAGAAGTAGAGATCCCATCAATCCAGGTATTGATGAAATCTAAGCTTACAGAAGCTGAATGGTGTCAAAGTTGACACGACGAACTCAACCAAACCGAAGAGAAACGAATAACAGCACTATGCCAAGGTCAGTTGTATCAGCAAAGAATGAAGATGGCGTTTGACAAAAAGGTTCAACCTCGCATCTTCAGGAAAGGAGACCTTGTGCTAAAAAAGATACAATCTTTTCTCACTGATTCTCAGGGCAAATGGACTCCGAATTATGATGGCCCCTACGTGGTCAAGAAAGCTTTCTCAGGCGGTGCCTTGAGACTTGCAACCATGGACGGAGAGGAATTTTCCTACCCCACAAATGTTGATGTAGTCAAGAAATACTTCGCCTAAAAAAAACGTCTCGGTGGATTGAAAACCCGAAAGGGCAGTCCAGGCAAAAATTAGAGACATGATCAAGAATCATCCCGGTGGATTGGAAATCTCAATGTACAATCCAGGCAAAAATTAGGGATAATGGCAAGTAACTACTTTCGACAAAGGGGCAAGTCTCTCGGCAGCAGTTACATCATCCGTCAGGAAAGCTCCAGTCACGGTCATCTTCGACAGAAGCTCAGGATGTCCCGAATTCAAAGTTGGTAGAAGGATAGTGGTCGTTATGTTTCAACGTAGCCCTTTTTCCCTGTAAATTACCATTTTCTAACTTTGTATATACTCTTTAAAATCACGCGTTTGGCTGATTTCCATCCTAGCAATAAATTTGAGCCCTCGTGCTTTTGTTTGCAATTCTTATTTGTGTTAGTTCTTGTATTGGCTGGAACTTTGGTAAAACAAAGTTGAACAATGTTAATGTCATGTGTCTGATGTCTTAACATTGAGTCATAACATTAGTGAATGTTAAGGTGATGAAGAGTTAAAGTGCTGAAGAGTGATGTCACATGCGATGTCTTGACATCACTATTCCAGAACATTAGAACATCAGGTGGTGATGTTTTAGGGCTGCGAGTTTAAGTTTGATTTGATCAGATCTGTTAGAGATTTAGTGTGCGAATATCTTGGGAGAAATATTTGTTGTTGCAATCAGATTTTGTGCATATTTTTTGCTATGTTTAAGGGCTGAAGATTTAAAAAGATTTGAAGATAAAATCTGTTTTTAAATTCAAATCAAATCAGATATTTTTAGGGAGAAGATCTTGCAGCTGAATTAAAAAGTGAAGAATAGTTTGTTACTATTTTTGTGCAAAAAGATATGGAGATTGCAAAAAGATATGGAGAATAGTTTGTTACTATTTTTGTGCAAAAAGATATGGAGAATAAATAGGTCTAATTATGGAGATAAATTAGGAAGATTTGTTTGAAGACCTATTTTGTAGGAGAATCTTTTGCTGAGTTGTAGCAGTTAATATGCTGAGATTTGAAGGCCCAAATCCAGTTGGGAAATAGGTTATAAATAGAGCATTGTAACCTAGTTTTAGAGGCCAGTCATCATGTAGATTATAAGGGCTGTGTTGGTTGATGAACCACCCGGTTTGTGGGATGGTCATCGTGTTTATCTCGAAGCCTGTAGGTAAGAGATGTATTGGTCTTGGAGGAAGCTGTTAAGCAACTCTAAGTATTGTTCTTAGTCATGAGGGTCATGTCTAGGTATTGTCATGGAAGTGTGTCTTCTACAGTTCTGTGTTTGAAGAGTTGTTGGTAATCAAGTTGTTGATGCAGTGACGGAGATGTTGACTGCTAGACATCATTGCGATGATTGGGAGTGAGATGGAGTCTCTTATCTAGGGTGGACTTAGATAGAAGGGTCATTGGGTAGTGATTAAATTAGGTAGATTGTCAACGGGTTTGTTGAGTCTGTAATTTGATGCTACTAATAGTGGACTTCCTTCCTGGCTTGGTATGCCCCCAGATGTAGGTTGTTAGACCGAACTGGGTGAACAAATTCTGTGTGTTGTTTACTGCTTTTACTGTTTCTATTATTGCCTTGTTCAGCAGATTGCGATGTTGTGACATTGCACAAAGACATCACACATCTGTACCAGAATTTTAATTGGTATCAGAGTAGGCATCCTGTCTATTTCTGGATGAGATCTTGGGATGATACTTTTTGGTTCATGAGCAAGGAAGATAGGTTTGCTGAGTTATGGACTTGGTCAGCTCATATAGTTGTTTGGATGATCCTTTTGAGTAAAGGATGGTCTATTCATGATAGAGTATTGTTGGCACGTGGTGTGCAAGGATTTTTGAGTAGTGCCTGAAGGTTGTTGAGGAGTTGTTCCGCTGCATGGATTCTGATTGGTTCTTGTATCTCTGATGGTGAGATTCTAGAAAGGTATTCTCTTGGAAAGACATTAGGGTTTGGTCTCCTCAGCAGGTTATTCTATGATGTTGTAGTTTATGCAAGACAGCTTCTACTGTTTAGTTAGAGATGCCATAGTTACTTGAGGATCATCTCATATCCTTGTTTTGGGAAAGAAGTGATCATAAGGTGAATGGATCTTATTGAAGATTGAGAAGAATATATTCAGAACAGTGATTCCTTCTTTATCATCTTTCTTGATGGTGAAAGAAGAGGGTAGAGCCAAAGCAAAAAGAGTATCACTGTCAAATCTTTCATGCGGGAGTGAAAGATCTTGATAAGTTATCTCTTGAGCCATGTTGTGGTGACCTAATGAGGAGGAAGTTTCATCAAGAAAGGAGCTGAGCTTATTATGTCAATGTCTCGACATCGTGCTACACATTAGAAGTTTATGGTATAGTCCTATTAGAGTGGAGCTGGTTGAAGAAAAGGTAGTAATCTTGATGACAGAAGAGTAGGAGATGGATCTTGTTAGAGCTAAACTGAGGACAATTTTATTGGATAAGTGCATCCAAGATTCTGTGTGCAGTAGCAGTATAAATCAACCTATGGTCATCTGGTGTCTACAACGTTTCCAGTCTTGTATGACTTTAGATGCAGAAGGATGGCAGTTATCACTCTTAAGTTAGACAAAAGGTCTGAACCTTGTGCTTATAAGAAGAAGCCTCTGGAAGAATATGTGATGCAAGTTACTGCAGTTTGTTGGTCTAATCTTGGAAGTTGATCAGATGCTGATATGCTCTCGTGTGTTCCATACAAGAGATATGTGTGGATTAATATGGTTAGGTATTAAAACATCATTTCAGTCTTTGCTCAGAGTGGAGTAAAAGATCAAGACACTGACATAACCTGGAAGGAATTTGTAGGAATGGTTGTCATGATGGTTTGCTTTAAAGAAGTATCAGCAGATGCCGGTTGTGTGAGAAGGCTACCTTGACAGGAGTTGAGTATTTATCTAAGATGTTGTGCATTTAACTAATGACAATATACATTGACGGGAGACTATGTATATGTCTGATGTAAAAGTGCAGAACTGCAGTAGTGTTGATAATTTACTTTTCTCTATGTGGCTATTTTGGAAGTGTTTTCAAGGGTTAAGCACTTGGGTGTTGAATCATCTGGTGGGGTTGGTGACTGTGGAGTATCATCCAAATTGCCTGGAATGAGTTTGGATTATAAGAGGCAGATTGATTGTGGAATGTTGATGACATCCAACATCTCAAAGTCAGACAAGTTGCTGGTTTTAAGGCTGAAAGATATGAAGACATCCCATCTTGATGGTTACAGCGTGGATTAGTGGTTTGGAGCATGATATTTGCTCTGGTGGTGAAGGTCGAGGATAAGTGGCAGTTATCTCTGGCTTTCTACTGACGGCTTTACTAAGGGAAGTGACTTTCTTTAGTATTACTATGGGGTAGTCTTGGACTACTTATTTTCTGAAGATTCAGATGTGGTAGGTTTGAAGTCTTTGGAGTTTCTAAGCAGGATGGAGGTTGTCTACTCAAACTTGATTGTTGAATCAAGTCTATGAGAGCATGGAAATCTGTTTCTGCAAAGGGAGGAGGTTCTTCTGGGTGACATAAGGTAGAGCTGAATTCAACAGTTGGATGTTCTGACATCTAGCTTAACATCAGGAGTCTCAGCTGGTGATGTGGCACATCAGCTAATGATAGGGTGATCTACAGGAATGAACAATAGGATGCTTCAAAAAGATCGTTCTCATGGCAGTTTGCGGGAGCTGCAGGAAGGAGAAGATGTTACATGACCATGGCTTAGGGAATCTAAGTGTGGTTGCTTTTGAGCAAGTGGAACATGTGACTTGAAGATCAAGGTTCCTTGGTGGATCAAGATATTGTTGTGAGAGTTCTGACTAACGTGAAAAAGGTCAAAATGTGGCATTTGGCTGCTTTCATATGAGGATTCGTGAATGAGGTGATCAAACTATGGCTGTTGGTTGATCTCTGTAGTGGATTCGAAGAATCAAGATAATCAGAGTGTGGCAGCTGGTTATTATTGAGGATTGTCTTAGAAGAAGTTACTCTTGGACATAAGGGTGATGAGTTGAAGACTCAAGGAGATTATTCTTCTTGAAGGTGGATGAGAGGTTAATACTCTAGTGCTTTGGATTACTATGCAATAGTAAGTCCAGTTGGTGGAGCATATCAAGAATCATGGTGATGATGTCTTGGTGTATGGCAGATGTTCTAACTTGTGTTGGGACATTATCTGGTTGGATATCCTTGGTAAAGGATGATTATGCCCTGGTTCAGAAGCTTGGTGCCTACATCATGCCTAAGAAGCTTCTACATAGTCATACGGGAGAATGATGAAGTAGAAGGACTGCCTTGGATGGAGAATGTAGAGAAGTCTGAAGATGAAGAGAATGATAAGGAATGACTGCCTTTGGAGAAAGGGACAATGGTACAAAAATGCATGCGCTCAGCAAGTGTGCTCAAATAATCATCTTCAGCTAGAGCACCATGACTGAGGGAGTACTTGTCTATGGATTTTGCTGCAAAGGTACTTACATTGTGAAAATTGCATCGTATGAGGGTATAATGTCAGATAACATGACATTACGCTGTTGGATGGCATGTTGGTGTGGACATGAATGGTTCTACCCTTGTGAAGCTAATTGCACACATGCTTCTGAGGAGGAGTCTGAATGACAGCTTTGTTTGTGTCTGGGAGAATTTACTTTGCTCTGCAGTTTCTGGAAGAACTCTGTAGGAGTTTTTGTTGATGGGAGATGTCACACTTGTCTTGGTGTGTGGTATTAATTCAAAGTAAGAGGACTTGACTTAAAGTGTAGTGGAAGGCAGTGTATTATGCCTCAGAACTTGTGGATGTTTGTGACTGGATGAATGAAGACTATGTCTGGATTTTCCAAATGTTATAATCAAGAAGTTCATTCCTGAGAGAAGTTGATCAGCTTGGCAAGATGTGAGTTTTGGAGCTTAAGTAGATAACCAACCAAGAGGGAATCATGTGAGTTTTGGTATTTGGATTGTTTGAGGATTAAGTATTAAGTGAATGCGTTCAGCAAGTGAGTTGAACAGAGGGTGCGCTCTTGAAGACATGAAGATGAGTCTTATGTTTTCCATTCATTTAAGGTGGTCTTCTTGCAAATGAGCACTAGTTATCTTAGATAGGGGGAGTTGATCTTTTGTTATTATCCAGATTGTAATGTCAGACAAGATGTCGTGACATGGTGTTACTGGCGAAGTTCATGGTGTTCTTGACAGTTTAGACCTGGATTTGTGTGTCAATGGATTGAATCAGAAGTATACATTGACACCAATGTTTGTCAATTTTTGGCCAAAAAGGGGGAGAGAATGTATAGTAGTAGCTACTGAGTCTGGATTTTGTTCTGAGCATATTGGTTGGATGATTCAGAGTTTGATTTTGAAATTTTTTTGTGCTTGCTACGATGTTCAGAGTTTGTCCAATTGTGGCTAAAAAGGGGGAGAGAGTTGCCAAGGTGTGGTTGTGAAGCCTTTTCTGATATGGTGCAGCAGTTGAGGGGGAGAGTGTATGAACAGCTGTGAGCTGGATCTTGGTTTGAGGGGGAGTTTGCCTTATGCTGATGTGAAAGTGAGTTTATGCAGCTTGTTGGTTTTTGCTGCTGATGTTAGGTGAGATTGTTTTAGCCAAAATTAGCCAAAGGGGGAGATTGTTAGTTCTTGTATTGGCTGGAATTTTGGTAAAACAAAGTTGAACAATGTTAATGTCATGTGTCTGATGTCTTAACATTGAGTCATAACATTAGTGAATGTTAAGGTGATGAAGAGTTAAAGTGCTGAAGAGTGATGTCACATGCGATGTCTTGACATCACTATACCAGAACATTAGAACATCAGGTGGTGATGTTTTAGGGTTGCGCGTTTAAGTTTGATTTAATCAGATCTGTTAGAGATTTAGTGTGCGAATATCTTGGGAGAAATATTTGTTGTTGCAATCAGATTTTGTACAGATTTGTTGCTATGTTTAAGGGCTGAAGATTTAAAAAGATTTGAAGATAAAATCTGTTTTTAAATTCAAATCAAATCAGATATTTTTAGGGAGAAGATCTTGCAGCTGAATTAAAAAGTGAAGAATAGTTTGTTACTATTTTTGTGCAAAAAGATATGGAGAATAAATAGGTCTAATTATGGAGATAAATTAGGAAGATTTGTTTGAAGACCTATTTTGTAGGAGAATCTTTTACTGAGTTGTAGCAGTTAATATGCTGAGATTTGAAGGCCCAAATCTAGTTGGGAAATAGGTTATAAATAGAGCATTGTAACCTAGTTTTAGAGGCCAGCCATCATGTAGATTATAAGGGCTGTGTTGGTTGATGAACCACCCGGTTTGTGGGATGGTCATCGTGTTTATCTCGAAGCCTGTAGGTAAGAGATGTATTGGTCTTGGAGGAAGCTGTTAAGCAACTCTAAGTATTGTTCTTAGTCATGAGGGTCATGTCTAGGTATTGTCAAGGAAGTGTGTCTTCTACAGTTCTGTGTTTGAAGAGTTGTTGGTAATCAAGTTGTTGATGCAGTGACGGAGATGTTGACTGCTAGACATCATTGCGATGATTGGGAGTGAGATGGAGTCTCTTATCTAGGGTGGACTTAGATAGAAGGGTCATTGGGTAGTGATTAAATTAGGTAGATTGTCAACGGGTTTGTTGAGTCTGTAATTTGATGCTACTAATAGTGGACTTCCTTCCTGGCTTGGTATGCCCCCAGATGTAGGTTGTTAGACCGAACTGGGTGAACAAATTCTGTGTGTTGTTTACTGCTTTTACTGTTTCTATTATTGCCTTGTTCAGCAGATTGCGATGTTGTGACATTGCACAAAGACATCACACATCTGTACCAAAATTTCAATTTGTTTTAGCTTTACAGGACGAAATTTTAACATGATGAACGATTCTTGAAACGAAACAAAAATGAATTTACTTGTTAAACTTTTTCTGCTTTTAAAAATAATAATAATAATAATAATAATAATAATAATAATAATAAAGATGGCAATTCTTTTGACGGTTGAACATCGAAAGAACATCGATCACTTCTCTAAAGGTGTTCGAGCCTCAAAGTGCAGACTCAAAGTACCCCTTCTAAACCAGTATGCCTGAATGAAGGATCAGTTATGTCAGATACGAATGCTCCATCTGACCTCTTCGGCTGAGTTCTCATCTCCTAAGCCCGACCAGCGTCGCTCCCAATAGGGACCGTTTCTCCTAAGCAAGGCAGAATTTCTATCTTGAACCAGCGGTACTTCTTTGCCCCGCGATGGCCGAGTATCCAGTCATGTTCATCTATTAGTCTGTATGGCGCATCAGTTTTGTCATCATATACATACATACATCATGCATTATTGATTTGCATTCACATTCATATTGCATCACTATCACTCCCGTCGGTCTTGTCCCCTAGTGGTGACAGTCTTCTCAATCGAGTTGTAAAGTTATTTCCTCGTCAGTAAAGGTTGCGTCTGAACAATCTCTCTCCTCCAGTTTATTTCTGGATCAGAATTGGCCCTTGACCACTTTGATAACTTGAACCTCTGAAAGACCAGAGAACCTTCAACCGATGTCACTCTTCGCCATTGAAGATGATATTTTCGCTTTCCCGGATTAAGGAAAATCCCTAGAGGAAGCCTCTTATGCAGAGATTCGGCAATACAGCAGTTTTTCTTCGGAAAAAAAACCGCTGATGAAATGGTAATCAGCACCTCAAAATTGGATCACATCATATGGCGTTTCTCCGGGAAGATCCCGAGAAAAGTATGATGTAATATCCCCAAGCGTGAAAGCAGTCTTTCAAGAGGCTCGTTTTCCCCAGTAGAGTCGGCAAATGGCGTCTCCAAACAGAGAAGTTTGTACACCTCTACAACTCAGACGATCGAGTTCCCCAGTAACTCTGACATCAAAACTTTTTCTATCAAATGGCATCTCCCCAGGAAAATTCGGCGAGAAGTTTGAGGAAAATTGCTACGAATAGCGTCCCTTGTCATGAAAGTTTATTGACAAAAGAAACTTAGACCAGTTCCTTGGTAGGAAACCAGGATCGAGGGGAAGTTTACATCAGAAATTGAGACCAGTTCCTTGGTAGGAAACCAGGATCGAGGGGAAGTTTACATCTGAAACTAAGACCAGTTCCTTGGTAGGAAACCAGGATCGAGGGGAAGTTTATATCAGAAAACTGAGACCAGTTCCTTGGCTGAAGACCAGCATCGAGGGGAAGTTTACCTTTTCTAAGCATCATTGCTTATCAAAAGAAGAAGGATGCGCAAGCTGCCACTCTTAACCACCATCAAAATTTCGGGTATTCCGATATTTAATCCTCTTGCACCCCGAATGCCCGAATACCTTCGCCATTCACACCTTCGGGTCCAAGAAGATTAAATAGGGGCATCTGTCATACCCCAAATTTTGACCACTCAGATTTCCCATCATTGTGAAAATCATCATCACAATATGGAGGAACCATCATACCTCATCAGTCTCCCCAAAGATGGGTGAGCATCCACTACAATCAAAATTAGGGTTTCAAGCCCTCTCAGAGTTCTTAGACAAAGGATAAATAAAGAAATGACATGATCTTCAACTTGTCTAGCCTCTCAAACATCTACAATGGATCAAGAGTGTAGCACCCCAAAATTTGCCCTACCTTTTTCTGGCTTTTGTTTCGCATTCATCTGCATTTTTAGGTCATAATTCATAATCATATCATTGCATTGGTTTTCTGAGACATGGGATCGAAGGATTTTCTTGTTATAAGTGTTTGCCCTGTTTGGGGCGATTCTGCAAGTCATCTTCTGCAAAGTTCATCAGTGTACACCTGGGTGATTTAGGTTTTTATTCATGGTTGAGCTTGTGGACTGTGTATCGGTTGAGATTCTTCAGTGGATCATGTGAGTGGACAGATTGTTCAGTGGTAGCTGTGACCATTTTATCAGAGGCTTGTGAATAGTTTGTGATTGGTTTTGAATTCTTTGGGTTATCCATTTTCTATCCATCATGACCATTTTCAATTTTAACCAATTTTCTTTCCACCTTCAAGTTTATTTCAATATCCATTCCTTACCATTTTCAAGTCCAATTTTTATCTTTTATATTATCCATATGTTTCACTATATTCAAATCCATTTTTTCCATAATCTTTTCTTAAACCATTTTTTACAACAAAATAACCAATTAATCATTTTATCTATCTTTCTTTTAATCCAAATCCACATTTCTTTTCTAAACTTCAATTCCATATTCAATTTTAATCTTTTTATCAAAACTAACCAATTTCAAAATCATATTCAAATATCCAAAACCATACCTTCTAATCCATACCCAATTTCGAAACCAATTAAAATCCATTTTAATATCCACTTATTTCAATTCTATATCCATAAAAATCATTTTGATATCCATCCATTATCCAAGGTCCATATCCATTTTTTATAACCAATTATCCATACTTCACATCCATTATCCATCTTACTTCAAAATCCATATCAAAAGCCATATTCAATTCCATAGTCTAAGCTTCACTCACAAAGCCCACAATTAGCCATTTTTACCTACAGTCACGAGCCTAGTGGGCGTTGGTTTCACAGCTTCACACGTGGAAAGTTTGTAGCAGTAAAAAAAGAACTTACATACAGTAGCTTATTTTGTAGCAGAAAAAATTACAAGCAGATCAAAACCACCAAAAAATTGGCAACACAAAAGAAAATACAAGGCATTGAAAGATAGTACAAGCATTGAGAAAAAATGGATAGCAGAAAAAGAGTTTATATCAGAATTTCTCCAGATCAATAACAAAGATTACATAGGAGAGCTAACAGAATTCTATTTGCGAATTCTCTCCATATCAGAAAATACATCTACACCAGAAAAATAACAGTTGCACCAGATGAAAAAATACATAACAGCTCCAACAAAATCCATATCAGAAAAATCCTAACCAAAACTAACTTCAACAAAATTTCACAAATCCCAATAACTCTAACAGAATTTCATAACAAACTTTCCCTCTAGATCCTTCCAATCTTCTCTATAAATTCACTTCTTCTTCACTCTTGAGTTCTTCTTCATTCTGCACAATTTCCCAATCTTCATCTTCCATTTTCAATTCTCATTCACCCACTTCAATTCTTCACTCTCTGCAACTTTTCAATTCATCTTCAATGTAGAACAAACTTCCTCTTGAATTGATCTTCATCACGAGAAACCACAACACCTCAGAATTCAGTACCAAACTTCATCTTTCGGATTCGTCATTCTTCTCCACGATTGTTCATCACTCTTCATCTCACGCTCACAAACCAGCAACGAATTCTTCAACATCAACCTCCAAATCAATTCTGTAATCAACTTTTGATCCACCTTCAACCATCTTCTGTAACTCTCATCATCATCTTCATGTGCATTGCTTCGAGTATCATCTTCATCTGCATCGACGAGTTCATATCCGAAGCCACATCAACATCATTCAATTACAGAAGTGAATAACAGAGAAAAAAGAACCGTGGAGAGGAAGAAGCAATTCAAATCAAAGAAGACGGAAGTAAGAATGCGAATACCTGAAAAACATCTCTGGATTTCTCGTCGCTTTCGACGATTTTGAAGGCGCATCGGACGCACTCTGACAGGTACATCAGTTTTCTCTCAAGTTCTGAGGCATGATAGCTTGTTCTTACGTTTGCCGCTTCAAATTTGTGATTCGCTTATTACTGTTTAGTTTTCAATTTGTGTTTTTCTATCTCGAACGTGTGAGTTGTGAATCGAGTTGAGGTTTTGAAGACAAGGCGCATCTGACTCCATCGGTGTTGCTCCGCCGTTGCTGGCTTGGAGCCATGGCGAGGCGGATACGTTATCGACATTAAGATGAGGTGAACGAAGAGGTTTGGCACGGAGATTTGCGAAGTTGTGGTGATGCCGCCGGAGAGGCGATTATGGAGTGAGAAGGTCGTGGAGGTGTGTGGTTTTTTTAATTTCTTTTTGCTCGAGTGGATCCGTGAGAGTTTGGATCGTGGTTATTTGTGACGGAGAAGAGGGTACGTCACCGGCGAAGGAAACGGCGACGCAGTTGAATCAATGTTGAGGTTTTTGAAGATGATGATGAAGCGAGACGGAGGAGAGGTTGAGCGTAGAAGGCGAGAATGGCAAGATGCGTGGATGGAGATAAGCTGGCATGGCGGTGTTTATGATTCTGGCGACGGGTTTGTGAAGGTGACGACGCAGGTAGAGAGTAGAAGAGGAAGCAGAGTGTTGTCTAGGGTTTTTAGTTGGAATTGTGACTTGATTTGGGCTTAAGGTCCTTTTGGTTTTCTGGCCACATCTTGTTCTTTCCACACACCCCATTCCATCCGCACCCCCCAACGCACAAAACCAATGGGCCTAAGACAATTAAAACCCAGCGCATTTTAATTCTTTTTACACCCTGGTTTTCACTTCTTGCACCCCCGGATTCACAATAAAGGCCATTGGGCCTGACGCTAAAATTCATGTGCCTGTATTATTTTCACACACCCGGATCTTCTCTGAAACCCCCTTGGCTGAACATAGAAACCATTGGGCCTTGCTTAAGCCCATACGCCTATTCTTATTCACACCAGCCCAAATCATTTGTGCACCCTTGCTTTTAGTTCTTTGTTTTTAATTGTTTTCTATTTTGTTTTAATCAATTGTATTAGGTTTTAATTAGAGGTTAGTGTTTTTAGTATTAGATTAATATTAGATTTTTTTTATTAGAAACTTAGGATAATAATTTTAGAAATTAGTTTTTAATATTATTTTTAATTCTAGATTTAGTTTTAGAATTAATCTTCTTTAGATTTAGTTTTAGAATTAACTTGAATTAACTTTAGGTCTAATTTTAGAATTAGATTTTTAGGAATTAACTTGAGTAAGCAATAAAGTTAGATATTAATTTTAGGATTAATCCTAGTATTAATTTTAGATTAACTTTTACTTAGAATTTGATCTTGCTTAATTAACATTTTAATTTTTGTGGATATTCTTGGTTGATTTTAAATCTTGATTTTGATATTCATGTTGATTAATTTATGATTTTCTCTTTTATGAATAGCATGATATAATGCTTTGTGTAGAACTTTCTCACACCCTTTGGATCCTAGCTTAACTTTAATCTTTGATTAAAGTGAGGAAGGATATGCATTAGGTAGTGCTATCCCTTTTTCCTTTTAGATTTAGTTCTCATACCACACTTAACCATAGGATCACCATGCATGATAACATTAAGATTGAGTCTTAGTCTCCCCTTAATTTCTACCTTTATCGCCTTTTGAGTCACTTCTCTCTCTCAAAATAAAAAGCAAAAACACTTAATAAAGGCATAACAAATATTGTATTTAGGCCTTTCATGTGGGAACGAGGAAGTGGGGGATCTTCTCACACTTTCTTGGAATGTTTAGCATGTGTCCCGCTTGGGTCGATATGCGAGGCATTCGATCCTATATGAGGGACTTAAATACAATACGAGTTATAAAACACACATAATCAAAAACACTTCTTTCTTAAAAGACAAAAACAAACAATAAAGTCTTTCCTTCGGGAATTCTTTTCTCATCTCATTCACTCCTTCTTAAGGATGCGTCATTTTCGTTCTACCGCAAACAGGTAACGCCTAAGTCTCCCTACAGCGAGCTGCAAAACCTAACTGCTAGGACGTGAACGTTGACGTATCCCACTAAAAAACACAAACAATCCATCCCTAGTGAGGGGAACTACGTCGCTCTGATTCTCATGCTCCCGATGAGATACGTAGGCAGTGGGGTAGGGCCCATTCGAGCACTTCTTTTATTTTCCCTACATTTGTTCCTTTTTCTCTCTCCTTTCCTTTTCCAGCTCTCCAGCTAGCAGTTCCTTTTCCAGTATATTTTCTATCACCCTTTGATTGAGACAAGCAAGCATGGATCCCATCGAGTACGATGGACGTGAGGGGGTGCTAATACCTTCCTCTCGCGTAACCGACTCCCGAATCCAGTTCTCTTGGTCACAAGACCATGCTCTTTCCTTTTCCCCCAGGTTTATGCAGTGTTTCCTTTCCCTCTCTTGGGATAAATACACATTGCTGGCGACTCTGTTTCGGTGGCACTTTCGCGTTTGTACTAGGATGAAAATCCCGGGAGCGATAAAGAGGACTCCCACTTCAAGGATTAAGCACAAGGCTGCTCCCTTTCAGGTGGATGAAGCCTCAAGATCGCCAGTGTCACCAAATTAGGGTTTGGTCGACTAGGGCCTCCAGATGAAAATTTTCCTTTGGGCATGAACCAATGCTTCAAAGCATATCCTAAAATACTCCATGGAACCTCATGGGCCCAAGCATCAAGTCAATTTGACCTCAGGGGATGCATACATCAAAAATCAGGAATTAGGGTTTCTTGACCTAATTCACCCCTAAGTTGACTTTTGGGACAAATCATGAGCCAAGACCTCAAGAGAGGATTTAAGGGTCTCCAATATACCACATTGATCCATTTGTAACAATGGATTGATCCAGGAAGCTTGAGTAGCAAGTCTCAATTTCATCAGTACCACAGTTAGGGTTTCGCGGAAAAAGTCAACTGTAGCTTTGACTTTTGACCAGGACATGCTCCCAAACCATAGGACATGATTCAATATACCCTATAACACCCATGGAGCATGTCCATCAAGTTTGATTTAGGTCAAGGACATGATTTCCTAAAGGATCGCATAATTTGGAATTCATTTGACAAAAAGTCAACTGTGCACCAAAGTCAACTTTGACTTTTTGAGATTTTTCACAAAAATGGTTTTTTAACCCTAAAATGATGTTAATGTATGATTGGGATCATCATTCATCAAGAAAAATCAAGAAAAATGGGATAACTTTTAAAAGGGGTAACCATAAAAACTTAGAAAATTTTCTAAGTTATGAACAAAGTGGCAAGGGTACCAACTTTGGAGGATCATAACTCCAAAACCACAAGGCCATTTTTCCCCATCCAAAGCTAGATTTGTAGCTCTCATTACCCTCTACAAAAGCATAAAACTGACCTCCCTCCAAATTCATCATGTATTTTGAGTTATGGAATGATCAAAATCACAAAAAGTGAAAATGTCAGAATCTGCCTTCACTTTTTTCCAAATGTAGGGGGATTTTTCACTTGGATCCAAAAGGTATCAAAACCAAATATGATCAAATAGTTGTTGTATCAATGAGGGCTTTCCAAAATGGCCAAGAACATCACCAAATTCCACTTGGGCCATGAGATATGACAATGGCAATATGCCTTGCTGAAAACTGCCAAGGCTAGGCAGAATTTTTCATTTTTACTCGATTTGGCAAAATCAGATAATTTCAAGCCTTTTCATCACTTTGGACACATTGAGGGTCAAATCTAAAGGGGACAAACACTGAGCCAAGCCTCCAAAGTCCTTGGAACAAGAAGTAGCATGCCAAACCTAGAATTGCCTAAAAGAGGGACAAGACTCCAATTTTGGATTGGAGCATTCAATGCATACACCAAGGTGGCATGGACTGAGCCATTTACAACTGAATTCAGTCAAGACTTATCCAAGACCAAGGGAACCACAAACCTGTGCCCTAACCTCTAGTCAATGGCTAGAGGAGACTTGGATTCCAAAGTGCAACCATTGGCCAAACCTCTGCTGCAGATGCCATTCACTATTGATCCCAAAACAAAATTGCTCTACTATAAATAGAGCTCATTTGTGCTCAGTTTGAGACACCAAATCCATCAAACAGATGCTTTCCTCAAAATCCCTCTCTTTAGGCCAAAATGCCTTCTTTAGCAAGGTGATCCAAACTATCAAAAGTGACATGTAACACCAAAATCACAAAGTCACCTCTCAAAACCTCAAAATAGGTCTTTTGTGAATTTTTCAAGCCATGTCTTGATTCAGTCACTTTCCAAACCATATAAAACCTCAAGTACACTCCAAATAACATCCTTGAACTATCCCAAATGGTTCCCCCCATCTGGAACACCATTTGAGGGAGTTGCTATTTTGGCCATTTTAACCCCTTTTGCAAGAAAGGGCCAGTTTGTGTTTTTGCAAGTTCCAGCTAATTCCAACCATCCTCAAAGCTTCTAAGGGATCATTTGAGAGTGTCCAAAGCATCAAACCATTTCTGGAACAATAAGTTTGGCAGATTGCACAGAAAACTCCAAAAGCTCAAAAAGAGGAAAGCATCATGACTTGAACTTTCCAAAATATGCATTGCTTTGAAGTCCACTGATCATACACACCTCATACATGTTATATATGTTGTGTTTAGACCAATTCATCATGTAATTCATGCTTGTATCAAAGTGTAGCATAGAAAATGCAATTATAGGCCTTTTTCAAAACCACTATCGGGTTTTGAGGAGGGAGTATGATCTTTAAAAAATACCACTACCATTGGATTCCTTGTGAAATTCTAGGTCAGATGCATATAAATTTTGTCCCCAACCATTAAGAAATGAGAAATTTATGGACCTTCCCGTTTCTTGGCAAAACTTGCGTTGCCTTGCCTTGGCCAGGCCTAGAAAACAAGGCAAGCCTTATATATTTGTGGTTTCACTTCAAGCAATGGATGTATCACCACCCCAGTGGTAAGGCGCACGCCCTATAACCTTGAGGTCATGGGTTCAAACCCCACCCATGCCATTTTGTGTTTTCTCACATTTTTGCTATTTTTTCAAATATTTTCATGTTTTATTAATTAATTGGAAAATTAATAACTCCTTCAATTTTAATTATTTTTTATTGGTTCTTTTTGCAAAAAATACAAAAATGTTGAAATATTTTATTCCACAAAAAAATTAAGTTTATATTATTTATTTAATATAATTAGTATTTTTGTGAATAAATTCCTTTTTAATGTTTTTAAACATTTTAAAAGTGACTATTTACTTTGAAAATCAAAACCAAGTGAGTTTTAATTAACCTTGTGATTAATCCCTCATTTCTCAAACCTTAAAAAAATATCGCAAATGGTTTGTTCAAACTTATTTGGTATTTTATTTGATTTTCTTTAAATATTTACTTTTAAAGAATAACAAATTAGGGTTTCTTTGATTTTCACCCTCATCAAACAATTTCAAACACTTTTGTGCCTCTAATAGAGTGTAAGACCCAATCCTTTGTAAATACAAACCTATTTTTCAGGCCTCACTTATTGTATAAGTCCCGTTGTATTTCAAAAAATTTGACGCGATCATCGTCCGTTGAAAAACAAACCTTGGGCCTCTCCTCGAGCTATAAGACCCATTCAAAATCATTGGACCTCTATTAGAGTGTAAGACCCAACCCCATTTGAAAACCAAACCATTTTGGGTCTCAATGCATTGTATAAGACCAACCGCGTTCAAAAATCTCGGCGCGATCGCCGTTTTCAAACAAATGACCCTGGGCCTCTCCTTGAGCTGTAAGCCCCACCACTTGTACAAAAATAAATCACTTAGGCCTCTTGAGAGAGTGTAAGACCCATCCCCTTGTACATAAAACTTCTTGGGCCTCAGTCACTTGTATAAGTCCCTCTGTACAAAACGACAGTGCGATCACTGATAAACCTTGGGCCTCTCCTTGAGCTGTAAGCCCCAACATATTTTCAAAATACTTTCTCCTTTAAATTTTGAATATACAGTTGTTTTCAATCTTTCTTTGTTGAACAACTAACCAAACAGCATGGAAGCTCTACAACCGAGTAAGTGTTTATATGCTTTCTTTATCCGCTTTCATATACATATAAACTGTATTGTGGGGGTGTTTCACTATAAGTCTTCTTTCATAAACTCATATCAACTGTGTAATACTAGTATAGATATCTAGAGTTTCCCCGGCAACTACGTCTAGCACTAAGCCATGTTCGTCACTCTTAAATACAGTCAAAACTAGATCCCCATAGGATTACCATATACAGTCTTCCCTCCTCTTGGGGTTAAACAATATAGAGACGGAAAGGCAGCATTCTCGGTGAACCCTTTCTAAGACTATCACCCTTAGAAATCGTCAAAGAAACTCTATTCCCCATAGATGATCTTTTCTCTGTGAATGGCATCTCTTGAGTTTCTTCCAAATTCTCGAACTTTCCTGGCTTGATCTATTCTCTGTGAATAGCCTGTCTTGAATTTCTCGGGGTTTGGGGACCCACAGGCTTCCTAAAAGCATCCCCG
The DNA here is from genome assembly GCA_022829125.1 of Lathyrus tuberosus. Lineage (NCBI taxonomy): Eukaryota > Viridiplantae > Streptophyta > Magnoliopsida > Fabales > Fabaceae > Lathyrus > Lathyrus tuberosus. Next base: position 4,375,181 of record JALAZF010000020.1, on the reverse strand, counting down.
CCTCCTCTTGGGCGTTGTACAAGGACCCTACGGCTTCTTAGAAGTATTCACAGCCTACTCTTAGGCTTCGTATAAGGATTCTTCCTTCGGGAAGGGAGCCTCCTCTTGGGCTTCGTACAAATTTTCCCTCGGCTTCTTAAAAGTTTCCAGCCTCCTCTTGGGCTTCGTACGAATTGTCCCGACGACCTCCTAAAGGTATAGGAACAGAAATTAGTCATCTTAATAGAACAGTCTTTCAAAGAGTCTAGATCTTTCTACCGTGAATGTACTATTATTGTTTCTTTAAGTATAGTACAAAAGATAAAACTCTAGACTTGGACAGTCTAATCTCCTTGAGTCTCGAAGGCATTCTCAAGTAGGGAAAAACACCCGTAGACTCAGACAGTCTCCAATACCCTATAGATTCCCGATTTCCTTAAAGAGAAGGAATTAACCCTGATCCTTTGATCAATACCAAATCATAGACTTACCTTTAATCAGTTTCTTTATAAGAACTGATTTTCTCTTTTAACCAACCTACTGGACCTGTCACTCAACTGAAACAACACTCCTTTTAGCCTCCCTCTCGGGCTTCGTACGAGACACAAAAAGACTCTCTTGTTGAGTCAAACCTTTTAGCCTCCCTCTCGGGCTTCGTACGAGATACAAAAACACTCTCTTGTTGAGTATAAAAGACTCTCTTGTTGAGTCAAACCCTTTAGCCTCCATCTCGGGCTTCGTACGAGATACAAAATCACTCTCTTTTTGAGTATAAAACACTCTCTTATTGAGTCAACCTTTAGCCTCCGTCTTCGACTTCGTACAAGACACATCTAAAAGCACTCTCTTGTTGAGTCAACTCCTTTTAGCCTCCCTCTCGGGCTTCGTACGAGACACAAAAGCATCCTCTTGTTGGGTCAATAGCCTCCTCTTAGGCTTTGTATAAGAAAAACCCCGGTTGAGTCAATCAACCTTTTAGCATCAAAACTGTGCCTCGTTCACAGGACACAAACATCAATAACTCCTTTCATCTAATCGCTGTAAGCGGGAAACCTCTGGATTATTTACATCCACGCCACTGTCCCTCTTTTAGCATGAGAAATTCCTAAGGAAAGATAGCATTGCTCTACACTGAGTTAAATTCTTCTCCTTCAGGTTAAAACCCCCTATAAAGGAAATTATGGCATTGCTAGGATTCACATATCCCGATTAAAGTAATCCTCCTTTATAGTCAGTCACCCAACAGTTGTGACAAACAAACCCCCTTTAGAGATGACAAATTCTCTCTAAAGACAACACCTTTTCAGCTTCACATCTTGGGCTTCGAACAAGATATAAACCACCTTTAGCTTCACGTCTTGGGCTTTGAATAAGACACCAAAACACCATTTCCTCCCATAGAATAGGAGGAACTACGATCGCTCTGATTTCCCTGTTTCGGTAAACGGGAATACGTAGGCATAAGATTGAAAGAAAAATGTTAGCGAGCACACTAATCCAAAAATCCAAATCCCATACCTTCACATATCAAACGAAAAGCATCAGTCTTAAACCTCCCACCAATCGCCCGGGAACTATTTTAACAAAATAACCTAAGAGAGACCCACAATCTTTGTAGCATCTGTAAACCAACAGTCATCTGTTCAAACTCAGTTTGCAAGCAGGGTTAATTGGAGACATCTATTTCCCTTCCTTCATCAGCTTCAATAGGATAAAAAATGAATCGAGTTGTAGTACCCCAAAGCGATAGTGCTTCACAACCACGTCCAAAAATTTGTGCTATAATGATCACCAACTATGATGCTTTCAGAGCTAAGTACAGAGGATTGTTGTCTCTATTAAGGGTCCATGTAATTGAAGGAATACTGGCTACGCTCATTCAGTTTTATGATCCGGTCTATCACTGTTTCACATTCCCAGATTATCAACTGGCACCAACACTGGAGGAATACTCTCACCTGGCTGATTTACCCATCACTGATCAAGCTCCCTTTTCTGGACTGGAAGAAATTCCAAAGGATTAAACCATTGCAAGAGCAATCTGTTTGGACGAGTCAGAAGTCAGGACTTACATGACCACTAAGGGTGGAATCCAAGGTTTTCCAACCAAGTTTTTAATAAAGAAAGCTTTGTACTTTGCTAGTATAGGGAACGTGACTGCTTTCGAGAGCATCTTTGTCTTACTCACCTATGAGTTATTTCTGTTTCCCAACATTGATAACTTTGTTGATATCAATACCATTAAGATTTTTCTAATTGGAAACCCCGTACCGACCTTGCTCGCAGATGCTTATCATTCTGTACACTTAAGAAATTTATACAGTGGAGGAATGATCACATGCTGTGTACCCCTGCTATACAAATGGTTCACTTCCCATTTACCCAAGTCTGCTGCATTTTGGGATCATAAGAGTACTTTACGTTGGTCGCAGAGAATCATGTCTCTTACCAACTCTGACATCGATTGGTACAATCAAATCTATGACGGGATCAGAATCATTGACCGTTGTGGAAACTTCCCTAATGTACCCCTCATAGGAATTAAAGGAGGAATCAATTATCATCTAGTTTTAGTCCGTCGTCAATTTGGATACCCGATGAGACATGTCCCGCGTAATGTTCATCTGGAAGGTCTTTTCTTCAAGGAAGGAGAAAACGACAGAGCACTAAAGACAGAAATAGTGCATGCCTGGAAACATGTTCACCGGAGAGGAAGAGAGTCTCTAGGAAAACTAGACTGTGTCTCGGTGGAACCCTATCTCCATTGGGTACAAACTAGAGCTCTCAAACTTAAAATGCCTTACCCTCATCAAGAAGTTATTCCGTTAAAGGAGTCTGTCCTTTATTTTATGTCAGATACGAAAAAACTTTAGGTTACTCTCAATAAAGTTCAACAGGAGAAGAAGTCTTGGAAGAACAAGTACCGTATTCTCAATGTGGAGTGTAAGAAAATACAGCAACTGTTAAAAGAAAAAGATGCTCTGATCGAGATTTTAGAGCAACACGCTGTAGAAAATCAAGAAGACCAAAGGAATTTGCTCGCTCTTTTCACTTGGCAAAGGAATGACAACCCGACAACGGCTCGAGAGCCCCGGTCAAAGAAAAGGAAAATACCAGAACCAGCACCTAAGCCCTCCTCAGAGAGGACTCAGGATCCATTAGCTTAGACATTTCCTTTTACAACACTATGTAAATTACTGTATTTCCATTTTTGCAATCTTTGAATTCAATAAAACGGGGTCTCCCCACTATATGATATTTGCAATCCAATTGTTGAAGTTTCTTTTGATTAAACAAAAAAAATAATTAATATAATCATAGCATATCATTCATCATTCTCACATAACGCATTCTTCTTACCTACGAATCTCACGTTTGTGTCTCAATTCTAGAGTCAAACTGTCTCTTCGTACAATACTCGGGCCAGTCAACAGAAAAAGATGGATAATCTCGAGGAAGAGAACAGAGAGTTGAGAGAAGAACTCGATGCTCTGAAACAAGATCTAAGGAAACTTCATAATGATATGCAAGCTCTAGTAGCAGCCGAGATACAAAGAACTGTGATCTCAGAGATCACATCGACACCCATAGTGGAAAAGTATGATCCTCGATATACTATGCCTAAATATTGTCCATGGGGCATGCCTATTAACTATATCCCAAAAGGATATATTCTGCCGATCACGGAAGATCCGGAAACTACAGCAGGAACCGCTGGGCTTGAAGGCTACAAACTTCGGGAAAGCAAAGATGCCAGGGGCATGACAACAACTCCTAAAGGTTACAAACTTCGAGAAGCACCAAAAGTCATTGCCGTAATGACTATACCACCACCCGTGGTGCACACTGTCCCGGAAGGCCAAATTCCACATATACCTTCTGGTGGAAATGAAAGTATGGACGAGAGAATGATGGAATTCCAGGAACAGTTCCTGGAGATGCAGAAGGAACTGCAAGCTATTCGCAGTCAGGATCTATTCGGAAAGGATGCCGAATACCTTTGTCTGGTCCCCGATGTGAAAGTTCCGCACAAATTCAAGGTGCCAGAAATTTAAAAAGTACAAGGGTAACTCTTTCCCTCAAAGCCATTTGGTGATGTACACTCAAAGAATGTCAACTCAGACAAAGAACCAACAGCTACTGATCCACTGTTTTCAAGATAGTTCAACCGGTGCCGCACTCAAATGGTACATGGGATTAAACCGCACTAAGATCGTCACTTTCCGAGATCTTGGTTTTGCCTTCGTTCAGTAATATAAGTATAACCTGGACATGGAACCAGATAGAGATAAACTCAGAGCCATGTCGCAGAAGGATAAGGAGACCTCAAGGAATATGCTCAGAGATGGCGTGAAATTGCCGCCCAGATTTGTCCACCTGTTGAGGAAAAAGAGATGACAAATATCATCTTGAAAACCTTGAGCTCATTTTACTATGACAGAATGGTTGCCAGTGCGCCTAGTGACTTCACTGAGGTGGTGGGCATGGGAGTTCGTCTGGAAGAAGTAGTCCGAGAAGGACATTTGGTCAAAGATGCCGGACCATCAAGAAGTACCAAAAGATACGGTAGTGCTCTCCCTAAGAAAAAAGAGCAAGATATTGGTAATATCTCTCTCGAAAAGCAAAGGAGACGTACCAACTAGTAGCAGCTGTAACTCCTGCTATCAACCCTGCGCCTGTTCCTACGTATCAACCTCCGGTTGCTCAAAGCCAACCAAATCAACAACAATATTAGCAAAGGACACAACAGCCTCTTCAGCAGGCTCGTCCTCTGTACAACAACAACCGTACAGCGCGACCACCAGGGTTCGACCCTATACCCATGTTGTACGCATAACTATTTCCATTATTACTGGCCAAAGGGCACGTCCAAACCAGGGCTCCTTTTACAGGACCAGAGAATCCGCCTTTTTGGTTCAATGCGGATCAGACTTGCCCTTATCATCAAGGAGGACCAGGGCATAACATAGAAAACTGTATCAGCTTCAAATCTGACGTACAAAAGCTTGTTAGGAGCGGGGTCTTATCCTTCAAGGATACAAATCCTAATGTTCAGACGAACTCCCTACCTCAACATGAGAAAGCTACGATAAATATGATAGAAGGAGAGTTTAAGCACAACTATCAAATTCATGATGTACTCTTATTGGGAACCAACCTGGTCAAGATGCATTACAGACAGAGCGGATATGGTCATGTACCATCTCATAACTATCACCAGTGTGATATCTGCTCTAAGAACAATCAAGAGTGTTCTGTGGTGCAATCAGCTCTATAGGAACAGATGGATCTCGGATGGATCCAAGATCACCGAATCCGTGAGGTCAATATGACTTATACAAATTCTAACATCATTCAAAACCACGACATCCGTGCAATGAATGTCGACTTGGTGGAAATGCACTCAAGGCAAAGCCAACATCATAATACGCCACGACACGATTATGATTCCTATCCTATCTACTCAATAAATGACCTGTGATGCTCTTTTGTACAAGAGGCCCTCCAGCGTCAGATGGATCTTCGATGGATTCAGGATTACCGCGATAAAAATGAGTATCAGGTGAATATGATTCAAATATTTGATATTCGCTTGATGAATACCAGCTTGGTGGAGTTACATGCTAAGCAATTCCAGCTCGGTTTTCTGACTTTGTATAATTATCAGAATTGTAAGGGATGTCGTGAGAGCGACCAAGGACGCGCTCTCATTCAAAGAACTTTGCAACACTTGTTAAACAACTGGTGGCTTCCGATCTATTTAGATGAAGACACACAACAAGTTAGCATGACTAATGGGAACCCTACTAGGCATCAAAGTCAGGATTTTCGATCTATGGAAACAAATCTAGTGAGGTTACACTGCATATAGAGCGGACGTGGTCGGGTGCCACCACACAACTATGAACGCTGTAGAGTTTTCTCTGAAGATAATCAAGGATGTTACCTCGTGCGAGCAGCCCTTCAGAGTCAGTTGGACCACAAAGAGATTCGACCGTGTCCAAGTCCTGGGTCAATCAACTTGATGCCCGACTATGTCGCTGATCGAATCAAGGATGTTGTCGTAATCTCTGATCATAAGAGGACCAAGGATGTTTGTACCATCATCCCTTTACTTGACGAATTGAAAGTTCCCAACCAGGAACTGATTGAAATTACTTACAATGGTCAGAAGAATCAGAAGGCTCCTGTAGTTGTCTATCTACCAGGACCATTACCGTATGAATCAACTAAGGCCATCCCTTACAAATACGGTGCAACAACAATCAAGAATGGAAAGGAAATTCCATTACCCTCGGTCGTGAATATTTCAGACATCAGTCAAGTAACACGGAGTGGTCGAATCTTCAACCGAGGAGTTGGAGAACCTACCAGAGAAAAGGAACCTCGAACGGAAGTTCCTGATCAACCAGTCGGTCAGTCTAGTGATCCTGACCTTTCAAAGAACAGCGATGAGATGCTGAAGCTCATCCAGAAGAGTGAATACAACATTGTTCCTCATCTGTTGCAAACTCCTTCAAAAATCTCAATGCTATCACTTTTACTCTGTTCCGAAGCTCATAGGGAAGCTCTACAAAAAGTCTTAGAGCAAGCCTTTATGGAATAAGATGTGACAATAAGACAATTTGACAGCATCATCTCCAACATCACTTCCTACAACAACTTGGGGTTTAGTGATGATGAATTGCCAGAAGAAGGCAAAATTCATAACATGGTGCTCAATATTATAGTCAACTGTCAGGACGATGCTCTAGCCAGCGTACTGGTAGACACCGGATCAGCTCTAAACGTGATACCAAAGTCCACTCTAATGCGACTCAAAGAATCTCTGATGAGAGGCAGTGAGGTCATCGTCAAAGCATTTGACGGATCCCGAAAAATAGTTACTGGCGAAGTCAACCTTCCCATAACTATCGGTCCCCACACTTTCCAAGTCACTTTCCAGGTCATGGACATCCGGGTAGCATACAGCTGTTTGTTAGGAAGATCTTGGATACACGAGGCTGAGGCAGTCACTTCGACGCTTCACCAAAAGCTAAAGTTTGTCAACTTGATCGTGAGTAACTTATCGTCGTCCACTTGTGTAGAACCAGAGGAGGTTATTGGAACCCAGTTCCAAGCACTTTCAGTGAGCAACGACAACCAGTCAGAAAAAGGAACATCGATTTCCTCGTATAAAGATGCTCTCGAAGTGATCAAAAGTAACAATACAAAAAGATGGGGACAACTTGTCATTCCTACTGATAACAAAGCGAAGAAAGGTCTTGGTTTTTCTTCAAACTTTGCCCAGATAGCTACTAACGATGAAATTCTTCATCCCATTCAGAACTTCTTCCATAGTGGAGGTTTCATTCACCCAGTGTCTCAAGAAGTACATACCATCAACGAGGGAGATTCCTCTGATACAGATGAAGAATGGAAGTCCTATCTTAACGGGACTGTTATATGTCTCAGGAAGAGGTGCCTACACCATTTTGCCTTTTAGCACAAAGTCCGAGATTTATACCGAGGTCAGATGTCAAAATGATATACGGAGATTGTGATCCATATGGATGTCGTGCTCCACCAAACACATTAGAGGAGGACCCTCTGATGAAAGACAACTTTGACCACGACAATTATGGCCCGATGAATGGCCTGCCTATCTGGCAGCCATACCCAAGAGACTCGGGGCAAAATAATCATCCGAACGATGCATATCAGTTGAGCATCATTGAAAAGAATACATGTGTCCCCACCATGTCATGGGATCAACACTCAGGGCATTCAAAAAACATCCAGCATGACGATGAATTTGCAAAGCTTTCCGGACTAGAGTTTGTCATACCCCAAATTTTGACCACTAAGATTCCCCATCATTGTGCAAATCATCATCACAATATGGATATATCATCATACCTCATTAGTCTCCCCAAAGATGGGTGAGCATCCACTGCAATCAAACTTAGGGTTTCAAGCCCTCTCAGAGCCTTTAGACAAAAGATCAATCAAGGAGTGACATGATCTTCAACTTGGCTAACCCTCTCAAACATCCACAATGGATCAAGAGGACTCCCACATCAAGAATCAAGCACAAGGTTGCAGCATTCCAAGTGGATCAAGCCTCAAGATCGCCAGTGTCACCAAATTAGGGTTTTGGTCGACCAGGGCCTCCAGTTGGAATTTTTCCCCTGGGAAAGAGCCAATGCTTTAAAGCATAACCTAAGATGCTCCAAGGGATATCATGAACCCAATCATCAAGTTAATTTAGCCTCAGGGGATGCATTCATCAAAAATCAGGAATTAGGGTTTCTTGACCTAATTCACCCCTAAGTTGACTTTTGGGACAAAACATGAGCCAAGATCTCAAGAGAGGATTTGAGGTTCCCTATTACACTACATTGATCCATTTGCAACAATGGATTAATCCAAGAAGCTTGATCAATAAGTTTCAAATTCATCAGAACCACAATTAGGGTTTCGTGGGAAAAGTCAACTGTGCCTTTGACTTTTGACCCAGGCATGCTCCCAAACCTTGGGACATGATTCAATACACCCTAAAACACCTATGGAATATGTCCATCAAGTTTGATTTAGGTCAAGGACTTGATTTCATAGAGGATCGCACAGTTTGGAATTCATCTGACAAAAAGTCAACTGTGCACAAAAGTCAACTTTGACTATTTGAGATTTTTCACAATTATGGTTCTTTGACCCTAAAATGATGTTAATGTGTGATTGGAATCATCATTCATCAAGAAAAATCAAGAAAAGTGGGATAACTTGTAAAAGGGGTAACCATAAGAAACTTAGAAATTTTCTAAGTTATGGAACAAAGTGGCTAGGGTACCAACTTTGGAGGATCATAAATCCTAAACCACAAGGCCATTTTTACCCTTTCAAAGTTGGATTTGTAGCTCTCATGGCCCTCTACAAAAGCTTCAAACACAACTCATTCCAATTCCTCATGGATTTTAAGTTATGGAATGATCAAAATCACAAAAAGTGAAAATGTCACTTTTTTCCAACACTTTGTGAAATTTTCACTAAGTCAGAATCTGCCTTCACTTTTTTCCAAATGTAGGGGCATTTTTTACTTGGATCCAAAGAGTATCAAAACAAATTATGATCAAACAGTTGTTATATCATAAGAGGGTTTCCAAAATGGCCAAGAACTCCATCAAATCCACTTGAGCCATGAGATATGACAATGGCAATATGCCTTGCTGAAAACTGTCAAAGCAAGGAAGATTTGTGCATTTTGCTCGATTTGCCAAATTTGTGCAAATGAAAAACACACTTATCCATCTGAACACCTCAGGGGGAGACCAAGGAGGGACAAACACTGATCCATAAGCCTCCCAAGTCCTTGGAACTAAAAATAGCATGCCAAACCTAGAAATTCCTAAAGAGGGGACAAGACTCCAATTTTGTTTTGGAGCATTCAATGGATGCACAAAGGTGGCATGGATTGAGCCATTTCCAACTGAATTATGTCAAGACATATCCAAGACAAAGGGAACCAGCAGCCTATGCCCTAACCTCTAGTCAATGGCTAGAGGAAACTTGGATTCTCATTGATCAACATTGGCCAAACTTCTGCAGCAGTTGCCATTGACTATTGCTTGCAAAAAAAACTTGCTCTACTATAAATAGAGCTCATTTGTGATCATTTTGAGTACACCAAAGCCATCAAATAGATGCTTTCCTCAAAATCACCTTCTCACTTCCAATTTTCCCTTCTAAGGCAAGTCACTATCGGGTTTTGAGTTTGAGAGTTATTCCAACCAAACCAATCACACACACACCTCATAAACATCATATAGAAGTGATCCAAACACTCACATAACATCTGGAACACCAAAATCACAAAATCACCAGCCAACTGCTCAAGCTTTTAGCAGACTTGCAGTTGAGGTGCCAAATCAAGTTCCAGCTCAATTCAATCCACTCCAAGCATCCAGACACACTCCATAGCACCTAGGGAAGCTGTCCATATCCTTGGAACCAAGTTGTAATACCTCTAACATAAAACACGATCACCAGTTGCAAGAGGTAAGCATGAGCTCTTCTAACTCTATGATCGATGCATTTTTTTCTGCACAATAATTTGGCCATATGTTCATAATAATGCATAGAGTGTTTACCCTCAATCAATTGCTTTGTTTGAATCGTGTATGGAATTTCTGAGCCTTCATGCAATATTTAGGGTTCTTGAGGTTTCTCTTTGATTTCTTATTCCATGTTTAAAATAAATGAAATTAAAGACCATAGACATGATCGTGAGGTGAAAACGAGTAGATTGATATGTAGATTGCATGATATCATCAAGTATTCAGTGAGATTGGATAGAAAACGCAAATCTGTAGAAACAGAGGGTGGTGCGTGTTCTTGCCATGTTCTTGGCGCCATTTTTGAATATTTGAATATTTGAATTTTGTGAGTTTATTTAATTGATTCAAAAATTAATTTCTCTCTGAGTTTTAATGATTTTGAGTTGATTCTTTTTTTAATAATTCACAAAAATGTTAAAATATTTTATTTTACCGAAAAAATCCCTAAAATATTATTTATTTCATATATTTGATATTTTTGCAAAGAATTAATGTTTTATTTGTTTTTAACATTTGAAATATTTTTTCTCCATTGATTTTCCAAACTTAATTGATTTCCAATCATTTTGTGGATATAAACATGATTTTCCAAACATTAATCCAAGATCACAATTTGTTTTTCACACATGTTTAACAATTTTGATCATTTTAATTGGATTTTTTTATCAATTAAGATTTATTTTGAAAACAAATTAGGGTTTTGATTAATTCAACCCACATCAATCATTTTTCAAATCTCTTTGGGCATCTAATAGAGTGTAAGACCCAACCCCCTTTTAACCAAAACTTTTTGGGCCTCAGTGCACTGTATAAGTCCCGATACGTTAAAAAAATCTCGGCGCGATCGCCAATTCAAAAATCAAAACCCTGGGCCTACCCTCGTGTTATAAGACCCATTTCTTTTCTTTAAAATAAATCTTTGGGCCTCTTGATAGAGTGTAAGTCCCATCCCTTTGTAAATAAACAATTTTGGGCCTCACATATTCTATAAGTCCCTCTATATATTTTCAAAAGTTCGGCGCGATCGTCGCCTTTTTAACAAAATCAACTGGGCTTCTCCTTGAGCTATAAGACCCATCTTTCTTCATTTTTAAAAAACACTTTGGGCCTCTAATAGTGTGTAAGCCCCAACCCCTTTTTGAAACCAAAATGATTTGGGCCTCAGATGTTGTATAAGACCCACTGTGTTTTTAAAAACCTCGGCGCGATTGCCGTTTTCAAACAAATAACCCTGGGCCTCTCCTTGAGCTGTAAGCCCCATCCCTTGTACAAAAATAAATCTTTGGGCCTCTAATAAAGTGTAAGACTCATCCCCTTGTACATTAAAACTCTATTGGGCCTCACATATTGTATAAGTCCCTCTGTACAGTTTTCAAAACAGCGGTGCGATCATCGTTAAAACCTTGGGCCTCTCCTTGAGCTGTAAGCCCTAACAATATTTTCAAAGCACTTTCTCCGTTGATTTAGAATAAATATTGTTATCAAAGTTTTCTTTGTGGAACAACTAACAAAACAGCATAGAAGCTCTACAACCGAGTAAGTGTTTATATGCTTTCTTTATCCGCTTTCATATATATATAACTGTATTGTGGGGTTGTTTCACTGTAAGTCTTCTTTCACAAACTTTTATATACTTGTCAAATATCCACTGTGTAATACTAGTATAGTTATTTAGAGTTTCCCCGGCAACTACGTCTAGCACTAGGTAAAGCCCTGTTGGTCACTCTTAAATACAAACAAAACTAGATCCCCGTAGGATTTCCAGATACAATCTTCCCTCCTCTTGGGGTTTAACAATATGGAGACGTGAAAGGCAGCATTCTTTGTGAACCCTTTCTCAGACTGTCACCCTTAGACATTGTCAAAGAAATTCTACTCCCCAGAGGTGATCTATTCTCTGTGAATGGCATCTCTTGAGTTTCTTCCAAATCCTTAAACTTTCCTGGAATGATCTCTTCTCGGTGAATTACATTTCTTGAACTTCTCTTGGTTTGGGGACCCACAGGCTTCCTAAAAGCATCCCCGCCTCCTCTTGGACGTTGTACAAGGACCCTTCGGCTTCTTAGAAGTTCTCATGCCTTCTCTTGGGCTTAATACAAGGACCCTGACGACCTCTACAAGTATAGGAACAGAACCTAGTCATCAATTTGCTAGAGCTGTCTTTCTGAGTCAAGTGTCAGACCAGTTAATGGGTTGGCCTCCATCCCTAAACACGCTAGCCTTCTCTTGGGCATCATACAAAGATTATTCACTATCTGAGAATCGATTTCTCAAAACACCAGTAGACTTGGACAGTCTCAATACCCTTGGGATTTACCATTTCCTTAAAGAACAGGAAATAACCCTGATCCTCTGATCAATGCCAAAGCACTACCTCACCTATAATCTTTCTCTTTATAAGAATTGATTTTCTCTTTTGTCCAACACACTGGACCTGTCACTCAACTGAAACACCCACCAGCACAGTTAGCCTCCTCTTGGGCTTTATACAAATGATTTCTCTCTAGTGGAGCTAACCTTTTCAGACTCTCTTATTGAGTCAAACTTTTAGCCTACATCTTGGGCTTCATACAAGACTCAGATAAATCACTCTCTTGTTGAGTATAAAAAGACTCTCTTGCTGAGTCAATCACTTGCAGACTCTCTTGTTGAGTCAGCCTTTTTTAGCCTCCGTCTTGGGCTTTATACAGGACAGACAAAAGCACTCTCTTGTTGAGTCAGTCACTTGTTAGGACTCTCTTGTTGAGTCAACCCTTTTCGCCTCTATCTCGGGCTTCGTACGAGACAAATAATAAAACCCTCTTGTTGGGTCAATAGCTTCCTCTTGGGCTTTGTACAATGATTCTCCCCACACTCTCTTGTTAAGTATAAAAGACTCTCTTGTTGAGTCAACCCCTCTTTAGCATCCATCTCGGGCTTCGTACGAGATATAAATCACTCTCTTGTTGAGTATAAAAGACTCTCTTGTTGAGTCAACCATCTTTAGCCTCCATCTCAGGCTTCGTACGAGATAGAAAAATACTCTCTTGTTGAGTATAAATGACTCTCTTGTAGAGTCAAACCGTTAGCCTCTATCTCGGGCTTCGTACGAGATACAAATCACTCTCTTATTGAGTATACAAGACTCTCTTGTTGAGTCAAACAACCTTCAGACTCTCTTGTTGAGTCAATCACCTTCAGACTCTCTTGTTGAGTCAACCATTTTTTTAGCCTTCGTCTTGGGCTTTATACAGGACAGATAAAAGCACTCTCTTGTTGAGTCAGTCACTTGTTAGTACTCTCTTGTTGAGTTAACCCTTTTAGCCTCTATCTCGGGCTTCGTACGAGACAAATAATAAACACCCTCTTGTTGGGTCAATATCCTCCTCTTAGGCTTTGTATAAAGAAAATCCCGGTTGAATCAATCAACCTTTTAGCATCAAAGCCATGCCTTGCTCACATCATACAAACATCAACAACTCCTCTTTAGAGATGGCAAATTCTCTCTCAGCCTAAACCCTTCAGCTTCACATCTTGGGCTTTGAACAAGATACAAATAGACTCTTCAGCTTCACATCTTGGGCTTTGAACAAGATACAAACCCATTTTAGCTTCATGTCTTGGGCTTTGAACAAGACACCAAAAAACAACATTTTTTCTCCCCTAGAATAAGAGGAACTACGATCGCTCTGATTTCCCTGTTTCGTTAAACGGGAATACGTAGGCATAAGATTGCAAAAATCTTAGCAAGCATACTAATCAAAAACCCAAAATCCCATACCTTCACACATCAATCGAAAAGCATCAGTCGTAACATCCTACCAATAGCCAAGACACTGTTCTTTTTTAACAAAATAACCTAAGAGAGACCCACAATCTTAATAGCATCTGTAAACCAACAATCATCTGTTTAAACTCAGTTTGCAAGCAGGATTAATTGAAGACATCTATTTCCCTTCCTTCATCAGCTTCAATAGGATAAAAAATGAATTGAACTGTAGTACCCCAAATCGGTGGTGATTCGCAACCACGTAAAAATTTGCGCTACAGAGTTCATCAACTACGCTTTTCCCGAGGTCAACGTCATCGAAAGGGATGACACCTCCAATTCCAAAGAAGTGTGCGACACATTAGGACAACCTAGTGGCAGGTACGACTACTTGGTCAAGTACACCACTCTTGAAAGCTCTCGTATCAGGCTCGAAAACATCCAGCCAACTGGATGGGGAGATTTACCTGAGAGTGCAAACACTGTGCAAGATAAAGCTGAGGAATCCTCCCACGACAACTCTGCCTGGGAGACAGATTCCAACGATCCTGCTCCACCAGAAATGAGCGTTATTTCTGAAGACAAATCAAGAAGGAAAGTACCAGACTTTATGATTCACCGAGGAGTTCGCCGCCAATGGGTTGCAGTCAACGTTCCGAAAGTTGTTCCTAAGTCTAAGTAATTGCCGTCTTTATCTTAACCTTTCACCTTGCCCAGGTGAAACGGATGTTTTGATAGGGCTCACTTTCTTTAAATGTACCTCTTCGCTTCGCCCAAAGCGACAGAGTTTTGTTTTATAGGGATGTAGTTTCAAGAATCGGCAAGATCATATATAAAATAACGCCGTTCTGTAATTTCCGCATTTATTGTTGTTTTCTGTTTTCGCTTTTTCAGAAAATGGTAATCCTAAAAAACAACTCAAATAATAAAAACAAGCATTTTTCAAAAAATACACTGCACGCACTCTTGCATTCTCTCTATCTCATCTAAAAACAAATCATCATGTCATACAGATTGCTTGTTTTAAACCCCATTGAAACATACGATCCAATGCCTTCTCCCAACTTTGAATTCTCGGTATTTGAGGCTGAAGAAGAAGATGATGAAGAAATTCCAGAAGAGATCTCCTGATTGCTCCGACAAGAGAAAAGGTCCATTGAACCTTAAAAAGAACCGTTGAAAACGGTCAACTTGGGTTTATAAGAAGAGAGAAAAGAAGTCAAGATTGGGGCACTGCTCAGTCCAACTGTCAAAGAAGACGTGATAAAACTTCTCAAAGATTTTTCCGATGTATTCGCTTGGTCCTATTAGGATATGCCAGGGTTGGATACAAGCATCGTGGAACATCATCCACCGTTAAGATCAGAATGTCCGCCGGTAAAATAAAGGATGAGACGGACTCATCCAGACATGGCCATCAAAATCAAAGAGGAAGTACAGAATCAGATTGACGCGGGTTTCCTCGCCACCTCAGAATATCCTCAATGGTTAGCCAACATAGTACCAGTTCTGAAATAGGACGGAAAGGTCAGAATGTGTGTAGACTACAGGGATCTGAAGAAGGCAAGTCCAAAGGATGACTTTCCCTTACTATACATTGATATGCTGGTAGACAGTACAACAAAGTTCAAAGTATTCTCCTTCATGGATGGATTCTCGGGCTATAATCAAATCAAAGTGGCGCCGGAAGATATGGAGAAAACTTCCTTCATCACTCCATGGGGCACCTTTTGTTATAAGGTAATGTCCTTCAGTTTGAAGAACGTCGGGGCAACCTATCAAAGGGCCATGACTACTCTGTTTCATGACATGATACACAAAGAAATTGAAGTTTATGTCGATGATATGATCACCAAATCTAAAACAGAAGAGGAACATGTGACCCACCTGTCGAAACTATTCGAGCGGCTGAGAAAATACAAACTCCGCTTGAATCCCAATAAGTGCAAATTCGGTGTCCGTTCAGGGAAACTGCTAGGGTTCATCGCCAGCCAGAAAGGAATTGAGGTTGATCCTGACAAGGTCAAGGCCATTCGAGAAATGCCTTCTCCAAAGACTGAAAAACAAGTCAGGGGATTCTTGGGACGTTTGAACTACATTTCCAGATTTATATTCCTCATGACCGCAACATGTGCGCCGATTTTCAAATTACTCAAAAAGAATCAGGACTGCGTTTGGATAGAAGATTGCCAAACCGCCTTCGACAGTATCATGGAATACCTGTTGAACCCACCGATTCTATCACCTCCAGTGGAAGGAAGACCACTGATCATTTACTTAACAGTCTTGGAGGACTCAAGGGGTTGTGTACTTGGCAAACAAGACAAAACAAAAAGGAAAGATTCTGCCATCTACTATTTGAGCAAGAAATTTACCGACTGTGAGACTCGGTACACTATGCTTGAGAAAACTTGCTGTGTTTTGGCTTGGGCAGCCAAACGTCTTCGCCAGTACATGATTCGTCACACGACTTGGTTAATCTCCGAAATGGATCTGATCAAGTACGTCTTTGAAAAGCCTGCTCTCACAGGAAGAATTGCCCGTTGGCAGATGTTATTTTCAGAATACGACATCGAGTACCATGCTCAAAAATTCGTCAAAGGAAGTATTTTAGCCGATCATTTGGCTCACCAACCGATTGACGGTCAAGAATCAGTCGGGTTTGACTTCTCAGACGAAGATGTCATGTATTTGAAAATGAAAGATTGCGATGAACCGCCACCCAGTGAAGGGCCAGAACCAGGTTCCTAATGGGGACTTATCTTTGATAGAGCTGTTAATCATTATGGAAATGGCTATGGGGCAATCATCATAACACCTTAGGGTACCCACATTCCTTTCACTGCCAGGCTGAAGTTCAAGTGTACAAACAACGAGGCTAAATACGAAGCTTGTATCATGGGTCTCGAAGAAGCAATTGACTTAAGGATCAAGAACATAGATGTATATGGCGACTTAGCCGTAGTTGTCAATCAGATCAAAGGAGATTGGAACATATACCAATTAGGATTGATTCCTCACAAAGATTACGCAAGAAGGTTGTTACCCTTCTTCAACAGAATCGAGTTTCGCCATATCCCTCGTGAAGAGAATCACATGGCTGATGCATTAGCCATTATCTCTTCCATGATTAGTGTAGGTCAATGGAACGACATACCTAAGATTGACATAATGCGCCTTGAACGGCCCGCTTACATCTTCACGATTGAAGCACCCATAGACGATAAACCTTGGTATCACGATATCAAATGCTTCCTTCAGAAACAAGAGTACCCACCTGGGGCCTTAAGAAAAGACAAGAAAACCCTCAGAAGACTGGCATGCAACTGTTTCCTGAGTGGTGATACACTCTATAAGATAAATTTTGACATGGTCTTGCTCCGACGCGTCGATAGACTAGAAGCAAACATGCTGATAAAAGAAATTCACGAAGGATCCTTTGGCACTCATGCCAACGGACACGCAATGGTGAGAAAAACTCTGAGAGCAGGGTACTATTGGTTGACAATGGAATCTGATTGCTACAAGTACATGAGGAGGTGTCACAAGTGTCAGATATACTCAGACAAAATCCATGTACCGCCAACACATCTCAAAGTTGTTTCTTGCCCATGGCCTTTTTCCATTTGGGGAATCGACATGATTGGCATGATCGAACCCAAGGCTTCAAATGGACATCGGTTCATCCTGGTAGCCATTGACTACTTCACCAAGTGGGTCAAAGCAGTGTTATACGCCAATGTAACCAGATAAGTGGTGGTCCGATTTATCAAAAACAATATCATCTGCCGTTATGGTGTTCCAAGACAGATCATTACTGATAATGGATCCAACTTGAACAATAGAATGATGAAAGAGTTGTGCGCTGAGTTCAAGATCGAACACCATAACTCATCTCCTTACCGACCCAAGATGAACGGAGCAGTAGAAGCGGCTAACAAGAACATCAAGAAGATTGTTCAAAAGATGGTTGTAACCTACAAAGACTGGCACGAGATGTTACCTTTTGCTCTTCACAGTTATCGCACATCTGTCCGCACTTCAATAGGGGAAACCCCTTTCTCTCCAGTATATGGCATGGAAGCAGTGCTCCCATAGAAGTAGAGATCCCATCAATCTGGGTATTGATGGAAGCTAAGTTAACAGAAGCTGAAGGGTGCCAAAATTGACACGACGAGCTGAATCTGATCGAAGAAAAGCGAATAACGGCTCTATGCCACGGTCAGTTGTATCAACAAAGAATGAAAAAGGCATTTGACAAAAAGGTCCGGCCTCGTGTCTTCAGGAAAGGAGACCTTGTGCTCAAGAAGATACAATCATTCCTCATTGATTCCTGGGGCAAGTGGACTCTGAATTATGATGGCCCCTATGTGGTTAAGAAAGCCTTCTCAGGCGGCGCCTTGAGGCTCGCAACCATGGATGGAGAAGAATTTGCCTACCCCACAAATGTTGACGCAGTCAAGAAATACTTCGCCTAAACAAAAAAAAACATCTCGGTGGATTGAAAACCCAAAAGGGCGATCCAGGCAAAAATTAGAGACATAATAAAAAATCATCCCGATGGATTGGAAACCTCAAAGTACAATCCAGACAAAAGTTAGGGATTCATGGCAAGTAACTACGTCCAACAAAGGGGCAAGTCCCCCAGCAGCAGTAATGCCATCCATCAGAAGAAACTCCAGTCAAGGTCATCTTCGACGGAAGCTTAGGACGTCCAGAATTCAAAGTTGGTAGAAGGATAATGGTGGTTATGTTTCAATGCAGCCCTTTTCCCTTAAATTACCATTTTCTAACTTTGTAAATACTCCATGGAATCACGCGTTTGGCTGATTTCCATCCTATCAATAAAATTCGAGCCCTAGTGCTTTTGTTTATAATTCTTATTTGTTTTAGCTTTACAGAACGACATTTTAATATGATCAATGAGTCTTGAAATAAAACAAAAATGAATTTAATTGTCAAACTTTTTCTGCTTTTAAAATAAATATGGCAATTTCTTTTGACTGTTGAACATCGAAAGAACATCGATCGCTTATCTAGAAGTAATCGAGCTTCAAAGTGCAGAATCAAAGTACTCCTTCTTAACTAGTACACCTGAATGAAGGATCAGCTATGTCAGATGCGAATATTCCATCCGACATCCCCGACGGAGTTCTTATCTCCTAAGCCCGACCAACGGTTTTCCCCACAGGGACTATCTCTCCTAAGCAAGGCAGAATTGCTATTTTGGACCAAATGGTACTTCCTCGTTCCCTACAGTGGCCGAGTATCCAATCATGTTCATCCGTTAGTCTGTATGTCGTGTCAGTTTCGTCTGCATATACATACATGCATCATGCATTATTGATTCATACATGTTCATATTGCATCACTACCACGCTAGTCGGTCTTACCCCCTAGTAATAAAAGTCCTTTTGTCAATTGAATTGTCAGTTCTTTCCTCGTCAGGAAGTGAATCATCTAAGCAATCTCTATCCAGTTTATCCCTGGATTAGAGACGGTCTTCAACCACTTTGATAACTTGAACCACTGAAAAGCAAGAAAACTTTCGACAAACATCACTCTTCGTCATTGAAGATGATATCTTCGCTTTCTCGGATTAAGGAAAATCCCCAGAGAAAGCCTCTTAATCAAAGCTTCGGCAATACGGCAATTTTTCTCCAGAAAATTCGCTAACGAAAGGGTCATCAGCACCTCCAAACTGGATTACATCACATGGCATATCTTTGAGAAGATCTCGAGGAAAAGTATGATGTAATACCCCCAAGCAGAAAGTAGTCTCTCAAGAAACTCGTTTTCCCCAGTAGAATCAACAAATGGCGTCACCAATAGAGCAGTTTGTACACCTCTACAGCTTAGACAAATGGGTTCCCCAGCAAGTCTGACATCGATACTTTGAGGAAAACTGCTACAAATAGAATCCCTTGTCAAGAAAGTTTATTGAGAAAAGAAACTGAGACCAGATCCTTGGTAGGAAACCAAGATCGAGGGGAAGTTTATATCAGAAACTGAGACCAGTTCCATGGCTGAAGACCAGGATCGAGGGGAGGTTTATTCCAAAAGAAAACTCAGACCAGTTCCTTGGTAGGAAGCCAGGATCGAGGGGAAGTTTGTATCAAAAACTGAGACCAGTTCCTTGGTAGGAAACTAGGATCGAGGGGAAGTTTTACCTTTTCTAAGTATCAACGCTTAGTAAAAGTAGATGAATACATAGACTACCATTCAAAACCACTGTCAAAATTTCGGGTATTCCGATATTTAATACTCTTGCACCCCGAATGCCTGAATACCTTTGCCATTCACACCTTCGAGTCCAAGAATATTAAATAGAGGCATTTGTCATACCCCAAATTTTGACCACTAAGATTTCCCATCATTTTGCAAATCATCATCATAATAGGGATGTACCTTTATGCCTCATCAATCTCCTCAAGAATTGTTGAGCATTCCCTGCAGTCAAGCATCAGGGTTTTAAGCCCTCTTAGAGCCTTAGATAAAGGATCAATCAAGAAATGACATGATCTTCAACTTGTCTAACCTCCCAAACACACATAAATGATCAAGAGGACTCCCACATACAGAATCAGGCACAAGGTTACAGCATTCCAAGGGGATTAAGCCTCAAGATCGCCAGTGTCACCAAATTAGGGTTTTGGTCGACCAGGGCCTCCAGATGAAAATCTTCATCTGGGCATGAGCCAATGCTTCAAAATATAACTCAAGATACTCCAACGGACCTCATGGACCCAATCATCAAGTCAATTTAGCCTCAGGGGATGCATTCACCAAAAATCGGGAATTAGGGTTTCTTGACCTAATTCACCCCTAAGTTGACTTTTGGGACAAAACATGAGCCAAGACCTCAAGACATGATTTTAGGGTCTCTAAGAAACCACATTGATTCATTTGCAACAATGGATTGATCCAAGAAGCTTGATCCACAAGTTTCAATTTCCTCAGGACCATAATTAGGGTTTCAGGGAAAAACTCAACTGAACCTTTGTTTTTTGACCTGGACATGCTCCCAAACCCTGGGACATGATTCAATACACCCTATAACACCTATGGAACATATCCATCAAGTTTTATTTAGATCAAGGACTTGATTTCACAAAGGATCGCACAGTTTAGAATTCATCTGATAAAAAGTCAACTATGCACAAAAGTCAAGTTTGACTTTTTGAGATTTTTCACAATTATGGTTCCTCAACCCTAAAACAGTGTTAATATGTGATTTGAATCATCATTCATCAAGAAAAATCAAAGAAAGTGGGATAACTTGTAAAAGGGGTAACCATAAAAAACTTAGAATTTTTCTAAGTTATGGAACAAAGTGGCTAGGGTACCAACTTCCAAGGATCATAACTTGAGATCCAAGCAACCATTTTGGATGATCCAAAGATGGATTTGTAGCTCTCATGGCATACTTTAAAAGTGTCAACTACACCTCATTCCAATTCCTCATGGATTTTAAGCTACGGAGTGGTCAAAATGGCTGAAAACATAAAAGTGACATTTTTCCAACACTTAGTGTAATTTTCACTAAGTTAGAATCTGCCATATTTTTTCCCAAATGTAGAGGCATTTTTCATTGTAATTCAAGTTGGATCAAAACCAAATTTGGACATCATGTTGAAATAGGATATATCAGCTTTCCAAAATATCCAAGAACTCCATCAAATTCCATCTGAGCTAGAAGATATGATGGCTGCAATGTGCCTTGATCCAAACTATCTTGGCAAAGCAGATTTGTGCATTAGGGCTCGAATTGCCCAAATTGTGCAACTTCAAGCATGGTTATCCATCTGCACACCTCAAGGGGGAACAACCAAGGGACAAGCACTGATCCATAAGTCTCCCAAGTCTTTGGAACTACATAAGATGCCTCAAGACTCCAATTTTGTTTTGGAGCATTCAATGGATGCTTAGAGGTGGCATGTATCAGAGCAAAGATGAACACTTCAGTCAAGCCTTATCCTTGAATCAGAGAACCAAAGGCCTGCTGCAGTTGGCATTCCCTATTCCTTGCAAAACAAACTTGACACACTATAATTAGACCTCATTTCTGATCAGTTTGAGTACACCAAAGGCCTATAACACCCGCCTTTCTCAAAATCACACTTTCACTTCCAAATTTGCCTTCTAAAGCAAGTCACTATCGGGTTTTGAGTTTGAGAGCAATTTCAACCAAACCAATCACACACACACCTCATAAATATCATATAGAAGTGATCCAAACACTTAAACAACATCTGGAATGTAACACCCTTCTACCCCACATACAATATGCGGTAAAATAGTCATTTAAAATCAAAGTACAACATAGAAAGGCATCACATTTTTGTCTTAAAACATCTTGATAACAATCCTGCTCCGTAATACGGGTTTATCAACAATTTAATTCAAAACATCGCAGCGAAATAACTTTATTTCAATCAAATCAAACTTCAAAACATCTTAAAGAAAATGATAATTGCATCCGTTAAACCAAGTAAAAATAGAACTCAGAGGTTCACAATGTTCCCGATGTTACATAATCGGAGCAAGACACACCCTCTACTCAACTGAAAAGAAACTGACTCCAAAGCTAACTCTTCACGCACTGCAAACTAATCTTGGGTATCTGCACGTTACCCACGTAGAGGCAACATTCAAATAGGCAGGGTGAGTAATCACAATTCAATATAAATCATATAAAACATCACGTCACCAATATAACTCATATGCAATCATGCAATGCCACCAAGAATGAAATGCAACATCATAATAATGCATGTGGTACCAAATCGTCATAATAATGGACACTAGGCCATCAACCCTCCACAAGGGAGCGCGTCACAAAATACTCCGATCCGCACAATGGGATTGAAGCCACCAAAATAACGGACTGAAGTCCCATCATAGAATGCCATGAATGCAAGATGCAACAACATCGTCATAATCATCATTAAAATTATCGTTTGCATCAACATTCATCTCATTATTCCTCGTACTCATCAATACAACATCTATTCAATCAATCACATAATTCGTACTAGCTACAAGTTCTCACGCATCCTACTTCTGTCATCATTTTCATCACTAAATAATCATCATATAACACGTCAACACATAGCAGCAATTTACAGCAACATCACAACATTAATATAATATAAAACAAATATTTTCCACGAATTTTAAGTTAATAAATCATGTTTTTCAGTCCTAGGTCGCGCAAAGCGAGCCCCCACCCGCGCTAAGTGTGCTACTCACTGCCTCGAGGAGGCGAAATTCCTCCAGACCGTGCTAATCGCACTATGCCGCGCTAAGCGTCCTCTGCGATTTTGGCAGAAAAAACCTGCCATAACAACACTTCTCCATCTGCGATTCAACACCCCTAAACTAGATTTTATCCTTAAATTACCACCAGTTATTTTATTATAACCTATAACTATCACCTATACGTCAATAACAACAATCATCACATAGCAAATCATCAAAATCCATCATCCTTAACCTCCAATTCCTAGGTTTTCCCCCAAAACCCCAATTACCCACCAACACCTAATCTTTATATCAAAATATTGCGAAGTGATACTCCCCATACCTTAGAGTCTTGATTCTTTCGATCTTCTCTTGAAGTTTCACCGGAAATCCCTCTATGCCCTAGCCTCCTCCACTCTTCTTGTGTTCTTCAGAGCACTATTTTCTTTCTTTCAACCAAAATAACGCGAATAATGAAAACTCCACTCACTATTCCTTGTTTTAACTCAAAATACCCCTAATTGTGCTCTTCCCATCTTACCCTCACTTATCCCTCACCAATGACCATCATACCCTCAAGGCTTCTAACACTCTTATTTTAAATAATAATAATAATTTGAATAATGTGATACAATTATTCTTACCATCAATATTATTAATATAATTCCACCACAATGCTCAGGAAACACAACAACATGTCATCAAATTACCTTATATTCACAAATAATTAATAAATAAATAAATATGAATTTAGGGCGTTACAACTCTCCCCCACTTAAGGAATTTTCGTCCTCAAAAATTTACCTGAAGCAAATAGAGTCGGATATGACTCCTTCATCTGATCCTCGCGCTCCCAAGTCCAACTTTCACCAGCTGGTCATCCCCATAAAAATTTCACCAAAGCAATCCTTTTACCTCGCAGTTGTTTCATTTCTCGACCATCGACACGCACAGGCAATGCTTCCACAGTCAGATTATCCCTCACTTGTACATCATCCATCTGAATCACATGCGACGGATCCGAAATGTACTTCCTCAATTGAGACACATGGAGCACGTCATGCAAATTCGCAAGTGACGGCGGTAAAGCAATTCGATAGGCTACCTCTCCTATCCTCTGCGATATCTGATATGGACCATCAAAACATGGAGTGAGCTTCCTAGACTTCAAAGCTTGACCCACACCAGTCACTGGCGTCACTCTCAAAAACACGTGATCTCCCTCTTGGAATTCAAGTGTTTTCCTCCTCTTATCATGGTAGCTCTTCTGATGACTCTGTGAAGCTTTCATCCTCTCTTGGATCTTCCTAATCTTCTCAGTCGTCTCTTGCACAATTTCAGGTCCGAGTATAACATTCTCGCCCGACTCATACCAACACAACGGAGTCCTACACCTTCTCCCATACAAAGCTTCATAAGGCGCCATTCCAATACTAGCATGAAAACTATTATTAATCAACGGCAAATGACTATCCCACGATCCTCCATGATCCAACATACAAGCCCTCAGCAAATCTTCTAAAGATTGGATAGTCCTTTCTGTCTGACCGTCCGTCTGCGGATGATAGGCAGAACTCATCCTCAACTTAGTACCCAAGGCCTCTTGCAACCTCTTCCAGAACCTCGATGTAAATCTCAGATCTCTATCCGACACAATACTCGAAGGTATCCCATGCAACTTCACGATCTCCTCAATATACATCTCAGCTAACTTCTGCATAGAATGATTAATCTTCATTGGCAAGAAATGAGCCGACTTAGTTAATCTATCCACAATCACCCAAATTGAATCATTTCTCTTAGCAGTCCTCGGCAACCCCGACACAAAATCCATGGAAATACTATCCCATTTCCACTCTGGAATACTCAACGATTGCATCATACCTGAAGGCTTCTGATGTTCAATCTTTGACTTCTGACAAGTCAAACATGCATACACAAATTCGGCAATGTCTCTCTT
This sequence comes from Lathyrus tuberosus, assembly GCA_022829125.1. NCBI lineage: Eukaryota > Viridiplantae > Streptophyta > Magnoliopsida > Fabales > Fabaceae > Lathyrus > Lathyrus tuberosus. Next base: position 4,350,157 of record JALAZF010000020.1, on the reverse strand, counting down.
CATACCTGGCCACCAAAACAACTTATGCAGATCCTGATACATCTTCGTAGCACCAGGATGAATACTCAGTCTACTTCGATGTCCTTCTTCTAGAACACTCTTCTTGATTTCTGGAACATCTGGAACACATACTCTATCTCGAAACCTCATCACACTATTCCCATCAATCCGGAAGTCACCTTCGTTACCTTGGTTAATCAAAGTCAATTGGTCAACCAACTTTAAATCGAATTGTTATCCCACTCTGATTTCTTCCAGAATACTACTAGTCAACCTCAACATTCCCAACTTCACACTGTCAAGAGTCGCTTCACATACCAAACTCAAATCTCTGAATTTCTCAATTAGTTCCAACTCTTTCACCATAAGCATCGACATATGCAATGACTTTCTGCTTAACGTATCGGCCACTACATTTGCTTTGCCCGGATGATAACTTAAATCAAAATTGAAATCCTTCAACAACTCTAACCACCTTCTCTACCTCATATTCAATTCCTTCTGATTAAATAAGTACTTCAGACTTTTATGATCGCTGAACACCTCAAATTTAGAGCCAAACAGGTAATGTCTCCAAACCTTCAACACAAACACCACCGGGGATAATTCCAAGTCATGCGTAGGATAATTCCTCTCATAAACTCGCAATTGTCTCGAAGCATAGGCAACAACTTGTCCATTTTGCATCAATACTCCACCAAGACCCATCTTCGATGCATCACAATACACTACAAAAGATTCACTCGGATTAGGCAAAATCAACACTGGAGCAGTAGTCAATCTCTTCTTCAATTCCACAAAACGCTCTTCACAAGCTACATCCCACACAAAAGTTTGACCCTTTCGAGTCAACTGAGTCAATGATAATGCCAACTTAGAAAAGCCTTCATTAAACTTGTGGTAATAACCCTCTAAACCCATAAAACTTTGTATCTCAATAGCGGACTTTGGAGTCCCCCACTGTAATACAACATCAATCTTAGAAGGATCAACAACAACACCACCACTAGAAATCACATAGACAAGGAACCTCACTTCCTTCAACCTAAACTCACACTTTGACAGCTTTGCATACAACTTCTCCTCTTTCAACACTTGCAACACAGTCCTCAAATGCTCGACATGTTCTTCTTCAGATCTAGAATATATCAAGATGTCATCGATAAACACCACCACAAACTTATCCAAATACTCATGAAAAATCCGATTCATGTACTCCATGAACACACCAGGTGCATTAGATACACCAAACGGCATCACAGTGTATTCATAGTGTCCATACCTCGTCCTGAAAGCCGTCTTCGGAATATCATCAGGCTTAACTCGGATCTGACGATAACCCGACCTCAAATCAGTCTTCCTGAACACACAGGCACCTACTAGCTAATCCATCAAATCGTCGATTCTCGGTAGTGGATACTTATTCTTGATAGTCACTTTATTCATATGCTCAACACACAACCTCATACTTCCATCTTTCTTCTTCACTAACAACACAGGAGCACCCCATGGAGAAACACTTGGTCGAACAAACCTCTTCTCAAGCAACTCCTCCAACTGTTTCTTCAATTCACTTAGCTCAGAAGCTGGCATCCGATAAGGAACCATCGACACTGGACTCGTACCTGGTATTAAGTCCACTGTAAACTCTACCTCACGCTCTGGAGGTAAATCACTGATGACATCTGGAAACACATTTGGGAATTCACAGACAACAGGCAACTCCACACTCGCAGCTTCACGATCAATTTGCCACGATGTAAACATTGCAAACACCAAAGCTTCGTCTTCTTGAAGTTCGTCTACTTGCTTAGCAGACAAGAACATCAACTCCCCACTATTATCAATCTCAGAAAACTCTATAGTCTTGTTATAACAATTGATATGAACATGGTTGAACTCCAACCAGTTCATTCCAAAGATCACGTCAATCTGGTGCAAGGGTAGGCACACCAAATCCATTACAAAACTCTTCTAAAAAATTGTCACAGGTCATCTCAAACACACAAGGGTAGTAGTAACAGAACCATTAGCTGGAGTTTCTATTACCATATTCCCCTTCATATCAGATAACTTCAAACTCAATCTATTAGCACATTCAAGCGAGATAAAAGAATGAGTAGCATCAGTATCAATAATAGCAACCAACTCGATATTATTAATAAAACAAGTACCTCGAATCAGGTTGTCCTTCTCTGGAACTTCTGCACCACTCAAAGCAAACACACAGCCACTGGTCTAGGAAGTAGTAGCAGTCTTCTTCGGCTTTTGACATTGAGTACTGACATGACCTTTCTCACCACAATTGAAACAGGTTGGACCTTAATCTTTGCAGTCAGTAGCTCTATGCCCCTTTTACCACATCGATAGCGCCTCACCACAGTATTGGTGGACGCATCAGGACGGTGACCTTGCTCACCACACTTATGACACTTTCCAGAAGCGGGAGCTGCTCCCCCACTTGTATTTTTCCCATCTAAAGCCTTCTACTTCCCCTTGTCAGCTGAAGTTGTATAAGGCTTACCCCTATACTGCCCTTTCTTCTCACTCAACTTCTTGTAGTGAGCAGATCGAGCTCGGCTGTCCTCATCATAGATTCAGCTCTTGTCCACTAACTCAGCATACCTGCGGATCTGCTGATACCGAATACCCTGCTTAATCTCTGGTCTCAGCCCATTCTCGAACTTGAGACATTTGGACATCTCAGCATCAGCACGATTGTAGTGCGGACAAAACTTCACCAACTTCTCAAACTTCGCGGCATACTCTGCCACAGTCATATCTCCTTGCTTCAGCTCAAGGAATTCCACTTCTAAATTGCCATGATCATCCTCTGGGAAATACTTTCCCAGAAACTCTTGCCTAAACACATCCAAAGTTATCACAGTGCCAACATCTGCAAGTCTCTGACGGGTGTTATCCCACCAGTCCTCAGCCTTTTCTTCCAGCATATGCGTTCCGAACTGAACCTGTTGCTCATCAGAACACCCTATCACCTGGAAGATCTTCTTGATCGCCTTCAGCCACTTGTGTACACTTGCTGGATCATGCGTACCCACAAAAGTCTGTGGATTGTTCCTTTGAAACTTCCCCAAAGCACGAAACTCATCAGGAGCTCCACCATTTGGATTCAGCTGCGCCACCACATTAGCAACCGATTCCAACGCATCAAAAATTGCACGATCTTTTCTTCCAGCCATCCTACACACCACCAACAAGGTTAGAAAAACTAAAACATCGTCAGTGTACGCACACTCGTCGACTGACAGGGACAGACATCAAGTAAAAACCTGGCCGGACGGACCGACCTGCTCTGATACCACTAATGTAACACCCTTCTACCCCACATACAATACGCGGTAAAATAATCATTTAAAATCAGAGTACAACATTGAAAGGCGTCACATTTTGGTCTTAAAACATCTTGATAAAAATCCTGCTCCGTAATACGGGTTTTTCAACAATTTAATTCAAAACATTGCAACAGAATAACTTTATTTCAATCAAATCAAACTTCAAAACATCTTAAAGAAAACGATAATAGCATCCGTTAAACCAAGTAAAAATAGAACTCAGAGGTTCACAATGTTCCCGATGTTACATAACCAGAGCAAGACACACCCTCTACTCAACTGAAAAGAAACTGACTCCAAAGCTAACTCTTCACGCACCGCGAACTAATCTTGGTTATTTGCACGTTACCCACGTAGAGGCAACATTCAGACAGGCAGGGTGAGTAATCACAATTCAATATAAATCATATAAAGAAAAGACATTAACAGGGCAATAATTGTTTTTATCAAATACTACAGCGACTCACCCAAACCATCATATAAAACATCACGTCACCAATATCACTCATATGCAATCATGCAATGCCACCAAGAATGAAATGCAACATCATAATAATGCATGTGGTACCAAATCGTCATAATAATGGACACTAGGCCATCAACCCTCCACAAGGGAGCACGTCACAAAATACTCCAATCCACACAATGGGATTGAAGCCACCAAAATAACGGATTGAAGTCCCATCATAGAATGCCATGAATGCATGATGCAACAACATCATCGTAACCATCATTAAAATTATCGTTTGCATCAAAATTCATCTCATTATTCCTCGTACTCATCAATACAACATCTATTCAATCAATCACATAATTCGTACTAGCTACCAGTTATCACGCATCCTACTTCCGTCTTCATTTTCATCACTAAATAATCATCATATAACACGTCAACACATAGCATCAATTTACAGCAACATCACAACATTAATATAATATAAAACAGCTATTTTCCATGAATTTTAAGTCAATAAAATCATATTTTTCAGTCCCAGGTCGCGCTAAGAGAGCCCCCACCCGCGCTAAGCGCGCTACTCACTGCCTCGAGGAGGCGATATTCCTTCAGACCGCGCTAAGCGCCCTCTGCGATTTTGGCAGAAAAACCCTGCGATAACAGCACTTCTCCATATGCGATTCAACACCCCTAAACCAGATTTTATCCCTAAATTACCACAGATTATGTTATTATAACCTATAACTATCACATATACGTCAATAACAACAATCATCACATAGCAAATCATCAAAATCCATCATCCTTAACCTTCAATTCCTAGGTTTTCCCCCAAAACCCCAATTACCCACCAACACCTAATCTTTATATCAAAACTAGTAATTAACCCGTGCGTTCGCACGGGCATGTCTGTTCGAGGATTTTATGTTATGGACGCGAAATTATTAATAAAATTGAAAAAAGAAATTATAAAATTATAAAAATAGATATAATTTAAATTAAAATTTTGTATTGGTAAATATAAGAAATTGTCCAAAAATTTGTATTATTCAAAATTTGAATTAGTAATATAGTTGTTCCCGTTTATAACAATAGAAATGGTTTCTGTAAATAAAAATATTTTAATCAACAATTTATTTTTTGTAGTATATACAAATTTGAATTAGTAATATATTTGTTCCCGTTCATTACAATAGTATTTGTTTCGTAGATTAATAAATTTATTCAAACTTAAAGTTGCGCTCGTTTATAACAATAGTATTTGTTTCGTATATTAAAACATTTGAATCAAAATTAAAAATTGTGTCCGTTTAAAACATATGTATTATTTTTTTGTATAACAAAATTTGAATCAAACAATAAGTTGTGCCCGTGGATTACAGTAGTATTTGTATTGTATATTAAAAAACTGATTCAAAAATTAAAGTTGTGCTCGTTTATAAGATATGTTTTTTATTTGTATATAAAAAATTTTGAATCAAAAATAAAGTTGTGCCCGTTGATTACAATAGTATTTGTTTCGTATATTAAAAAATTGATTCAAACATTAAATTTGTGCTCGTTTATAAAATATGTTTTATATTTGTATATAAAAAAATTTGAATAAAAAATAAAGTTGTGCCCGTTGATTACAATAGTATTTGTTTCGTAGATTAAAAAATTGATTCAAAGTTAAAGTTGCGCTCATTTCTAACAGTAGTATTTGTTTCGTATATTAAAAAATTTGAATCAAAATTATAATTGTGTCCGTTTAAAACACATGTATAATTTTTTTGTATAACAAAATTTGAATCAAACAATAAGTTGTGCCCGTGGATTACTGTAGTATTTGTTTCGTATATTAAGAAATTGATTCAAAATTAAAGTTGTGCTCGTTTATAAGATTTGTTTTTTATTTGTATATAAAAAAATTTGAATCCAAAATCAAGTTGTGCCCGATGATTACAATAGTAATTGTTTCGTAGATTAAAAAATTGATTCAAAATTAAAGTTGCGCTCGTTTATAACAATTGTATTTGTTTCGTATATTAAAAAATTTGAATCAAAATTATAATTGTGTCCGTTTAAAACATATGTATAATTTTTTTGTATAACAAAATTTGAATCAAACAATAAGTTGTGCTCGTGGATTACAGTAGTATTTGTTTCGTATATTAAGAAATTGATTCAAAATTAAAGTTGTGCTCATTTATAACATATGTATTTTATTTGAATATAAAAAAAATTGAATAAAAGAAAAGTTGTGCGCGTTGATTACAATAGTATTTGTTTCGTACATTAAAAAATTTATTCAAATTTAAAGTTGTGATCGTTTATAACATATGTATTTTATTTGTATATAAAAAATTTTGAATCAAACAAAAAATTGTGCCCGTTGATTAACATAATTTTATATAATACAATAAATATTTCATATATTACGCACTAGTAGAATCATTGTGTACATTTATTTTAAATTTAATATTAATCTTAATAATAGCTAATAAATTTATTATATAATAATTGTGTATTAGTGTAGATATAGGAGTTGTTTGCAATTTAAATAATTTGAGAGGAGATATGGTTACTTATATAGGTGTTAACTAAATTATGCGAAAAATGGGGTAGTTGTATTTATTCTGTATTACCTTGCAATTAAAGCATAATTGTGGATTATACAAATATTATAAACAAAAGCAATAAATAAAAGAGAGAGAGAGAAATGTGCATCAAAACAATAAATCAAAGAAAATAATAAAGAAAAATGTACATCAACAATATTTATAACCTTTACAACATCATAAGTATTGTTACACAAATGTAGAATAACATTCAATTAGTTCATAAATTTTATTAGTCATAATTCACAAGTACAAGCAAAGCATCGCCACATAAAGTAGAACAAAATCAAGGTGGGTCATGAAAATGGAGTATAGACCTCTTCTTCATCCACCAAGGTCTTCAAAATGACGTCAATTTCACATGTAAAGATCTCACAGGCCATGATTGGAAACCTAAATCATAGAACAATTATCAGATGCTAAATCGGGGTAAACAAGAAAGTTGAAACATTGAAACATAAGCTCTTTTTAAACAAATTATTTGTTAACATTGCATACTTGAAGATCCGTTTGTTCTCATTATCGATTGGTGGTTCTTCGATAATGTAGCGAAGCAATTTTCAACCTGCTCTTCATCTCTCAAGCTGAAAGCAAAAAATAGCAAATAGCAATAAATTAGCAATCATCTTTGTGTATCCAGCCTGTGCTTTATGCAATTAAACTTACTCTCAGCTCACCTAACGCTAAAGCTAAAAATGGACAGATACAGAAAATAAGTAAAACAAAAACAACTAAGCCTTGGTTTTGACTATATACATTGATCCTTCAATATCATTAGACTCTGACAAACAAAAATAAGCATCGGAATGGATGAAAATTGTTAGGGATAAAAAAGTCCATTATTTTGAACTGAACTGAAACATACAAGTTAATAAGACGATTGTTCAAGGCCTTGCATTCCTGGATTATTTCGTCTTCATCCAGAAGCTCTTCCAAAGTATAGTTATCCTTGTCCAATAATACCTCGACCTGCTGATCATCAGCAACACAAAATGAGACAAAAGAGAAGTGCTATTGCCAAAGATGATTTTCCATGTTTTGACAAATTAGGCCATTAAGACGTGTATATTCGTTCTCAAATCAGAAAGACGAGTAGCAAGAAGAAGTGAAATATTATTTTAATATACATTAAATTCAAATGTTGTTTAGGTAAAAGCAAGAAGAAGCTTACTGCCAGTCCAGTCCAAAACCATGTCGCGGTGAGTTTTTACTGCCATTTTCACTCCAGCCCTAACCTTCAATGCTCTATAGATTGAAAGTGAAATATCCAAACAACAAAAAGGAAATCATACATTCAAACAACAAAAAGCTGTATTTGTAAACATGTATTTTAATAACTATAAAATATTTGAACTATGATTGTATGTAACGCAGAAAAGGAAATCAAAAAATCAAAACCAATTTCATTCATATGAATTGAAATCTATATCATTCAAAGTGGTCCATTCAGAAACGAAAGTTACAACATTAAGAAAAATAAAACTCCTAATAGTCAAATCTAAAAGGCCAAAACGACATGAAATTGCTCCAACCGATTGGTGCTACGTCTTCATCATATGAATCAAACGTACGTTTCTTCCGTATCCTTCTTGCTCTATTAATTCTCCTCCTCCTCTGTCTTCTTTCAACTGAGACCGACTGTAGCCTCTGCACAGCTTCCTCGGGCTGGACTTGTTGGGTGTGAACTGGTTGTTGAACATCAGAAGTAGGTCTTTGAACATCTGAAGTTGGTTGTTGAACATCTGAACTTTGTTGAATGATGCTGGTTGTGTGATAAAATGAAGAGGAAAATGTTTATATAATGGTTTATGTTGAGATTCTAAACGTTTTTTTTGGGCTGTAATTATTGGTTGGGAAGTTTAATAACCAGTGCTGGTAATTAAATATGAATGGTCAAGTTTATCATTTATTTTAAAATACATTATTATTTAATATGGGGCATTGGGAAGCAAAACATTGTATATTGTGATTATGGGCCCAAAACCTATTTACATCAGAAGTGGTAAATAGATTTCAAAGGCATAAATAGAATTTGAGTATTTCATATCTATATAATTACAAATTAAGAAACGAAAGTTTATATTTAACCATGGAATATTAGATGTGCTATTTAAAACAATATAATGTTATGTTTTAGAAAGTAGATGTACCTTATCTATGTAGCAGTAATTCATCAGGACCAGAGTTAAATAATGTCACTACAATTAGACATAACTCACCCTTGAGAACCAATCAATCATGAAGCCCAAGAACAGAAGCTCACCTGAAAATACGGAAAAGAGCATTTGAGAAAAAATACACCAGCCATCAGGAAACTAAAGATTGGTTCACCATGTAGATCATTTCGTATAAGGAAATTAAATACCAAACCATTAAGAATACAAATAGCAGAATTTCTGCATTCCACATCTTTCAGTCTCCCAGCATTGATACTCAATATATAATGATGACATAGCCACTTAGCAGAATTTCTTCATTCATCCCTCCACTTTTGAACCTTATATTTCCACCAATGAAAGGATGCCGCGTGGCTTTGAAATAAGAAATAACCAAAAACATCTCCTCTCCTTCTTCATGTCTTCGTGTTTCAAAGAAGAAGAAGAAAATTCAAGACAAATCGTATCAAACTCATCGTAAACCACTTCTACAATCCAATCCTTGGCGCGTTAATTCACACTTTTGAAATCTCCAAATCATTTCCCTTTTGAGCTTTCATTGTTTTGGTTCATTAAAGTAGCTCTGAAAATTTACTTGGTTCAGCATAAGGACTGCCTCCGCCTGCAGATATCTTTGTGCAATCCCAACCATTGCCTCATTTGATACCCACTCTTATGACAACAAAGAAGGAGTCTTGAAGCAATACACAAAGTCATGAAGTTTTCCCTGCATCTCTGAGATTCTTGTGCAGCAGGGGAAGCGTGTTTGTCTCCAAGGATTGACCAAATTTGTATTTGAAAAGAGACGTTGCAAACCCTAATCAATTACTCAGCATACCATGTGTTTGTAGATTGGTCTCAAATAGCCAAAGCCAATATGCTCAGCCTATAAAAGGAGGTCACCGCAACACTTGAACTCACCAACGATTTTCACAAAAGCATTCTAAAAGTCTCTGAATTTTGAGTTCCACAAGTAAGAAAGAGGAGGAGGGTTGCTTTAAGGTCTTGCTAAGTTTAGAAAGGAGAGAAGTTAGGACACACTTGAAGGTGCAGTGGACATATTCCACTTGGTAACTACCCTCTCCCTATTTTAAATCCATGCTCATGTATTACTGACATTATCATTATTTCATAACTGTTTGTATTATGTGCTTGATGTTGCCATTCATTCATCCATAATGTGACAATAATGTGTATTTGCTCTGTTTAACTTTCTGCCCTTGGTTATGATTTCATGAAATAAGTTTGGTTTGGTTACTCTACTGATGTATTGAGACAGACGTTTGCATTGCCTTTTGTTCTAGTTACTATGCCTGGAATATCATTGTAATGATAATGCTCTTGTTTTGTTCATTAGCTGGTTATAAGTCTATGTGGCTTTATTTTTTATTATATTGTCAAAACTTGGATGTAAGAAGTGCTAGCAAATCTATGTTTGTTCTTGATGTTTGGATGTTATTATGAAAAGGAGTTAAGATCTTTTGGTTCACTCCTGTTATTCTGAGATGCTCATGTGTTTTGTGATCTGGGAACCTATCTCTCATTGCTTGTCTTTTAAGTTGATATCTGATTGGAATGTTGCTAGCAGGAAGATGCTTTCACTAAATACAGTTTGTACTGCTATCATCATTAATGTATAATCGGTTTGTGTACCTAAACTCATTGTCTTTGCCTTGCATCCAAAGTTTTGCTTAGGTGTTGATGTTTGTTGAACTATGTCTTTAAGCATGAAAACTGTTTTTGACTTATGTGCCTGAATTTGGTGTGCTAAAATATGCAAATGGTTACTTTATGTCTTTGACTTCTTGTGTTGCAGCTCACTGGTATGATTTTGATTCCATGTATGTGTGAGGTTCATATTCATGACTATTAAACTTAGGATAAGAATTTGGTGCTGTCAGTTTGCGTTGAGTTGTTGCTCCTATTAAATCATATGCCTCTCAATACTCCATGACCTCTTATATCATGATACTTCACTTTGTGCATGCTAAAACTGTTTTGGTGAAACTGTTAATTTCAGAAGGTTTTGTTTGTGATATCATGTTTTTTGTTCTCCATGTTAAGCTTTGTGTTCAAGATAGGTGTGCTAGCCTTGAATTCTCCTTTGACATATTTCTAAGTTATGAATATGTTTGACACACTTTGTACTCATAATGTGTACCAACCTGCCTTGTGTTATGTATGTCTCTTTGTGATTATTGCCCAAATTGGATTTTACCATGTCATGACCTTTGTTGGTTGAGGTGCCTAAAAACTGATAAACTGATATATCTGATTTGTTAGAATCATGTAACTGGTTTTTGATCTGTAAAAGTTAACTTGTTCATAGCCTGCTAATGTTGTCCCTAAACCAAGCATCGTTTATGTTGGTACCCTCATACATTTCTGCTCATACCTCATTATGCACATCTCTTGCTATGCCTTGTTGTTATCAGTTTTGTTTGATGATTGATGGATATATTTGGAGTAATGTGTATGCACCTGTTTTGTCAAGTTTGTTCTGTCCATATGCTTATCTCATAATGATACATGCCTTTTCTCATGATATGCCATAAACACTTGCCTGTTATCAGCATGCTTAACATTTAAGACTTGAGTGTGTGGTTTCAAGTTCCCCCTTTTAATGTGTGTCTAAGTAGGAGTAGCACCAAGCATTGATATCATTTTGTATGCTTAAAATTCTGTCTTAAGGTGCAGTCAGTTTGTGTGTACCATTGCTATATCCTATCCCTATTCTTGTGTGTATGATTTATTTGGCTATCCTTTTAGGGTTCATGAGCTGCTTTCCCACTTTTGTTTTGTCACTTTTTTATCTGATACCTGCTGCTTTTGTGACATTAGTTATTATGCCATGAATATAAAACGTAACTTATCCTTGCCTTTGCCCTAAGCTGACAATCAATGTTGAACTTGACTGCTATGATTATGCCTCACAGCTTTTCTCCTAAATTTGTGTTTATACCATCATGCTATTGTCATCTGATACTTTGAATGGTTGGTGCTGCTATTATGTTCTTTTTGCTTTCTTGCACTTTGGCCAATTAATCCTTTGGATACACATAAGTTGGTCCTGAAGTAATTTTGCTTTCCTTGTCGTACTGTTTTGCCCGTATGAATGTTTGTGTAGTTGCATCCAAATCTTGTCTTTTCATGGATCCAATTTGAATATGTCATGTGTTTGCTAAACATTTGTGCAATGCTTGTGTTTGAACTTGTTATACCGTGTATTCAAAACTATTTCATTACTTTGTGGATGCTCGGTTTGTGTAGCTTGGTATTTCATTTGTTTGGAGATTCATAATGTTGAGGTTTTGACCATATGTTTATGTTCCTTTCTAATTGACAATGGTTTGAGTGTTGAATGGCATGGCATTGATGTCTTCTATTGTGAGCAGACTGTTGTACGGTTTGGGTTGCCTTTGTTAGTTTTGGAAATTTGCTCGCGCGAAGGGTTATATGTTTATTGAATCAAGTTTATTACCGGATGTAACAACAACCCCAATGGCAAGCACACACATGCACATGCGCCTTTGACCCTTGGGACTGGGGTTCGAATCCCCCTCGCCCCAGTCCTTTTATTTTATTTTTCAAATTTCGCTTCCTTCACATATATATCACTGCTCTCATTGTATGTTCAGAATTCGCGCATGGCTTGGTTGGTAATGTTTTAGGACTGCATGCGCATGGTCCTGGCTTCAATCCCTAGGAGTGCCTTTCCCTTCTTTTTTTTAGCACTTGTTTATCTCATTTCTTTTAGTTTATGCTTTAATTTCCAACCTTCATAACTTATTTGTTTTTCATCCTTTTTCTCCCATTCTGTTTGCTAATTGTTTTTAATTGATTTCACTTGTTGAATATAAAAAGAAATGGTTGAAAATATTTAATCTTAATGGCTTTTATTCATGTGGAAGTTGGAAATTCTTTTAAGGTTTTATTGCACCTTTTTATTCATCTCATGATGATATCTTTGTTTATTTTGTTTGAGCATTGTCTAATATGAGTAATTCTAACCTTGCATGATATTATAAACTTTGTGCCACCCTAATATCTTGTTTATGTCTTATTTTCATATAATTCATATAACTCTTTATTTCATAGTAATTTTAAAACTGTTATCTTCCCCATTCCCAAGGAAAGTCCTCCTAATTTGACTCATGAGTCACTAAACAAATCACCCTACCTTTGCCTCATAAGAGCTTATCCCTTTTCTTGGCCTCATGAGAGCCATGGAATCATAACTTAGCAATAGGTTAGAGTTTTGAACTCTATGTGATTCTCACCATCATGAGAACTCACTTCCCCCATATAACTTAGATTTAGAGAGTTATCGTGAACTCTTAAATGAGCTCACACTCACTTCCCCTTGGAACTTTGGCCATAGTCAATGGTTCATTCTTCACCCATAGCTCGGTGAACTACGGATACTCTGATTCCCCTCCCGTCAGGATACGTAGGTGCAAGGCGCGATACCTTGTCGAGTATACTTAGATACTAACCCCTAGGGTTTCAACCTTTAGTGTAGCACCTTTAGCAAGCAAGTAAGACATAACACAAACTAAACAAGAGGTTCCTGTAGAATACTACAGATATTAAGGGTGCTAATACCTTCCCTTAGTATAACCATCCCTCGAACCTTAGATCTCCCCCCTTTAGGTTTTCTCGACCCTGAACCTTTCCTTTGGATAAATCAAAGTCGGTGGTGAATTCAAAGTTTTATGATGCAAGTTAGTTAATAGCTTGTTATCCGATTCTCACCGCAATAGCAATGGTGACTTCACTGGGGAATCAACATTTTGAGGGTTAAGCCCACCTTGTTTTTGCTTGTTTTATTTATGCTCGTTTGCTATATTTGTATATATCTGTTTGATTGCCTATATATATGCTTTGCTTGAGATCTTTTGTTGACATGGTTTTTGAGTGGTGAGATAAATCCTAACCCGGATTTGAGTGCACTTATGATAGGACGATGGTATATTCAAGGAGGATTTGAGGGAGTCGATTCCTGAAAAAGTTGACTTGAGACACCATCACTCAGTTGAGGCCCTCTTGAGAGTCTAGTCATGTTGAACGAGTCTATTCTTGAAAACGTGCTACTCTCGGCCTAGGTGCCCTTGATATTGAGGACTGTAGTTTCCAAACCACACTTGGCCCTTTAGGATGTAGTGCGGTGACCATGATGGAGTCTATTTCTATAATGGTTGTCACGCGATACTACACTCAGACGAGATTCTCTTGAGAATTTTATTGATTACCAAGTCATTTGGGAAGTCGATAAAATCCGAAAAATGGGTTGTCGACTCTGGGAACTTCTTAGAACCCTATTCAACAGATGAAAACCAGTAGTACATACCAATGGGAAGGGTAAACCCTGGCTCCATGCTCAAACCTATCCCCTTTGTGTTTTGTGTGTATCTTTGTGTGTGCTTTGCATTCATACATCATAAGCATTCATGTTGCACCAGTTTCATGGAACTCCAATTTCTTTTCTTGTGAAATATAAGAGGGATATCATGGACAGTTCAAGAAGAAATACTATCAAATACACTTTCAAGAGTCCAAAATTGGATGACCTAAGGAGATTGGGAGATTTGCTAGCAGACCCTGAAGGATTCAAAGACAGATATGGGAAGTTATGGATCTTGTTAAAGAAAAACATTGATGAAGGACTCCTCTCCACTCTGTTTCAGTTTTACGATCCAAAGTATCACTGCTTCATGTTTCCTGACTATCAACTCTTACCTACCCTTGAGGAATACTCTCAGATAATTGGTTTGTTTATCAAGGACGAGCTCCCATTTCCTATCTTCGAGAAAGACCCTAAAGAGGAAGAAATAGCCAAGAAAACTCATCTGGAGTTAGTTGACATCAAAAGTAATTTAACTTCCAAAGGAGGAATTTTTGGGTTAACTGCTAAGTTTTTATTTGAAAGGGCCCATCACTTTGCTAAACACTCCTATCGGAATGCCTTTAAAGCTGTTTTTGCATTACTCATCTATGGACTTTTCTTGTTTCCAAATATTGACAACTTTGTGGATCTGAATGCAATCAAAATCTTCTTGAAACAAAATCAGGTACCTACTCTGCTTGCTGAAGTTTATCACTCAGTCCATACAAGAAATGCTCATGGTAAGGGACAAATTACTTGTTGTGTCCTCATACTGTATAGATGGTTTATTTCGCATCTACCGAAAGCAGGCGCATTTTGGGATTCCAAGAAAGGATGGTGGTCCCAGAAAATCATGGCACTCTCCCATGCAGACATTGATTGGTACAATCAGGTGTATGATGGAATTCTGATTACAGATAGTTGTGGAAACTATGGCAACGTACCTCTTCTTGGCATTAAAGGTGGAATCATCTACAACCCTGTATTGGCACGACGCCAATTAGGGTACCCTTTGGAAGATAAACCTCTTAGTATTCTTTTGCAAAACATTTACTTTGAAGAGTATGATAAGAACGAAGAACAGAAGAAGTTGATCTTAAACGCTTGGGGTAGCAAGCGCAAAAGAGGAAGAAGTTCTTTAGGAAAACCTAACTGTGTGTCATTGGAGCCCTACCTCCAATCGGTCCGAAGAAGAGCCATCGAGTTAAGGATGCCCTACAAGAGGCAGGAACCAATTGCTTTGAAGTGTGAGCCTGTCTTATACTTTATGTCGAGAGAAGAAGAGCTGGAGATTTCTTTAAGATAAGCCCAAGATCAGAGGAAGCCTGGAAACTCAAATATCAGGTGGTCGTTGAAGAAAACCTGGAACTCCAGAAACAACTACAAGCCAAGAACGAAGAGTTACTTTCATACAAGAAGAGAAAAGCCCAGGAAGATACAAGTTCCTCTAGCACTCAGCCTCCCGCTTGGAAATCCATCATCAACAACGTTGTCGCAGAAAGGGATCAGATGGAGAAAGAAATCAGAAGACTCAACATGAGACTCTTCGGAGAATCTCCTTAGGTCTTTCTAGCTTTTATTTAGCTTCGCGTTTATGGATTTTGAAAGTGTATCAACTCTTGTAATTCACCTTTTTAATGAGAATGAGGTCTTTTGATATCTCTTGATATTCTGCAAGTGTCTGAATTCCATGAAACTTTGCATTGCATCTTGCATTCCTTGCTAAACTATCAAGATACTAATTTTGTTTTGCAGATTTTGTAGAAATGGATGCTGCAGGGAAAAGAGTCTGGCCTTATTTCTTTGAACTACAAGAGTTGGAGCATTTGTTTTGGTTGGGAGATATGGTTGAAGACCAGTCAGCCTTTGCTGATAGATATAGGTGTATCATTCCACTAATGAGGATACCAGTGACTGTAGGACCCCTTGAAGTTTTGGTCCAGCTGTATCATCCTGCATACCGCTGTTTCGTGTTCCCTAAATTCTCGTTGGTGCCAACCCTAGAGGAATTCTATGCCATGATAGGGATTCCTGTCAGAGAAGGTCCCATCTTTTCTGGGATTGAAGAAGCGCCCTCCGCCAGAGACATCGCCAGAACAACCAGAATCAGATTATTTGACATTCAGGTTAATCTAACAAACAAAGGAGGAAAACGCGTACTGCCCGCTCAATTCTTGCTGGAAAAGGCTCTTTACTTCAAGAACAGAGGAAACGAGGCTTTGTTTGAATCAACCCTCGCCCTGATGATCTACGATTTTTTTTATTCCCAAGCGCCAAGAATTTTGTGGATGTCGAAGCCATTCAGATCTTCATAATCAACATTTCGGTCCCAACTTTGCTTGCGGATGTTTACCACTCAATCCAGACCAGATACTCAAGAGGCTGTGGGCCAATTGTCTGTAGTGTGCCCTCTTTTACAAGTGGTTTATCTCTTACTTGCAAAAAACTCCGACTTTCTGGGAGGTCGAGGATTGTAAGATATGGTCCAAAAAGCTGATGGAATTGAAGCATACCGACATCGAATGGTATGATTCAACTGAAGAAGAAATCATTATAATCCATAGTTGTGGGGATTGCCCTAATGTGCCCCTTATGGGGAGAAACGGTTGTATTAATTACAACCCAGTCCTTGCACGCCGTCAGCTGGGCCATCTGAAGGATGGAATTCCAGATGATGAGGATATGCAGATGATGTTTTATGATGAGAGGAGAGGTTTTGAAATGAAGATGCGATTGGAGCGCGCCTGGCGTCAAATTAATAGACAACTATGGAAAGCTGAATGCCCAGTCACAGAGGCCCACTTACAATGGTCTCGTGACATAGCCCGTGTGATGAGGAGGCCACTTCCTCGCCACGAATCACCTTCAAAGGCAAATCAGAGAATGATGGAAGCTTAGGAGAACTGGTTCTTGCAAGAGAGGAGACAAAAGAGCGTATCAGTAAATTGATGAGAGTAATTAATGGAGGAGAAGGATCATCCACCAGTGGATCTAGTTTCTAGAATCTTAATGGTGCTATTAATGTTGTTTCCTCTTTGTTATTCCTTTCTGTTATGGGTGTATCCCCGTTTCTTTTGTACCTAGAGCATGGAGTATACTCTGCTCTTGATGTATTGCTCACCAGACTCTTGAATGAAGAAGTTTATTTTGTCAAAGATTCTATTGTCTATATTATTTGCAATTTTTTTTGGTTTCTTGATAGTTTAGCCTGCATTTGCATTTGCATCCTCATTTGCATCACCATGTGCATTCTTCCTTGTCTTTATCTCATGTCGCCGTGTTCTCTCCAGAATCGTCACACTGAGTCCCAGACATAATTACAACACTCGGGCCCAAGCTTGATTAAGGATGTCAGAGGCATACGGAGAAATGGATAGAGTCAACAATGAACTGAATGAAATACGCAGAGGGATGGGACAAATCCTCGAGGCTATCAATGTTATGAGAGCAAAGATGGACACCCAGGCCACCGTGGTCTCCGATATCGTCACCACAATGGCAGAACCTCCTATCGCCCTGTCATGAACCATACGTTGGGCATGCCAGGTGATTTTATCCGTGCTACAATTCCTTGGTCAACTCAGCAAACAGTTCCTCTGGTCAATGAGACTCCCTAAGCTATTCCGACGTTCGCTCCACCGGCAGTACAAACACAAGTGCATCCGGTTTTCCAAAACCATCATCCTTACGATTACGTTGTTGTGTCAGAAGAAGGGGATGATCGACACGAGAAATTGAGAGAGAGTGTCGAGACAATGAAAAGAAAAATGAAAGCAATGGAGTTAAGTAATGCATTTAGCACTGACATTAAGGATATGTGCTTGGTTTCAGACTTGGTAATTCCACCCAAGTTTAAATTGCCAAATTTTGAGCTGTATTTAGGGGCCACATGTCCCAAATCCCATCTGATCATGTACTATCAAAGAATGGTTGCGCACGTACGTAACGACAAGCTAATGATCCATTGTTTCCAAGACAGCTTAAAGGGAGCTACTGCTAAGTGGTATCTAAGTCTAGACCAGTCCCAAGTCCATTGTTTCCAGGATGTGACTGATGCCTTTGTAAAACACTACAAGTACAATATGGATCTAGCCCCTGACCGTAGGCAGTTATTGAGTATGGCCCAGAGCAGTACTGAATCCTTCAAAGAATATGCATAACGATGGAGAGAAACGGCATCTCAAGTTGAACCACCCTTGACCGAGAAGGAGTTGGCTTATTGGTTTGTAGACACAGTAAAGCCTGAATTTTATGAGAGAATGATTAGCAGTGTCAGTACTAACTTCGCTGATATTGTTGCAATTGGCGTAAAGGTGGAGGCAGGATTAAAAAGTGGAAAGGTAGTCAGTTCTTCGAGCAGTCCAATTGGCGCCAGTACTAAGAAATCTCCTAGTCACCCTCAATGGAAACAATCATTGTACCAACTGTCGCTCCCAGGATTTTCATCCAGGTACAAACGCGAGAGTGGCGCAGAAAACACAGAGTCGCCAGCCGTGTAAATTTATCCCAAGAGGGGGAAAGGGAACACCGCATAAACCTGAGGAAGAGGGAAAGGAATGGTCATCGTAACCATAACCTGGGTTCGGGAGTCGGTTACGCGAGGGGAAGGTGCTAGCACCCCACGCGTCCATCGTACTCGATGGGATCCACGCTTGTTGTCTATTCTAAGGGTGAGTTATCCTAACATCTAACGCTGCACTAAAACGGGGAAGGGAAAACTAAGACAGACTCGGTAGGACATCGACGTCCTAGGCCTACGTACCCCCTTTGTGTAATGGGGAATTCAGAGTCAACGTTGATCGGACCAAGTTCTTTTTGTGTTTTTTTTATGAGCGACGTTAAGTTCGCGTCCGGCAGTTAGGGTTGATGCCTGTTTGCGTCTCAGACGGAAAGTAACGTGCCCTTTTCGAAAATAGCCTTTAGTTTGACGATCTCGCGGGATAAAAAGGGTTTGAAGTTTGTTTGTATTTTTTAGGACAGAAGTGACTTGAGTTAGTTCGTAACTCAACTTGAACCAAAGTCTATAACACGGGAGCGAATGCATCACATGGTCGCCCCCAATGGGACGTATGCTCAACACTCTAGAAGAGAGAAGGGAGACCCCTCAATCTTCATTTCCTATGTTTAAGGCTCATGCGCAAGGCAAGTTGACCTTATAAAGTATTTTAGAGATGTTAAGAGATGAGAAGAGGGACTCAAAAGAAAAGAAAAACACTACGGGGAAAATCTATCCTAATGTTATCATGCAAAGATGGCCCTAAGGGGAAGTTTGGAGGGAGACTATCCTATGGAATTTAGTCCTAATGTTAACATGCAAAGGTGGCCCTAAGGGGAGGTTTGACAACAACCTAAGCCTAAAGAAGAGAAAAGATGGGAGAAAGAAAGAATGAGAGTGGACATGCATACTTATCCACACCCTCAAATAACTT
This sequence comes from Lathyrus tuberosus, assembly GCA_022829125.1. Classification (NCBI taxonomy): domain Eukaryota; kingdom Viridiplantae; phylum Streptophyta; class Magnoliopsida; order Fabales; family Fabaceae; genus Lathyrus; species Lathyrus tuberosus. The sequence goes on along the minus strand of JALAZF010000020.1, from coordinate 4,330,779 downwards.
ACCTTAGCCCCTGCATAACAGATTAATACAAACAGATATAAGTGACAATAAAACAAATGAAACTCAAACAAAACAGAATGTGGATGACCTAAACATGAATCATGAAGTCAAAGACGCAAACCCAAATGATGGCACAAGTGCCTTCTCAAACAAGTAGTCAGACATGATCAAGGAAGTGCATATAAGAAGATCTCAAACAAAGAGCAATCTCATAATTAGTAAAACAACTTCTAAAACCACCAAATTAATTATCAACATATCTCAACCAGAAACAAACAACATGTTAAAAACTCATGCAAAAAATCACAAGACAGGTCACCCAAACAATTACACAAATCCAAATGAGAAATGTGGTTCAATATGCAAAAGAAAAGGACAAAAATGCAATATGAAATAGTTTTAAAAATGAGAGGAAAATATTTTAATGCATTTCAATATGTTGACGAAACAATGCAAAAAGAATGAGTTTAAAATGTTTTATGGATAATGAGAAATAAAATAAATAGGTTAGAGTATGCATGTATGGAATAAACTCAAAAGAAAATAAACAAATAATTATTTCAGATGCTAAAAATAAAATAAAATAATAAAGTAAAATTTGATAAAATTTTATTAAATGCCAAATGTGGTTCATGATTTTTTTGGGAATTTTTTAATGCAATTATCTATTTTTAAAATTTAAAAATGAATTAATGCGAACAATTAAATAAAATGAAAATATGAAAATGTGCAAGGGGGTGTGGAAAGTAACAAAACCACGTTGAAAAATTGAAATGGGCTGAAAGGGGGTGTGTGAATAGCAAGCCCAAACATAAATCCATCAGCTAAAAATAAAATATAAAAAATGAAACACGCGTGGACCTCAGTCAACCCAGTTGACTGCATACCTACCCTTTGATCAATCTGACGCTTATCATTAAGTCAACCAAACCAGCATGTATTCAAGATCTATGGCCCAGATTAAAACGCACACAATAACCAACGTACACAAGCACACACGCAAACACTCAGCATACCCTACACTCCCACGTGAGCAGCACATGGGTTCATTAATTTGTTGGCACAATTCCATCCATACGATTCATCAAATGCACAAGATTAAGTCAACAAAATAAAGAGTAATTAAGATGAAAGGCAATGATCTGGAGGCACACAGTAATAATCAAGGGGTAATAAACACGTAAACATTAATTAATTAAAATCAAGAAAAAAAATAAAATGAGGCAAGCTGATGGCCGTTGGATCAACAAAATGAATGGCTGGGATTATCTCTTCCACATAAAACCCTAATCTGGCCGGAGGGAGAACCAGACGCCGGAGCCCTAGCTCCGGTCATCTTCTCCGGCGACCCTCACCCATAATTTTCCCAGAAAACACATATTGGTACACCATTCGAATCAGAAAATCATGAGGAATTCAAATATCATCATCATTTTAAAAAATACTCAACCTACAATGCAAATCGAATGAAAAAAGCCACGGTTCAAAAAAAACAAACTCATCATACTACCAATATACGCCTCCAATCTCAAAAATAAATATATCAGAATGATCAGTGGGCATCACACATCAATATGCATATTTAAAAAGAGAGTTTTAAGATCATGAAAAACATCACTAACCTGAGATTAGGCAATCTATATCCTTGCTTTTAGCTTCCAATGATGGATGATTTGTACTCTATAGATGCCAAGGATGAAAGTTGAGAAAGAATTTTTGGAAAAGCTCTTCTTGCTTGAGAGATACGAATGATCCAAGTTTTAGGGTTCAAGCTTCTTTTCTCCTCCAAATCACGTGTGTCCCCTCTAACCCTAGCATGAGTTAGCTTAAATAGATTAGGTTAATCCACTGATGATCACTTGGGCCTTAGTAATTCCCCACTTAATGAGTTTTGGGTGATTTTGGAAAATTGCATTATGTGAAATACACACTCCTCCATGCATGGATATCCAAACCCTTGATGATGGATCACTTATTTAACAATTGCTAATCACACCTGAATTTGATTTGGGCCTTGAGGTGTATTGGTTCATGAGTTTTCAATAATTTGGCAATTTTGCACCATGTGAAATAAGTAATGAATAATTCATGGAATCCCTTGGTTCAAAGGCCAAAAATAGTCCTTATGGATTGTACTTTGAGGTTAGAATATGCCTTGAAGTAATGGAATCAATTATAGGTCACTATGTCCCAAAATGCAAAAGTTGTGAAAATGGAACCCTAAAAACCACTTTTTGCCTTCTTTTGATCATAACTTGAGTTTCACAAATGATATGGAGACCCACTAGTACTTTTTGGAAAGGGGAGAAAAAGATCTTTAACTTTCATGTTTGAGGAAAATTCATTTGAAGCTTTCTTGATAATGAGAAGTCAAGTTGAATGTAGTGTAAGGACTTGCCCAAAAAGGAAACTTTCAAATTATAGGTCATTTCCATATTTAGTAACTTTTGCACCAACCCTTGATTCTTGATAAATGGTATGAAACCTGACCCTTGAAGACCATATGAGGATGAGAGACCTTGAAAACCTTGAAGAGAACCTCAAAATTTCACAGTTGACTTCCCCTCTCACTGTTGACTTTTCCCCAATTCTCTTGATTCCCAATCCATTGGCCAATTGAACTTCTCATGAACCAAACTGATGGACAATCTTCCATTCCTAGATACTTAGGGACCCAAGGAATACCATGGAATCAAGTCTTGCCCAAAAAAATCAGAAATAAACTGACTTTATAGCAAACCCTAAACTTGGTACCCTCAGTCTAGGAGGAAATAGCACAATCTCCAAATCTAAATTCCTCCGAATATGATGTGTATCCTCTCCAACAAAGATAAGATATGCCATTTGGTGATGATAAAAACTCAAGAAGCTTGCCTAATATTCTCAAAACCCTAATTTCTGCACTGGTAAGGAGAGAGTGATCCACTTGAGCTCTCTTGGACAATATAAGGACTCTTGCTTGAAGAACATCTTCTCCTCTTGAACTGCCTCAGGCACCTTGACCCCATGCTAAGAACCAATGATATGCACACATGATAATGCAAAATGAGATGAAACATAAGCCAGTTAGTACTTAAAGTAAGGAGAGCAAATTTTGGGGTGCTACAGCTGCCCCTATTCAATCAACTTGGTCCTGAGGGTATGATAGCGACGACTTTCAGACAATCGGGATACACGGAGATTGAATACCAAAGAACCCAGAAATTTGCAATCTTCAAAGGAGGGGCGACTCCACTGGGGGACAAGCAATAAATGTTGTACTGTCACAACACGAACGAGTGCTAGCTATGTTGGGTATAAAGTGAAACAAGCTCCCCAGGTTATGTCATCTCTGCTGATAAAGAGAACTGACAAAGGAATTTCGAAATATGCCATCCCTGCTGATAAAGGGAACTGACGAAGGAAATCTTCAAAAGATTGCTGTCTCTGCAGATAAAGAGAACTAGCAAAAAAATGTCATCCCTGCTGATAAAGGGAACTGACGAAAGGAAATCTTCAAAAGATTGCTATCTCTGCTGATAAAGAGAACTAGCAAAATAAATGCCATCCCTGCTGATAAAGGGAACTGACGAAAAAATCTTCAAAAGATTGCTATCTCTGCTGATAAAGAGAACTAGCAAAATAAATGCCATCCCTGCTGATAAAGGGAACCGACGAAAGAAAATCTTCAAAGGATTGCTATCTCTGCTGATAAAGAGAACTAGCAAAACAAATGCCATCCCTGCTGATAAAGAGAACTGACGAAAGAAAATCTTCAAAAGATTGCTATCTCTGCTGATAAAGAGAACTAGCAAAATAAATGCCATCCCTGCTGATAAAGGGAACTGACGAAAGAAAATCTTCAAAGGATTGCTATCTCTGCTGATAAAGAGAACTAGCAAAACAAATGCCATCCCTGCTGATAAAGAGAACTGACGAAAGAAAATCTTCAAAAGATTGCTATCTCTGCTGATAAAGAGAACTAGCAAAATAAATGCCATCCCTGCTGATAAAGGGAACTGACGAAAGAAAATCTTCAAAAGATTGCTATCTCTGCTGATAAAGAGAACTATCAAAATAAATGCCATCCCTACTGATAAAGGGAACTGACGAAAGAAAATCTTCAAAAGATTGCCATCTTTGCTGATAAAGAGAACTAGCAAAATAAATGCCATCCCTGCTGATAAAGGGAACTGATGAAAGAAATATGTCAAGCAAGAACTGACTATCAGGTGAGAACGGGATTTCACAAAAGAGAAGGGCCAAACAAAGGCAAACTCCCAACCGATTCAAAATCCACAGGCAAGATGACCCCGCTGGGGAAGGAGAAAGTCTAAACAAAAGACTCTGCCGGGGAGCACAAGTATGAGGAATGCGTCCCTCCATGATCTCCTGAGTCATGCCATATCTGCTGAGAAAGAGAACTGGCAAAGAAAGTATCAAACCTGGCTTATGCTTCGAATGCAAATGTTTGAATTTTTTGGCGTAATGCTCCACACGAAATGGAAATGCTACGTGTTTGAGGATGCAATGCGAATGCTTATGATATGTAAAAGGGGTCTCTCTGGCAAAATAAATGATGGAGAGAAAAGACCAATTCAGCTGGGGATGACAAAAATAAATTGTCCTCTGAATCTGAGAACTCTGCTGAGAAGGATCATGCTGACCGACCCTTTGGATCCACAACTTCTACCGGGGATGAGATCCAAAAGCATATAAACTCTACCGGGGATTACACATGTCCTTTACTGAAGATGACATCCAAAACCTGAGATTTCTCCTCTGCTGGGGGAGTTGAGAATGAACGCCAATGACGGAACCGGAAGTTTGTTACTGAGGATTACCAATAACCAATGGGCTTAGATCTTGCTGGGGATGCCAGCCCATAATACTACCCTGCTTGGGGGATCAGTCCATAATACCATCCTGCTTGGGGATACTGCTGAACTTAGCCTGCTGATGGGGAGAATGCCTTTACTCCCACCTTGTTGGGGACTAGAATATGACATCGTCGGTGAAAGCACGCTTCCTGACTGGATGGGGAAGTTGAACACCCTGATTCTGTGGGGAAATAACGTCTTGATCCAGAGAAAATACTTTCTGAGTCTCCTGCTGGGGAAAGGTCTGCTCTGCTGAGGAAAGGTGCAATCTCAATGCTGAGGAGAGCGACCCTGCTGGGGGAGTACAATGCTGTTGCCCTGCAACCTGACCTGTCTCTATGGTCATAAACGGCTCTTTGAACTTTTCACTTGCCCCATACCACCAGGTCTAATGGAAGAAATCATCTCAAGAGGATTTTACAAAAGATCGGGCGTTCGCACTGCCCCAGGGTCTTCAAACTCTTGGAGAGATTTATCATATCTCGCACATAACTGCCCCAGTCTTCGTAATCCATGAAGTACATTACCTCGAAAGGGATTGTAATGACTTGAAAATACTCTGCTTTAGTATCTTCAACCTTGAGGAGGTGCTTTCAATTAACCGTTTTCAGGAGTGGACAATCTCCCACGCTATAGAGGTGGCCTGCCCCAATATGAGCTTTGAAGTGATTTTGCCCCTGATCTTAGAATGAATGCCCCAGAATAACTGAATTTCGGAGGGATTTTTTGACGTGACTGCCCCAGATTAGCTACATCTTAACACGACTTACTGGGGAGAGCCCACTCTACACTGAGTCTCTCGGCAGCATGCCCTTTGATATGATTGTCCTTCAGAATTTTCAAGCATCCCAACTTGGCAGGATCCAGCTTCTTGACTGACGTTCACTGTGTAAGCTGCATTGATGCTTAGGCACATGTATGCCAGCAGAACAAGTTTATTATGAGAATGATAATTCTAATGCAACACTCATGTTAACCTTGAAGTTTTATTGAAAATGCGTCGCCAAGCCCTGTGAATGAATCACTAGCTGGGATGCGACCTTGATTTTGAATGGCAAAACAATGCGCACATACAATACCAACAAATCTTATTAGCACACCTCATAGGAGTCAGGAATGTTGTCCTGTTGAAGTACGCTTTCGGAATAAACCCTGTTTCAATTAGGACTTTTAAGGGTTGTAACGTGGTCTGGTTCACGGTTTCAGAAGAAAGGATTTATGGCTCAAATTTATCGGTGCCCGCCCACTCTTCGTGATGTTCTCCAGTCCTATGTTCAGTTAATCTGACACAAACGCTCATCTCTCAAAAGGTTTATGATCTTCAAGGAACCCATGCAACTAATGGTTTGACACCTAAGGAGGCTTTGGAGTGTCAGTCATCCCTTTTGTGTCTGTAATCACACGAATTTGTTCTTATCGAGGATTTTCTTTTGTAACGCCTTTCGCTTTTTCTTTCTTTTGCTTTTTGATCCCTAATTTTTGCCTGGACTGACTCTTTTGAGTTTCTTTTGATTTTGAAGTCCAGCGGGATGTCTTGACTTTTGCCTAAGTCACTCGTTTACAAGTTTCGACTTAGCGGGCTTTTCTTTTTTTTTTCTCTTTATTCCCCTTTTTGAACAAAGCGTGTGACACTGGTTGTCTTACTTGCTTGAACGGGTCGTAACTGCCTCACTACTTGATTGTTGATGGATAACCATTGTGGTTTCATATCTCTTGACCTCTTGACGGTGGGATAGAAGGTAATGGTTCCTCGGATGCACACTCTCCTTGGAATTTGAACGCTCGGTCAAACTAACTGACGCCTGCCCTGCCCCTGGGTTAAATATGAGGGTTTTTTCGTACGAAAGAAGCTCCTACTTCAAGGCTCAAAGGGGTTAACGAGGGTCTATCTCCCTTATATCTCTAGTGTTTAGGGGTTTGAAACAATGCCTGTACATCCTCAACAGGGTTCTATCCTTGAACATACAACCAGAGATTTTGCGTTTTCGTCTCATCATCCTCCCTCAAGAGTACTAAACAAGAAAATTGGTATTGAAGTGCATATAAACATTTAAGAGTGAACACAAATGGATTACTTCAAGAAAAACATACTCATTGCATTAATATCATCATAGAAAAACAAACAAGTCTTACATGCATATGATGCTTTAACAAGAAATGAAAAACTACAAATGAAAATGTAGTAAAGAAGCTGAAGATTGCCATTGCTGAGGAAGCTTAATTCTGTCTGGACGTACTTGCAGGCTGAGTGTTCATTTGAGAAAGGAGGCTTCCATTGATGTACATATCATCTTCAGTGAATACAATGATCTCTGAGTCTACCAGGTCTTGCACCTTGTGCTTGAACACGTTGCAGTTTTTAATTGAATGACCCAGTGTGTCTGAGTGATATTCACATCTGGCATCCAGATCATAATCAGGAGGAATAGGGTCGGGAACAGGCTTGGCATCCCTTAGTTGAACCAAATAACTTTCAAGTAGACGTGCAAGAACATGGCTGTGAGGAATAGGGAGTGGATCAAACCTTCTCTCAGGCCTTCGTGATCTTTGTTGTCTCTTTTCAGAGCAGTTCTCTTGTTGACCCTGATTTGAGCGCATAATCTTTTCAGGCACTTTTCTCTTCAGACTTGGTCGAGGCGTAGGCAACATTTGCGGATGTGGGGATTCTAAGACCAAGGACTGCAAGAAATGCCTCTGACCTGATGTGGCTTTGGGAGAAGCAACGGGGATACCCACTTCTTTGTCAACAGCTAGAGTGGGACCACCTTGTATGCTTACGCCGCTCGGTGTGAATTCAATTTTCCTCGAATCAATTAGATCCTGGACAGCGTGCTGAAGGGCCCTACATTTCTCCACAGTATACCCTGGTGCCCCAGAATGGAAATCACAATGGGCTCTTGCATTGTAGCCTGGTGGGGGATTACCAGTGAGAGGAGCCAAAGTCCTCTTCTGTATCAGTTGCAACTGAAGGAGATGCTGCAATAGTTGAGAATATGGCATAGGGAGCGGATGAAAAACTCTTTCAGACTGCTTCGGTCTCTGTGCACACTTTTTATTCTTAGGCTTATCTTAGGAGACACGACCTGCCTGCTGTTGGGAAAGCTCTGGAACCTCAATTTGTGGTAGAGATTCACGAGGCAATCCGTGATCTAGATCAAATCCCAAAGAGATAGGAGGAGTAAGGACCTCTGTTGTGGAAGCGAGCACAAGATTGTCTTCCTTCTTTAACACCCTATTCAAAATTTCCATGACCAAACCCATTTGAGTCTTCATCAGATTGACCCCCTCCTTCAGCATCTTCTGCTCCTGGGACAATACCAGCATGTCTTCCCCAAATTGCCTCATCTGAACCTTCATTTCAAGTATCTCTGTACGAAGTTGTTCCATGACTATCCTCTGGTTATCACAGAATGAGTAGAATACCGATGAGCTGGCTGATCAATCCTGACTGAGGAGGAGAACAAAATAAAAACACCAGAGATAAACACCTGCTATGCAAAATGATTATGCAAAAATGAATATGAATGTGCAAATGCAAATGAACATGTTTGAAATTCGCAGGGCGATCCACCCCTTGATTCCAGTTTAACAGCAAGATAGAACTGAACTTCTGCTCATATATTAAGAAAGCCAGAGGAAAACCAAATGTCAACAATCACAATCCAAGGTAACAAGTCTGAACACAAAAATCATAGGTCCCAGCCAACAAGCCTAGTGGTGATCCAAATACAATAAGAGAATAGAAAGCTACTGCATGTCATCAAAGTCCACAAGTGTCAATCCCCCCATCCACTGTGCTTTTTTCTCCAGTCTTGAATTTACTTGAACAATTTTTTGGCGTCGGGATGCTTCGGTCTCTGAATTAGCTCTTGGATGAGAACGTCTCTCCTATGCATGATCCTTTCCAAGTATCGGCAATGCAACTCCCAAGCGTCTTCTCCAGAAACACCATCTATGCTAGGACCCTCATTTCTAGGTCTCTTCACTTCACCTTGGATCTTCAGTTCCTCTATGGAGGCTATGGCTTCATTGAGTCAACCTTCGACTGCTTGTCTCTTGAATACCCCTGACAGGATCTCAGCATCTTTCTTCTTGAGCTTCAACTTCAATTGGTCAATCTTAGCTAGATAATCGTCTTTCTTTCGCTTATTCTCAGCCATTGCAGTGTCTTGGTGAGCATTGAACCTGTGAATTTTTAACAAAGCCTTGTCCAATTTCTCCTTCTTAGATTTGAGAACCTTACTAATACCATCTAGAGCTTGATTCATCCTTTGTCTGGCTGCGACCTTGTCAGCCAACTCCTGTTCTGCCTTAGCGAGAAGCTCTGTCTTCAACTTGGCGATATGGACAGCTTCACCCCGCTCATGTTTCAACTGATAAATCTCTCTTCGTAGCTCACTGTTTTCTTCTCGCAGCTTTTCTTTTTCAACCCACAACTTGTTAAACTTCTCTATCTCAACTATGGTAGGAGGCTCAATCAGCAAGGGGTAAGACGGTGGTTCTTTGGAGAATAGCAAAAGCTCTTCCTCTACCCTTTTCTGAATCCAATTTTCATATGCCGGAAATGTTCTGTTGTTGCTCTTCCCAAAAGAAATCTTCCCTTTCTTATGACGATTTCCCCAAGTATTTGCAGCTTCTTTCAACAGTTCTGGATCGATTTCCCCACTCAGATATAAAGATTCACGGACCTCCTCGTCTCTTGGTGGCTCTTTCAAGGCATACCCGAATTGTCTAATAGCGAGAATAGGGTTGTAGTTAATTCCCCCTTTCCTTCCTATTAGAGTCATATTTAGGAGACCTCCACAACTAATCATGATATCTTGGCCCAACAAGTCACGGTTAACCCAAATTAGATTATTTTCTCTCAAGCCCATCAATCTTTTGGACCACTCCAAAGTTCCTTGAGTATCTACAAATGCCCCAGATGTAGGAAGACGATCAGCAAACCATTTGTAGAAGACTGGCACACAAAAATAAAGGGGTCATCCCCTCCTCTTCTCGTTCTTATAATGCACTGAATAATACAGATCTCCAAGCAAAGTAGGTACCGGATTCTTCATGGTGAATATTCGGACAGCATGCATGTCCACAAAATCCTTCATACTTGGAAACAACACCGTTCCATAGACACACATGGCCAAGATGGCGTTGAAAACTGACCAACATCTAGCTTTAGCATACACATCAGCCTGTTCTATCAAAAATTTCACATGAAAGCCTTTACACCCTCCCTTACTGGCAACGTTATTTTTCAACAAAGACAAATCCAAATGCAAAGCCTCGGAAACCTTTCCTAAATTCGGAAGTTCGTTAGAAGGATAAAAGGGAGCCTCTTCTTTAATAGAAACATCCAGGATGAGAGCAAATTCCTCCAATGTCGGAGCCAAAAGATAATCAGTGAATAGGAAACAACGCAGGTGAGGGTCATAGAATTGCACCAGAGTGTACAAAGCCCTATACTCGTATTCAGTGATGTTGCGAGCAAAATCCAGAATTCTTCCATACTCTCCTCTAAAGTCTGCCAATACCCCATGTTCTGCCATAGACACAATCTGATGAACAGGATCCAGAATAAGTAATGGAAACTTGTACATTATGATGTTCTTTTTCTTCTCTGTACTCATCCTTAATAGTCTTCAAAAACCAGAATCAAAGTTAGGATGCAGCCCTGCAAATGAATAAACATGTTAGGATGCAAAATGATGATGCAAATGCACACATGGGATCAAGGATGCCACACAGACTGGACAACTGCTGCACTAAACCACTGTATAATCTCAAGGATCTGCCCAAATACCCAGAATACCAGAATAACCATAGTACCACACTGATCAATCTGCTGATCAGAAAACCGGGTATGTTGGAGGTCAAGGTTACCTGCAAACCTGTAAACACCCTTCCCTCTCACATGCGGGTACTAGAAAGCTGAGGATCCTCAATATCACGGGCTCTCAAGTTGAGAAATGATGATACGTTCACCATTTCTGGTTTGGCATCATCACCAATCGAGGAGGCCTCATTTGATTCCCCTCTAAAAGAAAACAGCCCATGGCAAGTCCTCAGCTTCGGCACTGAGGTCGAGAAGCAATAGTACATTCATCCCTCGGGGTACAGTATTATCGCCAAACGAGGAGTGCTTCCACCAATTCTTTTCCAAAGCACACCCTATAGCAAGTTCCCAGTATTGGGTCCTCGGATCGACATGTGCAATGGGTTTGCCATTTCTGGTCTGCCATTATCACGTCTGGGGAGGAGTGCCGTTACTGAGTTCTCGGGAATGGTCGCCAGAGTCAACAATTTTCCAGGTTACATTCAATCATCTGCACCAATGCGCAGGATAGAACACTACCAAAGAAGACCTCGTCTGGATGTGGAGTTTTCATGTATACTACGTCTGGCCAAATACCACACAAGTCACACTACTTGCCACACTAATCCTACGTGTATGCTCTAGCCTGGGTATTGGGCTTATCTCTCAGAACTCCCAACCCGCAAAACAGAAAAACAGTGCAGTAGATGATAATAATATGTAATGCAGTAAATGCGGTAAAAAATAAAATACAACAAATAAAGCAAAACAAAACAAAAACAAAAACACCCAAAGAGAACAAAGACAAGCAAGCGCTAGGATTGACTCGCTTAGGGATGGATCAGCATAGGTCAACCAAAATCCCCAGCAGAGTCGCCAGCTGTCGCTCCCAGGATTTTTATCCAGGTACAAACGCGAGAGTGGCGCGGAAAACACAGAGTCGCCAGCCGTGTAAATTTATCCCAAGAGGGGGAAAGGGAACACCGCATAAACCTGAGGAAGAGGGAAAGGAATGGTCATCGCAACCATAACCTAGGTTCGGGAGTCGGTTATGCAAGGGGAAGGTGCTAGCACCCCACGCGTCCATCGTACTCGATGGGATCCATGCTTGTTGTCTATTCTATGGGTGAGTTATCCTAACATCTAAGGCTGCACTAAAACGGGGAAGGGAAAACTAAGACAGACTCGGTAGGACGTCGACGTCCTAGGCCTATGTACCCCCTTTGTGCAATGGGTAATTCAGAGTCAACGTAGTTCGGACCAAGTTCTTTTTGTATTTTTTTTATGAGCGACGTAAAGTTCGCATCCGGCATTTAGGGTCGATGCTTGTTTGCGTCTCAGACGGAAAGTAACGTGCCCTTTTCGAAAATAGCCTTTAGTTTGACGATCCCGCGGGATAAAAAAGGTTTGAAGTTTGTTTGTATTTTTTAGGACAGAAGTGACTTGAGTTAGTTCGTAACTCAACTTGAACCAAAGTCTATAACACGGGAGCGAATGCGTCACATGGTCGCCGCCAATGGGACGTATGCTCAACACTCTAGAAGAGAGAAGGGAGACCCCTCAATCTTCATTTCCTATGTTTAAGGATCGTGCGCAAGGCAAGTTGACCTTATTAAGTATTTTAGATATGTTAAGAGATGAGAAGAGGGACTCAAAAGAAAAGAAAAACACTACGGGGAAAATCTATCCTAATGTTATCATGCAAAGATGGCCCTAAGGGGAAGTTTGGAGGGAGACTATCCTATGGAATTTAGTCCTAATGTTAACATGCAAAGGTGGCCCTAAGGGGAGGTTTGACAACAACCTAAGCCTAAAGAAAAGAAAAGATGGGAGAAAGAAAGAATGAGAGTGTACATGGATACTTATCCACACCCTCAAATAACTTACCTTAGCCCCTGCATAACAAATTAGTACAAACAGATATAAGTGACAATAAAACAAATGAAACTCAAATAAAACAGAATGTGGATGACCTAAACATGAATCATGAAGTCAAAGAAGCTAACCCAAATGATGGCACAAGTGCCTTCTCAAACAAGTAGTCAGACATGATCAAGGAAGTGCATATAAGAAGATCTCAAACAAAGAGCAATCTCATAATTAGTAAAACAACTTCTAAAATCACCAAATTAATTATCAACATAGCTCAACCAGAAACAAACAACATGCTAAAACTCATGCAAAAAATCACAAGACAGGTCACCCAAAAAATTATGCAAATCCAAATGAGAAATGTGGTCCAATGTGCAAAAGAAAAGGACTAAAATGCAATATGAAATAGATTTAAAAATGGTAGGAAAATATTTTAATGCATTTCAATATGTTGACGAAACAATGCAAAAAGAATGAGTTTAAAATGTTTTATGGATGATGAGAAATAAAATAAATAGGTTAGAGTATGCATGTATGGAATAAACTCAAAAGAAAATAATAAAATAATTATTTCAGATGCTAAAAATAAAATAAAATAATAAAGTAAAATTTGGTAAAATTTTATAAAATGCCAAATGTGGTTCATGAATTTTTTGGGAATTTTTTAATGCAATTATCTATTTTTAAAATTTAAAAATGAATTAATGCGAACAATTAAATAAAATGAAAATATGAAAATGTGCAAGGGGTGTGGAAAGTAACAAAACCACGTTGAAAAATTGAAATGGGCTGAAACGGGGTGTGTGAATCGCAAGCCCAAACATAAATCCATCAGCAAAAAATAAAATAAAAAAAATGAAACACGCGTGGACCTAAGTCAACCCAGTTGACTGCATACCTACCCTTTGATCAATCTGACGCTTATCATTAAGTCAACCAAACCAGAATGTATTCAAGATCTATGGCCCAGATTAGCACACAATAACCAACGTACACAAGCACATACGCAAACACTCAGCATACCCTACACTCCCACGTGAGCAGCACATGGGTTCATTAATTTGTTGGCACAATTCCATCCATACGACTCATCAAACGCACAAGATTAAGTCAACAAAATAAAGAGTAATTAAGATGAAAGGCAATGATCTGGAGGCACACGGTAATAATCATGGGGTAATAAACACTTAAACATTAAATAAAATCAAGAAAAAAAATAAAACGTGGCAATCTGATGGCCGTTGGATCAACAAAATGAATGGCTGGGATTATCTCTTCAACATAAAACCCTAATCTGGCCGGAGGGAGAACCAGACGTCGGGGCCCTAGCTTCGGTCGTCTTCTCCGGCGACCCTCACCCATAATTTTCCCAAAAAACACATATAGGTACACCATTCGAACCAGAAAATCATGAGGAATTCAAATATCATCATCATTTTAACAAATACTCAACCTACAATGCAAATCGAATGAAAAAAGCCATGGTTCAAAAAAAACAAACTCATCATACAACCAATATACGCGTCCAATCTCAAAAATAAATATATCAGAATGATCAGTGGGCATCACACATCAATATGCATATTTAAAAAGAGACTTTTAAGATCATAAAAAACATCACTAACCTGAGATTAGGCAATCTATATCCTTGCTTTTAGCTTCCAATGATGGATGATTTGTACTCTATAGATGCCAAGGACGAAAGTTGAGAAAGAATTTTTGGAAAAGCTCTTCTTTCTTGAGAGATACAAATGATCCAAGTTTTAGGGTTCAAGCTTCTTTTCTCCTCCAAATCACGTGTGTCCCCTCTAAACCTAGCATGAGTTAGCTTAAATAGATTAGGTTAATCCACTGATGATCACTTGGGCCTTGGTAATTCCCCACTTAATGAGTTTTGAGTGATTTTGGAAAATTGCATTATGTGAAATACACCCTCCTCCATGCATGGATATCCAAACCCTTGATGATGGATCACTTATTTAACAATTGCTAATCACACCTGAATTTGATTTGGGACTTGAGGTGTATTGGTTCATGAGTTTTCAATAATTTGGCAATTTTGCACCATGTGAAATAAGTAATGAATAATTCATGGAATCCCTTGGTTCAAAGGTCAAAAATAGTCCTTATGGATTGTACTTTGAGGTTAGAATATACCTTGAAGCAATGGAATCAATTATAGGTCACTATGTCCCAAAATGCAAAAGTTGTGAAAATGGAACCCTAAAAACCACTTTTTGCCTTCTTTTGATCATAACTTGAGTTTCACAAATGATATGGAGACCCACTAGTACTTTTTGGAAAGGGGAGAAAAAGATCTTTAACTTTCATGTTTGAGGAAAATTCATTTGAAGCTTTCTTGATAATGAGAAGTCAAGTTGAATGTAGTGTAAGGACTTGCCCAAAAAGGAAACTTTCAAATTATAGGTCATTTCCATATTTAGTAACTTTTGCACCAACCCTTGATTCTTGATAAATGGTATGAAACTTGACCCTTGAAGACCATATGGGGATGTGAGACCTTGAAAACCTTGAAGAGAACCTCAAAATTTCACAGTTGACTTCCCCTCTCACTGTTGACTTTTCCCCAATTCTTTTGATTCCCAATCCATTGGCCAATTGAACTTCTCATGAACCAAACTGATGGACAATCTTCCATTCCTAGATACTTAGGGACCCAAGGAATACCATGGAATCAAGTCTTTCCCAAAAAAATCAGAAATAAACTGACTTTATAGCAAACCCTAAACTTGGTACCCTCAGTCTAGGAGGAAATAACACAATCTCCAAATCTAAATTCCTCCGAATATGATGTGTATCCTCTCCAACAAAGATAAGATATGCCATTTGGTGATGATAAAAACTCAAGAAGCTTGCCCAAGAATCTCAAAACCCTAATTTCTGCACTGGTTAGGAGAGAGTGATCCACTTGAGCTCTCTTAGACAATATAAGGACTCCTGTTTGAAGAACATCTTCTCCTCTTGAACTGCCTCAAGCACCTTGACCCCATGCTAAGAACCAATGATATGAACACATGATAATGCAAAATGAGATGAAACATAAGCCAGTTAGTACTTAAAGTAAGGAGAGCAAATTTTGGGGTGCTACACCAACAGCAGCAGAGACCAAACTTCTCTCAGCATCCAATCTATTCATTGCAGTATGCTCAGTAACCTTACATAGCTGCTGTTACTTCTACTTTCAACCACCAAGCCACGCAGCAGGCGCTAACTTATCAACAAACAGCTTACCAGCAATGGCCTAAAAACCAGAATTATCAACCACCAAGACAACAGATTCCACAGCAAAATTCTCCCCACAAGAGGCAAGGGGGAAAGCCAGCATTTCCACCTATACCAATGTCATATACGGAGCTTTACCCTTCCTTAGTGGAGCAAGGGGTGATCATTACTAGACCTTTGGGACCACCAACCGAGAAATCTATGCCTTTCTTCAACCCAAGTGCGAATTGTGCTTTCCATAGGAGGGGCTGGTCATGATTTGGAGAACTGTTTAGCTTTGAAAAATGTAGTGAAGGGGTTGATGGAGAAGAATATCCTTTCATTTGCTGATAATCAACCAAATGTGAAAAATAATCCTTTGCCTACCCATGGGGCTACTAATGCCATCGAAGATGAAAAGGATGAGGTATTAGTTTTGGATGCAACAAAGATCAAAACCCATTTCAAGGCCTTTCATGCTAAGTTATTTAAAGCTGGGTTAGTTAAAGTTTGCCATGATGACTGTGAGGAATGTAATGTCAGTATCAAAGGATGCCGTTTAGTCCAAAACGATGTTTAGTATCTGATCAATGAAGGGTTCCTACAGGTATTCAGCAGAGAAAATGAGAATAGAGTTGCAACAATTGAACCTGTATTTAACCTACCAAAGTCAAGAGAGCAAGTATCCGGGTCCAACATACCTAAATCTGGGTCTGTGGTTCCTGTATTTAGTAAACCAGTACCATTTTTCAACAATTCTGGAACGATTGATGCTTCCACTATCAATCATTCCAAGCAATATGACAACCGACAACCTATTCCATTTAGGTTTAGAGGGACCAAGGACGTACCATGGGTCTATGAGAATGTCATGGGTAACAAAAGACGAGAAGACGTGATACTAAGGAAAGAGGTGGGAATCGCTGTTGAAGACGTGATTCCAAGGAAAGAGGTGGGAATTATTGTTGAAGATGTGACCAATATAGTTGGAACTAGAAAGATGACCTGAAGCGGTAGAGTATACACTCCTTCTTTCAAAGAAACCTCACCCAAAGAAACTGTTGTCCCCATACTGCCTAAAGACAAAGGAAATGAGGTAATTTCTAAAGAAGAAGATGAAGAGTTCCTAAGGATTATCAAGAGGAGTGATTACAGGGTGGTATATCAGCTTCATCAGACCCCATCCAAGATTTCGGTCTTGTCTCTGTTAGTCAATTCACCTGTTCATAGATCAGCTTTGCAGAAGGTATAACTTAGGCACATGTAGCCCAAGATATAACAGCTGGACAGTTTGACCATGTCGTTGCCAACATTACAGCTTGTAACACTCTCAGCTTCAGTGACGAGGAGTTACCTCAAGCAGGAAGGAGCCATAATCTTGCCTTACATGTATCAGTGAAGTATCAGGAGGATATGATGGCCAGGGTTCTTGTAGATACCGGTTCATCCCTGAATGTTTTACCGAAAAGAAATCTTGAGAATTTATCTTACCAAGGAGCCATGATGAGACCCACTTCGCTCATTGGTAAAGCCTTTAATGGCTCAAGAAGATCGGTGATGGGGGAAATTGAGCTGCCTATCCTGATTGGCCTCCAAGTATTCAATATCCTCTTTCAAATCCTGAATATTAACCCTGCCTACAGTTTCTTGTTGGGTAGACCATGGATACATGAGGCTGGCGCTGTGACCTCTACCTTGCATCAGAAGATGAAGTTCGTGGCCAAAGAGAAATTGGTTATCATACACGGGGAAGAAGACCTAATGGTTAGCAACCTATCCTCATTTCGTTATATTGAGGCAGATGAAGATGCTTTGGAAACTTCCTTCCAGGCCCTTGAGATAGCAAATGCCGTTATGCTTGATGATAAGGAACCAGTAGCCTACGGTTGTCCATCTTTTGTTTCTTTCAAAAGCATTCAATCTGCTCTACAAGGAGGAGTACCTAAAGGCTGGGGCAAGATCGTCAAAATCCCAGAGAGAGAGAAGTACCAAGGGTTGAGTTACAAACCGACTCTTGAGGGAAAAGCTGCTTCAACAAGGGGAAGACCAAGGACCATTCAAGAGGTGTTTGTCAGTGGAGGACAGCAAGTCCATGCCATCATTGAAGACGCTGAAGACGAAGATATCAACCACTTGGTGTTTCGGTGTGACGCCGCTTTAAGTAATTGGGAAGCTATTGAGATCCCCACTTTGTACCCTATGCCAGAGTAATTTGTTTGCTCTTGTTGATGTTTTCAATTCCGCAACCTTGCCCGAGGCTTTCGGATTATTTTGTATGGGCCACCGCTTTTAAATCTTATTAATGAAAGTGTTTTGTTTTGTTAAAATTCTTTGTCTTTACTCTTATTTTTACTTTAATAAAAATGGCAATCTTTTCAAAACTACAAATTTCTCCTTCTTGCGTTCATGTTTGTGCATTTTAATAAAATAAATTCCTCCATCATGCAGAGTAAATCCCAAACCCGTTGTATTCAATGACCCTACTCTCACTATCGACTTTGATTCGCCTATTTATCAAGTTGAGGAAGAAGAGAATTATGAGGTCCCCGATGATTTGGCAGAATTGTGTGAGTATCAGTACACGGATCTTCAACCACATGAAGAACAGGTCGACATCATCAACCTTGGCACTGAAGAAAGGAAGAAAGAGGTCAAGATTAGGGCAACACTTGGGGCAAAAGTCAGACAACGGCTAGTACTGCTTTTGGAAGAATATGTAGATGTGTTTGCTTGGTCTTATCAAGACATGCCTGGATTGGATACGGACATAGTAGTTCATAAGCTACCACTCAAGCCCGAATGTCCGCCTGTGAAACAGAGGCTCCGTAGAAGTAGACCTGATATGGCTCTCCAAATCAGAGGTGAGGTTAAGAAGCAACTGGATGCAAGATTCTTGGCAGTTTCAAAATATCCAGAATGGGTAGCCAACATCGTGCCAGTTATGAAGAAAAATGGTAAAGTGCGAATGTGCGTAGATTACAGGGATCTCAACAAAGCTAGTCCTAAGGACGATTTTCCTCTACCGCACATCAACACCCTTGTAGATAATACAGCCAAGTTTGCAGTTTTTTCCTTCATGGACGGTTTCTCCGGTTATAATCAAATCAGAATGGACCCAGCTGATATGGATAAAACTACATTTATCACCCCATGGGGAACCTACTGCTACAACGTCATGCCCTTTGGTTTGAAAAACACAGGGGCAACCTATCAGAGAGCTATGGTGACTTTATTCCATGACATGATCCACAAGGAAATTGAAGTGTACGTGGATGATATGATTGCAAAATCTCAGAGCGAAGAGGAACATTTGGACCATCTTTTAAATTTATTCAAGAGACTCCAGAAATATCAGCTGAAGTTGAATCCAGCCAAATGTACTTTCGGCGTCAGATCGGGGAAATTGCTTGGTTTTATCTTTAGTCAAAGAGGAATTGAAGTAGATCCTGACAAGGTCCGAGCCATTAAAGAGATGCCAGCTCCACAGACCGAATCTCAAGTAAGAGGATTTCTGGGTCGTTTGAATTACATATCCAGATTTATATCCAACATGACTCCTATTTGTGAGTCGATCTTCAAATTGCTCCGTAAAGATCAGACTGTAGAGTGGAATTCTGATTGCCAACAAGCTTTTGAAAGACTCGAGAACTATTTGCAAGAACCACCTATTCTGATTCCTCCTGTTCCTGGAAGGCCTCTCATTATGTACATGACTATTTTGGAAGGATCAATGGGCTGTGTTTTGTGCCAACGTGATGAAACTGGTCGCAAAGAGCATGCCATCTATTACTTAAGTAAGAAGTTCGCTGATAGCGAAAGTCGTTATTCACTGCTTGAGAAAACTTCTTGTGCTTTAGCATGGGCCGCCAAACGTTTGAGGCAGTATTTGATATGTCACACTACTTTGTTGATCTCGAAAATGGATCCAATAAAGTACATCTTTGAGAAACCTGCTCAAACAGGAAGACTTGCCCGTTGGCATATGCTATTGTCAGAATACATTGTCCAATATGTTCCTCAAAAGGCTATCAAGGGAAGCGTGTTATCAGAGTACCTTGCGGATCGGCCTGTTGAAAATTATGAACCTCTTAAGTTTGATTTCCCAGATGAGGACATCATGGTAGTAAAAGATCGTGAAGAGCCTGACCCTGTTGAAGGTCCTGAGTTCGGTTTTAGATGGAAGATGATGTTTGATGGTTCTTCCAATTTCAAAGGACATGGAGTAGGTGTTGTATTGATAAACCCCGATGGTGGTTATACTCCTTTCACAGCAAGATTGGACTTTGGATGCACGAACAATATTGTCGAGTACGAAGCATGTATTTTGGGTCTAGAAGCTGCAATTGACCTTGGAATCAATGATCTTGAAGTCATGGGTGATTCTGCCTTAGTCATTTACCAAGTCAAGGGTAAATGGGAAACCAAGGATGAAAAACCCATTCCATACCGTGCTTATATTATGGAATTGATTAAGTGTTTTGATGAAATCACTTTCCGTCACGTGCCTCGTACCGAAAATCACATAGCTGATTCCCTAACCATGTTAGCTTCAATGTGGCAAGTCAGGTTTCACAATGAAGCACCTCTCATCAGTATCGAGCTCAAGACCGAACCAGCTTACTGCCAGTTAGTTGAAGAAGAGATGGATGGAAAACCATGGTTTCACGATATCATGAATTATCTGAAGACTCAAGAGTACCCTGCCAATGCTTCTAGTCTTGATATGAAAACTTTGCGAAGATTGTCATCCAAGTTTTTCCTCAGCAATAATGTACTTTACAAGAGGAATCGCGACATGGTCTTGCTAAGATGTGTTGATAAGCGAGAAGCAGACCTATTGATTCACGACATTCATGAAGGAGCCTTTGGCACTCACGCCAATGGATACGCCATGGTTATGAAAATCTTGAGGGCTGGATATTATTGGTTGACTATGGAAGCTGATTGTATCCAATATGCCGGGAAGTGTTATAAATGCCAGATCTACGCTGATAAAATGCATGTTCCTCCAACCTTTCTAAATGTTCTGTCATCTCCTTGGCCTTTCCCCATGTGGGGCATTGACATGATTGGAGCTATTGAACCAAAAGCTTATAATGGCCATTGCTTCATTCTACTGGCCATTGATTATTTTACCAAGTGGGTTAAAGCTTCTTCCTATACCAATGTGACCAAGCAACTGGATGCTCGTTTCATAAAGAATAATATCATTTGTCGTTATGGAATCCCCAACAAGATCATAACCGACAATGGGAAAAATCTGAATAACAAAACAATGAAAGAGTTATGTGACAATTTCAAGATTGAGCATCACAATTCTTCACCTTACCGTCTCAAGATGAATGGAGTTGTCGAAGCTGCTAATAAAAACATCAAGAAGATCCTGCAGAAGATGGTCAAGACTTATAAGGACTGGCACGAAATGTTACCATTTGCTTTGCACAGATACAGAACTTCGGTTCAAACCTCAACAGGGACAACCCCTTTTTCTCTGGTATATGGAATGGATGCGGTTCTCCCTAATGAAGTAGAAATACCATCTCTGAGAATCCTGATGGAAACTAAGCTTGACGAAGCTGAATGGGTCAGAGATAGATATGATCAACTTAACCTCATCGACGAGAAGCGGCTGACTGCTATGTGTCATGGTCATCTGTATCAGAAAAGGATGAAGAGAGCTTTTGACAAGAAGGTCCGTGTGCAGGAATTTCGAGAAGGAGAGCTTGTACTCAAGAAAATCCTGCCATCTCAAAGGGATTCTCGCGGAAAATAGGCACCCAACTACGAGGGTCCATTTGTGGTTAAGACTGTGTTCTCAGGAGGTTCTTTACTCCTCACAACAATGGATGGTGAACAGCTCGCACACCCTATAAATGCTGACGCATTACGAAAATATTACACCTGAGAATCCAGGCCCATTTGTCCTCATCAGCAAAAAAATTCTAGGATTTCTAGTCATTGGGGATGGTAGTGGTCATGGAATATGATGTAATCCTTTCCTAAATTGCCATTTTTCAATTGTAATGATCCTTGGAACTTAGCTATTGGCAAGTAACCATTCTAATGAAATCAGATTT
This sequence comes from Lathyrus tuberosus, assembly GCA_022829125.1. Lineage (NCBI taxonomy): Eukaryota > Viridiplantae > Streptophyta > Magnoliopsida > Fabales > Fabaceae > Lathyrus > Lathyrus tuberosus. The sequence continues at coordinate 4,308,940 of JALAZF010000020.1, read as the reverse complement.
TTTGAGCCAATTCTTTGTTTGATATTTATCATCACTCTGATATTTTCCTTGTTATGCAAAACTTCACTTAATTATTAATAACAGTTTTAAAAGCGGAAAATGTTTTGAAAACTTTGAACTCCCCTTTCTTTGTTATTAAAAGAGGATTGGTAATACTTCCCTGAATTAAACATTTTGACAATGGCCGACCACTAATGCAAAGGACTTCTCACCAGCATCTTCACGAGATGTTTGTAGAAAATGTGATTCCCCATAGAAATAAGGACGTTCTCACATTGGCTTCAAGACTGACTACCTGCTCAGATTTCAGTGTGATTCCCCTGTAGAAGACACGGTGTCTTTCCTTTTGCGGTCCCCGGTCTGTCGTCTCTTGTCGGAGTCGTTTCTTGCATATCATTAAGCATTCGCATCATACCATAGCATTGAGCATCTTTGCGTTTGGGTGTTTTGTTTATGGGATCCTTATCTCTCGCTTTTCCCTTTTTGCTTGTCTTTGGATCTTTGTCTTTGTTTGCTTGCGTCCGGTCTTCACCTTTGTGCGCCAGATTTTGACCCTTTGTGCAGTATTCCACAGGAGGTCTAATCTTCATTTATGCAACCCCGATATTAACTTATCTGATACTTAATCACCTTATTTGGATACCTAAAGTCCATAAACTACTGACATTGTTTATTTTAGGTCAGATGTGAACCTAAACTTTAGGTTATCTTGAACCCGTTGTTTGAAACCAGGTCAGATTTGAACCTAAACTTCAGGTTATCGTGAACCCGTTGTTTGAAACTAGGTCAGATGTGAACCTAAACTTCAGGTTATCATGAACCCGTTGTTTGAAATCAGGTCAGATATGAACCTAAACTTCAGGTTATCATGAACCCGTTGTTTGAAATCAGGTCAGATGTGAACCTAAACTTACCAGGTCAGATGTGAACCTAAACTTCAAGTTATCGTGAACCTGTTGTTTGAAATCAGGTCAGATGTGGACCTAAACTTCAGGTTATCGTGAACCCGTTGTTTGAAATCAGGTCAGATGTGAACCTAAACTTCAGGTTATCGTGAACCCGTTGTTTGAAACCAGGTCAGATATGAACCTAAACTTCAGGTTATCGTGAACCCGTTGTTTGAAATCAGGTCAGATATGAACCTAAACTTTAGGTTATCGTGAACCCGTTGTTTGAAACCAGATCAGATATGAACCTAAACTTCAGGTTATCGTGAACCCGTTGTTTAAAACCAGGTTATATGTGAACCTAAACTTCAGGTTATCATGAACCTATTGTTCGAAAGCTAGGTCATATGTGAACCTAAACCAAATTTAAAATCCAGCTCATACTATTTCTCTTCATAAAAAAAATCATTTGTTATCTCAACTAACTCATATGAGTACCATAGTCCATTCTTGGCTCATTAACCTTATTCCCAACTAAAGTCCAATCATCTCTTATCATCTGGCGTGCAGAGTTCGTTCTGTCTTTTCTGATTTTTTCTTGAAGATCCCGTTTGAACTCTTCAGTATAAGAAAATCCCAGAAAATCTTTTAGCGTGTGTATATCCTTTTATTCCAAACTGATCTCCGGTGGAGATCATGTTTTCTTTCTGGTTTCATGCCCAGAAAGAATGCGTCTTTTTCCCAGTGTCATCAGGCCCCGTTTGAATCTGTCGTCCATCTCCCTGGATCTTTCCCTAGTGGAGGATACCTTTCTAGCTTCTATCTCCAGTGAGGACCTGTAGGGGTTTTCCCTCGATCTCTTTTTTCTATCCCCTGTGTTTCCTCGGAGTCTCCCTTTGAGTCTCTTTTGTTGGTTAGTTTGTATCCCCAGTGAGTTTGCCTCATGGATACAAACCTTCATCCTTCCCCGTAGGGCTCGCTTGTGTTTGTTTGCTTTCTTTTTGTCTTTCAGTGTCTTGTTTTGTCTACATCTTTCCACTATCATGGCATCATATCATCATATTAGTAGCATTGCATATCTTTGCATCTAAGGGCAAAATTTTCAGTTATCTGTATTTAAATATCTTTCACCATGATATCATGAGGATTTTCATCTCTTAAGTTATTTAAATAGGGGCAACGGTTGTACCCCAAATTTTACCCTTAGATCCATTGATCTTTTGCATGACATCTTAGGTCAATCATGTTGCATAGCTAACACATTTACCAGGTTTTGTTTGTTTTCGTTTCATTTGTGAATCAGGTTTTATTTCATGAGGATTCAAGGGTTAATCAGTCAAGATTTTGGATGGAACATTGAATCAAGCAAGTTTCTCATATTCAAAGAGATATTTCCATAACCCTCTCCATAACAATTTTTATCCACCTTATCCACCCTCAATTGACATCCTTAATTCCAAACCAATTCCAATAGTCATCTACTAACCATTTTTTTATCCAATTTCAATTCTATTTGACCATATCAATTTACCAAACCATAACCATTTCACTTACCAAAATTCACCTATTATTTATTTTCTTTTCTAAATCATTTCATTTTTATAACAAAAAAGAAGAGAAAATTAAACTTTAAAAACATTTGCTCTTAAGCCCATCACCATAAGCCCAATCATGTTACAAAATCATGTTACAAAATAATATTTGAAATGAGAAAGATCATTTGCTGAGAACCAATAGGATGCGTGCAAGACATCTTTGACTTTTCAACTCTATCCCTCTAGCCAATGAAAGGATGCCGCGTGGCTTGGAAAGAAGAAATAACCAAAATCATCTCCTCTCCTTCTTCATGTCTTTGTGTTTCAAAGGAGAAGAAGAAAATTCAAGACAAATCGTATCAAACTCATCGTAAACCACTTCTACAATCTAATCCTTGGCTCGTTAATTCACACTTTTGAAATCTCCAAATCATTTCCCTTTTGAGCTTTCATTGTTTTGGTTCATTAAAGTAGCTCTGAAAATTTACTTGGTTCAGCATAAGAACTGCCTCCGCCTGCAGATATCTTTGTGCAATCCCAACCATTGCCTCATTTGATACCCACTCTTATGACAACAAAGAAAGAGTCTTGAAGCAATACACAAAGTCATGAAGTTTGCCCTGCATCTCTGAGATTCTTGTGCAGCAGGGGAAGTGTGTTTGTCTCCAAGGATTGACCAAATTTGAATTTGAAAAGAGACGTTGCAAACCCTAATCAATTACTCAGCATACCATGTGTTTGTCCATTGGTCTCAAATAGCCAAAGCCAATCTGCTCAGCCTATAAAAGGAGGTCACCCCAACACTTGAACTCACCAAAAATTTTCACAAAAGCATTCTAAAAGTCTCTGAATTTTGAGTTCCACAAGTAAGAAAGAGGAGGAGGGTTGCTTTGAGGTCTTGCTAAGTTCAGAAAGGAGAGAAGTTAGGACACACTTGAAGGTGCAGTGGACATATTCCACTTGGTAACTACCATCTCCCTATTTTAAATCCATGCTCATGTATTACTGACATTATCATTATTTCATAACTGTTTGTATAATGTGTTTGATGTTTCCATTCATTCATCCATAATGTGACAATAATGTGTATTTGCTTTGTTTAACTTTCTGCCCTTGGTTATGATTTCATGAAATAAGTTTGGTTTGGTTACTCTGTTGATGTATTGAGACAAACGTTTGCATTGCCTTTTGTTCTAGTTACTATGCCTGGAATATCATTGTAATGATAATGCTCTTGTTTTGTTCATTAGCTGGTTGTAAGTCTATGTGGCTTTATTTTTTATTATACTGTCAAAACTTGGATGTAAGAAGTGCTAGCAAATCTATGTATGTTCTTGACGTTTGGATGTTATTATAAAAAAGAGTTAAGATCTTTTGGTTCGCTCCTATTATTCTGAGATGCTCATATGTTTTGTGATCTGGGAACCTATCTATCATTGCTTGTCTTTTAAGTTGATATGTGATTGGAATGTTGCTAGCAAGAAGATGCTTTCACTAAATGTAGTTTGTGCTGCTATCATCATTAATGTATAATCGGTTTGTGTACCTAAACTCATTGTCTTTGCTTTACATCCAAAGTTTTGCTTAGGTGTTGATGTTTGTTGAACTATGTCTTTAAGCATGGAAACTGTTTTTGACTTATGTGCCTGAGTTTGGTGTGTTAAAATATGCAAATGGTTACTTTATGTCTTTGACTTCTTGTGTTGCAGCTCACTGGTATGATTTTGATTCCATGTATGTGTGAGGTTCATGTTCATGACTGTTAAACTTAGGATAAGAATTTGGTGCTGTCAGTTTGCATTGAGTTGTTGCTCCTATTTAATCATATGCCTCTCAATACTCCAAGACCTATTATATCATGATACTTCACTTTGTGCATGATAAAACTGTTTTGGTGAAACTGTTAATTTCAGAAGGTTTTGTTTGTGATATCATGTTTTTTGTTCTCCATGTTAAGCTTTGTGTTCAAGATAGGTGTGCTAGCCTTGAATTGTCCTTTGACATATTTCTAAGTTATGAATATGTTTGACACACTTTGTACTCATAATGTGTACCAACCTGCCTTGTGTTATGTATGTCTCTTTGTGATTATTGCCCAAGTTGGATTTTACCATGCCATGACCTTTGTTTGAGCCAAATTGGTTGAGGTGCCTAAAAACTGATAAACTGATATATCTGATTTGTTAGAATCATGTAACTGGTTTTTGATCTGTAAAAGTTAACTTGTTCATAGCCTGCTAATGTTGTCCCTAAACCAAGCATCGTTTATGTTGGTACCCTCATACATTTCTGCTCATACCTCATTATGCACATCACTTGCTATGCCTTGCTGTTATCAGTTTTGTTTGATGATTGATGGATATATTTGGAGTAATGTGTATGCACCTGTTTTATCAAGTTTGTTCTGTCCATATGCTTATCTCATAATGATACACACCTTTTCTCATGATATGCCATAAACACCTACCTGTTATCAGCATGCTTAACATTTAAGACTTGAGTGTGTGGTTTCAAGTTCCCCCTTTTAATGTGTGTCTAAGTAGGAGTAGCACCAAGCATTGTGATCATTTTGTATGCTTAAAATTTTGTCTTAAGGTGCAGTCAGTTTGTGTGTACCATTGCTATATCCTATCCCTATTCTTGTGCGTATGATTTATTTGGCTATCCTTTTAGGGTTCATGAGCTGCTTTCCCACTTTTGTTTTGTCACTTTTTTATCTGATACCTGCTGCTTCTGTGACATTAGTTATTATGCCATGAACATAAAACATAACTTATCATTGCCTTTGCCCTAAGCTGACAATCAATGTTGAACTTGACTGCTATGACTATGCCTCACAGCTTTTCTCCTGAATTTGTGTTTATACCATCATGCTATTGTCATCTGATACTTTGAATGGTTGGTGCTGCTATTATGTTCTTTTTGCTTTCTTGCACTTTGGCCAATTAATCCTTTGGATACACATAAGTTGGTCCTGAAGTAATTTTGCTTTCCTTGCCGTACTGTTTTGCCCGTTTGAATGTTTGTGTAGTTGCATCGAAATCTTGTCTTTTCATGGATCCAATTTGAATATGTCATGTGTTTGCTAAACATTTGTGCAATGCCTGTGTTTGAACTTGTTATACTGTGTATTCAAAACTATTTCATTACTTTGTGGATGCTCGGTTTGTGTAGCTTGGTGTTTCATTTGTTTGGAGATTCATAATGTTGAGGTTTTGACCATATGTTTCTGTTTCTTTCTAATTGACAATGGTTTGAGTGATGAATGGCATGGCATTGATGTCTTCTATTGTGAGCAGACTGTTGTACGGTTTGGTTTGCTTTTGTTAATTTTGGTTATTTGCTCGCGCGAAGGGTTATATGTTTATTGAATCAAGTTTATTACCGGATGTAACAGCCACCCCAGTGGCAAGCACACACATGCACATGCGCCTTTGACCCTTGGGACTGGGGTTCGAATCCCCCTCGCCCCAGTCCTTTTATTTTATTTTTCAAATTTCGCTTCCTTCACATATATATCGCTGCTCTCATTGTATGTTCAAAACGCGCGCATGGCTTGGTTGGTAATGTTTGAGGACTGCATGCGCATGGTCCTGGGTTCAATCCCTAGGAGTGCCTTTCCCTTCTTTTTTACCACTTGTTTATCTCATTTATTTTAGTTTAAGCTTTAATTTCCAACCTTTATAACTTATTTGTTTTTCATCCTTTTTCTACCATTCTTTTTGCTAATTGGTTTTAATTGATTTCACTTGTTGAATATAAAAAGAAATGGTTGAAAATATTTAATCTTAATGGCTTTTATTCATGTGGAAGTAGGAAATTCTTTTAAGGTTTTATTGTACCTTTTTATTCATCTCATGATGGTATCTTTGTTTATTTTATTTGAGCATTGTCTAATATGAGTAATTCTAACCTTGCATGATATTATAAACTTTGTGCCATCCTAATATCTTGTTTATGTCTTATTTTCATATAATTCATATAACTCTTTATTTCATAGTAATTTTAAAACTGTTATCTTCCCCATTCCAAAGGAAAGTCCTCCTAATTTGACTCACGAGTCACTAAACAAATCACCCTACCTTAGCCTCATAAGAGCTTATCCTTTTTCTTGGCCTCATAAGAGCCATGGAATCATAACCTAGCAATAGGTTAGAGTTTTGAACTCTATGTGATTCTCACCATCATGAGAACTCACTTCCCCCCTATAACTTAGATTTAGAGAGTTATCGTGAACTCTAAAATGAGCTCACACTCATTTCCCCTTGGAACTTTGGCCATAGTCAATGGTTCCTTCTTCACCCTTAGCTCGGTGAACTACGGATACTCTGATTCCACTCCCGTCAGGATACGTAGGCGCAAGGCGCAATACCTTGTCGAGTATACTTAGATACTAACCCCTAGGGTTTCAACCTTTAGTGTAGCACCTTTAGCAAGCAAGTAAGACATAACACAATCTAAACAAGAGGTTGCTATAGAATACTACAGATATTAAGGGTGCTAATACCTTCCCTTAGTATAACCAACCCCCGAGCCTTAGATCTCCCCCCTTTAGGTTTTCTCGACCCTGAACCTTTCCTTTGATTAAATCAAAGTCCGTGGTGAATTCAAAGTTTTGTGATGCAAGTTAATTAATAGCTTGTTATCCGATTCTCACCGCAACACCTGCAACAACATTCATGAAAACTGCAACAACATTCACACAATCATTAATATCCAAAACTGAAAGGAGCACCTTTATGACTAACAAAATTTCAAAATCAACTATGAACAAAAAACAAATACATAACAGTCTATCATCTAAACACATAAACACTAACATTATCTCCCACATATTTTCAAACCCATAACATGATTTGCGGCAACAGAAACCTTCCTTACCTATTTTCAAACCCATAATGAAGCTTTACTGAAAAGCGACAACACACAATACAAAAATGTCAGAGCTGCGAGAAAGAAAAAGATTCATAAAACCTAACTTCATTTTTTTCACAGCGAAATCGTAAAATCAGAAAAATGAAGAAAAACAAACCCTTTAATCTTTAGCACAGTTTTGTAGATCTGTAGCACACTTTTCTCCATGTAGATCATTGCAGCAAATTAAACCACATCACCTTGTTTTTTCATCCTTTCTTTTCTATAATCACAAAAGAAAACGAATATATCAAAAACATAAACAAAGACAACGATTCATCAAACCTAACTTTATTTTTCTCACAACGAAATCCTAAAATCAGAAAAAGAAGAAAAACAAACCCTAAAATTTGAAGCACAGTTTTGTAGATCTAACAGATTTATCAGAAAAACAAACCCTAAACCCTAAAATCAGAAAAAGAAGAAAAAGGATAAACAGATTTATCAAAATCATGAAGATTGACGAAGATGCCGACTTACCAGAAGACCAAACAACTAACCTTCCTCTCATATCTTCTGCTTTTGCGACCATTTCCATACACAGCACCATCGTGCCGACACAAATCAATGACAAAGACGAAGAGGAGAGACGGAGAAAGAGAATGTCACGGTGACAATGAGAAAGAGAATGAGTGAAAGAGAAAGCGTGAAAGAGAAAGGAAGAGGAGGGAGACAAGAAACCTAAATGTCAGAAACTATTAATTAAAGTTAACTATTAGAAATGATATAATTGGAATAGAAGTAAATGACATCATCATTTGAAGCAATTTTAACCAACAAAGACTTATAATAATAACTATATAGTTGGATTACAATAATGTGACATCAATAGTTGGAAAAAGTAATTTTTGGACACTTTTTGCCCTTCAAATGAGAATGTGGCATTAAAAGAGGAAGGGGCAAAGATGTGTTTTCCAAAGCCCTTACTTTTCTTATATTATAGATATTGCAAAGTGATACTCCCCATACCTTAGAGTCTTGATTCTTTCGATCTTCTCTTGAAGTTTCACCGGAAATCCCTCGATGCCCTAGCCTCCTCCACTCTTCTTGTGTTCTTCAGAGCGCTCTTTTCTTTCTTTCAACCAAAATAACACGAATAATGAAAACTCCCCTCACTATTCCTTGTTTTAACTCAAAATACCCCTAATTGTGCTCTTCCCATCTTACCCTCACTATTCCATGATACAATTATTCTTACCATCAATATTATTAATATAATTCCATCACAATGCTCATGAAACACAACAACATGTCATTAAATTACCTTGTATTCACAAATAATTAATAAATAACTAAATATGAATTTAGCGCGTTACATGGAACACCAGATTCTCAAAATCACCAGCCATCTGCACAGTCCTTTGACAGACTTTCCATTGAGGTGCCAAATCAAGTTCCAGCTCAAGTCAATCCACTCCAAGCATTCAGACACACTCCATAACACCTAGGGAAGTTGTCCACATCATTGGAACCAAGCTGTAACACCTCTAACTCAAAACACGATCACCAGCTGCAAGAGGTAAGCCTCAACTTGGTCATCTCATGAATCATGCATATTTCCTCGCACGATAATTTTGCCATATGTTCATAATCATCTATGGAATGTTTCCCCTCAATTAATTATTTTGTATGAATCATGTGTGGAATTTCTGAGCCTTCATGCAGAATTTAGGGTTCTTGAGGTTTCTCTTTGATTTCTTATTCCATGCTTAAAATAAATGAAATTAAAGACCATAGACATGATCGTGAGGTGAAAACGAGTAGATTGATATGTGGATTGTGTGATTTCATCAAGTATTCAGTGAGATTGATGAGAAAATGCATATCTGGGCAAAACTCAGAACACGCGCGTGTTCTTGGCGCCCTTTTTCAAAAATGCAAATATTTGAATTTTGTGATTTTATTTAATTGATTCAAAAATTAATTTCTCTCTGAATTTTAATGATTTTGAGTTGATTCTTTTTTTGAAAAATCACAAAAATGTTAAAATATTTTATTCTACAAAAAAATCAAATTTATATTATTTATTTAATATAGTTGGTATTTTTGTGAATAAATTCATTTTTTATTATTTTTAAACATTTTAAAATGAATATTCATCTTGAAAATCAAAGCCAAATGAGTTTTAATTCATCTTGTGATTAAAACCTTATTTTTCAAACCTAAACCAAAAATTACAAGTTATTTATTCAAACTTATTTGGTGTTTTTATCATTTTTTATTAATTTTCTTTGAAAAATTACTTTTAAAAGGTGAAAATCAGGGTTTCTTTGATTTTTTATCTTTCCTCAATCTTTTTCAAACACTCATGGGCCTCTAATAGAGTGTAAGTCTCAAACCCTTTGTAAATAAACAATTTTGGGCCTCACATTGTATAAGTCCCTCTGTATATTTTCAAAATTTCGGCGCGATCGTCGCCTTTTTAACAGAATCCCTGGGCTTCTCCTTGAACTATAAGACCCATCTTTATTCATTTTCAAACCCTTTGGGCCTCTAATAGAGTGTAAGACCCAACCCCCTTTGTACAAAAAATAATTTGGGCCTCAGTCATTGTATAAGCCCTAGTACAATTTCCAAAACGACGGTGCAATCAGTGTCTTTCTTTGGGCCTCTCCCTGAGTTATAAGCCCCATTATTTTTCTTAAAATTACTCATGGGTCTCTAATAGAGTGTAAGACCCAATCTTATTTTTTAACCAAAACCTTTTTGGGCCTCAGACATTGTATAAGTCCCTCTGCGTTAAAAAATCTCGGCGCGATCGCCATTTTCAAACAAAATCATCTGGGCCTACCCTTGTGTTGTAAGTCCCATTTTTTTCTTTAAATAATCTTTGGGCTTCTCCTTGAGTTGTAAGACCCAACCCTTGTTGTACAAAAACCCTTTTGGGCCTCAGTCGTTGTATAAGTCCCGGTACAATATTCAAAACAACGGTGCGATCACTGTCAAAAACCTTTTGCCTCTCTTTGAGTATAAGCCCCAATGATCTTTTCAAAACAATTCCCTTTTAATTTAGATTCAATATACAGTTGTTATTAAAACTTTCTTTAATTTCTTTGAACAACGAACAATACAACATGGAAGCTTGCTCACCTGTAAGTTTTATCGGCTTTCTTTTACACGCTTTCATATATATATATATATATATATATATATATATATATATATATATATATATATATATATATATATATAACTGTATTGTGGGAAGCTGCGCATGGTTAGTCTTCTTTCATACCTTTTTTAAATACTTGTCATATATCAACTGTATATATAGTAGTATAGTTATTTAGAGTTTTCCCCGACAACTAGGTCTAGAACTAGGTAAAACCCTGTTGGTCGCTCTTAAAATACAAACAAAACTAGATCCCCATAGGATCTCCAGATACAGTCTTGCCTTCTCTTGGGCTTAAACAATATGGAACAAAGAGAAAGGCAATATTCTTCGTGAACCTTTTCTCAGGTTGTCACTTTAGAAATTGTCAAAGAAATTCTACTCCCCGAAGTTGATCTATTCTCGGTGAATAGCATCTCTTGAATTTCTTCAAACCACAGAACTTTCACTAAATGATCTATTCTCGGTGAATAGCATTTCACGAGCTTCCTAAAAGCATCCCCGCCTCCTCTTGAGCTTTGTACAAGGACCCTCCGGCTTCTTAGAAGTTCTCATGCTTTCTCTTGGCCTTAATACAAGGACCGTGACGACCTCTTAAAGGTATAAGACAGAACTTAGTCATCCTTTGCTAGAGCAGTCTTTCTAGTGTCAGATCTCAGGCCACTTTAGAGTTGATTCTCATCCCTTAATGCCCTTGTCTCCTCTTGGGCATCATACAAAAGATAAAACTCTTCCACACCAGTAGACTTGGACAGTCTTATCCCCTTGAGTCTCAAAGACATTCTCAAGTTCCTTACAACTATAGAAAAAACCCCGGGCATTCTGGATCGATCTCCAGCAGAAACCCAGTCTCTCTCATGAGAGTTCCCCGACCAGGGTCAACACTATCTTAAATCAGAACCTCAAGTTATCTGACATCTCAACTCTTCTGTAATCCTCAGCAAGAGTTGATTCCCCACTTGGACCTGCCTCGGGATCTCAATTATCCCCGACAAAAGATAGCCTCCTCTTAGGCTTTGTATAAGGACCCTTCCTCAACGAAGTCTGCCTCCTCTTGGGCTTTGTACAAATGATTCTCCCCAACAGAGCTAACCCTTTTAGACTCTCTTGTTGAGTCAATCACCTTTTCAGACTCTCTCATTGAGTCAGTCACTTTTCAGACTCTCTCGTTGAGTCAATCACTTTTTAGACTCTCTTGTTGAGTCAATCACTTTTTAGACTCTCTTGTTGAGTCAATCACCTTTTCGGACTCTCTTGTTGAGTCAACCTTTTTTAGCCTCAATCTTGGGCTTTGTACAAGGCAGATAAAAATAATATCTCGTTAAGTCGATCTTTGTCCAAACTTGGTATAAAGATTTCCCCTAGCAGGAGCTAGCCTCTTCTCAAGTTGTGTAGAATAATTTCTCCAGCTTGTCCAGCCTACATCCTGGGCTTGGTACAGGACAGATAAAAACACTCTCTTGTTGAGTCAAACCCCTTTAGCCTCAATCTTGGGCTTTGTACAAGACATAAATCTCCCTCTCTTAAGCTTGGGACATATATCTTCTCCAACAGAGTCATTTCCTCCCAGCCTTCCTTTAGGCTTTGGGGAATGATTTTCCCCAAGAAAAGTCAAACTCATTTCAGCCTCCTCTTAGGCTTTGCATAATGATTTTCCCAATAAGGTCAGCCTTAAATCTTGGGCTTTGTACAAGACATATACAAACCCTCCCCAGCGGAGTCAAAATCCCTTTTAGCCTCAATCTTGGGCTTTGTACAAGACAGACAAAATATTTTCCCCAGAAAAGTAAAACTTCTAGCCTCATCTTAGGCTTTGTATAAAGAAATCCCCTAGCCAAGTCAACTAACCTTTTAGCATCAACCTTGTGCTTTGATCAAGGCACACAAAAATCAACAATCCTTCTTTAGAGATGACAAATTCTCTCTCAGTCAAAACCTTTTAGATTCAATCTTGGGCTTTAAATAAGACACCAAAACATTTTCTCCTCCCTTAGAATAGGAGGAACTACGATTGCTCTGATTTCCATGTTTCATTTAAACGGGAATACGTAGGCATAAGATTGCGAAGTCTTAGCGAGCATACTAATCAAAAACTCTAGGTCCAGTACCTTCACATCAAAACTTAGGTCTAGTACCTTACCAAAAACACCCGAACATCTACAAAAACTCACTCACTCACTCATACTTCTCAAGAAACTTTCCCAACCCATTAACAGATAAACACCATCAATTGCAAAGCGAAACCTAAAGCTAATATCCTGTGGATAACCATATATAGGATGGGTAATTGATAACTCCCCATTGTATAACCTGACCCGGACTCCCCGAATCTCTTTTAATCGTTTGTTTAGTTAAACATTCGTGTGCAAGGTTAGTTTTAGATAGCTTCCCTTTCCCTTTCGGCTTCATGGGATAAATAAGAAATCAGAAAGTAGCACCCCCTCCTTCCATTACGGTGAGGAAAACTTCAGCGATAAGGTGGTCGCGTCACCGACAAAAATCGCTCGCTACACTATGAATGAAACATGATTTTCCAAATATAAATCCAAGATCACAACATTTTTTCACATATTTGGTTATTTTAATTGAATTTTTATTCAATTAAAATACATTTAAAAACTAAAATTAGGGTTTTGATCACCATCACCCTAACAAATACTTTTTCAAACAACCTTTGGGTCTCTAATAGAGTGTAAGACCCAACCCTTTTGTACATAAATAATTTTTGGCCTCAGTCATTGTATAAGACCCACTGTGTTTTCAAAATCTCGCTGCGATCGTCGCTTTTTCAAAACATATTCATCTGGGTCTCTCCTTGAGTTGTAACACCCATTCCTTTGTATAGAAATTTTTTTTGGGCCTCAGTCATTGTATAAGCCCCATTACAGTTTACAGAACAACGGTACGATTACTATTTTTCATCTGGGCCTCTGCTTGAGTATAAGCCCCAATCTGTTCAAAAACAACTTCCCTTTTGATTTAGGTTCAAACTTATAGTTGTTATCAAAACTTTCTTTAGTTTCTTGAACAACTAACCATACAACTGTTACAATGGAAGCTTGCTTGCCTGTAAGTTTTATCAGCTTTCATTTACTCACTTTCATATATATAACTGTATTGCTGGAAGCTTGCTCACCTGTAAGTCCTTCTTTCATATCCTTTTAAATACTTGTCATATATTAACTGTATATATACTTGTATATCTACTAAGAGTTTTCCCCGACAACTAGGTCTAGAACTAGGTAAAGCCAGTTGGTCGCTCTTAAATACAGTCAAAACTAGATCCCCATAGGATTTCCAGATACAGTCTTGCCTTCTCTTGAGCTTAAACAATATGGAACAAAGAGAAAGGCATTATTCCCGATGAAACTTTTCTCAGACTGTCACTATTAAAAATTGTCAAAGAAGTTCATTTCCCCAGAGAGGATTAATTCCCGGTGAAACCTCTCTTGAATTTCTTCAAACCCTAGAACTGTTCATTAAAGAAAAGATTAGTCTCGGTGAAACTTTTCTTGAACTCTTCTTAAGTTTGGGACCCACCGGCTTCCTAAAAGCATCTCCGCCTCCTCTTGGGCTTTGTACAAGGACCCTACGGCTTCTTAGAAGTTCTCATGCCTTCTCTTGGACTTAATACAAGGACCCTAAAGACCTCTTAAAGATATAGGACAGAACTTAGTCATCCATTGCTAGAGCAGTCTTTCCAGAGTCAAATTCAAACCAATTTTAGGGTTGATTCTCATCCCTTAAAACACCTGCCTCCTCTTGGGCATCATACAAAGATAAAACCCTTCCATACCAGTAGACTTGGACATTCTAATCTCCTCTTAGATCTCAAAGACATTCTCAAGTTCCTTACAAACATAGGAGAAACCCTTGGTCATTTTTGATCAATCTCCAGTAGAGTTAAAACCCATGGGTTCTGAAACCCAGTATATCTCCTAAAATTCCCTAGCCATGGTCATCAGTATAACACTATCCCAAATCAGAACCTCAAGGTATCTGATGCCTCAATTCTTCTGTAATCCTTAGCAAGAGTTGATTCCCCATTTGGACTTGCCTTTGGATCTCAACAATCCTCAGCAGAAGACAGCGTCCTCTTAGGATTTGTATAAAGATTTCTTTCTTTGTTCTTCCCCAGCAAATATAGCCTCCTCTTAGGCTTTGTATAATGATCCTTCCTTTCCTCAGCATAGCCAGCCTCCTCTTGGGCTTTGTACAATGATTTTCCCCAGCTGAGCTAACCTTTTTAGACTTTCTTGTTAAGTCAATCACCTTTTCAGACTCTCTTGTTGAGTCAATCACCTTTCAACACTCTCTTGTTGAGTCAATCTTTTTTAGCCTCCTCTTAGGCTTGGTATAATAATTTCCCCTAGCAAAAGTCAGCCTCCTCTTAGGCTTTGTATAATGATTTCTCCAGCTTGTTCAACCACATTATTGGGCTTTGTACAAGATAGATAAAAACACTCTCTTGTTGAGTCAAATCCCTTTCAGCCTCAATCTTGGGTTTGTACAAGACACCATATAAATTTCCTAAGCAGAGTCAATCCTCTTTTCAGCCTCAATCTTAGGCTTTGTACAAGACAGATAATACTCTTCAGCAGTGTCAAACTCATTTCAGCCTCAATCTTGGGCTTTGTACAGGACACCAAAAATATTCTCAGCCGAGTCAGTAAAAATCTCATTTTAGCCTCCATCTTGGGCTTTGTACAAGACATGTAAAGATTTATTTCCCACTGAGTCAGTCTTCTTTTCAGCCTCAATCTTGGGCTTTGTACAAGACACATACAAATCCTCACCAGCGGAGTCAAAATCCCATTTAGCCTCAATCTTGGGCTTTGTATACGACAGACTGAATATTTTCTCCGGAAAAGTCAAGCTTTTAGCCTCCTCTTAGGCTTTGTATAAAGATATCCCCAAAAGAGTTAGTCTCTTTTAGCCTCAATCTTGGGCTTTGTACAGGACATATATAAGCACTCTCTTGTTGAGAAAGTCTTTTGCAGCCTCCTCTTAGGCTTTGTATAAAGACTTCCCCAGTGGAGTCAATCAATCTCTTAGCTTCAACCTTGGGCTTTGATCAAGGCAAACAAAAATCATCATCCCCTCAGAGGAAATCAAAATCTCTCTATAGGAAGTCATTTCTCTATATATCACACATCAAAACAGACATTCAAAACAAAACCCTAATCCCAGATAACTGCTATAAGTGGCACACTTGTTGATTCAAATATCCAAGTTGTCGTCCATCTTTTATATTGGTAAATCCTCTCTTTCATCTAATTGCTGTAAGTGGCAAGCCTATGGATTATTTACATCCACGCCACTGTCCCTCTCTTAGCATAAAAGATTCCTAAGGAAAAATGGCATTGCTCAACACTGAGTTAAAGTTTTCTCCTTCAGGACAAACCCCCTATAAAGGAAATTATGGCATTGCTGGATTCTCATATCCCAGTTAAAGTAACCCTCCTTTATAATCAGTCACCCAACAGTTGTGATAAACAGACGAGATGTCTCCTTTAGATATGACAATTTCTCTATCAGTCAAACCTTTTAGATTCAATCTTGGGCTTTGAACAAGACACAAATACTCCTTTAGCTTCAATCTTGGGCTTTGAACAAGACACAAATATACTTTTTTAGCTTCAATCTTGGGCTTTGAACAAGACACCAAAACATCATCTTTTTCCTCCTATTCTACTACGATTGCTTTGATTTCCCTGTTTCTTTAAACGGGAATACGTAGGCATAAGATTGTGAAATCTTAGCGAGCATACCAACCAAAAACTTTAGGTGCAGTACCTTCACATATACCAATCAAAACTGAGGTCTAATACCTCACCAAAATCATCAAAAACTCTTTCTCTCTCTCAAACATTCCCAAACTTTCCCAAACCCATCAACAGATACACACCATCAAGTACAAAGCAGAACCTAAAACTAAAAACTTGTGGATAACCACATATAGGATGGGTAATTGACAACCCCCATTGTATAACCTGACCCCGGACCCCCAATCTCTTTAAGCATTTGTTCAGTTAAACATTCGCGTGCAAGGTTAGTTTTAGATAGCTTCCCTTTCCCTTCCAGCTTCACGAGATAAATAAGAAATAAGAAAGTAGCACCCCGCTCCTCCTCATTGTGAGGAGAAGACCCTTCGCGATAAGGTGGTCGCGTCACCGACAAAAATCGCACGCTACAAAAAGGAGAACAAGTCACAAAACATATAGAGAACGGTTGACGTATGTGTATCGACTATAGAAAGTTGAACAAAGTAACTAGGAAAGACCATTTCCCTCTTCCATTCATAGATCAAATGCTTGAAGTTTATCCAGGCATTCTTACTTTTGTTATTTAGATGGATACTCAAGATTTTTCCAAATTCCCATTCATCCTGATGATCAAGAGAAAACAACCTTTACACGCCCTTATAGAACGTTTTCCTATCGACGAATGCCATTCAAACTTTGCAATGCCCCAGCTACTTTTCAACGTTGTATGATGTCAATCTTTCCTAATTTCCTCGCCGAGATCATGGAAGTTTTTATGGAGGATTTCTCGGTATACAGATCCACTTTTAAAAACTGCTTAGAAAGATGCGTGGAAGTAAACCTAGTTCTAAACTGGGAGAAATGTCATTTCATGGTCACCGAAGGCATAGCATTAGGGCACATAGTATCTGAGAGAGGCGTAGAAGTTGACAAAGCCAAGATTGAGGTTATAGAAAACCTACAACCACCTAAGACAGTTAGGGAAGTCCGAAGCTTTCTTGGACACACAGGTTTCTACTGACGTTTCATCAAAGATTTCTCTAAAATAACCAAACCTTTAACTAGCCTTTTAATGAAAGACGTTGAATTCATTTTCGACGATAAATGTCTCGAAGCATTCAAACACCTTAAACAAAAACTAATTTCTGCACCCATTACGTAACCTCCTGATTGGAACCAACCCTTCAAAATTATGTGCGATGCAAGTGATTTCGTTGTTGGTGTTGTTTTAGGATAAAGAAAGGACAAGAAATTACATGTTATTTACTATGCCAGTAGAACCTTAGACGCTGCCCAACTTAATTATGCCATGACCTAAAAATAACTCCTTGTCGTAGTTTTCGCTATAGATAAATTCCGATCCTATTTAGTAGGAGCCCAAATAATAGTTTACACTGATCACGCAGCCATTTGATATTTGTTAAGCAAAAAGGATGCTAAACCCAAATTACTACGCTGGATCCTTTTGCTACAAGAGTTCGACTTGGAAATTTTTGATAAGAAAGGCAGCTAAAACGTGGTAGCTGACCACCTTTCGAGGCTAGAATACTTAAAACCTGACCTAGTACTCATAATTGATGATTTTACTTATGATAGACTTATAGTCACTGTTAGAACCAATCATAGTGATGACCCTGATCCCGAATTAGAATTAAACATTAAGGACTCTTTGGTAGTAACTCGTGTACCCTGGTACGGGGATTTTGTTAACTACTTAGCTGCCGATATCGTACTCTCTAATCTAAACTATCAACAGAAGAAGAAGTTCTTTCACGATGTAAAACACTTTTATTGGGATGAACCACTCCTATTTAAGAGAGGTGTCGACGGTATATTTCGTCTTTGTGTACCCGAGGAGGAGGTATAAAGTATAATCAATCACTGTCACTCTGCACCTTATGGTGGACATGCGAGTACATCTAAGACATGCACCAAGATTCTTCAGGCAGGCCTTTTCTGGCCAACCTTATGGCGCGATGTCCATGCTTACATAGTCAGATGCGACCGGTGTCAACGCACTGGAAATGTTTCGAGACGTGATGAAATTCCTTTAAGAAATATAAAAAAAGTGGAAGTCTTCGATGTCTGGGGAATAAATTTTATGGGATCGTTTCCATCTTCGATGGGAAATAAATACATCTTAGTAGTCGTAGACTACGTGTCTAAGTGGATTGAAGTAGTTGCCTCACCCACCAATGACACTCGTATAGTCATTAAATTATTTAAAAACTACATATTTCCAAGATTTGGAGTACCCCGCCTCGTGATAAGCGACGGTGGATTGCACTTTATATCGAGAATCTTTAACAACCTTTTAAATAAATACGGAGTGAAGCACAGAGTAGCAACGCCCTACCATCCATAAACTAGTGGTCAAGTAGAGGTGTCAAATAAGGAGATTAAGCAGATCTTAGAAAAGATCATTTCAACATCCAGAAAAGATTGGTCCCTTAGGCTACAAGAAGCCTTGTGGGCTTACAGAACCGCTTAGAAAACCCCTATAGGAACAACCCCATTTAAATTAGTCTATGGGAAATTTTGTCACTTGCCCTTTGAATTAGAGCATAAAGCCTATTGCGCCATAAAAGCCCTTAATATGGACTATTTAGCGGCTAGTGATAAGCGAATTCTTGACATCCATAAGTTAGAGGAACTTCGTCGCGCCACTTATGAAAATGCCATTATCTATAAAGAAAGAACTAAAGCATGACATGATAAGAGAGTAGTTAGAAAAGAGTTTAACGTAGGCGACCCAATACTTCTCTTTAATTCGAGATTACGACTTTTCCCTGGTAAGTTACGCTCACAATGGACCGGCCCTTATGAGGTCACCAAAGTCATGATTTCAGGGGCAATGGAAATCTGAAACAACTCCTGTAGTCCTTTCATAGTAAATGGACAAAGACTTAAGCATTATAACGGAGGTAACATCCCTACCTATTGCTCTAGCCATACTCTGATTGAGCCATCTATAGGCACTAATACAATGTGATATTTATGATCGTCGAGCTAACAACGTTAAACAATCGCTACGTGGTAGGCAACCCACAACCTTTTTATTTTTCTGCATTAATTCTTATTGTTTTTTGCTAGGTGAATCATTTAATATTTAATTTACTTAACAGGACTGACTTGTGTGATGTTTAAGTTATAGGTCTCATATTCCTTCCATAGCATATTCTCCACTAACTATATTTTCAGGATACAACACTTTGATGACATGCATGTTGCATTCAGGGATGATGCTCAGAAGAATAGATTTGAGGTTCTATCCGAACGACCCATGTCACCTACCAGATACCCTGACCCTAACTGCCTAGAAGCATTAGGCCTGGAAGCAAATGTGAGATATATGTGCCATCAGTTGCAGTGGGAAGAATACTCTGATGCCCGA
Organism: Lathyrus tuberosus; assembly: GCA_022829125.1. Lineage (NCBI taxonomy): Eukaryota > Viridiplantae > Streptophyta > Magnoliopsida > Fabales > Fabaceae > Lathyrus > Lathyrus tuberosus. The sequence continues at coordinate 4,289,333 of JALAZF010000020.1, read as the reverse complement.
AACGTCACATACAGGAATCTGACCCTAGAATTCCTTAGCTCACTCTCCTATGAACCTTATGTGGGTAAAGGATTTAAAACGGGCCGTATCAACTTTCTGCTATTTGGAACTGAGTACACTTTTAACCATAAGGAGTTTTCTAACCTGTTGGGATTTCAATGTGGCCTCGATGCTATACCTAAACTTCTGGTGTGTGAATTTATGCAAGAAGACCTTGATAAGTTCGGGAGTGTCATTAGAGGTGGAGGAGGCCCTGATCCATCCACCCAGCTTTCAAACCGCATCCATAACCCCACATTCATGTACTTTCTGAGGATCCTAGCCCAGACCGTTCTTGGGAAGAGTGAGAAGGACGATCATGTCACTGCGGAGGAGATCCTTATGCTTTTCTGTACCACCTAGTCCCATCCTGTAGCCTGTGGTAATTTCTTAATCCTGAACCTACACTATACTTCTAGATCCTCCGAGGGACACATTTATGTAGGAGGACCAATGACCCATATAGCTTTCGCCTTAGGTCTCCTGAACCAGTTGTCTCACCTAACCCTTATTGCAGATAAACCCTCATCGATTTGAACCACTGTTTAGACAGAGGCCTGGTGAGGAGAGTTTTCTTCAATGCTGAACACTATAAGCTCCTGATTAATAATGAAACCATTCACTACTTTGGCCTACCACAATAGGGGAGAACCTACATCCACAAGAAAGAGAATTGGTCATACCCTTTAGAAGCCCAAGATGAGACACCTGCCAAACCCAGAACCCCTCCTGTTCCAGAATATTGTCCTACACTTCTCTCGGATAGGACCACGGTTTATTCTTCTAATGCTAATTTGCAAAGCCGCAATGTTTACTCTGAGTTGGATATCATGCGTAAAGAGATACTCCCTCTCCATGAAGATCTTACTGATTTAACCTTGCAGATGGAGGTTTCAGATGCCACACATGCTTCAGAGACTAATTTACTTTATCAGGAAATCAAAGATCTCTGACGGCAGTTAGCAGAAGCCCAAGCACTCTTCCCGCATACAAACCAGGGGGCCCGATGCAAATCACCTTAGAGGAGTTACTATAAGCACTGAGGACATTGCTCACATTAAGTATGGGAGATTTATCGCAACTTTCACTTTTATCCGATTCACCTTTACTTATTTTACCGTTACTTATTTTCGCATTTATTTCCGCACCATCAGATTTAAATTTTTTGGATTTTGAATTATTTTGGATATCAATTTTTTCCGTTAGTAAATTATACTAAATTTTACAATTATTTCGGTTATTTTTGTCGGTGAAATCTCGGATTTTCAAGAATTACGAAAATCTCAGATTTTCAAAATTTTTTATCTTATTTTATTTTCCTTTTTTTATTGTGTTTATGATTATTTTTCTATCAAAATAATATATATCACCTATGCATGTACCTTTATTCATGAAAGCTGCAGAAAATGATGTACACACACCTAAAAGAGGAACCAAAACTCCCAAGCCCATCAAAATGAAGGCTCAAGCGAATAATGAAGATGGCGGGCGCCATCTACCCCATGGCAGACGCCATGGGGTCTGAAGCAAAAACGGGACAGAACGTGAAAAGTCCCACTTTCCCCCATTTTCTTAATCTTCAACCTCTCCAAACCCCATTTTCTCCATTTTTAACCAACTTAAAAACCCACTAAACCTCATTAAACCCTCATTCAATGACTAACCCACTATAAATTCCAAAACCCAAATCACTTTTCTTCCATAAAAACCCCACCTTTCACCAAAAATCCATCAAACCCCCATTCCACCATACCTTACTAAAAACTCCATTTTTCTTGAGCAACAACCAACAATGGAAGGAATGGAGCAGGGAGAAATCATTTTTCGCGAGGGAAAGTCCGGAGAGAGGCAGAAGCAGAAGTTCGAAACGCTGCTGACATGCGAAATTTTCGCGACAAGGTATATTGACTCGGACTGCTTATATAGTTTAGGCATTCATCATAATGTTTTCTATTTGCTTGAAAATTTAGGACTGCATAGAATTTTTGAACGTAGAGAACCCACTTTTGAGAGGCTGACACGGGAATTCTTGAGTTCCCTAATTTACATTGTCAGTCCTAACACTACCAGCACTACCGGTAAGGTGAGTTTTAGAATGTTTGGTGTTGAATATGAATGTACCACCGACTATCTGGCAAGTTTGTTAGAACTCTCTTACAGGGATGGTGCGATCTGTGAAGTGCCTATTGAGACTGATTGGCATGTTGAGGCCTTCTAGTTGTGGAGGAACCTGACGGGCCAGACTACTGATTCCTTCGAGGGGAATTTGGCCTCAGATATCCATAACCCAACCATCCGAGTGTTCCTCCACTTGTTGGCCGACACTGTTTTTGGCTGATAAAATTCAAATAAATTAAATTCAAAAGAACTGATCTTTTTTCATGCTGCCCTCTTAAGGAGGAGATTAAATTCCGTCCCATTTATGATAGTACACATGTGTGTCGTTGTAAAAAAGGTCGGTACCATATCATTTGGAGGGTTGATTACCTCCATAGCACGAGCTCTACATTTAGATACCGAGATGGCTACTTTAGTTCCCTCCCGCACTATTGATTTAAAATTTTTGAGAAATATGCGTTTATGCAAAGTGAGGAAGGAAGGAGATTTATACCTCATGGTTCATAACTTCGCCATCCCAAGTGTCGCTTCACCTTGTTCCCGTTGTACAGATGTGCGATATGAGAGGAATTGGACCTATGATTTACTGGCACCACCTGTTGTTGGTCCATTACCACCGAACGTCCCGGAGGACGAAGGTGACGGGACGGATGACGAATATGAGCGGAGGAACCAGTCTCTCGTTCATCACTCACCCCCACCTCATGCATCACCTGCACCCACACCACCTTTTGCTCATTATGCTGCAGGTACTTATTCTGGCATTTATATTACTGAGGAGATGCGGAGAGAGCAGAGAGCCCGGGAAGAAGAACGGGACGACCTATTTTATTCCATGTACGAGCATTAACAGTATGTGATGGACTTCATGCGTGAGTCACAGACACAGACCGAGCGCACCCTACGTACTATCATGGAGGCTCAATATACCATAGTCTCCAAACAACAGCGCCAGCAAGCCTAACTGACCAGCAACTTCAACCTGGTGGAGTCTGTCATACCCCAAATTTTGACCACCAAGATTTCCCATTATTGTGCAAGTCATCATCAAAATATGGATGTACCTTCTTGCCTCATCAATCTCCCCAAAGATGGTTGAGCATTCACCACAATCAAGAATTAGGGTTTCAAGCCCTCTTAGGGCACTTAGACAAAGGATCAATCAAGAAATGACATGATTTTCAACTTGTCTAACCTCTCAAACACCAATAAAGGATCAAGACGACTCCCACATCAGGAATCCAACACAAAGTTGTAACATTCCATGTGGATCAAACCTCAAGATCGCCAATGTCACCAAATTAGGGTTTTGGTCGACTGAGGCCTCCAGATGAAACTTTTCATCTGGGCATGAGCCAATGCTTCAAATCACAACCCAAGATACTCCAAGGGACCTTATGGACCCAATCATCAAGTTAATTTAACCTTAGGGGATGCATTTACCAAAAATCAGGAATTAGGGTTTCTTGACCTAATTCACCCCTAAGTTGACTTTTGGGACAAAGCATGAGCCAAGACCTCAAGACATGATTTGAGGGCCTCAAATACACCACATTGATCCATTTTCAACAATAGATTGACCCAAGAAGCTTGGTTCACAAGTTTTAATTTCCTCAGGATCACAATTAGGGTTTTGACTAAAAAGTCAACTGTACCTTTGACTTTTGACCAGGACATGCTCCCAAATCTTGGGACATGATTCAATACACCCTATAACACCTATGGAATCCATCGATTAGGTTTGATTTAGGTCTAGGACTTGATTTCACAAAGGATCGCACAATTTGGGTTTCAGCCAATAAAAAGTCAACTGTGCAGAAAATCAAGTTTGACTTTTAGGTTTTTTGACAAATATGGTTCCCCTAAGTCAAAAATAATGTTAATGTATGGTATTGATCATCATTCTTTAAGAAAAATCAAGAAAAGTGAGGTTTCTTGCAAAAGGGGCAACCATGAGAAACCAAAATTTTTCTAAGTTATGGAACAAAAGTGGTTTTGGTACCAACTTCCAAGGACCATAACTTGAGATCCAAGCAACCGTTTTGGGTGATCCAAAGCTGGATTTGTAGGTCTTGTTACACTCTATAAAAGCTTCAACTACCTCAGACTCCAATTCTTTATGGATTTTGAGTTATGAATTGATCAAAATCACAAAAACATGAAAATGACACTGATAATGCGATATTACATTACATATTTGCCTTGATTTACATTAAATTATTTCATCGTTTTCGTTATTTAAGTTTTATTTTGCAAGTGTTCAAGCTCATTTTCAGGTATTTCATCTCAAACAACTTGCATGAGAAAAGAAGAGAGAATAGGAAAGAAGGAGAAGAAAGAAGACAGATGACAGAAAAAAAGGAAACTGTACACAATGAGTGTGGCGACCGTCACACATCATGTGGCAACCGTAACGCTTGCAAAGTGTGACCCTCGTCACACATCATGTGGCGACCGACACAGCCTGTTTTCTAAGTTAAGTTCAACAGCGTGGACTACTCATCACGTTCAACCCACGTTCCAACACACATTCAAACCAGTTGAAGTCATCCGGAAATCCATCGTACTTAAGGAAGTCACCCAAATTTTATCGGCCAAAAACCTCCACTTCCGAATTATTTTCTCCCACTACAACTGCTGAGCACTATAAGTAGAAGGCAGTTGGGAAAGTGCAGGGGACCTACTTTTTACTGCAGACATTTTTGTTCAGAGTTTTTGATTCCTACTTTTCCATTTTTAATTTTCCAAGCACCAAAAATAGCAATAGTTTCCTACACCGGGGAGCTATTACACTTTAGTTATATTTTTAGTTTTAGTTTTCATCGTTCAGCAAGCAAGATCCTACCGACCTGTGGAGGATTGTTAACTGCAAGATTCATTTGTTTTCCAGGTTTTTATTAAATTAATATAATTGCCATTATTTTTTATTACCATGCATGAATTGATGTTTTACTGCTTCTGTTTGTGTATGTTTGTACTTGTTAAGATGTCCGGCTAAATTCCTTGATTCCGGTATGTAAGGATTATCGACGCAAGGGGTTCAAAAACTTATTGGCATCGAACACTTATAAAATGTTTATCTGGTTTGGATTTCTAAATAACTAATTCAATACTGTTTGTTATGAGAGTAAAAGCAAACTATGGTCAAAATCAACAAAGAGAGAGTTTGAGATCTTAACCAGATAGTAGTAATCAAACATTGACTCTAAACACAACGAGAGCACTTTAAAGTTAATTAGATTTCATTAGTTTCTAAAAAGTATTTTTACATATTAAATGAGACAGCGAGACCAAGCATTTCTATTAAAGAATATAACCAGAGTCAATAAACACGAGAGTGTGAGATAAAGGTTTTCAAATTAATGTTTTCTACTGATAAATGTTTTAACAATTAAAGTATGCCAGTGACTGTTTGAATTCCCGAAGTAGATAGGAATTACATACCGGCGTCCTGTATTTGAATAGTTCTTAAATCCAAATTTAATTCCCGTTATTCCATAGATCGTATATTAATCATCATCCTTAGCTAAACATAGTAACAATGCGATAGCATTAGTTTGATTATCAGTCCTTGAGGGTTCGATATATTTTAAAACTACGCGATTAAACTGTGCACTTGCAATTAGTAACCCCGATAGACTCATAAAGTCGCGATCAAGTTTTTGGCGCCATTGCCGGGGACCGATATAGTCAATAGTGCGATTCCTTTGTTGCGCCGTATAAACTAAGGCAACAAATTCCCTAATTTTCCGGTTGTATGCCAAGTACTCGCTCAAAAGGCGAAGGCCTAATGCAACCGACAGACGAACCTGAGCATTTTCACAACAAAAGACGATGAATCAAAGAATACTGTTTAAAACACGAAATTCCTTTTCCTGAATCAGAACCTGTAACTGAATCAGACATGGCCGAAGGACCACAGAACCATCCTCTTAAGTTCTATGCTACCCCGTCTCAACAAGAACCACATAACAGCATTGTTGCCCCTGCTATCAACCGAAACGATTTCGAGTTAAAACCCTCATGTTGTCAGTCGTACAACAACATCAATTTTCCGAAAATCCTACGGACGATCCCAATGAACATTTGACCAAGTTTGTGCAGTACGCAGACACGGTGAAGGAAAATGGTGTATCTCCAGATGCGATAAGACTACATCTTTTCCCTTTCTCATTAAGAGACAGAGCTTGGGCTTGGTTGCAATCCTTGCCATCCAACTCCGTCACTACGTGGGAAGAGTTGAAGAACGTCTTCTTAGCACGATATTTCCCACCTAGCAAAACAGCTATGCTAAGAGCCCAAATTAATGGATTTCAACAAAAAGATACTGAGTCTCTTTACGATGCATGGGAAAGATACAAAGACATGGTGAGGATGTGTCCGCATCACGGTTTTGAAGATTGGTTAGTCATCCATACATTTTACATTGGTCTCTTGTACAACACAAGAATGACAATAGATGCCGCTGCTGGTGGTACACTTATGGACAAACCATACGACGAAGCCTATCAAGTCATCAAAAGTATGGCACAAAATCATTACCAATGGGGAGGTGAAAGAACGCCAGTGGAAAAGTCCCAAGCAAAAGCTGGAATGTACGAAATTAGTAGCCTTGATCATGTCCATGCTAAGGTAGATGCTCTTACCCAAAAGATAGATAGCTTAACCATAACACCCGCAGCCACCGTGGCTGCTGTAACTCCAAACTGCAAATTATGTGGAGTACCTGGACATGCTGCCCCCGAATGTCAAATTTTGGCAGGGGTCTTCACTCATCAAATACCTACAATCCTTGCGGGAAAAACCATCCCAACTTTTCGTACAAGAACAACAACGCTTTGTATGCACCTGGCCAAACACCAACTGACCGCCAGGGCACCAAAAACCCGCTGCTAACGTTCCTAGGAAGTCAAACCTTGAAATCATGATGGAGAACTTCATTGCTGCACAAGCTTAACAAAACAAGCAGTTCCTTAACCAAAATGTTCACACTAGTGAGCAAATTAAACAATTATCCAACAAGGTTGACGCTTTAGCCACTCACAACAAAATGTTAGAAACACAAATCTCACAAGTGGCTCAACAACAAGTTGTTATCGCTGCCCAGCTGGTAATTTTCAGGGACAACCTCAACCTAATCCAAAGGGACATGCAAATGCTATAACACTTTGGCGTGGAACAGAACATGATGGACCAACTGACCCAAGGATCAAAAATCCAGCCATGTATCAAATGCCTAGTAAGGAGTCTAAAAAGGAAGATGAACCAAAGGAAAACGAAAAAGAAGATGATGGCAAAGAGGCCGAAGAGAAAGAAGAACCATATGTGCTTATGCCACCTTATAAACCACCTATCCCGTATCCTTAAAGGTTTGATAAATCTAAAAACATAGAGCAATTTAAGAAATTCGTTGAACTTCTGAAACAACTGAATGTTATAATACCTTTTATAGAAGCAATCACGCAAATGCCCTCCTATGCTAAGTTCCTTAAAGAAATTCTATCTAATAAGAAAAAGCTCGAGGATACTAAAACCGTTATGCATATGTTTTCCGTATTATTTAATTCCCCCACTTTATTTAGCCTTACCAACAAAATTTTTGTGGGATTCGATACATAACTTGACACGCCCTTAGAGTATATAGGTTGTTTTACACGTAGGCTATGTTAGAAACCTGAGAAAGATTTAACAAAATTGATACCGTCTTGACACCCTAGACCCCTCGAATATGCGTGATCAGTTTGAGTACCTATTATACCAAGACCTTAAGCTGTAGTTCTAAACTAACCCCAAGTAGTTTATATTAGCAATCAGCACCGTCTAAGCACAAGCTACGTGGAGAGCCGATGAAAATAAGTGATTGATGACTAAAGATGCCTAAAATTGATAAATTTCACGCCTTTGACTTTGGAAAATAAAAAATGCACCAAATCTAAAGGATGCAAGATATGCGAAAGGCAAGAGAAACCTGTTGTTAGTTGGTTCAGAGGTGCCTGGTACTAAACTCGGTAGGGCGAACTACGGTTCGATCCCCCACAACTTGCAATCGGTATATATATAAAGGGTTACCACACTTGTGTACCAGACCCCGTGTTTAAAGGATCAAAATCACTAACAGACTACTCTAATACGTGCGTACAAAGGTAAAGGGCTTAATGTGATTGCGTCGGAATGAAAATGGGTGAAATAGAAATGAGAAGCATTAGGTTGAGCTATAGTAGAATGATTCGGACTGGTTTGTAAAAGGGGGGTTTATGATCATGTTTCATGTTTTGTGTCATTAATGTATCTTTTGTGTTTGATTAGAGTATCTGTCATTTTAACAAAATTCCGCACAACCACGTAAGATTTGGAGATGTGTCAGGTATTTATGCTGGATCAATGTCTTTGAATTGATTATTTGCTTGTGGACAAGCAAAGGTTCAAGTGTAGGGGAGTTTGATAATGCGATATTACATTACATATTTGCCTTGATTTACATTAAATTATTTCATCATTTTCGTTATTTATGTTTTATTTTGCAAGTGTTCAAGCTCATTTTCAGGTATTTCATCTCAAACAACTTGCATGAGAAAAGAAGAGAGAATAGGAAAGAAAGAGAAGAAAGAAGACAAATGACAGAAAAATAGGAAACTGCACACAATGAGTGTGGCGACCGTCACACATCATGTGGCGACCGTAACGCTTGCAAAGTGTGACCCTCGTCGCACATCATGTGGCGACCGACACAGCCTATTTTCTCAGTTAAGTTCAACAGCGTGGACTACTCATCACATTCAACCCACGTTCTAACACACTTTCAAACTCGTTGAAGTCATTCGGAAATCCCTCGTACTCAAGGAAGTCACTCAAATTTTATCGGCCAAAAACCTCCACTTCGAATTATTCTCTCCCACTACAATTGCCGAGCACTATAAGTAGAAGGCAGTTGGGAACGTGCAGGGGACCTACTTTTTGCTGCAGAAATTATTGTTCAGAGCTTTTGATTCTTACTTTTCCATTTTTAATTTTCCAAGCACCAAAAATAGCAATAGTTTCCTACACCGGGGAGCTATTACACTTTAGTTAGATTTTTAGTTTTAGTTTTCATCGTTCAACAAGCAAAATCCTACCGACCTGTGGAGGATTGTTAACTGCAAGATTCATTTGTTTTCCAGGTTTTTATTAAATTAATAGTTTTGCCTTTATTTTTAATTACCATGCATGAATTGATGTTTTACTGCTTCTGTTTATGTATGTTTGTACTTGTTAAGATGTCTGGCTAAATTCCTTGATTCTGGTATGTAAGGATTATCGACGAAAGGGGTTTGAAAACTTATTGGCATCGAACACTTATAAAATGTTTATCTAGTTTTGATTTCTAAATAACTGATTCAATACTGTTTGTTATGAGAGTAAAAGCAAACTAAGGTCAAAATCAACAAAGTGAGAGTTTGAGATCTTAACCAGATAGTAGTAATCAAACATTGACTCTAAACACAGCGAGAGCACTTTAAAGTTAAATAGATTTCATTAGTTTCCAAAAAGTATTTTCACATATTAAATGAGATAGCGAGAGCAAGCATTTCTATTTAAGAATATCACCAGAGTCAATAAACACGAGAGTGTGAGATAAAGGTTTTCAAATTAATGTTTTCTACTGAAAAGTGTTTTAACAATTAAAGTATGCCAATGACTATTTGAATTCCCGAAGTAGATAGGAATTACATACCGACATCCTGTATTTGAATAATTCTTAATTCCAAATTTAATTCCCATTATTCCATAGATTGTATATTAATCATCATCCTTAGCTAAACATAGTAACAATCCGATAGCATTAGTTTGATTATCAGTCCATGAGGGTTCGATATATTTTAAAACTACGCGATTAGACTGTGCACTTGCAGTTAGTAACCCCAATAGACTCATAAAGTCGCGATTAAGTTTTTGGCGCCGTTGTCGGGGACCGATTTAGTCAATAGTGTGATTCCTTTGTTGCGCCATATAAACTAAGGCAACAAATTCCCTAATTTGCCGGTTGTATGCCAAGTACTCGCTCAAAAGGCGAAGACCTAATGCAACCGACAGATGAACCTGAGCGTCTTCTCAACAAAAGACGATGAATCAAAGAATACAGTTTAAAACACGAAATTCCTTTTCCTGAATTAGAACCTGAAACTGAATCAGACATGGCCGAAGGACCACATAACCGTCCTCTTAAGTTCTATGTTACCCCGTCTCAACCAGAACCACATAACAGCATTGCTGCCCATACTATCAACCGAAACGATTTCGAGTTAAAACCCTCATGTTGTCAGCCGTACAACAACATCAATTTTCCTGAAATCCTACGGATGATCCCAATGAACATTTGACCAAGTTTGTGCAGTACGCAGACACAGTGAAGGAAAATGGTGTATCTCCAGATGCGATAAGACTACGTCTTTTTCCTTTCTCATTAAGAGACAGAGCTTGGGCTTGGTAGCAATCCTTGCCATCCAACTCCGTCACTACGTGGGAAGAGTTGAAGAACGTCTTTTTAGCACGATATTTCCCACCTAGCAAAACAGCTATGCTAAGAGCCCAAATTAATGGATTTCAACAAAAAGATACTGAGTCTCTTTACGATGCATGGGAAAGATACAAAGACATGATGAGGATGTGTCCGCATCATGGTCTTGAAGATTGGTTAGTCATCCATACATTTTACAATGGTCTCTTGTACAACACAAGAATGAAAATAGATGCCGCCGCTGGTGGTACACTTATGGACAAACCATACGACGAAGCCTATCAACTCATCAAAAGTATGGCTCAAAACCATTACCATTGGGGAGGTGAAAGAACTTCAGTGGAAAAGTCCCAAGCAAAAGGTGGAATGTAGAAAATTAGTAGCGTTGATCATGTCCATGCTAAGGTAGATCCCCTTACCCAAAAGATAGATAGCTTGACCATAACACCCGCAGCCATCGTGGCTGCTGTAGCTCCAAACTGCGAATTATGTGGAGTACCTGGACATGCTGCCCCTGAATGTCAAATTTTGGCAGGAGTCTCCACTGATCAAGTGAATTATGCTCAAGGAAACCCTTATACAAATACCTATAATCCTGGCTGGAAAAACCATCCCAACTTTTCGTACAAGAACAACAACGCTTTGTATGCACCTGGCCAAACACCAACTGTACCGCCAGGGTATCAAAAACCCGCTGCTAACGTTCCTAGGAAGTCAAACCTTGAAATCATGATGGAGAACTTCATTGCTGCACAAGCTCAACAAAACAAGCAGTTCCTTAACCAAAATGTTCACACTAGGGAGCAAATTAAACAATTAGACAACAAGGTTGACGCTTTAGCCACTCACAACAAAATGTTAGAAACACAAATCTCACAAGTGGCTCAACAACAAGCTGTTACCCGCTGCCCCAGCTGCTAATTTTCTGGGACAACCTCAACCTAATCCGAAGGGACATGCAAATGCTATAACACTTCGGCGCGGAACAGAACTAGATGGACCAACTGACCCAAGGATAAAAAATCCAGCCATGTATCAAAAGCCTAGTAAGGAGTCTGAAAAGGAAGATGAACCAAAGGAAAACAAAAAAGAAGATGATGGCAAGGAGGCCGAAGAGAAAGAAGAACCATATGTACCTACACCACCTTATAAACCACCTATCCCGTATCCTCAAAGGTTTGCTAAATCTAGAAACATAGAGCAATTTAAAAAATTCATTGAACTTCTGAAACAACTGAATGTTATAATACCTTTTACAGAAGCAATCACGCAAATGCCCTCCTATGCTAAGTTCCTTAAAGAAATTCTATCTAATAAGAAAAAGCTCGAGGATACTGAAACCGTTATGAATATGTTTTCCGTATTATTTAATTCCCCCACTTTATTTAGCCTTAACAACAAAAATTTTGTGGGATTCGATACATAACTTGACACGCCCTTAGAGTATATAGGTTGTTTTACACGTAGGCTATGTTAGAAACCTGAGAAATATTTAACAAAATTGATACCGTCTTGACACCCTAGACCCCTCTAATATGCGTGATCAGTTTGAGTACCTATTATACCAAGACCTTAAGCTGTAGTTCTAAACTAACCCCAAGTAGTTTATATTAGCAATCAGCACCGTCTAAGCGCAAGCTACGTGGAGAGCCGATGAAAATAAGTGATTGATGACTAAAGATGCCTAAAATTGATAAATTTCACGCCTTTGACTTTGGAAAATAAAAAATGCACCAAATCTAAAGGATGCAAGATATGCGAAAGGCAAGAGAAACCTGTTGTTAGTTGGTTCAGAGGTGCCTGGTACTGAACTCGGTAGGGCGAACTAGGGTGCGATCCCCCATAACTTGCAATCGGTATATATATAAAGGGTTACCACACTTGTGTACCAGACCCCGTGTTTAAAGGATCAAAATCACTAACAGGCTAAAGGCCCGTGTTTAGAGGAGACTTGAGATTCCTTTTGCTCAACATTGGCCAAAGGCCTGCTGCAGCTGCCATTCACTATTGATGCAAAAACAAACTTGACACACTATAAATAGAACTCAATTGTGATTAGTTTGTGTACACCAAAGCACTACAACTGGTGCTTTCCTTAAAATCTCTCTCTTTAGGCCAAAATGCCTTCTTTTGCAAGTCATCTCTGAGTTTTTGAGTTAGAGAGCAATTCCACCATAGCTCATGATCCAAACACATCCAATATGTTATATCTAAGTTGTCCAAACACTCACTTGTGACCTGAAACACCAAAATCAGAAAATCCACTTCCAAAACCTCAAAATTGGACTTTTCTGCATTTTCCAAGCCATGCCTTGAGTCAGTCACTTCCAAAACCAAACAAGGCCTCAAACACACTCCAGATATCATCCTCAAACTGTCCCAATTGGTTCCCCTCATCTAGAACACCATTTGAGAGAGTTGCCATATTGGTCACTTTTGCCCCTTTTGCAAGAAAGAGCTGAAACTTGTTCCTGAGGATTCCAGCTGGTTTTGATCATCCTAAAAGCTTCTAAGGGATCAATCAAGAGTGTCCAAAGCATTGGATTACTTCTGGCACAAGGATCTTGACAGTTAGCACAAGAAGCTCCAAGAGGTAAGTGCATCACAACTTGAACTCTTTGAATTATGCATTCCTTTGATGTCCATTAATCATAAACATCTCATACATGTTGTATATGTTGTGTTTGAACCAATTTTCCCTGCTATTGTTGACTGTGTAGTGAGATAGCATAAAACATGCAAATCTAGGCCTAGTTTGAAACCACTATTGGGTTTTAAAATAGGGACACTTTCTCAAAATTCCAAAAGAACCATTTGATTCCTTGTGAAATTCTAGGCCAGATGCACCTAAATTTTGTCTAAATCCATGACGAAATGAGAAAGTTAGAGGCTTCACGTAAATTGCCAAAACTTGCCTTGCCTTGCCTTGGCCAGGCTTAGAAACTTGGCACCCCATATATGCACATGGGGTGGTTTTGATACACGGGTGTATCACCAACCCAGTGGTAGCGCGCATGTGTGTTTGGTTGCAAGGTCATGGGTTCAAACCCCACCCAGACCTTTTTTGCTATTCTCTTATTTTTTGTTATTTTTCAATATTTTCATGTTTTTGGTAATTATTTCAAAAATTAATTTCTCTCTCAATTTTAATCATTTTTTTATTGATTCTTTTTTGGAAAATTCACATAAATATTAAAATATTTTATTTCATGAAAATTTCACAAAAATATTATTTATTTCACATATTTGGTATTTTTGTAAAGAATTATGTTTTATTTGTTTTTAAACATTAAAAATATTTCTTTCTCTTGGTTTTGCAAAATTCAAATGATTTTTAAATCATCCCATGAATGAAACATGATTTTCCAAATATAAATCCAAGATCATAACCTTTTTTCACACATTTGATTATTTTAATTGAATTTTTATTCAATTAAAATACATTTAAAAACCAAAAATTAGGGTTTTGATCACTATCACCCTAACAAATCTTTTCAAACATCTTTGGGCCTCTATTAGAGTGTAAGACCCAATCCCTTTTTTAACCAAAACCTTTTTGGGCCTCAGTCATTGTATAAGTCCCACTGCGATTTTAAAATCTCGGCGTAGTCGTCGCCTTTTAAACGAAAACTTTTGGGCCTCCCCTTGTGTTGTAAGTCCCGTCTTTCTTTTAAAAATGCACTTTAGGCCTCTAATAGAGAGTAAGACCCAACCCCTCCCCCCCTTGTACATAAATAATTTTGGGCCTTAGTTGTTGTATAAGTCCTAGTACAGTTTTCAAAACGACGGTGCGATCACTGTCTTTCCATGGGCCTCCCCTTGTGTTGTAAGTCTCATCTTTCTTTTAAAAATAAACTTTGGGTCTCTCCTTGAGTTGTAAGACCCAACCCTCTTTGTAAATATAATAATTTGGGCCTCAGTCGTTGTATAAGTCCCAATACAATTTTCAGATCAACGGTACAATTACTGTTTTTTCATCTGGGCCTCCCCTTGAGTATAAGCCCCAACGATCCGTTCAAAAACAACTTCCATTTTGATTTAGGTTCAAATTCATAGTTGTTATCAAAACTTTCTTTAATTTCTTGAACAATTAACCATACAGCTGTTACAATGGAAGCTTGCTCGCCTGTAAGTTTTATCAGCTTTCATTTACATGCTTTCATGTATATATAATTGTTTGTGCTGGAAGGTTGCTCACCTATAAGTCCTTCTTTCATATCCTTTTAAATACTTGTCATATATCAACTGTATATATACTTGTATATCTGCTTAGAGTTTTCCCCGTTGTAGCACCCCAAAATTTGCCCTCGTGTTCTTGTTCTAACTGGCTTATGTTTCATCTCATTTTTGCATTGTCATTTCTGCATTTGCATGGTTCTTTTGGGCATGGGATCAAGGTATTTTCTCGCGTTTCAGCAGCTCATCCAGTTCAAAAGAAATTCCAGCAGTGTTTAGGGCCAAGCAGATAGCTTTCAAAGTCTTTTTGAGCATTTATTTTGTTCATTAGACGATTTGATGGTCAGAAGCTCCGACACTCTCTTTTTGATCAGTGATTCAGCACCAGACGATTATTTTCAGCAGTACTCCGAGCACAAAACAGAGTTCACAGCATATTTCAGGCATGATTCAGTGGTAATATCAAATGGCAAGTTTCAGAGGTCTAACATGGCTCAGAACGGGTGAAAACAGGAAATTCTGCAACATTTCCTCCTTTTGGCGCCAAAATTTTGAATTTTTGAACTAAGTAATCGATTACTCAAAGTGAGTACCGATTACTCTGGACGAAATTGCAAAAATATGGCAATTTTCAGCACTGCAGAATTTTTGAGCATTTGTGATCATGTGCTTGGCTTGTGCATGTGTGGGAAGGATCTAGAACTGATCTATTTTCATCATTTTCCACCCAAAAATTCAAATTCCTTCCAACAATTCCCACTCTAATTCCATAATCCCTTTCCTAGCTCATTTTCCACTTCCAATTCCACCCACTAAACCTCACTCCAAACCCAAACTTAACTTCTAACCTAGGGGTTATTTAATCTAATCAACTCCAAACCTCTCATAACCTTGATCATTTTTCACTCTCAATTTTTAGAATTCTCTCAATTCTCTCTCACTTTTTCACTCTCAACCTCCATTTTCAACCACACTCAAAGCTCTTCCAGAGAGAATAACAAGTTCTTCATTGGAACTTGTTAATTCTTGAGCTAAAGCCTTTCATCATCACTCCATTGTTGCTTTTCATTGGTGATTTTCGTTTGGATCTTGATCTGGAATTTTAGAAGTGCTTATTGGAAGTGATTTTGGAGCATTGTTAGCTTATTGCTTGGATTTTCAGCTTTTGCTTGCAAGGAGCTTATAGGATCTTGGATTTCTTGCTTGGATTCATCAAATTCTGTTTGCAACACTTACCAAAGCAATTCTCAGCTTTGTAGGTTGGTTTTTCCTAGATCTATACTTAATTTAGCTTAATTTTAGCTTATGCAATGTAGATCCTTGGTTTTGCATGTGATTTGATCCATTTGCTTGAATTTGATTGTTTATGTTGATGATTATTGGACTTAAATGATGTTTGAATACTGTGTTTGAACTTAATTTTCGTGCATTGTTGATTACATGATCATTTGGATGTTTGGATAAGTGATTTGCTTCTGAAAAGTGCTTTTCAAAGATGAATTTCTGCCTCTGTTTCAGTGGTAATCGATTACTCAAACAGGGTAATCGATTACTCTGCTTTGTTTTCACGTTTTTAGTCAAATTTCAACTGAGTAATCGATTACTCAAACAGGGTAATCGATTACTCTGCCTTATTTTCATGTTTTTAGCCAAATTTCAACAGAGTAATCGATTACCCTATGTGAGTAATCGATTACTCTGCCTTATTTTCATGTTTTTAGCCAAATTTCAACAGAGTAATCGATTACCCTATGTGAGTAATCGATTATCACTGAAGCAGAGTGTGTTTTTCTTGCATTTTCTTGCTTGTTTGAGGTCTCTTGCATGTCTAAACTTCATGGATTGATATGTTGATGATTTGTGGATTATTCTTAAGCTGTTTTACCTCACACCTTTGCATGAACACGATTCTTTGACACGCGATCTTTGATTTCCATTGATGAATGTTCATGATTATTTTGTTGATTTCTTGTTGTGATGAACACCTTGCACACACTCCTTGAGCATGTTAGTTGTGAATTATTGCTGGTGTTGCTGGAGTTGTTGTGTTGTGCATGCTTGCTTGCATTTAATTTCATGAGATGCATACTTGATTTGATTTGTTCATGTGCTTAATATTGTGCATTATCTCATGATGTTTTCATGATGTTTACCATGGTGAGTGATGTGATTGCGATCATGTTTGATTGAAGAATGTGTGATGCTTGATGCATGTTCGTTATTCCATGTTTGAATCATTTTTCAATGCATGCTGCCCTGTTTTCCACTGCTGTCTTGGTGCATATGTGCTAGTGTTTGGCCTTTTACACCTCCTTTTGTGCTGAACTTGAGTTGTTGAATGCTATTTGGTGTATTGGCTGGAATTTACCATTGTGAAGGTGCTGGAGCGCTGTTGTAGCCGCTGTTTTGATTTATCGCTTTGGTTTTTGCCTTGCTCTTGCTTGCTCCCTTAGGGTTCCCTAGTCCGACTTAATTTCCGATTAAACTCGGAGTAGGATAGACATTAGGCTCTCAATCTAAGCATGCTAACTTAGGTAGATGTTTCCCCTTTGAACTCAACCATAGGGCCACTTTTGCATGACAACATTAGGATAGATTTCCCCGTAGTCTTTTCTTTTCGACTTGAGTCTTCTCTTCTCATCTCATAGAAATTCTAAGACACTTAATAAAGTTAACGTGTATTGCGCATGAGCCTTGTATTTGGGAAGTGAAGAATAGGGGGTCTCCCTTCGTTCTTCTAAGGTGTTAGTGTACGTCCTGTTGGGGACGATATGCGACGCATTCGTTCCTATGTTATAGACATGGGTGCAATGCAAGTTACGAACAAACTTCAATCCACTTCTGTCTAAAAAACACAAATAAATTCAAACCTTTTTATCCTTCAGGATTGTTAAGTTTCAAATCATTTTCAGAATAGAGCACGTTATTTTCCGTTTTGTCGCAAACAGGCATCGACCCTAACTGCCGGACGTGAACATGACGTCGCTCATAAAAAACACCGACCTCGTTAAGTCGAATTACGACTGCTCTGATTTCTTCTCTCTTGTCCGACTGAGGATACGTAGGCACAAGACGGCGATGTCTTGGTGAGCAACCTCCCCCCGTAGTTTTCTGAACTACGTTGACCCTGACTTTCCCATTGCACGAGGGAATACGTAGGCCTAGGACGGCGATGTCCTACCGAGTCTCTTTTTTTCCTTTTGTTTCCCGTTTCTGTTTAGCTTAGACTTTTGGCTCACCCTTTGATTAGACAACAAGCGTGGATCCCATCGAGTACGATGGACGCATGGGGTGCTAACACCTTCCCCTCGCGTAACCGACTCCCGAACCCAGACTATGGTTGCGATGACCATGTCTTTCCCTCCTTCAGGTTTTCTTCGATCGTTTCCTTTCCCTGAGTCAGGATAAAGAACGTTCTAGTGTTCTCGCCGATTGTTTTTTCGCAAGTTACGACAGCTGGCGACTCTGCTGGGGACAGGTTGACCTCTTGCTGGTCCATCCCCTATGCGAGTCAATCCTAGCGCTTGTTTGTTTATTTTCATTGGGTGTTTATTGTGGTGCTTTATTTGTTGTATATTATTGTTTCCACCGCATTTATTGCGTTGCATTGCATTATTGTCATATGCTGGACTGTGTTGTGGTGTATTGGATTTTCTATTTGGCAGGTTGGGGGGTTCTGAGAGATAAGCCCAATACCCAGGCTTGAGCATACACATAGGTATTAGCGTGGATAGTCGTGTCGCTCCCGTGGTGTAGACCACGTGGGGTGTTCGCAAGACCCACAACTAGATGAGGTTCTATCGGGAGATGTCTGATACTGCATGTTGTTGCAAGACATTGGATCTTCTCTTGATGAACTGTCGACTCTGGTGACCATTCCCGAGGACTCAGTTGCGGCACTCCTCCCGATAGGTGATAATGGCAAACCAGAAATGGCAAATCCATTACGCTTCTTGATCCGAGGACCCAATGCTGGGAACTTGCTATAGGATATCCTTTTTAAAGGAGAAGCAATGGAGGCGCTGCTCGATTAGCTATAGTACTGTACCCAGAAGGATGAATGTACTATTTCTTCTCGACCTCAGTGCCAGAAGCTGAGGACCTTTCGTTTTCGAGAACCCACATGTGAGAGGGGCGGGTTTTTGCAGGTTTGCTGGTAACCGTAACCTCCAACCTACCCGGTATTCTGGTTTTCTTATAAGTGTGGATTTATCAGTGTGGTTACTCTGGCATTCTGTGTATTTGGGGCCGAACCTTGAGATTATTCAGTCAGTTCAGTGCAGCAGTTATCCAGTCTGTGTAGCAACCTTGATCCTATGCTCTGCATTGCATTATCATTTTTTTCTGACATTCATATTTTTCATTTCCAGGTAGTATTTGACTTTTTGATTCCAGTCAACGGGCATTCATCGGGATGGACACTGAGAAGAAGAAGAAGAATAACATCATTCTTTACAAGTTCTCGAAGCTCACTCTTGGCCAGCTTAGCAGTCTACACGATATGGCCAGTCCGGAGGTGTTGGGGGCTTTCAAGGAGAAATATAGTTGGATCCTATCTCTTGTTCGTAACCTCAGTAATTATGAATATAGGGGCCTGCATACTTTGATGTAATTCTACGATCCTCCTTTGAGATGCTTTGTGTTGACAGATTATCCATTGGTCCCTACCCTGGGGGAATATGCCAGCATCTTGGGAATTTCCATCAAAGAAGGTGCTCCATTCTTTGGTTCCAAGGCAGATCCTGATTTCAAAGTTGTGGCTGATGCTCTTTATTTGAGCAAATCAACTTTGGAAGCCGACATT
Organism: Lathyrus tuberosus; assembly: GCA_022829125.1. Taxonomy (NCBI): domain Eukaryota; kingdom Viridiplantae; phylum Streptophyta; class Magnoliopsida; order Fabales; family Fabaceae; genus Lathyrus; species Lathyrus tuberosus. Next base: position 4,269,702 of record JALAZF010000020.1, on the reverse strand, counting down.
TCTAGCAAAGGGAAGTCTCGTGGCTATCATTTGACATATTTGGTGAAGAAGGCTCAAGAAGCAGCTAAAGAGAAGAAGTGGACAGTTTTTAATGCAGTATTGTCCCTCTGCATGTATGGCATTGTCCTGTTCCCTAATGAACCTGATTTTGTTGATATGGATGCTATCAGGATATTTACGACTCAGAATTTAGTGTCGGCCTTGTTGGGGGATCTTCATTACGCCTTGTATAACAGGAATGAGAAGAGATGAGGTGGGATGATTCATTGTTGTGAACCTCTTTTTTACAGGTGGTTCACAAACCGTCTACCTCAATCAGGTGCTTTCGTGGATACTAAAACTTCTTTGGAATGGAGTCAACGTCTGATGGGCCTGGATGCTAAAGATATTGTCTGGGTGGATCGTGGATTGCTTGGTAAAGACATATTGCATAGCTGTGGTGAATTCCCCAACGTTTTGTTGATAGGGAGAAAAGGAGGCATCAATTACAATCCTTCTTTGGCCATCAGGAAGTTTGGATATGCTATGAAAGATCCACCGGCTGAGAAAGACATGGAAGAATCTTTGTATTTTCATGCAGCTGATGGTTTGGCTACGCCGCAGAAGGCTTCCAAAGCATGGTTCAGTAGGCAGAAGAAAGGAAAAGTTGCTTTGGGCAAATCAAACAATCAAGCTTTCTCTCCATATATAGACTGGATTAAGAAAAGAGTGGAAGATTTCTATTTGCCCTTTGACTGGGCACCTCCCTTTTATCCTGAGATTGTGGAGGAGAGGCTCACTGTACCCATCAAGGAGTTTAACAAGCAACGAGAGTTGGTGTATGAGTTGAGGGTAGAAAATTCTGACATGAGTAGTCGGCTGCAAGGTGCTCTACATGATAACTTGGAGTTGAAGTGGAAAGTTCAAGAAGTGACGAAGCGCCTGGAAGATAAAGAGAAGGACCTTGTCGACAGAGCTCAGCATTGTAGAAAAGTCAGCATGACTGCAGAATCTTCTAGCATGGCCCACTGTGAAACCAAGAAGCTCTTGACTAAGACGGAGGCCAAACTTGCCACCTATCAGGGGATGGGGGAAGCAGTCAAGATTGAGATTGGGGAATTGAAAGAAGAGCTTCAAAGGGAGAAAGCAGAAAAGAAGCATTTCTCTGACAAGTGGGAGGAGGCCCAGAAAGAAATTGAAGAGCTTAAAGTGCAAGCCAAAGTCAAAAGATCAAAGCGAAGAGACAAAGACGTTGAAGAACAGATTGTTAGACTGAATCAGGAAATTGAAAGGAGAAACAGGCTGATTAAAGGGCTGATAGAGTGACCCACGCATCCTGACACGGTGAACTTTCTTGAGGAAGTTGAGGCCAGCTTGTTTGGAATTGATTTGTTGTGATATTGCTGTTTATCTTTTGTTGTGATTACCATCAGGTTTGTTGATGGATCGCCTTTGATTATATCAGACCTGTTTGTATGAATTCTTGTGATATGATATTGAAATGTTTGGTTCAATCATTTGTGTCTCAATGGTTCTTTTTCCCAAAGGGGCTTAGTTTGCAGAATCTTTGTGTCTGGATTTATTTTCTGGTGTTGTGTCTAATCCCTTGTCCGGTTTCAAAGGCTAGAATCAAAGTGGATACATCCTGGAAATGTTTAAATATGATGTTTGCATTTGCATTTGCATATTCATAATCAATTGCATAGCAGGTGTTTCTCTCCGGTTTTCTCATCTTGTTCATTTCTTCAGACAGGATTGCTGATCAACGCATTCACCGGTACTCTACCAGACAAAATCAATGAAAAGCCATGGAACAAATGCAAGCTGAGATGATTGCGATGCAGGCTCGCATGGCTCAGTTCATGGAGCTAATGCAAGGTGTTGCTCAAGGTCAAGAGTAGTTAAGGACTCTGGTCTAGCCTCTGGTCGCAAGAGTTGATGAAGATGGTATCCTTCATGGTGGCCTTCACAATGGTGTCATTCTTCCGGGTGGAGGTGTTGATGGTAATGGTATTCCCGTTGGTCCTCCGGGCGGAGGCATTCCCGTTCGTTCGGTTGTTATCCCTCCGAACGGAGGAGAGAATGTTGTGATTCCTTCTGTAGTAGGGGGAGGAAACAGTGTCTGTGCAGTACATGGTCGTCGCTATGATGATCAACAGGATGATGTGTTTTCGGATGCTGGCCCCCAGCCTAATAGTGATAAAAGATTCTGATTGATTGAGGAGAAGTTGAAAGCATTTGAGAATCAAAACTCCCTAGGATTGGATATGGAAGACTTCGAACTGGTCCCCGGTGTTAGGATTCCTCACAAGTTTCAGGTACCTACTTTCGAGAAGTATAACAGTGTCAGTTGCCTGAAGATTAATGTCAGGGCTTATGCTAGAAAGATGGCTGCCAATTCTGATGATGAGAAGTTATTGATGCACTTTTTCCAAGATAGCTTGTCTGGGGCATCTTTAGAATGGTACATGCAGTTAGAGAGATGCCATGTTCGCAACTGGAGGGAACTGGTGGAGGCTTTCGTCAAGCAATATCAGTACAATACCGACATGGCTCCCAATCGAACACAGTTACAGAGTTTGTCGCAGAAGAATAATGAAAGATTTAAGGAGTACGCCCAGAGGTGGCGTGAATTGGTAGCTAGGGTCCAACCTCCCGTGGTGGAGCGAGAGATGGTTGACATGTTCATGGCCACTCTTCAGGGGCCTTATTATGACCGATTAGTAAGTTGTATGACTGGTGGTTTTGCTGACCTAGTTGTAGTCGGAGAAAAGGTTGAAAGCAGGATTAAAACTGGGAAAATAATGGTCAATGACAGATCCTCATCTGGAGGAGGGAAAAAGCCGTATGCCGGTAATTACAAGAAAAAAGAAGGAGACACAAATTATGTTTCTTCATACCGTGGTAAAAGAAAACATCGTCAGAACTTCAATCAGCAGGTGGCTTCTGTAACTATTCCCGCAACACCGCAACAACAAGCAGCGCCTCAGCAGCAAAATCAGGCTCCTCGTGGACAACAGTACAGGGCTAGACAGAATAGGCATTTTGATACTCCACCTCTTCCGTACTCCCAATTATTTCAACATTTACTACAATCACAATTGATTCAAAAGAGGACTTTGGCCCCCATTACCGGTAATCCACCTCCCGATTATGATGCCAATGGTCACTGTGAATTTCACTCCGGAGCGCCAAGACACCATATTGAGGACTGTAAAGCTTTTAAGCATAAGGTCCAAGATTTGCTGGACTCCAAAGCCATCAATTTCTCCAATGACGTGCCAAATGTCTTCCAAAACCCAATGTCAAATCACGGTGGGCCAAGGGTTAATGCCATTATTGAAGATAATGAATCCTTAAATCTGGTCTTAGATGTGAACGAGTTGAAGACTCCCTTGCTTGTGATAAAGGAAAGGTTGCTGAATAGAGGGGTGTTCCCTGGTTGTGACGAAGTCTGTTTTGAATATGGGCTTCAATCCAACGGTTGTGATTTGTTGAGATTAGGTATTCAGAGAATGATTGATGAAGGACGGTTACAGTTCGACATATGTGATCAGCAGAGAGAAATAACTAACAAAGAGAATGATGTTTCCACTATTATAATTCTTTTCAAAATAGTAACTATATCAGCATCGGCAAGACCAACGCCGGTCATCATTACAGTTCCTGGGCCTGTCCCGTATAAAAGTACCAAAGCCGTCCCGTGGAACTATGGGGCTAAGGTATTTGTTGATGGGAAGAAACAAGAATTGGTGGGAACCTCGGCTGTGAGCTCAGAGGTTGACAATAATATTGACGCAGGGGCTATCACCAGAAGTGGTAGAGTCTTCATTATGTCAGATAATCAGGTCGGCACTTCCAAACAGGATAAAGGGAAACAAGTGATGGATGATTATGTACAGAAGCAGGTCGTAAGTGACTTCGCGACAAAACAAGTTGACACTTCCTTCTCAAAAAATGTGGAGGAGTTCATGAGATTAATCAGGAAGAGCAATTACAAGATTGTTGATCAGTTGCATCAGACGCCATCGAAAATATCCATCATATCTTTGCTGTTGCGCTCCGAGGCGCACCAGAATGCATTGCTGAAGGTTTTGAACACAACCTATGTACCTCAAGAAATATATGTTAATCAGCTAGAAGAAGTTGTGGCTCACGTGAATGCTGGTAATGGCTTAGGGTTCACAGACCTTGATCTGACTCCAGCTGGGAGGAATCACAACAACGCTCTGCATATTTCAGTGGAATGCCGAGGATCCTTAATGTCACATGTGCTAGTTAACATTGGGTCATCCTTAAATGTGTTGTCGAAGAAGGCTCCGATGAAGTTAGATACTCGTGGGCTGATTTGCACGCTGAGTGACTTGGTGGTGCGTGATTTCGATGGTTCTAAGAGGTCTATTTTTGGAGAGATTGTATTGCCAATCAAGGTTGGTCCAGAAGTTTTTGAAGCCACTTTCTACATAATGGACATTCAGCCTGCCTATAGTTGTTTATTGGGTCATCCGTGGATCCATAGTGCTGGGGCAGTAACATCCACGCTGCATCAAAAGCTGAAATACATGGTGGATGGCCATGTTGTGACAGTCTGTGGTAAGGAAGACACATGGTGAGTCACCTATCAACCTTCAAGTATGTGGATGTACCTTCATGCCTCATCAATCTCCTCAAGGATTGTTGAGCATTCATTACATTCAAAGATTAGGGTTTCAAGCCCTCTCAGAGTGCTTAGACAAAGGATCACTCAAGAAATGACATGATCTTCAAATTGCCTAGCCTCTTAAACATCCACAAGGGATTAAGAGGACTCCCACATCAAGAATCAAGCATAAGGTTGCAGCATTCCAAGTGGATTAAGCCTCCAGATCGTCAGTGTCACCAAATTAGGGTTTTGGTCGACCAGGACCTCCAGATGAAAATTTTCCTCTGGGAATGAGCCAATGCTTCAAAGCATAACTCAAGATACTCCAAGGGACCTCATGGACCCAATCATCAAGTCAATTTTTGCTTCAGGGGATGCATTCATAAAAAATCAGGAATTAGGGTTTCTTGACCTAATTCACCCCAACTTGACCTTTGGGACAAAACATGAGCCAAGACCTCAAGACATGATTTGAAGGTCTTTAATACACTACATTGATCCATTTACAACAATGGATTGATCCAAGAAGCTATATCCACAAGTTTCAATTTCATCAGGACCACAATTAGGGTTTCGAGGAAAAAATTCAACTGCACCTTTGACTTTTGACCAAGACATGCTCCCAAATCTTGGGACATGATTCAATACACCCCATAGAACCTATGGAATCCATCCATTGGGTTTGATTTAGATCAAGGACTTGATTTCACCAAGGATCACACAGTTTGGAATTCATCTGATAAAAAGTCAACTATGCACAAAAGTCAAGTTTAACTTTTTGAGATTTTTCTCAATTATGGTTCTTTGACCCTAAAACATTGTTAATATGTGATTTGAATCATCACTCATCAAGAAAAATCAAAGAAAGTGGGATAACTTGTAAAAGGGGTAACCATTAAAACTTAGAATTTTTCTAAGTTATGGAACAAAGTGGCTAGGGTACCAACTTCCAAGGACCATAACTTGAGATCCAAGCAACCATTTTGAATGGTCGAAGCTAGATTTGTAGATATCATGGCATACTTTAAAAGTTTCAACTACAGCTCATTCCAATTCCTCATGGATTTCTAGTTATGAAGTGATCAAAATGGCTGAAAATACAAAAGTGACACTTTTCCAACACTTGGTGAAATTTTCACTAAGTCAGAATCTGCCTTATTTTTTCCCAAAAGTAGAGGCATTTTTCATTGTAATTCAGGTTGACTCAAAACCAAAGTTGGACATTAGGTTGAAATAGGATATATCAGCTTTCAAAAATGTCCAAGAACTCCATCAAATTCCATCTGAGCTAGAAGATATGACAACTGCAATATGCCTTGATGCAAACTGTCTTGCAAGGAAGATTTGTCCATTATGGCTCGATTTGATTAAATTGTGCAACTCCAAGCATGGTTATCCATCTGCACACCTCAAGGGGGAACAAACAAGGGACAAGCACTAATCTACCAGCCTCAAAAGTTCCCAAATCTACAATAGCCATGCCAAACCTAAAAAGCCTAAAGGAGGTTTTGGAACATTTAATGGATGCTTAGAGGTGGCATGTATCAGAGCAAAAATGAACACTTCAGTCAAGCCTTATCCTTGAATCAAAGAACCATAGGCCTGTGCTCTAATCTCAAGTCAATGGCTAGAGGAGACTTGAGGTTCCATTTGATCCACATTGGCCAAAGGCCCGCTGCAGTTGCCATTCCCTATTCCTTGCAAAACAAACTTGACACACTATAAATAGACCTCATTTTTTATCAGTTTGTGTACACCAAAGGCCTATAACACTTGCCTTTCTCAAAATTACACTCTCACTTCCAAAAATGCCTTCTAATGCAAGCTACTATCGGGTTCTGAATTAGAATGTGTTTCCTACTAAACCAATCACACACACACCTCATAAACATCATATAGAAGTGATCCAAATACTTAAACAACATTTGGAACATCAATTTCTCAAAATCACCAGCCATCTGCACAAGCTTTTGACAGATTTGCAGTTGAGGTGCCAAATCAAGTTCCAGCTCAATTCAATCCACTCCAAGCATTCAGGCACACTCCATAGCACCTAGGGAAGCTGTCCACACCATTGGAACTAAGTTGTAACACCTCCAACCTAGAACTCGATCACCAGCTGCAAGAGGTAAGCCTCAACTTGGTCATCTCATGATTCATGCATATTTCCTCGCATAATAATTGCTTTGTATGAATCGTGTATCAAATTTCTCAGCCTTCATGCACAATCTAGGGTTTTTGAGATTTTGTCTTGATTTCTCATTCCATGCTTAAAATAAATGAAATTAAAGACCATAGACATGATCGTGAGTTGAAAACGAGCAGATTGATGTGTGGATTGTGTGATTTCATCAAGTATTCAGTGAGATTGATGAGAAAACGCAAATCTGGGCAAAACAGAGCACGCGGGCAAGACCAAGATGTTCTTGGCGCCCTTTTTCAAATATTTGACTATTTGAATTTTTGTGATTTTATTTAATTGATTCAAAAATTAATTTATCTCTCAATTTTAATGATTTTGAGTTGATTCCTTTTTTAATAATTCACAAAAATGTTAAAATATTTTATTTTACAAAAATTTCCCAAAAACATTATTTATTTCAGATACTTGATATTTTTGCAAAGAATTAATTTTTATTTGTTTTTTAACATTTAAATTATTTTCTCCTTCTTGATTTTCCAAACTTAAATGGTTTCCAATCATTTTGTGGATAAAAACATGATTTTTGAAACATTGATCTAAGATCACCACTCATTTTTCACATGTTTTCAATAATTTTTATTAATTTTTAAACAAAATTAATTCCATTTTTTAAACAGAATTAGGGTTTTGATTAATTCCACCCTCATCAATCTTTTTCAAACACTCATGGGCCTCTAATAGAGTGTAAGACCCAACCCCCTTTGTACAAAAAATAATTTAGGCCTCAGTCATTGTATAAGCTCCAGTACAATTTCCAAAACGACGATGCGATCACTGTCTTTCTTTGGGCCTCTCCTTGAGTTATAAGCCCCATCACTTGTACAAAAAATAATATTTGGGCCCCTAATAGAGTGTAAGTCCCAAACCCTTTGTAAATAAACAATTTTGGTCCTCACATATTGTATAAGTCCCTCTGTATATTTTTCAAAGTTCGGCGCGATCGTCGCCTTTTTTAACCAAACCAACTGGGCTTCTCCTTGAGTTGTAAGACCCAACCCTTTTGTAAGTAAAATAATTTGGGCCTCAGACATTGTATAAGTCCCACTGTGTTAAAAAATCTCGGCGCGATCGCCATTTCAAAACGAATACTATTTGGGCCTACCCTTGTGTTGTAAGTCCCATTTCTTTTTCTGTAAATAATCTTTGGGCCTCTCCTTGAGTTGTAAGACCCAAACCTTTTATAAGTAAAATAATTTGGGCCTCACACATTGTATAAGTCCCTCTGTACATTTTCAGAACAACAGTACAATCACTGTTAAACCTTGGGCCTCTCTTTGAGTATAAGCCCCAACAATCTTTTCAAAAACAACTTCCCTTTTGATTTAGATCAAATACATATATATTGTTATCAAAACTTTCTTTAATTTCTTTGAACAACTAACAATACAACATGGAAGCTTGCTCACCTGTAATTTTTATCCGTTTTCATTTACTTGCTTTAATATATATATCTGTATTGTGGGAAGCTGCACACTGTGAGTCTTCTTTCATTCTTTTAAATACATGTCAAATATATATAACTGTATTGTGGGAAGTTGCACATGGTTAGTCTTCTTTCACACTGTCATACCCCAAATTTTGACCACTAAGATTCCCCATCATTGTGCAAATCATCATCACCATATGGGTGTATCATTATGCCTCATTAGTCTCCCCAAAGATGGGTGAGCATCCACTACAATCAAATTTAGGGTTTCAAGCCCTCTCAGAGCTCTTAGACAAAGGATCAATCAAGGAATGACATGATATTCAACTTGTCTAAACCTCTCAAACATCCACAATGGATCAAGAGGACTCCCACTTCAAGGATTACGCACAAGGCTGCTCCCTGCTAGGTGGATTAAGCCTCAAGATCGCCAGTGTCACCAAACTAGGGTTTTGGTCGACCAGGGCCTCCAGTTGGAATTTTTCCTCTAGACATGAGCCAATGCTTCATAATACAACCTAAGATGCTCCAAGGGACATCATAAACCCAATCATCAAGTCAATTTAGCCTTAGGGGATGCATACTTCAAAAAACAGGAATTAGGGTTTCTTGACCTAATTCACCCCTAAGTTGACTTTTTGGACAAAACATGAGCCAAGACCTCAAGGCATGATTTGAGGGTCTCTAACACACTACATTGATCCATTTTCAACAATGGATTGATCCAAGAAGGTTGAGCAACAAGTTTCAAGTTCTTCAGAACCACAGTTAGGGTTTCGCGGGAAAAGTCAATTGTATCTTTGACGTTTAGCCCAGGGCATGCTCCCAAACCTTGGGACATGATCAAATACACCCTATAACACCTATGGAGCATGTCCATCAAGTTTGATTTAGGTCAAGGACTTGATTTCATAGAGGATCGCACAGTTTGGAATTCATTTGATAAAAAGTCAACTGTGCACAAAAGTCAACTTTGACTTTTTGATATTTTTCACAATTATGGTTTTTTAACCCTAAAATGATGTTAATGTGTGATTAGAATCATCATTCATCAAGAAAAATAAAGAAAAGTGGGATAACTTGTAAAAGGGGTAACCATAAAAACTTAGAAATTTTCTAAGTTATGGAACAAAGTGGCAAGGGTACCAACTTTGGAGGATCATAACTCCTAAACCACAAGGCCATTTTTTCTCCATCCAAAGCTGGATTTGTAGCCCTCATGGGCCTCTACAAAAGCTTAAACTACACGTCATTCCAATTCATCATGGATTTTGAGTTATAGAATGATCAAAATGGCTGAAAACATGAAATGCCACTTTTTCCAACACTTAGTGAAATTTTCACTAAGTCAGAATCTGCCTTCACTTTTTTCCAAATGTAAGGGCATTTTTCACTTGGATCCAAAAAGTATCAAAACCAATTATGATCAAACAGTTATTGTATCATATGAGGGCTTTCCAAAATGGCCAAGAACTCCATCAAATTCCACTTGAGCCATGAGATATGACAATGGCAATATGCCTTGCTGAAAACTGCCAAGGCTAGGCAGAATTTTGCACTTTTGCTCGATTTTGCAAAATCAGATAATTCCAAGCCTTGTCATCACTTTGGACACATCTGAGGTTCAAATCTAAAGGGAACAAACACTGATCGAAGCCTCCAAAGTCTTTGGGACACGAAGTAGCATGCCAAACTTAGAAATCCCTAAAAGAGGGACAAGACTCCAATTTTGGATTGGAGCATTTATTGGATGCACCAAGGTGGCATGGATTGACACATTTACAACTAAATTTAGTCAAGACTGATCCAACAACTAGGGAACCACAGCTTTGTGCTCTAACCTCTAGTCAATGGCTAGAGGAGACTTGGATTCTCATTGCTCAACATTGACCAAACCTCTGCTGCAGTTGTCATTCACTATTGCAGCCAAACCAAACTTGCTATACTATAAATAGAGCTCATTTGTGCTCAGTTTGAGTACACCAAAGCCATCAAACAGATGCTTTCCTCAAAATCACTTTCTCTAGGCAAAAATACCTCCTTTAGCAAGGTAACTCTAAGTTTTTAAGTTAGAGAGCATTTCCATCACAGCTCATGATCCAAACATATCCAATATGTCATATCTAAGCTGTCTAAACTCACACAAGTGACCTGTAATCCTTAAATATCAAAGTCACTTCTCAAAACCTCAAAATAGGATTTTTGTGCATTTTTCAAGCCATGTCTTGATTCAGTCACTTTCCAAACCTGATAAAACCTCAAACACACTCCTAATATCATCCTTGAACTGTCCCAAATGGTGCCACACATCTGGAACACCATTTGAGAGAGTTACTATTTTGGCCATTTTAACCCCTTTTGCAAGAAAGGGCCAGTTTGTGTTTTTGCAGGTTCCAGCTTATTCAAATCATCCTAAAAGCTTCTAAGGGATCATTTGAGAGTGTTCAAAGCATCAAACCATTTCTGGAACAAGGAACTTGGTAGATTGCACAAAAAACTCCAAAAGCTCAAAAAAGGGTAAGCATCATGACTTGAACTTTCCAAAATATGCATTGCTTTGAAGTCCACTGATTATGCATCTCATCTACATGTTATATGTGTTGTGTTTGCATTAATTTATCATGTAATTCATACCTGTACCAAGATGTATCACAGAAAATGCAAAATATGGTCTATTTCAAAACCACTATCGGATTTTGATGAGGGAGCATGATCTGAAAAAAAGCCACAACCATTGGATTCCTTGTGAAATTCTAGGCCAGATGCATATAAATTTTGTCCCCAACCATGGAGAAATGAGAAAGTTATGGACCTTCCCGTTTCTTGCCAAAACTTGTCTTGTCTTGCCTTGGGCCAGGCCAAAAACAAGGCAAGCCTTGTATATTTGTTGGTTTGTTTTAATCAACGTATGTATCACCACCCCAGTGGTAAGGCACGCACCCTATAACCTTGAGATCGTGGGTTCAAACCCCACCCATGACATTTTGTGTTTTCTCACATTTTGCTATTTATTTCAATATTTTCATGTTTTGTTAATTAATTGGAAAATTAATACCTCCCTCAATTTTAAGTATTTTTGATTGGTTCTTTTTGCAAAAAATCACAAAAATGTTGAAATATTTTATTCCCCAAAAAAAATTAGATTTATATTATTTATTTAATATAATTAGTATTTTTGTGAATAAATGTCTTTTATTTGTTTTTAAACCTTTTAAAAATAAATAACAATTTTGAAAAATCAAAAACCAAATAGGTTTTAATTCATCTTGTGATTAAAGCCTCATTTTTCAAACCTAAAACCAAAATCACAAGTTGTTTATTCAAAATTATTTGGAATTTTTATCATTTGTATTAATTTTCTTTGAATAAATTATATTAAAAAATGATGAAATTAGGGTTTTATTGATTTTCACCCTAACAAACTTTTCCGAACACTCATGGGCCTCTAATAGAGTGTAAGACCCAACCCCCTTTTGAAATCAAAAACTTCTGGGCCTCAGTCATTGTATAAGACCCACGGTGTTTTCAAAGACCCGGCGCGATCGATCGCCCTTTTCAAAATTAACCATTGGGCTTCTCCTTGAGCTATAAGACCCATCTTTATTCACTTTCAATCATTTTGGGCCTCTTGAGAGAGTGTAAGACCCATTCCCTTTGTACAAAAAACCTTTCCTGGGCCTCAGTCACTTGTATAAGGCCCTGTACAAAATGACAGTGCGATCACTGATAAAACCCCAGGCCTCTCCTTGAGCTGTAAGCCCCAATTTTCCTTTCAAAAGCACGTTCTCCTTTGATTTTGTAACATACTGTTATTTTCAATTTCTTTGTTGAACAACTAACCATACAGTATGGAAGCTCTACAACCGAGTAAGTGTTTACCCGCTTTCATTTACTGCTTTCATATGTATATAATTGTACTGTGGGGCTGTTTCACTGTAAGTCTTCTTTCATAAACTCATATCGACTGTGTAATACTAGTATAGATATTTAGAGTTTCCCTGGCAACTACGTCTAGAACTAGACAAAGCCTTGTCTCCTTACATCCGACGTTCTTCCGGATATTTCACCATAACCGTGAGAATTTTCTTTTACAACAATTTTAGTTAACTAGATCTAAGAAATCTCCCCCCGTGAACAGTTCATATACTGAAGGCCAATGTTCCAAGTGAAACCAATTCTGGAACTGTTCATCAGCCTCCTCTTGGGCTTAGTGCAAGGACCCACAGGATTCCTAAAAGCATCTCCGCCTCCCCTTGGGCGTTGTACAAGGACTCGTCGACTTCTTAGAAGTTTTCACAGGCTCCTCTTAGGCTTCATATAATGATTCTTCCTCTGGGAAGATAGCCTCCTCTTGGGCTTCGTACAAATTGTCCCTCGGCTTCTTAAAAGTTTTTCTCGCCTCCTCTTGGGCTTTGTACAAATTGTCCCGACGACCTCTTAAAGGTATAGGAACAAAAATTAGTCATCTTAATAGAACAGTCTTTCAAGGAGTCTAAATCTTTCTACCGCAAACGTACTATCTCTTAATTTCTCTTAAGCATAGTACAAAAGATAAAGCCTGTAGACTTGGACAATCTCAATACCCTTTGGATTTCCCATTTCCTTAAAGAACAGGAGATAACCCTGATCCTCTGATCAAATCCATGAGTACAACATTACCCATATAAGAACCGATTTTCTCTTTTATCCAACATACTGGGCATGCCACTCAACTGGAACAGTCACCAGCACCATAGCCTCTTCTTGGGCTTTGTACAATGATTCTCCCCAGTGGAGCTGACCTTTTCACACTCTCTTGTTGAGTATAAAAGAATGCCTTGTTGAGTCAAACAACTTTTAGCCTCCGTCTCGGGCTACAAAAGACTCTCTTATTGAGTCAAAACCTCTCAACCTCCGTCTTGGGCTTCGTACAAGACACATACAAAAGCACTCGCATGTTGAGTCAGCCCCTTTAGCCTCTCTCTCGGGCTTCGTACAAGACACATAAAAATACCCTCTTGTTGGGCCGATAGCCTCCTCTTAGGCTTTGTATAAGGAAACCCCGGTTGGGACAATCAACCTTTTAGCATCAAAACCAGTGTCTTACTCACATTATACAAACATCAACAACTCCTTTTCCTCCATCTAATTGCTGTAAGCGGCAAGCCTCTGGATTATTTACATCCACGCCACTATCCCTCTTTTAGCATGAGAAATTCCTAAGGAAAGATGACATTGCTCTAAACTGAGTTAAAGTTTTCTCCTTCAGGTTAAAAATCCCCTATAAAGGAAATTATGGCATTGCTGGATTCACATATCCCAGTTAAAGTAATTCTCTTTTATAATCAGTCACCCAACTATCCCCCCTTTAGAGATGACAAATTCTCTCTAAAGTCAAAACCCTTTAGCTTCACATCTTGGGCTTCGAACAAGATACAAATAGACCCTTCAGCTTCACATCTTGGGCTTTGAACAAGATACAAACAACATTTAGCTTCACGTCTTGGGCTTTGAACAAGACACCAAAACAACCTTTTTCCTCCCATAGAATAGGAGGAACTACGATCGCTCTGATTTCCCTATCCCGGGAATACGTAGGTATAAGATTGCAAAAGAATCTTAGCGAGCACACTAATCAAAAAATCCAAAGTCCCCTACCTCCATCCAATCTGGCGCAGTATCCTAACAAACTCCCCATAATTAGTCTCGGTATTTCGTTCTGAACAAAATAAGCAGAGAGTGGCCCACGAATTAAAACCGCATATGTAAACCAACATTTTTTACTGTTTAACCTCAGTTTGCAAGCAGGGTTAGTTGGAGACATCTATTTCCCTTCCTTCATCAGCTTCAATAGGATAAAAAATGAATCGACCTGTAGTCCCCCAGAGCGATAGTGCTTAAGAACCACATCCAAAATCGCTCGCTATAGAAAAATGGCGCCCACCGTGGGGCCCAACAAAGGAATCTCGTCTCTCTTATCTCTCTGGTTGAAACTTTCTCTTAAAATGAGTCCTTGGGTTCACAAGGTATCACCGAATAACGGTTCCATCGGGGAATGTCATTATTGCTAGGATCAGCTCTCACTAGGATCTTAGGTCAAAACCTTTAAGTTGGGAAGGTACCACAGAATGGCGACTCCGCCGGGGAGCCATTTTCTGTTAGGATCATAGGATTCATAGCTCTTAAAAAGTCTAGGACATCAGGACAAATATATATACTGCTTTTCCTAATTGATATCTGTGTTTATTTTTCTGCTAATGGGAATGCGTGTGATGCCGCATGTGGAAAGATTGAGTATACACCTAGGAAAAATCTCTTTCAGTAGTGCAAAAGCTATCAGAAATAGTTGTCACGCGATAATACCCTCTTATGATATTCTTAGAAACACATCACCTAGCACGGTTCCCGACCCACTGATGTTATCTCGATAAGAATCAATGATTTTGAGAGACAGGTACAAAAATCACTAGTATAAACCTTTGGGATGGGTAGAGCCTTAACTTCATGACACCGATCCCTTGACCCTATGTTTTTTCTATGTTTTGTGTGCTGCATTCATGCATTCATTTTAAAAACATTAAAACAGGAAAATTGTTCTCTTCTAGTCTCTCTTTTTCAAATTAAACTATGACAATGATTGCTAATGTCAGAAAAAAAAAGATTGCGCTCATGGATTTTGGTAGACGGAAAACTCACAAGTATACCTTCAAGGTTCCAAAACTAGAGGATTTGAGAGGATTGGCGAGGATGATCACTAACCCTGACGCTTTCAGAGCCAAGTACGGAGGTCTGCTACCTCTGTTAAGGGTCCATGTAATTGAAGATATCCTGGAGGCACTCATTCAGTTTTATGATCCGGTCTATCACTATTTCACATTCCCGGATTACCAGCTCGCACCAACGCTGGAGGAGTATTCTCATCTGATTGATCTACCCATTACTGATCAAGCTCCATTTTCTGGACTGGAAGAAATTCCAAAAGATCAAACCATTGCAAGAGCAATCTATTTGGATGAGTCAGAAGTCAAGACTCACATGACCACCAAAGGAGGAATCCCAGGTTTACCAGCCAAGTTTATGGTAAAGAAGGCTCTGTACTTTGCTAGTATAGGGAACGTGACTGCTTTTGAAAGCATCTTTGTTTTACTCACCTACGGGTTATTTCTGCTTCCCAACATTGATAACTTCGTCGATATCAACGCCATTAAGGTTTTTCTCATTGGAAATGCCGTACCAACCTTGCTCGCAGATGCGTATCATTCTGTACACTTAGGGAATTTGTACAGCGGAGGGGTGATCACGTGCTGTGTACCCCTGCTATATAAATGGTTTATCTCCCATTTTCCTAAGTCTGCCGCTTTTTGGGATCATAAGAGTGCCTTACGTTGGTCGCAAAATATCATGTCTCTTACCAACTCTGACATAGATTGGTACAATAGGATTTATGACGGGATCAGGATCATTGACCATTGTGGAAACTTCCCCAACGTACCCCTCATAGGAACTAATGGAGGAATCAATTACCATCCAGTTTTAGTTCGTCATCAATTTGGATACCTGATGAGGCATGTCCCGCGTAATGCTCATCTGAAAGGTCTTTTCTTCAAAGAAGGAGAAAATGATAGGGCACTAAAGATGGAAATAGTGCACACTTGGAAACATGTTCATAAGAAAGGATGGGAGTCTCTAGGAAAACCAGAATGTGTCTCGGCGGAGCCTTACCTCCACTGGGAACAAACTAGAGCTCTCAAACTAAAGATGCCTTATCCTCGTCACAGAGTTCTTTTGCCGAGGGAATCAGTCATGTACTTCATGACTGAAATGGAAAAACTTCAGGTTACTCTCAACAAAGTTCAACAGGGGAGGAGGTCTTGGAAGAACAAGTATCGCATTCTCAATGTGGAGTGTACCAAAATACAACAACTGCTGAAAGATAAGGATGCTCTAATTGAGATTTTGGAGCAACATGCTGTAGAAAATCAGGATGACCAAAGGAATTTGCTCGCTCCTTTCACTTGGCAAAGGAATGACCACCCGACAACGGCCCAAGAGCCCCGGTCCAAGAAGTGGAAAGTACCAGAATCAGCACCCAAGTTCTCCTCAGAGAGGATTCGGGACCCTTTAGCTTAGGTTTCTGTTTCCGCACCTTGTAATTTACTGTATTTCCGTTTCCGCAATCTTTGAATTCAATAAAACGGGGGTTCCCCCACTGTTTGATATTTGCAATCTAATTGTCGAAGTTTACTTTGATTAAACCAAAAAAATAATTAATATAATCATTGCATTCATCATTCTCACGTCACGTATTCTTCTTACCTACGAATCTCACGTTCGTGTCTCGGTTCTAGAGTCAAACTGTCTCATTCGTACAATACTCAGGCCAATCGTCAGAAAAAGATGGATGATCTCGAGGAAGAGAACAGAGAGTTGAAAGAAGAGATCGACGCTCTGAGAGAGGATATGAGAAAGCTTCGTAACGACATGCAAGCCATGGCAGAAGCTCAGCTACAAAGACCTGTGATCTCAGAGATCACCTCAACGCCCATAGTGGAGAAGTATGATCCTAGGTTTCAAATGCCGAAAGATCGTCCCTAGGGCATGCCTGTTAATTATATCCCGGAAGGATATGTTCCGCCGATCACTGAAGATCAGGGAATTATAGCAGAAGCCGCTGGGCCTGAAGGTTATAAACTTGGGGAAAGCGAGGATGCCAGAGGCATAATGAGGACTCCTGAAGGTTACAAACTTTGGGAAACGCCAAAATTCACTGCCGTAGTAACGGTACCACCCCCTGTGTGCACACTGTCCCGGAAGGACAGATTCCACAGATACCTTCTGGTGGAAATGAAAGTATGTTCGACCTAATAAATGAGTTCCAGGAACAGTTCCTGGAAATGCAGAAAGAACTGCAAGCTTTTCGCGGTCAGGATTTATTTGGAAAGGACGCCGCAGACCTTTGTTTGGTCCCCGATGTGAAAGTCCTGCACAAGTTCCAAGTACCCGATTTTGAAATGTACAAGGGTAACTCTTGCCCTCAAAGCCATTTGGTGATGTACGCTCGACAAATGTCATCTCAGAAAAAGAACCACGAGCTACTAATCCACTACTTCCAAGATAGTTTAACCGGTGCCGCACTCAAATGGTACATGGGTTTAAACCGCACTAAGATCAGCACTTTCAGAGATCTTGGCATTGCCTTCCTCCAACAATATAAATACAATTTGGACATGGCACCTGACAGAGATCAACTCAGATCAATGTCGCAAAAGGAGAAGGAAACCTTTAAGGAATACGCTCAGAGATGGCGTGAAATTGCCACTCAAATTTGTCCACCTCTTGAGGAAAAATAGATGACACAGATTTTCTTAAAGACCTTGAGCTCATTTTACTATGACAGAATGGTTGCCAGTGCGCCCAGCGACTTCACCGAAATGGTCGGTATAGGAGTGCGTCTCGAGGAAACCGTTCGAGAAGGAAGTCTAGTCAAAGACACTGGGTCGACAAGCGGTACTAAA
Source organism: Lathyrus tuberosus (assembly GCA_022829125.1). Classification (NCBI taxonomy): domain Eukaryota; kingdom Viridiplantae; phylum Streptophyta; class Magnoliopsida; order Fabales; family Fabaceae; genus Lathyrus; species Lathyrus tuberosus. The sequence continues at coordinate 4,251,958 of JALAZF010000020.1, read as the reverse complement.
AAATATGGTAGTGCTCTCCCTAAGAAAAAAGAGCAAGATATTAGGAATATCTCTCTCGGAAAGCAAAGGCGACGGTGCCAACCAGTAGCAGCTGTTACTCCTGCTATCAACCCTGCGCCTGTTTCTACGTATCAACCTCAGGTTGCTCAAAGCCAACCACATTCGTAGCAATTTCAGCAAAGGACACAACAACCTCTTCAGCAGGCTCGTCCTCAATACAACAACAACCGTACAACGCGGCCGCCAGGATTTGATCCTATACCCGTATCGTACGCAAAACTATTTCCGTTACTGCTAGCTAAAGGGTACATCCAGACCAAGGCTCCTCTTGCAGTACTAGAAAATCCGCCTTTTTGGTTTAAGGTGGATCAGACTTGCCCTTACCATCAAGGAGGACTAGGGCATAACATAGAAAACTGTCTCAGTTTCAAATCTGACGTGCAAAAGCTTGTTAGGAGCGGACTCTTATCTTTCAAAGATACGAATCCAAATGTTCTCACGAACTCGTTGCCTCAACACGAGAAAGCTGCAGTTAGTTTGATAGAGGGGGAGTCTAACCACAGCTATCAAATTCACGACGTACTCTTACTAAGGGCCAACTTGGTTAAGATGCATTGTAGACAGAGTGGATATGGCCGTGTGCCACCTCATAGTTATCGCTAGTGTGATATCTACTCTAAAAATAATCAAGGATGTTCTGTGGTGCAATCAGCTCTACATGAACAGATGGATCTCGGATGGATCCAGGAGCACCGAGTTCGTGGAGTTAACATGCTTTATATGAATTCCAACATCATTCAAAACCATGACATCCGTGCGATGGATATCAACTTGGTGGTAATGCACTCACGGCAAATCCAGTATCATATTTCTGCCGCAGCATGAGTACAATTCCTGTCTGACTTGCTCGTTAAACAAACAGGGACGCTCTTTTGTACAAGAGGCCCTCCAGCGTCAGATGGATCTTGGATGGATCCAGGACTACCATGATAGGAATCATTATCAAATCAACATGATTCAAATCTTCGATATCCTCTTAGTGAATACCAGCCTGGTGGAGTTACATGCTAAACAGGTCTGACTCGGGTTCCTGGTATCACATGATTATCAGAACTGTAAAGCGGGTTGTGAAAACGATCAAGGTTGTGCCCTTGTCCAGGAAACACTTCAGCACTTATTGAACCACTGGTGGCTTCCAATCTATATAGATGAAGACACCCAGCAAATTAGTATCACTAACGGGAATCCTACTAGATATCAAAGTCAGGATGTTCGGTCGATGGAAACAGACCTCGTAAGGTTACACTGTATTCAAAGCAGACGTGGCCAGGTGACACTACACAACTATGAGCGATGTGGAGTTTGTTCAGTGGATAATCAAGGATGCTACTTCGTGCGAGAAGTCCTTTAAAGTCAGTTGGACCGCAAAGAGATTCAACCATGGTCAAGTTCTGGATCAGTCAACTATTTCGCTGATTAAGTCGAGGATGTTATCGTAATCTATGATCATCAGAGGACTAGGGATGTTTGTGCCATCATCCCTTTACTTGACGAATCGAGAGTTCCCAACCAGGAACGGATCAAAATTACTTACGATGGTCAGAAAAATCAAAAGGTTCCCATAGTCATCTATCTACCGGGCCACTACCGTATGAATCAACTAAGGTTATCGCTTACAAATACGGTGCAACAACAATTGAGAATGGAAAGGAAATTCTTTTACCCTCCTTCGTGAATATTGCAGACATCAGACGAGTAACACGGAGTGGTAGAATCTTCAACCGAGGAGTTAGAGAACCCAGCAAAGAAAAGGAACCTCAGACAGAAGTTCCCAATCCACCGGTCGGTCAATCCAGTAATCCCGACCTTTTAAAAAATGATGATGAGATGCTAAAGCTCATCCAAAAGAGTGAATACAACATTGTTGATCAACTGTTGCAAACTCCTTCAAAGATCTCGATATTATCACTGTTACTTAGTTCAGAAGCGCACAGGGAGGCTCTACAGAAAGTCTTGGAGCAAGCCTTTGTGGAACAGGATGTAACAATCAGACAGTTCGATAGCATTGTCTCTAACATCACTTCCTTCAATAACTTGGGATTTAGTGATGAGGAATTACCTGAAGAAGGTCGCCGTCATAACATAGCGCTCAACATTACAGTCAACTGCCAAGACGATGCTTTAGCCAGCGTACTGGTAGACACAGGGTCAACCCTGAATGTTATGCCGAAGTCCACTTTGATGCAATTATCATTCAAACGACCTCCGATGAGGACCAGCGAGGTCTTCGTCAGAGCATTTGACGGATCCATAAAAACTGTTATCAGCGAAGTCGACCTTCCCATAACTATTGGTCCTCACACTTTCCAAGTCACTTTCCAGGTCATGGACATCCGGGCAACATACAGTTGTTTATTAGGAAGACCTTGGATACATCAGGCTGGGGCGGTCACTTCGACCCTCCACCAAAAGCTAAAGTTCTTCCAAAACGACCAACTCGTCACAGTCCGAAGGGGGTAATTTATCGTCATCTACTTATGTAGAACCAGAGGGGGTAATCGGAACCCAATTCCAAGCGTTTTTGCGACACAAGGACGATCAATCCGAAGGGGGAACTTCGATTTCCTTGTACAAATATGCTATCAAAGCGGTCGAGAGTACCAATACAACAGGATGGGGTCAGCTTGTCATTCCTACTGACAATAAGAAAAAGATAGGTCTTGGCTTTTCCTCAACCTGTACTCAGACGACTGCGAACGATAAAAGTATTCATCCAATTCAGAACTTCTTCCACAGTGGAGGCTTCCTTCAACCAGTGACTCAAGAAGTACATACCATCAATAAAGGTGATTCCTCTGATACGGAGGAAGAATGGAAGTCCTATCTCAAAAAGGACGGTTATACGTTTCAGGACGAAACGCAGACTCCCTTCTGCTTTTCTGCACAAAGCCCGAGATTTATACCCTGGTCAGACGTCAAAATGATATATGGAGATTGTGATCCGGAAGGATGACATGTGTAACACCCCAAAATTTTCCCACTTGTTGTTGCCTAGCTTATGTTTCATTGCATTGCAGTTAGATCTCATTTCATCTCATGTTGCATAAGGGCATGTGATCAGTGGCCTTCAGAGCATTGATTTCCAAAGCAAGAAAGCAAGAGCCAGTGGTGTCCCAAAAAGCCTCAAGGGTCTCTTATATCATATATCATCTCACTTTGATCCCACAAATCATTGGAAGAAGAAAATTCACCAAGAAGTTGGACAGTTCATCACCTCCTATAAAAAATAGTCAAAATTAGGGTTTTGGATTCAAGCCCTCTCCTGATGAAATTTTGGTTCAAACTTGATCTCAATGTTTTCTACATGATATCAAGTATCTAAGGATGGAAGATTGCCCATTGGTTCATTTCAGAAGAGGTTCAATTGGTCAGTTACTTGAGAATTAAGAAATTAGGGAAGAAGTCAACTGTACAGTGAAAAAAGGTCAACTCCTGATTTTTTTGGGTCAAATTCATGAAATTCAAGTTACATATGTTCATTGGACAAGATTTGATCAAGAAATGATGGAGGAATCATGAAAAATCAAGAAATGTACAAAGTTGCCATTTTTAGAAACTTAGGGTTTCCAAAAATGGCAAGTTTGGACCATTTTGCACTACACTTTAAGGCTTCCTTTCTTCATGATAAAAGCTTCAAACTACAGGCCCAAGTTGAGCCAATTAAAAATCACATCTTAAGCTTCAAATCCATATAAAGAACTCTTCCATTGGATCAAAATTGAGGGATTTATGATCAATCAAAGTTTGGTAAAATCAAGGCAAATTGCAAGTCATGGCAAGGCAAGTTCAGGCCCCCAGGCCATAATTTCATCAAACACTTGGTGTGACAAATGCCAAGCTAGTTTTCTCTATCAAGGAAGCTTCAAATGAAAAACTTTCCAACACCAAAGTTGTTCCTTTCCATGCTCTCTACAATGTTCATGGTTGTCATTTTTTCATTTGATCAAAGGATGGAGAGTTATGATGGTCCAAACATGAGGGTGTCACACTGAATTTCCATAGGCACCAAGGCCTTGCCTGCAAACCAATCCACACGCCCATGATGCAGTTTTGATTCCTTGGTTTTCAAGCCATTTGAAAGTGTGTTAAAGGTCTTATTTCGATTTGATTTCCACATCAATATTGTTCTTTGATATCTCCTCTTTCCAAAATATCCTTGACCATGTCATTTAATTGCTTAACCATAAAGATATACATGCTCAAACTTCCTATCATGCTAACTAATTTACTTCTATTCCAAACAAACCAAAATGTGGCAAACTGTGTTTCTCCATGCGCATGTTACAAGTTCAGTCACATACATGAGATGAACTATTACCATTTTTAACCAAACCAATCCTTATATCACGTACCATGCTCTTGCTGCCCTTTTCCATTTTTGTCCAAACAACAAGAATAAAGAAGCTTGCCAAACAAGCTGTTACATGTTCAAAGTAACATCACCATCATTATTTCTTAGCCTCACCATAAATAACATAAACCTCTCCACACTCTAACCAACAGTCACCAACTCATGTCATTAACAAACCTCACTCAGTTAGTTAACTCAAACTCACTTAACTCACTCACTTAACTCTCTTTCCAACTGTCAACCACACTAGTTAACAAGTTAACTCAACATATATAAGCTCCACTGCTCACAGAATTTAGGAGCTTCATTCATTTTCACAAAATTCACCAATCATTCTCACTTTTTCTCTCTGAACATTCTCTCTGAGCTCTCTCTCATTGCACGATTTCTTCTTCATTTCATCATCATCATCATCATCATCATCAAGTGTTCATTATTGGTCAAGAATGAGCTGAAACAAGATGAATTTCTCAAGTGCTATCTCACTTCATATTTGATTTTCTCTCTGTTTTCATCAAGATTCGAAGCTTTAGAGCATTTATTTTGCTCTTAGAAAGATCAAGATCAAGTTCTCATCTCTGGTATTCTTTTAGATTCAAGAGTTCTTCAAGTTTCAGGTTCCTATTTCTCAACTTTTTCTTGCATTAAATCACTAATTATAGCTTGTTTCTTGTTGATTTTGGCTTAATAGAAGCAGTGTGAGTAATCTGGCTAGTTGATAGACCTTTTAGAGGTGTAGATCCAAACCTAGGGCAAACTTGAGGTGCTCGATTCTCTGCATATGTGTGTGATTTGTGAAAACTGATTGTGGATCCATGTTCTCCTTAACTTCCTCTTTCTTTTGATGTGCGTTTTATTAATTTCTAGAGGTTTTGATTAGTTGCAGTGGCCGGAGATGGCCGGAGAAGATGACAGGAGGTCCTTCTCCGGCCGGTGAGGGTTGTTTAGGGTTTTGTTCTCAGATTTTATCCCAACCGTTGATTTAATTTCATCCAACGCTTGGAAACGTGACAACGTATAAATGAGGAGGTTGCATGTCACGTGCCTTTTTTTCCCTCAGCATGATTGCATGTGTGTGCGTGCATGTTAGATACCATGTGCATGTATTCTGATTCGTATGATCTGATTACTTTTCTTAAGTGTTGGTGATTGATTGATCATATGGCCCTAATTGCATCAAACTGTTTGACTGAAGTGCACCCTATCTCACACACACACGCGCCTTGTTGGACTGGGTTGATAATTGCTTTCCACACACTCCACGCATTGGGCCCAAGCATTTTGAACTGCATAATTGCTATGTCTGCACCCCCTACATGTTTTTATTCTTTTTTAATTTCTTTTGTTATATTGCTTTGATTTTCTTTTATTAAAAATAGTAAATGCATAATAAAAATTCTATAAAAATTCACCAAGCATTATAATTCATTAAACTAATTTTCCATATTTTTTTTTCTGATTTTATTAATTTTTTCATTTATTTTCGTAATTTTCCTTTAATTTCTTTTTATGTGGTTTCTTCTTTGACACATGAAATCCATCCATTTATTTTGCATAGTTCTAAAAACATTTTGCATCCAATCTTTTTACTATGATTAAATAATATCTTCAAACATCTAAAACATTTTTCTCATATTTTTAAAATCATCTTTGCATAGCTTTTAAACCATGTCTTTGTGCATAGTTCATGGTTGACCTAATGTGACTTTGTTGCTTTGTTTGAGCATGCCCCTTCTTGAATTTTTGTGAGTTTTTGACATGTCTTTAGCTTCTGACTTAGGTACTTTGTGACCTAATTCCATAATTTTTCCAAGTCTCTTCCTATTTTTGCCTTGTTGAGTGATTACATGTGCATTTATGTGCTTCATTGTATGCATATGCTATGGTTTTGTGTCATATTGCCTATGTGTCGCTCCCGAAAGATTCGCATCCAACGATACAAATGCGAGAGTGGCGCAGAAAACACAGAGTCGCCAGCAATGTGTATTTATCCAAAGAAAGGGAAAGGAAACACTGCATAAACCTGAAGAGAAAGGGGGGAAAGACATGGTCATCGCAACCATAGTCCGGGTTTGGGAGTCGGTTATGCAAGGGGAAGGTGTTAGCACCCCACGCATCCATCGTACTCGATGGGATCCACGCTTGTTGTCTAAACTAGGGGTGAGTTGTCCTACTATCTATGGCTAAACAAAAGAAAACGGGGATGGGGTGACTAAGACGGACTCGGTAGGACATATTCGATGCCCTAGGCCTTCGTACTCCCTTAGTGCAATGGGAAAGTCAGAGTCAACGTAGCTCGGCCAGGAACTGCGGGGGAAGGTTGCTCGCCAAGACGATCGGTGTCTTGTGCCTACATATCCTCAATCGGACGAGAGAGAGGAATCAGAGCTAACTTAGTTCGTGGGTACGACCAAGGATGGGTAAGTGTTTTTTATGAGCGACGTTAGATTCACGTCCGGCAGTTAGGGTCGATGCCTGTTTGCGACTTAGACGGAAGGTAACGTGCTCTTTTATGAAAATGAAATTTGAAACCCAACGATCCCGAAGGATAAAAAGATTTGAATTTTGTTTTTGTGTTTTTTAGACAGAAGTGTTTTTTAGTTAGTTCATAACTTGCATTGCACCAAAGTCTAGGGCACAGGGACGAATACTTAACGAATCGTCCCAAGACAGGACGCCCACTAAGAACTCTAGAAAGATGAGAGGAAGCCCCTCATTTCACATTCCCCACGCTTAAGGCTCGTTCGCAATACACTTTATCTTTATTAAGTGTTTTCAAGAAGTTTTGAGATGAGAAGAGAGAAGACCCAAAGGAAACTCTAAAGGGAAACTAAGAGTCCTAATGTTATCATGCATGGATGACCTATGGTTAGTGAGGCTTAGGAGGGACGACTACCAAAAACCTAATGCTAATCCTACTCCAAGCTTAATCAAAAATTAAGTTGGACTAGGTAGCTCTAAAGGGAGAGAATCCAAGACTTAAACAAGTCTTGAGATTCATGGGTGAAAGAGAGTGAAAAGAGAAGGTGCAGCACCTACAACAACACATTTGCACCAAACAGCAGTAAAATCATGCACATACAGCAAACAACATTTCACAGCATACAATCCAGCATGAAAACAGGTGTAAAAATCCATAAACAGCATGTGTATACATGGACAACACATATGACAGCACTTTATGCAACACTCAGATGCGAAATTAGGACAGCATGCACCACATTTGAATACGATTCAAGCAAAGCAGAGCAAACGTGCATCAAACAACATACATCGTTCAATTAATCATGATCATAAACAAACCACACACCATGTTAAATAACCTTGCAAGCATCATGGAAAAATGCAACATATAGCATATGACCAAATGAAACAAGTATGCACATCATGAAATTGGATACAAGTAAGTATGCACGATCATCATTAATCCAGCAGCAATGCACAATGAACATGATCAACAAGTGAGTGTGCGTATGTGTTCATAGCATCAAGTGTTCAACAATGCAAATACACACATAAACGATGAAATTCAAGAGGTTGCGTGTCGAGAAATTTGTTCATGCAATAGTGTGAGGTGCAACAGCTCAAGAATAATCCACAAATCATCAACATATTAGTCCATGAAGTTTAGGCATGCATCGGATCTCAAACAAACAAGAAAATGCACTAAAATACACATTCTGTCCCAGAGTAACCAGTTAACAAACAGTGAGTAACCGGTTACTTAGTTGAAAATCAGACCATTTACGCAAAAAATACACAGAGTAACCAGTTAACAAATGGTGAGTAACCGGTTAATCTGGGACAGCAATCAAAAAAATTTGTTTCAAAAGCACTTTTCAGCATCAAACCACTTATGCAATCATATCCAATGATCATGTAACCAACAATGCACAGGAATTAAGTCCAATCACAGCGATCAAACATCACTTTCATCAATCAAACAACAAGATCACAAATCAAATCAAACAAATGGATCAAATCACATCACAAACCAAAGATCTATATTGCATAAGTTGAAATTAAGCTAAATCAAGCATAGATCTAAGGAAAACCAACCTACAAGGATGAGATTTTCCTTGGTGATTGTTGAGCACGAAAATTGGTGAATCTAAGCAAGAAAACCAAAGATCTATGTGATGAACTTCAAGATCCAAGCAAGAACAACCAAGATCCAAGCTAGAACAACTCAAATAATGAAAAGCAGCTCCAAAAGTGATTCCACACTACAAAACAGTAGCAAATCCAAGATTCTTTCAAGAATTGGTGAATGGATGGTGGTTTAGTTTCAAGATCAACAAATTCCAAGGTGAAATTTGGTGAACTTTGATGATGAATCTTTGAGTGAGGGTTTTGGAAAATGAGAGAAAAGTTGAGAGAATTGAAAGAATTCTGAAAATTCGAGAGTGAAAATGATATAGGTCCTCCTTGGTTTGGAATGAGTGAGCTTAAATATCCTCTAGCTTAGGAATTTGGCTTGGGTTTGGAGTGAGTGGAAAATGAGGTGAAAATGGGTTAGGAAGTGAAGTGTGGAATTGGGGTGGAATTTGATGAGTGGAAATGGAACATTTGGGTGGAAACTGATGAAAAAAAGTTGTTCTAGATTCTTCCCACGTAGGCACAAGCAATGCACATGACCACAAAAATGATTTGAAAATTCTGCAGTGCTGAAAAATGCAGATTTTGGGCAAAAATTACACTGGGTAACCGGTTATCAAACGGTGAGTAACCGGTTACTCTGCGGAAAATTTGAATTTTCTGCTTGGCGCCAAAAGGAGGGAAAATGGAGACGGACTTGATTCCACCTGTTCTGAACCACAATATGCCTCTGAAACTTGTCTTTGGACCTCACTACTTGAGTGCACTTGAAACATGTCGTGGAATATATTCCGGGCCCCGATTAAATTGCTGAGACGGCTGTTCGGTGCTGAATTGCTGATCAAAATTTGACTGCCGGAACTGTTGATCTTCAAATCACTTAATGAGCAAAATAAATGCCCAAAAAGACTTTGAGAATTAAATGCTTGGCATTAACTGCCGGTAAAGATCAAACCGGTGCTGAGAACAATCTTGTACTGCTGAAGAAAATGCCTTGATCCCGTGCTCAAAGAAATATGCAAATGCAGCAATGCTAATGCAAAAAATGCAAAGAAACATAAGCCCGTTAGCTAAAAGTGAGAGGGCAAATTTTGGGGTGTTACAGCTGCCCCTATTCAATCAACTTGGACCTGAAAGGGTGATAGCAACGGCTTTCAAACATTCAAGGTAGAATGTGATTGAATACAAAAAGAACCCAGAAATTTGCAACCTGGGGGTAATGAAAATGAAAACGAGCACGACCGAAAGCGGGCTCGAAAAGGATAAACGAGTACGACCGAAAGCAGACTCAAAAAGGATAAACGAGTACAACCGAAAGCGAACTCGAAAAGAAAGACCGGCCGAAAACACTCTTCCAACAACAAACGAGTACGACCGAAAGCGGACTCGAAAAGAAAGACCGGCCGAAAATGCTCTTCCAACAACAAATGAGTACGACCGAAGGTAGACTCGAAAAGGATAAACGAGTACGACCAAAAGCGAACTCGAAAAGAAAGACCGACCGAAAGCGGAATTTCAAAGAGAGGACAAACCACATGGGATACTTCTACTGGGGATGATGAAATAACAAAGAGTGCGAGGATGGCCAAAGACGAACTCTAAAAGAAAGACCAGCCGAAAACGGATTTTCAATCAACAAACGAGAATGACTGAAAGCAGACTCGAAAAGAAAGAACGAGTACGACCGAAAGCGAACTCGAAAAGAAAGACCCAACCGAAGATGGACTTTCCAACCCAAGATAAGCAGAATCAACGGATCTACAAAGATAACTCCGCTGGGGAATAGAGAAATCTAAACAGACAACTCTGTGGGGAGTGTAAGAAGGACCGACAAGAAGGACGAATCCACTGGTTGCGGTGTAGTGTTAACCAACATCTTCTGAATCATGTCACTTTCTGCTAGGGAAAGGAGCTGGTATGGAAATCAAACCTGGCTTATGCTTCGAATGCATATGTTTGAATTTTGCCGTAATGCTCCACACGAAGTGGAAATGCAACGCGTTTGGGAGGATGCCATGCAAGAATGTTTATGCAATGCAAAAGAGGTGCCTCAGCAAAATAAATGCTGAAGGCAAAGGCAAACTCCACTGGGGACGACAAAATAAATTGTCCCCGAAATAAGAGACCCCGCTGAGAAAGACTTCACTCTGCTGAGAAAGACATTGATCACAAATTATGCTGGAGATGAAAGCTCAGAGGGAAAATCCACTCTGTTGGGGATGGCTAGGAACGAATATTGAAGATGGAAACTCTTCCACTTGGGATCACCAAATACTCCAGAACTTGGATTTGACGCCTGCCAAAACGATTGGACTTAAGATCTGATGGGGATACCAATCACCTCTAGACTCTGCTTGGGGATATGAGCACCTTTATCCTGCTGAAGAGTACTGATCATCATCGGCACATCTGCTTGGAAAATAGTAGTTGTCATCATCCACCCTGGTAGGGTGCGAACACACTGTTTCCTGACTAGCTGAGGAAAAAACGACTGCCCCATATCCTGTGGGGAAACACCATCTTTGATCAAAGAAGATACTCTATCAATCTCTTGCTGGAGAGGCTGCAGAAATGACAATTTCTGGCTGCCTGCTGAGGAAAGGTGAGCCAAATCACAACTCTGGCTGGGGTGAACCTCTTATGTCCTGCTGAGGGGGACGATCCTCAATGACTCCGCTTGGGGAATTACCTCTTTGTACTTTGTTGAGGAAGACGATCCTCGATACTCCGACTGGAGAGAGCATCAAACTGCTGAGGACGATCAGACTTCAAAGTTGGGGAGAAAAGCTCTACTGGGGAGGTACACCTGTCATCCTGCAAAACCAACAGAAAGGTCTACGTGCAAAAATGATTACTTCGATTATCATCACAGTGACTGATGCCTAAGAAATTGCCACTATTTTCCAACTTTTTTCATAAAGCTCAACATTTTAGCATGTAATGTTTATCAAAAATATCAGACATTTTCACAAACAAAACAGGTAAAACAAAAAACAAAAGCTCTTTGACTGAAATGCAAACTTTATTGAATAGATTGGCCTATAAATAGGCATTTACATCTGGAAGCAATTCCTGAAAAGAGGTAATTGCGCAAAAAGTAAAAGAAAATACAAATGTCGGCAATGTGGGGAACAGACATCCACCATGACTCGACTCAGCTATAACCCATATAACTTGTTTATCCACATATACTTTGGCCTTTGAAGATGACAGACTAGACTGATTCCTTTCCTTCGAATTTTCCAAGTGTGAACAGTGATCACAAATCAAACGCGGATCGTAGTCTTTGCTTTTAAATCCCTAACTTTTTCCTGGATCGCCCTTTTCGGGTTTTCAATCCACCGGGATACCCATTTTTGCCAAAGTTGCCTTTTCAGGTTTTCAACCTTGCGGGTTTATTCTTTTCTTTTTTATCCCTAATTTTTGCCCGAACCTTCTCTTTTTATGGTTCGCCAGGATGCACCATTTTTGCCTGAACCTTCTTTTTATGTTCAGCGGGTCTCTTTTATGCAAAGTATTTTTTGACTACATCCGCATTCACAGGGGACGTAAAATCTTCGCCATCCATAGTTGAGAGTAATAAGGCTCCACTAGAGAAAACATGTCTTACTACATATGGCCCTTCGTAATTCGGAGTCCACTTGCCCCTGTGATCTGTTTGGGGAGGAAGGATCCTTTTCAAAACCAATTCACCAGCCTGAAAACACCGAGGACGCACTTTCTGATCAAATGCCTTTTTCATCCTGCTCTGATACAACCGGCCATGCGCAATGGCTTTCAATCTCTTCTCTTCAATGAGGTTCAGTTCATTCAGCCAGGAACGCACCCACTCAGCTTCATCAAGCTTCACGTCTGTCAGAATTCTCAAAGAAGGAATCTCAACTTCTAATGGCAGGACTGCTTCCATACCATATACCAGTGAGAAAGGAGTTGCCCCAGTTGATGTGCGTACCGAAGTACGATATCTGTGCAAAGCGTAAGGCAACATCTCATGCCAGTCTTTGTATGTCACTACCATCTTCTGCACAATCTTCTTTATGTTCTTATTTGCCGCCTCAATAGCCCCATTCATCTTCGGACGATAGGGAGAAGAATTGTGATGTTCAATCTTAAAGCTCTGGCATAACTCCTTCATCATCTTATTGTTCAAATTCGAACCATTATCAGTAATGATTCTCTCCGAGACTCCATACCGGCAGATGATGTCCTTCTTAATAAACTAGGCTACCACTTGTCTGGTGACGTTGGCATACGATGCTGCTTCCACCCACTTCGTGAAATAATCAATAGCCACCAGGATAAAACGATGTCCATTCGAAGCAGTCGGCTCGATCTTCCCAATCATGTCAATGCCCCACATGGCTAACGGCCAAGGTGACGATAAAACATTCAGAGGAGTAGGCGGTACGTGCACCTTATAAGCATAAATATGGCATTTATGACATTTTTGGGCGTATTTAAAACTACCAGACTCTATAGTCATCCAATAATACCCCGTTCTCAACAATTTTCTTGCCATAGCATGCCCATTGGCATGAGTACCAAAGGAACCTTCGTGAACCTCTTCCATTAACAAGCCTGCCTCGTGTTCATCAACACAACGTAGCAAGACCATGTCAAAGTTTCTCTTGTATAACACATCGTCTTAGTTCAAAAAGAAGTTTCCTGATAACCTCCTCAATGTCTTCTTATCCTTGGAAGATGCCCCAGCTGGGTATTCCTGACTCTTCAGAAAGACTTTGATGTCATGATACCAAAGCTTGCCATCTGATACCCCTTCAACTGCAAATACAAAAGCAGGCCTGTCCAAGAACATGATTCTGATTGAAGGAGTTTCATTCCAACGATTCACTTGATACATTGATGACAATGTTGCCAACGCATCAGCCATCTGATTCTCTATCCGGGGAATATGATGGAAGTCCACTCTGTCAAAGAAAGGTAACAACCTTCTGGCATAATTGTTATACGGAACAAGATTCTCTTGACGAGTCTCCCATTCACTTGTAATCTGATTAACCACAAACGCAGAATCACCATAAACATCGAGGTTCTTGATTCTTAAATCAATTGCTTCTTCTAACCCCATGATGCATGCTTCATACTCTGCCTCATTGTTGGTGCATATGAATGCTAATCGGGTAGTAAAGGGTATATGAGAACCCTGTGAAGTCGTAATGATTGCCCCGATTCCATTACCATATGAATTAACAACTCCATCAAAAATCATCTTCCACTAAGATCCAATCTCAGGTCCTTCATCAGGCAAAGGTTCTTCACAATCCTTCATCTTCAGATACATGATATGCTCATCCGGAAATTGAAACTTCATCGGTTGATAATCCTCAATTGGCTGTTCGATAAGATATTTTGACAAAACACTTCCCTTAATGGCCTTTTGGGAAACATACTGAATATCGTATTCTGTCAAAACCATCTGCCAACGGGCTATTCTACCAGAAAGTGCTTGCTTCTCAAACACATACTTGATCGGATCCATCTTCGAAATCAAGAGGGTTGTGTGGTTTAACATATACTGCCTCAAATGCTTAGCGGCCCAAGCGAGTGCACAACATGTTTTCTCCAGCATCGAGTACCTTGACTCGCAATCAGTAAACTTTTTACTCAAGTAGTAGATGGCGTGCTCCTTTCTACCTGACTCGTTTTGTTGACCGAGCACACAACCCATTGAATTCTCAAGAACCGTGAGATACATAATCAAAGGTCTTCCTGGCACTGGTGGCATAAGGACCGGAGGTTCCTGAAAGTATTCTTTAATCTTTTCAAACGCCTTTTGACAATTTTCATTCCACCTGACCGCTTGATCTTTTCTTAGCAACTTGAAGATTGGTTCACACGTGGCCGTGAGATGCGAGATGAACCTAGCAATGTAGTTTAATCTCCCCAGGAAACCACGAACCTCTTTTTCTGTTTTCGGAACAGGCATTTCTTGTATGGCTTTTACCTTTGCAGGATCAACCTCGATACCTTTTTCACTAACAATAAACCCCAGCAATTTTCCTGATCTCACCCCGAAGGTGCATTTGTTTGGATTCAACCTCAGTCTGAATTTTCTCAATCTTTCAAATAGCTTCTAAAGATTCACCAGATGTTCTTCCTCCGTCTGTGACTTTGCAATCATGTCATCAACATAGACCTCAATCTCTTTGTGAATCATATCATGAAAGAGAGTCCCCATCGCCCGCTGATAAGTTGCCCCTGCATTTTTCAATCCAAAGGGCATCACTTTGTAGCAGAAAGTTCCCCACGGTGTTATGAATGTTGTTTTCTCCATGTCCTCTGGGGCCATCTTGATTTGGTTATACCCAGAGAAGCCATCCATGAAGGAAAACACCGAATACTGAGCAGTATTGTCAACTAACACGTCAATGTGAGGGAGCGGGAAATCGTCCTTTGGGCTTGCTCTGTTCAAATCCCTGTAATCAACACACATCCTGACCTTTCCATCCTTCTTAGGTACAGGCACGATGTTAGCAACCCATGGAGGATAATTCGTCACGGCAAGAAATCCGGCATCTAGCTGTTTCTGAACCTCTTCCTTGATTTTGACAGACATATCCGGTTTAGTTCTTCTCAACTTTTTCTTGACCGGAGCACAACCTTCTTTAAGTGGTAGCCGGTGTACAACAATATCACTATCGAGCCCAGGCATGTCTTGGTAAGACCAGGCGAAGATGTCCACATACTCTCGGAGCATTTTAATCAATCTTCCCTTGACACTGTCTTCCAATGCAGCCCCTATCCTGACTTCCTTTCTGGCGTCCTCGGTTCCCAGATTCACAATCTCAATTTCCTCCTGATGAGGTAGGATGACTCTCTCCTATTGCTTCAACAATCTGGCCAACTCTTCGGGCAATTCACAATCTTCGTCAGTCTCTTCTTTAGCCTGATAGATTGGATTGTCAAAGTCATACCGGGCTATAGCTGAGTCATGATCGGTGTCATCTGAACAAAAAGACCTGCATGATTGATGAGGTATGTTTTATTATGTTTGCAACAAAAGAAACGCATTGCCTTTTTGATGTGGGTTTTTAATGCAGAAAAATAAAACAGAACGACAGAGATCAAAATAATTGAGTGTGAAAAGTCCTTTATTGATGATAAAGCAAAACATGCAATAATTAAGAGCCCTACAAATAAAATCCCTACGTCTTGGGCAGAACGCAGGATTAACATAATAGGAAAACAAAGCAATTACTCGAAGCCAGTCACTTGAATGACTTTCTCGGAAGACCAGTTGCCCAGACTTTCTCCTGGGATGCAAGGGTGGATCCAGCTATCCATGTCACAATCACTGACCCCTTCTTCCTCAATGGCATTAACCCTGTCGAAGAAAACACCGGCACTAGTGAAACGGACTGGGCCATAGAATTTGGAAGGATCTCGGTCTCTCCTTGATGGCTTGTATCCCAATCCATAAGTATCCCTCTTCTCCTGAACTTCAACCACTTGGCCCCACCTCTGTGAGGTACCAGCTTCAACCACAACTTTGGCGTCTTTAAACGAAGACATACACACTTCAGGCTGATTTGCCACTGTAGGCTGCTATATAGCTTCAGACAGGACAACCTCTTCAGAAACCTTCACCTTCTCAAACCCCTGACACAAATTCTCATGGATTTCACCATCCACTTCCACGTACTTAAAAGTTGACAGCTGACTAATCATTATGTCTTCTTCTCCGCACACTGTCACTACGTGACCATCAACCATGTATTTCAGCTTTTGATGCAAAGTGGAAGTTACAGCGCCTGCACCATGAATCTAAGGACGACCCAACAAACAGCTGTATGCTGGCTGAATATCCATTATATAAAATATTGCATCAAAGATTTCCGGCCCAACCTTGATCGGAAGCACAATCTCACCAAAGACAGATCTCTTTGAGCCATCAAAAGCTCACACCACCAAGTCACTTGGTGTGCAAATTAAACCCCTGGTGTCTAACTTCATTAATGCTTTCTTTGGCAATACATTCAACGATGATCCAGTATGAACCAATACATGTGACATCAGTGAACCACGGCACTCAATCGAAATATGCAGGGCATTGTTATGATTCCTCCCTGTGGGAGTCAAATCAAGATCTGTAAAGCCTAAGCCATTACCTGCATTCACGTGCGCTACAACCCCTTCCAGCTGGTTAACAGAAATCTCTTGAGGAACATAAGCTACATTCAAAACTTTCAGAAGAGCATTCCTATGGGCTTTAGAACACAATAGCAAAGACAGAATAGAGATCTTGGACGGGGTCTGATGTAACTGGTCGACGATCTTATAATCACTTTTCCAGATGAGTCTCATAAACTCCTCTACATTTTTAGAAAAAGTATCCTCAACTGGCTTTACTGTAGAATCCATAATCACTAGAGTCTGAACAGAACCATCCATTGCCTGTTTTCCCCTATCTTGCCTAGAAGTACTGGGCTGATCATTAACAGGAGTAAGCACTCTACCACTTCTCGTAATAGCATCAGCTTCAACCTTAACCTCTGAACTAGAACTCACTGACGAAGTAGTCAATAATTCCTGCTTTTGTCCATTGACAAACACCTCTGCGCTGTAATTCCAGGGAATAGCCTTAGTGCTTTCATACGGAATGGGTCCAGCCCTTGTGATAATAACTGGAGGTGGCCTTGCCGGACCAGAAATAGTAATTGTTTTGAAAGGAATGGTAATAGTAGCAACCTTCTCACTAACAACCTCTTCTTGTTGATTACACCAATCAAACTGTAAACAGCCCTAATCAATCAAATTCTGGATACCCATCTTTAACGAATCACAACCATTATCCTTCGCCAAACAATCTGAGCAGTTCTCATCACAACCCGGATAGACGCCACCCTTCAATAACCTGTTTTTAACCACAGCCAGCGGAGTCTTCAGCTCCTCAACATCCATGATCAAATTCAAAGCTTCACATTCCTCGATTATCGCATTCACCCTCGGCCCATTGTGATCAGGCATCGGGTTTTGCACAACATTAGGCCCATCATTAGCAAAGCTGATAGCCTTTGAATCTAGTAAGTCCTGGACTTTTTGCTTAAAAGCTTTACAGTCCTCGAGATGATGCCCCGGTGCCCCAGAATGAAAATCATAATGGGCGTTAGGATTGTATCCGGGAGGCGGATTACCAACAGGAGGAGCCAAAGTCCTCTTTTCAACTAACTTCAACTGAAGCAAATACTGAAACAATTGTGAATATGGTAGAGGTGGAGTATTAAAGTGTCTGTTCTGCTTAGGTGTGAATTGTTGTTGGCATGGAGCACGATTCTGTTGTTGAGGTGCTGCCAGAGGTGGGAGTGCTGCGGGAATAACCACTGAAGCCACCTGTTGGTTATGGTTTTGTTGTTGTTTCCCCTTTCCCCTATAGGATGATACAGCATTGGCCTCTCCTTTCCACTTATAAACATCAAATAGCTTCTTTCCATGCCCGAAAGACGATCTGTCACCACTAGAAACTTTTCCAGCCTTAATTCCAACCTCTATCTTCTGTCCGATCGCAATCACATCTGCAAACTTGCCTAGTGAAAAAGGCAATACACTTTATCTTTATTAAGTGTTTTCAAGAAGTTTTGAGATGAGAAGAGAGAAGACCCAAAGGAAACTCTAAAGGGAAACTAAGAGTCCTAATGTTATCATGCATGGATGACCTATGGTTAGTAAGGCTTAGGAGGGACGACTACCTAAAACCTAATGCTAATCCTACTCCAAGCTTAATCAAAAATTAAGTTGGACTAGGTAGCTCTAAAGGGAGAGAATCCAAGACTTAAACAAGTCTTGAGATTCATGGGTGAAAGAGAGTGAAAAGAGAAGGTGCAGCACCGACAACAGCACATTTGCACCAAACAGCAGTGAAATCATGCACATACACCAAAGAGCATTTCACAGCATACAATCCAGCATGAAAACAGGTGTAAAAAGCCACAAACAGCATGTGTATACATGGACAGCACATATGACAGCACTTTATGCAACACTCAGATGCGAAATTAGGACAACATGCACCACATTTGAATACGATTCAAGCAAAGCAGAGCAAACGTGCATCAAACAACATACATCGTTCAATTAATCATGATCATAAACAAACCACACACCATGTTGAATAACCTTGCAAGCATCATGGAAAAATACAACATATAGCATATGACCAAATGAAACAAGTATGCACATCATGAAATTGGATACAAGTAAGTATGCACAATCATCCTTAATCCAGTAGCAATGCATAATGAACATGATCAACAAGTGAGTGTGCGTATGTGTTCATAGCATCAATTGTTCAACAATGCAAATACACACATAAACGATGAAATTCAAGAGGTTGCGTGTCGAGAAATGTGTTCATGCAATAGTGTGAGGTGCAACAGCTCAAGAATAATCCACAAATCATCAACATATTAGTCCATGAAGTTTAGGCATGCATCGGATCTCAAACAAACAAGAAAATGCACTAAAATGCACATTCTGTCCCAGAGTAACCGGTTAACAAACGGTGAGTAACCGGTTACTTAGTTGAAAATCAGACCATTTACGCAAAAAATACACAGAGTAACCGGTTAACAAACGGTGAGTAACCCGTTACTCTGGGACTGCAGTCAAAAAAATCTGTTTCAAAAGCACTTTTCAGCATTAAACCACTTATGCAATCATATCCAATGATCATGTAATCAACAATGCACGAGAATTAAGCCCAATCACAGCAATCAAACATCACTTTCATCAATCAAACAACAAGATCACAAATCAAATCAAGCAAATGGATCAAATCACATCACAAACCAAAGATCTATATTGCATAAGTTGAAATTAAGCTAAATCAAGCATAGATCTAAGGAAAACCAACCTACAAGGCTGAGATTTACCTTGGTGATTATTGAGGATGAAAATTGGTGAATCCATGCAAGAAAACCAAAGATCTATGTGATGAACTTCAAGATCCAAGCAAGAACTACCAAGATCCAAGCTAGAACAACTCAAATAATGAAAAGCTGCTCCAAAAGTGATTCCACACTCCAAAACAGTAGCAAATCCAAGATTCTTTCAAGAATTGGTGAATGGATGGTGGTTTAGTTTCAAGATCAACAAATTCCAAGGTGAAATTTGGTGAACTTTGATGATGAAACTTTGAGTGAGGGTTTTGGAAAATGAGAGAAAAGTTGAGAGAATTGAAAGAATTCTGAAAATTGGAGAGTGAAAATGATCTAGGTCCTCCTTGGTTTGGAATGAGTGAGCTTAAATATTCTCTAGCTTAGGAATTTGGCTTGGGTTTGGAGTGAGTGGAAAATGAGGTGAAAATGGGTTAGGAAGTGAAGTGTAGAATTGGGGTGGAAATTGATGAGTGGAAATGGAACATTTGGGTGGAAAATGATGAAAAGAAGCTGTTCTAGATCCTTCCCACGTAGGCACAAGCAATGCACATGACCACTAAAATGATTTGAAAATTCTGCAGTGCTGAAAAATGCAGATTTTGGGCAAAAATTACACTGGGTAACCGGTTATCAAACGGTGAGTAACCGGTTACTCTGCGGAAAATTTGAATTTTCTGCTTGGCGCCAAAAGGAGGGAAAATGGAGACGGACTTGATTCCACATGTTTTGAACCACAATATGCCGCTGAAACTTGTCTTTGGACCTCACTACTTGAGTGCACTTGAAACATGCCGTGAAATATTTTCCGGGCCCCGATTAAATTGCTGAGACGGTTGTTCGGTGCTGAATTGCTGATCAAAATTTGATTGCCGAAACTGTTGATCTTCAAATCACTTAATGAGCAAAATAAATGCCCAAAAAGACTTTGAGAATTAAATGCTTGGCCTTAACTACCGGTAAAGATCAAACCGGTGCTGAGAACAATCTTGTACTGCTAAAGAAAATGCCTTGATCCCGTGCTCAAAGAAACATGCAAATGCAGCAATGCTAATGTAAAAAATGCAAAGAAACATAAGCCCGTTAGATAAAAGTAAGAGGGAAAATTTTGGGGTGTTACACTATGGTCTCTTGAGATGATTGATGTTATCTTTTGACATATGTTTACTTGAATATTATAGGTCCTACTTGGTTCACTTATAGGTCTTTTTGATTTGTGTTTACCTTTGATGTGTGGTTGTGCATTTTAACTTGCATTTTTGACCTAATTCCACATCTAATTTCTTGTTGTGCTCTACATGATTTGTGTTTGCATTGTGTATGCCATTTCACTCATGTCATTTGCATATCATCAATTGTATGCTACTGGTATATATGCATTCATACTCATTTCATATGTTATGCATCTTTAACATGTAAGTTTGTGCATCTAATTGAAATTTGTTTCTCTCCATGTCATTTCTTTTCATCTTGTTTCTTCTACTTGAATCATTTCATCCATGACTTGTATGATTGTTCATATGCATTATAAGACATTCATAAATGATGTATGCTTCTGACCTTGGCATTTCTTTAAGCATAAATGCATGTTCATCTTGCACTTTTATTCATCTTTCATCAACTACTTTCATGGTGCATTTCTTTGATGTTTAAGGCATTGTTTGTGCAAAGTTTGATTGTGTTTGGTACCTTAGCCTTAGAGGACTTTCTTAGGGTATAGGTTCTGACTTAGAAACTTTATCAACCTTTAGGACCTTTCTCTTTTAGTTCTTAACTTGTTTGATCTTTACTTGTTGTTCTTTCTTTATTTCTTTACTTGCAAATTGTTCTTACTAACATTTTCAGGGGCTAATGGTAAGTCAAGTGTGTGGATATGCTTCCACATACAACCTCTTCTCTTATCTCTTTTAAGCTCTCAATTTGTGTTTGTGCAAAGCATCTAATGCTTTTTTTGTTCAATCTTTTTCATCTCCTTTGAGTTCTTAACTTAGCTTCAATCTTTGAAGTAAGTTAGAACTCATTCTTCTTCTCTTTTCTTTTAGAGGTAGGTTTCTAAACCACATTTAACCATTAGGAACATCCATGTATGATAACTTTAGGGTTTGAGTCTTAGTCTCCCTCATTAGATTTTACCTTTTCTTAATCTTTAAGTCTCTCTTCTTCTCATCTCAAAACAAAAACAAAACATTTAATAAAGGATTAACGCATATTGCTTGTGAGCCTTACATGTGGGAAATGGAAGGAGGAGGGTTTCCCTTCACCTTTTTAGAGTGTTTAGCATACGTCATGTTAGGACGACCATGAGACGCATTTGATCCTATATCATAGACTTGAATGCAATACGTGTTACTAACACAAAAATAATCAAAACACTTCTTTCTAAAAGACAAAAAACAAACAAACAATTCTCTTCTCATCTCTTCACTCCTTTTTAAAAGGACTCGTCATGTCCGTTCTATCGCAAACAGGTAACACCTAAGTCTCCATACAGCGAGCTGCAACGCCTAACTGCTGGAACACACACTCTGACGTTTCCATTAAAAAACACAAACAAAGCAACCCTTGTTGAGCCGAACTACATTTGCTCTGATTCTTCTTTCTCGTCTGATTGAAGATACGTAGGCACGCGATACGATATCTCGACGAGCAACTTTCCCCGTAGTCCGTCGAACTACGTTGACTCTGACTTTCCCGTTGCACTGAGGGAATACGTAGGCCTAGGACAACGATAACGTCCTACCGAGTCACTTCTTTCCTTTTTCCCCTTCTCCTCTCTGTCTTTCATTTCCAGTTCTCCAGTCAGCAGCGAAGCTCCAGTCGACGACACCCTTTGATCGAACAGCAAGCGTGGATCCCATCGGGTACGATGGATGCGTGGGGGTGTTAATACCTTCCCCTCGCGTAACCGACTCCCAAACCCATTTCTCTTGGTCGCAAGACCATGCTTTTCCTTTCCCCTAGGTTTATGCAGTGTTTCCTTTCCCTCTCTTGGGATAAATACACATTGCTGGCGACTCTGTTTCCGTGCCACTTTCGCATTTGTACTTGGATGAAAATCCCGGGAGCGACAGCTGGCGACTTTGCTGGGGACTCTGGTTCCCTAAGCGGGTTAATCCTAGCGCTTGTTTATTTTTCTTTCATTGGGTGTTTACTTTGATGCTGTTTTAGACTGCATTTACCGCATTTACTACATCATTTTTCATTATTATACTGGACTGTGCTGTGCTGGTTTTCTGTTTGGCAGGATGGGTATTCTGAGAGATAAGCCCACTACCCAGGCTTGAGTATACACATAGGTTTTAGAGTGGATAGTCATAACGCTTGCGTGGTGGTGACCACGTATTGTTGTTCATGAGACCCACAACCAGACGAGGTTCTATCAGGAGCTATCTGCTACTGTATATTTATACAGGCCAGTAGTTATTCTCTTGAGGAACTGTCGACTCTGGTGACCATTCCCGAGGACTCAGTAGCGGCACTCCTCCCAAGATGTGATAATGGCAGACCAGAAATGGCAAACCCATTACACTTCTTGATTCGAGGACCCAATGCTGGGAATTCGCTATAGGATTTCCTATTTGAAAGAGAATCAGTGGAGGCACTCCTCGATTGGCGATAGTACTGTACCCCGAGGGATGAATGTACTATTGCCTCTCGACCTCAGTGCCAGAAGCTGAGGACCTTTCGTTTTGGAGAATCAGTTAAGGCATCCTCGATTGATGATGATGCCAAACTAGAAATGGTGAACGTATCATCATTTCTCGACCTGAGAGCCCGGGATACTGAGGATCTTAGTACCCACACGTGAGAAGGGCGGGTTGTTTACAGGTTTGTAGGTAACCATGACCTCCTACATACCCAGTTTTTTGTTGACGTTACACAAAAGGAGAATTCATCCTATTGTATTTAGATGGTTCCTATCTATGGTTCTATATTGTTCTCAGAGCTACACTGACACCGTTCACAGTTCAGCACAGACACTTGTTGATGCCATGCCCTTTGCATTTGCATTTACATATCCTAACATACATGTTTACTCATTTCCAGGTGCATATTTTACCCTCGATTCCAGTCACCAGGTTCTCACAAGGATGAATACTAAAGAGAAGAAGAATATCATCAGTTACAAGTTCCTCACGCCTACTCTAGGCCCTATATTATCCTGAAAGGAATGGCGAACCCTGAAGTGCTGGAAGCTTTCAAAGAAAAATATGGGTGGATTTTATCTTTTGTTTGCAATGTCAATGATTACGAATACAGGGGTCTCCATACCTTGATGCAGTTCTACGATCCTCCTCTGAGGTGTTTTGTATTTCCAGATTATTTGTTGGTACCTACTTTAGAGGAATATTCCAACATGCTAGGGATTGCTATCAAGGAGGAGCCTCCTTTCTTTGGGTCTACGGGTGATTTGGATTATGGAAAGGTGGCTAATGCTCTTTATTTGAGCAAGTCAAAACTAGAAGCCAATATCTCTAATAAAGGAAAGCTTCGTGGTTACAAGCTGGGGTATTTGATAAATAAGGCTCAGGAGGCAGCTAAAGGTGAGAAATGGGTTGTTTTTAATGCATTGCTAGCCCTTTGTGTATATGGTATTGTGTTGTTCCCCAACGAGCCTGACTTTGTTGATACGGACGCCATTAGGATATTCATGATGAAAAATCTGGTACCAACACTGTTGGGAGATCGTCACTACGCCTTATATAATAGAAACGAAAAGAAAAGAGAAGGGGTAGTTCGTTGCTGTGTACCTTTGTTCTATAAGTGGTTTGCAAGTCGCTTACTGCAATCAGGGGCTTTTGTGGATTCTAAAGGTTCTCTAGAATGGAGTCAGCGTTTAATGGGGCTAGTTGCCAAAGACATCATATGGAGAGATCATGGGCTAATCGGTAAGAATATTATCCTTAGTTGTGGGGAGTTCCCTAATGTTCCACTAATAGGAAGAAAGGGGGGAATCAACTACAATCCTTCATTGGCCATTAGGAAATTTGGGTACGCTCTGACGGGTCCGCCCATTAAGAGGGATGTGGAAGAGTCACTGTATTTCAACGCATCAGATGGTTTGGAAACAGCACAAAAAGTCTCTGAAAGCTGGGCCAGTGTGCTAAAGAAAGAGAAAGTTGCTCAAGGTAAACCCAACAATCGGGCTTATCCGGCATATGAAGAGTGGGTGAAGAAAAGAGTTGAAGATTTTCACTAGCCTTTTGATAGGGCACCCCTGTTGTAGCCTGAGGACGAGAAAGAAAGAAATACTGCCATTATGGAAGACGTCGACAAATTGCAAGCCTCGATGAAACAGCTCCAAGGAGAGAATTCTGAGTTGAGCAGCCGTTTTCAAGAAGCGTTACATACCAACAAAAGATTGGAACAGAAAGCCTAAGACGCCGAACAAATCTTAGCAACAAGAGAAAGGGATTTCGCCGAAAGAGCTCAACATTTCCAGAAAATTAGTAAGGGTGCCGATGCTGCCACTCAAGCTCATAAGAAGACCAAACAGGCCTTAGCCCAGACTAAAGACACATTAGCCAAGTTTCAGCAAGCCTGGGATGAGGTTAGAATGGAAAACTCAGAGTTGCAGGAACAACTGAAGATCAAGGAGGACGAGCTCAAAAAGGCACACGAACAACGGAGGAAGTATCGGGAGAACCTTGCCCAAAGTCAAGAGCAATTGGAAAGCGCCAGAGAGGAGCTAAAGATTTCCAAGAAGAAGCTTGAAGAGGTAATGGTAGATATGGGGAAACTCAAAATGCAAGCCGACGTGAAAAGGCATAAATGAGTCTGTGATGATGAAGCTCTCCTGATGCATATGGATTCGTTGACTGAAGCCCTAGCGAAAAGAGATGTTCTGATTAAGGAGTTAGTCGAAAGACCAAATCACCAGTGTACTCGCATACTCTTCGAGGAAATCAAATAGTCAATTGAAAAGTTGAAAGACTTGGGGTTGTCAGATTTACAGTTTTTCTTTTTTCTATTAATGTAGTTTTATTGATGGATATCATCAGGCTTGTTGATGAATCCACTATTTTAATGTATGATGTTTGAACCCATTGTTGAACGTTGTGCATATGTTTGGTTTCTTTCGTAATTGAAACGAGCAGTTTATTCAGAAATATTCCGTTGGCAATTATCTGTACACAAGCACATAATCACGGTACGTATCTTCATATCGCAATCTTCAGCTTTCTGTGGTTAATATTGGAATCAGGGTATAAGGCACCTCAGAAATGAGAAACATGGAATTTGCATTGCATTGCATATCATTTCGCATATCATTTTTTGCATGACAGGTACTCGTTGTAGGTCCTCTAACCTTTATTTGGTTTCAGGCACTATAGTTGATAACCATGTTTACCGATACGCAACTTGTAGAAACCAAGCTAAGATCATGGATCAAATGCAAACTGAATTGACTGAGCTGAGGAACAGGATGGACCAGTTCATGGCGTTAATGACTGGTATGGTCCAAAATCAAGAAAGACTCAGGGCAATGGTCGAGCGGCCACAAGTAGAGGTGCAGAATGGCAATGGTAATAATAGAGGTCATAGAATTGTTAATGAGACTTGTAATCAGACTGGCGTTAACACAGGCGGAGTCCCTCCGAGAAATACTGGGGTTCGTCATGTTGTAGAAGACAACCAAGATGAGTAGTTTACTCTGTTAGATGCTGAAGATGAGCTCGCTGAAAAAATTAGGTCAATTGAATCTCAAAAACTCTGGGTTTTGATGTTTCCGACTTGGGGTTGGTACCTGGAGTAAGAATTCCACATAAGTTCAAGCCACCAACATTTGACAAGTACAATGGCACTACTTTTCCTAAAACCCATCTTCAGTCCTATGTGGGGAGGAAAGCCGCTCATACTGATGATGAGAAATCGTGGATGTACTATTTTCAGGACAGCCTTACTGGGGCATCTCAAGAGTGGTATATGAAGTTGAGCAGGACTTCTGTAAGGAATTGGAAGGAGTTAGCCCAAGCCTTCGTCAAGCAGTATCAATACAACATGGATATGGCTCCAAACCATACTCAGCTACAGGGTATGGCTCAGAATGTGAAGGAAAGTTTTAAAGAATATGCTCAAAGATGGTGCCAGTTGGCTGCCATGGTTCAGCCTCCTCTGCAGGAGCGTGAGATGACCGACATGTTTATGGGTACTGTTCAGGGAACTTATCTTGATAGGTTGGCTGCCTGTCCTTCAACTGGTTTTGCGGACATTGTAATCGCTGGGGAAAGGATTGAAAGTTTGTTGAAGCTCGGAAAAATACAAGATGTCAGTGGTGCTAGATCTTCAGGAGTGAGGAAGCCATTTGCTGGAGCTACCAGAAAGAGAGAGGGGGAGAGCAGTGTTGTTTATAAGAATAGAGGAAGAGGTAGAGGCTATCAAGGTTCCTATAATCAAGTTGCTGCTGTAACCATTCCTAGTTCACAAGTTCAACCACAGCCACAGCAACAGAATGTTCAGCCACAAAATAATCAACAGCCACGGAGATCATATCAGCAGAGATAAACTAACAGGCATATGGACACTCTGCCTTTGACTTATGCAGCTTTGTTACCTCAATTATTGAAGCTTAATTTGGTGGAGCTTCGTACGATGGGTCCGGCTCCTACTGTATTACCAAAGGGTTATGATGCTAATGCTCGCTGTGAGTTTCATTCTGGGGCTCCAGGTCATACTATTGAAAAGTGTTGGGCATTTCAGCATAAGGTACATGATTTGATTGATGCCAAGGCAATTAATTTCTCAACTCCACCGAATGTGCTCCAGAATCCCATGCCTAATCATGATGTGCCAAAGGTCAACGCCATTGAAGATGGGAAAGTTTTGAATTTGGTAACTGATGTGAACAGGGTGAAGACTCCTTTGAGTTTTGTGAAGGCTCGGTTGTTGAAGGGGAAAGTGTTCCCAGGCTGTGAAGAAGGTTGTGTTGATTGCGAGAATCAGAGTAATGGTTGTGATAAACTAAAGGTCGGCATTCAAAATTTGATTGATGAGGGTTGTCTACAGTTTGATCAGGGAGACAAAAAGGATGATGATGTGTCAACTGTTACCATTTATTTTACGCTAGCTGAAATTCGAGTGTCAGCGCCTACTGCTATCATTGTGCCGAATTTAGTGAGTCCTGTTACTATTACGGTACCAGGACCAGTTCCTTATACTAGTGAGAGGGCTATCCCATGGCACTACGATGTAGATGTCTACTACCAAGAGGAAAAGCAAGAGGTGGAAACTCCAGCTGGGGGTAGTTCCAGTATTGATAATGTTGGAGGCCTTGGCGGTTTCACCAGAAGTGAGCGTTTGTTTGCTCCGCAGACTTTGAGAACTAATGCTGAAACAGAGGCAGCAGCCAAAGCCAAGGGTAAACAGGTGGCTACGGAGGAGGTTGTTATTCCTGAATCTGTGCAGAAAGGTACTTTTGAGAAAGAAGTCGAGGAATTCATGAGACTTATCAAAAAGAGTGATTATAAAGTGGTCGATCAGTTGAACCAAACGCCATCAAAAATTTCTATTCTGTCATTGCTTATGTGTTCTGCGGCTCATCGAGAGGCACTTTTGAAGGTTTTGAATATGGCCTATGTACCTCAAGAGATTACTGTGAATCAATTGGAGTCGGTTGTTTCTAATGTCAATGCTAGCCACGGGCTAGGTTTTACAGATTTTGATTTGACTACGGAGGGTCGCAATCACAACAGGGCATTACACATCACCCTGGAGTGTAAAGGGGCAGTATTATCTCATGTGTTGGTGGACACGGGGTCTTCCCTGAATGTGTTACCAAAGAAGGCCTTAATGAAGTTAGACGCTGGCGGAATTATTCTAAGACCAAGTGATTTGGTAGTGAGGGCTTTCGATGGTTCAAAATGCTCTGTATTCGGAGAGGTAGAGCTCCTAGTAAAAATTGGTCCTCAGGTGTTTAAGTGTGTGTTCTACGTGATGGACATTCAACCCGCATATAGCTGCTTGTTAGGCAGACCGTGGATTCATGCCGCTGGGGCAGTGACATCTACGTTGCATCAAAAATTGAAATATGTGGTTGATGGTCAAGTGGTGACTGTATGTGGAGAGGAAGACATCTTCGTAAGTTAGCTGTCTACCTTTAAGTACGTGGAAATGGATGGGGAGATCCATGAGATGCTGAGCCAAGCATTTGAGGCCGTCAATATTGGTGATTCGTCTTCACAGGCAGTATCTTCTCAGAGTAAAGAACAGGTGGGTACTTCTATTGCTTCTTACAGACAGGCAGTGGAAGTAGTCAAAGCAGGTAATGCCTAAGGCTGGGGAAAATTGATTGAAGTCTCTGTAAAGGAAGATAAGTTCGGTATAGGCTATAATCCATATCAAGCTGCTACAACAGAGCGCAAGGGGCCGATTACTTTCTACAGCGGGGGAATCATTAATCCAAATCAGATGTGCGCTGCAAGTGAAGATGGCGTCGACAGTGATTGTGACCTCAACAAGTGGGTGCGCCCGTGTGTACCGGGTCAAGAGCTTTGCAATTGGTCTGTTGAAGAAATTGTTCAAGTTACTCTTCAAACAGAGTAATTTTCTTTATTTTTCTTTGTTGCATGTTAAAATCTCGCGCTCTGCCCAAGGCGTGTAGATCCATTTGTAGGGCCTCATAATTGCATTTGCAAGGTTTTTTATCATTAATAAAGGACGTTTCGCATTCAAATTTTGTGTTCCTTGTCTTTCGTTTTTTATTTTTGTAGGAAAAAACCAATAAAATGGCAATGTTTTATTTTTGTTTCCTTTTCAAAAAGCTTCATTCTAAAATAAAGCATGATCCCCATTCATGCAGACTTAATCACCTAGATTTCATTGATAACGATTCTGCTATGGCCAAGTATGACTTTGATAATCCAATCTATCAAGCCGGAGAGGGGGATGAAGAAGATTGTGAAGTTCCCGAGGAATTGGCCAGATTGTTGAAGCAGGAGGAGAGGGTCATTCAACCTCACCAAGAGACAATTGAGGTTATCAACATTGGTTCCAAGGACACCAAGAAAGAGATTAAGATTGGAGCCAGTTTGCAGGCTGAGGTGAAGAAAGAGTTGATAATATGCTACGGGAATATGTCGACATCTTTGCTTGGTCATATCAAGATATGCTAGGGTTAGATACAGACATTGTGGCGCACAGGTTACCGTTGAAATAGGGTTGTCCTCTTGTCAAAGAGAAGCTCCGGAGAACCAAACCAGAAATGGCTCTCAAGATCAAAGAGGAGGTACAAAAACAGTTAGATGCGGGATTTCTGGCCGTCACCAATTAACCACCATGGGTTGCAAATATTGTTCATGTGCCGAAGAAGGACGGTAAGGTCAGAATATGTGTCAATTACCGGGATCTAAACAAAGCAAGTCCAAAAGATGACTTTCCTTTACCTCATATTGATGTACTGGTTGACAACACCGCTCAGTTCTTGGTATTCTCCTTCATGGATGGCTTCTCCGGGTACAACCAAATCAAGATGGCACCGGAAGACATGGAGAAGACAACATTCATTACCCCGTGGGGTACCTTCTGTTACAAGGTGATGCCTTTTGGGTTGAAGAACGCCGGGGCAACGTATCAGCGAGCTATGGTAACATTATTCCACAATTTGATTCACAAAGAGATTGAATGTTATGTGGATGATATGATTGCCAAGTCTCGAATAGAAGAAGAGCATCTGGTCAATCTGAAGAAACTGTTAGAGAGATTGAGGAAGTTTTGACTCAGGCTGAACCCGAACAAGTGCACTTTCGGAGTGCGGTCCGGTAAATTGCTGGGTTTCATCGTAAGCGGAAAAGGAATCGAGGTTGATCCCGCCAAAATAAAAGCGATATAAGAAATGCTTGTACCAAGAACAGAGAAAGAAGTACGTGGTTTCCTGGGTAGATTGAACTACATTGCACGGTTCATATCTCACCTCACAGCCACTTGTGAACCAATATTTAAGCTGTTAAGAAAAGAATAAGCGGTCAGGTGGAATGACGATTGCTAAAGGGCTTTCGAGAAAATAAAAGAATATTTGCGGGAACCCCCAATTCTCATGCCTCCAGTTCCAGGGAGACCCTTGATCATGTATTTGACTGTGCTTGAAGGATCCATGGGTTGTGTTCTCGGTCAACATGACGAGATGGGTAAGAAGGAGCACGCCATCTATTACCTGAGCAAAAAATTCAATGATTGCGAATCACGATACTCAATGCTTGAGAGAACATGATGTGCACTTGCATGGGCTGCTAAGTGATTGAGGCAATATATACTCACTCATACAACCTTGTTAATTTCAAAGATGGACCCTGTCAAGTACATATTTGAGAAACCAGCATTGACCGGACGGGTTGCACGTTGGCGAATGGTGCTGACTGAATATGATATCCAGTATACTTCTCAGAAAGCCATCAAAGGAAGTATCCTGTCAGACTATCTTGCCCAACAGCCTATTGATGATTACTAACCCATGAAATTTGATTTCCCTGATGAGGACGTCATGTTTCTCAAAGTCAAAGACTGCGAGGAACCACTCCCGAGGAGGGGACAGACCCTGAATCCAAATGGAGTTTGATCTTTGATGGGGCTGTCAACATGAATGGATACGGAGTTGGAGCAGTTCTTATCACGCCAGAAGGTGTTCATATGCCCTTCACTACCTGAGTAACTTTCGGATGCACCAACAATGAAGCAGAATATGAAGCTTGTATAATGGGGATTGAGGAGGCGATTAATTTGCGAATTAAGACCCTCGATGTCTTCGGTGATTCAGCTTTGATAATCAATCAAGTGAATGGGAACTGGTACACGCACCAGACACATCTGATTCCGTATAGAGATTATACGAGAAGACTGCTGATGTTTTTCACAACGGTAAAGCTGTACCATATTCCTCGAGATGAGAATAAGTTTGCTGATGCCTTGGCCACATTGTCTTCTATGATCAAAGTGCAAAGATGGAACCATGTACCCAAGATTAATGTGTCTCGTCTTGACAGGCGTGCACACGTATTTGCTGTTGACGTAGTGCCTGGTGACAAGCCGTGGTTTCATGATATCAAGTGCTTCTTGAAGAGTCAAGAGTACCCGCTGAGGGCATCTGCCAAAGATAAGAAGACTTTGAGGAGATTGTATGGTAGCTTCTTCTTCAACCAAGATGACGTTCTGTACAAACGGAACTTTGACATGGTTTTGCTCAGATGCGTGGATAGACACGAAGCCAACATGTTGATGCAAGAAGTGCACGAGGGCTCTTTTGGTACCATGCCGGAGGACATGCAATGGCGAAGAAACTGTTAAGGTCTGGGTATTATTGGTTGACTATGGATGCAGATTGTTGTTCATACGCCCGCAAATGCCACAAATGTCAGATTTATGCAGATAAAGTGCATGTACCTCTGAATCCGTTGAACGTCATGTCTTCTCCTTGGCCCTTTGCAATGTGGGGCATTAATATGATAGGGAAGATCGAGCCAACTGCTTCCAACGGCCATCGCTTCATCTTGGTCGCTATTGATTACTTTACCAAGTGGGTGGAAGCATCGTCTTATACTAATTTCACCAAGCAGGTGGTAGCCAGATTTCTGAAAAGAGATATCATTTGTCGCTATGGAGTGCCCGAAAGAATCATTACTGATAATGGTTCTAATTTCAACAACAAAATGATGGTAGAGTTATGTCGGGACTTCAAAATTGAGCATCACAATTCTTCACCGTACCGTACAAAGATGAATGGCACTATTGAAGCGGCCAACAAGAATATCAAGAAGATTGTACAAAAGATGGTGGTGACCTACAAAGATTGGCATGAGATGTTACCATTTGCCTTGCATGGGTACCGAACATCAGTAAGGACATCTACTGGGGCAACACCGTTCTCACTTGTGTATGGTATGGAGGCAGTCCTACTAGTTGAAGTTGAGATTCCCTCGCTGAGAGTTATGATGGATGTCAAACTGGATGAGGCAGAATGGGTTCGAACCCGATTCAATAAGCTGAGCCTAGTTGAGGAAAAGAGACTGGCAACTATTTGTCATGGTCAGTTATATCAGAGAAGAATGAAGCGAGCATTTGATCAGAAAGTGCGACCTCGGGAGTATCAAGTTGGTGAATTAGTACTTAAAAGGATTCATCCTCCAAACACAGATCACAGGGGAAAATGGACACCAAACTATGAAGGTCCATATGTGGTTAAAAAGGTTTTCTCTGGCGGAGCCTTAATGCTTACAACCATGGATGGTGAAGATTTTCCATCCCCTGTCAACTCAGACGCAGTCAAAAAATACTTCGCATAAAGAGACCCGTTGGACAAAAAAAAAAGAGAAAAGTCCAGGAAAAAAAGGGCATCCCGGCGACCATAAAAACAGAGTAAAAAGGTTCGGGCAAAAATTAGGGATATAAAATAAAAAAAATTGTACACCCGGTGAGTTGAAAATCTGCAAGGACAACTCAGGCAAGAAAGGGTATCCCGGTGGATTGAAAACCCGAAAAGGGCAGTCCCCGCAAAAGAGGGATCAAGCAAAGACTGCAATCTGAGTCATCTGTACTGCCTCATCGTTTCACTCAAATTGGCAATCTCCAAAAGGTAGGAATCGGTCCAATCATCCTCTTCCGAAAGTGAAGATAATTGGAAAGTCTTGAAGACATACGGGTCATAGCAGAATTGAAACTCAGTGAAAAGCCATTTTCACTTTGCCATTAGGATAGTTTCTTTTCTCAATTTTTAGCGATCACCTCTTCCCAGGGATTGCTTCCTGATGTAATTGCCTATTCTGGGCATTTCAATCCATAAAGTTGGTTATTCATTCAAAAAGCTTCCTGTTTGTTTTCATTTTACTGTTTTGTTTACAAATACGTTCGAATTTTCGATAAAGAACATTGCATCTTTGAAAACATTGAGGCTTTATAATAACATGCGCAGGGAAAACATTTAAAATTGCTTTGAATGTTGATTAACCCCGAACGGTGGATTCAAACCATGCAGTCTCCGGGACATATGTGTGTATTTCTCTTGTTGTAGGTTAACATTCAGAAGCCTAGCATGGAGTCATCTTCAATACAAAACATTGTTGGGTGCTCTCCCCAACGAGTGATGGTTCAGGGTTGGATTTTCTTAGTTGCAGAAGTTATATCCAGCTCGGGGCATACGTGCATATCCTTTTGTTTACAGGCAGCAACCTCATACTAGGCTCAAAAACAAGATTGAAGCCTTTTCGAGACCATGGATCATTTCTTCCAAACGAGTAATCACTTATCCCTATGCAGAATGTCGAGGCAATCATGTTCTGGAAA
The DNA here is from genome assembly GCA_022829125.1 of Lathyrus tuberosus. NCBI lineage: Eukaryota > Viridiplantae > Streptophyta > Magnoliopsida > Fabales > Fabaceae > Lathyrus > Lathyrus tuberosus. Next base: position 4,218,289 of record JALAZF010000020.1, on the reverse strand, counting down.
GGGTTCACATGTCACCCTTTTGTCACAACATTTACTGATTGAGTCCATTCATCAGCTGACGGTCACTCACGACGATTCGATATCGACAAGTTAATTGCCACTGAGTATCGTGGTATCTTATTAAGTCGATTCTCTCATTCAGTACTTCCAACAGCTACAAGATTTTCTGTGTCGATAACGGTTGCAAATTCCTCATTAGAGTCGCTTCGCAGACCTCGCAGTTAATGTTCAAGACTCAGTGAGTGTCCAGGAGTTTAAAGATGCTTGATCTTCTGTAAAATCCTCTTAAGGGGCATCCCCAGCACGATACAATGTGAATCGGTTCTCCCAGTAGAGTTTGTTGTAAACACATTATCCCCAGTGGAGTTGTCAAGCGGAAGGTTCGCCTAACATGGGGCATGGTGGAACTTATCCTAAGCTCGACAGTTTTGTTCCTCAACAGACTACCGTGGATTTGCTTTGTGTTTCCCCAGCAGATCTCTAGGGAATATTTCCCAGCATGTTGCGACGGAATGTCTTCCAACTAGGATCTGCGTATCCCCGATGGAGTAGCTCTGATCCCCAGCAAGATCGTATCTTTGGTAATTGTATCCCCACAGAGTTCAGCATTGAATCTTGTCAACAATACTCCCCAGCTGAGTTATTTTTCTCCCCGCAGAGGTTTACCAGATCAACAGAATCTCTTCCTCAGCAGAGTGTTAGTACATTCTTTCCCTAGCCAAGTCGGAAATTTGTAATTCCTCCAGCGGAGTTGCTATGATCAGAATTCATCTCCAGACAGATGAAATAATTCCTTGAAGAGTTATCACTCCCATATATCTCAAAGTCCAATTTATTTTTTGGCAAGCATGGCAATTCGAAGCAGACGGATTGTTCGCATTTTCTCTAACAGAGATATTATCCTTTCAGGTGTTTCTGAGATCAAAACAGTGATCATTATTCCCAAGCAGAGTTTAAATGACTCTTTTTCCTCAGCAAAACGTCATTCAGAAAGTTCTCATCCCCACCGAAGTTCCATGAGCAGAATAGTTTCTCTCTAGGGCAGAGTCATTCCAGTGGAAACTTCTTCAACAGGATCATCATACCTCAGTGCAGCTGCAAGCCAATTTATTTTGGCTATTGGTGGCGAGCGTTATCCCAGGCAGAAGGGTTAATCCCCACAGAATAATTAAAGGATCGAACAATGATCTTTTCCCCGCGGAGTTGGATTCCTCGTCCGGAGTCTCTTTTGCATTTGCATATAGTTTGCATAGCATTTTCTAAAGCGTAGCATTCCATTGATATGGAGCATTACGGCAAAACTCATACATACGCATGCGAAACATAAGCCAGGTTCAACCATTTACCTGCAAGCCAGAATAGTTCACAGACAAAACATTGTCATGCAACCTCAGCAAATTTTACTACAACACTTGATCGTACGGTGTTAATTCAATACCCGTCCGTAGTGACCTTGGACATCCGTCTGTGTCCTTTCGACACTTGTCCGTGTTCTTTTGACTTTCGTCCGTGCCCTCTTGCATTTCCTCAATACTTCGTCCGTATTGATTTTAAACACTTGTCCGTGTTCCCTTAACACTCGTCTGTGTTCGGTTAACATTTCAGTCACTGGTAGTGTTGTCTTTTGTGTTAACTGTTTCTTTCAGCACCAGTCAGTGTTTGAACTTTTCAGCCAATACCCGTCCGTATTGACCTCGGACATCCGTCCGTGGCCTTTCAGTGGTCGTCCGTGCTTGAACCCCTTATTCTCAATATATGTCTGTATTGACCTCTTAGACACTCGTCCGTGTCCTTTTTAGTGTTTTAATCCCTAGTGAGATCACTTTAAAAACTTTCATCTTTCAATACCCATCTATATTGACCCTTTCATCACCCGTCCGTGTTTGAATCTTATTTCAATACCCGTCCGTATTGACCCTTTCATCACCCGTCCGTGTTTGAATCTTATTTCAATGCTCGTCCGTATTGACCTTTGAGACACCCGTCCGTGTTCTTTTAGTACCCGTCCGTGTTTAAGTCCTTTATTTTCAATACCCATTCGTATTGACCCGTTTCAACACCCGTTTGTGTTTGAGCTTTTATTCCAATACTCGTCCGTATTTTCTTAATCATTGTTCGATACTCGTTTGTATCGTTGACTTGGTCACTCGTCGTGTTCCTTTGATGATTGTCCGATGCTCGTTCGTATCGTCGACCTGAACACTTGTGTGTGTTCTTTTCTTAATCATAGTCTGATACTCGTTCGTATCGTCGACTTGGTCACTCTTCGTGTTCCTTTTATGATTGTCCGATGCTCGTTCATATTGTTGACCTCAACACTTGTGTGTGTTCCTTTTCTTAATCATCGTCCGATACTCGTTCGTATCGTCGACCTGGTCACTCGTCGTGTTCCTTTGATGATTATCCATTACTCGTTCGCATCGTTGGCCTCAACCCCCGTCCGTGTTTTCTTTCCATACTCGTCCGTATAATCATTGATAATCATTTATATCCCTATTTCGATACACGTCGTATCAATCTATGCAGTTATTTGCTGATACTTTCAGAGGGGCTTATATGCCTTTTCTTCTTCATTCAAAGTGCAAATTTTCTGGTTGTTTTGGTATTCAATCTCAATTTACCTTGATTGTATGAATAGCCGTTGCTTTCATCCTTCTCAGGTTAACTGATGATTGAATAGGGGCAGCTGTAACACCCCAAAATTTTCCCTCTTGTTGTTGCCTAGCTTATGTTTCATTGCATTGCAGTTAGATCTCATTTCATCTCATGTTGCATAAGGGCGTGTGATCAGTGGCCTTCAGAGCATTGATTTTCAAAGCAAGAGAGTAAGAGCCAAGGGTCTCCCAACAAGCCTCAAGGGTCTCTTATATCATATATCATCTCACTTTGATCCCACAAATCATTGGAAGAAGAGAATTCACCAAGAAGTTGGACAGTTCATCACCTCCTATCAAAAATAGTCAAAATTAGGGTTTTGGATTCAAGCCCTCTCCTGATGAAATTTTGGTTCAAACTTGATCTCAATGTTTTCTACATGATATCAAGTATCTAAGGATGTAAGATTGCCATTGGTTCATTTCAGAAGAGGTTCAATTGGTCAGTTGCTTGAGAATCAAGAAATTGGGGAAGAAGTCAACTGTACAGTGAAAAAAGTCAACTCCTGACTTTTTTGGGTCAAATTCATGAAATTCAAGTTACATATGTTCATTGGACAATATTTGATCAAGAAATGATGGAGGAATCATGAAAAATCAAGAAATGTACAAAGTTGCCATTTTTAGAAACTTAGGGTTTCCAAAAATGGCAAGTTTGGACCATTTTGCACTACACTTTAAGGATTCCTTTCTTCATGATAAAAGCTTCAAACTTCAGGACCAAGTTGATCCAATTAAATATCACATCTTAAGCTTCAAATCCATATAAAGAACTCTTCCATTGGATCAAAATTGAGGGAGTTATGATCAATCAAAGTTTGGTAAAATCAAGACAAATTGCAAGTCATAGCAAGGCAAGTTCAGGCCCCCAGACCATAATTTCATCAAACACTTGGTGTGCCAAATGTCAAGCTAGTTTTCTATATCAAGGAAGCTTCAAATGAAAAACTTTACAACAGCAAAGTTGTTCCTTTCCATGCTCTCTACAATGTTCATGTTTGTCATTTTTTCATTTGATCAAAGGATGGAGAGTTATGATGGTCCAAACATGAGGGTGTCACACTGAATTTCCATAGGCACCAAGGCCTTGCCTGCAAACCAAGCCACACGCCCTGATGCAGTTTTGATTCCTTGGTTTTCAAGCCATTTGCAAGTGTGTTAAAGGTCTTATTTCAATTTGATTTGCACATCAATATTGTTCTTTGATATCTCCTCTTTCCAAAATATCCTTGACCATGTCATTTAATTGCTTAACCATGAAGATATACATGCTCAAACTTCCTATCATGCTAACTGATTTACTTCTATTCCAAACAAACCAAAATGTGGTAAAACTGTGTTTCTCCATGCGCATGTTACAAGTTCAGTCACATACATGAGATGAACTATTACCATTTTTAACCAAACCAATCCTTATATCACGTACCATGCTCATGCTGCTCTTTTCCATTTTTGTCCAAACAACAAGAATAAAGAAGCTTGCCAAACAAGCTGTTACAAGTTCCAAGTAACATCACCATCATCATTTCTTAGCCTCACCATAAATAACATAAACCTCTCCACACTCTAACCAACAGTCACCAACTCGTGTCATTAACAAACCTCACTCAGTTAGTTAACTCAAACTCACTTAACTCACTCACTTAACTCTCTTTCCAACTATCAAACACACCAGTTAACAAGTTAACTCAACATATATAAGCTCCACTGCTCACAGAATTGAGGAGCTTCATTCATTTTCACAAATTTCACCAATCATTCTCAGTTTTTCTCTCTGAACATTCTCTCTGGGCTCTCTCTCATTGCACGATTTCTTCTTCATTTCATTATCATCATCATCAAGTGTTCATTATTGGTCAAGAATAAGCTGAAACAAGATGAATTTCTCAAGTTCTATCTCACTTCAGATTTGATTTTCTCTCTGTTTTCATTAAGTTCGAAGCTTTAGAGCATTTATTTTGCTCTTAGAAAGATCAAGATCAAGTTCTCATCTCTGGTATTCTTGTAGATTCAAGAGTTCTTCAAGTTTCAGGTTCCTATTTATCAACTTTTTCTTGCATTAAATCACTAATTATAGCTTGTTTCTTGTTGATTTTGGCTTAATAGAAGCAGTGTGAGTAATCTGGCTAATTGATAGACCTTTTAGAGGTGTAGATCCAAACCTAGGGAAAACTTGAGGTGCTCGATTCTCTGCATATGTGTGTGATTTGTGAAAACTGATTGTGGATCCATGTTCTCCTTAACTTCCTCTTTCTTTTGATGTGCATTTTATTAATTTCTGGAGGTTTTGATCAGTTGCAGTGGCCGGAGATGGCCGGAGAAGATGACCGGAGGTCCTTCTCCGGTCGGTGAGGGTTGTTTAGGGTTTTGTTCTCAGATTTTATCCCAGTCGTTGATTTAATTTCATCCAACGCTTGGAAACGTGACAATGCATAAATGAGGAGGTTGCATGTCACGTGCCTTTTTTTCCCTCAACATGATTGCATGTGTGTGCATGCATGTTAGATACCATGTGCATGTATTCTGATTCGTATGATCTGATTACTTTTCTTAAGTGTTGGTGATTGATTGATCATGTGGCCCTAATTGCATCAAACTGTTTGACTGAAGTGCACCCTATCTCACACACACATGCACCTTATTGGACTGGTTTGATAATTGCTTTCCACACACCCCACGCATTGGGCCCAAGCATTTTGAATTGCATAATTGCTATGTCTGCACCCCCTACATGTTTTTATTCTTTTTTAATTAATTTTGTTATATTGCTTAGATTTTCTTTTATTAAAAATAGTAAATGCATAATAAAAATTCTATAAAAATTCACCAAGCATCATAATTCATTAAAATAATTTTCCGTATTTTTTGTTTCTGATTTTATTAATTTTTACATTTATTTTCGTAATTTTCCTTTAATTTCTTTTTATGTGGTTTCTTCTTTGACACATGAAATTCATCCATTTATTTTGCATAGTTCTAAAACCATTTTGCACCCAATATTTTTATTATGCTTAAATAATATCTTCAAGCATCTAAAAAATTTTTATCATATTTTTAAAATCATATTTGTATAGCTTTTGAACCATGTCTTTGTGCATAATTCATGGTTGACCTAATGTGACTTTGTTGCTTTGTTTGAGCATGCCCCTTCTAGAATTCTTGTGTGAGTTTTTGACATGTCTTTAGCTTCTGACTTAGGTACTTTGTGACCTAATTCCATAATTTTTCCAAGTCTCTTTCTATTTTTTCCTTGTTGAGTGATTACATGTGCATTTATGTGCTTCATTGTATGCATATGCTATGGTTTTGTGTCATATTGCCTATGGTCTCTTGAGATGATTGATGTTATCTTTTGACATATGTTTACTTGAATATTATAGGTCCTACTTGGTTCACTTATAATTCTTTTTGATTTGTGTTTACCTTTGATGTGTGGTTGTGCATTTTAACTTGCATTTTTTACCTAATTCCACATCTAATTTTTTGTTGTTCTCTACATGATATGTGTTTGCATTGTGTATGCCATTTCACTCATGTCATTTGCATATCATCAATTGTATGCTACTGGTCTATATGAATTCATACTCATTTCATATGTTATGCATCTTTAACATGTAAGTTTGTGCATCTAATTGAAATTTGTTTCTCTCCTTGTCATTTCTTTTCATCTTGTTTCTTCTACTTGAATCATTTCATCCATAACTTGTATGATTGTTCATATGCATTATAAGACATTCATAAATGATGTATGCTTCTGACCTTGGCATTTCTTTAAGCATAAATGCATGTTCATCTTGCACTTTTATTCATCTTTCATCAACTACTTTCATGGTGCATTTCTTTGGTTTTTAAGGCATTGTTTGTGCAAAGTTTGATTGTGTTTGGTACCTTAGCCTTAGAGGACTTTCTTAGGTTATAGGTTCTGACTTAGAAACTTTATCAACTTTTAGGACCTTTCTCTTTTAGTTCTTAACTTGTTTGATCTTTACTTGTTGTTCTTTCTTTATTTCTTTACTTGCAAATTGTTCTTACTAACATTTTCAGGGGCTAATGGTAAGTCAAGTGTGTGGATATGCTTCCACATACAACCTCTTCTCTTATCTCTTTTAAGCTTTCAATTTGTGTTTGTGCAAAGCATCTAATGCTTTCTTTGTTCAATCTTTTTCATCTCCTTTGAGTTCTTAACTTAGCTTCAATCTTTGAAGTAAGTTAGAACTCATTCTTCTTCTCTTTTCTTTTAGAGGTAGGTTTCTAAACCACATTTAACCATTAGAAACATCCATGTATGATAACTTTAGGGTTTGAGTCTTAGTCTCCCTCATTAGATTTTACCTTTTCTTAACCTTTGAGTCTCTCTTCTTCTCATCTCAAAACAAAAACAAAACATTTAATAAAGGATTAAAGCATATTGCCTGTGAGCCTTACATGTGAGAAATGGAAGGAGGAGGGTTTCCCTCCGCCTTTTTAGAGTGTTTAGCATACGTCCTGTTAGGACGACCATGCGACGCATTCGATCCTATATCATAGACTTGAATGCAATACGTGTTACTAACACAAAAATAATCAAAACACTTCTTTCTAAAAGACAAAAAACAAACAAACAATTCTCTTCTCATCTCTTCACTCCTTTTTAAAAGGACTCGTCATGTCCGTTCTACCGCAAACAGGTAACGCCTAAGTCTCCATATAGCGAGCTGCAACGTCTAACTGCTGGAACGCGCACTCGAATGTTTCCATTAAAAAACACAAACAAAGCAACCCTTGTTGAGCCAAACTACATTTTCTTTGATTCATCTTTCTCGTCTGATTGAAGATACGTAGGCACGAGATGCGATATCTCGACGAGCAACTTTCCCCGTAGTCCGTCGAACTACGTTGACTCTGACTTTCCCATTGCACTGAGGGAATACGTAGGCCTAGGACAACGATAACGTCCTACCGAGTCACTTCTTTCCTTGTTACCCTTCTCCTCTCCATCTTTGATTTCCAGTTCTCCAGTCAGCAGCGAAGCTCCAGTCGACGACACCCTTTGATCGAACAGCAAGCGTGGATCCCATCGGGTACGATGGACGTGTGGGGGTACTAATACCTTCCCCTCGCGTAACCGAATCCCGAACCCATTTCTCTTGGTCGTAAGACCATGCTTTTCCTTTCCCCCAGGTTTATGCAGTGTTTCCTTTCCCTCTCTTGGGATAAATACGCATTGCTGGCAACTCTGTTTCCATCCCACTTTCGCGTTTGTACTTGGATGAAAATCCCGGGAGCGACACCATGCTCACCCAAACTCATTAGAGGAGGACACTCTGATGAAAGACAACTTTGACTAGGACTACTATTTCCCGATGGATGGCCTGCCAATGTGGCAGCCTTACCCGGGAGACTTGGGACAAGAGAGTCGGCCGAACGAGGCATATCAGCTCAGCATCATTGAAAAGAATATCTGCGTCCCCACCATGTCATGGGACAAACACCCAGGTTATCCTGAAAATACCCAGCACGACGATGAATTCGCAACGTTTGCAGGACTAGAATTCATTAACTACGCTTTTCTCGAGGTCAACGTCATCGAGAGGGATGACTCCTCCAGTTCCAAAGAAGTGTGGGACACCTTGGGACAACCGAGTGGAAAATACGACTATATGGTCAAATACACCGCTCCTGAAAGCTCTCGTATCAGGCTCGAAGACATCCAACCAACTGGATAGGGAGATACAGCTGAGAGTATGAATACTATGCAAAATACAACTGAGGAATCCTCCTACAACAACTATGTCTGGGAGACAGATTCCAATGATCCAGCTCCACCACAAAGCAGCGTTAGTTCTGAAGACAAATCAAGGAAGGTACTAGACTTTGTGATTCACCGAGGAGTTCGCCGCCAATGGGTTGCTGTCAATGTCCCGAAGATTGTTCATAAGTCTAAGTAATTGCCATCTTTACTTTAACCTTTCACCCTGCCCAGGTAAAACAGATGTTTTGATAGGGCTCACTTTCTGTAAATTTCCCTCTTCGCTTCGCCCGAAGCGACAGAGTTCTGTTTTATAGGGCTGTAGTTTCAAGATTCGACTTGTTCATAAATAAACTAACGTCGTTCTGTAATTTCCGCATTAATTGTTGTTTTCTCTGTTTGCTTTTCTCAGAAAATGGTAATCCTAAAGAACAAATAATAAAAAACAAGCAGTTTTTCAAAGAAAAATACTGCACACACTCTTGCATTCCCTCTATCTCTTCTAAAAACAAATGATCACGTCATGCAGGTTGCTTTTTTTAAACCCCGTTGAAACATAAGATCCAATGCCTTCTCCCAACTTTGAATTCCCGGTATTTGGGGCTGAAGAAGAAGTAGACGACGAAATTCCAGAGGAGATCTCCCGACTACTCAGACAAGAGGAAAGGTCCATCGAACCTCACAAAGTGCCGTTGGAAATGGTCAACTTGGGTTCGGAAGAAGAGAGAAAAGAAGTCAAGATTGGGGTATTGCTCAATCCAACTGTCAAAGAAAATTTGACGAAACTTCTCAAAGAGTTTCCCGATGTATTTGCTTGGTCTTATCAGGATATGCCAGGGTTGGATACCAGCATCGTGGAACATCATCTACCGTTGAGATCAGAATTTCCACCAGTAAAATAAAGGTTGAGACGGACTCATCCAGACATAGCTGTCAAAATCAAAGAGGAGGTACAGAAACAGATTAACACGGGTTTCCTCGCTACGTCAGAATATCCTCAATGGTTAGCCAACATTGTACCAGTTCCAAAAAAGGACGGAAAGGTCAGAATGTGTGTAGACTACAGATATCTGAATAAGGAAAGTCCAAAGGACGACTTTCCTTTACCACACATTGACATGCTGGTAGACAGTACATCAAAGTTCAAAGTTTTCTCCTTCATGGATGGATTCTCGGGCTATAACAAGATTAAATTGGCGCCGAAAGACATGGATAAAATATCGTTCATTACCCCATGGGGTACTTTTTGTTACAAGGTAATGCCTTTCGGTTTGAAGAATGCCGAGGCAACCTATCAAAGGGCCATGACTACTCTTTTTCATGACATTATACATAAAGAAATCGAGGTATATGTCGATGACATGATCGCCAAATCTAAAACAGAAGAGGAGCATGTGACCCACCTATAAAAGATATTCGAGCGGTTGAGAAAGTACAAAATCTGCTTGAATCCCAACAAGTGCACCTTCGGTGTCCATTTAGGGAAACTTTTAGGGTTCATTGTCAGCCAGAAAGGAATTGAGGTTGATCCTGACAAGGTCAAGGCCATTCAAGAAATGCCTTCTCCAAAGACTAAAAAACAAGTTAGGGGATTCCTGGGACGATTGAACTACATCTCCAGATTCATATTCCTCAGGACCGCCACATGTGCGCCGATTTTCAAATTACTAAAAAAGAATCAGGACTGCGTTTGGACAGAAGACTGCCAAACCGCCTTCGACATTATCAAGGAATACCTGTCGAACCCGCGGATTCTATCACCACCAATGGAAGGAAGACTAGTGATCATCTACCTCACAGTCTTGGAAGACTCAATGGGGTGTGTACTTGGCCAATAGGACGAAACCAAAAGGAAAGAGTCTACCATCTACTATTTAAGCAAGAAATTCACCGACTGCGAGACTCGATACACTATGCTTGAGAAAACTTGCTGTGCTTTGGCTTGGGCAGGCAAACGTCTTTGCTAGTATATGATTCATCACACTACTTGGTTAATCTTCGAAATGGATCCAATCAAGTATGTCTTTGAAAAACCTGCTCTCACGGGAAGGATTGCCCGTTGGCAGATGTTGTTATCAGAATATGACATAGAGTACCACGCTCAGAAAGCTGTTAAAGGGAGTATTTTAGATGATCATTTGGCTCATCAACCGATTGACGATTAGGAATCAGTCAGATTTGACTTCCCAGACGAAGATGTCATGTATTTGAAAATGAAAGATTGCGATGAACCGCTACCCAGTGAAGGGCCGGAACCAGGTTCCCAATGGGGACTCATCTTTGACGGAGCTGTCAATCATTATGGAAACGGAATTGGGGCAATTATCATAACACCTCAAGGTACCCACATTTCTTTCACTGCCAGACTTACGTTCAAGTGTACAAATAACGAGGCCGAATACGAAGCTTGTATCACGGGTCTCGAAGAAGCGATCGACTTAAGGATCAAGAACTTAGACGTATATGGCAACTCAGCCCTGGTTATCAATCAGATCAAAGGAGATTGGAACACATACCAGTCCAGGATGATACCTTACAAAGATTACGCGAGAAGGTTGTTACCCTTCTTCAATAGAGTCGAGTTTCACCATATCCCTCATGAAGAGAATCACATGGCTGATGCATTAGCCACTCTCTCCTTCATGATTAGTGTAGGTCAATGGAACAACCTACCTAAGATCGACATAGTGCGCCTTGAATGGCCCGCTTACATCTTCACGATTGAAGCCGTCATTGACGACAAACCTTGGTATCATGATATCAAATGCTTCCTTCGTAAACAAGAATACCCACCTGGGGCATCCAGAAAGGATAGAAAGACCCTCATAAGGTTGGCAGGAAACTTCTTCCTGAGCGGTGATACACTCTATAAGAGAAACTTTGACATGGTCTTGCTTCGATGCGTAGACAGACCAGAAGCAAACATGTTGAAGAAGGAAATTCACGAAGGATCCTTTGGCACTCATGCCAATGGACATACAATGGCGAGAAAAATTCTAAGAGCAGGGTACTACCGGTTGACCATGGAATCCGACTGCTACAAGTACATGAGGAAGTGTCACAAGTGTCAGATATACTCCGACAAAATCCATGTACCGCCAACGCATCTCAAAGTTCTTTCTTCACCATGGCCTTTTTCCATATGGGGAATCGACATGATTGGCGTGATCGAACCTAAGACTTCAAATGGACATCGGTTCATCCTGGTAGCCATTGATTACTTCACCAAGTGGGTCGAAGCGGCATCGTACGCCAATGTAACCCGACAGGTGGTAGTCCGCTTGATCAAAAACAATCTCATCTGCCGTTATGGTGTTCCAAGCCAGATCATCACTAACAATGGATCTAACTTGAACAATAAGATGATAAAAAAGTTGTGTGCTGAGTTCAAGATCAAACACTATAACTCATCTCCCTACCGACCTAAGATGAACGGAGCGGTAGAAGCGGCTAACAAGAACATTAAGAAGATCGTTCAAAAGATGGTTGTAACCTACAAAGACTGGCACGAGGTGCTACCCTATGCTCTCCACGGTTATCGCAAGTCTGTCCGTACTTCAACAGGGGCAACCCCTTTCTCTCTAGTATATGGCATGGAAGCAGTGCTCCCCATAGAAGTAGAGATCCCATCAATCCGAGTATTAATGGAAGCTAAGCTAACAGAAGCTGAATGGTGTCAAAGTCGACATGATGAACTGAATCTGATCGAGGAGAAGCGAATAACGGCACTATGCCATGGTCAGTTGTATCAACAGAGAATGAAGAGCGCATTTGACAAAAGGGTCCGACCTCGCGTCTTCCAGAAAGGAGACCTTGTGCTCAAGAAGATGCAATTATTTCTCACTGATTCTCGGGGCAAAAATTAGAGACATGATCAAAAATCATCCCGGTGGATTGGAAACCTCAAAGTACAATCCAGGCAAAAATTAGGGATAATGGCAAGTAACTATGGTCGACAATGGAGCAAGTCCCTCGGCAGCCGTTGCATCATCCGTCAGGAAAACTCCAGTCAAGGTCATCTTCGACAGAAGCTCAGGATGCCCAGAATTCAAAGTTGGTAGAAGGATATTGGTCGTTATGTTTTGATGTAGCCCTTTTCCCTGTAAATTACCATTTTCTAACTTTGTAAATGCTCTATGGAATCACGCGTTTGGCTAATTTCCATCCTATCAATAAAATTTGAGCCCATGTGCTTTTGTTTGCAATTCTTATTTGTTTTAGCTTTACAGAACGATGTTTTTAACACGATTAACGATTCTTGAAATAAAACAGAAATTTACTTATTAAAACTTTTTCTGCTTTTAAAATAATGATGGCATTTCTTTTGACTGTTGAACATCAAAAGAACATTGATCTCTTCTCCAGAAGTAATCGAATCTCAATGTGCAGAATCAAAGTATTCCTTCTAAACCAGTACACCTGAATGAAGGATCAACCATGTCCGAGATCATGTTCCATCTGACACCACCGGCAGAGTTCTCACCTCCTAAGCCTGACCAACATAGCTCCCACCAGGGACCATCTCTCTCCTAAGCAAGGCAGAATTGCTATCTTGAACCAGTGATAGTTTTCATCTCCCATTGTGGTCAAGTATTCAGTCGTGTTCATCTATTAGTCTGTATGTCGCGTCAGTTTTGTCAGCATAAAAATATATATATCATGCATTGTTGCTTTGCATTCATATTCATGTTGCATCACTATCACTCTAGTCGGTCTTATCCCTAGTGATAAAAGTCCTCTGTCAATCAAGTTGTCGGTTCTTTCCTCGTCAGGAAGTGAATCATCTAAGTAATCTCTCTCCAGTTTATTTCTGGATTAGAGACGATATTCGACCACTTTGATAACTTGAATCTCTGAAAAGGTAAGAAAACCCTCAGCCGATGTCACTCTTCGCCATTGAAGATGATATCTTCGCTTTCTCGGATTAAAGAAAATCCCAGAGAGATCCTCGCAACTAAAGACTCTCAGCAGCACATTGGTTCTTCTCTCCAGAAAGTCAATGTTAATGAAGTCATCGGCACCTCAAAATTGGGGTACATCTTATGGCATTTCTCTGAGAAGACCTCGAGAAAAGTGTGATGTAATATCCCCAAGCAGAAGCATTCTCTCAAGAGACTCCTTTTCCCCAGTAGAGTCAACAAATGGCGTCTCCAACAGAGAAGGTTGTGCCTCTCTACAATCAAAACTTTTTCCATCAAATGGCATCTCCCCAGGAAAATTCGGCGAGAAGTTTGAGGAGAACCGCTACAAATAGCGTCCCTTGTCAAGAAGTTTATTGACAAAAGAAACTAAGACCATTTCCTTGGTAGGAAACCAGGATCGAGGGGAATTTTATTTCAGAAACTGAGACCAGATCCTTGGTAGGAAACCAGGATCGAGGGGAAGTTTATATCAGAAACTGAGACCAGATCCTTGGTAGGAAACCAAGATCGAGGGGAAGTTTGTATCAGAAACTGAGACCAGATCCTTGGTAGGAAACCAGGATCGAGGGGAAGTTTATATCAGAAACTGGGACCAGTTCCTCGGTAGGAAACCAGGATCGAGGGGAAGTTTTTACCTTTTCTAAGCATCATTGCTTAGCAAAAGATGAAGGATGCGTGAACTATCATTCTTAACCACCATCAAAATTTTGGGTATTCCAATATTTAATCCTCTTGCATCCCGAATTCCCGAATACCTTCTCCATTCACACCTTCGGGTCCAAGAAGATTAAATAGGGGCATCTGTCATACCCCAAATTTTGACCGCTAAGATTCCCCATCATTGTGCAAATCATCATCACCATATGGGTGTATCATTATGCCTCATTAGTCTCCCCAAAGATGGGTGAGCATCCACTACAATCAAACTTAGGGTTTCAAGCCCTCTCAGAGCTCTTAGACAAAGGATCAATCAAGGAATGACATGATCTTCAACTTGTCTAAACCTCTCAAACATCCACAATGGATCAAGAGGACTCCCACTTCAAGGATTAAGCACAAGGCTGCTCCCTGCTAGGTGGATTAAGCCTCAAGATCGCCAGTGTCACCAAACTAGGGTTTTGGTCGACCAGGGCCTCCAGTTGGAATTTTTCCTCTGGACATGAGCCAATGCTTCACAATACAACCTAAGATGCTCCAAGGGACATCCTAAACCCAATCATCAAGTCAATTTAGCCTCAGGGGATGCACCCATCAAAAAATCAGGAATTAGGGTTTCTTGACCTAATTTACCCCTAAATTGACTTTTTGGACAAAACATGAGCCAAGAACTCAAGGCATGATTTGACGGTCTCTAACACACTACGTTGATCCATTTGCAACAATGGATTGATCCAAGAAGCTTGAGCAACAAGTTTCAAGTTCTTCAGAACCACAATTAGGGTTTCGCGGGAAAAGTCAACTGTATCTTTGACTTTTGGCCCAGGGCATGCTCCCAAACCTTGGGACATGATCCAATACACCCTATAACACCTATGGAACATGTCCATCAAGTTTGATTTAGGTCAATGACTTGATTTCATGGAGGATCGCACATTTTGGAATTCATCTGATAAAAAGTCAACTATGCACGAAAGTAAACTTTGACTTTTTGAGATTTTTCACAATTATGGTTTGTTAACACTAAAATGATGTTAATGTGTGATTGGAATCATCATTCATCAAGAAAAATAAATAAAAGTGGGATAACTTGTAAAAGGGGTAACCATAAAAACTTAGAAATTTTCTAAGTTATGGAACAAAGTGGCAAGGGTACCAACTTTGGAGGATCATAACTCCTAAACCACAAGGCCATTTTTCCCCATCCAAAACTGGATTTGTAGCCCTCATGGCCCTCTACAAATGCTTCAACTACACCTCATTCCAATTCATCATGGATTTTGAGTTATGGAATGATCAAAATGGCTAAAAACATGAAATGCCACTATTTCCAACACTTAGTGAAATTTTCACTAAGTCAGAATCTGCCTTCACTTTTTTCCAAATGTAGGGGAATTTTTCACTTGGATCCAAAAAGTATCAAAACCAATTATGATCAAACAGTTATTGTATCATATGAGGGCTTTCCAAAATAGCCAAGAACTCCATCAAATTCCACTTGACCCATGAGATATGACAATGGAAATATGCCTTGCTGAAAACTGCCAAGGCTAGGTGTCATACCCCAAATTTTGACCACTAAGATTCCCATCATTGTGCAAATCATCATCACAAATATGGGTGTATCATTGTTCCTTATTAGTCTCCCCAAAGATGGGTGAGCATCCACTACAATCAAACTTAGGGTTTCAAGCCCTCTCAGAGCTCTTAGACAAAGGATCAATCAAGGAATGGCATGATCTTCAACTTGTCTAAACCTATCCAACATACAATGGATCAAGACGACTCCCACTTTAAGGATTAAGCACAAGGCTGCTCCATTCTAGGTGGATCAATCCTCAAAATCAACAGTGTCACCAAATTAGGGTTTTGGTCGACCAGGGCCCCCAGATGGAAATTTTCCTCTAGGCATGAGCCAATGCTTCAAATAATAACCTATGATGCCCCAAGGGACATCATGAACCCAATCATCAAGTCAATTTTGCCTCAGGGGATGCATTCATCAAAAATCAGGAATTAGGGTTTCTTGACCTAATTCACCCCTAAGTTGACTTTTGGGACAAATCATGAGCCAAGACCTCAAGACATGATTTGAGGGTCTCTAATACACCACATTGACCCATTTACAATAATGGATTGATCCAAGAAGCTTGATTCACAAGTTTCAATTTCATCTGAACCACAGTTAGGGTTTTGCGAGAAAAGTCAACTGAGTTAAAGTCTTCTCCTTCAGGTTAAAAAACCCCTATAAAGGAAATTATGGCATTACCGGATTCACATGTCGAGTTAAAGTAATTCTCCTTTATAACCAGTCACCCAACAGTTGTGACAAACAGACCAAAAATCCCCTCTTTAGAGATGACAAATTCTCTCTAAAGTCAAAACCCTTTAGCTTCATATCTTGGGCTTTAAACAAGATACAAATAGACTCTTCAGCTTCACATCTTGGGCTTTGAACAAGATACAAACAAATCACCTTCAGCCTCACATCTTGGGCTTCGAACAAGATACAGATCACTTTTAGCTTCACGTCTTGGGCTTTGAACAAGACACCAAAACACCATTTCCTCCCATAGAATAGGAGGAACTACGATCGCTCTGATTTCCCTATTTCGGTAAACGGGAATACGTAGGCATAAGATTGAAAGAAAAATCTTAGCGAGCACACTAATCAAAAACCCAAAA
The DNA here is from genome assembly GCA_022829125.1 of Lathyrus tuberosus. Classification (NCBI taxonomy): domain Eukaryota; kingdom Viridiplantae; phylum Streptophyta; class Magnoliopsida; order Fabales; family Fabaceae; genus Lathyrus; species Lathyrus tuberosus. The sequence goes on along the minus strand of JALAZF010000020.1, from coordinate 4,201,643 downwards.
TCCCGTACCTTCACACATCAATCGAGAAGTATCAGTCCTAACATCCTCACCAATAGCATAGTCCCGTGATTTCCACCTTAACAAAGTAAGAAGAAAGAGGCCCCATTACCATATACCTTAACAAAGTAAGAAGAAAGATGTAGCACAAAAAATGCAAAATATGGTCTATTTCAAAACCACTATCGAATTTTGAGGAGGGGGCATGATCTAAAAAAAATGCCACCACCATTGGATTCCTTGTGAAATTCTAGGCCAGATGCATATAAATTTTGTCCTCAACGATGGAGAAGTGAGAAAGTTATGGACCTTCCCGTTTCTTGCAAAAACTTGCCTTGCCTTGCCTTGGGCCAGACCAAAAACAAGGCAAGCCTTGTATATTTGTTGGTTTGTTTTAATCAACGGATGTATCACCACCCCAGTGGTAAGGCGCGTGCCCTATAACCTTGAGGTCGTGGGTTCAAACCCCATCCATGCCATTTTGTGTTTTCTCACATTTTGCTATTTTTTTCAATATTTTCATGTTTTGTTAATTAATTGGAAAATTAATAACTCCCTCAATTGTAAGTATTTTTTATTGGTTCTTTTTGCAAAAAATCACAAAAATGTCGAAATAATTTATTCCCAAAAAAAATTATATTTATATTATTTATTTAATATAATTAGCATTTTTGTGAATAAATGTCTTTTATTTGTTTTTAAACCTTTTAAAAATAAATAACCATTTTGAAAAATAAAAAACCAAATAGGTTTTAATTCATCTTGTGATTAAAGCCTCATTTTTCAAACCTAAAACCAAAATCACAACTTGTTTATTCAAACTTATTTGGAATTTTTATGATTTGTATTAATTTTCTTTGAATAAATTATATTAAAAAATGATGAAATTAGGGTTTTATTGATTTTCACCCTAACAAACTTTTCCGAACACTCATGGGCCTCTAATAGAGTGTAAGACCCAACCCCCTTTTGAAACCAAAAACTTCTGGCCCTCAGTCATTGTATAAGACCCACGGTGTTTTCAAAGCCCCTACGCGATCGTCGCCCTTTTCAAAATTAACCATTGGGCTTCTCCTTGAGCTATAAGACCCATCTTTATTCACGTTCAATCATTTTGGGCCTCTTGAGAGAGTGTAAGACCCATCCCCTTTGTACAGAAAACCTTTCCTAGGCCTCAGTCACTTGTATAAGTCCCTGTACAAAACGACAGTGCGATCACTGATAAAACCCTGGGCCTCTCCTTGAGCTGCAAGCCCCAATTTTCCTTTCAAAAGCACTTTCTCCTTTGATTTTGTAACATACTATTATTTTCAATTTCTTTGTTGAACAAATAACAATACAGTATGGAAGGTCTACAACCGAGTAAGTGTTTACCCGCTTTCATTTACCGCTTTCATATGTATATAACGGTATTGTGGGGCTGTTTCACTGTAAGTCTTCTTTCATAAACTCATATCGACTTTGTAATACTAGTATAGATATTTAGAGTTTCCCCGGCAACTACGTCTAGAACTAGACAATGCCTCGTCTCCTTACATCCAACGTTCTTCCGGATATTTCACCATAACCGTGAGAATTTTCTTTTACAACAATTTTAGATAACTAGATCTAAGAAATCCCCCCCCCCCTGAACAGTTCATATACAGAAGGCCAATGTTCCAAGTGAAACCCCTTCTGGAACTGTTCATCAGCCTTCTCTTGGGCTTAGTGCAAGGACCCACAGGCTTCCAAAAAGCATCCCCGCCTCCTCTTGGGCGTTGTACAAGGACCCGTCGACTTCTTAGAAGTTTTCACAGCCTCCTCTTAGGCTTCGTATAATGATTCTTCCTTCGGGAAGATAGCCTCCTCTTGGGCTTCGTACAAATTGTCCCTCGGCTTCTTATTCTCGCCTCCTCTTGTGCTTCGTACAAATTGTCCCGACGACCTCTTAAAGGTATAGGAACAGAAATTAGTCATCTTAATAGAACAGTATTTCAAGGAGTCTAAATCTTTCTACTGCAAATGTAGTGTCTCTTAATTTTTCTTAAGCATAGAACAAAAGATAAAACCCATAGACTTGGACAGTCTCAATACCCTTTGGATTTCCCATTTCCTTAAAGAACAGGAGATAACCCTGATCCTCTGATCAAATCCATGAGTACAACATTACCCATATAAGAACTAATTTTCTCTTTTATCCAACATACTGCCAGAACCATAGCCTCTTCCTGGGCTTTGTACAACGATTATCCCCAGCGGAGCTGACCTTTTCACACTCTCTTGTTGAGTATAAAAGACTCCCTTGTTGAGTCAAACAACTTTTAGGCTCTATCTCGGGCTTCATACGAGACACCAAAACACTCTCTTGTTGAGTATAAAAGACTCTCTTATTGAGTCAAAACCTCTCAGCCTCCGTCTTGGGCTTCGTACAAGACACATACAAAAACACTCTCTTGTTGAGTCAACCCCTTTAGCCTCTCTCTCGGGCTTCGTACGAGACACATAAAAATACCCTCTTGTTGGGAGATAGCCTCCTCTTAGGCTTTGTATAAGGAAACCCCGGTTGGGATAATCAACCTTTTAGCATCAAAAGCAGTGTCTTGCTCGCAGTATACAAACATCAACAACTCCTTTTCCTCCATCTAATTGCTGTAAACGGCAAGCCTCTGGATTATTTACATCCACGCCACTGTCCCTTTTTTAGCATGAGAAATTCCTAAGGAAAGATGGCATTGCTCTAAACTGAGTTAAAGTTTTCTCCTTCAGGTTAAAAATCCCCTATAAAGGAAATTATGGCATTCCTGGATTCACATATCCCAGTTAAAGTAATTCTCCTTTATAATCAGTCACCCAACTATCCCCCCTTTAGAGATGACAAATTAACTCTAAAGTCAAAACCCTTTAGCTTCACATCTTGGGCTTCGAACAAGATACAAATAGACCCTTCAGCTTCACATCTTGGGCTTTGAACAAGATACAAACAATATTTAGCTTCACATCTTGGGCTTTGAACAAGACACCAAAATAACCTTTTTCCTCCTATTCTCTCCCATAGAATAGGAGGAACTACGATCGCTCTGATTTCCCTATCCCGGGAATACGTAGGCATAAGATTGCAAAAGAATCTTAGCGAGCACACTAATCAAAAAATCCAAAGTCCCCTACCTCCATCCAATCTGGCGCAGTATCCTAACAAACTCCCCATAATTAGTCTCGGTATTTCGTTCTGAACAAAATAAGTAGAGAGTGTCCCACGAATTTAAACTGCATCTGTAAATCAACAGTTTTGACTGTTTAACCTCAGTTTGCAAGCAAGGTTAGTTGGAGACATCTATTTCCCTTCCTTCATTAGCTTCAATAGGATAAAAAATGAATTGACCTATAGTCCCCCAGAGCGACAGTGCTTAAGAACCACGTCCATAATCGCTCGCTACACATACCCTTTTAAAATACTTGTCATATATCAACTATATATATACTAGTATAGTTATTTAGAGTTTTCCCCAGCAACTAGGTCTAAAACTAGGTTAAGCCCTGTTGGTCACTCTTAAATACAGACAAAACTAGATCCCCATAGGATTTCCAGATACAGTCTTGCCTTCTCTTGGGCTTAAACAATATGGAACAAATAGAAAGGCAGTATTCTTCGTGAACCTTTTCTCAGACTGTCACCCCTAGAAATTGTCAAAGAAATTCTACTCCCCAGAGTTGATCTATTCCCGGTGAATAACATCTCTTGAGTTTCTTCAAACCTTAGAACTTTAATTAAATGATCTATTCTCGGTGAATAGCATTTCTTGAAATTTTCTTGGTTTGAGACTCACGGGCTTCCTAAAAGCATCCCCGCCTCCTCTTGGGCTTTGTACAAGGACCCTTCGGCTTCTTAGAAGTTTTCATTCCTTCTTTTGGGCTTAATACAAGGACCCTGACGACCTCTTAAAGGTATAGGAAAGAACCTAGTCATCTTTTGCTAGAGAAGTCTTTCTAGTGTCAAACCTCGGATTTAGGGTTGATTCTCATCCCTTAAAACACCTGCCTCCTCTTGGGCAATTTACAAAAGATAAAACTCTTCCACACCAGTAGACTTGGACAGTCCAACCTTGAGTCTCAAAGACATTCTCAAGTTCCTTACAAACATAGGAGAAACCCCGATTACTCTGGAATTAATCTCCAGCAGAGCTAAAACCCAGTAGATCTCCCAAAAAATCCCCAACCAGGGTCAGCTTATCCCAAATTAGAACCTCAAGGTCTCTGATATCTCAACTATTCTGTAATCCTCAACAAAAGTTGATTCCCCATTTGGACCTGCCTCGGGATCTCAATAACCCCCGGCAGAAGATAGCCTCCTCTTAGGCTTTGCATAATGATCTTTCCTCAGCATAGCTAGCCTCCTCTTGGGCTTTGTACAATGATTCTCCCCCAGCGGAGCTAACCTTTTCAGACTCTCTTGTTGAGTCAATCACTTTTCAGACTCTCTTGTTGAGTCAATCACTTTTCAGACTCTCTTGTTGAGTCAATCACTTTTCAGACTCTCTTGTTGATTCAATCACTTTTCAGACTCTCTTGTTGAGTCAATCAAACCCTTAGACTCTCTTGTTGAGTTAATCACCTTTTAGCACTCTCTTGTTGAGTAAACTTTGTTTAGCCTCAATCTTGGGCTTTGTACGAGACAGATAAATACTCTCTGGTTGAGTCCATCTTTGTCCAGCCTCATCTCAAGCTTGGTATAAATATTTCCCCTAGCAGGAGTTAGCCTCCTCTCAAGTTGTGTAGAAGGATTTCTCCAGCTTGTTTATCCAAAATCCTGGGCTTGATACATGACAGATAACAGCGCTCTCTTGTTGAGTTAAACCCTTTTAGCCTCAATCTTGGCCTTTGTACAAGACATAAATTTCCCTCTCTTGAGCTTAGGACATATATCTTTCCCAGCAGAGTCATTACCTCCCAGCCCTCCTTTAGGCTTTAAGGAATGATTTTTCCCAAGAAGAGTCAAACTCATTTCAGCCTCAATCTTGGGCTTTGTACAAGACACAAAAAAATATCCTCACCAGAGTCAGTTAAATTTCTCATTTCAGCCTCAATCTTTGGCTTTGTACAAGACACATACAAACCTCCCCGGCGGAGTCAAAATCCCTTTTAGCCTCAATCTTGGGCTTTGTACAAGACAGATAGAACATTTTCCCCGGAGAAGTCAAACTCCTAGCTTTCTCTTAGGCTTTGTATAATGATATCCCCAAAGAGCCAGTCTCTTTTTTTTGCCTCAATCTTGGGCTTTGTACAAAACACCCATATATATACACTCTCTTGTTGAGTCGGACTTATCCAGACTTTGGATAAGGATCTCCCCAGTGGAGTAAATCAACCTCTTAGCTTCAACCTTGGGCTTTGATCAAGGCACACAAAAATCAACAATCCCTCTTTAGAGAGGACAAATTCTCTCTCAGTCAAAATCTTTTAGATTCAATCTTGGGCTTTGAACAAGACACCAAACATCTTTTTCCTCCCTTAGAATAGGAGGAACTACGATTGCTCTGATTTCCCTGTTCGTTTAAACGGGAATACGTAGGCATAAGATTGCGAAATCTTAGCGCGCATACTAATAAAAAAATCTAGGTCCAGTACCTTCACACATCAATCAAAACTTAGGTCCAGTACCTTACCAAAAACAGCGGGAAAAACCCGAACATCAACAAAAACTCACTCACTCTCATATTTTCCAAGAAACTTTCCCAACCCATTAACAGATAAACACCATCAATTACAAAGCGAGACCTAAAGCTAATATCCTGTGGATAACCACATATAGGATGGGTAATTGACAAATCCCCATTATATAACCTGACCCCGGACTCCCCAATCTCTTTTTAGCGTTTGTTCAGTTAAACATTCGCGTGCAAGGTTAGTTTTAGATAGCTTCCATTTCCCTTCCAACTTCACGGAATAAATAAGAAATCAGAAAATAGCACCCTTTCTCCTCGAGAAGAAAAACCCAAAACTTCAGCGATAAGGTGGTCGCGTCACCGACAAAAATCGCTCGCTACACTTTGTTAGAGCAGTCTTTCCAAAGAGTTAAAACCTCAGACCAATTTAGGGTTGATTATCATCCCTTAAAACACCTGCCTCCACTTGGGCATCATACAAAGATAAACTCTTCCATACCAGTAGACTTGGACAGTCTAATCTCCTCTTGGATCTCAAAGACATTCTCAAGTTCCCTACAAACATAGGAGAAACCCTGGTCATTTTAATCAATCTCCAGTAGAGTTAAAACCCATGGGTTCTAAAACCCAGTTTTTCTCCTAAAATTCCCCAGCCAGGGCCAGCTTACCATCAGTATAACACTATCCCAAATCAGAACCTCGAGGCATCTGATACCTCAACTATTCTGGAACCCTCAGCAAGAGTCGATTCCCCATTTTGGACCTACCTCTGGATCTCAATAATCCTCAGCAGAAGCCAGCCTCCTCTTAGGCTTTGTATAATGATTTTCCTCAATTGAATTAGCCCCAACAAGACACTTTTGTTGAGTCCATCTACTTTCTTAAAGCACTCTCTTGTTGAGTCAATCACCTTAAGGCACTCTCTTGTTGAGTCAACCTTTTTTCAGCCTCCTCTTAGGCTTTGTATAAATATTTTTCCCAAATGAGTCACCTTTCAAAATACTCTCTTGTTGAGTCAATCACCTTTCCATACTCTCTTATTGAGTCAATGGTACCAAAAACACTCTCTTGTTGAGTCAGTCATTCTTTTAGCCTTAATCTTGGGCTTTGTACAAGACATATATAAACCTTCTCCAATAAAGTCAAAATCTTCATAAACTCCTTTAAAGCTTGGGACAAATATCTTCCCCAGCAAAGTCAATTTCTCCCAGCCTTCTTTTAGGCTTTGAGAAATAATATCCCTAAGCAGAATCAATCTTCTTTTCAGCCTCCTCTTAGGCTTTGTATAATGATTTTCCCAGTAAGGTCAGCCTCAATCTTGGGCTTTGTACAAGACACCTAAAAATCCTCAGCTGAGTCAGACAATTACCTTTTAGCCTCAATCTTGGGCTTTGTACAAGATAGATAAAGATTTCTTTCCCACAGAGTCAGTTTCTTTTCAGCCTCAATCTTGGGTTTTGTACAAGACACCGTATAAATCTCTCTAGCACATTTAATCTTCTTTTAGCCACAATCTTGGGCTTTGTACAAGACAGATAAACCCTCTTACCCATATAGTTAGTTTCCCCTTTTAGCCTCAATCTTGGGCTTTGTACAAGACAGACAAAATATTCCCCCGGGAAAGTCAACTTTTAGCCTCCTCTTAGGCTTTGTATAATGATACCCCCAAAAGAGTCAGTCTCTTTTTTAGCCTCAATCTTGGGCTTTGTACAAGACAGATATAAACATTCTCTTGTTGAGTCAGCCTTTTCCAGCCTCCTCTTAGGCTTTGTATAAGGACTTCCCCAGTGGAGTCAATCAATCTCTTAGCGTTAACCTTGGGCTTTGACCGAGGCACATAAAAATCAACATTCCCCTCAGAGGAAATCAAAATCTCTCTGTAGGAAGTCATTTCTCCATGTTATCACACATCAAAGCAAACATTCAAAACAAATCCTAATCCCAGATAACTACTGTAAGTGGCACACTTATTGATTCAAATATCCAAGCTGTCGTCCATCTCTTATCCTGGCAAACTTCTTCTTTCATCTAATTGCTGTAAGTGGCAAGCCTCTGGATTATTTAGATCCACGCTACGGTCCCTCTCTTAGCATGAAAAACTCCTAAGGAAAAATGGCATTGCTCAACATTGAGTTAAAGTTTTCTCCTTCACGACAAATCCCTATAAAGGAAATTATGGCATTACTGGATTCTCATATCCCAGTTAAAGTAATCCTCCTTTATAATCAGTCACCCAACAACTGTGATAAACAGACTAGATGTCACCCTTTAGAGATGACAAATTCTCTCTACGTCAAACCTTTTAGCTTCAATCTTGGGCTTTGAACAAGACACAAATAAACCTTTTAGCTTCAATCTTGGGCTTTGAACAAGACACCAAAACATTTTTTTCCTCCCATAGAATAGGAGGAACTACGATTGCTCTGATTTCCCTGTTTCTTTAAACGGGAATACTTAGGCATAAGATTGCGAAATCTTAGCGAGCATACCAAACAAAAACTCTAGGTCCGGTACCTTCATACCAAACAAGAACTCTAGGTCCAGTACCTTCACACCAATCAAAACCGAGGTCCAGTACCTCACCAAAATCATCAAAAACTCACCCTCTCTCTCATATCTCCCAAAGAAGAAACTTTCCCATTTAACAGATAAACACCATCAAGTATAAAAGCATAACCTATTGCTAACAACCAGTGGATAACCACATATTGGATAGGTAACTGACAAGTCCCCATTGTATAACCTGACCCCGAACTCCCCGAATCTCTCTTAAGCATTTGTTCCGTTAAACATCCGCGTGCAAGGTTAGTTTTAGATAGCTTCCCTTTCCCTTCCAGCTTCATGGGATAAATAAGAAATCAGAAAGTAGCACCCTCTCCTACCATTACGGAGGAGAAACCCATTTGCGATAAGGTGGTCGCGTCACTGACAAAAATCGCACGCTACAGATAAATGGTGACTCTGCTGGGGACACTTTTTGTCTATTTAGGACTAGGATTATAGTTTCTAAGAGGTCTAGGATGTTAGTTTTAGGAATTATATATATATATACTACTTTTCCTACTTGATATCTGTGTTTATTTTTTCTGCTAATGGGAATGCGAGTGATGTCGCATGTGGAAAGTATGAGAAATACCTAAGATAGGTGATGGCATAGACGGGCGGTCTAACAGGGAGTGAATCCCGAATAAGATGTCCCGGTAGACCATGAAATCAGTGGAGATACCCTTTGCAGATTCAATACTTAACGACTCCGTTGTGAAGGTAGATTGTCCCAATATGGTATCCATGAAACTGAGGATTTAGTAGACAGTAACCGTGTGGCCATTTGGTAGTGCGGTAGCTATCGAAAATAGTTGACACGCGATACTACACTCAATTGAGATTACCCTATGATACTACAGCTCGCTCGGGTGAACCAACTTGTTGTTGTTATGCCTAGGGGCTCAATGATTTTGGGAACTTTTAACCCGTTCTACAGGTACAAAAATTCACCAGAATATAACCTTTAGGGATGGGTAGAGCCATGACTCTATGCTCGTGACGTTGAACCTTTGAACCCATGTTTTTTCTATGTTTTTATGTGCTGCATTCATGCATTCATTTAAAAACTTTTAAACAAAGAAAAAATATTCTTTTCTCTTCTCTCTCTTTTTTCAAATTAAACTAAAACAATGATTGCAAATATCAGAGAGAAAGATTGCGTTATGGATTCCGGTAGAAGGAAGACGCACAAGTACACCTTCAAGGCTCCAAAACTATAGGATTTAAGGGGGTTGGCAGGGATGATCACCAACCCTGATGCTTTCAAAGCTAAGTATGGAGGGTTGCTATCTCTGTTAAGGCTCCATGTAGTTGAAGGAATCCTGCCTACGCTGATTCAGTTCTACGATCCGGTTTATCACTGTTTCACATTCCCGAATTATCAACTAGCACCAACACTGGAGGAGTACTCTCACCTTACTGATTTACCCATCACTGACCAAGCTCGCTTTTCTGGATTGGAAGAAATTCCAAAGGATCAAACCATTGCAAGAGCAATCTATTTGGACGAGTCAGAAGTCAGGAGTCACATGTCCACTAAGGAAGGAATCCAAGGTTTACCGGCCAAGTTTTTGGTAGAGAAAGCCCTATACTTTGCCAGTATAGGAAACGTTACTGTTTTCGAAGATATCTTTGTGCTACTCACATATGGGTTATTCCTTTTTCCCAACATCGATAACTTCGTCGATACCAACGCCATTAAGATATTTCTGATTGGAAACCCTGTACCAACCTTGCTCGCAGATGCTTATCATTCAGTACACTTAAGGAATTTGTACAGAGGTGGAATTATCACATGTTGTGTACCCCTGTTATACAAATGGTTCACTTCCCATTTACCCAAGTCAGCTTTATTTTGGGATCATAAAAGTACTCTACGTTGGTCATAGAGAATCATGTCTCTTACCAACTCTGACATAGATTGGTACAATCGAATCTATTACGAGATAAGGATCATTCACAAATGTGGAAAATTCCCTAATGTACCTCTCATAGGAACTAAAGGAGGAATCAACTATCATCCAATTTTAGTTCGTCGTCAACTCGGATACCCGATGAGACATATCCCGCAAAATGTTCATCTGGAAGGTATTTTCTTCAAGGAAGGAGAAAATGATAGGGCACTAAAGACGGAAATAGTGCATGCCTGGAAACATGTTCACAGGAAAGGAAGAGAGTCTCTAGGAAAACCAGACTGTGTCTCTGTGGACCCTTATCTCCACTGGGTACAAACTAGAGCCCTCAAGCTGAGGATGCCTTGCCCACGTCAAGAAGTTCTTCCGCTAAAGGAATATGTCCTTTATTTTATGTCTGATGCGGAAAAACTCCAGGTCATTCCCAATAAAGTTCGACGGGAAAAGAAATCTTGGAAGAACAAGTACCGTATTCTCAATGTGGAGTGTACCAAAATTCAGAAACTGTTAAAAGAAGATGACGCTTTGATTAAGATATTAGAGCAACATGTTGTAGAAAGTCAGGAAGACTGAAGAAATTTGATCGCTCCTTTCACTTGGCAAAGGACCGACAACCTGACAACGACTAAAGAGCCCCGGTCAAAGAAAAGGAAAATACCAGAACCAGCACCTGAGCTCTCCTCAGAGAGAACTCAGGATCCATAAGCTTATACTTTTCCTTTTACAGCACTTTGTAAAATACTGTATTTCCATTTCCGCAATCTTTCAAGTTCAATAAAATGGGGTCTCCCCATTGTATGATATTTGCAATCTATTTGTTGAAGTTTCTTTTTGATTAAAACAAAAATTAATATAATCATTGCATATCATTCATCTTTCTCACATAACGCATTCTTCTTACCTTCGAATCTCACGTATGTGTCACGATCTAGAGTCAAACTGTCTCATTCGTACAATACTCGGGCTAATCAACAAAAGAAAATGGACGATCTCGAGGAAGAGGATAGAGAGATGAGAGAAGAAATCGACGCTCTGAAGGAAGATTTGAGAAAACTTCACAGTGACATACAATCTCTGGAAGCAGCTCAGAGACAACAACAAAGGACTGTGATCTCGGAGATCGCATCTACGCCCATAGTGGCGACGAATGATCCTCGATACAACATGCCTAAAGATCGTCCCTGGGGCATGCCTATCAACTTTATCCCTGAAGGATATATTCCGCCGATCACGGAAGACCCAGAAACTGCAGCAGGAACCGCTAGGCCTGAAGGTTAAAAACTTCGGGAAGGCGAAGATGCAAGAGTCATGACAGCAACTCCTGAAGGTTACAAACTTCAGGATAGGGAAGCACCAAGAGTCACCGCCGTAATGACTATACCTTAAACAGTGGTACACACTATACCGGAAGGACAGATTTCACAAGTGATCTCTGGTAGAAATGAAGATATGTACGACAGGATGAATGAGTTCCGGGAACAATTCCTAGAGATGCAGAAGGAACTGCATACCATTCGCTGCCAGGATTTATTTGGAAAGGACGTCGCAGACCTTTGTCTGGTCCCTAATGTGAAAATCCCGTACAAATTCAAGGTGCCTGACTTTGAGAAATACAAGGGCAACTCTTGCCCTCAAAGTCATTTGGTGATGTACGCTCGAAAGATGTCAACTCAGACAGAGAATCAACAGCTACTGATCCATTATTTCCAAGACATTTTAACCGGTGCCGCACTCAAATGGTACATGGGTTTAAACCGCACCAAGATCGTCACTTTCAGAGATCTTGGCACTTCCTTCATTCAGTAATATAAATATAACCTGGACATGGCACCAGACAGAGAACAACTCAGAGCCATGTCGCAGAAGGACAAGGAAACTTTTAAGGAATATGCTCAGAGATGGCGTGAAATTGCCGCCCAGATTTGTCCCCCTCTTGAGGAAAAGGAAATGACAAAGATCTTTTTGAAAACCTTGAGCTCATTCTATTACGATCGAATGGTCGCCAGTGCGCCCAGCGACTTCACCGAAATGGTGAACATGGGAGTACGCCTTAAAGAAGCAGTCCGAGAAGGACGTCTGGCCAAAGATAAAGGACCATCATCCTTTGTTAGAGCAGTCTTTCCAAAGAGTTAAAACCTCAGACCAATTTAGGGTTGATTCTCATCCCTTAAAACACCTGCCTCTTCTTTGGCATCATACAAAGATAAACTCTTCCATACCAGTAGACTTGGACAGTCTAATCTCCTCTTGGATCTCAAAGACATTCTAAAGTTCCCTACAAACATAGGAGAAACCCTGGTCATTTTAATCAATCTCCAGTAGAGTTAAAACCCATGGGTTCTAAAACCCAGTCTTTCTCCTAAAATTCCCCAGCCAGGGTCAGCTCACCATCAGTATAACACTATCCCAAATTAGAACCTCGAGGCATTTGATACCTTAACTCTTCTAGAACCCTCAGCAAGAGTTGATTCCCCATTTTGGACCTGCCTTTGGATCTCAATAATCCTCAGCAGAAGCCAGCCTCCTCTTAGGCTTTGTATAATGATTTTCCTCAGTAGAATAAGCCCCGAAAACACACTTTTGTTGAGCCCATCTACTTTCTTAAAGCACTCTCTTGTTGAGTCAATCACCTTAAGGCACTCTCTTATTGAGTCAACATTTTTTCAGCCTCCTCTTAGGCTTTGTATAAATATTTTTCCCAGATGAGTCACCTTTCAAAATACTCTCTTGTTGAGTCAATCACCTTTCCATACACTCTTGTTGAGTCAATGGTACCAAAAACACTCACTTGTTGAGTCAGTCATTCTTTTAGCCTCAATCTTGGGCTTTGTACAAGACATATATAAACCTTCTCCAATAAAGTCAAAATCTCATAAACTCCTTTAAAGTTTGGGAAAAATATCTTCCCCAGCTAAGTCAATTTCTCCCAGCCTTCTTTTAGGCTTTGAGAAATAATATCCCTAAGCAGAATCAATCTTCTTTTCAGCTTCCTCTTAGGCTTTGTATAATGATTTTCCTAGTAAGGTCAGCCTCAGTCTTGGGCTTTGTACAAGACACCTAAAAATCCTCAGCTAAGTCAGTCAACTACCTTTCCGCCTCAATCGTGGGCTTTGTACAAGACACCAAATAAAACACTCTCTTGTTGAGTCAGTCTCATTTTAGCCTCAATCTTGGGCTTTGTACAAGACAGATAAAGATTTCTTTCCCACAGAGTCAGTTTCTTTTCAGCCTCAATCTTGGGTTTTGTACAAGACACCGTATAAATCTCTCTAGCACAGTCAATCTTCTTTTAGCCACAATCTTGGGCTTTGTACAAGACAGATAAAACCTCTCACCCATGGAGTTAGTTTCCCCTTTTAGCCTCAATCTTGGGCTTTGTACAAGACAGAAAAAATATTCCCCCAGGAAAGTCAACTTTTAGCCTCCTCTAAGGCTTTGTATAATGATACCCCTAAAAGAGTCAGTATCTTTTTTAGCCTCAATCTTGAGCTTTGTACAAGACAGATATAAACACTCTCTTGTTGAGTCATCCTTATCCAGCCTCCTTTTAGGCGTTGTATAAGGACTTCCCTAGTGGAGTCAATCAATCTCTTAGCTTCAACCTTGGGCTTTGATCAAGGCACAAAAAAATCAACATTCCCCTCAGAGGAAATCAAAATAGACATTCAAAACAAATCCTAATCCCAGATAACTGCTGTAAATGGCACACTTGTTGATTAAAATATCCAAGTTGTCGTCCATCTCTTATCCCAACAAACTTCCTATTTCATCTAATTGCTGTAAGTGGAAAGCCTCTGGATTATTTACATCCACGCCACTGTCCCTCTCTTTGCATGAAAAACTCCTAAGGAAAAATGGCATTGCTCAACACTGAGTTAAAGTTTTCTCCTTCAGGACAAATCCCTATAAAGGAAATATGGTATTACTGGATTCTCATATCCCAGTTAAAGTAATCATCCTTTATAATCAATCACCCAACAACTGTGATAAACAGACGAGATGTCTCCCTTTAGAGATGACAAATTCTCTCTCAGTCAAACCATTTAGCTTCAATCTTGGGCTTTGAACAAGACACAAGTAAACCTTTTAGCTTCAATCTTGGGCTTTGAACAAGACACTAAAACATCTTTTTCCTCCTATTCTATAGGAGGAAATACTATTGCTCTGATTTCCCTGTTTCTCTAAACGGGAATACATAGGCATAAGATTGCGAAATCTTAGCGAGCATACCAAATAAAAACTCTAGGTCCATTACCTTCATACCAAACAAGAACTCTAGGTCCAGTACCTTCACACCAATCAAAACCGAGGTCCAGTACTTCACCAAAATCATAAAAAACTCACCCTATCTCTCATATCTCCCAAAGAAGAAACTTTCCCATTTTACAGATAAACACCATCAAGTATAAAAGCAGAACCTATTGCTAACAACCTGTGGATAACCACATATAGGATGGGTAACTGACAACTCCCCATTGTACAACCTGACCCCGAACTCCCCGAATCTCTCTTAAGCGTTTGTTCAGTTAAACAATCGCGTGCAAGGTTAGTTTTAGATAGCTTCCCTTTCCCTTCCAGCTTCACGGGATAAATAAGAAATCAGAAAGTAGCACCCCCCTCTTACCATTGCGGAGGAGAAACCCATTTGCGATAAGGTGGTCGTGTCACCGACAAAAATTGCACGTTATAGAGGCCACTCAAGGTTCCATACTTGGAAACCTTCAGCAACTCCAGACGTTTAATGCCTCGTTGGCAGCGAGGATTGAGCGGCTCGAGCTTTCACAGAGTGCACGTCACCGCAGTAGAAGCCATCGTCCTCAACATCCAGAGCAGGGAGGAGAGGGTACCAGTGGTCATCAGTAGCATTGTCCAGGTTCCACCTGTTTCTTTCTACCTTTTATCGAAATATTGGGGACAATGTTCGGTTTAAGTGTGGGAGGAGATATTTACTGCTTTTATTTATTTCCATTTTATTGTTTTCTAGTTTAGTTTTGAGTATGCATTTTCACTTTCTAGTTTAGTTTTAATTATGTTTTTAGCTTGTTTTTAGTTTATTTTTAATAATTACATGTGCTTGACGAGTCGTATGTGTAGTTTGTCTATTTCCCCCATTTCTTGAGCCTGTCGCTCCCGAAAGATTCGCATCCAACGGTACAAACGCGAGAGTGTCGCGGAAAACAGAGTCGCCAACAATGTGTATTTATCCCAAGAGTGGGAAAGGAAACACTGCATAAACCTGAAGGAAGGAAGGAAAGAGCATGGTCTTGCAACCAAGAGATCTGGGTTCGGGAGTCGGTTACGCGTGAGGAAGGTATTAGCACCCCACGCGTCCATCGTACCCGATGGGATCCATACTTGCTTGCTTCAATCAAAGGGTGTCGTCAACTGGAGCTCCGCTGCTGCTGGAAAGGAAAAGGAACGGGAAAAAGGAAAAAGAAAGGAGAGAGAGAGAGAGAGAGCAAGAAACAAATGTAGGGAAAATAAAAGAAGTGCTCGCATGGGCCCTACCCCACTGCCTACGTATCTCATCGGGAGCATGAGAATCAGAGCGACGTAGTTCCCCTCACTAGGGGTGGATTATGTTTTTTAGGGAATGGCTTACGTTCTAGCTCAGGTGTTGCAGCTCGCTGTATGGAGACTTAGGCGTTACCGTCTTGCAAGAGAACGAGTAGGAGCACGTTCGTACGCTGAGAGTGAGTGAGGTGAGAGAAGAATTCCCGAAGGAAAGACGTTATTATTTGTTTGGAGTTTTTTAGCAAGAAAGTTTTTTTTTTACAGTTATTTGGAACTTGCATTGAACCAAAGTCTTAAATACAGGAACGAATACTTCGCGCATCGTCCCCAATAGGACGTACACTAGGTATTCTAGAAGAATGAGAGGAAGCCCCTCGTTTCCCACTTCCCACATAGAAGGCTCAAGTGCAATACACGTTAACCTTTATTACGTGTCTTGAAGAAGTTTTGAGATGAGAAGAGAAGACGACACAAAGGAAACTCTAAGGGGAAACTAAGAGTCCTAAAGTTATCTTGCATGGATGTCCTATGGTTAGTGAGGCTTAGGAGGAAAGACTACCTAAAACCTAATGCTAATCCTACTCCAAGCTTAATAAAAAATTAAGTTGGACTAGGTAGCTCTAAAGGGAATGAATCCAAGACTTGAACAAGTCTTGAGATTCATGGGATGAGAAAGAGTAAAAGAGAAGAAAAGAGAAGAAGAAGAAGAGAGATGAGACACAATAAGTGGCAGCAAGCACATCATATCATAAATGTTCAACTCAAATCAATCAACATGTTTCAAAGATCAATGCGAAACAATTCAAGGAAACATGCAAAGCTAAACATGAAAGAATGCAAGCATACTTGAATAAAATGCACAATTAAACACACATGGACTTCATATCAAAATGAAATGAAGGAGGAAAGATGAAAATGAAACAAGACCAGAACTCACATCATATCATCATCAATAATTCACATGTGCAAAAGAGGTTCACATTATACAATATTATGCACCAAAGAAGTTACAAAGCAAAGGGGATGATATGCATCACATAATTCAAACCATGATGATCAAGTGAGATGAAAATCAAGTAATGAACCCAAAGGGAAGTAGCATACACATTAGCATCATGCCAAGATCAAACTCAAGTCATACAAGATTAATCATCAAGCAACACATTCAAAACATGTATCAAAATTGAGAAAGACATTCACTTATCATTCATGCAAGCAAGCAAAGAAGTGTGAGGCATAAAGTGAAATGAAAGTCACATAATGAACCTTAAATCAAAAGTATCAGACCCTCAAGCATGTCATACAAACCAAACAAGATGTTTCATACATGAATGAATTCACGCAAAGAAGCAATCACAAGATTATGTTGAACATATCACAAGATTCAAGTCCAAAACAACATCAACTTGTAAAATCAAGAACAAACTGAAAAATGATCAAATGAGGATGATTCCAAAGCCACAAGTAAGCTCAAACAGAACATGATCATACCATAAAAAAATCTCAAGCATAACTCCATCACAAGTAAGCAAATATACTCAAACTAGATCATGTATCTAAGTATACCTCAAGCAAACTTACATCACAAGTAAAAATCAATAAAAAATAGAAAAGTGGCGCAATAAAATCCCCAAAAATAATCAAATGGAATTTAACTCAGTCAAGTAACATATTCAAAAATATTGGATCAAAAAGAGTTAAGGAGCTTGTCTAAAAGTGATCCACAAGTCAAGGTGTGCAAAGAAGTGTCAAGATATAGTCATGCATAAGTCACATAAGAACAAATAAGCAAACATGCATCATATGACATTTAACAATTATGAAATTTAAGTTCAAATGAACTAGGTCAGAAGACAACCACATGCTAAAAGATCTCACAAAAATTCCCAAGTTAACCCAATCAAACAATTAAGCAAGGGTCAAGTAAGCACCATGTATCAACATGCCAAAGAGGGGAACCAAAATGTAATATGAAAAGGTTTTAAAAATAAAACAAAAATGTTTTTATGCAATTCAGAATGTTATCTAACAAATTTAAAAAGAATGGATTGAAAATGATGTATAGATGATGAGAAAGAAATTTTACAAGTTAAAGTGTGCAAGTGAAACAATTAAAAAAGAAAATTAAGCAATTAATTAAATCAGATGCCAAAATTAAAATAAAATGAGAAAATAAAATATGAAAAAATTTTATAAAACTAAAAAGAAGTTTCATGAATTTTTTTATGATTTTTAGATGCATAAAAATGATTTTAGAAAATAAAATGCAAATGCTACATGAAAAATAAAATAAAACAAATGAAATAAACCAAGGGGGTGCCATCAGCAAAAGAAACACGTTGAAAAATAGAAGGTGGGCTAAAAGGGGGTGCAAGAAGCAAGGCCCAAGGCCAAAGTCCAACAGCGCAAGTCAATGGAGAACATAAGGAACCAGTCAACATGCAGATTCAATACTGACCAACAGATCAATCCAACGCGTGAAAACCAAACAAACAAAGTCAACAAGATCAAAAAGTAATTAAGATCAATGGTTCAGATCAAAAGGCATACCAAAATTAACGTACACACGCGCGCATACAAACACTCAGACACCATGGAACCCCACGTGATTGGCACATGTATTTTTTAATGTGTTGTCAAGATAAGGACCATATGATCAAATCAACGCGTTATATTAAATCAAACAATCAAATGTTAATCCAAATCAAAGGTTGGGAAATGAGGTACACGCTAACACACATGGAGTGGCATACACATAAGCATTAAATTAAAAACAAAAAAAAAGAAAACGTGGAAGCATAAGGGACGTAGGATTAAGCTCACGGACGACCACGATTTCTTCTTCTTCATCCAACCTCTTCGCCGGACTGAAACACCACCGGTCACCGTAGCTAGGGCTCCGGCCACCCTCTCCGGTGAGCTGCAACGTGAAATCCTCCAGAAAATGCTCATAGGTATACCAAATTGATCATAAAAACAAGAGGATCTCAAATATCCAAACCATTTCATCAGATAACAAGCACACAAAGCAAATCGCATGAACACATTTTTAGATCCAAAACTTTAAACTCACAATACTCACAATCTACACGTCCAAAACTCAAACAAAACACATCATCATGCTCAGGGAAGTTCACAGATCATTATGCACATCAAAAATTCAAGTTCTATGATGGTGAAAATTACACTAACCTGGACCTTGAAGAGCTTAGAATACACCAAGAAATCCCTCCAAAAACTGCAGATCTACTTCTTGGAACCTCTAGATGCAAAATAAATGCAACTAGAGCTTGAAATCGTGCTAGATCTTGAGATTTAAGTTTGAATCCTCTTGAATGGCACTTGATGAAATCCTCAGTATGAGCTTAAAATAGCAGTTGATTCTTGCTCTATTCTCTTCACTGATCAAGAATGTGAAGAGAAATCTCAAAGAAACTCCGAGAGTGAGATTCAATGAGAGGAAGTGTGAGAGCAAAAAACCAAAACTGTGCAAATGAGAGTCTCTACCCTAGCTGTGAGGGTATGAGTAAGCATATATACTCTCCATTAATTCACTGATTAGGATTAAGAAGTGATTAGAACCTTGGTTAATGAGATTTGGGTGAAATTGCAAAAATGCATTTTGTGCTACCACTCTTATTCCACACGTGTAAAACCCTTTCTCCAAGCATGATTCACCTTCAATTTACTCATGTATCACCTCTGAATTGAATTTGGGCCTTGCACTTTCTTGGTTTGTAAGTTTTGAATCAATTTGCATTTTTGAATAATGTGAAAATAATGAGAAATATGGCATGGAATGAATTGATTCAAAGGCCACAAATGATCTTCTTGACTTTTATTTTGATATTGTAATGTGACATGAAGCAATTGGGAAAATTACAAGTCCTTTTGAGTAAAAATGCAAATGGTGGAAAATTTGACATATAAGAAATCCATGAAAAGCACCTTGCATTGTTTTGGCCATAACTAAAGTTTCACAAATGATATGGAAATGTTCTAGTACTTTTTGGAAATGGGAGAGAAAGATCTTCAAATTTCGTGTTGGAGGAAAATTCATTTGGAGCTTCCTTGATGATGAAAAGTCAAGTTGAATGTGGTGGAAAAATTGCCAAAAATGGAAAGTTTGTATTATAGGTCATTTTCCAAATTTAGTAACTTTTGCACAAACCCTTGATTCTTGATGAATGGCATGAAAATTGACAATTGAAGACCATATGAGGATGTGAGACCTTGAAAACCATGAAAAGAACCTCAAAATTCCACAGTTGACTTTCTCCTTTACAGTTGACTTTTCCTCATTTCACCAGCAACTGATCCACTGAACATTCTTCACCATGAACCATCAACCAAATCTCCATCCATGAACACTTGTGAGTATATGGAAACCATAAAAACATGCTTGAATCCCCAAAGTTCAACAAGAAGTCCTTTTGATTCACAAACCCTAATTGGTCCCTCTGATCAGGAGGAAAAGATCCACTTGAAATCCTTTGTCATGCTTGACCTTAAGAAGATATGATGAACCCCATGAGCCACCTTGAAGCTTGAGACTTGAGAATATGGACCAAGTGCCTTGATCCCATGCCTTATGCTAAATGCCATGCTATGCAATCTATGACCTACTATGGGATGCAAAATGAGTAAAGCATAGACCAATTTGTTGAGAAAACATGAAGGTAAATTTTGAGGTATTACAGCTGCCCCTATTCAATCAACTGTGAATATGAATGGATGAAAGCAACGGCTATCAGGAATTCAAGATACATAGGGATTGAATAAAAAAATAACCGAGAAAATTTGCACTGTGGTTAGAGAAAATGCTGTAAAGGTAAGGGAGAAAAGTTGGTGAAGAAGACCTTGGAACCATTGGACCCCATAGGAAACCTGTCGGGTGAACAACCTGTTGGGAACCGGTGAAATATCTGTCGGGAACTGGCAAGGTTCAAACCAAAGGGAGCTGTTGGGAACGGCTGCAGTTTATAACCAAAGCTTACCTATCGGGAATGGGTAACGGGGCCTTTCGGGAACTGGCATGGTTAAAACTCAAAGGGAGTGGTCGGGAACGGCTGCAGTTTATAACCACGGCTTACCTATCGGGAACAGGTAACGGGGCCTGTCGGGAACTGGCATGGTTAAAACTCAAAGGAGCAGTTGGGAACGGCTGCAGTTTATAACCAAGGCTTACCTATCAGGAATGGGTAACGGGGCCTGTCGGGAACTGGCATGGTTAAAACTCAAAGGAGCGGTCGGGAACGACTGCAGTTTATAACCAAGACTTACCTATCGGGAATGGGTAACGGGGCCTGTCGGGAACTGGCATGGTTAAAACTCAAAAGGAGCAGTCGGGAACGGCTACAGGAATCCTATCGGGAATGGTTCCAAGAAACTTGTGAGTTGAGAGATTCGACTCTGTGGGGAGAAAAGATGATGAAACACTTGTATTTCCTTGGAATGTTTGCTGGGGAATGAACTAGGCATTCTTTCTGGCTTTGTCAATGATATAAGGAGCAAAGTTTTGGACCCTCGCACGAGTTATCAAAACTGGCATATGCTTCACATGCATATGTTTGAATTTTGCCGTAATGCTCCATACGAAATGGAATGCTACGAATTTTAGAGGATGCTATGCGTACTATATGCAAAATACAAAGAGGTCCTCAGCAAAATAAATGCTGAGGAAAGGAAAGACAACTCCGCTGGGGATAACTAGCTGGATTGACTTCGCGGTCACAAACCGTACTGGGGAAGACAAATTGACCTGACCTCCTGATCTGGGCACTGCCCTGACAAACCTGTTAAGGCTACTGTAGGAAAAGATAAATTTGCTGGGGAGGCATCATCTGAACCAGTCTGTTTGGGGAATAACTACAACCATAGAACTCCGTTGGGGATTAATGAGCTTACAACAAACTCTGCTGGGGAGATGTTCGTTGAGAGGATTTTACCGAAGACCACGTCTCTTCAAACTCTACTGGGGAACCAAGCTTACAACAAACTCTGCTGGGGAGAATCACTTCAAAGTGTCTCATGCCAGGGAATGTTTCTTAAGTGAATTTTACAGAAGATCCGACATCTTCCAACTCTTAAACTAATATCGAGACTTGAGCTAGGATGCAGTAGTTGGAAGGCCACTCTGTTGGGGATAATAGATCTGGAATACTCCTGCCGGGGAATTTCATGACGCTCCATACTTGAGATGGTCAACCACTTGATTTTGCCCCAAGATACAAGTCTGATCTGGAGAAACCGTCCCAAGAGGATTTTACAGAAGATTCGACATCTCCAAACTCCTGGATACTCACTGAGTCTTGAACATTAACTGCAAGGTGTGTGAAGCAACTCTACTGGGGAGTTTACAATCGTTATCAACACAGAAAAACTTGTAGCTGTTGGAAGTACTGAATAGGATACAATACTACCCTTTTGACAACGCTGCTGGGGATCATGAAGCTCTGTAAATACGCTGGGGATGACTACCTCCAAGAATAGCCTTCCTGCTGAGAAGCCCTCTCTGCCTGGGGAGGAACGATCATTTGCGCTTTGTGAAGGATTTTGGCTTGAAGACGTCCTACATCTTTGTATAGCTATCCCGTGAAATCTCCACACCTGCAAACAAAAGAATGCGCACATATGCCCCAGAATAATACGAGGTTCGGTAGTATTCAACCAAGCACATGCGTCATTTAAAGCAATTTTCCATGTTTTTCCTTTTAGGCATGTTATTGTAGAACCCCCAATGTTTTCGCATGCAAGTGTTTATAAAAAATTTGGACATTTGTGTAAACAAAGCAAATATAAAAACAAAACAACAGATAGAATTATTCTGAATAACGACAATTTTATTGATTGAAGAACCTGAAAAATAGGCATTTACATCAAGAAGCAATTCTTGGAAAGAGGTAATTGCCAAAACAGAAAAGAAACTGTCCTAATGGCAATGTGAAAATGGAACTTCAATGAGTTTCAACCCTGCTATGGTTCATATATCTTCAAGATTCTCCAACTGCTTTGCCTTCAAAGGGGGACGATTGAACTGATTCCTAACCTTCGGAGTGCTTACTGATTGAGACGAGGCAATACAGATTACTCAGATCGCAGTTTTCGCTACATCTCTCTTTTGCCTGGATCGCCCTTTACGGGTTTTCAATCCACTGAGATACCCTTTTTTGCCTAAGTTGCCCTTGCGGGTTTTCAACTTACCAGGTGTACTTCTTTTTTATTTTATCCCTAATTTTTGCCCGAACCTTCTTCTTCTTTTTTTTTTTATGGTTCGCCAGGATGCCCCTTGTTTCCTGGACTCTCTTTTTACTGTCCAGCGGGACTCTTTATGCGAAGTATTTTTTAACTGCATCTGAGTTCACAGGGGACAAAAAATCCTCACCGTCCATTGTTGTAAGCATCAAGGCTCCGCCCAAGAAAACCTTCTTAACAACATATGGACCTTCATAATTAGGCGTCCATTTGCCCCTGTGATCTGTATTCGGAGGAAGAATCCTTTTCAATACCAAGTCGCCCGTCTGGTAGGTCTGAGGGCGCACTTTCTGATCAAATGCTTGTTTCATTCTCCTCTGATACAGTTGTCCATGAAAAACTGCAGCCAACCGTCTTTCTTCGATGAGACTCAACTCGTTGAATCTCACTCGAACCCATTCAGCCTCGTCAAGTTTAACGTCCATCATGACCCTTAAAGAAGGGATTTCCACTTCAACCGGTAGCACTGCCTCCATACCATATACAAGCAAAAACGAGGTTGCCCCAGTAGATGTACGAACATAAGTACGGTACCCATGCAAAGCGAAAGGCAACATTTCATGCCAATCCTTATATGTCACCACCATCTTTTGCACAATCTTCTTAATATTTTTGTTGGTTGCCTCGACGACACCATTCATCTTCGCGCGGTAAGGAGAAGAATTGTGGTGTTCAATTTTGAAGCTCTGGCATAGCTCTTTCATCATCTTGTTGTTGAGATTAGAACCATTGTCAGTAATGATCCTTTCAGGCACCCCATATCTACAGATAATCTCTTTCTTAATGAATCGAGCTACCACCTGCCTGGTAACATTTGCAAAAGAGGCAGCTTCAACCCACTTGGTAAAGTAATCAATAGCCACCAGAATGAATCGATGTCCGTTGGAAGCTGTAGGTTCAATCTTCCCTATCATATCAATGCCCCACATAGCAAAGGGCCACGGAGAACTCATCACATTCAGGGGGTTTGGTGGCACATGCACCTTATCAGCATAGATTTGGAATTTGTGGCATTTTCGGGCGTACTTAAAGCAATCAGCCTCCATAGTTAACCAATAATACCCTGCTCGTAATAATTTCTTCGCCATAGCATGCCCACCAGCATGGGTACCGAAAGATCCTTCATGTACTCCCTGCATTAACAGGTCTGCTTCGTGTCTATCCACACATCTGAGCAAGATCATGTCAAAGTTTCGCTCGTACAACACATCCTCATTCAAAAATAAGCTTCCTGCCAACCTCCTCAGAGTCTTTTTGTCATTGTTTGATGCCCCAGCTGGATACTCTTGACTCTTCAAGAAACGCTTGATATCAAAATACTAGGGTTTATCATCAGTCGTAGTATCAGCGGCAAACACATGAGTGGGTCTGTCTAGTCTCATCACATCAATCTTTGGGATATGGTTCCACCAATTCACCTGAATCATGGAAGACAACGTAGCTAAAGCATCAGCCATCTGATTCTCATCACGAGGTATATAGTATAATTTTACCGTTGTAAAGAAAGTCAACAGTCTTCTAGCGTAGTCTCTGTAAGGAATCAAGTTCTGCTGGTTGGTATGCCAATCTCCATTGATCTGATTGATCACTAGAGCGGAATCACCAAATATCTCAAGAGTCTTGATCCTCAAATCAATGCCTTCCTCAATACCCATGATACAAGCCTCATATTCCGCTTCGTTGTTGGTGACATTAAAAGTTAACCTGGCAGTGAAAGGTATGTGTGATCCTTTCGGAGTGATCAAGACTGCCCCAACACCACTTCCATTCATGTTAACGGCCCCATCAAACATCGGTTTCCATTTGTCATCAGGATCCGATCCTTCATCAACCGGAGGCTCTTCACAATCTTTAGCCTTGAGAAACATAATGTCTTCATCAGGAAAATCAAACCTCATTGGCTGGTAATCATCAATAGGTGACTCGGCAAGATAATCAGACAACACACTCCCTTTGATAGCCTTCTGGGAAGTGTATTATATATCATATTCAGTCAAAACCATCTGCCACCGAGCGACCCTTCCATTAAGAGCTGGCTTTTCAAAGATGTACTTGATTGGATCCATTTTTGAAATCAGTAGGGTTGTATGAGTCAGCATGTATTGTCTCAATCGCTTAGCAGCCCATGCTAGTGCACAACACGTCTTCTCAAGCATCGAATACCTGGACTCGCAATCGGTGAACTTTTTGCTCAGGTAGTGTATAGCATGCTCTTTCCTACCTGTCTCGTCGTGTTGACCGAGAACGCAACCCATTGATCCATCACGTATAGTGAGATACATAATCAGTGCCTTCCTAGGAACTGGAGGCATGAGAATCGGAGGATTTTACAAGTATTCTTTTATTTTATCAAAGGCCTTTTGACAATCACTGTTCCACCGGATTGATTGATCTTTTCTTAATAACTTGAATATTGGCTCACAGGTTGTAGTAAGATGAGATATAAATCTTGCAATATAATTCAACCTTCCCAAAAACCCACGAACTTGTTTTTCAGTTCTCGGCTCCGGCATTTCTTGAATGGCTTTTACCTTTGCTGGATCCACCTCGATTCCCTTTTCACTAACAATGAAGCCCAGAAGCTTACCAAATCTTACCCCGAAAGTACACTTATTCGGGTTCAGACTCATCTTGAAATGTCTCAACCGTTCAAACAACTTTTTCAAATGTATCAAGTGCTCCTCTTCTGTTTGTGATTTGGCAATCATATCATCCACATAAACTTCAATTTCTGTGTGAATCATATCGTGGAAGAGTGTTACCATGGCACGCTGATATGTAGCCCCAACATTCTTTAAACCAAACGGCATCACCTTATAACAGAATGTGCCCCAAGGGGTAATAAATGTAGTTTTCTCCGTATCCTCGGGTGCCATCTTAATCTGGTTGTATCCGGAAAACCCATCCATGAAAGAAAACACAGAGAATTGAGTCGTATTGTCCACCAACACATCAACGTGTGGTAACGGAAAATCATCTTTTGGACTCTCCCTGTTCAAATCTCGATAATCCACACACATCCTGACTTTTCCATCCTTCTTCGGTACAGGCACAATATTAGCGACCAACGAAGGATAATTAGTAACAGCTAGAAACCCCGCATCCAACTGCTTTTGCACCTCCTCTTTGATCTTGATGGCCATCTCAGGTTTGGTTCTCCGAAGCTTCTGTTTGACAGGAAAACAACCCTCTTTCAGCGGAAATCTGTGCACAACGATGTCTGTATCCAACCCCGGCATATCTTGATAAGACCAGGCGAAGATATCGACATACTCTCGCAACATCTCAATCAGCTCTTCCTTTACATTCTCAACCAAGCTTGCCCCTACTTTACCCTCTTTCCTTACCTCTTCAGTACCAAGATTGACAACTTCTACCTCTTCCTGATGAGGCTGAATGGCTCTTTCTTCCTGTTTCAATAATCTAGCCAACTCCTCGGGAAGTTCACAGTCTTCCTCGTCCCCCTCTTCGGCTTAGTATATTGGATTATCGAAGTCATAATAAACCATAGCAGAGTCATCATCAATGAGATCCAGAGAATTACTTCTGCATGAATGATAATTCATGCCTTTAGAAACTGCTTTATGAAAGGAAAAAGGAAAAAATACAAGAAAACTGTGAAGAAAACATTGCCATTTTTATTTAAATGATAAAAATAAAAAAGAAAGATAGGGAACACAATTTGAATACAAAACTTCCTTTTATTAATGATAAAAACTTGTATGAAAACAAAATGGGGGCCCTACAATGAAGTCACTATGCCTTGGGCAGAGCATAGGACTTTTGCATGCTTAATGAAAGAAAACAAAGAAAATTACTTATTTGGCAGAGTAACTTGGATAAGATCCTCTGAAAACCAATTGTTCAGCTTCACTCCTAGGGCACATGGACGAACCCAGTTGTCCAGGTCACAGTCACTATCTTCACCGTCTTCAATTACTGCACAAGTATGGCTTGGATATATGACCCCTCCACTTGAGACGAAAACTGGCCCTTGGCGTTCTTGACCCTGCAGTGGAACCCGAGAAGGTTTATAACCAATTCCACTCTTATCATCCTTGAAAGGCATCTCAACCATTTGTCCCCAACCTTCGGTATGCCCAGACTGCACCACCTCTAAAGCCTGCTTATATGAAGTCATAGAGGTTCCCACTCTTGCATCACCAGACGGAGACGGAGAATCTTTCACCATATTCATAGTTTTAAATGCCTGACAGAGAGTTTCGTGGATTTCTCCGTCCATCTCCACGTACTTGAAGGATGACAGATGGGTAACAAAAATATCTTCTTCTCCGCATAACGTAACAACTTGACCATCAACTACAAATTTTATCTTCTGATGCAAGGTTGAAGATACGGCCCCAGCAGCGTGGATCCAGGGACGACCCAATAGACAACTATAGGCCGGTTGGATGTCCATCACATAAAACACTGTATTGAAGACCTGGGGTCCTATCTGGACAGATAACTCTATCTCTCCAAACACTGATCTCTTTGAACCATCAAACGCTTTCACCACTAGATCACAAGGTCTGAGTATCACCCCTTCCACATCCAGCTTGGCTAATGTTTTCTTAGGAAACACATTGAGGGATGAGCCAGTGTCCACCAATACATGGGATAACATGGCACCTTTACATTCCATTGATATGTGGAGAGCCTTATTGTGATTCCTTCCTTCTGGCGTTAAGTCAAAATCTGTGAACCCTAATCCATTTCCAGCATTAACATTGGAGATCACACTTTCAAGCTGGTTCACTGATATTTCTTGCGGTACGTACGCCATATTCAAAATTTTAAGCAAAGCATTTCGGTGGGCTTCGGAACATAGCAACAATGACAATATGGAGATCTTAGAAGGAGTTTGATGTAGATGGTCAACGATCTTATAATCGCTCTTTCTGATTATTCTCATGAATTCCTCAACATCTTTCTCAAATGACTTATTAGATTCTGCCCCTGGCACCGGCTCAACCCCTGGCGTTGGTTCATCATTCAGTACCCGCTTCCGTTTGGCCCTTTCGCTTCAGTATTGTCTTTCCTGAGTGTCTGAGGAGCGAAAAGCCTTCCGCTGCGAGTAAAACCACCCACTCCTCCAACATTTCCGACACTTGAACCACTTTCTTTAGGAGTCTGCACCGCCTGCCTCTATCTTTGACTATTAGTCCCATAGTACCACGGGATAGCAACCTTGTTCTCATTTGGGACATAGCTGGGAACATTTATAGTTATAGGAGCTACTCGTTCTGGTGCATATATCTGTACAGGAGCAGGCATCGGAATTTCCACAGGATCAAAGTAGATTGTAATAGTAGAAACTTCATCATTAATCTTTTTCAACTGATCAAATTGCAAACATCCTTCATCTATCATACTCTGAAGGCCAGTTCTCAACTTTACTCAACCATTATCAGCAATCAAGCAATCTTCACAACTCTCTGAACAACCAGGAAATACAGCCCCTTTCAGCAAGCGTTCCTTCACAACTTTCAAAGGAGTCTTGACATCATTAATGTCCCTTACCAAATTCAGCCCTCTATCTTCTTCAATGGCATGCACCCCCGGTCCACCATGCGAAGGCATGGGATTTTGAATTACATTAGGTCTTGGAGCGAAATTAATAGCCTTTGAATCAACAAGGTCTTGCACCACATGTTTGAAAGCCTTGCAGTTTTCCACGTTGTGTCCCGGCGCATTGGAGTGAAACTCACACTTTTCATTTGCATTATATCCAGCGGGTAACCTGCCCACTGGGGGAGCCAAAGTCCTCAACTGTACCAAATTCAAACGAAGTAAATTCTGTAGCATCTGTGAACAGGTCATAGGGAAAACATCAAAATGTCAGTCATTCATTCTCTTTCTTGGGTGATACTGCCTCTGAGCTGCAGGTTGAGCCTCATTACCCGGAGTTGGAATAGTTATAGATGCTGCCTGGTGATGTGCACCCTGTTGTCCTCTACCTCTCCCCCCTTGTGAATACACAACATTAGCGTCACCTTTACGCTTTCTGTTATTGTTGCCAAAAAACTTCTTTGCAGGAGCCGAACTTGTACCACTTCCGTCCTGAATTTTCCCCATCTTTAACAAACTCTCAATTCTCTCTCCAGCAATCATTATGTCAGCAAATCCAGTAGATGGACAAGCGGCCAGCCTATCAAGATACGGACCTTGGAAAGTATTCATGAACATGTCAGCCATTTCTCTATCTGCCAACGGAGGTTACACCTGTGCAGCAAGTTCACGCCACCTCTGGGTGTACTGCTTAAAACCTTTCTTAGGGTCCTGTGTCATGCTTTGTAACTGAGTGCGATTCGGTGCCATGTCGATGTTATATTGGTATTGCTTTAAGAAAGCCAAGCACAACTTTTTCCAGCTTCTGACGCGGGCCCTGTCCAATTTTATGTACCATTCCAGAGAGGCTCCAGACAAGCTGTCCTGGAAAAAATACATCCATAACTTCTGATCATCAGAATAAGCTGCTATCTTCCGGTTGTATGCCTGGAGATGAGTTTTGGGACAAGTGCTACCATTGTACTTGTCGAAAGTAGGTGGTTTAAACTTCATGGGAATCTTGACACTCTGTACCAGTCCCATAGCCTCGACATCAATTCCCAAAGGATTTTGACTTTCTATAGCTTTCACTCTCTCAGCCAATCCCTCGTATTTCCTTTCATCATGGTAGAATCCCATATCAGCATTAAGTACAGAAAACTGGTCATCTTGAAGATCTTCCACCAGCCCAGTGTTTCCAGGAGCAAAACCCACATTAACTCCAACCGGAGGAGGAGTAACCACAGGAGGATTGACCATAGGAGGGTTAACCCTAGGGGGATTAACGTGATCACCAGTAGGAATCTTAGTCTCCAACCTCTGGATGGTAGCTCTCATGTCTTCTTGCCCTGCTCTCAGGTCCTGCTGCCCTTGAGCAACCCCCTGCATCAGATTCATAAATTGTTCCATGCGTGCCCTTAACTCAGCCAACTCTTTCTGTACCTGATCCATAGCTCTAGCCTGGTTTCGTCTGGTTGCGTATCGGTGAATGGGAGAATCAGCTATTGTGCCTGAAACCAAATAAAGGTTAGAGAGCTCCTGCAGCGAGTACCTGTTATGCAAAAATGCTTATGATTATGCAATGCAAATGCAAAATGCAAACAAACATATATCACTTATTAATCCTAATCAGTGAACTAATGGAGAGTATATATGCTTACTCATACCCTCACAGCTAGGGTAGAGACTCTCATTTGCACAGTTTTGGTTTTTTGCTCTCACACTTCCTCTTATTGAATCTCACTCTCCTTGGAGTTTCTTTGAGATTTCTCTTCACAGAGCCATACCAAAAAAAATTGAATAAGAAAAAAACTTTTATTTTGAAAATTTGGACTGTTAGACAAGTTTAAGATAGGTTTCAAAGACTTGGGAAAATTTTTGAAAAATCGATATCGTCCTGACACCGTAGGTTTCTTAATTATAGGAATCGATCCAGATACCTATTATGTTGTGGCCTTAAAATCTCACCCTTGAACTAATCCTTAAGTAGTTTATTTTAGCAGTCAGCACCATCTTAGATACCGCTAAGTGGACGAGCCGATGCAAATAGGTGAATGATCCAAAGGAAAGAAAAGAAAAAGAAAAAAAAAATACATGTAGAAAAAGCGATATTTTGAAAAAGGATTCGCTTTCTAAGTTAGGTAGCCATCACCCAGTTACTTATCCCAACGGTAGCGAGACTTCAAAAAATTATGCTTATGTGTATGTGCTAAAAAAAATCATTGAATATTGACATAATATTGGATCAGGATCACCAACAGGTTTGTTCATCATATGAGTACAAGATAACGGGCTTAATGTGATTGTGCCTGAATGAAAAAGGATAAAAGAGGGATGAGTGAGTTAGGCCTAGGTGTAATAACATGATACAAATTGGTTTGTATAGGAAGGAAACTTATGACCGCTACCCGCGGAAAGTGTCACTACGATATCCTTGGTTCACTAGTTAGTACCTATCGATGCAACCTTGACTGAACTAAGAGTTTATAGCCTGAATTGAATACTTGTGTGTTGCTATTTTTCTTTTGTGCTCAGAAGAGTTTGCTTGAGGACAAGCAATGGTTTAAGTGTGGGAGAATTTGATAACACCGAAACACACTGCGTATTTGACTCAGACTGCACATGTTTATTATCATTTAATTATCATTTTCTTGCATTATGTTTATGTTTTGTCTTATTTTTAGGTACATTGTCCAATGGGAGCCTTTCATGAAGAAACGAAGCGAAACGGGCAAAAAACATAGATTTTAAGGTTAAACTACACACATGGCGTTCCACATGGCGTTGGCCATGGGGGTAGCCATGAGGTGTAGGGTTTCTCCCACGACCAAACGGCTAGAAGACCACGTTCACCACCATTTACTCACATGGCGGGCGCCATGCCTGGGTGGAGGACGCCATCTTCCTTAGGGAGGAGGCAGTCAAGGGTGGTTAAGAGGTTGAAGCCATGACCACCATAATTCTCTCCCTCGATTTTTGAAGCATTTGTTTGATGTCCAAGGCCATGTATCACTATAAATAGGACCTAGTTTCTCACTTTTTGATCATCCACTCTTAGTCGGAACAATTGTTGTGAGCGAGTGTGGAGCAAATCGTAGAGTAGAAGCTTCCCGTAATTTTATTTATCAGTTTGTATTAGATTCGAGTCTCCGATTTGGAGCAGGTTTTTAATTCATTTGCAGTTATTATTTACTTATCTCGCATCGCATTTATTTTATCATTTATTTTCCCGCATTTTCTCTACTTTCATTTATTTCTCGCACTGCCTTTATTTTGTCGTTCTAATTTGATTCCTTTATTGTCTCGCACGTTTACTTTAACTTGTCCTGATTTATCTTACTATTTATGTTGTTGCCTTTTTAAAACCAATTACGCACTTAACATGTATTTCCTAAATGACTTATTTCGATAATAAATTATATGCTATGTTGTTTACCGTAGTTATGTCCATCTAAATCTTTAGTGCTGGGATGTGAGGATTGTCGCTTCTACGATACTCTGCATGTAGTGTCTGTAGGAATGCTTTAGGGACTGTTTTGATTTTAACGCAATTTTTCTGTGGTTTATCTGATCGGATATTACAAAAGTAGATCTGTGATTACGTCGGGTAAGATCGGAAGCTGTTCGACACTTAAGATAAAAGTTGGTTAGTTTTTTATTAAGAAATACAACGGAAGCACTTTGTTAACCAACTAGGAAAGTTTGATATTATTAGAAAGTGATTTTAAAACTATTTTCGGACGCGTTCATAGATTTAAGGTCCTGTTGGCCGAGCATATGCCAGAAACCCTTTTGTATTAAAATTTTTCAATCAGAAGCACTTTTTGGCTGAGTCTTAGAGGTAGTTACATAAAAAAGGATTTTTCACTTTAACACAAGATACGACCGGTGCAGCGTGAGCGGCTGGTATAGATTAGAGGTCAAGTCTGGTTTCGATTACGCTAACGCGACGTTTAATTTTTAATTAAATTTTTTTCAAGGAAGAAAATATGGCCCCCTAAGTAATTATATTTAGATACAATATGAGTATTGCCTGGTCGATATGAATTACATTTCAGTATTGTTTATCTGAATTTATCTTATTGAATTTCTGTGCACTTTACAATCCTATTTGACTCGCCGAAAATAGAACACCGTAACAATAGTTATTGATAACTTGACATTTGTCTCCGTGGGAACGATAATCTTTTATATTACTTTGACATTGTCTGTATACTTGCGGAAGTCACTGATAGCCAGCACGCGATCAATGTGGATTACAAGGAAATCTATATCAGATGTGAAGAATATCAGAAGGCAGAGGAGAATCAGAGAATGGCCATTGTTGAATTAGAGAGTGAGAAGAAGGAACTGTTAGGTATTATCTCTCATCTTCAAAATGAGATAACTCTCCTAAATTCCAAGCTTAATGACGTTACTGATTCCTTAAGGAGGATGAAAAATAGGATTGATCAAATAGAAGTTACAAAAAACCAGTATCATCCTAATAACAGATGTCGTAATCCGATATTTGACCTCCCTTTTTGCCCTTTTGCATAAGCATGTGCATTCGTATTGCCGGCATACGCATTAGCATTTTTTTCTCTGTGGTTTTTGTTGCAGGAATATTCAGAATTTTAGAAGGTTTCAAAACCTGATTAATCACATTCTCACAAAGTCATCACATCATCAATACAAGCGAAATATAAGGGTTTCCATGTCTATTTATCAAAGCAAAGATTCGAAAGTCGGAGCCATGGCCATAACACCTTTTTCTAAGCAAATCGGGTAAGTTTTCGCTGTGTTAATCGGTTAACCATTTGCTAGGCCAAAATGGTCATCGATTAACCCTTGTATTTTGGCAGATTTTTATTGCATTTTCATGACAACAACTTTTCCTCTATTCTTTGGGGTTTACTTGGTTCTAGCATTATGTGGAATGTTCTAGATACTGTAGCGAGCGATTTTGGACGCGGTTCTTAAGCGTTGGTCGCTCTCTGCGGTTTGAGCTTAAACTACAGGTCGATTCATTTTTTATCCAATTGTGAGCTGAATAAGGAAGGGAAATAGATGTCTCCAATTAACCCTGCTTGCATACTGAGTTTAAACAGCGGTCTGTTAGGTTACGGATGCTATCAATGTGGGGGGGCTTTTGTACTGGTTATTCGTATTTCGCCAATACGGTTCTCTTTCTTTTTTCTAGGCAAAGGGTTTCTGGCGGGGAACAAGGATTAGGATGTTAGGACTGATGTTTTTGAATTACTGCTTTTGAGTGATGGAGATATGGGATTTGGGTTTTTTGTTGATTGCGCTCGCTAAGATCTTTTCTTTCGATCTTTTGCCTACGTATTCCCGTTTACCGAAACAGGGAAATCAGAGCGTTCGTAGTTCCTCCTATTCTATGGGAGGAAATTGGTTTTTCGTGTCTTGTTCAAAGCCCAAGACGTGAAGCGAAAGGTGGTTTGTATCTTGTTCAAAGCCCAACATGTGAAGCTAAAAGGTCTATTTGTGTCTTGTTCAAAGCCCAAGACGTGAAGCTGAAAGATCTCGACTTTAGAGAGAATTTGTCATCTCTAAAGAGGGGGAAGGAGAATTACTTTAACTGGGATACGCGGATCCGAGCAATTCCATAATTTCCGAAGAAAGGGTTTTAACCTGAAGGAGAAGACTTTAACTCAGTGTAGAGCAATGCCATCTTTCCTTAGGAATTTCTCATGCTAAAAGAGGGACAGTGGCATGGATATAGATGATCCAGAGGCTTGCCGCTTACAGCAATTAGACGAAGGGAAAGGAGTTGTTGATGTTTGTGTACTGCGAACGAGGCACAACTTTGATGCTAAAAGGTTGATTGGATCAACCAGTGGTTTTCTTTTACAAAGCCTAAGAGGAGGCTAATTTCCGCTAGGAAAATCATTATACAAAGCCTAAGAGGAGGCTAATTTCCTCTAGGAAAATCATTATACAAAGCCTAAGAGGAGGCTATTTTGTGTCTCGTACAAAGCCCGAGAGAGAGGCTAAAGGTTTTTGACCCAGTGGGGCATATCGTTATACAAAGCCTAAGAGGAGGCTAGCAAAGAGTTCGACTCTTGCTTAAGGGATTTATATCTCGTACGAGGCCCGAGATGGAGGCAAAAAAAAGGGGTGATTGACTCAACGAGGGAATCTTTTGTGTCTCATACAAAGCCTGAGAGAGAGGCTAAAAGGTTGTTTTGACTCCACTGGGGAGAATTTTGGTATCTCGTACGAGGCCCGAGATGGAGGCTATTGTAACTGTTTCAGTTGAGTGACAGATCCTATATACTGATTTAAAAGAGAAAATCAGTTCTTATATGAGCAACACTGTACTCAGGGATTTGATTTGAGGATCAGGGATATTTCCTTTTCTTTGAGGAAACGGGAAATCCAAAGGGTATTGAGACTATCTGAGTCTGCGGGTTTCCTTCCTATTTAACGAAGGGTGCTTGAGAATGTCTTTGAGACTCAAGGAAGTTAGACTGTCCAAGTCTAGAGTTTTATCTTTTGTACTATGCTTCGAGAAATAGTAGTAGACTCTATGAAAGGACTGTTCTATGAGGATGACTAGGTTCTGTTCCTATACCTCTAGGAGGTCGTCGGGACAATTTGTACGAAGCCCAAGAGGAGGCTGGAATCTTTTAAGAAGCCGACGGGTCCTTGTACGAAGCCCAAGAGGAGGCTATCATTCCCGGAGGAAGAGATCATTATACGAAGCCTAAGAGGAGGCTGTGAATACTTCTAAGAAGCCGTAGGGTCCTTGAATAATGCCCAAGAGGAGGCCGTTGCTTTTAAGAAGCCCGTGGGTCTATCATCTCCTTTCCATTAGGAGAGATAACTCTTTTAAAGATGAAAACCACTGGTAAACGTGCGAGGTTTACTATCCAGCGACTTTTAGCTTTTAAAGAGGGTTCCTTAGTTAAGGTCCAAGATTATGACCGTAGTGGGTACCCAAACCCCGAGACATTCAAGGTAAGCTATCCACAAGGAATAGATCAAGTCAGGAAAGTTCGAGAATTGGGAAGAAACTCAAAGATGCCATTCACGGAGAATACATTCATCTTGGGGAGTAGATCAAAATCAAAGGAGAAAGTGCTTTGAAAAAGAAAGATTTGGGGCTTACAGCTCAAGGAGAGGCCCAAGGTTTTATCAGTGAGCGCACTGTTTGAATTTGTACAGAGGGACTTATACAAGTGACTGGGGCCCAAAAAGGTTTTCTGTACAAAGGGATGGGTCTTACACTCTCTCAAGAGGCCCAAAAAGGTTTTAAAGAAAAATAGTGGGGCTTATAACACGAGGGTAGGCCCAAATGATTTTTCGTTTAAAAATGGCGATCGCGCCGAGGTTTTCTTTTAACGCAGAGGGACTTATACAATAAGTGAGGCCCAAAATGTTTTGGTTAAAAGGGGGATTGGGTCTTACACTCTGATAGAGGCCCAAAGTGTTTTGAATGGGTCTTATAGCTCAAGGAGAGGCCCAAATGATTTTTATTTTTAAACGGGCGACGATCGCGCCGTTTACTTGTACAGAGGGACTTATACAATGAGTGAGGCCCAAAAAGTTTTTGTACAAGGGGGGATGGGTCTTACACTCTCTCAAGAGGCCCAAAGAGGTTTAAAGAAAAATAAATGGGTCTTACTACTCGAGGGTAGGCCCAGATGATTTTTGAAAAGGCGACGATCGCGCCGTTTGTTTTTTGACGGTATCGGGACTTATACAATAAGTGAGGCCCAAAGATGATTTGGTCAAAAAAAGGATTGGGTCTTACACTCTAATAGAGGCCCAAAGTGTTTTGAAAATGATTTATGAGAGTTGAATTAATCCAAAACCCTAATTTGTTTTCAAAAATGTATTTAATTGAATAAAAATTCAATTAAAATGATCAAAAATTGTTTAACACATGGAAAACAAATTGTGATCTTGGATTAATGCTTCAAAAATTAAGTATTGACCTACAAAATAATTAGAAAGCATTAAAAGTTGCAAAATTAATGTAGAAAAAATATTTAAAATGCCAAAAACAATCAAAATATTAATTCTTTGCAAAAATATCAATTATACAAAATAAATAATATTTTTGGGATTTTTTGATAAAATAAAATATTTTAACATTTTTGTGAATTATTAAAAAAAGAATCAACTCAAAATCAATAAAACTCAGAGAGAAATTAATTTTTGAATCAATTAAAAAAAATCACAAAATTCAAATATTCAAATATATGAAAATGGCGCCAAGAACAACACCAAGAACACGCGCGTTTTTTCAGTTTGCCCAGATTTGCATTTTCTATCCAATCTCCATGAATACGTAACCATATCATGCAATCCACATATCATTATGCTCGCCCCAACCTCACGATCATGTCTATGTACTTTAATTTCATTTAAATTAAACATACAACAAGAAATCACGAAGAGACCTCAAGAACCCTAATTTATGCATGAAGGCTAGGATTTTTGATACACGATTCAAACAATGCAATTAATTAAGGGAAAACATTCCATGCATGATTATGAACATATGGCCAAATTATTGTGCGAGGAAATATGCATAGATTGAGAGATGACCAAGTTTAGGCTTACCTCCAAGTTGCGACAGCAAGAGCAAATCAAATTCTGGGTTGGAGGTGTTACAGATGAGTTGTGATGATCTGAACAGCTTCCCTACACCATATGGAATGTGTTTGAACACTTGGATTGAATTGAAATGGACTGGATCAGTTTATGGCATCTCAGCTGCAACTTCACTTCAAACTTGTGTGGATGGCCAGTGATTTTGAGAAATTGATGTTTCAGATGTTATGTGAGTGTTTGATCAGCTCACATGTGATGTATGTAAGGTGTGTGAGTGATTGGTTTGTGCAGAATTGCTCTCAAACTCAAAACCCGATAGCTACCTTGCTAAGAAAGGCATTTTTGCCAAGAGAAAGAGATTTTGAGGAAAGCATCTGTTAGATGGCTTTGGTGTACTTAAACTGACCATAATTGAGCTCTATTTATAGTAGAGCAAGTTTGTTTTGCAAGGAATAGTGCATGGCAGCTGGTAAGTAGGTTTCCTCAATGTTGGCCAATGGAAATGAAAGTCTCCTCTAGCCATTGACTAGAGGTTAGGGCACAGAGCTTTGGTCCCCTTGGTCTTGGATAAGTCTTGACTGATTTCAGATGAGAATGGCTCAGTCCATGCCACCTTGATGGTTCCATTGAATGCCTCATTCCAAATTTGAAGTCTTGTCTCTACTTTGGCAACTCTAGGTTCAACATGTTATTCCTTGTTCCTTGGACCTTGGAGGCTTGGCTCAGTGATTGTCCCCTTTGGATTCAATCCTCTGAGGTGTCCAAGTGGATTGGAGCAATTGCAATTGGCTGATTTTGGAAAATCGAGCCAAAATGCAAATTCTGCCTTGCCTTGACAGATTTCAGTAAGGCAACTTGTCAATGTTGTATCACATGATGTAGGTTGAATTTGGCAATGTTCTTGGCCATTTTGGAAAGCTCTTACATGATACAACAACTGTTTGAGCAAGCTTGGTTTTGATCTATTTTGATTCCAAGTGAAAAATCCCCCTACATTTGGCAAAAAGTGAAGCAGAATTCTGACTTAGTGAAAATTTCACTAAGTGTTGGAAAAAGTGACTTTTTCACTTTTCAGCCACTTTGATCACTCCATAACTAAAAATCCTTAATGAATTGGAATGACTTGTAGTTGAAATTTTTGTAGGTGATAATGAGGGCTACAAATCCATCTTTGGATGAGAAAAAATGGCCTTATGGTTTAGGAGTTATGGTCCTCCAAAGTTGGTACCTTTGCCACTTTATTTTTAACTTAGAAAAATTTCTAAGTTTTATGGTTACCTCTTTTACAAGTTATCTCACTTTTCTTGATTTTTCTTGATGAATGATGATTCAAATCATACATTAACATCATTTTAGGGTTAAAAATCCATTTTGGTGAAAAATCTCAAAAAGTCAAAGTTGACTTTTGTGCACAGTTGACTTTTTATCAGATGAATTCCAAACTGTGCAATTCTTCAGGAAATCATGTCCTTGACCTAAATCAAACTTGATGGACATGTTCCATGGGTGTCATAGGGTATATTCAATCATATATCAGGGTTTGGGAGCATGCCTTGGTCAAAAGTCAAAGTTACAGTTGACTTTTCCCTTAAAACCCTAATTGTGGTGCAGATGAAAATGAGACTTGTTGCTCAAGCTTCTTGGATCAATCCATTGTTCCAAATGGATCAACATGGTGTATTAGAGACCCTCAAATCATCTCTTGAGGTCTTGGCTCATGGTTTGTCCCAAAAGTCAACTTAGGGGTGAATTAGGTCAAGAAACCCTAATTCCTGATTTTTGATGAATGCATCCCCTGAGGCAAAATTGACTTGATGCATGGGTTCATGAGGTTCCATGAAGTATATTAGGTCATGTTTTGGATCATTGCCTTGTTCCCAGATGAAAATTTCCATCTGGAGGCCCTGGTCGACCAAAACCCTAATTTGGTGACACTGTCGATCTTGAGACTTGATCCACCTAGAAGGGTGCAGCCTTGTGCTTAATCCTTGAAGTGGGAGTCCTTTTTGATCCATTGTGGATGTTTAAGAGATTAGACAAGTTGAAGATCATGTCATTTCTTGATTGATCCTTTGTCTAAGCACTCAGAGAGGGCTGGAAACCCTAATTTTGCTTGTAGTGGATGCTCACCCATCTTTGGGGAGACTGATGAAGCATGATGGTTCATCCATATTGTGATGATGATTTTCACAATGATGGGAAATCTTAGTGGTCAAAATTTGGGGTATTACAGATACTTCAAGACACTTTAAGAATCCACTTGCATTTACTACAATACATCATTTTTAATCAAGACGACCATGTAACTTCATTTCCAAGTATGTGAACCATTGGATTTTGAGCTTGCATTGGATGTTCCCACCGAGTTAACAAATAACTAACTGAGTCAACTTCTGACTCAGTGAGTTGGATGTAACTAACTCTAAATCAAACTCCAAACCTAGCCTACTCCAAACCTCCACTCTATATAAAGAAACCTTCACATTTCTCTCAATTCTCTCTGAATTTTCTGCAACTTTCTCACATTCATTTTCATCTTCTTCACCAAATCACACACAAAAGCTCAATTTCCACCATTAGAGTGTAACAATCTTCACATCGAAATTGTTATTCTCTTTAGATAAACCTCCATTCCACTGCATTTCTACTTTATTTTCTAAATTTACAGTAGTTTCTACTTCTATTCAAGTAATCATTTCGATCGTCTCAGTGCAAATTCGTATTCAGAGCATTTTTCGCGTTTTTATCGGTTTCGCTACGATTCGATCTCAAGCTTGGAATTCTCTTGTTTTCTTTGCTTATTCTCACTACATCTTACTTACAACAATTACCAAGGCAATCCTCCACCTTGTAGGTTGGTAATTCTTGCTCGATTTACTGTTTTTGATCACTTTCGCATGTTCGCAATGTAGATCCAATAACTTTTTTATGTTAATTAATCATTCAATTGTTTGATTGTTGATCTTGATGTTTGATAGATTTAATTGAGTATCAATTGCTTCTACATGATGTAATTTTTGTGAACAATTGCATGCCATAACATGTGGATGATTGGAGAAGTGATTAATTGCTGAAAGTGCTTTTGAAAAACTGATTTTCTGTCACTGTCCCAGTGTTAATCGATTAACCATTTGCTAAGCAACAATGGTTAATTGATTAACACCCCTATTTTCAGCTTTTTTTTCAAGGGTTAATCGATTAACCATTTTTGCCTAGCAAATGGTTAATCGATTAACACAGAACCAAAATGTGTTTTTTGTGCTTTTTCATGCTTGTTTGGTTTTCTTTCCTCATTTAAGTTCCATGGCTTGATATGCTTGATTTTTGTGGATGTTTTGTGAGCTGTTTAACCTCTGATTGAAGCATGTATGCAAACTTTATTGCACGATTTATTGATTATGGAATTGTTTGCATTCTTGAACTTGTATGATCATGTTGCTTTTGGCATGCTTTTGTTCACATGATAACATGATTTGTGATGCATGCTAATTGATGTTTGTTAATGCTTAGCGAATTATTTCTTGATTGCATTAATTTTGTTCTTTATTGAGAAAATTTAATTTTGTATATTCATTACTTCACACGTTTGCTTTGATAATCTTTCGACTCGTATGAAAGATGGTTGGCTTGTTCATTCCCTTTGATCGATTGATCGAAACCTTGTTTCGATTAGTTAATCCTCCCTCTCTTTTCTCCTTAGGATCTTTTTAGAACTTTTCTTTCTTGATCCCCCGCGGAGTCAGAGGTCTGCACAACGCGTTGGAGCACTATACAAGTTGACGTTGTTATGCTGTCGGTTTCAATTTTTGAACTATACTCTAAGTGCTAGAAAAGGGATGAGAGTGGAGAATTCCTACACTAATTCTGATTATTTTGGGTAGGGGATGAATGACCCTGTGCTTGGAATAATTGTCTCTATCTCCAGACTGTAGTGTCTCTCAATCCTCAGCCGAGTCGATCCTTGATCACTCTTACCCTTTCGATCTCTCCTTTAATTAATCACAAAGTCCTTGGTTCAAGATCTTTGTCTCTTGGGTCAACGACCGTCTTTTGGTTCAACACTCTTTCTTTTGGTCAATCATTGTTCGTTGGTTTCCCAGAAGAGTCGCAATCATTCTTTCTTTGGTCCATTACATTCAGTCTATTAATTACCAAATGTTTTTCTTCCCCAACGAAGGCACAATCGTTTTCTTCAGTTAAACACAGTCTTCCTATTAAACGTTGAATCCCTAGCGGAGTTCGCAACCTTCTCTTGGTTCTCTCCCTTTTTTATTGGTTAACCATTGCCTGTCAATTAAAACACCAGTTTGCTCCATTTCTCAGTTAATCACAGTCTATCTGTTAACATGCTGAGTTCCACCTGGGTTAATCACCTTCTCTTGGTTAATCACTTATTCCTCAGTTAACAACAGTCCGTCTGTTAACATACTAAGATTCTTTTTGAGTTATTCACCTTCTCTTAGTTAATCACTCACTATTTTTTGGTTAATCATAGTCCTTCTGTTAAAACCAATACCCTTGTGAGTTAGCAACCTTCTTTTGGTTCGAATACTCACGCCTCTGGGTTAGTAACCTTCTTTTGGTTCAAATACCCTTTCTTTAGTCAAGTACTAGTTGTTCAGTCAGTGTACCGAACTCCTTTGGGTCACACCCTTCACTTGGTTCCACACTCGTCCTTTAGGTCACAACCTTCGCTTGGTTCCACACCCGGCCTATTGTTCACAACCTTCGCTTTGTTCCACACCCATTCTTTCGTTTAATCACTTTTTATCAGCTAACACACCGAGCCCCCAGAGAGTCAAACACCTTCTCTTGGTTCTGCTCTCTCCTTTTGGTTTATCACAATTCGTCTGTTAACACCAACCCTTTTTCCCCACATAGTCTTAGTCTTCTATTTCTTCGGTTAATCACTACCTGTCAGTTAATATACCAAATCTTCAGTGTCTGTTACTTTGTCCCAATTCAGTTCCTTTGCTCCCTTATTCTATTGGTTTCAATACCATTCCTTTGTTTTCTCCTCAGTGGAGTCATCACCATTCCCTTGCCTTTCTCTCTCGGTTTTGACACCATTCTTTTGTGTTCCCCAGTAGAGTCTTTCTACCTCCTTTTGCTCTTGGTTTTGACACCATTTCCTTTTCTTTCTCAATTTTTGTTCCCCGAACTACGTAGGCTCTGAATTCCTCATTGCACTATGAGGATATGTAGGCACGAGATTGCGAAATCTTGGCGAGCCACCTTCTTTTTCCATCCCTGGTTCCTTGAACTACGGAGCTCTGAATTCCTCATTGCACTATGAGGATACGTAGACACGACGGCCCCAATCCTCTGCGAGCATTTTCTTTGTCTTTTTTCCTTTCCCTCTTTAGCTAGTAGCCTTTAGATAGGTAACCCATCCAAGCCTAGAAGTAAGAAAAACGATTCCTGTCGAGTACGACGGATGCGTGGGGTGTTAGTACCTTCGTCTCGCAGAACCGACCCCCTTACCTGTTTCTCTTCCCCTTGGGTTTTATCAATATTTTCCCTATCCTTTGGGACTAAATAAAGTTTGGTGGAGACTCTGTTGTATCTTTGAGTGTGTGATTCACTCAGGTATAATCCCGCTAGCTTCAACAGATAGAGAAGAATTTCTGAAGATAAGTTATGTTATTCTGAAAAAAAGAATATGACCACAATGTCTAACCACATGTTACAGCTTTCGGGCAGACATGATGGACCTCCAAGTAGTTTCCAATCTTGTTGGAGGTGTCATTATTGTGGAAAGTATGGTCACATAAAGCCTTTTTGCTATAAATTTTATGGAAACCAAATATTCTCAGTTAATGATAGGCCAATTAGCAAACAGAGAAGTACCGAGGATAGGAGTTTCAGAACAAGATTTGGTTATGCAAGATATCTCTTTGTTTTGATAATAATAAAGTTGTATTTATGTGAGAAAAATTTTGGTACTCTAACGTTTGTTTTCTTAAGTCTTGACAAACAGGTGCTAACTCTGATAAAGATAATTTTGACTCTGATAAAGATAGCTCTGACTCTGATAGAGATTATGTGAAATGTCACTCTAAAATTCTCAATGGTCACTTCTGCGACAAATAAGCAAGATTGCTTTTGATTTAATGTGCTTCAGAAAGAGTCTAAGAAGACACTATGTTGCTGCTGTAATGTTATCTTGGACTCCAACTCTGAATTTAACTCTGATACTTATCTTCTGAAGACTAAGTGCTAAAGACTCTGAAGACAAGGTTCTGATGAACAGCGTTCTGAAGACTCTGAAGACTTAAGTTTTTGAAGACAAAGTTCTGAAGACTCTGAAGACAAGGTTCTGCTGAACAAGTTCTGAAGACTCTAAAGACCTATGTTTCTGATAACCAAGGGTTCTGAAGAAGGAGTGTTGAAGACTCTGATGACAAGGTTCTGCTGAACAAGTTCTAAAGACTCTGAAGACTC
This sequence comes from Lathyrus tuberosus, assembly GCA_022829125.1. Taxonomy (NCBI): domain Eukaryota; kingdom Viridiplantae; phylum Streptophyta; class Magnoliopsida; order Fabales; family Fabaceae; genus Lathyrus; species Lathyrus tuberosus. The sequence continues at coordinate 4,158,223 of JALAZF010000020.1, read as the reverse complement.
AAGACTCTGAAGACCCAATGATTCATTCTTCTGACCATGCTTCAATCATATCAACTCAGAAGCCTCTGATGGATAGAAGAAGATGAAACATTTGCGAGGGAAAATAGTACATAGTACAAATCAAACATGTTCTTTTCCACTACCATTCCACTACCCTGATTTGGTGGTACAAAGGAAAATTTTAGTGTATAATTTTCATCCCAGCATAACAACATTATTTCAAGTCGCCAGTATTTTACTGATATTACTGATCTGCCCTTCAACGGATCTTTTTCTGGCTATATAAAGACTTGATCATTCAACGAATCATGTGTGACATCAAGTTGGAAAAAGAGAAATATTCAAAACACTGATTCATACGAAGAAAGAACTTAAGAATTGATTGCGAGAAATTCAAAACCCAATTCGAACCCCCCCCCTTTCTTGTGTTTTTCTCACACCTTCAATTTGCATCAGTAGCCGGTTCTGATTGTGATAAACGTTTTATCAACACTTAACAGTGTTCAGTACCGATCCAGTATTTGTGTGAGATATGATGGCAGCTCCTGCTAATACTTCTACTAAAGAGAAAGATCATTATAGTGCCAAACCACCAGTCTTTGATGGTGAAAAGTTTTACTACTGGAAAGACAGAATAGAAATTTTTTTTCTTGGTTATGATGTAGATCTTTGGGATTTGGTAGTCGATAGCTACACTCACCCAGTTGATGCTACAGGTGGTAAAATATCCAGAAGTGTTATGACCAACCAACAGAAGAAAGATTATAAGAATCATCATAAGGCGAGAACCATATTGCTAAATGCTATCTCTTATACTGAGTATGAGAAGATAACAAATAGAGACACTGCCAAATCTATCTTTGATTCTCTAAGAATGACTCATGAAGGTAATGCTCAAGTCAAGCTGACAAGGGCGTTATCCTTAATCCAAAAATACGTGGCATTGAGAATGAAGGACGATGAGACAGTTGAGACCATGTTTTCAAGGCTTCAAATGCTAGTCGCACGACTTAAAGTTCTGGACAAAGGTTACTAAACTGCTGATCATGTGAAAAAGATCATTAGAAGTCTTCCTAAGAAATGGAGACCTATGGTAATAGCTCCAAAGCTATCCAAGGATCTTAACAGCATAAGTCTTGAAGAACTTGTTAGTTCTTTAAGAAGTCATGAGATAGAGCTCGTAGAAGATGAACCTCAGAAGAGAAGCAAGTCTATCGCTCTTAAGTCTAAACCTGAAAAGGCAAAGGCTTATCAAGCTGAGGAAGAATCAGAAGATTCTGGTGAAGAATCAGAAGATGAGTTGTCACTAATCTCCAGTAGAATCAACAAACTCTAGAAGCACATGCAAGGAAACTTCAGAGGATCTAGAAGAAACAAAGGCCGCTCTGAGTCATCATCTGGACAGAAGAAGCAGAACTCTGGAAAGGAAGTTATCTGCTACGAGTGTAATGAGCCAGGTCATTACAAGAACGAGTGTCCAAAGATCAAGAAGGACAAGAAGCCTAAGAAGAACTTCTCCAAAGCGAAGAAAGGACTAATGGCAACTTGGGATGACTCTGATTCTGAAGAAGAAGAATCTGATGAAGAACAAGCAAATGTTGCGCTAGTAACAACAACTGACGATGAAGTTTCTGGAGAACCAGAAGACAGAATATCATCAGAACCAGAATCAGACTCAGAGGTATTATCTAAACTCTCTCGTTGTTAATTAGAGTCATGTCTGTCAGAAATGCTGGAAAAATATCAAACTCTTCAGAGTAAATGCAAAGATCTTAAAAAATCACTTGTAATTTCCTCTGAAGAAAAAGATAAGCTTGAGCAGAATAATTCTTCTCTAAATGAAAACATTTTTTGCTTAAAAAATAGTAATTATGCCTTGAAAAGCAAATTTTCTAAATTAGAAGAAGAATTAATATCCAATGTCTCTGACACAAGCTGTATCAACAAGTATGATAGAGCATTCTAGTATTTTCTTGCTAAAAGCATAGATAGAAGCAAAATAGCTTCCATGATCTATGGAGTAAGCAGAAATGGTAAGAAAGATTTGGGATGTACAGAATCATCTGATATTGACGAAAGTCAAAGTGCTAAACCAAAACCTCTCTATGCCCATTTTGTGCCTTCTGACACTGAGATTGTTTGCTCTGAGCTTTCACAAAAACCCCCACCGACACAGAAATTTATATCTAAAGTTAAATATCATGCACAAATTCCACGTGATTATCCTGTTGCACAAAAGCCCAAAGTTGTGAAACACTCTGGGAAAGCTAACAAGAAAGGACCAATAAAGAGGGTACCTAAGGAAAAGATAATCTATGTTGTAGATATCCTTAGAAGCTAAGTTAAAACACCAGTCATGGTACTTGGAAAGTGGTTGCTCGCGACACATGACGGGAAGAAGGCATATGTTCCAAAGTCTGGAACTTAAGCCTGGAGGCTTCGTCGGTTTTGGAGGAAACCATAAAGGAAAAATCATTGGCTCTGGAACAGTCGGGAATAGTAACCTTCCTTCTATTACTGATGTTCTTTTAGTCGAAGGTTTAATGCATAACTTGTTGTTAATCAGTCAACTTAGTGACAACGGTTATGATATCATCTTTAATCAAAAGTCCTGTATGGTTGTAAGTCAGAAAGATGGTTCAATCCTATTTGTCGGAAAGAGGAAAAAAAACATTTATAAGATTAGACTTTCTGATCTTAGTGAACAGACTGTCAAATGCTTAATGTCTGTTAATGAAGAGCAATGTGTATGGCATAGACGTTTAGGCCATATTAGCATGAGGAGGATTTCTCAGCCAAATAAGCTCGAACTTTTCAGAGGCTTGCCAAATCTGAAGTATTCTTCAGATGCTCTTTGTGAAGCATGTCAAAATGGAAAGTTTTCTAAAACTTCCTTTAAAGCAAAGAATGTTGTGTCCACCTCTAGACCGTTATAACTTCTACACATTGACTTATTTGGACCAGTGAAAACTGCTTCAATCAGTGGAAAGAAGTATGGATTAGTAATCGTTGATGATTATAGTCGTTGGACATGGGTAAAATTCTTGAAACACAAGGATGAGTCTCATTCTGTGTTCTCTAACTTTTGCTCTCAAGTGCAAATAGTGAAGGATAGTAAAATAGTCAAAGTCAGAAGTGATCATGGTGGAGAATTTGAGAACAAATACTTTGAGAATCTTTTTGATTCTCATGGAATTTCCCATGATTTCTCCTGTCCCAGAACTCCATAACAAAATGGAGTAGTGGAAAGGAAAAATAGGACTTTGCAAGAAATGGCTCGAACCATGATCCAAGAAACTGACATGGCCAAGCACTTCTGGGCAAAGGCAGTAAATACAGCATGTTACATTCAGAACATGATTTCAATAAGACCTATTCTAGGTAAGACTCCTTATGAATTTGGTAAGAATAGAAAACCCAACATTTCATATTTTCATCCTTTTTGCTGTATTTGTTTTATGTTGAACACTAAAGAGAATCTTGGCAAGTTTGACTCCAAAGCTCAAAAGTGTTTACTGTTAGGATACTCTGAACGCTCTAAAGGCTACATAATCTATAACACAGAAACACGAATTGTTGAGGAATCAATTCATGTCAGATTCAATGATAAGCTTGACCCTGAAAAGTCAAAGCTAGTTGAAAAGTTTGCAGATCTGAAGATCACCTTATCAGAATCTAAAGAAGCAGAAGATTGAAGAGAAGCAGACAAAGATGCAGATTCTCCAGATTCATATACAACCTTACCAGAAACAGAAAATAACCCATCTCATCAAAAGAATAATAGATTAAAGACTTCTCATTCTGAAGAATTGTTTCTAGGAGATAAAGCTGATCCACTCAGAACTCGTTCATCATTTCGACATTCGGAAGAAACCCTTATGGGTTTGGTTTCTCTGATAAAACCAACAACTGTTGATGAAACTTATAAGGAGAATGAGTGGATTCTGGCCATGCAATAAGAACTGAATCAATTCACCAGAAATGACGTCCCAAATGGGTATTCAAAAACAAGTTAGATGAGAAAGGTGAGGTCGCAAGAAATAAAGCACGACTGGTTGCACAAGGTTATAGTCAACAACAAGGGATAGACTATACAGAAACCTTTGCACCAGTTGCCACGTTAGAATCTATTCGTGTTTTAATCTCATTTACTGTAAATCATGACATTACTTTATATCAGATGGATGTAAAGAGTGCATTTTTAAATGGATATATTTCTAAAGAAGTGTATGTGCACCAACCTCCTGGTTTTGAGAGTTCTGAAAACCCAAATTTTGATTTCAAACTTAAAAAATATTTATATGGTCTAAAACAGGCTCCTAGAGCTTGGTATAAAAGGCTAAGTAACTTTCTTTTGGAAAATGACTTTACCAGAGGAAAAGTGGATACAACACTCTTTTGTAAAACCTTTAAAAATGACACTCTGATCGTTCAAATCTACGTTGATGATATTATATTTGGTTCTGCTAATATTTCCTCGTGCAAGGAATTTTTAAAGTTAATGCAGGCTGAATTTGAAATGAGTCTGATGGGAGAACTCAGATTCTTTCTGGGAATTCAAATTGATCAAAGAACAGAAGGAACGCACATTCATCAGAGCAAGTATCCAAAAGAACTTCTGAAGAAATTCAAAATGTCAGAAAGTAAACCTGCTAAAACTCCTATGCATCCGACATGCATTATGGAGAAAGAAGAAGTAAGTAAAAAGGTTTGTCAGAAGCTCTATCGTGGTATGATATGATCTCTTCTGTATTTGACAGCTTCTCGCCCAGATATTCTGTTCAGCGTATGTCTTTGTGCTCGTTTCCAATCTGATCTAAGGGAAACTCACTTAACTGCTGTTAAGAGAATCCTAAGGTATCTAAAAGGAACAACTAACCATGGCTTGATGTATAAGAAAACATAAGAGTGCAAGCTTTCTGGTTACTGTGATGCGGATTATGCTGGAGACAGATTGGAAAGAAAAAGTACTTCTAGAAACTGTCAGTTTCTGGGAAGTAACCTCGTCTCATGGGTAAGCAAAAGGCAATCAACAATTGCTCTCTCTACTGCAGAAGCAGAATTCATATCAGCATCTCTGTGTAGTACTCAGATACTCTGGATGAAGAACCAACTTGAAGATTATCAGATACATGATTGTAACATTCCTACCTTCTGGGATAATACTTCTGCCATTTGTTTATCTAAGAATCCTATTCTACATTCTAGGGCAAAACATATTGAAAGAAAACATCACTTTTTACGTGACTATGCTCAGAAGGGTACTTTTCAGTTAAAATTTGTGGATACAGATCACCAGTGGGCTGATATTTTCACAAAACCCCTTGCTGAAGATAGATTCATATTCATTCTAGAAAATTTATTTATCAAACCTTGTCCAGAATGAGATGATAATATTTTAACGTGTCAGGCTACCAGAACGTCTGATATAAGATTCTGATGATTAAGCAAAGTGTGTAAATTATTTGTTTATTGACTTTCTGATCCGTAATACTTCTACAAGTTAGAAAATGTTTTGATCAGAAATTAGTCCAGTCAGATACCTCTTGTATTCTAGATGTTGGAAACATCAAAACGTGCTCTCTTGAAAAACAAACGGCTATGATTATTTGTGACACGTGTCCAAAATCAAATCATATCTACTGTTGAAGAAACACCTCGAGCGTTGTGATTTCGTGAGACTAGGTTTCAAGTAATTATTTAATATTACTCCTTAATATCTCTATAATCATGTTTAACACATTGGATTTGAAAATTTACTTGATAACTGTTTAAATCTTTACATCTTCCTCCCATTTTATGCATTCATAAAGATGTAAGACAAAGATTTCTTGGAACTAAACACTTGTCTACCTTCCTTTATTCTCTGTCAATTTATGCTCTCTCTCTTTTGTTTATACATTTAGTTGTATTTATTAACTGATGTCATAATATGAATAACGTATATTGGTATGTGATCTTTTGGAGATTGGTACACTCATTCCTCATTCTTTGTTCTTGTTTGTATTCCATGTATTGGAATGATGAATTACTCGTCTCAATTCATCTAGTCTTTATTGCTATTTATTGCTATCCCTCTTTGTTCTCTTTATATACCACACTTCTCCTCATATCTATTCATTTGTTTACTTGTTTTTAACTCCTATCCTTCTTGCTTTCACCATGTCTATCAAAACCTTTGTTGGCAATGAAGAAGTTTTGGAGGTCATTAGTGAGAAAAGGCCATGTCTCCCAAGACTAAAAGACACAGGCGTTTTCATTTCCACCAGCATGTAAATCCAAGGATGGTCAGGATACTATGCAATTCTGCATGGACACATTTATCCTGTCGTGGTAAAAAAATTCTGGAAATACGAACGGATCAGAGAAGACAACAATTCTTTTTGGTCTTCTATTTTCGGTGTTCCAGTCATCATAACACCTACCTCCATCGCCCAAGCCATACACTGTGTTCAATCTGAGTGATTGTTGAAGACTTTCATCTAAATTATTCTATTGTTGAGGATCTCATTAGAATTCATGATGTGTCTCGAGACAAGTATGAACCCTATAATCCTGAACGACTTCTCCCTGATGGAAAGTTGTTGTTTCAACTACTGCTCACCAACTTTCGCCCCAGAGGATTGGCCAAAAGTACATTGACTCATGATAATAAATTGTTTATCTATTTCATGATGTACAACGTTCGGGTGAATCTTCTGCAAACCATCTTCAATCATCTGAAGAACTATGTTGTAATCTCCAGAAATCAACATAAGTCCTTCATACCTTATGGAAGAATTCTGTCTGAGTTATTCTACAGGGCTTAAATCATCACTTTAACCAGAATACTTGGACCAGAAGATGCTACTGCTGAAGAAAGGTTTGAAAGGATTGATGAGGTGGAGGATTTATGATAGCTGGTTGGCGGGTGTTTCTCTTGGTCTCTTGGTTGCTTGTTGCTTGGTCTCTCTTTCTTTCATTGTTGTTTCTGTCCATTGTCCTTGTTATTTGTTTGTTTTCCTATTTTGTGATTTTGTCCCTGTACTGCGCCCCTGGCGTTTTGTTGTTATCAATGAAGAATTTTTCTTACTTGCATTTATCTTATCTTACTGCATTCCATTATGATTGCCATAAAAAGGAAGAAAAGTACTGAATTTAACTTATCTAAATTCTCTCAAATCAAAATGCTTATGTTAAATTTTGATTACCCATTTTTATTATGACGAAAAGGGGGAGTATTAATATGGAAAAGTTATTTTGATAAATCTCTAACATTCTAACACTTTAAATGGCATATTTTTTAGAATGTTTTTCAGGAAAAATAATTATATTGGTAAAATGACTCTGATATCAATCAGGCTCTGATTTATTTAATTAAGCTCTATTATCAGAATGCATCACCACTATAATCAGGTTCTGATATTTTGGATTTATCTAAGATCTCTTCAATCAAGCTCTATATCACAAATCTTATAAGATTTTGTTAAGTCTTAGATTCAGAGGGAGCTTGATAAAGGTAAGTTTACTTTGAACTTATCTGAGTCAATTCTGATTATCTTCGTACAAAATTATGTTACCAAAATACATTGTTTTGTCATTATCAAAAAGGGGGAGATTGTTAGAACTAGATTTGGTTATGAAAGATACCTCTTTGTTTTGATAATAACAAAGTTGTATTTGTGTGAGAATAATTTTGGTACTCTAACATTTGTTTTCTTAAGTATTGACAAACAGGTGCTGACTCTGATAAAGATAATTCTGACTCTGATAAAGATAGCTCTGACTCTGATAGAGATCATGTGAAACGTCACACTAAAATTCTCAATGGTCTCTTCTGCGTCAAAGAAGCAAGATTGCTTCTGATTTACTGTGCTTCAGAAAGACTCTAAGAAGACGCTATGTTGCTACTGCAATGTTCTCTTGGATTCTGACTCTGAATTTAACTCTGATACTTATCTTCTGAAGACTAAGTGCTAAAGACTCTAAAGACAAGGTCTAGATGAACATCGTTCTGAAGACTCTGAAGACTTAAGTTTCTGAAGACCAAGTTCTGAAGACTCTGAAGACAAGGTTATAATGAACAAGTTCTGAAGACTCTGAAGACTTATGTTTTTGATAACCAAGGGTTTTGAAGGAGTGATGAAGACTCTGATGACAAGGTTCTGCTGAACAAGTTCTGAAGACTTTAAAGACTCAAGACTCTGAAGACCCAATGGTTCATTCTTCTGATCATGCTTCAATCATATCAACTCAGAAGCCTCTGATGAATAGAAGAAGATGAAATGTTTGCGAGGGAAAATAGTACATAGTACAGATCAAACACGTTCTTTTCCACTACCATTCCACTACCCTGATTTGGTGGTACAGAGGACAATTTCAGTGTACGATTTTCATCCCAGCATAACGACATTATTTCAAGTCGCCAGTATTTTACTGATATTACTGATCTGCCTTTCAACGGATCTTTTTCTGGCTATATAAATACTTGATCATTCAACGAATCATGTGTGACATCAAGTTGGAAAAAGAGAAATATTCAAAACACTGATTCATACGAAGAAAGAACTCAAGAAATAGAGAAATTCATGAGTGAACGGTAAAGCACCACAATACAAATAAGAAGATTGTTCTTACTGTATAGATTCGCTCTAAGTTAGATTGAGCTAGAAATTGTGTTTATATCAGCTTATGTAAGAAGTATTTCATTGTAAACATTTTATTTGATCAAACAGTTGTTTGAATTCCTTAAGGGACCAGTTAGGTCAGAATCCTTAAGAAGAGACGGTTAGTATATGTATTGTTAGTCACCAGCAGCGGCTAGTGCAGTTGTAATCAGTTTGGTTATAGTGGATTAAATCCTTGTGTATAAGGCCAAATCACCTTGGCGGGTGGACTGGATTAACTTGATAGTTTTCAAGTGAACTAGGATATATCGTGTGTCTTTCTCTATTGTTAGTCTATTTGTGATCTTTGTTTGAGTTTCACAAAAAGCTTTCATTTTGAAAACCCAATTCAAACCCCCCATTTCTTATGTTTTTCTCACAACTTCAAGGAGTGTTAACCTTATAACTCACACTTCTTTGAGAGTCTCAAATAGAGAAGACTGGTACTTTAACAGTGGATGCTCTAGACATATGACAGGGGTACAGAAGTTGTTGATAGATATTAAGTCTCTGCCCACACGTGCTGTCAGATTTGGTGGTGGTGTTAATGACAGATTAAAGGAGTTATTAAATTGGTGGATGTTGGATCACCTAGGTTGGAAGATGTTCTTCTTGTGAACGCATTAACTGTTAACCTCATCAGCATTAGTCAGCTATGTGATCAAGGTTTATTAGTCATTGTCTCCAAGTCAGAATGTCTAGTCAAAAATGAGAAAAATGATCTTCTGATGAAGGGTATAAGGTCTAAGGATAATTTCTATCTTTGGGAACCTCAAATTACTGCTTACTCTTCCACATGTACAAAATCTCAAGAGGATGAAGTGAAGCTGTGGCACCAGAAACTTGGACATCTTTATCTCAAGAGAATTAAAAAAATTATGTCTGAAGGAGCTATTAAAGGAATGCCAGATCTAAAAGTTGAAAAGGGGAAAGTTTGTGGTGAGTGCGAAGTTAGGAAGTAGATCCTGATGTCACAACCAATGTTGCATCATCAGACTACTTCAAGAACACTCGAACTTCTCTACATGGGGGTCATGGGACCTATGGAGACTGGAAGTTTGGGTGGAAAGAAGTATGTGTATGTGGTTATGGATGATTTTTCTGGGTTTACATGGTTAAACTTTCGTTCGGAGAAGTCAGAAATTCCTGAAGTTTTTAAGGTTTTATGTCAGAATATTCTGAAGGAACAGAAGAGTAGGGTTGTCAAGATCAGAATCTATCATGACAGGGAGTTTTAGAATTCAAAACTTATTGAATTTTGTGAGTCTCAGGACGTCTGTTATTATTTTTTGTCCAAGCTAGATGAAACTTTTGAGCAGAAGACCTTGGATATACAAGAATCGGCTAAGGTCATACGTCATGCTAAGGGATTGCCATATCCTTTTTGGGCTGAAGTTATGAATACAACTTGCTATATTCATAATAGGGTCACACTGAGAGAGGGAACTTCAATCACTCCCTTTGATCTTTGGAAAAGGCGAAAGCCTACAATGAAATACTTTTATGTCTTTGGAAGCAAAAGCCATGTCCTAACCAACGAAGAGCAAAAGGGTAAGCTGAATCCCATGAGTGGTGAAGGGATATTTTTGGGGTATTCTTCAAGCAGCATAGCTTTTAGAATCTTTAACTCCAGAACTGAGATGACAATGGTATCTGTCAATGTGGTGCTTGATGATTCAGAACAAAAATTGGATGTTGGGGATAATGTTGGGACATCCTCTGTGCAGACTGGTGGGGTTGGAAGGGAAGAAAACTGTAATTTCTCTAGCATTGTGTCAGAGACTTTAGGTCTCTTAAGTAAAGGTCACTCAGATCAATCCAAGGCTCTTAGTATAAGACACTCTATAGAAGAAAACATTACTAAGAAAGTGTCCCACTCATCTGAGATAAGTCTTGCTGTCCAAGAAAAGAAAACCTTGAATGACTTCATTAGAACCAGGAATTGGGATACAAATTATTTCTACAACGCGAAGGCTATGATAAAAGAATTATGCAAAGTGGAATGTGTGAGCAATATGACAATTAGTCTGACTGCCTTGATTGGCTTGAAGCAGCCATATGTGTCTTGGTATACTACTGAAGCTAAGTATGATGAAATCAGAAGGGGTTGCCTTCACTCAGTATGGATGAAACAGATGCTGAAGAAACATGATGATAACGTTGATGTTATGACATTACACTACGAGGATCTGAATGGTATTAGTTGCTTCCTCAAGAACAAGAACCCTAACAAGTAAATTCAACTAATCAGGAGGAAGGAACATGCGCTGTTGAGTAATTGTAGCAATTACAGATATGAAGGAATGTAATAAATACTTCATCTTTCCTCTAAAATCTGATGCTTGGTAGGGCTAGGCAAGCGACTGTGGAAGATAAGAAGGTTGTGGTAAGGGAGTTTAGGATCAACACTCCTAAGACAGGTGACACCTTCAAGGAGCGCAGAAGGATCTTTGATAGAGGCAAGAGTTGAAGGATCATCTAAAACTGATCTGTTTGTGTTTCCATCTGAACTTGTGTTATATGCATTTTGTTTCTTTTGTGATTCCATTTGTATTTGTTTCCATTTACTCTATTTTCTTTTTGTCAATTTTTGGCTAAAAAGGGGGAGTAAAGTGTTGTTATTTCTGATGTTAGATCAGATGTCATGACTTTATGTTATGTGTGTGCTATTGCTTAGGAATGGTAGTTATGATTTTGTTGCTGACCTTGTGCAACTATTTAGGGGGAGTGGTTTATGTGGAACTTTCTGCTGTGTCTGGGAGAAACTATTCTCTGCAGTAGGATGTAGTCTTCAGGGGGAGTAAGGCTGAGGTGGTTGTGGTTGTTACAACACTTTATGGGAACTTGAATTGTTCAAGTTTTTTTTTGTGTTGTTGGTTTTCTCCTTCAGGGGGAGAACTGACTGTGTGTGACAGGGGGAGTGGTGTACCTGTTTGTTTTGCTGCTGTGAGATTGCAGTTTGTACAGAGCTTACATGTTCTCATGTAGCTTGTGTTGCTTTGAGATGTCAGACCTAATATCTTGACATTATACTGTTAGATGTTCTTTTCTGGTTGGACAGCATTGTGGTTCTTGGGTTTCTGTGTTTCTGTGTTTCTGTTTTTGTTTCTGGTGTGTACATTTGGTATATGATAAGGTTGTTTTAGCCAAAATTTGCCAAAGGGGAGATTGTAAGTCCTGTGTTTTTTGGATTGGCTGCATTTTGGTAAAAATAATATGTTGTTAGCAAGATGTTGAACCAGATGTTCTGCCATATCAGTCAGACATCATGTTCTACATGATGTAGGGACATATTCCAGGACACGTTATACCAGATAGTTAGGGCATGCCTATTTTGGTAATTTTAGTGTGATTTTTTAGTGTGTTCTGATGCACACGTGGGCGACTGCTATGGGTGAATATTGTGGGAATTTTTGTTATTGCAGATTTTATTACTTTTCGTAAAAAGGACCCTTGAGCCTTTTTAGGAAAGTTTGTATATTTTCTCCTATTATTATGCAGGTTGATTTGCAACCAGTTTATACTAATTGCTGCTGTTTATGCGCCTCAAGAAGCCCAAGTCTAGTAGGTATGAAGGGTATTTAAAGAAAAGAAAAACCTTATTGAAAGAAGAGAGCATATCGTGAGAATTTAGAGAATAAGGATTAGTCGTGGTTTTGGTTGGTCCCGAGGGTTTTCCTGTGTTAATTGTATGTCACTCATGTATCTTCTGATGTATTGAGTTTGACTGATTGTTGATTGTTCACTCTAAGCTTTTAAGCAAAGAGTGTATTGTTCTTGGTTGAATCTTTTAAGCAAAACCGAGTATTGTTTTAGAAGTGTGATCTTATATTGTTTGTTTTGTATACAGTCCCTGGGATTGGGACAGTTTGATATCACTGAGGTGATTTAGGAAGTGAGAGGGGATCTCATATCTAGATGGTGATTTCTAGGTAGAAGTTGCACTAGGTAGGGATTAAGTGAGAAGTTGTAAACTGGGATTATTTAACTTCGAAGTAATACTGCTAATAGTGGATTTCCTTCCTGGCTTGGTAGCCCCCAGATGTAGGTGAGTTGCACTGAACTAGGTTAACAACTTTGGTGTTATTTATTTTCTGCAATTTACAGTTTTTGATTTTTGTGTATTCAGGCTGTGTTTTGATCCCAGTGTTGTGACATCTATCTCGACATCTCGTATCTGTGTGCCAGAATTTCAAAAACTAACCTAGGTCAATTGGAGTTTAGTACTATTGTTCAATAAACTAGTGATAGGAGTGTCCTAGGATAACCCCGTAAATGTGTGACTAATGACCCAAGTGTTGTGCCAGATGTTGAGAGATATGTGGCCCAAACTGGGAAACTTGCTGAAAATCCAAGAGAAAATCCTAATTTGAGTGAGGCTGAGAAGATGGCCATTGATAGAAATATTTGTATATGTGTTGCTAATGTTCTGAAGGAAACTAGATATGATAGTGGGCCAGACGTTACTACGCTCGTGGCTCAAACTATGCAACATGTTAAACCTCGCAGAGGAGGTTACTAAATTTGTTTCTTTTGATCTTTCTGAGTAAAATGTCCAGGAGGAAGTGGATGTCAATGAGAAAATTGGCTCGAATGAAGAAGGAATGTTGGTTGATAATGAGGATAGACTGTCTGATAAAGAATCGAATGGTAAACAGAAAACTCCTGAAGCTGTCAATGTTCTTGAATTGGACTCAGATCATGAGACTTTATCTATAAAACTTGTGTAGCGAGCGATTTTTTTCGGTGACGCGACCACCTTATCGCTGAAGTTTTCCTCACCGCAATGAGGAGGAGTGGGTGCTACTTTTTGATTTCTTATTTATCCCATGAAGCTAAAAGGGAAAGGGGAGCTATCTAAAACTAACCTTGCACGCGAATGTTTGCCTGAACAAACGCTTAAAAGAGATTCGGGAGTCGGGGTCAGGATATACAATGGGGAGTTGTCAATTACCCATCCTATATGTGGTTATCCACAGGATATTAGCTTTAGGTTTCACTTTGTAATTGATGGTGTTTATCTGTTAATGGATTGGGAAAGTTTCTTGGGAAGTACGAGTGAGTGAGTGAGTTTTTGTTGATGTTAGGGTGTTTTTGGTAAGGTACTGGACCTAAGTTTTGATGTGAAGGTACTGGACCTAGAGTTTTTGATTAGTATGCTCGCTAAGACTTCACAATCTTATGCCACGTATTCCCGTTTAAATGAAACAGGGAAATCAGAGCAATCGTAGTTCCTCGTATTCTAAGGGAGGAGAAAATGTTTTGGTGTCTTGTTCAAAGCCCAAGATTGAAGCTAAAAGGTTTTGACTGAGAGAGAATTTGTCATCTCTAAAGAAGGATTATTGATTTTTGTGTGCCTTGATCAAAGCCCAAGGTTGATGCTAAAAGGTTAATTGACTCGGCTAGGGGATTTCTTTATACAAAGCCTAAGAGGAGGCGGGGATGCTTGTAGGAAGCCCGTGGGTCTCAAACCAAGAAAAGTTCAAGAAATGCTATTCACCGAGAATAGATCATTTAGTGAAAGTTCTGTGATTTGAAGAAATTCAAGAGATGTTATTCACCGAGAATAGATCAACTCCGGGGAGTAGAATTTCTTTGACAATTTCTAAAGTGACAGCCTGAGAAAAGGTTCACGAAGAATACTGCCTTTCTCTTTGTTCCATATTGTTTAAGCCAAAGAGAAGGCAAGAATGTATCTGGAGATCCTATGGGGATCTAGTTTTATTTGTATTTTAAGAGCGACCAACAGGGCTTTACCTAGTTCTAGACCTAGTTGCCGGGGAAAACTCTAAATAACTATACTAGTATATATACAGTTGATATATGACAAGTATTTAAAAAATGTATGAAAGAAGACTAACCATGCGCAGCTTTCCATAATACAGTTATATATATATATATATATATATATATATATATATATATATATATATATATGAAAGCGTGTAAAAGAAAGCCGATAAAACTTACAGGTGAGCAAGCTTCCATGTTGTATTGTTAGTTGTTCAAAGAAATTAAAGAAAGTTTTGATAACAATACATATATCTAAATTAAAAGGGAAATTGTTTCTGAATAGATTGTGGGGCTTATACTCAAGGAGAGGCCCAAAGAGTTTGACAATGATCGTACCATTGTTTTGAATATTGTACCGGGACTTATACAACGACTGAGGCCCAAAAAAGGTTTATGTACAACAAGGGTTGGGTCTTACAACTCAAGCAGAATCCCCAAGATTATTTAAAGAAAATAAATGGGACATACAACACAAGGGTAGGCCGAGATGGTTTTCTTGTTTGAAAATGGCGATCGCGCCGAGATTTTTTTAACGCAGAGGGACTTATACAATGTCTGAGGCCCAAAAAGGTTTTGGTTAAAAAAAGGATTGGGTCTTACACTCTATTAGAGGCCCATGAGTAATTTTAAGAAAAATAATGGGGCTTACAACTCAGGGAGAGGCCCAAGTTGTTTTATTTTAAACTGGCGATCGCGCCGAGATTTTTGAAAACACCGTGGGTCTTATATAATGGCTGAGGCCCAAACTATTTTGGTTTCAAAGAGGGATTAGGTCTTACACTCTATTAGAGGCCCAAGTTTGAAAATGAATAAAGATGGGTCTTATAGCTCAAGGAGAAGCCCAGGGATTCTGTTAAAAAGGTGACGATCGCGCCGAACTTTTGAAAATATACAGAGGGACTTATACAATATGTGAGGCCCAGAATTGTTTATTTACAAAGGGATGGGACTTACACTCTATCAAGAGGCCCATGAGTGTTTGAAAAAGATTGATGAAAGATCAAAAATCAAAGAAACCCTAATTTTCACCTTTTAAAAGTAATTTTTCAAAGAAAATTAATAAAAAATGATAAAAACACCAAATAAGTTTAAAAAAATAACTTGTAATTAATGGTTTAGGTTTGAAAAATGAAGTTTTAATTACAAGATGAATTAAAACTCATTTGGTTTTGATTTTCAAGATGAATATTCATTTTAAAATGTTTAAAAACAATAAAAAATGAATTTATTCACAAAAATACCAACTATATTAAATAAATAATATAAATTTGAATTTTTTGTAGAATAAAATATTTTAAAGTTTTTGTGATTTTTCAAAAAAAGAATCAACTCAAAATCATTAAAATTCAGAGAGAAATTAATTTTTGAATCAATTAAATAAAATCACAAAATTCAAATATTTGAATTTTTGAAATAGGGCGCCAAGAACACCCAAGAACACGCGCGTGTTATGAGTTTTGCCCAGATTTGTATTTTCTCATCAATCTCACTGAGTACTTGATGAAATCACACAATCCACATATCAATCTACTCGTTTTCACCTCACGATCATGTCTATGGTTTTAATTTCATTTATTTTAAGCATGGAATAAGAAATCAAAGAGAAACCTCAAGAACCCTAAATTCTGCATGAAGACTCAGAAATTCCACACACGATTCATACAAAGCAATTAATTGAGGGGAAACATTCCATACATGATTATGAACATATGGCCAAATTATTGTGCGAGGAAATATGCATGAATCATGAGATGACCAATTTGAGGCTTACCTCTTGCAGCTAGTGATCGTGTTTTGGGTTAGAGGTGTTACAACTTGGTTCCAATGATGTGGTCAGCTTCCCTAGGTGCTATGGAGTGTGTGTGATTGCTTGGAGTGGATTGAATTGAGCTGGAACTTGATTTGGCACCTCAACTGCAAATCTGTCAAAGGCTGGTGCAGATGGCTGGTGATTTTAAGAATCTGGTGTTCCAGATGTTGTTTAAGTGTTTGGATCACTTCTATATGATGTTTATGAGGTGTGTGTGTGATTGGTTTGGTTGGAATTGCTCTCAAACTCAAAACCCGATAGTGACTTGAGTTAGAAGGCAAAATTGGAGTGAGAGTGTGATTTTGAGAAAGGTAAGTGTTATAGGCCTTTGGTGTACTCAAACTGATCAGAAATGAGGTTTATTTATAGTGTGTCAAGTTTGTTTTGCAAGGAATAGTAAATGGCAACTGCAGCAGGCCTTTGGCAAATGTGGATCAAATGGAATCTCAAGTCTCCTCTAGCAATTGACTTGAGATTAGAGCACAGGCCTATCGTTCTCTGATTCAAGGATAAGGCTTGACTGAAGTGTTCATCTTTTCTCTAATACATCCCATCTCTAAGCATCCATTGAATGCTCCAAAACAAAATTGGAGTCTTGAGGCATCTTTAGCTTTTAGGGGTGTCAAACCTATATGTAGTTCCAAAGACTTGGGAGGCTTATGGATCAGTGCTTGTCCCTTGGTTGTTCCCCCTTGAGGTGTGAAGATGGATAAACTTGTTTTTTTTTTGCACAAATTGCACAAGAGTTTGCAGCAAGGCATGTTGCAGCTGTCATATCTTCTAGCTCATATGGAATTTGATGGAGTTCTTGGACATTTTGGAAAGCTGATATATCCAATTTCAACATGATGTCCAACTTTGGTTTTGATCAAACTTGAATTACAATGAAAAATGCCTCTACATTTGGGAAAAAATAAGGCAGATTCTGACTTAGTGAAAATTTCACTAAGTGTTGGAAAAATGTCACTTTTGTATTTGCAGCCATTTTGATCACTCCATAAATTAAAATCCATGAGAAATTGGAATGAGGTGTAGTTGACACTTTAAAGTATGCCATGAGAGCTACAAATCCAGCTTTGGACCATCCAAAATGGTTTCTTGGATCTCAAGTTATTATCCTTGGAAGTTGGTACCCTAGCCACTTTGTTCCATAACTTAGAAAATTTCTAAGTTTATTATGGTTACCCCTTTTACAAGTTATCTCACTTTCTTTGATTTTTCTTGATTAATGATGATTCAAATCACATATTAACATTTTTTTAGGGTTGAGGAACCATAATTGTGAAAAATCTCAAAATGTCAAACTTGACTTTTGTGCATAGTTGACTTTTTATCAAATGAATTCCAAACTGTGCGATCCTTTATGAAATCAAGTCCTTGATCTAAATCAAACTTGATGGATATGTTCCATAGGTGTTAAAGGGTGTATTGAATCATGTCCCAGGGTTTGGGAGCATGTCCAGGTCAAAAGTCAAAGGTTCAGTTGACTTTTTCCCTTAAACCCTAATTGTGGTCCTGAGGAAATCGAAACTTGTGGATCAAGCTTCTTGGATCAATCCATTGTTGCAAATGGATCAATGTGGTTTATTAGATACCCTCAAATCATGTCTTGAGGTCTTGGCTCATATTTTGTCCCAAAAGTCAACTTAGGGGTGAATTAGGTCAAGAAACCCTAATTCCTGATTTTTGGTGAACACATCCCCTGAGGCTAAATTGACTTGATGATTGGGTCCATGAGGTCCCTTGGAGTATCTTGACTTATATTTTTAAGCATTGGCTCATGCCCAGATGAAGATTTTCATCTGGAGCCCCTAGTCGACCAAAACCCTAATTTGGTGACACTGGCGATCTTGAGGCTTAATCCACATGGAATGCTGCAACCTTGTGCCTGATTCTTGATGTGGGAGTCCTCTTTATCATTTATGTGTGTTTGAGAGGTTATACAGGATGAATATCATGTCATTTCTTGATTGATCCTTTGTCTAAGGCTCTAAGAGGTCTTAAAACCCTAATGCTTGACTGCAAGGAATGCTCAACAATTCTTGAGGAGATTGATGAGGCATAAAGGCACATCCATATTGTGATGATGATTTGCACAATGATGGGAAATCTTAGTGGTAAAAATTTGGGGTATGACAGATGCCCCTATTTAATCTTCTTGGACCCGAAGGTGTGAATGGCGAAGGTATTCAGGCATTCGGGGTGCAAGAGGATTAAATATCAGAATACCCGAAATTTTGACAGTGGTTATGAATGGTAGTTTACGCGTTCATCTTCTTTTGCTAAGCATTGATACTTAGAAAAGGTAAAACTTCCCCTCGATTCTGGTTTCCTACCAAGGAACTGGTCTCAGTTTTTGATACAAACTTCCCCTCGATCCTGGCTTCCTACCAAGGAACTGGTCTAAGTTTTCTTTTGGACTAAACCTCCCCACGATCCTGGTCTTTAGCCATGGAACTGGTCTCAGTTTCTGATATAAACTTCCCCTCGATCCTGGTTTCCTACCAAGGATCTGGTCTCAGTTTCTTTTGTCAATAAACTTTCTTGACAAGGGACGCTATTCGTAGCGGTTTTCCTTAAACTTCTCGCCAAATTTTTCTGGGGAGATGTCATTTGATAGAAAAAGTTTTGATGTTAGACTTGCTGGGGAACCCATTCGTCTGAGCTGCAGAGGTGTGCAAACTTCTCTATTGGAGACGCCATTTGTTGACTCTACTGGGGAAAATGAGTCTCTTGAGAGTCTACTTTCTGCTTGGGGGTATTACATCATACTTTTCCTCGAGATCTTCTCGAAGAAATACCATGTGATGTAATCCAGTTTGGAGGTGCTGATGACCCTTTCGTCAACAAATTTTCCGGAGATAAATTGCTGTATTGCCGAAGATTTGATTAAGAGGCTTTCCCTGGGGATTTTCCTTAATCCGGGAAAGCGAAGATATCATCTTCAATGTTGGAGAGTGACGGTCGTCGAAAGTTTTCTTTCTTTTTAGAGGTTCAAGTTATCAAAGTGGTCGAAGACTGGCTCCAATCCAGAAATAAACTGGGGGAGAGATTGTTCAGACGCAACATTTCCTGACGAGGAAAGAAATGACAACTCGATTGATAAGAGGACTTTGATCACTTAGGGATAAGACTGGCCAGAGTGATAGTGATGCAATATGAATATGCATGTGAATCAATTATGCATGATGTATGTATGTTTATGCTGAGAAAATTGATGCGACATACAGACTAATAGATGAACACGACTGGATACTCGGCCACTGCAAGGGACGAGGAAATACCATTTGTTCCATATAGCAATTCTTACTTGCTTAGGAGAGATAGTCCCCGTGGGGAAAACCGTTGGTCGGGCTTTGGAGATAAGAACTCTGTCGGGGATGTCGGACTGGATATTCGCATGTGACACAGTTGATCCTTCATTCAGGCGCACTGGCTTAGAAGGAGTACTTTGATTCTGCACTTTGAAGCTCGATTACTTCTGGAGAAGCGATCAATGTTCTTTCTATGTTCAACCGTCAAAATAAATTGCCATCTTTATTTTAAAAGCAGAAAAAGTTTGACAATTAAATTCATTTTTGTTTTATTTCAAGAATCGTTGATCATATTAAAATGTCGTTCTGTAAAGCAAAAATAAATAAGAATTATAAACAAAAGCACTAGGGCTCAAATTTTATTGATAGGATGGAAATCAGTCAAACGCGTGATTCCATGGAGTATTTACAAAGTTTAGAAAATGGTAAATTAAGGGAAAAGGGATGCATTGAAACATAACGACCGCTATCCTTCTACCAACTTTGAATTCTGGGCATCCTGAGCTTCCGTCGAAGATGACCTTGACTGGAGTTTTCCTGATGGATGGCATGACTGCTACTGGGAGATTTGCCCCTTTGCTGGACGTAGTTACTTGCCATTATCCCTAACTTTTGCCTGGATTGTACTTTTGAGATTTCCAATCCATTGGGATGATTTTTGATTATGTCTCTAATTTTTGCCTGGACCGCCCTTTCGGGTTTTCAATCCACCGGGACGTTTTTTATTTATTTAGGCGAAGTATTTCTTGACTACGTCAACATTTGTGGGGTAAGCAAATTCTTCTCCATCCATGGTTTCGAGTCTCAAGGCGCCGCCTGAGAAGGCTTTCTTGACCATATAGGGGCTGTCATAATTCGGAGTCCACTTGCCCCGGGAATCAGTGAGGAATTATTGTATCTTCTTGAGCACAAGGTCTCCTTTCCTGAAGACACGAGGTTAGACCTTTTTGTCAAACGCCTTCTTCATTCTTTGCTGATACAACTGACCGTGGCATAGAGCCGTTATTCGCTTTTCTTCGATCAGATTCAGCTCGTAGAGTCGATTTTGGCACCATTCAGATTTTGTTTACTTAGCTTCCATCAATACCCGGATTGATGGGATCTCTACTTCTATGGGGAGGACTACTTCCATGCCATATACTAGAGAGAAATAGGTTGTCCCTGTTGAAGTGCGGACAGATGTACGATAACTGTGAAGAGCAAAAGGTAACATCTCGTGCCAGGCTTTCTAGGTTACAACCATCTTTTGAACAATCTTCTTGATGTTCTTGTTAGTCGCTTCTACCACTCCGTTCATCTTGGGTCGGTAGGGAGATGAGTTATGGTGTTCGTTCTTGAACTCAGCGCACAACTCTTTCATCATTCCATTGTTCAAGTTGGATCCATTATCAGTAATGATCTGGCTTGGAACACCATAACGGCGATGATATTATTTTTGATAAATCAGACCACCACTTGTCTGGTTACATTAGTGTATGACACTGCTTCGACCCACTTGGTGAAGTAGTCAATGGCTACCAGGATGAACCGATGTCCATTTGAAGCCTTGGGTTCAATCATGCCAATCATGTCGATTCCCCAAATGGAAAAAGGCCATGGGGAAGAAAGAACTTTGAAATGTGTTGGCGGTACATGGAATTTGTCTGAGTATATCTGACACTTGTGACACCTCCTCATGTACTTGTAGTAATCAGATTCTATTGTCAACCAATAGTACCTTGCTCTCAGAATTTTTCTCGCCATTGCGTGTCCGTTGGCATGAGTGCCAAAGGATCCTTCGTGAATTTCTTTTATCAGCATGTTTGCTTCTGGTCTGTCTACACATCGGAGCAAGACCATGTCAAAATTTCTCTTATAGAGTGTATCACCGCTCAGGAAGAAGTTGCCTGCCAATCTTCTGAGGGTTTTCTTGTCTTTTCTTGATGCCTCAGGTGGGTACTCTTGTTTCTGAAGGAAGCATTTGATATCGTGATACCAAGGTTTGTCGTCTATAACTGCTTCAATCGTGAAGATGTAAGCGGGCCGTTCAAGGCGCATTATGTCGATCTTAGGTATGTCATTCCATTGACCTACACTAATCATGGAAGAGAGAGTGGCTAATGCATCAGCCATGTGATTCTCCTCACGAGGGATATGGTGAAACTCGATTCTGTTGAAGAAGGGTAAACAACCTTCTTGCGTAATCTTTGTAAGGAATCAATCCTGATTGGTATGTGTTCCAATCTCCTTTGATCTGATTGACAACTAGGGCTGAGTCGCCATATACATCCAAGTTCTTGATCCTTAAGTCAATTACTTCTTCGAGACCCATGATACAAGCTTCGTATTCAGCCTCGTTGTTTAAACACTTGAACGTCAGTCTGGCAGTGAAAGGAATGTGGGTACTCTGAGGTGTTATGATGATTGCCCCAATTCCGTTTCCATAATAATTAACAGCTCCATCAAAGATAAATTCCCATTGGGAACCTGGTTCTGGCCCTTCACTAGGTGGCGGTTCATCGCAATCTTTCATTTTCAAATACATGACATCTTCGTCTGGGAAGTCAAACCCGACTGATTCTTGATCGTTAATCGGTTGGCGAGCCAAATGATCAGCTAAAATAATTCCTTTGACGGCTTTCTGAGCATGGTACTCGATGTCGTATTCTGATAACAACATCTGCCAACGGGCAATCCTTCCCATGAGAGCAGGCTTTTCAAAGACGTACTTGATCGGATCCATTTCGGAGATTAACCATGTCGTGTGACGAATCATGTACTGGCGAAGACGTTTGGCTGCCCAAGCCAAAGCACAACAAGTTTTCTCGAGTATAGTGTACCGAGTCTCGCAGTCAGTGAACTTCTTGCTCAAATAGTAGATGGCAGACTCTTTCCTTTTTGTTTCGTCTTGTTGGCCAAGTACACAACCCATGGAGTCTTCCAAGATTGTTAAGTAGATGATCAGTGGTCTTCCTTCCACTAGAGGAGACATAATCAGTGGATTCAACATATATACTTTGATGCTGTCGAAGGCGGTTTGGAAATCTTCTGCCCAAACGCAGTCCTGATTCTTTTTGAGTAATTTGAACATTGGCGCACATGTTGCGGTCATGAGGAATATAAATCTGGAAATGTAGTTCAAACGTCCCAAGAATCCCCTGACTTGTTTTTCAGTCTTTGGAGAAGGCATTTCTCGAATGGCCTTGACCTTGTCAGGATCAACCTCGATTCTTTTCTGGCTGACTATAAACCCTAGCAATTTCCCTGAACGGACACCGAATGTGCACTTATTAGGATTCAAGCGGAGTTTGTATTTTCTCAGTCGCTCGAATAGTTTTGACAGGTGGGTCACATGCTCATCTTATGTTTTAGATTTGGCGATCATATCATCGACATACACTTCGATTTCTTTGTGTATCATGTCATGAACCAGAGTAGTCATTTCCCTTTGATAGGTTTCCCCGGCGTTCTTCAAACCGAACGACATTACCTTGTAACAAAAAGTGCCCCATGGGGTAATGAACGAAATTTTCTCCATGTCTTTCGGCGCCATTTTGATCTGATTATAGCCCTAGAATCCATCCATGAAGGAGAATATTTTGAACTTTGTTGTACTGTCTACCAGCATGTCAATGTGTGGTAAGGGAAAGTTATCCTTTGGACTTGCCTTGTTCAGATCCCTGTAGTCTTCACACATTCTGACCTTTCTGTCCTTTTTTGGAACTGGTACTATGTTGGCTAACCATTGAGGATATTCTGATGTAGCGAGGAAACCCACGTCAATCTGTTTCTGTACTTCCTCTTTTATTTTGATGGCCATGTCCGAATGAGTCCGTCTCAGCCTTTGTTTCACCAGCGGACATTCTGATCTCAACGGTAGATGATGTTCCACGATGCTAGTATCCAACCCTGGCATATCCTGATAGGACCAAGCGAATACATCGGGAAATTCTTTGAGAAGCTTTATCAAACTTTCTTTGACATTTGGACTGAGAAGTGCCCCAATCTTGACCTTTTTTCTCTCTTCCTCTAAACCCAAATTGACTATTTCCAACGGTTCTTTGTAAGGTTCAATGGACCTTTCCTCTTGTCTGAGTAATCGGAAGATCTCTTCTAGAATCTCGTCGTCATCTTCTTCTTCAGCCTCAAATACCGGGAATTCAAATTTGTGAGAAGGCATTGGATCGTATGTTTCAATGGGGTTTAAAACAAGCAATCTGCATGACGTGATGATTTGTTTTTAGAAGAGATAGAGAGAATGCAAGAGTGCGTGCAGTGTATTTTCTGAAAAATGCTTGTTTTTATTATTTGAGTTGTTTTTAGGATTACCATTTTCTGAAAAAGCGAAAAGAGAAAATAGCAATAAATGCAGAAATTACAGAACGACGTTATTTTATTTATGATCTTGTCGACTCTTGAAACTACAGCCCTATAAAACAAAACTCTGTCACTTTGGTAAAAGCGAAGAGGTACATTTACAGAAAGTTACCCCTATCAAAACATTCATTTCACCTGGGCAAGGTGAAAGGTTAAGATAAAGACAGCAATTACTTAGACTTAGGAACAACTTTCGGAACGTTGACTGCAACCCATTGGCGGCGAACTCCTCGGTGAATCACAAAGTCTGGTACTTTCCTTCTTGGCTTGTCTTCAGAAATAACACTGATTTCTGATGGAGCAGGATCGTTGGAATCTGTCTCCCAAGCAGAGTTGTCGTGGGAGGATTCCTCAGTTGTATCTTGCACAGTGTTTGCACTCTCAGGTAAATCTCCCCATCCAGTTGGCTGGATGTCTTCGAGCCTGATACGAGAGCTTTCGGGAGCGGTGTACTTGACCAAGTAGTCGAATGTGCCACTCGGTTGTCCCAAGGTGTCCCACACTTCTTTAGAGCTGGAGGAGTCATCCCTCTCAATGACGTTGACCTCGGGAAAAGCATAGTTGATGAATTATAGTCCTGCAAGCTTTGCAAATTCATCGTCATGCTGGGTATTTTCTGAATGCCCTGAGTATTAATCCCATGACATGGTGGGCAAACAGGTATTCTTTTCAATGATGCTCAGCTGATAAGCATTGTTGGGCTGACTCTCTTGCCTCGAGTCTCCTGGGTACGGCTGCCAGATAGGCAGGCCATCCATTGGCCCATAATAGTCGTGGTCATAGTTGTCTTTCATCAGAGTGTCTTCCTCTAATGAGTTGGGTAGAGCACTGTATCCTTCTGGATCATAATCTTCGTATATCATTTTGACATCCACTCTTGGTATATATCTCGGACTCTGTGCGGGATAGAAAAATAGTGTAGGCACCTCTTCCTGAGACATATAACCGTCCTCGTTAAGATAGAACTTCCATTCTTCATCTGTATCGGAGGAATCTCCCTCGTTGATGGTATATACTTCTTGAGACACTGGGTGAAGGAAACCTCCACTATGGAACAAGTTCTGAATGGAATGAAGACTTTCATCGTTAGTAGCTGTCTGGGCACAGTTTGAAGAAAAACCAAGACCTTTCTTCGCTTTCTTATTAGTAGGAATGACAAGTTGTCCCCATCCTTTTGTATTGTTACTTTTGATCACTTCGAGAGCATCTTTGTACGAGGAAATCGATGTTCCTTTTTCTAACTGGTTGTCGTTGCTCACCGAAAGTGCTTAGAACTGGGTTCCAATAACCTCCTCTGGTTCTACACAAGTGGACGACGATAAGTTACTCACGATCAAGGCTTGCTCTCCGCAGACTGTGATGAGTTGGACATTCTTGACAAACTTCAGCTTTTGGTGAAGTGTCGAAGTGACTGCCCCAGCCTCGTGTATCCAAGGTCTTCCTAACAAACAGCTGTATGATGCCCGGATGTCCATGACCAGGAAAGTGACTTGGAAAGTGTGGGGACCGATAGTTATGGGAAGGTCGACTTCGCCGATAATTGTTTTCTGGGATCCGTCAAATGCTTTGACGATGACCTCACTGCCTCTCATCGGAGATCCTTTGAATGATAGTCGCATTAGAGTGGACTTTGGCATCACGTTTAGAGCTGCTCCGGTATCTACCAGTACGCTGGCTAGAGCATCGTCCTGACAGTTGACTGTAATATTGAGCGCCTTGTTATGACTTTTGCCTTCTTCTGGCAATTCCTCATCACTAAACCCCAAGTTGTTGTAGGATGTGATGTTGGAGATGATGCTGTCGAATTGTCTTATTGACACATCTTGTTCCACAAAGGCTTGCTCTAAGACTTTCTGTAGAGCTTCCCAGTGAGCTTCAGAACTGAGTAAAAGTGATAGCACTGAGATTTTTGAAGGAGTTTGCAACAGCTGATCAACAATGTTGTATTCACTCTTCTGGATGAGCTTCAGCATCTCATCGATGTTCTTTGAAAGGTCGAGATGGCTAGACTGACCGACTAGTTGATCAGGAACTTCCATTCGAGGTTCCTTTTCTCTGGTAGGTTCTCCAACTCCTCGGTTGAAGATTCGACCACTCCGTGTTACTCGACTGATGTCTGAAATATTCACGACGGAGGGTAATGGATTTTCCTTTCCATTCTCAATTGTTGTTGCACCGTATTTGTAAGGGATAGCCTTAGTTGATTCATACGGTAATGGTCCCGGTAGATAGACAACTACAGGAGCCTTCTGATTCTTCTGACCATTGTAAGTAATTTCAATCAGTTCCTGGTTGGGAACTTTCAATTTGTCAAGTAAAGGGATGATGGTACAAACATCCTTGGTCCTCTTATGATCAGAGATTACGACAACGTCCTTGATTCGATCAACGACATAGTCGGGCATCAAGTTGATTGACCCAGGACTTGGACACGGTCGAATCTCTTTGTGGTCCAACTGACTCTGAAGGGCTGCTCGCACGAGGTAACATCCTTGATTATCTTCAGATCAAACTCTACAGTGTTCATAGTTGTGTGGTGGCACCCGGCCACGTCCGCTCTGTATGCAGTGTAACCTCGCTTGATCTGTTTCCATTGACCAAACATCTTGACTTTGATGCCTAGTAGGGTTCCCATTAGTCATGCTGACTTGTTGTATGTCTTCGTCTAAATAGATCGGAAGCCACCAGTCGTTTAACAAGTGTTGCAAAGTTCTTTGAACGAGAGCGCATCCTTGGTCGCTCTCACGACATCCCTTACAGTTCTGATAATTATGTGAAGTCAAAAAACCGAGCTGGACTTTCTTAGCATGTAACTCCCCCAAACTGGTATTCATCAAGCAAATATCAAAGATTTGAATCATATGCACTTGATACTAATTTTTATCACGGTAATCCTGAATCCATCCAAGATCCATCTGACGCTGGAGGGCCTCTTGTAGAAAAGAGCATCCCTGATCGTTTATTGAGCAGATAGGATAGGAATCGTAATCGTGTTGTGGCAGATTATGATGTTGGCTTTGCCTTGAGTGCATTGCCACCAAGTCGACATTCATTGTATGGATGTCGTGGTTTTGAATGATGTTGGAATTCGTATAAGTCATGTTGACCTCACGTATTCGGTGATCTTGGATCCATCAGAGATCCATCTATTCCTGTAGAGCTGATTGCACCACAGAACACCCTTGATTGTTCTTAGAGCAGATATCACACTGGTGATAGTTATGAGATGGTACATAACGATATCCACTCTGTCTGCAATGCATCTCGACCAGGTTGGTTTCCAATAAGAGTACATCATGAATTTGATAGATGTGCTTAGACTCACCTTTTATCAAATTTACCGTAGCTTTCTCGTGTTGAGGCAGCGAGTTCGTCTGAACATTATGACTTATATCCTTGAAGGATAATACCCCTCTCCTAACAAGCTTCTATACGTCGGATTTGAACCTGAGACAGTTTTCTATGTTATGCCCTGGTCCTCCTTGATGATAAGGGCAAGTCTGATCCGCTTTGAACCAAAAAGGCGGATTCTCTGATACTGTAAAAGGAGCCCTGGTTTGGACGTGCCCTTTGACCAGTAATAATGGAAATAGTTATGCGTTGTAAGGTTATTGTTGTATGGAGGACGAGGCTACTGAAGAGGTTGTTGTGTCCTTTGTTGATATTGTTGTTGATTTGATTGGCTTTGAGCAACCTGAGGTTGATACGTAGGAACAGGCGCAGGGTTTATAGAAGGAGTTACAACTACTACTGGTTGGTACAGTCGCCTTTGCTTTCCGAGAGATATATTACCAATATCTTGCTCTTTTTTCTTAGGGAGAGCACTACCGTATCTTTTGGTACTGCTTGATGGTCCGACATCTTTGACCAAACGTCCTTCTCAGACTGCTTCTTCCAGACGAACTCCCATGCCCACCATCTCAGTGAAGTCACTGGGCGCACTGGCGACCATTCTGTCATAGTAAAATAAGCTCAAGGTTTTCAAGAAGATCTTTGTCACCGCTTTTTCCTCAAGAGGTGGACAAATCTGGGCGGAAATTTCACGCCATCTCTGAGCATACTCCTTGAAGGTTTCCTTATCCTTCTGCGATATGGCTCTGAGTTGATCTCTATCTGGTGCCATGTTCAGGTGATACTTATATTGTTGAACGAAGGCAGCACCAAGATCTCGGAAAGTGACGATCTTAGTGAGATTTAATCCCATGTACCATTTGAGTGTGGCACCGGTTAAACTATCTTGAAAATAATGGATCAGTAGCTGTTGGTTCTCTGTCTGAGTTGATATTCTTCGAGCGTACATCACCAAATGGCTTTGAGGGTAAGAGTTACACTTGTACTTTTCAAATTCGGGCACATTGAATTTGTGCGGAACTTTCACATTGGGGGCCAGACAAAGGTTTGCTGCGTCCTTTCCTAATAGATCCTGACCGCGAATAGCTTGCAGTTCCTTCTGCATCTCCAGGAACTGTTCTTGGAATTCCCTCATTCTGTCGTCCATACTTTCGTTTCCACCAGACGGTATGAAGAATGCGTTATGTGAAAATGATGAATGATATGCAATGATTATATTATATATATTTTTGTTTAATCAAAATAAACTTCGACAATTGGATTGCAAATATTATACAGTGGGGAGACCCCGTTTTATTGAATTCAAAGATTGCGGAAATGGAAATACAGTAATTTCAAAGTGCTATAAAAGGAAATGTCTAAGCTAATGGATCCTGAGTCCTCTATAAGGAGGGCTCAGGTGCTGGTTTTGGTACTTTCCTCTTCTTTGACCGGGGCTCTCGAGCCGTTGTCGGGTTGTCATTCCTTTGCCAAGTGAAAGGAGTGAGCAAATTCCTTTGGTCTTCTTGATTTTCTACGGCGTGTTTCTCTAAAATATCGATCAGAGCATCTTTTTCTTTTAACAGTTGCTGTATTTTCTTACACTCCACATTGAGAATACAGTACTTGTTCTTCCAAGACTTCTTCTCCTATTGAACTTTGTTGAGAGTAACCTGAAGTTTTTCCGTATCTGACATAAAATAAAGGACAAACTCCTTTAATGGAAGAACTTCTTGACGAGGGTAAGGTATCCTCAATTTGAGAGCTCTAGTTTGTACCCAGTGGAGATAAGGTTCCACCGAGACACAATCTGGTTTTCCTAGAGACTCTCTTCCTCTCCGGTGAACATGTCTCCAGGCATGCACTATTTCTGTCTTTAGTGCTCTGTCGTTTTCTCCTTCCTTGAAGAAAAGACCTTCTAGATGAACATTACGCGGGACATGTCTCATCGGGTATCCAAATTGACGACGAACTAAAACTGGATGATAATTGATTTCTCCTTTAATTCCTATGAGGGGTACATTAGGGAAGTTTCCACAACGGTCAATGATTATGATCCCGTCATAGATTCTATTGTACCAATCGATGTCAGAGTTGGTAAGAGACATGATTCTCTGCGACCAAAGTAAAGTGTTCCTAGGATCCCAAAATGCAGCAGACTTGGGTATGTGGGAAATGAACCATTTGTAAAGCAGGGGTACACAGCATGTGATCATTCCTCCGTTGTACAAATTCCTTAAGTGTAAAGAATGATAAGCATCTGCGAGCAAGGTCGGTACAGGGTTTCCAATCAGAAAAATCTTAATGGCATTGATATCAATAAAGTCATCAATGTTGGGAAACAGAAATAACTCGTAGGTGAGTAAGACAAAGATGCTCTCGAAAGCAGTCACGTTCCTTATACTAGAAAAGTACAGAGCTTTCTTTATCAAAAACTTGGCTGGCAAACCTTGGATTCCACCCTTAGTGGTCATGTGAGTCCGGACTTCTGACTCGTCCAAATAGATTGCTCTTGCAATGGTTTGATCCTTTGGAATTTCTTCCAGTCCATAAAAGGGAGCTTGGTCAGTGATGGGTAGACCAGTCAGGTGAGAGTACTTCTCCAGTGTTGGTGCTAGTTGATAATCCGGGAATGTGAAATAGTGATAGACCAGATCATAAAACTGAATGAGCGTAGCCAGGATTCCTTCAATTACATGGACCCTTAACAGAGACAGCAGTCCTCCGTACTTAGCTCTGAAAGCATCTGGGTTGGTGATCATCCTCGCCAATCCTCTTAAATCCTCTAGTTTTGAACCATAAAGGTGTACTTGTGAGTCTTCCTTCTACCGAAATCCATAACGCAATCTCCTTTCTCTGATATTTGCAATCATTGTCTTAGTTTAATTTGAAAAGGAGAGACTAGAAGAGAAGATTTTTTGTTTGATTAATATTTTTTAATGAAATAAATGCATGAATTCAGCACACAAAAACATAGAAAAAACTTGGGGTCAAAGGTTCGGTGTCATGAAGTCATGGCTCTACTCATCCCCAAAGGTTATACTGGTGATTTTTTGTACCTGTCCTCACAATCATTGACCCCTCTTGGGATAACAACAGCAGGTTGGTTCACCCGAGCGAGCTGATGTATCTTAGAGTAATCTCAAATGAGGGTAGTATGCGTGACAACTATTTTCGATAGCTTCCACACTACAAAATAGTAACATGGTCTTAGCCTACTAAATCCTCAGTTTCATAGAATACCACAATCGAACAATCTGCTTTCAACAACCGAAGTCGTATAGGCATTGAATCCGCAAAGGGTCTCTCCACTGATTCGTTGGTCAACCGGGATCTCTTATTTGGGAGTCACTCCCTGTAAGATTTCCTGTCTAGTGCCATCACTTATCTTAGGTGTATACTCAATCTTTCCATATGCAGCATCACCCGCAGTCCCATTAGCAGAAAAATAAACATGGATATCAATTAGGAAAAGCGATATATATATATATATATATATATATATATATATATATATATATATATATTCATTCCTAAAACTAACATCCCAGAAATCTCAAGAGCTATAATCCTAGTCCTAACAAATAAAATGACTCCCCAGTAGAGTCGTCATTTTACTGTAGCGAGCGATTTTTGTCGGTGACGCAACCACCTTATCGTTGAAGTTTTCCTCACCGCAATGAGGAGGAGTGGGTGCTCCTTTCTGATTTCTTATTTATACCATGAAGCTAAAAGGGAAAGGGAAGCTATCTAAAACTAACCTTGCACGGGAATGTTTAACTGAACAAACACTTAAAAGAGATTCGAGGAGTCGGGATCAGGTTATACAATGCGGAGTTGTCAATTACCCATCCTATATGTGGTTATCCACAGGATATTAGCTTTAGGTTTTGCTTTGTAATTGATGGTGTTTATCTGTTAATGGGTTGGGAAAGTTTCTTGGGAAGTATGAGTGAGTGAGTGAGTTTTTGTTGATGTTCGGGTGTTTTTGGTAAGGTACTGGATCTAAGTTTTGATGTGAAGGTACTGGACCTAGAGTTTTTGATTAGTATGCTCGCTAAGACTTCGCAATCTTATGCCTACGTAATCCCGTTTAAATGAAACAGGGAAATCAGAGCAATCGTAGTTCCTCCTATTCTAAGGGAGGAGAAAATGTTTTGGTGTCTTGTTCAAAGCCCAAGATTGAAGCTAAAAGATTTTGACTGAGAGAGAATTTGTCATCTCTAAAGAAGGATTGTTGATTTTTGTGTGCCTTGATCAAAGCACAAGGTTGATGCTTAAAGGTTAATTGACACGGCTAGGGGATTTCTTTATACAAAGCCTAAGAGGAGGCGGGGATGCTTGTAGGAAGCCCGTGGGTCTCAAACCAAGAAAAGTTCAAGAAATGTTATTCACCGAGAATAGATCATTTAGTGAAAGTTCTGTGCTTTGAAGAAATTCAAGAGATGCTATTCACCGAGAATAGATCAACTCCGGGGAGTAGAATTTCTTTGACAATTTCTAAAGTGACAGCCTGAGAAAATGTTCATGAAGAATACTGCCTTTCTCTTTGTTCCATATTGTTTAAGCCCAAGAGAAAGCAAGACTGTATCTGGAGATCCTATGGGGATCTAGTTTTGTTTGTATTTTAAGAGCGACCAACTGAACTTTACCTAGTTCTAGACCTAGTTGCCGGGGAAACTCTAAATAAATATACTAGTATATATACAGTTGATATATAACAAGTATTTAAAAAAGGTATGAAAGAAGACTAACCATGCACAGCTTCCCACATTACAGTTATTTATTTATATATATATATATATATATATATATATATATATATATATATATATATATATATATGTATATATATATATATATATATATGTGAAAGCGTGTAAAAGAAAGTCGATAAAACTTACAGGTGAGCAAGCTTTCATGCTGTATTGTCAGTTGTTCAAATAAATTAAAGAAAGTTTTGATAATAATGCATATATCTAAATCAAAAGGGGAATTGTTTCTGAATAGATTGTGGGGCTTATACTCAAGGAGAGGCCCAAAGAGTTTGACAGTGATCGCACCGTTGTTTTGAATATTGTACCGGGACTTATACAACGACTGAGGCCCAAAAAAGGTTTATGTACAACAAGGGTTGGGTCTTACAACTCAAGGAGAAGTCCAAAGATTATTTTAAAAAAAGAAATGGGACTTACAACACAAGGGTAGCCCCAGATGATTTTCTTGTTTGAAAATGGCGATCACGCCGAGATTTTTTTAACGCAGAGGGACTTATACAATGTCTGAGGCCCAAAAAGGTTTTGTTTAAAAAAGGATTGGGTCTTACACTCTATTAGAGGCCCATGAGTAATTTTAAGAAAAAGAATGGGGCTTACAACTCAGGGAGAGCCCCAAGTGGTTTTATTTTAAACTGGCGATAGCCGAGATTTTTGAAAACACCGTGGGTCTTATACAATGATTGAGGCCCAACTATTTTGGTTTCAAAGAGGGATTGGGTCTTACACTCTATTAGAGGCCCAAGGTTGAAAATGAATAAAGATGGGTCTTATAGATCAAGGAGAAGCCCAGGGATTCTGTTAAAAAGGCGACGATCGCGTCGAACTTTTGAAAATATACAGAGGGACTTATACAATATGTGAGGCTCAGAATTGTTTATTTACAAAGGGATGAGACTTACACTCTATCAAGAGGCCCATGAGTGTTTGAAAAAGATTGATGAAAGATCAAAAATCAAAGAAACCCTAATTTTCACCTTTTAAAAGTAATTTTTCAAAGAAAAATAATAAAAAATGATAAAAACACCAAATAAGTTTGAATAAATAACTTGTAATTTTTGGTTTAGGTTTGAAAAATGAAGTTTTAATCACAAGATGAATTAAAACTCATTTGATTTTGATTTTCAAGATGAATATTCATTTTAAAATGTTTAAAAATAATAAAAAATGAATTTATTCACAAAAATACCAACTATATTACATAAATAATATAAATTTAATTTTTTTGTAGAATAAAATATTTTAACATTTTCGTGATTTTTCAAAAAAAGAATCAACTCAAAATCATTAGAATTCAGAGAGAAATTAATTTTTGAATCAATTAAATAAAATTACAAAATTCAAATACTTGAATTTTTGAAAAAGGGCGCCAAGAACACCCAAGAACACGCGCGTGTTCTGAGTTTTGCCCAGATTTGCATTTTCACATCAATCTCACTGAATACTTGATGAAATCACACAATCCACATATCAATCTACTCGTTTTTACCTCACGATCATGTCTATGGTCTTTAATTTCATTTATTTTAAGCATGGAATAAGAAATCAAATAGAAACCTCAAGAACCCTAAATTCTGCATGAAGGCTCAGAAATTCCACACACGATTCATACAAAGCAATTAATTGAGGGGAAACATTCCATACATGATTATGAACATATGGCAAAATTATTGTGCGAGGAAATATGCATGAATCATGAGATGACCAAGTTGAGGCTTACCTCTTGCAGTTGGTGATCGTGTTTTGGGTTAGAGGTATTACAGCTTGGTTTCAATGATGTGGACAACTTCCCTAGGTGCTATGGAGTGTGTCTGAATGCTTGGAGTGAATTTAATTGACCTGGAACTTGATTTGGCACCTCAACTGCAAATCTGTCAAAGGCTGGTGCAGATGGCTGGTGATTTTGAGAATCTGGTGTTCCAGATGTTGTTAAAGAGTTTGGATCACTTCTATATGATGTTTATGAGGGGTGTGTGTGTGTGATTGGTTTGGTTGGAATTGCTCTCAAACTCAAAACACGATAGTGACTTGAGTTAGAAGGCAAAATTGGAGTGAAAGTGTGATTTTGAGAAAGGCAAGTGTTATAGGCCTTTGGTGTACTCAAACTGATCAGAAATGAGGTCTATTTATAGTGCGTCAAGTTTGTTTTGCAAGGAATAGGGAATGGCAACTATAGCAGGCCTTTCGCCAATGTGGATCAAATGGAATCTCAAGTCTCCTCTAGACATTGACTTAAGATTAGAGCACATGCCTATGGTTCTCTGATTCAAGTATAAGGCTTGACTGAAGTGTTCATCTTTGCTCCGATACATGCCACCTCTAAGCATCCATTGAATGCTCCAAAACAAAATTGGAGTCTTGAGGCATCTTTAGCTTTTAGGGGTGCCAAACCTATATGTAGTTCAAAAGACTTGGGAGGCTTATGGATCAGTGCTTGTCCCTTGGTTGTTCCCCCAAGAGGTGTGCAGATGGATAAAATTGTTTGTTGTTTGCACAAATTGATCAAATCGAGCCCTAATGCACAAATCTGCCTTGCATAACAGTTTGCAGCAAGGCATGTTGCAGCTGTCATATCTTTTAGCTCAGATGGAATTTGATGGAGTTCTTAGACATTTTGGAAAGCTGATATATCCTATTTCAACATGATGTCCAACTTTGGTTTTGATCCAACTTTAATTACAATGAAAAACGCCTCTACATTTGGGAAAAAATAAGGCAGATTCTGACTTAGTGAAAATTTCATTAAGTATTGGAAAAATGTCACTTTTGTATTTTCAGCCATTTTGATCACTCCATAACTTAAAATCCATGAGGAATTGGAATGATGTGTAGTTGACACTTTTAAAGTATGCTATGAGAGCTACAAATCCAGCTTGGGACCATCCAAAATGGTTGCTTGGATCTCAAGTTATGATCCTTGGAAGTTGGTACCCTAGCCACTTTGTTCCATAACTTAGAAAAATTCTAAGTTTTTTATGGTTACCCCTTTTACAAGTTATCCCACTTTATTTGATTTTTCTTGATGAATGGTGATTCAAATCACATATTAACATTGTTTTAGGTTTGAGGAACCAAAATTGTGAAAAATCTCAAAAAGTCAAACATGACTTTTGTGCATAGTTGACATTTTATACGATGAATTCCAAACTGTGCGATCCTTTGTGAAATCAAGTCCTTGATCTAAATCAAAATTGATGGATATGTTACATAGGTGTTAAAGGGTGTATTGAATCATGTCTTAGGGTTTGGGAGCTTGTCCAGGTCAAAAGTCAAAGGTTCAGTTGACTTTTTCCCTTAAACCCTAATTGTGGTCCTGAGGAAATTGAAACTTGTGGATCAAGCTTCTTGGATCAATCCATTGTTGTAAATGGATCAATGTGGTTTATTAGAGACCCTCAAATCATTTCTTGAGGTCTTGGCTCATGTTTTCTTCCAAAAGTCAACTTAGGGGTGAATTAGGTCTAGAAACCCTAATTCCTGATTTTTGGTGAACGCATCCCCTGAGGCTAAATTGACTTGATGATTGGGTCCATGAGGTCCCTTGGATTATCTTGAGTTATATTTTGAAGCATTGGCTCATGCCCAGATGAAGATTTGCATCTGGAGGCCTTGGTCGACCAAAACCCTAATTTGGTGACACTAGCGATCTTGAGGCTTAATCCACTTGGAATGCTGCAACCTTGTGCCTGATTCTTGATGGGGGAGTCCTCTTGATCATTTATGTGTGTTTGAGAGGTTAGATAAGTTGAAGATCATGTCATTTCTTGATTGATCCTTTGTCTAAGGCTCTAAGAGGGCTTAAAACCCTAATGCTTGACTGCAAGGAATGCTCAACAATTCTTGAGGAGAATGATGAGGCATAAAGGTACATCCATATTATGATGATGATTTACACAATGATGGGAAATCTTAGTGGTCAAAATTTGGGGTATGACAACTTGCTGCTAGTATTGCCAAAAGGTTAAGGGCCATGAAAGGGAGGACTGATGCTTCTATAATAAAACAACCTAAACCTTCAAAGAAAAACACCAGTGTAGAACCTAAGAAAAGTTGGAGAAAAGTTGTGACACCTATCTCCAAGAAGAAATCTCTAAAAAGGAAGAAAGCCCCTTCTAGTGATTCTGAGTATGGAGTGAATGAAGAGTGTGGCTAGACTGGGTAAGTGTTTTGAAATGCTGGTGAAGGAGTTCATAGTGAATATTCCTACTGACTGCAATGACAAGAAGAGTAGGGAATATCAAAAGGTGTGTGTGAGGGGTAGGTGTTTTGAGTTCTCTCCTGAGGCCATAAACAGGTTCATGGGAAGGAATGCATAGGAATGAGCTGAAGTTGAAATGAGTGATAACATGGGTTGTAAGGAGATCATAGCCAACCAAGTGAAGAGTTGGCCAAATATGCTATTTTGTATAGAATTGGGGAGGCTAATTAGCTACCTACAAATCACACCTCCACTATTTCTACTGGGTTGGGCAGGTTTATCTATATAGTTGGTACCAAAACTGACTTTGATTTTGGCTCATTTGTTTTTTATCAAACTATGAAGCACACTAGTACTTTTGCTGTCAAATTGTCGATTGCTTTTCCTTCCTTGATTTGTGGAATTATCTCGGGTCAGCATCCCGGTATTATGACTAATTCTGATGCAGCCTACAAAAGGGAATCACCTTTGTATTTGTCCCATAAGCTATTTGAAGGGATACATGTCCTTGATATTGTCATGATATCTGACAAAGGAGCTGCTGGTGCAACTTCAAGAATAGTGGTCTTGCCTGAGTTAAAAGAAACCTGCAAGGATCTAGATGAGACCATAAGAGCTTGCACTGAAAGAAAAATCAAACTTGAAGGTCTTATTAAAGCCTTGACAAAGGAAGGCACTGAAGGTGACTTGATTGATGCAGAGGAGGAAGAAGAAAATAGTTGATGGGATTGTTGCTACCAATGGAGATGAAAATCCTAAAGATCCTTAATAGCTTGTGCTGGTGGTTCTCATTTTTCTTTTTGATTATGTACTTTTTGCTGGTTATGCCCTGAATTGCTACTTTTGAGCACTTTATGTGCTGCTGGGATGTACCCTTGACTACAGTTTCTTGCTACCTCTGTTTCTTATGCATGAGTTGGTTCTTATCTTTAGTAGTGTTTATTAGACATAGTATTGTTAGTTAGTGCCGCATATCTGGATGTCTACTCTTCTAGGTATTCTTGTTTATGGATAATTTTTATAATTTATGGCTAAAAAGGGGGAGAGTTTCTGTGAAGTTTTTGTCACGATGTCTTACATCATGTCTTAACATCTTGTCTTTGTATAGGAGAATTTATTTTTCTCTGCATAATTTTTTTTTCTGTGTAGCTCCTGAATGCTTGTGCTTGTATGAGAAGTGTTCTGGTGGTGTTCTTGAGGGGGATATATATCTAAGTGTTGCGATTGTCTTCTTAAGGGGGAGCTATATCTATATCTGAATTTATGGTCATGCAATTAGGGGGAGCTATATCTAAATGATGTCAGACATGATGTCTTGACATGGTGCCACAGTTGTGTTGGAAGTTCTTGTGGTTCTTGCTGTGTGAGAGTTTATTTCTCTCTATGTGATTCTGATTCATTTTATTTCCGCTAAGTGTGCCTATGATTTGTTTTTTTGTTGTTGCTGTTGTGTTTGTTTTCTGCTTCTCCAGTACTCCATGCAAAGATTGTATTAGCCAAAATTTGCCAAAGGGGGAGATTGTAAGTTCTGTAATATTGGGATTGGCAGCAATTTTGTTAAAACAAGTTTCACGGCAAGATGTTGAGCCAGATGTCTTGACATGTTGGTCAGACTTCAATAATGGTCAGCACGATGTCGTGATTTGATGTCATGACATGTTATACCAGAAGTTTAGGGTTTTCTGTTTTGGAAGATTTGTTATTTAAAGTGTGAGATTCTATATGATTTTAGTTCTCACTCTGTCGCAATCCAAGGAGGGATATTTTAGAAACATCTGTCTATGCCAGAAGTGCATCTGTTTCATAAAAAGAATCTTGGAGACTTTTTAGGAAACTTGCTTTTTAGTTCCTATTTTTGTGTAGAAGATCTTGGAGAAGATTTGAAGCTGTTGTTTTGGGATTTTAAAATTATTTAGCAGAATAGCCCAAGCCCATGTTGATCAATAACTATAAAAGGAGCAACTATAAACCTAATGCATTAGAGAAGCCATATATTGAAAGAGAGTAGTAGGGTTTAGTGTATCTTTGTTGTTTGTGATCCACTCATATATCTCTTTGATATATGAGTGGGACTGTGTTATTTTTCTGTTATTTGTGAGTCATTCATGTACCACTTAGATGTTTGAATTGGACTGAGTTTTGAGTTGTAATCACTCATAAGCATTTAAGGAAAGAGTGGATTTTGTGTCATTGGAAATGAGTCTTCCTCTTTGATTATTTTTGTTGATTATTATTGTTGTGTGATTGAGGGAAGTGAGAGGGATCTCATATCTAGGAGTTCCTAGGTAGAAATAGCATGGGTAGTAATTAGGTGAGAAGTTGTAAACTACAGGTTGTTTGCTGAGGCTTCAAATTAATACTATTATAATGGATTTTCTTCCTTGCTTGGATTCCCCCAGATGTAGGTGAGGTTGCACCGAATTAAGCTAACAATTGACTGTGTTATTTAGATTCAAGCTTTTAATTTAACTGCATAATTGTTGGTGTTGTCATACTGTCCTGATCCTAGTGTCGTGACATCTTACTCGACATCTGGTATTTGTTACCAGAATTTTAAAATGGATTTCTTCAGTTTACATTCCATGGTGGAGTATGTGTCAAGAAACCCGTGTGATTGTTGCATGTACACATCCTCTTGAAGATCACTAATAAGGAATGCATTATTGGTGTATATTTGTTGCATTTACCATTTACAAGTTAATTCTAAGGTCAGGATAATTTGAATTGTAGTTGGATTAACCACTTGTGAAAATGTCTCATGAAATCAAATCCATGTTGTTGATGAAATTCCTTTGCCATCTGAGTTCTCTTTGACTTTAAAGACCCACTTATATCCAATTTACTTTCTATGTGGTGGTAATGATGTAAGGATCCGAGTGCCATTCTTGATAACACTACCACGAAATATATATATATTTAGTAATACTAGGTATTAAAGAGTGTAGACATGCACCCCCCACTATAATTTTGAAACATATTTAGTAATACTATATAATATTTTAGTTAGTTAGTATTAATTACTATTTTATTAGTTTTCATTTCAATGTCTAATGCTCTACTTCCCATTACACCATAAAGACCTATGACGTGTTAGAAAATTTTTTATCTCATCTTTATGATATTGCATTTTCTGAATTAAAAATGAAATAATAACCTATAAAATAATAGTAATACCATTATATTAAGAACTTTAAAAATCATTATGATATTCATTTGTAAATGATAGATTATATTTTTAATGTGATAATTTTATATATAAAACTTGCCCCCACAATTTAAATTTTTTTGGTTCGTCTTTGTATATTACCATAGTTGGGAGCAAGATTCTACTATGGATGGTGGTCTGTGGTAAAGTTGCTTGTGGTTGTATGTGCCCTCTTTACAACCACGGACGACTAGTCGTGATAAAAAGGTTGTAGCGCGTAAAATACTGCTACGGTTGTTTTAAACAACCGTAGCAAAAGGTTGTGGTATGAGGTTCGATTCCCAGCGCCTGAATTTTTTCTAGATTTCAACACATTTCACCACAGTTCTAGAATCCAACAGTGGTGAAAGACTTAGCGCATAACATATCACCACGGTCCTTGATTACAATAGTGGTGATATGTTTACTTGAGTTTATTATAACTTATATGGAATTCTTAAACAACACACAACATATGTAATTTATAAATTTATGTGATCACTTCCCGCATTCTTCGGCCTCTGGTATTACAACCACTCCCCGCCTTCTTCGGCCATGGGTGATACATATGTTGTATGTTTTTTATGTTGTATGCCTTTTAAGGTATGTTGTTGATCATTTTTATTTTTTAATAAAACTTAAATAACATACAATAGACAACATATGTAACACCTGTGGTCGAAGAGGGCGGGGAGTGGTTGTAACACCAGAGGTCAAAGAGGGCGATGAGTGATCTCCTAAATTCACATCGGAATGAGAGGGATCCTAAGGCTGTGTATGTGTGGGACTGTATGGTTGAAAGAAGGATTATAAGGATTAATTGGTACTACCTATACCGACAAGACGCATCTTCTTTTAGGTAACCTAACAAATAAGAACTCCATAGTTAAGAGTGCTTGACTTGAAGTAGTATTTGGATGGGTGACCTTCTGGGAAGTTTCCCGAAAAGTGTGTGAGTGAGATCAAAACATAATGAAAAGACTGTGTTAGTTTGTGGGTTCAGTGGGTAATCTAGAAAGTAGTTTGGGGTGTTACAAATGGTATCAGAGCAGACCTCTCCCAATATGATGTGGTTCGGGGACGAACCAAGCAGAAGCTGGTGGACATCTAACACCTGAGGCTAAAGAGGGAGGGGAGTGTTTGCAACACCTAAGGCTTAAGATGGC
The DNA here is from genome assembly GCA_022829125.1 of Lathyrus tuberosus. Classification (NCBI taxonomy): domain Eukaryota; kingdom Viridiplantae; phylum Streptophyta; class Magnoliopsida; order Fabales; family Fabaceae; genus Lathyrus; species Lathyrus tuberosus. The sequence goes on along the minus strand of JALAZF010000020.1, from coordinate 4,117,652 downwards.
AAGGAGTGGTCACCCAAATTCACAATGGAATATGAGGATCTTGAGACTGTGCAAGTATGGGACTACATGGCTGAAGGAAGGCTTATAAGGATTGATTGGTGTCATACCCCAAATTTTGACCCCCAAGATTTCCCATCATTGAGCAAGTCATCATCACAATATGGATGTACCTCCATGCCTCATCAATCTCCTCAAAGATGGTTGAGCATTCACCACAATCAAGAATTAGGGTTTCAACCCTCTTAGAGCACTTAGAAAAAGAATCAATCAAGAAATGACATGATCTTCAACTTGTCTAACCTCTCAAACACCTATAAAGGATCAAGAGGACTCCCACATCAAGAATCAAGCACAAAGTTGTAACATTTCAAGTGGATCAAGCCTCAAGATCGCCAGTGTCACCAAATTAGGGTTTTGGTCGACTGAGGCCTCCAGATGAAAAATTTCATCTGGGCATGAGCCAATGCTTCAAAGCACAACCCAAGATACTCCAAGGGACCTCATGGACCTAATCATCAAGTTAATTTAACCTCAGGGGATGCATTTACCAAAAATCAGGAATTAGGGTTTCTTGACCTAATTCACCCCTAAGTTGACTTTTGGGACAAATCATGAGCCAATACATCAAGACATGATTTAAGGGCCTCAAATACACCACATTGATCCATTTACAACAATGGATTGATTCAAGAAGCTTGATTCACAAGTTTCAATTTCATCTGGACCATAATTAGGGTTTTGAAGAAAAAAGTCAACTGTATCTTTGACTTTTGACCAAGACATGCTCCCAAACTTTGGGACATGATTCAATACACCCTATAACACCTATGGAATCCATCCATTAGGTTTTATTTAGGTCAAAGACTTGATTTCACAAAGGATCGCACAATTTGGATTTCATACGATAAAAAGTCAACTGTGCACAAAATCAAGTTTGACTTTTTAGAATTTTTCAAAAATATGGTTCCCCTAAGTCAAAAATAATGTTAATGTATGGTGTTGATAACCATTCATTAAGAAAAATCAAGAAAAGGGCGGTTCCTTGCAAAAGGGGCAACCTTGAGAAACCAAATTTTTTCTAAGTTATGGAACAAAAGTGGTTTTGGTACCAACTTCCAAGGACCATAACTTGGGATCCAAGCAACCATTTTGGGTGATCCAAAGCTGGATTTGTAGGTTGTGTTACACTCTTCAAAATATTCAACTACCTCAGACTCCAATTCTTTATGGATTTTGAGTTATGGATTGATCAAAATCACAAAAACATGAAAATTACACTTTTTCCAACACTTAGTGAAAATCTGCCTAAGTTACCAGCCTTGAACATCAATGTTCATGGAGTTTTTTTAGTTTGATCCAAATAATCTCAAAACAAACTATGATCACACATGTTTTGTATCATATGAGGGCTTTCTAAAAAGCACAAGAGCCTCCCATAACTCAACTTGAGCAGGGGATATGAATCCCTCAAAATCACCATTTCCAACTGTCCTAAGTAAGGCAGAATTTGGTGTTTTTCTCGATTTGACAAATTTGGACAACTCCAAGCCTTGTCATCCATTTGGAAGCATCTGGGGATAAAACAAAAGGAGAATGATCTGATCCCCAAGCTTCCAAAGTCCAAGAATCTACACTTAGCCATAACAAATCTAAAAAGGCTAAAAATATGCCAAGACTCCAATTTTGTTTCCAAGCATTCAATGGATGCACCAAGGTGGCATGGATTGACACATTCCTAACTGAATGAGTCAAGAATAAGCTCTGAATCAAAGGACCATAGGCCTGTTCCCTAACCTCAAGTCAATGGCTAGAGGAGACTTGAGATTCCTTTTGCTCAACATTGGCCAAAGGCCTGCTGCAGCTGCCATTCACTATTGATGTCAAAAAAAACTTGACACACTATAAATAGATCTCATTTTTGCTCAGTTTGAGTACACCAAAGCACTACAACTGACGCTTTCCTCAAAATCTCTCTCTTTAGGCCAAAATGCCTTGTTTTGCAAGTTATCTCTGAGTTTTTGAGTTAGAGAGCAATTCCACCACAACTCATGATCCAAACACAACCAATATGTCATATCTAATCTGTTCAAACACTCACTTATGACCTGAAACACCAAAATCAGAAAATCCACTTCCAAAACCATAAAATTGGACTTTTCTGCATTTTCCAAGCCATGCCTTGATTCAGTCACTTCCAAAACCAAAAAAGGCCTCAAACACGCTCCAAATATCATCCTCAAACTGTCCCAAATGGTTCCCCTCATCTGGAACACCATTTGAGAGAGTTGCCAAATTGGTCACTTTTGCCCCTTTTGCAAGAAAGAGCCAAAACTTGTTCCTGAAGATTCCAGCTGGTCCTAATCATCCTAAAAGCTTCTAAGGGATCAATTGAGGGTGTTCAAAGCATTGTTGTATATGTTGTGTTTGAACCATTTTGTCATACAATTCTTGCCTGTACCATGAGATAGCATAGAACATGCAAAATTTGGCCTATTTTGAAACCACTATCAGGTTTTAAAATAGGGGCACTTTCTGAAAATTCCAAAAGCACCATTGGATTCCTTTTGAAATTCTAGGCCAGATGCACCTAAATTTTGTCTAAATCCATGGAGAAATGAGAAAGTTAGAGGCTTCACGTAAATTACCAAAACTTGCCTTGCCTTGCCTTGGCCAGGTCTGAAAACTTGGCACCCCTTATGTATTAATGGGGTGATTTTGATACACGGATGTATCACCACCCTAGTGGTAGCGCGCATGTGTGTTTGGGTATGAGGTCGTGGGTTCAAACCCCACCCAGACCTATTTTGCTACCTCTTTTTTTTTTGTTATTTTTCATTATTTTCATGTTTTTAATAATTAATTCAAAAATTAATTTCTCTCTCAATTTTAATTATTTTTTATTGATTATTTTTTTGAAAATTCACAAAAATATTAAAATATTTTATTCGATTAAAATTTCACAAAAATATTATTTATTTCACATATTTGGTGTTTTTGTAAAGAATTATGTTTTATTTGTTTTTAAACATTAAAAATAATTCTTTCTCTTGGTTTTACAAAATTCAAATGATTTTTAAATCATCCCATGAATGAAACATGATTTTCCAAATATAAATCCAAGATCACAACCTTTTTTCACATGTTTGACTATTTTAATTGAATTTTTATTCAATTAAAATACATTTTAAAACAAAAAATTAGGGTTTTGATCACTATCACCCTAACAAATCTTTTTAAACATCTTTGGGCCTCTCCTTGAGTTATAAGACCCAAACCCTTTTTAACCAAAACCTTTTTGGGCCTCAGTCATGGTATAAGTCCCCCTGCGATTTTAAAATCTCGACGCGGTCGTCGCCTTTTTAACGAAAAGTTTTGGGCCTACCTTTGAGTTGTAAGTCCCATTTTTTTTCTTTTTCAAATAATTTGGGCCTCTCCTTGAGTTGTAAGACCCACCCCTTTGTACAAAAAACCTTTGTTGGGCCTCAGTCATTGTATAAGTCCCGATACAATTTTCAAAACAACAGTACGATTACTGTTTTTCATCCGGGCCTCTCCTTGAGTTGTAAGATCCAACCCTCTTTGAGAATATAATAATTGGGGCCTCAGTCATTGTATAAGTCCCGATACAATTTTCAGATCAATGGTACGATTACTGTTTTTTCATCTGGACCTCCCCTTGAGCATAAGCCCCAACAATCTGTTCAAAAATAACTTCCCTTTTGATTTAGGTTCAAACTCATAGTTGTTGTCAAAACTTTCTTTAATTTCTTGAACAACTAACCATACATTTGTTACAATGGAAGCTTGCTCGCTTGTAAGTTTTAAACAACTTTCTTTACATGCTTTCATATATATATATATATATATATATATATGTCTGTATTGCTGGAAGCTTGCTCACCTGTAAGTCCTTCTTTCATTCTTTTAAATACTTGTCATATATATATATATATAACTGTATTGCTGGAAGCTTGCTCACATGTGAGTCCTTCTTTCATATCCTTTTAAATAAATGTCATATATCAACTGTATATATATACTTATATATCTGCTTAGAGTTTTCCCCAGCAAATAGGTCTAGAACTAGGTAAAGCGAATTGGTCACTCTTAAATACTGTCAAAACTAGTTCCCATAGGAATTTCCAGATACAGTCTTGCCTTCTCTTGGGCTTAAACAATAAGGAACAAAGAGAAAGGCATTATTCCCGGTGAAACTTTTCTCAGACTGTCACTATTAGAAATTGTCAAAGAAGTTCATTCCCCCAGAGAGGATTAATTCCCGGTGAAACCTCTCTTGGAATTCTTCAAACCCTAGAACTCTTCACACAAAGAAAATATTATTCCCGATGAAACTTTTCTTGAACTCTTCTTAGGTTTGGACCCACAGGCTTCCTAAAAACATCCTCACCTCCTCTTGGGCTTTGTACAAGGAACCTTCGGCTTCTTAGAAGTTCTCATGCCTTCTCTTGGGCTTAATACAAGGACCCTGAAGACCTCTTAAAGGTATAGGACAGAACTTAGTCATCCTTTGTTAGAGCAGTCTTTCCAAAGAGTCAAAACCTCAGACCAACTTAGGGTTGATTCTCATCCCTTAAAACACATGCCTCCTCTCGGGCATCATACAAAGATAAACTCTTCCATACTAGTAGACTTGGACAGTCTAATCTCCTCTTGGATCTCAAAGACATTCTCAAGTTCCCTAAAAACATAAGAGAAACCCTGGTCATTTTAATCAATCTCCAGTAGAGTTAAAACCCATGGGTTTTAAAACCCAGTCTTTCTCCTAAAATTCCCCAGCCAGGGCCAGCTTACCATCAGTATAACACTATCCCAAATCAGAACCTCAAGGAATCTGATACCTCAGCTCTTCTGGAACCCTCAGCAAGAGTTGATTCCCCATTTTGGACCTGCCTCCGGATCTCAATAATCCTTAGCAGAAGCCAGCCTCCTCTTAGGCTTTGTATTATGATTTTCCTCAGTAGAAATAGCCCCAACAACACACTTTTGTTGAGCCCATCTACTTTCTTAAAGAACTCTCTTGTTGAGTCAATTACCTTAAGGCACTCTCTTGTTGAGTCAACCTTTTTTCAGCCTCCTCTTAGGCTTTGTATAATGATTTTCCCAGTAAGGTCAGCCTCAATCTTGGGCTTTGTTCAAGACACATAAAAATCCTCCACTGAGTCAGTCAATTACCTTTTAGCCTCACTCTTGGGCTTTGTACAAGACACCAAATAAAACACTCTCTTGTTGAGTCAGTCTCATTTTAGCCTCAATCTTGAGCTTTGTACAAGACAAATAAAGACTTCTTTCCCACAGAGTCATTTTCTTTTCAACCTCAATCTTCGGCTTTGTACAAGACACCGTATAAATATCTCTAGCAGAGTCAATCTTCTTTTAGCCATAATCTTGGGCTTTGTATAAGACAGATAAAACCTCTCACCCGTAGAGTCAGTCTCCCCCTTTAGCCTCAATCTTGGGCTTTGTACAAGACAGACAAAATATTTCCCCGAAAAAGTCAAACTTCTAGCCTCCTCTTAGGATTTGTATAATGATCTCCCCAAAGGAGTCAATTCTCTTTTAGCCTCAATCTTGGGATTTGTACAAGACAAATAAACACTCTCTCGATGAGTCAGCCTTTTCCAGCCTCCTCTTAGGCTTTGTATAAGGACTTCCCCAGTGGAGTCAATCAATCTCTTAGCTTCAACCTTGGGCTTCGATCAAGGCACACAAAAATCAACATCCCCTCAGAGGAAATCAAAATCTCTCTGTAGGAAGACACTTCTCTATATATCACACAGAAAATCAAAACAAACCTTAATCCCAGATAACTGCTATAAGTGGCACACTTATTGATTCCAATATCCAAGCGTCCATCTCTTATCCTGGAAAACTCCTCTCTTTCATCTAATTACTGTAAGTGGAAAGCCTCTGGATTATTTACATCCACGCCGCTGTCCCTCTCTTAGCATGAAAGATTCCTAAGGAAAAATGGCATTGCTCTACACTGAGTTAAAGTTTTCCCCTTCAGGACAAATCCCCTATAAAGGAAATTATGGCATTGCTGGATTCTCATATCCCAGTTAAAGTAACCCTCCCTTTATAAACAGTCACCCAACAGTTGTGATAAGTAGACAAGATGTCTCCCTTTAGAGATGACAAATTCTCTCTCAGTCATACCTTTTAGCTTCAATCTTCGGCGTTGAACAAGACACAAATACTCCTTTTAGCTTTAATCTTGAGCTTTGAACAAGACACCAAAACATCTTTTTTCCTCCCATAGAATAGGAGGAACTACGATTGCTCTGATTTCCCTGTTTCTTTAAACGGGAATACGTAGGCATAAAATTACGAAATCTTAGCGAGCATACCAATAAAAAACTTTAGGTCTAGTACCATCACACTAACCAAAACTTTAGGTCCAGTACCTTATCAAAAACCTCGAAAAACCTGAAACCAGCAAAAACTCTCTCTCTCAAACATCTCCCAAAAAAGAAACTTTCCCAACCCACAACAGATAAACACCATCAAGTATAAAAGCAGAACCTATTGCTAACAACCTGTGGATAACCACATATAGGATGGGAAACTGACAACTCCTCATTGTATAACCTGATCCGAACTCCCCAAATCTCTTTAAGCGTTTGATCAGTTAAACATTCGCGTGCAAGGTTAGTTTTAGATAGCTTCCCTTTCCCTTCCAGCTTCACGGGATAAATAAGAAATCAGAAAATAGCACCCCACTCCTACCATTGCAGTGAGGAACCCAACGGTGATAAGGTGGTTACACCACCGCCAAAAATCGCACGCTATAGAAAAATGGCGACTCTGCTGGGGATTGCCATTAGGATCTATCTTACCTTAGTCATCATTCGTCACCATTTTCCAACAGGAAAATGGCGACTCTGCTGGGGAAATTCATTTTGTCTGTTTAAGATTAAGACTAGAATTCCTAAGAGGTCTAGGATGTTAGTTTTAGGAATCATAATATATATATATATATATATATATATATATATATATATACTGCTTTTCCTACTTAATATCCGTGTTTATTTTTCTGTCAATGGGAATGCGAGTGATGTCGTATGTGGAAAGTTTGAGTGATACCTAAGATAGGTGATGGCATAGACGGGCGGTCTTACAGGGAGTGAATCCCGAATAAGCTGTCCTAGTAGACCATCAAATCAATGGAGATACCCTTTGCGGATTCAGTGCTTAACGACTCCGTTGTGAAGGCAGATTGTCCCAATGTGGTATCCATGAAACTGAAGATTTAGTAGACACTAACCATGTGGCCATTTGGTAGTGTGGTAGCTATCGGAAATAGTTGACATGCGATACTACACTCAATTGAGATTACCCTAGGATACTTCAGCTCGCTCGGGTGAACCAGCTTGTTGTTGTTATCCTTATGGATTTCGGTAGAAGGAAGACACACAAGTACACCTTCAAGGCTCCAAAATTAGAGGATTTAAGGGGGCTGGCAAGGATGATTACTAACCCTGATGCTTTCAAAGCTAAGTACGGAGGACTGCTGTCTCTATTAAGGGTCCATGTAGTTGAAGGAATCCTGTCTACGCTGATTCAGTTTTACGATCCGGTTTATCACTATTTCACATTCCCGGATTATCAACTAGCACCAACACTGGAGGAGTACTCTCACCTGACTGATTTACCCATCACTGACCAAGCTCCCTTTTCTGGACTGGAAGAAATTCCAGAGGATCAAACCATTGCAAGAGCAATCTATTTGGATGAGTCAAAAGTCAGGACTCACATGACCACTAAGGAAGGAATCCAAGGTTTATCGGCCAAGTTTTTGGTAGAGAAAGCCCTATACTTTGCCAGTATAGGAAACATTACTGCTTTCGAAGATATCTTTGTGCTACTCACAAATGGGTTATTCCTTTTTCCCAACATCGATAACTTCGTCGATACCAACGCCATTAAGATATTTCTAATTGGAAACCCTATACCGACCTTGCTCGCAGATGCTTATCATTCTGTACACTTAAGGAATTTGTAGAGCAGAGGAATAATCACATGTTGTGTACCCCTGCTATACAAATGGTTCACTTCCCATTTACTCAAGTCTGCTGCTTTTTGGGATCATAAAAGTACTCTACGTTGGTCACAGAGAATCATGTCTCTTACCAACTCTGACATAGATTGGTACAATCGGATTTACGACGGGATAAGGATCATTGACAAATGTGGAAACTTCCCTAATGTACCCCTCATAGGAACTAAGGGAGGAATCAACTATCATCCAATTTTAGTTCGTCGTCAACTCGGATACCCGATGAGGCATATCCCTCGTAATGTTCATCTGGAATGTCTTTTCTTCAAGGAAGGAGAAAATGACAGGGACTAAAGACAGAAATAGTGCATGTCTGGAAACATGTTCATAGGAAAGGAAGAGAGTCTCTAGGAAAACCGGACTGTATCTCTGTGGAACCTTATCTCCACTGGGTATAAACTAGAGCTCTCAAGCTGAGAATGCCTTACCTTCGTCAAGAAGTTCTTTCGATAAAGGAATTTGTCCTTTATTTTATGTCTGATGCGGAAAAACTCCAGGTGACTCTCAACAAAGTTCGACGGGAAAAGAAATCTTGGAAGAACAAGTACCGTATTCTCAATGTGGAGTGTACCAAAATTCAGCAACTGTTAAAAGAAAAGGACGCTTTGATTAGGATATTAGAGCAACATGTTGTAGAAAATCAAGAAGACCAAAGAAATTTGCTCCTTTCACTTGGCAAAGGACCAACAACCCAACAACAGCTCAAGAGCCCTGGTAAAAGAAAAGGAAAATACCAGAACCAGCACCTGAGCTCTCCTTAGAGAGAACACAGGATCCATAAGCTTAGACTTTTTCTTTTACAGCACTTTGTAAAATACTGTATTTCCCTTGCTGCAATCTTTCAAATTCAATAAAACAGGGTCTCCCCACTGTATGATATTTTCAATCTAGCTGTTGAAGTTTCTTTTTGATTAAAAATTAATTAATATATATCATTGCATAACATTCATCATTCTCACATAATGCATTCTTCTTACCTTCGAATCTCACGTATGTGTCACGATTCTAGAGTCAAACTGTCTCATTCATACAATACTCGGGCCAATCGACAAAAGAAAATGGATGATCTCGAGGAAGAGAACAGAGAGCTGAGAGAAGAGATCGACACTCTGAAAGAAGATCTGAGGAAACTTCACAGTGACATGCAATCTCAAGCAGCAGCTCAGAGACAACAACAAAGGATTGTTATCTTGGAGATCACATCTACATCCATAGTGGAGACGTATGATCCTCAGTACAACATGCCTAAAGATCGTCCTTGGGGCATGCCTATCAACTTTATCCCTGAAGGATATATTCCGCCGGTCACGGAAGACCCGGAAATTGCAGCAGGAACTGCTGGGCCTGAAGGTTACAAACTTCGGGAAGGCGAAGATGCAAGAGTCATGACAGCAACTCCTGAAGGTTACAAACTTCGGGATAGGGAAGCACCAAGAGTCACCGCCATAATGACTATACCACAACCCGTGGTACACACTGTCCCGGAAGGACAAATTCCACAAGTAATCTCTGGTGGAAATGAAGATATGTACGACAGAATGAATGAGTTCCAGGAACAATTCCTGGAGATGCAGAAGGAACTGCATGCCATTTGCGGTCAGGATTTATTCAGAAAGGATGCCGCAGACCTTTGTCTGGTCCCTAACGTGAAAATCCCGCACAAATTCAAGGTGCCTAACTTTGAGAAATGCAAGGGCAACTCTTGCCCTCAAAGTCATTTGGTGATGTACGCTCGAAAGATGTCAACTCAAACAGAGAATCAACAGCTACTGATCCATTATTTCCAAGACAGTTTAATCGGTGTCGCACTCAAATGGTACATGGGTTTAAACCGCACCAAGATCATCACTTTCAGAGATCTTGGCGCTGCCTTTGTTCAGCAGTATAAGTATAACCTGGACATGGCAGCGAACACAAATCAACTCAGAGCAATGTCGCAGAAGGACAAGGAAACCTTTAAGGAATATGCTCAGAGATGGCGTGAAATTGTCGCCCAGATTTGTCCCCCTCTTGAGGAAAAAGAGATGACAAAGATCTTTTTGAAAACCTTGAGCTCATTCTATTACGATCGAATGGTCGCCAATGCACCCAGCGACTTCACCGAAATGGTGAACATGGGAGTACGCCTTGAAGAAGCAGTCCGAGAAGGATGTATGGCCAAAGATACAGGACCATCAAGCAGTACCAAAAGATACGGTAGTGCTTTCCCTAAGAAAAAAGAGCAAGATATTGGTAGTATCTCTCTCGGAAAGCAAAGGCAAAGGTATCAACCAGTAGCAGCAGTAACTCCTGCTATCAACCCTGCGCCTGTTCCAACGTATCAACCTCAGGTTGCTCAGAGCCAACTGAATCAACAACAGTATCAGCAAAGGACACAACAACCTCTTCAGCATGCTCGTCCTCAGTACAACAATAACAATCATACAACACGACCACCAGGGTTTGACCCTATACCGATGTTGTACGCAGAACTATTTCCGCTACTACTAGTCAAGGGGCACATCCAAACCAGGTCTCCTCTTATAGTATCGGAAAATCCGCCTTTTTGGTTCAAAGCGGATCAAACTTGCCTTTACCATCAAGGAGGACTAGGGCATAACATTGAAAACTGTCTCAAATTCAAATCTGATGTGCAGAAGCTTGTCAGGAACGGGGTCTTATCCTTCAAGGATACAAATCCAAATGTTCAGACAAACCCGTTGCCTCAACATGAGAAAACTGCAGTAAATTTGATAGAGTAAGAATCTAACCATAGCTATCAATTTCACGATGTGCTCCTATTAGGAACTAATCTGGTGAAAATGTGTTGCAGATAGAGCGGATACGATCATAATTATCACCAGTGTGATATCTGCTCAAAGAATAATCAAGGATGTTCCGTAGTGCAATCAGCTTTACAAGAACAAATGAATCTTGGATGGATTCAAGATCACATAATCCGTGACGTCAATATGGCCCACGTAAACCCCAACTTTGTTCAGAACCACAACATTCTGGCAATGAATGTCAACTTGGTGGCAATGCACTCTAGGCAAAGCCAATATCATGATCTGCCATGACACGATTACAATTCCTGTCTGATCTGCTCAATAAACAATCAGGGATGCACTTTTGTACAAGAGGCCCTCCAGCGTCAGATGGATCTTGGATGGATCCAGGATTACCGTGATAGAAGTAGCCATCAAGTCAATATGATTCAAATCTTTGATATTCGCTTGGTGAATGCCAGTCTGGTAGAATTACACGCTAAGCAAGTCCGGCTCGGTTTTCTGGCTTCACATGATTATCAAAACTGTAAAGTGTGTCGTGAAGACGACCAAGGATGTGCGCTTGTCCAAAGAACACTTCAACACTTATTGAACCACTGGTGGCTTCCGATCTACCTAGATGAAGACACACAACAAGTCAGTATGACTGACGGGAATCCTACTAGGCATCAAAGTCAGGATGTTCGCGCGATGGAAATAGATCTAGTAAAGTTTCACTGTATACAAAGCGGACGTGGCCGGGTGCCACCACATAAATATGAGCGCTGTATAGTTTGCTCAGAGAACAACCAAGGATGTTATCTTGTACGATCAGCTCTTCAAAATCAGGTGGACCGAAAAGAGATTCGACCATGTTCAAGTTCTGGTTCGGTCAACGTAATGCAAGACTATCTTACTGATCAAAGCAAAGACGTTGTCTTAATCTCTAATCATGAAAGGACCAAAGATGTATGCGCCATAATCCCTATACTCCATGAATCACGAGTTCCTCTTGATAGTAGAAAGATTCTCAACCTCGAACCAATTGAGGCCGGCTATGATGGTCAAAAAAATCAAAAGGCTCCTGTGGTTATCTATATGCCGGGACCAATACCGTACAAATCAGATAAGGTTATCCCTTACAAATACGGTGCAACAATAATCGAGAATGGAAAGGAAACTCCATTACCCTCCGTCGTAAACATTGCTGACATCAGTCGAGTAACACGGAGCGGTCGGATCTTCAACAGAGGAGTTGGAGAACCCACCAGAGAAAAGGAACCTCAAATAGAAGTTCCACATCAACCAGTTGGTCAATCCAGTAATCCCAACCTTTCAAAGAACAACGATGAGATGTTGAAGCTCATCGAGAAAAGCTAGTACAACATTGTTGACCAACTATTGCAAACTCCTTCGAGAATATATGTCCTATCTCTTTTGCTCAGTTCCAAAGCTCACAGGGAAGCTCTACAGAAAGTCTTAGAGCAAGCCTTTGTGGAACAAGATGTGACGATAAGACAATTCGACAGCATCATCTCCAACATCACTTCCTGCAACGACTTAGGATTCAGTGATGAAGAACTTCCTAAAGAAGGTAAAAATCACAACATGGCGCTTAACATTACAGTCAACTGCCAGGACGATGCTTTAGCCAGCGTACTGGTAGATACCGGATCAGCTCTGAATGTTATGCCAAAATCTACTCTGATGCGACTATCATTTCAAGGATCTCCGATGAGAGGCAGTGAGGTCATCGTCAAGGCCTTTGACGGATCCAGAAAAATAGTTATCAGTGAAGTCGACCTTCCCATAACTATCGGTACTCACACTTTCCAAGTCACTTTCCAGGTCATGGATATCGGGGCAGCATACAGCTGTTTATTAGGAAGACCTTGGATACACGAAGCTGGGGCAGTCACTTCGACACTTCACCAGAAGCTGAGGTTTGTCAAGAATGACAAGCTAGTCACAGTCGCAGAGAGCAGGCCTTAATCGTAAGAAACTTATCATCATCATCCTGTGTAGAACCGGAGGAGGTTGTTGGAACCTAGTTCCAAGCACTTTCGGTGAGCAATGAGAATCAATCAGAAAAAGGAACGTTGATTTCCTCATACAAAGACGCTCTCAAAGCAATCGAGAGTAACAACGCAAAAGGATGGGGACAACTTGTCATTCCTGTTGATAACAAGATAAAGAAAGGTCTTGGTTTTTCTTCAACCTGTACCCAGACTTCTACTAACGGTGAAAGTTTTCATCCCATTCAGGACTTCTTCCACAGTGGGGGTTTCCTTCACCCAGTGTCTCAAGAAGTACATACCATCAATGAGGGTGACTCCTCTGATACAGAAGAGGAGTGGAAGTCCTATCTCAATGAGGACGGTTATATGTCTCAGGAAGAAACGCATACGCCATTTTGCTATCCCACGCAGAGCCCAAGATATATACCGAGATCAAATGTCAAAACGATGTACGGAGATTGTGATCCGGAAGGATGTCGTGCTCCACCCAACTTATTAGAGGATGACACTCTGATGAAAAACAACTTTGACTATGGCTATTATGATCCAATGGATGTCTTGCCTATCTGGCAGCTGTACCCAGAAGACTTGGGGAAAAAGAGTAAGCCAAACGATGCATATCAGCTGAGCATCATTGAAAAGAATACCTGCGTCCCCAACAAATCATGGGATCATTACTCAGGGCATTCAGAAGGTATCTAGCACAATGATGAATCTGCAAAGATTGCAGGGCAAAATTTCATCAACTATGCTTTTCCCGAGGTCAATGTTATCGAGAGGGATAACTCCTCCAGTTCCACTGAAGTATGGGACACCTTAGGACAACCGAGTGGCAAGTACAGCTTCTTGGTCAAGTACATCGCTCCTGAAAGCTCTCGTATCAGGCTCGAAGACATCCAGCCAACTGGATGGGGAGATCCGCCAGAGAGTGAAAACACTATCCAAGATACAACAGAAGAGTTCGTCTACGACAACTCTGCATGGGAGGAAGACTCCAACGATCCTGCTCCGCCAGAAATCACGTAATTTCTGAGGACAAGCCAAGAAAAAAGGTGCTAGACTTTGCGATTCACCGAGGAGTTCGCTGCCAATGGGATGTTGTCGATGTCCCGAAAGTCGTCCATAAGTCTAAGTAACTTCCATCTTTGTTTTGACCTTTCACCTTGCCTAGGTGAAATGGATGTTTTTATAGGGCTCACTTTCTGTAAATATCCCTCTTCCCTTCGCTCAAAGAAACAGAGTTTTATTTTATAGGGCTGTAGTTTCAAGAATCGACTAAATCATAAATAAATAAATAAATGTCATTCTGTAATTTCCACATTTATTGTTGTTTTCACTTTTCGCTTTTTAAGAAAATGGTAATCCTAAAAACAACTCAAAATAAAAACAAGCATTTTTTCAGAAAATACACTGCACACACTCTTGCATTTCTCTCTATCTCTTCTAAAAATAAATCATCACGTCATGCAGATTGCTTGTTTTAAATCCCATTGAAACATCTGATCTGATGCCTTCGCCCAACTTTTAATTCCCAGTATTTGAAGCTGAAGAAGAAGAAGACGAAGAAATTCCAGAAGAGATATCCCGATTACTCAGACAAGAGGAAAGGTCCATTAAACCTCACAAAGAGCAGTTGGAAACGGTCAACTTAGGTTCAGAAGAAGAGAGAAAAGAAGTCAAGATTGGGGCACTGCTCAGTCTGACTGTCAAAGAAGACTTGATAAAACTTCTCAAAGTGTTTCCCGATGTATTCACTTGGTCCTATCAGGACATGCCAGGGTTGGATACTAGCATCGTGGAACATCATCTACTGTTAAGATTAGAATGTCCACCAGTAAAATAAAGAATGAGACGGGCTCACCCAGATATGGCTATCAAAATCAAGGAGGAAGTGCAGAAACCGATTGACGTGGGTTTCCTCGCCACCTCAGAATATCCTCAATGGTTAGCCAACATAGTACCAGTTCAGAAAAAGGACGGAAAAGTCAGAATATGTGTCGATTACAGGGATCTGAACAAAGCCAGTCCAAAGGATGACTTTCCCCTGCCACACATAGACATGCTGGTAGATAGTACAACAAAGTTCAAAGTATTCTCCTTCACGGATGGATTCTTGGGCTATAATCAAATCAAAATGGCGCCGAAAGATATGGAGAAAACTTCATTCATCACCCCATGGGGCACCTTTTGTTATAAGGTAATGCCATTCAGTTTGAAGAACGCTGGGGCGACCTATCAAAGGGCCATGACAACTCTGTTTCACGACATGATACACAAAGAAATAAAAGTGTATGTCGATGATATGATTGCCAAATCTAAAACAGAGGAGGAGCATATGACCCACTTGTCAAAGTTGTTCAAGCACTTGAGAAAGTACAAACTCCGCTTGAATCCCAACAAATGCACATTCGGTGTCTGCTCAGGAAAACTGCTAGTGTTCATCGTCAGCCAGAAAGGAATTGAGGTTGATCTTGACAAAGTCAAGCCCATTCAAGAAATGCCTTCTCCAAAGACTGAAAAACAAGTCAGAGGATTCCTGGGACGTTTGAATTACATTTCCAGATTTCTATTCCTCATGACCGCGACATGCGCGTCAATCTTCAAATTACTCAAAAAGAATCAGGATTGCATATGGACAGAAGACTGCCAAACCGCCTTTGACAGTATCAAGGAATACCTATTGAATCCGCCAATCTTGTCACCTCCAGTGGAAGGAAGACCATTGATCATATACCTAACAGTCTTGGAAGACTCCATGGGCTGTGTACTTGGCCAACGAGACGAAACAAAAAGAAAAGAGTCTGCCATCTATTATTTAAGCAAGAAATTCACAGATTGTGAAACTCGGTACACTATGCTCGAGAAAACTTGTTGTGCTCTGGCTTGGGCAGTCAAACGTCTTTGCTAGTAATTGATCTATCACACTACTTGGTTAATCTCCGAAATGGATCCGATCAAGCACGTCTTTGAAAAACCTGCTCTCACGGGAAGGATCTCCCGTTGGCAGATGTTGTTATCAGAAAATGACATCGAGTACCATGCTCAGAAAGCCGTCAAAGGAAGTATTTTAGCTGATCATTTGGCTCATCAACCGATTGACAATCAAGAATCAGTCGGGTTTGACCTCCTAGAAGAAGATTTCATGTACTTGAAAATGAAAGATCACGATGAACCGCTACCTAGTGAAGGGCCAGAACCAGGTTCCCAATGGGGACTAATCTTTGACGGAGCTGTCAACAATTACGGAAACGGAATTGAGGCAATCATCATAACACCTCAGGGTACCCATGTTCCTTTCACCGTCCGACTGACATCCAAATGTACAAACAATGAGGCCGAATACCAAGCTTGTATCATGGGTCTCGAAGAAGCGATTGACTTGAGAATTAAGAACTTGTATGTGTATGGAGACTTAGCCCTGGTTATCAATCATATCAAAGGATAATGGAACACATACCAATCAGGACTGATTCCTTACAAAGACTACGCGAGAAGGTTGTTACCATTCTTCAACAGAATCAAGTTTCATCACATCCCTCGTGAAGAGAATCACATGGTTGATGCACTAGCCACTCTCTTCCATGATTAGTATAGGTCAATGGAACGACATACCTAGGATTGACATAATACGCCTAGAAAGGCCCGCTTACATCTTCGCAATTGAAGCAGTCATAGATGACAAACCTTAGTATCATGATATCAAATGCTTCCTTCAAAAACAAGAGTACCCACCTGGGGCATCCAGAAAAAACAGAAAGACCCTCAGAAGATTGGCAGGTAGCTTCTTTCTGAGCGGTGATACACTCTATAAGAGAAACTTTGACATGGTCTTGCTCCGATGCGTAGACAGACCAGAAGAAAACATGTTGATGAAAGAGATTCACGAAGGATCCTTTGGCACTCATGCCAACAGAAACACAATGGCAAAAAAAATTCTGAGAGCAGGGTACTATTGGCTGACAATGGAATCCGATTGCTACAAGTACATGAGGAGATGTCACAAGTGTCAGATATACTCAGACAAAATCCATGTACCGCCAATGCATCTAAAAGTTCTCTCTTCCCCATGGCCTTTTTCCATATGGGGAATCGACATGATTGGCATGATCGAACCTGGAGCTTCAAACGAACATCGGTTCATTCTAGTAGCCATTGACTACTTCACCAAGTGGGTCGAAGCAGCGTCATACACCAATGTAACCCGACAAGTCGTGGTCCGCTTTATCAAAAACAATCTCATTTGCCGTTATGGTGTGCCAAGCCAGATCATTACTGATAATGGATCTAACTTAAACAACAAGATGATGAAGGAGTTGTGAGCTAAGTTCAAAATAGAACACCATAACTCATCTCCCTACCGACCTAAGATTAATGGAGTGGTAGAAGCAGCTAACAAGAACAGCAAGAAGATTGTTCAAAAGAGGGTTGTAACCTACAAAGACTGGCATGAGATGCTACTCTTTGCTTTTCACGGTTATCGCACGTCTGTCTGCACTTCAATAGGGGCAACCCCTTTCTCTCTAGTATATGGCATGAAAGCAGTGCTCCCCATAGAAGTAGAGATCCCATCAATCCAGGTATTGATGGAAGCTAAGCTAACAGAGGCTGAATGGAGTCAAAGTCAACACGATGAACTGAACCTATTCGAAGAAAAGCGAATAACAGCACTATGCCATGGTCAGTTGTATCAGCAAAGAATGAAGAAAGCGTTTGACAAAAAGGTCCGACTTCGGGTCTTCAAGAAAGTAGACCTAGTGCTCAAGAAGATACAATCATTTCTCACTAATTCTCGGGGCAAATGGAGTCCGAATTACGATGGCCCCTATGTGGTTAAGAAAGCCTTCTCAGGCGGCGCCTTGAGACTCGCAACCATGGATGGAGAGGAGTTTACCTACCCAACGAATATTGACGTAGTCAAGAAATACTTCGCCTAAACAAAAATAAAACATCCCGGTGGATTGAAAACCCGAAAGGGCGGTCTAGGCAAAAATTAGAGACACAAGCAAAAAAAATCCCGGTGGATTGGAAATCTCAAAGTACAATCCAGACAAAAGTTAGGGATTAATGGCAAGTAACTACGTCCGACGAGGTTAAATCCCCAGCAGTAATGCCATCCATCAGGAAAACTCTAATCAAGGTCATCTTCGACAAAAGCTCAGGATGTCCAGAATTCAAAGTTGGTAGAAGGATAACGGTCGTTATGTTTCAATGTATCCCTTTTCCCTTAAATTACCATTTTCTAACTTTGTAAATACTCTATGGGATCACGCACTTGGCTAATTTCCATCCTATCAATATAATTTGAGCCCTAGTGCTTTTGTTTGCAATTCTTATTTGTTTTAGCTTTACAGATTAACATTTTTAACATGATCAACGACTCTTGAAATAAAACAAAAATGAATTTACTTGTCAAAAATTTTTCTGCTTCTAAAATAAAAATGGCAACTCTTTTGACTGTAGAACATCTATCGCTTCTCCAGAGGTGATTGAACCTCAAAGTGCAGAATCAAAGTACTCCTTCTAAACCAGTACGCCTGAATGAAGGATCAACTATGTCAGAAACCATGTTTCATCTAACATCCCCGGCAGGGTTTCGTACCTCTTAAAATCGATTGACAATTCTTCTTCCCCACGGGGACCGTCTTTCCTAAGTAGGGCAGGATTGCTATTTTAAATCAATGGTACTTTTATCCCCCACTGTGGTCGAGTATCCAATCATGTTCATCCATTAGTCTATATGTCACGTCAGTTTTGTCAGCATATACATACATACATCATGCATTATTGATTCATACTCATGTTCATATTACATCACTATCACTCTAATCGGTCTAGTTCCCAAGTGATAATGTCCTATCAATCGAGTTTTCAGTCCTTTACTTGTTAGGAAATGCAGCGTCTGAGCAGTTTCTCCCCAGTTTATTTCTGGATTGGAGACGGTCCTCGACCACTTTAATAACTTGAACCTCTGAGAAACAAGAAGACATTCGACAAATGTCACTCTTTACTATTAAAGATGATGTTCTCGCTTTCCCAAATTAAGGAAAATCCCTAGAGAAAGCCTCACAACAAAAGACTCTCAGCAACACATTGGTTTTTCTCTTTAGAAAGTCAATGTTAATGAAGTCGTCAGCACCTCAAAATTGGATTACATCACATGGTATTTTTCTGAGAAGATCTCGAAGAAAAGCATGATGTAATATCCCCAAGCAGGAAACAACCTCTCAAGAGACTCGTTTTCCCCAGTAGAGTCAACAAATGGTGTCTCCAACAGAGAAGTTTGAACACCTCTATAACTCAGACGAATGGGTTCCCCAGCAAGTCTGACATCCAAACTTTTTCCCATCAAATGGCATCTCCCCAGGAAAATTCGGCGAGAAGTTTGACAAAAACCGCTACACATAACGTCCCTTCTCAAGGAAGGAACTTGAAAAAAAACTAAGACCAGTTCCGTGACTGAAGACTAGGATCTAGAAGAAGTTTATTGACAAAAGAAACTAAGACCAGTTCCTTGGCTGAAGACCAGGATCGAGGGAAAGTTTATATCAGAAACTGAGACCAGTTCCATGGGTAAAAACTAGGATCGAGAGGAAGTTTATTTCAGAAACTTAGACCAGTTCCTTGGCTGAAGACCAGGATCGAGGGGAAGTTTATTTAAGAAACTTAGACCAGTTCCTTGGCTGAATACCAGGATCGAGGGGAAGTTTCACCCTTTTCTAAGAATTATTGCTTAGCAAAAGAAGATGGATGAGCAAACTGCCATTCATAACCACCATCAAAATTTCGGGTATTCCGATATTTAATCCTCTTGCATCCCGAATGCCCGAATACCTTCGCCATTCACACCTTCGGGTCCAAGAAGATTAAATAGGGGCATCTGTCATACCCCAAATTTTGAGCACCAAGATTTCCCATCATTGTACAAGTCATCATCACAATATGGATGTACCTTCATGCCTCATCAATCTCCTCAAAGATGGTTGAGCATTCACCACAATCAAGAATTAGGGTTTCAAGCCCTCTTAGAGCACTTAGACAAAGAATCAATCAAGAAATGACATGATCTTTGATCGTGACTTTACATGTTTGGTCGGATAGATACTGCAAGCATACAGGGTATCGCGTAGTTTTAAAAGATTGTCGAACCCACAGGGATTGATAGTCAAAAGACAGTGTCCTAAAATTGCGAGGTAAGGCTAAAGCAGGAGGTAGACACGATTAAAAATACTTAAAAAAAAACCAAAATAATAGGTTTTAGAACAAATAAGGAAACTGAGACCGTAGAATGATTTCCGGAGTTCTTAGGGACTCTATAGGTTCCGAGGCTGAAGTAATGTCGAAGTCATTCTGAAGGAAATACCGATCTAAAGGCCTAAACTCACACTCTCGCGCTATTGATCGGGCCACGCCAGATAACCACAAGATTTTGCTCTCGCTCACTCGGTAATTAAAAGGCGCTTTTTGAAAAT
This sequence comes from Lathyrus tuberosus, assembly GCA_022829125.1. Taxonomy (NCBI): domain Eukaryota; kingdom Viridiplantae; phylum Streptophyta; class Magnoliopsida; order Fabales; family Fabaceae; genus Lathyrus; species Lathyrus tuberosus. Next base: position 4,097,338 of record JALAZF010000020.1, on the reverse strand, counting down.
GGGCAAGACCGAAAAGAATACCTAAAGTGCTCTCGCTGTGTTTAGGATCCAGTGTTTTGTGCCAACTATCTGACGAGTGCCTCAAACTCTCGCTCTGTTGGACTCGTCTTAGTGCATTCCTCACTCTCGTGATGAAATGCTGTTAAGCAGCCTCTCGCCATCGCGACTAGTCTACTTAAATTGAACTTAGACAACAAAACCAGAATTTTGATCATACAACAGTGTTGGTTATCCTATAGAGTCCCGTCGAAACGACGGTCCTCAAACTACGGACTCAAGCAAGTTTAGTTAATCATAGTTAAACGTACCATTGAATTATTAATAGTGCTGAATTTTAAAACATGCATATTACTTTACTTAGGGTTTCTTAATAAATTTTGTTCTTTGGTTTTGTAGAAAAACTTTTGAAACAACGGTAAATAAATAAATGCAGAAAATGATAATCGAAACAATAAAACAATAAAACAATAACCTGAATATGCGATGAAATAACTGAAAGGAAATTTGTATTAATTCTGCAAATCGATCCAAGTACAGCAACGGAATAACAAAAGAAATGAGTACAAGAGTCGTGATAATCACTCAGTGTGAGCAATTATCACTGTGGCTACTAAATTTCTAGTTCTGGAGAAAATTCGGCAGAGCTTCCACAGGGTAGAATTGGATGATGAAGCTGGGCTGGGAAGTCCTATTTATAGGCAGGATCTGGCTCCAAAACGGTTGGAAGAATTTGAATTCAAACTGAGTCCAAAAACTGCTTCTGGAAAACTGCTCCCGCGATGCATGGCGAATGCCATATGCCAATGGCGAACGCCATTTTGGCTAAAATGAAAACTGCACGTTTTGGGGCAATGGCGAACGCCATTTGGTTCCCCTTAGGGAATGGCGAACGCCATTCAGCTAGAAGGATGCAGAATGCTCCAGTTCTGCTCTTTCTCAACTCTTTTGCCACACTTCTCGTCCTTTTCCTCAACATGGTTGATACTGGTCCTGAAATCACAAAGTAAAAGAAAAACATAAGTACACAGTACAAAATACGGTAAAGACTCGATAAAAATGCGACTAAACATGCACGAAATGAATCGAATTAACCTATACGAAATCGAGTCGTCAAACTCCCCACACTAAGACTTTTGCTTGTCCTCAAGCAAATTCCTAATGCGAATGAAAACAGGTAAGCACGGTATTTCGACTCGAAGGCACACCGGAAACGATTGAGCATAAGGTTGCTAGGCTAAAGTAGACAGATAGGTACTGAATAGTGCTAATAAGAGTATCGTAACGACACGACTCCACAAAAACGGACAAAAAGTTCCTTCCTATGCAATACCGGTTCAAATCATGATATCATACCTTGACCTATGGACTTCGTTCTTATTCATCTCTCTTTCATTCTCGCGCAATCACATTAAGCCCGTTATCCTTTTGCTTACATGGTAATCGTACCTGTTAGTGTGATCTCTTATTCAACAGAAATTTTTTTTCTTTTCCCCTCTTTTTTTTTCTTTTTTGCTTATGAATTTCAAGATTCTGATCCTTTGGGCTAAATGATCGGGTGAGGACCACCTAACTTAGTGAGAACAGGCATTTGATTCACATTTTCTATAAAAGCACATAAATCACAATTTGAGATCAACACATATTTGCATCGGTACGTTACTTAGTTCGCAAACTAGGATGGTGCTGACTGCTAAAATAAACTAGTCAAGAGGCTACTTTAAAGAAACTAAGAACAAGGTCTCGGCATGATATGTATTTAAACTAATACTGCATATTTAGGAACTCTAAGGTGCAAAAACGGTATTGATGTTAACAAAACTTTCCCAAGTCCGCCTACTTAGCCTAAATCACAATAAAACATCATATACTAAGTGTGTCCTGCCCTTGAGTCAAAAAATTTTTAAAAAATGGGGGAAATTACAGACTATGCGAAAACATAAGGTAAATAACGACTCAAACGTGCATATGACTCAATAACGAAACAGAAGAAACAACCTAAACTAGGAAAATGGGAAATAACATAAAGCAATAAATGAAAAGCGATAAATGACTCCTCCCCCACACTTAAATCGAACATTGTCCTCAATGTTTCAATTTAAGATGAAAAGAAAGGAGCGATAAAACCTGGAAAGAAAAATCAGTGGCGGCGGGCACGGCCTCGGCGCTGATGGGAATCATCTCTGACATCTGGGTCCTCGCGCTGATAATGGGCCTGCATGCTACGCACATCCCTGCGTAGACCTAGTACCTCAGATGTAAGATCTCGAAGGCTAAGCTCGGTCCGATTCATGAATTCCACTTGCCTGTTTTGGAACTTGTAGTACTCCTCTCTGCGCTGCTCATCTCGCGCTCTCTGCTGCCGGAGCTCGGACAAAATCTCATCAAGTGATCCTCGTATACCTGCAAAATCATCAGATAAAGGTGCAGTGTGTGGTGCGGTACTAGGACCGAGTGTGTCAGAAACACGAGGCTGAGCAGCAGCCTCATCCTCTTGTTCAGGAACAACCAACCAATTAGTGCGGTAGCGCACATCAATACGATCGGGGGCTGGGAGAGAAAAACTATGGTGCTCACGGTTACGAATCAAGACGCGGTACCTGCCATCAGGTAAACCTTTGACAAGACGCATACTCTTCCAAAAGTCTAGGTCGGCGAAAATGCTGGGAAAACACTCATCTGCATCTACTATAATATCAAGATCAAGAGCATCAGCAATGGCGGTAATCATGCTGCCGATACAGATGGCTCCTCCGACTCTATTGGAGACACTCACAAGGTGGGCAAGGAAGAAAGGCACGGGGTCTACAGGGGTTTGGTTTTGAGCACAGTGAAGAAAGTATAGATCTTTGGAATTCACATTTCCTGTGTTCTTTCGACCAAAGATGGTAGAGGCTAGGATGCGGTGAAGAACGCGGATGGCGGGGTTTTGAATGGAGGTGGCCTTAAGGCCTTCCCAAGTGTCGGTGGTGTTATCTGTAATATCTTTCCAAAACTCAAAGGCACTGCCCTGCCACTCACTCTCCAGGGGTGCAATAGTTGCGGCTCCCGCAACGGGAGCAGGAAAATCAAAGATCGCTAGAATTCTCTCGAAGGTCAGTGAAAAATCTCGGTTCAGCAGCCTAAAGTGTAAGGTTCCGAAGGTGCGAGAGGCATCAACGACATAGCGAAGTGTACTAAGGAACTCATAGGTAGCTCTAATAGAAATTGCTTTACTAAGAGTACAAAAACGAGTCATACCTAAGTTCTGTAGCATCCAAGCAACGCTTTGCATGAGACCTAAAGTGCGAAGAGCTTCCGAGTCAGGATACCTCGTAGCCTTGACTTCTCACTTAGATATGCGGTGGAAATCCTCACGCATGTTGTTTCCGTTTTCTCCCTCCGGGAAGACAATACCCATGTAGTCGAACTCTTGGTTTGCTGCCATTTTTTGGTTGGAGAGAAAAGAGAGAAACTTTGAGAAAAGGGTTATGAGAGGGAATGGGGGTTTTTGATTTATGATGATGAGTGGAATGGATGGTGATATGGGGTTTAAATAGATAGGAGAATGGAATGTGAGTGGTTGGAGAATTTATGAAAACGAGTGGGAAAATGATGAAAAGAATACAAAAGGGCGGTCTATCAAAAAGACGCCCGCCTTCTGCATTCTGGAGGTGAATGACGAATGCCATTAGGCAATGGCGAACGCCATTGTCCTACTGAAAAGAATTTTTGTTTTTTTATTTTTTTGTTTTTTTGTTTTTTTTTATTTTCCTTTTTTTGTTTTTTTTGTTTTTTTTTAATTTTACTAAAAGGGAAGTGAACTAAAAAAAGGAGAAATAACATAATGTAATTTAAAACAGAAGAACTCACAGTACGGGAAAGGGAAAAACAGTACAAGGAAAATGTAAACTATCCTAAGAACAACAGGGAAAAGGCTAACTAAAATAGAATCATCCGCGAAGTCGTCCGACTAAAGAGTCGACGACATTGCGGAGTGAGAACACTATCTGGTAAAGGTGATCAACTGCTCATTTACGACATCCATAAACTGAATATGATCTACTCGAAGTGAGGACAAATCAGTACGGAAATCATCTACTCCAACTTGCAGTGCGTAAATGGCATCGGGAATAGCTATTGTGGTATGGTAAGTAACAGGTCCATCAGTGGTAGAACTATTTGTGGCTTCTTGAGGTACAATGGGATCCATGTGTTTATCAGGATGAGGTGAATTTGGTGGAGTAAATGTTTTGTTCAGCACATCCAAGTCATACAACCAGTTATCCTTGTCATGCACACTTGTTCTCTCATGATTAGACAAGGTGAAGGCATGGACAACAGCATTATCAATTAGTAACTCAAATTCCACTGGTCCTAGATTGGCTATTATTCCACGGTTAAAACAGAAGTTGATATCCATCGGTCGAATACTACCAAAAATAACAGAACGGTTCAGATGGTATTGCAAGCCAATGGCATCAGCGATCATAGTCACTAACCCTCCAATGATAATGGGGTGAAATGAGTCACGAGCCAGCTTTAGAAAAGTAGCTAACATAAACGGGACAGCATTGACCGACCTTCCTTGTGAGGCACAAAGCATGATATAAAGCTCATCTCGGGATACAGCATAAACATTCTCTTCCTTCCCGAAAAGAGTGTGAGCAAGGATCTTATGGAAATACCTAATTCCAGGATTGTGAATACTCTCAAAGGACATGGCATTTAGGTCAAGATGGTAGTTACCTGTGATAGTACCCCAAAATTGTTCAAGGTCATAACCAGTAAAAGCATCTTCAGGGGTTTTAGTGACAGCATCAGGATCATTGGGAAAACCCAACAATTCAGCCATTTCATGGTGAGTGAAGCAATATTTGTTTCCAAACAGACGGAAGGTAGCCAATCCACGGCCAAATCCATACCCTCGAGTTGGTTCATAGTATAAGGAACTTAGGAACTCCAAGGTCAGGTTATGGTAGGTGCTGAAATTTTTCGTTAAAGCAGAATTAGTCCAACCAAGCTGGTTAAAGAAGTAAACAACACTGTCCCTAATACCAAGGGTAACCATAGCTGCGTCATCAGGGTAAATCGAAAGAGCAAAATCTCTTTGAGAAAGAGCCTCAAAGCGACTCCTCTGAAGGTTGTTTCTGAACACAACGGCGTGGTTTTCAAAAGTTTGCATGATGGATATACCCTAAGGACTGCGAACCTGAAAAAGAACAAGAGAGAGAGAAAAATATATTGTTAGGGAAAATATACTACATACTGGGGTTAGTGCTAATAATGGTCACAACAAAACATAATGCAAATGGTATGGTAATAAAGTAACGAAAACACAATTCATGAAAACATTAACTGACAAGCTAATACTAATTATGATAATACTAATAATGAAATGAAATTATAAACTAAAGTAATAGAAACTATGCATGAGCAAACAAAAATAAATACTACTACTAAGATTTGTGATTTTAGCTCTCACAGAGCGCTCTGTTTAATGTCGGAAGCTCGGCATTAGAAATAGAGAAGAATTTCAGTCGTCTGGAGGAGCGGGAAGCTCTTCCAACTTACAACTAGAGTAGAATTCTTTGTTTTCCGTCGAATGGTAATGCTTAAGTCTTTGCCCATTTACTATGAATGACTCACATGAATTTCCCTCGATTTCAACTGCACAGCTATTTAGAACCCTAGTTATTTTGAATGGGCCAGACCATCTAGAACGTAACTTTACTGGGAAAAGTTTAAGTCGAGAGTTGAAAAGAAGAACTGTGTCCCCCTCTCTAAACTCTTTTCTTGCTATTCTTTTGTCATGCCACTTTTTGGTTCTTTCTTTGTAAATGCGGGCATTTTCATAGGCATCAAGTCTCAGTTCTTAAAGTTCATGGATGTCTAGAATCCTTTTCTCGCCAGCTGCCATGTAATTGGTGTTTATGGCCCTTATGGCCCAATACACCTTATGCTCAAGTTCTACGGGCAGATGACGCGACTTTCCATAAACCAGTTTAAACGGGGTGGTTCCTATAGGAGTTTTGTAAGCAGTTCTATATGCCCAAAGAGCCTCATGAAGTTTAATCGACCAATCTTTCCTAGATGTTGCAAGGGTTTTCTCAAGTATCTGTTTAATTTCTCTATTGGAAATTTTGACTTGTCCGCTGGTTTGAGGATGGTAAGGTGTCGCTATTCGATGTCAGACCCCATATTTGAGCAATAATTTTTCAAATATTTTCAAAATAAAATGAGATCCTCCATCACTTATAACAACTCTTGGCACTCCAAATCTAGGAAAAATAGTTTTTTAAACAATCTAATAACTACTCGTGCGTCATTTGTGGGAGAAGTTATGGCCTCGATCCATTTTGATACATAATCTACTGCAACGAGTATATACTCATTTCCACAGGAGGAGGGAAAAGGGCCCATGAAGTCAATACCCCACACGTCAAAAACTTCCACTTCTAGAATACCTTTTTGCGGCATCTCATCGCGTCTAGAAATGTTACTTGTGCGTTGGCACCGGTCGCAGTTTAAGACAGCGATATGGACGTCCTTCCAAAGGTTGGGCCAAAATAGCCCTGATTGCAGAATTCTTGCGTGAGTCTTAGAGGTGCTCGCATGCCCTCCGTACGGTGCGGCATGGCAATGAGATATGACATCTTCTATTTCAGATTCAGGGACACATCGACGGAATATTCCATCGGCGCCTCTTCTAAAAAGTAAGGGCTCATCCCAATAGTAATTTTGTAAATCATGAAAGAATTTCTTCTTTTGTTGGTAGGTTAAGTCAGGTGGAAGCGCTCCTGCTGCTAGGTAGTTGACAAAATCAGCGTACCAAGGCAGTGGGGCTTCTACACGACATGAAACTTCGTTGGGTTCTTGAAACTCCAAAGGGTCTTCTTGGTTTTCACCTTCTTCCTCCATATGGGCTATAAGCCTATCATACAGAGAATCTTCATTGATGGGAACTGGTTCCGGTTCTTGATGTTCTATCCTAGAAAGGTGATCTGCCACTACATTTTCGGCTCCTTTTTTATCCCTTATTTCCAAATCGAACTCTTTTAGAAGCAGGATCCATCTCAAAAGTCTAGGCTTAGCATCCTTCTTATTCAATAAGTATCTAATTGCAGCGTGATCGGTGTAGACAACTATTTTTGCCCCTACCAAATAGGAACGAAATTTATCTAGTGCGAAAACAACAACTAGAAGTTCTTTTTCTGTGGTTGCATAGTTCAGCTGTGCACTGTCCAAGGTCCTACTTGCATAGTAGATAGCATGAAGCTTTTTGTCCTTTCTTTGACCTAAGACAGCGCCAACGGCAAAATCACTAGCATCGCACATTATTTCGAATGGTTCATTCCAATCTGGTGGCTGCATAATAGGTGCAGTAATTAAGGCATTCTTGAGTAGCTCAAAGGCTTTCAAACAATCGTCATCAAATATAAATTCAGCATCTTTCATTAGCAATCCAGTCAGTGGTTTAGTAATCTTAGAGAAGTCTTTAATGAATCGTCGGTAGAAACCGGCATGTCCAAGAAAACTGCGGATTTCTCTAATGGTTTTCGGAGGCTGAAGGTTTTCTATTATTTCTATTTTGGCTTTGTCTACTTCAATCCCTCTTTCGGATACAACATGTCCTAACACAATCCCTTCTCGAACCATGAAATGGCATTTTTCCCAATTCAGCACCAGATTGACTCTGACGCATCTCTCGAGAACCAATTCTAAGTTCGATAAACATCCCTCGAAACTTTTCCCACAAACAGAGAAGTCGTCCATAAACACCTCCATTATATTATCTATAAAGTTGGAAAATACGGCCATCATACATCTTTGAAATGTTGCAGGGGCATTGCATAGTCCAAACGACATCCGTCTATATGCAAACTTTCCATAAGGACAAGTAAATGTAGTCTTTTCTTGATCGTTGGGATGAATACGAATTTGAAAGAATCCTGAGTATCCATCTAAATAGCAGAAATACGAATGTTTAGCCAGTCGCTCAAGCATTTGGTCTATAAAGGGCAAAGGGAAATGATCTTTTCGAGTGGCTTTATACAGTTTTCGGTAGTCTATGCACATCCTCCATCCAGTTTAAATACATTTTGCTACAGACTCTCCTTTTTCATTACTGACAACCGTTACTCCTCCTTTCTTAGGTACGACATGTACTTGACTGACCCAGCTGCTATCTGATATCGGGTATATGATACCAGCTTCTAAGAGTTTTTGTACTTCTTTCTTGACTGCATCGCCTATGATTGGGTTTATCCTTCTTTGATGTTCCCTAGAAGTCTTACTATCGTCTTCTAGCATAATGCGATGCATACAAATGGATGGGCTTATCCCCTTGAGGTCAGAGATACTATATCCCAGTGCAGTCGGAAACTTCCTTAGAACATGGAGTAACTTCTCAGTTTCTGTCTGTCCCAAGTCAGCGTTGACTATGACTGGTTTTTCAAGCTTTGTATCTAAGAATTCGTACCTTAGATTTTTGGGTAGCGACTTTAATTCTATAGCAGGTTTCTGTTCATCGGACGATGGTTCGGGGGCTAGTGCAAGACATTTTTTCGAGTAGTCATCGACTAATGGTTCGTTATAATTATCATTTTCGAATAGAGGAGATTCGGTGAACTCAGGTGATTTCACTTCCACTTCCTTTACGCATTCGTCAATGATATCTAGCAAACAACACGAGTCATTGATAGCTGGGGCTTTCAAGAATTGAGCTAAAATGAATTCGACTTTTTCTTCTCCTACTTCGAAAGTCAGCTTTCCTTTCTTAACATCAATTATAGCTCCTGCTGTTGCTAAAAATGGTCTTCCTAATATAATCGGGACATTGTAGTCCTCCTTTATGTCCATTATCACAAAATCAGTAGGAATGAAGAATTGACCAATTCGAACAGGGATGTTCTCCAGCATACCTACAAGATATTTGACAGAACGGTCCGCAAGTTGAAGAGACATTTTGGTTGGTCTCAATTCTCCTAACTCAAGTCTCTTGCACGTAGATAACGGCATCAAACTAACACTGGCCCCTAAATCGCATAGACTGTTGTCTATAGCGTACTTTCCTATTACACAGGTTACTGAGAAACTCCCTGGATCTTTAAGCTTAGGTGGCATGTTATTTTGAAGTATAGCGCTACACTCGGCAGTGAGCATAACCGTTTCATTATCTTCGAGCTTTTTCTTGTTAGATAGAATTTCCTTGAGGAATTTCGCATATGAAGGCATTTGGGTTATGGCTTCCGTGAATGGTATAGTAACATTTAGTTGTTTCAGAAGTTCAACGAATTTCTTAAATTGCCCTTCATTCTTGTTTTTGGCTAATCTTTACAGATAAGGTATAGGTGGTTTATGTGGTGGTGGAGGTACATAGGGTGGTTCCTTCTCCATGACTTCGTTACTCTTATCATCCGCATAATTGGTTTTCGTTTTTTCTTCCTTCTCAGTTCAATTTTTTGGACTTTGATACATGGCTGGCTTTGTAAGTCTCGGGTCAACTGGTCCATCATATTCGGTTCCGCTTCGCAAGGTTACAGCATTTGCTTGCCCTTTTGGGTTAGGTTGAGGTTGGCCAGGAAAGGTTCCAGACGGGGCTGGTATTGTTGGTTGCTGTTGGGCTACTTGAGTAATCTGGGTTTCTAACATTTTGTTATGCGTAGCCATTGCATCAAGTTTGCTAGTCATTTGCCTCATCAATTCGCTTGCATGAGCGTTTTGGTTCGCAAATTCCTTATTCTGCTATATCTGGGCGTTCATGAAATTTTCCATCATAATTTCCAGATTTGACTTTCTAGGTGCTTGTGGAGCGGGTGGTCCTACTTTTTGAAAACCAGGTGGTACAGCAGGTGCCAAACTTGGTGGTTGCAAGGCATTATTGTTTTTGTAAGAGAAGTTCGGATGACTTCTCCAACCAGGATTATAAGTATTTGAGTATGGGTTTCCTTGGGTGTAATTCACTTGGTCGGTGGAAACACCGGTTAACACCTGACATTCTGCATTTGTATGTCCAGGGGTACCACATACTTCACAGTTAGGAGATACAGCAGCCACGGTAGAGGTTGGTTGTGTTACGGCCAAACTTTCTATTTTTTGAGTTAATGCATCCATTTTAGCATTGATGCGGTCTATTGCACTAACTTCGTACATTCCGCCCTTTGAAGTTGGTTTCTCTGTAGAAGCACGTTCTCCTCCCCATTGGAAGTGATTTTGATCCATATTCTCTATGAGTTCAATGGCTTCCTCGTACGGTTTATCCATTAAAGCGCCACCAACAGCAGCACTTAGGTTCATTTTCGTGTTGTACAACAGACCATTGTAGAAAGTATGGATTATCAGCCATTTTTCGAGTCCGTGATGTGGGCATAACCTCATCATGTCCTTATATCTCTCCCACGCGTCAAAAAGAGATTCATTGTCTTTTTGCTTGAATCCGTTAATTTCTGCCCTTAGCATAGCTGTCTTCGATGGAGGAAAATAGCGGGTCAAAAAGACTCTTTTTAGATCATCCCATGAAGTAACAGAATTCGCAGGCAGAGACTGGAGCCAAGCTCTAACTATAACTCTTAAAGAAAACGGGAAAAGACGGAGTCTAATTGCTTCTTGCCTAACACCATTTGCTTTCACAGTGTCGACGTATTGCACGAAAACAGATAAATGTAAGTTAGGGTCGTCCGTAGGACTTCCTGAAAATTGGTTCTGCGGAACGGCTTGTAATAGCGAAGGCTTCAACTCGAAATTGCGTCTTTCGATTTCAGGGGCAGCAATGCTGCTATGCGGCTCATCTTGCGATGGGACAGCGAAATCCTTGAGAGGACGGTTTTGGGGTGGTTGGGCCATGTTTTGTTCTGATTCGGTTTCGATTTCGGAATCAGAATAAGGAACGATAGGATCTGGAAGGAGATATCTTAAGCAGTAATCTTTGATTCGGCGCCTCAACAAAAGAAAACGCTCGATCTCAACAATCGGTTCCACTGGCTCTTCGCTTTGTGAGCGAGGGCTGGGCATACGATTGACAAATTACGAATAAAGAAAAATTGCCTTAGTCGTTACTGTGCAACGAAAGAGACACAACAAGACTAATTCAATCCCCGGCAACGGCGCCAAAAACTTGATCGCGACTTTACGTGTTTGGTCGGATAGATACTGCAAGCATACAGGGTATCACGTAGTTTTAAAAGATTGTCGAACCCACAGGGATTGATAGTCAGACGACAGAGTCCTAAAATTGTTGTGTAAGGCTAAAGCAGGAGGTAGACACGATTAAAAATACTTAAAGAAAAATAACCAAAATAATAGGTTTTAGAACAAATAAGGAAACTGAGACCGTAGAATGATTTCTGGAGTTCTTAGGGACTCTATAGGTTCCGAGGCTAAAGTAATGTCGAAGTCGTTCTGAAGGAAATACCGATCTAAAGGCCTAAACTCACACTCTCACTCTATTGATCGGGCCACGCCAGATAACCCCAAGATTTTGTTCTCGCTCACTCGATAATTAAAAGGCGCTTTTTGAAAATGGGCAAGACCGAAAAGAATACCTAAAGCGCTCTCGCTGTGTTTAGGATCCAGTGTTTTGTGCCTACTATCTGACGAGTGCCTCAAACTTTCGCTCTGTTGGACTCGTCTTAGTGCATTCCTCACTCTCTTGACGAAATGCTGTTAAGCAGCCTCTCGCCGTCACGACTAGTCTACTTAAATTGAACTTAGACAACAAAACCAGAATTTTGATCATACAACAGTGTTGGTTATCCTACAGAGTCCCGTCGAAACGACGGTCCTCAAACTACGGACTCAAGAAAGTTTAGTTAATCATAGTTAAACGTACCATTGAATTATTAACAGTGCTGAATTTTAAAACATGCATATTACTTTACTTAGGGTTTCTTAATAAATTCTGTTCTTTGGTTTTGTAGAAAAACTTTTGAAACAACGGTAAATAAATAAATGTAGAAAATGATAATCGAAACAATAAAACAATAAAACAATAACCTGAAAATGCGATGAAATAACTGAAAGGAAATTTGTATTAATTCTGCAAATCGATCCAAGTACAGCAACGGAATAACAAAAGAAATGATTACAAGAGTCGTGATAATCACTCAGTGTGAGCAATTATCACTATGGCTACTAAATTTCTAGTTCTGGAGAAAATTCGGCAGAGCTTCCGCAGGGTAGAATTGGATGATGAATGCTGGGCTGGGAAGTCCTATTTATAGGCAGGATCTGGCTCCAAAACGGTTGGAAGAATTTGAATTCAAACTGAGTTAAAAACTGCTTCTGGAAAACTGCTCCCGCGATGCATGGCGAATGCCATATGCCAATGGCGAACGCCATTTTGGCTGAAATGCAAACTCCACGCTTTGGGGCAATGGCGAACGCCATTTGGTTCCCCTTAGGGAATGGCGAACGCCATTCAGCTAGAAGGATGCAGAATGCTCCAGTTCTGCTCTTTCTTAACTCTTTTGCCACATTTCTCGTCCTTTTCCTCAACATGGTTGATACTGGTCCTGAAATCACAAAGTAAAAGAAAAACATAAGTACACAGTACAAAATACGGTAAAGACTCGATAAAAATGCGACTAAACATGCACGAAATGAATCGAATTAACCTATACGAAATCGAGTCGTCAATCTTCAACTTGTCTAACCTCTCAAACACCTATAAAGGATCAAGAGGACTCCCACATCAAGAATCAAGCACAAACATGCAACATTCCAAGTGGATCAAGCCTCAAGATCGCCAGTGTCACCAAATTAGGGTTTTGGTCGACTGAGGCCTCTAGATGAAAATTTTCATCTGGGCATGAGCCAATGCTTCAAAGAAAAACCCAAGATACTCCAAGGGACCTCATAGACCCAATCATTAAGTTAATTTAACCTTTGGGGATGCATTTACCAAAAATCAGGAATTAGGGTTTCTTGACCTAATTCACCCCTAAGTTGACTTTTGGGACAAAGCATGAGCCAAGACCTCAAGACATGATTTGAGGGCCTCAAATACACCACATTGATTAATTTACAACAATGGATTGATTCAAGAAGCTTGATTCACAAGTTTCAATTTCATCTGTACCACAATTAGGGTTTTGAAGAAAAAAGTCGATTGTACCTTTGACTTTTGACCAAGACATGCTCCCAAACTTAGGGACATGATTCAATGCACCCTATAATACCTATGGAATCGATCCATTAGGTTTGATTTAGGTCAAGGACTTAATTTCATAAAGGATCGCACGGTTTGGATTTCATCCGATAAAAAGTCAACTGTGCACAAAATCAAGTTTGACTTTTTGGAAATTTTCACAAATATGGTTCCCCTAAGTCAAAAATAATGTTAATGTATAGTATTTATCATCATTCATTAAGAAAAATCAAGAAAAGTGAGGTTTCTTGCAAAAGGGGCAACCTTGAGAAACCAAAATTTTTCTAAGTTATGGAACAAAAGTGGTTTTGGTACCGACTTCCAAGGACCATAACTTGGGATCCAAGTAACCATTTTGGGTGATCCAAAGCTGGATTTGTAGGTCTTGTTACACTCTACAAAAGCTTCAACTACCTCAGACTCCAATGATTTATGGATTTTGAGTTATGGATTGATCAAAATCACAAAAACATGAAAATGACACTTTTTCCAACACTTAGTGAAAATCTGCCTAAGTTACCAGCCTTGAACATCAATGTTCATGGAGTTTTTTCAGTTGGATCCAAATAATTTCAAAACAAACTATGATCACACATGTTTTGTATTATACGTGGGCTTTCTAAAAAGCACAAGAGCCTCCCATAACTCAACCTGAGCAGGGAGATATAAATCCCTCAAAATCACCAATTCCAACTGTCCTAAGCAAGGCAGAATTTGGTGTTTTGCTCGATTTGACAAATTTGGACAACTCCAAGCCTAGTCATCCATTTAGACACATCTGAGGATAAAACAAAAGGAGAATGATCTGATCCCCAAGCCTCCAAAATCCAAGAATCTACACTTAGCCATATCAAACCTAAAAAGGCTAAAAAGGTGCAAAGACTCCAATTTTGTTTCCAAGCATTCAATGGATGCACCAAGGTGGCATGGACTAACACATTCCTAACTGAATGAGTCAAGAATAAGCACTGAATCAAAGGACCATAGGCCTGTGCCCTAACCTCAAGTCAATGGCTAGAGGAGACTTGAGATTCCTTTTGCTCAACATTGGCCAAAGGCCTGCTGCAGCTGCCATTCACTATTGATGCCAAAAAGAACTTGACACACTATAAATAGAGCTCATTTGTGCTCAGTTTGAGTACACCAAAGCACTACAACTGACGCTTTCCTCAAAATCTCTCTCTTTAGGCCAAAATGCCTTCTTTTGCAAGTCATCTCTGAGTTTTGGAGTTAGAGACCAATTCCACCACAGCTCATGATCCAAACATATCCAATATGTCATATCTAAGCTGTTCAAACACTCACTTGTGACCTGAAACACCAAAATCAGAAAATCCACTTCCAAAACCTCAAAATTGGACTTTTCTGCATTTTCCAAGCCATGCCTTGATTCAGTGACTTCCAAAACCAAAATAGGCCTCAAACACACTCCAAATATCATCCTCAAACTGTCCTAAATGGTTCCCCTCATCTGGAACACCATTTGAGAGAGTTTCCATATTGGTCACTTTTGCCCCTTTTGCAAGAAAGAGCCAAAACTTGTTCCTGAAGATTCCAGCTGGTTCTAATCATCCTAAAAGCTTCTAAGGGATCAATTGAGAGTGTTCAAAGCATTGGATCACTTCTGGAACAAGGAACTTGACAGTTAGCACAAGAAGCTCCAAGAGGTAAGTGCATCACAACTTGAACTTTTTCAATTATGCATTCCTTTGAGGTCCACTGATCATAAACATCTCATACATGTTGTATATGTTGTGTTTGAACCATTTTGTCATACAATTCTTGCCTGTACATTGAGATAACATAGAACATGCAAAATTTGGCCTATTTTGAAACCACTATCGGGTTTTAAAATAGGGGAACTTTCTGAAAATTCCAAATGCACCATTGGATTCCTTGTGAAATTCTAGGCCAGATGAACCTAAATTTTGTCTAAATCCATGGAGAAATGAGAAAGTTAGAGGCTTCACGTAAATTGCAAAAACTTGCCTTGCCTTGCCTTTGCCAGGCCTGAAAACTTGGCACCCGTTATGTATTAATGGGGTGGTTTTGATACACGGATGTATCACCACCCTAGTGGTAGCGCGCATGTGTGTTTATGTATGAGGTCGTGGGTTCAAACCCCACCCAGACCTTTTTTGCTACCTCTTTTTTTTTTTGCTATTTTTCATTATTTTCATGTTTTTATTAATTAATTCAAAAATTAATTTCTCTCTCAATTTTAATTATTTTTTTGAAAATTCACAAAAATATTAAAATATTTTATTCCATGAAAATTTCACAAAAATATTATTTATTTCACATATTTCGTATTTTTGTAAAGAATTATGTTTTATTTGTTTTTAAACATTAAAAATATTTCCTTCTCTTGGTTTTACAAAATTCAAATGATTTTTATAAATCCAAGATCACAACCTTTTTTCACATGTTTGACTATTTTAATTGAATTTTTATTCAATTAAAATACATTTTAAAACCAAAAATTAGGGTTTTGATCACTATCACCCTAACAAATCTTTTCAAACATCTTTGGGCCTCTCTTTGAGTTGTAAGACCCAATCCCTTTTTAACCAAAATTTTTTTGGGCCTCAGTCATTATATAAGTCCCACTGCGATTTTAAAATCTCGACGCGGTCGTCGCCTTTTTAACGAAAACTTTTGGGCCTACCTTTGAGTTGTAAGTCCCGTTTCTTTTCTTTTTCAAACAATTTGGGCCTCTCCTTAAGTTGTAAGACCCATCCCTTTGTACAGAAAAGCCTTGTTGGGCCTCAGTCATTGTTTAAGTCACGATACAATTTTCAAAACAACAATACGATTACTGTTTCTCATCTGGGCCTCTCCTTGAGTTGTAAGACCCAACCCTCTTTGTAAATATAATAATTGGGGCCCCAGTCATTGTATAAGTCCCGATACAATTTTCAAATCAATGGTACGATTACTGTTTTTTCATCTGGGCCTCCCCTTGAGTATAAGCCCCAACAATCTGTTCAAAAACAACTTCCCTTTTGATTTAGGTTCAAACTCATAGTTGTTGTAAAAAAATTCTTTAATTTCTTGAACAATTAACCATACAGATATTACAATGGAAGCTTCCTCACCTGTAAGTTTTAAACAGCTTTCTTAACATGCTTTCATATATATATATATATATATATATATATATATATATTTGTCTGTATTGCTGGAAGCTTGCTCACCTCTAAGTCATTCTTTCATTCTTTTAAATACTTGTCATATATATATAACTGTATTACTGGAAGCTTGCTCACCTGTGAGTCCTTCTTTCATATCCTTTTAAATACTTGTCACATATCAACTGTATATATATACTTGTATATCTCCTTAGAGTTTTCCCCAGAAAATAGGTATAGAACTAGGTAAAGCCAATTGGTCACTCTTAAATACAGTTAAAACTAGTTCCCCATAGGAATTTCCAGATACAGTCTTGCCTTCTCTTGGGCTTAAACAATATGGAACAAAGAGAAAGTCATTATTCCCAGTGAAACTTTTCTCAGACTGTCACTATTAGAAATTGTCAAGGAAGTTCATTCCCCCAGAGAGGATTAATTCTCGGTGAAACCTCTCTTGAATTTCTTCAAACCCTAGAACTATTCACTAAAAGAAAAGATTATTCCCGGTGAAACTTTTCTTGAACTCTTATTAGGTTTGGACCCACGGGCTTCCTAAAAGCATTGCCACCTCCTCTTGGGCTTTGTACAAGGACCCTCCAGCTTCTTAGAAGTTCTCATGCCTTCTCTCGGGCTTAATACAAGGACCCTAAAGACCTCTTAAAGGTACAGGACAGAACTTAGTCATCCTTTGTTAGAGCAGTCTTTCCAAAGAGTCAAAACCTCATACCAACTTAGGGTTAATTCTCATCCATTAAAACACCTGACTCCTCTTGGGCATCACACAAAGATAAACTCTTCCATACCAGTAGACTTAGACAGTTTAATCTCCTCTTGGATCTCAAAGACATTCTCAAGTTCCCTACAAACATAAGAGAAACACTGGTGATTTTAATCAATCTCCAGTAGAGTTAAAACACATGGGTTCTAAAACCCAGTCTTTCTCCTAAAATTCCCCAGCCAGGGCCAGCTTACCATCAGTATAACACTATCCCAAATCAGAACCTCAAGGAATCTGATACCTCAACTCTTATGGGACCCTCAGCAAGAGTTGATTCCCCATTTTGGACCTGCCTCCTGATCTCAATAATCCTCAATAGAAGCCAGCCTCCTCTTAGGCTTTGTATTATGATTTTCCTCAGTAGAATTAGCCCCAACAACACACTTTTGTTGAGCCCATCTACTTTCTTAAAGCACTCTCTTGTTGAGTCAATTACCTTAAGGCACTCTCTTCTTGAGTCAACCTTTTTTCAGCCTCCTCTTAGGCTTTGTATAATGATTTTCCCAGTAAGGTCAGCCTCAATCTTGGGCTTTGTACAAGACACATAAAAATCCTCCGTTGAGTCAGTCAACTACCTTTTAGCCTCAATCTTGGGCTTTGTACAAGACAGATAAAAATTTCTTTCCCGTAGAGTCAGTTTCTTTTTAGCCTCAATCTTGGGCTTTGTACAAGACACCATATAAATCTCTTTAGCAGAGTCAATCTTCTTTTAGCCACAATCTTGGGCTTTGTACAAGACAGACAAAATATTTCCCCAGAAAAATCAAACTTCTAGCCTCCTCTTAGGCTTTGTATAATGATCTCCCCAAAGGAGTCAATTCTCTTTTAGGCTCAAACTTGGCCTTTGTATAAGACAGATAAACACTCTCTTGATGAGTCAGCCTTTTCCAGCCTCCTCTTAGGCTTTGTATAAGGACTTCCCCAGTGGAGTCAATCAATCTCTTAGCTTTAACCTTGGGCTTTGATCAAGGCACACAAAAATCAACATCCCCTAAGAGGAAATCAAAATCTCTTCGTAGGAAGACACTTCTCTGTATATCACACAGAAAATCAAAACAAACCTTAATCCCAGATAACTGCTATAAGTAGCACACTTGTTGATTCTAATATCCAAGCTGTCGTCCATCTCTTATCCTTGAAAATTCCTCTCTTTCATCTAATTACTGTAAGTGGCAAGCCTATGGATTATTTACATCCACGCCACTGTCCCTCTCTTAGCATGAAAGATTCCTAAGGAAAATGGCATTGCTCTACACTAAGTTAAAGTTTTCCCCTTCAGGACAAATCCCCTATAAAGGAAATTATGGCATTGCTGGATTCTCATATCCCAGTTAAAGTAACCCTCCTTTATAAACAGTCACCCAACAGTTGTGATAAACAGACAGGATGTCTCCCTTTATAGATGACAAATTCTCTCTTAGTCAAACCTTTTAGCTTTAATCTTGGGCATTGAACTAGACACAAATACTCCTTTTAGCTTCAATCTTGGGCTTTGAACAAGACACCAAAACATCTTTTTTCCTCCCATAGAATAGGAGGAACTACGATTGCTCTGATTTCCCTGTTTCTTTAAATATGAATACGTAGGCGTAAGATTGTGAAATCTTAGCGAGCATACCAATCAAAAACTTTAGGTCCAGTACCTTCACACTAACCAAAACTTTAGGTCCAATACCTTATCAAAAACCTCGGAAAACTCAAAACCAACAAAAACTCTCTCTCTCAAACATCTCCCAAAGAAGAAACTTTCCCAACCCACAACAGATAAACACCATCAAGTATAAAAGCAGAACCTATTGCTAACAACCTATGGATAACCACATACAGGATGGGAAACTGACAACTCCCCACGGTATAACCTGACCCCGAACTCCCCGAATCTCTTTAAGCGTTTGTTCAGTTAAACATTCCCATGCAAGGTTAGTTTTAGATAGCTTCCCTTTCCCTTCTAGCTTCACGGGATAAATAAGAAATTAGAAAGTAGCACCCCACTCCTGCCATTGCAGTGAGGAACCCAACGGCGATAAGGTGGTCGCATCACCGACAAAAATTGCACGGTACAATTGGTACTATCTATACCAACAAGATGCATATTCTTTTTTGTATCCTAACAAATAATAACTCCATAGTTAAACGTGCTTGACTTGGAGTTGTATTTGGATGGGTAACCTTTTGGGAAATTTCTTGGAAAACGTGTGAGTGAGGACAAAACATGCTAAAAATTCTCGTGTTGGTTTGTGGGGTAATTCGATAGTCTTAAAAGTACTCTAGGGTGTTGCAAATGGTATTTGAGCAGACCACTCCTAGTACGATGTGGTTCGGGTATGAACCAAGCATAAACTGGTGGGGATGTAACACCTGAGGCCAAAGAGGGCAGGCAATGGTTGTAACACCCAATGTCAAAGAGGACGGGGAGTGGTCTCCCGAATTCACATCAAAATGAGAGGGATCCTATGGATGTGCAGGTATGGCACTGCATGGTTGAAGGAATGCTTATAAGGATTTATTGGTACTACTTATACTAATAAGATGCATCTTCTTTTTGGTAGCCTAACAAATAAGAACTATATAGTTAACCGTGTTTGACTTGGTGTAGTATTCGAATGAGTGACCTTCAGGGAAGTTTCCCGTAAAGCGTATGAGTGAGGGCAAAGTATGTTGCAAAGACAAGTGTTGGTTTGTGGGGTCAGTCGATAATCCTGAAAGCAGTATAGGGCGTTACAACATACAACTTTTATCAACAACAGCATACCTTAAACAACATATAACATATATCAACAAACAAAATCATCAACAACACACCTTAAACAAAATACAACTTACAACTTTTATTACCAATAACATACAACTTTTATCAACAAGAACACAGATTAACAACAGCATACAACATATATAAACAAAAACAAAATCACCAATAACATATAACTTTTATTAGCAATACCATACCTTAAACAACATACAACATGTATCAACAAAAAAATCTACAACAACATTAATTGTGGATACTCCTCATGTACTTGAAATGTGACGAGGAAGTGAAAGAAATGAGTTTTGTCTAACACGTTGCCTTGATCAATAAGAGATGAAGAAGATACGTTGGAATTTGGTGAATAAGTGGTATGCAACCATTCATTGAGTTAGGATGAGGCGTGAGAGAGTATTAGGGTTTTGTTTTGCGAGAGACGATTGTGTTATGTCTTGAATGAGAACATTTTTGCTTAAATATATGTTCTACTTTTCACCATTTTTGATATAAACGACCATGATAACATGTATGTACATTTTACAACGGTTGCTAATATAGACCATGGTGAAAGGTATTTTAGTTTTAATATAAATATTATGATTATAAGTGACATGCTCATTTTGTAACTAAAAAAAGGAAAACTGTTGGTGTTGAGATTCGAAGTCTGTATGCCTTTACATATCCCTATGGTTACTAATATGGACCATAGTTAAATGTCTTACTAATAAAATAAAAATATTTGCAAGCGCCTAAATAAGAGTTCTTACCACGACTGGCTTAATGACCGAGGTAATAGCATGTTACGTTAGGTGATTTTTCTAGTAGTGTAAGTTATCCATACTCAATTTTCATGGCTTGGAGCCAATCAGCCTGAGCTAGAGCTTGTTTTACAGTAGTTGGTTATGAGTGAATTAGAAAGGATTTTGGCTTGGATTTCCCATTTTTGTCCCTAGTGAGCATATAATGATTGTTGACTAGGAGAGAGGCATGATTTCTTTGTTTATGAAAAGATGGTGAGAGTGATTCAGATGAGTTAGTCTTCTTAGTTAAAGTACAAGGATGTGACTAAATGTACTATGATACCTTGGAGTTGAAGTTATCTATATACTAAGTTGACATAGATTGTAGTTGAGGTATGACAGGTAGAGAAGGTGTACTAGGATCAGTTTGAAATTTTTTTATACATGAGATGAAACACTTCAAAATTCATCAGGTAATAATTGGGTTAGAACAAATGGTGTGTGTTAGTTTTGTGAATCAGGTAATAAGGTGTGGTTCTCATGTGTATTAAGTGTACCTATAAGATATAAGGGTGTTGCGTGATTGGTAGGTATATGTAGTGTTGAAAACCGACTTGGATGTGGATCTAAAGTATATTAAGGCAAGGACTTGACTGAACTAGTGGTTATGGAAGGCTAACTTTGTCGCGTAGGTTGAATAACATCTGGTTTTTGTGAAGCCTAATGTACAACGAAACTCAATTTCATTGAATATGACATCCTTGGAGATTAATATTCTTCAATCTAATGTTAGACACATGTGACCTTTGTGAGTTAGTGACACTCCCAAGTAAATACATCGAGTGCTCCTAAACTTCAATTTATGTTTGTTATATTGTCTGAGAAGTGGAAAGCATGCACATCCAAAAGTTTTGATTGAAGCATACTCGTGTTGGTTGTTGAAAACTACTTGGTAAGGTAAATTATAGTTAGTCAAGGCACTAGTTGGAAGTCTGTTGCTCAAGTATAGAACTATTATGAAACTATGATCCCAAAAGTTTATTGGCATGGAGGCATGTGAAGCAAAATAAGTCCCATCTCCACAGTTTCTTTATGCTTCCTCTCGATAGTTCCATTCCGATAAGATGTGCGAAGGCATGTCTGTAATACCCCAATTTTTAGTAATTATATATTAATTAATTGAGTGATTTTATGCATATTTGATTTATTGAATTTATATGAATTATTTGATTTATATGAATTAATTTATTTATTTGATTTATATAAATTAATTGATTTATTGGATTTATATGAATTAATTGATTTATTTGATTTATATGAATTAATTGATTTATTGGACTATTTGAATTATTTGATTTATTTAATTTATATGAGTTAATTGATTTATTTGATTTATTTTATTTGGTGGAATAAAATATAGAATTGGTAAAAATTAGTAATTGGGCCTAGATTGGGAGTGTTAATAATAAGCGGGAGAGTGGGTTAAGTAAGCCCATTATAATATTGAGAAATTGTGGGATTTGATAAAATAAGAGAAAGAGATAGTATAGGGTTAGAAAGATAGAAAAAAGGAAAAGAGGAAAAGAGAGAAGTGGAGAAGAGGAGGAGAAAATCCCAAGAACAAGAGCTCTAGAATCCAAGGAATCAAGGTAAGGGTGGGTCTTTACATGGTTATGGGATTGTATGATAGTGTATGAGGGTAGTATCATATTTAGGATCAAAATCCCTAATTTCCATGGTTTTGAAATTGATGATTACATGATGTATAATGATAGGATCCTTAAATATGTGTCGTGGGCTGTTATAATTGTTATATAATGGTAGTATTTCGAATTCTAAAACTGGAACGTTTTACGAAATCAAATTCAGAGTTCCGAAAGGCCTCCAAACTGCAAAAATCACACTTTTCTGGGTTGCTGTCCTGGAGACTTCGCATAGCGAATGTCGCGACGCGAGAAGTAGCGAACCTGTAGCGACTGATGGCAGAATGGACGTAACTTTTAATCCATAACTCCGTTTTTGTCCCCATTTGAAAGCTAATGAATAGAACTATAATATAGTATAGATAAGAGAATTGGTTTCCTATTATTTTTATATCTAATATGTTTGGGGAGCCAATTGTGCATATGTTCTATTAATGGATTGTTGTGCTGTTTGATGCTGGTTGTGAAATTATTTGCTTGTATAAGTATATTTTGGGTGTGACAACATGAAATGTATGATAGTTATTGCTTATTGTAATGATAATACAATTGTGAGTGTATTGTCAAATGTGTTGTATACCATGTGAAAGTGAATTGTGTGTGGATGATTCATAAAAATGTGCAAGTATGTGTAATTGTGTGGTAATTCAAGTGTGATGAATTATTGAAGATATGCACGAATGTTAAGATCAGGGAATGGTCTTAATTGCATATGGTTGTTGAACTTGCAGATGCATCATTTGTTGTCAAGAGGCAGTGCTTGTTAGTTTTCTGGGAACTAGTGACTTGTCCCAAACCTAAAGCGGGGTTTAAAAGCTTGGGGAATGGGCTTTTTGTGTGTTATTGGTCTAGGGAATGGACTCGGTTTAATGTAAAAACCTAAAAATAATAACAAGTGATTGGTACCACATGCATGAGTTGCATTAGAGTCTTTCATTGAATCACATCATGTATATGTTTGCGATTATGAGATTATGTGAAATATGTGCAATTGATGAATTGGTAAATTTTTGGAATTGTGAGTATATATTTGTGAATAGTATAGCTACTTGATTTATAATATGTTGGTGAAGCTTTTTGAAGGGTGAGAATCATTATGCTATGCTTGTATGTTATATGTTATATATTATCTTATGATTTCGATGATTATGTGAATTCTCACCCTTCTGTTGGAATGATGTTTTGTACGACATCACTCAGGTATCGAGGAGTAGAGTTGCTTCTAGCGCGAGGTAGCCGTTGGAGTAACTTGTTTTAGTTTCTCTATTTATTTTGGGTTGAGTCGTGCTCTGATCATGTAACACTGGGAACATTTTGATTCATGTTTTGAGAGATACTTTATGTACTCTACTTTATTTTTTATTACTATTTGAATTATGTGGAGTATCAGCTTTTATGCCTAAGTGATGATTATGAATGAGTTGATTATGGGGCTTTCATTATGTTCATTTATGATTGAAGTAATTCTGTTGCTACATTCTAAGTGAAAGTATATGGAAAACATAAATTTAATTCAAATTTTATCGAGCATGACAGGTGATATGTGTGATGTTTGAATTATATGTGACACCCTTATTTGAGATGCATGTTATCTTACTCTGATTTATGATGTATTATTTTCGTGGGGTTTAGAAGGGTGTTACATTAGTGGTATCAGAGCCTGGTTGGTCCATCCGACCAGGTTGTCTTATGTTATTTGTTCCCTAGTATGCGACATGTGTGTGAAAACACTATCGGTACACGTTTCTTTTTCTAACCTTTGTCTGCAGGAGTGGGATTGAAATAAGTGGGGGAGAAGTTTGTGCTTCTATTAGATGCTTCAAGTGTGGAGTGGTGGCTCAGTGTGTCGTTGAACGCTATTATAGTTTGGTAAAGATGGTTTATGCCCCATTATGATTGTCGGCTATCTATTGACAAACTGAGGAACTGTCACCCTTAATCTCTTGTTGATAGTAGACGGGATCATGTTGGATGGAATATACGTGTCTTGCAAGCTTAGATGGTGTGTTCAGTGAATTGTTTGGAGTTAAGCTAATTGCTTATAGTTTTTTTGATGAGTCGGTGCAGGATGTTGCTGAGATGTTTATGTTGATGGCAACTTTGAGTATTAGTGAAAGTGGAGCATTTGGTGCTTTGCCAATTGTTTGTGATTTTTCGGATGTTTTTCCTGATGAGATAAGTGATTTACCGCCAGAACGTGAGGTACAGTTTAAGATCGACTTAGTTCCTGGAACTAGTCTGGTATCGATGGCTCCATATCGTATGTCCGCATCGGAATTGAAAGAGTTGAAGAGTCAACTTGAAGATATGCTTGAGAAGAGGTTAATTCGTCCGAGTGTGTCACCATGGGGTGCACCAGTTTTGTTGGTTAAGAAGAAAGAAGGTTATCTGAGGCTTTGCGTGGATTACAGATAATTGTACAAGATGACTATTAAGAATAAGTATCCACTTTCGAGGATTGATGATTTGATGGATCAATTAGTTGGTGCAAGTGTGTTCAGTAAGATAGATTTGAGGTATGGGTATCATCAGATTCGTGTGAAGGCTGAAGATATTCAGAAGACTGCTTTTAGAACCAGGTATGGTCATTATGAGTATTCTGTGATACCGTTTGGTGTGACTAATGCACTGGGTGTATTTATGAAGTACATGAACAGGATTTTCCATTCGTATTTTGAAAAGTTTGTGGTTGTGTTCATTGATGATATTTTGATCTATTCGAAGAGTGAAGAGGATCATGCTGAGCATTTGAGGATTGTGCTATTTGTGTTGAAAGAGAAGCAGTTGTATGCTAAACTTTCTAAGTGTGAGTTTTAGTTGAAGGAAGTGAGTTTCCTTGGCCATGTGATTTTGAGTAGAGGTATTGCAGTTGATCTGTTGAAGGTTGAAGTTGTATCGCAATGGGAACCTCCGAAATCTGTTTTTGAGATTAGAAGTTTTCTTGGTTTGGCAAGTTATTATCGAAAATTCATTGAAGGATTTGCCAAGTTATCTTTGTCGTTGACGCAGTTGACTAGGAAGGGTCAAGCTTTTGTTTGGAATGCAAAGTGTGAAGAAAGTTTTCAAGAGCTTAAGGGAAGGTTGACGATAGCTTCTGTTTTGATTTTGCGGAATCCGGCAGAACCGTTTGTTGTGTATTATGATGCTTCGTTGATGGGTTCGGGAGGTTTATTGATGCAACATCAGCAATTTTTAGCTTATGCTTCAAGGCAACTTAAAGTGCATGAGAGGAATTATATGACGCATGACTTAGAGTTGGCCGCTGTTGTGTTTGTGTTGAAGCGTTTGAGGCATTATTTGTTTAGATCGAGATTTGAAGTGTTTAGTGATCATAAAAGCTTGAAATATCTCTTTGATTAGAAAGATTTAAATGCAACGCAGAAGAGATTGTTGGAACTTCTGAAAGACTATGATTTTGGTTTGAATTACCATCCGGGTAAAGCAAACGTGGTAGCTGATGCATTGAGTCAGAAATCTTTACATATGTCGATGATGATGGTAAGAGAGTTGGAAATGATTAAGCAATTTCGAGATATGAGTTTGGTTTGTGAAGATACTTCATATGGAGTTAAGCTTGGTATGTTGAAGCTTACTAGTGGTATTCTTGATGAGATTCGAGAAGGTCAGAAATCTGATTTGAGTTTGGTAGATCGGTTGACTTTGATTAATCAAGGTCGAAGTGGTGATTTTCGGATTAATGAAAATGGTATCATGAGATGACATGATAGATTTTGTGTCCCGGATATTATTGAGTTGAAAAAGAGTATTCTTGAGGAAGGACATCGTAGTGGATTGCATATTCATTCGGGTGCTACTAAGATGTATCAGGATTTGAGGAAAGTATTTTGGTGGCCTTGTATGAAGAAGGATATTGCAGAGTTTGTGTACTCTAATTTGACTTGTCAGAAGTCGAAGATCGAACATTAGAAACCGTCAGGTTTGATGCAACCGTTATCTATTCCTGAGTGGAAATGAGATAGCATATCGATGGATTTTGTGTATGGTTTACCTAGAACGCCGAGTAATTGTGAGGCTATTTGGGTTATTGTGGATAGATTAAAGAAATCTGCTCACTTTATTCCAATGAGAATGGATTACCCATTAGAGAATTTAGCAAAGATGTACATTGAGAGGATTGTCAGTTTGCATGGAATTCCGTCTAACATTGTGTCAGATATAGATCTGAGGTTTACTTCGAGATTTTGGGAGAGTTTGCAAACTGCTTTGGGTACGAAGTTGCGTTTAAGTTCTGCTTATCATCCGCAGACAGATGGTCAGATGGAGAGGACGATTTAGTCGCTTGAGGATCTTTTGAGAGCTTGTGTGTTGAAAAAGGAGGTGCTTGGGATATCTACTTGCCTTTGATTGAATTTACTTACAACAACAGTTTTCATTGGAGTATTAGAATGACACCGTTTGATGCATTGTATGGTAGGAGGTGTAGGATGCTATTGTGTTGGTATGAGTCCGGAGAGAGTGTTGTGGTTGGACTTGAGATAGTCCAACAGACTACAGATAAGATTAAGATGATTCAGGAGAAGATGAAGATTTCTAAAAGTCGTCAGAAGAGTTATCATGACAAGAGGAGGAAAGAACTTGAGTTTCAAGAGAGAGATCATGTGTTTCTTCGAGTTACTCCTGTAACTGGTGTTGGTAGAGCATTGAAGTCGCGTAAGTTAACGCCGCGTTTTATTGGTCCTTATTAGATTTTGCAGAGGATGGGAGAGGTAGCCTATCGGGTTGCCTTATCGCCGTCGCTTGCTAATCTCCATGATGTGTTCCATGTATCTCAGTTGAGGAAATACATTGCGAATCTGTCTCATGTAGTCCAAGTAGATGATGTGCAGGTGGGAGATAACCTGAATGTGAAGACATTACCTATGCAGATAGAGGATCGGGAGTTGAAGCAACTTCAAGGTAAAGAGTTTGCTTTGGTGAAGGTAGCTTGGGGAGGACCACCTGGAGGAAATGTGACTTGGGAACTTGAGAGTCAGATGTGGGAGTCTTATCCTGAGTTGTTCGTTTGAGGTAATTTTCGAGAGCGAAAATCTTTTAAGTGGGGGAGGGTTGTAACACCCTAATTTTTAGTAATTATTTATTTATATTAATTAATTAAGTGATTTTATGCATATTTGATTTATTGAATTTATATCAATTATTTGATTTATATGAATTAATTGATTTATTTGATTTATATGAATTAATTGATTTATTGGATTTATAAGAATTAATTAATTTATTTGATTTATATGAATTAATTGATTTATTGGACTATTTGAATTATTTGATTTATTTAATTTATATGAGTTAATTGATTTATTTTATTTAATTGATTTCTTTTATTTGGTGGAATAAAATATAGAATTGGTATAAATTTGTAACTGGGCCTAGATTGGGAGTGTGAATAATAAGTGGGAGAGTGGGTAAAGTAAGCCCATTAGAATAATGAGAAATTGTGGGATTTGATCAAATAAGAGAAAGAGATAGAATAAGGTTAGAAAGATAGAAAAGAGGAAAACAGGCAAAGAGAGAAGTGGAGAAGAGGAGGAGAAAACTCCAAAAACAAGAGCTCTAGAATACAAGGAATCAAGGTAAGGGTGAGTCTTTACATGGTTATGGGATTGTATGATAGTGTATGATGAGTAGTATCATATTTAGGATCAAAATCCCTAATTTCCATGGTTTTGAAATTGATGATTACATGATGTATGATGGTAGGATCCTTAAATATGTGTTGTGGGTTGTTATAAATGTTATATAATGGTAGTATTTCGAATTTTGGAACTGGAACTTTTTATGGAATCGAGTTCGGAGGTCCGAAAGGCCTCCAAACTACAAAAATTGCACTTTTCTGGGTTTCTGTCCTAGAGAGTTAGCATAGCGAACGTCGCGACGCGAGCAGTAGCGAATCTGTAGCGAGTGATGGCAGAATGGACGTAACTTTTGATCCGTAAGTCCGTTTTGGTCTCCGTTCGAAGCGTTGGAAAGCTAATGAATATAGCTATAACATAGTATAGATAAGAGAATTGATTGCCCAATATTTTTATATCTAATATGTTTGGGGAGCAAATTATGCATATGTTCTATTAATGGATTGTTGTGTTGTTTGTTGCCGGTTGTGAAATTATTTGTGGATAATTTATCAAATACTTGTGTGTGTGCTTGTATAAGTATATTTTAAGTGTGAAAACATGAAATACATTATATTTATTTCTTATTGTAATGATAATACAATTTTGATTGTATTGTAAAATATGTTGTATACCATTTGAAAGTGAATTATGTAACACCCGGTCAGTTTTGTCAGTTTTGTCTTTTTATTTAATTGAGTCGTTTCGATTATTTTATTATTATATTATTTTATTTCTGACTTTTATGTGAAAATATTTTATTTTTCATCGTGATTATATTTTATCGGGTTTTGGGAGGGTTTGCGAGATATTTGAGTGTAAGGGTATTTTGGGCATTTCACTTTAAATTTTGTTAAGTTAGTATAATAGAAAGAATAGAGAGAAAATAGGAAAGTAAAGAAAAAGAGAAGAAGAAAAGTAGAGAGAAAGAAGAAGAGGAGAAAGAAAAAGAGATAGAGAGAAAACTTGGGAAAAATCTAGAAATCGATCAACCAACTTTTCTACACGCTATTAAATCGGGTAAGGGTGCGAAAGTCGATTATACTATGTTTGTGTATGATTATATATGTGTGTGTTTGGATGATTCTCTTGCTTTCCATGGTTTTTCACTTCTAGGTTGAAAATGACAATGATAGAAATTGAGGTTTTAGCGGTTAGAAATCGATGTAAATGTTGTAGATTACTTGTTACCATGATTGGGTTATATTCTGATTGTTATATTTTGATTAGAAAGAGATTTTGGTGGAAAATATGGATTTTTAAGTTTTCAACAGCGCTGAAGAATTCTGAGTTTTCGCAGGTTCGCCTAGCGAACCTGGGGCGAAGGTGGTAGCAAATGAAGTTTTCGCGGGTTCGCCTAGCGAACCAGTTAGCGAGGGACAGCGAAGGTTCGCTGAGTTATTCGCCTAGTGAACTTTGTATGTTTTTGGGTCTGGTGGTTGCTGCCTTGGTTCGCCAGGGTGTTCGCCTAGCGAACTTTGTGTCTGTTTTCTAGCTGGTAGTGCGTTCACTGGACATTCGCCTAGCGAAGGGAGTAGCGAATTCTCGCTAGAGGGTTCGCCTAGTGAACATGGCTGTTTGTGCAATTTTGTTTTCTTCCTAACTTTTGATCTGTGGTTCGGTTTGAGACGTGGTTTGATGCGTTAGAAAGCTTATAAAATGTACTTTCTTATTGTAATGGTTTTGAGATTGTTGCCCGATTAAATTAGGTCGGGAATTAGAAAATGCGTTGTTTTGTCGACTTTTGCCGGTTGAATTGTGTGAACTTGATATGTATTATGCAATGTGTTGTTGATGTGGATATTGTATGACTTGTGTGCTATTGTGTGATGAAAATGCATGAAATACATGTGGTGATTATGATTGGTGGCCTTAGGGCAAGAAAATGCAATGTGTGGTAATTGACGATATATGCATGATTATGGATGTGTATATGTGTGCATTTTAAATGTCATGAGTCATTGTATGCCAAGCATCATGATATGCATTCTTGTGACATCCTGAGTGACGGATTAATTCCAGAGGGAATCTACGATAACATCGTGAGCCTTAAAAATAAGATGACCGAAAGCGATGGTTATAGACGATCGTGTGCCCATGTAGGGTGTGAGCGATCGGGTCATGTGCCCGTGTGGGGTGTGAGCGATCCATAAACGTCGTGTGCCCGTGTGGGGTGTGAGCGACGGGGAACATCGTATGCCCGACGGGGAGTTACAGTGATGTAACGAGCGATGGTTCCAGCAGAGTTCCTGAGTGAACTAGTGATGAGAAACATTAGAAGTCGGTACCGCAAGTGCATTGCATAGGGTCGTTGTGTCGGTCTTTGTGCATTTGCATAAATTATGGATTAATTGTGTATGGAATTGTGAATGTGATTGATGGGATGGAATATGTATAATTGTAGTGAGGATAAGTGCATTGTGTATGATTGATGTGCGTTGGTATTGGATACCTGAGAATTGTACTGTGTTGTGTTGTACTTGTTTGTGGTGCATTTGTGGTGAGAATATTTTACTTGTACTTTCTGTGTTAATATATAATTATATGCAACTGTATTATGATTGTGTTTCTCACCCTTCTGCTGTTTTATAATGCTCTATGAGGCATTGCAGATTAGAGTTGCTGGAGGTCTTTTTGTGAAGCTTAGGTCTTCATTCTTTTGTTGATCGGCTCTGATATGTGACACCGGGTAGTTAGGGAGGCTGTTTGTGATTATCTGCCTAATGTATATGTATCTTTTGGATTGTACATGTATAGTTGTATATGACACATACACTTTTATGATATATATATATATATATATATATATGAGATTTCAGTACATATTTTCCGCTTTTATTCTGTATTGAATTGTGGGTGTATTACTACCTGAATTGTTGCATATCTTTATGAGCAGGTGTTGTATGTTTGTTTCAAATTGATGTGACCCCCCGGTCTATGCCGTGAATGTTTTAAATATACTCTGATGAAATTATGAATTTTATTTATCGCTTTGTTTATTTGGGGGTATAGATTGGGGGTGTTACATTAAGTGGTATCAGTGCCAGTCCGTGTCAGTTCGTGTTAGTTGTGTCAGTCCTTATTGGTGTTGGCGTTTGGGGTGAGCTGTTTATTTAACCATAGTTTCTGTTATTGGAAATGAACAGAATATGGCTGGTAGGAATGATGCTACTTTGGCTGCTGCGATGCAAGCTATGGCTAGGGCTGTGCAGGGTGCACCTAATGCTGCTGGTAATGATGAGTTCAGGAAGAACAAACCGCCTGTCTTTAAAGGGAGACATGATCCTAATGGTGCACAGATTTGGTTGAAAGAGATTGAAAGGATTTTTTGAGTTATGGATTGTGCTGAGGATCAGAAGGTGAGATTGGGTACTCACATGTTGCAGGAAGAAGCTGATGATTGGTGGGTTAGTACTTGTCATGTGTTGGAAGCTGGGATGAAGAAGTTACTTGGGAATTGTTTAGCCGGGAGTTTCTGAGGAAGTATTTTCCCGAGGATGTTAGAGGAAAGAAGGAAATTGAGTTCTTGGAATTGAAACAAGGTAATATGTCTGTTGTTGATTATACTGCTAAGTTTGTGGAGCTTGTGCAGTTTTATCCTCATTATGCTGAAGCGACTGTGGAGTTTTCTAAGTGTGTGAAGTATGAGAGTGGATTGCGTCCTGAGATTAAGCAGGCTATCGGTTATCAAAGGATTCGAAGGTTTTCTGATTTGGTGGAATGTTGTAGGATTTATGAAGAGGATAGTAAGGTTCGTTCTATTCACTATAAGAGTGTGAGTAACAGGAAAGGGAAGCAACAGTTCCGTGGTGGTCCGTATGTGACACCAGCTGATAAGGGTAAACAAAGGGGTACTTTTGATCGAAGGCCCAGTGGTGGAGGTATTTCTGGTCCTCTGAGGTGTTATAAATGTGGTGAGTTGGGGCATCGTCAATTTGAGTGCAGGAAAGATATGAGGAAGTGTACTAATTGTGGGGGTGTCGGACATGTCGTAGCTGATTGCAAAAGGAAGAATGCGGTGAAGTGTTTCAACTGTGGTGAACCTGGTGATATTAGCACGAAGTGTCCGAAACTGAAGTAGGCTCAATCTAGTGGGAAAGTTTTTGCATTGGCAGGGACTCAGACTACTAATGCAGATCGTATGATCAGAGGTACTTATTTTATTAATAGTACGCCTTTAGTTGCTATTATTAATACTGGAGCGACTCATTCGTTTATTTCGTCTGAGTGCGCGAAGCGTTTGAATCTTGTGTTGTCTTTGATGGATGGTGAGATGGTTATTGATACTCCAGCGATGGGGTCAGTAACTACTTCTTTGGTTTGTTTGAGTTATCCTTTGACCATTTATGGTAAAGACTTTGAGATGGATTTGGTGTGTTTGCCATTGGAGGGATTAGATGTGATTCTGGGAATGAATTGGTTGCAGTTCAATCGGGTTCATATTGATTGTTATCATAAGCTAGTAAGGTTTCCTTCTCTTGAGGAAGACGAAGACTCGAGTTTCTAATCTGCCAAAGAGTTGAAGAAACTTTTGGCGGATAAAGCTCAGTTGTTTGGGTTGTTTGCATCATTGAATGTGGATAGTCAAGTTTCACTTGATGTGTTTCCTGTGGTGTGTGAATTTCCGGAAGTGTTTCCTGAGGATATTTCAGATGTGCCGCCAGAGAGAGAGGTGGAGTTTTCGATAGATCTAGTTTCTGGTACTAGACCTGTTTC
The DNA here is from genome assembly GCA_022829125.1 of Lathyrus tuberosus. Lineage (NCBI taxonomy): Eukaryota > Viridiplantae > Streptophyta > Magnoliopsida > Fabales > Fabaceae > Lathyrus > Lathyrus tuberosus. The sequence goes on along the minus strand of JALAZF010000020.1, from coordinate 4,064,771 downwards.
TATGGCACCTTATCGTATGTCGGCATCTGAGTTGATTGAGTTAAAGAAGCAATTGAGTGAATTATTGGAGAAGAGGTTTGTGAGGCCAAGTGTTTCTCCTTGGGGTGCTCCAGTTTTGTTGGTGAAAAAGAAAGATGGAAGTATGCAGTTGTGTATTGATTATCGCCAGTTGAATAAGGTGACGATTAAGAATAAGTATCCTCTTCCAAGAATTGATGATTTGATGGATCAGTTAGTTGGTGCTTGTGTGTTCAGTAAGATTGACTTGAGGTCGGGGTATCATCAGATTAGGGTGAAAGAGGAAGATATTCAGAAGACGACTTTTAGGACACGTTACAGTCATTATGAATATTCTGTGATGCCGTTCGGAGTTTCTAATGCGCCAGGTGTGTTTATGGAGTACATGAATCGTATTTTTCACGAGCATTTGGATCGATTTGTTGTTGTGTTTATTGACGACATATTGATTTATTCTAAGTCTTGAGAGGAGCACGCGGAGCATTTGCGTATTGTTTTGCAGTTTTTGAAGGAAAAGAAGCTTTTTTCCAAATTGTCCAAGTGTGAATTCTGGTTGTCGGAGGTGAGTTTTCTTGGACACGTGATTTCCGGTAATGGTATTGCTGTGGATCCATCTAAAGTAGAAGCAGTTCTACAATGGGAGGCTCCGAGATCTGTTACTAAAATTCGAAGCTTTTTGGGTTTGGCCGGTTATTATCGAAGGTTCATTGAAGGTTTTTCTAAGTTAGCACCTCCTTTGACCCAGTTGACTTGTAAAGGGAAAACGTTCATTTGGGATATTCGGTGTGAGGAAAGTTTTAATGAGCTGAAGAGAAAATTGACGACAGCTCCGATTTTGATTTTGCCGAATCCTACTGAACCATTTGTGGTGTATTGTGATGCGTCTTTGATTGGTTTAGGTGGTGTGCTAATGCAAGAAGGTAAGGTCGTGGCGTATGCTTCAAGGCAATTAAGAGTGCATGAGAAGAATTACCCTACACACGATTTGGAATTAGCGGTTGTGGTGTTTGTATTGAAGATTTGGAGGCATTATCTTTTTGGTGCGAGGTTTGAAGTCTTTAGTGATCACAAGAGTTTGAAATATTTGTTTGATCAGAAGGAATTGAATATGAGACAACGAAGATGGTTGGAATTTTTGAAGGACTACGACTTTGGCTTGAATTACCATCCTGGTAAAGTTAATGTGGTAGCCGATGCGTTGAGTCGGAGTCCGTTGCATATGTCCGCTTTAATGGTTAAGGAGTGGGAACTTTTGGAATCGTTTAGAGATTTGAGTTTGGTATGTGAAGTGACGTCGGATAGTGTGAGGCTGGGTATGCTGAAGGTTACTAATGATTTTCTGATGACGGTAAGTGAGAAACAGAAGTTGGATGTGAAATTGGTGGATTTGATGTTGGTTGGCGGTAATGATGCAAGTGGTGATTTTCAAGTGGATATTAATGGTGTTTTGAGGTTCCGAGGTAGAATCTGTATTCCGGACGATTCGGAGTTGAAACGGATGATTTTGGAGGAAGGACACCGGAGTAATTTGAGTATACATCCGGGAGCGAATAAAATGTACCAAGATTTGAAAAAGATTTTTTGGTGGTCTGGATTGAAAAGAGATGTGGCTCAGTTTGTGTATGCTTGTTTGACGTGCCAAAAGTCGAAAGTGGAACATCAGAGGCCTAGTGGTTTATTGCAACCGTTGGATATTCCTGAGTGGAAATGGGATAGCATTTCGATGGATTTTGTAACGGGGTTGTCGAATACCCAGTGAGGGCCTAATGCTATTTGGGTGATTGTGGATATACTGACTAAATTGGCTCATTTCATTCCGATTGACATCAGTTTTTCTTTGGAACGGTTAGCAGAGATTTACATAAGTGTGATTGTGAAGTTGCATGGCGTTCTGTTAAGTATTATTTCGGATCGAGACCCGAGGTTTACCTCGAGATTTTAGGAAAGTTTGCAGAAGGCGTTGGGTTCTAAATTGAGGTTGAGTTCGGCTTATCATCCGTAGACGGATGGGCAGACGGAGAGAACGATTCAGTCTTTGGAAGATTTGTTGAGGGCGTGTGTTTTGGAACAAGGTGGTGCGTGGGATAGTTATCTTGCGTTGATTGAATTCACGTATAATAACAGTTTTCATTCTAGTATTGGAATGGCACCGTTTGAAGCATTATATGGACGAAGGTGTCGAACACCGCTGTGTTGGCACGAATCTAGTGAGAGTTCGGTGGTTGGACCAGAGTTGGTGCAACAGACTACGGAAAAAGTGAAGTTTATTCGTGAGAAAATGAAGGCTTCTCAGAGTAGACAAAAGAGTTATCATGATCGGATACGGAAGGATCTTGAGTTTCAAGAGGGCGATCATGTATTTCTGAGTGTTACGCCGGTAACGGGTGTTGGTAGGGCATTGAAGTCGAAGAAGCTTACTTCTCGGTTTATTGGTCCTACCAGATATCTGCGAGAGTGGGTGCGGTGGCTTATAGGGTGGCGTTGCAGCCGAATCTGTCGAATTTGCATGACGTGTTCCATGTTTCATAGCTTCGGAAGTATGTTCCGGATCCGTCGCATGTGATTCCGATGGATGAGGTTGAGGTAAGGGAGAACCTTACGGTCGAGGCATTACCCGTTAGGATTTTGGATCGCGAGGTGAAGCGGTTGCGGGGCAAGGATATTGCACTTGTGAAGATAGCGTGGGGACGCGCTGTTGAGGGCAATTTGACTTGGGAGTTGGAGAGTCGGATGCGGGAGTCGTATCCAGAGTTGTTCATCTCAGGTATATTTTCGAGGACGAAAACCTCTAAGTGGGGGAGAGTTGTAACGCCCGGTCAGTTTTGTCAGTTTTGTCTTTTTATTTAATTGAGTCGTTTCGATTATTTTATTTCTGACTTTTATGTGAAAATATGTTATTTTTCATCGTGATTATATTTTATCAGGTTTTGGGAGCGTTTGCGAGATATTTGAGTGTAAGGGTATTTTGGGCATTTCACTTTAAATTTTGTTAAGTTAGTATAATAGAAAGAATAGAGAGAAAATAGAAAAGGAAAGAAAAAGAGAAGAAGAAAAGTAGAGAGAAAGAAGAAGAGGAGAAAGAAAAAGAGATAGAGAGAAAACTTGGGAAAAATCTAGAAATCGATCAACCGACTTTTCTACACGCTATTAAATCGGGTAAGGGTGCGAAACTCTATTATACTATGTTTGTGTATGATTATGTATGTGTGTGTTTGGATGATTCTCTTGCTTTCCATGGTTTTTCACTTCTAGGTTGAAAATGACAATGATAGAAATTGAGGTTTTAGCGGTTAGAAATCGATGTAAATGTTGTAGATTACTTGTTACCATGATTGGGTTATATTCTGATTGTTATATTTTGATTAGAAAGAGATTTTGGTGGAAAATATGGATTTTTGGGTTTTCAACAGCGCTGAAGAATTCTTAGTTTTTGCAGGTTCACCTAGCGAACTTGGGGCGAAGGTGGTAGCGAATGAAGTTTTCGCGGGTTCGCCTAGCGAACCAGTTAGCGAGGGTCAGCGAAGGTTCGCTGAGTTGTTCGCCTAGCGAACTTTGTATGTTTTTGGGTCTGGTGGTTTCTGCCTTGGTTCGCCAGGGGGTTCACCTAGCGAACTTTGTGTCTGTTTTCTAGCTGGTAGTGGGTTCGCTGGACATTCGCCTAGCGAAGGGAGTAGCGAATGCTCGCTAGAGGGTTCGCCTAGTGAACATGGTTGTTTGTGTAATTTTTTTTTCTTCCTAACTTTTGATCTGTGGTTCGGTTTGAGGCGTGGTTTGATGCGTTAGAAAGCTTATAAAATTTACTTTCTTATTGTAATGGTTTTGAGATTGTTGCCCTATTAAATTAGGTCGCGAATTAGAAAATGCGTTGTTTTATCGACTTTTGTCGGTTGAATTGTGTGAACTTGATATGTATTATGCAATGTGTTGTTGATGTGGATATTGTATGACTTGTGTGCTATTCTGTGATGAAAATTCATGAAATACATGTGGTGATTATGATTGGTGGCCTTAGGGCAAGAAAATCCAATGTATGGTAATTGACGATATATGCATGATTATGGATGTGTATATGTGTGCATTTTAAATGTCATGAGTCATTGTATGCCAAGCATCATGATAGGCATTCTTGTGACGTCCTGAGTGAGGGATTGATTCCAGAGGGAATCTGCTATAACATTGTAAGCCTTAAAAATAAGAGGAATGAGTTGCCTTCAAAATAAGAGGACCGAAAGCGATGGTTATAGACGATCGTGTGCCCATGTGGGGTGTGAGCGATCGGGTCGTGTGCCCGTGTGGGTTGTGAGCGATCCATAAACGTCGTGTGCCCGTGTGGGATGTGAGCGACGGGGAACATCGTATGCCCGACGGGGAGTTACAGTACTGTAACAAGCGATGGTTCCAGCACAGTTCCTGAGTGAACTAGTGATGAGAAACATTGGAAGTCGGTACCGCATGTGCATTGCATATGGTCGTTATGTCGGTCTCTGTGCATTTGCATAAATCATGGATTAATTGTGTATGGAATTGTGAATGTGATTGATGAGATGGAATATGTATAATTATTGTGAGGATAAGTGCATTGTGTATGATTGATGTGCGTTGGTATTGGATACCTGAGAATTGTATTGTGTTGTGTTGTACTTGTTTGTGGTGCATTTGTGGTGAGAATATTTTACTTGTACTTTCTGTGTTAATATATAATTATATGCAACTGTATTATGATTGTGTTTCTCACCCTTCTGCTATTTTATAATGCTCTATGAGGCATTGCAGATTAGAGTTGCTGGAGGTCTTTTTGTGAAGCTTAGGTCTTCATTCTTTTGTCGGTCGGCTCTGATATGTGACACCGGGTAGTTAGGGAGGCCGTTTGTGATTATCTGCCTTATGTATATGTATCTTTTGGATTGTACATGTATGGTTGTATATGACACATACACTTTTATGATATATATATATATATATATGAGATTTCAGTACAAATTTTCCGCTTTTATTCTGTATTGAATTGTGGGTGTATTACTTCCTGAATTGTTGCATATCTTTATGAGCAGGTGTTGTATGTTTGTTTCAAATTGATGTGACCCCTCGGTCTATGCCGTGAATGTTTTAAATATACTCTGATGAAATTATGAATTTTATTTATCGCTTTGTTTATTTGGGGGTATAGATTGGGGTTGTTACAAATTATGTGTGGATGATTCATAATAATGTGCAAATCCGTGTAATTGTGTGGTAATTCAAGTGTGATGAATTATTGAATATATTCATGAATATTAAGATTAGGGAATGGTCTTAATTGCATATGGTTGTTGAACTTGCACATGCATCATTTGTTGTCAAGAGGCAATGCTTGTTAGTTTTGTGAGAACTAGTGACTTGTCCCAAACCTAGAGCGGGGTTTGAAAGCTTAGGGAATGGGTTTTTTGTGTGTTATTAGTCAAGGGAGCGAACCCGGTTTAATGGAAAAACCGATAAATAATAACAAGTGATTGGTACCACATGCATGAGTTGCATTAGAGTCTTGCGTTGAGTCACATCATGTATATGTTTGCGATTATGAGATTATGTGAAATATGTGCAATTGATGAATTGGTAAATTTATGGAATTGTGAGTATATATTTGTGAATAGTATAGCTACTTGAGTTATAATATGTTGGTGAAGCTTTTTGAAGTGTGAGAATCATTATGCTATGCTTGTAAGTTATATATTATATATTATCTTATGATTTCGATGATTATGTGAATTCTCACCCTTCTGTTGGAATGATGTATTGTACGACATCACTCAGGTACTGAGGAGTAGAGTTGCTTTTAGCGCAAGGTAGCCATTGGAGTAGCTTGTTTTAGTTTCTCTATTTATTTTGGGTTGAGTCGTGCTCTAATCATGGAACACATGGAACGTTTTGATTCATGTTTTGAGAGATACTTTATGTACTCTACTTTATTTTGTTATTGTTATTTTAATTATGTGGAGTATCGGTTTTTATGCCTAAGTGATGATTATGAATGAGTTGATCATGATGCTTTCATTATGTTTATTTATGATTGAAGTAATTTTGTTGCTACATGCTAAGTGAAAGTATATGAAAAGCATGAATTTAATTTAAATTTTATCGAGCATGGCAGGTGATGTGTGTGATGTTTGAATTATATGTGACACCCTTATTTGAGATGCATGTTATCTTACTCTGATTTATGACGTATTATTTCTGTGGGTTTTAGAAGGGTGTTACAATGTCAGCCTATGTAGAATATCATTTTCATCAAGCAACTTTGTGAAGGGCCTAAAATTTCGTCCAAAGTCAGTTTGAATTGACTTGATCTTTGAATTGAACGGTGTTGCAACATGAATCTGAAAGAGCTTGAATGTAGAGAGATTGTGACTTTTATGCTTGATCAAATAATTTCAGCATGAAAGTTGACACAAGATTAGACTGAAAATGTGATTTCCCAACTGACTTAACTTCGAGTCTATATCCATTACCAACAACTACTTTTTTTGTCCTTACACATGAATTAACACATTGCAAATTAGAATTGCTAGAAGTGATATGGTGAGATTTACCTAAGTCAGCAAACCATGCTTAAGATTCAAGTCCTTGTTGTATCTTGATAACAATAAAATACATAGTTCATTTTGACTCGATTTGCATACGTTTTAGTGTCAATGTATCACATTTTGTAGTGTTATGCTGGTAGTTTGTGTATATTTCAAATACTTTACAGGTAGAAGTCAATACATGAAGAAACCGGATGAAAACAATGCGAAACGGAGAAAATACGGCGAAAATACACTGGTGGCGACCTCCGTGGCACCCACCAGGATGCTAGCCATGACTAGGATATCATGGCGTCCACCAGAGAGCGAGAGAGAAGCAAGGAGACGGTGTCAAGGACCCATGGCGCCCGCCACAGGGGCCATGGAATCTGCCATGCAGTCCCAGCCAGCCACAATCACCCATTTTCACTTGTGGCGATGGCCACAGTGCATGGCGCCAACCATGAACTTCGTTTTCTGAAAAATTGCAATAGAAAGTTACCCAGTTTTCCCCCATTCCACTATATTTTTATCCCACAACTTCCACATGTTTTGACCTCACATTTTGCACTTGTAACACTATAAATAGGAAGTTTTACCAGAATTTTGGCATCCAAGTCTTGTGCAAGTTCAGAGCATTTAGTTTTAAGTAAAAATCACAATTGTAAAGTAGTAGCTTTCTCATATCGAGGAACTACTAAACCTTAGTGTTTTAGGCTTGTGTTGTAAGCTTGGATCAAAAAATCTTGCCGTCAATTGAAGTTTTAATTCCAGTTTATTTCCAATTTTACTTTGCAGGTTCATTTTAATTCAATTGCTTTACTTTTCCGCTTTTATTTTAAGTCTTTTACAATTCCTGCTTTATTATTTTATTTATATTGTTCTTGCTCTTGATTCATGGTTTATTCTTTTAATTCATCTACAAACCTTGTTATAATTTGTTTTAAACTATTGACCATGTATGTTGGATTTGAACATTTATAATTGCATGTTTGTTTCCGCAACAATGTCCAGCTAAATTATTAGAGTCCGGATGCGAGGATTGTCGTTCTGATGGGACTCAGTAGATTTAATTGGCATGTAATTTTAATATTAACTTGTTTTTATGGTTCCAATTTTTAACTTTTAAAATAAAAAAGTTTTTGCACAAAAGCGAAAACACCCAGGTACTGGTCAACAGCGCGGCAGTGTGAGACCCACGCTAGATCATAAAAATTGGATTTAATTTCTAAAAATAGAAACATTGCTTTAGGGATTAACTAGGATTGATTGGTTTTCAAAAAGTGTTTCTAAATTGCAACTGAAACAACGACAACCAAGCATTTACGGTTTTGAAACATAACACGGGCTGCACAAAAGTGAGCAGTCTTTTTAAATTGATACTTTCTTTCAAATATATTTTAAAAATCAAAACAAACGCCAAGAACTTATTGAGTCCTAGAGGTGAAATTGGAAATTACATCCCGATCTCGCTTTTATTAATTTTCTCCCAAACCGACTTTATTTCTTGTTCTTCACTTTTTTCCTAAAAATCTAAAAATATACCCAATTAGCCTTAGATTTACATAGCGATAGTTGGTAATGATAGGATTGATTGTTGGTCTCTGCGGGTTCAATATATTTTATATTAGTCTAATAATATCTGTGTACTTTAAGATAGGCTACCACGCGTAAAACCATCAAAGTTTTTGGCGCCATTGTCGGGGACCAATTTAGTCAAATAACGTAACTTCATTGTTGCGTCGTATAGACTAAGGCAACTTTTTTCCCTTTCATTTATCGGTTGTATGCCAAGCACTCGCTCCCAAGGAGAAAACTTAGAGCAACTTATCGAAAAAGTAGAGTGTTTCTTTTGTATAAGACACAAGATCACACAATACTAAACCATATTCGCATCTATGGCTGCACCTAATACAAAACATCTTAAACATTACGCTGATCCATTTGAGGAAGAGCCACATTCAAGCATTGTTCCACATGCCATCCAGGCGAACAATTTTGAATTGAAATCATCTCTACTGCAAATAGTGCAATAGAACCAGTTCTCAGGAAATCCCACCGAGGACCCACATTTTCATTTATCACTGTTTGTGTAATATGCAGACACTTTAAAGACTAATAGTGTAAATTTCAAAGCCATTCGACTACATATATTTCCATTTTCCCTTAGAGATAGAGCTAGAGCATGGCTACGGTCTCTACCTGCGAATACAGTTACAACTTGGAATGCACTTAAGAAGGTATTCTTAGCCATATATTTCCCACCAAGAAAAACGACAGTGCTGAGAAATCACATAACCACGCTTAAACAAGCCGAAGGAGAGTCACTCTTCGAAGCATGGGAACGATATAAGGACATGATGAGACTATGTATTCATCATGGATTAGAACAATGGTTGATAATCCACACCTTCTATAGTAGTCTGCTTTACAACATGAAGATGAAAATAGACGCTGCTGCTGGCAGAGCCTTAATGGATAAACCCTTCAACGAAGCTTATCACCTTATCAAAAACATGGCTCAAAACCATTAACAGTGGGGCATTGAACGAGCTCAAGCTGAGAACCCAAATGAAAGGAGGTATGTTTGAAATTAATGGAATAGATTATGTGAATTCCAAGGTCGAGGCACTTGCCCAAAAGATCAACAATCTAACGGTTACTGCTCTAACCATTTTGGTTGTTGTAGCTCCAAATTGTGAGATTTGTAGAGTCTAAGGGCACACAACTACTGATTACCAAGTATTAACAGGGAGCGTCCCTGATCAAGTCAACTATGCCTAAGGCAACCCCTATTCGAACACCTACAATTCTGAATGTAAGAATCATCCTAATTTCCCCTACAAGAAAAATAACGCATTGTTTGCTCCAAGTCCTCCACCTTAAATTTCTCAAAATTCTAAAAAGGAGCCCCTGATGCTCCTCCTGCTCCTAGAAAATCGAATCTAGAGCTTATGATGGAAAACTTCATCACATCTTAGACTCATCAAAACAAAGAGTTCATGGACCAAAACGTCCATACTAACGAGCTGGTGAAACAATTGGCAACTAAGTTTGACGCCTTGGTTACTCATAACAAGATGCTTGAAACTCAAATAACTCAAGTAGCTCAGCAACAAGCAACTATCGCTGCCAACCTCAACCAAACCCTAAAGGCCATGCAAACGCTATCACACTGCGAAGTGGGACAAAGTTGGATGGGCCATAGATCCAAGAAATGTAAACCTTGCGATGTATAGAAGAGTAGAGGAAGAACCTGAAAATGTCATTAATGGAGACCAAGTAGGAAAAAAATTGATGAGGAGGCTACACCTACTAATGAAGAGGTTGTTGAGAAAGAGAAATCTTATGTGCCTTTGCCACCTTACAAACCAAAGATACCATATCTTCAAAGACTCGCAAAATCTAAAAATGAGGGTCAATTTAAGAAATTCATCGAGCTCCTTAAGCAAGTCCATGTTACTCTACCTTTCACTGAGGCTATTACTCATATGCCATCATATACAGAGATCTTGAAAGATATCTTCTCGAATAAAAAGAAACTTGAAGATGACAAGATAATGGCACTCACTATGTAGTGTGATGCCATTATCCAAAACAACATGCCACCTAAACTGAAATACCCTAGTATTTTTTCTTTTCCCTGTGTTATTGGCATGTTTGTCATTGACAAGGCATTATGCGATCTCAGGACTAGTGTTAGTTTGATGCCTCTCTCTATTTGTGAAAAACTAAAGCTAGGAGACTTGAGACCTACTAGAATGTCACTTAAATTTACAGACCGTTCTGTTAAATACCCTGTAGAAATGTTGGAAAATATTCCAGTTCGCATCGGTCAATTTTATATACCTATTGACTTTATAGTAATGGATATAAAAGAAAACTGGAACTTACCTATCATACTAGGAAACCTTTCTTAGACATAGTCAGTGCGATAATTGATGTAAAACGAGGGAAGCTGACATTTGAGGTATGAGAAGAGAAACTTGAGTTTATTCTTTTCCAATTTCTTAAAGCCCCAACAATAGACAATACATGTTGTTTTATGGATATCATTGATGAATATTTGAAAGAATTGGAGTTGGAAACACCTCTGAGTACTGAATTCATAACGATTCCAGTACCACCTATATTAGAAATGATTCATTCCATGAAATCTATCACGATGATAGTCTTAAGGAGTGTTTGGCACTTGCACCAAATCCTATGCCAAGCCCGAAACAAACATTAATAGAATTTAAGGTACTATCTAAAAACCTAAGATATGAGTTTCTTGAAAAACAACTTGATCTTGCGATCATAGTTAGTGTCGATCTTAATAGAGAAGAAACAGAGAAACTCTTGATGGTATTGAGGAAATATCATACAACCTTAGGATACAACATTTCTGATCTTAAGGGAATAAGCCCCTCTGTGTGCATGCATAGAATCATGATACCGGAGGACTCAAAGACCTCTAGAGAACACCAGAGGAGGATAAACCCTATTAAGAGCGATGTAGTTAGGAAGTAAGTGCTTAAATTACTCGATACTGGAATAATCTATCCAATCTCCGACAATCAATGGGTTAGCCCAGTGCACGTCGTACCTAAAAAGGGAGGGCTAAGAGTTGTTAAGAATGAGAAAGGAAAGTATGTAGCCAAACGAGTTGAGACTGGATGGCGTATGTGTATAGACTATAGAAAGCTAAACAAAGCAGCCCGAAAAGACCATTTTCCACTTTCGTTGATTGATCAAATGCTTGAAAGTTTAGCCAGACATTCATATTTCTGCTATCTAGACGGTTATTCAAGAATTTCTAAATTCATATTCATCTAGATGAGCAAGGTAAGACAATTTTTACATGTCCTTATGGAACATTCGCCTACTGACGAATGATATTCGGACTATTCAATGCTCCTGCAACCTTCCAAAGATGCATGATGGCAATATTCGAAGACTTACTTGATAAAATCATGGAAGTATTCAAGAATGGTTTCTCTGTCTGCGGATCTATCTTCGAAGGATGCCTGGTTAACTTAGAAAAAGTGTTGGAAAGGCGCGTTAAAGTCAACCTTGTGCTTAATAGGGAGAAATGCCACTTTATGGTGAGGGAATGCGTATTCCTATAACACATAGTGTCTGAAAGAGGAATTTAGGTTGGTAAAGCAAAAATTTATGTCATTGAAAATCTTCAACCACCTAAAATGGATAGAGAAGTTAGTACCTTTCTTGGACATGCCAGTTTTAATCGACGTTTTATTAAAGACTTCTCTAAAATTACTAAATCCTTAACCGGTCTTCTGATGAAAGATGCAAAACTCATTTTCAATGAAAAATGCATGGAATCGTTTAATCTCCTTAAGCAAGCACTAATTTTTTCACCAATTATGCAACCTCCTGATTGGAGTGAACGCTAGTGACTATGCCATAGACGCTGTTTTAGGACATCAAAAAGATAAGAAAGTTCACGTTATATACTATGAAAGTTGAACCTTAGACGCTACTCAAATGAATTATGCCACTACTGAGAAAGAACTTTTAGTTGTAGTGTTTGTAATAGATAAATTTTGTTCTTACTTGGTAGTAGCCAAGATCATTATATACACAGATCACACTGCCATAAGATACTTGTTAACAAAGAAGGATGTGAAACCCAGATTACATTGATGGATCATGTTGTTTCAAGAATTCCATTTGTAAATCTGAGACAAAGGACCTAGAACGTGGTAGTTGACCATCACTCACGACTAGAAAATCTAAAACCAGAACACGTGCCAATAAAGGATAAATTCACTTACGATAGACTATTCGCATCGGTTGACATCGAAGGAATGAGTTATAATTATTATCATGATTATCTCAAAGAAAAATACTCAGATGTCGGGATCAAACCAGAAGAGGAAGTTGTCGTAATACAAAAGAGTGTACCATGGTATGCTGACTACGTAAACTACCTAGCAGCTAAAGTTCTACCTCCTGATATGTCCTACCAACAAATGAAGAAGTTCTTTCACGACTTAAAACATTTTTATTGGGAAAACCCCCTTATCTTCAAGAGAGGATCCAATGGCTTTTTTTTCCGTTGTGTTCCTGAGGAGGAAATCGAAAGTATTGTGAACCATTGTCATTCCTCTCTTTATGGAGGGCACGCAAGAATTTATAAGACATGCGCCAATATCCTTCAAGTTGGTCTTTATTGATCTAGCATGTGGCGTGATGTCCATGTTATGATCGTGAACTGTGACCGTTGCCAGCACACTAGAAACATTTCCCGACAAAATGAAATATCTTTAAGCAATATATTATAAGTAGAGGTCTTTGACATGTGGAGAAATGATTTCATGGGTCCTTTTCCATCCTCAATGGGAAATAAATATATACTCGTAGTTGTTGATTGTGTATCCAAATTGATAGAAGCCATTTCTTCTCCTATAAACGATGCACGAGTTGTTATTAAACTGTTCAAGAACAACATTTTGCCTAGATTTGGAGTACCAAGGTTAGTCATAAGTGATGGAGGATCACATTTTATATCTAAGATATTCGAAATGCTCTTACAAAATTATGGGGCACGACATCGAATTGCTACACCTTATCACCCGCAAACAAGTGGCCAAGTAGAGGTTTCCAATAGAGAAATTAAGTAGATCCTAGAAAAGACTATCGCAACCTCTAGAAAAGATTGGTCATCTAAGCTAAACGAAGCACTCTGGGCATATAGGACAGCCTATAAGACGCCGCTAGGGATGACATCATTCAAACTCGTGTAAGGAAAATCATGTCACCTATCGGTCGAGCTTGAGCATAAGCTTATTGGTCCATTAGAGGATCTTAGAGGATCTTAGATATTCACGAGTTAGAAGAACTAAGGTTAGAATCCTACGAAAATTCCCAAATTTACAAAGAGCAAACAAAGAGATGGCATGATAGGTGTATCGCTAGAAGAAAATTTTCTATAGGAGAACTAGTTCTCCTTTTTAACTCCAGACTAAGATTGTTCCCAGGAAAACTTTGTTCCCAATGGTCGGGACCGTTTGAAGTAATAAAGGTTACGCGGTCAGGAGCAAACGAAATTTGGAGTAAGTCAACCGATCTGTTTGTAGTAAACGGGCAGGGGTTCAAACACTATCACAGTGATGAAATGAGAGAAAATTATCTGACCTGGAAGCTTGGTGAGCTACCTGCTAGTCTACCTGAAGAATGAGTTTAACAAGTACGTCGGGCTAACGACGTAAAACAAAAGCACTACGTGGGAGGCAACCCACGGATCTCATTTCGTTTTTCCATATCCAAATAAATAAATGATGAAGTTTAAGATTTATTAATTATTCACTAACTTTGTTCATGTTTTTTTCTTTTCAGGCCCACTACACTCTCTTTAGCAAATATTTCCACTAACATTGTTTGAGAATGCAGTGCAAGGGTAACATGAGGATTTTTTTAAGAACAATGCCAAAAGAAGGTGTTACGAAGTTTTAGTTGATAGGATCGTATCACCTATCGGATACCCTGACTTCCCGTGCCTAGTATCGTTAGGACTCAGAGATAGCGTCTGGTACATGTTTAATTAGATAAGCTGGGATAGGTTCTCAGTTGCGAAACATCCAACCTACAAAAACCTGACTTTGGAGTTCCTAAGATATTTTCATTACCACCCTCACATAGAACTAGGACAAGCCAGACGCTTAGCTACATTTAGAGTTTTTTGACGAGACTACCGATTGAACCACATAGAGCTCACCCAACTGTTAGCATTTCAGCATGGTGTAGCACCTCAAAATTTGCCTTTTTTTTTGCTTTTAGCTTTTACTGGCTTATGCTGCATTGCATTTTGGCATAATCATCATTTGCATTTCATTGGTTCATTGGCATGGGATCAGGGTGTCTAAGTCAAATTCAAGAAGCCTTGAGCCTCAAGAGGTCTTAATGGGTCATCACCTCATCATATGATCAAGCTTGACAAGAGAATGCTGGGAATCACATCACCCTGATCAATGCAAAACTAGGGTTTTGGAAATCTTGAGTAGAATGCCCCAATGGGCAAGATCTTTGAGTTTTTATCACCTCTCAATGTCATATTTCATCTTTGTTAGACAGGATTTACATCATATTCAGAGGAATTTGGATTTGGAAGATGTGTTGTTTTCTCCTAGACTGAGGGTTTAAAACTAGGGTTTGCCATGAAATTAGTTTATTTTTTATTTCTTGGATAAAACTTGATCTCATGGTATTCTACATGTCCTCAAGGGTCTAGAGATGGAAGATTGGCCATTGATTCATTTTGGAAGAGGTTCAATTGGCCAATTGGTTGAGAATCAGGAAATTTTGGGAAAAGTCAACTGTGCAGAAGAAAAAGTCGACTCCTGACTCTTTGAGGTCACATTTTTATCCTTTAAGTCAAATATGATCATTGGTGAAGATTTGAGCAAGAAATAGGGGATTCTATGGATATCTGTCAAAGCGCGGAGTAGAGAATCGAAACCGGAGCCCAACACCATCTTTTAAGCAAAATTGGGCAAAATTGGCTTGAGTAATCGATTACTCAAATAAGGTAATCGATTACCCTGTGCCAGTTTGCATGTTTCTGCTGCTTTTTCATGACAGCTCGATTGCACACTTGGGTTTTGATTCTACAAAGCATTATAGCAGCTAATGGAATATTCTAGACATCTCTAGACATTTCAACTCAATTCAATTCCAAGAGCATTGATTCTAGTGCTTCACTTCCAATCAAGTGCACCATATTCCTTGTATTCCTAGTATCTCCACCTTTGGATGTTGAAATTCATCTTGGGATTATTACCGAGTTGATCCTAACTAACCGAGTTAACTAACTTGACTCCGTGAGTTGAGTCTAACTAACTCCGACCCTAGCTCCAAACCCAAACCTCATTCCAAACCTCTCATACTCCAAACCTAAATTCTATTTAAGAGATGCTTCACTCATTTTCAAGGATCTTCAATCATTTTCTCAAATTTCTCACATTTCACTCTCATTTCTCTCTTCACTTTGCTACAACTTCTACTTCTCTCTTCCAAAACCACACACAAAAGCTCTTATTTCTTGAAGAATAATCACTTTTTACATTGAAAAGTGATTAATTCTTGAGCTAAACTTCATCTCTCGGTTTGCATTGGTTGGATTTTCTGGAATTTCAGCTTGTTCTTCTTCAATCCAAGGGTCTCTCACCATTTATTTTGGTGCAAGTTAGATTTTGGGTGGATTTTTGTGATTTTTGCTCGGTTTCGACGCGTTTCGGCTATTGATTGAAGAATCTCTGGTTTTCTTTCATTTTCTGCACCAAGATTACTTTGCAACAATTACCAAAGCAAGTTTGTGCTTTGTAGGTTGGTTTATCCTAAGTCTACACTTGTTTTAGCTTATTCGCAACTTATTCGATGTAGATCTTTGTGGATTTTCGATTTGGATTCATATGCTTGAATATGATTCTTGATGTGGTTGTTAATTGAATCCAATTGATGTTTGTTGACTGTAATTCAATGTAATTTCGTGCCTAATTGACTACATGATCATTTGGATGCTTGGATAAGTGATTTACTGCTGAAAAGTGCTTTTCAAAGTGGATTTTCTGCCTCTGTTTCAGTGGTAATCGATTACCCTAACAGAGTAATTGATTACTCTACCTAATTTTCACGTTTTTGGCCAAATTTCAACTGAGTAACCGATTACTCAAAAGGAGTAATCGATTACCACTGCTGTAGAGTGATATTTTCTTGCATTTTCTTGCTTGTTTGATATTAATTGCATGTCTAAACTTCATGGATTGATCCGTTGATGATTAGTGGACTATTCTTGAGCTGTTTCACTTCACACTATTGCATGAGCATGATTTTTCGACACGCGGTTCTTGATTGTTAATCGATGAATGTTTATGTTTGCGTTTGTTGAGTAATCGATGTAATGAGCACATAATGCACACACATTGAGCTTGTTAATTGTTAATTGATGTTTGTGTTGCTGGAATTGCTATGTGCATGTTCATTTGCTTTCTATTTCAAGAGGTGCACATTTGTTTTAATTTGTTCACATGCTTAACAATGTGTATTCTCTTACAATGTGCATTATTCCATGGTGATTTCAAGAATCGTTTACAATGATTTACGGTGTGATTGTGATCATGTTTGATTGAATAGTGTGCAAGGCTTGAAGCATGTCTGTTTTTTTTTAATGAATCATTTGTGAGTGCATGCTGCCCTGACTTTTCATTGCTGTCTACATACATATGTACTGTTGTATGTGCTGCCATTTGCTTTTTACACCCATTTTGTATGTAAGCATGTGCTGTTAATTGCTGTTTGGTACAAGATGATGGATTTTACCACTGCATTGCACTTATGAGCTGTAATTGTTGCTGTTTTCATTGTGTCCTCCCATTTTATTTTCTTATTTGGGTAGCATGATATGTTGTTTTGTTTAGAATTGCCTTCACACCTTTAGGATCCTTCTTCCATTGATTCTTAATTTATTTGATCATTATTTGGTATTCTTTCCTTATTTCATTACTTGTAAATAGTTTTTGAACTAACCTTTTCATGTAGGTGAAAATGGTAAGTAAGTGTGTGGACATGCTTCCACATACGCTTCTTTCTTCTATTTTCTCTTATTTCTTTTAATCATTCTACTTGTGATCATGATGAGCATTTATATGCTTTCCTTGAATAATTTCTTTCTTCCCCTTTTGAGTTATAACTCATCTTCTACTTTAGAAGTGAGTTGTTTAACTCACTCTTCTTCTCCTTTCTCCTAGGATTAGGTTCCTTAAACCACATTAACGATAGGAACATCCATGTATGACAACTTTAGGGTTTGAGTCTTAGTCTCCCCCATTAGACTTTACCTTTCTCAACCATTTGAGTCTCTCTTCTTCTCATCTCAAAACAAAAATAAAAAACACTTAATAAAAGGCATAACAAATATTGTATTTGAGCCTTTCATGTGAGAATGAGATAGTGAGGCGTCTTCTCTCACTTTCTTGCGAGGCATTCGATCCTACGTGAAGGACTTAAATACAATATGCGTTGTAAACACAAAACAATCAAAACACTTCTTTCTAAAAAAATTCAAATAAACAATAACGTCTTTCCTTCGGGATTTCTCTCCTCATCTCCTTCACTCATTCCTTAAGGATTCGTCATTTCCGTTCTACCGCAAACAGGTAACGCCTAAGTCTCCATACAGCGAGCTGCAACACCTAACTGCTAGGACGCGAACATTGACATTTCCACTAAAAAAACACAAGCAACTTTCCCTTAGCTGAGGGGAACTACGTCGCTCTGATTCTCATGTTCCCGATGAGATACGTAGGCAGTGGGGTAGGGCCCATTCGAGCACTTCTTTTATTTTCCCTACATTTGTTTCGCATTCTCTTTCCATTCCTTTTCCAGTGTCTTTTCTATCACCCTTTGATCGAGGCGAGCAAGCGTGGATCCCATCGGGTACGATGGACGTGTTGGGTGCTAACACCTTCCCTTCACGTAATCGACTCCCGAACCCAGATCTCTTAGTTGGAAGACCATGCTTTTCCTTTCCCCCAGGTTTATGCAGTGTTTCCTTTCCCTCTCTTGGGATAAATACACATTGCTGGCGACTCTATTTCGTGCCACTTTCACGTTTGTACTTGGATAAAAATCCCGGGAGCGACACATGGCCCTCATGTTCACACTGAGGTACCTATCGATGATGACATGCAAGCAGAATTAGACTTTTTCTTGGGTGGGATCACAGAGAAATTTCCACTAGATCATGAGAGAATGAATGCCACCCTAATTCATAACCCAACCATTCGGTACTTTCAGATGGTTGTAGCCCAAACATTCTTTGGGAAAGCTGAGAACATTGGAATGGTCAGTAGAGAAGAATTTTTCATTATGTTCAGTGTATTTCAGTCTCGCCCTATAAATTTTGTTGCCTTCTTGCTTGCCGGTTTAGATAGAATTGATAACCAGAAGATTGAGAACATTTATGTAGGTGGTACAGTGACCCATATAGTCTTAGCTTTATGCCTACGTAACCAAGTAGCTCACTTGACTTCTATGTGTGGATACAAATTTCTAGATATAGACCACTACCTGAATAGAAGTTTAGTAAGGTGTGAGGGACCTAACGAGTGCAATATAGTAATCCTAAACAAAGTTGTTCACCAATTCACCCTTCCAAACCGTGAAAAGACTAGTGTCTACAATCGTGAAAACTGGCATTATCTACTACAGGATCAGGACGAGACTCCAACACCACCCGAGACTTCTCCCGCTCCTGAATATCACCCTACTCCTCTATCAGATGTATCTTCATCATCCTCTTCCGCATATCCTACTTACAGGTGCAATGTTGACTATGAGCTCAGTACGCTACAAAGAGAAGTAATAGCTCTCTGACATGCCATTCAAGACCAATCTGATAGATCGGCTGAGCAGGTGGACCATCTATTCCAAGAAATACATTCTTTGAGGAGAGCATTGGGGCACCAAGCCAGACATCGTGAAACATGAGATTCTCAGCAATTTATTCTTTCCTTCTTCCCGCTTAGATGAAAATATTGAAACCAATGTTGATTTTAAGTCTGGGGGAGAAGATGCAACATTTCCCGGTTTGCGTATGTCTTATTTTTATTTTTTATTTTTTCTTATTGATTTTTTACCTTTTTCACTTTCATTTCATTAATTTTAAATTTTTCAGTTATTTAATTCCTATTTAAACAACATTTCCATTTCAGTTGTCGAGCTATCGACGTTAAACAAAGCGTTGTGTGGGAGACAACCCAAAGAATTTTTATTTTTCATGAATTTAATTTGAAACCTTTTTTTCTAATTTTAATTTTTTTTTCATATTGTCAAAAATTTATGCACCACTAACCATGATGTAGGCCCAAAAAGAGAGTTGAGAAGCCCAAAAAATCAAACCCAACACCAGAAATCACAAAAACAAAGTGTAAAGACATTTCTGCACTGTGTGGAGCTCGCCACGACCCCTATGGCGTCAGCCATGCAGTCAAAAATGGGAAAAAAAAATCAATTTTTCATCCTTCCAACTTCCTATTAACTACATCCTTTCATTTTCTCAACCTCCAACAACCCCATTTAATCTTTCACAATTCCAATACAACCACTCACATTTACTTTACCAATTTCCTAAACCTATCATAACCTTTTCACTTCAAATCTGCCAACTACCCACTCATATTTAAACCCAACCTTACCATCCTCATCTTCATCACATTTAAACTCCTTAAACCTTCATCCACACTAACCTCTACTACTTTTTCCAAAATTCTAACAATGGCTCAAGGATGAGAAGTTGATTTTAATGGAGTAATCTTTCAGGATGGCAGAGTTGGTCAGAGGGAAAAGGAGAAATATGAAGCTCTGCAGAACCGAGAAATTCTCTCGACGAGGTATGTCGATGACTCTTGTTTACGTGAGTTAGAATTATTTGATAGTGTTTATTGGATGTGGGATATGGTAAGTTTAACACATTTTCTTGCATGTAGAGACCATATGTATGTTAGACTAACCTTAGAATTCCTTAGTTCACTAATTTATAGCCCCTCCCCTAGTTCTGCTAGCACCTCAAGCACGGTTAGTTTTCAAATGCTCAATAAGGAGTACCAATATACTTTTAACCAAATTGCTGGCTTTTTGCACTTTCCTCATGGGAAAGGTGCCGCTTGTAAGACACCGTTAGAAGCTGATTGGTCGCAGGGTATTAGTCAGTTTTTGGGAGGAATTAACGGGGCAGACTATTGACAGTTTGAGGGTAACCTCGCTTCTTTGATACACAATCCGGCCATGCGTTACTTTCGATAATTATTAGCATGCACTATTTTTGGCCAGGAAAATTCCAACATAGTCAATGCTAGGGAGTTCTTTTACTTATTTGTTGTATTTGCACCTGAGCAAGTTAACTCGGCCTAATTTATGTTGGCCCACATGCACGCGGTTAGCATCTCTGAGAGAGGGCCCATTTCTTTTAGTGTGACATCGATGATGAGTATGATAGAAGAGGGCCCATTTCTTTTGGTGGTGATATCGATGATGAATATGATAGGAGAGAGTACATTTCTCCCGTTTGTAACTCACCTCTTCCTCGTTCTTCACATGGTCAGGTTCCACCTGCACACACTACACCAGATTTTTCTAACACTTTTGCAGGTACTTGCTCTGAAGTGGACAATATAAAGAGTTGTTTCAGAAATTACGCAATCGGAGATCTTATGATGATGAGTGTGATATCCTATTTTACGCTATGCATCAGCAACAACAAGAAATGATGGGCTACATACAACATATGCAAGCATCGCAAGCTTAAATGAATATTCATATGCAAGTGATGCAAAAATCCCAAGCAAACATGGCATTGCAGATGGAGCGCCGACAAGCAGCACAACAACAATACATGATTAACAACTTCAACATTGTGCAGGAAAACCAAGCATCCATGTTAGGGAACATGCGCACCATGAAAGAGAAGCTTCAAAAAATGCAGATATCCCAAAATACCCAATGCCGAAGTAGGAGTAGTCAGCAAAGACATATACAACAAGAGCAGGATCAGAGAGGAGTTGGTCGTGGTGGCACGCAATAGTGATAACACCGAAACACACTGCGTATTTTACTCGGATTGCACATGGTTATTATAGTTTATTTACTTTTTTCCATGCATTATGTCTCTGTTTTATGTTGTTTCCAGGTAAAGTGCCTTAGTGGAGCCTTTCGTGAAGAAAAGAAATGAAAAGAGCGAGAATCAGAAGATTTTGGTGGAAAATACACACACGGTGTTTCACATGGAGGGCGCCAAGGAGGACGCTATGACGTGTAGGGTTTTACCTATGTCTCAACGGGCAGAAGACCACGTCTTCCCCCATTTTCACACACGGAGGGCGCCATGGGTAGACAGCGGGCGCCATCTTCACAAAACTCGCCTTGGCCAAAGGCGGTTACGGGAGGTGGCCATGACTAGAGGAATTCTCTCCACACGATTTTTGAACGTTTTGTGTAACTTCCAAGGGTTCCCACACTATAAATAGGCCTTGAGTTTCCATTTGTTTTTCATCCTTTCTTAGTTACAACATAGGCATAAATTCAGTTTGTTTAAACCGATAATTCGTCACATCGAGGGGTTATTGCACCATTGTTGTAATCGAGATTGGAGTACTTTAGAAGTAGATTAAACTTGCCGCCATTTTACTTTCCAAGTCAGATTTACTTTCCAGCATTGTACCAGATTGAAGTTTCCGGTTTGGAGTAGGTTTATTATTCAATTCGCATTTTATTTACTCGCATCGTCTTTACTTTATTTACTTTCCCGCACCGCTTTACTTTCTTTACTTTCCGCCTTGCTTTAAATTCATTTACTTTCCCGCACTGCTTTACATTCTTTACTTTATCGCACTGTCTGTTTTAAATTTCTTTACCTTAAAAGACATTTTTTCAAACCGAACTTAAGCGTGACAGTTTCGTTCTCGTCTTTGAAAATCAATCTCGCCTTTTATATTGCTCTGACGTATTCCGTAAACTTGCGGAAAGCACGCATCAAGTTTTTGGCACAGTTGTCAGGGACCAACTACGTCAAATTTCGTACCCTGTTGTTACACCGTCTAGACTAAGGCAACCCTTTTACTTAGTCGGTCGATGCGAAGATCTGGCAGTACCGGAAACTTAGTTGATTCAATAACTGAACCCGAAAGATACACTCGAGCCCGTCTTTTGCTCTGCAGAATTAGAAGAGCAATGGTAGAAGAACAAAACCAAAGACCACTTAAGGACTTCGCCTTGCCATCCAATGAAGAACCCCACTCTAGTAATGTAAACCCGGCCATTCAAGTTAACAACTTCGAATTAAAACCTTCCCTATTGTAACTAGTGCAACAGAACCAGTTCGCAGGTCGTCCTACGGAAAACTCGAACCAACACTTAAAGGTTTTTATTCAAGTAGATGACACCTTAAAAATAAACGGTGCTTCTCCTGAGGCGATACATCTAAGACTATTTCCCTTTTCCCTCAGAGATAAAGCCCGATCATGGTTAGATTCCCTTCCAGCAAATTCAATAACCACTTGGAATGACCTTAAGAAAGTATTCCTAGCTAGATATTTTCCACTGAGTAATACTACTGTCCTATGAAACCAAATAACAAGATTCAATCAGCAAGATGGTGAATCACTTTTTGACGCATGGGAAAGATACAAAGAGCTATTAAGAGCTTTTCCACACCATGGTCTAGAACAATGGCTTATAATTCACACCTTTTATAATGGAATCATGTATAACACAAAAATGACCATAGACGTTGCCTCCGGTGGCACTCTGATGAACAAGCCTTACCCCGAAGCATGCGCTCTCATTGAAGATACGGCACAAAACCATTATCAATGGGGAACCGAACGAACTCCGGTGGAGAAGAAAGAGACCAAAGAAGGTATTTACGAAGTTAGTTGTCTCGACCATATGAAAGCCAATGTGGATGCAATAGCCCAAAAAGTTGAAAGTCTAACGATTAAACCTACGACTACCGTAGCCTCAGTTCAACCCGGATACGAAATCCGTGGAACCCAAGGGCATACTATGGTTGAATGCCATCTTTTAGCCGAAGCAAGCACAGACCAGGTCAATTATGCCCAAGGTAATCCCTATTCAAATACTTATAACCCTGGATGGAGGAATCACCCCAATTTTTCCTAAAAGAATACTAACCCTACTCAGGCTACTACACCCCAAAGACCCCCAGTTTACCAAGCCCCAAGACCGAATCAACCTGTGCAAGCTACACCTCAAAAATCACATCTTAAGAAAATGTTGGAAGGTTTCATTGCCTCCCAAGCCCAGCAAAACAAGGAGTTCATAAACCAAAACATTCACATGAATGGATTAATTACTCAGTTAACCACTAAGGTTGATTCTGTCATTACCCATAATAAAATGTTGGAGACTCAGATCTCTCAAGTGGCACAACAACAGGCTACTTAAGCCACACCAGGAGGACAATTTCCTGGACAACCTGAACCTAACCCCAAGGGGCACGCAAACGCTATTGCCCTACGGAGCGGAACTACTTTTGCAGAACCTGTAAACCCTAGGTTGAAAAATACAGAACCCCCCAAGAATGTTGCGACCACACCTGAGAAACAAGTAGAGAAACCAGTAGAGTGTGAGAATAAGAAAGATGAAGAGGTTAAAGATAAGGAGGGAGAAAAGGATAATGAAGTTTACATACCACCCCCACCTTACAAACCTCCAATTCCATACCCACAAAGACTTAAACAAACCAAATTAGACAACCAATATAATAAGTTCGTGAAAGTGATTGAGAAACTCCACATTGAGATTCCATTCACCGAACTATTACCCAAATACCCTCTTATGCCAAATTCCTGAAAGATTTCTTGACCAACAAACGAAGACTTGATGATCCTAAACCCTTAGAGTGCAACTTTATTGCAGAGAATAAGCTGGCCAAAAAGTAAAAAGACCCCGAAAGTTTTTCTATACCCTGTGTTTTAGGAAATCATGTCGTCGACAAAGCACTTTTGGACTTAGGATCCAGTGTAAGCCTAATGCCCTTAGCTGTTTGTAACAGATTGGACCTAGGAGAAATGCAACCAACTAGGATGTGTCATACCTCAAATTTTGACCACCAAGATTTCCCATAATTGTTAAGATCATCACCACAATATGGATGTACCTTCATGCCACATCAACCTCCTCAAAGATGGTTGAGCATTCACTATAATCAAGACTTAGGGTTTCAAGCCCTCTTAGAGCACTTTGACAAAGGATCAATCAAGAAATGACATGATATTCAACTTGTCTAAACCTTTCAAACACCCATAAGAGATCAAGAGGACTCCCACATCAAGAATCAAGCACAAAGTTGCAACATTCCAAGTGGATCAAGCCTCAAGATCGCCAGTGTCACCAAATTAGGGTTTTGGTCGACCAAGGCCTCCAGATGAAAATTTTCATCTGGGCATAAGCCAATGCTTCAAAGCACAACCCAAGACAATCCAAGGGACCTCATGGACCCAATCATCAAGTCAATTTAACCTCAGGGGATGCATTTACCAAAAATCAGGAATTAGCGTTTCTTGACCTAATTCACCCCTAAGTTGACTTTTGATGCAATACATGAGCCAAGACCTCAAAACATGATTTGAGGGCCTCAAATACACCACATTGATCCATTTACAACAATGGATTGATCCAAGATGCTTGATTCACAAGTTTCAATTTCATCTGGACCTCAATTAGGGTTTTGAAGAAAAAAGTCAACTGTACCTTTGACTTTTGACCAGGACATGCTCCCAAACCTTGGGACATGATTCAATACACCCTATAACACCTATGGAATCCATCCATTAGGTTTGATTTAGGTCAAGGACTTGATTTCACAAAGGATCGCACAGTTTGGATTTCATCCGATAAAAAGTTAACTGTGCACAAAATCAAGTTTGACTTTTTGGATTTTTTCACAAATATGGTTCCCCTAAGTCAAAAATAATGTTAATGTATGGTATTGATCATCATTCATTAAGAAAAATCAAGAAAAGTGAGGTTTCTTGCAAAAGGGGCAACCATGAGAAATCAAAAAATTTCTAAGTTATGGAACAAAAATGGTTTTGGTACCAACTTCCAAGGACCATAACTTCTGATCCAAGCAACCATTTTGAGTGATCCAAAGCCTGATTTATAGATCTTCCTACACTCTACAAAAGCTTCAACTACCTCAAACTCCAACTCCTCATGGATTTTGAGTTATGGACTGATCAAAATGACAAAAATGAAGAAAATGACACTTTTCTAACACTTAGTGAAAATCTGCAGCCTAAGTTACCAGCCTTGGACATCAATGTTCATGAGGATTTTTCAGTTGGAATAAAATAGTTTCAAGACAAACTATGATCACACATGTATTGTATCATATGGGGTCTTTCTAAAAAGCACAAGAGCCTCCCATAACTCAACCTTAGCAAGGAGATATGATTCCCTCAAAATCACCATTTTCAGCTGTCTTGTACTAGGAAGATTTTGGCATTTTGCTCGATTTGGCAAAATTGGACAACTCCAAGCCTTGTCATCCATTTGGACACATCAGAGGATAAAATCCAAGGGGAATGATCTGATCCCCAAGACTCCCAAGTCCAAGAATCTACACATAGGCATAACAAACCTAAAAAGGCTAAAAAATGTAAAAGAGTCCTATTTTGTTTCCAAGCATTTAATGGATGCATCAAGGTGGCATGGACTGACACATTCCTAATTGAATGAGTCAAGATTCAGCTCTGAATCAAAGAACCATAGGCCTGTGCCCTAACCTCATGTCAATGGCTAGAGGAGACTAAAGATTCCCTTGGATCAACATTGGCCAAAGGCCTGTACCAGCTTCCATTCACTATTGCTTGCAAAACAAACTTGTTGCACTATAAATAGAGCTCATTTGTGCTCAGTTTGAGTACACCAAAGCACTACAACTGATGCTTTCCTCAAAATCTCTCTCTTTAGCCCAAAATGCCTTCTTTGGTAAGTCATCTCTGATTTTTTGAGTTAGAGAGCAATTCCACCACAACTCATAATCCAAACACATCCAATATGTCATATCTAAGTTGTTCAAACACTCACTTGTGATCTGAAACACCAAAATCATAAAGTCAACCTCCAAAACCTCAAAATTTGACTTTTCTGCATTTTTCAAGCCATGTCTTGATTTAGTCAATTCCAAAACCAAACCAGGCCTCAAACACACTCCAAATATCATCCTCAAACTGTCCCAATTTGTTTCCCTCATCTGGAACACCATTTGAGAGAGTTATTATCTTGGTCACTTTTGCCCCTTTTGCAAGAAAAGGTCTATACTTGTTCCTGAGGATTCCATCTGGTTCTGATCATCCTAAAAGCTTCTAAGGGATCAATTAAGAGTGTTCAAAGCATTGAATCACTTCTGGCACAAGGAACTTGACAGATAGCACAAGGAGCTCCAAGAGGTAAGTGCATCATCACTTGAACTCTCTAAATCATGCATTGCATCTCATACATGTCATATATGTTGTGTTTGAACCAATTTCTCATGCTGTTATTGCATGTACCATGAGATAGCATTGAACATGCAAAATTTGGCATATTTTGAAATCATTATCGAATTTTAAAATGGAAACCTTTTCTGAAAATTCCAAGGGCACCATTGGATTCCTCATGAAATTATAGGTCAGATGCACCTAAATTTTGTCCCAATCCATGGAGAAATGAGAAAGTTAGAGCCTTCATGCAAATTGCCGAAACTAGGCCTTGCCTTGGGCAAGGGCCAGGCATTGGCGCCTTGGTCAGGCCTAGAACTTGGCACCCCATATATGTTCATGGGGTGATTTTGATACACGGATGTATCACCACCCCAGTGGTAGCGCACATGTGTGTTTGTTGTTGAGGTCGTGGGTTCAACACCCACCCACACCATTTTTCCATTTTGCCATGTTTTGCTATTTTTTTCATTTTTTATGGTTTTTGTTTAATTAATTCCAAAATTAATTTCTCTCTCAATTTTAGTTATTTTTTATTGATTCTTTTTTTGAAATTCCCAAAAATGTTAAAATATTTTATTCCATAAAAATTTCACAAAAATATTATTTATTTCATATATTTAGTATTTTTGAAAAGAATTATGTTTTATTTGTTTTTAAACATTTAAAAATATTTCTTTCTCTTGATTTTGCAAATTCAAATAATTTTCAAATTATTCTATGAATGAAACATGATTTTTCAAACATTATGCCAAGATCATAACTTGTTTTTCACACATGTTTGATAATATTGATCATTTTGATTGAATTTTTATTCAATTAAAATACTTTTTTAAAATCAAATTAGGGTTTTAATTATTTTCACCCTCACAAATCTTTTTCAAAACACTTTTGGCCTCTAATAGAGTGTAAGACCCATTCCTTGTACATGAAAACCTTTTTGGGCTTCAGTCATTGTATAAGTCCCACTGCGATTTCTGAAAATCTCGGTGCGATCGCCATTTCAAAACAAATATCATCTGGGCCTACCCTTGTGTTGTAAGTCCCATTTATTTTCTTTTTCACACCTTTGGGCCTCTCCCTGAGTTATAAGACCCATCCCTTTGTACAGAAAACCTTTTTGGGCCTCAGTCATTGTATAAGTCCCGATACAATTTTCAGATCGGTGGTGCGATCACTGTTAATTCTGGGCCTCTCCTTGAGTATAAGCCCCAATCTTTTCAAAACAACTTTCCCTTTTGAATTAGGTTCAATTTCATAGTTGTTGTCAAAACTTTCTTTGATTTCTTAAACAACTAACCATTCAGTTGTTACAATGAAAGCTTGCTCGCCTGTAAGTTTTAAACAACTTTCTTTTACATACTTACATATATATATATATATATATATATATATATATATATATATATATATAAATATATATTGTATGTAAAAAGAGGGCAGGAGGACTTACAGGTGAGCAAGCTTCCAGCAAAAACAAATATATATATATATATATTATCTGCTTAGAGTTTTCCCCAGCAATTAGGTCTAGAACTAGATAAAGTCAGTGGTCACTCTTTCAACACAGTCAAAACTAGTTCCCCATAGGAATTCTAGATACAGTCTTGCCTTCTCTTGGGCTTATACAAAATGGAACAAAGAGAAAAGTATTATTCCCGGTGAAACTGTTCTCAGACTGTCACTATTAGAAATTGTCAAAGAAATTCATTTCCCCCAGAGAGGATTAATTCCCGGTGAAACCTCTCTTGAACTTCTTCAAACCCTAGAACTGTTCATTAAAGAAAAGATTATTCCAGGTGAAACTTTTCTTGAACTCTTCTTAAGTTTGGACCCACAGGCTTCCTAAAAGCAACCCTCGCCTCCTCTTGGGCTTTGTACAAGGACCCTCCGGCTTCTTAGAAGTTTTAATGCTTTCTCTTGGGCTTAATACAAGGACCCTGAACACCTCTTAAAGGTATAAGATAGAACTTAGTCATCCTTTGCTAGAGCAGTCTTTCCAAAGTGTCAAAACATCAAACCATTTTATGGTTGATTCTCATCCCTTAAAACACCTGCCTCCTCTTGGGCATCATAGAAAGATAAACTCTTCCATACCAGTAGACTTGGACAGTCTAATCTCCTCTTGGGCCTCAAAGACATTCTCAAGTTCCCTACAAACATAGAAAAAACCCTAGTCATTTAACCAATTTCCAGTAGAGTTAAAACCCTCATAGGATCTAAAGCTCAGTCTTTCATCCTAAATTTCCCCAGCTATGGTCAGCTTATCATCAGAACCTCAAGGCATATGATACCTCAACTCTTCTGTAACCCTCAGCAAGAGTTGATTCCCCATTTTAGACCTGCCTCTGGATCTCAATAATCCTCAGCACAAGCCAGCCTCCTATTAGGCTTTGTATAATGACTTTCCTCAGCAGAGTTAGCCTCAATAGCACTCTCTTGTTGAGACCATCACTTTTCAGCACTCTATTGTTGAGTCCAGCACTCTCTTGTTGAGTCAAGCCTATTCTAGCCTCCTCTTAGGCTTTGTATAATGATTGTTTCCCCACTCTCTTGTTGAGTCACCCCTTTCAGCCTCAATCTTGGGCTTTGTACAAGACAAACAAAGTACTCTCTTGTTGAGTCAATCACCTTTTAAAGCACTCTCTTGTTGAGTCAATCACCTTTTAAAAATAGTATCTTGCTGAAAAGATGATTGACTTAATAAGAGGCTATTTTTAAAAGGTGATTGACTAAACAATAGAGTGCTTTAAAAGGTGATTGAATCAACAAGAGAGTGCTTTATTTGTCTTGTACAAAGCCCAAGATTGAGGCTGAAAGGGGTGACTCAACAAGAGAGTGGGGAAAAATCTTTATACAAAGCCTAAGAGGAGGCTAGAAAAGGCTTGACTCAACAAGAGAATGCTGAAAAAGTGATGGTCTCAATAAGATAGTGTTTTTGAGGCTAACTCTGCTGAGGAAAGTCATTATACAAAGCCTAAGAGGAGGCTGGCTTCTGTTGAGGAATTTTGAGATCTAGAGGCAGGTCCAAAGTGGGGAATCAACTCTTGCTGAGGATTACAGAAGAGTTGAGGTATCAGATGCCTTGAGGTTCTAATGATAGGCTGACCCTAGCTGGGGAAATTTTGGATGAAAGACTGAGTTTTAGATCCTGTGAGGGTTTTAACTCTACTGGAAATTAGTTTAATGACCAGGGTTTTTCCTGTGTTTGTAGGGAACTTGAGAATGCCTTTGAGTCCCAAGAGGAGATGAGACTGTCCAAGTCTACATGGTATGGAAGAATTTATCTTTGTATGATGCCCAAGAGGAGGCAGGTGTTTTAAGGGATGAGAATCAACCCTAAAATGGTTTGATGTTTTGACACTTTGGAAAGACTACTCAAGCAAAGGATGACTAAGTTCTGTCTTATACCTTTAAGAGGTCTTCAGGGTCCTTGTATTAAGCCCAAGAGAAGGCATGAGAACTTCTAAGAAGCCGGAGGGTCCTTGTACAAAGCCCAAGAGGAGGCTGGGATGCTTTTAGGAAGCCTGTGGGTCCAAACTTAAGAAGAGTTCAAGAAAAGTTTCACCGGGAATAATCTTTTCTTTAGTGAACAGTTCTAGGGTTTGAAGAAATTCAAGAGAGGTTTCACAGGAATTAATCCTCTCTGGGGGAAATGAATTTCTTTGACAATTTCTAATAGTGACAGTCTCAGAAAAGTTTCACCCGGGGGAACTAGTATCTGGAATTCCTATGGGAAACTAGTTTTGACTGTTGAAAGAGTGACCACTGGCTTTATCTAGTTCTAGGCCTAATTGTCGGGGAAAACTCTAAGCAGATAATATACATGCATATATATACAGATGAAATATATATTGTATGTAAAAGAGAAGGTTGGAGGACTTACAGGTGAGCAAACTTCCAGCACAAACAAACAAACAAATATATATATATATATGTGCAAGTATGTAAAAGAAAGTTGTTTAAAACTTACAGGCGAGCAAGCTTCCATTGTAACAGCTGTATTGTTAGTTGTTCAATAAATTAAAGAAAGTTTTGATAACAACTATGAATTTGAACCTAAATCAAAAGGAAAAGTTGTTTTTGAAAAGAAGATTGGGGCTTACACTCAAGGAGAGGCCCAAATGAAAAACAGTAGTCGTACCGTTGATCTGAAAATTGTATCGGGACTTATACAATGATTGAGGCCCAAAAAGGTTTTCTGTGGTCTTACACTCTATTAAGAGGCCCAAAGGTTTGAAAAAGAGAAGAAATGGGACTTACAACACATGGGTAGGCCTAGATGATTTTGAAATGAAATGACGATCGCGCCGAGATTTTTGAAAACACAGTGGGACTTATACAATGACTGAGGCCCAAAAAAGGTTTTTATGTACAAGGAATGGGTCTTACACTCTATTAGAGACCCAAAAGTTTATTTTTGTACAAGAGATGGGGCTTACAACTCAAGGAGAGGCCCAGATGAAAAATAACGATTGCACCATTATTTTGAGAATCGTATCAGGACTTATACAATGACTGAGGCCGAAAATTATTTATGTACAAAAGAGGGTTGGATCTTGCACTCTATTAGAGGCCCAAATAGTTTAAAAAAAGAAGAAACATGGGACTTACAACATAAGGGGAGGCCCAGATGAAAATGTTTGAAAACGGCGATCGCGCCGAGATTTTTTAAAATCGTATTGGGACTTATACAATGACTGAGGCCCAAATTTATTTTATGTACAAGGGGGTTGGGTCTTACACTCTATTAGAGGCCCAAAAGTGGTTTGAAAAATATTTGTGAGGGTGAAAATAATTAAAACCCTAATTTGATTTTAGAAAAGTATTTTTATTGAATAAAAAATTCAATTAAAATGATTAAAATTATCAAAAATGTGTGAAAAACAAGTTGTGATCTTGGATTAATGTTTGAAAAATGATGTTTCATTCATAGAATAATTTGAAAATTATTTGAATTTGCAAAATCAAGAGAAAGAAATATTTTTAAATGTTTAAAAAAAATAAAACATAATTCTTTGTAAAAATACAAAATATATTAAATAAATAAAAATTTTGTGAAATTTTTATGGAATAAAATATTTTAACATTTTTGGGAATTTTCAAAAAAAGAACCAATAAAAAATAATTAAAATTGAGAGAGAAATTAATTTTGGAATTAATTAAACAAAAACAATAAAAAAATGAAAAATAGCAAAACATGGCAAAATGATAAAATGGTCTGGGTGGTTGTTGAACCCACGACCTCAACAACAAACGCACATGCGCGCTACCACTGGGGTGGTGATACATCCGTGTATCAAAACCACCCCATGAACATATATGGGGTGCCAAGTTCTAGGCCTGGCCCTTGCCCAAGGCAAGGCCTAGTTTTGGTAATTTGCATAAAGGCTCTAACTTTCTCATTTCTCCATGGATTGGGACAAAATTTAGGTGCATTTAACCTAGAATTTCATGAGGAATCCAATGGTGCCCTTGGAATTTTCAGAAAATGTTTCCATTTTAAAATTCGATAGTGATTTCAAAATAGGCCAAATTTTGCATGCTTTATGCTATCTCATGGTACAGGCAGTAATAGCATGATAAATTGGTTCAAACACAACACATATGATATGTATGGGAGGTCCATGATCAATGAACCTCAAAGCAATGCATGATTTAGAGAGTTCAAGTGATGATGCACTTACCTCTTGGAGCCAAAAGTTCCTTGTGCCAAAAGTGATTCAATGCTTTGAACACTCTTAATTGATCCCTTAGAAGGAATAAGTATAGGCCTTTTCTTGCAAAAGAGGCAAAAGTGACCAAGATAGTAACTCTCTCAAATGGTGTTCCAGATGAGGGAAACCAATCGGTACAGTTTAAGGAAGATATTTGGAGTGTGTTTGAGGCCTGGTTTGGTTTTGGAAGTGACTGAATCAAGGCATGGCTTGAAAAATGCAGAAAAGTCAAATTTTGAGGTTTTGGAGGTTGACTTTCTGATTTTGGTGTTTCAGATCACCAGTGAGTGTTTGAACAGCTTAGATATGACATATTGGATGTGTTTGGATCATGAGTTATGGTGGAATTTCTCTCTAACTCAAAAACTCAGAGATGACTTGCAAAAGAAGGCATTTTAGCCTTAAGAGAGAGATTTTGAGGAAAGCATCAGTTTTAGTGCTTTGGTGTACTCAAACTGAGCACAAATGAGCTCTATTTATAGTGCAACAAGTTTGTTTTGTAAGCAATAGTGAATGGCAGCTGGTACAGGCCTTTGGCCAATGTTGATCCAAGGGAATCTTTAGTCTCCTCTAGCCATTGACTTGAGGTTAGGGCACAGGCATATAGTTCTTTGGTTCAGAGCTGAATCTTAACTCATTCAGTTAGGAATGTGTCAGTCCATGCCACCTTGATGCATCCATTAAATGCTTGGAAACAAAATTGGAGTCTTTTGCACTTTTTAGCCTTTTTAGGTTTGTTATGGCTATGTGTAGATTCTTGGACTTGGGTGGCTTGGGGATCAGATCATTCCCCTTGGATTTTATCCTCTGATGTGTCCAAATGGATGACAAGGCTTGGAGTTGTCTAATTTTTCCAAATCGAGCAAAATGCCAAAATCTGCCTTGTACAAGACAGTTGGAAATGGTGATTTTGAGGGAATCATATCTCCTTGCTCAGGTTGAGTTATGGGAGGCTCTTGTACTTTTTAGAAAACCCCCATATGATACAATACATGTGTGATCATAGTTTATCTTGAAACTATTTGAATCCAACTGAAAAATCCTCATGAACATTGATGTCCAAGGCTGGTAACTTAGGCAGATTTTCACGAAGTGTTGGAAAAGTGCCATTTTCTTCATTTTTGTCAATTTGATCAGTCCATAACTCAAAATCCATGAGGAATTGGAGTTTGAGGTAGTTGAAGCTTTTGTAGAGTGTAGGAGGATCTATAAATCAGGCTTTGGATCACTCAAATTGGTTGCTTGGATCAAAAGTTATGGTCCTTGGAAGTTGGTACCAAAACCATTTTTGTTCCATAACTTAGAAAAATTTTGGTTTCTCATGGTTGCCCCTTTTGCAAGAAACCTCACTTTTTTTTATTTTTCTTAATGAATGATGATCAATACCATGCATTAATATTATTTTTGACTTAGGGGAACCATATTTGTGAAAAAAATCCAAAAAAGTCAAACTTGATTTTGTGCACAGTTGACTTTTTATCGGATGAAATCCAAACTGTGCGATCCTTTGTGAAATCAAGTCTTTGACCTAAATCAAACCTAATGGATAGATTCCATAGGTGTTATAGGGTGTATTGAATCATGTCCCAAGGTTTGGGAGCATGTCCTGGTCAAAAGTCAAAGGTACAACTGACTTTTTTTTCAAAACCCTAATTGTGGTCCAAATGAAATTGAAACTTATGAATCAAGCTTCTTGGATCAATCCATTGTTGTAAATGGATCAATGTGGTGTATTTTAGGCCTTCAAATCATGTCTTGAGGTCTTGGCTCATGTATTGCATCAAAAGTCAACTTAGGGGTGAATTAGGTCAAGAAACCCTAATTCCTGATTTTTGGTAAATGCATCCCCTGAGGTTAAATTGACTGGATGATTGGGTCCATGAGGTCCCTTGGAGTATCTTGGGTTGTGCTTTGAAGCATTGTTTCATGCCCAGATGAAAATTTCCATAAAGAGGCCTTGGTCGACCAAAACCCTAATTTGGTGACACTGACGATCTTGAGGCTTGATCCACTTGGAATGTTGCAACTTTGTGCTTGATTCTTGATGTGGGAGTCCTATTGATCCCTTATGGGTGTTTGAGTGGTTAGAAAAGTTGAAGGTCATGTCATTCTTTGATTGATGCTTTGTCTAACTGCTCTAAGAGGGCTTGAAACCCTATGTCTTGGTTATAGTGAATGCTCAACCATCTTTAAGGAGATTGATGAGGCATGAAGGTACATCCATATTGTGGTAACAATTTGCAAAATGATGGGAAATCTTGGTGGTCAAAATCTGGGGTATGACAGATGCCCCTATATAATCTTCTTGGACCCGAAGTTGTGAATGGCGAAGGTATTCGGGCATTCGGGGTGCAAGAGGACTAAAAATATTGGAATTCCCATAATTTTGACTGTGGTTATGAATGTCAGTGGTTTTCTCATCCATCTTCTTTTGCTAAGCAATGATACTTAAAAAAGGGTAAAAACTTCCCCTCGATCCTGGTCTTTAACCATGGAACTGGTCTCAGTTTCTTGATAAACTTCCCCTCGATCCTGGTCTTCAGCTACAGAACTGGTCTCAGTTTTTTGATAAACTTCCCCTAGATCCTGGTCTTCAGCCAAGGAACTGGTCTCAGTTTCTTCTTGTCGAGTTTCTTCCTTGACAAGGGACGCTATGTGTAGCGGTGTTTATCAAACTTTTCACCGAATTTTCCTGGGGAAATGACATTTGATGGGAAAAAGTTTTGATGTCAGATTTGCTGGGGAAACCCATTTGTCTGAGCTGTAGAGGTGTGAAAACTTCTCTGTTGGAGACGCCATTTATTGACTCTACTGGGGAAAAATGAGTCTCTTGAGAGACCGCTTTTCGCTTAGGGATATTACATCATACTTTACTTCGAGATCTTCTCGGAGAAATGCCATGTGATGTAATCCAATTTTGAGGTGCTGATGACTTCATTAACATTGATTTTCTGGAGAGAAAAACCAATGTGTTGCTGAGAGTCTTTAGTTGTGAGGCTTTCTCTAGGGATTTTCCTTAATCTGGGAAAGCAAAGATATCATCTTCAATGGTGAAGAGTGACGTTTTTCGAATCCCTTCTTGCCTTTCAAAGGTTCAAGTTACCAAAGTGGTTGAGGACCGTCTCCAATCCAGAAATAAACTGGGGGAGAGAGATTGTTCAGACAAAACATTTCCTGACGAGGAAAGAACTGACAACTCGATAATTAAGAGGACTTTACCACTTGGGCGTAGGACTGACCAGAGGGATAGTAATGCAATATGAATATGAATATGAATCAATAATGCATGATGTATGTATGTTTATGCTGACAAAACTGACGCGACATACAAACTAATAGATGAACACGACTGGATACTCAGCCACGGTGGGGGATGAAAAGTATGAATGTTCCAAGATAGCAATCCTACCTTGCTTAGGAGTAGTAATCCATGTGGGGAAGAAAGAATCGCCAATTGGTCTTAAGAGGTAAGAACTCTGTCGGGGATGTCAGATGAAACATGGTCTCTGACACAGTTGATCCTTCATTCAGGCGTACTGGTTTAGAAGGAGTACTTTGATTCTGCACTTTGAGGTTCAACTACCTTCGGAGAAGCGATCGATGTTCTTTTTGAAGTTCAACAATCAAAAGGAATTGCAATCTTTATTTTAAAAGCAGAAAAATTTGACAAGTAAATTCATTTTTGTTTTATTACAATAATCGTTGATCATGTTAAAAATGTCATTCTGTAAAGCTAAAACAAATGAGAATTTAAAACAAAAGCACTAGGGCTCGAATTTTATTGATAGGATGGAAATCGGCCAAGCGCGTGATCCCATAGAGTATTTACAAAGTTTAGAAAATGGTAATTTAAGGGAAAAGGGCTACATTGAAACATAACGACCGTTATCCTTCTACAAACTTTGTATTCTAGACATCCTGAGCTTCTGTCGAAGATGACCTTGACTGGAAGTTTTCCTGATGGATGG
Source organism: Lathyrus tuberosus (assembly GCA_022829125.1). Lineage (NCBI taxonomy): Eukaryota > Viridiplantae > Streptophyta > Magnoliopsida > Fabales > Fabaceae > Lathyrus > Lathyrus tuberosus. The sequence continues at coordinate 4,028,523 of JALAZF010000020.1, read as the reverse complement.
CATTACTGTTGAGGAGTTGAACTGATCAGACGTAGTTACTTGCCATGAATCCCTAACTTTTACTTGGATTGTACTTTGAGATTTCTAATCCATCGGGATGATTTTTGGTTATGTCTTTAATTTTTTCCTGGACTGCCTTTTCATGTTTTCAATCCACCGAGACATTTTTTTTTATTTAGGCGAAGTATTTCTTGACTACATCAACATTTGTGGAATAGGGAAATTCTGCTCCATCCATGGTTGCGAGTCTCAAGGCGCCGCCTGAGAAGGCTTTCTTGACCACATAGGGGCCGTCATAATTCGGAGTCAATTTGCCCCAGGAATTAGTGAGAAATGATTGTATCTTCTTGAGCACGAGGTCTCCATTCCTGAAGACACGGGGTCGGACCTTTTTGTCAAACACTTTCTTCATTCTTTGCTGATACAACTGACCATGGCATAGTGCCGTTATTTGCTTTTCTTCGATTAGGTTCAGTTTGTCGTGTCGGCTTTGACACCATTCAGCTTCTGTTAGCTTAGCTTCCATCAATACCCTGATCGATGGGATCTCTACTTCTATGGGAAGCACTGCCTCCATGCCATATACTAGAGAGAAAGGGGTTGCCGTTGTTGGAGTGCGGACAGATGTGCGATAACCGTGGAGAGCATAGGGTAGCATCTCATGCTAATCCTTGTAGGTTACAACTATAACACCCCTAATCTATATCCCAAGTAATTAAAGCGATAACAAATAATCAAAGTATAATTAAAACATTCATGGCATAGACTGGGGCGTCACATCAATTATAACAAAATATAACAACCTGCTCATATAGATATGCAACAATTAGGTAGCAACATAAACAGAGGAACTCAATTCCTAACACCCACAATTCAGATACAGAATAAAAGTGGAAAATCTGCAACTGAAATCTCATATATAATCATAAAAGTTTGTCTGTCATATACAGAGTCATACATGTACAATCCAACAAGATATATATATATATATACACATAATCACATAACGATCTCCCCGACTACCCGGTGCTACATATCAGAGCCGACCGACAAAAGAATGAAGACAAAAGCTTCACAAAAAGACCTCCAGCATCTAATCTGCAATGCCTCATAGAGCATTCAAAACAGCAGAAGGGTGAGAAACACAATTATAATATAATTGCATACAATTATGTAATAACATGAAATACACATACAAAAACATTCTCACCACAAACGTATACCATAATTCAAATACAAAACAAAACAATTCATAATTCATGCATCCATCGCAAAGGCATATCAATCATCAATACCATTCACAATTCCCACACATAATCAATCCATTCATGACTTATGCAAATGCACGGAGACCGACACAACGACTCTATGCATGCGGTACCATTCCATCCATCATTCTCATCATTAATTCACTCAAGAATTATTGGAATCATCGCTTGTTACTTAGTGTAACTCCCCGTCGGGCAAACGATTTTCCCCGTCGCTTTAGGTCATCTTTGTATAAGGCACACGACATTTATGGATCGCTTTAGGTCCTCTTTGTATAAGGCACACGATCCGATCGCTTTAGGTCCTCTTTGTATAAGGCACACGATCGTCTATAACGTCGCTTTAGGTCCTCTTTGTATAAGGCACACGACCGTTACAGCAGATTCCCTCTGGAATCGTTTCGTCGCTCACACCCCACAAGGGCACACGACATCACAAGAATGCATATCATGATGCTTGGCATACAATGACTCATGACAATCAAATGCATACACATATAGAACCATGTGAACCATTTCAACATCCATAATCATGCATATACAATCAAACATAACACAATGCATTTATTTGCCATAAGGCCACAAACCATGATCACAACATTTCATCACATGCATTCACATCATATAACAGCACACAAGCTATACGTTATATATCAAAAGCATATCACATGATAACACATCAATCGCACACAGTTACGACGGTAAAAGTCGACAAAACGACACATTTCCAAATTCCCGACACAATTAAATCGGCCACTAATCTCAAAACCATTTTTATAAGAAAGAACGTCTCATTAGGTTTTGGTCGGTACCAAGAACGTCTCGATCCACGTTACGGATCGAAAGTTATGCACTTTCAAAGAAAACATAATTAATTGAAAATCCCCAAGAGCGCCCGGCGGTACATACTTTCGCCCGGCGGTGCTCCCTTCACCTCTGCGTCGCCCGGAGAAGCAGCAGCGTAAAACCTCCAACCAAAACTTAAAATAGTCAGCAGTGTGACAAGCTGCGCCTCTTGGGTATCGCCCGGCGGGGCAGCGGCGCAACTCATGCGTCGCCCGACGCTCAAAGCACCGCCCGACGGTCTACACCAGAAATAGAAAAATTCTGCTTGCATTTTACACTGTTCCACACCACTAAAATCCCACTTTCTCCAACCAAAACATTTTCAATCAATCAAAACAAGTATCAACAATGTTCGTATGCATAGTATGATCATTCAACACAGTTTATATCGATTTCAGACCGTGAAAACATCGATTTCGATTCATTTTTCCCATTTCGACCTATAATCAAAAAAATATGGAAAGGTAAGAGAACATTCACACACACACCTACACATTCATACGCAAGTATATAGTAATCGAGGGTCGCACCCTTACCTGTCATACCCCAAATTTTGACCACTGAGATTTCCCATCATTGTGCAAATCATCATCACAATATGGATGAACCATCATGCCTCATCAAATGCCTCAAGGGTTGTTAAGCATTCACTACAATCAAAATTAGGGTTTTAAGCCCTCTCAGAGCCTTAGACAAAGGATCAATCAAGGAATGACTTGATCTTCAACTTGTCTAGCCTCTAAAATATCAACAATGGATCAAAAGGACTCCCACTTCAAGGATTAAGTACAAGGCTGCTCCCTTCTAGGTGGATCAAGTCTCAGGATCGACAGTGTCATCAAATTAGGGTTTTGGTTGACCAGGGCCTCCAGATGCAAATTTTTCATCTGGGCACAAGCCAATGGTCCAAAACATAACCTAATTTACTCCATGGGACCTCATGGACCCAATCATCAAGTCAATTTGACCTCAGGGGATGCATACATCAAAAATCAGGAATTAGGGTTTCTTGACCTAATTAACCCCTAAGTTGACTTTTGGGACAAATCATGAACCAAGACCTCAAGACATGATTTGAGGGTCTCTAATAGACCATATTGATCCATTTGGAACAATGGATTAATCCAAGAAGCTTGAGCAACAAGTCTCAATTTCATCTGCACCACAATTAGGGTTTCGCGAGGAAAGTCAACTGTAACTTTAACTTTTGACCAGGACATGCTCCCAAACCCTAAGACATGATTCAATATACCCTATGACACCCATGGAACATGTCCATAAAGTTTGATTTAGGTCAAGGACATGATTTCCTGAAGAATTGCACAGTTTGGAATTCATCTGATAAAAAGTCAACTGTGCACAAAAGTCAACTTTGACTTTTTGAGATTTTTCACCAAAATGGATTTTTAACCCTAAAATGATGTTAATGTATGATTTGAATCATCATTCATCAAGAAAATTCAAAGAAAGTGGGATAACTTGTAAAAGGGGTAACCATAAAAACTTAGAAAAATTTCTAAGTTATGGAAAAAGTGACACTAATGTGCCAACTTTGGAGGACCATAACTCCTAAACCACAAGGCCATTGTTCCCCATTCAAAGCTTGATTTGTAGATCACATTGCCCTCTACAAAAGCTTCACACTGACCTATGTCCAAATTCCTCATGGATTTTGAGTTATGGAGTGATCAAAATCAAGAAAAGTCACTTTGTTCCAACACTTAGTGAAAATTTCACTAAGTCAGAATCTGTCTTTACTTTCTTCCAAATGTAGGGGGATTTTTCACTTGGATTCAAAAGAGATCAAAACCAAACATGTTCAAACAGTTGTTGTATCATGTAAGGGCTTTCCAAAATGGCCAAGAACATTACCAAATTCAATTTGAGCTATGAGATATGACATTGGCAATATGCCTTGCTGAAATCTGCCAAGGCAAGGCAGATTTTTGTACTTTTGGTCGATTTGCCAAAATCAGCCAAATCCAAATGCTCATATCCACTTGGACACCTCTGAGGATTCAATCTAAAGGGGACAATCACTGAGCCAAGCCTCCAAAGTCTTTGGAACAAGAAATAGCATGTTGAACCTAGAATTGCCAAAATAGGGAGAAGACTCCAATTTTGGATTAGAGCATTCAATGGAAGCATCAAGGTGGCATGAACTGAGCTCTTAGCAGCTGAATTCAGTCAAGACTTATCCAAGACCAAGGGGACCAGCAACCTGTGCCCTAACCTCTAGTCAATGGCTAGAGGAGACTTGGATTTTCATTTGCCAACATTGGCCAAACCTACTCAGCAGTTGCCATTCACTATTCCTTGCAAAAAAAACTTGCTCTACTATAAATAGAGCTCAATTGTGATAAGTTTGAGTACACCAAAGCCATCAAACAAATTCTTTCCTCAAAATCTCTTCTTTCACTCCAATTTTGCCTTCTAAGGCAAGTCACTATCGGGTTTTGAGTTTGAGAGCTTTTCCAATCAAACCAATCACACACACACACCTCAAATACATCATATAGAAGTGATCCAAACACTCACATAACATCTGGAACACAGATTTCACAAAATCACCAGCCAGTTGCTCAAGTTCTTGACAGATTTGCAGTTGTGGTACCATCTCAAGTTCCAGATCATTTCAATCCATTCCAAGCATTCATACACACTCCATGGCACCTAGGGAAGCTATCCAGATGATTGGAACCTAGCTGTAACACCTCCAACACAAAACACGGTCACCAGCTGCAAGAGGTAAGCATGAGCTCTTCTAACTCTATGATCCATGCAATTTTTGATGCACAATAATTTGGCCATATGTTCATAATCATGCATGGAATGTTTTCCCTCAATAAACTGCATTGTTTGAATCGTGTGTGAAATTTCTGAACCTTCATGCAGAAATTAGGGTTCTTGAGTTTTTTCTTTGATTTCTTATTCCATGTTAAAAATAAATGAAATTAAAGACCATAGACATGATCGTGAGGTTAAAACGAGTTGATTGATATGTAGATTGCATGATATAATCAAGTATTCAGTGAGATTGGATAGAAAATGCAAATCTGGGAAACTCAGAACACGCGCGTGTTCTTGCCTTTGTTCTTGGCGCCATTTTCAAATATTTGAATATTTGAATTTTGTGATTTTATTTAATTGATTCAAAAATTAATTTCTCTCTGAGTTTTAATGATTTTGAGTTGATTCTTTTTTTGATAATTCACAAAAATGTTAAAATATTTTATTTTATCAAAAAAAATCCCAAAAATATTATTTATTTCATATAATTGATATTTTTGCAAAGAATTAATGTTTTATTTGTTTTTGCCATTTAAAATGTTTTTTCCCTCTTGATTTTGTAACTTTTAATGCCTTCTAATTATTTTGTAGGTCAATACTTAATTTTTGAAGCATTAATCCAAGATCACAATTTGTTTTCCATATGTTAAACAATTTTGATCATTTTAATTGAATTTTTATTCAATTAAAACACATTTTGAAAACAAATTAGGGTTTTTGGATTAATTCAAACCTCATAAATCATTTTCAAAACATTTTGGGCCTCTAATAGAGTGTAAGACCCAATTCTTTTTTGACCAAATCATTTTTGGGCCTCAGTGTATTGTATAAGTCCCGATACCGTCAAAAACAAACGGCGCGATCGTCGCCTTTTGAAAAATAAACCATCTGGGCCTCTCCTTGAGCTATAAGACCCATTCAAAACTTTTGGGCCTCTTGAGAGAGTGTAAGACCCAAACCCCCTTGTACAAACCATTTTGGGCCTCACTTATTGTATAAGTCGCTCTGTACAAGTAAACGGCGCGATCGTCGCCTTTTAAAAAATCAATTGGGCCTCTCCTTGAGCTATAAGACCCAGTCAAAACTTTTGGGCCTCTAATAGAGTGTAAGACCCAACCCCCTTTTAACCAAAACAATTTTGGGCCTCACCTATTGTATAAGTCCCTCTGCGTTAAAAGAAAACCTCGGCGCGATCGCCATTTTAAACGAAAAATCAATTGGGCCTACCCTCGTGTTATAAGCCCCACTCTTTTTCTTTAAACCTTTTGGGCCTCTTGAGAGAGTGTAAGACCCATCCCTTTGTACAGAAAACCTTTTTGGGCCATAGTCACTTGTATAAGTCCCTCTGTACAAATTCAACAGTGCGCTCACTGATAAAACCCTGGGCCTCTCCTTGAGCTGTAAGCCCCAAATCTTTCTTTTTCAAAGCACTTTCTCCTTTGATTTTGAAATATACTGTTGTTTTCAATCTTTCTTTGTTGAACTACTAACCAAACAACATGGAAGCTCTACAACCGAGTAAGTGTTTATATGCTTTCATTTACCGCTTTCATATACATATAACTATATTGTGGGGCTGTTTCGCTGTAAGTCTTCTTTCATAAACTCATATCAACTGTGTAATAATAGTATAGATATTTAGAGTTTCCCCGGCAACTACGTCTAGAACTAGGTAAAGCCGTTTTGTTTATTCGTAGAAATAGTCAAAACTAGATCCCCATAGGATTACCAGACACAGTCTTCCCTCCTCTTGGGGTTAAACAATATGGAGATATGAAAGGCAGCATTCTTGGTGAAACCTTTCATATACTGTCACTTATAGAAGTTGTCAAAGAAACTCTATTCCCTATAGATGATCTTTTCTCCGTGAATGGCATCTCTTGAGTTTCTTCCAAATTCTCGAACTTTCCTGGCTTGATCTATTCTTGGTGAATGGCATGTCTTGAACTTCTCGGGGTTTGGGGACCCACAGGCTTCTTAAAAGCACTTATCAAGAAACTCTACTCCCCAGAGATGATCTTTTCTCCATGAATGGCATCTCTTGAGTTTCTTCCAAATTCTCGAACTTTCCTGGCTTGATCTATTCTCGGTGAATGGCATGTCTTGAACTTCTCGGGGTTTGGGGACCCATCGGCTTCTTAAAAGCATCGGCCTCCTCTTGGGCATTGTTCAAGGACCCACAGGCTTCCTAAAAGCGACCCCGCCTCCTCTTGGGCTTAGTACAAGGACCCGTCAGCTTCTTAGAAGTATTCACAACCTCCTCTTAGGCTTCGTATAATGATCTCTTCCTCTGGGAATAATAGCCTCCTCTTGGGCTTTGTACAAGGACCACTCGACTTCTTAAAAGTTTCAAGCCTCCTCTTGGGCTTCGTACAAATTGTCCCGACGACCTCTTAAAGGTATAGGAACAGAAACCTAGTCATCTTCATAGAACAGTCCTTTCAAAGAGTCTACTACAGTTTCTCAAAGCATAGTACAAAAGATGAAACTCTAGACATGGACAGTCTAATATCCTTGAGTCTCAAAGACATTCTCAAGTGACCCCTTCGTTAAATAGGAAGGAAACCCATAGACTCGGACAGTCTTAATACCCTTTGGATTTCCCGTTTCCTTAAAGAATAGGGAATAACCCTGATCCTCGAATCCAATCCTTGAGTACAGTGTTACTCATATAAGAACTGATTTTCTCCTTTAAAATCAGTATACTGGACCTGTCACTCAACTGAAACAGTCATACATAGCCTCCTCTTGGGCTTTGTACAATGATTCTCCCCAGCGGAGCTAACAATTTTAGCCTCCATCTCGGGCTTTATACGAGATACAGAAAGTTTCTTATAGAGCCAAACAAATTTTAGCCTCCATCTCGGGCTTTATACAAGATACAGAAAGGTTCTTATAGAGCCAAAGAAATTTTAGCCTCCATCTCGGGCTTTGTACGAGATACAAAAGCACTCTCTTATTGAGTCAAATAGCCTCCATCTCGGGCTTTATACGAGATACCAAAAGACTCCCTCGTTGAATCAAAACCTTTTAGCCTCTCTCTCGGGCTTTGTACAAGACACATATTAGCCTCCTCTTAGGCTTTGTATAATAAAACCACTGGTTGATCCAATCAACCTTTTAGCATCAAAGCTGTGCCTCGTTCACAGTACACAAACATCAATAACTCCTTTCCCTTCATCTAATTGCTGTAAGCGGCAAGCCTCTGGATCATCTACATCCATGCCACTGTCCCTCTTTTAGCATGAGAAATTCCTAAGGAAAGATAGCATTGCTCTACACTGAGTTAAAGTCTTCTCCTTCAGGTTAAAAATCCCCTATAAAGGAAATTATGACATTGTCGGATTCACATATCCCGGTTAAAGTAATTCTCCTTTATAAACAGTTGTGACCTACAACCCCCTCTTTAGAGATGCCAAATTCTCTCTAAAGTCAAACCCTTTTAGCTTCACACTTGGGCTTTGAACAAGATACAAACCACTTTTAGCTTCACATCTTGGGCTTTGAACAAGATACAAATAGACTCTTTAGCTTCACATCTTGGGCTTTGAACAAGATATAGATCACCTTTCGCTTCACGTCTTGGGCTTTGAACAAGACACCAAAACAACCCATTTCATCCCATAGAATAGGAGGAACTACGAACGCTCTGATTTCCCTGTTTCGGTAAACAGGAATACGTAGGCATAAGATTGAAAGAAAAATCTTAGCGAGCACACTAAACAAAAACCCAAAATCCCATACTTTCATATACATCCGTCCTAACATCCTAACCGATAGCTTAAAAAACCCCTTTTCAACAAAATAACCTAGGAGAGACCCCGAATCTTTGTAGCATCTGTAAACCAACAGTTTTGACTGTTTAACCTCAGTATGCAAGCAGGGTTAATTGGAGACATCTATTTCCCTTCCTTCATCAGCTTTAATAGGATAAAAAATGAATCGAACTGTAGTACTAGAGCGATCGTGCTTCGCAACCACATCCAAAAATCACTTGCTACAGAAAAATGGCGACTCTGCTGGGGATCTTTAGGGATCTTGTTCTCTTCTTGTCCCCTAGGTAGAAACCTTGACGTCACTAGGATCTTAGGTCAAAACTCCGTTAATTTGGAATGAAACTACAGGATGGTGACTCCGCCGGGAAACCATTTTCTGTCAGGAACTTAGGATTCATAGCTTTAAAAGGTCTAGGACACTAGGACAAATATATATATATATATATATATTGCTTTTCCTAATTGATATCTGTGTTTATTTTTCTTCTAATTGGAATGCGTGTGATGCCGCATGTGGAAAGATTGAGTATACACTTAAGATAAGTGATGGCGACGAGGTCGACCATCAACCCCAGTGGAGGCTGACCAATGCAACCCATTCCCTCTCATAGGCAATGGGCCGATTGTGATGTCTGAGAAGCTGAGGAGCCAACCCTTTTGTAGTGCGGAAACTATCGGAAATAGTTATCACGCGATACTACCCTCATTTGAAGCTGGTGATCTATTCTCGGTGAATGGCACTTACTCTAAGATTGCTTTACAACACGCTGGCGATCCGCTTGTTGTTTTGCTTTCCTGAGAGGAGCTGATGATAATGTGTACATGTACAAGAATCACCCTAGTATAAACCTTTGGGGATGGGTAGAGCCTTGACTTCATGACAACGACCCTTTGACCCCATGTTTTTTCTATGTTTTTGTGTGCTGCATTCATGCATTCATCTAAAAAAACATTAAAACATTCAAAAAATTCTTCTCTTCTAGTCTCTCTGTTTTTCAAATTAAACTAAGACTGTGATTGCAAATATCAGAGAAAAGGATTGTGCTAATGGATTTCGGTAGAAGGAGAACTTACGAGTACACCTTCAAGGTTCCAAAACTAGAGGATTTGAGAGGTTTGGCGAGAATGATCACAAACCAAGAGGCCTTCAGAGCCAAATACGGAGGTCTGCTACCTCTATTAAGGGTCCATGTGATTGAGGGAATCATGGACGCGCTCATTCAATTCTACGATCCAGTTTATCATTGCTTCACGTTCCCGGATTACCAGCTAGCACCAACGCTGGAGGAGTATTCTCATCTGATCAATTTACATATCACTGATCGAGCTCCATTTTCTGGACTGGAAGAAATTCCAAAGGATCAGACCATTGCAAGAACAATTCATTTGGATGAGTCAGAAGTCAGGATTCACATGACTACCATGGGTGGCATACAAGGTTTGCCAGCCCAGTTTTTAACAAAGAAAGCTCTGTACTTCGCTAGTATAGGGAACGGGACTGCTTTTGAAAGCATCTTTGTTTTACTCACCTACGGATTATTTTTGTTGCCCAACATTAATAACTTCGTCGATATCAACGCTATTAAGGTTTTTCTCATTGGAAACCCTGTGCCGACTTTGCTCGCGGATGCGTATCATTCTGTACACTTAGGAAATTTGTACAGCGGAGGGGAGATCACGTGGTGTGTACCTTTGCTTTACAAATGGTTTATCTCCCATTTACCTAAGTTTGCTGCTTTCTGGGATCATAAGAGTGCCTTGCGTTGGTCGCAGAAGATCATGTCTCTCACCAACTCTGACATAGATTGGTGTAATAGGACTTATGATGGAATCAGGATCATTGACCATTGTGGAAACTTCCCCAATATACCCCTTATAGGAACTAAGGGATGAATCAATTATCATCCGATATTGGTTCGCCGTCAGTTTGGATACCCGATGAGGCATGTCCCGCAGAGTGCTCATCTGGAAGGTCTTTTCTTCAAGGAAGGAGAAAGTGACAGAGCACTAAAGACAGAAATAGTGCACGCTTGGAAACACGTTCATAAGAAAGGATGGGAGTCTCTAGGGAAACCGGACTGTGTCTCGGTGGAGCCTTATCTCCACTGGGTACAAACTAGAGCTCTCAAGGTAAAGATGCCTTATCCTCGTTACGGAATTCTTCCGCCGAGGGAATCTGTCATGTACTTCATGACGGAAACTAAAAAGCTTCAGGTTACTCTCAACAAAGTTCAACGGGAGAAGAGGTCTTGGAAGAACAAGTACCGCACCCTCAATTTGGAGTGTACCAAAATACAGCAACTGCTGAAAGATAAGGATGCTCTGATCGAGATTTTAGAGCAACATGCTGTAGAGAATCAAGATGACCAAACGAATTTGCTCGCTCCTTTCACTTGGCAAAGGAATGACAACCCGACAACGGCTCAAGAGCCCCGGTCAAAGAAAAGGAAGATACCAGAATCAGCACCCGAGTCTTCTCGGGACCCCTTAGCTTAGGTTTCTGTTTCTGCACTTAGTAATCTACTGTATTTCCATTTCTGTAATCCTTTGAATTTCAATAAAAAGGGGTTTCCCCACCGTTTGATATTTGCAATCTAATTGTCGAAGTTTATTTTGATTAAACCAAAAACAACAATTAATATAATCATTGCATTCATCATTCTCACATCGCGTATTCTTCTTACCTACGAATCTCACGTTTGTGTCTCGATTCTAGAGTCAAATTGTCTCATTCGTATAATACTCGGGCTAATCGTCAGAAAAAGATGGATGATCTTGAGGAAGAAAATAGAGAGTTGAAAGAAGAGATCGACGCTCTGAGAGAGGATAGAGAAAGCTTCGTAACGACATGCAAGCCATGGCAGAACCTCAGCTACAAAGGACTGTGATCTCAGAGATCACCTCAACGCCCATAGTGGAGAATTATGATCCTAGGTATCAAGTACCGAATGATCGTCCTTGGGACATGCCTGTTAACTATATCTCGGAAGGATATGTTCCTCCGATCACTGAAGATCAGGGAATTATAACAAAAACCGTTAGGCCTTAAGGTTACAAACTTCGGGAAAATGAAGATGCCAGGGGCATACTGAAGACTCCTGAAGGTTACAAACTTCGGGAAACGCCAAGATTCGCTGCCGTAGTCACGGTACCACCCCCTGTGGTGCACATTGTCCCGGAAGGACAGATTCCACAGATACCTTCTGGTAAAAAGGAAACTATGTTTGATCGAATGGATGGATTCTAGGAACAGTTCTTGGAAATACAGAAGGAACTGCAAGCCATTCGCAGTCAGGATCTATTTGGAAAGGACGCCGCAGACCTTTGTTTGGTCCCTAATGTGAAAGTCCCGCACAAGTTCCAAGTGCTCGACTTTGAAAAGTACAAGGGTAACTCTTGCCCTCAAAGTTACTTAGTGATGTACGCTCGGCGAATGTCAGCTCAGACTGAGAATCAGGACCTACTGATTCACTACTTTTAGGATAGTTTAACCGGTGCCGCATTAAAATGGTACATGGGTTTAAACCGTACTACGATCAGTACATTCAGAGATCTTGGTACTGCCTTCGTCCAACAATACAAATACAATTTGGACATGGCACCGGACAGAGATCAACTCAGATCAATGTCACAAAAGGACAAGGAAACCTTTAAGGAGTACGCTCAGAGATGGCGTGAAATTGCGGCTCAGATTTTTCCACCTCTTGAGGAAAAAGAGATGACAAAGATCTTCTTAAAGACCTTAAGCTCATTTTACTATGATAGAATGGTTGCCAGTGCGCACAGTGACTTCACCGAGATGGTGGGCATGGGAGTTCGTCTTGAGGAAGCCATCCGAGAAGGACGTTTGGCAAAAGACGTTGGACCATCAAGCAGTACAAAACGATACGGTAGTGCTCTCCCTAAGAAAAAAGAGCAGGATATTGGGAATATCTTTCTCGGAAAGCAAAGGCGACGTTATCAACCAGTAGCAGCTGTAACTCCTGCTATCAGCCCTACGCCTATTCCTACGTATCAGCCTCAGGTTGTGCAGAGCCAACCTAATTAGCAAAGGACACAACAGCCTCTTCAGCAGGCTCGTCCTCCATATAACAACAACTGTACAACACGACCATCAGGGTTTGATCCTATACCCATGTTGTACGCAGAACTATTTCCGTTACTACTGGCTAAGGGGCACATCCAGACTAAGTCTCCTCTTACAGTACCAAAAAATCTGCCTTTTTGGTTTAAGGTGGATCAAACATGCCCTTATCATCAAGGAGGATCAGGGCATAACATAGAGAATTGTCTCAATTTCAAATCTGACGTGCAAAAGCTTGTTATGAGCGGGCTCCTATCTTTCAAAGATACAAATCCCAATGTTCTCACAAACCCGCTGCCTCAACACGAGAAAGCTGCAGTCAACCTGATTGAGAAAGAGTCTAACAATGTCTATCAAATTCACGATGTACTCTTATTGAGGACCAATCTGGTCAAGATGCATTGTAGACAGAGAGGATATGGCCATGTGCCACCTCATAACTATCACCAGTGTGATATCTGCTCTAAAAACAATCAAGGATGTTCGGTAGTACAATCAGCTCTACAAGAACAGATGGATCTCGAATGGATCCAAGAGCACCGAGTTCATGGAGTCAACATGGTTTATACGAATTCCAATGTCATTCAGAACCACGACATCCGTGCGATGAATGTCAACTTGGTGGCGATGCACTCAAGGCAAAGCCAGTATCATAATCTTCCGCGACACGATTATAGTTCCTATCTGACTAGCTCGGTAAACAAACAGGGATGCTCTTTCATACACAAGAGGCCCTCCAGCGTCAGATGGATCTTGGATGGATCCAAGAATACCATGATAGGAACCCTTATCAGATCAATATGGTTCAGATCTTCGATATTCGCATGATGAATACCAACCTGGTAGAGTTATATGCTGAGCAGGTCCGACTCGGATTCTCAATATCACACGACTATCAAACCTGTAAAGCAGGTTGCGAAAACGATCGAGGTTGTACCCTTGTCCAGGAGGCACTTCAGCACTTGTTAAATCACTGGTGGATGCCAATCTACATGGATGAAGATACTCAGCAGATTAGTATCAGTAACAGGAATCCTACTCGACGTCAAAGTCAGGATGTCCGATCTGTGGAAGCTAACCTAGTGAGGTTACATTGTATTCAAAGTAGGCGTGGCCAGGTGCCACCACACAACTATGACCGTTGTAGTGTCTGTTCGAAAAGTAACCAAGGGTGTTACCTTGTGAGAGCAGCTCTTCAGGGTCAGGTGGATCGTGGAGAGATTCGCCCATATCCGGGTTCTTGACCCATCAACTGGACGCCGAACTACCTTGCCAATCAAGTCAAAGATGTTGTCACAATCTCTGGTCGTCACCAGACCAGAGATGTTTTTGCCATCATCCCTCTACTTGACGAATCTAGAGCTCCCAACCGGGAACGGATTGAGATTACTTATGATGGTCAGAAAAATCAGAAGGTTCCCATAGTCATCTATTTATCGGGACCACTACCGTATGAATCAACTAAGGCTATCCCTTACAAATACGGTGCAATGACATTTGAAAATGGAAAGGAAATTCCATTGCCCTCCGTCGTGAATATTGCAGACATCAGTCGTGTAACAAGGAGCGGTCAGATCTTCAACAGAGGAGTTGGAGAACCCAACAAGGAAAAGGAACTTCAGACAGAAGCTCCCGATCCATCAGTCGGTCAATCCAGTAATCCCGACCTTTCGAAAAATAATGATGAGATGCTGAAGCTCATCAAAAGGAGTGAATATAACATTGTTGATCAGCTGTTACAGACTCCTTCAAAGATCTCGGTATTATCACTGTTACTCAGTTCAGAAGCCCATAGGGAGGCTCTACAGAAAGTCTTGGAGCAAGCCTTTGTGGAACAGGATGTAACAATCAGACAGTTCGATAGCATTGTCTCTAACATCACTTCCTGCAATAATTTGGGATTTAGTGATGAGGAATTACCCGAAGAGGGTCGCCGTCATAACATGGCGCTGAACATTACAGTTAACTGCCAGGACGATGCTTTAGCCAGCGTACTGGTAGACACAGGGTCAGCCCTGAATGTTATGCCGAAGTCCACTTTGATACAATTATCATTCAAATGCCCTCCGATGAGAACCAGCGAGGTCGTCGTCAAAGCGTTCGACGGATCCAGAAAAACAGTTATCGGCGAAGTTGATCTTCCCATAGCTATCGGTTCTCACACTTTTCAAGTCACTTTCCAGGTCATGGACATCCGGGCAACATACAGTTGTTTATTAGGAAGACCTTGGATACATCAGGCCGGAGCGGTCACTTCGACCCTCCACCAAAAGATAAAGTTCGTTCAGAATGATCAACTTGTCACAGTCTGTGGAGAACAGGCCTTGCTCGTGAGTAACTTATCATCATCTACTTGTGTAGAACCCGAGGAGGTTATTGGGACGCAGTTCCAAGCGCTGTCGGTGGGCAAGGACAATCAATCCCAAGGAGGAACCTCGATTTCCTCATAAAAGATGCTATCAAAGCGGTCGAGAGTACCGATACAACCGGATGGGGACAGCTGGTCATTCCTATTGACAATAAAACAAAGAAGGGTCTTGGTTTTTCTGCAACCTGTACCCAGACAGCTGCCAGCGATAGAAGTCTTCATCCCATTCTGAACTTCTTCCACAGTGGAGGTTTTCTTCACCCAATGTCTCAAGCAGTACATGCTATCAATGAGGAAGATCCCTCTGACACAGATGAAGAATGGAAGTCATTTCTTAATGAGGACGGTTATATGTCTCAGGAAGAGGTGCCTACGCCATTTTGCTATCCCGCACAGAGTCCGAGATTTATACCACGATCAGATGTCGAAATGATATACGGGGATTGTGATCCGGAAGGATGCCGTGCTCCGCCAAATTCATTAGAGGAAGACACTCCGATGAAAGATAATTTTGACTACACCTACTATGGCCCAATGGATGGTCTGCCAATGTGGCAACCTTATCCAGGAGACTTGGGCCAAGAGAGTCAGCCGAACAATGAAAATCAGCTGACCGTCATTGAACAGAATACCTGTGTCCCCACCATGTCATGGGATCAACACTCAGGTCATTCAGAAACTACTCAACATGACGATGAATTTGCAACATTTGTAGGACTGGAATTCATTAACTATGTTTTTCCCGAGGTCAACGTCATCGAGATGGATGACTCCTCTAGTTCCAAAGAAGTGTGGGACACCTTGGGACAACCAAGTGGAAAATTTGACTATATGGTCAAGTACACCGCTCCCGAAAGCTCTCGTATCAGGCTCGAAGACATCCAACCAACTGGATGGGGAGATACAGCTGAGAGCACAAATGCTATGCAAAATACAACAGAGGAATCCTCCTATGACAACTCTGCCTGGGAGACAGATTCCAATGATCCTGCTCCACCAGAAATCAGCATCATTTCTGAAGACAAATCGAGGAAGGTGCCAAACTTTGTGATTCACCGAGGAGTTCTCCGCCAATGGGTTGTCGTCGAGGTTCCGAAGGTCGTTTTCCAATCAAAGTAATTGCCATCTTTAACCTTTCACCCTGCCCAGGTGAAACGGATGTTTTGATAGGGCTCGCTTTCGGTAAATTTTCCCTCTTCGCTTTGCCCAAGGCGACAGAGTTTTGTTTTATAGGGCTGTAGTTTCAAGGATCGACTTGTTCATAAATAAAATAACGTCGTTCTGTAATTTCCGCATTAATTGTTGTTTTCTCTTTTTGCTTTTTCAGAAAATGGTAATCCTAAAAAACAATTTAAAATAAAAACAAGCAGTAAAATAAATACACTGCACACACTCGTATTTTCTCTATCTCTTCTAAAAACGAATTATCACGTTATGCAGATTGCTTGTTTTAAATCCCGTTGAAACATACGATCCGATGCCTTCTCCCAACTTTGAGTTCCCGATATTTGGGGCTGAAGAAGAAGTTGACAACGAAATTCCAGAAGAGATCTCCTGACTACTCAGACAAGAGGAAAGGTCCATTGAACCTGACAAAGAGCCGTTAGAAATGATCAATGTGGGTTCGGAAAAAGAGAGAAAAGAAATCAAGATTGGGGCACTACTCAGTCCAACTGCTAGAGAGAGTTTGATAAAGCTTCTCAAAGAATTCCCTGATGTATTCACTTGGTCCTATCAGGATATGCCAGGGTTGGATACCAGCATCGTGGAACATCACTTACCGTTAAGATCGGAATGTCCGCCAGTAAAGCAGAGGTTGAGACACACTCACCCGGACATGGCCATCAAAATCAAAGAGGAGGTACAGAAATAGATCGACGCAGGTTTCCTCGCTACATCTGAATATCCTCAATGGTTAGCCAACATCGTACCCGTTCCCAAAAAGGACGGAAAGGTCAGAATGTGTGTTGATTACAGAGATCTGAACAAGGCAAGTCCAAAGGATGACTTTCCTTTACCACACATTGACATGCTGGTAGACAGCACAGCAAAGTTCAAAATTTTCTCCTTCATGGATGGATTCTCGGGCTATAACCAGATCAAAATGGTGCCGAAAGACATGGAGAAAACTTTGTTCATTACCCCATGGGGTACCTTTTGTTACAAGGTGATGCCGTTCGGCTTGAAGAACACTGGGGCAACCTATCAAAGGGCCATGACTACTCTGTTTCATGACATGATACACAAAGAGATAGAGGTATATGTCGATGACATGATTGTAAAATCTAAGACAGAAGAGGAGCATGTGACCCACCTGTCGAAACTATTCGAGCGTTTGAGGAAGTACAAACTCCGCTTGAATCCCAACAAGTGCACCTTCGGTGTCCATTCAGGGAAACTTTTAGGGTTCATCGTCAGCCAGAAAGGAATTGAAGTTGATCCTGACAAGGTCAAGGCCATTCGAGAAATGCCTTCTCCGAAAACTGAAAAACAAGTCAGAGGATTCTTGGGACGTTTGAACTACATCTCCAGATTCATATTCCTTATGACCGCCACATGTGCGCCGATTTTCAAATTACTCAAAAAGAACCAGGATTGCGTTTGGTCAGAAGATTGCCAAACTGCCTTCGACAGTATTAAGGAATACATGTTGAATCCGCCGATTCTATCACCTCCAGTGGAAGGAATACCACTGATCATTTACCTCACAGTCCTAGAGGACTTAATGGGATGTGTACTTAGCCAACAAGATGAAACCAAATGAAAAGAGACTGCCATCTACTATCTGAGCAAGAAATTTACCGACTGCGAAACTCGGTACGCGATGCTTGAGAAAACTTGTTGCGCTTTAGCTTGGGCAGCCAAACATCTTAGCCAATACATGATTCGTCATACTACTTAGTTAATATCTGAAATGGATCCAATCAAGTACGTCTTCGAAAAACGTGCTCTCACGGGAAGAATTGCCCGTTGGCAGATGTTATTATCAGAATATGACATAGAGTACCACGCTCAGAAAGCCGTTAAAGGAAGTATTTTAGCCGATCATTTGGCTCATCAACCGATTGACGATCAAGAATCAACCGGGTTTGACTTCCCAGACAAAGATGTCATGTATCTAAAAATGAAAGATTGCGATGAACCGTTACCCAGTGAAGGGCCAGAACCAGGTTCCCAATGGGGACTTATCTTTGACGAAGTAGTTAATCATTATGGAAATGGAATTGGGGCAATCATTGTTACCCCTCAGGGTACCCACATTCCTTTCACTGCCAGACTTACGTTCAAATGTACGAACAACGAGGCCGAATACGAAGCTTGTATTATGGGTCTCGAAGAAGCGATCGATTTAAGGACCAAAAACTTGGACGTATACGGCGATTCAGCCTTGGTTATCAATCAGGTAAAAGGAGAGTGGAACACATACCAATCAGGATTGATTCCTTACAAAGACTATGCAAGAAGATTGTTACCTTTTTTTAACAGAGTCGAGTTTCATCACGTCCCTCGTAGAGAGAATCACATGGCTGATGCCTTAGCCACTCTCTCTTCCATGATTAGTGTAGGTCAATGGAATGACCTACCTAAGATCGACATAATGCGCCTTGAACGGCCCGCCTACGTCTTCACGATCGAAGCAGTCATAGACGGTAAACCTTGGTATCACGATATCAAATGCTTCCTTCAGAAACAAGAGTACCCATCTGGGGCACTCAGAAAAGACAGGAAAACCCTCAGAAGGCTAGCAGGTAGTTTCTTTCTAAGCGGTGATACTCTCTATAAGAGAAATTTTGACATGGTCTTGCTCCGATGCGTCGACAGACCAGAAGCAGACATGCTTATGAAAGAAATTCATAAAGGATCCTTTGGCACTCATGCCAACGGACACACAATGGCGAGAAAAATTCTGAGAGCAAGGTACTATTGGTTGACAATGGAATCCGACTGCTACAAGTACATGAGGAGGTGTCACAAGTGTCAGATATACTCCGATAAAATTCATGTACCACCATCACATCTCAAAGTTCTTTCTTCCCCGTGGCCTTTTTCCATATGGGGAATCAACATGATTGGCTTGATCGAACCTAAGGCTTCAAACGGACATCGGTTCATCCTGGTACCCATTGACTATTTCACCAAGTGGGTCGAAGCAGCGTCATACGCTAATGTTACCCGACAAGTGGTGGTCCGATTTATCAAAAACAATATCATCTGCCGTTATGGTATTCCAAACCAGATCATTACTGATAATGGATCTAACTTGAACAACAAGATAATGAAAGAGTTGTGCGTTGAGTTCAAGATCGAACACCATAAATCATCTCCCTACCGACCCAAGATGAACGGAGTGGTAGAAGCGGCTAATAAGAACATCAAGAGGATCGTTCAGAAGATGGTTGTAACCTACAAAGATTGGCAGGAGATGCTACCCTTTGCTCTTCACGGTTATCGAACATCTGTCCGCACTTCAACAGGGGCAACCCCTTTCTCTCTAGTATATGGCATGGAGGCAGTTCTCCCCATAGAAGTAGATATCCCATCAATCCGGGTATTGATGGAAGCTAAGCTTTCAGAAGCTAAATGGTGTAAAAATTGACACGATGAATTAAACCTGATCGAAGAAAAGTGAATCACAGCACTATGCCACGGTCAGTTGTATCAACATAGAATGAAGAAGGCGTTCGATAAAAAGGTCTGACCTCGTGTCTTCAGAAGAGGAGACCTCATGCTCAAGAAGATACAATCGTTTCTCACTGACTCTCGGGGCAAATGGACCCCAAATTATGATGGCCCCTATGTGGTCACGAAAGCTTTCTCAGGCGGTGCCTTGAGACTTGCAACCATGGACGGAGAGGAATTTACCTACCCCACGAATGTTGATGTAGTCAAGAAATACTTCGCCTAAACTAAAAAAGAAAAAAAAAACGTCTCGGTGGATTGAAAACCCGAAAGGGCGGTCCAGGCAAAAGTTATAGACATGAAAAAAATCATCCTAATGGATTGGAAATCTCATAGTACAATCCAGGCAAAAATTAGGGATAATGGCAAGTAACTATGTTCAACAGAGGCAAGTCCCTCAGCAACAGTTACATCATCCATCGGAGGAAAACTCCAGTCAAGGTCATCTTCGACAGAAGCTTAGGATGTCCCGAATTCAAAGTTGGTAGAAGGATAGTGGTCGTTATGTTTCAACGTAGCCCTTTTCCCTGTAAATTACCATTTTCAAACTTTGTATATACTCTTTGGAATCACGTGTTTGGCTGATCTCCATCTTATCAATAAAATTTGAGCCCTTGTGCTTTTGTTTGTAATTCTTATTTGTTTTAGCTTTACAGAGTGGCATTTTAACATGATTAACGATTCTTGAAATAAAACAAAAATGAATTTACTTGTTAAACTTTTTCTGCTTTTTAAAGATGGCAATTTCTTTTGACTGTTGAACATCGAAAGAACATCAATCGCTTCTCCAGAAGTAAGCGAGCTTCAAAGTGCAGAATCAAAGTACTCCTTCTAAGCCAGTGCGCTTGAATGAAGGATCAACTATATGAGATGCGGCTTTCCCATCTGATACCCTCGGCCGAGTTCTTATCTCCTAAGCCCAATCAACGGTATTCCCCGCAGGGATTATCTCTCCTAAGCAAGGCAGAATTGCTATCTTGAACCAAGTGATACCTTCATCTCCAGCAGTGGCCGAGTATCCAGTCGTGTTCATCCGTCAGTCTGTGTGTTGTGTCAAGTCTTTGTCAGCATATACATACATACATCATGCATTTTACTTGCATTCGCATTCATATTGCATCACTATCACTCTAGTCAGTCTTATCCCCTTGTGATAAAGGTCTTCTCAATCGAGTTGTTAGTTCTTGCCTCGTCAGGAAATGCTGCGTTTGAACAATCTCGCCTCCAGTATATCTCTGGATTAGAATCGGCACTCGACCACTTTGATAACTTGAACCTCTGAAAAGCCAGAGAAGCTTTCTATAGATGTCACTCTTCGCCATCGAAGATGATATCCTTGCTTTCCCGGATTAAAGAAAAATCCCCAGAGAAAGCCTCCTAAGCAGAGATTTGACAGTACCGCTGCCTTTCTCCGAAAGACCGCTGATGAAAAGGTCATCGGCACCTCAAAATTGGAGCCCATCATATGGAATTTCTCCGGGAAGATCCCGAGAAAAGTATGATGTAAGACCCCAAGCGGAAGCAGTCTCTCAAGAGACTCATTTTCCCCAGATAGAGTCGGCAAATGGCGTCTCCAATAGAGAAGTTTGTGCACCTCTACAACTCAGACGATTGGGCTCCCCAGCGAGTCTAACGTCAAACTTTTTCCCATCAAATGGCATCTCCCCAGGAAAATCCGGCGAGAAGTTTGAGGAAAACCGCTACGGATAGCGTCCCTTTTCAAGAAAGTTTATTGACAAAAGAAACCAAGACCAGTTCCTTGGTAGGAAACCAGGATCGAGGGGAAGTTTAAATCAGAAACTTAGACCAGTTCCTTGGTATGAAACCAGGATCGAGGGGAAGTTTATTTCAGAAACTTAGACCAGTTCCTTGGGAGGAAACCAGGATCGAGGGGAGGTTTAAATCAGAAACTAAGACCAGTTCCTTGGTAGGAAACCAGGATCGAGGGGAGGTTTATTTTAAAAGAAAACTGAGACCAGTTCCTTGGCTGAAGACCAGGATCGAGGGGAAGTTTTTACCTTTTCTGAAATTCTGGCACAGATATCAGATGTCTTACACAGATGTTGAGACACTGATATCCAACACAATGAACAAGATAACAATAAAAATAACATTGCAGAAAGTAAATAACACAGTGATATGTTTACCCAGTTCGGATCAACAATCCTACTCTGGGGGCTACCAAGCCAGGGACGAAACCAATATACGATAGTATCAATTCACAGATCATACAATTACCAAATAATATGCTCACTTAATCACTACCCTTCCTATGACTTCTACCTAAGACTCACCTAGGTATGAGGCCCTCCTCAAATCCCTCTACAACCATAACCCGTGATTGGTTTCTTTCCACACAAGTAACAAACCGAAAGTCACACTTTCAAAACACACAATTCTCAATACTTCAAAGCTTATGAGAATTGACACACAAGAAACTCAATTCTTAAAAGCTTATGAGTAACTGACAGAACTTACTACACAAAAACCAGTCCTTATACTGTTATCAGAATGATATCAGTTAGGCTCACAAAATACACTCGAAAACCCTAACAAAAACACATGTAAGTTCCACACCTAAACTAGGTTTACATCAGTCAATATATAACATTTAATCTGGACTAATTGGGCTTCAAAAACGCAGCAAATAGACTGCTCACAAATCTGCAAAATAAACTCCAACAAAATAGGTCTTCAATCTAAAGTTTCCTAATATGTCTCCATAATTAGAAACAGCTGAAAATTCGAAAAACCAACATATAAACACAATCCAAAAAAAATCCTTTGGATGCCACATAGGATAACCAAATATTCACATAATATTTAGTAACAATTCACAGCAACAGAATCTGCTTTAAAACTGAATCCAGACGCGATGTCCTATGAGCAGGTATGGGACATCTTCATTCGACATGCAGCAAATTAGAACATCATGTTTCAACATCTTGCTGCTAGAATAGTTTTAGCAAAATAAATGCCAACCACAGAATCAAGGAAATAACAATCTCCCCCTTTGGCTTATTTTGGCTAAAACTACACACCAAAAAAACTCGCAAGGAAGCACAAAAACATCCATATCAGACAGCAGCAAAAAACCAACAGTTACCAACAGCACACAGCAAACAAAACATCCAGCATAGCAGCACTCCCCCTTCAACTGCATACAACACACAACATACAACACATCATAGCATCATAGCAAAATTCCCCCTCAACTACTGCAGCAGCACAAGCACACCACGCACAAACATACTACTCCCCCTTTTTAGCCATAAATATGACAAAGGCAAGTAGAACAGCTATTAATATTTGAGAAATGGTCAAATCATAAACCAGAATAAACAGCATCAGAGAGTAGATGCACACCACATCACATGACCAGGCGTCATGCTCAAACTTCAGCATTTTCCCCCCATTCACACACTGCACTACCAGAACCTCCTTTAATCTTTCCAATCTGGCAGCCAGAAGGAACATTAATTGCTATAGTTCTTCATAAATGCAAACCCCAAGTCTGCTCCTCAGGTTTTCAAACTGAACTGCATCCAGAGCCTTCGTAAATATGTCAGCAAGCTGATTTTCTGTGCTCACATGCTCAAGAGCTATGACTTTGTCCTCCACAAGTTCTCTGATGAAGTGATGCCTGATATCAATGTGCTTAGTCCTGCTATGTTGAATGGGATTTTTGGAAATATTAATAGCGCTCAAGTTGTCACAAAATAATGTCATGACATCTTGTGTGACATTATACTCAGATAACATCTGCTTCATCCATACCAGTTGAGCACAACTACTACCAGCTGCTATGTACTCAGCTTCAGCAGTAGAAAGAGATATAGAATTTTGCTTCTTACAAAACCATGAAATAAGATTATTGCCTAAAAAGAAACATCCTCCAGAGGTGCTCTTCCTATCATCAGCACTTCCAGCCCAATCAGCATCACAGTAACCAACTAAAATGGGACTTGAGTCATGGGAGTACAACAACCCATAATCACATGTACCACTCACATACTTAAGAATTCTCTTAACTTGATTGATGTGACTGGCCTTGGGTTCTGCTTGATATCTTGCACTCACACCAACAACAAATGTTATGTCTGGCTTACTTGATGTAAGATACAGCAGACTGCCAATCATACTTCTGTACAGACTTTGTTCAACATTCACTCCCTTTTCATCTTTGGATAACTTCAAGTGAGTAGGAGTGGGAGTTCTCTTATGCTTGGCATTATCCAGTCCAAACTTCTTCACAATGTTCCTCGCATATTTGCTCTGACAGATAAAAATGGAATCTTCCATCTGCTTGACTTGTAATCCAAGGAAGTAGGTCAATTCACCTGCCAAGCTCATCTCAAATTTAGATTGCATTTGGTTGACAAAATGTTGGACCATTTCATCCGACATCCCACCAAACACAATATCATCTACATAAATCTGAGCAATCATTAGTTTCCCATCCTTCTCCTTGACAAAAAGCGTTTTATCAATGCCACCCTTCCTGTATCCATGGTTGACTAAGAACTCAGTCAATCTTTCATACCAAGCTCGTGGAGCTTGTTTCAACCCATACAAAGCCTTCTTCAGCTTGAAAACATGAGCAGGAAAATTTGGATCCACAAACCCTTTAGGCTGCTTAACATAGACTTCCTCATTAAGATAGCCATTCAGAAAGGCACTCTTGACATCCATTTGAAACAATCTGAATTTCAACAAACATGCCACTCCTAGCAGCAATCTGATGGATTCCAATCCAGCCATAGGAGCAAATGTTTCATCGAAGTCTACTCCTTCAATCTGTGTGTATCCTTGAGCAACTAATCTGGCTTTGTTCCTGGTAACAACTCCTTGTTCATCAGACTTATTCTTATAAACCCATTTTGTTCCAATCACATTTGTTCCTGTTGGTCGTGGTACCAGTTCCCAGACTTCATTCCTCTTGAATTGACAAAGTTCATCTTGCATAGCACTTATCCAGAACTCATCTGTCAATGCTTCTTTGACATTCTTTGGTTCAATCTTTGAAACAAAGCATGCACTTGACACAGTCTCCCTCGTTCTGGTTCTTACACCTTCATTCAGTTCTCTAATAATCAATTCCTTAGGGTGATCCTTCTGAATCCTTATAGAGGGTCCCCTGTTAGCATTCTCTACCTCTTCATTCTCAGGTCTAGTGTCGGTTTCTTGAGCATTATCTTCTACAGACTCAATGTCTTGTGAGATTTCATTGTTCATGGGAAGGCATGCTCCAACATCATCTGGGACATCTTCGTCTTTGCCAGAGTCATCAACCACCACATTTATGGATTCCATCATCACCTTAGTTCTGGAATTAAATACCCTATATGCTTTACTGTTTGTAGAGTATCCCAAAAATATTCCTTCCTCACTCTTAGGATCCATCTTTCGCCTCTGCACGATCCGCCAAGATATAGCACTTACTCCCAAACACATGGAAATACTTCACATTTGGCTTTCAACCTTTCCATAGCTCATAAAGAGTGACAGAAGTACCTGATCTGATAGTCACCCTATTGTGTATATAGCAAGCAGTATTCATGGCTTCAGCCCAAAAATGATATGGAAGCTTTTTGGCATGAATCATGACTCTTGCACACTCTTGTATAGTCCTATTCTTGCGTTCCACCACACCATTCTGCCGAGGAGTGATCGGTGATGAGAATTCATGAGTGATTCCCTCAGATAAGCAGAACTCTTCAAACTTGCTATTTTCGAATTCTTTCCCATGGTCACTTCTGATCCGAACAACACCACAATCCTTTTCCCGTTGAATCCTTTGACACAACTCTTTGAAGGCTACAAATACTTCAAACTTTTCTCTAATAAAACTTACCCAAGTGAATCTAGAGTAGTCATCTACGAAAACATAGGCATACTTCTTCCCACCAAGACTTTCAACCTGCACAGGTCTCATTAAGTCCATGTGAAGTAGTTCCAGAACTCTAGAAGTTGTGGTAAGATGTTGAAGCCTCTTGTGTGACACCCTTGTTTGCTTCCCAACTTGACATTCACCATATATTTTATCCTCATCAATCTTCAGCTTGGGAATACCTCTAACAGCTTCACTTGACATAACTTTCTTCATCCCTTTCAGGTGTAAGTGACCCAATTTCTGATGCCATAGTTTGGTTTCATCTTCCTTTGACATCAAACAAGTAGACAAACTTTCTGGTTCTTGAGGATTCCACAGATAGCAGTTATCCTTAGACCCGGTTCCCTTCATAATAACTTCATCTTTCTCATTGGTTACTAGACATTCAGATTTGGTGAAATTTACTTTGAGACCTACATCGCACAGTTGGCTTATACTGATTAAATTTACGGTCAGCCCTTTGACAAATAGAACACGATCCAGATTTGGTTGTCCTGTGTAGTCCAGCTTTCCCACACCTTTTATTTCACCCTCTGATCCATCCCCAAAAGTGACATAATTGATGGAGTAAGGCTTGATATCTGACAAGAATTTCTTCACACCAGTCATGTGTCTTGAACAACCACTGTCAAAGTACCAATCTTCTCTTGCAGATGCTCTAAGAGAGGTATGTGCTATGAGACCAGCCATCATTTTTCTAGGAGTCCATCTTCTCTTCACTTTACCCCAACTCTGTCCTTTATTTTGTTGCTGAGCTGTTTTGGGATAGCCGTGCAACTTGTAGCAAAAGGACTTTAAGTGACCAATTTTTCCACAGTAATGGCATCTCCATGGTTTATACTTTGATCTACAAACTCTTTTCTGATGCTTCATCTGATGTTGAAACATGTGATTTGACATCCCCTCTTCTTGCTTTATTTTCCGAGGAACAAACTTCAATACAGGCTTCTTGTAAGTCTCTGCTTGATTGTTAAAACCAAGGCCTTGCACATTTCCAACATCTTTCCCAATCTGAAGAATCTCATCCAGCTGCGTGGTACCATTGTTCAGCATTCTTATAGATTTGGTCATATTGTCAAGTTTTGACTTCTGCCATTCAACCTCCTCTTTCAGATCAGCAATGGTTGATAGATGTTCTTCCTTCTCAGCTTCTAGTTGAGCTATCAGAACCTTCTGTTCTAATATTATCTGGCACCTTTCTTCATTCTTGATACACAACTCTGAGAACCCTGTGAAGACTTCTTCCTTAGTGAGTTCTCCAATATAGGATTCTTTGTCAGAGTCAGACTCACAAGTAGTTTCTCCATCAGCCTTACAGATCCCAGTCAAAGTTGTCACCAATTTTGCTGATTCTTCTTCAAGATCACTCTCAGACTCTCCTTCTGACCAAGACACTGATAAGCCCTTCTTCTGCCATTTGAGATACGTGGGACACTCAGTCTTTATATGCCCATATCCCTCACATTCAAAACACTGAACTCTCTTCCCTTGATTGGAGTCTTCTTCAGTTCTGGATCTTCTGCCTCCATCCTAGTTTTTACTGATGTCGAGTGACTTGTTCTGAGCATTTGCTCTCGACTTCCAGTCAATCCTTTTCAACACTTTGTTAAATTGTTTTCCAAGCAATACCAGATCTTTAGACACCCCTTCATCTCTGACCAGGTCACCTTCATCTTCTGAGTCACCAGCATTTGACACAAAAGCTATGCTCTTCTTCTTTTCAGACTTTTCACTGATCCCTAATTCAAATGTTTGAAGAGATCCCACCAGTTCAACCACTTTCATCTTGTCTATATCCTGAGCTTCCTCTATAGCAGTCACTTTCATGTCAAATCTCTTAGGTAGAGATCTGAGGATTTTTCTGACCAGTTTGCTGTCAGATATCTTTTCACCTAGGGCACTAGAGGCATTAGCTATCTCAATAATGTTCATGTGAAAATCATGAATGCTCTCATCCTCCTTCATCTTCAAACTCTCAAACTTTCTAGTGAGAAGCTGAAGTTTTGACATCTTCACCTTTGAAGTCCCTTCATGAGCAACCTTCAAGACCTCCCACGCCTCGTTTGCAATGGTGCAATGTTCAATCAACCTGAAGATATTCTTGTTGACACCATTAAATAATGCATTCATGGCTTTAGAATTTCCCATGGATCCTTTGTAATCTGCATCATCCTAGTCTTCCTCTTCCTTCACCACATCAGTAGGGGTACCTTTTTCATCTTTAACCTTTGGGGGCTCCCATCCTTTTATAACATCTTTCCATGCTTGATCATCCATGGATTTGATGAATGCTATCATCCTTGGTTTCCAATAGTCATAGTTGGAACCATCAAGCAGAGGTGGTTTATTCAAAAATCCCCCATCCTTGTCCATTGTACCAGAAAGTACCTTCCCTGAATCTCACCCAAAACCAAATAAGGGTGCAAGCTCTTGATGCCAATTGAAATTCTGGCACAGATATCAGATGTCCTACACAGATGTTGAGACACTGATATCCAACACAATGAACAAGATAACAATAAAAATAACATTGCAGAAAGTAAATAACACAGTGATATGTTTACCCAGTTCGGATCAACAATCCTACTCTGGGGGCTACCAAGCCAGGGACGAAACCAATATACGATAGTATCAATTCACAGATCATACAATTACCAAATAATCTGCTCACTTAATCACTACCCTTCCTATGACTTCTACCTAAGACTCACCTAGGTATGAGGCCCTCCTCAAATCCCTCTACAACCACAACCCGTGATTGGTTTCTTTCCACACAAGTAACAAACCGAAAGTCACACTTTCAAAACACACAATTCTCAATACTTCAAAGCTTATGAGAATTGACACACAAGAAACTCAATGCTTAAAAGCTTATGAGTAACTGACAAAAGATACAACACAAAAACCAGTCCTTATATTGTTATCAGAATGATACCAGTTAAGCTCACAAAATACACTTGAAAACCCTAACAAAAACACATGTAAGTTCCACACCTAAACTAGGTTTACATCAGTCAATATATAGCATTTAATCTGGACTGAATTGGGCTTCAAAAACGCTGCAAATAGACTGCTCACAAATCTGCAAAATAAACTCCAACAAAATAGGTCTTCAATCTAAAGTTTCCTAATATGTCTCCATAATTAGAAACAACTGAAAATCCGAAAAACCAACATATAAACACAATCCAAAAAAATGCTTTGGATGCCACCTATGATAACCAAATATTCACAGAATATTTAGTAACAATTCACAGCAACAGAATCTGCTTTAAAACTGAATCCAGACGCGATGTCCTATGAGCAGGTATGGGACATCTTCATTCGACATGTAGCAAATTAGAACATCATGTTTCAACATCTTGCTGCTAGAATAGTTTTAGCAAAATAAATTCCAACCACAGAATCAAGGAAATAACATTTTCTAAGCATCATTGCTTGGCAAAAGAAGATGAATGCGCAAGCTGCCATTCATAGCCATCAAAATTTCGGGTATTCTGATATTTAATCCTCTTGCACCTCGAATGCCCGAATACCTTCGTCATTCACACCTTCGGGTCCAAGAAGATTAAATAGGGGCATCTGTCATACCCCAAATTTTGACCACTGAGATTTCCCATCATTGTGCAAATCATCATCACAATATGGATGAACCATCATGCCTCATCAAATGCCTCAAGGGTTGTTGAGCATTGACTACAATCAAAATTAGGGTTTTAAGCCCTCTCAGAGCCTTAGACAAAGGATAAATCAAGGAATGCCTTGATCTTCAACTTGTCTAGCCTATAAAATATCCACAATGGATCAAAAGGACTCCCACTTCAAGGATTAAGCACAAGGCTGCTCCCTTCTAGGTGGGTCAAGTCTCAGGATCGACAGTGTCATCAAATTAGGGTTTTGGTCGACCAGGGCCTCCAGATGGAAATTTTTCATCTGGGCACAAGCCAATGGTCCAAAACATAACCTAATTTACTCCATGGTACCTCATGGACCCAATCATCAAGTCAATTTGACCTCAGGGGATGCATACATCAAAAATCAGGAATTAGGGTTTCTTGACCTAATTCACCCCTAAGTTGACTTTTGGGACAAATCATGAACCAAGACCTCAAGACATGATTTGAGGGTCTCTAATATACCATATTGATCCATTTGGAACAATGGATAAATCCAAGAAGCTTGAGCAACAAGTCTCAATTTCATCTGCACCACAATTAGGGTTTCGCGAGGAAAGTCAACTGTAACTTTGACTTTTGACTAGGACATGCTCCCAAACCCTAATACATGATTCAATATACCCTCTGACACCCATGGAACATGTCCATCAAGTTTGATTTAGGTCAAGGACATGATTTCCTGAACAATTGCACAGTTTGGAATTCATCTGATAAAAAGTCAACTGTGCACAAAAGTCAGCTTTGACTTTTTAAGATTTTTCACCAAAATGGATTTTTAACCCTAAAATGATGTTAATGTATGATTTGAATCATCATTCATCAATAAAAATCAAAGAAAGTAGGATAACTTGTAAAAGGGGTAACCATAAAAACTTAGAAAAATTTCTAAGTTATGGAAAAAGTGACACTAATGTGCCAACTTTGGAGGACCATAACTCCTAAACCACAAGGCCATTGTTCCCCATTCAAAGCTTGATTTTTAGATCACATTGCCCTCTACAAAAGCTTCATACTGACCTATGTCCAAATTCCTCATGGATTTTGAGTTATGGAGTGATCAAAATCAAGAAAAGTCACTTTGTTCCAACACTTAGTGAAAATTTCACTAAGTCAGAATCTGCCTTTACTTTTTTCCAAATGTAGGGGGATTTTTCACTTGGATTCAAAAGAGATCAAAACCAAACATGTTCAAACAGTTGTTGTATCATGTAAGGGCTTTCCAAAATGGCCAAGAACATTACCAAATTCAATTTGAGCTATGAGATATGACATTGGTAAGATGCCTTGCTGAAATCTGCCAAGCCAAGGCAGATTTTTGCACTTTTGGTCGATTTGCCAAAATCAGCCAAATCCAAATGCTCCTATCCACTTGGACACCTCTGACGATTGAATCTAAAGGGGACAATCACTTAGCCAAGCCTCCAAAGTCTTTGGAACAAGAAATAGCATGTTGAACCTAGAATTGCCAAAATAGGGACAAGACTCCAATTTTGGATTAGAGCATTCAATGGAAGCATCAAGGTGGCTGAACTGATCTCTTAGCAACTAAATTCAGTCAAGACTTATCCAAGACCAAGGGGACCAGCAGCTTGTGCCCTAACCTCTAGTCAATGGCTAGAGGAGACTTGGATTTTCATTTGCCAACATTGGCCAAACCTACTCAGCAGTTGCCATTCACTATTCCTTGCAAAACAAACTTGCTCTACTATAAATAGAGCTCAATTGTGATCAGTTTGAGTACACCAAAGCCATCAAACAGATGCTTTCATCAAAATCTCTTCTTTCACTCCAATTTTGCCTTCTAAGGCAAGTCACTATCGGGTTTTGAGTTTGAGAGCTTTTCCAATCAAACCAATCACACACACCTCGAATACATCATATAGAAGTGATCCAAACACTCACATAACATCTGGAACACATATTTCACAAAATCACCAGCCAGTTTCTCAGGTTCTTGACAGATTTGCAGTTGGGGTACCATCTCAAGTTCCAGATCATTTCAATCCATTCCAAGCATTCATACACACTCCATGGCACCTAGGGAAGCTATCCAGATCATTGTAACCTAGTTGTAACACCTCCAACACAAAACATGATCACCAGCTGCAAAAGGTAAGCATGAGTTCTTCTAACTCTATGATCCATAAAATTTTTGCTGCACAATAATTTGGCCATATGTTCATAATCATGCATGGAATGTTTTCCCTCAATAAATTGCATTGTTTGAATCGTGTGTGAAATTTCTGAACCTTCATGCAAAAATTAGGGTTCTTGAGGTTTCTCTTTGATTTCTTATTCCATGTTAAAAATAAATGAAATTAAAGACCATAGACATGATCGTGAGGTTAAAACGAGTTGATTGACATGTAGATTGCATGATATAATCAAGTATTCAGTGAGATTGGATAGAAAATGCAAATCTGGGAAACTCAGAACACGCGCGTGTTCTTGCCTTTGTTCTTGGCGCCATTTTCAAATATTTGAATATTTGAATTTTGTGATTTTATGTAATTGATTCAAAAATTAATTTCTCTCTAAGTTTTAATGATTTTGAGTTGATTCTTTTTTTGATAATTCACAAAAATGTTAAAATATTTTATTTTATCAAAAAAATCCCAAAAATATTATTTATTTCATATAATTGATATTTTTGCAAAGAATTAATGTTTTGTTTGTTTTTGCCATTTTAAATGTTTTTCCCTCTTGATTTTGTAACTTTTAATGCCTTCTAATTATTTTGTAGGTCAATACTTAATTTTTTAAGCATTAATCCAAGATCACAATTTGTTTTCCATATGTTAAACAATTTTGATCATTTTAATTGAATTTTTATTCAATTAAAACACATTTTGAAAACAAATTAGGGTTTTTGGATTAATTCAACCTTCATAAATCATTTTCAAAACATTTTAGGCCTCTAATAGAGTGTAAGACCCAATCCTTTTTTGACCAAATCATTTTTGGGCCTCAGTGTATTGTATAAGTCTCGATACCGTCAAAAATAAACGGCCCGATCGTCGCCTTTTGAAAAATAAACCATCTGGGCCTCTCCTTGAGCTATAAGACCCATTCAAAACTTTTGGGCCTCTTGAGAGAGTGTGAGACCCAAACCCCCCTTGTACAAACCATTTTGGGCCTCACTTATTGTATAAGTCCCTCTGTACAAGTAAACGGCGCGATCGTCGCCTTTTAAAAAATCAATTGGGCCTCTCCTTGAGCTTTAAGACCCATTCAAAACTTTTGGGCCTCTAATAGAGTGTAAGACCCAACCCCCTTTTAACCAAAACAATTTTGGGCCTCACTTATTGTATAAGTCCCTCTGCGTTCAAAGAAAACCTCGGCGCAATCGCCATTTTAAACGAAAAATCAATTGGGCCTACCCTCGTGTTAGAAGCCCCACTCTTTTTCTTTAAACCTTTTGGGCCTCTTGAGAGAGTGTAAGACCCATCCCTTTGTACAGAAAACCTTTTTGGGCCATAGTCACTTGTATAAGTCCCACTGTACAAATTCAACAGTGCGCTCACTGATAAAACCCTGGGCCTCTCCTTGAGCTATAAGCCCCAAATCTTTCTTTTTCAAAGCACTTTCTCCTTTAATTTTGAAATATACTGTTGTTTTCAATCTTTCTTTGTTGAACAACTAACCAAACAGCATGGAAGCTCTACAACCGAGTAAGTGTTTATATGCTTTCATTTACCGCTTTCATATACATATAACTGTATTGTGGGGTTGTTTCGCTGTAAGTCTTCTTTCATAAACTCATATCAACTGTGTAATAATAGTATAGATATTTAGAGTTTCCCCGGCAACTACGTCTAGAACTAGGTAAAGCCGTTTCGTTTATTCGTAGAAATAGTCAAAACTAGATCCCCATAGGATTACCAGACACAGTCTTCCCTCCTCTTGGGGTTAAACAATATGGAGATATGAAAGGCAGCATTCTCGGTGAACCCTTTCATAGACTGTCACTTATAGAAGTTGTCAAAGAAACTCTATTCCCCAGAGATGATCTTTTCTCCGTGAATGGCATCTCTTGAGTTTCTTCCAAATTCTCGAACTTTCCTGGCTTGATCTATTCTCGGTGAATGGCATGTCTTGAACTTCTCGGGGTTTGGGGACCCACAGGCTTCTTAAAAGCACTTGTCAAGAAACTCTACTCCCCAGAGATGATCTTTTCTCCGTGAATGGCATCTCTTGAGTTTCTTCCAAATTCTCGAACTTTCCTGGCTTGATCTATTCTCGGTGAATGGCATGTCTTGAACTTCTCGGGGTTTGGGGACCCATCGGCTTCTTAAAAGCATCGGCCTCCTCTTGGGCATTGTTCAAGGACCCACAGGCTTCCTAAAAGCGACCCCACCTCCTCTTGGGCTTAGTACAAGGACCCGTCAGCTTCTTAGAAGTATTCACAGTCTCCTCTTAGGCTTCGTATAATGATCTCTTCCTCCGAGAATGATAGCCTCCTCTTGGGCTTCGTACAAGGACCACTCGGCTTCTTAAAAGTTTCCAGCCTCCTCTTAGGCTTCGTACAAATTGTCCCGACGACCACTTAAAGGTATAGGAACAGAACCTAGTCATCTTCATAGAACAGTCCTTTCAAAGAGTCTACTACTGTTTCTCAAAGCATAGTACAAAAGATGAAACTCTAGACATGGACAGTCTAATATCCTTGAGTCTCAAAGACATTCTCAAGTGACCCCTTCGTTAAATAGGAAGGAAACCCGTAGACTCGGACACTCTCAATACCCTTTGGATTTCCCATTTCCTTAAAGAATAGGGAATAACCCTGATCCTCGAATCCAATCCTTGAGTACAGTGTTACTCATATAAGAATTGATTTTGTCCTTTAAAATCAGTATACTGGACCTGTCACTCAACTGAAATAGTCATACATAGCCTCCTCTTGGGCTTTGTACAATGATTCTCCCCAGTGGAGCTAACAATTTTAGCCTCCATCTAGGGCTTTATACGAGATACAGAAAGGTTCTTATAGAGCCAAACAAATTTTAGCCTCCATCTCGGGCTTTATACGAGATACAGAAAGGTTCTTATAGAGCCAAACAAATTTTAGCCTCCATCTCGGGCTTTATACGAGATACAGAAAGGTTCTTATAGAGCCAAACAAATTTTAGCCTCCATCTCGGGATTTGTACGAGATACAAAAGCACTCTCTTGTTGAGTCAAATACCCTCCATCTCGGGCTTTATACGAGATACCAAAAGACTCCCTCGTTGAATCAAAACCTTTTAGCCTCTCTCTCGGGCTTTGTACGAGACACATATTAGCCTCCTCTTAGGCTTTGTATAAGAAAACCACTAGTTGATCCAATCAACCTTTTAGCATCAAAGTTGTGCCTCGTTCACAGTACACAAACATCAACAACTCCTTTCCCTTCATCTAATTGCTGTAAGCGGCAAGCCTCTGGATCATCTACATCCATGCCACTGTCCCTCTTTTAGCATGAGAAATTCCTAAGGAAATATAGCATTGCTCTATACTGAGTTAAAGTCTTATCCTTCAGGTTAAAAATCCCTTATAAAGGAAATTATGGCATTGTCGGATTCACATATCCCGGTTAAAGTAATTATCCTTTATAAACAGTTGTGACCTACAACCCCCTCTTTAGAGATGACAAATTCTCTCTAAAGTCAAACCCTTTTAGCTTCACATCTTGGGCTTTGAACAAGATACAAACCACTTTTAGCTTCACATCTTGGGCTTTGAACAAGATACAAATAGACTCTTTAGCTTCACATCTTGGGCTTTGAACAAGATATAGATCACTTTTCGCTTCACGTCTTGGGCTTTGAACAAGACACCAAAACAACCCATTTCCTCCCATAGAATAGGAGGAACTACGAACGCTCTGATTTCCCTGTTTCGGTAAACGGGAATACGTAGGCATAAGATTGAAAGAAAAATCTTAGCGAGCACACTAAACAAAAACCCAAAATCCCATACTTTCATATACATCCGTCCTAACATCCTAACCGATAGCTTAAAAAACCCCTTTTCAACAAAATAACCTAGGAGAGACCCCGAATCTTTGTAGCATCTGTAAACCAACAATTTTGACTGTTTAACCTCAGTATGCAAGCAGGGTTAATTGGAGACATATATTTCCCTTCCTTCATCAGCTTTAATAGGATAAAAAATGAATCGAACTGTAGTACTAGAGCGATCGTGCTTCGCAACCACATCCAAAAATCACTCGCTACATTACCCAATTAATCGCGCTTCGAAGTGTCGGTTGAATCGATTCCTTAAGCTCCAAGTTTTCCCTCTTCTTCTTCTTTTCACTCTCCTTTTCTCTTCTCTTCTTTTTCTCTCTTTCTAACCTCTATGATTCTATTTTAAATGAAAAACAATAATATCTAACCAAGCGAAATGACCAAAATACCCCTACACTCAATTCCTCGCAAACGTTCCCAAAACGTGATAAAACATAATAACGATGAAAAATAATATGTTGCCAAATAAAAACCAAGAATAAAATAATATAAAAACAAAAATAATTAAATCGACTCGATTAAATAAATCTAACAAAAACCGGGGCGTTACAACTCCCCCACTTAGAAATTTTCGTCCTCGAAAATATTACCTGAGATGAACAACTCCGGATACGATTCCTGCATCCTACTCTCCAACTCCCAAGTCAAATTGCCCTCAGCAGCGCCTCCCCGCACTACTTTCACAAGCGCAATATCCTTGCCTCTTAACCACTTCAACTCGCGATCCAAAACCCTCACCGGTAATGCCTCAACCGTAAGGTTCTCCCTTACCTCAACCTCATCCATCAGAATCACATGCGACTGATACGGAACATACTTCCGAAGCTGTGAAACATGGAACACATCATGCAAATTCGAAAGATTCGGTGGCAACGCCACCCATTAAGCCACAGCACCCACTCTCGTGGATATCTAATAAGGACCAATAAACCGAGAAGTAAGCTTCTTCGACATCAATGCACATCCAACCCCTGTCACCGGTGTAACTCTCAAAAATACATGATCGCCTTCTCGAAACTCAAGATCTTTCCTCCTTCGATCATGATAACTCTTCTGCCTACTCTGAGAAGCCTTCATCTTCTCACGAATAAGTTTCACCTTTTCTGTAGTTTGTTGAACTAACTCCGGTCCAACCACCGAACTCTCACCAGATTCATGCCAACACAAAGGTGTTCGACATCTTCTTCCATACAACGCTCCAAAAGGTGCCATTCCAATACTCAAATGGAAACTGTTGTTATACGTGAATTCCACCAACGAAAGATAACTATCCCAAGCACCACCTTGCTCAAGAACACAAGCTCTCAACAAATCTTCCGACGACTGAATAGTTCTCTCGGTCTGACCATCTGTCTGAGGATGATAAGCAGAACTCAATCTCAACTTGGAACCTAACGCCTTTTGCAAACTTTCCCAAAATCTGGAAGTAAACCTCGGATCTCGATCTGAAACAATACACAACGAAACACCATGTAATCTCACTATCACACAGATATAAATCTCAGGCAACCTCTCCAAAGAAAAATTGATGTCAATCGGAATGAAATGCGCCAATTTAGTCAGCCTATCCACAATCACCCAAATGGCATTATGTCCCCTCTGAGTATTCGGCAACCCTGTCACAAAATCCATAGAAATGTTGTCCTATTTCCACTCGAGAATATCCAACGGTTGCAATAATCCACTAGGCTTCTGATGTTCTACCTTTGACTTCTGACACGTCAAACATGCATAAACAAACTGACCCACATCCCTCTTTAATCCGGACCACCAAAAGATCTTCTTCAAATCTTGATACATCTTACTAGCTCCCGAATGTATACTCAAACTACTCCGGTGTCCTTCCTCTAAAATCATCTTTTTCAATTACGAATCATCAGGAATACAAATTCTACCACGAAATCTCAAAACACCCTTATCATCTACTTTAAAGTCACCATTCACACCTTTATCTCCAACCGTCATCAAATCAACAAATTTCACATCCAGCCTCTGTTTCTCGCTAACGTTCGACAGAAAATCATTAGTGACCTTTAACATACCAAGGCTCTCGCTGTCAGATGTCAATTCACACACCAAACTCAAATCTATAAATTCTTCCAAAATTTCCCACTCTTTAACCATCAAAGCAGACATATGCAAATATTTCCGGCTTAACGCATCGACTACCACATTAGCTTTACCAGGGTGGTAATTCAGGCTAAATTCGATGTCCTTCAAAAATTCCAACCATCTCAGTTGCCTCATATTCAACTCCTTCTGATCAAACAAGTATTTAAGACTCTTATGATCACTAAATACTTCGAACCTTGCACCATAGAGATAATGTCTCCAAATTTTCAATACAAAAACCACCGCAGCTAATTCCAAATCACGAGTAGGATAATTCTTCTCACGAACCCTCAATTGCCTCGAAGCATAAGCCACCACCTTACCTTCTTGCATCAACACTCCACCTAAACCAATCAAAGATGCATCGCAATACACCACAAACGGTTCACTAGGATTCGGTAAGATCAAAATCGGAGCTGTAGTCAATCTTCTCTTCAGCTCACTAAAACTTTACTCACACTGAATATCCCAAATAAACGCTTTACCTTTACAAATCAGTTGGGTCAATGGATGTGCTAACTTGGAAAAGCCTTCAATGAATCTTCGATAATATCCAGCTAAACCCAAAAAGCTTCTAATTTCAGTAATAGATCTAGGAGCCTCCCATTGTAGAACTGCATCTACTTTGGATGGATCCACAGCAATACCATTACCTGAAATCACATGCCCAAGAAAACTCACTTCTGACAACCAGAACTCACACTTGGACAACTTGGCATAAAGTCTCTTCTCCTTCAAAATTTGCAATACAATACGCAAATGTTCCGCATGTTCCTCCTGAGACTTAGAATAAATCAAGATGTCATAAATAAACACAACAACAAATCGATCCAAATGCTCATGGAAAATACAGTTCACATACTCCATAAACACTCTCGGTGCATTAGAAACCCCGAACGGCATCAAGGAATATTCGTAATGTCCGTATCGTGTCCTAAAAGTCGACTTCTAAATATCTTCCTCCTTCACTCTAATCTGATGATAACCTGACCTCAAATCAATTTTACTAAACACACACGCACCTACCAACTAGTCCATCAGATCATCAATTCATGGAAGAGGATACTTATTCTTAATCATCACCTTATTCAGCTGGCAATAATCAATACACAATCGCATACTTCCATCTTTCTTCTTCACCAATAAAACTGGAGCACCCCAAGGCGATACACTTGGCCTCACAAACCTCTTTTCTAACAATTCATTCAACTGCTTCTTCAACTCAACCAACTCAGATGCCGACATACGATAAGGTGCCATAGATACAGGTCTAGTACCAGGAACTAGATCTATAGAAAACTCCACCTCTCTTTCTGGCGGCACATCAGAAATATCCTCCGAAAACACCTCTGAAAAATCACACACAGCTGGAAACACATCAATTGCAACTTGACTATCCACCGTCAACGATGCAAACAACCCGAACAACTGAGCTTCATCCGCAAAAAGTTTCTTCAACTCTTTGGTAGATAAGAAACTCGATTCCTCTTCTTCTTCAAGAGAAGGAAATCGTACCAACTTATGATAACAATCGATATGAACTCGATTGAACTGCAACCAATTCATTCCCAGAACCACGTCTAAACCCTCCAATGGCAGACACACCAAATCCATAGCAAAATCCTTACCATAAATGGTTAAAGGACAACTTAAACAAACCAAAGAAGTAGTTACCGACCCCATTGTTGGAGTATCGATAACCATCTCTCCACCCATCGATGACAAGAAAAGATTCAAACGCTGCACACACTCAGACGAAATAAATGAATGAGTCGCTCCGGTATCAATGATAGCAACTAAAGGCGTACTATTAATAAAACAAGTACCTCTGATTAGATGATCTACACTAGTAGGCTGAGCTCCTGCCAATGAAAATACTTTCCCTCCAGGTTGAGCTTGCTTTGGTTTCGGACACTTCGTACTAATATGACCAGGTTCACCACAGTTGAAACACTTCACCACATTCCTCTTGCAATCACCTGCGACATGTCCTAAACCTCCACAATTGGAACACTTCCTCGTATCCTTTCTACATTCAAACTGACGATGTCCTAAGTCACCACGCCTAAAACATCTCAGAGGATTATATATACCTCCCCCACTTGGCCTTTTTGCAAAATTAGCCCTTTGCTTTCCCTTGTCTGCTGGTGCCACATAAGGACCACCACGAAACGATTGCTTTCCTTTCCTCTCGTTGACACTCTTATAATGCATGGAACGAGCCTTGCTATCCTCCTCATAAATTCTACAACAATCCACTAAATCCAAAAACCTCTTAATTCTTTGATAACCAATTGCCTGCTTAATCTCGGGATGCAACCCGTTCTCAAACTTCACACATTTGGAAAATTTCGCAGTTGCTTCAGCATAGTGTGGATAAAACTGAACAAGCTCCACAAACTTAGCAGTGTAATCAAAAACAGACATGTTACCCAGTTTCAACTCCAAGAACCCTATCTCTTTCTTTCCTCTAACATCTTCAGGAAAATACTTCCTCAAAAACTCACCGCTAAACAAAGCCCAAGTGACAACTTCACATGCAGCTTCCCACACCTGACGCGTACTAACCCACCAATCGTTAGCCTCCTCCTGCAACATGTGAGTACCCAATCTCACCTTATGTTCCTCAACACAGTCCATCACTTGGAAGATTCTTTCAATCTCCTTAAGCCAAATCTGAGCACCATCAGGATCATGTCTTCCTTTGAAGACAGGCGGTTTGTTCTTCCTGAACTCATCATTCCCACTAGCATTAGGTGCACCCCGCACAGCCTGAGCCATAGCTTGCATAGCAGCAGCAAGAGCAGCGTCATTCCTACCAACCATATTCTGTTCATATCCAATAACAGTAACTATGGTTAAACAATTAACTCGCCAGAACACAAGCGTTGCACAATAAGCAACCTGGTCACAATGACCGACACGGACTGGCACGGACTAACACAAATTGGCTCTGATACCACTTAATGTAACACCCCTAATCTATACCCCAAGTAATTAAAGCGATAACAAATAATCAGAGTATAATTAAAACATTCATGGTATAGACTGGGGCGTCACATCAATTGTAACGAAATATAACAACCTGCTCATATAGATATGCAACAATCAGGTAGCAACATAAACAGAGGAACTCAGTTCCTAACACCCACAATTCAGATACAGAATAAAAGCGGAAAATCTGCAACTAAAATCTCATATATAATCATAAAAGTTTGTCTGTCATATACAGAGTCATACATGTACAATCCAACAAGATATATATATACACATAATCACATAACGATCTTCCTGACTACCCGGTGCTACATATCAGAGCCGACCGACAAAAGAATGAAGACAAAAGCTTCACAAAAAGACCTCCAGCATCTAATCTGCAATGCCTCATAGAGCATTCAAAACAGCGTAAGGGTGAGAAACACAATTATAATATAATTGCATACAATTATGTAATAACATGAAATACGCATACAAAAACATTCTCACCACAAACGTATACCATAATTCAAATACAAAACAAAACAATTCATAATTCATGCATCCATCACAAAGGCATATCAATCATCAATCCCATTCACAATTCCCACACATAATCAATCCATTCATGACTTATGCAAATGCACAAAGACCGACACAACGATTCTATGCATGCAGTACCATTCCATCCATCATTCTCATCATTAATTCACTCAGGAATTATTGTAATCATCGCTTGTTACTTAGTGTAACTCCCCGTCGAGCAAACGATGTTCCCCGTTGCTTTAGGTCCTCTCTGTATAAGGCACACGACGTTTATGGATCGCTTTAGGTCCTCTTTGTATAAGGCACACGATCCGATCGCTTTAGGTCCTCTTTGTATAAGGCACACGATCGTCTATAACGTCGCTTTAGGTCCTCTTTGTATAAGGCACGCGACTGTTACAGCAGATTCCCTCTGGAATCATTTCGTCGCTCACACCCCACAAGGGCACACAAAATCACAAGAATGCATATCATGATGCTTGGCATACAATGACTCATGACAATCAAATGCATACACATATACAACCATGTGAACCATTTCAACATCCATAATCATGCATATACAATCAAACATAACACAATGCATTTAATTGCCATAAGGCCACAAACCATCATCACAACATTTCATCACATGCATTCACATCATATAACAGCACACAAGCTATACGTTATATATCAAAAGCATATCACATGATAACACATCAATCGCACACAGTTACGACGGTAAAAGTCGGAAAAATGACACATATCTAAATTCCCAACACAATTAAATCGGCCACTAATCTCAAAACCATTTTTATAAGAAAGAACATCTCATTAGCTTTCCATCGGTACCAAGAATGTCTCGATCCGATTTACGGATCGAAAGTTATGCACTTTCAAAGAAAACATAATTTATTGAAAATCCCCAGGAGCGCCCGGCGGTACATACTTTCGCCCGACGGTGCTTCCTTCGCCTCTGCGTCGTCCAGCTAAGCAGCGGCATAAAACCTCCAACCAAAACTTAAAAGAGTCAGCAGCGTGACAAGCTGCGCGTCTTGGGTTTCGCCCGGCGGAGCAGCGGCGCAACTCATGCGTCGCCCGGCGGTCTACACCAGAAATAGAAAAATTCTGCTTGCGTTTTACACTATTCCACACCACCAAAATCCCACTTTCTCCAACCAAAACATTTTCAATCAATCAAAATAAGTATCAACGATGTTCGTATGCATAGTTTGATCATTCAACACAGTTTATATCGATTTTCGACAGTGAAAACATCGATTTCGATTCATTTTTCTCATTTTGACCTATAATAAAAAAATTATGGAAAGGCAAGAGAACATTCACACACACACCTACACATTCATACGCAAGTATATAGTAATCGAGTTTCGCACCCTTACCCGATTAATCGCGCTTCGAAGTGTCGGTTGAATCGATTCCTTAAACTCCAAGTTTTTCCTCTTCATCTTCTTTTCACTCTCCTTTTCTCTTCTCTTCTTTTTCTCTCTTTCTAACCTCTATGATTCTATTTTAAATGAAAAACAATAATATCTAACCAAGCGAAATGACCAAAATATCGCTACACTCAATTCCTCGCAAACGTTCCCAAAACGCGATAAAACATAATAACGATGAAAAATAATATATTGCCAAATAAAAACCAAGAATAAAATAATATAAAAACAAAAATAATTAAATCGACTCAATTAAATAAATCTAACAAAAACTGGGGCGTTACAACAGCCATCTTTTGAACAATCTTCTTGATGTTCTTGTTAGCCGCTTCTACCGCCCTGTTCATCTTAGGTCGGTAGGGAGATGAGTTATGGTGTTCTATCTTGAACTCAGCGTATAACTCTTTCATCATCTTGTTGTTCAAGTTAGATCCATTATCAGTAATGGTCTGTCTTGGAACACCATAACGGCAGATGAGATTATTTTTGACAAAGCGGACCACGACTTGTCGGGTTACATTGGTGTATGACGCTACTTCGACCCACTTGGTGAAGTAGTCAATGGCAACCAGGATGAACCGATGTCCGTTTGAAGCCTTGGGTTCGATCATGCCAATCATGTCGATTCCCCATATAGAAAAAGACCATGGGGAAGAAAGAACTTTGAGATCCTTTGGCGGTACATGGATTTTGTCTGAGTATATCTGACACTTGTGACACCTCCTCATGTACTTATAGCAATCAGATTCCATTGTCATCCAATAATATCCTGCTCTCAGAATTTTTCTTGCCATTGTGTGTCCATTGGCATGAGTGCCAAAGGATCCTTTGTGAATCTCTTTCGTCAACATGTTTGCTTCTGTTCTGTCTATGTATCGGAGCAAGACCATGTTAAAGTTTCTCTTATAGAGTGTATTGCCGCTCAGGAAGAAGCTGCCAGCCAGTCTTCTGAGGGTTTTCCTGTATTTTCTTGATGCCCCAGGTGGGTACTCTTGTTTCTGAAGGAAGCATTTGATATCGTGATACCAAGGTTTGTCGTCTATGACTGCTTCAATCGCAAAGATGTAAGCGGACCG
Organism: Lathyrus tuberosus; assembly: GCA_022829125.1. Lineage (NCBI taxonomy): Eukaryota > Viridiplantae > Streptophyta > Magnoliopsida > Fabales > Fabaceae > Lathyrus > Lathyrus tuberosus. The sequence continues at coordinate 3,984,984 of JALAZF010000020.1, read as the reverse complement.
TTCTAGGCGCATTATATCAATCTTAGGTACGTCGTTCCATTGATCTACACTAATCATGGAAGAGAGAGTGGCTAAGGCATCAGCCATGTGATTCTCTTCACGAGGGATATAGTGAAACTCTATTCTGTTGAAGAAGGGTAATAACCTTCTTGCGTAATCTTTGTAAGGGATCAGTCCTGATTGGTATGTGTTCCAATCTCCTTTGATCTGATTGATAACCAGGGCTGAGTCTCTGTACACATCCAAGTTCTTAATCCTCAAATCAATTGCTTCTTCGAGACCCATGATACGAGCTTCGTATTTGGCCTTGTTTGTACCCTTGAATGTCAGTCTGGCGGTGAAAGGAATGTGGGTACCTTGAGGTGTTACGATGATTGCCCCAATTCCATTTCCATAAGTGTTGACAACTCCGTCAAAGATTATTCCCCATTGGGAACCTGGTTCTGGCCCTTCATTGGGTAGCGTTTCATCGCAATCTTTCATTTTCAAGTACATGACATCTTCGTCTGGGAATTCAAATCCGACTAATTCCTAATCGTCAATCGGTTGATGAGCCAAATGATCAGCTAAAATACTTCCTTTCAAGGCTTTCTGAGCATGGTACTCGATGTCATATTCTGATAACAACATCTGCCAATGGGAAATCCTTCCTGTGAGAGCAGGCTTTTCAAAGACATACTTGATCGGGTCCATTTCGGAGATTAACCAAGTAGTGTGATAAATCATGTACTGGCAAAGACGTTTGGCTGCCCAAGCCAAAGTGCTGCAAGTTTTCTTGAGCATAGTGTACCGAGTCTCACAGTCTGTAAATTTCTTACTTAAGTAGTAGATGGCAGACTCTTTTCTTTTCGTTTCGTCTTGTTGGCCAAGTACATTGTAACGACCCGTTTTTAGTGTTTCGTATATATGTGCTAATTTATGTTTGTTAGTGAGTCTTTTGTTCCGTTTGAGTTATTTAAGTGTTATTGGCTTCAATTATGATGTTGGTATGTGAATATGTGATTTTTGGTATATGTTGACTTTTTATCGTTTGTGAGATTTCGCGGGTAAAATTGGATTAGCGGGTATAATTGATATTTTATAACTTATGGTATTATTTAATGATTAGTAAGAATAGATATTAATTAGTTAGATATTTTGTTAGAAAGTGTTTATATTATATATTAAGTTAAGAAAAGATAAAATAAGTAGAAAAAGAAAGAAAGTAGTTAGTGAGAAGAAAGAAGAGAAAAACAAAGAGAAAAGAGAAAGCTTAGGAGGAAAGAGAGAAAGTGAAGAACAAGACCAATTTCTTCAAGAACAAGCTTCATCAAACGATTTCTTAACGGGTAAGGGGGAGAAACTCGGTTAGTATATGCTTGTGTTTCATTATATGTGTTTGTTCTTGGTTGATTTCAATGTGTAGAGAATATAGGTGGTAATATGTGTTTATGACATAATCGTTCGAATAAATAGTTTTAGCGGATGAAATGGATTGAAACTCTGGATATGTGATTGTTGTGTATTAGTTGTTGTATTGTGATAATCATTTTGATACTTGTTGATGATTTTGTGAGATTTTGGAAAATTTGAGTTTAGGTTGATTTTATGCATAATCGGCAGAATCGGGAGATTTCACGGATGAATTTCGAAACGGATTGCGTAGTTTAGTCGAGTGAAGTGAGGCCGACGTTATAGAAACTCGTTTCGTTAAAATCGGTTGATATTTGAAAATTTGGCGTTTTTAGATTCCGGAATAGTGTTTTTCAAAAGTCGCGGAATCGCGTAATTTTTTATTCTAATACGTCCGTATACATTTATGGAGGATTATCGTGTATTTTGTTTGAAGAAAATAATTGAATCGGTCGGGTTTCGGGCGAAAACGCCCCAAAAATCACTGCTGAACCAGAACTGGTGTATTTTCACGCAGTCGTACGGACACGACTGCTAGTGTGAAAATTCTGGTTTCGTGCGATTTTCGGAAATTCATATCTCTTGATCCGTAAGTCGGTTTTAACCCCCGTTCGAAGCGTTGGAAAGCTAATGAGATGTTCTTTCTTAGAAAAATATGTTTGGGGTCTGAATCCTTCCCAATCGGTACAGTTTTTACGAACCGTTTCGTAGTGTCGGGCGTCCGGTTTATGTTTTGCGTTATTTTGAAATATTCGTAACTTATTCGTCGTTTATCGGATTTAAGAGTTCTTTATATCGAATCGAAGGTCTTTAGGAGTACTTTTTAGTGATGATGAAAAATATTATTTTTGGCCGACTTTTCTGAGAAAACGAATTATGGACTTTTGTGTTATTTTTCAATATTGTGGGTTATGCTTTGGTAAGTGATTGTATGACTTGTGTGATGATTCTTTGATGATAATTGGTTGTTGTGGAATACTTTGTTGATGGTTTGTGGCCGTTTGGCATTGTTATATATCACTTTGTTTGTGATTGATATGCATGATTATTATATATGCATGAACATTTATTTAGCATGAGTCGTGCATGTGTCAAGCATAATAACATGCGCTCTTGCTATTAGGATTCTATATGAATCCGTTGTATGTTCGTGTGCCTTACACACTATGGGACGATAGCGACGTTACAACTGTTCGTGTGCTTGTTTATAAGTGGAAGCGATCGGATTGTGTGCCTGATCCATATAGGTGGAAGCAATCCATAAACGTCGTGTGCTTATTTATAAGTAGAAGCGACGGGGAACATCGTTAGCCCGACGGGGAGTTACTCTATGTAACAAGCGATGAATTCCAAGAGTTCCTAGGGGACTAATGTATCACCAATTGAGTCGGTACCGCATTTGCATCTATATAGAGTCGTTAGTCGGTCTCTATGGTATGCATTGATCATCTTTTGTATATTTGCATTGATGAATGAATATGGAAAAGTATGCTTTGTGGAATTATGGAATTAATGGAATATGCATGATTATATGCTTAATTACATTTTTATGTATATGATGAACTGATATGTGCGTGAGATAAATGCATTTGAATATGTTTAGGATATGTGATTGAATTGCATACGAATGGTGTTTGGTCATAGGAAGTGAATTGTTATGTGTTGAATTCGGATGATGACATTGTTGTGCTTTGTGTAGATGTGTGGTACTGTTGTTTATGTTTATGTGCTTGGTGTATGAATAATTGCTTGAATATGTCTGTAGTTATTTTCAAGTTTGATATTTGGTGTGGTGAGAAATATTATACATGTTTTGCTAATTGTCTTATAATGTTATGCAATTATATATTAATCCTGTTTCTCACCCTTCTGCTGTGGTTAATGCTGTAATGGCATTGCAGATTAGACGCTGGGAGTCTTTTTGCGAAGATTAGGTCTTCGTTCCTTTTTGTCGGTCCGTGGCTCTGATATGTAACACGAGTAGTCGGGATCGTTGTTTATATTTCTTTTGGCATGTGTATAGCTGGTTGTATGTATTTGTACATGAAAACTTATCTTGTGGATATGACATCAGATATGGATGTTCCGTTTTAATTCTGTATCCGAATACTGATATTTTGGGAACGAAGTTCCATTGTTTATAAAACTATCCAGTTGTTGCATATCTTTTGAGCAGGTTGTTTTTAGTTCACATTTGATGTGACATCCCTGTTTATATCTGTGTGATTTAATCTTTGCTCTGATGTTTTTTTTTATGAGATTATTTCATTCCGTTTTTGTACGGGGTATAAAAGGGGGGTGTTACATACATAACCCATTGAGTCTTCCAAGATTGTTAGGTAGATGATCAATGGCCTTCCCTCCACTGGAGGTGACAGGATTGGTGGATTCCACAGATACTCTTTGATGATGTCGAATGTTGTTTGGCAGTCTTCTATCCAAACACAGTTTTGATTCTTTTTTAGTAGTTTGAAGATTGGCGCGCATGTCGCGGTCATGAGAGATATGAATCTGGAAATGTAATTCAGACGTCCCAAAAATCCTCGGACCAATTTCTCGGTCTTTGGAGAAGGCATTTCTTGAATGGCTTTGACCTTGTCAGGATCAACCTCAATTCCTTTCTGGCTGACGATGAACCCTAAAAGTTTCCCTGAGCGAACACCGAACGTGCTCTTGTTAGGATTCAAGCGGAGTTTGTATTTTCTCAGACGCTCAAATAACTTTGACAGGTGGGTCACATGCTCCTCCTCCGTTCTAGATTTAGCAATCATATCATCGACGTACACTTCGATTTCTTTGTGCATCATGTCGTGAAACAGAGTAGTCATGGCACATTGATAGGTTGCCCCGGCGTTCTTCAAACCGAACGACATTACCTTGTAACAAAAGGTACCCCATGGGGTGATGAATCAAGTTTTCTCCATATCTTCTGGCACCATTTTGATTTGATTATAGCCCTAGAATCTATCCATGAAGGAGAAGACTTTGAACTTTATTGTACTGTCTACCAGCATGTCTATGTGCGGCAAGGGAAAGTCATCCTTTGGACTGGCCTTGTTCAGATCCCTGTAATCTACGCACATTATGACTTTTTTGTGCTTTTTCGGAACTGGCACTATGTTAGCTTGCCATTGAGGATATTCTGAGGTGGCGAGGAATCCCGCGTCAATCTGGTTCTGCACTTCCTCTTTGATTTTGATAGCCATATCCGGGTGAGTCCTTCTCAACCTTTGTTTTACTAGCGGATATTCTGATTTTAATGGTAGATGATGTTCCACGATGCTGGTATCCAACCCTGGCATGTCCTGATAAGACCAAGCAAATACATCGGGAAACTCTTTGAGAAGTTTTATCAAGTTTTCTTTGATAGTCGGACTGAGCAGTGCCCTAATCTTGACTTCTTTCCTTTCTTCGCCTGAACCTAGGTTTACCGTTTCCAACGGCTCTTTGTGAGGTTCAATGGACCTTTCCTCTTGTCTGAGTAGTCGGGAGATCTCTTCTGGAATTTCTTCGTCCTCTTCTTCTTCAGCTTCAAATACCGAAAATTCAAAGTTGGGAGAAAGCATTGGATCGTATGTTTCAACGGGGTTTAAAACAAGCAATCTGCATGACGTGATGATTCATTTTTTAGAAGAGATAGATAGAATGCAAGAGTGTGTGTAGTGTATTTTCTGAACAATGCTTGTTATTGTTTTGAGTTGCTTTAGGATTACCATTTTCTTAAAAAGCGAAAAGTGAAAACAGCAATAAAATGCAGAGATTACAGAACGACGTTATTTATTTATGATTTTGTCGATTCTTGAAACTACAGTCCTATAAAACCAAACTCTGTCGCTTTGGACGAAGCGAAAAGGAACATTTGCAGAAAGTGAGCCCTATAAAAACATACGTTTCACCTGGGCAAGGTGAAAGTTTAAAACAAAGATGGCAATTACTTAGACTTATGAACGACTTTCGGGACATCGACAACAACCCATTGACGGCGAACTCCTCGGTGAATCACAAAGTCTAGTACCTTCTTTCTTAGTTTGTCCTCAGAAATGACGCTGATTTTTGGCGGAGCAGGATCGTTGGAGTCTTCCTCCTATGCAGAGTTGTCGTAAACGAACTCTTCTGTTGTATTTGGCACAGTGTTTTCACTCTCAGGCGGATCTTCCCATCCCGTTGGCTGGATGTCTTCGAGCCTGATACGAGAGCTTTCAGGAGCGGTGTACTTGACCAAGAAGTCATACTTACGAGATCTTCCCATACTTCTGCGGGAGAAGAAGAGTCATCCTTCTCGATGACGTTGACCTCAGGAAAAGCATAGTTGATGAACTCTTGTCCTGGAAACTTTGCAGATTCATCGTTGTTATGGATATCTCTGGAATGTCCTGAGTAATGATCCCATGACTTGGTGGGGACGCAGGTATTTTTTTTAATGATGCTCAGCTGATATGCATCGTTTGGCTGACTCTTTTGCCCCAAGTATTCTGGTACGGCTACCAGATAGGCAAGTCATCCAGGGGATCATAATAGTCATAGTAGAAGTTGTCTTTCATTAGAGTGTCCTCCTCTAATAAGTTTGGTGGAGCACGACATCCTTCCGGATCACAATCTGCGTACATCATCTTGACATCTGATCTTGGTATATATCTCAGACTCTGCGTGGGATAGCAAAATGGTGTATGCGTTTCTCCCTGAGACATATAACCGTCCTCGTTGAGATAGTGCTTCCACTCTTCATCTGTATCAGAGGAGTCACCCTCGTTGATGATATGTACTTCTTGGGACACTGGGTGGAGGAAGCCTCCACTGTGGAAGAAGTCCTGAATGGGATGAAAACTTTCATCCTTAGTAGTCTGGGTACAGGCTGAAGAGAAAACAAGACCTTTCTTCGTCTTGTTATCAGTAGGAATTAAGAGTTGTCCCCATCCCTTTGCATTATTACTCTCGATCACTTTGAGAGCATCTTTGTATGAGGAAATCGATGCCCCTTTCTCTGATTGATTCTCATTGCTTACCGATAGTGCTTGAAACTGAGTTCCAACAACCTCCTCGGGTTCTACATAGGATGATGATGATATGTTGCTTACAACTAAGGCTTGCTCTCTGCAGACTGTGACTAGCTTGTCATTCTTGACGAACTTCAGCTTCTGGTGAAGTGTCGAAGTGACTGCCCCAGCCTCGTGTATCCAAGGTCTTCCTAATAAACAGTTGTATGCTGCCCGGATGTCCATGACCTGGAAAGTGACTTGGAAAGTGTGAGGACCGATAGTTATGGGAAGGTCAACTTCGCCGATAACTGTTTTTCAGGATCCGTCAAAGGCTTTGACGATGACCTCACTGCCTCTCATTGGAGATCCCTGAAATGATAGCCGCATCAGAGTAGATTTTAGCATAACATTCAGAGCTGACCCTGTATCTACCAGTACGCTGGCTAGAGCATCGTCCTGGAAATTGACTGTAATGTTAGGCACCATGTTGTGATTTTTGCCTTCTTCCGACAGTTCTTCATCACTGAATCCTAAATTGTTGCAGGAAGTGATGTTGGAGATGATGCTGTCAAACTGTCTTATCGTCACATCTTGTTCCACAAAGGCTTGCTCTATGACTTTCTGTAGAGCTTCCCTGTGAGATTCGGAACTAAGTAAGAGAGACAGTACGGAGATTCGATACGGAGTTTGTGTAACAACCTTTTCTACCCCCACAAATGTTGCAGCAGAAACAACTCAAATATCAGAGTAAAGCGTCAAAATCACCTCAAAGGGTGCACATTTCTCATTTAAATCAAAATAATACACTTTCCCTAGAAACAAAGGGTTATCCTCAAAATAACTCAAAAGCCTTCACATAGCAGCGAAACTCAAAATTCTCAATTAAAAGGTTTTCAACAAACATCGTAATAATCCAAAAATGTTTTCAACATTGAAAACCATATCATCAAATGACAACAAAATAAGGAAACAACATAGTTCGACTCAAAGGACCCTAACCCGATGTTACTCTATCAGAGCAAGACCCTCTAAATCAACCAAAAGCAAATAACTTCAAGGTCCTCGAAGGCATCCACAGCAAAACCTGATCACCTGCACGTTACCCACGTGGAGGCAACATTCAAACAGGCAGGGTGAGTAATCACAATTCATAATAATCATTATAAAACAAGATATACATACAATGGCATTAACTTCACATATAATATCATCAGGGTCGTAATCAAGGAAAGCATCAGGAAGCACCATATCACAAATTCATCAATGCCACATAAATTGCGATGCATAATAAGACTCATACATGTGGTACCAATTGTCATAATCGATGGACACTAGGCCGTCACCTCTCCAAAGATCCCCGTCAATAGGATCGATTCCTCTTAGGAACCGGAGCACGTCATAATTACCTCATATCCGCACAATGGGAATGAAGTGTCATTAAAGAGTATGCATATGAATGCCTGATACACAACCGTCAATAACCATCATCGTCAAAACATCATTATGTGCATCATCATTCATCAAAAACATCATGTTAGTCATGTCATCATTTATTCATTAAAACATCATGCGTCATCGTCTTATCATCATACATAATACATAAATAGCTCATGATCATCAACACGCGTCGTAGTAATTCATATCGTCAAGTAATCATCATACATCAAATATACACAGTTCATAATCATCAATATTTTCATGAAATTCATATCATCAATTACTCGTCAAAACATCACAAAATCATCACATCATAATCATCATTAACGTCACTAACATCATGGTAAAGCATCATAAAAATCAGAGCATCAAAACATCAAAACAACACAGCAACACAAACAAGATTTCAGGAACAGCAGACGTTCGCTCCAGGATTGGCTAGGCAAACCTGTTCGCTACAACCTTCGCTTAGCGAAGTGGCCAGCGAATCCCACAGACACCCCACTAAGACACCAGAAACCACCATCTGTCATGCTCGTTGGTTTATTCGCTGGGTGAAGCTACTCGCTGATTTATTCGCTTAGCGAGACTTCCAGCAAATCCTACACTTCCACTCCAGAATCATCTCAGCACTTACACTTATGTTATCGCGTATTCGCTGCGCTGTTCGCCTAGCAAACCTTGGTGAACATTCGCTTAGCGAAGCGATGGTTCGCTTAGCGAACCTGCGATTACAGTAAATGGCTGCTACGCATCAATAGCTCTACAGCCTCAAAGGTACCTACGATTACTGCTCCTAATGACCCAAAAACATCCTTATAACAGTTCTAATGCATCACGGAGATCAACGGCATAAAACCTACGTCCATTAGGTCGATTCGGGACCCTACGGAAACCATAAATTCCCTAAACCTTCAAAACTCTCAAGCTTCCTATTAACCCCATAAATCCCTTCACCACCAGATTGAACCTACAACAACGGGGAAATCTGCCCCAAAGGTCTCTTTTTATCCGATTAAATTCAACCCTTAATAATCGATTCACAAAATACCTTCAAAACATCAATTCGTCACAAAACCCCATAAACCCTCAAACACAAAAACAACCACTTCAATTACATCGAATCCTATAATGAAAACAATGAAAGGCAATTACTCCCCATACCTTAGATTGTCGATTTGATGTGTTTTCTCTTGAGCCTTTGGAAACCTTCACGAATTTCTCGCCTTTTCCCTTTTTCCTCAGAGCTCTCCTTGTTTTCACGGTTAACCAAAAATGAACCCCATTCTCAAAATCCTCCTTAAATATTCAACCTAACCCTTGGGCCTCAAAATTGGGCTTTCTCCATAATGCCCTCACTAATTCTCCTCAAAAGTCCTCCATACCCTTAATTCCTCTACTATTATTTAAAATAAATAATAATACAATATCTTCCATAATATATACTATTATTTAATTAAATAACCAAAACTTCACAAAAACACCGACATCGACACGAAACACCAAAATCTCAGGAATTCACGAATATAATATTTAAATGAATTAAATAAATATTCTTACGAAATTTGGGGTGTTACAACCTTCCCCCACTTAAAGGATTTTCGCCCTCAAAAATTACCTCAAGGAAATAGAGTCGGATACGACTCCCTCATCTGATCTTCACGTTCCCAAGTCCAACTTTCGTCAGCTGGTCCACCCCACAACACCTTCACCAAAGTTATGTCTTTACCCCGTAATTTCTTTATCTCTTGACCATCTACGCGCACAGGCAATGCTTCCACAGTCAGATTATCCCTCACTTGTTTATCATCCATCTGAATCACATGCGACGGATCTGGAATGTACTTCCTCAACTGAGACACATGGAACACGTCATGCAAATTCGCAAGTGGCGGTGGTAAAGCAATTCGATAGGCTACCTCTCCTATCCTGTACGATATCTGATATGGACCAACAAAATGTGGAGTGAGCTTCCTAGACTTCAAAGCTCAACCCACACCAGTCACTGGTGTCACCCTCAAAAACACATGATCTCCCTCTTGGAATTCAAGTGCTTTCCTCCTCTTATCATGATAGCTCTTCTGATGACTCTGCGAAGCTTTCATCCTCTCTTGGATCTTCATAATCTTCTCAGTAGTCTCTTGCATAATTTCAGGTCCAAGTACAGCACTCTCGCCGAATTCATACCAACACAACGGAGTCCTACACCTTCTCCCATATAAAGCTTTATAGGGCGCCATTCCAATACTAGCATGAAAATTATTATTGTACGTGAACTCAATCAACGGTAAATGGCTATCCCACGATCCTCCATGATCCAACACACAAGGCCTCAACAAATCCTCTAAATATTGGATAGTCCTTTCTGTCTGACCGTCCGTCTGCGGATGATAGGCAGAACTCCTCCTCAACTTAGTACCCAACGCATCTTGCAAACTCTTCCAAAACCTTGATGTAAACCTCATATCTCTATCCGAAACAATATTCAAAGGTACCCCATGTAACTTCACAATCTCCTTAATACCCATCTCAGCTAGCTTCCATAAGGAGTGATCAATCTTCATCTGTAAGAATGAGCCGATTTAGTTAATTCCTCCACTATCACTCCATAAAGAATCACTCCCTTTCCCAGTCTTCGGCAATCCCGACACAAAAATCCACGGACATACTATCCCATTTCCATTCTGGAATACTCAACGGGTGCATCATACCTAAGGCTTCTGATGCTCAAACTTCAACTTCTGACGAGTTAAACACGCATAAACGACCTCTGCAATATCCTTCTTCATAGAACACTTTCCTCGATCTCTAGAACATCTGGAACCCACACTCTATCTTGAAACCTCATCACACCATTCTCATCAATACGAAAGTCACCTCCATTATCTTGGTTAATCAAAGTCAATTGGTCAACCAACTTTAAGTCAGATTGCTGCCCTACTCTGATTTCTTCCAGAGCACCACTCGTCAACTTCAACATTCTCAACTTCACACTGTCAAGAGTCTTCTCACAAACCAAACTCAAATCTCTGAATTGTCCAACTAATTCCAATTCTTTCACCAGAAGCATCGACATATGTAATGACTTTCTGCTCAATGCATCGGCCACTGCATTTGCTTTGCCTGGATGATAACTCAAATCAAAATCGAAATCCTTCAATAGCTCTAACCACCTCCTCTGCCTCATATTCAATTCCTTCTGATCAAATAAGTACTTCAGACTCTTATGATCAGTGAACACTTCAAATTTAGAGCCAAACAGATAATGTCTCCAAATCTTCAACACAAACACCACCGCGGCCAATTCTAAGTCATGTGTAGGATAATTCCTCTCATGAACTCGCAATTGTCTCGAAGCATAGGCAATAACTTGTGCATTCTGCATCAATACTCCACCAAGACCCATCTTTGACACATCACTGTACACCACAAAAGATTCACTCGGATTAGTCAAATTCAACACTAGAGCGGTCATCAATCTCTTCTTCAATTCTACAAAAGTCTCTTCAAAAGCTACATCCTACACAAAAGCTTGACCCTTTCGAGTCTACTGAGTCAAAGATAATGCTAACTTAGAAAAACTCCCATAAACTTGCGGTAGTAACCCGCCAATCTCAGAAACTTCGTATTTCAGTAGCAGACCTCGGCGGCTCCCACTGCAACACCGCATCAATCTTAGAAGGGTCAACAGCAATTCCACCACTTGAAATCACATGGCCGAGAAAACTCACTTCCTTCAACTAGAACTCACACTTCGACAACTTCACCTACAACTTCTTCTCTTTCAACACCTGCAACACAGTCCTCAAATGCTCAGCATGCTCTTCTTCAGATTTTGAGTCTATCAAAAGATCGTCAATAAAATGCACTACAAACTTATCCAAATACTCAAGAAAATTCCGATTCATATACTCCATGAATACCAGGTGCATTAGACACACCAAACGACCTCACAGTATACTCATAGTCACCATACCTCCTCCCAAAAGCCGTCTTCGGAACACCTTCAGACTTAACATGAATCTGATGATAACCAGACCTCAAATCAATCTCGGTAAACACACACGCACCTACTAACTGATTCATTCAATCCTCGATCCTCGGAAGCAGACACTTATTCTAGATCGTCACTTTATTCAACTGCCGATAATCAACACACAACCTCATACTTCCATCTTTCTTCTTCACCTACATCACAGGGGCACCTTACAGGGAAACACTCGGTCGAACAACTTCCTCTCAAATAATTCTTCCAACTATTCCTTCAATTCACTTATTCAGAAACATACATTCTGTATGCAAACACCGACATCGAGCTCGCATCGAGTACCAGGTCGATAGCAAGTTACACTCCACACTACAGTGGTAAATCACTAATATCTCATGGGAACACTTCCAAATAGTCACACACCACCGCATCCCTTATGCCTTCAAATAATCCAACATCATAACACCTTTGCACCATCTTTCACAGACTTACCCACTTGCGTCACAGAACAAACAACTCTTCACCTTCGTCAAAATTAGATTCAGGTGATCGTCAGGAATTACACACCACCGGCGTATCCCTAGCCACCACCCTGTTCTCTATCCCTCAAAAGCAGAAATCAACAATACCTGATTGTTCTCCTCAAGATATTTCCAACTTGACCGACAAGCAAGAAACTCTAATTCGCCTCATCTTTAAGTTTATTAGTATGCATCGACTCATCAAAACAATCCTTAAGCACTCAGCTTAACCCCAACAATTCACTGCGCACACTACTCAAGCTCGCAAGACACGTCTATCCCATAAACATGACCCCGTCTATTATCAACAAGAGATTAAGGGTGATCAGTTCCTCAATTTGTCAATAACAGCCGATATCATGAGGCGGTATAAACTATCTCCACCAACTATTGCAGCGTCCAACCCCACACTTAGCCAACGCTCCACGCTCGAAACACCTTGGAGAAGCACCATCTTATCCCCCACTTGTTTCATTCCCAACCTGCAATTGGAAAACAAAACAAGCATCGACAGTGTTTTTACACACATGTCGCACACTAGGAAAACAAACAACATTAGACAACCTGGCCGGACGGACCGACCTGCTCTGATACCACTAATGTAACACCCTTTTCTACCCCCACAAATGTTGCAGCAGAAACAACTCAAATATCAGAGTAAAGCGTCAAAATCACCTCAATGGGTGCACATTTCTCATTTAAATCAAAATAATACACTTGCCCTGTAAACAAAGGGTTTTCTTCAAAATAACTCAAAAGCCTTCACATGGCAGCGGAACTCAAAATTCTCAATTAAAAGGTTTTCAACAAACATCGTAATAATCCAAAAAAGGTTTTCAACATTTAAAACCATATCATCAAATGACAACAAAATAAGGAAACAACATAGTTCGACTCAACGGACCCCAACCCGATGTTACACTGTCAGAGCAAGACCCTCTAAATCAACCAAAAGCAAATAGCTTCAAGGTCCTCGAAGGCATCCACTGCTAAACCTGATCACCTATACGTTACCCACGTGGAGGCAACATTCAAACAGGCAGGGTGAGTGATCACAATTCATAATAATCATTATAAAATAAGATATACATAAAATGGAATTATCTTCACATATAATATCATCAGGGTCGTCATCAAGGAAAGCATCAGGAAGCACCATATCACAAATTCATCAATGCCACATAAATGCGATGCATAACAATACTCATGCATGTGGTACAAATCATCATAATCGATGGACACTAGGCCATCACCCCTCCAAAGATCCCCGTCAATAGGATCTATTCCTCTTAGGAACCGGAGCATGTCATAATTACCTCATATCCGCACAATGGGAATGAAGTGTCGTCACAGAGTATGCATATGAATGCATGATAAACAACCGTCAATAACCATCATCGTCAAAACATCATTATGTGCATCATCATTCATCAAAAACATCATGTTCGTCATGTCGTCATTTATTCATCAAAACATCATGCGTCATCGTCTTATCATCATACATCATACATAAACAGCTCATAATCATCAACACGCGTCGTAGTAATTCATATCGTCAAGTAATCATCATACATCAAATATACACAGTTCATAATCATCAATATTTTCATGAAATTCATATCATCAATTACTCGTCAAAACATCACAAAATCATCACATCATAATCATCATTAACGTCACAAACATCATGGTAAAGCATCATAAAAATCAGAGCATCAAAACATCAAAACAACACAGCAACACAAACAGGATTTCGCGAACAGCAGACGTTCGCTCCAGGATTCGGTAGGAAAACCTGTTCGTTACAACCTTCGCTTAGCGAAGCGGCCAGCGAATCCCATAGACACCCCACTAAGACACCAGAAACCACCATCTGTCATGCTCGCTGGTTTATTCGATGGGTGAAGCTACTCGCTGATTCATTCGCTTAGCGAGACTTCCAGCGAATCCTACACTTCCACTCCAGAATCATCTCAGCACTTACACTCATGTTATCGCGCATTCGCTGCGCTGTTCGCCTTGCGAACCTTGGCGAACATTCGCCTAGCGAAGTGATGGTTCGCTTAGCGAACCTGCGATTACAGTAAATCGCTGCTACGCATCAGTAGCTCTCCAGCCTCAAAGGTACCTGTGATTACAGCTCCTAATGACCCAAAAACATCCCTATAACAGTTCTAATGCATCACGGAGATCAACGGCATAAAACCTACGTCCATTAGGTCGACTCGGGACCCTACGAAAACCTTAAATTCCCTAAACCTTCAAAACTCTCAAGCTTCCTAAAAACCCCATAAATCCCTTAACCACCAGATTGAACCTACAACAACGGGGAAATCTGCCCCAAAGGTCTCTTTTTATCCAATTAAATTCAACCCTTAATAATCTATTCACAAAATACCTTCAAAACATCAATTTGTCACAAAACCCCATAAACCCTCAAACACAAAAACAACCACTTCAATTACATCGAATCCTATAATGAGAACAATGAAAGTCAATTACTCCCCATACCTTAGATTTTCGATCCGATGTGTTTTCTCTTGAGCCTTTGGAAACCTTCATGAATTCCTCGCCTTTTTCCTTTTTCCTCAGAGCTCTCCTTCTTTTCACGGTTAACCAAAAATGAACCCCATTCTCAAAATCCTCCTTAAATATTCAACCTAACCCTTGGGCTTCAAAATTGGGCTTTCTCCATAATGCCCTCACTAATTCTCCTCAAAAGTCCTCCATACCCTTAATTCCTCTACTATTATTTAAAATAAATAATAATACAATATCTTTCATAATATATACTATTATTTAATTAAATAACCACAAAAACACCGACATCGACACGAAACCCCAAAATCTCAGGAATTCGCTAATATAATATTTAAATGAATTAAATAAGTATTCTTACGAAATTTGGGGTGTTACAGTTTGCAACAGTTGGTCTACAATGTTGTACTCGCTTTTCTGGATGAGCTTCAGCGTCTCATCGTCGTTCTTTGAAATGTCGGGATTACTTGATTGTCCGACTGGTTGATTGGGAACTTCTGTTTAAGGTTCCTTTTCCTTGGTGGGTTATCCAACTCCTCTTTGAAGATCCGACTGCTCCGTGTTACTCGACTGATGTCTGCAATGTTCACAACGAAGGGTAATGGAGTTTCCTTTCCATTTTCGATTGTTGTTGCACCGTACTTGTAAGGGATAGCCTTATCGGATTTGTACAATATTGGTCCCGGTAGATAGATAACCACAGGAGCCTTTTGATTTTTTTGACCATCATAGCCGGCCTTAATTGGTTCGAGGTTGAGAATCTTTCTACTATCAAGAGAAACTCTTGATTCATGGATTAGAGGGATTATGGCGCATACGTCTTTGGCCATTTCATGATTAGAGAGTAAGACAATGTCTTTGCTTTGATCAGGGAGATAGTCGGGTATCCCGTTGGTCAACCAGAACTTGAACATGGTCGGATCTCTTTCCGGTCCAACTGATTTTGAAGAGCCGCTTGTACGAGGTAGAATCCTTGGTTGTTCTATGAGCAAACTCTACAGCGCTCATAATTGTATGGTGGCACCCAGCCACATCCGCTTTGTATACAGTGCAACTTCACTAGATTTGTTTCCATCGAGCGGACATCCTGACTTTGATACCTATCAGGATTCTCGGCAGTCATACTGATATGTCGTGTAGCTTCATCCAAGTAAATTGGAAGCCACCAGTGGTCCAACAAGTGTTGAAGTGTTCTTTGCACAAGCGCACATCCTTGGTCGTCTTTAAGACACACTTTACAGTCTTTATAATCATGTGAAGCCAGAAAATCGAGCCTGACTTGCTTAGCATGTAATTCTACCATTCTGGTATTCATCAAGCGAATATCAAAGATCTGAATCATATTGACCTGATGAATATTTCTATCATGGTAATCATGAATCCATTTGAGATCCATCTGATGCTGGAGGGCCTCTTGTACAAAAAAGCATCCCTGATTGCTTATTGAGCAGATGAATTGTAATCGTGTCGTGGCAAATCATGGTATTGACTTTGCCTTGAGTGCATTTCCACCAATTTGACGTTCATCATCAAAATGTTGTGGTTCTGAACAATGTTGGGATTTGCGTGAGCCATATTGACTTCATGGATTTGATGATCTTGAATCCATCCGAGATTCATTTGTTCTTGTAGAGCTGATTGCATTACGAAACATCCTTGATTATTCTTTGAGCAGATATCACACTAGTGATAATTGTGAGGCAGTACATGACCATACCCACTCTGTCTGCAATGCATCCTGACCAGATTGGTTCCCATTAGGAGTACATCGTGAATTTGATAACTGCAGCTAAATTCCTCCTCTATCAAATTTACTGCATTCTTCTCATGTTGAGGCAACATGTTCGTCTGAACATTTGGATTAGTATCTTTGAAAGATAGGACCCCGTTCCTGACAAGCTTCTTCACATTAGATTTGAAGCTGAGAGAGTTTTCAATGTTGTGCCCTGGTCCTCCTTGATGATAAGGGCAAGTTTGATCCGCTTTGAACCAAAAAGGCAGATTTTCTGGTACTGTAAGAGGATACCTAGTTTGGACGTGCCCCTTGACCAGTAGAAGTGGAAATAGTTATGCGTACAACATTGGTATAAGGTCAAACCCTGGTGGTCGTATCATACGATTGTTGTTGTTGTACTGGGAACGAGCCTGCTGAGGAGACTGTTGTGTCCTTTGCGGAAACTGTTGTTGATTTGGTTGGCTTTCAGCAACTAGAGGTTGATAAGTTAAAGCTGGCATAGGGTTGATAGTGGGAGTTACCGCTGCTACTGGTTGATACCTTCTCCTTTGCTTTCTGAGACAGATATTACAAATATCTTACTCTTTTTTCTTTTGGAAAGCACTACCGAATCTTTTGGTACTGCTTGATGGTCTTGCATCTTTGACCAGATGTCCTTCTCGGTCTACTTCTTCAAGACGTACTCCCATGTTCACCATTTCAGTGAAGTCGCTGGGCGCACTGACGACCATTCGGTCGTAATAGAATGACCTCAAGGTTTTCAAAAAGATCTTTGTCATCTCTTTTTCCTCAAGAGGAGAACAGATCTGGGCGGCAATTTCACGCCATCTCTGAGCATATTCCTTAAAGGTTTCCTTGTCCTTTTGCGACATTGCTTTGAGTTAATCTCTATCTGGTGCCATGTCCATGTTATACTTATACTGCTAAACGAAGGTAGCATCGAGATCTCTAAAAGTATTGATCTTGGTGCGGTTTAAACCCATGTACCATTTGAGTGCGGTACCGGTTAAACTGTCTTGGGAATAATGGATCGGTAACTGTTGATTCTCTGTCTGAGTTAACATCTTTCGAGCGTACATCACCAAATGACTTTGAGGGCAAGAGTTGCCCTTGTATTTTTCAAAGTCGGGCACCTTGAATTTGTGCGGGATTTTCACATTAGGGACCAAACAAAGGTCTGCGGCGTCCTTTCTGAATAAATTCTGACAGCGAATGGCATGCAGTTCCTTCTGCATCTCCAGGAATTGCTCCTGGAACTCATTCATTCTTTCGTGCATGTCTTCGTTTCCACCAGAGATTACTTATGGAATCTACCCTTCTGGGACAGTGTGTACTGCTGGTTGTGGTATAGTCATTACGGCAATGACTCTTGGTGCTTCCATGCCCCGAAGTTTGTAACCTTCGGGTGTTGCGGCAATCACTCTTGCGTCTTCGCTTTCCTGAAGTCTGTAACCTTCAGGCCCAGCGTTTCCTGCTATAGTTTCTAGGTCTTCCGTGACCGGCGGGATATATCCTTCAGGGATAAAGTTGATAGGCATGCCCCAGGGCCGATCTTCAGGCATGTTGTACAGAGGATCATATGTCTCCACTATAGGCGTAGATGTGATCTCTGAGATCACAGTCCTTTGTTGCTGCCTCTAAGCTGCTGCCAGAAATTGCATGTCACTGTGAAGTTTCCTCAGATTTTCCTTCAGAGCATCGATTTCTTCTCTCAGCTCTCTGTTCTCTTCCTCGAGATCGTCCATTTTATTTTGTCGATTGGCCCGAGTATTGTACGAATGAGACAGTTTGACTCTAGAATCGTGACACATACGTGAGATTCGAAGGTAAGAAGAACGCGTTATGTGAGAATGATGAACACAATGATATATATATATATATATTTTTTTTGTTTTTTGCTTTAATCAAAAAGAAACTTCAACAAATAGATTGCAAATATCATACAGTAAAGGGTTGAGACCCTGTTTTATTGAATTCAAAAGATTGCGGAAATGGAAAATACAGTATTTTACAAAGTGCTGCAAAAGGAAATGTCTAAGTTCATGGATCATGAGTCCTCTCTGAGGAGAACTCAGATGTTGGTTCTGGTATTTTCCTTTTCTTTGATTGGGGCTCTTTAGCCGTTGTCGGGTTGTCAGTCCTTTGCCAAGTGAAAGGAGCGAGCAAATTTCTTCGGTCTTCTTGACTTTCTACAACATGTTGCTCTAATATCCTAATCAGAGCATCCTTTTCTTTTAACAGTTGCTGAATTTTGGTACACTCCACATTGAGAATTCGGTACTTGTTTTTCCAAGAGCTTTTCTCCCGTTGAACTTTGTTGAGAGAAACCTGGAGTTTTTCTGTATCAGACATAAAATAAAGGACAAATTCCTTTAACGGAAGAACTTCTTGATAAGGGTAAGGCATCCTCAGCTTGAGAGCTCTTGTTTGTACCTAGTGGAGATAGGGTTCCACGGAGATACAGTCTAGTCTTCCTAGAGACTCTCTTCCTTTCCTGTGAATGTGTTGCCAGGAATGCACTATTTCCTTCTTTAGTGCTCTGTCATTTTCTCCTTCCTTGAAGAAAAGACATTCCAGATGAACATTATGCGGGATATTCTTCATCTGGTATCCGAGTTGACGGTGAACTAAAATTGGATGATAGTTGATTCCTCCTTTAGTTCCTATGAGTGGTACATTAGGGAAATTTCTGCATCTGTCGATGATCTTTATCCCCTCATAAATCCTATTATGCCAATCTATGTCAGAGTTGGTAAGAGACATGATTCTCTGTGACCAACGTAGAGTACTCTTACAATCCCAAAATGCAGCAGACTTGGGTAAATAGGAAGTGAACCATTTGTAAAGCAGGGGTACACAGCTTGTGATCATTCCTCCGTTGTACAAATTCCTTAAGTGTACAGAATGATAAGCATCTACGAGCAAGGTTGGTACGGGGTTTCCAATCAGAAATATCTTAATGGCATTGGTATCGACGAAGTTATCGATGTTGGGAAAAAGAAACAACCCGTATGTGAGAAGAACAAAGATATCTTCGAAAGTAGTTACATTTCCTATACTGGCAAAGTATAGAGCTTTATCCGTCAGGAATTTAACTAGTAAACCCTGGATTCCTTCCTTAGGGGTCATGTGAGTTCTGACTTCTGACTCGTCCAAATAGATTGCTCTTGCAGTGGTTTGTTCTTTTAGAATTTCTTCCCGTCCAGAAAATTGAGCTTGGTCAGTGATGGGTAAATCAATCAGGTGAGAGTACTCCTCCAGTGTTGGTGCTAGTTGATAATCTGGGAATGTGAAATAGTGATAAACCGGATCGTAAAACTGAATTAAAGTAGACAGGATTCCTTCAACTACGTGGACCCTTAACAGAGACAATAACCCTCCATGTTTAGCTCTGAAAGCATCAGGGTTAGTAATCATCCTTGTCAGCCTTCTTAAATCCTCTAGTTTCGGAGCCTTGAAGGTATACTTGTGCGTCTTTCTTCTACCGAAATCCATAACGCAATCTTTCTCTCTGATATTTGCAATTATTGTTTTAGTTTATTTGGAAAAAGAAGAGAGGAAGAAGAAGATTTTTTTCTTTGTTCAGGAGTTTTTTAAATGAATGCATGAATGCAGCACACAAAAACATTGAAAAAACATGGGTTCAAGGGTTCAACGTCACGAGCATGGAGTCATGGCTCTACCCATCCCCAAAGGTTGTATTCTGGTCAATTTTTGTACCTGTAGAACGGGTTAAAGGTTCCCAAAATCATTGACCCCCTAGGGATAACAACAGCAAGCTGGTTCACCCGAGCGAGCTGTAGCATCCTAGAGTAATCTCAATTTGGGTGTAGTATCACGTATCAACTATTTCCGATAGTCACCGCACTACTAAATGGCCACATGGTTAATGTCTACTAAATCCTCAGGGTCACGGGTGCCTGCACTGGGATACCGTTTATTTTCACGACGTTAGTCGTTCAACATAGTATCCACACGGGCCCTTGCCTGATTTGATGGTCTACCAGGATCGCTTATTCTGGAATCACTCCCTGTAAGACCACCCGTCTATGCCATCACCTATCTTAAGGTTCTCTCAAACTTTCCACATGCGACATCACTCGCATTCCCATTGACAGAAAAATAAACACGGATATCAAGTAGGAAAATAGTATATATATATATAGTATGTAGAAACTTTCTAACAACCTAGACCTCTTAGGAATTCTAATCCTAGTCCTAGACAGATAAAATGAGTCCCCAGCAGAGTCACCATTTTACTGTTGGAAAATGGTGAGGAATGATGACTAAGGTAAGACAGATCCTAACCACCATCCCCAACAGAGTAGCCATTTTACTGTAGCGTGCGATTTTTGTCGGTGACATAACCACCTTATCGCCATGGGTTCCTCACTGTAATGGTAGGAGTGGGGTGCTACTTTCTGATTTCTTATTTATCCTATAAAACTGGAAAGGAAAGGGAAGCTATCTAAAACTAACCTTGCACGGGAATGTTTAGCTGAACAAACGCTTTAAGAGATTCGGGGAGTTCGGGGTCAGGTTATACAATGGGGAGTTGTCAATTACCCATCCTATATGTGGTTATCCACAGGTTGTTAGCAGTTTTCCTTACTGCTTTCTACTTACTGGTGTTTGTCTATTGTGGGTTGGCAAAGTTTCTCCTTTGGGAGAGTTTTTGAGAGAGAGAGTTTTTGTTTGATTTCGGGCTTGCCGATGTTATTAATGAATGTGTGAAGGTACTGGACCTAAAGTTTTTGATTGGTGTGCTCGCAAAGATTTCGCAATCTTATGCCTACGTATTCCCGTTAAAGATAAACAGGGAAATCAGAGCAATTATAGTTCCTCCTATTCTTTGGGAGGAAAAGATGGTGTTTTGGTGTCTTGTTCAAAGCCCAAGATTGAAGCTAAAGGGTTATTTTTGTCTTGTTCAAAGCCCAAGATTGAAGCTAAAGGTTTGATTGAGAGAGAATTTGTCATCTCTAAAGGGAGACATCTCATATGTTTATCACAACTGTCGGGTGACTGATTACAAAGGAGGATTACTTTAACAGGGATATGAGAATCCAGAAATGCCATAATTTCCTTTGTAAGGGATTTGTCCTGAAGAAGAAAACTTTAACTCAGTGTAGAGCAATGCCATTTTTCCTTAGGAATCTTTCATGCTAAGAGAGGGACATTGGCTTGGATGTAAATAATCCAGAGGCTTACCACTTACAACAATTAGATGAAAGAAAGGATTTACTAGGATAAAATATGGACGACAGCTTGGATTTTTGAATCAACAAGTGTGCCACTTATAGCAGTTATCTGGGATTAAGGTTTGTTTTTATTTTCTGTTTCGATGTGTGATATACAGAGAAATATCTTCCTACAGAGAGATTTTGATTTCCTCTAAAGGGAATGTTGATTTTTGTGTGCCTTGATCAAAGCCCAAGGTTGAAGCTAAAAGATTGATTGACTCCACTGGGGAAGTCCTTATACAAAGCCTAAGAGGAGGCTTGAAAAGACTGACTCAACAAGACAGTGTTTATCTGTCTTGTACAAAGCCCAAGATTGAGGCTAAAAAGAGACTGATTCTTTGGGGGATATCATTATACAGAGCCTAAGAGGAGGCTAAAAGTTGACTTTCTGGGGAAATATTTTGTCTGTCTTGTACAAAGCCCAAGATTGAGGCTAAAAGGGGAAACTGACTCTACTGGTGAGAGGTTTTATCTGTCTTGTACAAAGTCCAAGATTGTGGTTGAAAGAAGATTGACTTTGTTGGAGAGTATGATTTGTCTTGTACAAAGCCCAAGATTGAGACTGAAAAGAGGATTGACTCTGCTTAGGGAAATTTATATGGTGTCTTGTACAAAGCCCAAGATTGAGGCTAAAGGATATTTGACTGACTCAGCTGAAGATATATATGGGTGTCTTGTATAAAGCCCAAGATTGAGGCTGAAAAGGGTTGACTCAACAAGGGAGTGCTTTTGTATGGTGTCTTGTACAAAGCCCAAGATTGAGGCTAACTTTTGCTGAGGACAAGAAGGATCATTATACAAAGCCTAAGAGGAGGCTGAAAAGATGATGGACTCAACAAGAGAGTGTTTTAAAAGGTGATTGACTCAACAAGAGAGTGCTTTAAAAGGTGATTGACTCAACAAGAGAGTGCTTTAAAAGGTGATTGACTCAACAAGAGAGTACTTTGTTTGTCTTATACAAAGCCCAAGATTGAGGCTGAAAAGGGTGACTCAACAAGAGAGTGGGGAAAAAATCTTTATACAAAGCCTAAGAGGAGGCTAGAAAAGGCTTGACTCAACAAGAGAGTGCTTTTGAGGCTAACTCTGCTGAGGAAAGTCATTATACAAAGCCTAAGAGGAGGCTGGCTTCTGCTGAGGATTATTGAGATCCAGAGGCAGGTCCAAAGTGGGGAATCAACTCTTGCTGAGGATTACAGAAGAGTTGAGGTATCAGATGCCTTGAGGTTCTGATGATAGGCTGACCCTAGCTGGGGAAATTTAGGATGAAAGACTGAGTTTTAGATCCTGTGAGGGTTTTAACTCTACTAGAAATTGGTTAAATGACCAGGGTTTTTCCTGTGTTTGTAGGGAACTTGAGAATGTCTTTGAGGCCCAGGAGGAGATGAGACTGTCCAAGTCTACATGGTATGGAAGAGTTTATCTTTGTATGATGCCCAAGAGGAGGCAATTGTTTTAAGGGATGAGAATCAACCCTAAAATGGTTTGATGTTTTGACACTTTTGAAAGATTGCTCTAGCAAAGGATGACTAAGTTTTGTCTTATACCTTTAAGAGGTCTTCAGGGTCCTTGTATTAAGCCTAAGAGAAGGCATGAGAACTTATAAGAAGCCGGAGGGTCCTTGTACAAAGCCCAAGAGGAGGCTGGGATGCTTTTAGGAAGCCTGTGGGTCCAAACTTAAGAAGAGTTCAAGAAAAGTTTCACCGAGAATAATCTTTTCTTTAGTGAACAGTTCTAGGGTTTGAAGAAATTCAAGAGAGGTTTCACGGGAATTAATCCTCTCTAGGGGAAATGAATTTCTTTGACAATTTCTAATAGTGACAGTCTGAGAAAAGTTTCACCGGGAATAATTCCTTTCTCTTTGTTCCATATTGTATAAGCCCAAGAGAAGGCAAGACTGTATCTGGAATTCCTATGGGGAACTAGTTTAGACTGTTGAAAGAGTGACGAATGGCTTTATCTAGTTCTAGACCTAATTGTCGGGGAAAACTCTAAGCAGATAATATATAGGCATATATATACAGATGAAATATATATTGTATGTAAAAGAGAAGGTAGGAGGACTTACAGGTGAGCAAGCTTCCAGCACAAACAAATATATATATATATATATATATATATATATATATATATGTGTGTGTGTGTGTGTGTGTGTGTGTGTGCAAGTATGTAAAAGAAAGCTGTTTAAAACTTACAGGCGAGCAAGCTTCCATTGTAACAGCTGTATTGTTAGTTGTTCAAGAAATTAAAGAAATTTTTGATAACAACTATGAATTTGAATCTAAATCAAAAGGGAAAGTTGTTTTTGAAAAGAAGATTGAAGCTTACACTCAAGGAGAGGCCCAAATGAAAAACACTAGTTGTACCGTTGATTTGAAAATTGTATCGGGACTTATACAATGACTGAGGCCCAAAAAGGTTTTCTGTATAAAGGGATGGGTCTTACACTCTATTAAGAGGCCCAAAGGTTTGAAAAATAGAAGAAATGGGACTTACAACACAAGGGTAGGCCTAGATGATTTTGAAATGAAATGGCGATCGCGCCGAGATTTTTGAAAACACAGTGGGACTTATACAATGACTGAGGCCCAAAAAAGGTTTTTGTGTACAAAGAATGGGTCTTACACTCCATTAGAGGCCCAAAAGTTTATTTTTGTACAAGAGATGGGGCTTACAACTCAAGAAGAGGCCCAGATGAAAAATAACGATTGCACCGTTATTTTGAGAATCACATCGGGACTTATACAATGACTGAGGCCCAAAATTATTTATGTACAAAAGAGAGTTGGGTCTTACACTCTATTAGAGGCCCAAATAGTTTAAAAAATTAAGAAGCATGGGACTTACAACACAAGGGGAGGCCCAGATAAAAATGTTTGAAAACGGCGATCACGCCGAGATTTTTTAAAATCGTATCGGGATTTATACAATGACTGAGGCCCAAATTTATTTTATGTACAAGGGGGTTGGGTCTTACACTCTATTAGAGGCCCAAAATTGTTTTCAAAAAGATTTGTGAGGGTGAAAATAATTAAAACCCTAATTTGATTTTAGAAAAGTATTTTAATTGAATAAAAGTTCAATTAAAATGATCAAATTATCCAAAATATGTGAAAAACAAGTTGTGATCTTTGACTAATGTTTGAAAAATGATGTTTCATTCATAGAATAATTTGAAAATTATTTGAATTTGCAAAATCAAGAGAAAGAAATATTTTTAAATGTTTAAAAACAAATAAAACATAATTCTTTGCAAAAATACTAAATATATGAAATAAATAATATTTTTGTGACATTTTTATGGAATAAAATATTTTAACATTTTTGGGAATTTTTAAAAAAAGAACCAGTCAAAAATAATTAAAATTGAGAGAGAAATTAATTTTGGAATTAATTAAACAAAAACCATAAAAAAATGAAAAATAGCAAAACATGGCAAAATGATAAAATGGTCTGGGTGGGTGTTGAACCCACGACCTCAACAACAAACACACATGCCTAGGAGCCATTGGGGTGGTGATACATCCGTGTATCAAAACCACCCCATGAACATATATGGGGTGCCAAGTTCTAGGCCTGGCCAAGGCGCCATTATTGGCCCTTGCCCAAGGCAAGGCCTAGTTTTGGCAATTTGCATGAAGGCTCTAACTTTCTCATTTCTCCATGGATTGGGACAAAATTTAGGTGCATCTGACCTAGAATTTCATGAGGAATCCAATGGTGCCCTTGGAATTTTCAGAAAATGTTTCCATTTTAAAATCCGATAGTGATTTCAAAATAGGCCAAACTTTGCATGTTCTATGCTATCTCATGGTACATGCAATAATAGCATGAGAAATTGGTTCAAACACAACATATATGACATGTATGAGAGGTCCATGATTAATGGACCTTAAAACAATGCATGATTTAGAGAGTTCAAGTTATGATGCACTTACCTCTTGGAGCTTCTTGTGCTATCTGCCAAATTGCTTGTGCCAGAAGTAATTCAATGCATTGAACACTCTTAATTAATCCCTTATAAGCTTTTAGGATGATCAGAACCAGCTGGAATCCTCAGGAACAAGTATAGGCCTTTTCTTGCAAAAGGGGCAAAAGTGACCAAGATAGTAACTCTCTCAAATGGTGTTCCAGATGAGGGAAACCAATTGGGACAGTTTGAGGATGATATTTGGAGTGTGTTTGAGGCCTGGTTTGGTTTTGGAAGTGACTGAATCAAGACATGGCTTGAAAAATGCAGAAAAGTCAAATTTTGAGGTTTTGGAGGTTGACTTTCTGATTTTGGTGTTTCAGATCACAAGTGAGTGTTTGAACAGCTTAGATATGACATATTAGATGTGTTTGGATCATGAGTTGTGGTGGAATTGCTCTCTAACTCAAAAACTCAAAGATGGCTTGCAAAAGAAGGCATTTTGGCCTAAAGAGAGAGATTTTGAGGAAAGCATCAGTTGTAGTGCTTTGGTGTACTCAAACTGAGCACAAATGAGCTCTATTTATAGTGCAACAAGTTTGTTTTGCAAGCAATAGTGAATGGCAGCTGGTACAGGCCTTTGGCCAATGTTGATCCAAGGGAATCTTTAGTCTCCTCTAGCCATTGACTTGAGGTTAGGGCACAGGCCTATGGTTCTTTGATTCAGAGCTGAATCTTGACTCATTCAGTTAGGAATGTGTCAGTCCATGCCACCTTGATGCATCCATTAAATGCTTGGAAACAAAATTGGAGTCTTTTGCACTTTTTAGCCTTTTTAGGTTTGTTATGGCTATGTGTAGATTCTTGGACTTGGGAGGCTTGAGGATCAGATCATTCCCCTTGGATTTTATCCTCCGATGTGTCCAAATGGATGAAAATGCTTGGAGTTGTCCAATTTTACCAAATCGAACAAAATACCAAAATCTGCCTTGTACAAGACAGTTGGAAATGGTGATTTTGAGGGAATCATATCTCCTGGCTCAGGTTGAGTTATGGGAGGCTCTTATGCTTTTTAGAAAGCCCTCATATGATACAATACATGTGTGATCATAGTTTGTCTAGAAACTATTTGAATCCAACTGAAAAATCCTCATGAACATTGATGTCCAAGGTTGGTAACTTAGGCAGATTTTCACTAAGTGTTGGAAAAGTGCCATTTTCTTCATTTTTGTCATTTTGATCAGTCCATAACTCAAAATCCATGAGGAATTGGAGTTTGAGATAGTTGAAGCTTTTGTAGAGTGTAGGAAGATCTACAAATCAGGCTTTGGATCACTCAAAATAGTTGCTTGGATCAGAAGTTATGGTCCATGGAAGTTGGTACCAAAACCATTTTTGTTCCATAACTTAGAAAAATTTTGGTTTCTCATGGTTGCTCCTTTTGCAAGAAACCTCACTTTTTTATTTTTCTTAATGAATGATGATCAATACCATAAATTAACATTATTTTTTACTTAGGGAACCATATTTGTGAAAAAATCCAAAAAAGTCAAACTTGATTTTGTGCACAGTTGACTTTTTATCGGATGAAATCCAAACTGTGCGATCCTTTGTGAAATCAAGTCCTTGACCTAAATCAAACCTAATGGATGGATTCCATAGGTGTTATAGGGTGTATTGAATCATGTCCCAAGGTTTGGCAGCATGTCCTGGTCAAAAGTCAAAGGTACAGTTGACTTTTTTCTTCAAAACCCTAATTGTGGTACAGATGAAATTGAAACTTGTGAATCAAGTTTCTTGGATCAATCCATTGTTTTAAATGGATCAATGTGGTGTATTTGAGGCCCTCAAATCATGTCTTGAGGTCTTGGCTCATGTATTGCATCAAAAGTCAACTTAGGGGTGAATTAGGTCAAGAAACCCTAATTCCTGATTTTTGGTAAATGCATCCCCTGAGGTTAAATTAACTGGATGATTGGGTCCATGAGGTCCCTTGGAGTATCTTGGGTTGTGCTTTGAAGCATTGGCTCATGCCCAGATGAAAATTTCCATCTATAGGCCTTGGTCGACAAAAACCCTAATTTGGTGACACTGGCTATCTTGAGGCTTGATCCACTTGGAATTTTGCAACTTTGTGCTTGATTCTTGATGTGGGAGTCCTCTTGATCCCTTATGGGTGTTTGAGTGGTTAGAAAAGTTGAAGATCATGTCATTCCTTGATTGATCCTTTGTCTAAGTGCTCTAAGAGGGCTTGAAACCTGTCTTGGTTATAGTGAATGCTCAACCATCTTTGAGGAGATTGATGAGGCATGAAGGTACATCCATATTGTGGTAACAATTTGCACAATGATGGGAAATCTTGGTGGTCAAAATTTGGGGTATGACACTCGCTCTTTTCACTTGGCAAAGGAATGATGACCCAACAATGGCTGAAGAGCCCCGATCAAAGAAAAGGAAAATACCAGAACCAGCATCTGAGTTCTCCTTAGAGAGGACTTAGGATCCATAAGCTTAGACATTTCCTTTTACAGCACTTTGTAAAATGCTGTATTTAATAAAACAGGGCCATTTCTACAATCTTTCAAATTCAATAAAACAGGGTCTCCACCCTTTACTGTATGATATTTGTAATCTATTTGTTGAAGTTTGTTTTTGATTAAAGCAAAAAACAAAAAAACAAAAAAAAAAGAATATATATATATATATATATATATATATATATATATCATTGCATTCATCATTCTCATATAACACGTTCTTCTTATCTTCGAATCTCACGTATGTGTCATGATTCTACAGTCAAACTGTCTCATTGGTACAATACTCGGGCCAATCGACAAAAGAAAATGGACGATCTCGAGGAAGAGAACAGAGAGCTGAGAGAAGAAATCGACGCTCTGAAGGATGAATGAGTTCACCAAGAGTCACTGCCGTAATGACTATACCACAATCAGTGGTGCACACTATCCCAGAAGGACAGATTCCACAAATACCTTCTGGTGGAAACGAAAACATGTACGAAAGAATGAATGAGTTCCAGGAGCAATTCCTAGAGATGCAGAAGGAACTGCATGCCATTCGCGGTCAGGATTTATTCGGAAAGGACGCCGCAGACCTTTGTTTGGTCCCCAATGTGAAAATCCCACACAAATTCAAGGTACCTGACTTTGAAAAATACAAGGGCAACTCTTTCCCTCAAAGTCATTTGGTGATGTACGCTCGAAAGATGTCAACTCAGACAGAGAATTAATAGCTACTGATCCATTATTTCCAAGACAGTTTAACTGGTGCCGCACTCAAATGGTACATGGGTTTAAACCGCACCAAGATCAACACTTTTGCTCAGCAGTATAAGTATAACCTGGACATGGCACCAGAGAGAGATCAACTCAGAGCAATGTCGCAGAAGGACAAGGAAACTTTTAAGGAATATGCTCAGAGATGGCGTGAAATTGCCGCCCAGATCTGTCCCCCTCTTGAGGAAAAAGAGATGACAAAGATCTTTTTGAAAACCTTAAGCTCATTCTATTACGATCGAATGGTCGCCAGTGCGCCCAGTGACTTCACCGAAATGGTGAACATGGGAGTTCGTCTTAAAGAAGCAGTCCAAGAAGGACGTCTGATCAAAGATGCAAAGCCATCTAACAATACCAAAAGATACGGTAGTGCTTTCCAAAAGAAAAAAGAGCAAGATATTGGTAATATCTCTCTCGGAAAGAAAAGGCGAAGGTATCAGCCAGTAGCAGCGATAACTCCTGCTATCAACCCTGCGCCGGCTCCAACGTATCAATCTCGGGTTGCTCAGAGCCAACCGAATCAACAACAGTATCAGCAAAGGACACGACAGCCCCTTCAGCAGGCTCATCCTCAGTACAACAATAACAATCATACAACACGACCACCAGGGTTTGACCCTATACCGATGTTGTACGCAGAACTATTTCCACTACTACTGGTCAATGGGCATATCCAAACCAGGACTCCTTTTACGATAACGGAAAATCTGCCTTTTTTGTTTAAAGCGGATCAAACTTGCCCTTACCATCAATGAGGACTGGGGCACAACATTGAAAACTGTCTCAGCTTCAAATCTGATGTGCAGCAGCTTGTCAGGAGCAGGGTCTTATCATTCAAAGATACTAATTCAAATGTTCAGACAAACCCGTTGCCTCAACATGAGAAGACTGCAGTAAATTTGATAGAGGAAGAATTTAGCCGCAGTTATCAAATTCACGATGTACTCCTATTAGGAACCAATCTGGTCAGAATGCATTGCAGACAAAGCGGGTACGGTCATGTACCGCCTCACAATTATCACCAGTGTGATATCTGCTTAAAGAATAATCAAGGATGTTCCGTAGTGCAATCAGCTCTACAAGAATAAATGAATCTCGGTTGGATTCAAGATGACTGAGTCCGGGAAGTCAATATGGCTCACGCAAATCCCAACATTGTTCAGAACCACAACATTCTGGCGATGAACGTCAACTTGGTGGCAATTCACTCAAGGCAAAGTCAATACCATGATCTGCCACGACACGATTACAATTCCTGTCCGATTTGCTCAATAAACAATCAGGGATACTCTTTCATACAAGAGGCCCTCCCAAGTCAGATGGATCCCGGATGGATTCAGGACTATCGTGAGAGAAGTTACCATCAAGTCAATATGATTCAGATCTTTGACATATGCTTGATGAATACCAGTCTGGTAGAATTACACGCTAAGCAAGTCAGGCTCGGCTTCCTAGCTTCACATATTTATCAAGACTTTGAACAATGCCGTGAAGACGACCAAGGATGCGCGCTTGTCCAAAGAACACTTCAACACTTGTTAGACCAGTGGTGGCTTCCAATTTACTTGGATGAAGCTACACAACAGATCAGTATGACTGACAGAAACCCTACTAGATATCAAAGTCAGGATGTTCGCTCAATGGGAACAGATCTAGTAAAGTTGCACTGCATACAAAGCGGACGTGGTCGGGTGCCACCACATAATTATGAGCGTTGTAGAGTTTGCTCAGAGAACAACCAAGGATACTAATTCGTGCGAGCGGCTCTTCAAAATCAGTTGGACCAGAAAGAGATCCGACCATGTTCAAGTTCTAGATTGACCAACGGGAAACCCGACTATCTCCCTGATCAAAGCAAAGACGTTGTCTTACTCTCTAATCATGAAATGGCCAAAGACGTATGCGCCATAATCCCTCTAATCCATGAATCAAGAGTTTCTCTTGATAGTAGAAAGATTCTCAACCTCGAACCAATTAAGGCCGGCTATGATGGTCAAAAAAATCAAAAGGCTCCTGTGGTTATCTATCTGCCGGGACCAATACCGTACAAATTCGATAAGGTTATCCCTTACAAGTACGGTACAACAACAATCAAAAATGGAAACGAAATTCCATTACCCTTCGTCGTAAACATTGCCGACATCAGTCGAGTAACACGGAGCGGCCGGATCTTCAACAGAGGAGTTGGAGAACCCACCAAGGAAAAGGAACCTCAAACAGAAGTTCCCAATCAACCAGTCGGTCCATCCAGTAATCTCGACCTTTCAAAGAACAACGATGAGATGCTGAAGCTCATCCAGAGAAGCGAGTACAACATTGTAGACCAACTGTTGTAAACTCCGTCAAGAATCTATGTGTTATCTCTCTTACTCGGTTCCGAAGCTCACAGGGAAGCTTTGCAGAAAGTCTTAGAGCAAGCTTTCGTAGAACAAGATGTGACGATAAAACAATTTAACAGCATCATCTCCAACATGACTTCCTACAACAACTTAGGATTCAGTGATGAAGAACTGCCAGAAGAAGGCAAAAATCACAACATGGCGCTTAACATTACAGTCAATTGCTAGGACGATGCTTTAGCCAGCGTACTGGTAGATACAGGGTCAGCTCTGAATGTTATGCCAAAATCTACTCTGATGTGACTATCATTTCAGGGATCTCCAATGAGAGGCAGTGAGGTCGTCGTCAAAGCCTTTTATAGATCCAGAAAAACAGTTATCGGCGAAGTTGACCTTTCTATAACTATCAGTCATCACACTTTCCATGTCACTTTCTAGGTCATGGACATTCGGGCAGCATACATCTATTTATTAGGAAGAACTTGGATACACGAAGCTGGGGCAGTCACTTCGACACTTCACCAGAAGCTGAAGTTCGTCAAGAATGACAAGCTAGTCACAGTCTATGAAAAGCAGACCTTCATCGTAAGCAACTTATCATCATCCTGTGTAGAACCAGAAGAGGTTATTGGGACTAAATTCCAAGCACTCTTGGTGAGCAATGAGAATCGATCAGAAAGTGGGACATCGATTTCCTCATACAAAGACGCTCTCGAAGTGATCAAGGGTAACGACGTAAAAGGATGGGGACAGCTCGTAATTCCTACGGATAACAAGACAAATAAAGGTCTTGGTTTTTCCTAAGCCTGTACCCAGACTGCTACTAAAGATGAAAGTGTTCATCCCATTCAGGACTTCTTCCACAATGGAGGCTTCCTCCACCCAGTGTCTCAAGAAGTACACACCATCAATGAGGGTGACTCCTCCGATACAGATAAAGAGTGGAAGTCCTATCTCAACGAGGACGGTTATATGTCTCAGGGAGAGGCACATACGCCATTTTGCTATCCCATGCAGAGTCCGAGATATATACCAAGATCAGATGTCAAGATGATGTACGGAGATTGTGATCCAGAAGGACGCCGTGCTCCGACAAACTTATTAGAGGGGGACGCTCTGATGAAAGACAACTTCGACAATGACTATTTTGATCCCCTGGATGACTTGCCTATCTGGAAGCCATACCCAAAAGACTTGGGGAAAAAGAGTCAGCCAAACAATGCATATCAGCTGAGCATCATTGGAAAGAATACATGCGTCCCCACCAAATTATGGGATTATTACTCAGGGCATTCTGAAGATATTCAGCACAACTATGAATCTGCAAAGATTTCAGGACAAAATTTCATCAACTATGCTTTTACTGAGGTCAACATCATCGAGAAGGATGACTCCTCTTCTCCCGCAGA
This sequence comes from Lathyrus tuberosus, assembly GCA_022829125.1. Lineage (NCBI taxonomy): Eukaryota > Viridiplantae > Streptophyta > Magnoliopsida > Fabales > Fabaceae > Lathyrus > Lathyrus tuberosus. The sequence continues at coordinate 3,952,206 of JALAZF010000020.1, read as the reverse complement.
AGTATGGGACAGCTTAGGACAGCCGAGTGGCAAGTACGACTTTTTGGTCAAGTACACCGCTCTTGAAAGCTCTCGTATCAGGCTCGAAGACATCCAACCAACTGGATGGGGAGATCCTCCTGAGAGTGAAAACACTGTGCAAGATACAACAAAAGAGTTCGTCTACGACTACTCTGCCTGGGAGGAAGACTCCAACGATCCTGCTCCGCCAGAAATCAGCGTCATTTCTAAGGATAATCCAAGAAAGAAGGTACCAGACTTTGTGATTCACCGAGGAGTTCGCCGCCAATGGGTTGATGTCGATGTCCCGAAAGTCGTTCATAAGTCTAAGTAATTGCCATCTTTGTTTTAACCTTTCACCCTGCCCAGGTGAAACGGATGTTTTTATAGGGCTCACTTTCTGTAAATTTCCCTCTTCGCTTCGCCCAAAGCGACAGAGTTTTGTTTTATAGGGTTGTAGTATCAAGAATCGACCAAATCATAAATAAATAAACGTCATTCTGTAATTTCTGCATTTTATTGCTGTTTTCACTTTTTGTTTTTTCAGAAAATGATAATCCTAAAAACAACTAAAAAAAAAGCATTTTTCAGAAAATACACACACACACTCTTGCATTTCCCTCTATCTCTTCTAAAAAAACAATCATCACGTCATGCAGATTGCTTGTTTTAAACCTCGTTGAAACATACGATCTCATGCCTTCTCCCAACTTTGAATTCCCGGTATTTGAAGCTGAAGAAGAAGAGGACGAAGAAATTCCAGAAGAGATCTCCCAATTACTCAGACAAGAGGAAAGGTCCATTGAACCTCATAAAGAGTCGTTGGAAACGGTAAACCTGGGTTCAGGAGAAGAAAGGAAAGAAGTCAAGATTGGAGCACTGCTCAATCCGACTGTTAAAGAAAGCTTGATAAGACTTCTCAGAGAGTTTCCAGATGTATTTGCTTAGTCCTATTAGGACATGCCAGGGTTGGATACCAGCATCGTGGAACATCATCTACCATTGAAATTAGAATGTCCGCTAGTAAAACAAGGTTGAGAAGGACTCACCTAGATATGGCTATCAAAATCAAAGAGGAAGTGCAGAAACAGATTGACGCAGGTTTCTTTGCAACCTCAGAATATCCTCAATGGCTAGCCAACATAGTGCCAGTTCCGAAAAAGGACAGAAAAGTTAGAATATGCGTAGACAACATGGATCTGAACAAAGCCAGTCCAAAGGATGACTTTCCCTTACCGCACATAGACATGTTGGTAGACAGTACAGCAAAGTTTAAAGTCTTCTCCTTCATGGATGGATTCTCGGGCTATAATCAAATCAAAATGGCGCCGGAAGATATGGAGAAAACTTCATTCATCACCCCATGGGGTACCTTTTGTTACAAGGTAATGTCGTTCGGTTTAAAGAACGTCGGGGTAACCTATCAAAGGGCCATGACTACTCTGTTTCATGACATGATGCACAAAGAAATCGAAGTGTATGTCGATGATATGATTGCCAAATCTAAAACAGAAGAGGAGCATGTGACCCACCTGTTAAAGTTATTCGAGCGTCTGAGAAAATACAAACTCCGCTTGAATCTTAACAAATGCACATTCGGTGTCCGTTCAGGAAAATTGTCAGCCAGAAAGGAATTGAGGTTGATCCTAACAAGGTCAAAGCCATTCAAGAAATGCCTTCTCCAAAGACTGAAAAATAAGTCAGAGGATTCCTAGGACGTCTGAATTACATTTCCAGATTCATATCTCTCATGAACGCGACATGCGCGCCGATCTTCAAACTACTCAAAAAGAATCAAAGTTGTGTATGGACAGAAGACAGCCAAAAAGCCTTCGATAGTATCAAGGAGTATTTGTTGAATCCACTGATCCTGTCACCTCCAGTGGAGGGAAGACCATTGATCATCTACCTAACAGTCTTGGAAGACTCAATGGGTTGTGTACTTGGCCAACAAGACAAAACAAAAAGAAGAGAGTCTGCCATCTACTACTTAAGCAAGAAATTCACAGACTGTGAAACTCGGTACACTATGCTCGAAAAAACTTGTTGTGCTCTGGCTTGGGCAGCCAAACGTCTTCACCAATACATGATTTGTCACACTACTTGGTTAATCTCCGAAATGGACCCGATCAAGTATATCTTTGAAAAGCTTGCTCTCACGGGAAGGATTGCCCGTTGGCAGATGTTGTTATCAGAATATAACATCGAGTACCATGCTCAAAAAGCCGTCAAAGGAAGTATTTTAGCCGATTATTTGGCTTATCAACCGATTGACAATCAAGAATCAGTCGGATTTGACTTCCCAGACGAAGATGTCATGTATTTAAAAATGAAAGATTGTGATGACCCGCTACCCAGTGAAGGGCCAGAACCAGGTTCCCAATGGGGACTAATCTTTGACGGAGCTGTCAACACTTATGGAAAAGGAATTGGGGCAGTCATCATAACACCTCAGGGTACCCAAATTCCTTTCACCGCCATACTGACATTCAAGTGTATAAACAACGAGGCCGAATACGAAGCTTGTATCATGGGTCTCAAAGAAGCAATCGACTTAAGGATCAAGAACTTAGATGTGTATGGAGACTCAGCCCTGGTTATCAATCAGATCAAAGGAGATTGGAACACATACCAATCAGGACTAATTCCTTACAAAGATTACACAAGAAGGTTGTTACCCTTCTTCAACAGAATCGAGTTTCACCATATCCTTCGTGAAGAGAATCACATGGATGATGCACTAGCCACTTTCTCTTCCATGATTAGTGTAGGTCAATCAAATGACGTACCTAAGATCGGCATAATGCGCCTTGAAAGGCCCGCTTACATCTTCACGATCGAAGCAGGCATAGACGACAAACCTTGGTATCACGATATCAAATGCTTCCTTCAAAAACAAGAGTACCCACCTGGAGTATCCAGAAAAGATAGGAAAACCCTCAAAAGACTGGTTGGTAGCTTCTTTCTGAGCGGTGATACACTCTATAAGAGAAACTTCGACATGGTCTTGCTCCGATGCGTAGACAGACCAGAAGCAAACATGTTAATGAAAGAGATTCATGAAGGATCCTTTGGCACTCATGCCAACGGACACACAATGGCGAGAAAAATCCAAAGAGCAGGGTACTATTGGTTGACAATGGAATCCAATTGCTACAAGTACATGAGGAAGTGTCACAAGTGTCAGATATACTCAGACAAAATACATGTACCACCAACACATCTCAAATCTCTTTCTTCCCCATGGCCTTTTTCTATATGGGGAATCGACATGATCGGCATGATCAAACCCAAGGCTTTAAATGGATATCGGTTCATCCTGGTAGCCATTGACTACTTTACCAAGTGGGTCGAAGCAGCGTCACACACCAATGTTACCCGACAAGTGGTGGTCCGATTTATCAAAAACAATCTCATCTGCCGATATGGTATTCTAAGCCAGATCATTACGGATAATAGATCTAACTTGAACAAAAAGATGATGAAAGAGTTGTGTGCTGAGTTCAAAATCAAACACCATAACTCATCTCCCTATCGACCCAAGATGAATGGAGCGGTAGAAGCGGCTAACAAGTACATCAAGAAGATCGTTCAAAAGATGGTTGTAACCTACAAAGACTGGCACGAGATGCTACCCTTTGCTCTTCATGGTTATCGTAAATCTGTCCGTACTTCAACAAGGGCAACCGCTTTCTCTCTAGTATATGGCATGGAAGCAGTGCTTCCCATAGAAGTAGAGATCCCATCAATCCGGGTATTGATAGAAGCTAAGCTAACAGAGGCTGAATGGTGTTAAAGTCGACACGATGAATTGAATTTGGTCGAAGAAAAATAAATAACGGCTCTATGCCACAGTTAGCTATATCAGCAGAGAATGAAGAAAGCGCTCGACAAAAAGGTCCGATCTCGCGTCTTCAGGAAAGGAGACCTTGTGCTCAAAAAGATACAATCATTACTCACTGATTCCCGGGGCAAATGGACTCCGAACTATGATGGCCCCTATGTAGTCAAGAAATCCTTCTCAGGCGGCGCCTTGAGACTCGCAACCTTGGATGGAGAGGAATTTACCTACCCCACAAATGTTGACATAGTCAAGAAATACTTCGCCTAAAAATAAATAAAAATAAAAATAAAAAATAAGCAAAAATTAGAGACATAAGCAAAAATCATCCCGATGGATTGAAAATCTCAAAGTACAATCCAGGCAAAGGTTAGGGATCCATGGCAAGTAACTATGTTCGACAAGATTAAATCCCCAGCGGTAACACTGTTCGTCAAAAAACTTCACTCAAGGTCATCTTCGATAGAAGCTCAGGATGTCCAGAATTCAAAGTTGGTAGAAGGATAATGGACGTTATGTTTCAATGTAGCCCTTTTTCCCTTAAATTACCATTTTCTAAACTTTGTAAACACTCTATGGGATCACGCGCTTGGCTGATTTCCATCCTATCAATAAAATTTGAGCCCTAGTGCTTTTGTTTGCAATTCTTATTTGTTTTAGCTTTACATAATGACATTTTTAACATGATCAATGATTCTTGAAATAAAACAAAAATGAATTTACTTGTCAAAAATTTTCTGCTTTTAAAATTAAGATGGCAATTCTTTTGACTGTTGAACATCGAAATAACATCGATCGCTTCTCCGAAAGTGGTTGAACCTCAAAGTATAGAATCAAAGTACTCCTTCTAAACCAGTACGCCTGAATGAAGGATTAACTGTGTCAGATACCATGTTTCATCTGACATCCCCGACAGAGTTCGTACCTCTTAATACCGATTGAACAATTCTTTCTCCCCACCGGGATCGTCTCTCTTAAGCAAAGCAGGATTGCTATCTTGGAACATTGATACTTTTCATCCCCCATCGTGGCCGAGTATCCAGTCGTGTTCATTTACTAGTCTGTATGTCGCATCAGTTTTGTCAGCATAAACATACATACATCATGCATAATTGATTCACATTCATAATCATATTGCATCACTATCACTCTGGTCAGTCCTACTCCCAAGTTGTAAAGTCCTCTTAATCAATCGAGTTGTCAGTTCTTTCCTCATCAGGAAATGTTTTGACTGAACAATCTCCCTCCCCCAGTTTATTTCTGGATTGGAGATGGTCCTCGACCACTTTGGTAACTTGAACCTCTGAAAGGCAAGAAGGCATTCGACAAACGTCACTCTTCACCATTGAAGATGATATCTTCGCTTTCCCGGATTAAGGAAAATCCCCAGAGAAAGCCTCGCAACTAAAGACTCTCAGCAACACATTTGTTTTTCTCTCTAGAAAGTCGATGTTAATGAAGTCATCAACACCTCAAAATTGGATTACATCACATGGCATTTCTCTGAGAAGATCTCGAAGAAAAGTATGATGTAATATGCCTGAGCAAAAAGCGGTCTCTCAATAGACTCATTTTTCCCCAGTAGAGTCAACAAATGGCGTCTCCTACAGAGAATTTTGCACGCCTCTACAGCTCAGACAAGTGGTTTCCCCAGTAAGTCTGACATCGAGATTTTTTCAATCAAATGGCATCTCCCCGGTAAAAACTCGGTGAGAATTTTGATGAAAACTGCCACAAATAGCATCCCTTGTCAAGGAAGGAACTCGACAAGAAGAAACTGAGACCAGTTCCATGGCTGAAGACCAGAATTGAGGGGAAGTTTATCAAGAAACTGAGACTAGTTCTGTGGCTGAAGACTAGGATCGAGGGGAGGTTTATTTCAAAAGAAACGGAGACCAGTTCCGTGGCTGAAGACCAGGATCGAGGGGAGGTTTATTTCAAAAGAAACTAAGACCAGTTCCATGGCTAAAGGCCAGGATCGAGGGGAAGTTTTTACCCGTTTCTAAGTATCATTGCTTAGCAAAAGAAGATGAATTAGAAAATTGCCATTCATAACCACCGTCAAAATTTCGGGTATTCCGATATTTAATCTTCTTGCACCCTGAATGTCCGAATATCTTCGCCATTCACACCTTCAGGTCCAAGAAGATTAAATAGGGGCATCTGTCATACCCCAAATTTTGACCACCAAGATTTCCCATCATTGTGAAGATCATCACCACAATATGGATGTACCTTCATGCCTCATCATTCTCCTCAAAGATGGTTGAGTATTCACTATAATCAAGACTTAGGGTTTCAAGCCCTCTTAGAGCACTTAGACAAAGGATCAATTAAGAAATGACATGATCTTCAACTTGTCTAAACCTCTCAAACACCCATAAGAGATCAAGAGGACTCCCACATCAAGAATCAAGCACAAAGTTGCACCATTCCAAGTGGATCAAGCCTCAAGATCGCTAGTGTCACCAAATTAGGGTTTTGGTCGACCAAGGCCTCCAGATGAAAATTTTCATCTGGGCATGAGCCAATGCTTCAAAGCATAACCCAAGATACTCCAAGGGACCTCATGGACCTAATCATCAAGTCAATTTAACCTCAGGGGATGCATTTACCAAAAATCAAGAATTAGGGTTTCTTGACCTAATTCACCCCTAAGTTTACTTTTGATGCAATACATGAGCCAAGACCTCAAGACATGATTTGAGGGCCTCAAATACACCACATTGATCCATTTACAACAATGGATTGATCCAAGATGCTTGATTCACAAGTTTCAATTTCATCTGGACCTCAATTAGGGTTTTGAAGAAAAAAGGCAACTGTACCTTTGACTTTTGACCAAGACATGCTCCCAAACCTTGGGACATGATTCAATACACCCTATAACACCTATTGAGTACACCAAAGCACTACAATTGATGCTTTCCTCAAAATCTCTCTCTTTAGGCCAAAATGCCTTCTTTTGCAAGTCATCTCTGAGTTTTTGAGTTAGAGAGTAATTCCATCATAGCTCATGATCCAAACACATCCAATATGTCATATCTAAGCTGTTCAAACACTCACTTGTGATCTGAAACACCAAAATCAGAAAGTCAACCTCCAAAACCTCAAAATTTGACTTTTCTGCATTTTTCAAGCCATGTCTTGATTCAGTCACTTCCAAAACCAAACCAGGCCTCAAACACACTCCAAATATCATTCTCAAACTGTCCCAATTGGTTTCCCTCATCTGGAACACCATTTGAGAGAGTTACTATCTTGGTCACTTTTGCCCCTGCAAGAAAAGGCCTATACTTGTTCCTGAAGATTCCAGCTGGTTCTGATCATCCTAAAAGCTTATAAGGGATCAATTAAGGGTGTTCAATGCATTGAATTACTTCTGGCACAAGCAATTTGGCAGATAGCACAAGAAGCTCCCAGAGGTAAGTGCATCATAACTTGAACTCTCTAAATCATGCATTGTTTTAAGGTCCATTGATCATGGACCTCTCATACATGTCATATATGTTGTGTTTGAACCAATTTCTCATGCTATTATTGCATGTACCATGAGATAGCATAGAACATACAAAGTTTGGCCTATTTTGAAATCACTATCGGATTTTAAAATGGAAACATTTTCTGAAAATTCCAAGGGCACCATTGAATTCCTCCTGAAATTCTAGGTCAGATGCACCTAAATTTTGTCCCAATCCATGGAGAAATGAGAAAGTTAGAGCCTTCATGCAAATTGCCAAAACTAGGCCTTGCCTTGGGCCAGGGCCAGGCCATGGCGCCTTGGCTAGGCCTAGAACTTGGCACCCCATATATGTTCATGGGGTAGTTTTGATAGACGGATGTATCACCACCCCAGTGGTAGCGCGTATGTGTGTTTGTTGTTGAGGTCATGGGTTCAACACCCACCCAGACCATTTTTCCATTTTGCCATGTTTTGCTATTTTTTTCATTTTTTATGGTTTTTGTTTAATTAATTCCAAAATTAATTTCTCTCTCAATTTTAATTATTTAAGATTGATTCTTTTTTTGAAAATTCCCAAAAATATTAAAATATTTTATTCCATAAAAATTTCACAAAAATATTATTTATTTCGTATATTTAGTATTTTTGCAAAGAATTATGTTTTATTTGTTTTTAAACATTTAAAAATATTTCTTTCTCTTGATTTTGCAAATTCAAATAATTTTCAAATTATTCTATGAATGAAACATGATTTTTCAAACATTATGCCAAGATCATAACTTGTTTTTCACACATGTTTGATAATTTTTATCATTTCGATTGAATTTTTATTCAATTAAAATACTTTTCTAAAATCAAATTAGGGTTTTAATTATTTTCACCCTCAAAAATCTTTTTCAAAACACTTTGGGCCTCTAATAGAGTGTAAGACCCATTCCTTGTACATGAAAACCTTTTTGGGCCTCAGTCATTGTATAAGTCCCAATGCGATTTCAGAAAATCTCGGCGCGATCGCCATTTCAAAACAAAAATCATCTGGACCTACCCTTGTGTTGTAAGTCCCATTTCTTTTCTTTTTCAAACCTTTGGGCCTCTCCCTGAGTTGTAAGACCCATTCCTTTGTACAAAAAACCTTTTTAGGCCTCAGTCGTTGTATAAGTCCCGATACAATTTCCAGATCAACAGTGCGATCACTGTTAATTCTGGGCCTCTCCTTAAGTATAAGCCCCAATCTTTTCAAAACAACTTTCCCTTTTGATTTAGGTTCAAATTCATAGTTGTTATCAAAACTTTCTTTAATTTCTTGAACAACTAACCATACAGCTGTTACAATGGAAGCTTGCTCGCTTGTAAGTTTTAAACAGCTTTCTTTTACATACTTGCACATACATATATATATATTTGTTTGTGCTGGAAGCTTGCTCACCTCTAAGTCCTTCTACCCTCTTTTTACATACAGTATATATTTCATCTGTATATATATATATATATATATATATATATATATATATATATATATATATATATATATATATATATATCTGTATATTATCTGCTTAGAGTTTTCCCTGGCAATTAGGTCTAGAACTAGATAAAGCCAGTGGTCACTCTTTCAACACAGTCAAAACTAGTTCCCCATAGGAATTCCAGATACAGTCTAGCCTTCTCTTGGGCTTATACAATATGGAACAAAGAGAAAGGTATTATTCTCGGTGAAACTTTTCTCAGACTGTCACTATTAGAAATTGTCAAAGAAATTCATTACCCCCAGAGAGGATTAATTCACGGTGAAACCTCTCTTGAATTTCTTCAAACCCTAGAACTGTTCATTAAAGAAAAGATTATTCCCGGTGAAACTTTTCTTAAACTCTTCTTAAATTTGGACCCACAGGCTTCCTAAAAGCATCCCCCGCCTCCTTTTGGGCTTTGTACAAGGACCCTCTAGCATCTTAGAAGTTCCCATGCCTTCTCTTGGGCTTAATACAAGAACCCTGGAGACCTCTTAAAGGTATAGGACAGAACTTAGTCATCCTTTGCTAGAGCAGTCTTTCCAAAGTGTCAAAACATCAAACCCTTTTATGGTTGATTCTCATCCCTTAAAACACTTGCCTCTTCTTGGGCATCATACAAAGATAAACTATTTCCATACCAGTAGACTTGGACAGTCTATTCTCCTCTTGGGCCTCAGACATTCTCAAGTTCCCTACAAACATAGAAAAAACCCTGGTCATTTAACCAATTTCCAGTAGAGTTAAAACCCTCATAGGATCTAAAACTCAGTCTTTCATCCTAAATTTCCCCAGCTAGGGTCAGCTTATCATCAGAACCTCAAGGCATCTGATACCTTAACTCTTATGTAACGTTCAGTAAGAGTTGATTCCCCATTTTAGACCTGCCTCTAGATCTCAATAATCCTCAGCAGAAGCTAGCCTCCTCTTAGGCTTTGTATAATGCTTTCCTCAGCAGAGTTAGCCTCAAAAGCACTCTCTTGTTGAGACCATCACTTTTTCAGCACTCTCTTGTTGAGTCCAGCACTCTCTTGTTGAGTCAAGCCTTTTCTAGCCTCCTCTTAGGCTTTGTATAAAGATTTTTTCCCCACTCTCTTGTTGAGTCACCCTTTTCAGCCTTAATCTTGGGCTTTGTACAAGACAAACAAAGTACTCTCTTGTTGAGTCAATCACCTTTTAAAGCACTCTCTTGTTGAGTCAATCACCTTTTAAAAACACTCTCTTGTTGAGTCAATCATCTTTTCAGCCTCTCTTAGGATTTGTATAATGATCCTTCTTATCCTCAGCAAAAGTCAGCCTCAATCTTAGGCTTTGTACAAGACACCATACAAAAGAACTCTCTTGTTGAGTCAACCCTTTTCAGCCTCAATCTTGGGCTTTATACAAGACACCCATAAATATCTTTAGCTGAGTCAGTCAAATATCCTTTAGCCTCAATCTTGGGCTTTGTACAAGACATCATATAAATTTCCCTAAGCAGAGTCAATCCTCTTTTCAGCCTCAATCTTGGGCTTTGTACAAGACAAATCATACTCTCCAACAGAGTCAATCTTCTTTCAGCCACAATCTTGGGCTTTGTACAAGACAGATAAACCCTCTCACCAGTAGAGTCAGTTTCCCCTTTTAGCCTCAATCTTGGGCTTTGTACAAGATAGACAAAATATTTCCCCAAAAAAGTCAACCTTTAGCCTCCTCTTAGGCTTTGTATAATGATATCCCCCCCCCCCCCAAAAGAGTCAGTCTCTTTTTAGCCTCAATCTTGGGCTTTGTACAAGACAGATAAACACTCTCTTGTTGAGTCAGTCTTTTCCAACCTCCTCTTAGGCTTTGTATAAGGACTTCCCCAGTGGAGTCAATCAATCTCTTAGCTTCAACCTTGGGCTTTGATCAAGGCACGTACAAAAACCCCAATCCCGTCAGAGGAAATCAAAATCTCTCTGTAGGAAGATACTTCTCTGTATATCACACATCAAAACAGACATTAAAAAATAAACCTTAATTCCAGATAACTGCTATAAGTGGTACACTTGTTGATTCAAAAATCCAAGCTGTAGTCCATCTCTTATCCTGGTAAATCCCCTTCTTTCATCTAATTTCTGTAAGTGGCAAGCCTCTGAATTATTTACATCTAAGCCAATGTCCCTCTCTTAGTATGAAAGATTCCTAAGGAAAAATGGCATTTCTCAACACCGAGTTAAAGTTTTCCCCTTTAGGACAAATCCCCTATAAAGGAAATTACGGCATTGCTGGATTCTCATATCACAGTTAAAGTAATCCTCCTTTATAATTAGTTACCCAACAACTGTGATGAACAGACGAGATATCTCCCTTTAGAGATGACAAATTCTCTCTCAGTCAAACCTTTTAGCTTCAATCTTGGGCTTTGAACAAGACACAAATACTCATTTAGCTTCAATCTTGGGCTATGAACAAGACACCAAAACATCATCTTTTCCTCCCATAGAATAGGAGGAACTACGATTGCTCTGATTTCCCTGTTTATTTTTAACGGGAATACGTAGGCATAAGATTGTGAAATCTTAGCGAGCACCCTAAACAAAAACTTTAGGTCCAGTACCTTCATACCAATCAAAACTTAGGTCCAGTACCTTACCAAAATCAACAAAAACTCTCTCTCTCTCTCTCAAAAACCTCCCAAAGGAGAAACTTTCCCAACCCACGACAGACAAACACCAGTAAGTAGAAAGCAGTAAGGAAAATTGCTAACAACCTGTGGATAATCACATATAGGATGGGTAATTGACAACTCCCCATTGTATAACCTGACCGCGAATTCCCCGAATCTCTTTTAGCGTTTGTTCAGTTAAACATTAGCGTGCAAGGTTAGTTTTAGATAGCTTCCCTTTCCCTTCCAGCTTCACGGGATAAATAAGAAATCAGAAAGTAGCACCCTACTCCTACCATTGTGTTGAGGAGAAACCCATGGCGATAAGGCGGTCGTGTCACCGACAAAAATTGCACGCTATAGGATGTCTCTTCAATTAGCCGATAGATCAGTTAAATATCCAATAAGCATTTTGGAAGACATCCTAGTTAGGATAGGCTAACTCTATATCCCTACAGATATTGTCGTCATAGACATAAAAGAGGACGACGAAATCCCGATCCTTCTAGGTAGATCTTTCTTATCAACAGCTAGAGCTATAATAGATGTCAAAAGAGGAAAAATGACCTTCAAAGTAGGAGATGAAAAAGTAGAATTTATACTATCCAAATTCCAAATGGCACCAGCCATAGATGACTCCTGTTACGCCATCGATATCATCGATGAATGCATAAGAGAGTTAGACCAAACAGACCCAGTGGAAATAATTAAATTACCCTCAACCTCCATCATAGAGGACGACGGGTTTGAAAAGTTAAGTGAACCTTATATTGACGACAGCCTCTACGAATGCTTAGCACTCACCCTAAACCATATGCCATGCCCTAAGAAACCAGTAGTAGAACTCAAGGAATTACCTAAGAATCTGAGATACGAATTTTTGGATGAAGAACTAAATCGTCCAGTGATAGTTAGTGCCGCCTTAAACGGTGATGAAACCAATCAACTCTTAGATGTCTTAAGAAAATATCCCGCAACTCTAGGTTATAACATTTCTGATCTTAAAGGGATAAGCCCATCTGTGTGCATGCACTGGATTATGCTTGAGGACAATTCCAAACCTTCGAGAGAACATCAAAGGAGGATAAATCCCATAATGAGTGATGTGGTAAAAAGGGAAGTGTTGAAGTTACTAGAGGCTGGGATAATTTACCAAATTTCTGGCAGTAAGTGGGTAAGAGTCGTACATGTGGTACCTAAGAAGGGAGGTGTCACAATACTACAAAATGAAAAAGGCGAACAAGTAGCGAAACGTATAGAAAACGGTTAGCGTATGTGTATAGATTATAGAAAACTCAACAAAGCAACTAGGAAGGACCATTTCCCTCTTCCATTCATAGATCAAATGCTTGAACGTCTAGCAAAAGATTCTTACTTTTGCTATTTGGATGGGTACTCGGGATTTTTCCAAATTCTTATTCACCCCGATGATCAACAGAAAACAACCTTTACATGCCCATATGGAACATTTTCCTATCGACGAATGCCATTTGGACTATGCAATGCCCCAGCCACTTTGCAACGATGTATGATGTTAATCTTCGCAGATTTCCTTGACGAAATCATGGAAGTTTTCAGGGATGATTTCTCGGTATGTGGATCCAGTTTTATAAACTGCCTAACTAACCTTGAAAGAATTCTGGAACAATGCGTAGAGGTAAATCTCGTTCTAAACTAGGAGAAATGTCATTTTATGGTTACCGAAGGAATAGTACTAGGACACATACTGTCTGAAAGAGGCATAGAAGATGATAAAGGTAAAATAGAGGTTATAGAAAACCTGCAACCACCAAAGACAGTTAGAGAAATCTGAAGCTTCATCAAGGACTTCTCTAAGATAACCAAACCCTTGACCGGCCTTCTAATGAAAGACGTTGAGTTCAATTTCGATGACAAATGTCTCGAAGCCTTTAAACTCCTTAAACAAGCATTCATTTCAGCACCTATTATACAACCTCCTGATAACCAACCTTTTGAAATTATGTGCGATGCGAGCGACTATGCTGTTGGCATTGTTTTAGGATAGAGGAAAGATAAGAAACTGCATGTAATTTATTACGCGAGTAGAACATTAGACGCCGCCCAATTAAATTATGCCACAATCGAAAAAGAGCTCCTAGCCGTAGTTTTCGCTATTGACAAATTCCGATCTTATTTAGTCGGAGCCAAGATCATAATCTACACTGATCACGCCGCAATCCGATATCTTTTAAGCAAGAAAGACGCTAAGCCTAGATTACTTCGCTGGATCCTTTTGCTACAAGAGTTCAATTTGGAGATCGTGATAAGAAAGGCACCGAAAACGTGGTTACTGATTACCTTTCGAGGCTAGAATACCTAAAACCAGATCTAATTCTGATAAACGATGATTTTGCTTACGATAAACTTATAGCCACTATTAGAACCAATGATAGTGATAACCCTGACCCTTATTCTGAACAAGGCCTTGAGAAAGCCTTAGCAGTCTCAAACGTACCATGGTAAGCTTACTTTGTAAATTACTTAGTAGCCGATATTATACCCCCTGACCTCAACTACCAACAAAAGAAAAAGTTCTTTCATGACGTAAAACATTTTTACTGGGACGAACCCCTACTATTCAAGAGAGGCGCAGACGGTCTATTTCGTCGCTGCGTCCCAAAAGAGGAGGTAGAAAACATAATTAAACATTGTCACTCTGCACCTTATGGTGGACATGCAGGCACATCCAAGACTTGCGCCAAAATATTTCAAGCAGACCTTTATTGGCCAACACTTTGGCGCGACGTCCATGCCAACATTGTCGAATGTGACCGGTGTCAACACACTAGAAATGTCTTTAGACGTGACGAGATGCCCTTGAAAAATATCCAAGAAGTTGAGCTCTTCGATGTTTGGGGAGTAGATTTCATGGGACCATTTCCATTCTCGATGGGAAATAAGTATATCTTGGTGGTCGTTGACTACGTGTCTAAGCGGATCGAGGCTATAGCTTCACCTACCTATGACACTCGTGTGGTTATTAAATTATTCAAAAATAACATATTCCCTAGATTTGGAGTACCTCACCTAGTTATAAGCGATGGTGGATCACACTTCATATCAAGGATATTTGATAATCTTTTAAATAAATATGGAGTTAAACATAAAGTAGCAACACCATATCATCCGCAAAACTAGCGAACAAGTAGAGGTGTCAAATAGAGAGATTAAGAAAATCCTAGAAAAAACGTCTCTATATCCAGAAAGGATTGGTCGTTAAGATTACAAGAAGCCTTATGGGCTTATAGAACCGCTTTCAAGACCCCTACAGGAACAACCTCTTACCAATTGGTTTACGGAAAGTCTTGTCACTTACCCTTTGAGCTGGAACATAAAGCCTATTGGGCCATCAAAGCCCTTAATATGGATTACCTAGCAGCTGGTAGCAAACGCATTCTAGATATTCACAAATTAGAAGAAATACGTCGCGAAGCTTATGAAAATGCCATCATATATAAAGAAAGGACTAAAGCATGGCATGACAGAATGATTGTTAAGAAAGAGTTTAACATAGGCGACTTGGTACTTCTTTTTAATTATAGATTACGATTATTCCCTGGTAAGTTACGCTCTAGATGGACTGGTTCCTACGAGGTTACTAAAGTTCTAAGATCCGGGGTAGTGGAGATAAGAGATAATTCATGTAGCTCTTTTATCGTAAACGGACAACGGTTGAAACATTATTATGGTGGTGATATCCCTACCTACTACTCTGGTCACACTTTGATCGAACCACCCATTGCTACATCTACTGAGTAATTTTCATAATCATCGAGCTAATGACGTTAAACAAGCGCTGTGTGGGAGGCAACCCACGGCCATTTTTTATTATTATTGCTTTCTCGTATTTATTTATTTATGTGTTACCCTTAAAAGGTGAATTAATTATTTCTTTTTATCTTTTTAACAGGACTAACTTGTGTGATATTCATGTTTCAGGTTTCAGATCCATCGCCTTCGATAGCATTCTCCACTAACCTTGTTTATCAGGATGCCGCACTTCGACGATATGCATGTTGTGTTCAGAGATGACATTCAGAAGAAAAGATTTGTGGTCTTTTCTGAGCGACCAATGCTTCCTACAAGATACCCTAACCCTAGGTGCCTAGAAACCTTAGGCCTCGAAGCTAGTGTGAGATATCTTTGCCACCAACTCCAATGGCATGAATACTCGGATGCAATGAATGTGACCTACAGACACCTCACCCTTGAATTCCTTAGCTCACTTATCTATGAACCCTATGTTTGTAGAGGTTCCAAAAGAGGCCGCACTAACTTCAGATTGTTTGGAAATGAATATACTTTAACCCACAAAGGTTTTGCTAACTTGCAAGGATTTCAGTGTGGTCTTGATGTCGTACATGAATTCCCTGAGTGTGATATTATGCAGGATGAGTTGGATAAGTTCTGGAGTGAAATCACCGGTGGAGGAGGCCCTGATCCCTCTACCCATCTGTCAAATAAGATTCATAACCCAACTTTTAGGTATTTTCAGATGATTTTGGCCCAAACCTTCTATGGAAAAGGTGAAACCGATAAACATGTAAGTGCTAAAGAAATTTTTATGCTCTTTTGCACCACCCAGTCATGTCTTGTAGCCAGCGGAAATTTCCTAATAAACCGCCTCAACATGATTGCAAGATCCTCCGAGGGACTTATCCACA
Organism: Lathyrus tuberosus; assembly: GCA_022829125.1. Taxonomy (NCBI): domain Eukaryota; kingdom Viridiplantae; phylum Streptophyta; class Magnoliopsida; order Fabales; family Fabaceae; genus Lathyrus; species Lathyrus tuberosus. The sequence continues at coordinate 3,936,083 of JALAZF010000020.1, read as the reverse complement.
TAGGAGGAACAGTGACACACATCGCCTATGCCTTAGGTCTCATTAGCAAATTATCTCACCTGACCGTCTATTGTGGTTGTACCTTGATTGACCTAGACCATTTCCTAGATCGTGGCCTAATTAGGAGAGTCTATTTTAGCCCAGAACATTATAAGCTTCTAACTGATGATGAGACCATCCATTACTTTGGACTACCCCATCTTACCCGAACCAATGTCTACAATGAAGAGAACTGGTCATACCCCTTAGAGGCCCAGGATGAGACACCCAATAAACCCAAATCACCACCTATTCCTGAATATTATCCTACACCCCTCCCAGAAAGGACCACAATATACTCTTTTAATGTTAATCTGCAGAGACACGACATTTACTCTGAGTTCGACACTATGCGCAAGGAGATAATATCTCTTCGCGAAGAGCTTACCAAATTCACCATTCTGAAGGAGGACTCTGATTCCACTCATGCCGCTGAGATTGATTGCCTATATCAGGAAATCTATAGTCTTAGACATCCGCTTGCAGAGGCGAAGGCATCCTATCCACATATGAATCAGGGTGTCTGTCGCCAATCATTATAGAAGACCTTTTTGGAGCACTGAGGACATTGCTCACACTACGTGTGGGGGAGATACCGCATCATTACTACTATTATTTTTATTCACCTTTATCAGACATTATCTTATTTTTGGTCGATTTATTTCCGCACTTTATTTCCGTTATCAGACTTGTTACTATTATGCTCATTTATTTTATCAAAGTATCTTGATACATTGCATTCACATACTATATGCAATTATCACCATACTATGTTTTATTAGTGAAAATTTAAAAATTTGCAAATTATTATTTATAGTGCATTTTATTTTCTTTTTAATTTTATTATCATTATTTATGTTGCATACCATGTTTTTATTATTTAATTTTATCATTTACATTTCTTGCATTTACAAATGCAAAGAGAAATCTCAGAAGACGCTACATACACCCCCCCCCCCCCCCCCCCCCACCCCCAAACAAACAACAAAAATAAATAAAAAAGCCAAGCTAAGGCCCAAATTCCGTCCAGCCCCATAAAATAAAGATGGCGGGCACCATGGGCCATGGGGTCTGAAGCCTTACACGGGACAGAATGTGAAAAACCCTCATTTTTCACATTCTACTCATCTTCTTCCCCACTCTCTACATTTTTTACCTACCTTAAATACCCACTAAATCCCATCAACCACCCACTTAATCATCAAACCCACTACCATTTCCACTACCCCATTAACTTTCCACCCATAAAAATCCAAACTTTCATAAAAAACTCCACTAAATCACATCTCACCATTCTTTGCCAAAAAAACCCATTTATCCTCAAGAAGCTTCACCAATGGCGGAAATGGAGTACGGAGGGGTCATTTTTCGAGAAGGAAGAGCGGGGGATAGGAAGAGAGGAAATTTTGAAGCATTGCTGAGATACGAAATTTTCGCGACAAGGTACATCGACACTGACTGCCTATATAGTTTAGGGATTTATCATAGTGTTTTCTGTATGTTAGAAAATTTAGGATTGCATGACATTTTTACTCGTAGGGAACCTACCTTTGAGAGGCTGACCCGGGAATTTTTGAGTTCCCTGACTTATAATGTTAGTCCTAATACCGCTAGTATCACTGGTACTGTGACATTTAGGATGTTTAATAAAGAATATGAGGTCACTACCGACCACCTTGCGAGTATGTTAAGACTCCCTCACGGAGAAGGTGCTATCTGCGAGACACCTTTGGACACTAACTGGCAGGTTGAGACATTCCAACCGTGGAATGATCTTACGGGTCATATCACAAAATCTATCGAAGGCAACTTGGCCTCGGATATCCACAACACGGTCGTACATGTTTTTAGGCTTCTGTTGGCATCTATTGTTTTTGCCCGAGAAAATTTGAATAAATTAAATTCTAAGGAGTTGATCTTTTTACAAGCTGCCCTCTTACAGAGGAGGTTAAATGTCATCCCTTTCATGATAGCGCACATGTGTACCGCTGTGAGAAATGGCAGAACTATTGCATTTGGAGGATTGATTACCTCCATTGCACGTGCTTTTAAGTTGCACACCGAGTTAGCTACATTGGAACCCCTCCCACCACGCACAATAAATTTAAAATTTTTTAGAGATATGAAATTATGCAAAGTGAGGAAGGAAGGAGGCTACACTCTTATAGTTCATAATTTAGTTTTCCCGAGTGTTGTTTTACCCTGTTCCCGTCGCACCGATGTGCGATTTAGAAGAAACTGGATTTATGATTTACAAGCTGCACCCTTTCTCGGCCTTCCCAGAGGACGAGAACGACAGGACCGATGACGAGTATGAGCGGAGAAACCAGTCTCTCATTCATAATGCACCCCCTCTACATGCATCACCTGCACACACTCCACTTTTTACTAACCCTTCTGTAGGTACTCCTATGGGGTTTTACATTACTGAAGAGATGTGGAGGGTACAACAAGGTTGCGAAGAAGAGCGTGATGGCCTGTTCTATGCCATGTATGAGCAACAGCAGGACATGATGGACTTCATGCGTGAGCAGCAGCGGCAGACTGAGCGATCCATGTGTTCTATTTTAGAGTCCCAGCTCGCCGTAGCATCTCAGCAGCATCGTCAGCAGGCCTACCTTAACAGACAATTTGGGCTAGTGGAGGCTACTCAGGGTTCCATACTGGAAAACCTCCGCGAACTCCGAGAGTCCAATGCCTCACTAGCATTGAGGATTCAGTAGCTTGAGATCTTACAGAGTGCCCGACACCGCAGTAGGAGCCGTCACCCCCCGACGTTCAGAGCAGGGAGGAGAGGGTACTAGCGGTCAGCAGTAGCGTTATCCAGGTTCCACCTATCTCTTTTCCACCTTTTATCGAAACATTGGGGACAATTTTCGGTGTAAGTGTGGGAGGAGGTATTTACCGTTTTCAGTTTTCCTTTATGTTTTCATTTTATCGCTTTCTAGTTTATTTTTCTAGTATGTTTCTAGTTTATTTTTACTTAGTATAAATAATACATGTTCTTGACGAGTCATTTGTGTAGTTTTTTCTATTTCCCCCATTTCTTGAGCCATAACAAAAAATTTCGAGAGGTAAACAGCATCTATTTTTAAAAATTTGGGTTGTTAGACAAGTTAAGATCATATGCAGAGACTTGGGAAGACTTGTGAAAAATCGATATCATTTTAAAACCGTAAGTTTCTCAAGTATAGGACCTTATCTAGATACGTATTATGTTATGGTCTTAAAATCTCACCTTTAAAATTCACTCCTTAAGTAGTTTATTTTAGCAGTCAGCACCATCTTAGTCACTGCTAAGTGAACAAACCGATGCAAATAGGTGAATGATCCCAAAAGAGAAAAAGAAAGAATATATATATATATATATATATATATATATATATATATATATATATATATAATAAACGCAAGTAATATGAAAAGGATCCGCCTTCTAAGTTTGGTAACCCTCACCCGGTTATTTAGCCCAACGGTAGCGAGACTTCCAAAAATTATGCTTGTGCCTCTGTGTTAAAGTGCAAAAAGAATTAAATTTTGGCACAAATATGGATCAGGATCACCAACAGGTTTGTTCACCGTGCAAGTACAAGATAACGGGCTTAATGTGATTGCGCCTAGATAAAAAGGGGATGAGAAGGGAATGAGTAAAATAGGCCTAAGTATAATGGCATGATATGGATTCGTTCGTATAGGAGAGAAACTTATGACCGCAATATGCGGAAAGTGTTACCACGATTTCCTTGGTTCACAAACCAGTACCTATCGAAGCAGTCTTGATCAATACTAAAGTCTCTAGCCCAGAATTAATCCTTGTGTGTTACTGTTTATCCTTTATGCTTATATGAGTTTTGCTTGAGGACAAGCAAAGGTTCAAGTGTGGGAGAATTTGATAACACCGAAACACACTGCGTATTTGACTCAGATTACACATGGTTATTATAGTTTATTTACTGTTTTTCATGCATTATGTCTCTGTTTTATGTTGTTTTCAGGTAAAGTGCCTTAGTGGAGCTTTTTGTGAAGAAAAGAAGCGAAAAGAGCGAGAATCAGAAGATTTTGGTGGAAAAAACACACACGGAGTTTCACATGGCGGGCGCCAAGGAGGACGCTATGACGTGTAGGGTTTTACCCACGTCTCAACGGGCAGAAGACCACGTCTTCCCTCATTTTCACACACGGCGGGCGCCATCTTCACAAAACTCGCCTTGGTCAAAGGCGGTTAAGGGAGGTGGCCATGACTAGAGGAATTATCTCCACACGATTTTTGAACGTTTTGTGTAACTTCCAAGGGTTCCCACACTATAAATAGGCCTGAGTTTCCATTTGTTTTTCATCATTTCTTAGTTACAGTATAGGCATAAATTCAGTTTATTTAAAGCGATAATTCGTCACATCGAGGGGTTATTGCACCATTGTTGTAATCGAGAGTGGAGCACTTTAGAAGTAGATTAATCTTGCCGTCATTTTACTTTCCAAGTCAGATTTACTTTCCAGCATTGTACCGGATTGAAGTCTTCGGTTTGGAGCAGGTTTATTATTCAATTCGCATTTTATTTACTCGCATCGTCTTTACTTTATTTAGTTTCCTGCACTGCTTTACTTTCTTTACTTTCTGCCTTGCTTTAAATTCATTTACTTTCCCGCACTGCTTTACATTCTTTACTTTATCGAACTGTCTGTTTTAAATTTCTTTACCTTAAAAGACTTATTTTCAAACTGAACTTAAGCGTGACACTTTCGTTCTCGTCTTTGAAAATCAATCGCACCATGTACACGTTTTTAAATGATTTATCCCGCATATCTATTTCCTGCCATGTTTACCATAATCATGTCTAGCTAAATCCATTGTGCTGGGATGTGAGGACCGTCGTTTCGACGATACTCCGTATGTTGTTTTTGAAGAAATACTTTAGGGGCTGTTTTGGTTTTAATACAACTTTTCTGAACTTAACTTGATCAGCTGTTACGCAAATGGGACCGTGTTTCTATTTGAGTAATAACCGCGACTATGTCGGGTAAGATCGAAAGTCGTCTGATACTTAAAATAAAAGTTGGTTAGTTTTTAATTAATAAAAACAGCGAAAACACTTTGTTAATTAATTAGGGAAATTTAATATTATTAGAAAGTGATTTTAAAACTATTTTCGGACGCGTTTATAGAGTTAGGACGGTTGGCCGAGCATATGGCGGAAACCCTTTGATATTAAATGTTTCCAATCAAAAGCACTTTTCAACCGAGTCTTAGAGGTGGTTATATAAAAAAGGACTTCATCACTTTAACGCAATACGCGACCGGATCAGCGTGAGCGGCTGGTATGGATTAGAGGGTAGGTCCGGTTCTGATCACGCTAACGCGACGGTTCCTTTTTAATTAACTCTTTTTCAAAGAAGAAAATATTGCCCCGTAAGTGTCTCTATTTAGACAATAGGAGTATCGTTTGATCGATGTGAATTACATACCAGTGCCATTTATCTGAATTCGTTTTTTACTCTTTATTCTCTTTTGCCTGCGCACTTTATACTGTTTCTATTAGCCTTAGATAAACAACGTAACAATAGTAATCGATAGATTGACATTGGTCTCTGTAGGATCGATAATCTTTTATATTACTCTGACGTATTCCGTAAACATGCGGAAAACACGCATCAAGTAGCATTCGTACATGTTATATCCTTCCTTTTTCCACCTTTAATCAAAACATTGAGGACAATGTTTGGTTTAAGTGTGGAGGAGGAACTTTACTACTTTTTTTTATCGCTTTTTAGTTATATTTATCATTTTATTAGTTTATTTCTATTAGAACAAGATCTTGATTCTGCATATAATCTCTAGTTTTTATGATAACAATGCATATATTTTATATTTAACTATTTGGTACTCTAATTCTATCTTAAGTGTGCAGATATACAATTCTCATTGGAATCAATTTGTAGCGCAACTCAACAAGATTCTGATACATATCAGAGTTTCTGAAGAAGAACATATGTGTTTCTCAAGAAAGCGTTCATTTCTAAAGAAAGGATTCTGAAGACTCTGATCAATGCTAAAGTTCAAAATACACGATGAGGATCAAAAGCTCAAAGTCCAAAGTAAAACATGAAGAGCAAGAATCCGTACAAACGGCTCTTTCCTAAAAGGTCTAAAGCAAATATTTTGCTCAGAATTGACCAGAATGCTTTCTAAGCTTTTACTACTTTTGTTCTCCAAGAATTCTACTGTTGAAGACAGCTAGCCAAGCTCAAAGACATTCTTATCCCTCAACGAGGATATAAATAGAAGACTATGCTGCATTGAAAAATATAACAACTCACAAGTCAAAAATGCTGAAAATACATACTCTATCAAAATCTCAAAGACACAAAGAGTTGCTGCTCATATATGTGTAGAAATGCTGTTCTTAAATTTGTTTCAACCTGCTTATTAAGAACCAATATTGTAAACATTCTTGTAACACTTTCTAAGTGATTTTCCTTGAGTGACTAAGTGTGTTAGTCAGTAGACTCGAGAGGGCTAAATTGTTGTTGAACAATTTAGAGGTTGATTATAAGTTTTCCTTGAGTGACTAAGTGTGTTAGTAAGTAGACTCGAGAGGGCTAAGTCGTTGATGACCTAGAGGTTGTTGTAATCTTGTCAAACATTAGTGGATTAAGTCCTTGTGATAAGGCAAAATCACTTTGGCGGGTGGACTGAATTAACTTAGTTAAAAGTGAACCAGGATAACCATTTGTGTTCTTTCGATTTATACCTTGTTAGCGTGTGTGTGTGTGTGTGTGTGTGTGTTACATACTTCATAGAAAAAAATTTAAAACCCAATTCAAACCCCCTTTCTTGTGTTTTTCTCAACCTTCAATTTCATGTTGTTAGAATCCTATCTATTTCTAGTTTAATTGTTTTTAGTCGAGTCATTGCATGTGTTGTCGAGTCTTTATGCGTGGTTTTATGTTGTTTATTAATTCTCCCATTTTCTAGAGCCATACCGTTTTTTTTTTTTAATTTTGACTTAGAAACACAGTGCATCTTTTGAAATTTTTAGGCTATAGATTAAATAAAGGTTAGATTGTGGAGATTTGGGAAAACTCCACAAGATCGGTATCGTTCCAACACCTTAAGTCTCTCGATTATGGAGATTGATTTGAGTAATTGTTATGCAATAGCCTTAAGTTCTCACCCTTTAGTAGTCCTTAAGTAGTTTATTTAGCAGTCAACACCATCCTAAGCACACACAACGTAGGAAGCTGATTCAAATAAGTGAATGATTTCAGGTTTAAAAGAGAGAAAGAAAAAAAAGGATAAATAAAAAGGAGTGTTCCTTCTAAGTTAGGTGATCCTCACCCGGTCACTTAGCCCAATGGTGCAAATTCTTTTGTTTATTGACACTTAAGCCAATGTGCAAGAAAAAGAAAAAAATAATGATGATGAGATCATAGTCACTAACAGGCTATCCTATAATGAGTATGTAAGGATAACGGGCTTAATGTGATTGCGCTTGAAAGGAAGAGGATGAAAAGGGGATGAGTGGGTTAGGCTTAGGCACAATGACATGATTCATATTTGTTTGTATATGAGAGAGGCTTATGACCGCACAATTGGAGAATTGTGTTCTTAAGATATCCTTAGTGTGCAAGCGAGTGCCTATCGACACAATATTAGCCGAAGTGGAGATTGTAGCCTAGAATGAGTATCCGTGTGCCATTGTTTCTCATGGGTCTTGATATTATCTACTGCAAATTTTTCAAAGAATTTTTCAACAAATTGCAACAGAAAGTTACCCAGTTTTTTGAAAAATTGCAACAAAACACCCGCCATGCACTTTGTTTTCCTGAAAAATTGCAATAGAAAGTCACCCAGTTTTCCCCCATTCCACCATATTTTTCTCCCACGACTTCCACATGTTTTGACCTCACATTCTGCACTTGTAACACTATAAATAGGTAGTTTTATAAGAATTTTGGCATCCAAGTCTTGTGCAAGTTTAAAGCATTTAGTTTTAGGCAGAAATCCCCAATGTAAAGTTATAGCTTTCTCACATCGAGGAACTACTACACCTTAGTGTTTTAGGCTTGTGTTGTCTGCTTGGATCAAACAATCTTACCGTCTTTTGAAGTTTTAATTCCAGTTTTACTTTGCAGGTTCATTTAAATTCAACTGCTTTACTTTTCCTTTTTTTAAGTCTTTTACAATTCATGCGTTATTATTTTATTTCTATTGTTCTTGCTCTGGATTCATGGTTTATTCCTTTAATTCATCTGCAAACCCTTGTTATCATTTGTTTTAAACCACATACCATGTCTCTATTGGAGTTGAACGTTTATAATTGCATGTTTGTTTCCGCAACCATATCCGGCTAAATTACTAGAGTCCGGATGTGAGGATCTTCGTTCCGACGGGACTCGGTAGATTTAAATGGTGTATAATTTTAATATTAACTTATTTTTCTGGTTCCGATTCTTAAGTTTTAAAATAAAAAAGGTTTTGCGCGAAAGAGAAAACACTCAGGTACTGGTCAATAGCACGACAGTGTGAGACCCATACTAGATAATAAAAATCTGATTTAATTTCTAAAAACAACGACAACGCTTTAGGGATTGACTAGGATTTATTGGTTTTCAAAAAATGTTTCGAAATTGTAACTTAGAGAGCGGCAACCAAGCATTTACGGTTTCGAAACATAACACGGGCTGCGCGGATGTGAGTAGTGTTTTTAAATTGATACGTTCTTCCAAAAAATATTTTAAAAAGAAAACAAATGCCAAGAATTTATTGAGTCCTAGAGGTGCGATTGGAAATTACATCCCGGACTCGCTTTTATTAATTTTCTATCAAACCAGCTTTATTTCTTGTTCTTTATTTTTTTCCTAAAAATCCAAAAATATACCCGATTAGCCTTAGATTTACATATAAATAGTTGGTAACGATAGGATTGGTTGTTGGTCTCTGTGGGTTCGATATCTTTTATATTAATCTAATAATATCCTTTCACTTTCGGATAGGCTACCCACGTAGAATCATCATATTTGCAAGTAGTCTTGATGAGCCAAATATGCAATTGCTAGTGCAATTGATGCTTCTTGATTCTTGGCACGCACTCTTCCTTTAGTTAGCATGCCTCTTCCATGAAAGTAATGATGTAATCTGTAACACCCTAAAACCCCCGCGTGAAATTATAATAAAATATCATAATAAAATAAAACATGCGACATTTAGGATTCTACTTTCAACCAAACACCTGCTCATGCATATGACATGTAACACATAATTACCATCAATAGTGTCAACAAAATCATACTTAAGTATTTTTCTCATATAGCAGCGGAAACTCAACTAAAAACATAATATTTTTAAAACCACATAACCAACATCAATTAGACAAAAGTAATAACGGCAATGAAATAAATAATAACAAGCGTTCCATATCCCCGTTGTTACACATCAGAGCAGACGCTGACTCAAAACATAAAGTGAAGGACTCCGTCTTCACTAACCGCCACTCCGCACTATTCTTAATTATCTACACGCTACCCACGTAGAGGTAACATTCAAACAGAAGGGGTGAGATTCTCAAATCAACAAAAGAAATGCATAATATACATATAAAGGCATATATGCTTTACACGATTCACCCTATCATCACAATATCAACATAATTAAAATTTCCTACACAAACGGACAATCATATAATCCATAACTCAACATAATACAATGCAGTGAGACTCTCAACTCGACTCAATGCATGTGGTACCAATTCGATCCCTTTTTCATGATCATAATTCCCGTCGGAATTTCTATATGTGCGCTCACACCCACATAGGAACACGAACACCCGTAATCGCTCACACCCCACATGGGCACACGATTACCTTAATAACAACAACAACAACACGATTCCATTTCAAGGAATCCGAATAAGATGCTCACACCCCACATGGGCGCACGACTTATCATACAACTTATGCAACATGATATGCATTCAACGACAACATACAATGATGACCAATGTGTATGACTATCACACAGCCAATACATCACACCACAACTGTCCAACATGCAACATATATCTACCAAAACATGCAATAATTGCAATCCACAGCTACAACACACATTCGCACAACCAAACTCAACATTTCAACGTTCGACACATCACAACGTACACGAAAACACAATTAACTCATCGAATAGTTGTAATTCTGGCATTGAAAATAATTTTAATAGAAAGTACATGAAACCAGCTTTCCAACGATTCGAATGGTAACTGAAATAGACTTACGGATCAAAAGATATGAATTTTTAAAATTTAAGAAAATTCTGTCCGTAGAGTAGTAAGTAGAACTGTCATGTTCGCCACAAGTTTGCCCATAGAACTGTCATTCGCTAGGAGTTCGCCTAGCGAAGTCGCCAGCGAAACACCTTCCCCATACAAAATCCAGAGGCTCACCTATTTTCCTCTCCCTTCGCCTCTACATCCGCCCAGCGAAAATTCGTTCGCCAGGAGTTCGCCTAGCGAACTTGGGGCGAATCTCCCCAAAACTCACTCCAGTATCACCTATCCTTCCCCTTCGCTCGCCTCTCAGTTCTTCCGAAGATATGCCAGCGAACTCTTCGCCCAGAGAACATTCCTTTGCACGGTGAAGTGCGCGAATCAGCAACTCTGCAGTTGCGATTCCTGCACAATCCAACCCCAACCCTTCTCCGATTCCAGTAGCAAACAGCCCAGAATTACACATAGATTCCATGGTTATCACACAATCAATCAGAATCACACAAACCACAAATTAACCGATCAATTTATACAATTTACCTCTTATCAAAATCTCCGACACGCAAAAACCTCAACCCCACACCGAAACAATCAACACCTAGATATGAACCTAATGATTTTTCTACCCTTATACAAATAATATATATCCCTTAAGTGATTAAAGAACCCCACCCTTACCTTAGAGTTCTTGTAGAGAGTTATCCTTCATCAACAATGAAGTTCTCCCTTTTCTTCCTTGAACCCTAGCCTTTTCTCCTCTTTTCTCTCGTTCCTTTGTTTTCACGTTCTGACCAAACTTTCTCTCCACTTCCCCTTTTCTATTTCTAATATTATTTTTATTTCATAATATTATTATTATTATCTCAATATTATTATTATTATTATTATTATTATTATTATTATTAATTTTACCAATTAAATAATAATAACAATATCTCCTAATAATTTAAATTAATAATATTAATCAAATATTGCTAATATTAACTAATTAATCATTCTCACCTCACCACCAAGTTCTACCAAATTAGCCATACACCCCTCACCCTCAAGGTCACTAATACTAAGGTCATTACCCCTTACCTTAGAGTACCCCCAACATAACCCAACACACATACAATCACATAATTTTAATTACGAAAAATAATTAAAATAAGTCGGGGCATTTCAACTCTCCTCCACTTAGAATATTTTCGTCCTCGAAAATTTACCTCATACGAATAACTCAGGATACGACTCTTTCATCCTGCTCTCTAATTCCTAAGTAATATTTCCACCGGCAGCGCCTCCCTACACTACCTTCACAAGAGTGATCTCTTTACCTCTTAATTGCTTTACCTTGCGGTCTTCAATCTGTATTGGTAAGGCCTCATCTGTAAGGTTATCCCTTACTTCTACATCATCCATTGGAACCACATGCGATGGATCCGGAACATACTTCCGAAGTTGTGACACATGGAACACATCGTGCAAAATCGACAAATTGGGTGGCAACACCACTCTGTAGGCAACAGGTCTAACTCTTGCAGAAATCTGATATGGACCAATAAACCAAGGGGTAAGCTTTCTCGACTTTAATGCACGACCAACACCGATCACCGGAGTGACTCTCAAGAACACATGGTCTCCTTCTTGAAACTTAAGATCTTTCCTCCTCTTATCATGGTAGCTCTTCTACCTACTCTGTGAAGCTTTCATCTTTTCCCGAATCAGCTTCACCTTTTCAGTAGTCTGCTGAACAATCTCAGGTCCAAGTACTACACTCTCACCAGATTCATGCCAACACAAAGGCGTCTGACACCTCCGACCATACAAAGCTTCAAAAGACGTCATCCCAATACTGGAATGATAATTGTTATTATAAGTGAACTCAATCAATGGAAAATGGCTATCACAAGCACCTCCCTATTCAAGCACACAAGCCCTCAACAAATCCTCCAAAGATTGTATAGTTCTCCCCGCCTGTCCATCCGTCTGTGGGTGATAAGCTGAACTCAATCTCAGTTTCGATCCCAAAGCTTCTTGCAAACTCTCCCAAAATCTGGAAGTGGACCTTAGATCTCTATCCAACACAATACTCAACGGAACTCCATGTAACTTTACAATCACTTGAATATAAATCTCTGCCAGCCTCTGCAAAGGAAAACTGATATTAATCAGAATAAAATGTGCCGACTTTGTTAGGATATCTATGACTACCCAATGGCATCATGCCCTCTCGGAGTATTAGGCAATCCAGTCACAAAATCCATAGAACTGATGTCCCACTTCCACTCTAGAATATCTAATGGTTGCATCAAACCAGCATGTTTCTGATGTTCCACCTTCGCCTTCTGACAAGTCAAACAAGCATATACAAACTTAGCCACATCACGCTTCAATCCAGGCCACCAAAAATATCTTCTTCAAGTCTTGATACATCTTTGTAGCTCCTGGATGGATACTCAAGCTACTCCTATGACTTTCTTCTAGAATTATTCTTTTCAACTCAGGATCATCAGGAATACAAATCCTATCATGGAATCTCAACACACCTTGTTCATCCACTTTGAATTCGTTACTTTCTGTCTGCTCATTTCCAATCATCAAATCCACCAGTTTCACATCCAACTTCTGACGCTCTCTGATACTATTAAGAAATTCATTGTTGATCTTCAGCATACCCAACATCACACTATGCGGTGTCTATTCGTAAACCAAACTCATATCTCTAAACTGCTCAATCAATTCCAATTCTTTAACCATCATAGCAGACATGTGCAACGTCTTCCGACTCAAAGCATCCGCCACGACATTAGCTTTACCGGGATGATAGTTTAAACGAAAATCATAATCCTTTAAGAATTCTAACCACCTTCTTTGTCTCATATTCAACTCCTTCTGATCAAACAGATACTTCAAGCTCTTATGATCACTATACACTTTAATTCTGGAACCATAAAGATAGTGCCTCCAAATTTTCAATACGGATACTACCGCAGCTAATTCTAAATCATGAGTTGGATAATTCCTCTCATGGACCCTTAACTGTCGTGAAGCATAAGCCACAACCTTTCCATCCTGCATTAACACGCCTCCTAAACCCATCAACGAAGCTTCACAATACACCACAAATAGTTCATCTGCTTCGGGTAGAATTAAAACTGGAACCCACTAACTGATCCACCAAGTCATCTATTCTTGGAAGCGGATACTTGTTCTTAATCATCACTTTATTCAGCAGTCTGTAATTGATACATAACCTCATACTGCCATCCTTTTTCTTCACCAACAACATCGGGGCTCCCCAAGGCGATACACTTGGTCTCATAAATTTCTTTTCTAACAACTCTTCTAGTTGCTTCTTCAGCTCTGTTAATTCTGATGTCGACATCCTATATGGTGCCATAGAAATAGGTTTGGTACCAGGGACAAGATCAATAGTAAACTCCACTTCTCTCTCTGGCGGTACATCAGTAATATCATCCGGAAACACTTCTGGAAATTCACGCACTACTTGAAATTCATTAATTACCGACTCACTCTCCACTGACAAGGATGCAAACAATGCAAGCACTTGAGCTTCTTCCTCTAAGAGCTCTTTCAACTCTCTAACAGATAGAAAACCATCTTCTTCCTCTTCCTCAAGAGCAAGAAATTGCACCGACTTGTTAAAACAGTTAATATGAACATGATTGAACTCCAACCAGTTCATACCCAAGATCACATCAAGATTTCCCAACGGAAAGCAAATAAGATCCACACTAAAGTCCTTATCAAAGATTGATCATGGACAATTCAAACAAACTAGGGGAGTGGTCACCGACCCCTTTGCAGGAGTTTCGACAACCATCTCTCCCTTCATAGGAGAAACAACGAGGCCTAACCTCATCACACAATCAGTAGCGATAAAAGAATGGGTAGCACCAGTATCAATAATAGCAATCAAAGGCATATTATTAATGTAACATGTACCTCTGATCAGTCTGTCATCACCGGAAGTTTGAGTCCCTGACAAGGCAAACACCTTTCCCCCAGTTGAAGCTTGCTTTGGCTTCTGGCAACGAGTACTAATGTGACCCTATTCTCCACAGTTGTAACAAGTCACCACATTAACTTTATAATCAGCAATCAGATGTCATGCCTGTCCGCACTTGAAGCATTTCTTCACATCACTCGTGCACTCACTGACATGATGACCTAGCTCACCACACCTGTAACACTTAAGATGAGCAGGGGCACCTCCCCTACTCGGCTTCTTGCCATCAGCGTATTTCTGTTTACCCTTCTCAGCTGGAGCTGCATAAGGCTTCCCACGGTTCATCGGTTGTTTTCCCCTCCTCTCAGACAACTTCCTCAAAGATCCTATAACAATCCACCAAATCTGGAAACCTTCTGATTCACTGATAACCAATCCCCTGCTTGATTTCAGGTCTCAATCCATTCTCAAACTTGACACACTTTGAGAACTCAGCAGTTGCCGCACTGTAGTGAGGGTAAAACTTAGCCAGATCTGAGAAATTGGCAGCATACTCAGTAACCGTCATGTTACCCTGCTTCAATTCCAGAAACTCAATCTCTTTCTTTCCTCGGACATCTTCAGGAAAATACTTCCTCAGGAATTCCCTACTTAACACAGCCCAAGTGATTACCTCTCCTGTTGCTCCCAACAATTGACGAGTGCTAACCCACCAGTCATCAGCCTCCTCAGCCAGCATGTGAGTACCTAACCGCACCTTCTGTGCTTCAGAACATTCCATAACCCAGAAGATTCTCTCGATCTCCTTGAGTCAAGCCTACGTTCCATCCGGGTCATATCTTCCCTTGAAGGTAGGTGGTATATTCTTCCGAAACTCGTCATTCTCACCAGCATGAGGCGGGTTCTGTACCACCTGAGCAACAGTTTGCAAAGCAGCAACAATAGCAGCATCATTCCTTCCAGCCATTCTAAATCTGTTACACACCAACAACAGAACATAATGGTTAAGGAACCGACATCGACAGTAATCAACTGCCACACAACAACGACTCGACAACTTGGCCGGACGGACCAACCAGGCTCTGATACCACTATGTAACAGCCTAAAACCCCCGCGTGAAATTATAATAAAATATCATAATAAAATAAAACATGCGACATTTAGGATGCTACTTTCAACCAAACACCTGCTCATGCATACGACATGTAACACATAATTACCATCAATAGTGTCATCAAAATCATACTTAAGTATTTTTTTTTCATATAGCAGCGGAAACTCAACTAAAAACATAATATGTTTAAAACCACATAACCAACATCAATTAGACAAAAGTAATAACGACAATGAAATAAATAATAATAAGAGTTCCATATCCTCAGTGTTACATATCAGAGCAGACGCCGACTCAAAACATAAAGTGAAGGACTCCGTCTTCACTAACTGCAACTCCGCACTACTCTTGTTAATCTGTACATTACCCACGTAGAGGTAACATTCAAACAGAAGGGGTGAGATTCTCAAATCAACAAAAGAAATGCATAATATACATATAAAGGCATATAAGCATTACACGATCTACCTTATCATCACAATATCAACACAATTACAATTTCCTATACAAGCGGACAATCATATAATCCATAACACAACATAATGCAATGCAATGAGACTCTCAACTCGACTCAATGCATGTGGTACCAATTCGATCCCTTTTTCATAATCATATTTCCCGTCAGAATTTCTATATGTGTCGTTCACACCCCACATGGGCACACGAGCACCCGTAATCGCTCACATCCCACATGGGCACACGATTACCTTAACAACAACAACAACATGATTCCATTTCAAGGAATCCGGATAAGACGCTCACACCCCACATGGGCACACGACTTATCATACAACTTATGCAACATGATATGCATTCAACGACAACATACAACGATGACCAATGCGCATAACTATCACACAACCAATACATCACACCACAATTTTCCAACATGCAGCATATATCTACCAAAACATGCAATAATTGCAATCCACGGCTACAACACACATTCCCACAACCGAACTCAACATTTCAATGTTCGACACATCACAATGTACACGGAAACATAATTAACTCGTCGAATAGTTGAAATTTCGGCATTGAAAATAATTTTAACAAAAAGTACATGAAACCAACTTTCCAACGATTCGAACGGTAACTGAAACGGACTCACGGATCAAAAGATATGAATTTTTAAAATTTAAGTAAATTCTGTCTATAGCAGTAGCAAGCAGAACTCTCATGTTCGCTACAAGTTCGCCCAGCGAACTATCATTCGCTAGGAGTTCGCCTAGAGAAGTCGCTAGCGAAACACCTTCCCCATACAAAATCCAGAGGCTCACCTATTTTCCTCTCCCTTCGCCTCTACATTTGCCCAGCGAACATTCGTTCGCCAGGAGTTCGCCCAGTGAACCTGGGGAGAATCTCCCCAAAACTCACTCCAGTATAACCTATCCTTCCCCCTCGCTCGCCTCTCAGTTCTCCCGGCGATATGCCAGCGAACTCTTCGCCCAGCAAACATTCCTTCGCACAGCGAAGTGCGAGAATCAGCAACTCTTTAGTTGTGATTCATGCACAATCTAACCCTAACCCTTCTCCGATTTCAGTAGCAAACAACCCAGAATTACACATAGATTCCATGGATATCACACAATCAATCAGAATCACACAAACCACAAATTAACCGATCAATTTATACAATTTACCTCTTATCAAAATCTCCGACACGCAAAAACCTCAACCCCACACCGAAACAATCAACACCTAGATATGAACCTAATGATTTATCTACCCTTATACAAATAATATATATCCCTTAAGTGATTAAAGAACCCCACCCTTACCTTAGAGTTATTGTAGAGAGTTATCATTCCTCAACAATGGAGTTCTCCCTTTTCTTCCTTGAACCCTTGCCTTTTCTCCTCTTTTCTCCCGTTCCTCTGTTTTCACGTTCTGACCAAACTTTCTCTCCCATTCCCCTTTTCTATTTCTAATATTATTTTTATTTCATATTATTATTATTATTATCCCAATATTATTATTATTATTATTAATTTTACCAATTAAATAATAATAACAATATCTCCTAATAATTTAAATTAATAATATTAGTCAAATATTGCTAATATTAACTAGTTAATCATTCTCACCACACCACCAAGTTCTACCAAATTAGCCACACACCCCTCACCCTCAAGGTCACTAATACTAAGGTCATTACCCCTTAACTTAGAGTACCCCAACATAACCCAACACATATACAATCACATAATTTTAATTATGAAAAATAATTAAAATAAATCGGGGTGTTACATGATCCACCTGAAATTCCATTTATGCTAGAGTTTGTGGTACCAACTTCTTGAGCTACATTGGTTGTGACACTAGGTGATGTTAGCTCCTGAAGATTTTCGTCCAATTGAGATTATTAGACATATAATAGAGCTTTAACCTCATAGATATCCATTAGTTAAGTCTTTCCATACACCGTAATTATGAAAATATTATATTCTTCAGGTAACACCTGAAGTATCACATGAACTTGTTCACACTCAGAGTTTGGATCTCTAATGGCCATGAGTGAATCTGCAATAGCACGAACATGAAGCACATATTCAGAGATTGACCTGGCGCCTTTTTGTTCATCTTTAATTCTTCCCTGAGCTGATGAACACACACCTTCATATGAGAGTTGAAGTTTTTATGCACCTTATCTCATACCCCTTATGCATGCTTGCAATAGAGGACCCTGGGTAACACTGATTCTGAAATCGTTGACAACAACCATGTGAATAAGGTTTGATCTTGCACTATTCAAGATTCATAACCTTCAGATACTATGTTAGCAACACGATCATTTTCAGTGTTGAAAATAAATGGAATTTGTGGATTAACTACCACTTTATGGAGTTTGTGTATTACACCCTTTACCTGTTGAGTCCACAACATAAAACTATTTTCTTGGAGCTTAATGGATAGTTTTGGTGCGAGCGTATTGGTCGTACATGAAAAACAAAATTGTATTTGATGTTACTTATGATGCTTGCACTTCATGTTGCAAACCTTATGATGAAGTTTCTAGATTTTCCATTGTGGATTCTCTGAACTGTAATGGAGATCAAACAACATGCAAGTTCAAGAGCTTCTTCGAAGCTTTAAAAATCATCATTGATGTAGAGCTTGACAATGATGATGCAACCAACTTCTTTGAAGCTGAAATCTTTGATTATAGATAACGAAGATGATGTTGATGATGACGATTATGATGCAGTAATAGTAGTAGTAGAAAAACACGGTCCCCTTAGGCATATACCGTGTTTGATGAATATGAATGCATGGTGAGATAAGAGTTAGCATTCACGGTGTAGAGAAGAGAGAGCAAAATCTTCTTGCTTTTATTTATTATTCTCATTAAAGTGAAGTGGAACGATTGCTCTCACTTATATATAAGGGCGGTGTAACCACCTTGAAGTTAGTTACAAGACTACAACAATCATAACTAAAATATAACTTTTATGACTAATTTCTAATCTCTAATAGTTCCATATAAGTTTAAAAAATAAATATGTTTTTAGACTATAAAATTAAGGCCTTTTTCATTTTAATCCCCAAAAAAAAAAACCAGACTATAAAGTTTAGTTCATTTTGATTTTAATTCCTAGACAAAAAATACAAGTTTAGATTCTAATCTTTCTTGTCTCAACTATTTTTTGAAAAGAAAGTCATTTTTACCATCTCTCTCTCTCTCTCTCTCTCTCTCTCTCTCTCTCTCTCTCTCTCTCTCAGCCTTCTCTTTATCTCTCTCACCATCTCTCAATCTCTCCCCTTCTTTTGAATTGATTAAAATGTGTGTAAAAATTAAATTAAAAAATTGTGAATTTTTGTTAGTCAATCAAAGATTAATTTAATAGTAAGACACAAAATGTATAAACTTTTTATAAGAAAATGTAAGCTTACAATTTTTTTATCAACTTAAATTAAAAACATTAAATTTTATAAAATTTAAAAAGATAATTAACCTTAAATTTAAAATTTAATATTAAACTTGTAATTTCTAAAAGTACAATAGAGTGGATTGCACTGAAATTGAATGATTTATCTCTAACTCTAGGGGTTGGGATATTTATAAATTATGAAATTATGGTTCATTGGCTAGATTATGGATGAAGAACCAGTCTGAACCTAACTACTTGGTTATGATGAAGGAGTAGGAAGACTCGTTCTTTGCCCATAACTGAAAATCCACAACGCTAAGATTGTCCTAAACAAACAACAAAAAGGCGTGAACACTTTCATTGAAGAAAAATCCTAAAGGGTATGGTTACAAAAGTACCTACAAAGGGAAAAAAAATACAAATAGTAAACAAAAATACACATGCCTAAAACATTAAATGTTGCACATGTTTCCAAAAAAAAATGCTTGAGGGACTCACTCCAAGCTCTGCTCGAGGAATTTTCCCTCTAAGCTACGATTGAAAAACTCGCCCCTGATCTTCATCGCAGGAACACATTTCTCTAAAAATATATCAACGTCTCATGAATTTAAATCACTTCCCCATTCTCATGCCTCATTTATTGGTGACAAGTCTAAGTCTCCCTAAGAGGCCATCTTGTTTAAGTCAGGACTAAAAGTTATCACCGTCTGTTAGGGATAAGCCTCGTGAGGTGTTTTCGTCGACTCAAGGAATATCAGTAACATGTAATTAATAAAATACTACCTAAGGAGAGATTATTATCATCAAAGGATCCAAAATTGTGATGTTACAAGAAAACCTTTAACGACAAAAAATATAGATAATACAAAATGTAAAGGCTTAAAATTCGTAAGGGGGACTCAACTTTTAGAGTCTCGCATGAGGGACTTGCCTTTTTAAGTCTCGCATGAGGGCCTAATTTATCTAAATATCGCATGAGGGACTTTCTTTATCAAGTCTCGCTTGAGAGACTCAACTTTTCAGGTCCCACCTTATGGACTCGACTATCTAAGTCTCACATAAGGACTCACCTTTTTATGGCTCGCCTAAGGGAATCAAATTTGTAAGTCTCGTATGAGAGACTCAACTTTGATTGTCTCTCCAGACGGATTCGATTTCCTAAATATCACTCGAAAGAACACCATCTACCTTGTTTAATCACTTCACCCTTCTCAAAACTCGTGCTTGAGGGACCCTGGACTGGGAAAATTCCGATTGAGCCTTAAAAAGAAGCGAACCATAACTCAATAAACCTAAAAGCGTTATGAGAGGGACAAAAGATTAAATGCGCAAACACAATAAGGATGACCACAAATCGCCCAACTAGAACTTTGGTCGCCCGACCCAAACGCATGTCCATCACAAGCCAAATGCATTAGTATGTGGTTGATAAGGTTTCCTAGAAATGGTCAGTTTTGGTCAAGGCTGCTAAGAAAAGAACTATTCCTATTCTAGGGAAATAATGAGTTTTCTTATTCCTCCTTCATCTCCAAGTAGTTAGGTTTGTACTGATTCATCACCCATAATCTAGTCCATAGATCACAGTTATAAATATCCCAACATCAAGAGTTGGAGAGAGATCATTCAATTTTTTAGAGATATCAATACACAAAAATGGTCTCTCCTTGTACATAACCAACGTCATCCACTCTTTGGGCTTTTCGAAAGTACAAAACTTTTTCAATCTTGTGTTTTCAAGGACTTGGCCACCGATATTGCTCCCACAAAAATTACAATATTGTAGATCATAGTTAGTGGTCAGAGTTGGTGGTAGGGTAACACCAATGAACTAGGGATTACGCAAATACACTTTAATATCCAATACAATAATCGATCGAGTAGATTGATATTTTTTTTTTATATAAAATATATTTTATTAGTGTTGGTCTCTTTTAATTTTTGAGGTTTTAGATAAATTAGGATGGATTTCGTTGAGACATTCTAGGCTAAATTCATGAATCACACAGTGAAGTTGATCAAGTAGTTATTGATTGTTGAGAATATAACATTTGCTTGAGCGGCTAATATTACAATATTTTGCCATGTGTTTTTGGAGTAAAGCTCATTACAAATCGTGGGGAGTTCTAGTCTGAAATGCTTTATCTTCTCAATTGAATAACCAATAAGCTTTTGTTTTGGTCTATGTCAAAACTCAATTCACTCGAGACAATCTTAGGTTCCACCAAGTAGAATTAACCAAGAGATAAATCCGCTCTATACTTTTACTGAATTAGAATTAAGCAAACTCTAGAAACTCAAAATAGTGATGTTTGCTTGATTCTGTAACATTTATTTTTTAATACGATTGTCTTTACAGGAAATATTATAAATTTTATAATCGTATTATAAAGTATACTAAAGAGTTTGAACTCAATTATACATTATTCTAAAACTTTAAATCTCATATTTTATATCATTATGAGAGTGTTTGTTATTATTTCTAAATTGTTAAAATAAATAACAACTATTGTTAAAGTTCAATCATCGTTCATACTATTTTTTTTTCACACCTTCGTTCTTTAATAAGAGCTCATTTTTCAATCATCGTTCATACTATTTTTTTTCACACCTTCGTTCTTTAATAAGAGCTCATTTATCACCCTAGCCCAAATATTTGTTTATAATCCTTCCTCGGATCAGCTTCTCTTGTAATAGAAGAAGGCAAAGTAATGAAGATAGATACAATTAATAAAGTTGATTTGTTAGGCTTTTAAGATCCTATCTAGCACCATTATTTGCCTACTATATCCTAAATAGTAAATATACATCTTAGGAAGACATGCCTTTTTATTGGACATAAACAGCTTTCTATCTTTCTAGTTAATACTATTGAATAATACAATTACAAATCCTTTAGCTTCACTCAATCTCATATCTTTTGACTTCAAGCCTAGATATTAACACTGCCTATAGTCCCTAGTAAGTGAATTCCGGAGAGAGTAGGGGTCCAAATAATAATAAATGACATTTGACCAGGAAAAAAGGGAATAAATTAATGGGTTTATGCAAAGGAAGTGTAAATAGAATACAGATAAGAACTAAAAAATAGTGGCAAATTGGGTAATGGGAGACACACAATGGAGAGAAGCAAGCCAATATAATAATATCATATCCTCACACTATTATTATTATTATTATTATTATTATTATTATTATTGTTGTTGTTATTATTATTATTATTATTATTATTATTATTAGTTCATTTTAACAAATAATTTAAATTAATGTTAGATCTTAGGATTTATCTCGAGATGTTAAATGGATTTTTGACAATATTAAAAAAATGAGTGTGGAAAGGTCAAAGGTCAAAGATTTGCATTACTGTATATGTCTCCCACAAATACAAACATAAACAAACACATATTATGTGAGTAAGAAATAACATTCCCTAAAACCCTCAAAACGACACCAAGCACAATGCATCCCACTTGGGTGTGACCCTACCTGCCATCTTGGTACACCCGCCTTCCCAATACTCCTTCTTACATTTAAATTCCCAACCACTTGATTTCAACTATTTTTCATACTAGAATAAATCATGCTCTCAACTATTTATTTTTCATACTAGAATAAATCATGTTGTTTTAAGTTTTCGGAAACATGTGTAAGTTAATAATAATTTAACTGTAATAAAATAAATAAAAAATTTATTTTATCATAATTTAATTATAATAAATATTTTATGAGATTTTATTTAAAATCAGATTAAATTTTAAATTATATATAGCAGTCTGTCTTGTATATCTAAAAAAAAAGGCAATTTTGAATAAATTGATTTGATTAATGTTATTATATTGAAGGGGTATTTCTAATATAGTGATGTGTCATAAGTTAGTATGATGTGTCTTTTGCTTATTTGCCACGTCAATATAGTGCCATATAGTGGCAGATATTATTCTTAGCGGTAAGTGAACTCATTTGAGAAAATAAGGAACATTACTGTCCGAGAACTCTAGTACTGTATTATTCTTGGATTATGTTTGAAATAGCTAGTGGGGAGGTGTACTCTTTTGTCTCTTGATGTTGTATCCAAGAACCACGTTTTTGGTCATGATGTTTGGATGATCATGATGGAGTCATTATCAAAGATTAAATCTGAAAATCTCTTTGAATTACTTCCTCCGTTTCACAATGAGTGATCAAGTTAGAATAAAATGGTGCCCCAAAATATATGATTTATTTCAATTTTCAATGCAACTTTTTCTATTTTACCCTCTAATTAATATTAATTTCATCACTCCCAATACATCATAAGTGTATTTTAATAAAAATATCATTTTCTTTCTTTCATTTATTTTTTTTTCTTAATCTGTATAAAAAGTCAACTGGGAGCAATTTTTTGTGTGTGAATATTTTGAATTTTGGGTGTGAGGTACCTCATGATTAAAGACCAATTCATTTCAATTTCACTCCATTTAATTTAAGTAAAAAATCATTTTACATGCAAAGAGAGAAGTATAATTTATGATTTTTATTTTTTACTATACTCATTTTGAATCTTGAACTGATTTTAGTGTTTGAGTGTTAATCATGCAGATCGACTCCACACCGATGTGAAGGAGATCAACACCGCAGTTCAAGATCATCAGTTCTTAAACTGCATTCATTTCTGGTTCTTGAACAGGACAATAGCAACATCTGTGGGAATCGACTTTTGATTTCTACAATTTCCACGAGTTCGCGTTTGCTTTCCAACTCCATAGTTCGCAACCTCCTCAAATCTCAAAATCGAGAACGCTCAAAAGAGAACACAGAGATCTGTCACAGTCGATTCAATCAATCATCGTCTATATTACAATTTTCGAAATTCCATATCTCTGATTTTCTCGAGAACTCCGCAAAGTAACAGAAGGAAAGATCTCAGATCTAGATTTAGGTCTACACTGGAAACTGAAGGCAATTTTCATGAAGATCACACTGAAGATTCACGATCCATCGTCCAATCTAATGTCTCTTGTACTTTCTACTGCTATCAGGGTACTTACTGTGGCGATATCGAAGATACGGCGAGTTCATAATGAACATTGGGCGCTGATCAGATATCAAGGTGGCTTTTATAAGTACCACAGGGTTTCCACTCGATGCACCAAAGTCTCCTCAGGACGGATTAAAGAACATAGGTTCCCATTTCGGTGATCAAAAAGTGACTCGTCAAAGCATTCAACAAACGCAACTTCGGGGTCCTAAGGTTTCAACGGTCATCCTCAAGTTGCATCCCCGAGGAAGCCGACAACCTAACGACACGTCGACATGTAAATACCAATTGGGATGCTTTGTCATCTCGTTCGACCGAATGAGACATCTTAAATAAGAGAAGTCACCCCCAGAGCCCCGAGGGAGGACAACGACCAATGACTTAGGAGGATGTCCATCCATTATAGGGTTACTATTGAAGGTCCATCTATCTAATCATTTCATTGTTTCTTTGTTATGAATTCAATTCATTATTAATATAAATATTCATAGATCTTCTTTTTCTTCCTCAATTGTATGTTTCATTGTCTCTCTTTCTTTTAGAGTGTTCAAGATATAGGTAACAAAGATGAAATGCATGTTTGCGTATTCGATACAGACTAAATGCATTTATGTGCTTCTAACATGACTTAAACATATTCCTTGCATTATTGTGTATCCGATACATACTAAATGCATTTCTACGCTTCTTACAAAGATTAAACACATTCCTTGCATGATTGCATATTTGATACAAACTAAACACACGTCTATTTATTTTATATGGCTTAAACACATCTCTCACATGATTCTCATTTGAGATATACACCATGCATTTCTGCGTAGCTGGCGCACCCTCTTCGGATCAAGCCAATTCAAAGGCGTAGGCAGTGGAGCCCGAAGACGTCCACCTCGATTTGAGCTAAGCCTCGGGGGAAGGGATAGGGATCCTACCTTTGGTCGAAGAATGTTTTTCTATGACGCGGAGCGCAGTACAAATATACAACCATATCACGTCTATTTCGCAGGTCCCAACTCCCACTTTAGAGGATACAAGGAATCTCAAAATGCACTGCATGAACAAATACACTACTACAATGAACGATAAATACAACGAACAAGTATAGCAACAAAAAAATGGTATCTAGCATTATTCAACACGCTAATTCGCAAATCACAAATATCAGTCAGTTCATTATGGTAATTTTCATTTTTTCCCTCTAAAAGCGAGCATTTAGGGTTCTCAAACCCTAAACAGGTATCCCTTTGCAGCCAATGGACACCAATGGTTCGACCTAAGCAAACAAACTTTGATATGCAAGATAAAAGAACTACCAAAGATGAAGCATAACAATGATAATAAAATGGAGCTAGGTGGAAAGATCTAAGCTGAATAATACCCAGATCATTAAGGTAAAAACATTCTCATAAATATAAATAATTATTACACCCAGTGCGCAAAAGCTTGGGAAACGTTGTAGGAAAAAAAAGTGCAATGGAAAAAGGAAATCAAGTCGAAACTTATGGAGCCGAGGTACTAGGATCACCCTCATGAGTCACCACGGGAGCAGACTGAAATGAGTTCAGCGCCTCGGTCAAAATTATGGAAATAAGACAAAACTTTCTTGCCTGCTCCACAACTTGATCACAAACCCTGAGCAAAACATTGCATAGTCCGCTGAAAGGAGTCATGAAGAGCCTGCTTCAGACCCGTCACCTCATATTTTAGGGTTTTCGAGGTCTCAATATGAGCCTCGATTTTATGAAGAAGAGTTTTCTAATGCTCTTCCACCTCACTAGTCTTCTCCTCAACAGCGTCAGAAGCATCTTAATACCGCTTATCCGCAACTTGGAGGGAACTCTACGACTTAGTTACCTATGCAACCAGTGTAGAACGAGATACCTCGATTTTCTTCTCCTCTTGCAAAGAGTCAGCAAACTTGACTTTCTCCTACAGTGCAAAAATGTCCTCCTAGATAGTAGAGAACCTCAGTTCCACAACTTAATATTTCTCTTACTAAGTGTCCATTTCCTTGGTGGGATTGCCTAAAGCCAAGACGTCTCCCCTTCCAGCAGAAACAAGGGAGAATAGAGAAGAAGCCTTAAACATATTGTAAGTAATATTAGATATGAGTTCCATCTTTTCCCCTGGGGGTTTTTACCGAAGGATAAATTTGAACTCGAAATGATAGCGGCATCCTCCTTAAAAGTGCGATTAAGCAGTGAAGAGAAGATGTTATGCATCTGCATAAAGAGAGATACATCCCCTAAAGTATCGTCCCCAACTACACAAGTTCGTTTTGGAGAATCTTCATCCCGGGGGGACATTTGACCTTCATCCCGACTCCTCTTTGTTGAAATTGGAGGCGAAGACGACTCCTTCACAATTAAAGTGGGTGCAACATCCAAAAGTTGATCTACCTCGGGTGCAAAAGTAGAAGTATCAGTAGTTGAGATAAGAGCAGGGGCCAGAGCATGAGCAATGGTCGCCGGAGGAGCAGTTGCAGAAGTAGAAGTCCAAGTATTGACCATAATCTGAATAACTTGAGCATTTTCAAGGTTGTAAAACATCTTCAACTATTTCACTTTTATCATGTTATCTGCAAAACACAATCAGGCATGTAAAAAAATCAATTAGACTCTACCATCACAAATGGTATACCAGGGCCGAACCTTTTCTCATAACCAAGTCCTTGAAACCAAGAGTGCAAGTATTTCTTCATCACCGCCTCGTCAGGGGAAAGAGGACCTAGCCTGGTTTGGCAAGAGTGGACATCCCAGTTAAATTGAATTTTATACCAATACTTTTGAAAGGAACCCTGAAAGAAGCGAGGAGACTCGACTAGAAGGTAGTTGGTGCAGCCCCAAGTGCACGACTGTGCGAAGTAGTAAAAGATATCGAACCACATAGACCAATGGCTTAAGTACCAAATTCTATTATATCGGTGTATATCTAGAGAGATCGAAAATATGGATTTTGGTAAAACAACTTAAATGAAAAAGAACTTAAATGAAAACAACTTATTTGAATAATCACTTAAATCTCATTGGGGAAGCAGGACCTGGGGTTATGGCTCTTACTCAAATACAGTTGCACGATCCATGTAATTTTTATTACGAGAACTCCACATAAGTTATAGAAAATAGATAAATATGGGCAATACCTGCTTTCTCTAGCGCATTGCCCTATCGACGCCAAATAATTTGTCGGCTTTCGCACGACCAAATTATTATTTGATGATTCATTACTTTTGCTCAGCTATATAGTTTTCTCGAATTCGTCCAAGTGCTTTCGCTGTTTTGGACTCGAATGTTTAAAAATTTGTGCTTCGGTATAACACATATCCTTTCAAACTACGATCCATACCTGAGAACCACTTACTTTAGTAACGAAGTTGGAATGAATGAACTCATATTATAAAATAAGTTTAAACTAAAATTCTCGTAATCGATAGCGACGAATCATACAAGAGGTCATAAGATGTTCCCCATAACCCCTAGTCTCTAATGAACTACTCACTCATGGTGAAGGCAAACAAAACCAAATCGGTAATCATTATCAAATTCATATCAAACAACTATAACATATGAACAATTGAGGAAGAATGAATAATAAAACCTGAATTAAGATTAATTTTTTATCCATAATTGCTCCCTTGGAGACTTGAGTTACAAAGAAAAAGAAAATACCAAGTACGTAGAAAATTGGAATAAAAGCTGAATCCCCAAAACTCATAACAGACTATGAATTTTATTGAAAAAAGTAAAATTGCATAAAATCTTTGGTTTAATAACTAACCAATCAGATTTGCATCAGATCAAATATTGCCTAAGAGGCACAATATAAGAGAATCGATCCAAATAAGGAAACACAACAAATCTTCCTCTCCCTCTTGCTACGGCTCGTAGTTGCTATAGATGGCCGTAACACGTATCTGACTTTTGTACTGGTAAATGGAACAAGGGGAATCCTAGGGTGCATTGCTTCTACGGCCCGTAGAAGCTGCTATAGGTGGCCATAGCAGCTCCCTGGTTTTACTATGGAGAAAATGTGTCTTTTGTTGTTTTGCCTTATTTTGCTTGATTTTGAACCTTCTTCATCTTGGATGCTCATTAGGCCCTGAAATTAGAAAAAACACACAAACCAAAGCATAAAACATGGTCATTGGAAGTAAACCGAACAAAATGCGATAAAATACTAAGAAAAAATGACTAGAAATAACGATCTGAAGACCACTTATCAAACTCTCCCAGACTAATATTGTCGCTTTTCCTTAAGCAACAAAGCTTGCATTTATAACTTTTCGGATCAAGTGGTTAACATCATGAGAAAGCTTATAAAAATGAGGTCAACGGTACTCATATGTGAGTCTTTGTTTCGATCAACTAGGCCTAGTTCTCTTAGTAATCACTTGACAACAAAGGTATTCGCAAGAATACTAACTGCGGTAGAGCAACAAGCCTAAGTCTCCTTTTCAGACACCTCTCCAATAATGCTTAGTGATTAAGTCTCTTTTTCTGATTTTCCCTCCCCCTTTCATTCGGGCAATCAATGTTAAGGCAATTTATCTTTTTGTCGCCCATACACAAGATCTGTTGGG
The DNA here is from genome assembly GCA_022829125.1 of Lathyrus tuberosus. Lineage (NCBI taxonomy): Eukaryota > Viridiplantae > Streptophyta > Magnoliopsida > Fabales > Fabaceae > Lathyrus > Lathyrus tuberosus. The sequence continues at coordinate 3,907,250 of JALAZF010000020.1, read as the reverse complement.
AATTTTTTGTTTAGGCACCTTTTTATTCTTTTTTTTCCGATGAATTTACGCACTTTTTTGCATTTATTGGTCCACTTTGGGACGAGACTTTGAGGTTCAACCACCATTAGGCTAAATAATTGGGTGAGAGTTACCCAACTTAGAAGGTAGTTGCCTTTTTATTATATTTTCATCATTTTGGTACTCAAAATTATTCGTTTCCCAAACAATGATACATGTGCACGACTCAAAATAATGCCAGACTGTCACTTTGAATTAATTAGGGGGTACTTTTCAAAAGCCAAGTACTATGGCACAAATCTACACGTTGGACTCGTGTCCTACTTTGGGGGACCTAGGGTGTTCGAGTAATACCTAATTTTTCAAACTTTCTCAATGTCCCTAGTCCTAGTCTTTCATCCCTCAAGCTCTATATACTTTCCCGTATTCCCCACAACTGAAGCTTATCATGAAAAAAATTGTACGGTCCTAGTTTGGGAAAAGCTACGAAAAAGTGGTCTTATTGAAACAAATAGAATAGTGTAGCGCGGTTTTTGTGGTTTCAAATAACTATCGCTTTGATACTACAGTTCGATTCATTTTTTATCCTATTGAGCTGATTAAGGAAGGGAAATAGATGTCTCCAATTAACCCTGCTTGCATACCAAGATTAAACAGTCAAAACTGTTGGTTTACAGATGCTATCAAAAGGGGGGTTTTTCCTTAGGGTTATGCTTTTAAGAACGAAAGTGTCTTTACGGTATATGAGGCTATTTGGTTAGGATACTAGGCTGGATTTTCCTTGGTTGATATATGAAGGGACTGGACTGGGAGTGTTTATATATTATGCTCGCTAAGATTTTTGCAATCTTATGCCTACGTATTCCCGTTTAGCTAAATAGGGAAATCAGAGCGATCGTAGTTCCTCCTATTCTATGGGAGGAAAGAGATGTTTTGGTGTCTTGTTCGAAGCCCAAGACGTGAAGCTAAAGGTGATTTGTTTCTTGTTCAAAGCCCAAGATGTGAAGCTAAAGGGTTTTGGCTGAGAGAGAACTTGTCATCTCTAAAGAGGAGTTGTTGGTGTTTATATGCTGTGATCAAAGCATGATTTAATGCTAAAAGGTTGATTGATTCAACTGGGGATTTTCTTATACAAAGCCTAAGAGGAGGATGGGAGTTTGACTTTTCCGGGGAAAATGTTCTTTCTGTCTTGTACAAAGCCCAAGATTGAGGCTGAAAGGGTTCACTCAACAAGAGAGGATTTTCACGTGTCTTGTACAAAGCCCAAGATGGAGGCTAAAGGAGTGACAGACTCAACAAGAGAGTCTTTTATACTCAACAATAGAGTGATTTGTTGTCTCGTACGAAGCCCGAGATTGAGGCTAAAAAGGGATTGACTCAACAAGAGAGCCTTTTATACTCAACAAGAGAGTGTTTATGTGTCTTTTACGAAGCGCAAGACGGAGGCTAAAAAAGGGGGTTGACTCAACAAGAGAGTCTTTTATACTCAACAAGAGAGTTTTTTGTGTGTCTTGTACGAAGCCCAAGACAGAGGCTAAAAAAAAGGTTTGACTCAACAATAGAGTCTTTTATACTCAACAAGAGAGTTTTTATGTGTCTTGTACGAAGCCCAAGACGGAGGCTAAAGGGGTTGGACTCAACAAGAGAGTCTGAAAAGGTTAGCTTCGCTGGGGAGGATCATTTGTACAAAGCCCAAGAGGAGGCTGTCTTACTGCCGAAGGTCACTGAGATTCTTAGGCAGGTCCAAGTGTGGGGATCTCTCATGAGAGAGACTCTGCTTCTGCTTATGTTTTGGAGGAACTTGAGAATGTCTTTGAGACTCAAGAGGTTTAGGCTGTCCAAGCCTAGGGTTTTATCTTTTGTACTATGCCCAAGAGGAGGCACGAGGATTAAGGGATGAGTATCAACCCTACAACGGCTAAAGCTTTGACAGTAGAAAGACTGCCCTAGCAAAGGATGACTAAGTTCTGTCTTATACCTTTAAGAGGTCGTCAGGGTCCTTGTATTAAACCCTAAAGAAGGCATGAGAAATTCTAAGAAGCCGAAGGGTCATTGTACAACGCCCAAGAGGAGGCGGGGATGCTTTTAGGAAGCCTGTGGGTCCCCAAACCAAGAGAAGTTCAAGACATGCTATTTACAGAGAATAGATCAAGCCTAGAAAGTTCGAGGATTTGGAAGAAACTCAAGAGATGCCATTCATGGAGAAAAGATCATCTCTGGGGAGTTAGAGTTTCTTTGACAATTTTTAAGGGTGACAGTCTGAGAAAAGATTCACCGAGAATACTGCCTTTCTCTTTGTTCCATATTGTTTAACCCCAAGAGGAGGGAAGACTGTATCTGGAATTCTACGGGGGATCTAGTTTTGTTTGTATTCAAGAGTGACCAATGGGCTTTACCTAGTTCTAGACGTAGTTGCTGGGGAAACTCTAAATAACTATACTAGTATTACACAGTGGATATGTGACAAGTATATAAAAGGATGTGAAAGAAGACTTACAGTGAAACAACCCCACAATACAGTTATATATATGAAAGCGGTAAATGAAAGCGGATAAACACTTACCCGTTGTAGAGCTTCCATGTTGTTTTGTTAGTTGTTCAACAAAGAAAGTTGGATAACAACATATATTTGGATTACAAATCAAAGGAGAAAGTGTTTTGAAAAGATTGTTGGGGCTTACAGCTCGAGGAGAGGCCCAAGGTTTTATCAGTGATTGCACTGTTGTCTTGAATTTGTACTGGGACTTATACAAGTGACTGAGGCCCAAAAATATTTTCTGTACAAAGGAATAGGTCTTACACTCTCTCAAGAGGCCCAAAGGATTTTAAAGAAAAGGAATGGGGCTTATAACACGAGGGTAGGCCCAGCTGATTTGATTTTTGAACTAGCGATCGCGCCGAGATTTTTCTTTTAACGCGGAGGGACTTATACCATATCTGAGGCCCAAATAGTTTTGGTTAAAAGGGGGTTGGGTCTTACACTATATTAGAGGCCCAAAGAGGTTATATTTTGTACAAGAGATGGGGCTTACAACTCAAGGAGAGGCCCATGGGTTTTTGTTAAAAAGGCGACGATCGCGCCGAACTTTTTGATGGTATCAGGACTTATACAATACACTGAGGCCCAAATCATTTTGGTTTTCAAAAAGGGTTAGGTCTTACACTCTATTAGAGGCCCAAAGATTATTTAAAAAAGTTTTGCTTGAGGGAAAATCAAGGAAACCCTAATTTCATCATTTTAAAGTAAATTCTCAAGGAAAATCAATAAAAAATGATAAAATACCAAATAAGTTTGAATAAACAACTTGTGATTTTTGGTTGAGATTTGAAAAATGATGTTTTAATCACAAGATGAATTAAAATTCATTTAGTTTTGATTTTCGACATGAGAATTCAATTTTAACCCAGCAGTTGACTTCCCGAAGCCATCATTGGATTTGAAGTAGCTTTTGAAGGATCATGAACTCAGGAGAGCAGAGCCAGTTTGTGACCAAAGCGGATTTTGAATTATTGAAGGATCAGTTGGATCAGATTGTGGAAACTATGACAGCTCTGGAAAAGAAAGATGACAATATCTAGACGACTTCAGTGAACAATGTTGCCCAAGCTGAACATGTGCTAATTCTTGTTGAGAACCAGGTTATACAAGAACGTACCATCGTTCTAGATAGAAGTTCCTCTTCTATTGATGCCGTGGAATACCTTAGTTTCACATTCTCTAAGCCAGATTCCCTAGAGGTAGTCCCTGTGATGAAAACTGAGGATCCACGATACGTTGAGATAATGGAAAAATGTCGTGCCTTGGAAGAAAGGCTTGATGCCATTAAGGGTCGTGACGCCGCTGATCTGAATGCTTTGAACATGTGTTTGGTACCTGACCTTGTAATGCCTCCAAAGCTCAAGACACCGAAGTTTGAGAAGTACAAAGGAGATAGTTGTCCGAAGCAGCATTTGGTGATGTATTGCAGAAGAATGACCTCACATGTTCGTAATGACAAGCTCATGATCCATTGTTTCCAAGACAGTTTAAGTGGAGCATCACTGAATTGGTACATGCAGCTAGAAAGTGGCAACATCCAATCATGGTCAGACCTTGCCAATGCCTTTTTGAAGTAGTACAACTACAATCTTGACTTGGCTTCTAGCCGCCTGCATTTGCTAGACTTATCTCAAGAAGACAATAAATCCTTCAGAGGATATGCTCAGAGGTGGAGAGAAATAACTTCTCGCATTCAACCACCACTCTTGGATAAGGAATTGGTTGACTGGTTTGTTGATACCTTGTAAGGTCCGTACCGAGAAAAGCTGTTCAACATGGTAACATCAAACTTCTCTAATTTGGTAATAGCTAAAGAACACATCGTGAATGGTCTCAAGAGTGGAAAAATCAAAGGCACCAGAAACATCCCAGCTAGTGAGAGTGAATCAGTTGTCAGTTCTCAAGAAGAATGGGAGGAAGAAAATAATTCCATTGGGGAGTATCCAATATATTAGCCTCAGCCCTCATGCAACTCAAGTGTTCGGAGTCAGCAATCTTCCGAGTCTCTGCGTCAGATACCATTCTCTCCACAGGGGCAATATTCTTCTCCAAATCGAAGACCTCCTCAGTATCAACGGTCCTACCACCGTCAGCCGCACCAGCACGCCAGACCAAGGCCAAGGAAGCCAGAGAGGCATTTCACTCCGTTACCAATGTCATACAATCAGATGTTGCCAGATTTGATCGAAGGAGGATTGATAGTGCCAAAGGAGATAGAACCTGTGATTCCTCCATACCCACCAAGTTTTGATATCAATGCCCGATGTGACTATCATGCTGGAGCACAGGGGCATTCAACTGAAGATTGTAAGATGCTCAAAAGCAAGGTTCAGACTCTGCTTGACTCCGAGATGTTCTCATTCACGCATCAAGGCATTCAAATCAATAATCCTTCACCCAGTCAGGCGGGTTCATCAGTTTTGGTTATGGAAGAAATTACCGAGAATGGATGTGAAGATGATTCTCAGACCGATCTTGATAATCAACTTTGAAGATGGATAGCTCAATGGCAAATCAAGATAGGAAAGCCCAGTCCCTGATGTTGGCAATCTTTTGGCTCATGTCTTTACTTTTGCATTTTTTAGTTTCTTTGTTAAGTGCTACTTGCTGTAAGACACTGTTGTTAAAAATGATTTTATTAATGAAATGAATATGCATGTTTTGATTAAGTCCATTCGTGTTCACTCATTTTTTATATCAAATGCTTGTAATCAAAATATGAAGGAGGATGAAGAAATCAAAAGACGCAAAAAAAAAAACTCCGATAGTATGCTTTTGAATAAAACCTTGCTGATGATATACATGCATTGTTTCAATTACCCAAACACTGGAGAAATAAGGAAGATAATCCCTTGTTAATCCCTTCGAGCTTAATAGTAGGAGTTTTCTTTCCTTACAAAAAACCTGTAATCTCAACCTTGGGGTGGGTAGTTCTCAGTTAACTTGGCGATATGTGCATACAAGACACCTTTCATATAAAGGTTATGCCCGCAGGCTCTCCTTCACACATAACAAACAAGTGTTGAAGATGTTTTCCAAGCCTAAAGGATAATGATGGTTCACCGTAGCCACTAAATCGGGTAGTCACCGTATTTCTCAAAAAATGAGCTGAATCCCTTTCAAGACAAAATCTAAAAAAAATGGGAAGCTCATGACCTTCCCTTATACGAAAAGGCTTGTATGACAACCAAAAAGAAGTTGACCTTAAGCTTCCACTCTAAAATTCCTCAATAGCTAAAAACAACTGAATGTTGTAAAGGAGTAGTGAATGCCTTAGGTTTTTGAACCATCATCAGTGCAATTCCTAACCCTTTGGGAGCCTGAGCGTATAATCTAAGTTAACTGAACGTAGGATTGGAGAATATTAAGGAGAATGGGTGGGTTAAAACAAAACTTTGAGCCTTATATCCTTTCTTTCTCAAACCATGAACCAGGCCACGTTACAACCCTCGAAAGACGTAGTTGAAGCAAGGTTGTTTCGAAAGCATACTTTGGTAAGATCACGTCAAAACTGACTACTAAAAGGATTTGCTTATCATTCAATGTGACATTCTGATCAATGATTTATTCACTATATGTCGCAACTTAATTCCAGTGAACAGACTTGGATTTCAAAACTGTCATATGCATTGCATTAAAAATATCATTTTCAAAACGACCAGTTTTGCTTGCGAGTAAACACTTGGCCCCAAGAAGGTTTCTGCAATGAAAATATTGATCAAGCAAAGATGAAGAACTCCTGAAGACTCCGTTGAGCAAGAAGGAAAATTACTCCAAGATTCAGATGATCAGGGGCAGTTAAGTCGAGATTCTACGAATCTCTCTCGAGGACCAGTTAATCAGAGGCAATCAGGTCGAGATTAGACAAATCTCTCGAATTTCAATAAGTCTGGGGAAACTCATTCACAGATCCACCAGTTAGCAGGGGCATGTTCGTTTCCCGATTGTTACTCCCACAGTCTGAAGGACGAGTTCGAGAACTTTGTTGTGCAAATGCAGTTAAACTGGGGCAGTTACGTCGAGATTTGTTAAATCTCTCTAAGAGTTTGAAGACATTGATGCATCTTATATGCCAATTCTTCTGTAAAATCCTCTTGGTATTGCTTTCCTCACAGACCATGTAATTTGGGGAAGAGGAGATTTGAAGATTATTTGTTGCAAGTGCCGTTGCTCGTTCATATTGATCATTGTGCAAAACTAAATTGTTCTCGTGACATCTTTTGCTAGCTCCCCAGTAAGTTATTACTTCGGTTGATCTCAGTGATCCCCTGTGGATCTTTCTCTTCCAACAAGGAACACAGGCTCATGATGGCAATCCCTCAGGTGAAGTCATGATGTTATACCCCAAGCGGAATACTCTTTTCCCCAGAGAATATTGAAACTTTGAAGTATGACTATGGTTCTACCTATGGATTTCTATATAGCTCTTGATAGATGCATCTTTTGTGCAGAGGATGGACGGGTATCCTCGTCGAGATGTTTATTTCATCTCCAGTTTTATTTTGTTTGTCTTGTCAGCATAAGCATAAGCATGACATGACATACATATGCATAGCATATGGGCGTGTTCATTGTCATCCTATCTTTCATTTACTTTGGTTGTGTTTACACCAAGTTTTGGGTTTGTCCGTTCTCTCCAAGTAGAATCGTCAACCTTAGGCAGAAAGTGCCACCCTTTCTAAGTTCCCCACCGAGTTCGACCCTCGTGGATGATGGTTGCTTCAGTTATCTTTTCCATGCTTGAATAAGATAAATCCCCATTCGAGTTCATTCCTCAACGGGTAGAGTCTTGTTTGACCGTTTCTCTCTAGCTCGTTTCTAGATTGAACTTTGGTCTCTGACAAGTGCTATTTTTGAACCTGATTAGGTCTCCGAACCTAGTTTGAGCGTGCATTTATTTTGCACTGTATATCCTAGGAAGAATCTTTTACAAATCCTCACTAAAGAAAGAACCCATTCTCCAGCAGTGTTTTTGTAACAATATCTCTTTAGAATTTATATCCAGACAACAAATGGCAATCTCTCCTGAGAAGCTTATATGTCCTTGGTGTTATTCAACCTCTCGTGGTTACAATGGTTGTTACACTCGTTTAACCGTTTGGCATCAACTATTTGATGATAATTTTCAAATACATTTCTTTTTGTCAACCCTTTGATGAAAATAAATCCCGTTCCATCAACCCCTTGATGAGATTCCTGTTTGAGCTGGTCATTTGCCATCAACCCTTTGATGACGGATTTCAAATACATTCTTTTCCATCAACTCCTTGATGAGATTCAAACTTGAGGCGTTCTTTCCATCAGCCCTTTGACGATGTAGTCCGAGATCAGGTTTTCATCCTGTCAATCCTTTGACAAAGAGTTCCTTCGGACAGGTGTTTTTTCCGTCAACTTTTTGACGAGGCGTCTCTTTGATGAAGTCATTTTTTTTCTTTCTGTCAACCCTTGGACGATGTTAGTTGGTTGTTCCATCAATCATTTGATGATGCCACCCTTTGGTGAATATTTTCCAAATTGGATCGTATCCGTCAACTCGTTGACGATGATAATGCTTGGTTATTTGCTACCTTACTATCAACCTTTGGTGATGACTCTCAAGTTTATGTATCTTTCCGTCAATCCTTTAATGATGCCACTCATTTTTAAAGCTTCTTTTTCCCCAGTGGAGACCGTCTTTTCGGTTCAACCTTCATTGAGGATCTTTTCTTACTAGAACGTCATCTAGTCACCCTTGAACATGATGAACAATCTTTCTATATACCTTCATTTGAGCTCATCTTTTGGTCTTACTGCCATGTGGATCATGCTTTACCTTTTGTCCTAGAGTGTCAGTCGGTCATACTTGAACCTGAACTTGGTCAACTACTCTGGATATTCCCCAGTGGAGACCGTCTTTCCGGTTCCAACTCCAGTGAGGATCTTTTCTCATCTTTCTTTCTAAAGTGTCCGCCGGTCATGCTTGAACCTGTTGATCCATCACTTTAGATTCCCTAATTTTGTGTCTTTTCCCTAGTGTTGGTCATCCCTTGTGAGTGGTTACTCATTGTGTTGACTCTTTATCCCTGTCTGTTTCGTCTGCATTTTGCATTTATCATTCCATCATTTTCATCAGGATAGAGTTCATTGCATTTCAACATTCGTAAGTTAGTTTTCTTTTCTCCATAGCATTGCATGGCATTGCATCTAAGGGCAAAATTTTCGGTTCTATATTTAAATACCTTTCACCATGATTCCATGAAGATTTTCATCATCCATATCATCCGGTGAAGATATTTAAATAGGGGCAACTGTTATACCCCAAAATTTACCCTTATATTCCTTGATCTTCTGCACATCATTTATAGGTCAATCATCCATGCATAGGTAACCAATTTATTAGACTTTGTTTGTTTTTTTTCGTTTGTGAAATTAGGTTTGCTGCAGAAGGCTCAAAGACCATGGAGGTTGTGTGTGTGTGCTCATTGTGATTCTGGTTCCTTGAAAGTTGTGTTAAGTTCCTGTGAAGATAATGAAAAAATATGCCTCATTCTTATGGTCCTTTAGTTAATATACAAGGTTAAATTTCCTCAAGATTTCTCAAAGGTTTCCCCAAGGATAATTAGGGTTTCTTGACCATTGTTATGAAGCATGTTGATTTAAGGATTGGTTAGGGTGTTGTGGTGAGTTATATTACAAGTTGTACCCTTAATTTCAAAGGATGTCTCAGGACATGGTTCGTGCACTAAGTTCATCACCATCTAGACTTTGGTCGTACTGATAATGAATCTAGTGTAACTTTGTTCTTATCTATGAGGTTGGATCGTTATGATCTTTTTTTTGATCTTAAGAGAAAGAATTTGGGGTTGATTGTTGATTTTTTGTGATCAAGCGGAGTGATTCCTATTTTACCGTGAAGAATTCACTAATTCAAGTATCCAAATTCAAAATCAAAATTTGCAAGAATTTTGGCAAATGACATCCAAGTTTTATCAAGTTCAATTCCAAGATTCTAAGATTCACTTCCTTCACAAAGTCAAGTACAAACTTCAAATTTAAAAAAATTCAAGGTTCAAAAGCTTGCAAGATTGGTCCATAGTATACAAAAGGATCAAAGTTCAAGTGTAAAGTTTAGTCTTTCTTATTGGAGTTATAAGATCAAACATACAAAAGAACATAACATTTTTGTTGCGTCATTTTTGTTTTGGTGCACGAACTCCATGATACAACTCTAACCTCAAATCAATTTCCATTTTCCCCCAACACACTCCAACTTATAATCACGGCTTATTTCTTTGCTAAAATGTGTTGACTCCTGCATTATTTGAACATGGACGGAAGGGTATGGAGGCTAGTTGAAAGAGATAGGTGTTAAGTTGTGAAGAATGAAAGGAACATGGCTCCTTCCAGCAAGGCTGAGAAGAAGGCAGCACCGTAGATGCTGTTGCATGGATGTTCAAAGTTGTCACTCCTGTTGGAATTATCATTGTAAGCAAAGCTTTGATGGGCAGTATAAGCTCCATGTTGCAAATTAGGAGATACTTATCGCATTTAAAATGATTGGACATCAAAGGGATTAGAAATGCAATTCTAATTAATATTGTCACTATTTTTTTCCCAAAGTATTTGTTATCACATAAACACTAGAGGATGGCCTTAATCCATTGGAAGGCGCTAGCTGATGTTATACTTAGTTTAAAGATCTTTCAAATTAGTAAGCTTTCTCAAATGGAATTCTATAAACCTCTCCATCTTTCTCCATGGTCAGTTAATTATTACAAATGGATGAGCCTTGAAAACAACTCACATAAATCGTATATATTTCGTATGTTAGTATAACCAGCTTACAAGTTGAGCTTTGTAGGAAATAAAAAAGAAAAAAAGAAAAACATTGACATTACTCCACTCGGTGTCTAAAACTGGCTACACCCAAATTTCTATAGTACAATGTACAAGATGTGTTTCTATGCAAAAGAATTTTTGCCAATCGAAGCAACTGGTTCTTGTGCTCTGAAAGTGAGAATTTGGTGTTTACACAACCATGAATGATAAACCACCTTCACCTGCAGAGGAAACATATGGTGTTGCCTTATTTTGACAGAACCAGGGTTCAGGGATAACACCTAATGGGGCTGGTAAGAGGGCATCTGGAAGAGCAGCTTGCAAAAGAGCCCATGTCAAGGAGCACATTGCTCTGTTCTATATCAGAATCGAGGGAATTATGAGTTCCAAAATACAACCGCATAGAAAGCTTTGAATCAAAGAATCAAGCATCATCAAGTTGTTTCCAAAACAATTTCAAGCAAGCTCAAAACATCTCTCAAACAAATTGGATTAAAATGGAAAGTTCATTCACTATATTTCCAAAACAATTTTCTCAACACAATCAAACAGGACGGCGTGAAAACGGAAACAAATTTATCACCATGAAATCATGTTCCAAAATTTTGTTTTCCTTTCCAAAACACAGGTCTAACATTCCATTTACGGTCATTAATGCGGGTTTAAATCTATAAAAAGGGGGGAGCTTTCACACTAATGGACACAAAAAAGTAAACCACCACAGTAACATACAACACATTTCACAGAGAAACATTCACACCAGAGAAAAGGAACACACACATACAGCCTTCGCCTAACAGCCTTTGCACCAGAAAATTCATTCACGGAAACCACTCGAAATCTACACAAATTCACATACCCGAAACTTTCGTACAAGATTCAGAATGTCAACAATACACAGTGAGAAGAAGCAAAATTCGCACAAGTCCAGACGCATTGAAAGAACGGCGAAGAAAAGCATACCTGGAAGTCATAATTTTCGAAGCCGCCGTGTCAAAACCGCCGAATTGAGACTCTCCATCTTAGCATTTCGTATCGGTAAACTCTTCTCCATTTTGATAACTCGTTGTTGTTGTTGTCGATGTTAATTTGTAACAGAATGTTTGAGTGTTGTGAGAAATCCAGAAACGAGACCGTCAGCGACGTCCGTGCGAAAGAGTGAGAACGCGAGAGCCGCGTGCGAGAAATTTCGACAAAAGCGAGTTGTGCGCCGCCTTGTTTCATATTCGCGAGAGGGATTATCGAGCAAATTGCGAAGGAGAAAGAGACGGCCATGGAGTCGTGAAGCAGAAAAAGAGGGAAAGAAGGAGAAGATGTGTGAGAGGGATAAAAGTAATTACAGAAGTGATTTTTTTTCTTTTCTCCTTTTACTTAAAGGCAATGATGTTGTTGTTAATGTTGGGTCGGATGAGTAGAACTGGCCCAACGCTATTTTGTTTCTTTTTTTTAGATAAGTTTGGATTTAAAAACTAAAAAAATAATTTCATTTTTATTTTATAATTTAGTTTTGTTTGAAACATAAAAACAATATAATTTAAATTTTAGAACTAAAAAATTAGGTAATAGTTAATAAGTTCTCAATTCTGATTAATTAGTTTTTTTTATTAATTAGTTGTTTTCTTAGAGTTTTAATTGATTAGTTAGATTTTTGTTTTAATAAAAAGATTAATTAATTTTGAAGTTAACTTTGATTAGATTGTTTGATGATAGTTTGTGGTATTTGTGACATATCGACGATTGACGGTTTATATGACATTCCATACTCCCTTATGTTCTTGATTCAATCTTACCTTCTATAAGTTTGAATTAAGATTACATTAGGCTAACTATTGCTTGATATTCCAAAGGAAGGTTTATTTACATTTGACTCCGTGTCATAGAATCTCTTAGAATCTTTTCGTACCCTTGGCCTTAAGATTGGAGTATCCGCGCTCCACGTCTCGCCGCAGACATTTAGTTTCCCTTTTCCTAGCCTTAGGATCGGAGTCGCCGCACTCCACGTAAATGTTCTGCCATGAACACTTACATCCCTTTTCAACTCAACTATAACTTTAGAATCTCCGTACTCTACGTAGTGTCTTGCCATAGACACTGCCTCCCCATAGAACCTTGACCAGTCAAGAAGTTCCTCTTCCTCTTTGCGGAGAACTACGGATACTCTGATTCCACTCCGTTAGGATACGTAGGCACGAGATGTGATATCTTGCCGAGTATACTTAGATACTAACCCCTAGGGTTTCAGCCTTTAGTATAGCACCTTTAGCAAGCGAGTAATAGATAACATAAATACTAACAAGAGGTTCCTGTAGAGTACTACAGACGTTTAGGATGTTAATACCTTCCCTAGGCGTAACCAACCCCCGAACCTTAGATCTCTTAGGTTTTTTTCGTTCTTGAACCTTTCCTTTGGATAAATCAAAGGTGGCGGTGAACATTTAAAGAACTGTGATTCAAGTTAATATAATAGCTTGATATCCGATTCTCACCGCAACAAAGAGGAAAGTGCAAGAGGATTTATTTTCCTCTAGCCCTCAGTCGACTCCTTGGAAGCTGATCGTGGATAGGCTTACTCTCGAGAAGACTCAGATGGAGGAGCAAATGAAGAAGCTTAACATGAGGCTGCTAGGAGAATCTCCTTAGGGCTTTTGTAGCTTTTATTTAGCTTTTAGTTTAAGACTCTTGTAAGAAGTACTAAAAATGTTGTAATCCTCTTTTGAATTAATGAAATGAGTTCCTTTTGATATATCCTTGATGTTTGCAAATATTTAAGCTCCACAAAGCTTTTTGACATTGCGTCTTGCATCTTGCATTTGTTGTCACATTTGCATTGCATTTCTTTTCATAAAACTCATTTCCGTCTTGTCATCTCCAGTTTCCACGCTGAATCCTCCACACCGATATAACACCCATGCTCAAGCCAAGAAAAGAATGGAAGATCAAGAGCATGAGATTGATCACATCAACAACGAGTTGGAAGTGCTCTGTGATAATATGGGACAGATCATGGAGATGCTACAGGTTATTCGTGCCAAGATGAATACTCAAACAACTGTTGTTTCCGAGATTATAAACCTCGTGGTAGACGCTCTTCCAGTTACTACTCCTGTCACTCTACCTCCGTTTGGACTCCCGCCAGATTTTGTTCCTCGACCACAAATTCATGTCTCCGCTCAACATACAGTTCCATTAACAGCTGACAACCATCATCCAGTTTATGACATACCCGATGGGTCTGAATATGAAGATGAGAAGCGCGATAAGCTGAAAGAATATATGGATTTAATTGAGAAGAGACTCTGGGCTATGGAAGGGGATCAGGTATTTGGAGCCGATGATTGTGAAATGTGCTTGGTATCTGGGTTGGTGATTCCCACCAAATTCAAAACACCAGTCTTTGACAAATATGAAGGGGCATCTTGCCCTAAAAATCATTTGATTGTGTATTATCGCAAAATGACAGCTCATGTTGACAATGACAAACTGATGATCCATTATTTCCAAGACAGTTTGAAAGGAGCATCCTCAAAATGGTATCTAGATTTGGATCAGTTGCAAATCCGTTGTTTTCAAGACCTCTCCGATGCTTTTATGAAACACTATAAATATAACATGGATCTTACGCCAGATAGAAGGCAATTGCTCAGCATGTCACAAAAAGGCTCTGAATCTTTTAAAGAGTACGCCCAAAGATGGAGGGAAACAGCCTCTCAAGTAGAGCCTCCTCTTTCAGAAAAAAAGCTTACAGACTAGTTTGTTGACACTATACGACCAGAATTTTATGAAAGGATGGTGGGCAGTGTCACTGCTAACTTTTCTGATTTGGTGGCCGTGGGGATCAAAATAGAATTGAGTCTAAAGAATGGGAATATGAGTGGTTCAATGGGTAATTCTAAAGATGTAGTTAAAAGGCCTTCTAGTGGTTTCCAAAAGCAGAAGGAAGGAGAGACCAACACCGTCACAACTGCCCGTAGAAGAAATCCCTCTTGGAAGAATCAACAACAACAATAACAGTTCGTTCAACAACCGATGTATTAGTATGCCCCTCAATCATATGTGGCAGCTGTTACTCCCGCTTTCAATCAACAACAACTTGTCTTTCAACAAGTTCCTCAACATCAGTAAGCGCCCAAAGCTCCTCAACAAAATCCCGTCCAACGTCAGAACAATCAGAATCAGAATAGAAGGCAGGGAGGGAGGCCACCAATACCCCCTATCCCTATGACCTATACAAGGTATGAACCAGTATTCAATTTACCAACTCATGTGTTCAAAAGAGTTGAGTCCGCTTACAAAAAGGTTGAACCTGTTTTTAATCTCCCTAAGCCTGTTTCTAAACTTCCAGATCCAGTTCTGACTACTGTTCAAGGGAAGAGGATGATGTACGTGCCAAAGTTATCTATTAAATGAAGACCTTTTAAAGTTGTGCCTTGGAACTATGGAGTGACTGATGGTGATCAAAAGACTGTGAGTTCAGAAAAGGGGCTGAAGATTGTGAATGATGAGTTGCCAAATATAGTAAGGCCAAGCAAAATGACCCGCAGTGGTCGAATTTATAACCCTCCTATCCGTGTGGTACCTCAAGTGCAAAAAGAAGCTGCTATTGTCCCTTCCAAGGACAAGGATGTTTTTCCCATCAATGAAGATGAAGAGTTTCTCAGAATTATTAAAAGGAGTGACTATAAGGTTATCGATCAGTTGCATTAGACACCATCAAAGATCTCCATATTATCTCTCCTCATGAGCTCTCCCACACACCGCAATGCTTTGCAAAAGCTTCTTGCACAAGCTCATGTGACACTGGACATTACTGTTGAACGATTTGATAATGTGATAGCCAACATCACCGCCTGTAACACTTTGAGCTTCGATGGAGGTGAATTTCCTAAAGAAGGTAATAATCATAATCGTGCCTTGCACATTTCTATTAAATGTGAAATGGATACCTTGGCTAGAGTGTTGGTAGACACAGGGTCATCCCTCAATGTGTTGCCCAAAAGGACTCTTGCAAAGCTTGCATGTGAAGGGGCAGAAATGAAGTCCAGTTCTTTAGTTGTGAAGGCTTTTGATGACTCTAGGAGGTCTGTGATTGGAGAGGTGGAGTTACCTATTCTCATTGGTCCCCATGTGTTTAACATAACTTTTCAGGTGATGGACATCAACCCCAACTATAGCTGTCTGTTGGGAAGGCCATGGATCCATGCCACTGGGGCAGTCACATCTACTCTTCATAAAAAAAATGAAACTTGTGGTTGACGACAAGCTGGTAACCATATTTGGAGAAGAAGATCTCATGGTGAGCAATCTTTCTTCCTTCAAATACATTGAGGCAGATGAAGACGTGTTGGAAACTTCTTTCCAAGCGCTTGAAATTGCAAACGTGGTCATGTTTGAGGTGGAGAAGCCTGAGCAGATGGTCTTTCCGTCTTTTGCATCTCTGAAAGGTGTCATTTCTGCTATTGAGGATGGTAAAACAGCAGGCTGGGGTGAAGTGATCGACGTCAAAATCAAGAAGGACCGTTTTGGGTTTGGTTACAAACCAACTAAGAAAGCGTCAATTCCTAACCAGAGTCGACCAAGAGAAATCCAAGAAGTATTCGTCAGTGCTGGCTTCCAAGTGAATGCAATTGTTGAAGAATTTGAAGACGAAGACATAAGTCACTTGGTATACCGTTCCGATGTGGCTTTGAGTAATTGGAATTCTGTGGAGATTCCTGAGATCCTCCCTTCATCAAAGTCATCTTTGTTGTTTTGTTTTAATGTTTTCAAAAAAATCCATAGTCGTGCCCAAGACTATAGGATCATTTTGTAAGGGCCCACTTCTATTTTTCAAAGATTAATGAATGAAGGTGTTTTGTTAAATTCCTTTTTTGTTCATTTACCGTTTTTCTTTTCACTTTTAAAATGAAAAAGGCAATCTTTCATAAACACTAAAAAGAACAAAATGCATTCCCTCATTGCATCACCTTTTGTTTCATTTTTAATAAAAACAATCATCTTAAAACATGCAGAATCATTGATACCCACATTGAATCTGATGACTCCCCAATCTCTCCTAACTTTGATGCACCCATTAATCAAGCTGAAGATGAGGGTGAGGAATACTGTAACATTCTAGATGAATTGGCTAAGATGTTTGAATACTAGTACGCAGATCTCTAACCGCACCAAGAGCAGGTCGAGACCATCAACTTGGGCAGTGAAGAGGAAAGGAAGGAAATCAAGATCGGCACCACACTTGGGGCAAATGTTAGAGCGAAGTTGGTAAAGCTTCTCCAAGAATATGTGGATGTGTTCGCATGGTTGTATCAAGATATGTGTTGCGTGCGATTTTTGTCGGTGACGCAACCACCTTATCGCAGAAGGGTCTTCTCCTCGCAATGAGGAGGAGTGAGGTGCTACTTTCTGATTTCTTATTTATCCCGTGAAACTGGAAGGGAAAGGGAAGCTATCTAAAACTAACCTTGCACGCGGATGTTTAACTGAACAAACGCTTAAAGAGATTCGGGGAGTTCGGGGTTAGGTTATACAATGGGGAGTTGTCAATTACCCATCCTATATGTGGTTATCCACAGGTTGTTAGTTTTAGGTTTTGCTTTGTACTTGATGATGTTTATCTGTTGATGGGTTGGGAAAGTTTCTTGGGAAATATTAGAGAGAGAGAGAGTGAGATTTTTTATGATGTTCGGGTTTGCCGATGTTTTTGATGAATGAAGGTACTTGACCTAAATTTTTTGATTAGTATGAAGGTACTGGACCTAGATTTTTGGTATGGTATGCTTGCTAAGATTTCATAATCTTATGCCTACGTATTCCCGTTCAAAGAAACAGGGAAATCAGAGCAATGTAGTTCCTCCTATTCTACGGGAGGAAAAAATGTTTTCGTGTCTTGTTCAAAGCCCAAGATTGAAGCTAAAAGGTTTGTTTGTGTCTTGTTCAAAGCCCAAGATTGAAGCTAAAGGTTTGACTGAGAGAGAATTTGTCATCTCTAAAGGGAGACATCTTATCTGTTTATCACAACTGTTGGGTGACTGAGTATAAAGGAAAACTACTTTAACTGGGATATGAGAATCCAATAATGCCATAATTTCTTTTATGAGGGATTTTTCCTGAAGAAGAAAACTTTAACTCAGTGTTGAGCAATGCCATTTTTCCTTAGGAGATTTCATGCTAAGAGAGGGATAATAGCGTGGATGTAAATAATCCAGAGGCTTGCCGCTTACAGCAATTAGATGAAAGAGAAAGTTTGCCAGGATAAGAGATGGACGACAACTTGGATATTTGAATCAACAAGTGTGCCACTTAGAGCAGTTATCTGGGATTAGGGTTTGTTTTGAATGTTCTGTTTTGATGTGTGATAACATAGAGAAATGACTTCCTACAGAGAGATTTTGATTTCCTCTGAGGGGATGTTGATTTTTGTGTGCCTTGATCAAAGCCCAAGGTTGAATCTAAGAGATTGATTGACTTCATTGGGGAAGTCCTTATACAAAGCCTAAGAGCATGCTGGAAAAGACTGACTCAATAAGAAAGTGCTTATATATGTCTTGTACAAAGCCCAAGATTGAGGCTAAAAGAGACTGACTCTTTTGGGGGGTATCTTTATACAAAGCCCAATAGGAGGCTAAAATTTTGACTTTTCTGGGGAAATATTTTGTTTGTCTTGTACAAAGCCCAAGATTGAGGCTAAAAGAGATTTTGACTCCGCTGGAGAGGGTTTGTATGTGTCTTGTACAAAGCCCAAGATTGAGGTTGAAAAGAAGACTGATTTTGTGGGAAAGAAATCTTTATTTGTCTTGTATAAAGCCCAAGATTGAGGATAAAATGAGACTTTACTGACTCAGTTGAGGGTATTTTAAGTGTCTTGTACAAAGCCTAAGATTGAGGCTGAAAAGAAGACTCTGCTGGAGAGTATTATCTGTCTTGTACAAAGCCTAAGATTGAGGCTGAAGAGAGGATTGACTCTGCTTAGGGAAATTTATATGGTGTCTTGTACAAAGCCCAAGATTGAGGCTAAAAAAGGTTGACTCAACAAGAGAGTGTTTTTATCTGTCTTGTACAAATCCCAAGATTGAGGCTGAAAGGGTTAACTCAATAAGAGAGTGCTTTTGTTTTATACCATTGACTCAACAAGAGAGTGTGGAAAGGTAATTGACTCAACAAGAGATTCTGAAAAGGTTAGCTCTGCTGGGGAAAATCAATGTACAAAGCCCAAGAGAAGGTTATCTTTGCTGGGGAATAACAAAGAAAGAAATCTTTATACAAAGCCTAAGAGGAGGCTGTCTTCTGCCGAGGATTAGTGGGATTCAGAGGTAGGTCTAAATGAAGAATCAATTCTTACTGAGGGTTTACAAAAGAGTTGAGATATCAGATGCCTTGAGGTTCTGATTTGAGATAGTGTTATACTGATGATAAGCTGACCCTGGTTGGGGAAATTTTAGGAGAAAGACTGGGTTTGAGAACCCATGGGTTTTAACTCTACTGGAGATTGATAAAAAATGACCGGGGTTTCCCCTATGTTTGTAAGGAACTTGAGAATGTCTTTGAGATCCGAGAGGGGATTAGACTGTCCAAGTCTACTGGTATGGAAGATTTTATCTTTGTATGATGCCCAAGAGGAGGCTGGTGTTTTAAGGGACGAGGATCAACCCTTAAATGGTTTGATGTTTTGACACTGGAAAGACTGCTCTAGCAAAGGATGACTAAGTTCTGTCCTATACCTTTAAGAGGTCTTTAGGGTCCTTGTATTAAGCCCAAGAGAAGGCATGAGAACTTCTAAGAAGACGGAGGGTCCTTGCACAAAGCCCAAGAGGAGGCGGGGATGCTTTTAGGAAGCCTGAGGGTCCAAACTTAAGAAGAGTTCAAGAAAAGTTTCACCGGGAATAATCTTTTCTTTAGTGAACAGTTCTAGGGTTTGAAGAAATTCAAGAGAGGTTTCACCGAGAATTAATCCTCTCTGGGGAAATGAACTTCTTTGACAATTTCTAATAGTGACAGTCTGAGAAAAGTTTCACCGGGAATAATTCCTTTCTCTTTGTTCCATATTGTATAAGCCCAAGAGAAGGCAAGACTGTATCTAGAAATCCTATAGGGATCTAGTTTTGACTGTATTTAAGAGTGACCAACTGGCTTTACCTAGTTCTAGACCTAGTTGCTGGGGAAAACTCTAAGCAGATATACTAGTATATATACAATTAATATATGACAAGTATTTAAAAGGTTATGAAAGAAGGACTTACAGGTGAGCAAGCTTCCAGCAATACAACTATATATACATGAAAGCGAGTAAATGAAAACTGATAAAACTTACAGGTGAGCAAGCTTCCATGGTAACAGCTGTATGGTTAGTTGTTCAAGAAATTAAAGAAAGTTTTGACAACAACTATGGATTTGAACCTAAATCAAAAGGGAAATTGTTTTTGAAAAGATTGTTGGGGCTTATACTCAAGGAGAGGCCCAGATGCAAAACAGTAATCGTACCGTTGTTTTAAAAATTGTATCGGGACTTATACAACGACTGAGGCCCAAAGAGGTTTTCTGTACAAAGGAATGGGTCTTACAACTCAAGGAGAGGCCAATTTTTTTTTTTTTGAAATTGCGATCGCGCCGAGGTTTTGCAATCGCAGTGGGACTTATACAATGACTGAGGCCCAAAAAAGGTTTTGATTAAAAAGAGATTGGGTCTTACACTCTAATAAAGGCCCAAAATTTGTTTTATGTATAAGTGATGGGGCTTACAACTCAAGGAGAGGCCCAAAGAGAGACAGTGATTGCACCGTCATTTTGAAAATTGTATCGGGACTTATACAATGGCTGAGGCCCAAAAATGGTTTATTTCCAAAGGTATGGGACTTAAACTCTATCAAGAGGCCCAAAAGTGTTTTGAAAAGATTTGTTAGGGTGATAGTGATCAAAACCCTAATTTGATTAAAAATGGAATTAATTTTGATTAAAAATTAATGAAAAATATTGAAACATGTGAAAAAATGAATTTTGATCTTGGCTCAATGTTTCAAAAATCATGTTTTTATCCATTGAATGATTAAAAATCATTTATGTTTGGAAAATCAAGAGGAATAAATATTTTAAATGTTAAAAACAAATAAAAAATTAATTCTTTGCAAAAATATCAAATATATGAAATAAATAATATTTTTGGGAAATTTATGTAAAATAAAATATTTTAATATTTTTGTGAATTTTGAAAAAAAGAATCAACTCAAAACCATTAAAATTCAGAGAGAAATTCATTTTTGAATCAATTAAATAAAATAGCAAAATTCAAATATTCAAATTTTCAAAAAAAGGCGCCAAGAGCAACCAAGAACACGCGCGTGTTCTGATTTTTGCAGATTTGCAAAATCAATGATTTCTCACTGATTACTTGATGAAATCACATGATCCAAATATCAAACTTGCTCATTTTTTACTCACGATCATGACTATGGCATTTAATTTCATTTATTTTCAGTGTGGAATGAGATAATCATGATGAACACAGATGAACCCTAATTTGCACAAACCAATATGAAATTCTATACACGATTGATTCATGGCAATTGGTTGAGGGTTATTACTCTATATACATTCAGAAACAAGATGGTAACTCAAAAATTCATTTATGATGCATGGATCATGGAGTTTGAGAGAGTCAGACTTACCTCTTGCAGCTGATGATCAAATTCTGATTTGGAGGTGTTGTAAGTTGGTTCCAATGATCTGGACAGCTTCCTTAGGTGCCAAGGGATGTGTCTGAATGCTTGGAGTGATTTGAAATGGGTTGGAACTTAAGATGGTACCTTTACTGCAACTCTGTCAATAGCTTGAGTAGTTGGCTGGTGATTTTGTGAAATTGATATTCCAGATGTTATGTAAGAGTTTGGATCACTTCTATATGTTATATATGAGGTGTGTGATCCATTGGTTTGGTTGGAATCACTCTCAAATGCAAAACCCGATAGTGACTTACAAAAGAAGGTGTTTTTGGAGTGAAAGTTGGGATTTTGAGAAAGGCATCTGTTTAGGACCTTTGGTGTGCTCAAACTGATCACAATTGAGGTCTATTTATAGTGTGTCAAGTTTGTTTTGGCAGCAATAGTGTGTGGCAACTGCAGCAGGTCTGTGGCCAATGTGGATCAAATGGAATCTCAAGTCTCCTCATTCAGTTAAACTTGCCTCAGTTCATGCCACCTTGATGCATCCATTGAAACAAAATTGGAGTCTTGGCACTTTTTAGCTCTTTTAGGTTTGGCATGGCTATATGTAGATTCTTGGACTTGGGAGGCTTGGGGATCAAATAATTCTCCTTTTATTTTATCCTCAGATGTGTCCAAATGGATGACAAGGCTTGGAGTTGTCCAAATTTTCCAAATTGAGCAAATGCACCAAATCTGCCTTGCTTGGGATAGTTGGAAATGGTGATTTTGAGGGATTCATATCTCCCTACTCAGGTTGAGTTATGGGAGGCTCTTGTACTTTTTAGAAAGCCCTCATATGATACAGAACATGTGTGATCATAGTTTGTTTTGAAACTATTTGGATCCAACTGAAAAAACCTCAAGAACATTGATGTTCAAGGCTGATAACTTAGGCAGATTTTCACTAAGTGTTGGAAAAAGTGTCATTTTCATGTTTTTGTGATTTTGATCACTCCATAACTTAAAACATAAAGAATTGGAGTTGGAGGTAGTTGAAGCTTTTGTAGAGTGTAGCAAGACCTACAAATCCAGCTTTGGATCATCCAAAATGGTTGCTTGGATCTCAAGTTATGGTCCTTGGAAGTTGGTACCAAAACCAGCTTTGGTTTCTCAAGGTTGCCCCTTTTCCAAGAAACCTCACTTTTCTAGATTTTCTTGATGGATGATGATCAATATCATACATTAACATTGTTTTTGACTTAGGGGAACCATATTTGTGAAAAATTCCAAAAAGTCAAACTTAATTTTGTGCACAGTTGACTTTTTATCGGATGAAATCCAAACTGTGCGACCCTTTGTGAAATTAAGTCCTTGACCTAAATCAAACCTAATGGATGGATTCCATAGGTGTTATAGGGTGTATTGAATCATGTCCTGGTCAAAAGTCAAAGATACAGTTGACTTTTTCCTCGAAACCCTAATTGTGGTCCAGATGAAATTGAAACTTGTGAATCAAGCTTCTTGGATCAATCCATTGTTGTAAATGGATCAATATGGTACATTTGAGGCCCTCAAATCATGTTTTGAGGTATTGGCTCATGTTTTGTCCCAAAAGTCAACTTAGGGGTGAATTAGGTCAAGAACCCTAATTCCTGATTTTTGGTAAATGCATCCACTGAGATTATTTTAACTTGATGATGGAACT
Source organism: Lathyrus tuberosus (assembly GCA_022829125.1). Taxonomy (NCBI): domain Eukaryota; kingdom Viridiplantae; phylum Streptophyta; class Magnoliopsida; order Fabales; family Fabaceae; genus Lathyrus; species Lathyrus tuberosus. Next base: position 3,884,554 of record JALAZF010000020.1, on the reverse strand, counting down.
CATAAGGTTCCTTGGAGTATCTTGGGTTATGCTTTGAAGCATTGGCTCATGCCCATATGAAAATTTTCATCTGGAGGCCTTGGTCGGCCAAAACCCTAATTTGGTGACACTGGCGATCTCGAGGCTTGATCGACTTGGAATGTTGCAACCTTGTGCTTGATTCTTGATGTGGGAGTCCTCTTGATCCTTTATAGGTGTTTGAGAGGTTAGACAAGTTGAAGATCATGTCATTTTTTGATTGATCCTTTGTCTAAGTGCTCTGAGAGGGCTCAAGACCCTAGTTCTTGATTGTGGTGAATGCTCGATCATCTTTGAGGAGATTGATGAGGCATGGAAGTACATCCATATTGTGATGATGATTTAAACAATGATGGGAAATCTTGGTGGTCAAAATTTGGGGTATGACAGATGCCCCTATTTAATTTTCTTGGACCCGAAGGTGTGAATGGAGAAGGTATTCGGGCATTCGGGGTGCAAGAGGATTAAATATCGGAATACCCGAAATTTTGATGGTGATTATAAATGGCAGTTTGCCCGCCATCTTCTTTTGCTACGTAATGATGCTTAGAAAAGGGTAGAAACTTCCCCTCGATCCTGGTCTTTAGCCTAGGATCTGGTCTCAGTTTCTTTTGTCAATAAACTTCCCCTCGATCCTGGTCTTCAGCCTGGTCTTAGTTTCTTTGTCAATAAACTTCCCTTTGATCCTGGTTTTTATCCGCAGAACTGGTCTCAGTTTCTGATATAAACTTCCCCTCGATCCTGGTCTTCAGCCACAGAACTAGTCTCAGTTTTTTCTTGTTAAGTTCCTTCCTTGACAATGGATGCTATGTGTAGCGGTTTTCATCAAACTTCTCGCCAAGTTTACTGGGGAGATGCCATTTGATGGGAAAAATTTTTGATGTCAGACTTGCTGGGGAACCCATTCGTCTGAGTTGTAGAGGTGTTCAAACTTCTCTGTTGGAGACGCCATCTGTTGACTCTACTGGGGAAAACGAGTCTCTTGAGAGGCTGTTTCCGGCTTGGGGATATTACATCATCTTTTCTTCGAGATCTTCTCGGAGAAATGCCATGTGATGTAACCCAATTTTGAGGTGCTGATGACTTCATTAATATTGACTTTCTGGAGAGAAAAACCAATGTGTTGTTGAGAGTCTTCAGTCGAGAGGCTTTCTCTGGGGATTTTCCTTAATCCGGGAAAGAGAAAATATCATCTTCAATGGTGAAGAGTGACGTTTGTCGAATGTCTTCTTGCCTTTTAGAGGTTCAAGTTATCAAAGTGGTCGATGACTATTTCCAATCCAGAAATAAGCTGGGGGAGAGGTTATTCAGACAAAACATTTCCTGACGAAGAAAGGACTGACAACTCGATTGAGAGGACTTTTATCAGTTGGGGATAAAACTAACTAGAGTGATAATGATGCAATATGAATATGAATATGAACCAATAATGCATGATGTATGTATGTTTATGCCGACAAAACTGACGCGACATGCAGACTAATAGGTGAATACGACTGGATACTCGGCCACTGCGGGGAATAAAAAGTATCACTGGTTCCAGATAGCAATTCTGCCTTGCTTAGGAGAAGTAGACCCTGTAGGGAGAAGGAATTGTTCAATCGGTCTTAAGAGATACGTACTCTGCTGGGGATGTCAGATGAAACATGGTTTCTAACATAGTTGATCCTTCATTCAGGCGTACTGGTTTAGAAGGAGTACTTTGATTCTGCACTTTCAGGTTCAACCACCTTCGGAGAAGCGATCGATGTTCTTTTCGATGTCCAACAGTCAAAAGAATTGCCATCTTTGTATTTTTTTTAAAAAACAGAACAGTTTTTGACAAGTAAATTCTTTTTTGTTTTATTTCAAGAATCGTTGATCATGTTAAAAATATCATTCTGTAAAGCTAAAACAAATAAGAATTGCAAACAAAAGCACTAGGGCTCAAATTTTATTGATAGGATGGAAATCAACTAATTGCGTGATTCCATAGAGTATTTACAAAGTTAGAAAATGGTAATTTAAGGGAAAAGGGCTCAACTGAAACATAACGACCGTTATCTTTCTACCAACTTTGAATTCTGGACATCCTGAGCTTCTGCGGAAGATGACCGTGACTGGAGTTTGCCTGATGGATGGCATTACTGTTGGGGATTTAACCTCGTCGGACGTAGTTACTTGCCATTAATCCCTAACTTTTTCCTGGATTGTACTTTGAGATTTCCAGTCCATCGGGATGATTTTTTTTTGCTTATGTCTCTAAGTTTTGCCTGGATCTCCCTTTCAAGTTTTCAATCCACCGAGACGTTTTGTTTTGTTTAGGCGAAGTATTTCTTGACTACGTCAACATTCGTGGGGTAGGTAAACTCCTCTCCATCCATGGTTGCGAGTCTCAAGGCACCGCCTGAGAAGGCTTTCTTGACCACATAGGGACCATCGTAATTCGGTGTCCATTTGCCCCGGGAATCAGTGAGGAATGATTGTATCTTTTTGAGCACAAGGTCTCCATTCCTGAAGACACGGGGTCGGAATTTTTTGTCGAACGCCTTCTTCATTCTTTGCTGATACAACTGACCATGGCACAGAGCCGTTATTCGCTTTTCTTCGATCAGATTCAGTTTTCATCTCGACTTTGACACAATTCAGCCTCTGTTAGCTTAGCTTCCATCAATACCCTGATTGATGGGATCTCTACTTCTATGGGAAGCATTGCTTCCATGCCATATACTTCTATGTGCTATAACCGTGAAGAGCAAATGGTAGCATCTCGTGCCAATCTTTGTAGGTCATAACCATCTTTTGAACAATCTTCTTGATGTTCTTGTTAGCCGCTTCTACCGCTCCATTCAACTTAGGTCGGTAGGGAGATGAGTTATGGTGTTCAATCATGAACTCAGCATACAACTCTTTCATCATCTTGTTGTTCAAGTTAGATCCATTATCAGTAATGATCTGGCTGGGAACACCATAACGGCAGATGAGATTGTTTTTGATAAAGCGAACCACCACTTGTCGGGTTACATTGGCGTATGATGCTGCTTCGACCCACTTGGTGAAGTAGTCAATGGCTACCAGGATGAACCGATGTCCGTTTGAAGCCTTGGGTTCGATCATGCCAATCATGTCGATTCCCCATATAGAAAAAGGCCATGGGGAAGAGAGAACTTTGAGATGTGTTGGCGGTACATGGATTTTGTCTGCGTATATCTGACACTTGTGGCATCTTCTCATGTACTTGTACTAATCAGATTCCATTTTCAACCAATAGTACCCTGCTCTCAGAATTTTTCTTGCCATTGTGTGTCCGTTGGCATTAGTGCCAAAGGATCCTTCGTGAATCTCTTTCATTAACATGTTTGCTTCTGGTCTGTCTACGCATCGGAGCAAGACCATGTCAAAGTTCCTCTTATAGAGTGTATCACCGCTCAGAAAGAAGCTTCCAGCCAGTCTTCTGAGGGTCTTTCTGTCTTTTTTAGATGCCCCAGGTGGGTACTCTTATTTTTGAAGGAAGCATTTGATATCATGATACCAAGGTTTATCGTCTATGACTGCTTCGATTATGAAGATGTAAGCGGGCCGTTCTAGGCCCATTATGTCAATCTTAGGTATGTCGTTCCATTGACCTACACTAATCATGGAAGAGAGAGTGGCTAGGGCATCAGCCATGTGATTCTCTTCACGAGGGATATGATGAAACTCGATTATGTTGAAGAATGGTAACAACCTTCTCGCGTAATCTTTGTAAGGAATCAATCCTGATTGGAATGTGTTCCAATCTCCTTTGATCTGATTGATAAACAGGGCTGAGTCTCCATGCACATCCAAGTTCTTAATTCTCAAGTCAATCGCTTCTTCGAGACCCATGATACAAGCTTCGTATTCGGCCTCGTTGTTTGTACACTTGAATGTCAATCTGGCAGTGAAAGGAATGTGGGTACCCTGAGGTGTTACGATGATTTCCCCAATTCCGTTTCTGTAATTGTTGACAGCTCCGTCAAAGATTAGTCCCCATTGGGAACCTGGTGCTGGCCCTTCACTGGGTAGCGGTTCATCGCAATCTTTCATTTTCAAGTACATGACATCTTCGTCTGGAAAATCAGATCCGACTGATTCCTGATCGTCAATCGGTTGATGAGCCAAATGATCGGCTAAAATACTTCCTTTGACGGCTTTCTGAGCATGGTACTCAATGTCGTATTCTGATAACAACATCTGCCACCGGGCAATCCTTCCCGTGAAAGCAGGTTTTTCAAAGATATACTTTATTGGATCCACTAGTAGAAGACCCGTGCGTCCGCACGGGTGAGTTGATTCCTAGCTTAAATAATTCGATAAAAGATTTAAATATTTGTCGCTCTTTTAAAAACATCTTTACATGTATTAACAATAATTGATAAAGTTTGAATTAAAAAAATATCTAGACTAATAATCTTAAAAATAAGTTCAATAATATCTTAGATCATTCAATAAGGGTTGATCGTTGCTAATATATAATTGTTTTTATAAAAGCATTAATAACTTCAAATATTTAAAATAAATATGTAACAAATCACGAAAATAATAAATTCAATATGCTTAATAACTATAAATATTGATAAATATTATTGAGCAGGTATAAATATTTACAAATACTTTGTTGATTAAAATTAAAAAAAAAAGGTATTGTGGTGATAGTGTCCCGTGAAAATAATGAATTTTATATGTTTTAATGTTTTGTTTTTCTATTATTGTATTCGCTGTGAGAAGATTGTTACATTAATACACTCTCACGTAGTGGGTCTCGTGTAGTAGTAGTATTTTTTATCATTTAATATTAACTTATTAATTTATAGCATCAAATATCTATATTGTTTTATTAATTGAAAGTTTATATTTAAAAATAAGTTTGTTGCCAATTGAATGCTTATATTTAAACAGGGTAATTAAAAAAATTGTTTGTGTTCATCTTTTCAAACATTAGATTAATTTATACTACTTTAGGAGTGTATAGCTAATACTATGCCAGTTTATTGTCTCCTAACATAACATTAATTTATACTACTTTAAATTTAGTTTACAATTTGAGACTAAAACATTTTACCTGGTTTGTTAGCTATACATAAAGGAAACTTGTATTTAGTCATTCTTTTTACTTAAACACCTTTACGTTTTGTTATCTTTCTTACGAACGCACCCTTATTTTTAATAGATTTTGTTTGAGTGTATTCGGAAGTTATATTTAATACAAACTCCTTTAACTTATATTCAATGAAACCAAAAGAACAAAGAATAAAGGATGTTTCCGAAAGTTTATCTTCCAAATCATAAACAATGCAATGGAATTTCTAAACATAGACATTTTTAAACTTTCATATGGTATAAACAACAATGTAATGGATGCCCTCGAAAGACATAAACATTCATAGGATTTGTGAGAAATATATATGAGAAATTAGCCTGTATGTGTGTTTTGTAAATGTGCTTCTATGAAATAAATATAAAAAGTAGTATAACATATAACCCATTAATCTTAACTTTAGAAAGTGACTATAAAAAAAAGAAAATTATTAAAGCATGATGTGCAATGAGGTTGTCTGCATGTTTAGAAATTAGCCTGTTCTTGCAGTTGTTCTTGTGAATGGAGCCATAAAAAATCAACATGCATTTAGTAGAGAGGAAGAAAATGCAACGTGTGATGAAAAAGCAATGTGAAGTAACACAAACCTCAGCAATAAAGAAAGCATGGAAACCATATGGAACTCCTTGAGGCAATTCTACAACTGCAACAGGTTCCCCTGACAATGTTTTTGCATATATGGCGTGAACGAATGATTTCCTACAGTATTCGAGTTAAACAGAAGATTAAGAAAAACAAAAACTAAGTCATATAAGTCATTGCTATGTGTGTAGAGGAAATTGATACCCGATATTCTCATCATGTACAAAAAAAATCAAGTATCCGTCAAAGTTAGCAAAACTTTAAATCAAAGTTAGCATAAACAAAATTCCCCTAAACTTTATAAATACAACTGAAAATCAGAAAGTATTTAGCAGTATAGCTCCTTACCCTATCAAATTTAACAGACCAAACACAAAAAAGTAGTAAGCAAGACTTACTCTTAGAAGTTCAAGGATGCTTTGAGATATGTGCCATGTAACCTCTCTTGAAGTCATAGTCCTGACCAACCATGTCAGGTATATCATCCCTGTTAGTGTCCCTTTTTTTTTCGATTTTTCAGACCTTACGTTGTAACCCCCAACCTGAACATGAGCTTCTTACGATTAAAACTACAAAAGAATGACAAGACAGTTCTTAGTATATTATGGATAGTCATGTCAACTACAAATAGAATGTCTCATTCATGACAATGAAAAGCTGTAGAAGGGAAGTATAAATAAGAAGGCAACTATTAGTATTGGATATTAAACAAATACTTACATAAATGTTACAGAATAATCAGTTGATAGGTACCCCTCTGTGCAAAGTGTTGTGAAGTTCCTGTTAATAATTTGGTGTAATAGGTTTTGCATACAAGCATTTAAAACAATCCCTTAGCCTGAACCCAATTAAGTTCCAAAAAAAATCAACAAAATCACTGATAAGCAGACATTATTGAAGTAGCTTTACATTATAAAATGCAGATTTACCTCTAAAACTGGCTCAGAAAACAATTGCAATATGAGTGATTGTGGTTCAGAAGACACATTCAGAAATAATTAATCAACATAATAGCATAGAAGAAAATGACAGCTGTAACCAGGGACTTTTTATCATGAATGCCATTGAAAATTGAATATGATCAGAATACGTATGGGTTTGGAGAAGTGATAATATGTAGTAGCAAAACTCAATCAAACAGATACCCAATAGTATGACTTGAATTAAAATATTAAAATGCATATAATGTAGCAACATGATTCCAAAACAAACAATAGTTGGTGCCACATTAAAGGAGGTACCTATCTGACTTAGTACCTCTCCCAAAAATAAGAATCCCAGAAACGTTGAAGTGGTGACCCTAAATCAAAATATTAGGTGTTAGTTATGGATATTAAAGACACAAATATATAATCAAGAAAAGAAGTAGAGAAGTGCTTCTCAATTATTGTTGTTTTCCTCAGATGTATTAAAGACACAAATATATTAAAGGATGTACCTATATGACTTAGTACCTATTCCAATTTTTCACATCAGCCAACTAATTGAATGCATTTGGTTGTATATTGGAATCTGACTTCACAGCCATAGTTAGTTTCTTAGATGTATAAAAAGAAAAGAAAATGATATCAGTGCCTCAGAACCAATTCCTGGCTTAATGACACGAGTCTCAACACGTCCCACAGGAACAATCCCATGTCCTCCAATATCGTAGAGATCCATTAGACATTGTTCCATCCAATCATCATAACCTACAAAACCAATAACAAAGGTGATTTAGGAAAAACAGTTATACCATAAACAAAATGAACATTCTTTTGATAACATGTTACCATGTTGGTCGTGTTTGTAAGTTGGTTCAGAAGAACATTCTTCATCTCTGTTTTCATCAGGCATGCTATCCACTTTAACCATGCCAACATCTCTTAATGTGTCTTCATTAACAGAATCATCAATCCCTAAGAAATCTATTATGCACAATACATGCCATATTTGTTGCAATGACTGAAACTGGCAGTATGGCAGCCGTAAGGCTTGATCAATGATTGAAACTGGCTCAGAAAAAACCTTCGTAAAGTAATAGTCAATCTACTACCAACCCCCAAAAATGGCAGCCGTAAGACGGGACTTGTTAACATCATTGCCAGTGGAAATCGAAGGGAAAAGAAGTGAATAAAATACATACAAACCAAATATCAGTCATCATTGTTAAGAAAAGAAAGGTCATTGTCGGGCAAAAGTGGCTGATAAAACACCTTCATAAATCAGTAGTCATTGTAATACCATTGTTATGGAAATCGAAGGGAAAAGAAGTGGATTAAATACATACAAACCAAATATCAGTAAGATCTTCCTTCTTATCATCATTTCCAGTGAAATTTGAAAGGAAAAGAAGCGGATGAAATTTCAGCATGACTAAGGTGAGTGACAGTACCTGCACAACTCATTGAAGAAAACATAACAACAGGAAAAATTAACATACAGAAATATGATAATTACCATTCTTAATCATAGATGGTGTGGTGACAGAACAAATATAGTGGTCAATGACTGAAACTGGCAGTATGGCAGCCGTAAGGCTTGATCGATGACTGAAACTGGCTCAGAAAAAACCTTCGTAAAGCAATAGTCAATCTATTACCATATAAGAAAATGGCAGCCATAAGACGGGACTTGTTAACATCATTGCCAGTGGAAATCGAAGGGAAAATAATTAAATTAAATACATACAAACCAAATATCAGTCATCATTGTTAAGAAAAGAAAGGTTATTGTCGGACCAAAGTGGCTGATAAAACACCTTCATAAATCAGTAGTCAGTGTAATACCATTGTTATGGAAATCGAAGGGAAAAGACGTGGATTAAATACATACAAACCAAATATCAGTAAGATCTTCCTTCTTATCATCATTGCCAGTGAAATTTGAAAGGAAAAAAGCGGATGAAATTTCAGCATGACTAAGGTGAGTGACAGTACCTGCGTAACTCATTGAAGAAAACATAACAACAGGAAAAATTAACATACGGAAATATGATAATTACAATTCTTAATCATAGATGGTGTGGTGACAGAACAAATACAGTGGTCATTATCGAAGGGAAAGGAATTGAATTAAATACATACAAACCAAATATCAGTCATCATTGTTAAGAAAAGAAACGTCATTATCGGACAAAAGTGGCTGATAAAACACCTTCATAATCTTAGTTAAGAAGAAAGGTCATTGTCAAACAAAAGTGGTTGATAAAACACCTTCATAAATCAGTAGTCAGTGTAATACCATAGAAGAAATGGACAGCTGTACGATGAGACTTGTTATCATCATTACCAGTTAACAAAACACATTACAGACATGGATAAGCAGACACTACTGAAGCAGCATCAAAATATAACTATTCAGAAAGTTACCTCTAAAGCTGCCTCGGGAAAAATTTGAAGGATGAGGAAAGTGGGTAAGGCAGCATTTGTTGGAAGAATGAAACTGGCTCAGAAAACACCATCATGAATGAATAGTCAAACTACTACCATAGAAGGAAATGGCAGCTGTAAGATCTTCCTTCGTATCATCATTGCCAGTGATATTTGAAAGAAAAATAAGCAGATGAAATTTCAGCATGACTAAGGTGAATGACAGAACCTGCACAACTCATTGAAGAACACATAACAACAGGGAAAATATTACAATATTAAACAGTAAACCAACACTAACTTCAAAGATATGGGAATGTTACCTTAGTGACTGGTTCATGTCTAACACTTTCTGAACTTCAAAAAAGTAAGACAACACAGAAAGAATAACAGTTATAATATTAAGTAAGGCTGAAAATAAACAAAGATAAATTTGACAGCAATGACAAAGTTGTAAGAGTAACACAAATGAATATTACCAACCATGCAAAAAAAGCGAAGGCAAGAGAACATGAAAAATAACAGTAACACAACACATAAATTTTGCACAAACAACTGGTGCTAAAAAGAAGCAAAATATCAAACAAAGAGTGCAAAACAACAATGAAGCATAATCACAATATATAATCAATTATAAGATGATAATAACTTTAAATCCACAACAACACCAAGCTAGATAGAAGTATACATCCATTAGTCAAAAGTTAACATGATAACAAAACCAAACATACAATAACCCTAAAAGTTGAAGAAAACCAAAACGAAAATGAAAATGAATGCAAAATAACATTAACATTAAAGACATCAGTGAAGCTGAGAAGACATCGAAAAAATGTACGATCTAAATGAAGGGAAACAGGAAATCGTCAGTGAACAGTAGAGAAACCACAGATGACAAACGAATGAGAGAGCACGGAATAAATCAACCATGCGCCCGATGGCGGCCGTCAATGGGTAGGAGGATTCGGTTGTGGTACGATTCGTCGGAGGAACGGTCAGAGAAAGTGCAAGAGGTGGAAGAGAACGACGGAGGATATGGGAGACGAGATAGAAGAAAGAAAAGGAAAAAAAATGAGAGAGAAAGAGGAAAATAGGGTAGTTGAGTGTGAGAGTTGAAGTTTGAAAAAGAGTGTGCCAAGTGGACAAAAGAAGAATTTGGATTGGTGGATGAATAAAAGGTTAGGCAATTACTAAAAAGGGCAATTTGTAGTGTAAATAAAAAATGAAGGAAGGGTAATTTAGGGAAAGCTTAAGTACTTTCTAATCTTAGGTAGGAAGTTGATTTCGGAGATTAACCAAGTAGTGTGACAAATCATGTACTGGTGAAGACGTTTGGCTGCCCAAGCCAGAGCGCAGCAATTTTTCTCAAGCATAGTGTACCGAGTTTCGCAGTCGGTAAATTTCTTGCTTAAATAGTAGATGGCAGACTCTCTTATTTTTGTTTCGTCTTATTGGACAAGTACACATCCCATTGAGTCTTCCAAGACTGTTAGGTAGATGATTAGCGATCTTCCCTCCACTGGAGGTGGCAGGATAGGTGGATTCAACAGATACTCTTTGATACTGTTGAAGGCGGTTTGGCAGTCTTCTGCCCATACGCAGTCTTGATTCTTTTTGATTGATTTGAAGATTGGCGCGCATGTTGCGGTCATGAGGAATATAAATCTGGAAATGTAATTCAAACGCCCCAGGAATCCTCGGACTTGTTTTTCAGTCTTTGGAGAAGGCATTTCTTGAATGGCCTTGACTTTGTCAGGATCAACCTCAATTCCTTTCTGGCTGACGATGAATCCTAGCAGTTTTCCTGAGTGGGCACCAAACGTGCACTTGTTAGGATTCAAGCGGAGTTTGTACTTTCTCAGACGCTCAAATAATTTCGATAGGTGGGTCACATGCTCCTCTTCTGTTTTAGATTTGGCAATCATATCATCGACATACACTTCGATTTCTTTGTGTATCATGTCATGAAATAGAGTAGTCATGGCTCTTTGATAGGCTGCCCTGACGTTCTTCAAACCGAACGACATTACCTTGTAACAAAAGGTGCCACATGGGGTAATTAAGGAAGTTTTCTCCATGTCTTCTGGAGCCATTTTGATTTTATTATAGCCCTAGAATCCATCCATGAAGGAGAAGACTTTGAATTTTGTTGTACTATCTACCAGCATGTCAATGTGCGGTAAGGGAAATTCATCCTTCGGACTGGCTCTGTTCAGATCCCTGTAGTCTACACACATTCTGACTTTTCCGTCCTTTTTTGGAACTGGCACTATGTTGGCTATCCATTGAGGATATTCTGAGGTGGCAAGGAAACATGCGTCAATCTGTTTCTGCACTTCCTCTTTGATTTTGATAGCCATATCTGGGTGAGTCCGTCTCAGCCTTTGTTTTACCGACGAACATTTTGATTTCAATGGTAAATAATGTTCCACGATGCTGGTATCCAACCCTGGCATGTCCTGATAGGACCAAGCAAACACATTTGGAAATTCTTTGAGAAGTCTTATCAAGCTTTCTTTAATAGTTAGACTAAGAAGTGCCCCAATCTTGACTTCTATTCTCTCTTCTTCTGAACCCAAGTTAACTGTTTCCAACCACTACTAGAAAATTCGCTTTTAGTGACCGAAAATTTCGGTCACTCTAGTGACCGAATTAGCCACCAAAATTAAACATCATGTTAGTAAAATTTTAAAAGTCACTAAATCGGTCACTAAATAAAATTAGCCACCGAATTAGCGACTGATATTTTGTGACCATAATTTTCAGTCTCAAATAAACATTTTTATATAAATTAATTCATAAAAAAATTCAGTGACCGAAATTTCGGTCACTAATAATTTTATTGTTTTTTTTTTCATTATTAAGTTGCTTCCCTCTCAGTTTTCTCCTTTTATTCATTTTTTTAATTTTTTAGTCAAAATTTTACATTTTTATTGTTTTAACAAATAAAACATATATTTATATAAATAATTAACTCATACAAATTTATTAATTTAGATAAAATATAATTTTAATAAAATCTTTTTAAATAGTATTTGAAAGTTCTATTTCATTAATATTATATACATTTCAAATGTAAATTATACAATAAAAACCAAATGGTTTAGTGGACACCCGAAAGCCTCACAAAAGAAAGTGCATTGGTTCAATTCCTACTAAAGACAAAAAATTTATTTTATTTTAAAATCGGTCACTAAAATCGTTCACTAATTTCAGTCGCTAAAATCGGTCACTAATTTCGATCACTAAATTCGTCTCTAAAGGTTAGCGACTAGCACTTTTCTAACCGAAATTTGGTAGTCGCATTATTGGTCGCTAAACGTTTTAGTGACCGATTTTTAGGATTTTTGGGTCTGTAATTCGGTCACTAAACGTGATTTTTTTAGTAGTGAACGACTCTTTGTGAGGTTCAATGGACCTTTCCTCTTGTTTGAGTAATCGGGAGATCTCTTCTGGAATTTTTTCGTCTTCTTCTTCTCCAGCTTCAAATTCCGGGAATTCAAAGTTGGGAGAAGGCATGGGATCACGTGTTTCAACGGGGTTTAAAATAAGCAATCTGCATGACGTGATGATTGTTTATTTTTAGAAGAGATAGAGAGAATGCAAGAGTGCGTGCAATGTATTTTCTGAAAAATGCTTGTTTTTATTTTTGAGTTGTTTTAGGATTACCATTTTCTGAAGAAGCGAAAAGTGAAAACAACAATAAATGCGAAAATTACAGAATGACGTTTATTTATTTATGATTTAGTCGATTCTTGAAACTACAGCCTTATAAAACAAAACTCTGTCACTTCGGGCAAAGCGAAGATAGACATTTACAGAAAGTGAGCCCTATCAAAACATCTGTTTCACTTGGGCAGGGTGAAAGGTTAAAACAAAGATGGCAATTACTTAGACTTATGAACAACTTTCGGGACATCGCCAGCAACCCATTGGCGACGAACTTCTCGGTGAATCACAAAGTCTGGTACCTTCTTTCTTGGTTTGTCCTCAGAAATAACGCTGATTTCTGACGGAGCAGGATCGTTGGAGTCTTCCTCCCAGGCAGAGTTGTCGTAGACGAACTCTTCTGTTGTATCTTGTACAGTATTTTCACTCTCAGGTGGATTTTCCCATCCAGTTGGCTGGATGTCTTCGAGCCTGATGCGAGAGTTTTCAAGAGCGATGTACTTGACCAAGAAGTCGTACTTGCCACTCGGTTGTCCTAAGGTGTCCCATACTTCAGTGGAACTGGAGGAGTCATCCTTCTCGATGACGTTGACCTCGGGAAAAGCATAGTTGATGAACTCTTGTCCCGCAATCTTTGCAGATTCATTGTTGTGTTGGATATCTTCTGAACGCCCTAAGTAATGATCCTATGATTTGGTGGGGACGCAGGTATTCTTTTCAATGATGCTCAGCTGATATGCATCGTAGGGCTGACTCTTTTGCCCCAAGTCTTCTGGGTACGGCTTCCAGATAGGCAAGTCATCCAGGGGATCATAATAGTCACAGTCAAAGTTGTCTTTCATCAGAGTGTCCTCCTCTAATGAGTTGGGTGGAGCACGGTATCCTTCCAGATCACAATCTCCGTACATCATCTTGACGTCTGATCTTGGTATATATCTCGGACTTTGCGTGGGATAGAAAAATGGCATATGCGTTTCTTCCTGAGACATATAACCGTCCTCGTTGAAATAGGACTTCCACTCTTCATCTGTATCGGAGGAGTCACCCTCATTGATGGTATGTACTTCTTGTGATATTGGGTGGAGAAAGCCTCCACTGTGGAAGAAGTCCTGAATGGGATGAAAACTTTCTCGTTAGTAGCAGTCTAGGTATAGGTTGAGGAAAAACCAAGACCTTTCTTTGTCTTGTTATCCGTAGGAATGACAAGCTGTCCCCATCCTTTTGCATCGTTACTCTTGATCACTTTGAGAGCATCTTTGTATGAGGAAATCGACGTTCCTTTTTCTGATCGATTCTCATTGCTCACCGAAAGTGCTTGGAACTGGGTTCCAACAACCTCCCCTGGTTCTACAAGGATGATGATAAGTTGCTCACGATTAAGGCATGCTCTCCACAGACTGTGACAAGCTTGTCATTCTTGACGAACTTCAGCTTCTAGTGAAGTGTTGAAGTGACTGCCCTAGCCTCGTGTATCCAAGGTCTTCCTAATAAACAGTTGTATGCTTGCCAGATGTCCATGACCTGGAAAGTGACTTGGAAAGTGTGAGGACCGATAGTTATGGGAAGGTCGACTTCACCGATAACTGTCTTTCTAGATCCATCGAAGGCTTTGACAATGACCTCACTGTCTCTCATTGGAGATCCTTGAAATGGTAGTCGCATCAGAGTAGACTTTGGCATAACATTCAGAGCTGATCCGGTATCTACCAGTACGCTGGCTAGAGCATCGTCCTGTAAATTGACTGTAATGTTAAGCGCCATGTTGTGATTTTTGCCTTCTTCCGGCAGTTCTTCATTCGTGAATCCTCAATTGTTGCCGGAAGTGATGTTGGAGACGATGTTGTTAAATTGTCTTATCGTCACATCTTGTTCCACAAAGGCTTACTCTAAGACTTTCTGCAGAGCTTCCCTGTGAGCTTCGGAACTGAGCAAAAGAGATAGCACAGAGATTCTCGAAGGAGTTTGCAACAGTTGGTCTACAATGTTGTACTCGCTCTTTTGGATGAGCTTCAGCATCTCATCGTTGTTCTTTGAAAGGTCGGGATTACTAGATTGACCGACTGGTTGATTGGAAACTTCTGTTTGAGGTTCCTTTTCTCTGGTGGGTTCTCCAACTCCTCTGTTGAAGATTCGACCGCTCCGCGTTACTCGACTGATGTCTGCAATGTTCACGACAGAGGGTAATGGAGTTTCCTTTCCATTCTCGATTGTTGTTGCACCGTACTTATAAGGGATAGCCTTATCAGATTGGTACGGTATTGGTCCTGGCAGATAGATAACCATAGGAGCCTTTTGATTTTTCTAACCATCGTAGCCGGCCTCAATTGGTTCGAGGTTGAGAATCTTTCTACTATCAAAAGGAACTATTAATTCATGGAGTAGAGGAATTATGGCGCAAACGTCTTTGGTCCTCTTATGATTAGAGATTATGATGACGTCTTTGCTTTGATCAGGGAAGTAGTCTGACATTATGTTGGTCAACCTAGAACTTAAACATGGTCGAATCTCTTTTCGTTCCAACTGATTTTGAAGAGCTGACCGCATAAGGTAGCATCCTTGGTTGTTCTCTGAGCAAATTCTACAGCGCTCATAATTATGTGGTGGCACCTGGCCACGTCCGCTTTGTATGCAGTGCAACCTTACTAGATCTGTTTCCATTGATCGAACATCCTGACTTTGATGTCTAGTAAGATTCCCGTTAGTCATACTGACTTATTGTGTGTCTCCATCTAGATAGATCGGAAGCCACCAGTGGTTCAACAAGTGTTGAAGTGTTCTTTGGACAAGTGCACATCCTTGGTCATTCTCACGACATACTTTACAGTTCTGATAATCATGTGAAGCTAGAAAACCAAGCCTGACCTGCTTAGCGTGTAATTCTACCAGGCTGGTATTCATCAAGCGAATATCAAAGATTTGAATCATATTAACTTGATAATGACTTCTATCACGGTAATCCTAGATCCATCCGAGATCCATCTGATGCTGGAGGGCCTCTTGTACAATAGAGCATCCCTGATTGTTTATTGAACAGATCAGACAAGAATTATAATCGTGTCGTGGTAGGTCATGTTGGCATTGCCTTGAGTGCATTGCCACCAAGTTGACATTCATTGCCAGAATGTTGTGGTTCTGGACATTGTTAGGATTCGCGTGGGCCATATTGACCTCACAGATTCGATGATCTTGGATCCATCAGAGATCCATCTGTTCTTGTAGAGCTGATTGCACTACGGAATATCCCTGATTATTCTTTGAGCAGATATCACACTGGTGATAATTGTGAGATGTCACATGACCGTACCCGCTCTCTCTGCAATGCATCCTAACCAGATTGGTTCCTAATAGGAGTACATCATGAATTTGATAACTGTGGTTAGATTCTTCCTCTATCAAATTTACTGTAGTTTTCTCATGCTGAGGCAACGAGTTCGTCTAAACATTTGGATTTGTATCCTTAAAAGATAGGACCCCGTTCCTGACAAGCTTCTGCACATAAAATTTGAAGCTGAGACAGTTTTCTATGTTATGACCTGGTCCTCCTTGATGGTAAGGGGAAGTTTGATCCACTTTGAACCAAAAAGACGGATTTTCCGGTACTATAAGAGGAGACCTGGTTTAGACATGCCTCTTGACCATTAGTAGTGGAAATAGTTCTGCGTACAACATCGGTATAGGGTCAAACCCTGGCGGTCACGTTGTACGGTTGTTATTGTTGTACGGAGGACGAGCCTGCTAAAGAGGATGTTGTGTCCTTTACTGATACTGTTGTTGATTCGGTTGGCTCTGAGCAACCTGAGGTTGATACGTTGGAACAGGCGCAGGGTTGATACCTTCTCCTTTGCTTTCTGAGAGAGATATTACCAATATCTTGCTCTTTTTTCTTAGGGAAAGCACTACCGTATCTTTTGGTATTGCTTGATGGTCCTGTGTCTTTGACCAGATGTTCTTCTCGGACTGCTTCTTCAAGGCGTACTCCCATGTTTACCATTTCAGTAAAGTCGTTGGGCGCACTGGCGACCATTCGGTCGTAATAGAATGAGCTCAAGGTTTTCAAAAAGATCTTTGTCATCTCTTTTTCCTCAAGAGGGGGACAAATCTGGGAGGAAATTTCACGCCATCTCTGAGCATATTCCTTAAAGGTTTCCTTGTCCTTCTGCGACATTGCTCTGAGTTGATCTCTGTCTGGCGCCATGTCCAGGTTATACTTATACTGCTGAACGAAGGCTGCCCCAAGATCTCTGAATGTGACGATCTTAGTACGGTTCAAACCCATGTACCATTTGAGTGCGGCACTGGTTAAACTATCTTGGAAGTAGTGGATCAGTAGCTGTTGGTTCTCTGTCTGAGTTGACATTTTTCGAGCGTACATCACCAAATGACTTTGAGGGAAAGAGTTGCCCTTGTATTTTTCAAATTCGGGCACCTTGAATTTGTGCGGGATTTTCACATTGGGGACTACACAAAGATCTGCGGTGTCCTTTTCGAATAAATCCTGACCGCGAATGGCATGCAGTTCCTTCTACATCTCCAGGAATTGTTCCTGGAACTCATTCATTCTGCCGTACATACTTTCGTTTCCACCAGAGATTACTTGCGGAATCTGTCCTTCTGGGACAGCGTGTACCACGGGTTGTGGTATGGTCATTACAGCGGTGACTCTTGTTGCTTCCCTATCCCGAAGTTTGTAACCTTCAGGAGTTGCTGTCATGACTCTTGCATCTTCGCCTTCCCAAAATTTGTAACCTTCAGGCCCAGCGGTTCCTGCTGCAGTTTCCGGGTCTTTCGTGACTGGCAGAATATATCCTTCAGGGATAAAGTTGATAGGTATGCCCCAGGGACGATCTTTAGGCATGTTGTACCGAGGATCATACGTCTCCACTATGGGCGTAGATGTGATCTCCGAGATCACAGTCCTTTGTTGTTGTCTCTGAGCTGCTGCCAGAGATTGTATGTCACCGTGAAGTTTCCTCAGATCTTTTTTCAGAGCGTCGGTTTCTTCTCTCAGCTCTCTGTTCGCTTCCTCGAGATCATCCATTTTATTTTGTCGATTGGCCCGAGTATTGTACAAATGAGACAGTTTGACTCTAGAATCGTGACACAGACGTGAGATTCGTAGGTAAGAAGAATGCGTTATGTTAGAATGATGAATGCAATGATATATTTTTTTTTTGTTTTTAATCAAAAAGAAACTTCAACAAATAGATTGCAAATATCATACAGTGGGGAGCCCCATTTTATTGAATTTAAAAGATTGCAGAAAGGGAAATACAGTATTTTACAAAGTACGGTAAAAGGAAACGTCTAAGCTGATGGATCCTGAGTTCTCTCGGAGGAGGGATCAGGTGCTGGTTCTGGTATTTTCCTTTTTTTTGACCGGGGCTCTTGAGCCGTTGTTGGGTTGTCGGTCCTTTGCCAAGTAAAAGGAGCAAGTAAGTTTCTTCGGTCTTCCCGACTTTCTACAACATGTTGCTCTAATATCTTAATCAGAGCGTCCTTTTCTTTTAACAGTTGCTGAATTTTGGTACACTCCACATTGAGAATGTGGTACTTGTTCTTCCAAGATTTCTTTTCCCGTCGAACTTTGTTGAGAGTGACCTGGAGTTTTTCCAAATCAGACATAAAATAAAGGACAGATTCCTTCAGCGGAAGAACTTCTTGACGAGGGTACGACATGCTCAGCTTGAGGCCTCTAGTTTATACCCAGTGGAGATAAGGTTCCACAGAGACACAGTCTGGTTTTCCTAGAGACTCTCTTCCTTTCCTGCGAACATGTTTCCAGGCATGCACTATTTCTTTCTTTAGTGCCCTGTCATTTTCTCCTTCCTTGAAGAAAAGACCTTCCAGATGAATATTACGCGGTATATGCCTCATCGGGTATCCGAATTGACGATGAACTAAAATTGGATGATAGTTGATTCCTCCTTTAGTTCCTATAAGCGGTACATTAGGGAAATTTCCACATTTGTCAATGATCCTTATCCCGTCATAGATCCGATTGTACCAATCTATGTTAGAGTTGGTAAGAGACATGATTCTTTGTGACCAACGTATAATACTCTTATGATCCCCAAAAGCAGCAGACTTAGGTAAATGGGAACTGAACCATTTGTAAAGCAGGGGTACACAACATGTGATTATTCCTCCGCTGTACAAATTCCTTAAGTGTACAGAATAATAAGCATCTGCGAACAAGGTCGCTACAGGGTTTCCAATCAGAAATATCTTAATGGCATTAGTATCGACGAAGTTATCTATGTTGGGAAAAAGGAATAACCTGTATGTGAGTAGAACCAAGATATCTTCAAAAGCAGTAATGTTTCCTATACTTGAAAAGTACAGGGCTTTCTCTACCAAGAACTTGGCCGGTAAACCTTGGATTCCATCCTTAGCGGTCATGTGAGTCCTGACTTCTGACTCATCCAAATAGATTGCTCTTGCAATGGTTTGATCCTTTGGAATTTATTCCAGTCTAGAAATGGGAGCTTGGTCAGTGATGGGTAAATCAGTCAGGTGAGAATACTCCTCTAGTGTTGGTGCTAGTTGATAATCCGAGAACGTGAAACAATGATAAACCGAATCATAAAACTGGATTAGTGTATACATGATTCCTTCAACTACACGGACCCTTAACAGAGACAGCAGTCCTCCGTACTTAGCTCTGAAAGCATCAGGGTTGGTGATCATCCCCCTAAAATCCTCTAGTTTTGGAACCTTGAAGGTGTACTTGTGCGTCTTCCTTCTACCGAAATCCATAATGCAATCTTTCTCTCTGATATTTGCAATCATTATTTTAGTTTAATTTGAAAAAAAAAGAGAAGAGAAAAGAAGATTTTTTCTTTGTTTAAATGTTTTTTAAATGAATGCATGAATGCAGCACACAAAAACATAGAAAAAACATGGGTTCAAAGGTTCAGCATCACGAGCATGGAGTCATGGCTCTACCCATCTCCAAAGGTTGTACTATGGTGAATTTTTGTACTTGTTCTCAAAATCATTGACCCCCATTGGGATAACAACAGCAGGCTGGTTCACCCGAGCGAGCTGGAGCATCTTAGGGTAATCTCAATTGAGTGTAGTATCGCGTGTCAACTATTTCCGATAGCTACCGCACTACTAAATAGTAACATGGTTACCGTCTACTAAATCCTCAGTTTCATGGATACCACAATCGAACAATCTGCTTTCACAACCAAAGTCGTTAGACATTGAAACCGCAAAGGTTATTTACACTGATTTGATTGTCTACCGGGACAGCTTATTCATGATTCACTCCCTGTAAGACCGCCTGTGTCTGCCATCACCTATCTTAGGTATCACTCAAACTTTCCGCATGCGACATCACTTGCATTCCCATTAGCAGAAAATAAACACGGATATCAAGTAGGAAAAGCGATATATATATATATATATATATATATATATATTCATTCCTAAAACTAACATCCTAGACCTCTTAGGAATTCTAGTCTATAATCCTAAACAGACAAAATGAGTCCCCAACAGAGTCGCCATTTTTCTGTAGCGTGTGTCGCGGGGAAATTCGTGAGTGTAAGCTATTGATTAACTTAACTAAAAAAAACAAGAGTCGCCACCGCACTTTTATTTTACCCCAAAAAAGGAAAGGAAAAAGAGCAAATAAAACCTAAGGAGTTCTAAAAACAAGAACAAACAAAGAATGGGTAAGGGGGTTGGTTACGCAGTGGGAAAGTGTTAGCACCCAAAACTTCTATAGTACTCTATAGGAACCCTTTGAAATATCTATCGCTTTTTGTTCTGAAAATGGTTTGCTTGAAAAAGAGATTGAGGAGATGAGAGGAGAATTGTTTTTTAGATTTTGTGTTTGGAGAGACTTATCGCCTCATGCCTACGTACCCACGAAGTGCAATGTAGGATCAAAACCTCGTAGTTCGTGGTACAAAGAATGAAATTTGTTTGTTTTGGTTGATTTTAAGTGTAAAGACAATTCGTCATTTCCAAGCGAATAATTCCGCTTAAAGAAATGAATCATGTCTAAACTTATGAAAAAGTTTAAAGGAAAAGTGCATAAGGTACAAAAAAAAGATTGATGAGTTTGGTATTTTTTAAAGCCTTTTTGAAATGGTCAAAATATGATTAACATGGATTGACATTTATTAAAGAAAATAAAGTTTAAAAAATCACTTGACCGAAGTCAAAGTTTTATTATGAAAGCGGTTTTAAGTTTGAAAACAAGAAAGTTTTGAAAAAGGGAGAAGGTTTTGAAAATTTAAGAAGGGGTGGAGAAGAAGTGACTATCCTAGTACATAAATATAAGAGCTAAGGTAAGAAAGATCTAACCACATGGAGGAACTCTTCAAAGCATAATAAGAAAAGAATTCCAACCTCTTGAGCCAATAAGCAAGCCAAATAAAGGCTAGGATACCGAACTCCATCATGGTCCAAAGCATAAGGGAGAGAATCCTAATTCTAAGTCCATAAGTCCATAATCAAACCAAGAAGATCCTCCAAAGCAAGGGATAGTGGACATAGTCCAACAATTAAGAGCACAAATATTTTAGTGGTTTAATCCTTTATTAATGTTTTTGAGTCCAAAATGGACAAAAGAAAAACAAAGCACAAGATAATATGGTCCAAGTGGGCAAAAGAAAAATGAGATAAACATAAACATGATATGATAAAATGAGCAATGAGCAATAAAAAAAATAAAGAGAGGTAGGGAGCGAGAAGGAAACATAAAGAAGTTAGAAGTTAGTGATTAGTAGCAAAAGGCTCTAGTGCCATAAGCCTTCACCGATTATTCCGTTTCGTGTTTTGAACTATAGTGATTAAACAATGTACTTAGGTTAAGGTTAATGAAGACTTGACAGAAGATTGGTATAACCAAAACCTCTACAACGCCAAGTTTCAAAGATTTTGAACCTAATACAAGGAATTAACCAACATTGGGTTGACGCGACCAATCAAGGCCCGGACCACAAAAGATCAAATTCCGAATTGGATAAAGAGGGACAAATGTAGCGCTATGTTAAGCAATCGCCGAGTAATTTACGTAGTAATTACCCTTCAATGAGGCCGGTCAATAGTGATCTTTGTGCTAATGCATGCTAGATGAATGATATGTAAATCATCATCCGAAAGCAATACCGCACGAAAAGAAAATAGGTAACGATTTAGTCTTGATCAAGAATTCAACAAAGAAATTCTAAGATCCATTAGACTTCCACCGATCAAAATAAAAAGAAATAGATGAAGAGAAAGCCAAATTAAATTACACTTTCAAGATCCTTTCATCTTCAAGTTCAATCACCTTTAATTGATAAGTTTAAGTGTGAAAACATATCACTAATTCAAAGCACCTCAAATGAATTCAACAATTCATTTAAAGATAGATTTGAACTAATGAATGTTTAATTACTTTAACCATATCCAAAGTCCATTGAAATTGAAGAGAAATTTATCTCAACAATGTACTTCAAGGCTAAAATAAGAAGAAAGGGGAAGAAAAAGGAAGAAAAGCCAAAACAGTCCCAAAAACAAGTGAAAATCACATTCTGGACACTAGTTAATCGATTAACCATTTCATGTGTAAAAGAGTTAATCGATTAACCAGTTGAAAAATGCAATTCTGGGCGCAAAATCCAACTATTAATCTATTAACCAATTCGTGCTGGTTTTGGTTAATCGATTAACACTGTAAAAACAGTAGAAAATCAGTTAGAAATTTGCAAAATCCTTGATCAATCATTTATTCAAACACCTCATAATCAAGGATGCAATTGTGCACAAAATTTTAAGTAAAACAGCAGCAAAAACCAGCAATCAAACACAATTACAAGATCCAAAGGATCAAGTAACTAGAATCTCCAAAGATCTACATTATGGAAGATGAAGATGAAGCTTCAACAATGGTGAAAGATGAATTACCACTTCAAATATGAAAATTCCTTCAAATTGCTTCAAGATCCAAACACCAAAGCCTTGATCTACAAGAATTGATGAAGAAAACAAGTTTGGATGAAGGTTTAGCTCAAAGTTGAACAAGATTCAATGTGAATTCTTGTTAACTTTCAAAAGAAGAAAAGTGAGCTTTGAGTGAATTTTGTGGTTGGGGAGAGAATTTGCAAGAGGTTTGTTGGCTATCAAAAGCTTTAAGAGAAATTTTAGCAAGGTGAATTTGGCTATCAAAAGCTTGTGAAATGAATGAAATGAGGCCTCTATTTATAGAATTTAGGCTTGGAAAAAAAGGGTGGGTTGGTGTTTGGTTTGGAAATGAAAATTAGGCTTGGAATTTGAATTTGGAGGGAAATTATCAAAAGAGTGGTGATTAGTGGAGGTACATGATGGGAGTTAATTATGATGATGTAGGGAATTAAAATGAGATGGTCTAGAATATTCCACATGTGATCAAAATGATGAAAATTGGTGCCAATTGCTGCAGAATTTGAATTTGCTGCCAAAGAAGGCATGGAAATAAACACATGAACCTTGGAGTCTCTTGAATAGTAATCAATTAAATCTTGGAAACTCTTGATCAGATGATTTTTGAATTGTCTGCAGATCAAACTTTGACTTTGTTTTGATGAAATTTATTCGAGCCGAGGGACTGTTTTTGGTATCCTTGATCCAAATTCTTCCTGAAAAAGTTAGTAAAGAAAAAGCAAGCATATTTTTTTGAATTTTAATTAATGGTTAGTAAACATAAACAAATTAAACAATAAAACAACTAACAAACACACACATACTCAAAGATCCCTGCAAGGCATCAGCCTACAAACGATGGAACCAATGCGTGATCTTGTTTGTGGTATGAAATGCAAAAAGACATGTGGGATCTTAGGGGTAAAAATTAGGGTATTACAGCTGCCCCTATTTAAGTTTCTTCTATCCGGAGATACGAAGATGGGCATCTTTGTCTCGACGAGATAGAAGAGACTTAAATATAACAATAAACCCAATATTTGGCCCTAAGAGACCACAAAATGATATGATTATGCAAATGATATGCAGACACAAGACCTCCGTGGGGAGAAAACGTCATAGGAAACAAATAAAAATGAAGAACGGGAGAAAGAAACTCCGCCGGGGAAACACATCACAGGAGACCACCAACTAGCCAGGGAACATACCGCATAACTACTAGGACTCAGCTGAGGAAAAGATTCAAACTGGGGATAACTGTATATGGAAATAAACCACAACACAACAAGGATATAACTACACAGGGAAGACTTAGCACAACAAGGCTCCACTGGGGAAAATCAATACCTCAACAATGAACTATCTCTAGCATACCGAAGAGACTAACCATCCATCAGAGTAGAAAACCTCAACAAGGATTTGTCCCGTCCAACCTAAGAGACTTACCATTCATCGGAGTAACAAAATCTCAACAACGAACTGTCCTGTCTAACTGAAGAGACTTACCATTCATTGGAATAGAAGAATCTCAACAACGAACTGTCCTGTCTGACCGAAGAGACTTACCATTCATCGGAGTAGATGAATCTCAACAAAGAATAGTACCGTCTAACCGAAGAGACTTATCATTCATTGGAGTAGAAGAATCTCAACAACGAACTATCCCGTCTGACTGAAGAGACAACATTCATTGGAGTAGAAGAATCTCAACAACAAACTGTCCTGTCTGACCGAAGAGACTTACCATTCCTTGGAGTGACAAAATTTCAACAGCGAACTGTCCCGTCTAACCGAAGAGACTTACCATTCATTGGAGCAGAAGAATCTCAACAACGAACTGTCCCGTCTAACCGAAGAGACTTACCATTCATTGGAGTAGAAGAATCTCAACAACGAACTGTCCCGTCTAACCGAAGAGACTTACCATTCATTGGAGTAACAAAATCTCAAAAAAGAACTGTCCCGTCTAACCGAAGAGACTTACCATTCATTGGAGTAACAAAAAGTATTAACTGCATCACCTTAGGCTTCTCAAATAAAGGAATGCCACGAAACAGTATTGAACCTTCTAATAGGGGAATCATACACAGATTTCAGCTGAAGGGCGCAGAATCCTCAAAGGTGCAAAATAAATGCACTCTCAATCTAGGTTTCATAGCCTAGAGATCCAAAAAAATGTTGCAGAGGACCAAAGTTCAATCCAAGAACAAGCTGGAGAGAAACGGTCAAATAAGACTCATCCCAAGGAGGATATATCTCAACTGAGGATTAATTCCATCCAGATAATGAACTGGGAAGGAAACTGAATCAAAATCTTCCACGAGAAACAAACTCAGTGGGGAATTAACAAAGATAGGCATTTTCTGCTTACGGGTCGACACTCTAAATGGAGAGAGGACACACATGCTCTGCGGGGATAATAGCACCAGAGAGCAAAGAAGCACCAACACAAACGGAAAATGCATAATGCCACAACAACATGCTATGCACAACAAATGAATGCGCATGCGATGCGTATGAGTATGAATATGCTGACAAAACAGACATAAAGGATAAGCAGGGGGTGGAATAAACATCACAACACCACTGAATACTCGGCTAATCTCAACAAGATGGAGATGTTATTAGTAACTTTGCTAGGCATTTAGCTGAAGAAATCCTGCAAGAGATCAACAAAAGCCATCAAAGGAAAATAAATCCTACTACAAGGCTCAAATCTTGCTGGAGAAGAAGATACTCCTTAGGGAGAAACCCAAATATTAATCTTTTAACATCGATTAACCACAAAGAGGATAACAACATAAACTCTGCTTTGAGGATGGCAGGGAAAGCTGTTGGGGAATCATAACAACCCAAATCTTTCTGATTTCCTGGGGATAAAAATTCACAATAACTTCCACTTCAATAAGGCAAGGTGATCTGCTGCGGAAAAAAATAATGCATCCGCTGGGGAATTGTAGACACATAAACATCTGCGCAAATTCCACTAGGAAAACAAGGCAGATCTGCTGGAGATACGAGAACACTCTCGGGGGATTAACCAATTCTAAGAAAAGCATCCTGGACTTGCTGAGGAAAGCAGCAAAAGGTCAAGTTGTGGGGGATTTTAGATCAATACTCATCATAAATAAGAGAAAATCCAACAGGTGACTAATATATCAAAATAAAGATATCACCAACGACTTCACTGGGGAATAGTCGCAATAGTGATGCACAATCTTCACTGGGAGGATAAATATCTGAAAAACAATCTAGAGAGAAGTACATCTGAGACTTGCCGGGGGAAAATGAGAAATTAACATCACTGCTCTATGATTGGGGAACAATCAAAACAAAAATGCACTGCCTCAGCAAGGATAAATCTCTGGGTAGAACAACATAGAGAGAAAAACATCCACAAGACAATATGAAACCCGACAAACGGCCACCACGTCAATGCTACTTAAATGAAAAATAACATTGCTCTCTATCTGGGGATATTCAAAGCAGCAACAACACATCTAGAGGATGAAACTCTGAGTGAGGGTTTTTTATATGATCTTTGCTGGGGATAACAAAAGATTGAATCTCTGCGTGGGGATTAAAACCAATGAGAGATGGTCTTCAAAACTGCTCAACTGCCTGACCATAACATAATCAGCTGGAGGAAAATAGGGTCAAGACATAGCTAGGGAAAAACCGAAGATCACTCGTCTGGTGAAAAAACTCAAACCTGTATACCATCAACTTGTCAACAACTGGTTACATGAACAAAACTCTACTGAGGAAACATCAACGACCTTGATGGGAAAAATCAACAAACTCTACTGGGGAAATATCAACAAACTCTACTAGGGACCTGTTAATAAATTCTGTTAGAAGAGTAAGAACAAACCCTGCTGAGGAGAACATCGATCATACCATCCTTGGATTAACCGTTGGCATTCCTTTAAGCATTCATAAATCAAAGGAAAATGTTTTTATAATTTTAAAAAAAGTTTAAATCAATTATTCACATTTTGTTTCAAAAATCATCATAAAAAATAAATGAAATTTTGCAAACTGAAGCAAAGTGAGAATTACAAACAAAGGGACAAAGGTCCAAATTTTATTAATAGAATGGAAGCCTGCAAATGGCGTAACTCCATGGATCATTACAAATTTTGAAAAATGGTAAATACACGGAAAGGGTTAACATTGAAATACAATGACCACTATTCTCCCTAACAACTTTGAATTCCACTATGCTCAAAACTTCAGCTGAGGATGATTGAGGCGGAATCCTTGATAGACAATGTTGCTTTCAACGATCAAGACTAGCCAGATGCAGTTACTTGCCATAATCCCTAACTTTTGCCTAGATTTCCCTCTCGGGTTTTCAATCTACCGGGATGATTATTTCTGTTTTTGTCTCTAATTTTTGCCTGGACCGCCCTTTTGGGTTTTCAGCCCACCGAGACGCTCATTTTTGCCTAAGCCGCCCTTTCGGGTTTTCAACTTAGCGAGCTGTTCTTTTATTTTTAGGTGAAGTATTTCTTGACTGCATTGGCATTCATAGGACGAGTGAACTCTTCACCATCCATAGTTGGTAGAAGTAATGCACCTCCAGAGAAGGCTCTCTTAACAACATATGGGCCTTCATAATTAGGAGTCCACTTGCCCCTAGAATCATTAGTAAAAGTCAAGATCTTTTTTAGCACGAGGTCGCCTTCTCTGAAAACACGAGGTCGAACCTTCTTATTAAAAGCTTTCTTCATTCTCTGTTGATATAATTGACCATGACACAAGGCTGTCATTCTTTTCTCTTTAATTAAATTCAACTGGTCATATATGCTTTGGCACCATTCAACCTCAGACAACTCAGCTTCCATCAAAACTATCATAGAAGGGATTTCAACTTCTACTGGGAGCACTGCTTCCATACCATAAACAAGAGAGAAAGAGGTTGCCCCTGTTGAAGTGCGAACGAATGTACGATTCCCATGCAAAGCAAAAGGGAGCATCTCATGCCAATCCTTGTAAGTAACAACCATCTTCTGAACAATCTTCTTAACATTCTTATTAGCAGCTTCAATAGCCCCATTCATCTTGGGTCTGTAAGGAGAAGAATTATGATGCTCAATCTTAAACTCATCGTATAATTCCCTCATCATCTTGTTATTCAGATTCGACCCATTATCAGTGATAATCTTGCTCTGAACACCATACCGACAGATGATTTGTGTCGCTCCCGGGATTTTCATCCTAGTACAAACGCGAAAGTGGCACCGAACAGAGTCGCCAGCAATGTGTATTTATCCCAAGAGAGGGAAAGGAAACACCGCGTAAACCTGAGGGAAAGGAAAGAGCATGGTCTCGCGACCAAGAGAACGGGTAAGGGAGTCGGTTACGCGAGAGGAAGGTATTAGCACCCCCTCACAGCCATCGTACCCGATGGGATCCACGCTTGCTTGGCTCAATCAAAGGGTGATAGAAAAGGATACTGGAAAAGGAACTGCTAACTAGAGAACTGGAAAAGGAAAGGAAAGAGAAAGAGAAACAAATGTAGGGAAAATAAAAGAAGTGCTCGAATGGGCCCTACCCCACTGCCTACGTATCTCATCGGGAGCATGAGAATCAGAGCGACGTAGTTCCCCTCAACGAGGGTCGCTTTGTTTGTGTTTTTTTTAATGAACGACTAACGTTCTAGCTCAGGTGTTGCAGGCTCGCTGGTCCGAGTGCGTTACCATCTTGCAAGAGAACGAGTAGAAGCACGTTCTTACGCTGAGAGTGAATGGGATGAGAAAAGAATTCCCGAAGAAAAGACGTTATTGTTTGTTTTTGTCTTTTAAGAAGTATTTTGATTATTTGTGTTTAACATTTATTGTATTAAAGTCTCTCATATAGGATCGAATATCTCGCATATCGACCCAAGACGGGACGTATGCTAAACATTCTAAGAAAGTGAGAGAAGACCCCTCCCTATCTCATTCCCACATGAAAGGCCTTAATACAATGGGTGTTATGCCTTTGTTAAGTGTTTTTGTTGATTAAGAAATGAAGAAGTGTTTTTTATTTGTACCTTCAACAAGTATTATTTATAAATCCCTTATACAAGATCAAATGTTTAACGCATTGACCCAAGATGGGCTATATGCTATACATTCTAAGATTATAAGAGAAGACCCCTTATAACCTTTTCTTTATATGAAAGGCCTAAATGCAATAAATGCCTACCTTTATTACATATTTTGAATTTTCTTTGAGATGAGAAGATGAAAGACTCAAGAGAGGGAGAAAGGTAAAATCTATGTGAACTAAGACTCAATCCTAATTGATTAGTTAAGGGAGAGATCCTAATGGTTCGTGAGGTTACAAAAAAATCTAATCCTAAAAGAAAGGAGAAGAACATAAGAAGCAACTTACTTCCAAGATGGAAGTTAAGTTGATCTTAAAGAGGGGTGAAGAAAAATTAAGCAAGCAAAGAAGCATTTAATCAGAAATAAACAGAAATTAATCAAGATAATCCAAACTAGAATTAAAATGCTAAGTAAAACAAGATTAAAATCTAACAAGAAGAGTATTAATCTAAGATCAAAACTAATTCTAAAATTAGTTCTAGTTAA
Source organism: Lathyrus tuberosus (assembly GCA_022829125.1). NCBI lineage: Eukaryota > Viridiplantae > Streptophyta > Magnoliopsida > Fabales > Fabaceae > Lathyrus > Lathyrus tuberosus. The sequence goes on along the minus strand of JALAZF010000020.1, from coordinate 3,855,353 downwards.
TTCTAAACTAAATCTAAAGAAAATTAATCCTAAGGTTAAATCTAGAATTAATTCAAGTTAATCTCTAACTAAAAACTAATTCTAAAGTTATAAACTAATTAGAAGAAAGCTAGTTCTAAAACTAATTCTAGAATTAAAACTAATATTAAAACTAACTTCTAATTATCCTAATTAATTTTTCTAATTCTCCAATTAAAATCTAATTCTAAAAAACTAAAATAGTTCTAAGTTCTAATTAAAATCTAATTAACTAAGATTATAAATCCAAAAAAATTAACTAAAACAATTAATGAAACTAAAACTCAATTAATCAAAACAATAAAAACCAAGCAGGCTTCAGGGGGTGTGAAAAGGTTTCAGGCGTGTGGGCTGAATGGACTTAGGCCCGTTGGTTTTCTCTTCAACCAAGAGGGGGGTGCGAATGGAACGGGGGTGTAGTTGGAATGTGCATGGGCTTGTATGTTCAGTCAAGGGTGTGAGAAGTGAAACGGGGGTGTGAAACGGGAAGCAAAAGCGGGTGAATGGGCTGAACCCGGTCCAGATAATTGAAACTCGGTTCAATAAAAAAGAAAAAAACCCTAGAGGACAAACACATCCTCACTCTCTTCTTCTCCAATCTTTTGCCGCCGTAACCTCCTCTGTTCATCCTAAAAACGCCCCTTCCAATCATCATCTTCTCCGTTCGACATAAAAAACTCGCCATGGCTCCTTCTTCAAAATCTCCCAATCGCTGTCCACCTTAACCTCTTCGCCGATGAAACGCCGCCGTCGTCTCTTTGCAAGCTCCGCCATCTTCTTCGAAAAACCTTCATCACAAACTCCACCGGAAGCTCTACTTCCTCCGTTCGCATCGCATCGTCGGAATCGCGCCGTTTTCACAGCTATCCTTCAATCGCCTACCGAATCGTACCTCCCAACCTCACCGCGACACACTCTCAGCTTCATCTCCTCCTTCAACATCGCCAAATCGCCAGAAACAACTCATGTCATGGAAATCGCTCACCAACACTCTCAGATTACACGAAAAACAACTACCTCTAACAATCAACAAAACAGAGTCTACAACAATCACATAGCGAAGTAGGATCGTGCTTTACGTACCTACCGGAGATAGTCCGGTGCCTCTTCGCTTGTGACGAGAGAGAACTCCATGAGGTAAGCTGATTTTTGCACTTTCTGATTTCGATTCAATTTCTCAATCTTCTCCTTCTCTTCGGATGTGCGAATTCCGCGGCGTGCTACAGTTGTTGTTGCAGTTGCAGAATGATACAAATTGCAACGAATCTTCTTCTGCGCTGTGAGAATTAGCAACTCGTTGATTCTGGTTCTGATGAATTCGTTACAGGTTATGAATTTCTGGATTGATGTCGAGCCTTTTGAAGAGATTGGTTTGAAGGTGATGAAGATGAATTCAAGAAGATGCTTGTTCTACATTGAAGTGGATGAATTGAAAAGTTGCAGAGTTTTTGAGAATTGAAGATGAAGAGTGGAAGAATGAGAAAGATGAAGATTGTGTCGATTGAAGAAGAAGCCTCGAAGAATGAAGATGATGAGGTTTTATAGAGAAGAATCAGGGAGGGGTAATTTGGTATTTGCAGGTGAAAATCGGTTAGAGTTTGTTAGAGTTGGTTAGAGTGAATTTGTGAATAGATTTGTTTCTGAATTTTCTGTAATGAAATTAGTCATGAATTTTTCACTGCTATATGTTTAGAATTTTCAGTGAATTCCGCTTGAATTTTCTGTTGTCAAGTTTTGCAGCGAATTTTGGTTAGGGATTGGGTTCTGTTAGCGATTGGAATTGGTTATCAATTTCGGTTATGGTTTTACTGTCATATAAACTCACTTATTCTTCTGTTATGAATGATATATATGAGATGGTTCCCTTGATACGCACCACACAAGAAAAGAGTATTTTCAAATTCACTAAATGGTGGTCAAACGTAGGGAACGTCCTCTACGTCAAAACGCAACTTTTGAGTCATAGCATGATTCATTGTGAGGGCCCATCTTGCCAATACCAAAGATATTCATTGATCCCCTCTTCCAAAATGAGCATGGGCTTAAAACTGGATTTATTGGACCGATTTGGCATTCATGGATTTGGAGGTTGGGACATGGATTCAAAATGGGATTTTGAATGATATTTCAATTGGTTGTAGGAGATGGAAATGTATAGAAATGGATAGATTTTAAAAATGGGACTTGTATAACATGGATGTAGAAATTGGATAGAGAAATGGTTTAACATGGTATTTGAAATATAATTGGAATATGAATATATGAATAATGAATTTGGATATGAACTTGGATATAGACAAAATGAATTGTGGATCTAAAAGTGGGTATTTGGTAAAAAAACTATTCTAAATGGATTTAAAAAATTGGACATTGGATATGGTTTGAAAAAGGAAACAAAATGGGTTTAGATTGGATATCGAAATGAAAATGAATTTGGACAAAAGTGGTAAAAATGGAATGGATATTTATGAAATGAAAAAGAATGGATAAAAGTGGTAAAAATGGAATGGATATTTATGAAATGAAAAAGAATGGATAAAAGTGGTCTAAAAATGGATATGGGTTAAAAAGTGGTTTAGATATGGATTAGATGGTTCACAGTTGAAATGGATAGAAAAGATGGATAATGAAATATGAATTCCAAAAGATCCGCATAACCAGTCTTAACATGTTTAATTCTCCAAATTCCAAATCCAAAGCAAACTCGTATTCTCAACCAATCTCCAACTTCAATCAATAAACTTTGCTACCCATGAATACCAAGACGCATTTGTCAGGCAACCTTAACCACCGCTTCCAATTGAAGAATATCAACCAAATGGCACAGAAGATAAGAAACCATGATCCCATAACTCAGGAACACATGCAAATGAATGAATATAAGGTATGACCTAATGGAAATGCAGATGATTGCGAAACGCAAGCCAGAAAAAGGTAGGGCAAATTTTGGGGTGCTACAGCTGCCCCTATTCAATCGACTTGGACCTGAAAGGATGATAGTAACCGCTTTCAGACATTCAAGGTACAAGAAGATTGAATACAAAAAGAACCGCAAAATTTGCACCCTGTGGAGAAGAAAAGGGATATAAACCCAACCAAATGAACACTGCTTGGATAAAACTCTGGTGGGAAGAATAGCACTGGAGAGATGTCTTTTAGAACAACGCCAGACGTCTACTGGCTTGCCACACTACTGGTGGACTTTAATAATGTCTTTTGTACAACGCCAGACGACTACTGGCTTGCCACACTACTGGTGGACTTTAGCAATGTCTTTTATGCAACTCCAGACGACTACTGGCCTGCCACACTACGGGTGGACTTCTCGCAGCTGAATTACCACACTACGGGGGACTTTTGCCAATCTACGGTTGGACTTTAAGAATTTGCCACCCGGAGATGGACCTTTTGCCAATCCACTGTTGGACTTTTGCCACCCGAAGACGGACTTTTGCCAATCCACTGTTGGACTTTAGCTGCTTTGCCACCCGAAGATGGACTTTTGCCAATCCACTGTTGGACTTTTAGAATTTGCCACCCTTAGATGGACCTTTTGCCAATCCACTGTTGGACTTTTGCCACCCGAAGACGGACTTTTGCCAATCCACTGTTGGACTTTTGACCAGAGGTTTGTAGAATCAACTGACCTATAAAGATGACTCTGCTGGGGATAAGAGGGTAGACCATCAACTCTGAGGTTGAGGAAAAATGGCATTTGCTCTGAGATTGAGAAAATTTGAAGTAAACAATCACACTGAGGTTGAGGAAAGGGTAGACATCAACTCTGAGGTTGAGAAAAAAACCATAACTTCAACTCGGAGGTCGGAAGAAGGATATATGTCAACTCTGAGATTGGTAAAAGGGTATACATCGATTTTGAAACCGAAGATAAAACCATTGACTTTAACTCTGAGGTTGGGGAAAGAAAAGTATTTTCATCAACTCTGAGGTCGAGAAAAGGTATACGACAACTTTGAAGTTGGGGAAGAAAGGGCGTTCATCAACTTTGAGGTTGAAAAAAGGTATACAACAACTTTAAAGTTGGGGAAGAAAAGGATATTCATCAACGCTGAGGTCGAGAAAAGGTATACAACAACTTTGAAGTTGAGGAAAAAAGGGATGTTCATCAACTCTGAGGTGGACAACTCTGAGGTTGGATAAGGGGCGTCAACCCTGAGGTTGGACAAAATAGGCGTCAACTCTGAGGTTGGGGAAAAAAGGGCGTTCATCAACTCTGAGGTTGAAAAAAGGTATACAACAACTTTAAAGTTGAGGAAAAAAGGGATGTTCATCAACTCTGAGGTGCGACAACTCTGAGGTTGGATAAGGGGTGTCAACCCTGAGGTTGGACAAAACAGGCGTCAACTCTGAGGTTGGGGAAAAAAGGGCGTTCATCAACTCTGAGGTTGAAAAAAGGTATACAACAACTTTAAAGTTGAGGAAAAAAAGGATGTTCATCAACTCTGAGGTGCGACAACTCTGAGGTGCGACAACTCTGAGGTTGGATAAGGGGCGTCAACCCTGAGGTTGGACAAAACAGGCGTCAACTCTGAGGTTGGGGAAAAAAGGGCGTCAACTCTGAGGTTGGACAAAACAGGCGTCAACTCTGAGGTTGGGGAAAGAAGGGCGTCAACTCTGAGGTTGGACAAAACAGGTGTCAACTATGAGGTTGGGAAAAAAGGGCGTCAACTCTGAGGTTGGACAAAACAGGCGTCAACTCTGAGGTTCGGGAAAAAAGGGTGTCAACTCTGAGGTTGGGAGCAAAAGAAGGTACGACAACTCTGAGGTTGGGGACCACTGCTTTAATTGAGGGTTGATCTGGGCTTTCGTACAAAGTGCCAAATCTGGCTTATGCTTCGATGCATGTTTGAATTTTTCTTTCTATGGCGTAATGCTCCATATGAAATGGAAATGCTATGCGTTTTGAGGATGCAATGCAATGATGATTACTATATGCAAGAATGAGATGACATTCCGCCGAGGAATGCGCAGAACAGAACAAGCAAACTTCGCTGAGGAAGGGATCACCAATATCTGATCTCCTGTGGGGAAATAACCAACCGTAATACCAATAACCACTGGTGATGCCAACCCTGTCAAGGAACTGCAAGATGAATTGCGAACTCTGTTGGGGAGATGTCGATGACGATTGGACTTTGAACCGCAACAAATGCCAATAACCATTGGACGTTGACTTGCCGGGAAATACCAAATCTGACTGTTGAGGAAAAGAATACTCTGACTTCTCACCATCTTCAAACAGCTTGAAAATATTCTGTCATCTTACCCTGCTGAGAATGAGGAATCCACCTACACTGCTTGGGGGTAAGGAATCTTCATAAAGAACCCTTTTCGATTTGAGGACGATTCTCTGCTTGGGGAAGAATATCAATTCCACCACCTTGCTGGAAAAGATACCTTCTGGCTCTTTGCTGGGGAAGAGACTTAGTACTTCAAGTTTCTACCGACCAACTGCATACTGATTATCAAGAGTGAACGATGGTTCCTTTATGACTTGCCCCAGACCACACGGTCTAATGAAAGAAATCATCTCAAGAGGATTTTACAAAAGACTGGGCGTTCACACTGCCCCAGGGTCTTCAAACTCTTGGAGAGATTCATCGGATCTCGACGTAACTGCCCCAGACTGTATGATCTGTGAAGGAATTTGCCCCGAGAGGACTTGTAATGATTTGACATATTCTGCCTCAGTACTTTAAACCTTGAAGAGGTACCTCTGATTAACCGTCTTCTGGAGAGGATAACTTCTCATGCTCCGGAGGTGGCCTGCCTCAATATGAGCTTTGAAGTGGATTTGCCCCTGATCTTCGAATGAATGCCCCAAAATAACTGGACTTTAGAGAGATTTCTCAACGTGACTGCCCCAGATTGGCTACATCTCATCACGACTTACTGGGGAGAGCCCACGGCACTGAGTCTCTTGGCAACATGCTCCTCGATATGACTGTCCTTCAAAATTTTCAGGCATCCCAACTCGGCAGGATCAAGCTTCTCGACTGGCATTCACTGTGTAAGCTTCATTGATGCTTAGGCACATGTATGCAAGCAAAACAAGTTTATTATGAGAATGGTACTTCTAATGCAACAAACATGTTAACCTTGAAGTTTATTGAAAATATGTCACCAAACCTGTGAACGAGTCACTAGTTACGACATTGATTTTTGAATGGAAAACAATACGCACATGCAATACCAACAAAAATCTTATTAGCACAACTCATGGGAGTCAGGAACGCTATCTCGTTGAAGTACGCCTTCGGACTAACCCTGGTTCAATTAGGACTTTTAAGGGTTATAACGTGGCCTGGTTCACGGTTTTAGAAAAAAGGATTTATGGCTCAAAATTTTGTTTGTACCCACCCATTCTCCTTGATGTTCTTCAGTCCTACATCCAGTTAATTTGGCACAAGCGCTCATCTCCCAAAAGGATCTTTGTGAGGATCGATGGTTAAGGAACCCATGAGGTCTTTGAAATGACAGTCACCCCTTTTGTCTTCAGTGTTTCAGTCACACGACTTGTTCCTTATCGAGGATTTTCTCTTGATCATCTTTTGCTTTTTATTCGTTTTTTCTTTCCCTGATTTTTCCTGGACTGATTCTTTTTGAATATTTCGATCTTAAAGTCCAGCGGGATGCCCTAATTTTTGCCTAAGTCACTTGTTTGAAGTTTGGGCTTAGCGGGCTTTCTTTCTTTTTTTTCCTTCTTTTGATTTTTTTTTGAACAAATCGTATGACACTGGTTGTTTGACTTGTTTGAAAAAGGTTGTGACTGCCTCACTCTTCGGTTGGTGAGGGATAACCATTGTGGTTTTAACTCTTTCTACCTCCCGATGAGTAAAAGGCAATGGATCCTTTGATGCACACTCCTTTTGAAATCTGAACGCTTGGTCAAATTACTGACGACTACCCGGCCCCTGGGTTGGATGTGAGGGTTTTTTCGAATGAAAAGAAACTCCTACTTCAAGGCTCAAAGGGGTTGGCGAGGGTCTATCTCCCTTATATCTCCGGTGTTTGGGGATTTGAAGCAATGCCTGTACATCCTCAACAGGTTTTTATCCAAAAGCATACAACCAAAGATTTTGCGTTTTTACCTCATCATCCTCCCTCCAAGAGTTTAAGCAAGAAAATTGGTATTGCAATGCGCAGAAAAATTATATGAATGAATAAAATGAATTACTTCAAGAAAAAAACATATTCATTGCATTAAAACATTATTCAGAACACAAACAAGTTTTTTTTGTATGCATACAACGCTTTCACAAGAAATGAAAAACTACAAATGAAAGTGCAGTAAAGAAGCTGAGGATTGCCATCGCTGAGGAGGCTTGATTCTGTCTGGACGTCCTTGCAAACTGAGTGCTCACTTGGGACATGAGGCTTCAATTGATGTACATATCATCTTCAGTGAATGCAATGATCTCTGAGTCCACCAGGTCTTGCACCTTGTGCTTGAACACGTTGCAATTTTCAATGGAATGACCCGGTGTGTCTGAGTGATACTCGCATCTAGCATCCAGATCATAATCAGGAGGAATGGGGTCAGGAAAAGGCTTGGCATCCCTTAGTTCAACCAGAGAACTCTCAAGTAGATGTGCAAGAACATCACTGTGAGGAATAGGGAGTGGATCGAACCTTCTCGCAGGCCTTCGTGATCTTTGTTGTCTCTGTTGCTGAGGAGCATAAGGTCGCTGATACTGAACAGGATGTTGAACAACAGAAGGAAAATACACGGCACTAGTTTCTCCTTCCTTTCCCTTGGAGGACCCAACATAAGGTTTCTTTGCATCTTCAACAGCAATTTGAATCTTTCCCGTCTTGATGCCATTTTCGACTCTTTCTCCTGCCAATACAAGACCTGAAAATCCAGATGACACACATCCAACCAATTTCTCATAATAATGCCCCTGAAGCGTATCCATGAACATATCAACAAGCTCTCTTTCCAACATCGGAGGTTGAACTTGGGAAGCCAATTCACGCCACCTCTGGGCGTATTCTTTGAAGCTTTCATTTTGTCTCTGAGAAAGACTTTGCAATTGCATTCTACTGGGCGCCATGTCCGTGTTGAATTGGTAGTGCTTGATGAAAGCCTCTGCCAAATCTCTCCAGATTTTAATATGCGTTCTCTCCAGGCTCATATACCAGTCTAAAGATGCCCCAGTTAAGCTGTCCTGAAAGAAATGCATCAGCAGCTTTTCGTCATCCGTATAGGCAGACATTTTGCTGGAATATGCCATGATGTGAAGCTTAGGGCAGGTGGATCCATTGTATTTTTCGAAAGTAGGTGCCTTGAACTTCGGAGGAACCTTCACACCTGGGACCAACCCTAAGTCATACATGTCCATACCCAAATCATTCTGGCCCTTAATAGCCTTCAATCTCTCTTCGAGCATACGAAGCTTCTTGTCCGCCTCAGTAGGGAAATTCATCTCAGCATCATAAAATTGTTCCTCCTGATTATCCACCTTCTGATGAGGAACATGAATCATAGCAGCACTTCCTCTGGATTGACTCATAGGAGAGGGTGGAGGAAGATCAACACGTGGAGGATTCACAACTCCGCTCGGAGTATTACCAACAACATTCCCATTACCAGCCTCTGGGATAACAACAATCCTTTGAATAATTGCCTCTAGTTCCTCTTGTTATTGAGCCATGCCCTGCATCATCTCAAAGAACTGAGCCATACGAGTCTGGAATTCCGACAACTCTGCTCGCATCTGATCCACGATCCTTCTCTGATTGCTTTAAGTTGCGTAGTGGTGAGAAGTCAGGTTTGCAGTTCTGGAGACAATAGCAAGTCAGAATAAGAATCCCCTCTCTGAATACCTGTTATGCATATGAGTATGAGAATGCAAAATGACATGCGATGCAAATGCAAAGACACGGGATCAAGGTATCCACAAAGCTCTGGATAAGTGCTGTGCTGATGACTGAATAAGCTCATAGGTCTGCTCTGAAGAGAATATCAGAACACCGGAATATCCGAATAATCATAATACCATAACACCAGGCCATTCTCACATGTGGGTACTAAGATCCTCAGTATCCCGGGCTCTCAAGTCGAGAAATGATGATACGTTCACCATTTCTGGTTTGGCATCATCATCAATCGAGGAGGCCTCAACTGATTCACCAAAATGAAAGGTCCTCAGCTTCTGGCACTGAGGTCGAGAAGCAATAGTACATTCATCCCTCGGGGTACAGTACTATCACCAATCGAGGAGTGCCTCCACTGATTTTCTTTCAAAAAGGAAATCCTATGCAAGTTCCAAAGTGGGCCCTCGGGTGCGAATGGGTTTGCCACGAAATGTGGTCTGCCACTGTCACCACTAAAGAGAGATGTTTCCACTAAGGTCCTCATGATCGGTCACTAGAGTCGACAACTCTCTAGATCGACATCCTGGAATACGCAAGATGCGCATGCCATGATGGGTCCCAAGATAGCCTCGTCTAGCTGTGAATTTCGTGAATACCCAACGCACTCCAGACGGCACGTAGGTCCCACTACTCTCCACTCTAATCCTAAGTGTATACTCAAGCCTGTGTAATGGGCTTATCTCTCCGAAATCCCATCCCGCCAAACAGAAAAGCAGTCCAGCATAACAGTAACAATATGATATGTAATGCTAAAATGCAGTAAATACAGTAGAGTAAATAAATAGCAAAATAAAGCACAACAGTAAACACCCAATGAAAGAAAAGCAAACAAGTGCTAGGATTGACTCGCTTAGGATGGACCAGCAAGAGGTCAATCTGTCCCCAGCAGAGTCGCCAGCTGTCGCTCCCGGGATTTTCATCCTAGTACAAACGCGAAAGTGGCACCGAACAGAGTCGCCAACAATGTGTATTTATCCCAAGAGAGGGAAAGGAAACACCGCGTAAACCTGAGGGAAAGGAAAGAGCATGGTCTCGCGACCAAGAGAACGGGTAAGGGAGTCGGTTACGCGAGAGGAAGGTATTAGCACCCCCTCACGGCCATCGTACCCGATGGGATCCACGCTTGCTTGGGTCAATCAAAGGGTGATAGAAAAGGATACTGGAAAAGGAACTGCTAACTAGAGAACTGGAAAAGGAAAGGAAAGAGAAAGATAAACAAATGTAGGGAAAATAAAAGAAGTGCTCGAATGGGCCCTACCCCACTGCCTACGTATCTCATCGGGAGCATGAGAATCAGAGCGACGTAGTTCCCCTCAACGAGGGTCGCTTTGTTTGTGTTTTTTTTAATGAACGACTAACGTTCTAGCTCAGGTGTTGCAGGCTCGCTGGTCCGAGTGCGTTACCATCTTGCAAGAGAACGAGTAGAAGCACGTTCTTACGTTGAGAGTGAATGGGCTGAGAAAAGAATTCCCGAAGAAAAGACGTTATTGTTTGTTTTTGTCTTTTAAGAAGTATTTTGATTATTTGTGTTTAACATTTATTGTATTAAAGTCTCTCATATAGGATCGAATATCTCGCATATCGACCCAAGACGGGACGTATGCTAAACATTCTAAGAAATTGAGAGAAGACCCCTCCCTATCTCATTCCCACATGAAAGGCCTTAATACAATGGGTGTTATGCCTTTGTTAAGTGTTTTTGTTGATTAAGAAATAAAGAAGTGTTTTTTATTTGTACCTTCAACAAGTATTGTATTTAAGTCCCTCATACAAGATCAAATGTTTAACGCATTGACCCAAGATGGGCTATATGCTACACATTCTAAGATTATAAGAGAAGACCCCTTATAACCTTTTCTTTATATGAAAGGCCTAAATGCAATAAATGCCTACCTTTATTACATATTTTGAATTTTCTTTGAGATGAGAAGATGAAAGACTCAAGAGAGGGAGAAAGGTAAAATCTATGTGAACTAAGACTCAATCCTAATTGATTAGTTAAGGGAGAGATCCTAATGGTTCGTGAGGTTACAAAAAAATCTAATCCTAAAAGAAAGGAGAAGAACATAAGAAGCAACTTACTTCCAAGATGGAAGTTAAGTTGATCTTAAAGAGGGGTGAAGAAAAATTAAGCAAGCAAAGAAGCATTTAATCAGAAATAAACAGAAATTAATCAAGATAATCCAAACTAGAATTAAAATGCTAAGTAAAACAAGATTAAAATCTAACAAGAAGAGTATTAATCTAAGATCAAAACTAATTCTAAAATTAGTTCTAGTTAATTCTAAACTAAATCTAAAGAAAATTAATCCTAAGGTTAAATCTAGAATTAATTCAAGTTAATCTTTAACTAAAAACTAATTCTAAAGTTATAAACTAATTAGAAGAAAGCTAGTTCTAAAACTAATTCTAGAATTAAAACTAATATTAAAACTAACTTCTAATTATCCTAATTAATTTTTCTAATTCTCCAATTAAAATCTAATTCTAAAAAACTAAAATAGTTCTAAGTTCTAATTAAAATCTAATTAACTAAGATTATAAATCCAAAAAAATTAACTAAAACAATTAATGAAACTAAAACTCAATTAATCAAAACAATAAAAACCAAGCAGGCTTCAGGGGGTGTGAAAAGGTTTCAGGCGTGTGGGCTGAATGGACTTAGGCCCGTTGGTTTTCTTTTCAACCAAGAGGGGGGGTGCGAATGGAACGGGGGGTGTAGTTGGAATGTGCATGGGCTTGTATGTTCAGTCAAGGGTGTGAGAAGTGAAACGGGGGTGTGAAACGGGAAGCAAAAGCGGGTGAATGGGCTGAACCCGGTCCAGATAATTGAAACTCGGTTCAATAAAAAAGAAAAAAACCCTAGAGGACAAACACATCCTCACTCTCTTCTTCTCCAATCTTTCGCCGCCGTAACCTCCTCTGTTCATCCTAAAAACGCCCCTTCCAATCATCATCTTCTCCGTTCGACATAAAAAACTCGCCATGGCTCCTTCTTCAAAATCTCCCAATCGCTGTCCACCTTAACCTCTTCGCCGATGAAACGCCGTCGTCGTCTCTTTGCAAGCTCCGCCATCTTCTTCGCAAAACCTTCATCACAAACTCCACCGGAAGCTCTACTTCCTCCGTTCGCATCGCACCGTCGGAATCGCGCCGTTTTCACAACTATCCTTCAATCGCTTACCGAATCGTACCTCCCAACCTCACCGCGACACACTCTCAGCTTCATCTCCTCCTTCAACATCGCCAAATCGCCAGAAACAACTCATGCCATGGAAATCGCTCACCAACACTCTCAGATTACACGGAAAATAACTACCTCTAACAATCAACAAAACAGAGTCTACAACAATCACATAGCGAAGTAGGATCGTGCTTTACGTACCTACAGGAGACAGTCCGGTGCCTCTTCGCTTGTGACGAGAGAGAACTCCATCAGGTAAGCTGATTTTTGCACTTTCTGATTTCGATTCAATTTCTCAATCTTCTCCTTCTCTTAGGATGTGCGAATTCCGCGGCGTGCTACAGTTGTTGTTGCAGTTGCAGAATGATACAAATTGCAACGAATCTTCTTCTGCGCTGTGAGAATTAGCAACTCGTTGATTCTGGTTCTGATGAATTCGTTACAGGTTATGAATTTCTGGATTGATGTCGAGCCTTTTGAAGAGCTTGGTTTGAAGGTGATGAAGATGAATTCAAGAAGATGCTTGTTCTACATTGAAGTGGATGAATTGAAAAGTTGCATAGTTTTTGAGAATTGAAGATGAAGAGTGGAAGAATGATAAAGATGAAGATTGTGTCGATTGAATAAGAAGCCTCGAAGAATGAAGATGATGAGGTTTTATAGAGAAGAATCAGGGAGGGGTAATTTGGTATTTGCAGGTGAAAATCGGTTAGAGTTTGTTAGAGTTGGTTAGAGTGAATTTGTGAATAGATTTGTTTCTGAATTTTCGGTAATGAAATTAGTCATGAATTTTTCACTGCTATATGTTTAGAATTTTCAGTGAATTCCGCTTGAATTTTCTGTTGTCAAGTTTTACAGCGAATTTTGGTTAGGGATTGGGTTCTGTTAGCGATTGGAATTGGTTATCAATTTCGGTTATGGTTTTACTGTCATATAAACTCACTTATTCTTCTGTTATGAATGATATATATGAGATGGTTCCCTTGATACGCACCACACAAGAAAAGAGTATTTTCAAATTCACTAAATGGTGGTCAAACGTAGGGAACGTCCTCTAAGTCAAAACGCAACTTTTGAGTCATAGCATGATTCATTGTGAGGGCCCATCTTGCCAATACCAAAGATATTCATTGATCCCCTCTTCCAAAATGAGCATGGGCTTAAAACTGGATTTATTGGACCAATTTGGCATTCATGGATTTGGAGGTTGGGACATGGATTCAAAATGGGATTTTAAATGATATTTCAATTGGTTGTAGGCGATGGAAATGTATAGAAATGGATAGATTTTAAAAATGGGACTGGTATAACATGGATGTAGAAATTGGATAGAGAAATGGTTTAACATGGTATTTGAAATATAATTGGAATATGAATATATGAATAATGAATTTGGATATGAACTTGGATATAGACAAAATGAATTGTGGATCTAAAAGTGGGTATTTGGTAAAAAAACTATTCTAAATGGATTTAAAAAATTGGACATTGGATATGGTTTGAAAAAGGAAACAAAATGGGTTTAGATTGGATATCGAAATGAAAATGAATTTGGACAAAAGTGGTAAAAATGGAATGGATATTTATGAAATGAAAAAGAATGGATAAAAGTGGTAAAAATGGAATGGATATTTATGAAATGAAAAAGAATGGATAAAAGTGGTCTAAAAATGGATATGGGTTAAAAAGTGGTTTAGATATGGATTAGATGGTTCACAGTTGAAATGGATAGAAAAGATGGATAATGAAATATGAATTCCAAAAGATCCGCATAACCAGTCTTAACATGTTTAATTCTCCAAATTCCAAATCCAAAGCAAACTCGTATTCTCAACCAATCTCCAACTTCAATCAATAAACTTTGCTACCCATGAATACCAAGACGCATTTGTCAGGCAACCTTAACCACCGCTTCCAATTGAAGAATATCAACCAAATGGCACAGAAGATAAGAAACCATGATCCCATAACTCAGGAACACATGCAAATGAATGAATATAAGGTATGACCTAATGGAAATGCAGATGATTGCGAAACGCAAGCCAGAAAAAGGTAGGGCAAATTTTGGGGTGCTACAATTTGGTTCTTGATAAACCGGACCACTACTTGCTTGGTCACATTGGCATATGATGCTGCTTCAACCCACTTGGTAAAATAGTCAATAGCCCCCAATATGAAACGGTGTCCGTTCGACGCTTTAGGCTCAATCATTCCAATCATATCAATGCCCCACATGGAGAAAGGCCATGGGGAAGAGATAACATTGAGAGGAGTTGGGGGCACATGAATTTTATCAGCATAAACTTGGCATTTATGGCACTTCTTCACAAATTTGCAACAGTCAGATTCCATTGTCAGCCAATAGTAACCTGCCCTTTACATTTTCTTAGCCATTGCATGCCCATTGGCATGGGTACCAAAAGATCTTTCATGAATTTCTTTCATCAACATGTCTGCTTTGTGTCTATCCACGCATCTGAGCAAGACAATGTCATAATTTCTCTTATACAGCACATCATCGTTCAAGAAGAAACTACCAGCCAATCTTCTCAAAGTCTTCTTGTCTTTCTTGGATGCCCCAAGTGGGTACTCTTGATTCTGAAGAAAGCATTTAATATCATAATACCACGGTTTATCATCAACAACCTCTTCAACCGCAAACACATGAGCTGGTCTATCAAGACGCATAACATTGATTTTTGGCACATCATTCCACCGATTCACCACAATCATGGAGGAATTGGTTGCTAAAGCATCTGCCATTCGATTCTCTACTCTGGGTATATGGTGAAACTCAACCTTATTGAAAAAAGTTGAGAACCTTCTTGCATAATCACGATAAGGAATCAAATCAGGTTAACGTGTCTCCCATTCTCCTTTAATATGATTAATCACCAGGGATGAATCTCCGTATACATCAAGAATCTTGATTCTTAAATCAATAGCTTCTTCCAAGCCCATAATACACGCTTCATACTCAGCCGCATTATTTGTGCAAGTGAACATTTACCTTGCAGTGAAAGGAATATGAGAACCATGAGGAGTAACACTTATTCTCCAATACCATTTCTCTACTCATTAACAGCTCCATCAAAAATCAAACCCCAACGGGATCCAGGCTCAGGTCCTTCATCAGGTAATGGTTCTTCACAATCTTTAACCTTTAGATACATCACATCCTCATCAGGAAAATCAAACCTGATTCGTTGATAATCATCAATTGGCTGGTGTGCCAAATGGTCAGCCAAAACACTTCCTTTTATTGCTTTTTGAGTTCGGTACTCGATATCATATTCCGAAAACAACATTTGCCAACGACCAATCCTCCCAGTTAAAGCAGGCTTTTCAAAGATATACTTGATTGGATCCATTTTGGATATCAACCAAGTTGTATGATTCAACATATACTGGCGGAGGCGCTTGCCAGCCCAAGCTAAAGCACAACACGTCTTTTCAAGCATTGAGTACCGAGACTCACAATAGGTGAACTTCTTGCTCAAATAATAAATGGCAAATTCTTTTCGACCAGATTCATCTTATTGACCCGGAACACAACCCATAGACTCTTCTAGCACAGCCAACTACATGATCAAAGGTCTTCCTTCCACAGGAGGAGACAAGATCGGAGGTTCAAGCAGATACTCTTTAATTCTTTCAAAAGCTTTCTGACAATCCTTTGTCCAGACACAACCCTGATCTTTGCGAAGAAGCTTGAAGATCAGCGCACATGTGGCAGTCATATTGGATATAAATCGGGAGATATAATTCAAACGTCCCAAGAATCCTCTTACTTGTTTTTCCGTTTTGGGCGCATGCATTTCCTGAACAACTTTAACTTTACTAGGATCAACTTTAATGCCTTTTTGGCTGACAATAAAGCCCAATAACTTTCTAGAACGGACGCCAAAGGTGCACTTATTCGGATTCAAACGGAGCTTAAACTTTCTCAGACGTTGAAACAACTTCAATAAGTACTCAATATGATCTTCTTCAGTCTTCGACTTACAAATCATATCATCCACATAATCCTAAATTTCTTTATGCATCATATCATGGAACAAGGTAGTTATAGCTCTCTGGTACATTGCACCAGCATTTTTCAAACCGAAGGGCATCACTCTGTAATAGAATGTTCCCCAGGGTGTAATGAATGTTGTTTTTTCCATATCCTCAGGTGCCATCTTTATCTGATTATAACTAGAAAATCCATCCATAAAAGAGAAGATACTGAATTTAGCAGTATTATCTACCAGCATATCAATGTGTGGCAATGGAAAATCATCTTTCGGACTGGCTTTATTCAAATCTCTATAGTCAACGCACATTCGGACTTTTTCGTCTTTCTTTGGAACAGGCACAATATTGGCCACCCATTGAGGATATTCAGAAGTCATAAGAAAACCAACATCAATCGGCTTTTGGACCTCCTCTTTGATCTTCACAGCCATGTCGGGATGAGTTCTTCTCAATTTTTGTTTCACAGGTGGACATTCAGGCTTCAATGGCAAATGGTGCTCTACAATATTAGTATCGAGACCATGCATGTCTTGATATGACCAAGCAAACACATCAACATATTCTCTAAGAAGCTCCACAATCCTCTTCTTAACATCTGACTGAAGCAGTGCCCCAATCTTGACTTCTTTCTTATCATCATCTGAACCCAAATTAACTAATTCCACCGACTCTTCATGAGGCTGAATGGCTTTTTCCTCATGCTCAAGCAACCGAGAAATTTCATCTGGAATCTCCTCAATATCCTCTTCTTCAGCTCCAAACACAGGGAAATCAAAGTAGGGAGAGGGCATAGGGTCATTGTTTTTAATGGGTTTAACAATCAATCTGCACAATGATTTAAGTTTGATTTTAGAATATGAACAAGAAGTGCAAGTATTATGCAGATAAAAGTGATTATCACATTATTATTATTATTTTTTTTTGTTTTTTTTTATGTTACTATTTTTCAAAAATAAAGGAAAAAGGGAAAACATAATATGGATAAACAAAATAACATTTTATTGATGATGATAAAATTTGAAACAAAGCCCTCACAAATTCACTTTCACCTTGGGAAGAGTGAAAGGATTTTTGAAAGAAACAAAAACAAATTACTTTGAAATATGAACAACAGTGGGAACATCAACAGCTATCCAATTCTGGAAGATCTGTCCATGTGTCACGAAATTGGGAAGTTCTTCTTCTTCATCATCTTCAATGATGGCACCAGTAGAGTGATCTTTGTTGATGAATCTCGCGCTGTGAAAGGCCTCATTAATGCGCTTTAAATCTCTTCTGACTATACCAGGCGTAAAGCCTAAACCAGTTTTGCCTAGGTTATCAACCACATCAATGACTCGGCCCTAACCATCAGATCGACCAGTCTTTAATACATGCAGAGCATCCTTCAAGGAAGACATGGGCAACTCATTCTTCTTAACAACTTTATCATCAATAGAAAGAGCTTGGAACGGAGTCCCAACAGTTTTGTCAGCATCAATATACGAAAAGGATGAAAGATGGCTCACCAGCATCGCTTGCTCGCCTCCAACAATTACCAGCTTGTCGTTCTTAACAAATTTCAATTTTTGATGAAGAGTCGAAGTCACTGCCCCAGCTTCATGAATCCAGGGTCGGCCAAGCAAACAACTATAAGCAGGACGGATATCCATTACTTGAAAAGTAATTTGGAAGAAACACGGTCCTATTTTGATCGGAAGATCAACCTCTCCAATCACAGTTTTTCGAGATCCATCAAAAGCTTTAACAACAACCCCACTGTACCTCATGGGAGCACCTTGGTAGGAAAGCCTTGACAAAGTAGATTTTGGCAACACATTCAAATAAGAGCCAGTATCAACCAACACATTGGAAAATGCATCTTCTTGACAGTTCATAGAGATATGTAAAGCCAAATTGTGATTTCTCCCCTCCTCGGGTAACTCTTCACACAAAAGCTCAAATTATTACACATTGTGAGGTTCAACAATTCCATCAAACTGATTAACAGTCACATCATGCTCAAAATATGCTTGTTCCAATACCTTCTGCAAAGATTGCCTATGAGCTTCAGAATTCATCAGTAGGGACAACACTGAAATCTTGGACAGGGTATGCAAGAGTTGATCTACAACACTGTACTCACTCTTCTTGATCAATTTCAAAACTACATCCTCATAAGCCTTCGAACCACTATACTGACCAAAAGCATTGACATTACTCTCATCTTGATGTCGTTTGCTAGCAACAACATTTTCCACAATCTTTGGAGGCTCAGGAGTAAAGACACGACCACTTCGGGTCACTCTACTCACATCAGCGATGCTTACCATAGAAGACAAAGAAGGAATGGGCACTTCCTTACCATCTTCTACCATGGTAGCATTGTACTTATACGGAATAGCTTTGTCAGATTCTTAGGGTACCGGACCGGGAAACCGAATAACCAATGGCGTAACAGCGGTCTTCCAACTATCATAAGAGATAACAACTCGTTCAATAATATTAAAGTGTGGCGCAATAACATTCACCTCATTCTGATATTCATCTCTCTTAGCAGTGACTTCAATCAAATTCTTATCCATCATTCTTTGAATGTCCCTCTTTACTATCACACAACCACGCGGATTCACGGAACAGATACAACAAGCTGCATAGTCATGATCAATATCATGGTATTCACTCAAAAGTGCATGCATTTCTACAACAGATCTCCGAATCCAATGGATATCAAAATTTTTGAATGTACCAGGACAACCATAAACCATATTGACAGACGCCTTGCCATGATTAGGCAGCGGATTTGATTGTACATTAGGGTTGGAATCTTCAAAAGACAAGATACCACTCCTAGCCAGTCTTTGCACTTCCATCTTCAATGGATAACAGTTCTTAGTATCATGCCCAGCTCCTCCCTGATGGAAAGCACAATGAGCTTCAGGCTTATACCACCATGGTGAATCTTTTGGAACAGCAGGTGGTGCACAGGTCTGAACAAGATTCTTTTGAATTAAACAAGGAAGCAATTCCGCATAGGTCATCGGAATCAGATCAAAATCTTTCTGAAAATGGCCATATTGATTGTTCTGTTGGTTAGAACGTTGTTGAGCAGGAGCTGCCTGAACAATAGGAGTCAAATTGATAATAGGAGTAACGGATGCAACATGTTGCTGACACTGATTATTGTAACTCTTTTTGCGTCCTCAACTGGAAATAGCATTGGTGTCACCCTCTTTTTTCTTGGAAAGTCCTCCCCAATGTTTCTTAGAATTACCAGAGAATTACCATCTTTTGACAATCGTCCCTCACAGACACTTTCTTCTAATCTCATCCCCATATTAACCATCTCATTGAAGTCGCTCGGGGCACTAGCAATCATACGCTCATAATAGAAAGGACCCAGAGTTTTCAGAAAAATCTTGGTCATATCTTTTTCTTCCAAAGGAGGATTAATTTGAGCGGAAATCTTATGCCACCTTTGTGCGTATTCTTTAAATGTTTCTTTATCTTTCTGAGCCATTGCTCGAATCTGGTCACAATCAAGAGCCATATCCACATTATACTTATACTGTTTCACAAACGCCTCACCCAAATCTTCGAAAGTGCGAATTCGAGTATTGTCGAGTCCCATATACCATTTCAAAGCTGCACCAGACAAACTATCTTGAAAGTAGTGAATGAGAAGCTGATTATTATCGGTCTGAGTCGACATCTTACGAGCATACATAGTCAAGTGACTCAACGGACAAGAGTTTCCCTTATACTTTTCAAAGTCAGGGACCTTGAACTTATGTGGGATCTTCACATTAGGAACCAAGCATAACTCATTAGCATTCTTCCCAAATAGTTCTTTTCCTCTCAGAGCTTTGATTTCTTTCTACATTTCAGCAAACTGGTCTTGAATCTCTTCCATTTTCTCATAAGCATCAACACTCTCACTTGGAGCAGTATGGAAAATTTGCTCTTCACCAAAAGGAACAGTATGAACCACAGGCAGGGGCACAGTCATCACAGGCTGGACAGTAGGAACAACTGGAACTTCAGAAGGTGGTGGTGGTTGATAACCTTTAGGAACAAATTTACGAGGCATGCCCTAGGGGAAACCAGGAGGCATGGAGTATTGAGGAACACTAGCAGGCGCCACAGAGATGGGCATCGAGACAATCTCAAAAATGATTGTCCTTTGCTCAGGAGTTGAAAGCGGAGGAGGAGGGGGTGGTGGCTGATTCTGAGCAGCCACCAGAGCTTTCACATAGTAGTGAGTCTTTCCAAGCCATCCTTCAGAGTTGATACTTCTTCACGAGGCTCACGGTTCTCTTGTTACAACTGATCCATCTTCTTCTTCAGATTAGCTCGAGTATTATACTGGTGGGATAGCTTGGCTGAATGAAGACCAAAGGTAAACATAAGACACCTGAAAAGGTAAGAAACAATGCAAAATGATGCTTGATGCGCAAGATACAAATGCAAAGTCTCAAGGAATTATAAGGCATATTGCAAACATTGTTATTTGAAATACCAAAATCTCATTCATTAATGATGGAAAAGATTATATCTCGGAAGTAGAAATTCAAGAATCCTAAAACAATAGAGAATAAAAAAAACTAGATCCCTAGAGAATCTCATTAGAAGAAGTCCCAGCTCTATCTTCCAGCTTCTTGATGCGAGCCTGCATCTGAGTCTTCTCAATCAGCAACTGATCAACGATCAACTTCCAAGGAGATTCTGAACTCTTCGAAATCTCAGAAACTGGATGAATGCGAGAGGAAAATAAATCCTCTTGCGCCTTTCTCTTCTTGTTGGCAACTTCATTTTCATTTTTCTTCTTGAAGTCTTGCATTCTCTGACTCAACAATCTGATACTTGTTTTTCCAAGCATCTCTCTCTTGTTGCATCTCGGCCAAAGCGATCTGAAACATCTCTTTGTCTTCCATAAAGTAGAGGATATGCTTCTTAGTAGTTAGAGACAAAGGTTCCTGACGCGTATAAGGCATCTTCAAAGTAATAGCTCTATTTTTAACCCACTGGAGGTAAGGTTCCGAAGAGACACAATTCGGATTTCCCAAACTTTCCTTTCCTTTTTTACGAATGTTGCGCCAAGCTTCCACAATCTCTCTCTTGAGAGTAACCTGAGATTCATCTTCCTTGAAAAAGAGACCCGCCAAATGGATGTTCTTCGGTACCTCTCGCAAAGGATATCCCAACTGACGACGAGCTAAAACCGGATTGTAGTTGATTCCTCCCTTTGTACCAAGAAGAGGCACGTTAGGAAAATCACCACAACTATCAATAATCATCGCTCCAGAAGGAACACGGCTACACCAATAAATATCAAAATGAGTGAGAGACATGATCTTCCGCGACCAATATAAACCATCCTTGAGATTTCAGAAAGCTGCAGACTTCGGCAAGTGAGAAATAAACCACTTGTAAAGCAAAGGCGCACAACAGATAATCATCCCTTCACCATGGAAATTCCTGAGGTGAATAGAATGGTAAGCATCGGCAAGCAAAGTAGGAATTGGATTCCCAATCAAGAAAATCTGAATATCGTTGATGTTGACAAAGTTCTCAACATTCGGGAAGAGGAATAGTTCATAAATGAGCAAGGCAAGAATAGCCTCAAAAGCAACTGTTTTCTTCAGACTAGCAAAGTGATGAGCTCTATCCATCAAGAACTTAGCGGGTAACCCAAGAATCTTTCCTTTGGTATCCATGCGAGCCTTAATCTTAGAAACCTTCAAGTGAGTAACCTTCGCAATAACGTGATGCTCGGGAGCGGGATCCAAACCAGAGAAAATCCGACCATGAACAGGCAAACCAAGCAGGAGAGAATACTCCTCTAGCGTAGGTACCAACTGATAATCAGGAAAGGTGAAACAATGAAGCAAAGGGTCATAGAACTGAACCAAAGTTGCAAGCAATCCTTCAGCCATATCAACCTTCAAGAGAGATAAAAGCCTTCCATATCTGGACTCGAACTTCTTGGTATCAACAACCAGAGATTCTAGCTCTCTCAAACCCCCTAACTTAGGACTTTTGAAAGTATACTTCCTTGTACTTCTCCTACCAAAATCCATCACAAAAATACCTACAATTTTGGCAATAACACATTTAAGTTCCTTGAAGCCTTCCAAAAGAATGCTCATGAATGCATGAGTGCATGAATGCAACAACCACAAACAAGATCACACAAAGCACACATGTCAAGGTTCAAGTCATGAGTATGAAGCCAAGGGTAAGAACCAATCCCGCAAAAATATGTACTAAGGTTTTGTCTTCATTGTACCTGTAACACCCCACTTTCCCATTTATGAAAACACATAAAATTCTATGAAAATAATCAGAGTTTTTACACCAAAATAAAGAAGGATGCCACACTTGAAAACCAGCAAAACAAATCTCCTTTATTTTAATAAAATCAAACAGCGGAAAATTTATTCAATTATTCGATTTACGGCCATCTGCAAATAACACCAAAACTCCACATAAAATCGTGGTTCACCATAATGTTCATCAAAAATAAAGATACGTAACAAAAAGAATAACAAATAAGAAAATGAATGAAATCCCCAAAATCCCATGTTACGTATCAGAGCACTCCTATGGACTCGATCAGCAACACCAATATCCAAGCTGTCTAGGTACCTGGATTATCTGTACTTCCGAAGAAGCACAGACACAACAACAACAAAGGGGTGAGAAATCACATTTAATATTATCGGTGAATAAATACATGATAACAAGGTAGCATTCACATATATAAGTCAGCAACACACCAACACGACCTACTGTCCAATATCATCAACAACATCAAATGATAATGTAATGCAACACGACACCATGCATGCGGTACCGACTCATTGGTTCATTCAATCGAACCCCGGATAGATCACATACACCTCTACTTGGCAATGATCTATCCCCCACCATTCTCCATATAGGAGTACGGATGAATCACATACACTCCTCCTGAGCAATGATTCATCCCACCAATCACCATGAATATGAAAGACTCAACTATGCACAACAAAACATGTATACAAGCGTAAATACATGCACACGATCCTCCTGATCACATCATACATATCATCAACACCATCGTCATGTAATTTGCTTCATACACACCAAACACCCAATTAATTAATTAAAATTATTAAAATTAATATTTTCATCACCCATGTCTTATTTCCCAGCACCTATTCCCAACCTCTCAAGCCAAGAGAAAACAATTCTGATGCGAAGACGGAAAAGAAGTCACAAAAATATGAAATTCTGCACAACTGCTGTCCATACGTGTATTGACCTGAGTCATACGCATATGACTTTCTCCCTCGCCCTGCCTTACGCATATGCCCTCATCTGATACGCGTAAGGCCTCCTGCCTCGCCCTACCATACGTGTATTGCCCAACTTCATACGCGTACGGGCAGAGACCCATTTTCCTTCAATTTCCATCTCTCAGATCTACATACGCGTATGGCTACTCCATACGCGTATTGCCATGCCAATCATACGCGTACCATACGAGTATGGGCAGAGGGTCGTGTCAAACTCTCCCCTCAAGCTCCCCTTACGTGTAAGGCTCCCTTTCCTTCACTCCCATACGCGTATGGCCTAGCCCAATAGGCGTATGGCCAGATCTGTTACGTAAATGGCCAGAAACCTCACCAGTCTGCATTCTGCTACGAATTTCCACATTTCTTCACTTCTAACCAGTCCTATAATCGTTTCTACATGAATTTTAGGTCCAATTTTCATCTTTTCTCTTGTACCTAGAATTACTACATGTATTACAGGTCTATAATCTCAAATCGTTCTCCCAATTTGAATAAAAAACAACAGATCTGTAACAGATGTTCATACAATAGGAGCAACAGCAAAAATTCATATTATCACCAATCAATACATGCACGATTTCATCATCATAGCAGGCATATACAATAGATCAACAACACAACAGTTTGCATACAATCCCTACGGGGTTAAGGACTCCCCACTACCATATCATGAATGAATCACCAATATTAAACCCGTTTCTCCCCCCTTACCTCGAATCTTTACAGGAAATCTGGACAATTGGGGAAGAAGATCAAGCCCTAGCACACCTTGTTCTTTCTCTCCTCTTGCTTCTCTATTCCTCGTTTCACGTGCCAAAACCTTTCTATTTTCCCTAAACCTCTTCTAATTCTCTTAATCTTATTTTAATTAAATTAATTACTAATAATAGCAATAATAACAATAATAATAATAAAATAATAGTATTACTATTATTAATTAAATTATTATTATTATTAACTATACCACCATTAATATTAATCTAAAGGCTTTATCTCACCAACTCACCTTCCTAACTAAGGGCAACCCATAAACGCACTCAAAACACTCCCCCAAACAAGGTCACATAAATAAAATAACACAAGACGTCTAAATAATTAAAATGGGGTGTTACAACTCTCCCCCACTTAAATTATTTTCGTCCTCGGAAAATACCTGATGGAAATAAATCTGGATACGACTCTCGCATCCTGCTTTCCAATTCCCAGGTCACACTGCCTCCTGCAGCACCTCCCCAAGCCACTCTCACCAGAGGTATCTCCTTCCCTCTGAGTTGCTTCATCTTACGATCTTCAATCCTTAACGGCATCGTCTCTACGGTAAGATTCTCCCTGACCTGAACTTCGTCTCTCTGAATCACATGAGACGGATCTGAAACATACTTCCGAAGTTGCGACACATGAAATACGTCATGCAAGTTCAAAAGTTTAGGCGGCAGCGCCACCCTATAAGCCACTGTACAAACCCTCTGCAAGATTTGATACGGTCTAATAAACTTAGGATCCAACTTCTTAGATTTCAAAGCACGACCCACACCGGTCACTGGGTTAACTCTCAGGAACACGTGATCACCTTCACTGAATTCCAAATCTATCCTCCTGTTATCATGATAACTCTTCTGTCTACTCTGAGACGCTTTCATCTTCTCATGGATCATCTGAATTGTCTCAGTAGTTTATTACACAATTTCAGGTCCAAGCATCACATTCTCACCTGTTTCATACCAACACAGAGGTGTTCTACACCTCCTACCATACAAAGCTTCGAAAGGCGCCATTCCGATGCTAGAATGGTGACTGTTATTATATGTGAACTCAATCAATGGCAAATGAGTATCCCACGCACCACCTTTTTCCAATACACAGGCTCTCAGCAAATCCTCCAACGACTGAATGGTCCTCTCTGACTGACCATCGGTCTGTGGATGATAAGCCGAGCTCAACTTCAACTTAGAACCCAAGGCTTCCTGCAGACTCCTCCAAAATTCTGAAGTAAACCTCAGATCTCTATCTGACACTATGCTCGACGGAACACCATGTAACTTCATAATTATCCTGATATAAATTTCCGCCAGCTTCGACAACGGAAAACTGATGTTAATTGGTATAAAATGTGCGGACTTCGTAAGTCGATCCACCACTACCCAAATAGCATCAAAGCCTCTTGCCGTATTTGGCAAACCAGTCACAAAATCCATAGCAATACTGTCCCATTTCCATTCAGGAATCTCTAATGGTTGCATCAATCCCGAAGGCTTCTGGTGCTCTACTTTTGACTTCTGACATGTTAAACAAGCGTAGACAAATTGAGCTATGTCCCTCTTCATACCGGACCACCAAAACAACTTCTTCAAATCATGGTACATCTTTGTAGCTCCCGGATGAATACTCAAGCTACTCCGATGACTTTCTTCCAAGATTGCCTTTTTCAATTCCTCATTATCCGGTACACAAATCCTGCCCTGGAATCTCAACACACCAACATTATCCACTTTAAAGTCACTATCAGGATCATCTCCTCCTGCAGGCATCAAGTCCACTAATTTCACATCCAGTTTCTGACTTTCCTTAATTACATCCAAAAAGTCGTTATTCACCTTCAGCATACCCAATCTGATACTTTCCGGTGTAGTTTCACAGACCATAGTCAAATCTCTGAACTGTTCAATTATTTCCATTTCCTTCACCATTAACGCAGACATATGGATTGTCTTCCGACTCAGAGCATCTGCCACAACATTAGCTTTCCCCGGATGGTAACTCAAATTGAAATCGTAATCCTTTAAGAACTCTAACCACCTTCTGTAACACCCCATTTCTACCCGGCGGATAAGTAATAAAATCAGAGTTTTCATTTTAAAAATTCTTCAACATAAACAGGATGTCACATTTTCAACAGAAAACAACTTCATATTAATCACAAATAATTCAGATACATAACACTGATTCGGATGAACTGATAACAACCTGAATTATCCTTTTGAAAACAAAACAACTTTTATTAATAAGCGGCTTCACATAATTCAACTTATAATGACATAACCTCATGTCCAACTCAAAACAACTTTGAAACAACAATTCTTTAATAACAACAATTTAAGATTCAACTACTAAGACAATAACAACAAATAAACAACAATCGTTCATCCCCCCGAGTGCTACGTATCAGAGCAAGACCAACTCGAGCTAACAGCATCTAAGACTTCACATTATACCTCAACTTCTGCAGCTATTCTTGAGTACCTGCTCAGTTACCCATAATAGGTAACATCATTACAGAAGGGGTGAGATATCGAATATTATAAACAAAATATGATAATTAATATGCTAGATTAGAATCATATAAATTCCACCGCTTCATACGACAGTCATGCAACAACCAGAAATAAACAACTTAATAGCAACCCCAACTTGTATTGACAGCAAATAACAACATATAACAACAACTTATATAAAAGATGCAAATTATAGTAATAACAACATATATAACATCAGCTCACGACATTAGTAATTTATCTCAAGCAACAAGACATAGCAACAACAACTTATAACAAGCAACAACTTCACAACAACGGCAACTTCACAACAACAGCAACTTCACAACAACCACGAATCAAGAACAACAGCAACTTCACAACGACTCAAAATGTGATGCAACTATGCACATGCATGTGGTACCATCGGAGTAAAACTCCCAACTTAAACATATGCCAGGTTATCGAGGCATTTCAACAAGGCATAAGCCTTCAACGTGGTGCCATCAAGGCCAACTTAATCAATGCCATCAAGGCCAACTTAATCAATGCCATCAAGGCCAACGTGGTGTGAGCATACAGCCCCGACTCATGAATGCAATGTATGCGACAATTATCAAAGGCATACAATCAACTACATCATCAACAAGAACAACCAGAACAAAAACAATGAAAACAACAACTCAAACATGCATCAATAGCATCAACTTAATCCAACATTGGTCATTCGACCTACAACTTAATCAACAACAACACAACTCAAACAACATTGTTCATTCGACCTACAACTTAATCAACAACAACACAACTCAAACAACATTGGTCATAAGACCTGCAACTTAAATAATTCGCCTGTAAATCGGGACAATACAACTTATCCAACTGTACCTGCAATTCCACGCGTTCAACTTAATTCAACAAAACAAACCGACTAAAATCACCTACTAATTATTACGAACTACCTCGACAATTTTCGTTAAATTCCGGACAACTAATTTTTCCGCTTAATTCTACCGGGCGACTAAAATTCCTACTGTTTTCAACTCCCAGCATCTTTTCAACAAAATAAATCAACCACACTACCTACTAATTATTACAAACCTTCCCATAAATTTTCATTCGATTCCGGGCAACTAAATATACCGCTTAATTTTGCTCTCGGCACTGTCTTCTGTCCCAATTCTGCGGCCAGTTTATTTTTCTGCTACTTAACCTTTGTTGTCAACAACATTCCAACACTGCTTTATAATACCAAGGTCTGCTACTTCCTTAAAATCTGCTGCTAATACTACGTTGTGTTCCTGCTATTTATTTATATTCCATGTCAGTACATGAATGCACTACTACTAAATATATCCCTGCTCTTTGTATAATTTGCTGCTGCTAAAATAAAACCTGCTATACTAACTGGATGCTTTTCAATACGTTTATGTATATAGATATCTACTCCAAGCTCATAATTAACCAACTTCTTATTAGTTACTATCTAGTTCCTGGTATCATCATATATATGCATCCCTCAACTTCTGCATATGCCACTAAGTGACTCTTACCCTCTACATACATATAATTAAATGAGGCCACACCAAGTTATACAAGATTATAATACTACATGAGAAAACACTAGAAACATGCAGTTTACTGGAACCAACTCAAACCAAACACAGCGGCCCTCACCATAAAAGGAGGCGCCCACCTCCCCTCAACGACCCATGGGAGGCGCTCTTCTCAGAGCTTGGAGGCCTCCGCCTCCCTTTCTTTCCCCTGTTGATATCAATTAAAACCTGCTCTGCACTATTTCCTGTTACTTATTCATCACCATAGCCCTTATTCAAACACAGAGATAGATTCTTGCACCATTTAAAAACACTAACTCATTAAATTAATTAAATAGATTACTTATGCATTAAACTAAAGTGAATTCCAAGTAACAGACAAACCAAGGCGATCGTCTCATCCACCCACACCTTAGGAGGCGCCCTTCTCAATTCTTGGAGGCCCTCGCCTCCTTCCTTTAATTAAATGGGGGCGCTCACCTCCATTACCTTGAGGCCCCCGCCTCCAATTCCTACAACTTTGGCTCACGATTTTCCAGATTCCACTCAATGTCAATTTAACCACAGCATATAACACATCAACCCCTCAACATATTTTCTTCGATCAACTATCTCAGAAACAATCAACTTATACTCACTGCAACATCAATTTTCAATCACAACGATAATTTCACATAAACCCAATTTCACATTATGTGACAGTATTAGACCAAACAGAGATTACTCAACAAAATTACAGACAGTAGCAATTCAATACAACCTAATACCCACATAACATTCATCATACCCCGGTTATAATAGTCGAACCCACCCTTACCTGGATTTTAACGGCAGTTCGAATTCTCCGGTTCCGGCTGCGCACTTCTCGTAATTCCTCTTCTCCAATCTTGTGCTTCCAAACCCTCGTTCCCTTTTTAACTGCAACTTTGTTTCACGATCTCTTTTGCCTCCATTCCAAAACTCTTATTATTCCAACAAAACCTAATTCTTTATTAAAATAAAATCTTATTTTTCTTTTTAATCCAAATAACTCCTATAACTCTTATTGGGCCAATTATTCACACTTCCTCATTGCTATTTACCACACAATAATCCAATCCATTTCACTTAAATAAAATAGTCCAATAAATAAATCATATTATTCCTACTATTATTCCTCCGGTTTAACCGACTAAAATTCGGCTTTAACTTAATAATTCAGATATGCCTCTTAAGGTAATACCGACAAATCCAACTACTCCTATTAATTCTCAACTTCGTCTGAATCCGATAATTAAATCCTTCAATAATTTAATTAACTAATTAATTAAATTCAGGCGTTACAACTCTTCCCCATTTAGAATATTTTCGTCCTCGAAAATTTATCCGACACGACTATTCCAACAACTTAATTCTTCCGAGTAATCAAATCTCGTCCTCGCAAGGCAACTCCACATATAACACAAACAACGGTTCTTAACCTCGACGGCGACAACAACGCGAATACTACCCAAGTGATGCAATTGACAACTAACATCGCAACACAAGAAGTAACCAACTTAAGAATTTACCGGTTTAAGAACCAGAACACAACAACTTACGAATACCAACTTAAACACAACATCAACGTAACCAAATATCAACATCGGTACAATTCACGTCTGAACAACCGCAATACACTACGCGTTCGTTGCGCACTCTGATTACTTTCAAGGTACTAACTGTACTCAGTTGACCTCCAACTTTCAATCATCAAAATCGACATAATACCAAGGCTTTCGACTTAACTCTTCGGGATCTCCCCATTAACACCACACATAAATTACAACTTTACTATCTTTTATCAACATAGTTCCCAAAATCACCTTAGGCGCATAACAACATCAACAACATTTGACACCTAAGTCCACTTAAATTCAACAAGATAAATCATCTTTACCAACCAAAACTCCACTTTTACAAATCAACTTATAATTTAACTTCTTGTTCTACCGGTAACTCAACTCTCACATTATCCAGTCTCAACTGAAATTTTCCATACTACTCATCAATCAAACACAACTTCGTGCTGTCCTCCTTAAATTCAACTAATATTCTAACATATGAACTTGTATCAGCAAAACAAACAACCTTCAAGCACTTGGCTTGACCTCGACCAATTCAACGTACATACTATACTAGTTGGCACGACACATCTATCCATCAATTATGACTCCGTCTACTATCAACAATGGATTAAGGGTGATTAGTTCCTCAATTTGTCAATAGACAGCCGACAACCATAACGGTGAAATAAATCATCAGTACCCAACACAATAGCGTACTTCAACTTGTGCCCAAAGTCCGTAAGCATAATGCTTCGCCAACTTTCTAAGGCTTACCAATGCCACTCTTAGTTTCTTTAGTTGCAACTTCGTCAACGATGCAAAAACGTTCAAAATCCATTACGCATCCTCTTATGCACGTTCATAGTACAACACGACTTTAAATATTTTTCCAACACCGGAATCGCTACAACATTGAGAACGATCCAATTCAGTTTGCTCCAATTACAACTTTCAACCAAGGTGAAAATTCTTAGCAACACAAATCAACATTCACATTTCTCTCAACATTACCTTTACTTAACATCATCGTCTTAATCATCCTCATTCAACATAATTTGCATCTCCAAGCATTCTCCGATACAGTCACATCTTACAAATACCAACATTTTATTCTTAAATATATTCCACACTTGTTTTCATCCTTCCAAAAATTTTCAGCAATTGTCGCTCAACTTTGACCATATATATCTCCTTCAATACAGACCTCTCCATCACAAAATCATATTCCAAAATGAAGAGAATTTCGTGTAGATTCCATAACTTCAAGAATCGCTCAAATCCGACTTACGAGTAAAGAGTTATCATCCTTACAATGGGACTAGTCCAGAATTCCCGTATGCAGAATTTTCCAAAAATCAGCATCAGACCCAAACATTAAAACGCACTTTTTTCCCTCTTCACAAACTTCCTAAAGACAAATATTATATGCAAACTGTAGGGAATTTCGTAAGCTTTCCAAAAAGTCCAGAACCGCTTCCATCTGAATCACGAGTCAAAAGTTATACCTCGTTTACTGACAGCTGCTCCAAAATCACAAAAACCAGAATTTGAGGTTGATGAACATAAGTTCCATTTCCCTCTCTTGCTTCCAAGGTCTACCAACATCCTCCTTTTCGTCCAACTACGAAAATCACTCAACTTTAATCCAACTATACTCAAGATATACAACTTACCGAATTAATCCACCAACTTATCATTCCATTCGGAATAATTCCTTAATTTCAATCATCTTTGATTCACCGTCCAGACTCTACGCACATCTCCAACTTGACCGATACGGATTCGCGAGTCCAACTCTCGCCGGTCCGCAATAACATCGCTCCAACATATGCACTCCCGCAAGCAACATCACCTTGAAACAACTTCTACATACCAATAACACGTACGGGAGCAAACATCTCCCCCACTTAATTCAAAACAACCTTGTAGATAACTACTAGAAACTACTAACAAACAAGCACCGACAGTGTTCCACACACATGTCAAGTACTAAGGAAGAAACAACATTAGACAACATTGGCCGGACAGACCGACCTGCTCTGATACCACTAAATGTAACACCCCATTTCTACCCGGCGGATAAGTAATAAAATCAGAGTTTTCATTTTAAAAATTCTTCAACATAAACAGGATGTCACATTTTCAACAGAAAACAACTTCATATTAATCACAAATAATTCAGATACATAACACTGATTCGGATGAACTGATAACAACCTGAATTATCCTTTTGAAAACAAAACAACTTTTATTAATAAGCGGCTTCACATAATTCAACTTATAATGACATAACCTCATGTCCAACTCAAAACAACTTTGAAACAACAATTCTTTAATAACAACAATTTAAGATTCAACTACTAAGACAATAACAACAAATAAACAACAATCGTTCATCCCCCTGAGTGCTACGTATCAGAGCAAGACCAACTCGAGCTAACAGCATCTAAGACTTCACATTATACCTCAACTTCTGCAGCTATTCTTGAGTACCTGCTCAGTTACCCATAATAGGTAACATCATTACAGAAGGGGTGAGATATCGAATATTATAAACAAAATATGATAATTAATATGCTAGATTAGAATCATATAAATTCCACCGCTTCATACGACAGTCATGCAACAACCAGAAATAAACAACTTAATAGCAACCCCAACTTGTATTGACAGCAAATAACAACATATAACAACAACTTATATAAAAGATGCAAATTATAGTAATAACAACATATATAACATCAGCTCACGACATTAGTAATTTATCTCAAGCATCAAGACATAGCAACAACAACTTATAACAAGCAACAACTTCACAACAACGGCAACTTCACAACAACAGCAACTTCACAACAACCACGAATCAAGAACAACAGCAACTTCACAACGACTCAAAATGTGACGCAACTATGCACATGCATGTGGTACCATCGGAGTAAAACTCCCAACTTAAACATATGCCAGGTTATCGAGGCATTTCAACAAGGCATAAGCCTTCAACGTGGTGCCATCAAGGCCAACTTAATCAATGCCATCAAGGCCAACGTGGTGTGAGCATACAGCCCCGACTCATGAATGCAATGTATGCGACAATTATCAAAGGCATACAATCAACTACATCATCAACAAGAACAACCAGAACAAAAACAATGAAAACAACAACTCAAACATGCATCAATAGCATCAACTTAATCCAACATTGGTCATTCGATCTACAACTTAATCAAAAACAACACAACTCAAACAAGATTGGTCATTCGACCTACAACTTAATCAACAACAACACAACTCAAACAACATTGGTCATAAGACCTGCAACTTAAATACTTCGCCCGTAAATCGGGACAATACAACTTATCCAACTGTACCTGCAATTCCACGCGTTCAACTTAATTCAACAAAACAAACCGACTAAAATCACCTACTAATTATTACGAACTACCTCGACAATTTTTGTTAAATTCCGGACAACTAATTTTTCCGCTTAATTCTACCGGGCGACTAAAATTCCTACTGTTTTCAACTCCCAGCATCTTTTCAACAAAATAAATCAACCACACTACCTACTAATTATTACAAACCTTCCCATAAATTTTCATTCGATTCCGGGCAACTAAATATACCGCTTAATTTTGCTCTCGGCACTGTCTTCTGTCCCAATTCTGCGGCCAGTTTATTTTTCTGCTACTTAACCTTTGTTGTCAACAACATTCCAACACTGCTTTATAATACCAAGGTCTGCTACTTCCTTAAAATCTGCTGCTAATACTACGTTGTGTTCCTGCTATTTATTTATATTCCATGTCAGTACATGAATGCACTACTACTAAATATATCCCTGCTCTTTGTATAATTTGCTGCTGCTAAAATAAAACCTGCTATACTAACTGGATGCTTTTCAATACGTTTATGTATATAGATATCTACTCCAAGCTCATAATTAACCAACTTCTTATTAGTTACTATCTAGTTCCTGGTATCATCATATATATGCATCCCTCAACTTCTGCATATGCCACTAAGTGACTCTTACCCTCTACATACATATAATTAAATGAGGCCACACCAAGTTATACAAGATTATAATACTACATGAGAAAACACTAGAAACATGCAGTTTACTGGAACCAACTCAAACCAAACACAGCGGCCCTCACCATAAAAGGAGGCGCCCACCTCCCCTCAACGACCCATGGGAGGCGCTCTTCTCAGAGCTTGGAGGCCTCCGCCTCCCTTTCTTTCCCCTGTTGATATCAATTAAAACCTGCTCTGCACTATTTCCTGTTACTTATTCATCACCATAGCCCTTATTCAAACACAGAGATAGATTCTTGCACCATTTAAAAACACTAACTCATTAAATTAATTAAATAGATTACTTATGCATTAAACTAAAGTGAATTCCAAGTAACAGACAAACCAAGGCGATCGTCTCATCCACCCACACCTTAGGAGGCGCCCTTCTCAATTCTTGGAGGCCCTCGCCTCCTTCCTTTAATTAAATGGGGGCGCTCACCTCCATTACCTTGAGGCCCCCGCCTCCAATTCCTACAACTTTGGCTCACGATTTTCCAGATTCCACTCAATGTCAATTTAACCACAGCATATAACACATCAACCCCTCAACATATTTTCTTCGATCAACTATCTCAGAAACAATCAACTTATACTCACTGCAACATCAATTTTCAATCACAACGATAATTTCACATAAACCCAATTTCACATTATGTGACAGTATTAGACCAAACAGAGATTACTCAACAAAATTACAGACAGTAGCAATTCAATACAACCTAATACCCACATAACATTCATCATACCCCGGTTATAATAGTCGAACCCACCCTTACCTGGATTTTAACGGCAGTTCGAATTCTCCGGTTCCGGCTGCGCACTTCTCGTAATTCCTCTTCTCCAATCTTGTGCTTCCAAACCCTCGTTCCCTTTTTAACTGCAACTTTGTTTCACGATCTCTTTTGCCTCCATTCCAAAACTCTTATTATTCCAACAAAACCTAATTCTTTATTAAAATAAAATCTTATTTTTCTTTTTATTCCAAATAACTCCTATAACTCTTATTGGGCCAATTATTCACACTTCCTCATTGCTATTTACCACACAATAATCCAATCCATTTCACTTAAATAAAATAGTCCAATAAATAAATCATATTATTCCTACTATTATTCCTCCGGTTTAACCGACTAAAATTCGGCTTTAACTTAATAATTCAGATATGCCTCTTAAGGTAATACCGACAAATCCAACTACTCCTATTAATTCTCAACTTCGTCTGAATCCGATAATTAAATCCTTCAATAATTTAATTAACTAATTAATTAAATTCAGGCGTTACAACTCTTCCCCATTTAGAATATTTTCGTCCTCGAAAATTTATCCGACACGACTATTCCAACAACTTAATTCTTCCGAGTAATCAAATCTCGTCCTCGCAAGGCAACTCCACATATAACACAAACAACGGTTCTTAACCTCGACGGCGACAACAACGCGAATACTACCCAAGTGATGCAATTGACAACTAACATCGCAACACAAGAAGTAACCAACTTAAGAATTTACCGGTTTAAGAACCAGAACACAACAACTTACGAATACCAACTTAAACACAACATCAACGTAACCAAATATCAACATCGGTACAATTCACGTCTGAACAACCGCAATACACTACGCGTTCGTTGCGCACTCTGATTACTTTCAAGGTACTAACTGTACTCAGTTGACCTCCAACTTTCAATCATCAAAATCGACATAATACCAAGGCTTTCGACTTAACTCTTCGGGATCTCCCCATTAACACCACACATAAATTACAACTTTACTATCTTTTATCAACATAGTTCCCAAAATCACCTTAGGCGCATAACAACATCAACAACATTTGACACCTAAGTCCACTTAAATTCAACAAGATAAATCATCTTTACCAACCAAAACTCCACTTTTACAAATCAACTTATAATTTAACTTCTTGTTCTACCGGTAACTCAACTCTCACATTATCCAGTCTCAACTGAAATTTTCCATACTACTCATCAATCAAACACAACTTCGTGCTGTCCTCCTTAAATTCAACTAATATTCTAACATATGAACTTGTATCAGCAAAACAAACAACCTTCAAGCACTTGGCTTGACCTCGACCAATTCAACGTACATACTATACTAGTTGGCACGACACATCTATCCATCAATTATGACTCCGTCTACTATCAACAATGGATTAAGGGTGATCAGTTCCTCAATTTGTCAATAGACAGCCGACAACCATAACGGTGAAATAAATCATCAGTACCCAACACAATAGCGTACTTCAACTTGTGCCCAAAGTCCGTAAGCATAATGCTCCGCCAACTTTCTAAGGCTTACCAATGCCACTCTTAGTTTCTTTAGTTGCAACTTCGTCAACGATGCAAAAAAGTTCAAAATCCATTACGCATCCTCTTATGCACGTTCATAGTACAACACGACTTTAAATATTTTTCCAACACCGGAATCGCTACAACATTGAGAACGATCCAATTCAGTTTGCTCCAATTACAACTTTCAACCAAGGTGAAAATTCTTAGCAACACAAATCAACATTCACATTTCTCTCAACATTACCTTTACTTAACATCATCGTCTTAATCATCCTCATTCAACATAATTTGCATCTCCAAGCATTCTCCGATACAGTCACATCTTACAAATACCAACATTTTATTCTTAAATATATTCCACACTTGTTTTCATCCTTCCAAAAATTTTCAGCAATTGTCGCTCAACTTTGACCATATATATCTCCTTCAATACAGACCTCTCCATCACAAAATCATATTCCAAAATGAAGAGAATTTCGTGTAGATTCCATAACTTCAAGAATCGCTCAAATCCGACTTACGAGTAAAGAGTTATCATCCTTACAATGGGACTAGTCCAGAATTCCCGTATGCAGAATTTTCCAAAAATCAGCATCAGACCCAAACATTAAAACGCATATTTCTCCCTCTTCACAAACTTCCTAAAGACAAATCTTATATGTAAACTGTAGGGAATTTCGTAAGCTTTCCAAAAAGTCCAGAACCGCTTCCATCCGAATCACGAGTCAAAAGTTATACCTCGTTTACTGACAGCTGCTCCAAAATCACAAAAACCAGAATTTGAGGTTGATGAACATAAGTTCCATTTCCCTCTCTTGCTTCCAAGGTCTACCAACATCCTCCTTTTCGTCCAACTACGAAAATCACTCAACTTTAATCCAACTATACTCAAGATATACAACTTACCGAATTAATCCACCAACTTATCATTCCATTCGGAATAATTCCTTAATTTCAATCATCTTTGATTCACCGTCCAGACTCTACGCACATCTCCAACTTGACCGATACGGATTCGCGAGTCCAACTCTCGCCGGTCCGCAATAACATCGCTCCAACATATGCACTCCCGCAAGCAACATCACCTTGAAACAACTTCTACATACCAATAACACGTACGGGAGCAAACATCTCCCCCACTTAATTCAAAACAACCTTGTAGATAACTACTAGAAACTACTAACAAACAAGCACCGACAGTGTTCCACACACATGTCAAGTACTAAGGAAGAAACAACATTAGACAACATTGGCCGGACAGACCGACCTGCTCTGATACCACTAAATGTAACACCCCATTTCTACCCGGCGGATAAGTAATAAAATCAGAGTTTTCATTTTAAAAATTCTTCAACATAAACAGGATGTCACATTTTCAACAGAAAACAACTTCATATTAATCACAAATAATTCAGATACATAACACTGATTCGGATGAACTGATAACAACCTGAATTATCCTTTTGAAAACAAAACAACTTTTATTAATAAGCGGCTTCACATAATTCAACTTATAATGACATAACCTCATGTCCAACTCAAAACAACTTTGAAACAACAATTCTTTAATAACAACAATTTAAGATTCAACTACTAAGACAATAACAACAAATAAACAACAATCGTTCATCCCCCTGAGTGCTACGTATCAGAGCAAGACCAACTCGAGCTAACAGCATCTAAGACTTCACATTATACCTCAACTTCTGTAGCTATTCTTGAGTACCTGCTCAGTTACCCATAATAGGTAACATCATTACAGAAGGGGTGAGATATCGAATATTATAAACAAAATATGATAATTAATATGCTAGATTAGAATCATATAAATTCCACCGCTTCATACGACAGTCATGCAACAACCAGAAATAAACAACTTAATAGCAACCCCAACTTGTATTGACAGCAAATAACAACATATAACAACAACTTATATAAAAGATGCAAATTATAGTAATAACAACATATATAACATCAGCTCACGACATTAGTAATTTATCTCAAGCAACAAGACATAGCAACAACAACTTATAACAAGCAACAACTTCACAACAACGGCAACTTCACAACAACAGCAACTTCACAACAACCACGAATCAAGAACAACAGCAACTTCACAACGACTCAAAATGTGACGCAACTATGCACATGCATGTGGTACCATCGGAGTAAAACTCCCAACTTAAACATATGCCAGGTTATCGAGGCATTTCAACAAGGCATAAGCCTTCAACGTGGTGCCATCAAGGCCAACTTAATCAATGCCATCAAGGCCAACGTGGTGTGAGCATACAGCCCCGACTCATGAATGCAATGTATGCGACGATTATCAAAGGCATACAATCAACTACATCATCAACAAGAACAACCAGAACAAAAACAACGAAAACAACAACTCAAACATGCATCAATAGCATCAACTTAATCCAACATTGGTCATTCGACCTACAACTTAATCAACAACAACACAACTCAAACAACATTGGTCATTCGACCTACAACTTAATCAACAACAACACAACTCAAACAACATTGGTCATAAGACCTGCAACTTAAATAATTCGCCCGTAAATCGGGACAATACAACTTATCCAACTGTACCTGCAATTCCACGCGTTCAACTTAATTCAACAAAAAAAACCGACTAAAATCACCTACTAATTATTACGAACTACCTCGACAATTTTCGTTAAATTTCGGACAACTAATTTTTCCGCTTAATTCTACCGGGCGACTAAAATTCCTACTGTTTTCAACTCCCAGCATCTTTTCAACAAAATAAATCAACCACACTACCTACTAATTATTACAAACCTTCCCATAAATTTTCATTCGATTCCGGGCAACTAAATATACCGCTTAATTTTGCTCTCAGCACTGTCTTCTGTCCCAATTCTGCGGCCAGTTTATTTTTCTGCTACTTAACCTTTGCTGTCAACAACATTCCAACACTGCTTTATAATACCAAGGTCTGCTACTTCCTTAAAATCTGCTGCTAATAATACGTTGTGTTCCTGCTATTTATTTATATTCCATGTCAGTACATGAATGCACTACTACTAAATATATCCCTGCTCTTTGTATAATTTGTTGCTGCTAAAATAAAACCTGCTATACTAACTGGATGCTTTTCAATACGTTTATGTATATAGATATCTACTCCAAGCTAATAATTAACCAACTTCTTATCAGTTACTATCTAGTTCCTGGTATCATCATATATATGCATCCCTCAACTTCTGCATACGCCACTAAGTGACTCTTACCCTCTACATACATATAATTAAATGAGGCCACACCAAGTTATACAAGATTATAATACTACATGAGAAAACACTAGAAACATGCAGTTTTCTGGAACCAACTCAAACCAAACTCAGTGGCCCTCACCATAAAAGGAGGCGCCCACCTCCCCTCAATGACCCATGGGAGGCGCTCTTCTCAGAGCTTGGAGGCCTCTGCCTCCCTTTCTTTCCCCTGTTGATATCAATTAAAACCTGCTCTGTACTATTTCCTATTACTTATTCATCACCATAGCCCTTATTCAAACACAGAGATAGATTCTTGCACCATTTAAAAACACTAACTCATTAAATTAAATAAATAGATTACTTATGCATTAAACTAAAGTGAATTCCAAGTAACAGACAAACCAAGGCAATCGTCTCATCCACCCACACCTTAGGAGGCGCCCTTCTCAATTCTTGGAGGCCCTCGCCTCCTTCCTTTAATTAAATGGGGGCGCTCACCTCCATTACCTTGAGGCCCCCGCCTCCAATTCCTACAACTTTGGCTCACGATTTTCCAGATTCCACTCAATGTCAATTTAACCACGGCATATAACACATCAACCCCTCAACATATTTTCTTCGATCAACTATATCAGACACAATCAACTTATACTCACTGCAACATCAATTTTCAATCACAATGATAATTTCACATAAACCCAATTTCACATTATGTGACAGTATTAGACCAAACAGAGATTACTCAACAAAATTACAGACAGTAGCAATTCAATACAACCTAATACCCACATAACATTCATCATACCCCGGTTATAATAGTCGAACCCACCCTTACCTGGATTTTAACGGC
Source organism: Lathyrus tuberosus (assembly GCA_022829125.1). Classification (NCBI taxonomy): domain Eukaryota; kingdom Viridiplantae; phylum Streptophyta; class Magnoliopsida; order Fabales; family Fabaceae; genus Lathyrus; species Lathyrus tuberosus. The sequence continues at coordinate 3,815,031 of JALAZF010000020.1, read as the reverse complement.
AGTTCGAATTCTCCGGTTCCGGCTGCCCACTTCTCGTAATTCCTCTTCTCCAATCTTGTGCTTCCAAACCCTCGTTCCCTTTTTAACTGCAACTTTGTTTCACGATCTCTTTTGCCTCCATTCCAAAACTCTTATTATTCCAACAAAACCTAATTCTTTATTAAAATAAAATCTTATTTTTCTTTTTAATCCAAATAACTCCTATAACTCTTATTGGGCCAATTATTCACACTTCCTCATTGCTATTTACCACACAATAATCCAATCCAATTCACTTAAATAAAATAGTCCAATAAATAAATCATATTATTCCTACTATTATTCCTCCGGTTTAACCGACTAAAATTCGGCTTTAACTTAATAATTCAGATACGCCTCTTAAGGTAATACCGACAAATCCAACTACTCCTATTAATTCTCAACTTCGTCTGAATCGATAATTAAATCCTTCAATAATTTAATTAACTAATTAATTAAATTCAGGCATTACACCTTCTCTGCCTCATATTCAATTTTTTCTAGTCGAACAAATATTTCAAACTTTTGTGATCACTAAATACTTCAAATATTGATCCATACAAATAATGTCTCCAGATTTTTAACACGAACACCACTGCAGCTAATTCTAGATCATGAGTAGGATAGTTTCTCTCATGCACCCTCAACTGTCTTGAAGCATAAGCCACTACCTTGCCGCCTTGCATCAATACACCGCCTAATCCCATCTTAGACGCATCGCAATACATTACAAAAGAATCATTTGGACTTGGTAAAATTAACACTGGTGCTGTAGTCAACTTCTTCTTCAGTTCTTCAAAACTTTCCTCACAGGCAGCATCCCAGACAAAAGCTTGATTCTTCCTAGTCAACTGAGTCAATGGCAACGCCAATTTAGAAAACCCTTCAATGAATCTTCTATAGTAACCTGCCAAACCCAAAAAGCTTCTAATCTCCGTTGCGGTCTTCGGAGTTTCCCACTGAAGCACTACACTTACTTTAGAGGGATCCACCGCTATACCATCACCAAAAATCACATGACCCAAGAAACTCACGGTCTTCAACCAAAATTCACACTTCGAGAACTTTGCAAACAGTTTATTATCCTTCAACACCTGCAATGCAATTCTCAAGTGACCTGCATGCTCTTCATCAGACTTAGAGTAAATCAGTATATCATCAATAAATACCACAATAAATTGATCCAAATAAGAATGGAAAATACGATTCATATATTCCATAAATACACCCGGCGCGTTAGACACTCCGAAAGGCATCACTGCATATTCGTAATGTCCGTAGCGAGTTCTGAAAGCATTCTTCTGAATATCACCTTCCTTTACTCTAATCTGATGGTAACCCGACCTCAGATCAATTTTGCTGAAAACACGAGCTCCTACTAGCTGATCAATTAAGTCATCAATCCTCGAAAGTGGATACTTATTCTTAATGGTTACTTTATTCAACTGACGATAATTAATGCACAGACGCATACTACCATCCTTCTTTTTCACCAATAACACTGGAGCTCCCCACGGCGACACACTTGGTCTGATGAACTTCTTATCGAGCAATTCCCCGACCTGAGATTTCAACTCTGCCAATTCTGACGCATACATCTTGTACAGTGCCATAGAGATAGGCCTGGTACCCGGTACAAGATCAATAGCGAATTCAACTTCCCTTGCCGGAGGCAATTCTGTGATGTCATCTGGAAACACTTCAGGAAATTCATTCACTACTGGTAATTCATTAACTGAAGTCTTGCTTTCAACAGATAATGAGGCAAACACCGCAAACAGCTTCGCTTCGTCCTCCAACAACACCCTCAACTCCTTGCTAGATAGCGAATCTGCTAATGCTTCCTCTTTAGGAGTAAGAAATAGTAACGTCTTCCTGAAGCAATCAATATACACCTGGTTGAACTCTAACCAGTTCATTCCCAAAATAACATCAAGATTACCGAGTGGCAGACAAATCAAGTCCACTCTAAAATCTCTACCAAACATGGTCAGCGGACACTTCAAACACACCAAAGAAGTAACCACGGAACCAATAGATGGAGTTTCAATCGTCATCCTCTGCTCTAGAGTAGATGGCACAATCCCCAATCTCTTCACACAGTCAACAGAAATAAACAAGTGCGTTGCACCCATGTCAATGATAGCAATCAAAGGAACTTCATTAATAAAGCAAGTACCTTTGACGGAACGCTCCTCCTCAGTGGATTGGGCTCCCACCAAGGTAAACACTTTCCCACTAGTTTGAGACGCCTGAGACTTCTTCGGCTTCTCACAGTGGGTGCTGATGTGACCCTTCTCTCCATAATTATAACAAGTAGGCATAGTGGCTCTGCAATCAGCTATAACATGACCTGCTTTGCCACACTTGAAACACTTCTTCACCTCGTTCTGACAGTTGTTAGCATGGTGACCCGCGCCACCACATCTGAAGCACTTGAGAGTATCAACACCTGCTCCCTTCTCCTTAGGTTTCTTTCCCACATCAGTTTTTTGTTTCCCCTTATCAGCTAAAGCACTGTAAGGAGTACCTCCAAATCTCTGCTTACCCTTCTTCTCATTCACAGCTTTGTAATGAGCAATTTTGGCTCTGTTGTCATTATCATAAATTCTGCTTCTGCTTACCAGCTCTGGATAGTTTCATATCTTCTGACAAGCATTACCCAATTTGATCTCGGGACGTAGCCCGTTCTCAAACTTCAAACACTTCGAAGTCATAGCTTCTTCAGTATTTTAATGAGCACAATACTGAATCAGCTCCTCAAACTTAGCGGCATACTCAGCAACAGTCTTATTACCCTGCTTCAGCTCCAGAAATTCAACCGCCTTTGCACTACGAATGTCTTCCAGAAAATACTTTTCCAGAAACTCAGCTTGAAACACAACCCAAGTAATCTCAGTACCTGCAGCTTCCAATCTCTGACGACTATTGTCCCACCAAGCCTCAGCCTCTCCTTCCAGCATATGTGTACCAAATCGTACCTTCTGAGCATCACTGCATCCCATGGTCCTGAAGATCTTCTCCACAGCCTTCAGCCATTTCTGTGCAGCTTCTGGATCTAAGATACCTCCCTCATAAGTAGGCGGCTTGTTGCTCTGGAACAGTGCTAAGTCACGAAACTGAGCACCTCCAGCTTGATTGGCATTCTCTACAGCCTGTGCCATGGCTTGCATAGCAGCAGTAAGAGCAGCATCATTCCTTCCTTCCATACTATTCAACAATCAACATAAGGTCAGAACACCAAATCAACTCTTATTCTAAGGACAGACTCAACTCTAACACCTGGGCGAACGGACCGACCTGCTCTGATACCAATTGTAACACCCCACTTTCCCATTTATGAAAACACATAAAATTCTATGAAAATAATCAGAGTTTTTACACCAAAATAAAGTAGGATGCCACACTTGAAAACCAGCAAAACAAGTCTCCTTTATTTTAATAAAATCAAACAGCGAAAAATTTACTCAATTATTCGATTTACGGCCATCTGCCAATAACACCAAATCTACACATAAAATCGTGGTTCACCATAATGTTCATCAAAAATAAAGATACGTAACAAAAAGAATAACAAATAACAAAATGAATGAGATCCCCAAAATCCCGTGTTACGTATCAGAGCACTCCTATGGACTCGATCAGCAACACCAATATCCAAGTTGTCTAGGTACCTGGATTATCTGTACTTCCGAAGAAGCACAGACACAACAACAAAGGGGTGAGAAATCACATTCAATATTATCGGTGAATAAATACATGATAACAAGGTAGCATTCACATATATAAGTCAGCAACACACCAACACGACCTACTGTCCAATATCATCAACAACATCAAATGATAATGTAATGCAACACGACACCATGCATGCGGTACCGACTCATTGGTTCATTCAATCGAACCCCGGATAAATCACATACACCTCTACTTGGCAATTATCTATCCCCCACCATTCTCCATATAGGAGTACGAATGAATCACATACACTCCTCCTGAGCAATGATTCATCCCACCAATCACCATGAATTTGCAAGACTCAACTATGCACAACAAAACATGTATACAAGCGTAAATACATGCACACGATCCTCCTGATCACATCATACATATCATCAACACCATCGTCATGTAATTTGCTTCATACACACCAAACACCCAATTAATTAATTAAAATTATTAAAATTAATATTTTCATCACCCATGTCTTATTTCCCAGCACCTATTCCCAACCTCTCAAGCCAAGAGAAAACAATTCTGACGCGAAGACGGAAAAGAAGTCGCAAAAATATGAAATTCTGCACAACTGCTGTCCATACGCGTATTGACCTGAGCCATACGCGTATGACTTGCTCCCTCGCCCTGCCTTACGCATATGCCCTCATCTGATACGCGTAAGGCCTCCTGCCTCGCCCTACCATACGTGTATTGCCCAACTTCATACGCGTACGGGCAGAGACCCATTTTCCTTCAATTTCCATCTCTCAGATCTACATACGCGTATGGCTACTCCATACGCGTATTGCCATGCCAATCATACGCGTACCATACGAGTATGGGCAGAGGGCCGTGTCAAACTCTCCCCTCAAGCTCCCCTTACGTGTAAGGCTCCCTTTCCTTCACTCCCATACGCGTATGGCCTAGCCCAATAGGCGTATGGCCAGATCTGTTACGTAAATGGCCAGAAACCTCACCAGTCTGCATTCTGCTACGAATTTCCACATTTCTTCACTTCCAACCAGTCCTATAATCGTTTCTACATGAATTTTAGGTCCAATTTTCATCTTTTCTCTTGTACCTAGAATTACTACATGTATTACAGGTCTATAATCTCAAATCGTTCTCCCAATTTGAATAAAAAACAACAGATCTGTAACAGATGTTCATACAATAGGAGCAACAGCAAAAATTCATATTATCACCAATCAATACATGCACGATTTCATCATCATAGCAGGCATATACAATAGATCAATAACACAACAGTTTGCATACAATCCCTACGGGGTTAAGGACTCCCCACTACCATATCATGAATGAATCACCAATATTAAACCCGTTTCTCCCCCCTTACCTCGAATCTTTACAGGAAATCTAGACAATTGGGAAGAAGATCAAGCCCTAGCACACCTTGTTCTTTCTCTCCTCTTGCTTCTCTATTCCTCGTTTCACGTGCCAAAACCTTTCTATTTTCCCTAAACCTCTTCTAATTCTCTTAATCTTATTTAATTAAATTAATTACTAATAATAGCAATAATAACAATAATAATAATAAAATAATAGTATTACTATTATTAACGGTCTTCGATCTTACGATCTGAGTTGCTTCCCTCTGAGTTGCCTCATCTTACAATCTTCGATCCTTAACGGCATCGTCTCTACGGTAAGATTCTCCCTGACCTGAACTTCGTGTCTCTGAATCACATGAGACGGATCTGAAACATACTTCCGAAGTTGCGACACATGAAACACGTCATGCAAGTTCGAAAGTTCAGGCGGCAGCGCCACCCTATAAGCCACTGTACCAACCCCCTGCAAGATTTGATACGGTCTAATAAACTTAGGATCCAACTTCTTGGATTTCAAAGCACGACCCACACCGGTCACTGGGTTAACTCTCAGGAACACGTGATCACCTTCACTGAATTCCAAATCTTTCCTCCTGTTATCATGATAACTCTTCTGTCTACTCTGAGACTTTTTCATCTTCTCATGGATCATCTGAATTGTCTCAGTAGTTTGTTACACAATTTCAGGTCCAAGCATCACATTCTCACCTATTTCATACCAACACAGAGGTGTCCTACACCTCCTACCATACAAAGCTTCGAAAGGCGCCATTCCGATGCTAGAATGGTGACTGTTATTATACGTGAACTCAATCAATGGCAAATGAGTATCCCACGCACCACCTTTTTCCAATACACAGGCTCTCAGCAAATCCTCCAACGATTGAATGGTCCTCTCTGACTGACCATCGGTCTGTGGATGATAAGCCGAGCTCAACTTCAACTTAGAACCCAAGGCTTCCTGCAGACTCCTCCAAAATTCCGAAGTAAACCTCGGATCTCTATCTGGCACTATGCTCGACGGAACACCATGTAACTTCACAATTATCCTGATATAAATTTCCGCCAGCTTCGACAACGGAAAACTGATGTTAATTGGTATAAAATGTGCGAACTTCGTAAGTCGATCCACCACTACCCAAATAGCATCAAAGCCTCTTGCCGTATTTGGCAAACCAGTCACAAAATCCATAGCAATACTGCCCCATTTCCATTCAGGAATCTCTAACGGTTGCATCAATCCCGAAGGCTTCTGGTGCTATACTTTTGACTTCTGACATGTCAAACAAGCGTAGACAAATTGAGCTATGTCCCTCTTCATACCGGACCACCAAAACAACTTCTTCAAATCATGGTACATCTTTGTAGCTCCCGGATGAATACTCAAGCTACTCCGATGACTTTCTTCCAAGATTGCCTTTTTCAAATCCTCATTATCCGGTACACAAATCCTGCCCCGGAATCTCAACACACCAACATTATCCATTTTAAAGTCACTATCAGGATCATCTCCTCCTGCAGGCATCAAGTCCACTAATTTCACATCATCAACACCATCGTCATGTAATTTGCTTCATACACACCAAACACCCAATTAATTAATTAATTAATTAAAATTATTAAAATTAATATTTTCATCACCCATGTCTTATTTCCCAGCACCTGGCACCTATTCCCAACCTCTCAAGCCAAGAGAAAACAATTCCGATGCGAAGACGGAAAAGAAGTCGCAAAAATATGAAATTCTGCACCACTGTTGTCCATACGCGTATTGACCTGAGTCATACGCGTATGACTTGCTCCCTCGCCCTGACTTACGTGTATGCCCTCATCTGATACGCGTAAGGCCTCCTGCCTCGCCCTGCCATATGGGTATTGCCCAACTTCATACGCGTACGGGCAGAGACCCATTTTCCTTCAATTTCCAACTCTCAAATCTACATACGCGTATGGCTACTCCATACGCGTATTGCCATGCCAATCATACGCGTACCATACGAGTATGGGCAGAGGGCCGTGTCAAACTCTCCCCTCAAGCTCCCCTTATGCGTAAGGCTCCCTTTCCTTCACTCCCATATGCGTATGGCCTAGCCCAATACGCGTATGGCCAGATCTGTTACGCAAATGGCCATAAACCTCACCAGTCTGCATTCTGCTAAGAATTTCCACATTTCTTCACTTCCAATCAGTCCTATAATCATTTCTACATGAATTTTGGGTCCAATTTTCATATTTTCTCTTGTACCTAGAACTACTACATGTATTGCAGGTCTATAATCTCAAATCGTTCTCCCAATTTGAATAAAAAACAACAGATCTGTAGCAGATGTTCATACAACAGCAACAACAGCAAAAATTCATATTATCACCAATCAATACATGCACGATTTCATCATCATAGCAGGCATATACAACAGATCAACAACACAACAGTTTGCATACAATCCCTACGGGGTTAAGGACTCCCCACTACCCTATCATGAATGAATCACCAATATTAAACCCGTTTCTCCCCCCTTACCTCGAATCTTTACAGGAAATCTAGACAATTGGGGAAGAAGATCAAGCCCTAGCACACCTTGTTCTTTCTCTCCTCTTGGTTCTCTATTCCTCGTTTCACGTGCCAAAACCTTTCTATTTTCCCTAAACCTCTTCTAATTCTCTTAATCCTATTTTAATTAAATTAATTACTAATAATAGAAATAATAACAATAATAATAAAAAAAAATAATAATATTACTATTATTAATTAAATTATTATTATTATTAACTATACCACTATTAATATTAATCTAAAGGCTTTATCTCACCAACTCACCGTCCTAACTAAGGGCAACCCTTAAACGCACTCAAAACACTCCCCCAAACAAGGTCACACAAATAAAATAACACAAGACGTCTAAATAATTAAAATGGGGTGTTACAGTACCTGCAGAAAACAGCGGTTCTAACAGAGTGCCTAGGGTCCACAATACACTATCAGACACACCAGCGCACCGATTTGCTCGGAGGTTGGTAGTTATCCTCAAGAGAATCTAACCTGAGTGTAGCATCGCGTGACAACTAAGTTGGATTTGCATCCTCATAGCTTCCGCGCTACGATCCTAAAAAGGCTAAGATGGGTTAAGGGTTACTACGGTCCTCAGTGTTGTAGGCTTCTATGGAAAAAGTAATGCCTTCAACGATCGCTCGATTGACATCAGTAATTCCAAAGAGGCAAACACCGAGTGGATAGATTCTCAAGTTCTGCTCTTTCGGGATTCGACTCCCTCAAAGCTCCCTTGACTATACCATCCTCATATCTCAAAGTACACTCTGGTATGGGTATAGGACCTATCTCACACACAGAGGAACTCCCAAACGGAACAAACAAGTAACAAGCAAATCAGAAAAAAAAAGCAGTAAATAAATTAAAGTAGGCTAAACCCCTCAAGGGAGAATCGATGTCCCCAGCAGAGTCGCCACTTTTCTGTAGGGGGGAAATTTGTGAGTGTAAGCTATTGATTAACTTAACTAAAAAAAAACAAGAGTCACCACCGCACTTTTATTTTATCGCAAAAAAGGAAAGGAAAAAGAGCGAACAAAACCTAAGGAGTTCTAAAAAACAAGAACAAACAGAGAATGGGTAAGGGGGTTGGTTACACAGTGGGAAGGTGTTAGCACCCAAAACGTCTAAAGTACTCTATAGGAACCCTTTGAAATATCTATCGCTTTTTGGTCTGAAAATGGTTTGCTTGAAAAAGAGATTGAGGAGAATTATTTTTTAGATTTTGTGTTTGGAGAGACTTATCGCCTCATGCCAACGTACCCACGAAGTGCAATGTAGGATCAAAACCTCGTAGTTTGTGGTACAAAGAATGAAATTTGTTTGTTTTGGTTGGTTTTAAATGTAAAGACAAGTCGTCATTTCCAAGCGAATAATTCCACTTAAAGAAATGAATCATGTCTAAACTTATGAAAAAGTTTTAAAGGAAAAGTGCATAAGGCACAAAAAATATATTGATGAGTTTGGTGTTTTTTAAAGCCTTTTTAAAATGGTCAAAATATGATTAACATGGATTGACATTTATTAAGGAAAAGAAAGTTAAAAAAATCACTTGACCGAAGTCAAGGTTTTATTATGAAAGGGATTTTAAGTTTGGAAACAAGAAAGTTTTGAAAAAGGGAGAAGGTTTTGAAATTTTAAGAAGGGGTAGAGAAGAAGTGACTATCCTAGTGCATAAAAATAAGAGCTAAGGTAAGAAAGATCTAACCACATAGAGGCACTCTTCAAAGCATAATAAGAAAAGAATTCCAACCTCTTGAGCCAATAAGCAAGGCAAATAAAGGCTAGGATACCAAACTCCATAATGGTCCAAAGCATAAGGGAAAGAATCCTAATTCTAAGTCCATAAGTCCATAATCAAACCAAGAAGATCCTCCAAAGCAAGGGATAGTGGCCATAGTCCAACAATTAAGAGCACAAGTATTTTAGTGGTTTAATCCTTTATTAATGTTTTTGAGTCCAAAATGGACAAAAGAAAAACAAAGCATAAGATAATATGGTCCAAGTGGACAAAAGAAAAATGACATAAACATAAACATGATATGATAAAATGAGAAATGAGCAATAAAAAAAATAAAGAGAGGTAGGGAGCGAGAAGGAAACATAAAGAAGTTAGAAGTTAGTGATTAGTAGCACAAGGCTCTAGTGCCATAAGCCTTCACCGATTATTCCGTTTCGCGTTTTGAAATATAGTGATTAAACAATGTACATAGGTCAAGGTTAATGAAGACTTGACAGAAGATTGGTATAACCAAAACCTCTACAATGCCAAGATTCAAAGATTTTGAACCTAGTACAAAGAATTAACCAACATTGGGTTGACGCGACCAATCAAGGCCCGGACCATGAAAGATCAAATTCTGAATTAGATAAAGAGGGACAAATGTAGCGCTATGTTAAGCAATCGCCGAGTAATTTACGTAGTAATTACCCTACAATAAGGCCAGTCAATAGTGATCTTTGTGCTAATGCATGTTAGATGACCGATATGTAAATCCTCATCCGAAAGCAATACCGCACGAAAAGAAAATAGGCAACGATCTAGTCTTGATCAAGAATTCAACAAAGAAATTCTAAGATCCATAAGACTTTGATCGATCAAAATAAAAAGAAATAGATGAAGAGAAAGCCAAATTGAATTACACTTTCAAGATCCTTTCATCTTCAAGTTCAATCACCTTTAATTGATAAGTTTAAGTATGAAAACATATCACTAATTCAAAGCACCTCAAAAGAATTCAACAATTCATTTAAAGATAGATTTGAACTAATGAATGTTTAATTACTTTAACCATATCCAAAGTCCATTGAAATTGAAGAGAAATTTATCTCAACAATGCACTTCAAGGCTAAAATAAGAAGAAAGGGGAAGAAAAAGGAAGAAAAGCCAAAACAGTCCCAAAAACAAGTGAAAATCACATTCTGGACACTGGTTAATCGATTAACCATTTCATGTGTAAAAGTGTTAATCGATTAACCAGTTGAAAAATGCAATTCTGGGCGCAAAATCCAACTGTTAATATATTAACCAATTCGTGTTGGTTTTGGTTAATCGATTAACACTGTAAAAACAGCAGAAAATCAGTTTGAAAATTACAAAATCCTTGATCAATCATTTATTCAAACACCTCATAATCAAGGTTGCAATTGTGCACAAAATTTTAAGTAAAACAGCAGCAAAAACCAGCAATCAAACACAATTACAAGATCCAAAGGATCAAGTAACTAGAATCTCCAAAGATCTACATTATGGAAGATGAAGATGAAGCTTCAACAATGGTGAAAGATGAATTACCACTTCAAATCTGAAAATCCCTTCAAATTGCTTCAAGATCCAAACACAAAAGCCTTGATCTACAAGAATTGATGAAGAAAACAAGTTTGGATGAAGGTTTAGCTCAAAGTTGAACAAGATTCAATGTGAATTCTTGTTAACTTTCAAAAGAAGAAAAGTGAGCTTTGAGTGAATTTTGTGGTTGGGGAGAGAATTTGCAAGAGGTTTGTTGGCTATCAAAAGCTTCAAGAGAAATTTTAGCAAGGTGAATTTGGTTATCAAAAGCTTGTGAAATGAAGGAAATGAGGCCTCTATTTATAGAATTTAGGCTTGGAAAAAATTGGTGGGTTGGAGTTTGGTTTGGAAATGAAAATTAGGCTTGGAATTTGAATTTGGAGGGAAATTATCAAAAGAGTGGTGATTAGTGGAGGTACATGGTGGGAATTAATTATGATGATGTAGGGAATTAAAATGAGATGGTCTAGAATATTCCACATGTGATCAAAATGATGAAACACAGTGAAAAAATTGCACGTGTTAATCGATTAACCATTTTCAGTGTAAAATGTGTTAATCGATTAACACAATGAAAAAATGAGAAAATTGGCTTTTTGATGTGTTGTCTTGGTTCTGGCTCGATTCTTCTTGCTTGTCAAAGAAGGCATGGAAATAAACACATGAACCTTGGAGTCTCTTGAATAGTAATCAATTAAATCTTGGAAACTCTTGATCAGATGATTTTTGAATTGTCTGCAGATCAAACTTTGACTTTGTTTTGATGAAATTTATTCGAGCCGAGGGACTGTTTTTGGTATCCTTGATCCAAATTTTTCCTGAAAAAGTTAGTAAAGAAAAAGCAAGCATATTTTTTTGAATTTTAATTAATTGTTAGTAAACATAAACAAATTAAACAATAAAACAACTAACAAACACACACATACTCAAAGATCCCTGCAAGGCACCATCCTACAAACGAGGGAACCAATGTGTGATCTTTTTTTGTGGTATGAAATGCAAAAAGACATGTGGGATCTTAGGGGTAAAAATTATGGTATTACAGCGTGCGATTTTTGTCGGTGACGCGACCACCTTATCGCAGAAGGGTCTTCTCCTTGCAATGAGGAGGAGTGGGGTGCTACTTTCTGATTTCTTATTTATCCCGTGAAGCTGGAAGGGAAAGGGAAGCTATCTAAAACTAACCTTGCACGCGAATGTTTAACTGAACAAACGCTTAAAGAGATTCGGGGAGTTCGGGGTCAGATTATACAATGGGGAGTTGTCAATTACCCATCCTATATGTGGTTATCCACAGGTTGTTAGTTTTAGGTTCTGCTTTGTACTTGATGGTGTTTATCTGTTGATGGGTTGGGAAAGTTTCTTGGGAAATATTAGAGAGAGAGGGAGAGTGATTTTTTTTGATGATGTTCGAGTTTGCCGATGTTTTTGATGAATGAGGGTACTGGACCTAAAGTTTTTTATTAGTATTAAGGTACTAGACCTAGAGTTTTGGTATGGTATGCTCGCTAAGATTTCACAATCTTATGCCTACGTATTCCCGTTTAAAGAAACAGGGAAATTAGAGAAATTGTAGTTCCTCCTATTCTATGGGAGGAAAAGATGTTTTAGTGTCTTGTTCAAAGCCCAAGATTGAAGCTAAAAGGTTTGTTTGTGTCTTGTACAAAGCCCAAGATTGAAGCTAAAGGTTTAACTGAGAGAGAATTTTTCATCTCTAAAGGGAGACATCTTATCTATTTATCACAACTGTTGGGTGACTGAGTATAAAGGAAAATTACTTTAACTAGGATATGAGAATCCATCAATGACTTAATTTATTTTATGAGGGATTTTTCCTAAAGGAGAAAACTTTAACTCAGTGTCGAGCAATGCCATTTTTCCTTAGGAGATTTCATGCTAAGAGATGGACAGTGGTGTGGATGTAAATAATCCAGAGGCTTGCCGCTTACAGCAATTAGATGGAAGAGAAAGTTTTCCAGGATAAGAGATGGACGACAACTTGGATATTTAAATCAATAAGTGCGCCACTTAGAGCAGTTATCTGGGATTAGGGTTTGGTTTGAATATTCGGTTTTGATGTGTGATAACACAGAGAAATGAGTTCCTACAGAGAGATTTTAATTTCCTCTGAGGGGATGTTGATTTTTGTGTGCCTTGATCAAAGCCCAAGGTTGAAGCTAAGAGATTGATTGACTCCACTGGGGAAGTCCTTATACAAAGCCTAAGAGGAGGCTGGAAAAGACTGACTCAACAAGAGAGTGCTTATATATGTCTTGTACAAAGCCCAAGATTGAGGCTAAAAGAGACTGACTCTTTTGGGGGGTATCTTTATACAAAGCCTAATAGGAGGCTAAAAGTTTGACTTTTCCGAGGAAATATTTTGTCTGTCTTGTACAAAGCCCAAGATTGAGGCTAAAAGAGATTTTGACTCCGCTGGAGAGGGTTTGTATGTGTCTTGTACAAAGCCCAAGATTGAGGCTGAAAAGAAGACTGATTATGTGGGAAATAAATCTTTATTTGTCTTGTACAAAGCCCAAGATTGAGGCTAAAATGAGACTTTACTGACTCGGCTGAGGGTATTTTAAGTGTCTTGTACAAAGCCCAAGATTGAGGCTGAAAAGAAGACCCTGCTGGAGAGTATTATCTGTCTTGTACAAAGCCCAAGATTGAGGCTGAAGAGAGGATTGAATCTGCTTAGGGAAATTTATATGGTGTCTTGTACAAAGCCCAAGATTGAGGCTAAAAAAGGTTGACTCAACAAGAGAGTGTTTTTATCTGTCTTGTACAAAGCCCAAGATTGAGGCTGAAAGGGTTGACTCAACAAGAGAGTGCTTTGGTTTTATACCATTGACTCAACAAGAAAGTCTGAAAAGGTTAGCTCAGCTGGGGAAAATCATTGTACAAAGCCCAAGAGAAGGCTATCTTTGCTGGGGAATAACAAAGAAAGAAATCTTTATACAAAGCCTAAGAGGAGGCTGTCTTCTGCCGAGGATTAGTGAGATCCAGAGGCAGGTCTAAATAAAGAATCAATTCTTACTGAGGGTTTACAGAAGAGTTGAGATATCAGATGCCTTGAGGTTCTGATTTGGGATACTGTTATACTGATGATAAGCTGACCCTGGTTGGGGAAATTTTAGGAGAAACACTGGGTTTGAGAAGCCACGGGTTTTAACTCTACTGGAGATTGATAAAAAATGACCGGGGTTTCCCCTATGTTTGTAAGGAACTTGAGAATTTCTTTGAGATCCGAGAGGGGATTAGACTGTCCAAGTCTACTGGTATGGAGGAATTTATCTTTGTATTATGCCCAAGAGGAGGCTGGTGTTTTAAGGGATGAGGATCAACCCTTAAATGGTTTGATGTTTTGACACTGGAAAGACTGCTCTAGCAAAGGATGATTAAGTTTTGTCCTATACCTTTAAGAGGTCTTTAGGGTCCTTGTATTAAGCCCAAGAGAAGGTATAAGAACTTCTAAGAAGCCGGAGGGTCCTTATACAAAGCCCAAGAGGAGACGGGGATGCTTTTAGGAAGCCTGTGGGTCCAAACTTAAGAAGAGTTCAAGAAAAGTTTCACCAGGAATAATCTTTTCTTTAGTGAACAGTTCTAGGGTTTGAAGAAATTCAAGAGAGGTTTCACCGAGAATTAATCCTTTATGGGGAAATGAACTTCTTTGACAATTTCTAATAGTTACAGTCTGAGAAAAGTTTCAGCGGGAATAATACCTTTCTTTTTGTTCCATATTGTATAAGCCCAAGAGAAGGCAAGACTGTATCTGGAAATCCTATGGGGATCTAGTTTTGACTGTATTTAAAAGTGACCAACTGGCTTTACCTACTTCTAGACCTAGTTGTCGGGGAAAACTCTAAGCATATATACTAGTATATATACAGTTAATATATGACAAGTATTTAAAAGGATATGAAAGAAGGACTTACAGGTGAGCAAGCTTCCAGCAATACAATTATATATATATATGAAAGCGAGTAAAAGAAAGCTGATAAAACTTACAGGCGAGCAAGCTTCCATTGTAACAGCTGTATGGTTAGTTGTTCAAGAAATTAAGGAAAGTTTTGACAACAACTTTGGATTTGAACCTAAATCAAAAGGGAAATTGTTTTTGAAAATATTGTTGGGGCTTATACTCAAGGAGAGGCCCAGATGCAAAACAGTAATCGTACTGTTGTTTTAAAAATTGTATTGGGACTTATACAACGACTGATGCCCAAAGAGGTTTTCTGTACAAAGGGATGGGTCTTACAACTCAAGGAGAGGCCCAAATTATTTTGTTTTGAAATGGCGATCGCGCCGAGGTTTTGCAATCGCAGTGGAACTTATACAATGACTGAGGCCCAAAAAAGGTTTTGGTTAAAAAGAGATTGGGTCTTACACTCTAATAGAGGCCCAAAATTTATTTTATGTACAAGTGATGGGGCTTACAATTCAAGGAGAGGCCCAAAGAGAGACAGTGATTGCACCGTCGTTTTGAAAATTGTATCGGGACTTATACAAATGGTTTATTTACAAAGGGATGGGACTTACACTCTATCAAGAGGCCCAAAAGTGTTTTGAAAAGATTTGTTAGGGTGATAGTGATCAAAACCCTAATTTGATTAAAAAAAGAATTAATTTTGATTAAAAATTAATGAAAATTATTGAAACATGTGAAAAAATGAATTGTGATCTTGGATCAATGTTTCAAAAATCATGTTTTTATCCATAGAATGATTAAAAATCATTTATGTTTGGAAAATCAAGAGGAATAAATATTTTAAATGTTAAAAACAAATAAAAAATTAATTCTTTGCAAAAATATAAAATATATGAAATAAATAATATTTTTGGGAAATTTTTGTAAATTAAAATATTTTAACATTTATGTGAATTTTGAAAAAAAGAATCAACTCAAAATCATTAAAACTCGTAGAGAAATTAATTTTTGAATCAATTAAATAAAATAGCAAAATTCAAATATTCAAATTTTCAAAAAAAGACGCCAAGAACAACCAAGAACACGCACGTTTTCTGATTTTTGCAGATTTGCAAAATCAATTATTTCTCACTGATTACTTGATGAAATCACATGATCCAAATATAAAACTTGCTCATTTTTTACTCACGATCATGACTATGGCATTTAATTTCATTTATTTTCAGTGTGGAATGAGATAATCGTGATGAACACAGATGAACCCTAATTTACACAAACCAATATGAAATTCCATACACGATTGATTCATGGCAATTGATTGAGGGTTATTACTCTATATACATTCAGAAACAAGATGGTAACTCAAAAATTCATTTATGATGCATGGATCATGGAGTTTGAGAGAGTCAGGCTTACCTCTTGTAGCTGATGATCGAATTCTGATTTGGAGGTGTTGTAAGTTGGTTCCAATGATTTGGACAACTTCCTTAGATGCCAAGGGATGTGTCTGAATGCTTGGAGTGATTTAAAATGGGCTGGAACTTAAGATGGTACCTCAACTGCAACTCTGTCAAGAACTTGAGCAGTTGGCTGGTGATTTTGTGAAATTTATGTTCCAGATGTTATGTAAGAGTTTGGATCACTTCTATATGTTATATATGAGGTGTGTGATCCATTGGTTTGGTTGGAATCACTCTCAAATGCAAAACCCGATAGACTTGCAAAAGAAGGTGTTTTTGGAGTGAAAGTTGGGATTTTGAGAAAGGCATCTGTTTAGGACCTTTGGTGTGCTCAAATTGATCACAATTGAGGTCTATTTATAGTGTGTCAAGTTTGTTTTGGCAGCAATAGTGTGTGGCAACTGCCGCAGGTCTGTGGCCAATGTGGATCAAATGGAATCTCAAGTCTCCTCTAGCCATTGACTTGAGGTTAGAGCACATGCCTATGGTCACCTGGTTCAGAGATAAGGCTTGACTCATTCAGTTAAACTTGCCTCAGTTCATGCCACCTTGATGCATCCATTGAATGCATTGAAACAAAATTGGAGTCTTGGCACTTTTTAGCTCTTTTAGGTTTGGCATGGCTATATGTAGATTCCTGGACTTGGGAGGCTTGGGAATCAGATCATTATCCTTTTGTTTTATCCGTAGATGTGTCCAAATGGATGACACGACTTGGAGTTGTCCAAATTTTCTAAATCGAGCAAATGCACCAAATCTGCCTTGCTTGGGACAGTTGGAAATGGTGATTTTGAGGGATTCATATCTCCCTGCTCAGGTTGAGTTATGGGAGGCTCTTGTGCTTTTTAGAAAGCCCTCATATGATACAAAACATGTGTGATCATAGTTTGTTTTGAAACTATTTGGATCCAACTGAAAAAACCTCATGAACATTGATGTTCAAGGCTGATAACTTAGGCAGATTTTCACTAAGTGTTGGAAAAAGTGTCATTTTCATGTTTTTGTGATTTTGATCACTCCATAACTTAAAATCCATAAAGAATTGGAGTTGGAGGTAGTTAAGCTTTTGTAGAGTGTAGCAAGTCCTACAAATCCACCTTTGGATCATCCAAAATGGTTGCTTGGATCTCAAGTTATGGTCCTTGGAAGTTGGTACCAACACCACTTTTATTCCATAATTCAGAAACATTTTGGTTTCTCAAGGTTGCCCCTTTTGCAAGAAACCTCACTTTTCTTGATTTTTCTTGATGGATGATGATAAATATCATACATTAACATTGTTTTTAACTTAGGGGAACCATATTTGTGAAAATTTCCAAAAAGTCAAACTTGATTTTGTGCACAGTTGACTTTTTATCGGGTGAAATCCAAACTGTGTGACCCTTTGTGAAATCAAGTCCTTGACCTAAATAAAACCTAATGTATGGATTCCATAGGTGTTATAGGGTGTATTGAATCATGTCCCATGGTTTGGGAGCATGTCCTGGTCAAAAGTCAAAGGTACAATTGACTTTTTCCTCGAAACCCTAATTGTGGTCCAAATGAAATTGAAACTTGTGAATCAAGCTTCTTGGATCAATCCATTGTTTTAAATGGATCAATATGGTGCATTTGAGGCCCTCAAATCATGTCTTGAGGTCTTGGCTCATGTTTTGCCCCAAAAGTCAACTTAGGGGTGAATTAGGTCAAGAACCCTACTTCCTGATTTTTGGTAAATGCATCCACTGAGGTTATTTTAACTTGATGATGGAACTCATAAGGTTCCTTGGAGTATATTTGGTTATGATTTGAAGCATTGGCTCATGCCCAGATGAAAATTTTCATCTGGAGGCCTTGGTCGACCAAAACCCTAATTTGGTGACACTGGCAATCTCGAGGCTTGATCCACTTGGAATGTTGCAACCTTGTGCTTGATTCTTGATGTGGGAGTCCTCTTGATCCTTTATAGATGTTTGAGAGGTTAGAAAAGTTGAAGATCATGTCATTTTTTGATTGATCCTTTGTCTAAATGATCTGAGAGGGCTCAAGACCCTAGTTCTTGATTGTGGTGAATGCTCGATCATCTTTGAGGAGATTGATGAGGCATGAAAGTACATCCATATTATGATGATGATTTACACAATGATGGGAAATCTTGGTGGTCAAAATTTGGGGTATGACAATATGCCCGGTTTGGACACAGACATCGTTGTTCATAAGCTACCACTCAAGCCCGATTGTCCTCCTGTCAAACAGAAACTCCGAAGAGCAAGACCAGACATGGCCTTGAAGATCAAAGAAGAGGTTAAAAGATAGATTGATGCTGGATTTCTTACTGTTGTAAATTATCCACAATGAGTGGCCAATATTGTTCTTGTACCAAAGAAGGATGGAAAGGATCGAATGTGTGTCGACTATAGGGATTTGAATAAATCCAACCCAAAGGATAACTTCCCTCTTCCGCACATCGATACCTTAGTGGATAATACTGCTAAATTCGATGTCTTTTCTTTCATGGATGGTTTGTCAGGATACAACCAGATCAAAATGGATCTTGACGATATGGAGAAAACTACCTTCATCACACCTTGGGGGACCTATTGTTATAAGGTCATGCCATTTGGACTAAAAAATGCAGGTGCTACTTACCAAAGGGCGATGGTTACACTTTTCCATGACATGATGCATAAGGAGATAGAGGTCTATGTCGATGACATGATCGCTAAATACCAAAGCAAAGAGGACCATTTGGATCACCTGTTCAAGTTGTTCGAGCGTCTCAGAAAGTTCAGATTGCGACTCAATCCAGCTAAGTGTAATTTTGGAGTTCGGTCTGGTAAATTACTTGGGTTCATTGTTAGTCAACGAGGGATTGAAGTTTACCCAGATAAAGTCAGAGCAATTCAAGAAATGCCTGCTCCGCAAGTTGAGAAGCAAGTCAGAGGTTTTCTAGGTAGACTTAACTACATCTCTAGATTCATCTTCAACATGACTGCTACTTGTGAGCCCATCTTCAAGCTGCTCCGAAAGGATCAAGCAGTCGAGTGGAATTCTGATTGCTAGTTAGCTTTTGAAAAGATCAAGGTTTATCTCCAAAAACCTCCGATTATGATTTCGCTTGTGCCTGGCAAACTTCTCTTTATGTATCTGACAGTACTAGAAAGGTCCAAAATGGATCTGATAAAGTATATCTTTGAAAAGCCTGCTCAGACTGAAAGGCTTGCCCGATGGCATATGCTCTTGTCTAAATATGACATCTAGTACGTAACTCAGAAGTCCATTAAGGGGAGTATCTTGCCAGAATACCTTGCAGAACAACCAGTTGAAGAGTATGAGCCTCTTAAGCTTGACTTCCCTGATGAAGACATTATGTTGATAAGGAAATATTATGAAGAACCTGGTTCAGATGAAGGTCCCGAGACGGGATCCCATTGGAAAATAATGTTCGATGGTTCCTCTAACTATAATGGGCATGGCGTAGGTGCTATTTTGATGAATCCAGATGGTGGTTACACTCCATTAACAACCAGACTAGACTTCGAATGTACAAACAACATCGTCGAGTATGAAGCATGCATTCTAGGTCTTGAAGAGACCATTGACCTTCGCATCAAAATTCTTGAAGTGAGTGGAGATTCAGCTTTGGTGATATACAAAATCAAGGGTGAATGGGAAACCCGAGACAAAAAGTTGATTCCCTACCAAGCTTATATCGTGGAAATGATCAAGTACTTTGATGAGATCACTTTCCGACATGTTCCGAGGTCCAAAAATTATGTTGCTGATGATTTGGCTATGTTAGCCTCCATGTGGAAGGTTAGATTTGTCAATGAAGCGCCACTCATCCGGATTGAAAGAAACGCTGAGCCTGCTTATTGCCAATCATTTGAAGAGGAAACAGATGGAAAACCGTGGTTCCACAACATCAAGTTGTATCTGCAAAACCGAGAATATCCAGCTAATGCTACTGCTCTCGACAAGAAAACTTTGAGAAGATTGGCGTCCAAGTTTTTCCTTAGCAATGGTGTGCTGTATAAGAGAAATCATGACATGGTTCTGCTAAGATGTGTTGACAAGTGCGAAGCGGACCTATTAATGCAAGAAATTCATGAGGGACAATTTGGGACTCAAGCCAATGGCCATGGCATGTCCAAGAAATGTTTGAGAGCTGGATATTATTGGTTGACTATGGAATCTGATTGCATCCGACATTGTTGAATGTTTTAAAGTCTCTGTGGCCTTTCTCAATGTGGGGCATTGGCATGATTGGAGCAATCGAACCCAAGGCTTCCAACGGCCATCGTTTTAACTTGGTTGACATCGACTACTTTACAAACGGGTAGAAGCTACTTCATATGCCAACGTGACCAAGCAAGTGGTTGCTCACTTTATTAAGAAGGACATTATCTGTCGTTATGGAATTCCAAGCAGAATTATTACAGATAATGGAACTAACCTGAACAACAAGACAATAAAAGAATTGTGTGAGTCCTTCAAGATCGAACACCATAATTTTTTGCCCTACCGTTCGAAGATGTGGAGCTTTTGAAGCTGCCAATAAAAACATCAAGAAAATCCTGCAAAAGATGGTCAAGACCTACAAAAATTGGCATGAAATGCTTCCCTTCGCATTGTATGGATACCAAACCTCCATCTGCACTTCAAAGGGGGCAACCCTATTCTCCTTAGCCTATGGTATAGAAGCAGTTCTCCTGATAGAAGTGGAGATTCCATCCTTGAGAACCCTGATGGAAACCAAGTTGGAAGAAGCAGAATGGATCCGTAGCAGATATGAAGAGTTGAATCTCATCGACGAAAAGTAGATGACAGCCATGTGCCATGGGCAACTATACCAAAAAAGGCTTAAGAGAGCATTTGACAAGAAGGTTCGCCTGCGTGAATTCAAAGAGGGAGATTTGGTACTCAAGAAAATCTTGACATCACAAAAAGATGCCCGAGGAAAATGGGCTCCCAACTATGAAGGCCCGTTTGTTGTGAAGACAGTCTTCTCAGGAGGATTCCTCATCCTCATAACAATGGATGATGAGCAGCTTGCACATCTCGTGAACACCAATGCAGTAAAAAAATATTATGCCTAAATAAAACCCGCTAGGTCGAAAACCAGAAATGGCGACTTAGGAAATAATGGGTATCCCGGTGGGTCTAAACCTATGAAGGAGATCCAGGAAAAAGTTAGGGATGAAAACAAAAATAATAAGAGATCGCTAAGTTGAAAACCCAAAAGGGCTGATTAGGCAAAAATTGGCGTCTCGGTGGATTGAAAACCCGAAAGGGCGGGCCAGGCAAAAGTTAGGGACCAAGGCATTTGACTGTATCAAATGATGTTGACCAATACCAAAGAAATGGCTGAAGATCAATCCAGTCGCTCTCGTTAGAAGCAAGAATCTGGGGCATCTTAGTTATTAGGGATTGTAGTAGTTGTTGGATTCAATGTAAACCTTTCTCTATTGCCTTTTTCACAATTGTAATACTCCATTGAGCTTTTGCCATTTGCAAGCTACCATTCTTTAATAAATGCTAATTTTGGCCAATCACTTTATTGTCATTTATGTTCCTTTACCTTTTCTTGTTATACAAAATGCCATCTATTTGTTAATAATGAGCTTTGAAAAATAAAAAGGTTTTTGAAAAGAAAATGCTTTGAAAACATCTTGATAAAACATAAAATCTCTTTGACACATGGGAGGATCAAAAGAAAATTCCCATATATCCCCAAAAGCTTCAAGGTCCCAAAGGCATTGTTATACCAGTTGCGATATCCCACTGAAGTTGAAACTGACGATACTTTTGAATCAATCTGTTGATTATAATCACCAAGTTTGAAGAAGTTCTTAGTACTCGTCCTGTTGGTACTTGTTTAAGTTGCTGGTATGGTGGATTCACTTCCCCTGTGAAAGTCTCCCTACCAAAATTTTGTCTCTCCATGAGTCGGCATTTGCATGCCATGATCATTTTCAGCATGTTCAACATGTACATTTTACATTAACTTCTTATCTTGGGATTGGTTATCACCATTTAGCTTCCCCATGAAGTCCAGTTATCACTTTGCTTCGTGATTACTAAGTCTTTTCCCCAGCGGTCGTCACCATATATTATCTTTTCTCCAGTCGTCACTGACATTCACTGGTATGTTTATCCTTGGTGTCTTGGAATATTGTTTGCTACCAATACTTCCTTCCCCAGTAGGTTTGCCTGAAATCCAATTTTCATTGGTAAACTGTTTTGGTTGTCACCATTATCCCTTTTAATTCTAGTGGTTACTAGCATCAATACATTGAAAGCCGGTTGTTACCTTTGCTTGCAGTCCAAGACCAATTAATTTGGCACGTACAGAAGAGTCATTACCCTGTACCTTTTCTGATGGTTCCTGAAGATCCTGTTTGATCTCTTCATTTTAAGGAATTTCCAGAAGATTGGATGTTTGAAAACTCCAATAATATGTGTTGCAGATCCTATGGTTATAAGGAACTCTTTTGGCACAGTAATACTGTCGTTATGAGGATTCTCTTTATTCGCCATCCCTATTGATATGAGGGTACTTTCAACACATTCTTTTTGTTATAAGGAACTCTTGTTTTATCTCCTATTGTCATGAGGAACGTTGGGATCAATCCTTTTGTTATGAGGACCCAGTTTCACTGATTCTATTGTTATAAGAATCTGTTTATTCTCCTATTGTCATGAGGAACATTGGGATCAATCCTATTACTATGAGGATCTTATTTCATTAATTCTATCATTATAACAAATTGTTTTTTATCTCCTATTGTCATAAGGAACATTGGGATCAATCCTATTGTTATGAGGACCCAGTTTCGCTGATTCTATCGTTATAAGAATTTGTTTTATCTCCTATTGTCACGAGGAACATTGGGATCAATCTTATTGTTATGAGGACCCAGTTTCACTGATTCTATCTTTATAAGAATTTGTTTTATCTCCTATTGTCATGAGGAACATTGGGATCAATCCTATTACTATGAGGATTCTGTTTCATTGATTCTATTGTTATAAGAATCTGTTTTATCTCCTATTGTCATGAGGAATGTTGGGATCAATCCTATTGTTATGAGAACCCAGTTTCACTGATTCTATCGTTATAAGAATTTGTTTTATCTCCTATTGTGGTGAGGAACGTTGGGGTCAATCCTATTGCTATGAGGATTCTGTTTCATTGATTATATCGTTATAAGATTTTTTTTATATCCTATTGTCATAAGGAACATTGGGATCAATCCTATTGATATGAGGATTGTATTTTATTGCGCTCATCTTATTGTTATAAGGATTCTTTTTTCATCTTTTGTTCTAGAATGTCAGCCGGTCATGTTTGGACCTATCGATAAACTATTCTAGATATTCCCTGGTGGAGACCATCCTGTGCTGTCTCGTTTTGAGATTTCCCCTTTCATATTTGATCTCTTGTAAGAAGATATTATTCCTGTCTATCTTTCCCCTTTGATTTCCGGTCATCTCTGAACCTGTGGATCATTCACTCTGGATATCCCCAGTGTGGATTCTTTTTTCTTTCCCAGTGGTGTTTTCCTGGAATGCTCCTAGTGTGGTCTTTTCCTTTCTCCAGCAGGTCTTTGCTCTTGGCCATCTTGGTCTGCATTGTGCATTCAGAATTTAATCATAGAGCATCATACTAGAGTTCATTGCATTTCTTCACTGTTCCTAGGATTTGTTTAAGTCAGTTTTGTCTGTAGCATAGCATACCATTGCATCCAGGGGCAAAATTTCCTGTTATTTATGTATTTAAATACCTTTCACTTTGATTCCCTGAGGGATGTCACCACTCAAGTAATCCAGTAAAGTTATTTAAATAGGGACAACTGTCATACCCCAAATTTTGACCCTAGATTTCATCATCATTCTAAGAAGCATTACACATTGCATTGCTAACCCTAACCTTTGTTCAAGTTTGTTCCTTGTCTTTGCTTCATGAAATTAGGGTTTTGCTCAAGAGAATCAAGAGAATCTTGACATGATCAGTCACTGTTTTGGAGTGATCATCAACCCATCAAGCTTACATACACTCAAGAGGCCTCTCTTAATCAAGAATCAAGTGAAAATTGATCTTGTTACAAGTTCTAGGAAGCTCAATTTCATCTGGTCACAAATTTGGATTTTATCAGGAAAAGTCAACTGTGCCTTAGACTTTTGATCAAAGCATGATCCCAAGCCTTGGGACATGATCCAAGACACTCAAATACATCCTTGGAGTCCATCCATGATGTTTGAAAGATTCAAGAATGCAAGATCATTGAAGATCACACTGTTGAATTCATCTGGTACACAAGCTTCATCTGACAAAGTCAACCCTTTGACTTTTAAGGTTTTTGGTCCAAATTGAAGTGTTCAAGCCAAATTTCATCATGACATGTTTCATAAATGAGTTTGAGCATGAAAAATTAAGATTTGAATGGTTTCTTGCAAAAGGGGCAAAGTTAAGAAACGTGAATTTTTTCTAAGTATAGGAAAAAACCCTAGTTTTGGTGCCAACTTTGAAAGTTCATAACTCTCAATCTACACAACTATTTTGTGTGCTCCAAAGCTCAAATTAAAGCCCTCACAACATACTTCAACTTTGTATGAGAGTTGTAAACCTCAAAAAATGCTTAAATTTTGAGTTATGAAGCTTCAAAGTTTTGAAAAATCTTTGGACACTCAGAATTTTTTTTCAAGACAGATTTTGGTCCTTAGAAGCAACAATCTTTGGAGTCAGTTTTCATTATGATCCTTTGAGATTCAAGTTTTTTGTCAAACATGAAAGTTTTAGAGCATATTTGGGGCTTTCTAAAAAGTACAAGAACTCCTCCATAGCATTTGTGAGCAAGGAGTTTCGAAGGGAAGAAGTTGAGGTTCCAAACTTGATTTTTAGGTCATGATCATGTTGATTCAAGTTGCAAAACCACTCCAAATCTTCATGATTTTGTTTTGCAGACCTTGTTGCTTGTTAAACTTGTTTAAATCAGATAAGTACATATGCTTTTGATGCATTACCCAAGTGGTTTAAGCTTTACCTCAAGAATCATTCAATTTTTGGCACAAAGTTGACAATGCCATTTTCATAAAGCCACTTTTAGCCGAAGTCAACTTGTTTTGAGCATTGCATTGGGTTCTTCTGCACTCAAAAGGTTGTGTACTGAGAAGAAACATGTCTAAACCTCTTAACAACCCTAGAAGAAGTTGGTACCTTGCATTGGAATGGCACAAAATCATGGAACTACCAAGTTGTAACTCAACCGAGCCAAAGGATCAAGAACTTGGCAATCTGGTTAGCTCCCTTTCCCCACTCTTTCCCTATAAATAGAGGGATGCCTCAGGCTTCAAAAGACAACAATCATACACCAAAACCTCAGCATTCTCCCTTCCTCACAGTTTTTACAAAAACACTCCAAATTTGCAAAACCTCTGGCCAAACACATTTCAATCGTGCAAACCTCAAACAAACTTCACAAACCATCCTTAAACCCTCAATAGAGCTTATTCAAACCATTGAAAAAGTTATGTATCAAGCTATACCACATCCATCATTTTCACACCTTCATTTTGTAAGAAGGAACGGGTTTGGTTCTTAAAGCAACTTCCAATCCTTTCAAACATCCAAATCATGTCCTTAAGGGTCAACAAAGTTGTGGAGGTTATCTTTACTGGAAGAGCTTTTGAAGAAGCCTTGGACTGACTCCAAGAGGTAAGATCCTTGACTCTTAAACCTCATGATTCATGCATTTTTAATGTCTCATTTGTAAAGCAAAAATGTAGTCTATGCCATGTATAATCTATTTGAAGCATTGGTTGCATTGAATGAACTAAACATGTAATGTTTTGACATGTTGAATCTTTATGGTGTTACACTGTTGTGGAGTAATTTTTGGGTTACACAGTTAGTTTTAGGTTGAACTAATGACATATTCAGAATCCTTGTGAAAAATACTCTAACTTTCATTTTTACAAAAGTAACTTTGGTTGAGAAACGAGAGAGATATGTGATGTTGAAATTCTGGCCATGGATAGAAGCTAGGGCACGGGGAGAGAGATAGAAAAGAAAGAAAAATGAGGAAGAAGAAGGTTGAGGTGGCGCTGAGTTGGTGCCCAGGTGGCGCTGACTTGGCCATTTTAATGTGTTTATAAAATATATATTATTTGAGTTGGATATATTAACGGATGAGGGCGTAGCACTGCTTATCAAGGAGGTTTGTGTGTTTGTTTGCCAAGTGAAGGGACTGAGGTTAGAATCACCCTCACCCCAGTCCTTTTTATTTTTTCTGAACCTCAAGTATTTTCAATATATATTATTCTGGTTCCACCATTAAGTCACATGCGCGCGTTGGCCCATTTGGCAAGGTATTGAATTGTTGAACCTAAGGGCGTGGGTTCTAGTCCTGGCTGGGGCAGAACCTTATTTTTAGCACTTTTCCTCTTCATTTTATTCACAACTTCATTTGACCATAACTTGTTCATACTTACATCTTTCTTATCCCTTTTTTATTGCTATGGATTCATGTTGATGTCTACTTTCATGTGGTATAATTTGTTCCCTAAAAATATTTATTTTTCTCATACTTATGATGGTTCAAAGTGTGTGACTTTTTAGGGTTTCCTTAGGATATTTTGGATTTCTTTTGAGTGATTCTTGGATTTCCTTTGATAACCATGAGTTGTATGATTGATAGATAGCATGCACCAACCTTGTGTGATGTTGTCAATTTGTATCTTTGGTTTTGACTTGGTTTTTGGCATACTTTTATGTATGTTTACATGACTAAATGCCTTGGATTTTGTTTGCCTACACCACAAATCTTTGTATAACTATCTTGCCTCAACATGAGATGTCCTTTTCATGTTTACATGACCATGATGTGCATGTTTGCCTTTGTGAATGATTTCACCATGTTTGTGTGTTCTTAAACATTTGAATATTGTCATGAATATGCCATTAAGTACATGTTTGTTTACCTTGGCCTTTGTGATGTTCTTACTTGTTCATGACCATGATTGATTTCTTAACATGTATAATTGGTTATTACCTACTTGTATTAACATGTTCAACTTGTAACCATGCCTAAGTGTTCAAGTAATGCCTTAACTTGTTCACATGATGTTTGAACTTTCAACATGTTATCTTTAAGCATTCTCATATACCATCCTTTGTATGCTTGCATATTCATCCACATGTTATTGTCATAAACATGTTCTTGGTGTTCAAGTATGATTGGTTGTTACCATTTACTTGTGTTAAATTGTATTCATGATTGATTAATGTCTTAACTTATCCATGTATGCTTTGAACTTTGATTGTTATCATGACTTATGTATGCCTTACTTCATCTTTGAACTTATATCCATGATAAGTGATGTTTTGACTTATACATGTTAACTTTGAACTCTTGTTTGTATCCATGTTTAAGTGTTGTCATAACTTTCACATGTTAACTTGAACTATGAATCTTATCATACCTAAGTATTGTAATAACTTATCCATGTTTTGAAATGTTTAAATTGTATTCATGATTAAGTGTTGTTACAACTTATCTTCTTTTGTCTTGTATTCATGATTAAGTGGTGTTAGTAAACCCTAAAACATGCTTGCCTTAATTATGTACTTGAACTTATTATCCATGATGCCTTGGTCTTGTTAGAACTATATCTCATGTTTGTTTAGATGTTGTAACATCTTTGTTTGGTTGAACTTACTTTGGTTATCACCATGTTGATTTAAAACTTCTTTGAACCTTTGAACATACTAGGTAGTTACCTTGTCTAATTCATGACTTTGTTAAGTTCTTACTCTAAATGTTGTCACATTTATCTTTATGCTTTGGTTGTAACCATATACTTTACCTTTGCCATGCTTTCATCAACATCATGTTTGAATGTTACTTAGATTTGTTTTCAAATTGATATCGTGTTTGAATATCATGTTTGTTCATATCATCCATCTTAATCATACTCCATTCAACTTTGTCAAGTTATTCCCCCAAATGATGTTAGCTTGTTAGCTTCCATCCTCAAGTTGTCCTCTATTCCTTAATCCAAGGGAAAGTCTCTCTATTGACTCTATGTCATAGATAGCTTAGAATTACCCACTCCCTTTGATCTTGTTAGAGTCATTAGGTTTTTTAGGTTTATACCCAAGTTAGAATTTACAACTCTTTTGACTTTGTCAAGTCAAGTAAGTGTTAAGACCTTAGCACTTAATTCCCCATTGAACCTTGATCATAATCAAAGTGGTCATTCATTCTTAGTGAGGTGAACTACAAATTCTCTGATTCCATCCTTGTAAGGATATGCAGGCACAAGACCGTGAAGTTTTGGCGAGCATACTTAGTAACTAAACCTTTAGGCTCCTATCTCTCACCATATAACCCAAACACAAAATAAATAGCAAACAATATCATAAATACTTGTAAGAGGTTCCTATAGAATACTATCGATGCTTAGGATGCTAACACCTTCCCTAGGTATAACCAACCCCGACCCCCAAAATCACTTAAGCATTGTTGTTACATTGCAAACTTAGAGTTTTTTTACGATCTTTACCATTTCCCTTGGATAAATCAAAGCTCGGTGGTGAATCTTTAAAATATTTGTGATTTAAGTTTAATCAATAGCTTGATATCCAATTCTCACCGAAACAATGTGTCTTGAGCATCCACTATCGAGAATCCATTTTCCCGTCATAGAGTCAAGACACTCAACCTACATAAAATCAAACAAAGATGGTAGGTACCCAATTCTCATTGGGTCCTTGGGAGTAAGTGAAATAATTGTTGCATTTGGGCAACCATTGAAAAGAGCCATTTGGTACTAGAAAGCACCAAAATTTGCATTTTTCTATGGTATGGCCTTTCTTGCAGCAATAATGACAAATCAATCTATGATGAGCTTTACTTTTGCCATTTGAATCCTTCTTAATCAAATTGTACTTTTTATGAGGCTTTTCAACCTTTAAGGAGCTAATAGCAAGAGTATCACATGGTTGTGAAGCCTTGTGCACTTTGGTTTCAAGAGAACTCACTTCTTGTTGCCAAATTTGACAAGTTTCACAATAGATTTCTTTAATGCTTCAAAGTTCTTTTCGGTTTCTTCAACCTTTACTTCCAAGTATGTAAAAACTTTTTCATTGGAAGCTAATTTCTTATAAGCATGAATCACTTCCTTTTGTAGATTTTCAAAAACATTTTTCAAATTAATAAAAGACAACTTGTCAACGTTAGAGTATTTAGAATGACTTACATTCTTTTTCTTGCCTTGTCGTTGATTTGCCATTAAACAATAATTTGCTTCTTCATCACTCTCACTTGAGATTTTCTCACTCGAGGCATCACTTTCGCTATCCCAAGCAACATAAGCCTTTCTAGGATTCCTAGAATTGTTTTGTTGGCTTTTTCCTTTCTTACTAACAAGAGATGAACAATCCGGTCTAAAATGACCCGGATTTCCGCATTCATAACATATACCTTTTCCCTTGTCCTTTTTGTTGTCTTCATCTTTGGAGGATGTAGATTGTCATTTGAATCTCACAAGATTTTTGTCGGAGTGTTTGACACCATTCTTTCAAATGTTTCGATTGTATCTCCTAACAAAAAGTCCCATTTGCTCATCATCCGAGCTTCCTTCATCACATGAGTCACTATCATTAGCATGCTCTTCCTTTGAGGATATAGAATTTGAAGCCCTAAGAGATTTAGACTTCATTCTTTCCTCCTTATTGGTTTCCTTCTCCTTTTTCTTCTTTTTCTCAAGCTTCTTTTCATGTGCATCCAAGCAATTTAGTTCTTGTTCGTGTTCTTCTAACTTTCCGAACAAGGTGATGATATCAAGTGTTGTAAGATTGTTGGCTTCTTTGATGGCCGTAACCTTTGGCTGCCAATTCCTAATAAGACATCTAAAAACCTTGTTAATAGCAATAACATTGGAAATAGGATTTCCCAGCAAGTTTAAACGATTAATAAGATGTGAGAACAACTATTGCATTTGAGCAATGGTTTCACCATGCTTCATGCGAAAGAGTTCGAATTCTTGATTAAGTGTGTTAATTTGGGATTGTTTGACCTCATTAGTTCCCTCATGGGCAAATTGTAGAGTGTCCCACATAGCCTTAGTGGTCACACAATGAGAAATGCGATAAAACTCATCAACACCAAGAGCGGATACGATAATGTTTTTTCCTTTCCAATCGTGTGCCCACTTCTTATTATCTTCCTCATTCTACAGTGCTTCGGGCTTTGGAACATCAACACCATCAACAACATGTGTTATCGGTGTAAAACCATTTTGAATGGCCTCCCAAACACCCTTATCATAAGAGTTCACATGAATTTCCATACAAGCTTTCCAATAACTATGTGTCATACCCCAAATTTTGACCACTAAGATTCCCATCATTGTGTCAATCATCATCACAATATGGATGAACCATCATGCCTCATCAAATGCCTCAAGGGTTGTTGAGCATTCAATACAATCAAAATTAAGGTTTTAAGCCCTCCCAGAGCCTTAGACAAAGGATCAATCAAGGAATGACTTGATCTTCAACTTGTCTAGCCTCTAAAATATCCACAATGGGTCAAAAGGACTCCCACTTCAAGGATTAAGCACAAGGCTGCTCCCTTCTAGGTGGATCAAGTCTCAAGATCGACAGTGTCGCCAAATTAGGGTTTTGGTCGACCAGGGCCTCCAGATGGAAATTTTTCATCTGGGCACAAGCCAAAGATCCAAAACATAACCTAATATGCTCCATGGGACATCATGAACCCAATCATCAAGTAAATTTGCCCTCAGGGGATGCATACATCAAAAATCAGGAATTAGGGTTTCTTGACCTAATTCACCCCTAAGTTGACTTTTGGGACAAATCATGAACCAAGACCTAAAGACATGATTTGAGGGTCTCTAATATACTATATTTATCCATTTGCAACAATGGATTAATCCAATAAGCTTGAGCAACAAGTCTCAATCTCATCTGCACCACAATTAGGGTTTCGCGAGGAAAGTCAACTGTAACTTTGACTTTTGACCAGGACATGCTCCCAAACCCTAAGACATGATTCAATATACCCTATGACACCCATGGAACATGTCCATCAAGTTTGATTTAGGTCAAGGACATGATTTCCTGAAGAATTGCACAGTTTGGAATTCATCTGATAAAAAGTCAACTGTGCACAAAAGTCAACTTTGACTTTTTGAGATTTTTCACCAAAATGGATTTTTAACCCTAAAATGATGTTAATGTATGATTTGAATCATCATTCATCAAGGAAAATCAAAGAAAGTGGGACAACTTGTAAAAGGGTTAACCATAAAAACTTAGAAAAATTTCTAAGTTATGGAAAAAGTGACATTAATGTGCCAACTTTGGAGGACCATAACTCCTAAACCACAAGGCCATTGTTCCCCATTCAAAGCTTGATTTGTAGATCACATTGCCCTCTACAAAAGCTTCATACTGACCTATGTCCAAATTCCTCATGGATTTTGAGTTATGGAGTGATCAAAATCAAGAAAAGTCACTTTGTTCCAACACTTAGTGAAAATTTCACTAAGTCAGAATCTGCCTTTAATTTTTCCAAATGTAGGGGATTTTTCTCTTGGATTCAAAAGAGATCAAAACCAAACATGTTCAAACAGTTTTTGTATCATGTAAGGGCTTTCCAAAATGGCCAAGAACATTACCAAATTCAATTTGAGCTATGAGATATGACATTGGAAAGATGCCTTACTGAAATCTGCCAAGATAAGGCAGATTTTTGCACTTTTGGTCGATTTGCCAAAATCAGCCAAATCCAAACACTCCTATCCACTTGGACACCTCTGAGGATTAAATCTAAAGGGGACAATCACTGATCCAAGCCTCCAAAGTCTTTGGAACAAGAAATAGCATGTTGAACCTAGAATTGCCAAAATCGGGACAAGACTCCAATTTTGGATTGGAGCATTCAATGGAAGCATCAAGGTGGCATGGACTGAGCTCTTAGCAACTAAATTCAGTCAAGACATATCCAAGACCAAGGGAACCAGCAGCCTGTGCCCTAACCTCTAGTCAATGGCTAGAGGAGACTTGGATTTTCATTTGCCAACATTGGCCAAACCTACTCAGCAGTTGCCATTCACTATTCCTTGCAAAACAAACTTGCTCTACTATAAATAGAGCTCAATTATGATCAGTTTGAGTACACCAAAGCCATCAAACAGATGCTTTCCTCAAAATCTCTTCTTTCACTCCAATTTTGCCTTCTAAGGCAAGTCACTATCGGGTTTTGAGTTTGAGAGCTTTTCCAGTCAAACCAATCACACACACACCTCATACACATCACCTATGAGCTGATCAAACACTTAAACAACAACTGGAACACTGATTTCTCAAAATCACCAGTCAATTGCTCAAGGTTTTAACCAAGTTGCAGTTGAGATGCCATGAAGTGATCCAGCCAGTTTCAATCAACTCCAAGCATTCAAACACACTCCATAGGGTGTAGGGAAGCTGTTCAGATCATCACAACTCATCTGTAACACCTCCAACTCAGAAATCAATTTGCTCTTGTTGTCACGACTTAGAGGTAAGCCTAAACTTGGTCATCTATCAATCCATGCAATTTTTACTACACAATAATTTGGCCATATGTTCATAATCATGCATGGAATGTTTCCCCTCAATTAATTGCATTGTTTGAATCGTGTATAAAAAATCCCAGCCTTCATGCAGAATCTAGGGTTCTTGAGGATTGTTCATGATTTCTTGTTTTATGTTTAATTTAAATGAAATTAATTGTCATAGACATGATCGTGAGGTTAAAACGAGTTGATTGGTATGTGGATTGCATGATATGATTAAGTATTCAGTGAGATTGGATAGAAAATGCAAATCTGGGAAACTCAGAACACGCGCGTGTTCTTGCCCTTGTTCTTGGCGCCATTTTCCAACATTTGAATATTTGAATTTTGTGATTTTTATTTAATTGATTCAAAAATTAATTTCTCTCTGAGTTTTAATGATTTTGAGTTGATTCTTTTTTTAATAATTCACAAAAATGTTGAAATATTTTATTTTCCCAAAAAATCCCAAAAATATTATTTATTTCATATAATTGATATTTTTGCAAGGAATTAATATTTTAATTGTTTTTGACATTTAAAATATTTTTTCCCTCTTGATTTTGTAAAGATTAATGACTTCTAATTATTTTGTAGGTCAATACTTGATTTTTGAAGCATTAATCCAAGATCATAATTTGTTTCCCACGTGTTAAACAATTTTTGATCATTTTAATTGAATTTTTATTCAATTAAAACACATTTTGGAAATAAATTAGGGTTTTTGATTAATTCAACCCTCACAAATCATTTTCAAAAACTTTTGGGCCTCTATTAGAGTGTAAGACCCAACCCACTTGTACAGAAACAATTTTGGGCCTCACTTATTGTATAAGTCCCTCTGTACATTTTTAGATTTGGCACGATCGTCGCCAGTTTAAAAATAAACCATTTTGGGCCTCTCCTTGAGCTATAAGACTCATTCAAACCTTTTGGGCCTCTATTAGAGTGTAAGACCCAATCCCCTTTTAACCAAAACAATTTTGGGCCTCACGTATTGTATAAGTCCCTCTGCATTAAAAGAAAACCTCGGCGCGATCGCCATTTTAAACGAAAAATCATCTGGGCCTACCCTCGTGTTATAAGCCCCACTCTTTTTCTTTAAAACTTTTTGGGCCTCTTGAGAGAGTGTAAGACCCATCCCTTTGTACAGAAAACCTTTTTGGGCCCCAGTCACTTGTATAAGTCCCTCTGTACAAATTTAACAGTGCAATCACTGGTAAAACCCTGGGCCTCTCCTTGAGCTGTAAGCCCCAAATCTTTCTTTTTCAAAGCATTTTCTCCTTTGATTTTGAATATACTGTTATTTTCAATCTTTCTTTGTTGAACAACTAACCAAACAGCATGGAAGCTCTACAACTGAGTAAGTGTTTATACGCTTTCATTTACCGCTTTCATATTCATATAACTGTATTGTGGGGTTGTTTAGCTGTAAGTCTTCTTTCATAAACTCATATCAACTGTGTAATAATAGTATTGATATTTAGAGTTTCCCCGGCAACTACGTCTAGAACTAGGTAACGCCGTTTCGTTTATTCGTAGAAATAGACAGCTAGATCCCCAATAGGATCACCAGATACAGTCTTCTCTTCGGCTGTCCTCATTAGGAAATGTCAAGAAACTCCACTCCCAGAGATGAATGTATTCTCCGTGAATGGCATCTTTGAGTTTCTTTCAAATTTTCGAACTTTCCTAGCTTGATCTATTCCTTGTGAATAGCCTGTCTTGAATTTCTCGGGGTTTGGGGACCCACGGGCTTCTTAAAAGCATCAGCCTCCTCTTGGGCATCGTGCAAGGACCCACAGGCTTCCTAAAAGCATCCCCGCCTCCTCTTGGGCTTAGTACAAGGACCTGTTGGCTTCTTAGAAGTATTCACAGCCTCCTCTTAGGCTTCGTATAATGATCTCTTCCTCCGAGAATGATAGCCTCCTCTTGGGCTTCGTACAAGGACCTCTGGCTTCTTAAAAGTCTCTAGCCTCCTCTTGGACTTCGTACAAATTGTCCCGACGACCTCCTAGAGGTATAGGAACAGAACTTAGTCATCTTAATAGAACAGTCTTTCAAAGAGTCTACTACTGTTTCTCAAAGCATAGTACAAAAGATGAAACCCTAGACACGGACAATCTAATATCCTTGAGTCTCAAAGACATTCTCAAGTGACCCTTTCGTTAAATAGGAAGGAAACTTGTAGACTCGGACAGTCTCTATACCCTTTGGATTTCCCGTTTCCTTAAAGAATAGGAAATATCCCTGAATCAAATCCTTGAGTACAGTGTTACTCATATAAGAACTGATTTTCTCTTTAAAATTAGTATACTGGATCTGTCACTCAACTGAAATAGTTACAATAGCCTCCTCTTGGGCTTTGTACAATGATTCTTCCCAGCGAAGCAAACGTTCAGCCTCTCTCTCGGGCTTCGTACGAGACACAAAAGACTCCTTCGTTGAGTCAAACAACGTTTAGCCTCTCTCTCGGGCTTTGTACGAGACACATATTAGCCTCCTCTTAGGCTTTGTATAAGAAAACCACTGGTTGATCCAATCAACCTTTTAGCATCAAAGTTGTGCCTCGTTCACAGTACACAAACATCAACAACTCCTTCCCCTTCATCTAATTGCTGTAAGCGGCAAGCCTCTGGATCATCTACATCCATGCCACTGTCCCTCTTTTAGCATGAGAAAGTCCTAAGGAAAGATAGCATTGCTCTACACTGAGTTAAAGTCTTCTCCTTCAGGTTAAAAATCTCCTATAAAGGAAATTATGGCATTGCCGGATTCACACATCCCGGTTAAAGTAATTCTCCTTTATAAACAGTTGTGACATACAACCCCCTCTTTAGAGATGACAAATTCTCTCTAAAGTCAACACCCTTCAGCTTCACATCTTGGGCTTTGAACAAGATACAAACCACCTTTCGCTTCACGTCTTGAGCTTTGAACAAGACACCAAAACAACCATTTCCTCCCATAGAATATGAGGAACTACGATTGCTCTGATTTCCCTGTTTTGGAAAAAACGGGAATACGTAGGCATAAGATTGAAAGAAAAATCTTAGCGAGCACACTAAACCAAAACCCAAAATCCCATACTTTCATATATCCGTCCTAACATCTTAACATCCCACCAATCGACCAAACACCACTTTTAAAAAAATAAACCCAATAGAGACCCCGAACCTTTATAGCATCTGTAAACCAACAGTTTTGACTGTTTAACCTCAGTATGCAAGCAGGGTTAATTTGAGACATCTATTTCCCTTCCTTCATCAGCTTTAATAGGATAAAAAGTAAATCGAGCTGTAGATACCAAAGAGCGGTAGTGCTTCGCAACCACGTCCAAAATCGCTCGCTACACTATGGTTTTCTCCCGTGAAAATTGGAGCTCTTTTATAATCCCCTTTAGGTTCATGAGCCATTTTCTAATAAGCGTTTCGAAGCACAGAATCAACCGGGCTCTTGATGCCACTTGTTAGACGATGGTGACTTGTCTAGAGGGGGAGAATAGACACCCAAGCCAAAATCACCAAATAAAATTTGGGTTTTAAAGTTATTTGAAAAACAGAGCGCGCAGAAGGTTTTGGTATGGATCGACAAAAGTCGTCTATACGAACCTAGTTATTGGATCTCGGATATGCAAAGCCAAATGTGGAAGGACAAAAACAATAATCGAATTTAACCTTTAATCAAGTATCACGTTATTACTTGTTTAAACTAATTGACCTAGTAATGCTATCTCCAATGATAATAAGCAAAAATATTAAACTATGCAATTTATCAAACACTTGGTGTGCGAGCGAAGTTTTAGAGTTTCCTTTGTGTTGTTGTTGATATGAGAAACCATTTATAATCAAAAGTGATTATAAGCTAATCAACAATTAAGTTAAAACAAAAAGATCACAGGAAAATTCTTACGAGTCGATCGATTGATTAATTCTATTTGACAAATTGCGTAATGAAAAATAAAACGAGTAAAGAGATAATAGAGAAATCGACATGAGGATTTGTTCACGCAGTTCCCTACTTTCGTCCTCGCATGTGGGTACTTTTGCGCCTAATTTCCAATGTGTATTAGGATACTTTCTTACTATTCAAAAAGTCGATATACGAAAAAAGTGTTCAAGAGCAACCATACAAACACAACTGGTTTTGAAGTTGATTCAACCCCCATTTTCTTCTTTTGATCTTGAGTAAGACCAAGACAATAATGGATGTCAATTGACTTGTCGATATTGCTACTTCTTTGCGTTCTTTATCTCCAAAGATTTCACACACGATCAATTGCAGTGATTGTTCTACAAGATTTCAATTCTATTTGTTGTTCTCCGTTACTTCCTTTGCGTTCTTTATCTCCAAAGGGTCCTTTGCGTACTTTATCTCCAAAGGCTTTCATAACTTCGCAATCCTCTCTTGAACGTCTTACACGAAAACCCCCAAATCTATACACGATCTTGGAGGACAAACCCGCAGTTTTTCCGGATGAAGACCCCTACAAATCTCAACCCAATATCTCGGCTACACAGGAACCCAATTGGACCTTATCAGGCCTTCGCCTAGATGACACTGTAATACCCTAATTTTTTACCCCTAATATTTCCCACATCTCATTTGCATCTCATACCACAAACAAGATCACAAGCACTGGTCCTCCTGCCCTCCTCTGTGGGTTTGTTTTTGGATAGAGATCACCAAGCTCTATTGTGTGTACTTATCTTTATGTTGTTTTTGTTTACTAACCTCTAACTAAAATACTAAAAATATTTTACATTTTTTGCTTGTTTCTTTTTCTCTGTGTCTTTAGGGTTTTACAAGGAGATTGATGGAAAGAGTCTGGTTTCAAGTCACATATGGTTGTTCGTTCATGATCCAGTTCAGATGGAAGTTTGACCTAGTTTTGGTCAAACCATCAAGAGATTGCTTAAATTATAAGTTACCAGTGTCAGTGGGCTATTTCTCAAGCAGTGACTGTCAAGTTGTTGTGTGGTGATATCCATCAAGTTCATCTGAGTTCACCAGTCCAAATTGGGTTTATCTGTGGATTTATTTTACTAGAGATTGATTCTAATTGTTCAGTGGTAATTGTGGTCATTTAATCAGAAGTTGTGGGACATAGTGCAAGTTGGTTGTGATCAAATATTGAGACTTCATGGCTGTGTGCGTATCGATAGTAGCCAATTCATTTCATAAAATTAGTTCATATCCACTTCATAAACCATTTCTTTATTTTTTTTAAACCAATTTCTAAACCCATTTTATCTTATCCACATTTCCTATATTCATTTTTTAATACATTTTTTAAACCATATTCCTCTTTCTAATATCCACTTCAATTTTGAAATAACCAATGATCCATTTTCATATCCATTTTGATTACCCATTTTCCAAAAATCCTTTTATATCCATATGCCAATTTTCTTTTCATTATCCCAAATCCACATTTTTCAATTATCCATATAATATCAAATCCATTTTTCATATCCAAATATCATATCCATGTTTCAATCCATTTTTCTAAAACAATTCAATTCCAAAAATTCCACATTTATTACAATTAAATCCCAGGATTTATTACAAAATTTGCAAAAAAACAAAAAAAAAAAACAATATGAAATAAGGTCTCATGAGCCCACCCTCACGTTGCCATTCCCAAGCCATGATACAAACAATTGAAATGATGAACATAGATCATGCTACACGGCCCATACATCAATTTCAAGCTACCAAGTGATTACAAGCTTTTCATGCTGAGCCACAAGCCAAATTTCATAAACCTGCAATGCGAATCTCCACATGGTCAGCTACAAAGTGCAAGCCAAGGGGTTCAAAATAGACAACAAAACAAGCCCAGCCTAAGACTTATACTAGTATTCACGTCACAGGCACATGAAGCCAAGCTGACGAACTGCAAAGCTACCCCTCACAAGCTGCTACTACCATCCTCAAGCCGTACACAAACCAATCCAAAACGTGCACCTGCACATGAGCTGCAGTGTCAAAAAAATGATTTCCACCACATTTCAAAATGACACAAATGTCAATTCAAAAACGTAGTAAGCCATACGCAAAAACGGAAGCAAGCGAAATCAAAACCAACACAAAACGACATCTCAAGGAAATTGAAAGAAGCCACGTGTAACAGATACGATACAAAATGCGGGAAAGCCAAAGCAAAATGACTTACTATGGAAATCATCAAAACGTTGCAGCAACATCACTTCAAATCCATTTTGCAGCTATAAATTCAACTCAGATTTTCATTTTTGATTCAAGCTTGAAGAGCCAAACTCTCCTTGCCAAAATCAAACCTCAAAGCTTCAATTCACTCTCAAAATACCAAACTAAAAGTTCTGCAAACCTTCACCTTCTTCAATGCACCTTCCATCTTCAAACAACTTCAATAAACCTCCAATAACCTTCTATTCACCCAACCTGCAGAAAATCTTACGCATCAACATTCTAAATTGCATTCACAATCAATTTTAACATCACACAACAACGATTCAAGGCAGAAGAAAAGAAGACGAAGATTCGAAGTGTTATTCACCTTGAATTGAAGGAAATCAGAGTTTTTTGACGTAAACTTCGCGGTTTCGATTTGAATTATCAAAGCACGGTGACGTTAAATTGAGAGTGTAATATGAATCTACAAGTGATTTAGATCAATTCCGCTCCAAAATTCAAGCTAAGCCGCGCCGCTCATCTCTCTCCCTTCTCCGATGAACAGTACGGCCACGCTTTTGAAGAAGAAGATGATGAAAACCACTTTTCTGATTTCTTTCCTCTTTTATTTTGTTTTATTTTAAAAATTATTTTCATGTTACTGATATTGGGCTGGGCCATGTATGTACGTTTGAATTTCTACATCATCACCATCCCATTTTCATAATAACCTCACCTTCTCTTTTTCTAATAAAACTTCACTATCATTTTTTTAAGATTTTCTCTAATTTTCTTTTATTTAT
Organism: Lathyrus tuberosus; assembly: GCA_022829125.1. Classification (NCBI taxonomy): domain Eukaryota; kingdom Viridiplantae; phylum Streptophyta; class Magnoliopsida; order Fabales; family Fabaceae; genus Lathyrus; species Lathyrus tuberosus. The sequence continues at coordinate 3,775,158 of JALAZF010000020.1, read as the reverse complement.
TTTTAATAATTTCTTCATAATCTTTTTTTTTTAGATTTTGATTTACTATTGTTATGGATCTTTGTATTTTGATTTTTTTTTTTTAACATTTCTTGAAAAAATCATTAAAAGTATCATAGTTTTTTATTCTATTTTCTTGTGAATTCTTATTTTGTTGATTGTTGGTTGTTTTGGATCTTGAACCTTGATAAGATCTCTTCAATATCAATGGACTTTGGGTGTCGATTTTATCCACCAAGAGAAGAGATTGACATTGATGATGATTTAATCGATTTAAGATTCAAATTGGTGGTTCTTTTCATCTTGACCTCTTTCTTCTTCTTCTTTTTCTTTTGGTCGATGAAATCTATGAATCGATGATTGTTGATTCACAAAGATGTTTAATCTTCATTATTTCAAATCTATGGATGCATGATCATTTGGATCATTCTCCATACTTTGGAATCGTGATAGATTTCCTTTGATAAATCAATGTGAAATCTCGATTATGATTAGACCGTTCCATATTTCTTTTTGTGTGGCATCGCTTTAGGAGAACGACTTACATATCGTGTCTCTTGCATGCATTAACACGTAAAGTGCATTAACCGACCTCGAGTAGGGTGACTTCTATATAAGTCACTTGGAAATTTCTTAACATAGCGCTACATTTGTCCCTCCCTCCGAATCAGAACTTGATCTTTCGTGGCCCAAACCTTTTGGTTGTGTAAGCCCAAGGATGGTTAATCTTTTGTATTAGGTTTAAAATCTTTGAAGCTTGTTGTGTAGAGGCTTTGATTCTATCAATCTTCTAACAAGTCTTCATTAACCTTGACCTAAGTACATTGTTTAATCATTATAGTTCAAGACGCGAAACAGAATAATTAGTGTTACTTTTGAAGGCTTATGGCACTATGGACTTTGTGCTACTATTATGTATACTACTACATTACTATTACTATACTTTTATGATTCCTTCTTGCTCCCTATCTCTCTTTTAATTTTATTGCTCATTGCTCGTTATATCATATCATGTTTATGCTTCCGTCATTTTTACTTTGTCCACTTGGACCTTATGATTATGCTTATGCCTTTTTCTCTTTGTCCACATGGACCAAAAAAATTAATAAAGGCCAAAACCTCTAAAAAAACTTGTGCTTCTAATCTTGGACTATGGCTACCATCCTTTGCATTGGACATGGAATTTTGAACCTAGAACTTGGACTTCAATGCTATTCTTGGATCCTTGGACTTAGAACTAGAACCTTTTCCCTTTGCTTTGGAATTATGGTTTAAAGACTTTGGAGCTTTGTGCTTCTGCTTAGTTTATAGTGAAGATAGCTACATTTGTGGTTAGATCTTTCTTATCCTTAGGTTTTACTTTATGCTTTAGGATAGCCTCTTCTTCTCCACCCCTTCTTTAATTTTCAAAATATCCTCTCTTTTTTTCAAAACCTTCTTGTTTTCAAACTATCACCTCTTTCATAATCAAACCTTGACTTTGTCAAGTGATTTTACTCTTTTATTTTCATTTCTTAATAAATGCTAAACTACATAAGCATATTGACACCTTTTTCAAAAGACTTTAAAAAACATCAAACTCATCAAACTCTTTTTGTGCCTTATGTAACACCCTTTTCTACCCCACAAATATTCACGAAAAAATACACAAATTATCAGAGTAAAAATCACCTCAGAAGGATGCACATTTTCTCAATAAACTCAAAATAAAACATTTGCTCCCTCAACACGGGTTTTCCTCAAAATATTCAAAAGCCATCAAAATTTGAAGCGGAACCACCATAACCATAATAATCCAAAATCAAAAGGTTTTAAAATAAAAACCATAACAATCAACTAACAAAAAAATATCAACATAACATGTTTCGACTCAACGACCCAGCCCGATGTTACACTATCGGAGCAAGACCCTCAACGTCGACCAAAAGCAATTTGTGCATTTTGCTCGATTTGAGCAATTTGTGCAAATGACAAACAAGTTTATCCATCTGAACACCTCAGGGAGAGACCAAGGAGGGACAAACACTGATCCATAAGCCTCCCAAGTCTTTGGAACTAAAAATAGCATGCCAAACCTTAAAAACCCTAAAGAGGGGACAAGACTCCAATTTTGTTTTGGATCATTCAATGGATGCACCAAGGTGGCATGTACTAAGCCATTTCCAACTGAATGAGTCAAGGATGATCTCTGAACTAGGGGACCAAAGGCATGTGCTCTAACCTCTAGTCAATGGCTAGAGGAGACTTGGATTCCTATTGATCAACATTTGCCAAGCCTCTACAGCAGTTGCCATTCACTATTGCAGCCAAAACAAACTTGCTCTACTATAAATACAGCTCATTTGTGCTCAGTTTGAGTACACCAAAGCACTACAACACTTGCTTTCCTCAAAATCTCTTTCTCTAGGCAAAAAATGCCTTCTTTAGCAAGGTAACTCTGAGTTTTTGAGTTAGAGAGCAATTCCAGCACAGCTCATGATCCAAACACATCCAATATGTCATATCTAAGCTGTCCAAACTCTCACAAGTGACCTGTAACACCAAAATCTCAAAGTCCCTCCTCAAAACCTCAAAATAGGACTTTTTTGCATTTTTCAAGCCATGTCTTGATTCAGTCACTTTCAAAACCAGATAAAGCCTCAAACACACTCCAAATATCATCCTTGAACTGTCCCAAATGGTTCCCCACATCTGGAACACCATTTGAGAGAGTTGCTATTTTGGTCACTTTTGCCCCTTTTGCAAGAAAGGGCCAGTTTCCATTCCTGAGGTTTCCAACGGATTCCAATCATCCTAAAAGATTCTAAGGGATCATTTGAGAGTGTTTAAAGCATCAAAACATTTCTGGAATAAGGCACTTGATAGATTGCCCAAAAAGCTCCCAAAGAGGTAAGCATCTCAACTTGAACTCTTTAAAATATGCATTGCTTTGAAGTCCACTGATCATAGACATCTCATACATGTTATATATGTTGTGTTTGGACCAATTCATCATGTGATTCACGCCTGTACCATGAGGTAGCACAGAAAATGCAAATGGAGGCCTATTTTAAAACCATTATCGGGTTTTAAAATGGAGACCTCATCTGAGAAAACCACCACCACCATTGGATTCCTTGTGAAATTCTAGGCAGGATAGACCTAAATTTTGTCCCAATCCATGGAGAAATGAGAAAGTTACAAGCTTCATGTTTTTGGCCAAAAACCTTGCCTTGGCCAGGCCAAAAACAAGGCAAGCCTTGTATATTTATGGCAGGGGTTTGATACACGGATGTATCACCACCCCAGTGGTAGGACGCGCGCACTGCACACAAGAGGTCTGGGTTTCGAATCCCCATCGCCCCAGATCCTCTTTTTTACCACTTTTTCATATTTTATTATTTTTCTTATTATTTTTAATGATTTGAAAAATTAATAACTCCCTCAATTTTAATTATTTTTTATTGGTTCTTTTTTCAAAAAATCACAAAACTGTTGAAATATTTTATTCCACAAAAAAATCAATTTTATATTATTTATTTAATATAGTTGGTATTTTTATGAATAAATTCATTTTTAATTATTTTTAAACATTTTAAAAGTGAATATTCATCTTGAAAATCAAACCCAAATGAGTTTTAATTCATCTTGTGATTAAAACCTCATTTTTCAAACCTTAACCAAAAATCAAAAGTTGTTTATTCAAGCTTATTTGGGGTTTTATCATTTTTTATAGATTTTCTTTAAGAATTCACTTTAAAAAAATGACGAAATTAGGGTTTTGATCGATTTAACCCTCATCAATCATTTTCAAACACTCATGGGCCTCTATTAGAGTGTAAGACCCATCCCCTTTGTAAATACACCACTTTTTGGGCCTCAGTCATTGTATAAGTCCCACTGTATTTTCAAAAACAACGGCGGGATCGTCGTCTTTTTAACAAAACCAATTGGGCCTCTCCTCGAGCTATAAGTCTCATTCCTTTTCAAAAACAAAAACTTTGGTCCTCTAATAGAGTGTAATACCCAATCCCCTTTTAACAAAAACCATTTTGGGCCTCAGACATGTATAAGTCCCTCTGCAGAAAAAGATGGATGATCTCGAAGAAGAGAACAGAGAGTTAAGGGAAGAGATCGAAACTCTGAAAGAGGATCTGAGAAAGCTTCATAACGACATGCAAGCTCTAGTGGAAGCTCAGATGCAACAACAAAGGACTGTGATCTCAGAGATCACATCAATGCCCATAGTGGAGAAGTATGATCCTCGGTATAACATGCCTAAAGATCGTCCCTGAGGCATGCCTATCAACTATATCCCGGAAGGATATATTCCGCCGATCACAGAGGATCCAAGAACTGCAGCAGGAGCCGCTGGGCCTGAGGGTTACAAACTTTGGGAAAGCAAAGATGCCAGGGGAATGACAGCAACTCCTGAAGGTTACAGTTTTTGGGAGGGGGAAGTACCTAGAGTCACTGCCATGATGACTATACCACCAACCGTGGTACACACTGTCCCGGAAGGACAGATTCCACAGATACCTTCTGGTGGAAACGAAAGTATGGATAACAGAATGAAGGAGTTCTAGGAACAGTTCCTGGAAATACAGAAAGAACTACAAGCCCTTTGCGGTCAGGATCTATTTGGAAAAGACACCGCAGACCTTTGTTTGGCCCCCAATGTGAAAGTTCTGCACAAATTCAAAGTGCTCGAATTTGAAAAGTACAAGGGTAACTCTTGCCCTCAAAGCCATTTGGTGATGTACACTCGGAGGATGTCAACTCAGACAAAGAACAACCAGCTACTGATCCACTATTTCCAAGATAGTTTAATCGGTGCCGCACTCAAATGGTACATGGGTTCAAATCGCACTAAGATCGGGACTTTCAGAGATCTTGGTGTTGCCTTCGTTCAACAAGATAAGTATAACCTGGACATGGCACCGAACAGAGATCAACTCAGATCGATGTCACAAAAGGACACGAAAACCTTTAAGGAGAACGCTCAGAGATGGCGTGAAATTGCCGCCCATATTTGTCCACCTCTTGAGGAAAAAGAGATGACAAAGATCTTCTTAAAGACCTTAAGCTCATTTTACTACGACAGAATGGTTGCCAATGCGCCCAGTGACTTCACCCAGATGGTGGGCATGGGAGTTCTTCTTGAGGAAGCAGTCTGAGAGGGACGTTTAGTTAAAGATGCTGGATCATCAAGTAGTACAAAACGATACGGTAGTGCTCTCCCTAAGAAAAAAGAGCAAGATATCGACAATATCTCTCTCGGAAAGCAAAGGCAACGGTACCAACTAGTAGCAGCCGTAACTCCTGCTATCAACCCTGCGCCTGTTCCTACGTATCAACCTTAGGTTGCTCAAAGCCAACCGATTCAACAGAAATATCAGCAAAGGACACAACAGCCTCTTCAGCAGGCTCGTCCTCCATATAACAACAATTGTACGACATGACCTCCCGGGTTCGACTCTATACCAATGTTGTATGCAGAATTATTTCCACACTTACTGGTCAAGGGGCACGTCCAAACCAGGTCTCCTCTTACAGTACTAGAAAATCTGCCTTTTTGGTTCAAAGCGGATCAGACTTGCCCTTACCATCAAGGAGGACCAGGGCATAACATAGAAAACTATCTCAGTTTCAAATCCGATGTACAAAAGCTTGTTAGGAGCGGGGTCTTATCTTTCAAAGATACGACTCTGAATGTTCTCACGAACCCGCTGCCTCAACACGAGAAAGCTGCAGTAAATTTGATAGAGGGGGATTCCAATAACATCTATCAAATTCACGATGTACTCTTATTAAGGGCTAACCTGGTTAAGATGCATTGCAGACAGAGCGGATATGGTCATGTACCGTCTCACAATTATCACCAGTGTGATATCTGCTCTAAAAACAATCAAGGATATCTGCTCTAACATGACTTATACAAGTTCCAAAATCATTCAGAACCACGACATCCGTGCAATGAATTTCAACTTGGTGGTAATGCACTCAAGGCAAAACCAGTATCATAATCTGCCCCGGCACGATTACAATTCTTGTCTGACTTGCTCAGTAAACAAACAGGGATGCTCTTTTGTAAAAAAGGCCCTCCGACGTCAGATGGATCTTGGGTGGATCCAGGACTACCATGGTAAAAATCCTTATCAGATTAACATGATTCAAATCTTCGATATTCGTTTGATGAATACCAGCTTGGTGGAGTTACACGCCAAGCAAGTCCAACTCGGTTTTCTCACTTCACATGATTATCTGAGTTGTAAAGTATATTGTGAGAGTAACCAAGGGTGCGCTCTCGTTCAAAGAACTTTGCAACACTTGTTAAACCACTGGTGGCTTCCGATCTATCTAGACGAAGACACGCAACAAATCAGTGTGACAAACAGAAACCCTACTAGGCATCAAAATCAGGGTGTCCGATCTATGGAAATAGACCTGGTAAGGTTACACTGCATTCAAAGCGGATGTGGCCAGGTGTCACCGCATAACTACGAGCGCTGTAGAGTCTGCTCGAAAAATAATCAAAGATGTTACCGCGTGCGAGCAGCCCTTCAAAGTCAGTTGGCTCCCAAGGAGATTCAACCGTGTCCAAGTTCTGGATCAATCAACTGGATGCCAGACTATTTCGCTGATCAGATTAAGGATGTTGTCGTGATCTCTGATCGCAAGAGGACCAAAGAAGTTTGTACCATCATCCCTCTACTTGATGAATCGAAGGTTCTTAACCAGGAATTAATTGAAGTTACTTACGACAGTCAGAAAAATCAGAAGGCCCCTGTAGTTATCTATCTACTGGGACCGTTATCGTATGAATCAACTAAGGCAATCCCTTACAAATACGGTGCAACAACAATTGATACTGGAAAGGAAATTCCATTACCCTTCGCCGTGAATATTACAGACATCATTCGAGTAACATGGAGCGGTCGAATCTTCAACCGAGGAGTTGGAGAACCTAACAGAGAAAAGGAACCTCACACAGAAGTTCCTAATCCACCAGTTGGTCAATCCAGTAATCTTGACCTTTCAAAAAATGATGATGAGATGCTGAAGCTCATCCAAAGGAGTGAATACAACATTGTTGATCAGCTATTACAAACTCCTTCAAAGATATCCGTGTTATCGCTTTTGGTCAGTTCCGAAGCCCACAGAGAGGCTCTACAGAAAGTCTTAGAATAGGCCTTTGTGGAATAGGATGTGTCAATACGACAGTTTGACAGTATCGTCTCTAACATCACTTCCTGCAACAACTTGGGGTTTAGCGATGTGGAATTTCCAAAAGAAGGCAAAAGCCACAACATGGCACTCAATATCACAGTCAACTGCCAGGACGATGCTTTAGCCAGCGTACTGGTAGACACCGGATCAGCTCTCAACGTCATGCCAAAGTCCACTCTAATGTGACTATCATTCAAAGGATCTCCGGTGAGAGGCAGTGAGGTCGTCGTCAAAGCATTTGACGGATCCAGAAAAACAGTTATCGGTGAGGTCGATCTTCCCATAACTATCGGTCCTCACACTTTCCTAGTCACTTTCCAGGTCATGGACATCCAGGCAACATACAGTTGCTTATTAGGAAGACCTTGGATACACCAGGCTGGGGCAGTCACTTCGACACTTCACCAGAAGCTGAAGTTCGTCAAGAATGACCAACTCGTCACGGTGTGCGGAGAGCATGCCTTGCTCGTTAGTAACCTTTCATTGTCCACTGGTGTAGAACTCGAGGAGGTTATTGGAACTTAGTTCTAAGAACTTTCGGTGAGCAATGAGAATCAGTCAGAAAAAGGAACATCAATTTCCTCGTACAAAGATGCTCTCAAAGTAATCGAGTGTAACAATGCAAAAGGATGGGGACAACTTGTCATTCCTACTGATAATAAAACAAAGAAGGGTCTTGGTTTTTCTACAACCTGTACCCAGACAGCTGCTAACGATGAAAGTCTTCATCCTATTTAGAACTTCTGCCATAGTGGAGGTTTCCTTAACCCAATGTCTCAAGAAGTGCATACCATCAATGAGGGAGATTCCTCCGACACATATGAGGAATGGAAGTCCTATCTTAACGAGGATGGTTATATGTCTCAGGAAGAAGTGCCTACGCCCTTTTGCTATCCCGCACAAAGTTCGAGATTTATACCGAGGTCAGACGTCGAAATGATATACGAAGATTGTGATCCGGAAGGATGCCGTGCTCCGCCAAATTCATTAGAGGAAGACGCTCCAATGAAATACAACTTGGACCATGACTACTATAGCCCGATGGATGGTCTGCCTATCTGGAAGTCGTACCCAGGAGACTTGGGGCAAGAAAATCAGCCGAACAATTAAAATCAGCTGACATCATTGGAAAAAATACCTGCGTCCCCACCATGTCATGGGATCAATACTCAGGTCATTCAGAAAACGTCCAGCGCAATGATGAATTTGTAAAGTTTGCAGGACTAGAATTCATTAACTATGCTTTTCCCGAGGTCAACGTCATCGAAATGGATGACTCCTCCAGTTCCAAAGAAGTGTGGGACACCTTGGGACAACCGAGTGGCAAATACGACTTCATGGTCAAATACACCACTCCTGAAAGCTCTCGTGTCAGGCTCGAGGACATCCAGCCAACTGGATGGGGAGATATACCTGAGAGCACAAATACTATGCAAAATACAACTAAGGAATCCTCCTACGACAACTCTGCCTGGGAGACAGATTCCAATGATCCTGCTCCACTAGAAATCAGCGTTATTTCTGAAGACAAATCAAATAAGGTACCAGACTTTGTGATTCACCGAGGAGTTCACCACCAATGGGTTGCAGTCGATGTTCCGAAGATAGTTCATAAGTCTAAGTAATTGTCGTCTTTATCTTAACTTTTCACCCTGCCCAGGTGAAACAGATGTTTTGATAGGGCTCACTTTCTGTAAATATACCTCTTCGCTTTGCCCAAAGAGATAGAGCATTGTTTTATAGGGTTGTAGTTTCAAGAATCGACAAAATCATAAATAAATAAACGTCGTTCTATAATTTTCGCATTAATTGTTGTTTTCTCTTTTCGTTTTTTCAGAGAATGGTAATCCTAAAAAAACAATTCAAATAATAAAAACAAGCAGTAAAAAAATACACTGCACACACTCTTGCATTTTCTCTATCTCTTCTAAACACAAATCATCACGTCATGCAGATTGTCTGTTTTAAACTGCATTGAAACGTACGATCCGATGCCTTCTCCCAACTTTGAATTCCCGGTATTTGAGGCTGAAGAAGAATATGATGAAGAAATTCTAGAAGAGATCTCCCGATTACTCAGACAAGAGGAAAGGTCCATTAAACCTCACAAAGAGCCATTGGAAACGGTCAACTTGGGCTCAGAAGAAGAGAGAAAAGAAGTCAAGATTGGGGCCCTACTCAGTCCGACTGTCAAAGAAAGTTTGATAAAGCTTCTCAAAGAGTTTCCCGATGTATTCGCTTGGTCCTATAAGGACATGCCAGGGTTGGATACTAGTATCGTGGAACATCATCTACCGTTAAGATTATAATGTCCGCCAGTAAAACAGAGGTTGAGACGTACTCATCCAGACATGGCTATCAAAATCAAAGAGGAAGTATAGAAACAGATTGACGCGGGTTTCCTCGCCACGTCAGAATATCCTCAATGGCTAGCCAACATCGTACCAGTTCCAAAAAAGGACGGAAAGGTCAGAATGTGTGTGGATTACAGAGATCTAAATAAGGCTAGTCCAAAGGATGACTTTCCTTTACCACACATTGACATGCTGGTTGACAGTACCGCAAAGTTCAAAGTCTTCTCCTTCATGGATGGATTCTCGGGCTATAATCAGATAAAAATGGCACCGAAAGACATGGAGAAAACTTCATTCATCACCCCATGGGGCACCTTTTGTTACAAGGTAATGTCGTTCGGTTTGAAGAACGCCGGGGCAACCTATCAACATGACTACTCTGTTTCATGACATGATACACAAGGAAATCGAGGTATATGTCGATGACATGATTGCCAAATCTAGAATAGAGGAGAGCATGTGACCCACCTGTCAAAACTATTCAAGCGATTGAGAAAGTACAAACTCCGTTTGAATCCCAACAAGTGCACCTTCGGTGTCCGTTCAGGGAAACTCTTAGGGTTCATCGTCAGCCAGAAAGGAATTGAGGTAGATCCTGACAAAGTCAAGGCCATTCAAGAAATGCCTTCTCCAAAGACTGAAAAGCAAGTCAAGGGATTCCTGGGACGTCTGAATTACATTTTCAGATTTATATTCCTCATTACAGCGACATGCGCGCCGATTTTCAAATTACTCAAAAAGAATCAGGACTGCGTTTGGACAAAAGACTGCCAAACCGCCTTCGACAGTATCAAGGAATACCTGTTGAACCCACCGAGTCTATCACCACCAGTGGAGGGAAGACCATTGATTATCTACCTAACAGTCTTGGAAGACTCGATGGGTTGTGTACTTGGCCAACAAGACGAATCAAAAAGGAAGGAGTCTGCCATCTACTATTTGAGCAAGAAATTCACCGACTGCGAAACTCGGTACACTATGCTTGAGAAAACTTGTTGTGCTCTGGCTTGGGTAGGCAAACGTCTTCGCCAGTGTATGATTCGTCACACTACTTGGTTGATCTCCGAAATGGATCCAATAAAGTATGTCTTTGAAAAGCCTGTTCTCACGGGAAGGATTGCCCGTTGGCAGATGTTGCTATCAGAGTACGACATCGAATACCACGCTCAAAAAGCCATTAAAGGGATTATTTTAGCCAATCATTTGGCTCATCAACCGATTGACGACCAGGAATCAGTCGGGTTTGACTTCCCAGACAAAGAGGTCATGTACTTGAAAATGAAAGATTGCAATGAACCGCTACCCAGTGAAGGGCCAAAACCAGGTTCCCAATGGGGACTTATCTTTGACGGAGCTGTCAATCATTACGAAAACAGAATTGGGGCAATCATCATAACACCGCAGGGTACCCACATTCCTTTCACCGCCTGACTAACATTCAAGTGCACAAACAACAAGGCCAAATACGAAGCTTGTATCATGGGTCTCGAAGAAGCGATCGACTTAAGGATCAAAAACTTGGATGTTTATGGCGACTCAGCCCTGGTTATCAATCAGATTAAAGAAGATTGGAATACATACCAGTCCGGGCTGATCCCTTACAAAAATTACGCGAGAAGGTTGTTACCCTTCTTCAACAGAATCGAGTTTCATCATATCCCTTGTGAAGAGAATCACATGGCTGATGCATTAGCCACTCTCTCTTCCATGATTAGCGTAGGGCAATGGAATGACTTACCTAAGATTGACATAATGCGCCTTGAATGGCCCGCTTACATCTTCACGATTGAAGCAGTCATAGACGACAAACCTTGGTACCACGATATCAAATGCTTCCTTCAGAAACAAGAGTATCCACTTGGGGCATTCAGGAAGGACAGAAAGACCCTCAGAAGGCTGGCAAGCAGTTTCTTCCTGAGCGGTGATACACTCTATAAGAGAAATTTTGACATGGTCCTGCTTCGATGCGTAGACAGACCAGAAGCAGGCGTGTTGATGAAAGAAATTCACGAAGGATCCTTTGGCACTCATGCCAACAGACACACAATGGCGAGAAAAATTCTAAGAGCAGGGTACTACTAGTTGACCATGGAATCCGACTGCCACAAGTACATGAGAAGATGTCACAAGTGTCAGATATACTCAGACAAAATCCATGTACCACCAACGCATCTCAAAGTTCTTTCTTCTCTATGGCCTTTTTCTATATGGGGAATCGACATGATTGGCATGATTGAATCTAAGGCTTCAAACTGACATCAGTTCATCCTAGTCACCATTGACTACTTCACCAAGTGGATCGAAGCAGCGTCATACGCCAATGTTACCCGACAAGTGGTGGTCCGATTTATCAAAAGTAATATCATCTGCCTTTATGGTGTTCCAAGCCAGATCATTACTAATAATGGATCCAACTTGAATAACAAAATAATGAAGGAGTTGTGCACTAAGTTCAAGATCGAACACCATAACTCATCTCCCTACCGACCCAAGATGAACGGAGCGGTAGAAGCGGCTAATAAGAACATCAAGAAGATTGTTCAGAAGATGGTTGTAACCTATAAAGACTGGCATGAGATGCTACCCTTTGCTCTTCACGGTTATCGCACATCTGTCTGCACTTCAACAGGGGTAACCCTTTTCTCTCTAGTATATGGCATGGAAGCAGTGCTCCCCATAGAAGTAGAGATCCCATCAATCTGGGTATTGATGGAAGCTAAGCTAACAGAGGCTGAATGGTGTCAAAGTCGACACGATGAACTGAATTTGATCGAAGAAAAGCGAATAACGGCTCTATGCCATGGTCAGTTGTATTAGCAAAGAATGAAGAAGGCGTTTGACAAAAAGGTCCGACCTCGCGTCTTTAGGAAAGGAGACCTCGTGCTCAAGAAAATACAATCTTTTCTCACTGATTCCCTGGGCAAATGGACTCTGAATTATGACGGCCCCTATGTGGTCAAGAAAGCTTTCTCAGGCGGCGCCTTGAGACTCCAACCATGGATGGAGAGGAATTTGCCTACCCCACAAATGTTGACGTAGTCAAGAAATACTTCGCCTAAATAAAAAAAAAGGAGAGAAAAAACGTCTCGGTGGATTGAAAACCCGAAAGGGTGGTCCAGGAAAAAATTAGAGACATAATCAAAAATCATCCCGGTGGATTGGAAATCTCAAAGTACAATCCAGGCAAAAGTTAGGGATTAATGGCAAGTAACTACGTCCAACAAAGGGGCAAATCCCTCAGCGACAGTTACACCATCCGTCAGGAAAACCCCAGTCAAGGTCATCTTCGACGGAAGCTCAGGATGCACAGAATTTAAAGTTGGTAGAAGGATAGCGATCGTTATGTTTCAATGTAGCCCTTTTCCCTTAAATTACCATTTTCTAACTTTGTAATTACTCCATGGAATCACGCGCTTGGCTGATTTCCATCCTATCAATCAAATTTGAGCCCTAGTGCTTTTGTTTGCAATTCTCATTTGTTTTAGCTTTATAGAATAACATTTTAACATGATTAACGATTCTTGAAATAAAACAAAAATGAATTTACTTGTCAAAATTTTTCTGCTTTTCAAAATAAAGATGGCAATTTATTTTGACTGTTGAACATCGGAAGAACATCGATCGCTTCTCCAGAAGTAATCGAACCTCAAAGTGCAGAATCAAAGTACTCCCTCTAAACCAGTGCACCTGAATGAAGGATCAACTGTGTCAGATGCGAATATTTCGTCCGACATCCCCGACAGAGTTCTTACCTCCTAAGCCCGACCAACGGTTGTTCCCCACGGGGACTATCTCTCCTAAGCAGTGAACCAGTGATACTTTTCATCTCCCACTGTGGCCGAGTATCCCGTCGTGTTCATCTATTAGTCTGTATGTCGCGTCAGTTTTGTCAGCATAAACATATATGCATCATGCATTATTGATTCACATTTATATTCATATTGCATCGCCATCACTCTAGTCGGTCTTGTCCCCAAGTGATAGAAATCCTCTCAGTCGAGTTGTCAGTCCTTTCCTTGTCAGGAAATGTCGTGTCTGAGCAACCTCTCCTCCAGCTTATTTCTGGATTGAAGTTGGTCCTTGACCACTTTGATAACTTGAACCTCTGAAAGAAAAGAAGGCCTTCTACAAACATCACTCTTCGCCATCGGAGATGATATCTTCTCTTTCCCGGATTAAGAAAAATTAACAGAGAAAGCCTCTTAATCAAAGATTCGGCAATACAGCAGTTTTTCTCTGAAAAATTCGCTGACAAAAAGTTCATCGGCACCTCAAAATTGGATCACATCATATGGCATTTCTCCGAGAAGATCTCGAGAAAAGTACGATGTAGTAACCCCAAGCGAAAGCAGTCTCTCAAGAGACTCGTTTTCCCCCAGTAGAGTCAACGAATGGCATCTCCAACAGAGAAGTTTGTACACCTCTACAACTCAGACAGATGGGTTTCCCAGCAAGTCTGACATCAATTCTTTTTCCATTAAATGACATCTCCCAGGAAAATTCGGCGGGAAGTTTGAGAAAAACCGCTACAAATAGCGTCTCTTGTCAAGAAAGTTTATTGACAAAAGAAACTGAGACCAGTTCCTTGGTAGGAAACCAGGATCGAGGGGAAGTTTACATCAGAAACTGAGACCAATTCCTTGGTAGGAAACCAGGATCGAGGGGAAGTTTACATCAGAAACTGAGACCAGTTCCTTGGTAGGAAACCAGGATCGAGGGGAAGTTTGCATCAGAAACTGAGACCAGTTCCTTAGTAGGAAACCAGGATCGAGGGGAAGTTTATTTTCAAAAGAAAACTGAGACCAGTTCCTTGGTAGGAAACCAGGATCGAGGGGAAGTTTTACCTTTTCTAAGCATCATCTCTTAGCAAAATTAGATGAATGAGTAAGCTACCATTCATAACCACCATCAAAATTTCGGGTATTCCGATATTTAATCCTCTTGCACCCCGATTGCCTGAATACCTTCGCCATTCACACCTTCGGGTCCAAGAAGATTAAATAGGGGCATCTGTCATACCCCAAATTTTGACCACTAAGATTTCCCATCATTATGCACATCATAATCACAATATGGATGGACCATCATACCTCATTAGTCTCCCCAAAGATGGGTGAGCATCCACTACAATCAAATTTAGGGTTTCAAGCCCTCTCAGAGCTCTTAAACAAAGGATCAATCAAGGAATGACATGATCTTCAACTTGTCTAAACCTCTCAAACATCCACATAAATGATCAAGAGGACCCCCACATCAAGGATCAAGCACAAGGCTGCAACATTCCAAGTGCATTAAGCCTCAAGATCGCCAGTGTCACCAAATTAGGGTTTTGGTCTACCAGGGCCTCCAGATGGAAATTTCCTCTGGGCATGAGCCAAAGCCTCAAAGAATAACCCAAAATACTCTAAGGGACCTCAAAAACCCAATCATCAAGTCAATTTGTCCTTAGGGGATGCATTCATAAAAAATCAGGAATTAGGGTTTCTTGACCTAATTCACCCCTAAGTTGACTTTTGGGACAAAACATGAGCCAAGGCCTCAAGAGATGATTTGAGGGTCCCTAATACACTACATTGATCCATTTGCAACAATGGATTGATCTAAGAAGCTTGATTCACAAGTTTCAAGTTCATCAGAACCACAGTTAGGGTTTTTGAAGAAAAAGTCAATTGTACCTTTGACTTTTGACCAGGACATGCTCCTAAACCTTGGGACATGATTCAATACACCCTATAACACCTATGAAATTAATCCATAAAGTTTGATTTAGGTCAAGGACTTGATTTCATAGAGGATCGCACAGCTTGGAATTCATCTGATAAAAAGTCAACTGTGCCCAAAAGTCAAAGTTTGACTTTTTGATTTTTTGATCTATTATGGTTTCCTAACCCTAAAATGATGTTAATGTGTGATTGGAATCATCATTCATCAAGAAAAATCAAGAAAAGTGGGATAACTTGCAAAAGGGGTAACCATAAAAAACTTAGAAATTTTCTAAGTTATGGAACAAAGTGGCTAGGGTACTAACTTCCAAGGATCGTAACTTGAGATCCAAGCAACCATTTGGGCTGATCCAAAGATGGATTTGTAGCTCTCATGGCATAATTTAAAAGTGTCAACTACACCTCACTCTAATTCATCATGGATTTTGAGTTATGGTTGGATCAAAATGGTTGAAAACATGAAAGGCCACTTTTTCCAACACTTAGTGAAATTTTCACTAAGTCAGAATCTGTTTCACTTTTTTCAAAATGTAGGGGCATTTTTCACTTAGATCCAAAAAGTGTCAGGATAAACTATGATCACACATATGTTGTATCATATGAGAGCTTTCCAAAATGGCCAAGAACTCCATCAAATCCCATCTGAGCTAAGAGTTATGACAGTGGCAATATGCCTTGCTGCAACTGTCATAACAAGGCAGATTTGTGCATTTTGCTCAATTTGAGCAATTTGTGTAAATGAAAAACAAGTTTATCCATCTGAACACTTTAGGGAGAGACCAAGGAGGGACAAACACTGATCCATAAGCCTCCGAAGTCTTTGGAACTAAATGAGTCAAGGATGACCTCTGAACTAGGGGACCAAAGGCCTATGCTCTAACCTCTAGTCAATGGCTAGAGGAGACTTAGATTCCTATTGATCAACATTTTCCAAACCTCTGCAGTAGTTTCCATTCACTATTACAGCCACAACAAACTTGCTCTACTATAAATAGAGCTCATTTGTGCTCAGTTTGAGTACACCAAAGCACTACAACACTTGCTTTCCTCAAAATCTCTTTCTCTAGGCAAAAAATGTCTTCTTTAGCAAGGTAACTCTGAGTTTTTGAGTTAGAGAGCAATTCCATCACAGCTCATGATTCAACACATCCAATATGTCATATCTAAGCTGACCAAACTCTCACAAGTGACCTGTAACACCAAAATCTCAAAGTCCCTCCTCAAAACCTCAAAATAGGACTTTTTTGCATTTTTCAAGCCATGTCTTGATTCATTTACTTTCAAAACCAGATAAAGCCTCAAACACACTCCAAATATTATCCTTGAACTGTCCCAAATGGTTCCCCATATCTGGAACACCATTTGAGAGAGTTGCTATTTTGGTCACTTTTGCCCCTTTTGCAAGAAAGGGCCAGTTTCCATTCCTGAGGTTTCCAGCTGATTCCAATCATTCTAAAAGCTTCTAAGGGATCATTTGAGAGTGTTCAAAGCATCAAAACATTTCTGGAACAAGTCACTTGACAGATTGCCCAAAAAGCTTCCAAAGAGGTAAGCATCTCAACTTGAACTCTTTAAAGTATGCATTGCTTTGAAGTCCACTGATCATACACATCTCATACATGTTATATATGTTGTGTTTGGACCAATTCATCATGTGATTCACGCCTGTACCATGAGGTAGCACATAAAATGCAAATGGAGGCCTATTTCAAAACCACTATCGGGTTTTAAAATGGGGACCTCATTTGAGAAAACCACCACCACCATTGGATTCCTTGTGAAATTCTAGGTAGGATAGACCTAAATTTTGTCCCAATCCATGGAGAAATGAGAAAGTTACAAGCTTCATGTTTTTGTTAAAAAACCTTGCTTTGCCTTCCCTTGGCCAGGCCAAAAACAAGGCAAGCCTTGTATATTTATGGCTGGGGTTTGATACACAGATGTATCACCACCCCAGTGGTAGGACGCGCGCACTCTACACAAGAAGTCTGGGGTTCGAATCCCCCTCGCCCCAGATCCCCTTTTTTACCACTTTTTCATATTTTATTATTTTTCTTATTATTTTTAATGATTTGAAAAATTAATAACTCCCTCAATTTTAATTATTTTTTATTGGTTCTTTTTGCAAAAAATCACAAAAATGTTGAAATATTTTATTCCACAAAAAAATAAATTTTATATTATTTATTTAATATAGTTGGTCTTTTTATGAATAAATTCATTTTTAATTATTTTTAAACATTTTAAAAGTGAATATTCATCTTGAAAATCAAACCCAAATGAGTTTTAATTCATCTTGTGGTTAAAACCTCATTTTTCAAACCTTAAACAAAAATCACAAGTTGTTTATTCAAGCTTATTTGGGGTTTTATCATTTTTTATTGATTTTCTTTAAGAATTCACTTTCAAAAATGATGAAATTAGGGTTTTGATCGATTCGACCCTCATAAATCATTTTCAAACACTCATGGGCCTCTATTAGAGTGTAAGACCCATCCCCTTTGTAAATACACCACTTTTTGGGCCTCAATCATTGTATAAGTCCCACTGTATTTTCAAAAACAACGACGCGATCGTCGCCTTTTTAACAAAACCAATTGGGCCTTTCCTCGAGCTATAAGTCCCATTCCTTTTCAAAAACAGAAACTTTGGGCCTCTAATAGAGTGTAAGACCCAATCCCCTTTTAACCAAAACCATTTTGGGCCTCAGACATGTATAAGTCCCTATACGTTAAAAGAAAAATCTCGGCGCAATCGGTCGTTCAAAAATCAAATCATCTGGGCCTACCCTCGGGTTGTAAGCCCCATCTCTTTTCTCTTCAAAATCTTTGGGCCTCTAATAGAGTGTAAAACGTATCCCCTTGTACATAAAAACTTTTGGGGCCTCATGTATTTTATAAGTCCCTCTGTACAGTTTTTAAAACAACAGTGCGATCATCGTTAAAACTTGGGCCTCTCCTTGAGCTGTAAGCCCCAACAATCTTTTCAAAGCACTTTCTCCTTTGATTTTGAATTAGAATATATGTTGTCATCAAAACTTTCTTTAATTTCTTTGTTGAACAACAAACCAAACAACATGGAAGCTCTACAACGGGTAAGTGTTTATCCGCTTTCATTTATCGCTTTTATATGTTCATAAACTGTATTGTGGGGCTGTTTCACTGTAAGTCTTCTTTCACATCCTTTTATATACTTGTCACATATCCACTATGTAATACTAGTATAGTTATTTAGAGTTTTCCCTGGCAACTACGTCTAGAACTAGGTAAAGCCATGTTGGTCACTCTTAAATACAAACAAAACTAGATCCCCCGTAGGATTCCAGATACAGTCTTCCCTCCTCTTGGGGTTAAACAGTATGGAACAAAGAGAAAGGCAGTATTCTCGGTGAACCTTTTCTCAGACTGTCACCCTTAGAAATTGTCAAAGAAACTCTAACTCCCCAGAGATGACCTTTTCTCCGTGAATGGCATCTCTTGAGTTTCTTCCAAATCCTTGAACTTTCCTGGAATGATCTCTTCTCGGTGAATTGCATTTCTTGAACTTCTCTTGGTTTGGGGACCCACAGGCTTCCTAAAAGCACCCCCACATCCTCTTGGGCATTGTACAAGGACCCTTCAGCTTCTTAGAAGGTCTCATTCCTTCTTTTGGGCTTAATACAAGGACCCTGACGACCTCTTAAAGGTATAAGACAAAACTTAGTCATCCTTTGCTAGAGCAGTCTTTCCCGTGTCAAAACTCCGGCCATTGTAGGGTTGATACTCATCCCTTAATGCTCATGCCTCCTCTTGGGCATTGTACAAAAGATAAAACTCTAGACTTGAACAGTCTAAACCTCCTTGAGTCTCAAAGAAATTCTCAAGTTCCTTTCAAACATACGAAGAACTCCGATCACTCTGGATCAATCTCCGGCAGAAACCCGGTCTCTCTCATGAGAGTTCCCCACACTTGGCCCCGCCTCAGGATCTCAATAATCCTCAGCAGTAAGTTAGCCTTCTCTTGGGCTTTGTACAAATGATTCTCCCCAGTGGAGATAACATTTTTAGAATCTCTTGTTGAGCCAACTTTTAGCCTCTATCTCGGGCTTCGTACGAGATAGAAAAACACTCTTTTGTTGAGTATAAAAGATTCTCTTGTTAAGTCAACTTTTAGCCTCCGTCTTGGGCTTTGTATAAGACAGATAGTAAAACACTCTCTTGCTGAGTATAAAAGACTCTCTTGTTGAGTCAAATCCTTTTTAGCCTCCGTCTTGGGCTTTGTACAAGACATATAAAACACTCTCTTGTTGAGTATAAAAGACTCTCTTATTGAGTCAATCTCCTTTTAGCCTCAATCTCGGGCTTCATACGAGACCACAAATCACTCTCTTGTTGAGTATAAAAGACTCTCTTGTTGAGTCAATCAACCTTCAGACTCTCTTGTTGAATTAATCACTTGTTCAAGACTCTCTTATTGAGTCAACCCTTTTAGCCTCCGTCTTGGGCTTTATACAGGACAGATAAAAGTACTCTCTTGTTGAGTCAAACCCTGTCAGCCCCCATCTTGGGCTTTGTACAAGATACATTCTCCTCAACGGAGTCAAAAGCCCTTTTAGCCTCAATCTTGGGCTTTGTACAAGACAGAAAGAACATTTTCCTCAGAAAAGTCCAACTCCTAGCCTCCTCTTAGGCTTTGAATAAAGAAATCCCCGGTTGAGTCAATCAACCTTTTAGCGTCAAAGTTGTGCCTTGCTCACAGCATACAAACATCAATGATTCCTCTTTAGAGATGACAAGTTCTCTCTCAGTCAAACCTTTTAGCTTCACATCTTGGGCTTTGAACAAGATACAAACCACCTTTAGCTTCATGTCTTGGGCTTTGAACAAGACACCAAAACATCTCTTTCCTCCCATAGAATAGGAGGAACTACGATCGCTCTGATTTCCCTGTTTCGGGAATACGTAGGCATAAGATTGCAAAAATCTTAGCGAGCATACTAATTAAAACAAAACCCAAAATCCCGTACCTTCATACATCAATCGAAAAGCATCAGACCTAACATCTTACCAAAAAAACCCTCGCGAATAATCCAGACACTTGTATTCTTAAGAAAATAACCCTAAAGAAGAACCCCCTTATTTTGATAGCATCTGCAAACCAACAATTTTGACTGTTTAACCTCGGTATGCAAGCAGAATTAATTGGAGACATCTATTTCCCTTCCTTAATCAGCTTCACAGGATAAAAAATGAATCGAATTATAGTATCAAAGCGATAGTGATTCGAAACCACAAAAATCGCGCTACAGCCATCTCATAATCATCAATATAGCTCATGGTAATTCACATCAAAATAGTCACGTATCATCATCTCATAATCATCAATATAACTAATGGTCATTCACATCATCATTTAATCATCGAACATCCTGTAGAAACATCTCATAATCATCAACATACTCGTGGTAATTCATACATAAAAACACACACATAAGTATTCGATAAATTACCCATAAATAATTTCACAACCGGCAGCAAACAGCACAACAATCCATTAATAGAACATATACACAATTGACTTCCCAAACATATTTAATATAAAAATATTGGGAAACCAGTTCTCTTAACTATACTATGTTTTAGATCTATTCATTAGCTTTCCCACACTTCGAACGAGGATCAAAACGGACTTACGGATCAAAAGTTATGACCAAAATGATTTCGACCGAAAACATGAACAGTCGTGACGGACAGCATGCAGAATTTTCTGCGTTTTTCACCGTTGGAGGCCTTCCGGACCTCCGATTTCAATTCCGTAAAAACCCAAACTCTCAGAAAATTACAACCCATCCAATACTATAATTATCTCAAGTAAATTTACAATTTTAACACAATTAAACCATCTAATCATTATTTTAAGATTATGCCTAAAACCTTTGAAATTGATGGATATAAGTTCAATCCTCAAAAGAAAAAGAATACACATTTAAGGCACAGAAATTCATCATATAACAACCAACATGGAAATTAGGGATTTTTATCCTAAATATGCTATTACCCATCATACACTATCATAGCATCAAGGGCACAAAAGCCTACGACTATTAGGCCAATTCATTACACTATCCTAAGCCTCAAAATCACATAAACCCTCAAAATACCCCAATACCCCCAAAGTCCTCACAACCCCTTCACCTTCGTCATCAACGCACGAATACATCATAATTTCCTCAGTTTACTCATAAACCCACAAGAATCACATAAACCTCACTAATACATCATAACTTCCTCAGTTTACTCGTAAACCAACAAAATCACATAAACCTTACTAATACATCATAACTTCCTCAGTTTACTCATAAACCCACCAAATCACATAAACTTCACTAATACATCATAACTTCCTCAGTTTACTCATAAACCCACAAAAATCACATAAACCTCAAAATCCACTTTAAATACATCGAATCCCTATATTGAAAACAATGAAAGGCAATACTCCCCATACCTTAGATTGTCGATTCCAAGCCTTTCTCTCTTGAGTTCTTGGAAACTTTCTCGAATCCTAAGCTTTTCCCTCTTTCCTCAGAGCTCTGGCCTTTTCCCTTCTTTTCAAGATCTAACAAAATGAATCCTATTCCTCTCAAATTCTCCTTTTTGTTAAACCTAACCCTTGGGCCTCTAAATTGGGCTTTCCCCAATTTACCCTCACTAATCCTCCTCAAAAGTCCATCTTACCCTTAATTCATCTAATATTATTTAAATAAATAATAATACAATATATTCCATATTATATATTATTATTTAAATAAATAACCAAAACTTAACAAAATACCAACATCAATACAAACCACCAAAATTTACCAAAATTCACGAATATTATATTTAAATAAATTAAATAAATATTCTTACAAATTTGGGGTGTTACACCTTATGCACTTTCTCTTTCAAAACTTTTTCATAAGTTTAGACATGATTCATCTCTTTAAGCGGAATTATTCGCTTGGAAATGATGACTTGTCTTTACATTTAAAAACAACCATAACAAACCTATTTTGTTATTTATACCACGAACTATGAGGTTTTGATCCTATATTGCACTTTGTGGGTACGTAGGCATGAGGTGTTAAGTCTCTCCAAACATAAAAGTCTTAAAAAATACTTCTCTTCTCATCTCCTCAATCTCATTTCAAATAAACATTTTCAAACCAAAAAGCGTAGATATTTCAAAGGGTGCCTATAAAGTACTATAGACGTTTTGGGTGCTAACTCCTTCCCTTAGCGTAACCAACCCCCTTACCCAGTCTCTATTTACTTGTTCTTATTCAAACTTGTTTAGGTTTTGTTCGCTCTTTTTTTCTTTCCTTTTGGATAAAATAAAAGTGCAGTGGCGGCTCTTTCATTTTCGAGTTAAGTTAATCAATAGCTTACACTCACGAATTTTGCTGCTACAAAAAAGTGGCGACTCTCCTGGGGACTCTATTTTTTAGTGGGTCGGCCTACTTTGATTTATTTACGCTTTATCTGTTTGATTTGACTGTTTTTGGTTGTTCTATTTGGGTGATCTTGAGAGGTGAGATAGATCCTATACCCAGATTTGAGAGCTCTTATAATAGGAGGAAGGTATGGTCAAGGATGCTTCTAGGGAGTAATCCCGAACAAGTCGAATTGAGAATCCATCGCTCAGTCGAGGCTTCCTCGGAATTACTGATGTCTAGCGAGTAATCGCGAAAAATATTACTTTTTCTGATTCAGGCCCATGACACTGAGGACTTTAGTATTCCTTTAACCCATCTTGGCCTATTAGGACGTAGTGCGGTGGCTATAAAGTTGTAAACCTGAAATAGTTGATATGTGATACTACACTCAGACGAGGTTCTCTTGAGAATATTACTGATTCCTGAGTAATCGGCGTGCTAGTAATATCCAAAAGAGGATTGAGGACTCTGGGAACTTTTTAGAACCTTGTTCTACAGGTGCTGATAAAACCTTAGTACACACCATTGGGGTTGGTTCTTGTCCCTTGACTCCATGCTCGTGACTCAAACCTTTGAACCTGTGTGCATTGAGTGATCTTATTTGTGGTTGTTGCATTCATGCACTCTTGCATCTGAGCATACATCATCATTCATCCAAGTTGCCAAAGAAACTCATTTCAACTATCTCTTTCTTCAGTTATCTGTTCACCATCAAGCTGTTTCCTCGACACAACTACGGAACTAGAGCTGCTGTCAGATTGAGAATAGAAAATCAAGAACAACACAATGCCGAAGTCAGAATGGAAATTGATGAGTTGAAGGCCAGCATGACCAAGCTCACAGAAATTATGCAAGTTCTAATTGCTAGAGGTGAACCACCTCAGAGGACCGTGATCTCTGATATCTCAACTGCTGCTGTTAACCCTCCACCAATCTAGCAACCAGCTTCTACTTTGCCAGAATTTGGGTTACCTATGAATTACTCGCCACCCTTTGCAACTAATCCAGTGGTTGTCCCATCTGTACTGCCAGTATCTTCAACTCCATTGTTCATTGAACCTTAGCCTGTTGTGCATACTGCTGCTCAAGCTACTCATAAGAATCCTCCTTTCGTTTACCATGTTGCTGGTCCACAATCCAAAAGTCAAGGAGAACCTGAATACATTGAAGAAGTCAGAGAGCACTGGAAAACTCTAGAGAAAAGGATAAGATTCATGGAAGGAAGTGATGTCTTTGGTGCTGCCACAATGGACATGTGTGTAGCGAGCGATTTTGGACGCGGTTCTTAAGCGCTGGTCGCTCTCTGCGGTTTGAGCTTTGACTACAGGTCGATTCATTTTTTATCCTATTATGAGCTGAATAAGGAAGGGAAATAGATATCTCCAATTAACCCTGCTTGCATACTGAGTTTAAACAGCGGTCTGTTAGGTTACAGATGCTATCAATATGGGGGGCCTTTGTACTGGTTATTTGTATTTTCGCCAATACGGTTTTCTTTCTTTTTATCTAGGCAGAAGGTTTCTGGCGGGGAACGAGGATTAGGATGTTAGGACTGATGCTTTTGAATTACTGCTTTTTGATTGATGGAGATATGGGATTTGGGTTTTTTGTTGATTGTGCTCGCTAAGATCTTTTCTTTCGATCTTATGCCTACGTATTCCCGTTTACCGAAACAGGGAAATCAGAGCGTTCATAGTTCCTCCTATTCTATGGGAGGAAATGGGTGTTTTGGTGTCTTGTTCAAAGCCCAAGACATGAAGCGAAAGGTGATTTGTATCTTGTTCAAAGCCCAAGATGTGAAGCTGAAAGGTCTATTTGTGTCTTGTTCAAAGCCCAAGACGTGAAGCTGAAAGACCTCGGCTTTAGAGAGAATTGGTCATCTCTAAAGAGGGGAGAAGGAGAATTACTTTAACTAGGATACGCGGATCCGAGCAATGCCATAATTTCCGAAGAAAGGGTTTTAACCTGAAGGAGAAGACTTTAACTCAGTGTAGAGCAATGCCATCTTTCCTTAGGAATTTCTCATGCTAAAAGAGGGACATTGGCGTGGATATAGATGATCCAGAGGCTTGCCGCTTACAGCGATTAGATGAAGGGAAAGGAGTTGTTGATGTTTGTGTACTGTGAACGAGGTACAACTTTGATGCTAAAAGGTTAATTGGATTAACCAGTGGTTTTCTTATACAAAGCCTAAGAGGAGGCTAATTTCCGCTAGGAAAATCATTATACAAAGCCTAAGAGGAGGCTATTTTGTGTCCCGTACAAAGCCCGAGAGAGAGGCTAAAAGGTTTTGACCCGATGATAGAGTCTCTGTGTCTCGTACGAAGCCCGAGATGGAGGCTATTGTTTGACTCAACGAGGGAGTCTCTTATGTGTCTCGTACAAAGCCCGAGAGAGAGAGGCTAAACGTTGTTTGACTCCCCTGGGGAGAATTTTGGTATCTCATACAAAGCCCGAGATGGAGGCTATTGTAACTGTTTCAGTTGAGTGACAGATCCAATATACTGATTTTAAAAGAGAAAATCAGTTCTTATATGAGCAACACTGTACTCATGGGTTAGATCTGAGGATCGGGGTTGTTTCCTTTTTTTTTGGGAAACTGGAAATCCAAAGGGTGTTGAGACTATCTGAGTCTGCGGGTTTCCTTCCTATTTAATGAAGGGTGCTTGAGAATGTCTTTGAGACTCAAGGAGGTTAGACTGTCCGTGTCTAGAGTTTTATCTTTTGTACTATGCTTTGAGAAATAGTAGTAGACTCTATGAAAGGACTGTTCTATGAGGATGACTAAGTTTTGTTCCTATATCTCTAGGAGGTCGTCGGGACAATTTGTACGAAGCCCCAGAGGAGGCTGGAAACTTTTAAGAAGCCGACGGGTCCTTGTACGAAGCCCAAGAGGAGGCTATCATTCTCGAAGGAAGAGATCATTATACGAAGCCTAAGAGGAGGCTGTGAATACTTCTAAGAAGCCGTAGTGTCCTTGAATAATGCCCAAGAGGAGGCCGATGCTTTTAAGAAGCTCGTGGGTCTATCATCTCCTTTCCATTAGGAGAGATAACTCTTTTAAAGATGAAAACCACTGGTAAACGTGCGAGGTTTACTATCCAGCGACTTTTAGCTTTTAAAGAGGGTTCCTTAGTTAAGGTCCAAGATTATGACCGTAGTGGGTACCCAAACCTCGAGACATTCAAGGCAAGCTATCCACAAGGAATAGATCAAGTCAGGAAAGTTCGAGAATTTGGAAGAAACTCAAAGATGCCATTCACGGAGAATACATTCATCTTGGGGAGTAGAGCTTCTTGACGATTCCTAAGGAGGACAGCCGAAGAGAAGACTGTATCTGGTGCTCCTATTGGGGATCTAGGCGTCTATTTCTACGAATAAATGAAACGGCGTCACCTAGTTCTAGACGTAGTTGTCGGGGAAACTCGAAATATCTATACTATTATTACACTGTAGATATGAGTTTATGAAAGGAGACTTACAGTGAGCAGCCCCACAATATAGTTTATAATATGAAAGCAGTAAACGAAAGCGATAAACACTTACTCGGTTGTAGTGCTTCCATGCTGTTTGGTTAGTTGTTCAACAAAGAAAGATTGAAAACAACAGTATATTCAAAATCAAAGGAGAAAGTGCTTTGAAAAAGAAAGATTTGGGGCTTACAGCTCAAGGAGAGGCCCAGGGTTTTATCAGTGAGCGCACTGTTTGACTTTGTACAGAGGGACTTATACAAGTGACTGGGGCCCAAAAATGGTTTTCTGTACAAAGGGATGGGTCTTACACTCTCTCAAGAGGCCCAAAAAGAAAAAAGAGTGGGGCTTATAACACGAGGGTAGGCCCAGTTGGTTTTTCGTTTAAAAATGGCGATCGCGCCGAGGTTTTCTTTTAACGCAGAGGGACTTATACAATAAGTGAGGCCCAAATGTTTTGGTTAAAAGGGGGATTGGGTCTTACACTCTAATAGAGGCCCAAAGTGTTTTGAATAGGTCTTATAGCTCAAGGAGAGGCCCAGATGATTCTTTTATTTTAAACGGGCGACGATCGCGCCGTTTACTTGTACAGAGGGACTTATACAATGAGTGAGGCCCAAAAAGTCTTTGTACAAGGGGGGATGGGTCTTACACTCTCTCAAGAGGCCCAAAAATGTTTTGAAAATGATTTATGAGGGTTGAATTAATCCAAAACCCTAATTTGTTTTCAAAATCTATTTAATTGAATAAAAATTCAATTAAAATGATCAAAAATTGTTTAACACATGGAAAACAAATTGTGATCTTGGATTAATGCTTCAAAAATTAAGTATTGACCTACAAAATAATTAGAAAGCATTAAAAGTTGCAAAATCAATGTAGAAAAAATATTTAAAATGCCAAAAACAATCAAAATATTAATTCTTTACAAAAATATCAATTATATGAAATAAATAATATTTTTGGGATTTTTTGTGAAAATAAAATATTTTAACATTTTTGTGAATTATTAAAAAAAGAATCAACTCAAAGTCATTAAAACTCAGAGAGAAATTAATTTTTGAATCAATTAAACAAAATCACAAAAATTCAAATATTTGAATATATGAAAAATGGCGCCAAGAACAGCTGAAGAACACGCGCGTGTTCTTGGTTTCTCAGATTTGTATTTTCTATCCAATCTCCATGAATACGAAATCATATCATGCAATCCACATATCATTATGCTCGTCTCAACCTCACAATCATGTCTATGTACTTTAATTTCATTTAAATTAAACATACAACAAGAAATCACGAAGAGACCTCAAGAACCCTAATTTATGCATGAAGGCTAGGATTTTTGATACACGATTCAAACAATGCAATTAATTGAGGGAAAACATTCCATGCATGATTATGAACATATGGCCAAATTATTGTGCGAGGAAATATGCATAGATTGAGAGATGACCAAGCATGTGCTTACCTCTAAGCCGTGACAACAAGTGCAATGTGATTTTTGATTTGGAGGTGTTAAAGATGAGTTGTGATGATCTGAACAGCTTCCCTACACCCAATGGATTGTGTTTGGATGGTTGGACTTGATTGAAATTGGCTGGATCATTTTGTGGTACCTCAGCTGCACTTTAGTTAAAACCTTGAGCAACCAGCTGGTGATTTTGTGAAATTGATGTTTCAGAAGTAATCTAAGTGTTTGATCAGCTCATATGTGATGTATGTGAGGTGTGTGAGTGATTGGTTTGATTGGAATTGCTCTCAAACTCAAAACCCGATAGTGACTTGCCTTAGAAGGCAAAATTGGAGTGAAAGAAGAGATTTTGAGGAAAGCATCTGTTAGATGGCTTTGGTGTACTCAAACTGACCACAATTGAGCTCTATTTATAGTAGAGCAAGTTTGTTTTGCAAGGAATAGTGCATGGCAGCTGGTAAGTAGGTTTGGCCAATGTTGTCCAATGGAATTTCAAGTCTCCTCTAGCCATTGACTAGAGGTTAGGGCACAGAGCTTTGGTTCCCTTGGTCTTGGATAAGTCTTGACTGATTTCAGACGAGAATGGCTCAGTCCATGCCACCTTGATGGTTCCATTGAATGCCTCATTCCAAATTTGAAGTCTTGTCCCTATTTTGGCCATTCTAGGTTCAACATGTTATTTCTTGTTCCATGGACTTTGGAGGCTTGGCTCAGTGATTGTCCCCTTTAGATTCAATCCTCTGAGGTGTCCAAGTGGATAGGAGCAATTGAATTTGGCTGATTTTGGCAAATCGACAAAAGTTGCAAATTCTGCCTTGCCTTGACAGATTTCAGCAAGTCAACTTGGCAATGTTGTATCTCATGGTGTAGGTTGAATTTGGCAATGTTCTTGGCCATTTTGGAAAGCTCTTACATGATACAACAACTGTTTGAACAAGTTTGGTTTTAATCTCTTTTGATTCCAAGTGAAAAATCCCCCTACATTTGGCAAAAAGTGAGGCAGAATCAGACTTAGTGAAAATTTCACTAAGTGTTGGAAAAAGTGACATTTTCACTTTTCAGCCACTTTGATCACTCCATAACTCAAAATCCTTAATGAATTGGAATGACTTGTAGTTGAAGTTTTTGTAGGTGATAATGAGGGCTACAAATCCATCTTTGGATGAGAAAAAATGACCTTGTGGTTTAGGAGTTATGGTCCTTCAAAGTTGGTACCCTTGCCACTTTATTTTTAACTTAGAAAAATTTCTAAGTTTTATGGTTACCCCTTTTACAAGTTATCTCACTAAATCAAACATGATGGACATGTTCCATGGGTGTCATAGGGTATATTCAATCATGTATTAGGGTTTGGGAGCATGTCTAGGTCAAAAGTCAAAGTTACAGTTGACTTTTCTCGCGAAACCCTAATTGTGATGCAGATGAAATTGAGACTTGTTGCTCAAGCTTCTTGGATCAATCCATTGTTCCAAATGGATCAATATGGTATATTAGAGACCCTCAAATCCTCTCTTGAGGTCTTGGCTCATGATTTGTCCCAAAAGTCAACTTAGGGGTGAATTAGGTCAAGAAACCCTAATTCCTGATTTTTGATGAATGCATCCCCTGAGGCAAAATTGACTTGATGCATGGGTTCATGAGGTTCCATGAAGTATATTAGGTTATGTTTTGGATCATTGCCTTGTGCCCAGATGAAAATTTCCATCTGGAGGCCCTGGTCGACCAAAACCCTAATTTGGTGACACTGTCGATCTTGAGGCTTGATCCACCTAGAAGGGAGCAGCCTTGTGCTTAATCCTTGAAGTGGGAGTCCTTTTTGATCCATTGTGGATGTTTAAGAGATTATACAAGTTGAAGATCAAGTCATTTCTTGATTGAGCCTTTGTCTAAAGCTCAGAGAGGGCTTGAAACCCTAATTTTGATTGTAGTGGATGCTCACCCATCTTTGGGGAGACTAATGAGGCATGATGATTCATCCATATTGTGATGATGATTTGCACAATGATGGGAAACTCTAGTGGTCAAAATTTGGGGTATTACAGATGCCCCTATTTAATCTTCTTGGACCCGAAGGTGTGAATGACGAAAGTATTCGAGCATTCGGGGTGCAAGAGGATTAAATATCGGAATATCCGAAATTTTGATGGTGGTTATGAATGGTAGCTTACGCATTCATCTTCTTTAGCTAAGCAATGATGTTTAGAAAAGGTAAACTTCCCCTCGATCCTGGTCTTCAGCAAAGGAACTGGTCTCAGTTTTCTCTTGTCAACTTCCCCTCGCTCTTGGTTTCCTACCAAGGAACTGGTCTTAGTTTCTTTTATAAACTTCCCCTCGTTCTTGGTTTCCTACCAAGGAACTAGTCTTAGTTTCTGATTTAAACTTCCCCTCGATCCTGGTTTTCTACTAAGGAACTGGTCTTAGTTGATTTAAACTTCCCCTCGATCCTGGTTTCCTACCAAGGAACTGGTCTCAGTTTCTTTTGTCAATAAACTTTACTGACAAGGAACGCTGTTAGTAGCGGTTTTCCTTCAAACTTCTCGCCGAATTTTCCTGGGGAGATGCCATTTGAGTGGAAAAAGTTTTGATGTCAGACTTGCTGGGGAACCCATTCGTCTGAATTGTAGAGGTACACAAACTTCTCTGTTAGAGACGCCATTTGTCGATTCTACTGGGGAAAGCGAGTCCCTTGAGAAACTGCTTCCGTTTGGGGTTACATCATACTTTTCTCGGGATCCTCCCGGAGAAATTCCATATGATGGGATCCAATTTTGAGGTGCCAATGACCTTCTCATCAGTGGTTTTTTTCGGAGCAAAACTGGCGTGCTGCCGAATCTCTGATCACGAGGCTTTCTCTGTGGATTTTCCTTAATCCGGGAAAGCAAGGATATCATCTTCAATGGCGAAGAGTGATGTTTATTGAAGGTTCTCTGATCTTTCAGAGGTTCAAATTATCAAAGTGGCCAAGGACCAACTTCTTTCCAGAATTAAACTGGAAGCGAGGTTGTTCAGGCACAGTATTTCCTGACGAGGCAAGAACTGACAACTCGATTGAGAGGACTTCTACCACTAGGGGACAAGACCGACTAGAGTGATAGTGATGCAATATGAAATGTGAATGCAAATCAATAATGCATGATGTATGTATGTATATGCTGACAAAACAGACGCGATATACAGACTAATGGATGAACACAATTGGATACTCGGCCATTGCGGGGCGAAGAAGTACCGTTGATTCAAAATAGCAATTCCACCTTGCTTAGGAGAGATAGTCCCGTTGGGAGCTATGTTGATCGGGCTTAGGAGATGAGAACTCGGTCGAGGATGTCAGATGAAACATGGTCTCTGACATTATTGATCCTTCACTCAGGAGTACTGGTCTAGAAGGAGTACTTTGATTCTGCACTTTGGAGTTCGCTTACTTCGGGAGAAGCGATCGATGTTCTTCTGATGTTCAACAGTCAAAAGAAATGCCATCTTTAATTTAAAAGCAGAAAAAGTTTAACAAGTAAATTTATTTTTGTTTTATTTCAAGAATCGCTGATTAAGTTTAAACAACGTCGTTCTGTAAAGCTAAAACAAATAAAGAATTACAAACAAAAGCACAAGGGCTCAAATTTTATTGATAAGATGGAGATCAGCCAAACGCGTGATTCCAGAGAGTATATACAAAGTTAGAAAATGGTAATTTACAGGGAAAAGGGCTACGTTGAAACATAACGACCACTATCCTTCTACCAACTTTGAGTTCGGGACATCCTGAGCTTCCGTCGAAGATGACCTTTGACTGGAGATTTCCTCCGATGGATGCTGTAACTGCTGCTGAGGGACTTGCCTCTGTTGAACATAGTTACTTGCCATTATCCCTAATTTTTTCTTGGATTGTACTTTGATTTTTCCAATCCATCGGGATGATTTTTTTTCATGTCTCTAACTTTTGCCTGGACCGTCCTTTCGGGTTTTCAATCCACCGAGACGTTTTTTTTTTTTAGTTTTAGGCGAAGTATTTCTTGACTACATCAACATTCGTGGGGTAGGCAAATTCCTCTCCGTCCATGGTTGCAAGTCTTAAGGCGCCGCCTGAGAAAGCTTTCGTGACCACATAGGGGCCATCATAATTTGGGGTCCATTTGCCCCGAGAATCAGTGAGAAATGATTGTATCTTCTTGAGCACAAGGTCTCCTTTTCTGAAGATGCGAGGCCGGACCTTTTTGTCGAACGCCCTTTTCATTCTCTGTTGATACAACTGACCGTGGCATAGTGTCGTGATTCGCTTTTCTTCGATCAGATTCAATTCATCATGTCGACTTTGACACCATTCAGCTTCGGTGAGCTTAGCTTCCATCGATACCCGGATTGATGGGATCTCTACTTCTATGGGGAGCACTGCTTCCATGCCATATACTAGAGAGAAAGGGGTTGCCCCTGTTGAAGTGCGGACAGATGTTCGATAACCATGAAGGGCAAAGGGTAGCATTTTGTGCCAATCTTTGTAGGTTACAACCATCTTCTGAACAATCCTCTTGATGTTCTTGTTAGCCGCTTCTACCGCTCCGTTCATCTTGGGTTGGTAGGGAGATGAGTTATGGTGTTCGATTTTGAACTCTGCACACAACTCTTTCATCATCTTATTGTTCAAGTTAGATCCATTATCAGTAATGATCTCGCTTGGAACACCATAACGGCAGATGATATTGTTTTTGATAAATCGGACCACCACTTGTCGGGTTACATTGGCGAATGACGCTGCTTCGACCCACTTGGTGAAATAGTCAATGGCTACCAGGATGAACCGATGTCTGTTTGAAGCCTTGGGCTCAATCATACCAATCATATCGATTCCCCATATGGAAAATGGCCACGGGGAAGAAAGAACTTTGAGATGTGATGGCGGTACATGAATTTTGTCAGAGTATATCTGACACTTGTGACACCTCCTCATGTACTTGTAGCAGTCGGATTCCATGGTCAACCAATAATACCCGGCCTTGAGGATTTTCCTCGCCATTGTGTGTCCGTTGGCATGAGTGCCAAAGGATCCTTCATGAATTTCTTTCATGAGCATGTCTGCTTCTGGTCTGTCGACGCATCGGAGCAAAACCATGTCAAAATTTCTCTTATAAAGAGTGTCACCGCTCAGGAAGAAGTTTCCAGCCAATCTTCTGAGGGTTTTCCTGTCTTTTCTGAGTGCCCCAGATGGGTACTCTTGTTTCTGAAGGAAGCATTTGATATCATGATACCAAGGTCTGTGATCTATGACTGCTACAATTGCGAAGATATAAGCGGGCCGTTCAAGGCGCATGATGTTGATCTTAGGTATGTCATTCCATCGACCTACACTAATCATGGAAGAGAGAGTGGCTAATGCGTCAGCCATGTGATTCTCCTCACGAGGGATATGATGAAACTCAACTTTGTTGAAGAAAGGCAGCAACCTTCTTGTGTAATCTTTGTATGGAATCAATCCTGATTGGTATGTGTTCCAATCTCCTTTTATCTGATTGATAACCAAGGCTGAGTCACCATATACGTCCAAGTTTTTGATCCTTAAATCAATCGCTTCTTCGAGACCCATGATACATGCTTCGTATTTGGCCTCGTTGTTCGTACACTTGAACGTAAGTCTGGCAGTGAAAGGAATGTGGGAACCCTGAAGGGTAACAATGATTGCCCCAATTCTGTTTCCATAATGATTGACTGCTCCATCAAAGATAAGTCCCCAATGGGAACCTGGTTCTGGCCCTTCACTGGGTAGCGGTTCATCGCAATCTTTCATCTTTAGATACATGACATCTTCGTCTGGGAAGTCAAACCCGATTGATTCTTGATCGTCAATCGGTTGATGAGCCAAATGATCGGCTAAAATACTTCCTTTAACGGCTTTCTAAGCATGGTACTCTATGTCATATTCTGATAGTAACATCTGCCAACGGGCAATCCTTCCCGTGAGAGCAGGTTTTTCGAAAACGTACTTGATTAGATCCATTTCGGAGACCAACCAAGTAGTATGACGAATCATGTACTGGCGAAGACGTTTGGCTGCCCAAGCCAAAGCGTAACAAGTTTTCTCAAGCATTGTGTACCGAGTCTCGCAGTCGGTGAACTTGTTGCTTAGATAGTAAATGGCAGACTCTTTCCATTTAGTTTCGTCTTGTTGGCCAAGTACACATCCCATTGAGTCCTCTAGGACTGTGAGGTAAATGATCAGTGGTCTCCCTTCCACTGGAGGTGATAGAATCGGAGGATTCAACAGATATTCCTTGATACTGTCGAAGGCGGTTTGGCAATCTTCTGACCAAACGCAATCCTGGTTCTTTTTGAGTAATTTGAAAATCGGCGCACACGTCGCGGTCATAAGGAATATGAATCTGGAGATGTAGTTCAAACGTCCCAGGAATCCTATGACTTGTTTTTCAGTTTTCGGAGAAGGCATTTCTTGAATGGCCTTGACCTTGTCAGGATCAACTTCAATTCCTTTCTGGCTGACGATGAACCCTAGTAGTTTCCCTGAACGGACACCGAAGGTGCACTTGTTAGGATTCAAGCGGAGCTTGAATTTTCTTAGACGTTCAAACAGTTTTGACAGATGTTCAACGTGCTCATCCTCTGTTCTTGATTTTGCAATCATATCATCGACATATACTTTGATTTCCTTGTGTATCATGTCATGAAACAGAGTAGTCATGGCCCTTTGATAGGTTGCCACGGCGTTCTTCAAACCGAACGGCATTACCTTGTAACAAAAGGTACCTCATGGGGTAATGAACGAAGTTTTCTCCATGTCTTTCGGCGCCATTTTGATCCGGTTATAGCCCGAGAATCCATCCATGAAGGAGAATACTTTGAACTTTGCTGTGCTGTCAACCAACATGTCAATGTGTGGTAAAGGAAAGTCGTCCTTTGGACTTGCCCTGTTCAGATCTCTGTAATCGACACACATTCTAACCTTTCCATCCTTTTTGGGAACGGGTACGATGTTGGCTATCCATTGAGGATATTCAGATGTAGCGAGGAAACCCGCGTCGATCTGTTTCTGTACCTCCTCCTTGATTTTGATGGCCATGTCCGGGTGAGTTCGTCTCAACCTTTGCTTTACTGGAGGACATTCCGATCTTAACGGTAAGTGATGTTCCACGATGCTGGTATCCAACCCTGGCATATCCTGATAGGACCAAGCAAACACATCGGGGAATTCTTTGAGAAGCTTTATCAGATCTTCTCTGGCAGTTGGACTGAGCAGTGCTCCGATCCTGATTTCTTTTCTCTCTTTTTCTGAACCCAAGTTTACCATTTCCAACAGCTCTTTATGAGGTTCAATGGACCTTTCCTCTTATCTGAGTAGTCGGGAGATCTCTTCTAGAATTTCGTCGTCAACTTCTTCTTCAGCCTCGAATACCGGGAACTCAAAGTTGGGAGAAGGCATCGGATCGTATGTTTCAATGGGGTTTAAAACAAGCAATCTGCATGACGTGATGATTCGTGTTTAGAAGAGATAGAGAAAATGCAAGTGTGTGCAGTGTTTTTGTTTTACTGCTTGTTTTTATTTTTGAATTGTTTTTTAGGATTACCATTTTCTGAAAAAGCAAAAAGAGAAAACAACAATTAATGCGGAAATTACAGAACGACGTTATTTTATTAATGAACAAGTAGACTCTTGAAACTACAGCCCTATAAAACAAAACTCACTCGCTTTGGGCAAGGCGAAGGGGGAAATTTACATAAAGCGAGCCCTATCAAAACATCCATTTCACCTGGGCAGGGTGAAAGGCTTAAAGATGACAATTACTTTGACTGGAGAACGACCTTCGGAACATCGACAGCAACCCATTGGTGGCGGACTCCTCGGTGAATCACAAAGTCTGGCACCTTCCTTGATTTGTCTTCAGAAATAACGCTGATTTCTGGTGGAGTAGGATCATTGGAATCTGTCTCCCAAGCAGAATTGTCGTAGGAGGATTCCTCTGTTGCATTTTGCATAGCATTGGTGCTCTCAGCTGTATCTCCCCATCCAGTTGGCTGGATATCTTCGAGCTTGATATGAGAGCTTTCGGGAGCAGTGTACTTGACCATAAAGTCGTATTTTCCACTTGGTTGTCCCAGGGTGTCCCACACTTCTGTGGAACTGGAGGAGTCATTTCTCTCGATGACGTTAACCTCGGGAAAAGCATAGTTGATGAATTCAAGTCCTGCAAACGTTGCGAATTCATCTTCATGTTGAGTAGTTTCTGAATGACCTGAGTGTTGATCCCATGACATGGTGGGGACACAGGTATTCTGTTCAACGACGGTCAGCTGATTTTCATTGTTCGGCTGACTCTCTTGCCCTAAATTTCTTGGGTAAGGCTGCCACATTGGCAGGCCATCCATCGGGCCATAGTAATTATGGTCAAAGTTGTCTTTCATCAGAGTGTCCTCCTCTAATGAATTTGGCGGAGCACGGCATCCTTCCGGATCACAATCTCCGTAGATCATTTCGACATCTGATCTTGGTATAAATCTCGGACTTTCTGTAGGAAAGCAAAAAGGCATAGGCACCTCTTCCTGAGACATGTAGCCGTCCTTGTTAAGGTAGGACTTCCATTCTTCATCTGTGTCAGAGGAATCTTTCTCATTGATAGCATGAACCGTCTGAGACACTGGGTGGAGAAAACCTCCACTGTGGAAGAAGTTTTTAAGGGGATGAAGACTTTCATCGTTGGCAACTGTCTGGGTACAGGTTGTAGAAAAACCAAGACCCTTCTTTGTTTTATTGTCAGTGGGAATGACAAGTTGTCCCCATCCTGTCGTATCGGTACTCTCGACCGCTTTGATAGCATCATTGTATGAGGAAATCGAGGTTCCTCCTTCAGATTGATCGTTCTTGCTCACCGATAGTGCTTGGAACTGAGTTCCAATAACCTCCTCGGGTTCCACACAAGTAGATGATGATAAGTTGCTTACAAGCAAGGCTTGTTCCCCACAAACCGTGACAAGTTGATCGTTCCGAATGAACTTTAGCTTTTGGTGGAGGGTTGAAGTAACCGCTCCCGCCTGATGTATCCAAGGTCTTCCTAATAAACAACTGTATGTTGCCCAGATGTCCATGACCTGGAAAGTGATTTGGAAAGTGTGAGGACCAATAGTTATGGGAAGATCAACTTCGCCGACAACCGTTTTTCTGGATCCGTCGAATGCTTTGACGACGACCTCGCTGACTCTCATCGGAGGGCCCTTAAATGATAATTGCATCAAAGTGGACTTCAGCATAACAATCAGGGCTGACCCTGTGTCTACCAGTACGTTGCCTAAAGCATCGCCCTGGCAGTTGACTGTAATGTCGAGCGCCATGTTATGACGGCGACCCTCTTTAGGTAATTCTTCATCACTAAATCCCAAATTATTGCAGGAAGTGATGTTAGAGACAATGCTATCGAACTGTCTAATTGTTACATCCTGTTCCACAAAGGCTTGCTCCAAGACTTTCTGTAGAGCCTCTCTGTGTGCTTCTGAACTGAGTAACAGTGATAATACTGAGATCTTTGAAGGAGTCTGCAACAGTTGATCAACAATGTTATATTCACTCCTTTGGATGAGTTTTAGCATCTCATCTTTGTCTTTTGAAAAGTCGGAATTACTAGATTGACCGACTGGCGGATCAGGAATTTCTGCCTGAAGTTCCTTTTCTTTGTTGGATTCTCCAACCCCTCGGTTGAAGATTCGACCACTCCGTATTACTCGACTGATGTCTGCAATGTTCACAACGGAGGGTAATGGAATTTCCTTTCCATTCTCGATTATTGTTGCACCGTATTTGTAAGGGATTGCCTTAGCTGATTTATACGGTAGTGGCCCCGGTAGATAGATGACTATGGGAACCTTCTGATTTTTCTGACCATCATAAGTAACCTTGATCCGTTCCCGGTTGGGAACTTGAGATTCATCAAATAGAGGGATGATGGCAAAAACATCCCTGGTCTGGTGACGACCAGAGATGGTGACAACATCCTCAACTTGATCGGCAAGGTAATTCGGCGTCCAGTTGATGGGTCCAGAACCCGGATATGGACGAATTTCTCCATGATCGACCTGACCCTGAAGAGCTGCTCTCACAAGGTAACACCCTTGGTTACTTTCCAAACAGACATTACAACTGTCATAGTTGTGTGGTGGCACCTGGCCACGCCCACTTTGAATACAATGTAACCTCACTAGGTTACCTTCCATTGATCGAACATCCTGACTTTGACGACGAGTAGGATTCCTGTTATTGACACTAATCTGCTAAGTATCTTCATCCATGTAGATTGGCATCCACCAGTGATTTAACAAGTGCTGAAGTGCCTCCTGGACAAGGGTACAACCTCGATCGTTTGCGCAACCCGCTTTACAATTTTGATAGTCATGTGATATCAAGAATCCGAGTCGGACCTGCTCAGCATGTAACTCTACCAGGTTGGTATTCATTACGCGGATATCGAAGATCTGAACCATGTTGATTTGATAGGAGTTCCTATCATGGTAGTCTTGGATCCATCCAAGATCCATCTGATACTAGAGGGCCTCTTGTATGAAAGAGCATCCCTGTTTGTTTACCGAGCAAATCAGACAGGAACTGTAATCGTGCCGTGGCAAATTATGATACCGGCTTTGCCTTGAGTGCATCGCCACCAAGTTGACAGTCATCGCACGGATGTCGTGGTTTTGAATGACGTTGGAATTCGTGTAAACCATGTTAAATCCACGAACTCGGTGCTCTTGGATCCATCCAAGATCCATTTGTTCCTGTAGAGCTGCTTGCACTACCAAACATCCTTGATTGTTTTTAGAGAAGATATCACACTGGTGATAATTATGAGGTGGCACATGGCCATATCCACTCTGTCTACAATGCATCTTGACCAGATTGGTTTTCAACAAGAGTACATCGTGAATTTGATAGACATCGTTGGTCTCTTTCTCAATCAGATTGACTGCAGCTTTCTCATGTTGAGGCAGTGGGTTCGTGAGAACATTGGGATTCGTATCTTTGAAAGATAAGAGCCCGCTCCTAACAAGCTTTTGCACGTCGGATTTGAAATTAAGACAAGTCTCAATGTTATGCCCTGAACCTCCTTGATGATAAGGGCATGTTTGATCCGCTTTAAACCAAAAAGGCGGATTTTCCGGAACTGTAAGAGGAGACTTAGTCTGAATGTGCCCCTTAGCCAGCAGTAACGGAAACAATTCAGCGTACGATACGGGTATAGGATCAAATCCTGGTGGCCGTGTTGTACGGTTGTTGTTATATGGAGGACGAGCCTACTGAAGAGGCTGTTGTGTCCTTTGCTGATCAGGCTGGCTCTGCGCAACCTGAGGTTGATACATAGGAATAGGCGCAGGGCTGATAGCAGGAGTTACAGCTGCTACCGGCTGATAACGTCGCCTTTGCTTTCCGAGAGAGATATTCCCAATATCTTGCTCATTTTTCTTAGGGAGAGCACTACCATATTTTTTAGTACCGCTCTTCGATCCAGTGTCTTTTACCAAACGTCTTTCTCGGACGGCTTCCTCAAGACGTACACCCATGCCGACCATCTCGGTGAAATCACTGGGCGCACTGGCAACCATTCGGTCATAGTAAAATGAGCTTAAGGTCTTTAAGAAGATTTTTGTCATCTCTTTTTCCTCAAGAGGTGGACAAATTTGAGCGGAAATTTCACGCCACCTTTGAGCATACTCCTTAAAGGTTTCCTTGTCCTTTTGTGACATTGATCTGAGTTGATCTCTGTCGGGTGCCATGTCCAACTTGTATTTGTATTGTTGGACAAAGGCAGTACCAAGATCTCTGAATGTACTGATCGTAGTACGGTTTAAACCCATGTACCATTTGAGTGCGGCACCGGTTAAACTATCATGGAAGTAGTGAATCAGCAGGTCCTGATTCTCCGTCTGAGCTGACATGCGCCGAGCGTACATCACCAGATGGCTCTGAGGGCAAGAGTTACCCTTGTATTTTTCAAAGTCGGGCACTTGGAACTTGTGCGGGACTTTCACATTTGGGACCAAGCAGAGGCCAGCGGCGTCCTTTCCAAATAGATCCTGACCGCGAATGGCCTGCAGCTCTTTCTGCATTTCCAAGAACTGCTCCTGGAATTCATCCATTCTGTCAAACATAGTTTCCTTCTTACCAGAAGGTGTCTGTGGAATCTGTCCTTCCGGGACAGTGTGCACCACAGGGGGTGGTACCGTGACTACGGCAGTAAGTCTTGGCGTTTCCCGAAGTTTGTAACCTTCAGGAGTCTTGAGTATGCCCCTGACATCTTTGTGACGCCCCCAATCTATACCCCCAATTAACATGCAATTAAAGCACTAAAAGAAAATTCGAAAATTCGTCAGAGTATATTTGAATTCGCGGCATAGAAAGGGAGAAATCGCATCAACTGTAACCAAACATACACATAACATGCAACACCTGCCCATAATGATATGCAACTGTGGGGTAGCAATCACACAGAGGAAACTTTGTTCCTTACACCCACTTTTCAGAAATTAGAATTAAAGCGGAAAATCTAAAATCTGATTAGCATAAATACATATACACATATAAACAGTTTGTCATACATCAGGTAGCATATGTACAACCAAAATATATCGTCAGATGTACAAAATAATAGCACGCGGCCACCCAAACTACCCGGAGTCACATATCAGAGCCGGCCGACCAAAATAATGAAGACGCAACGCTTCACAAAAAGGAATACCTCCAGCAGCTCTAATCTGCAACGCCTCATAGAGCGTTATAAAACAGCAGAAGGGTGAGAAAAACAACCATAATATAATTGAATAAAATTATATTTATAAACACAAAAATGTACAAGTAACACATTCTCACCACAACCACATATAACATAATACCGCACAATTCTCAAGCATCGAATACCATTACACGCCACACATATACCATACAATCATCAATCACATTCACAAATTCACACACAATTAATTCATGATTTATGCAATGCACATAGACCGACACAACGACTCTATGCACATGCCATGCGGTACCGACTTCCAATGTCTCATGTCTCAACATCAGTTCACTCAGGAACTATTGGAACCATCGCTCGTTACTGAGAATCTCAAGTAACTCCCCGTCGGGCCTACAATGTTCACCCGTCGCTTTAGGTCCTCAGGCATCGCCTCATATTTTCGAGGCACACAACGTTAAGGATTGCTTTAAGTCTCCAAAGGAGCCCACAATTGTCTATAACCACCGCTTTAGGTCCTCAAGCAGCGCCTCATATTTTCGAGGCACACGATGTTATAGCATATTCCCCTCGGGAATCAAACCGTCACTCAGGACGCTTCCACAATGCACATCATGATGCTTGGCATACAATGAGTCATGACATTCACATTGCATGCACACATACATCCACAATCATGCATATATCATCAAATACCACACTTACCATTTTCTTGCCTTTCGGCCACCAACCATCATCACAACAGCACATAAGGCATACCCATTCAAAACACAAACATAATACACGTCAAATACGCACCATTAAAATGACAAAAGTCGAGATTCGACACTATTCATATTTTCCGACAAAATTTAATCGGCTAACAATTCTCAAAACCTCATAAGCATAAAGTACAACTCGATACCTTTCTAACGACACCAAGAATACAAAAATCGGATAATCGGAACCAAAGTTACGGACAAAACCGAAAACAACATTTTGAAAAAATCACATTTTTGACATTCTCCTGTCCATACGCGTAACACCTATTCCCATACGCGTATTGACAGAACAATTTCTCTTCACAAAATCACGTTGCCAAAAACCATACGCGTATGCACCTCGCCCTTACGCGTATCACCAGAAGGCCGTGAAAACCTGCATTTCATACGCGTAATGCCCCAAAAACAACACAATGTTACGCGTAACGCCTTGGCCCATACGCGTATTGGCAAGTCCCTTACGTGTATTGCCAGGACAAACCCAGAAAAATTCTGCAGAACCATTTCTGCGATTTCCAAATCCAATCAACCAATTTTCACCTAAAACTCAGAAAATGACCAATTTGAATTGCAATAACACACAACCAACATGTATAGACAATCTAAAACACAATCAACACAAGTTTTGACACATTCAAATCAATTTCTAATCAATTATACCAAATATGGGTTTTACTCATTTTCTTCCAATTCAATCCAAAACAACAACAAACACACATACATAATCGTATACAATCATAGAATAATCGAGTTTCGCACCCTTACCCGATTAATCGATTC
This sequence comes from Lathyrus tuberosus, assembly GCA_022829125.1. NCBI lineage: Eukaryota > Viridiplantae > Streptophyta > Magnoliopsida > Fabales > Fabaceae > Lathyrus > Lathyrus tuberosus. Next base: position 3,733,209 of record JALAZF010000020.1, on the reverse strand, counting down.
CTAGAAATTGTTCTTGATGATTTTTCCACTCTTTCTCCAATTTTCTCTCTTCTCCTCTTTTCTTCCCTTTTTCCTTCTTTCTTCTTTCTTTCTCTCTATTTTTCTTTCCCTTTTCTTTTCTATTTTCTTTTCTAGTCTAACTTAGTAAAAATATCAATGAAATGTCCAAAATACCCCCACACTCAAATATCCCGCAAATGTTCCCGAAACGCGATAAAATATTCACGACGAAAAATAACACATTTTCACATAAAAGTCAGAAATAAAATAAAATAATAATAAAATAATCGAAAGACTCAATAAAGTAAAGTTGGCAAAACTGGGGCGTTACATCTTCGCTTTCCCAAAGTTTGTAACCTTCAGGCCCATCGGCTTCTGTTGTGATTCCCTGATCTTCAGTGATCGGCGGAACATATCCTTCCGGGATATAGTTAACAGGCATGCCCCAAGGACGATCTCTCGGCATCTGATACCTAGGATCATACTTTTCTATGATGGGCATTGAGGTGATCTCTGAGATCACAGTTCTTTGTAGCTGAGCTTCTGCCATGGCTTGCATGTCGTTACGAAGCTTTCTCATATCCTCTCTCAGAGCGTCGATCTCTTCTTTCAACTCTCTATTTTCTTCCTCAAGATCATCCATCTTTTTCTGACGATTGGCCCGAGTATTATACGAATGAGACAGTTTGACTCTAGAATCGAGACACAAACGTGAGATTTGTAGGTAAGGAGAATACGCGATGTGAGAATGATGAATGCAATGATTATATTAATTGTTGTTTTTTGGTTTAATCAAAATAAACTTCGACAATTAGATTGCAAATATCAAATAGTGGGGAAACCCCTTTTTATTGAATTCCAAAGGATTACAGAAATGGAAATACAGTAGATTACAAAGTGCAGAAACAGAAACCTAAACTAATGGGTCCCGAGTCCTCTTCTTTGACCGGGGCGCTTGGGCCGTTGTCGGGTTGCCATTCCTTTGCCAGGTGAAAGGAGCGAGCAAATTTCTTTGGTCATCTTGATTCTCTACAGCATGCTGCTCCAAAATTTCAATCAGAGCATCTTTCTCTTTCAGTAATTGTTGTATTTGGATACACTCTACGTCGAGGGTGCGATACTTGTTCTTCCAAGATCTTCTCTCCTTTTGAACTTTGTTGAGAGTAACCTGAAGCTTTTCAGTTTCCGTCATGAAGTACATGACAGATTCCCTCGGCGGAAGAATTTCGTAACGAGGATAAGGCATCTTTAGCTTGAGAGCTCTAGTTTGTACCCAATGGAGATAAGGCTCCACCGAGACACAATCCGGTTTTCCCAGAGACTCTCGTCCTTTCTTATGAACATGTTTCCAAGCTTGCACTATTTCCATCTTTAGTGCTCTGTCACTTTCTCCTTCTTTGAAGAAAAGTCCTTCCAGATGAACACCCAGTGGGATGTGTCTCATCGGGTATCCAAATTGACGAAGAACCAATGTCGGATGATAGTTGATTCCTCCCTTAGTTCCTATGAGGGGTACGCTGGGGAAGTTTCCACAACGGTCAATGATTCTGATTCCCTCATAAATCCTATTACACCAATCTATATCGGAATTGGTGAGAGACATGATCTTCTGCGACCAACGTAAGACACTCTTGCAATCCCAAAAAGCAGCAGACTTGGGCAAGTGAGAGATAAACCATTTGTAGAGCAAAGGTACACAGCATGTGATCTCCCCTCCGCTGTACAAATTTCCCAAGTGTACAGAATGATACGCATCTGCGAGCAAAGTCGGCACAGTGTTTCCAATGAGAAAAACCTTAATAGCGTTGATATCGACGAAGTTATTGATGTTAGGAAACAAAAATAACCCGTAGGTGAGCAAGACAAAGATGCTTTCAAAAGAAGTCATGTTCCCTATACTAGCAAAGTACAGAGCTTTCTTTGTCAAGAACTGGGCTGGCAAACCTTGGATGCCACCCTTAGTAGTCATGTGAGTCATGACCTCAGACTCGTCCAAATGAATTGCTATTGCAATATTCTGATTCTTTGGAATTTCTTCCAGTCCAGAAAATGGAGCTCGATCAGTGATATGTAAATCAGTCAGATGAGAATACTCCTCCAGCGTTGGTGATAGCTGGTAATCCGGGAATGTGAAACAATGATAAACCGGATCGTAGAACTGAATGAGCGCGTCCATGATCCCCTTAATCACATGGACTCTTAACAGTGGTAGCAAACCACCGTGCTTGGCTCTGAAAGCCTCTGGGTTAACGATCATCCTTGCTAACTTTCTCAAATCCGCTAGCTTTGGAACCTTGAAGGTATACTGGTGAGTTCTCCTTCTACCGAAATCCATCAATGCAATCTTTTTCTCTGATATTTGCAATCACAGTCTTAGTTTATTTTGAAAAAACAGAGAGACTAGAAGAGAAATTTTTTTGGATGTTTTAATGTTTTATTAAATGGATGCATGAATGCAGCACACAAAAACATAGAAAAAACATGGGGTTAAAGGGTCGTTGTCATGAAGTCAATGCTCTACCCATCCCCAAAGGTTTATACTAGGGTGATTTTTGTACCTGTACTCATTATCATCAGCTCCTCCCAGGAAAGCAAGACAACAAGCGGATCGCCAGCGAGTTGTAAAGCAATCTTAGAGTAAGTGCCATTCACCGAGAATAGATCACCAGCCTCAAATGAGGGTAGTATCGCGTAACAACTATTTCCGATAGTTTCCGCACTACGAAAGGGTTTGGCTCCTCAGCTTCTCAGACTTAACAACCGGCCCATTGGCTAGAAGAGTGAATGGGTTACGTTGGTCAGCCTCCACTGAGGTTGATGGTCGACCCCGTCGCCATCACTTATCTTAAGTGTATACTCATTCTCACCACATGCGGCATCACACGCATTCCCAGTAGCAGAAAAATAAACACGTATAGCAATTTGGAAAAGCAGTATATATATTTGTCCTAATCATCCTAGACTTATAAAGCTATGATTCCTAAGTTCCTGACAGAAATGGGTTCCCCGGCGGAAGCCCCAATCTGTGGTATTCACACAAGAGGTGAAAAGGTAGACCGTGCCTAGATCTAACTTCGATAGGCCCCACGGTGGGAGCCACTTTTCTGTAGCGAGCGATTTTGGACGTGGTTCTTAAGCGCTGGTCGCTCTCTGCGGTTTGAGCTTTGACTACAGGTCCATTCATTTTTTATCCTATTGTGAGCTGAATAAGGAAGGGAAATAGATGTCTCCAATTAACCCTGCTTGCATACTGAGTTTAAACAGCGGTCTGTTTGGTTACGGATGCTATCAATGTGGGGGGCCTTTGTACTGGTTATTTGTATTTTCGCCAATACGGTTTTCTTTCTTTTTATCTAGGCAGAAGGTTTCTGGCGGGGAACGAGGATTAGGATGTTAGGACTGATGCTTTTGAATTACTGCTTTTTGATTGATGGAGATATGGGATTTGGGTTTTTTGTTGATTGTGCTCGCTAAGATCTTTTCTTTCGATCTTATGCCTACGTATTCCCGTTTACCAAAACAGGGAAATCAGAGCGTTCGTAGTTCCTCCTATTCTATGGGAGGAAATGGGTGTTTTGGTGTCTTGTTCAAAGCCCAAGACGTGAAGCGAAAGGTGATTTGTATCTTGTTCAAAGCCCAAGATGTGAAGCTGAAAGGTCTATTTGTGTCTTGTTCAAAGCCCAAGACGTGAAGCTGAAAGACCTCGGCTTTAGAGAGAATTTGTCATCTCTAAAGAGGGGAGAAGGAGAATTACTTTAACTGGGATACGCGGATCCGAGCAATGCCATAATTTCCGAAGAAAGGGTTTTAACCTGAAGGAGAAGACTTTAACTCAGTGTAGAGCAATGCCATCTTTCCTTAGGAATTTCTCATGCTAAAAGAGGGACATTGGCGTGGATATAGATGATCCAGAGGCTTGCCGCTTACAGCGATTAGATGAAGGGAAAGGAGTTGTTGATGTTTGTGTACTGTGAACGAGGTACAGCTTTGATGCTAAAAGGTTAATTGGATTAACCAGTGGTTTTCGTATACAAAGCCTAAGAGGAGGCTAATTTCCGCTAGGAAAATCATTATACAAAGCCTAAGAGTAGGCTATTTTGTGTCCCGTACAAAGCCCGAGAGAGAGGCTAAAAGGTTTTGACCCGATGATAGAGTCTCTGTGTCTCGTACGAAGCTCGAGATGGAGGCTATTGTTTGACTCAACGAGGGAGTCTCTTATGTGTCTCGTACAAAGCCCGAGAGAGAGGCTAAACGTTGTTTGACTCCCCTGGGGAGAATTTTGGTATCTCGTACAAAGCCCGAGATGGAGACTATTGTAACTGTTTCAGTTGAGTGACAGATCCAATATACTGATTTTAAAAGAGAAAATTAGTTCTTATATGAGCAACACTGTACTCATGGGTTAGATCTGAGGATCGGGGTTGTTTCCTTTTTTTTGGGGAAACTGGAAATCCAAAGGGTGTTGAGACTGTCCGAGTCTGCGGGTTTCCTTCCTATTTAACGAAGGGTGCTTGAGAATGTCTTTGAGACTCAAGGAGGTTAGACTGTCTGTGTCTAGAGTTTTATCTTTTATACTATGCTTTGAGAAACAGTAGCAGACTCTATGAAAGGACTGTTCTATGAGGATGACTAAGTTCTGTTCCTATACCTCTAGGAGGTCGTCGGGACAATTTGTACGAAGCCCCAGAGGAGGCTGGAAACTTTTAAGAAGCCGACGGGTCCTTGTACGAAGCCCAAGAGGAGGCTATCATTCCCGAAGGAAGAGATCATTATAGAAGCCTAAGAGGAGGCTGTGAATACTTCTAAGAAGCCGTAGTGTCCTTGAATAATGCCCAAGAGGAGGCCGATGCTTTTAAGAAGCTCGTGGGTCTATCATCTCCTTTCCATTAGGAGAGATAACTCTTTTAAAGATGAAAACCACTGGTAAACGTGCGAGGTTTACTATCCAGCGACTTTTAGCTTTTAAAGAGGGTTCCTTAGTTAAGGTCCAAGATTATGACCGTAGTGGGTACCCAAACCTCGAGACATTCAAGGCAAGCTATCCACAAGGAATAGATCAAGTCAGGAAAGTTCTAGAATTTGGAAGAAACTCAAAGATGCCATTCACGGAGAATACAATCATCTTGGGGAGTAGAGCTTCTTGACGATTCCTAAGGAGGACAGCCGAAGAGAAGACTGTATCTGGTGCTCCTATTGGGGATCTAGGCGTCTATTTCTACGAATAAATGAAACGGCGTCACCTAGTTCTAGACGTAGTTGCTGGGGAAACTCGAAATATCTATACTATTATTACACAGTAGATATGAGTTTATGAAAGGAGACTTACAGTGAGCAGCCCCACAATACAGTTTATAATATGAAAGCAGTAAACGAAAGCGATAAACACTTACTCGGTTGTAGTGCTTCCATGCTGTTTGGTTAGTTGTTCAACAAAGAAAGATTGAAAACAACAGTATATTCAAAATCAAAGGAGAAAGTGCTTTGAAAAAGAAAGATTTGGGGCTTACAGCTCAAGGAGAGGCCCAGGGTTTTATCAGTGAGCGCACTGTTTGACTTTGTACAGAGGGACTTATACAAGTGACTGGGGCCCAAAAATGGTTTTCTGTACAAAGGGATGGGTCTTACACTCTCTCAAGAGGCCCAAAAAGAAAAAAGAGTGGGGCTTATAACACGAGGGTAGGCCCAGTTGGTTTTTCGTTTAAAAATGGCGATCGCACCGAGGTTTTCTTTTAACGCAGAGGGACTTATACAATAAGTGAGGCCCAAATGTTTTGGTTAAAAGGGGGATTGGGTCTTACACTCTAATAGAGGCCCAAAGTGTTCTGAATGGGTCTTATAGCTCAAGGAGAGGCCCAGATGATTCTTTTATTTTAAACGGGCGACGATCGCGCCGTTTACTTGTACAGAGGGACTTATACAATGAGTGAGGCCCAAAAAGTCTTTGTACAAGGGGGGATGGGTCTTACACTCTCTCAAGAGGCCCAAAAATGTTTTGAAAATGATTTATGAGGGTTGAATTAATCCAAAACCCTAATTTGTTTTCAAAATGTATTTAATTGAATAAAAATTCAATTAAAATGATCAAAAATTGTTTAACACATGGAAAACAAATTGTGATCTTGGATTAATGCTTCAAAAATTAAGTATTGACCTACAAAATAATTAGAAAGCATTAAAAGTTGCAAAAATCAATGTAGAAAAAATATTTAAAATGCCCAAAACAATCAAAATATTAATTCTTTACAAAAATATCAATTATATGAAATAAATAATATTTTTGGGATGTTTTGTGAAAATAAAATATTTTAACATTTTTGTGAATTATTAAAAAAAGAATCAACTCAAAATCATTAAAACTCAGAGAGAAATTAATTTTTGAATCAATTAAACAAAATCACAAAATTCAAATATTTGAATATATGAAAAATGGCGCCAAGAACAGCTGAAGAACACGCGCGTGTTCTTGGTTTCTCAGATTTGCATTTTCTATCCAATCTCCATGAATACGAAATCATATCATGCAATCCACATATCATTATGCTCGTCTCAACCTCACGATCATGTCTATGTACTTTAATTTCATTTAAATTAAACATACAACAAGAAATCACGAAGAGACCTCAAGAACCCTAATTTCTGCATGAAGGCTAGGAATTTTGATACACGATTCAAACAATGCAAATAATTGAGGGAAAACATTCCATGCATGATTATGAACATATGGCCAAATTATTGTGCGAGGAAATATGCATAGATTGAGAGATGACCAAGCATGTGCTTACCTCTAAGCCGTGACAGCAAGTGCAATGTGATTTTTGATTTGGAGGTGTTACAGATGAGTTGTGATGATCTGAACAGCTTCCCTACACCCTATGGATTGTGTTTGGATGGTTGGACTTGATTGAAATTGGCTGGATCATTTTGTGGTACCTCAGCTGCACTTTGGTTAAAACCTTGAGCAACCAGCTGGTGATTTTGTGAAATTGTTGTTTCAGAAGTAATCTAAGTGTTTGATCAGCTCATATGTGATGTATGTGAGGTGTGTGAGTGATTGGTTTGATTGGAATTGCTCTCAAACTCAAAACCCGATAGTGACTTGCCTTAGAAGGCAAAATTGGAGTGAAAGAAGAGATTTTGAGGAAAGCATCTGTTAGATGGCTTTGGTGTACTCAAACTGACCACAATTGAGCTCTATTTATAGTAGAGCAAGTTTGTTTTGTAAGGAATAGTGCATGGCAGCTGGTAAGTAGGTTTGGCCAATGTTGTCCAATGGAATTTCAAGTCTCCTCTAGCCATTGACTAGAGGTTAGGGCACAGAGCTTTGGTTCCCTTGGTCTTGGATAAGTCTTGACTGATTTCAGACGAGAATGGCTCAGTCCATGCCACCTTGATGGTTCCATTGAATGCCTCATTCCAAATTTGAAGTCTTGTCCCAATTTTGGCCATTCTAGGTTCAACATGCTATTTCTTGTTCCATGGACTTTGGAGGCTTGGCTCAGTGATTGTCCCCTTTAGATTCAATCCTATGAGGTGTCCAAGTGGATAGGAGCAATTAAATTTGGCTGATTTTGGCAAATCGACCAAAGTTGCAAATTCTGCCTTGCCTTGACAGATTTCAGCAAGGCAACTTGGCAATGTTGTATCTCATGGTGTAGGTTGAATTTGGCAATGTTCTTGGCCATTTTGGAAAGCTCTTACATGATACAACAACTGTTTGAACAAGTTTGGTTTTGATCTCTTTTGATTCCAAGTGAAAAATCCCCTTACATTTGGCAAAAAGTGAGGCAGAATCTGACTTAGTGAAAATTTCACTAAGTGTTGGAAAAAGTGACATTTTCACTTTTCAGCCACTTTGATCACTCCATAACTCAAAATCCTTAATGAATTGGAATGACTTGTAGTTGAAGTTTTTGTAGGTGATAATGAGGGCTACAAATCCATCTTTGGATGAGAAAAAATGGCCTTGTGGTTTACGAGTTATGGTCCTTCAAAGTTGGTACCCTTGCCACTTTATTTTTAACTTAGAAAAATTTCTAAGTTTTATAGTTACCCCTTTTACAAGTTATCTCACTTTTCTTGATTTTTCTTGATGAATGATGATTCAAATCATACATTAACATCATTTTAGGGTTAAAAATCCATTTTGGTGAAAAATCTCAAAAAGTCAAAGTTGACTTTTGTGCATAGTTGACTTTTTATCAGATGAATTCCAAACTGTGCAATTCTTCAGGAAATCATGTCCTTGACCTAAATCAAACTTGATAGACATGTTCCATGGGTGTCATAGGGTATATTCATTCATGTATTAGGGTTTGGGAGCATGTCTAGGTCAAAAGTCAAAGTTACAGTTGACTTTTCTCGCGAAACCCTAATTGTGGTGCAGATGAAATTGAGACTTATTGCTCAAGCTTCTTGGATCAATCCATTGTTCCAAATGGATTAATTTGGTATATTAGAGACCTTCAAATCCTCTCTTGAGGTCTTGGCTCATGATTTGTCCCAAAAGTCAACTTAGGGGTGAATTAGGTCAAGAAACCCTAATTCCTGATTTTTGATGAATGCATCCCCTGAGGCAAAATTGACTTGATGCATGGGTTCATGAGGTTCCATGAAGTATATTAGGTTATGTTTTGGATCATTGCCTTGTGCCCAGATGAAAATTTCCATCTGGAGGCCCTGGTCGACCAAAACCCTAATTTGGTGACACTGTCGATCTTGAGGCTTGATCCACCTAGAAGGGAGCAGCCTTGTGCTTAATCCTTGAAGTGGGAGTCCTTTTTGATCCATTGTGGATGTTTAAGAGATTAGACAAGTTGAAGATCAAGTCATTTCTTGATTGAGCCTTTGTCTAAAGCTCAGAGAGGGCTTGAAACCCTAATTTTGATTGTAGTGGATGCTCACCCATCTTTGGGGAGACTAATGAGGCATGATGATTCATCCATATTGTGATGATGATTTGCACAATGATGGGAAACTCTAGTGGTCAAAATTTGGGGTATTACAATGTGCTTGGTTTCAGACTTGGTTATACCTGCCAAATTCAAAACTCCTGATTTTGAGAAATATAAGCGGCATATTGTCATACCCCAAATTTTGACCATGAAGATTTCCCAGTATTGTGCAAATCATCATCACAATATGGATGTATCTTTATGCCTCATCAATCTCCTCAGAGATGTTTGAGCATTCACTACAATCAAGAATTAGGGTTTTAAGCCCTCTTAGAGCCTTAGACAAAGGATCAATCAAGAAATGACATGATCTTCAACTTGTCTAACCTCTCAAGCATCCATAAAGGATCAAGAGGACTCCCACAATAGGAATCAAGCACAAGGTTGCAGCATTCCAAGTGGATTAAGCCTCAAGATCGCCAGTGTCACCAAATTAGGGTTTTGGTCGACCAGGGCCTCCAGATGCAATTTTTCCTCTGGTCATGATCCAATGCTTCAAAGCTTAACCCTAGATACTCCAAGGGACCTCATAAACCCAATCATCAAGTCAATTTTACCTAAGGGGATGCATTCACTAAAAATCAGGAATTAGGGTTTCTTGACCTAATTCACCCCTAAGTTGACTTTTGGGACAAAACATGAGCCAAGACCTCAAGACATGATTTGAGGGATTCCAATATACTACATTGATCCATTTGCAACAATGGATTGATCCAAGAAGCTTGATCCACAAGTTTCAATTTCATCAGGACAACAGTTAGGGTTTCGCGGGAAAAGTCCACTATACCTTTGACTTTTGACCGGGCATGCTCCCAAACCTTGGGACATGATTCAAAACACCCTATAACACCTATGGAACATATCCATCAAGTTTGATTTAGGCCAAGGACTTGATTTCATAAAGGATCGCACATTTTGGAATTCATCTGATAAAAAGTCAATTGTGCACAAAAGTCAAGTTTGACCTTTTAAGATTTTTCACAATTATGGTTCTTTGACCCTAAAAAAATGTTAGTATGTGATTTGAATCATCATTCATCAAGAAAAATCAATAAAATTGGGATAACTTGCAAAAGGGGTAACCATAAAAAACTTAGAAATTTTCTAAGTTATGGAACAAAGTGGCTAGGGTACCAACTTCCAAGGATCATAACTTGTGATCCAAGCAACCATTTTGGCTGATCCAAAGATGGATTTGTAGCTCTCGTGGCATACTTTAAAAGTGTCAACTACACCTCATTCGAATTCCTCATGGATTTCAAGTTATAGAGTGATCAAAATGGCTGAAAACTCGAAAGTGACATTTTTTCAACACTTAGTGAAATTTTCCCTAAGTCAGAATCTGCCTTACTTTTTCCCAAAAGTAGAGGCATTTTTCATTATAATTCAGGTTGGATCAAAACCAAATATGGACATTATATTGAAATAGGATATATCAGCTTTCTAAAATGTCCAGGAACCCCATGAAATCCCACTTGATCTAGGAGTTATGACTATGGCAATATGCCTTGCTGCAAATTGTCTTGCCAAGGAAGATTGTGCATTAGGGCTCGATTTGGCTAATTTGTGCAAATGAAAAACAAGTTTATCCATCTGAACACCTCAGGGGGAGACCAAGGAGGAACAAACACTGATCCATAAGCCTCCCAAGTCTTTGGAACTACAAGTAGCATGCCAAACCTAAAAAGCCTAAAAGGGGGACAAGACTCCAATTTTGTTTTCGAGCATTCAATGGATACTTAGAGGTGGCACGTATCAGAGCAAAAATGAAAACTTCAGTCAAGGATAAGCCTTGAATGAAAGAACCATAGGCTTGTGCTCTAACCTCTAGTAAATGGCTAGAGGAGACTTAAGATTTCAATGTGATCCAATTGGCCAACAGCCTGCTGCAGCCACCATTCACTATTGCTTGCAAAACAAACTTGCTCTACTATAAATAGACCTCATTTGTGCTCAGTTTTAGTACACCAAAGCACTACAACACTTGCTTTCCTCAAAATCTCTTTCTCTAGGCAAAAATGCCTTCTTTAGCAAGGTAACTATGAGTTTTTGAGTTAGAGAGCATATCCATCACAGTTCATGATCCAAAAACAGTTCATGAACTTGTTCCTGAGGATTCCAGTTGGTTGCAACCATCCTAAAAGCTTCTAACTGATCATTTGAGGGTGTCCAAAGCATCAAATTGTTTCTGGAACAAAGCACTTGGCAGATTGCACAAAAAGCTCCTAAAGAGGTAAGCATCACAACTTGAACTCTTTGGAATATGCATTGTTTTGAAGTCAACTGATCATGCACATCTCATACATGTTATATATGTTGTGTTTGAACCAATTCATCATGTAATTCATGCCTATAACAAGAGGTAGCATAGAAAATGCAATCATACGCCTATTTTAAGAACACTATCGGGTTTTGCAATAGGAGCCTCATCTGAAAAAACCACCACCACCATTGGATTCCTTGTGAAATTCTAGGCAGGATAGACCTAAATTTTGTCCCAATCCATGGAGAAATGAGAAAGTTACAAGCTTCACGTTTTTTGCCAAAACCTTGCCTTGCCTTGCCTTGGCCAAGCCAAAAACAAGACATGCATCATGTATCCATGTGGTGGTTTTGATACACGGATGTATCACCACCCCAGTGGTAGAAGGCGCACGCAGCACACAAGAGGTCTGGGGTTCGAATCCCCCTCGCCCCAGATCCTCTTTTTACCATTTTTTCCATTTTTTTAATATTTCTTATATTATTTTAAATAATTTGAAAAATTAATAACTCTCTCAATTTTAATGATTTTTGATTGGTTCTTTTTGCAAAAAATCACGAAAATGTTAAAATATTTTATTCCACAAAAAAATCAGATTTATATCAATTATTTAATATAGTTGATATTTTTGTAAATAAATTCATTTTTAATTGTTTTAAACACTTTTAAAAGTGGATTTTTATCTTGAAAATCAAAACCAAATGAGTTTTAATTCATCTTGTGATTAAAACATCATTTTTCAAGTCTCAACCAAAAATCACAAGTTATTTATTCAAGCTTATTTGGTAATTTATCATTATTTATTGATTTTCTTTAAGAATTTACTTTTAAAAATGATGAAATTAGGGTTTCTTTGATTTTCACCAAAACAAATCTTTTTCAAACACTCATTGGCCTCTAATAGAGTGTAAGACCCAACCCCTTTTTGTAAATAAAACATTTTTGGGCCTCACATATTGTATAAGTCCATCTGTGTATTTTCAAAACAACGGCGCGATCGTCGCCTTTTCAAAATCATCTGGGCCTCTCCCTGAGTTGTAAGCCCCATCACTTGTACAAAAATAATCTTTGGGCCTCTACTTGAGTTGTAAGACCCAATCCCTTTGTAAATAATACCTTTTTGGGCCTCACACATTGTATAAGTCCCTCTGTATATTTTCAAACGTTCGGCGCGATCGTCGCCTTTTTAACAAAATCAACTGGGCTTCTCCTTGAGCTATAAGACCCATCTTTATTCATTTTCAAACTCTTTGGGCCTCTAATAGAGTGTAAGACCCAATCCCCTTTTGACTAAAACTTTTTAGGCCTCAGTCGTTGTATACGTCCCGATACGATATTCAAAACAACAGTGCCATCACTGTTAAAATTTGGGCCTCTCCCTGAGCTGTAAGCCCCGACCTCTATTCAAAATACTTTCTCCTTTTATTTTGAATCCAAATGTATAGTTGCTATCAAAACTTTCTTTAATTTCTTTGTTGAACAACTAACAAAACAACATGGAAGCTCTACAACGGGTAAGTGTTTATCCTCTTTCTTTTATATGCTTTCATATACATAACTGTATTGTGGGAAGTGGTGCATGGTTAGTCTTCTTTCATTCTTTTAAATACATGTCATATATATATAACTGTATTGTGGGAATCTGCGCATGGTTAGTCTTCTTTCATATCCTTTTAAATACTTAACATATATCAATTGTATATATACTAGTATAGTTATTTAGAGTTTTCCCCGGCAACTAGGTCTAGAACTAGGTAAAGCCCTGTTGGTCGCTCTTAAATACAAACAAAATTAGATCCCCATAGGATTCCAGATACAGTCTTCCCTTCTCTTGCGGTTAAACAATATGGAACAAAGAGAAAGGCAGTATTCTCGGTGAACCTTTTCTCATACTGTCACCCCTAGAAATTGTCAAAGAAATTCTACTCCCCAGAGTTGATCTATTCTCCGTGAATAGCATCTCTTGAGTTTCTTCCAAACCATCGAACTTTCCTGGAATGATCTCTTCTCTTTGAATTGCATTTCTTGAACTTCTCTTGGTTTGGGGACCCACAGGCTTCCTAAAAGCATCCCCGCCTCCTCTTGGGCTTTGTACAAGGACCCTTCGGCTTCTTAGAAGTTCTCATGCCTTCTCTTGGGCTTAATACAAGGACCCTAACTACCTCTTAAAAGGTATAAGACAGAACTTAGTCATCCTTTGCTAGAGCAGTCTTTCCAGTGTCAAACCTCAGGCCGCTTTAGGGTTGATTCTCATCCCTTAAGGCCCTTGCCCTCTTTTGGGAATTCTACAAAAGATAAAACTCTTCAACGCCAGTAGACTTGGACAGTATAAACCCCCTTGAGTCTCAAACATATTCTCAAGTTCCTTTCAAACATAGGAAAAAACACCGATCACTCTGGATAAATCACCAGTAGAAACCCGGTCTCTCTCATGAGAGTTCCCCACCCTTGGGCCTGCCTATGGATCTAATCCTCAGCAGTAAGATAGCCTCCTCTTAGGCTTTGTATAATGATCCTTCCTCAGCGAAGTCAGCCTCCCCTTGGGCTTTGTACAATGATTCTCCCCAAAGGAGCTAACCTATTCAGACTCTCTTGTTGAGTCAATACCCTTCTAGCCTCAATCTCGGGCTTTGTACGAGACAGCAAATCACTCTCTTATTGAGTATAAAAGACTCTCTTGTTGAGTCAATCACCTTTCAGACTCTCTAGTTGAGTCAATCACTTTTCATACTCTCTTGTTGAGTCAATCACCTTTCAGACTCTCTTGTTGAGTCAATCACCTTTCAGTACTCTCTTGATGAGTCAACCCTTTTAGCCTCAATCTTGCGCTTTGTACAAGACAGATAAAAATAATCTCTCATTGAGTCGATCTTTGTCCAAACTTGGTATAAAGATTTCCCCTAGCAGGAGCTAGCCTCCTCTCAAGTTGTGTAGAAGGATTTCTCCAACTTGTTCAGCCACAATCCTGGGCTTTGTGTAGGACAGATAAAAACACTCTCTTGTTGAGTCAGAACCCTTTATCCTCAATCTAGGGCTTTGTACAAAACATAAATTCCCCATTTTTTAGCTTGGGACAGATATCTTCCCTAGCAGAGTCATTTCCTCCCAGTCTTCTTTTAGGCTTTGAGAAATGATTTTCCCCAAGAGGAGTCAAACTCATTTCTACCTCCGTCTCGGGCTTTGTACAAGACACATAAAAATATCCTCACCAGAGTCAGTTAAATTTCCCATTTTAGCCTCAATCTTGGGCTTTGTACAAGACACATACAAACCCTCCCCGGCGGAGTCAAAATCCCTTTTAGCCTCAATCTTGGGCGTTGTACAAGACAGATAACACTCTCCCGCAGAGTCAAACCTTTAGCCTCCTCTTAGGCTTTGTATAATGATATCCCCAAAGAGTCAGTCTCTTTTTAGCTTCAATCTTGGGCTTTGTACAAGACACATAAGCACTCTCTTGTTGAGTCAATCAACTCCTAGCCTCCTCTCAGGCTTTATATAAAGAAATCCCCTAACCGAGTCAATTAACCTTTTAACATCAACCTTGTGCTTTGATTAAGGCACACAAAAGTCAACAATCTCTCTTTAGAGATAACAAATTCCCTCTCCATACCCCTTTATCTTCAATTTTGGGCTTTGAACAAGACACAAATACCATTTTAGCTTCAATCTTGGGCTTTGAACAAGACACCAAAACATCTTTTTCCTCCCTTAGAATAGGAGGAACTACGATTGCTCTGATTTCCCTGTTTCGTTTAAACGGGAATACGTAGGCATAAGATTGCGAAATCTTAGCGAGCATACTAAACAAAAACTCTAGGTCCAGTACCTTCACACATCAACCAAAACTCAGGTCCAGTACCTTAACAAAAATATCGGGAACACCCGAACGTCAACAAAAACTCACTCACTCTCTCATATTTCCCAAGAAACTTTCCCAACCCATTATCACATAAACACCATCAATTACAAAGCGAAACCTAAAGCTAACATCCTGTGGATAACCACATATAGGATGGGTAATTGACAACTACCCATTGTATAACCTGACCCCGGACCCCCAATCTCTTTAAAGCGTTTATTCAGTTAAACATTCGCGTGCAAGGTTAGTTTTAGATAGCTTCCCTTTCCCTTCCAGCTTCACGGGATAAATAAGAAATCAGAAAGTAGCACCCTTTCTCCTCGAGGAGGAAAACCCAAACTTCAGTGATAAGGTGGTCGCGTCACCGACAAAAATCGCTCGCTACAGAAAAATGGCGACTCTGCTGTGGAATCCTTATTTTTTTATCCTTGGGACATCGTCCCCATTTTCCACAGAAAAATGGCGACTCTGCTGGGGAGTCATTGTTTGTACAGGACTAAGATTAGAATTCTTAAGAGGTATAGGTTGTTAGTTTTAGGATAAATATATATATCGCTTTTCCTAATTGATATCCGTATTTATTTTTCTGCTAATGGGAATGCGTGTGATGCCGCATCTGGAAAGATTGAGTATACACCTTAGATAAGTGATGGCACTAGACGGGTAATCTTACAGGGAGTTACTCCCAAATAAGAGGTCTCGGTCGACCATCGAATATGTGGAGATGCCCTTTGCGAATTCAATGCCTATACAACTTTGGTTGTTGAAAGCAGATTGTTCGATTGGGTTATCTGAGAAGCTGAGGATTTTAGTAGACTGAAACCTTGTTACTATTTTGTAGTGCGGAAGCTATCAGAAATAGTTGTCACGCGATACTACCCTCATTTGAGATTACTCTAAGATACTGCAGCTCGCTCGGGTGATTCTAGCCTGCTGTTGTTATCCCAAGAGGGGTCAGTGATTTTGAGGACAGGTACAAAAAATCACCAATATAAACCTTTGGGGATGGGTAGATCCTTGACTTCATGACACCGAACCTTTGACCCTATGTTTTTTCTATGTTTTTGTGTGTTGCATTCAAGCATTCATGTAATTAAAAAACATTAATCAAAAGACAAATTTCCCTTCTAGTCTCTCTTTTTCAAATTAAACTAAGACAATGATTGCAAATGTCAGAGAAAAAGATTGCATTATGGATTTCGGTAGAAGGAAGACTTACAAGTACACCTTCAAGGTTCCAAAACTAGAGGATTTGAGAGGTTTGGCAAGGATGATCACTAACCCCGATGCTTTCAGGGCCAAGTACGGAGGACTGTTGTCTCTGTTAAGGGTCTATGTAATTGAAGGAATATTGGCTACGCTCATTCAGTTTTACGATCCGGTCTATCACTATTTCACATTCCCGGATTATCAACTAGCACCAACACTGGAGGAGTATTCTCACTTAACTGATTTACATATCACTGATCAAGCTCCCTTTTCCGGACTGGAAGAAATTCCAAAAGATCAAACCATTGCAAGAGCAATTTATTTGGACGAGTCAGAAGTCAGGACTCACATGACCACTAAGGGTTGAATCCAAGGTTTGTCAGCCCAGTTGTTGATAAAGAAAGCCCGGTACTTTGCTAGTATAGGGAACGCGGCCGCTTTCGAGTGCATCTGTGTTTTGCTCACCTACAGGTTATTTTTGTTTCCCAACATCGATAACTTTGTAGATATCAATGCCATTAAGATTTTTCTGATTGAAAACCCTGTACCGACCTTACTCGCAGATGCTTATCATTCTGTACATTTAAGGAATTTGTATAGCGGAGGAATGATCACATGTTGTGTACCCCTGCTGCACAAATGGTTCGTTTCCCACTTGCCCAAGTCTGCTGCATTTTGGGATCCTAAGAATACTTTACGTTGGTCGCAGAGAATCATGTCTCTTACCAACTCTGGCATAGACTAGTACAATCGAATCTATGACGGGATAAGAATCATTGACCATTGTGGAAACTTCCCTAATGTACCCCTCATAGGAATTACAGGAGGAATCAACTATCATCCAATTTTAGTTCGTCGTCAATTCGGATACGCGATGAGGCATGTCCCGCGTAATGCTCATCTGGAAGGTCTTTTCTTCAAGGAAGGAGAAAATGACAGAGCACTAAAGACAAAAATAGTGCGGGATTGGAAATATGTTCATAGGAAAGGAAGAGAGTCTCTAGGAAAACCGGATTGTGTCTCTGTGGAACCTTATCTCTACTGGGTACAAACTAGAGCTCTCAAACTGATGATGCCTTACCCTCGTCAAGTAGTTCTTCCGTTAAGGGACCCCGTCCTTTATTTTATGTCAGATACAGAAAAACTTTAGGTTACTCTCAACAGAGTTCAACAGGAGAAGAGGTCTTGGAAGAACAAGTACCGTATTCTTAGTGTGGAGTGCAAGAAAATACAGCAACAGGAGAAAAGGTCTTGGAAGAGGTCTTGCAAGAAAGTACCGTATTCTCAGTGTGGAGTGCAAGAAAATGGATAATCTCGAGGAAGAGAACAGAGAGTTGAGGGAAGAACTCAATGTTCTGAAAGAAGGTCTGAGAAAGCTTCACAACAATATGCAAGCTCTGGCAGTAGCCCAGATGCAACAACAAAGGACTGTGATCTCAGAGATCACATCTACGCCCATAGTGGAAAAGTATGATCCTCGATATACCATGCCTAAAGATCATCCCTGGGGCATGCCACTCAACTATATCCCAGAAGGATATATTCCGCCAATCACGGAAGATCCAGAAACTGCAGCAGGAGCCGTTGGGCCCGAAGGTTACAAACTTCGGGAAAGCGGAGATGCCAGGGGAATGACAGCAACTCCTGAAGGTTACAAACTTCGAGAGAGGGAAGTACCAAGAGTCTCAGCCGTAATGACTATACCACCACCCGTGGTACACACTGTCCCGAAAGGATAGAATTCACAGATACCGTCTGGTGGAAACGAAAGTATGGACGAGAGAATGGGGAAATTCCAGGAACAGTTCCTGGAGATGCAGAAAGAGCTGCAAGCCATTCGCGGTCAGGATCTATTTGGAAAAGATGCCGCAGACCTTTGTTTGGTCCCCAATGTGAAAGTTCCGCACAAATTCAAGGTGCCTGAATTTGAAAAGTACAAGGGTAACTCTTGCCCTCAAAGTCATTTGGTGATGTACGCTCGGAGAATGTCAACTCAGACAGAGAACCAACAGCTACTGATCCATTATTTTCAAGATAGTTTAACCGGTGCCGCACTCAAATGGTACATGGGATTAAACCGCACTAAGATAATCACTTTCTAAGATCTTGGCGTTGCCTTCGTTCAACAATATAAGTATAACCTGGACATGGCACCAGACAGAGATCAACTCAGAGCCATGTCGCAGAAGGATAAGGAAACCTTTAAGGAATATTCCCAGAGAAGGCGTGAAATTACCACTCATATTTGTCCACCTCTTGAGGAAAAAGAGATGACAAAGATCTTTTTGAAAACCTTGAGCTCATTTTACTACGACAGAATGGTCGCTAGTGCGCCCAGTGACTTTACTGAGATGGTAGGCATGGGAGTTCGTCTTGAGGAGGCAGTCCGAGAAGGACGTTTAGTAAAAGATGCTGGATCATCAAGCAGTACCAAAAGATACGGTAGTGCTCTACCTAAGAAAAAAGAGTAGGATATTGGTAATATCTCTCTCGAAAAGCAAAGGTGATGGTACCAACCAGTAGCAGCTGTAACTCTTGTCATCAACCCTGCGCCTGTTCCTACGTATCAACCTCAGGTTGGTCAAAGTCAACCGAATCAACAATAATATCAGCAAAGGACACAACAGCCTCTTCAGCAGGCTCGTCCTCCGTACAACAATAACCGTACAACGCAACAACCAGGGTTCGACCCTATGCCAATGTTGTACGCAGAACTGTTTCCATTACTACTGGTCAAGGGACACGTTCAGACCAGGTCTCCTCTTTCAATACCGAAAAATCTGCCTTTTTGGTTCAAAGCGGATCAGACTTACCCTTACCATCAAGGAGGACCGAGGCATAATGTAGAAAACGGTCTCAGCTTCAAATTCGATGTACAGAAGCTTGTTAGGAGCGGGGTCTTATCCTTCAAGGATACAAATCCAAATGTTCAGACGAACCCTCTGCCTCAACATGAGAAGGCTACGGTAAATTTGATAGAGGAAGAGTCTAACCACATCTATCAAATTCATGATGTACTCTTATTGAGGGCCAACCTGGTCAAGATGCATCACAGACAGAGCGAATATGGTCATGTACCATCTCATAACTATCACCAGTGTGATATCTGCTCTAAAGACAATCAAGGATGTTCTGTGGTGCAATCAGCTCTACAGGAACAGTTGGATCTCGGATGGATCCAAGATCACCGAATTCGTGGGGTCAACATGACTTACACAAATTCCAACATCATTCAAAACCACAACATCCATGCGATGAATGTCAACTTGGTGGCAATGCACTCAAGGCAAAGCCAACATCATAATCTGCCACGGCACGATTACGATTCCTGTTTGATTTGCTCGGTAAACAATCAGGGATGCTCTTTTGTACAAGAGGCCCTCAAGTGTCAGATGGATCTTGGATGGATTCAGGATTACCGCAATGGAAATCAGTATCAAGTGAATATGATTCAAATCTTTGATATTCGCTTGATGAATACCAGCTTGGTGGAGTTACACGCTAAGCAAGTCCAGCTCGGTTTTTTGACTTCGCGTAATATCAGAACTGTAAGGGATATCGTGAGAGCGACCAAGGATGTGCTCTCGTTCAAAGAGCTTTGCAACACTTGTTAAACCACTGGTGGCTTCTGATCTATTTAGACGAAGACACGCAACAAGTCAGTATGATTAATGGGAACCCTACTAGGCATCAAAGTCAGGATGTTCGATCAATGGAAACAGATCTACTGAGGTTATACTGCATACAGAGCGGAGGTGGACGGGTGCCACCACACAACTACGAATAATGTCGAGTTTGCACGGAAGATAATCAAGTATGTTACCTCGTGCGAGCAGCCCTTCAAAGTCAATTGGACCATAAAGAGATTCGACAGTGTCCAAATTCTAGGTCAATCAACTTGATGCCAGACTATTTCACTGATCGAATCAAAGATGTTGTCGTAATCTCTGATCATAAAATGACCAAAGATGTTTGTACCATCATCCCTTTACTTGACGAATCGAAAGTTCCCAACCAAAAACTGATTGAAATTACTTACAATGGTCAGAAGAATCAAATTGCTCCTGTAGTTATCTATCTATCGGGACCGTTACCATATGAATCAACTAAGGTTATCCCTTACAAATACGGTGCAACAACAATTAAGAATGGTAAGGAAATTCCGTTACCCTCCGTCGTGAATATTACAGACATCAGTCGAGTAACACGGAGTGGTCGAATCTTAAACCGACGAGTTGGAGAACCCAGTAAAGAAAAGGAACCTCAAACAGAAATTCTTGATCAACCAGTCGGTCAGTCCAGTAATCCTGACCTTTCAAAGAACAGCGATGAGATGCTGAAGCTCATCCAGAAGAGTGAATACAACATTGTTGATCAGCTGTTGCAAACTCCTTCAAAAATCTCTGTATTATCACTTTTACTCAGTTCCGAAGCTCATAGGAAAGCTCTACAGAAAGTCTTAGAGCAGGCCTTTGTGGAACAAGATATGTCAATAAGACAATTTGACAGCATCATCTCTAACATCACTTCCTGCAACAACTTGGGGTTTAGTGATGAGGAATTGCCAGAAGAGGGCCAAAATCATAACATGGCACTCAATATTACATTCAACTGCTAGGATGATGCTTTATCCAGCGTACTGGTAGACATCGGATCAGCTCTAAATGTGATGCCAAAGTACACTCTAATGCGACTATCATTCAAAGGATACCCGATGAGAGGCAGTGAGGTCACCGTCAAAGCATTTGACGGATCCCGAAAAACAGTTACCGGCAAAGTCGACCTTCCCATAACTATCGGTCCTCACACTTTCCAAGTCACTTTCCAGGTCATGGACATCTGAGCAACATACGGTTGTTTATTGGGAAGACCTTGGATACACGAGGCTGGGACAGTCACTTCGACACTTCACCAGAAGCTGAAGTTTGTTAAGAACGACCAACTAGTCACAGTCTGCGGAGAGCAAGCCTTAATCATGAGCTACTTATCATCATCCTATGTAAAACTAGAGGACGTTGTTGGAACCCAGTTCCAAGCACTTTCGGTATGCCACGAAAATCAGTCAAAAAAAGGAACATCAATTTCCTCGTACAGAGATGCTCTCAAAGTGATCGAGAGTAACAATGCAAAAGGATGGGGACAACTTGTCATTCCTACTGACAATAAGAAAAAGAAGGGTCTTGGTTTTTCCTCAACCTGTACCCTGCTATTAACAATGAAAATCTTCATCCCATTTAGAACTTCTTCCATAGTGGAGGTTTCCTTCACCCAGTGTCTCAATAAGTACATACCATCAACGAGGGAGACTCCTCCGATACAGATAAAGAGTGGAAGTCCTACCTTAATGAGGATGGTTAAATGTCTCAGGAAGAAGCGCCTACGCCATTCTGTTTCCCCATGCAGGGTCCGAGATATATACCAAGATCAGACGTCAAAATGATATATGGAGATTGTGATCCGGAAGGATGTCGTGCTCTACCAAAATCATTAGAGGAGGACACTCTGATGAAAGACAACTTTGACCACGACTATTATGGCCCAATGGATGGCCTGCCTATGTGGCAGCCGTACCCAGGAGACTCAGGGCAAGAGAGTCAGCCGAACGATGCATATCAGCTGAGCATCATTGAAAAGAATACCTGCGTCCCCACCATGTCATGGGATCAACACTCAGGGCATTCTGAAAATATCCAGCATAACGATGGATTTGCAAAGCTTGTCGGACTAGAGTTCATCAACTATACTTTTCCCGAGGTCAACGTCATTGAGAGAGATGACTCCTCCAGTTCCAAAGAAGTATGGGACACCTTAGGACAACCGAGTGAAAAATTCGACTTCTTGGTCAAGTACACCGCTCCTGAGAGCTCTCGTATCAGGCTCGAAGACATCCAGTCCACTGGATGGGGAGATCCGCCTGAGAGTACAAGCATTGTGCAAGATACAACAGAAGAGTTCGTCTACGACAACTCTGCCTGGGAAACGATTCCAATGATCCTGCTCCACCAGAAATCAGCGTTATTTCTGAAGACAAACCCAGAAGGAAGGTACCAGACTTTGTGATTCACCGAGGAGTTCGCTGCCAATGGGTTACTGTCGATGTCCCGAAAGTCGTCCATAAGTCTAAGTAATTGTCGTCTTTGTTTTGACCTTTCACATTGCCCAGGTGAAACGGATGTTTTGATAGGGCTTACTTTTTGTAAATATCCCTCTTCGCTTTGCCCAAAGCAATAGAGTTTTGTTTTATAGGGTTGTAGTTTCAAGAATCGGAAAGATCATAAATAAAATAGCGTCGTTCTGTAATTTCCGCATTTATTGTTGTTTTCTCTTTTCGCTTTTTCAGAAAATGGTAATCCTAAAAAACAGCTCGAATAATAAAAACAAGCAGTAAAAAAATACACTGCACACACTCTTGCATCATCTCTATCTCTTCGAAAAACAATCATCACGTCATGCAGATTGCTTGTTTTAAACCCCATTAAAACATATGATCCAATGCCTTCTCCCAACTTTGAATTCCCGGTATTTGAGGCTGAAGAAGAAAATGACGAAGAAATTCCATAAGAGATCTCCCGATTACTCAGACAAGAGGAAAAGTCCATCGAACCTCACAAAGAGCCGTTGGAAACAGTCAACTTGGGTTCAGAAGAGGAGAGAAAAGAGGTCAAGATTGGGGCACTGCTCAGTCTAACTGTCAAACAAAGTTTGACAAAGCTTCTCAAAGAGTTTCCTGATGTATTTGCTTGGTCCTATCAGGATATGCCAGGGTTGGATACCAGCATCATGGAACATCATCTACCGTTAAGGTCAGAATGTCTGCCAGTAAAACAAAGGTTGAGACAAACTCATCTAGACATGGCCATCAAAATCAAAGAGGAAGTATAGAAACAGATTGACGCGGGTTTCCTCGCCACATCAGAATATCCTCAATGGCTAGCCAACATAGTAACCGTTCCGAAAAAGGATGACTTTCCGAACAAAGCAAGTCCAAAGGATGACTTTCCCTTACCGCACATTGACATGCTGGTAGACAGTACAACAAAGTTTAAAGTCTTCTCCTTCATGGATGGATTCTCGGGCTATAATCAGATAAAAATGGCGCCGAAAGACATGGAGAAAACTTCGTTCATTACCCCATGGGGTACTTTTTGTTAAAAGATAATGTCGTTCGATTTGAAGAACATCGGGGCAACCTATCAAAGGGCCATGATTACTCTGTTTCATGACATGATACACAAAGAAATCAAGGTATATGTCGATGATATGATTGCCAAATCTAAAACAGAAGAGGAGCATGTGACCCACCTGTCAAAAATATTCGAGCGTCTGAGAAAGTACAAATTTCGCTTGAATCCAAATAAGTGCACATTCGGTGTCCGTTCAGGGAAACTATTAGGGTTCATCGTCAGCCAGAAAGGAATTGAGGTTGATCCTGACAAGGTTAAGGCCATTCAAGAAATTCCTTCTCCAAAGACTGAAAAACAAGTCAGGGGATTCCTGGGACGTTTGAATTATATTTCCAGATTTATATTCCTCATGACCGCGGCATGTGCACCGATTTTCAAATTAATCAAAAAGAATCAGGACTGCGTTTGGATAGAAGACTATTAAATCGCCTTTGACAGTATCAAGGAATATCTATTGAACCCACCTATCCTGTCACCTCCAGTAGAGGGAAGACCGTTGATAATCTATTTAACAGTTTTGGAAGACTCCATGGGATGTGTACTTGGCCAACAAAACGAAACAAAAAGGAAAGAGTCAGCCATCTACTATTTGAGTAAGAAATTCACCAACTGTGAGACTCGGTACACTATGCATGAGAAAACTTGTTGTGCTTTAACTTGGGTAGCCAAACGTCTTCGCCAGTACATGATTCGTCACACTACTTGGTTAATCTCCGAAATGGATCCAATCAAGTACGTCTTTGAAAAGCCAGCTCTCACAGGAAGGATTTCCCGTTGGCAGATGTTGTTATCAGAATACAACATCGAGTACCATGCTCAGAAAGCCGTCAAAAGAAGTATTTTAGCCGGTCATTTGGCTAATCAACCGATTGACGATCAAGAATCAGTCGGATTTGACTTCCCAGACGAAGATATCATGTATCTAAAAATGAAAGATTGCGATGAACCGCTACCCAGTGAGGGGCTAGAACCAGGTTCCCAATGGGGACTTATCTTTGATGGAGTTGTCAATCATTACGAAAACAGAATTGGGGCGATCATCATAACACCTCAGGGTACCCACGTTCCTTTCACCACCAGACTGACATTCAAGTGTACCAATAACGAGGCTAAATACGAAGCTTGTATCATGGGTCTCGAAGAAGCAATCGACTTAAGGATCAAGAACTTGGATGTATATGGCGACTCGGCTCTAGTTATCAATCAGATCAAAGGAGATTGGAACACATACCAATCAGGACTGATTCCTTACAAAGAGTATGCGATAAGGTTGTTACCCTTCTTCAACAGAATCGAGTTTCATCACATCCCTCGTGAAGAGAATCACATGGCTGATGCATTAGCCATTGTCTCTTCCATGATTAGTGTAGGTCAATGGAACGACATACCTAAGATTAATATAATGCGCCTTGAAAGGCCCGCTTAAATTTTTGTGATTGAAGCAGTCATAGACGACAAACCTTGGTATCACGATATCAAATGCTTCCTTCAGAAACAAGAGTACCCGCGTGGGGCATCCAGAAAGGACAGGAGAACACTCAAAAGGCTGGCTGGCAGTTTTTTCCTGAGCGGTGATACACTTTATAAGAGAAAATTTGACATGGTCTTGCTTCGATGTGCAGACGGACTAGAGGCAAACATGTTGATAAAAGAAATTCACGAAGGATCTTTGGCACTCATGCCAACGGACACACAATGGCGAGAAAAATTCTGAGAGCAGGGTACAACTGGTTGACCATGGAATCCGATTGCTACAAGTACATGAGGAAGTGTTACAAGTGTCAGGTATACTCAGACAAAATCCATGTACCGCCAACGCATCTCAAAGTTCTCTCTTCCCCATGGCCTTTTTCTATATGGGGGATCGACATGATTGGCATGATCGAACTCAAGGCTTTAAACGGACATCGGTTCATCCTGGTAGCCATTGACTACTTCACCAAGTGGGTCAAAGCAGTATCATACACCAATGTAACCCGACAAGCGGTGGTCCGATTTATCAAAAACAATATCATATGCCGTTATGGTGTTCTAAACCAAATCATTACTGATAATGGATCTAACTTGAACAATAAGATGATGAGAGAGTTGTGCGCTGAGTTCAAGATCGAACACCATAACTCATCTCCCTACCGACCCAAGATGAACGGAGCGGTAGAAGCAGCTAACAAGAACATCAAGAAGATTGTTCAGAAGATGGTTGTAACCTACAAAGACTGGCACGAGATGTTACCCTTTGCTCTTCACGGTTATCGCACATATGTCTGCACTTCAACAGGGGAAACCCCTTTCTCTCTAGTATATGGCATGGAAGCAGTGCTCCCCATAGAAGTAGAGATCCCATCAATCCGGGTATTGATGTAAGCTAAGCTAACAGAGGCTGAATGGTGTCAAAGTCGACACGACGAATTGAATCTGATCAAAGAAAAGCGAATAACGGCATTATGCCATGGTCAGTTATATCAAGAAAGGATGAAGAAGGCGGTTGATAAAAAGGTCCGACCTCGCGTCTTCCAGAAAGGAGACCTCGTGCTCAAAAAGATTCAATCATTTCTCACTGATTCCCGGGGCAAATGGACTCCGAATTATGACGGCCCCTATGTGGTCAAGAAAGCCTTCTCAAGCGGCGCCTTGAAATTCACAACCATGGATGGAGAGGAATTTGCCTACCCCACAAATGTTGATGTAGTCAAGAAATACTTCGCCTAAATAAAAAAAAAAAGAAATAAAAAAAGAACGTCTCGGTGGATTGAAAACCCGAAAGGGCGGTCCAGGCAAAAATTAGAGACATAATCAAAAATCATCCCGATGGATTGGAAATCTCAAAGTACAATCCAGGCAAAAGTTAGGGATAATAGCAAGTAACTACGTCCAACAAAGAGGCAAATCCCCCAGCAGCAGTAATGTCATCCATCAGGAAGACTCCAGTCAAGGTCATCTTCGACGGAAGCTCAGGATGTCCAGAATTCAAAGTTGGTAGAAGGATAGTGGTCGTTATGTTTCAATGTATCCCTTTTCCCTTAAATTACCATTTTCTAAACTTTGTAAATACTCCATGGAATCACGCATTTGGCTGATTTCCATCCTATCAACAAAATTTGAGCCCTAGTGCTTTTGTTGGTAATTCTTATTTGTTTTAGCTTTACAGAACGACGTTTTAACATGATCAACGATTCTTGAAATAAAACAAAAATGAATTTACTTGTCAAACTTTTTCTGCTTTTAAAAATAAAGATGGCAATTTCATTTGACTGTTGAACATCGAAATAATATCGTTCGCTTCTCCAGAAGTAATCGAGCTTCAAAGTGCAGAATCAAAGTACTCCTTCTAAATCAGTACGCCTGAACGAGGGATTTACTGTGTCAGGTGCGAATATTCCATCTGACACCCCCGGCCGAGTTCTTATCTCCTAAGCTCGACCAACGGTTTTCCCCACAGGGACCATCTCTCTCCTAAACAAGGCAGAATTGCTATCTTCAACCAGTGATACTTTTCATCCCTTGCAGTGGCCGAATATCCAGTCGTGTGCATCCATTAGTCTGTATGTCACATCAGTTTTGTCAGCATATACATACATACATCATGCATTATTGATTTACATTCATATTCATATTGTATCACTATCACTCTTGTCGGTCTTATCCCCTAGTGATAAAGTCCTTTCAATCGAGTTGTCAGTTCTTTCCTCGTCAGGAAATGTTGTGTCTGAACAATCTCTCTCCCTAGTTTATTTCTGGGATGGAGAAGGCCCTTGACCACTTTGATAACTTGAACCTCTGAAAAACAAGAAAACTCTCGACAAACTTCACTCTTCTCCATTGAAGATGGCATCTTTGCTTTCCCGGATTAAGGAAAATCCCAGAGAGAGCCTCGTAACTAAAGACTCTCAGCAACACAGTGGTTCTTCTCTCCAGAAAATCAATGTCACTGAAGTCATCAGCACCTCAAAATTGGGGACCATTGTATGGCATTTCTCCGAGAAGGTCTTGAAGAAAAGTATGATGTAATATCCCCAAGCGAAAGCAGTCTCTCGAGAGACTCGTTTTCCCCAGTAGAGTCAGCAAATGGCGTCTCTAACAGAGAAGTTTGTGCACCTTTGCAGCTCAGACGAATGGGTTCCCCAGCAAGTCTGACATCAAAACTTTTTCCATCAAATGGGATCTCCCCAGGAAAATTCGGTGAGAAGTTTGAGGAAAACCGCTACGAATAGCGTTTCTTGCCAAGAAAGTGTATTGACAAAAGAAACTGAGACCAGTTCCTTGGTAGGAAACCAGGATCGAGGGGAAGTTTATATCAGAAACTGAGATCAGTTCCCTGGCTGAAAACCATGATCGAGGGGAGGTTTAGTCCAAAAGAAAATTGATACCAGTTCCTTGGTAGGAAACCAGGATCGAGGGGAAGTTTTTACCTTTTCTAAGCATCATTGCTTAGCAAAAGAGGAAGGATGCGTAAACTACCATTCATAACCACTGTCAAAATTTAGAGTATTCCGATATTTAATCATCTTGCACCCCGAATACCCGAATACCTTCGCCATTCACACCTTCGGGTCCAAGAAGATTAAATAGGGGCATCTGTCATACCCCAAATTTTGACCACTAATATTTCCCAGTATTGTGCAAATCATCATCACAATATGGATGTACCTTTATGCCTCATCAATCTCTTCAGAGATGTTTGAGCATTCACTACAATCAAGAATTAGGGATTTAAGCCCTCTTAGAGCCTTAGACAAAGGATCAATCAAGAAATGACATGATCTTCAACTTGTCTAACCTCTCAAGCATCCATAAAGGATCAAGAGAACTCCTACAACATAAATCAAGCACAAGGTTGCAGCATTCCAAGTGGGTTAAGCCTCAAGATCGCCAGTGTCACCAAATTAGGGTTTTGGTCGACCAGGGCCTCCAGATGGAATTTTTCCTCTGGGCATGAGCCAATGCTTCAAATCCTAACCCTAGATACTCCAAGGGACCTCATAAACCCAATCATCAAGTCAATTTTACCTCAGGGGATGCATTCATTGAAAATCAGGAATTAGGGTTTCTTAACCTAATTCACCCCTAAGTTGACTTTTGGGACAAAACATAATCCAAGACTTCAAGACATGATTTGAGGGACTCCAATATACTACATTTATCCATTTGCAACAATGGATTAATCCAAGAAGCTTGATCCACAAGTTTCAATTTCATCAGGACAACAGTTAGGGTTTCGCGGGAAAAAGTCCATTGTACCTTTGACTTTTGACCGGGCATGCTCCCAAACCTTGGGACATTATTCAAAACATACTATAACACCTATGGAACATATCCATCAAGTTTTATTTAGGTCAAGGACTTGATTTCATAAAGGATCGCACAGTTTGGAATTTATCTGATAAAAAGTCAACTGTGCACAAAAGTCAAGTTTGACTTTTTGAGATTTTTCACAATTATGGTTCTTTGACCCTAAAACAATGTTAGTATGTGATTTGAAACATCATTCATCAAGAAAAATCAAAGAAAGTGGGATAACTTTAAAAGGGTTAACCATAAAAACTTAGAATTTTTCTAAGTTATGGAACAAAGTGGCTAGGGTACCAACTTCTAAGGATCATAACTTGTGATCCAAGCAACCATTTTGGCTGATCCAAAGATAGATTTGTAGCTCTCATGGCATACTTTAAAAGTTTCAACTACACCTCATTCCAATTCCTCATGGATTTCAAGTTATGAAGTGATCAAAATGGCTGAAAACACAAAAGTGACACTTTTCCAACACTTAGTGAAATTTATACTAAGTCAGAATCTGCCTTACTTTTTCCCAAAAGTAGAGGAATTTTTCATTATAATCCAGGTTGGATCAAAACCAAAGATGGACATCATATTTAAATAGGATATATCAGCTTTCCAAAATGTCCAAGAACACCATGTGTCGCGGCCGGCAAACATATTCGAGTCGCCACCATATTTTTTAAAGGAAAATAATGATAAACCTAAATATCCTTATCCTAAGGTAGAGATTCCTACGGTTTGGGAGTCATTTAAGTGAAGGGAGGGTGTTAGGCACCCTTCACTTCCATTGTACTCAATGGGATCCACCTTTGAGTTTAGGGTATGTTTGTTTGTCTAAATGAAAAGAAAACCTAAGTTTTTTCCTAATTATACTCGCTAGGGTTTACAACCCTATGCCTACGTACCTTCAATTTGAATGATCAGAGTAACCGTAGTTCACCTCCCCTATTCCTACCCCCTACCCTATTTCTAAATCCCAAATCCTATCCCTAAATCCCATAACCTAACCCTAAATCCCAATCCACTATTTATACTCTTGGATAAAGATTTCTATCCCTTAAATCTAGTGTTTATACTCCTAGATGAGGAGTTCTATCCCTTAAATCCCTTAAACCCCTATCCATTATTTATACTCTCGGAGGAAGAGTTTTATCCCAAAATCCAAATCCCTTAACCCATCCTTTATTTAGGCTCTCGGACCAAGAGCTTTATCCCTTTTGTAAATCCCTTAAAACCATTATACTTTTAAAACCAAATTCTAATTTTTACAAAGAAGAATTTAAACAACAAAAATCCAATAACTTAATATAACAAAAACCAGAATTAATCCAAGATAAAGTTCAAATTCCAAGTAATTCTTAAGAGAATATTTTTATCCCACAAATAATGTTAAAGTTATCTTTTTAATCCCCACCCCTATTTATCCTTCTTTTTTAAAATAAATTTCCTTCAAAAAAAAAAAGCAAACCTTTATATATATATAAAAACCTAAAATGAAATTTATTTACATGAGTTATAAAAATAATTTAATTACAACCTAGTTTATACCTAAATTCGAAAATTAAATAAGAAACATTTTTTTATACACAATTTGAACCAAGGAATTGATTCAATTGTAAATTTTTAATAAAATAAGTTTAACAATATAAAATTCACAAAAAAAAAACAAAAATCCAAAAATAAAATCCCTAATTCTCAATTTCATCCATATTAAAAACAAATTCCAATTTGACCAAAAATAATCAATAAGATAATTATATCAATTCATTAAAAAAAGAAATTATTATAATTAATAAAAAAAGAATTAATTAGGGGGGTGCATCCCTCTTTTAAAGACTAGTAAAAGGCCGTGAGAGGGGGTGTAAATAGTGAACTGGACGCTAGGCCCAGTTGCTCTGAGTCCAAAAGAACCAAAAAAAATTCGTAACGTTGAGTCAATCGGTTGACTCGCCTGAGACGTCTGATGGAGATCAGACGGTTCCAGAGTTTCGTATTCATAGACCGTTGATTTTAAATACCTGTTCAGGCACCTTAATCCAACGGTTCTAAGGCTTCAGTCAACGAGGGAGCACGGTGCTCTTACCTCTACAGAATCACAAAGGTCACCCAATCCCATGGCCCGTATAGAGCCACGTGTGGGAGATCTAAACCGCACGCGAGGGGGTATTTAAAGTCAAACCCCTTCAGAAAAATTCATTTTTCTCATTTCTTTCTCTCTCTATCCTTTCTTTCTCTCTCACTAAAATCATCAATTCTCTCGCTTCTCTCTTCTCTCATCGTCGCCGGTGGATTCCCAACCACTGCACGTCGCCCTTGCCACCACTGTTGACCCACCTTGAGACTTAGGTTTCCGGTTGAACTTCAACCGGAACCTTCAACCTTCATCCCATTTCCAGAAAATCTTCAAGTGTTCATCCCAATTTGGGTTCTTCAGATGAACCCTAGGGTTCTGAAGAAGAACCCTAACCCTATTCCTTCCCAAAACCACCCAGAAACCCTACACCATGAAGAACCCTAACCCTTCCCGTGAAGAACCCTAGGGTTCACATGCACCCTAACCCTAACCCCAACCCTAACCTAACCCAAAAAATCCTAAACCATAAAATCTTTCCAAAAATTCGCAGATTTGCAAACACACAACAAACAATCATCGAAAAGAAAATTAAGATTCCGAACCTACCTCTCTTGCTGTGAATTTTTTCGTGTTAATTCCTTTTCCTTTTGATTCCGTCTCTAATCTCCTCTTTCTTTTTGCTTTGCAGGTTAAACAAGGATTCGCGCAGCAAGCTCTTAGGGTTTCCAAAAATCCGTCCTCAATTTCTTATTCCTTTTTTCTTTTATAGTTAGAAATTAGGTTTTAGGTTTTAATTAGATTAGATTCAAATTAGAATTTTCTGATGTAAATTGATTGTAATCAGATTTGTTTTTGTATTTGATTGATTGATTATGTAATTGTAATCTGATTCAAAGTTAAATGAAAAGATTTAATTTTTATTATGCCTTTGATTTGATTC
The DNA here is from genome assembly GCA_022829125.1 of Lathyrus tuberosus. Classification (NCBI taxonomy): domain Eukaryota; kingdom Viridiplantae; phylum Streptophyta; class Magnoliopsida; order Fabales; family Fabaceae; genus Lathyrus; species Lathyrus tuberosus. The sequence continues at coordinate 3,701,452 of JALAZF010000020.1, read as the reverse complement.
ACTTTCCCTAAATTTTGCGCAAGATTAGGGTTTCTTAGGGGAGAAGATGAACAGGGCCCACGGTCAACAATTTTGACCCATAAAATAATAATAATAATAAAATAAATCTAAATAAAAATAAAATATCAAAATAACACCCATACACAATCCTAAATAAAGAGTAAAATAAAATAAATAAAACCATACAAAAAAACGTGACCAAATAACCTCTCCTTTAATTAATAATTTAATTAATCATTAATAATTAAATAAAAACTGAAAAAATTAGAAAAAATAAAATAAAATAAAACCTAGGCTAAATTAAAAACCATTATTTCCTAATTAAACTAAAATAAAACTTATTTAAAGTTAATAAAAACCTTAAGATTCTATTATCTAAAATTATCCTCTAATTGTTTCTAATTAATTTAAAACTTAAATTCCAAAATAACAATCTAAATATCCTAAAAATCTAATTTCTAAAAACCACTATTCCTACTTAAAAAATCTAATTTCTAAATAAAATATGAAAACAATATTCCTAATAAAATTTAATAAATAAACCTAATTACTTAATTAGCTTAACACTTAAATTCCATAATAAAAAAAACCTCTCAAATTTCCTATAATGATGACCTCTAAATTGAATTCTAAAATAAAAGACCATTTGAAAAAACCAAATTTATTATAAATAAATTAAAATCCTAGGAATGTATAAATAAATAAAATTAAAAAAAAAACAGTAAAACCTTATACTAAAACAGAAACAAAATGGGCTTAAAAGCACTAACACACTCCAAAACCCAAATGACACCCCCTTATAAAAAAAAATCTAAAAAAAAAAAACCCGGGGTCAAAATTTAGGGTACTACACCATGAAATTCCACTTGAGCTAGGAGTTATGACAATGGCAGTATGCCTTGCTGCAAACTGTCTTGGCAAGGCAGATTGTGCATTAGGGCTCGATTTGGCTAATTTGTCCAAATGACAAACAAGTTTATCCATCTGAACACCTCATGGGGAGACCAATGAGGTACAAACACTGATCCATAAGCCTCCCAAGTCTTTGGAACTACAAGTAGCATGCCAAACCTAAAAGGGGGACAAGACTCCGATTTTGTTTTGGAGCATTCAATGGATGCTTAGAGGTGGCATGTATCAGAGCAAAAATGAACACTTCAGTCAAGGATAAGCCCTGAACCAAAGAACCATAGGCCTGTGTTCTAACCTCTAGTCAATGGCTAGAGGAGACTTAAGATTCCAAAGTGATCCAATTGACCAACAGCCTGCTGCAGCCACCATTCACTATTGCTTGCAAAACAAACTTGCTCTACTATAAATAAAGCTCATTTATGCTCAGTTTAAGTACACCAAAGCACTACAACACTTGCTTTCCTCAAAATCTCTTTCTCTAGGGAAAAATTCATACTTTAGCAAGGTAACTCTGAGTTTTTGAATTAGAGAGCATTTCCATCACAGCTTATGATCCAAACACATCCAATATGTCATATCTAAGTTGTCCAAACTCTCACAAGTGACATGAAACACCAAAATCACAAAGTCCCCTCTCAAAACCTCAAAATTGGACTTTTTTACATTTTTCAAGCCATGTCTTGATTCAGCCACTTTCAAAACCAGATAAGACCTCAAACACACTCCAAATATCATCCTTGAATTGTCTCAAATGGTTCCCCACATCTGGAACACCATTTGAGAGAGTTGCCATATTGGTCACTTTTGCCCCTTTTGCAAGAAAGAGCTCAAACTTGTTCCTGAGGATTCCAGTTAGTTCCAAACATCCTAAAAGCTTCTAAGTGATCATTTGAGGGTGTCCAAAGCATCAAATTGTTTCTGGAACAAAGCACTTGGCAGATTGCACAAAAAGCTCCTAAAGAGGTAGCATCACAACTTGAACTCTTTGGAATATGCATTGTTTTGAATTCCACTGATCATGCACATCTCATACATGTTATATATGTTGTGTTTGAACCAATTCATCATGTAATTCATGCCTATAACAAGAGGTAGCATAGAAAATGCAATCATAGGCCTATTTCAATAACACTATCGGGTTTTGAAATAGGAGCCTCATATGAAAAAAACACCACCACCATTGGATTCCTTGTGAAATTCTAGGCATGATAGACCTAAATTTTGTCCCAATCCAGGGAGAAATGACAAAGTTACAAACTTCACGTTTTTGGCCAAAACCTTGCCTTGCATTGCCTTGGCCAGGCCAAAAACAAGACATGCCTCATGTATCCATGGGGTGGTTTTGATACACGGATATATCACCACCCCAGTGGTAGAAGGCGCACGCTGCATACAAGAGGTCTAGGGTTCGAATACCCCTCGCCCCAGATCCTCTTTTTACCATTTTTTCCATTTTTTAAATATTTGTTATATTATTTTAAATAATTTAGAAAATTAATAACTCTCTCAATTTTAATGATATTTTATTGGTTCTTTTTGCAAAAAATCACAAAAATGTTAAAATATTTTATTCCACAAAAAAATCAGATTTATATTAATTATTTAATATAGTTGATATTTTTGTAAATAAATTCATTTTTAATTGTTTTAAACACTTTTAAAAGTGGATTTTTATCTTGAAAATCAAAACCAAATGAGTTTTAATCCATCTTGTGATTAAAACATCATTTTTCAAGTCTCAACCAAAAATCACAAGTTGTTTATTCAAGCTTATTTGGTATTTTATCATTATTTATTGATTTTCTTTAAGAATTTACTTTTTAAAATGATGAAATTTGGGTTTCTTTGATTTTCACCCCCAACAAATCTTTTTCAAACACTCATGGGCCTCTAATAGATTGTAAGACCCAACCCATTTTTGTAAATAAAACATTTTTGGGCCTCACATATTGTATAAGTCCCTCTGTGTATTTTCAAAACAACGGCGCGATCGTCGCCTTTTTAAAATCATCTGGGCCTCTCCCTGAGTTGTAAGCCCCATCACTTATACAAAAATAATCTTTGGGCATCTCCTTGACTTTTAAGACCCAACCCCTTTGTAAATAATACCTTTTTGGGCCTCACACATTGTATAAGTCCCTCTGTATATTTTCAAACGTTCGGCGCGATCGTCGCCTTTTTAACAAAATCAACTGGGCTTCTCCTTGATCCATAAGACCCATCTTTATTAATTTTCAAACTATTTGGGCCTCTAATAGAGTGTAAGACCCAATCCCCTTTTGACTAAAACTTTTTGGGCCTCAGTCGTTGTATAAGTCCCGATACGATATTCAAAACAACAGTGCCATCACTATTAAAATTTGGGCCTCTCCCTGACCTGTATGCCACGACCTCTGTTCAAAATACTTTCTCTTTGATTTTGAATCCAAATGTATAGTTGCTATCAAAACTTTCTTTAATTTATTTGTTGAACAACTAACAAAACAGCATGGAAGCTCTACAACGGGTAAGTGTTTATCCGCTTTCTTTTATATGCTTTCATATACATAACTGTATTGTGGGAAGCGGCGCATGGTTAGTCTTATTTCATTCTTTTAAATACATGTCATATATATATAACTGTAGTGTGGGAAGCTGCGCATGGTTAGTCTTCTTTCATATCCTTTTAAATACTTGTCATATATCAACTGTATATATACTAGTATAGTTATTTAGAGTTTTCCCCGGCAACTAGGTCTAGAACTAGGTAAAGCCCTGTTGGTCGCTCTTAAATACAAACAAAACTAGATCCCCATAGGATTCCAGATACAGTCTTCCCTTCTCTTGGGGTTAAACAATATGGAACAAAGAGAAAGGCAAGTGTCTCAGTGAACCTTTTCTCAGACTGCCACCCCTAGAAATTGTCAAAGAAATGCTACTCCCCGGAGTTGATCTATTCTCTGTGAATAGCATCTCTTGAGTTTCTTCCAAACCCTCAAACTTTCCTAGAATGGTCTCTTCTCTGTGAATTGCATTTCTTGAACTTCTCTTGGTTTAGGGACCCATAGGCTTCCTAAAAGCATCCCCGCCTCCTCTTGGGCTTTGTACAAGGACCCTTCGACTTCTTAGAAGTTCTCATGCCTTCTCTTGGGCTTAATACAAGGACCCTAACGACCTCTTAAAAGGTATAAGACAGAACTTAGTCATCCTTTGCTAGAGCAGTCTTTCCAGTGTCAAACCTCAGGCCACTTTAGGGTTGATTCTCATCCCTTAAGGCCCTTGCTCTCTTTTGGACATTCTACAAAAGATAAAACGCTTCAACACCAGTAGACTTGGACAATCTAAACCCCCTTGAGTCTCAAAAATATTCTCAAGTTCCTTTCAAACATAGGAAAAAACACCGATCACTCTGGATAAATCTCCAGTAGAAACCTCGTCTCTCTCATGAGAGTTCCCCACCCTTGGGCCTGCCTATGGATTTAATCCTCAGTAGTAAGATAGCCTCCTCTTAGGCTTTGTATAATGATCCTTCCTCAGCAACGTCAGCCTCCTCTTGGGCTTTGTACAATGATTCTCCCCAAAGGAGCTAAGCTTTTCAGACTCTCTTGTTGAGTCAATACCCTTCTAGCCTCAATCTCGGGCTTCGTACAAGACAGCAAATCACTCTCTTGTTGAGTATAAAAGACTCTCTTGTTGAGTCAATCACCTTTCAGACGCTCTTGTTGAGTCAATCACCTTTCAGACTCCCTTGTTGAGTCAATCACCTTTCAGACTCTCTTGTTGTGTCAATCACCTTTCAGTACTCTCTTGTTGAGTCAACCCTTTTAGCCTCAATCTTGGGCTTTGTACAAGACATATAAAAATACTCTCTCGTTGAGTCGATCTTTATCCAAACTTGGTATAAAGATTTCCCCTAGCAGGAGCTAGCCTCCTCTCAAGCTGTGTAGAAGGATTTCTCCAGCTTGTTCAGCGACAATCCTAGGCTTTGTACAGGATAGATAAAAACACTCTCTTGTTGAGTCAGAACCCTTTAGCCTCAATCTTGGGCTTTTTACAAGACATAAACTCCCCTCTCTTTAGCTTGGGACAAATATCTTCCCTAGCAGAGTCATTTCCTCCCAGTCTTCTTTTAGGCTTTGAGAAATGATTTTCCCCAAGAGGAGTCAAACTCATTTTAGCCTCCGTCTCGGGCTTTGTACAAGACACATAAAAATATCCTCACCAGAGTCGGTTAAATTTCCCATTTTAGCCTCAATCTTGGGCTTTGTACAAGACATATATAAACCCTCCCCAGCGGAGTCAAAATCCCTTTTAGCCTCAATCTTGGGCATTGTACAAGACAGATAACACTCTCCCGCAGAGTCAAACCTTTAGCCTCCTCCTAGGCTTTGTATAATGATATCCCCAAAGAGTCAGTCTCTTTTTAGCTTCAATCTTGGGCTTTGTACAAGACACATAAGCACTCTCTTGTTGAGTCAATCAACTCCTAGCCTCCTCCCAGGCTTTATATAAAGAAATCCCCTAACCGAGTCAATTAACCTTTTAGCATCAACCTTGTGCTTTGATCAAGGCACACAAAAGTCAACAATCTCTCTTTAGAGATGACAAATTCCCTCTCAATACCCCTTCAGCTTCAATCTTGGGCTTTGAACAAGACACAAATACCCTTTTAGCTTCAGTCTTGGGCTTTGAACAAGACACCAAAACATCTTTTTCCTCCCTTAGAATAGGAGGAACTACGATTGCTCTGATTTCCCTGTTTCGTTTAAACAGGAATACGTAGGCATAAGATTGCAAAATCTTAGCGAGCATACTAAACAAAAACTCTAGGTCCAGTACCTTCACACATCAACCAAAACTCAGGCCCAGTACCTTAACAAAAACATCGGGAACACACGAACGTCAACAAAAACTCACTCACTCTCTCATATTTCCCAAGAAACTTTCCCAACCCATTATCAGATAAACACCATCAATTACAAAGTGAAACCTAAAGCTAACATCATGTGGATAACCACATATAGGATGGGTAATTGACAACTACCCATTGTATAACCTGACCCCGGACCCCCCAATCACTTTAAAGCGTTTGTTTAGTTAAACATTCGCGTGCAAGGTTAGTTTTAGATAGCTTCCCTTTCCATTCCATCTTCACGGGATAAATAAGAAATCAGAAAGTAGCACCCTTTCTCCTCGAGGAGGAAAACCCAAACTTCAGCGATAAGGTGGTCGCGTCACCGACAAAAATCGCTCGCTACACATACCTGTCCCTAAAGCCACTTAGTGATGTACTACCGCAAGATGGCTACCTATACCAACAACGACAAATTTCTCATTCACTTTTTCCAAGACAGCTTGAGTGGGGCTTCAATGAAATGGTATATGGGACTTAAGAAGAACCGTATCCAAAGCTGGAAGGACTTGGCTGATGCTTTCTTAAAGCAATATAAGTACAATTTGGACATGGCACCTGACCCCTGTCAATTGCAAAACATGTCTCAGAAAGAAAAAGAATCATTTAAGGAGTACGCTCAGCGCTGGAGAGAGCTAGCTGCTCAGGTGGAGCCACCCTTGGCTGAAAAGGAATTGACTGGATTGTTTATGGACACTCTTCAGCCACTATTTTGGGAAAAGATGATAGGCAGTGTATCATCTAGTTTTACTGACCTAGTCACTATTGGAGAAAGACTAGAAAGGGTATCAAGAAAGGAAATATTACTAATGCTGAAGCCTTTAATGGTGCAAGAAAATCGCCTGGGAATTTTCAAAAGAAGAAGGATGGCAATACCCATGTTGTTTCATTTGAAGGGAAACCTCTTCGCAGGCAACAACAATATGTAGCTGTAGCTGCTCCTGTTGTCAATGCTCAACCAGTTCAAGCTCCTCGTCAGGCTATTAGACAAAATCAGAATCACAATAGGGTTAACTTTGATCCTATCCCGATGTCCTACACTGAGTTGTACCCAGGTCTTGTTCAGAAAGGTTTGATTACAACGAGGGCTCTACCTCCTCCCCCAAATCCTCTCCCAGCCGGCTATAGGGCTGATCTTCATTGTGAGTTCCATCAAGGTGGGGCAGGCCATAACTTGGAAGGCTGTGATGCGTTGAAAGCTAGAGTACAAGAATTGGTGAAAGCAAAGATTCTCACCTTTCTTGATGATAATCCCATTGCTGTTAACAATCCTTTTCCAGAGCATGCCAAGTGAAGTTTGAGTTAGTTCAGACAGATCATCTCCTAAAGCCAGTGTTTTAGACAGGACAACTCATCCTTGTTACTGATTAGTCACTAGGCCTTGTTTCTTTCTGTTTGCATTTTTCTTTGGTTGTATTGGCTGTTTTCTTTTGAACTTTATTTGTACTTTCATGGTAATTTCAATGAAATGAGCATTGCAATATTTGATTCAATTCATTTATATCCAATGTGTGCATCTTTATGCTTTCTTTTTCACAAAACAAAATATATCTCCTGTTCACTTTCTTTATCAAGGTTTTGTTTATGTAAAGATTGGAGGGAGGATGATGAAAACGAAATACCTAAAATTGCTGGATTGTATGCTTTTCATTAAAACTTAGCTGATGATGTACATGCATTGTTTCAACTCCTAAACACTGGAGAAATAAGGAAGTTAATCCCTTGTCAACCCCTTTGAGCCTAGAAGTTGGAGTTTCTTTCTGAACGAAAAACCCACAATCATAACTTGGGGATGGGTAGTTCTCAGATAATTTGAATGTGCATTTAAACACAAGAGAATCATTCAAGACGCCTTCCAACAAAGGTTGTAATCACAAGCTTTCCTTCGAACACATCAAAGAAGTGTCAAAGATGTATTTCAAATCAAAAGCCAATGATGGTTCACCGTAATCATTAAGCTAGACAGTCACTATCTTTCCAAAATAAAAAGAGAGAGAATGAAAAAATCAAAATAAAAGCCCGCTAAGTCAAAACCTATGAATGAGACTTAGGTAAAAATTTGGGCATCCCGCTAACTGTAAGCTCAAATGACACAGTTCAGGCAAAAGTTAGGGATAAAAAATATCAATCAAGAGGTTACCAAAATCCTCAAAGACAAAAAGATTTGATTTAGGTCCTCATCAAAAACAACAAAATGTTGTAAGAAAAAGTGACTTCCATCTCAAAAATCCCTTGGCTCTTGAGTCATCATCATAACAGTTTTACAATTCCAAAATCGCTTGGAACCTGAATGCATAGTTTGAATTAACTAAGCATAGAACTGAAGATCATCACGAAGAATGGGTTGGGTACAAATAAACTTTGGGCCTATATCCTTTGTTTCGAAAACTGTGAACCAGACCATGTTACAACCCTCAAAAGACCTAATTGAAGTCAGGTTTCTTTTGAAAGCATACTACAGCAAGGTTGCGTAATTTGACTCCTAAGTTTGTTGCCAATTATTTGTTTTGATTGTCACACCTTTGCTTTCTTTTTTATTTTGAAAGGATAAACCACTGTGTCTTGACAAGTTATACATTTGCTATACATCAATAATATTATTCCAAAAATGATTTTTGATTTCAAAATTGCATGAGCTTTGCATTAAAATTACCATGTTTGAATGAGCAATTTTATTTGCAGACAAACTTTCCTCATCAGGAAATTTTAAATAGTTGATAAACTTGGTCTGTGATCCTATCAGGGGCACATTACTTCCAGATCCTATTGTGAATTAGTTCAAGATTTATTGCTCAGTGCAAGTTATTCACAAAATTGGTTAGCCAGAAGATCTCTTTCAAGACCCATACTGAGTTTAGCCTTCTCAACAGTCATTTCAAGAACTGAAGCCATGATCAGTTTATCCTTAGCATTCTTTTCGTGTGACATCGCTTTAGGAGAACTAATTACATATCGTGTCTCTCGCATGCATTAACACGTAAAGTGCATTGACCGGCCTCGAGTAGGGTGACTTCTATATAAGTCACTTGGCGATTTCTTAACATAGTGCTACATTTGTCCCTCCCTCTGAATCGGAACTTGATCTTTTGTGGCCCAAACCTTTTGGTTGTGTAAGCCCAAGGATGGTTAATCTTTTGTATTAGGTTCAAAATCTTTGAAGCTTGTTGTGTAGAGGCTTTGATTCTATCAATCTTCTAACAAGTCTTCATTAACTTTGACCTAAGTGTCATACCCTAAATTTTGACCACAAGATTTCCCATCATTGTGCCAATTATCACCATAATATGGATGTACCTTCATGCCTCATCAATCCTCTCAAAGATTGTTGAGCATTCACCTTAATCAAGAATTAGGGTTTTGGACCCTCTCGGAGTACTCAGAAAAAGGATCAATCAAGAATGGACATCATCTTTAACTTGTCAAACCTCTCAAAAATCCATAGAGGATCAAGAGGCCACACACATCAAGAATCAAGCATAAGAATGCAACATTCCAAGCTGATCAAGCCTCAAGATCACCAGTGTCACCAAATTAGGGTTTTAGTCGACCAATGCCTCCAGAGGGAAATTTTCATCTGGGAATGAGCCAATACTTTAAAACATGATTCAAGAAGCTAAAAGGGACTTCATGGATCCAATCATAAGTTCAAAATAACCTCGGGGATGCATTCATCAAAAATCACGAATTAGGGTTTCTTGACCTAATTCACCCCTAAGTTGACTTTTGGAGCAAGGCATGAGCCAAAACCTCAAGGAATGTTTTGAAGACCTCAAATATATCACTTTGATCCTATTACAAGTTCAAATGGACACAAAGAACTTGGTTCATGAGCAATATAAAGATGTAAATTCATCTGGACCACAAAATAGGGTTTCTGAGAAAAAGTCAACCATACATTTGACTTTTGACCAAGACATGGTCTCAAACCTTGGGAAATGATTCAAGACACTCTAAAACACCTATGGAGTCCATCCATTAGGTTTGAATTGGGCCAAGAACTTGATTTCATAAAGGATCACAAATTTTGAAATTCATCTGATAAAAAGTCAACTGTACAGCAAAACCAAGTTTGACTTTTGAGATTATTTGACAAACATGGCTTCTTTAAGTAAAAAATAATGTTAACTTATGGTTTGGATCCTCATCCATCAAGAAAAATCAAGAAAAGTGAGGTTACTTGCAAAAGGGGCAGCCTTAAGAAACTTAAAATTTCACTAAGTTATGGAAAAAAGTGATTTTTACCCAACTTTGCAAGACCATAACTTGTGATCCAAGTAACCTTTTTCTTCCACCCAAAGCTCAAATGAAAGCTCTCATTACATACTACAAGATTGTCAACTACACCATATTCCAAATCTTCATGGATTGAGTTATGGATTGATCAAAATCACAAAAATTAAGAAATGGACATTTTTCAAACACTTAGAAAAATTTGAAACAGAATCTGTCTCATGTTTTGTCCAACTTTGGAGGCATTTTTCACCATGATCCAAGATGAATCAAGACCAAAGTTAAACATCAAAGTTGAAGTATAATATATGGGCTTTCCAAAAAGTACAAGAACTCGTTCTAATTCAACTTGAGCAAGAAGTTACAAGCCTTGCAACATGACCTAAAGATCTGGTTTTTCAAGACAGCATGAATGCATGACTTATGCCACACGATTTTCTCATTTAAGTTTTGTCACTTTGCCAACTTTGTCATATTTCGGAAACATAACTTCTGATGACTCACTTGTTACTTGATCAAGGAGTCAAGAATTCCACTTAGCATGTGCAAAACCATCATGACATGAACTTTGAAATTCAATTTTGGCAAGGTTACATTAATACAATGCATTGAGGTGTCATGAACCAAGCCATACCAATCCAAACCAGTCAAGATTAATTCCAAGCTCTGAGTTTTCAAACCTGTAGAAATTGAATTGAGTCAAGCTAGAGGAGAGTTGGCACTTTTGAATTATCCAAGACAATGGCTACATAGCTACTCATAGTGATCAGCCTTCATTCACTATTCCTTACAAAACAAACTTCCTATACTATAAATAGAGGTCATTTGTGACTGATTAACACATCCCAAAACATCTCCACTCATGTTTTCTCTCATTTCCTTTTCATGAATCAAAATTTGCTTCTTTAGCAAGTAAGGTTCGAATTTTCAAATAGAGAGTAATTCCACCAAAACCAAGAGTGTAGACACATCATATATATCATATAGAAGCTATCCAAACACTTCTCCATCATCTGTAACATCAGAATCACAAAGCTCAAAATCCAACTTAGGCCTAATTGCAGTTGAAGTGCCACAACAAGATCCAGGGGTCTTCAATCCATTCCAAGCTTCTACACACCTTACATAAGGTCCATTGAAGTTGTCCAGATCATCACACAACATCTATAACACCTCTACATCAAAATTTGAATTCCTCTTGCACAAATTTCATAGGAATAAAACTTGATTTTTCAAAACATTTTTCAAAGTTCACAACATGTTTTTAAATATATTTGATATTTTATATCATTTTTTATTTAATTTTCTTTGAAAAATTGTATTTTTATTAAAATTAGGGTTTTTTCCTTGATTTTAAATTTTCAATCTTCATTTGAAACACTTTTGGGCCTCTAATAGAGTGTAAGACCCAACCCCTTTCGTAAATAAATAATTCTTGGGCCTTTGTTATAGTATAAGTCCCGGTGCGATTTTCAAAACAACGGCGCGTTCGTTATTTTTTCATATGGGCCTCTCCTTGAGTATAAACCCCATTTTTCTTCTTTACAAACACTTTTGGGCCTCTAATAGAGTGTAAGACCCAAACCCTTTTATACATAAATAAATTTTGGGCCTCTGCTATAGTATAAGTCCCACAACGTCTTTCGGTATCTCAGTGCGATCACTGTTTTCAAAACAAGTCATCTGGGCCTCCCCTTGAGTATAAGCCTCAACCTTTTGTACAAAAACTTTGTTTTAAACAATAAACAACTTCCATGGGCCTCTCCTTGAGTTGTAAGCCCCATACCTCTATTTTCAAAATCATCTATCTGTTTTAACTGGTACTAAGAGGAGCATTATTCCCGGTGAAACTGCTCTTAGACCACTTGGGCCTCTCTTTAAGTTATAAGCCCCAAACACTCTTTTATTTTAAACAACTTTCTTTTAATTCAAATTCAAACTCAAAGTTTTCTCAAAACTTTCTTCAATTTCTTAAAACCCTAATCATACAATTAAAATCATACAATAAATCACAATACACTTGGGCCTCTTTTCAGAGTGTAAGATCGAATATCTTTTCAATTCAATGCATACTTATTTATATACCTGTTAATTCACTTATCAGTATATACTTGTGTATGTCTGTCAAGAGTTTCCCCAATAGTTAGGTCTACACTTAGGTCAAACCAGAGGTTACTTCTAACATAGTCAAAACTAGTTCCCTCATAGGAAACTTCCCTCAATACAGTCTGCCTCCTCTTGGGCTTTATTCAATATGGAACAGAGAAAGACATTATTCCCGGTGAAACTTTTCTCAAGACTGTTAAAACTTAGAAACATATATATATATATATATATATATATATATATATAAGAAATTCATTTCCCTAGAGAGGATTAATTCCCGGTGAAACCTCTTTTGAATTTCTTCAAACCTTAGAACTGTTCAACAAAGAAAGGACTTATTCCCGATGAAACCTTTCCCACAGGCTTCCTAGAAACATCCCCAGCCTCCTCTTGGGCTTAGTACAAGGACCATCAGGCTTCTTAAATGTTCCCCCAGCCTCCTTTTGGGCTTAGTACAAGGACCCATAGGCTTCCTAAAAGCATAGGATAGAAATTAGTCATCTCTGCTAGTTCAATCCCCAAGAGAGTCAAAATTCCAGAACATCCTATCATCAAAATGTTGATCTTTATCCCTTAAACCAACAGCCTCCTATTGGGCATCATACAAAAATCTCTCCACGGCAGAGTCTATCTATTCTTAATGAGACTTGGATAGTCTCAGCCTCCTCTTGGGCTTCATTCAAGTAGACTTGGAAAGTCTCATTATCATTAGTCTCCTCTTAGACCTCACACAAAGACCCTCAGGCTTCCTAAAGGCATAGGATAAAACCTGGTCATTTTACCAGTCTCCAGTAGAGTTAAAAACCTATAAGGTTTTCAAACTCACCTTTAAATTCCTCTGACCCCCAACAAGGCTCAACTTTCATCTTAAACATCCCAGCCAGGGTCAGGTTACCATCAACAAATCCTCAGAAGGATCAGAGCCTCATGGCATCTGACAATTCCACTGTTCCTTGATTCCCCAACAAGAGTTAGTTTCCCTTTGAATCCCCCAATACAATTTAGACATTCTCCTGGATTTCATTGATCCTCAGCAAGAGTCAGCCTCCTCTTAGGCTTCATATAAGAATTTCCCCCAATCACCCTCAATCTTGAGCTTTGTACAAGACAGATAAAACCCTCCCTAGTGGAGTCAGTTTCCTTCAACTTCAATCTTGGGCTTTGAACAAGGCACATAAAAATCAACATCCCCTCAGATGAGACCATGAGTCCACTCTGTAGGAAGATATTCCTTTTCTATACATCACATATAAAAAACAAATAATCAAAAACCTTTTTCCAGATAATTGCTGTAAGTGGTACACTTGTTGATTCAAAATCCAAGCTGGAGTCCCTCCTTTATCCTAGCTAAAATCTCTCTTTCATCTAACAAGTGGCAAGCCTCTGGATTCTACACATCCAAACCAATGTCCCTCTCTTAGCATGAAATATTCATAAAGGAAAAAGTGGCATTGCTCTACACTGAGTTAAAGCTTCTTCCTTCAAGACATTTCTCTTATAAAGGAAATTATGGCATTGCTGGATTCGACACATCCCAGTTAAAGTAATGTCCCTTATGACCAATTAACTGACAATTTGTGATGAATAGGTGAGATTTCTCCCTTTAGAGATGACAAATTCTCTCTCAGTCAAACATTTCCTTTAGCTTCAATCTTGGGCTTTGAACAAGACATAAATACTCTGCTAGCTTCAATCTTGGGCTTTGAACAAGACACCCAACAATTTCCTCCCATAGAAATAGAAGGAACTATGATTGCTCTAATTTCCCAAATCTCTTTACAGGAATACGTAGGCATAAGATTGAAAAGTCTTAGAGAGCACACAAATAAAAAATCTTAGGTCCAGTATCTTCCCAAAAAATAATAGAAAACCCGAAAACAACAAAAACATTCTCTCAACACTCCCAAAGGAGAAATTTTCCCAATCCACAACAGATAAACATAAGAAAGCATTTCAAATCGCAGAAATACATGCAAAAGAAGGTTCATATAGATTACTATAGATACTCTGGGTGTTAATAGCTTCCCTTTGTATAACCAGACCACTATCCCCGATCTCTTAGCATTTGTTAAAGAAAATATTTGCGTGCAGGGTTAGTTTAAGATATCTTCCCCTTCCTTTCAAGCTTCATAGGATAAATACAGAAATCAGAAAGTAGCACCAATTATGCAGTAGGTGGTCGCGTCACCAAAAAACCGACGCTACACTAAGTACATTTTTTAATCATTATAGTTCAAGACACGACACGGAATAATTAGTGTTACTTTTGAAGGCTTATGGCACTATGGCCTTTGTGCTACTATTATGTATACTACTACATTACTATTACTATAATTTTATGATTCCTTCTTGCTCCCTATCTCTCTTTTATTTTTATTGCTCATTGCTCATTATATCATATCATGTTTATGCTTCCATCATTTTCACTTTGTCCACTTGGACCTTATGATTATGCTTATGCCTTTTTCTCTTTGTCCACATGGACCAAAAACATTAATAAAGGCCAAAACCTCTAAAAAAAACTTGTGCTTCTAATCTTGGACTATGGCTACTATCCTTTGCATTGGACATGGAATTTTGAACCTAGACCTTGGACATCAATGCTATTCTTGGATCCTTGGACTTAGAACTAGAACCTTTTCCCTTTACTTTGGAATTATGGTTTGAAGACTTTGGAGCTTTTTGATTTTACTTAGTTTATAGTGAATATGGCTACATTTTTTGTTAGATCTTTCTTATCCTTAGCTTTTACTTTATGCTTTAGGATAGCCTCTTCTTCTCCACCCCTTCTATAATTTTCAAAATCTCCTCTCTTTTTTTCAAAACCTTCTTGTTTTCAAACTATCACCTCTTTCATAATCAAACATTGACTTTGTCAAGTGATTTTACTCTTTTCTTTTCATTTCTTAATAAATGCTAAACTGCATAAGCATATTGACACATTTTTCAGAAGACTTTAAAAAACATCAAACTCATCAAACTCTTTTTGTGCCTTATGCACTTTCTCTTTCAAAACTTTTTCATAAGTTTCGACATGATTCATCTCTTTAAGCGGAATTATTCGCTTGGAAATGACGACTTGTCTTTACATTTAAAAACAACCAAAACAAACCTATTTTGTTATTTGTACCATGAACTACGAGGTTTTGATCCTATATTGCACTTTGTGGGTACGTAGGCATGAGGCGTTAAGTCTCTCCAAACACAAAAATCTTAAAAAATACTTCTCTTCTCATCTCCTCAATCTCATTTCAAACAAACCTTTTCAAACCAAAAAGCGTAGATATTTCAAAGGGTTCCTATAGAGTACTATAGATGTTTTGGGTTCTAACAACTTCCCTTAGCGTAATCAACCCCCTTACCCAGTCTCTGTTTACTTGTTCTTATTCAGAACTTATTTAGGTTTTGTTCTCTCTTTTTTCCTTTCCTTTTGGATAAAATAAAAGTGCGGTGGCGACTCTTGCATTTTCGAGTTAAGTTAATCAATAGCTTACACTCACGATTTTTGCTGCTACAGGCACCCCAACAAAAGATTATTATGTGTGATTTGTCAGTGTGTAGACATAGGACGGAGGTTGAAGATAATGAGCAGATGCAGGCTAATTTTCTGGTATCACCAGTTTGGAATTAAGCATGAAAGATGTATTTGTAGTTTTGGAAGATTGGTGGCAAAGAGGTAATTTTTGGAGGAAAAAAAAGAACAAAATAGACCAACTTAAACAGCATGTGCCAGCCTGAATGTTGGATGTGACGGCACATACTGTAAAAAATAACAGCATGTGCCGATCTGAAAGGACCTATGTGCCGACCCAAATGAAACAAAAGCTACAGCCTTATTTAGGACAGTATATGTGTCGGCCTGAAGCACGTATGTGCCGACCCAAATGAAACAAAGACTACAGCGTTATTTAGGACAGTAGATGTGTCGGCCTGAAGCATGTATGTGCCGGCACATAATGTTGAAACTTATAGTATATGCCGACCGAGACAGCCATGTGTCGACCCAACCAAGTCAGAGCCTACAGGCTTTAATATTGAGCTACATGTGCCGACCTGAAATGTGTATGTGCCGACACATGTAGTGCATTTTTGTGCAGAAATCTATTTTTCATGTATTTGGGCAAGTTCAAGGTGATTTTTGATGATTCCTAAGACCTCTAATGCAATGGAGCCACACATACTCAGAGCCGCTGTCCAATATACCAAAATACGAAGTAGTTTCAATGTTTTAACATCATGTAAAACATCTCATGGTGAAGTTGCACTCACATACTCCCCCTTTTTGGTGATGGAAAAACTTGTGACGATGCATTTCATGTTGTTATTGAAGGCTCCCCCTGACGTTGTGCTTCCCAACTTCATCTCGCATATGTTTCTCCCCCTTTGACAAAATCAAAAAGAAAGATAGCTAATCGTGAGAAGTATCATATTCCAAATACAAATTCAAATATATCATTCAGAGGCAATTTTGCATAGAAGATCAACGATCACATATCCTCATATATATGTAATGATGCAAAATTGATAAATAACCAACATTACACATCAAGTAACACAAAGTAGAATTAAATAAAGCAATGCAAGAGCAAACTCATCAAGTTGCTACAATTGCCTCACGGATATCAAAAATATCATAAAGGAACTCCCGATGCCGCACACGCATGTGCCTAGCAAGCGACAAGAACATATCACTACTCAATCCAAGATGAAAAACATTATCAAAACACGAGACACTCAACAACAATAACAATTTATGCAATTAGCAAGCTTAAATACAATAAACAAAATGAGCCACATGCTTATACATTTTAGAACAAACTTATACAAATGTGAAAGAGCTAATACATGAAGTCACTATAAGTATATACATTGAGAACACACAATGGTTATCAATCAAAATTTTTGGAAATGAACATTCATGGTCTTCATCATTTGAGAGAATATCAAGCATTTTTAACCAACAAATAACATGCTTTAAGAAAAGTCTTACTTTCAAGGAGAAATTGAAACAGTACTACCACACTCTTGATGGGATGAACGATGCACTCACATGATGTTAAAAACTCAAAACGAAATGTTAGAGCAGTAGTATAAAGTGCAAGCCATAAGATAGAATATCAAACAACATTGGAGATATCAATGATCCCCAATTCTCCACGAATGTTGAAAAATAATTCTTTTGCAAGAGGTTTTGTGAAAATATCGACAAGTTGATTTTTACTATCAACATGCTCAAAAACAACGCCCCCTTTTTCAACATGATCACGAAGAAAGTGATGACGAATCTCGATATGTTTAGTGCGAGAATGTAGTACCGGATTCTTGGTTAGATTAATTGCACTAGTGTTGTCGCACATGATAGGAATATGTGAAAGTTTGATGTCAAAATCTAGCAATTATTGCTTAAGCCACAAAATTTGGGCGCAACAACTACCGGCGGCCACATATTCCGCTTCGGAAATTGACAAAGCTACAGATACTTGCTTTTTACTATGCCAACTAACCAAAGATTTTGAAAACATGTGACAAGTGCCATTAGTGCTTTTCCTATCCAATTTGCAACCGACAAAGTTGGAATCAGAATAACCAACCAAACTATAATCGCTTCCCTTAGAATACCAAAGCCCAAACTTAGAAGTACCAATAAGGTATCTAAGAATATGCTTAACTGCTTTAAAGTGTGATTCCTTGGGAGCCGATTGATATCGAGCACACATGAAAATGCTAAACATAATATTGGGCCTAGACCCCGTAAGATATAGAAGTGATCTGATCATACCTATATACTTCTTCACATCAACATCCTTACCCTTTTCATCTCTATCCAAGTTTCCATTTGTTGCCATAGGTGTGTCAATATCCTTTGCACTATCCATTCCGAATCTTTTTAGTAGCTCGAGACAATACTTGGTTTGACAAACGAATGTTCTATTCGAGATTTGTTTAATTTGAAGTCCAAGGAAGTAGTATAGCTCCCCCATAAGTCTCATTTCAAACTCTCCCTGCATAAGCTTAGAGAATTCCTTGACAAGATGCATGTTAGTTGATCCAAAAATGATATCATCAACATATATTTGAACAAGTAAAGTATGCTTTCCTTGACGTTTAATAAAGAGAGTGGTGTCCACCTTTCCTCTTGAATATCCTTGCTCAAGTAAGAACTTGCTAAGATGGTCATACCATGCCCGAGGGGCTTGTTTGAGACGATACCACACACATTTTAGCTTAAAAACATGATTAGGATATTCAAAATTTTCAAAACTGGGAGGTTGTGAGACATACACCTCTTCATTTATGTGGCCGTTAAGGAACACACTTTTTACGTCCATTTGATATAATTTGATATTCTTAGTACAAGCATAAGCGAGTAGTAGCCGGATATCCTCGAGTCGGGCTACAGGAGCATAAGTCTCCCCGTAGTCAATCCCTTCCTCTTGGTTATACCCTTGACCTACTATTCGGGCTTTATTTCGTGTTATCACACCATGCTCGTCAAGTTTGTTCCTAAATACCCATCGTGTGCCAATGACTTGATGATGTTGTGGATGTGGGACAAGGTCCCAAACATCATTTCTTTCAAATTGATTCAATTTTTCTTGCATTGCTAAAAGCCAATGCTCATCCAGTAAGGCATCCTTAATGTTTTTAGGTTCAACTTGTGAAACAAAAGTATGGTGACAAAATAAATTACTTATCTTAGAGCACGTTGTTACCCCTTTTGTGATGTCACCGATAATGTTGTAAATTGGATGATCCTTGGAGGTTCTCCACTCCAATGGAAGACCATCATTCTCTTGTTGACTTTCATCATCTTCCTTTTCATGGTTGTCATCTTCCTCCTTCTCAATGTCCACCACTTTAGGTTTATCATTCCCTTTTTCGGTTTCATTGAGCATGTCTTCCGTAGATGCACCTACATCATGAAAAGAAATACCTTTCCCAACACTATTTGGGCAAGTCTCACCTCAACACTAAGTAATCTCTTATTATAGACTCTATATGCTTTACTTGATTGCGAGTATCCAGGAAAGATACCTTCATCAGCTTTCACGTCAAATTTTCCAAGATTATCTTTTCCATTATTCAAAACAAAACACTTACATCCGAATACATGAAGGTGTGACAAATTTGGTTTTCTACCCTTTAATAATTCATATGGGGTTTTGTCAAGAATAGGACGGATAAGTATCCTATTCAACACATAACATGCCGTGCTCACAGCATCGGCCCAAGAGTATTTTGGTAGACCATAATCATTGAGCATTGTTCTTGACAACTCCCCTAAAACGCGATTTTTGCGCTCCACAACTCCATTTTGTTGTGGAGTTTGGGGAGCCGAAAAGTTATGTTAAAAACCAAGTTTATCACAATATTTTTCAAAAAGATGATTTTCAAACTCACCTCCATGATCACTTCAGATGGAAACTATTTTGGAATTCAATTTATTTTGAGATAACTTGGCAAAACGTACGAAAGCCGAGAACGTTTCATCTTTGCTACGTAAGAAAAAAGTCCAGCAAAATCTTGAGTAATCATCTACAATTACCAAACTGTAATAATTCCCACCTAGGATTTAAGTCCGTGAAGGGCCAAATAAATCCATGTGAAGAAGCTCAAAGGGCCTCGATGTTGAAACAATGTTTTTAGATTTAAACGAGATCCTTGATTGTTTGCCCTTTTGACATGGATCACATAGGTGATCTTTTGAAAACTTTATCTTTGGTAGACCAATTAATAAATCTTTTGCAACTATTTTATTAAGTAGATCAAAGTTCACGTGTGCTAAACGTCGATGCCATAACCATGAATCTTCGCTCACGGTAACAAGACATTTGGAATTATTCACGGATACGCTTCTTAAGTCTGGCATATAGATATTGTTTACCCTCACACCATTAAACATACAATCCTTTTATTCATTATGTGCAATTATACAACAATCTTTGGTAAAAGTTACCTTGTACCCATTGTCACATAATTGACTAATGCTAAGAAGGCTATGTTTAAGGCCTTCTACTAACATAACATTTGAGACAGTAATAGTTGAGGGATTACCTATACTACCTCTTCCAAGTATGGCACCTTTGTTGTTATCACCGTAAGACACGTATCCTTTCTTCTTCGCCACAAAGTCGGATAATAGAGAAATGTCTCCCGTCATGAGTCTTGAGCATCCACTATTGAGAATTCATTTTCCCAACATAGGGTCAAGACACTCAACGTACATAAAATCAAACAAAGGTGGTAGGTACCCAATTATCAATGGGTCCTTGGGAGTAAATGAAATAATTATTGCATTTGGGCAACCATTGAAAAGTTCCATTTGGTACTAGAAAGCACCTAAATTTGCATTTTTCTATGGTATGGCCTTTCTTGCAGCAATAGTGATAAATCAATATATGATGAGCATTTCTTTTGCCATTTGAATCCTTCTTAATCAAATTGTATTTTTTATGAGGCTTTTCAACCTTTAAGGAGCTAATAGCAAGAGTATCACATTGTTGTGAAGCCTTGTACACTTTGGTTTCAAGAGAACTCACTTCTTGTTGCCAAATTTGACAAGTTTCATAACCGAACTGACATGGTTCCTCATCCCCATTTTTATATTTTTGACCATCTACAATAGATTGCTTTAATGCTTCAAATTTCTTTTCTGTTTCTTCAACCTTTACTTCCAAGTATGTAAAGACTTTTTCATTGGAAGATAATTTCTTATAAGCATGAATCACTTCCTTTTGTAGATTTTCAAAAACATTTTTCAAATCAATAAAAGACAACTTGTCAATGTTAGAGTATTTAGAATGACTTACATTATTTTTCTTGCCTTGTCGTTGATTAGCCATGAAACAATAATTTGCTTCTTCATCACTCTCACTTGATATTTTCTCGCTTGAGGTATCACTTTCGCTATCCCAAGCAACATAAGCCTTTATAGGATTCCTAGAATTGTTTTGTTGGCTTTTTCATTTCTTACTAACAAGAGATGGACAATCCGGTCTAAAATGACCCGGCTTTTCGCATTCATAGCATATACCTTTTCCCTTGTCCTTTTTGTTGTCTTTATACTTTCGCTATCCCAAGCAACATAAGCCTTTATAGGATTCCTAGAATTGTTTTGTTGGCTTTTTCATTTCTTACTAACAAGAGATGGACAATCCGGTCTAAAATGACCCGGCTTTTCGCATTCATAGCATATACCTTTTCCCTTGTCCTTTTTGTTGTCTTCATATTTGGAAGATGTAGATGGTCGTTTGAATCACACAAGATTTTTGTTGGAGTGTTTGACGCCATTATTTTGAATGTATCGACTGTATCTCCTAACAAAAATTCCCATTTGCTCATCATCCGAGTTTTCTTCATCACACGAGTCACTATTATTAGCGTGCTCTTCCTTTGAGGATCTAAAATTTGAAGCCCTAAGAGCTTTAGACTTCATTCCTTCCTCCTTATTGGTTTCGTTCCCCTTTTTCTTCTTTTTCTTAAGCTTCTTTTCATGTGCATCCAAGCAATTTAGTTCTTGCTCGTGTTCTTCTAAATTTCTGAACAAGGTGGTGAGATCAAGTGTTGTAAGATCATTGGCTTCTTTGATGGTCGTAACCTTCGGTTTCCAATTCCTAGTAAGGCATCTCAAAACCTTGTTAATAGCAATGGCATTAGAAATAAGATTACCCAGTAAGTTTAAATGATTAATAAGATGTGAGAACCGATTTTGCATTTGAGCAATGGTTTCACCATGCTTCATGAGAAAGAATTCAAATTCTTGATTAAGTGTGTTAATCCGGGCTTGTTTGACCTCATTAGTTCCCTCATGGGCAACTTGTAGAGTGTCCCACATAGCCTTAGTGGTCACACAATGAGAAATACGATAAAACTCATCAACACCAAGAGCGGATATGATAATGTTTTTCGCTTTCCAATCGTGTGCCCACTTCTTATTATCTTCCTCATTCCACAGTGCTCCGGGCTTAGGAACATCAACACCATCAACACGATGTGTTATCGGTGTATGACCATTTTGAATGGCTTCCCAAACACCCTTATCATAAGAGTTCACATGAATTTGCAAACAAGCTTTCCAATAACTATAGTTTTCTCTCGTGAAAATCGGAGCTCTTTTATAATCCCCTTTAGGTTCGTGAGCCATTTTTTAATAAGCGTTTCGAAGCACGAAATCAACCGGGCTCTTGATGCCACTTGTTAGACGATGACTTATCTAGAGGGGGTGAATAGACACCCAAGCCATTATCACCAAATAAAATTTGGGTTTTCAAGTTATTTGAAAAAGAGAGCGCGTGGAAGGTTTCGGTATGGATCGTCAAAAGTCGTCTATACGAACCTAGTTATTGGAACTCGGATATGCAAAGCCAAATATGGAATGACAAACACAATAATCAATTTAAGCAAATAGGAACTCTTAACAAAGATAGAAAGATTCAGATTCAGATTTTTCAAAGGTAAACCGACAAATTGGTTTTGTTGCACCATACTAATCAAGGAAGGTTTTAATTCAAAATCATTACCAGCAATCGGAGGATGCACAATACTACAACGTGGTTCCTCTTCGGTGGGAATTGCATAATCCTTAGTATCAACCAGATCAGCCATAACTTGTAATCTAAGATTTTGGTGTCTCTCGAGTAAGAAACGCTTGATTTATGGTCTACGCGTTCAACTATGTTACCGACAGAACAAGTTCTTCGCATACAAGAGTGGTAAGAACCACAACAAACAAACACATTAAAATAAACATAAAAATAAGCGCTAGTCTATATGATGATCAAACACAAATTCAATATTAAACGTAATTGGTCCCCGACAATGATGCCAAAAACTTGATGCCGCCGCACGCGCACGGCTATGCGAAATAGTAAAAGATATCGAATCACAAAGACCAATGCCTTAAAAACAGAATTCTGTCCGATCGGTATATATCTAGAGAGATAAAAAATATGGAGTTTAGTAAAATAGCTTAAATGAAAAAGCACTTAAATGAAAACAGCTTATTCGAATAATCACTTAAATCTCAATTAGGGAAAGTTAGACCTGCGGTTATGGCTTTTACTCTAACATAGTCGCACGATTCATGTCACTTCTATTACGAGAATTCTGCATAAATGATAGAAAATAGATAAATATGGACAATACCCATTTTCGCCAACGCATTGCGCTATTGATGATGAATAATCCGTCTGCTTTCACACAACTAGATTATTCTTCGACAATTCATTAATTTTTCTCAAATATTTAGTTTTCTCAAATTTGTCCAAGCGCTTTCGCTGTTTTAGACCCGGTTGCTTAAAAATCTGTGCTCCGATATCGACACATATCCTTTCAGACTTTTGTCGATACCTGAGAACCACTTACTTTCATAACGAAGTTGAAATGCATGAACTCAGTTTAAACAAAATTTCTCATAATCGATAGCGGCGGATCATAGAAGAGGTCATAAGATAATCCCCATAACAATAGTCCCCAATGAACCACTCACTCATGGTGAGGGCAAACAAAACTAAATCGGTATTCATTATCAAATTCATATCAAACAACTATAACAGATGAACAATTGAGGAAGAATGAATAATAAAACCCGCATTAAGATTAAGTTTTGATCCACAATTGCTCCCTTGGAGACTTGAGTTACAGAGAAAAAGAAAATAGCAAATATGTAGAAAATTTGAATAAAAGTTGGATCCCCAAAACACATAACAGGCTATAAGTTATATAGAAAAATGTAAAATTGCAAAACTCTTTGGTTTAATCATTATTCAATCATATTTGCATTACATCAAATATTGCCTAAGAGCCACAATAAAAGAGAATCGATCCAACAAAGGAAACAAAACAAATCTTCCTCGCCCTCCTGCTACGGCCCATAGCAGGTCTCTGACTTTTGTACTGCGAAGTGGAACAATGGGAACCCTAAGGTGCATTGCTGCTACGACCCATAGCAGCTACTACGGGTGACTGTAGTAGCTCCCTGGTTTTATGGTGAAGTAAATTTTTCTTTTGTTGTTTTGCTTGATTTTGATCCTTCTTGGTCTTGGATGCTCATTGGGCCCTGGAATTAGCAAGAACACACAAACCAAAGCATAAAATATGATAATTGGAAGTAAACCAAACAAAATGGGATAAAATACTAAGACAAAATGACTAGAAATAACGATACGAAGACCACTTATCAGTAGCTAAAGGAGAGATGAGTTGTGGGCGTGAGGGGATTTATCATCTAAAAGTGTCCCAGAAAATCGCCTCAATTCAAGGCAGAGGTGTTGAATCAAGGATTTTATGGCAGAAGGATAATGAGCCCTTGGTCCTGGAAGTTATCTTGAGAGAAACACATGACATTAAATAGGGTGAAAAAATAGCCCAAAGGAAGGCCTTCGAGACTTATATTCAACGCACAACCATAATGCCCTTATGTAAACCCAATATGTCAAGTGGAGCTGAGATGGGGCAACTTTTGAATGATTTAGGACGGATACCCCGAAGTAAAAAAAGGGCAACCACAATCTTATTTTTGTAAACAGACACCCGTAGAGTAGGATCGCGTAGTTGTCAAAGGAACTACATATCCTTTTATTCAACCACACTAGAAGAGTTGACCATTCCTAGGGATCGCCAACCACGATTCCAACACCATCTATTTCATCCTTAGAGTTCAGATTTGATGAAGTGTCTGCTACTTTAGCATCCACCTAGTCATACTCCAATACGTCAGGCTGGTCTCAAAGATCGAAGGAGGCCTTCACATAAGCATCATTATGCTCAAAGTTATTGGTCCTAAGGAAAATTTTAATATAATCTTTATCATGTTCCCTTCTTTGCCGATTGGCTTGTATCTCCTTCTCGGGTAATATAGGAGGAGGCATATGGACATCTGAAATTCTCCGCCAACATTTGATGAAAGGGCTTCTAATGAGCCGGATGAAAATGTTCCTTCCTCCCAGAAATTCCTAAATACCCTTTGTTAGTTCTTGTTATTGGCTAGAATTTTGGTAAAACAATGTTGTTGTTGAAGATGTCATATGTCTGATGTCTTAACATGAGTTACTAACATTAAGTTTGTTAGGGTTGCAGTTTTGTGCACTGATGTCAAAAACGATGTCTTGACATTGAGTGACAGAACATCAGTTGTTTTGTTTTAGGGCTGCGCGTGTTTTAATTAGTTATTAGAAGATCTGAATGAGAGATTGCAGGCGAAGATCTTGGATTAGATTCTTTCTGTTACAATCAGATATGGAGCAAATCTTGTTATTTTTTTTAGGGCTGAAAGATATGAAAAGATTTGAAGATAAAATCTGTTTTAAATTCATATCAAATCAGTTATTTTCAAGGAGTCCAAGCCCAAGTCTGAGTTTCTATTTAAAGCAGCCTCAACCCTACTTGGAAGGTACGAAAGCAAGAGATTAAAGACTGAGAGTCAAGTGTGTGTTTTCTTCTGTGTATTGTAAGTCATTCATGTTTGAATGGTGTAATTGTTTTGAGTTGTTAATTGTTCTTGATCAAAGCTTTTAAGCAAGATCAAGTTGTGTTTTGGAAGTGTGACTTCTATACTTTGTAATCTTTGAATTGTATCACTGTGGTGATTTAGGGGGAGTGAGTGGTTTCTCATATCTAAGTGTATCTTAAGTAGAAGTGTCATTGGGTAGTGATTAAGTTAGTGGATTGTCAACTAGGATTGTTGAGTCTGTAATTTAATACTACTAATAGTGAATTTCCTCCATGGTTTGGTAGCCCCCAGACGTAGGTAGTTAGACCGAACTGGGTGAACAATTCTCTGTGTTGATTTACTGTTATTTTATTGCCTTGTTTCATATAGCAGATTGTGTTGTTGTGACATCACACTTAATATCACATATCTGATACCAGAATTTCAATTGGTATCAAAGCAGGCATCCTGCTCTGCATCTGGGTGAGATTTAGGGCTGTTACTTTCTGGTACAATGGACAAGGAGTGTGGTGGATTTGTGAATAGACCCCCTATTCTAGATGGCTCAAATTATGACTATTGGAAACCTCGTATGGTTACATTCTTGAAGTCCTTAGACAGCAGGGCTTGGAAGGCAGTTGTGAAAGAATGGAAACATCCTGTTATTGTGGAAAAAGATGGTAGCTCTAAGCTGAAACCTAAAGAAGAATGGACCAAGGAAGAAGATGAGCTTGCCCTTGGGAATTCTAAAGCCTTAAATGCCATATTCAATAGTATTGACAAGAACATCTTTAGGCTGGTTAACACTTGTGAAGTGGCTAAGGAAACTTGGGATGTCTTGAAAACTACTCATGAAGGAACCTCCAAAGTCAAGATGTCAAGACTTCAACTGTTGACAACAAAGTTTGAAAATCTAAAGATGAAGGATGATGAGACCATTCATGATTTTCACATGAATATTCTTGAGCTGTCAAATGCTTCTAGTGCCCTTGGAGAGAAAATGACTGAAGAGAAGCTGGTAAGGAAGATTCTTAGATCCCTTCCCAAGAGATATAAAATGAAGGTGACTGCTATAGAAGAAGCTCAAGACATCAGCAAGATGAGGGTGGATGAGTTGATTGGTTCTCTTCAAACTTTTGAATTAGGGGTGGATGAGGAACCTGAAAAGAAGACCAAAAGCATAGCTTTGGTATCTAGTTCTGAAGATGCTAAGAAAGAGAATAGTCCTGAGTCTCAGGAGGAGTTGTCCTTTGCCATTGTTCTTCTAGGAAGACAGTTTAATAAGGTGTTAAAAAGAATGGACAGGAACTATAGACCAAATGTTAAGAACATCTCGTCTGACATCAACAAGAGAACTACAGCTGAGGAGAGGCCTAATCTTGACAAAGGAGTCCAATGCTATGAGTGTGAAGGTTATGGTCATGTCAGAAAAGAATGTCCTACATATCTCAAGAAGCAGAAAAAGGGGTTATCTGTTTCCTGGTCTGATACTGAGAGTGAGAGTGATGAAGAGACTTCCAAGCATGTTAGGGCATTGACTGGAATATGTGCTTCTGATGGAGAGTCTAGCGATGATGATCTGACCTTTGAAGAGCTAGCAACCTCCTATAAAGAGTTGTGTCTGAAAAGTGAAGAGGTTTGTCAAGAAAGGGAGAAGCAGAAGAAAATTATAATCCAGCTTAAGGCTGATAAAGCTGAACTTGAGAATGAAGTTCTGTTGTTAAAATCCCAGCTTGATCAAATGTCCAAATCCATCAGAATGTTGAATAGTGGAACTGACACTCTGGATGAAATCCTTCAGGCTGGAAAAGGAGAAAGTGATAAGACTGGTCTAGGATTTAATGGTGAAAAGAAATCTTCTTCAGATGCTAGTTCTTCTGGTACCAAATAGAACTTGTCCCATCAGATGTCTCAACATCAAGGAAAAGCTCATGTGTCAGGACCCAAGCAATATGTACCTCATCAGAAGACTCAACACCATGGGAAAGGTTATGCATCTAGACCTAAATATAACATGTCCCAACCTATGTCTCAACATCATGGGAAAATGTATGGGCCTAATAATACTGTGCCTCACTATTATGGCAGAAGAAAGCCCCATCATCATGGGAAAAGACAGCCTAATCATCATTATAGGAGACAGTCTCAATACTATGGGAGGAGACAGTCTCAATACTAAGGGAGAAGGCAGCCTCAATATTATGGCAGAAGGCAGCCTCAGCAGTATAACAGAAAACATCCTCAAGAGAGAAGGCATGGTAATCACTTCAGAGAAGAGTTTCAAAGCTGGAGATGTCACTATTGTGGAAGATTTGGTCACTTGAAATCCTTCTGTTTCAAGCTCTATGGATATCCTCAACCTAATCCACAACCTAGACAGAATCAAGATAGTCTTACTGTTGTTAAGCAATTGGTTCCCAAGGATGGTGCCACTTGTTTGGTAGCTCAGATGTCCTTAACTGGTTCTGCCAAAGAGGACTGGTATTTTGATAGTGGTTTCTCTAGGAACATGACAAGTATGAAGAGTTTGTTGTTGAATGTTGAACATTATTCCAGCTGTGTAACTTTTGGAGATGGTGCCAAAGGAGAAATCAAGGGTGTGGGAAGACTGAATTGTGCAGGTACTCCTAGACTAGATGATGTGTTATTGGTTAAAGGATTGAAGGCCAACTTGATCAGTATTAGTCAACTATGTGAGCAAGGACTTAAAGTTCACTTTACTAAAGTTGAATGTATTGTCACTAATGAGAAAGGTGAAGTTGTCATGAAGGGTGCTAAGTCCAATGACAACTGCTATCTATGGGATAAAAAGGGAGAACATCTAGAGGTGAAACAAAGTCTGATTGATCGCAATGTCAAGCATGATGTCATGACATCCTTCTGTGACATTCCAAGGATCACCAAACACTCTAGTGTAATCTTAGGGAAAGCAAGATCATTGAGGTTGACCATACAGGAAGGAGGTGTAAGGACAGTTTCTCTAAGGATATATGTGCTGAACATTGTGATGTCGTAAGAGGAAAACTGGGTATGTGTAAAAGTCAACAGATGTTAATGGCTTGTGCTGAACATTTATTAAAATTCAAAAATTTGAAATGTTATACATTTTGGTGGGGGAATTACATTTATTGGCTTTTAAGTGCTCAACAAAAGCAGCCCTCCTACCCTATGCAATCATTTCCTCACTTTGCCTCCACACGCTACATCAATCCTCATTGACATAGTTTGTTCATCTTCTCTCCAAAGAATAGAAGTCTCAACACATTTTTGTTCATCAGTTGCTACAGAGGAACAATGTCTTAACAATTGTCGTCTCCCTCCAAGAAGTCTGCATCCAAGAGTCCCTCACATACAAAACCTAGGGTTTCGGCAAAAGGGGTTTCGGAGGATGAAGCTTTGGATATAGCCCCTCTCTCAATGATTCCAGTTTCTAAGACAAGACCTGATATTTCTTTTGCTGTTGGAGTTTGTGCCAGATATCAATCTTATCCTAAGGTTAGTCACTTGAATCAAGTAAAGAGGATTCTGAAGTATGTAAATGGGACTAGTGACTATGGCATGCTTTACAGTCACGGATCAGGCACTGAGTTATGTGGTTATTGTGATGCTGATTGGGCAGGAAGTGCTGATGATAGAAAAAGTACTTCAGGAGGTTGTTTCTTCTTAGGGAATAATCTGATCTCTTGGTTTAGTAAAAAGCAGAACTGTGTGTCTCTTTCTACTGTTGAAGCTGAGTACATAGCAGCAAGGAGTAGTTGTTCTCAACTTGTTTGGATGAAGCAAATGTTAACAGAATACAATGTCAAGCAAGATGTCATGACATTGTACTGTGATAATCTGAGTGCTATCAATATCTCTAAAAACCTAATTCAACATAGCAGGACTAAGCATATTGATATACGTCATCACTTTATAAGAGATTTGGTTGAAGACAAGGTAGTTGCTTTGGAACATGTTGCTACTGAACAGCAATTAGCAGATATTTTTACAAAGGCCTTAGATGCAAATCAATTTGAAAAATTAAGAAGCAAATTAGGAATTTGCATATATGAGGATTAAGTGTTCTGGGAGGTGTCTTGTGCAGTTGTGAACTTTATTGCATATGTTCAGTTTAAAGGAAACAAAATTTTATTCAACTGCTAAAAGCATACAAGATTAGATTTTAGTACATCAAAAGCAACAAACAAAGGGTTTAAACATTATCCCAACCCCCTGAATCAAGAAAAGTTTTCCAATCTTCATCCCATTCATCATCAGAAGCATGAAGTTGCACTGGAGGTTTTTTGATGGTTTTCATCCTTGTCTCTGATGTTTTTCTTGTTCTTGTTGCTCCTGAAGTTGCCCCAGCTGTAGACGGTGTTTTGTTCTTCAACTTCTGTGGATCTGGTTTCTTGACCTCTTGCATGTGTTTCTTTCCTGCATCTCTGTTAGACTGACTCATGGTTATTTCCTAGTTCTGTTGTTAGAAGCAAGAAGGCTTGGTTGTTATATGCATAGAGAGGGCATTGTTTGTATCGCCTGACCAGTCAAAGTTTTGGAACTTGTTCTTTTTGGGAAGCTTGTTATTTGACCTTGTCATAGTAAATGTCAGGACTTTATGTTTGATTCTTTGATAGGTTCAAGGTTGTCAATTTGTGGCTAAAAAGGGGGAGAGTTAGCCTAGTGTTGTTGTTCGCTGTTGCCTAGCTTTTTGTTGTGGTTCTAGGTTTGAGGGGGAGTTTGTAGTTGTGCAGCTGTTGGTAGTTATTGCTGTTGTTTGTGTGGTGAGAATGTTAGTTTGTTTTGTCCGCTGCAGGTATCTCTGATGTTGGCTGAGATTGTTTTAGCCAAAATTAGCCAAAGGGGGAGATTGTTAGTTCTTGTTATTGGCTAGAATTTTGGTAAAACAATGTTGTTGTTGAAGATGTCATATGTCTGATGTCTTAACATGAGTTACTAACATTAAGTTTGTTAGGGTTGCAGTTTTGTGTACTGATGTAAAAAACGATGTCTTGACATTGAGTGACAGAACATCAGTTGTTTTGTTTTAGGGTTGCGCGTGTTTTAATTAGTTATTAGAAGATCTGATTGAGAGATTGCATGCGAAGATCTTGGATTAGATTCTTTCTGTTGCAATCAGATATGGAGCAGATCTTGTTATTTTTTTTAGGGCTGAAAGATATGAAAAGATTTGAAGATAAAATCTGTTTTAAATTCAAATCAAATCAGATATTTTCAAGGAGTCCAAGCCCAAGTCTGAGTTTCTTTTTAAAGCAGCCTCAACCCTACTTGGAAGGTACGAAAGCAAGAGATTAAAGACTGAGAGTCAAGTGTGTGTTTTCGTCTGTGTATTGTAAGCCATTCATGTTTGAATTGGTGTAATTGTTTTGAGTTGTTAATTGTTCTTGATCAAAGCTTTTAAGCAAGATCAAGTTGTGTTTTGGAAGTGTGACTTCTATACTTTGTAATCTTTGAATTGTATCACTGTGGTGATTTAGGGGGAGTGAGTGGTTTCTCATATCTAAGTGTATCTTAGGTAGAAGTGTCATTGGGTAGTGATTAAGTTAGTTGATTGTCAACTGGGATTGTTGAGTCTATAATTTAATACTACTAATAGTGAATTTCCTCCCTGGCTTGGTAGCCCCCGGACGTAGGTAGTTAGACCGAACTGGGTGAACAATTCTCTGTGTTGATTTACTGTTATTTTATTGCCTTGTTTCATATAGCAGATTGTGTTGTTGTGACATCACACTTAACATCACATATCTGATACTAGAATTTCACCCTTTATGATTCAGAGTCGTCAAATAAAGGTATAGTTTCTGGTTCGAAGTGGTTATGAACAAGAGCATGGAGATGAGGATTATGAGATGTCCCCAATATAAAGGCAAACGAAGTTTTAACTTTAGAATCACTCATTAGGTTAACCGTATTATTACTCATCCTAAATAGAAAACATGCAATGTTGAAGATAAAATCTTGAGTTTAAGATAGTACCTGGATATGTGAGATTGGTGAAGTAGAAGAAGAAGGAGAAAGAAAAAGACTTTAAAAAAACACTGAAGATCGCTTCTAGTAGTATTCTTAGGGAAGAGGAAACGAAGATGTTTTCTAGGAAAGTAACTGTAAGTTTGAATACCAAGGGTTGTGAAAACTTTTAAACACTCAATTCATCGTATTTATAGGCAGAGGCAGCTGGAGGTGTTAGACCAACTAGAAAAAGAAGTCACAAGATCAACGACTAGATTTCCCCTCGTGGATACACGCCAACTCGAGTGCAATGTAAATCACACTATACCCTAGTTTGTCACGTCAGCGCACATGTCATAAGAAGGCTACGAAATGTTTCAATGATGGGATTGCATTTAATATGCTTGTTCCCCACTACTTTTTTAACTGATTTCAAGCGTTTTAGTTCCATTTCACATCGAAAAACGTGTTGGAGGCCGACCAACATCACTTAAGGCTTATCCCAGCTCCTTCATTTTGAAGCAAAGCTTTGGGGGTAATTGTACTGGGCCGGCCAAAAGCCCAAATCGCTAAAGCCTAATTTATCTCAAATCCACTCCACTTGACCCAAAGTATAAAATCGGTTCACACGCAAAGAGAAAAGTACATTCTCTGATCTCCACTTTTTACTATACTCATCTTGAATCTTAAACTGGCTTGGGCTTTGGAGTGCTAACCATGCAGGTCCAGCCCCGCTTCCGTGAAGGAGATAAGCACCACAGTTAAAGATCATCAGTTCTCCAATTACATCCATTTCTAATTCCTGAAAGGAACAAATAGCAAAGCAGGCTAGTCTCTCGTATCATTGATTTGTTTTAATGGTTAGAATTTTACGTTTTAAAGTGACATGAGTTGAAAAACATACATTTTATATGGGGTGTTTGCAGTACAATAGCCCTCATTTTTTAGATGAAAATTCATCCAACTTAAAGATAAAAGTTTTGCAATTTAATTTGGTTTAAGATGACTAATTAAAAAAAATTGATCTCATTCGATTCATTTTTTTTTTGGTTTAATTTGGTGGTTTAGGATGACTAATTAAGAAAAATCGATCTTAATCTATTCAATTTTGTGTGGTTTAATTTGGATCAATTTTGATTATCCAAAATGCATATTTTTAGTAATACTAATATTATTAAATCACAATAAAATAATAGTTATAATGAGTCATGCTAACGAGCATCTAGGGACACTTTTTAAGGATTTCAAATATATATATATATAGAAAATTCAATTGTTTCAAATAATTTTTTAGAAAAGTAAATCAATCCCTTTTTTTAAACTAATCCATAAAACTAGTTCCCCTATTTTAAATTTAAATAATTTTGACTTCTTTCTCAATTTTAACTTAGAATTGAAGATATGTTTATTATTAAATGATGTGTCATTTGTGAAATGTAATAAATCATTGTATAGAAACTTTTGTGGACCTTTAAAGAACAAAAATATAATGGTCATCATTAAAAAAAATGGAAACATCATCAATTTTCAATGCAAAAATGTTAAAAGTTGTACATGTCTGATCAGTTGGGCCAGGTCATCGAGACTGAATCGAGTTGTAGTACAAATCCAATATAATCTTCTCCAAATATCAATCCGACCAGTAGATAAGGATCAGGTTGAGGCAGATGATGCGCTAGGTTGATCATGCCAACCTAAAACTAATACAGAGGAAATATATGGAATAAAGTTACGATATATAACATATTTATGAGTGATTGAGGGTGCTATAGTCTATGATCAGGAAATCAAGCTTGATCATCAATTACCATTAAGAGATCACGTTAATCATAAAAAAAATCACCTTAAATGGTCTCTAATGATCACAAAGAAAAAATAATATACACAATTCATAGAGCACCCGACTGCGATTTAACTCTCCTTCGTTGGTAAAATTATCATTGATGTACTGTTATAAGTATATAAGTGAACAAAACTGTTTAAATTAGAAATAAGGGGATTATTTTTGCAAATGCGGTGAAATATAAATCAAAATTATAATCAAGCCTAATCTTAACGACGATTATGTTACAAAATAATATTAGTGAATAATAACGACGATTATGTTTGAAACAAATAATAGTAAATAATAGTTTAAATTAAATTAATAATAATATTTATGAAAAATTAATTTAAAGATAAATGAATAATAGATTAATACAATGTATCATAGCAATAAAAATTTATTATATATATATATATATATATATATATATATATATATATATATATATATATATATATATATATATATATATGCAATTTCCATTAGTTTATTTTTGAAAAAAATATTGAATCCATTGATTGATTTTTAGAAAATAACATTCAAATGTAATTAATTTTTTTTTAAAATTATTTTAAAATTTTTACTTAGATCAATTTGATTGTTTTTATAAAAAATTATTAGTTTATAAATATTAATAATTTATTTACATTAATTCATAAATATAAATAATATTTATCGTGTAATAGTTAAACTCTAAAGAGTAGTTTACACAATTTAATTCAATTAATTCATATCAATTGAACTCTCTTTGTCACTAAATCAATTTTAATTTGAACACTTCTACACTTTATTAATATGCACTCTTGTTTTTGAGTCAATATATATGACCCGTTTTTTTAAAGCTTTTTGTAAAATTATCTTTATATTATTATAAATTTTTATTTAAAAACTTTTACAATTTTTTTAAGTTTCAAATAAAAAATTGTTTAAATAATTATTCTTAAAATGATTTTTATGTATTTTATCATATCACTATAACTTCTTTTTAATATAAAAAATTTAAAAAATTACTTAAATTTAAAACTATTTCAAATAAACTTTTATAAAAATCATATTTGAGATATATTTTTTTAAAAAATTTTAATTTTAACTATATTTTAATCTTCAGTAATATATATTTATGTTACATGACGTCAAAATTATATAAAAAGAGTATTTTAGAAAACTTTTAATAATTTTTCTTTATAAAATCATTTATAAAAATAAAATAAAAAATTTATTTTTAAAGTTAAAACAAACACCCATAATCTTTTTACAAGTTCGATACATTTTCTATCTAAGTGACATCATATTTCTATTATAATAAATTTATTATAAATTATGAACGTATGAACCTCAATAATGTATTTCAGTTTTTTATAAATTATCACAGCTTTTGATCTTTCGATCATAGCCAAACCTACCATTTTTACTTGACCCCAAGAAAAAAAACCTACAACTTTTCTAATTGTTTATAATGCATTATTTTCTCCGACAATCATTATTCCATTAGATAATTTGTTTAAATTTGAGAAACTTATAAATGAGAAAAGAGAATCACAATTTAATAGATTATTAATATTTATGGTAATGCTAACTTGTGTTTTAGGAGCAATGTAATTAAAACCGAATCGGATATTGAACAGGTATAGATTGGGATTTAAGATTTAAAGGTTTGACCGGGTCGGATAATGTTCACATGGTATCAGAGCTTTCCAATTTTACTTTTAAAATAATGAAATGACATGGCAAATATAAGAGTTTTAATTGGTTGCATGTGCAAAACTTCTTTACACTACCATTAAACCCATATATATATATATATATATTAATAATGTAGGAGAGAGAAAAAAAAACTGACACATAATCTTCACCATTTATTTTAAAATCTAATGGTTCAAATTTATTTTCACGTTCTCACATAAAAATGATATTCTCATAAGATATATATATATATATATATATATATATATATATATATATATATATATATATATATATATATATAAGGTACGTATCATATGAGAATGTCATTTTTATGTAAGAATACGAAAATGAATCTGAACCATTAGATTTTAAAATAAATGGTGGAGATTATGTATCAGTTTTTTTTTCTCTCTTCATCATTTATTTTAATAATGGAGGACAGAGAAAAACAAAAACCACATAATCTTCACCATTTATTTTAAAATCTAAATGTTCAGATTCATTCTCATGTTCTCACATAAAAATGACATTTTCATATGATACGTCCCCATATATATGACGTATCCTATGAGAATTTCATTTTTATGTAAGAACATGAGAATGAATCTGAACCGGTAGACTTCCCTCTTTAGCTCTTCAGTCTCCTTTCGGAGCTCTTCTTTTTCAGCCCAGAGCACGTTGTATTTCTCAATATCCACAGAAGTAGGTTGCTCGATCATCAATGGATACCACAGAGCCTCTATAGAGAAAGGAAAATACACGACTTCAACTCTATTCTTGATCCACTCCAAGTAAGAAGGATAGGCTCTGCAGTCATTCTTTCCTAAGAAAGTCTTCACCTTTCGGTGAATATTCCCCCAAACGCCTACAACTTTTCTTAGCAACTCCTGATCTTCTGTACCATGAAAGAACAAAGTCTCTTCAACATCTTGATCCTTCGGTGGCTCTTTCAAAGCATACACGAACTGTCTGATAGCGAGGGAAGGGTTATAGTTAATACCACTTTTCCTTTCCACTAGAGGTACATTTGGAAATCCCTCACAACTATGAATGATCTCTGTACCAGTAGTCTCTGGTCAAACCACACAATATTCTCAGCAGTCAACCCCATTAGCTTTTTAGACCACTTCAAGAAATCTTTTGTATCTACAAAAGCATCAAAACGAGGAAGATAATTCATAAACCATTTGTACAAGAGTGTCGCACAACAAGTGACAAGCCCTTCTCTCCTTTTCTCATTTTTGAAGTGCACAGAGTGGTACATATCACCAAGTAGAGTTGGCACCATATTCTTCATTATGAAAATGCGAACAACATTCACATCAACAAAGTCAGCCACATTAGGGAATAAGACAATCCCATAAACGCAGAGAGCCAGAATAACGTTAAAGGTGGTCCAACTACCAACTTCAGCAAACCTCTGGGCCTCACCCACCAAGTAACTCAGATGGAATCCCTGAAAACCTCTTTTGCTAGCCATATTATCTACTAAATCTGACTTGCTCAAATAAAGAGCAGTAGCAATATCACCAACCTCTGAAGCTTCCTTGGAACTGAAGAAAGGTGCTTATTCTTAATTGGAAACCCCAGAATAAGCGCAAACTCTTCCAGTGTTGGAACCAACTGATAACCCGGAAAGGTGAAACATCTCAAGGGAGGGTCATAGAACTGCAACAAAGTATGAATAGCATCATATTCATACTTGGTGATGGTGTGAAGAACGCTCAATATCTTCCCACAATCCTTATGAAATCCTCCAAGACACTAGAACTTGCCAAGGCAACCAAACCGTGAAGAGAACTTAGAACAAGTGTTGGAAACTTGTAGACAACATTCTTCTTCCGCCCAGTGTCCATCTCTGCAGAGCTTTATCAACCAGAATCAAGGATAAGAAGCAAACCCTAGAAATAAAGAAACATGAATGTTAAAATGCAGCAATGATGTTATGAATGCAAACATGGGATCAAGGTTGCCACAGATTCTGAATAACTGCTGTGTTGCTGACTGAATAAGTTCAAAACTCTGCTCGGACGAGAATATCAAAAAAACCAGAATACCAGGTTCAAAAGTCCACACTGATTAGAAAACCAGAAAACCAGGTAGGTTAAAGGTCAAAGTTTCCTGCAAAACCCATCCCTTCTCACATGTGGGTTATAGTCTTGGACACAGAATCCTAGCAGGTCCTCAGTCTCACGGGCTCTCAGGTCGAGAAATGATAATACGTTTACCATTTCTAGTTTGGCATTATCACCCCTCAAGGAGGCCCCCACTGACTTCCCATGAACGGTCTCCAGAGTCATAAGCTCTCTATAGAAACACCCTGTCATATGCATAAGACACGCAGGACAGAGCATCTCCCAAGAAAACCTCATCTAAATGTGGGTCTCGTGTCACCTAAACGTAACAAGATGCTATGCAAGCCACACGACTATCCACTCTAATCCTATATATGTACGCAAGCCTGGGTAGTGGGCTTATCCCTCATGGAACCATCCCACCCAACAACACAGCAGCAGATCCATAATAATATGACAACAATAATCCAATGCAATAAATGCAGTAATATACAACAAATAAAGCAAATAAAAGCATGAAAACAAACACCCAATGAAAAAGAAACAGACAAGCGTTAGGATTGACTCACATAGGGAACCAGAGTCGCCAGCTGTCGCAACGCGAAAAACAACCGGCGGAAAACCAGAGTCACCACCGAACGTTATTTATCCCGACGGGGGAAAGGAAACAATCAAAGAAATCTCAAAAAGGGAAAGAACATGGTCTCGCAACCAAATCTTGGGTTCGGGAGTCGATTATGCAAAAGGAAGGTATTAGCACCCCTTGCGTCTGTTGTACTCAACAGGATCCACTCTTGTTGTTCTAATCAAAGGGTGTGTTTGTCTAAAGCCTACTTGCTAACGGAAACGAAAAAAAGGGAAAAACAAAATGAGATTCGATAGGACTTCTCTATCCTATGCCTACGTATTCCCTCGTGCAATGGGAAAGTCAGAGTCATTATAGTTCGGAGGACTACAGGTGAAGGGGGAAGGTTTCTCTCCAAGACTTCGCCGTCTTGTGCCTACGTATCCTCATTCGGACGAGAATGAAGAAATCAGAGCATTCTTAGTTCAACCTACTACGGGTGGCAGTGTCTTTTATGAGCGATGCTAAGTTCGCGTTCCAGCAGTTAGGGACGAGTCCTGTTTGCGGTAGAACGGAAGTAGAATTCCCTTTCTGAAAAAGGTTTGATAGAAAATCCCGAAGGACAAAATGATTTGCATTTATTCAAGTGTTTTAAGAGA
This sequence comes from Lathyrus tuberosus, assembly GCA_022829125.1. Classification (NCBI taxonomy): domain Eukaryota; kingdom Viridiplantae; phylum Streptophyta; class Magnoliopsida; order Fabales; family Fabaceae; genus Lathyrus; species Lathyrus tuberosus. The sequence continues at coordinate 3,663,125 of JALAZF010000020.1, read as the reverse complement.
AGTGAATTGACTTTGTTTGAGATGCATATAACACTAAAGTCTATGACATATGATCTAATGCTTCACAAGATCGACTCAAAATAGGATGTATGCAAAGCACTCTTGACAAGGTAAGGAGAGACTCCCGCTTATCACTTCTCATGTACTTAAGGCTCATGACGTACCATACTCATCGTATTTATTACGTGTTTTGATTTTGTTTAAGAGAGAGAAGAGAAAGACTCAAAGGGCAAAGAAAAATCTAAGGGATCTCCACCCTAAATGTTGTCATGCCAAATGGTCCTATAGTTGAGGATGAGAAAGGGAAAACTATCCTAATGTTATCATACAAAGGATGGACCTAAGGTTGAGGTTAAAAGGGAGCTAACTTAATGTTGTCATGCAAAGGATTAAGAGCCTAATGTCTATCCTACTCCAAGCTTAATCAGAAATTAAGTTGGACTAGGAGCCTTAAGGGAGCATGTGAACAAACACAAATAAATATTAAATAACTCAATCATAAACAACACCAAGTATTCAAAGCTCAAAGGAAGAGAAAGGATATGAAGAGAAGAAAGATCAAGGTATCAAGTAATCAACTAAAACATCACACCAATTCAAGAAGATTCAACAATCAATTCAATAAATGGCAAACATTCATACTAAAGCCAAGACATGTTACAAACTTGAACCAAAGCATCAAAGAAGGTGTAAAGCAGATAATTAACACACATATTCCAATAATAAAAAACCATGTTCAAAGGATTCATACATTAAAGTTGAAGAAGATAGGCAATGACAATCATAGAGATGCACACGCAAACATGTCTTAAAACCCTATCAAACATCACTAACAAGCAAGCCAAAGCAAAAGGGGTTAAGCAAGGTAGGAATCAAGGAAGGTCATAATCTATATCATATCATGCTTAACACACTTCAAATATTTAGAAATGAACACAAGAGCATCAAGCATGCACCACATCATTAGCTAAATAAATATCAACAACTAGCTCATAAGAAACAAGTCCTAAATGATTCACACAATGAAATTAGGGCATGTAAACATGGAGGGTCAGAAGCACACTCAAAAATTTCAATTCAAAACAAACTCATGTTAGCAAGAAGGATTCAAAAGGAATCACACTCCAAGCATGGACAAGCAACTAAGTAAGCATCACTCAATATCACCCATAAAAGGAAACAAATAGTCATGAGAAGCTCAAACAAGTTATTTAAGTAAAAGGTGACAAATGATCACGCAATGAGCATCAAGACATGAAGGTCAGAAGCTTAAACAAGTTATTTAAGTCACACAAGAGCACCAAGCATCAATAGATCATACAAGAGAACAAACTCAAGAGACTAGGTCAAGAACACACAAGTGTCATGCTCAACACATCACCAAATTGAAACCTCAATCAAGAAAATTTAAATGACCAAAAAAATATGGATCTAAGGCTCTAACTCATGGAAAAGAAATCAAGATCAAGTATGAAAGAGATCCCAAAAATAATTGCATAAATGCATCATCAAAATCATCCAACAAGTTCAAGTATGTCATTAATCGAGCATATATTGAGGACCAATTAAAACCAAATAATAAGCATCCCAAAATTGGCCATCAAGTCACCAAAACAACATTAAAACATTCATTAATCAAGTATGAAAGCATGGCCAAAATATTGGATCAAGAGGGCAAGCACAAAGAATCAATGATCTAACCCTAGTTCAAAGGGTAAACATGGAAAACACCTCACAAAATTAATTCAAATAAAATAGGAATATTAATTGAAAAATAAAATAAAATATATCAAAAATAAGTTGAGACATTAAAATATCAGAAATGTATTTTTACCAGTTTTTAAAATGATTGGAACAATTAAAAATAAAATGAAATGTAAAATAGAAAAAAAAAAGAAAAAAAAAGAAAAGGAACAATGAGGGGGTGCATCATCAAAAAACAAATGAACTATGAATCAGTTGCAACACGCCTTGGGCCAAATAGAGAGGGGTGTGGATAACAAACTAAACTAAGCCCAGTCCAAAGCAAACACACAATCAGACTCCACGCTGGACCTTATTAATTAAGGTGGCAGTGAGTCGTACACACGAGCGAATCGGGAAACAACATGCAATTCAGTTTGAAATTAAAAAGTGGCGCCAAGGGCCACATCATCATCTCCCACCTTCAGATGCCGGATCCCTAGCTACGGTCGTCTTCTCTGACGAGCAAGCCACCAAAGCTCCACCAAACTGCCCAGAAACAAAAACCAAGACCACCATTCCACTTGTTTTTTCATGCTGATTCCAAGTCCACAATCATTTTTTCACAAACAAGCAAGTTATCATGAAGAAAAGCTAGCACGAAAATTGAACATCACAATTGAAACTCAATAGAATCAACACAACAACTATAACAATCAATGCCTACAATAAGTAGGACTTCAGATTCAACAAAAATGATCTCAAAATGCACATAAATCCAGGAAGAAAAGTTTGTGAAGGTTACCTAGTGGAGAGTGCCCACTGCACCTTCAAACCTTACAAAACCTTGTGGAAAACTTCTACAAAAGCTTCAATAATCCTCAAAGATGATAAAGCTAGCAAGAAAATGTGGAGAACTCTCTTGAAAAACAAGCTTCAAAGATGAGAAAAATTTGAGAGGAATGAGAGATTCAGATCTGAAATGGAGTGTAATGGCACGAATTTGGATTTTGTTAGCTTATATATGACCTGTTTTTAGGGTTGGAAATGAAGCTGAGGCTTTTGGAAGTTGGTTGTGCTTGGTTTGGAAGAAAAATGTGAAAATTATCACATATGCACATGTCTCGGTTTCAGGTTCATTCTCAGCTTTGGCATGAGGTTTGGAATGTGGAAATGAGGCATGAAGAGTGTGAATGCAAGTGGCACGTGAGAAGGAATGAACATGAGGTCATTTGGTGCAAGCTTTCTCATTTCTCATTTTTGGCAAAACAAATCAAATTGGTGCATGAAATATGTGATGTTGCTTGGTCATATTTGGCAAAGAAATGAAGGTGTATGTGTGTGGTTTTGGTATGAAAAGCATGCTGCAAGAGAAGGCTCCAAAAGTGCCAAGAAAAACTAAGTCATAATGCCTTGTAAACATGTGCATGAGGGTTACTTTGCATGATGATAACTTGATGATAAAGAGACCATTTGATGAGAAATTTGTGCCAAAAGAGAGTGGGAAGCATGATAAACAATTTTGGTGTTGAAAACAAAATGAAATGGGGCTTAGAATCATGTGAAAAAGGGACTTGAAGTTGGCTTCATGACATTGACCCATGACCTATAATTTTGACAACTTGAAAAACCCTAACTTTGAGACATCCTAACTTGAGTTCTATTGAACCAAATGGAGAGTTCTTGGTATCAAAAGACAGCTTGAAGAATGCTTAACAACTTTCATATTGGAGGAAATTTGAATTGAAGCTTGGATCATCAAGAAAAATGCCATTGAAAACATGCCCTCCAAACTGAATTTCTATACTTAGAAAAATTCTAAGTATTGAACATCTTGAATCTTAATTTTTCTCAACTTTACACTTTCATAACTCTTGATCCATACATCTTTTGAAGTTGCTTTCTTCTATAAAATTGTAGTATGTAACAATATCTTTAATTTGGTTTGAACCATTTGGATCAAGGATGAGGAAGTTATGAATCTTGCAAGATGGCTTCATGAACACAAATTTTCCATACTTAGAAAAAATTCTGAAAACCCTAATTTAGTAACTTCTCCTTATTTTATAATTTCTCTTGATTCCTCTTGATCAAACCTCATAATACCATGGATGATGACTTGAAATGTCCAAATATGACCCAAGAACTCAAGTGGTGAGTTTTGTAGGGCACCAGTTGACTTTTTAATTAGATGAATCCAATGCTTGCTCTATCCACTTCAGAAACTCTTGAAATGATTTATGATGAACCATGAGGTATAAATGGAACCCTTGAGATGTATGTTGAGCTATAGAACCTTGATTAGCTCCAAGAATCAATCACAAGTGGCCTTTGACCAAAACCCTAGCTCAGAGCCACTAGGAGCTTGATCAGATGAATCCTTTGAAGCACTTGAAACCCTAATCACCAGATGATTGTGTGAACTTGTTGAGATACCTTGGAGGGTACGAGACCATTTTAGCCTAACAATACCATGATGTTGAGACTATCTCCTTGCTCATTGCCTTGAAAATCAACTCCTCCTTTTGAAGAAAACCAAAGTACCTTGATCCCATGTCCTAGAACCAATGCAATGCATAAATGAAGATGCAAATGAAAAGAAGCATAAGCCAATCAAGTTTGAAAAAGGGAGGGAAAATTTTGGGGTGTCACAGGTTGAAACGATCCTCTTGCTCTTAAGACCAAAAGAACTTAGAGAAGCAAGTTGCAGTTGAAGAACTTCCAGATGTATGCATCCTTTTTGGAGCCATGATGATTATGAAGATTGTAAGGGAGTTTGCAAAAACAGAGCAAAAAACTAAGCAAGAAGGAGGAGAAGAAAGCAAGAGAGAGATGAGAAAAGAGAAACGAAGAGTACATTTTTATAAGATGTCTTTAATCGATCATCTACCTCGATTATCGATTAGATCATTAAAGGTGAGAATCTCTCATGATTTGATTGTCGATGGCACGCGATTTCTAACACCCCACTTTCCCATTTTAGAAAAATATATATAAATAAGGCGAAAATAATCAGAGTTTCCTTACAAGTAGGATGTCACATCATTCAAACATAACATGAAGTCTCAATTACTTCATTCACTTCTTTTTCTCATACATAAATTGAACAGCGGAAATAGATTTTTATTCAAAAGTCACGGCACCAAGGCCTACATAATAATATTCCACATAAACTCATGGTCCACAACGTTTTCAAAAGAATAGTGATACGTAACAAAATTAAATGAAATAATAACAAATAAAGAAAATGCTCAATTCCCGTGTTACGTATCAGAGCGACTCCTAGGACTCGATCAGGAAACACGCACTCCATGCACTACTCAAGTACCTGGATTATCTGTACTTCCCAAGAAGCACAGACACAAGAAACAACAAAGGGGTGAGAACTACATTCAATAATTAACGGTGTATAATACATGTTAAGAGTAGTAATCACGCAATCACACATAAACAACATGTCGTCACGACCCACTGGTCCGTTTCAATTATGATTCAATCAACACATAATAATGCAATGTGACTCAATGACTTGACACAATGCATGTGGTACCAATACACCATGGTTCATTCAATCGAACCCGATTCCTAATAGAATTCGGATAAATCACATACACTCCTACTGAGCAATGATTTATCTCCATCACGACTTCACATTAGAGTCCGGACAATTCTAGGCACCCATCATGGATTCCCACCTAGCTGTCTCCACTAGACACATCATGAAATGCATGACACAGATTATGCACAAAACACATGTATAATAACAATTATACATCTTCACGATCCTCCTGATCACACATGAGATACATTTTCACCGTAATACACCATAGTATTACCATAACTGTCCAATCAATTCAGCAACACACACACACAATCAAGGAAAACACCTCACGTGGCCTTAATTAGCTAATTGTCCAATTAATCCACTTAAATTCAACTTTTAATTATTTCCACTACCATTCCTAGGTTCAACAAGTTCTGACACCTATCCCAACCTCTCATACCAAAAGGAACTGCATCAGACGCGAAATCGGGAAAGAAATCGCGAAAACAGTGAAATTCTGCACTCTCGCTAGTCATACGCGTATTGCGCACACCCATACGCGTATTGACCAGCTCGCTCGCCCATCCAGTTGCGTGCCAGACGCGTATTGCCCACTCTGCAGCTTGCCATACACTACTACAAAACACGTAAACATTGATGCCATGCTCACAACGCTTCATCCCTACACCGTTGTGACATATCTAAACTAAGGCACGGTTGTATTTTATTTGTTTATTGAATAAAACTTATTCGTATATAACAACGGTTGATAAACCAACCGTGGTGATTATCTGTATATAACAACGGTTGATAAATCAACCGTAGTGATACCTTCAAGCTTTCATGTGTTCGAACCTCAACGTATTCATATATATTATTCCTTTTATGTTAAAGCGCGCTTTTACTTTTTTATTTACTTCTAATTAAAAAAATTAAAAGTTATGACTATGGTTGTTTATATACACCGTTGTGATATATTTTGTATGTTTTTTTAATTTTTAATTCTAAAAATAACTCTGGCGCTTTAATATGAAATTTCATTATGTAAATATTATATCATAACGGTGTAAATTCTTGACCGTCGCAGTAGTGTTTCAATAGTCTACAAACTAGGTAGTCTCATTGTCTCTTCAGTATCCTTATTTCGATTCCATTGAAAATAAAAACCAGACGAAACGTTACACGATTTCAACCCTAAACCCTAACCTTCAATACTGTGAAATAATACACGATTCCACCAAAGCTTGCATCATCAGTATCCATTTGTTGTCATTTTTGTCATCATCGTCACGATAGTGAAGAAAATAGAAGATTACGCACATACCAACACCGTCGTCATCATCGTCACCGTCGTTGTCGTAAGGAAGGAAGAGAACAACAACACCAACACCAACATCGTTTACTTCGTCGTCACGTTTAGGGTACGTAAAATATTTTCCCCATGCATCTACAGTAAACTCTTTTGCCATTGTTGTTCATGTTGTTGTTGTTGTTTTTGAACTTAGATGTCGACCTTGTCGAGTTCTTCATCAGAAACCAGCGAAGAAACTCAAACAAATGAAAGGTTAGCCAATGAAACTCAAACAACTGAAAGTCAAACGAAAAGATCACAAAGAGGTGTCACAATGATGCCCCAATTCACATCAGTCCGCAACTCATCTGGTGCAAAAATTCTGATCGAGTTTGATTCGCACTACAGATTAGTGGATTGTCCACATTACGCTACTTTTAGGAGTTATGTTGCGTTCCTTGCACGAGGCAAAGTCAGTATATTGATTGATGATTGGAGAGAAGTGGATGGTAATGTCAAAGACAGCTTATGGACAGACATTAAGGTATTTCATACTATAATTTTCATATATTTGATATCACTACCTATAGTTTCTAATTCGTACTTATATATTGATTTAATGTAGTTGAATTTTGAGTTTACCGATGACTCAAAATTAAAAAGAAAGTGGATGACTTATGCCGGAGTTCGTTGGAGGGGATTTAAGTCACGGCTCACGGCTGACTACATTATGAAGCCTAAGAGCAGTCTTCAACCTCCATGGATTCGGTATAGTTTTTTATCGAAGAAGGTGTGGCAGAAGTTTGCGAAGAAACGCCGTTCTGAGGAATTCAAGGTTAGTACTAGTAGTCTTATGTAACCTATAATGTTATGCTAATGAGTTATAGATACTAATCATACACATTTTTCACTATGTTAATAATAGGCTAAAAGCGAAGTAGGAATTCAGAACAAGGCGAAAAACATGTACCCCCATAGATTATCTCGTGGGGGTTACAGGAAACTTGAGAAGAGGATCCTGCAGGAAAAACTACAAGAAGGAGGAGATGGTGACATTCCATCTCCACCTTCAAGACATGAGAAATGGAAGAGGGCTCGATTAAGACCTAATGGAGAGTACACCTCTGAGGCTTCAAGAGTAGTTGCTGAGAAAATTGTAAGTATATGTTTTGTTTAAATTCGTTTGCTTATGTAAGTTGCTTATGAGTTGTTATTTAAATGCGTTTGCTTATGTAATTAAGTTGCTTATTTTGTGTAGGATAACTTGGTTGTGGCAGCCCATGAAGGCACATTTGTTTCGGAAGCACGACATGACATATTAGTCGAAGCTATCGGAACAACTGATCATGGAGGCCGTGTCCGTGGTGTTGGAGATGGTGTCGGCTTGAGGTCATACTTTGGATCTCAAAGAAGAAGCACTAAAACCGCTGAATTTCTTGCTCAACGACAAAAGATTGATAATGTTGAGAAGCAATTGGTGGAGCAAAGGAGGCTGTTTGAGGAGGAGAGGAAAAAAAGGGAGAAAGAAGTGGAAAGGTTACAAGAGATGTATTCGGTATGTGTCGTAAATCACGCTTATTTTTGTATGATATATATTATATGTTCTAATTGAATATATTGTGCTTATTTTTGTTTTATGTTCTTATTGAATGTTATGATGTAGAGATTAAGTGAAAGCCTCGAACAACGAAGTAATGAAGATCTTCGTTGCGTTGGTGATGATCAAACTCCTAGTAGAAGTGTCATAAATCACGCTTCTACAAAAGGGAGTAATTGTAGAGCCCCTCCCCCACCTGTAGATAACCGCAATGGGATATTGGACCCTAGTCCAAATGAAATAACAAGTTTATACTACTCCATTTCAACAATAGACCTTGCGCAACCTCTCCCGCTAGAACATTGCCCAAAATTGGATTTAGTGTATTACACTCCTAAAGATGTGAGGGATTTTCTCGCAGGATATAAGTGGCTTGACCTATCTATTTTGCAAGTTTGGTGCACGTAAGTATATAGTCGAATATACATGTCATTATAGAACATTATAATTTTTTGTATTTTCTCCCTTAATTTATTCATTTTCTTTGACCATTTAGGTACATTCACCGTGTTTGTATAGAGTTAAATAAATCAAGTACTTATGGAATCTTGGAGCCAACTTATATTAGTTGGGAGTATAATGAAAAAAAAATCATGGAAAAGTACTTGAAAGAACGACTAAATGAGGGAGGAAAAGAATGTTACCTTGCACCATTCCTCTGTAGGTAAGTATTGTTGTAATTTATTTATATATTCTATATTTAGTTCTGTTTTAGTAAAAACTAATAATATATATATATATATATATATATATATATATATATATATATATATATATATATATATATTCTCGTGTTCATTCAGTGGTCATTGGCAATTGATCGTAATATCGTTTAGGACAAATACGGTGACATTACTGTGTTCCTTGCACGATCCACTCCACAAACCAATGAAAGATCTTGTATTAACGTAAGTGTCTTTGTTTAATATCATTTTCTTTGGCATTAATTGTAATTAGTTTATCATGTAATATGTTTAATTCAATTTTCAATGTGCAGTATTGTGGAGCAAGTTAATATGTTGAGGAATGTTAGAAAAAAGCCCACATACCTTGCTCCTAAAGTAAGTGGCCCGATTACCTGTTTATTTCATTTACATTCATGCTTGTGTGGTTGTATTCATGTTTTTATATTCATGTAATTTGTAGACGAGGAAACAACGCGGGCACTACGAGTGTGGGTATTTTATCATGAAACACATGTTAAACATCGTCCTTGTCGGCACTGTTGATTCATGGGATACAGTAATATATGCCATAAAATGTTTACATATATTAATATATAAGTTGACTATTGAATTATTATCATACATGATATATCTTCAATTTTTTGCTCTTATGTAGATGTTTAACGACGAAACCCCATTCCCCCTTGAGGACTTTGTGGATCTTCGTAAACGTTGGGCGTATACCCACAATGAGCTTAAGGGTTCTGCTCTTGCTGTATGATATATCAGCAACATTTTTTGATGCACATATTTTTTGCTTTTGATGCACATAATGTGAACAATATTTTTGGCTTTTGATGCACATAATGAAATCAATAATATTGGCTTTTGATTTAAACAATGTTAGCAGTTTAATTCTCTGATTCATTTAGCTTTTGATGTAAATTTCTTTTGATGTAAATTCTGTGATTCATTTATAAGGATAAAATATAGGAAGAATTGTGTTTGATGCACATATTGTGTTTGCATGTAAACAGAAGCTGTTTTGACAGGATAAATTATGGGAATAATTTGATACGCAGATAAATTTTATATTTAAAACAGTCTATTTTTGGCAGCGGTTATAAACCTATCCGTAGTTGTATGTCAAACGCTAATATAAATAAAAAATGTTGTTGCTGAGAATCGAACCAGATCATAGTTTAGTATATCACAATAGTTGACTAAACTAACCGTCGTGAAATGGTGCGCGCATACTGGAATACAACAACGTTTCCCAGGACCGTCATTGTACGTACCTCATATACAACAAGACTCTACATAACAACGCCTTCGCCCCCGTCATTATATGTCATTTCCAACCGTTGTTAAATGGGTTTTTCGTAGTAGTGATACGCATAATGCCCTATGTGTTACGCGTATGAGCAGAGACTAATTTCTCTCAAAAATTCCATTTCCAGATCTCCTACGCGTATCACTAGCCTATTACACCTAGTGCCCACATAACCCCCTTGCCATACGCGTATCGTCTTGCCAATACGGGTAATGGCCCTCTGGCACGCAATACCATACGCGTAACGTCTCCTCTGTTACGCGTATGGGCAGAGACTGTGAAAAATCCCAACTTTTCATATCAGTCCGAATTCTACCACTATGATCTCACTTCTAACATCCAGATTTGTCCTAAAAATCATTTCTACATTGATTTTAAGACCCATAACTTCACATTACCTCATCCTCCTATTATTACTAATCAATTCATTGTTTCCTAGATCTAAATTCGTCACTCTCAACCTGCAACAAAATCAGATCTGCAACACAGTTCATTCACACAGCCACAACAGTACAAATTATACACAAAATTAATAGGGTAAAGTATACAAAACCCCCCTGCAATGTTAGCGAATTTTGTTTTACCCCCCTCCCTGCCTTTAGGCAACGGTTTTTTCAAAAAAACCGTTGCCAAAACCTACCTTTGGCAACAGTGGGGGGGTAAAGCAAAATTCGCTAACATTGCAGGGGGGTTTTGTATACTTTACCCAAATTAATACTATCATCAACAAATTCATACAAATCAACAACAAAACATCCATATCAGACTCAAAATTCATCAACAACACATACATACGAAAATTCTATGAGGGAAAGGACCCCTCACTACCCTTTCATGTTATTAACACCTATATTGAGCCCATTCTCCCCCCTTACCTCGAATTTGGTCAGAAAATCCTGCGAAAATTGATGGAGAAGAATACCCTAGCTTTTCCTCTTGTTCTTCCTTCTCTAAACCCTATCTTGGTGAAAAGTACAGTTATGATTAATTATGTCCCTAATCTCAGATTAATGAATTAATTTCCTTATTTTCCTTATTTTTTCCCACTAAACATTATTATTAATTAAATATGATATTATTTAATAATAATAATATTAATAGTGATAATAATAATAATAATAATAATAATAATAATAATAATACCCATAATAATAATAATAATGTTAATAATATTGGACAAAATAATAATAATAATAATAATAATAATATACCTCCTTCTACTATTACTAAATATGTCCCCACATTATTCATTACTACCTTATTATTATCCCGACATCTCTATTTTCCCCGTTGCGTTAAGGACACTACTGTCGCTCCCGGGATTTTCATCCAAGTACAAACGCGAAAGTGGCGGGGAAAACAGAGTCGCCAGCAATGTGTATTTATCCCAAGAGAGGGAAAGGAAACACTGCATAAACCTGAAGGGAAAGGAAAGAGCATGGTCTTGCGACCAAGAGAACTGGGTTCGGGAGTCGGTTACACGAAGGGAAGGTGTTAGCACCCCCACGCGTCCATCGTACCCAATGGGATCCACGCTTGCTTGTCTCGATCAAAGGGCGTCGTCGACTGGAGCTCCACTGCTTAGAGAACTGGAAAAGAGATGTAGAAAGGAAGGGGGAAACAAGAAAGGAGAGAGAACAAGAAGCAAATGTAGGGAAAATAAAAGAAGTGCTTGAATGGGCCCTACCCCACTACCTACGTATCTCATCGAGAACATGAGAATCAGAGCGACGTAGTTCCCCCAGCTAAGGGAAAGTTGTTTGTATTTTTTAGTGGAAACGTCAGAGTGCGCGTTCCAGCAATTAGGTGTTGCAGCTCACTGTAGGGAGGCTTAGGCGTTACCTGTTTGCGGTGGAACGGATGTGACGAATCCTTAAGGAATAGAATGAAGGAGATGAGAAGAGAATTGTTGTTTTTGTCTTTTAAGAAAAGAAATGTTTTGATTATTTTTGTGTTTTGTAACACACATTGTATTTAAGTCATTCACGTAGGATCGAATGTCTCGCATATCGACCCAAGACGGGACGTACGCTAAACATTCTAACAAAATGAGAGAAGACCCCTCACCTCCTTATTCCCATATGAAAGGCTCAAATACAATGCATACTATGCCTTTTATTAAGTGTTTTTGATTTTGTTTTAAGGTGAGAAGAAGAGACTCAAAGGGTTGAGAAGGGTAAAATCTAATGAGGGAGACTAAGACTCAAACCCTAAAATTATCATACATGGATGTTCCTATGGTTAATGTGGTTTAAGAAACCTAATCCTAAAAGAAAGTAGAAGAAGAGTGAATTGAACAACTCACTTCTAAAGTAGAAGATGAGTTATAACTCAAAAGGGGGAAGAAAGAAGTTATTCAAGGAAAGCATATACATGCTTATCATGATCACAAGTTGAATGATTAAAGGAGATAAGAAAAAATAGAAGAAAGAAGTGTATGTGGAAGCATATCCACACACTTACTTACCATTAGCACCTACATAAAAAGGTTAGTTCAAAAACTATTTACAAGTAGTGAAATAAGGAAAGAATAACAAGTAATGATCAAACAAATTAAGAATCAATGGATAAAGATCCTAAGAGATGAAAATCATTTAAGGTCAGAACCTATGCTCTAAGGATGTTATCTAATGTTAAGATATTAAACATGAACTAATTATGCACAAGCAAAGTCTTAAACATCAAAGAAGTGCAACATGAAAGGAATAGATGAAGAATGAGTGGAAATGCAAAGTGAACATGCAATAATGCTTCACAAAAGATCAAGGTCAGAACCATATACCATTTATAAATGTCTTATAATGCATATGAATCATCATACAAATCATGGATGCAATGATACAAGTAGAAGAAATAAGATGAAGTAGAAGTTAAGAGAAGAAACAATTTCCAATTAGATGCACAAAGTGACATACCAAAAGTGCATAACATGTGAAATGATTAATGAATGCATATGGGCAGTGGCATACCATTAATGAGATGCAAATGGAATATATTAAATGGCATACAAAAATGCACACATAAAACATGTAGAGCTTAAGAAGAGATAGGATGCAAGTTTAATTCAATCAAGTTCATGTAATGGAACAAATTGAAACAAGCATATTTAAGTGGCAAGAAGTGAAACAAAATGACCTATAATCATGGTTTAAGATGACCTATAATATCATACAAATGAGCTATAATATCATACAAAGTAAACACAAGAGGTGGCATAAGTGCCTCAACAAAATCACATGAGAATGAAGTAGAAGAAAGTGCATACATGTAACTTCAAATGCAAGCCATCAAAAAAATATCAAAGCACATGAGGAAATTGTAAAAAAGGGTCCTAAAAAATCCAAGTCAGAAGCAAAAACATGTATAAAAAACTCATGGAAAAACCCAAAAGAAAAGTGCCTCAAAAGGCCTCATGAAAACACATTGAAACACACCACAAAAATGCTCACATAAGAACTCCTAAACACATGATAAAATTACTTTAAAAATAAAAATAAAATTTTCTCATATACTTTAATGTGTTATCTAACCAATTCAAAAAGAATGGATGAAAAAAAGTGTGTGAAATGAGAGAAATAAAATGTACAAGTTTGAGTATCAATGAAGAACCTCATTCAAAAAGAAATTGAAAAGAAAATATGGAAATATACTCAAAAATTAATAAAACCAGAATTAAAAATTGTAGAAAATTAATTAAATGTGTAAACATGGCACATGAATTTATTTAGAATTTTTCAACGCGTTTTAGTATTTTTAATGAAGTGAAATGAAAACTATATATGAAAGAAAAATAAAAAAACAAAAGAAATGGAGTGGGGTGCAGAAAAAGTAAAAGGTACGTTCAAAATGATTGGGCCCAAATTCAGGGTGTGTGAAAAGTAATCTGAATCCAAGTCCAAATGTGCACGTGTGTGTACAAACATATGATGCACCTTCAGTCAAATGTTGACTCACAGATAGCCATACGATTGAATCAAAATCACATCATCAAAGAAGTATGCAAGATGAATGGTCCAGATAAGATGCACATGCTAGCAAACATACACACGCACACGTGGAAGCATCAGAACTCAAAAATGAAGCACGCGCAAGTCACATGTTATTTTAATGTGTTGGCAAGGTTTAAGCCGTTGGATGAAAATGATCAGACGGTCACGTTTTAAACCTGGCCTAAAACCCTAACGCCCACCTCACCGGTCGGAGAAGGACCTCCGGTCGTCTTCTCCGGCCATTCTCCACCACCTACAAATTTTACATGTTCCAGAAATACACGAATCGTACATCAAAATGAAGAGGAAGTTGAGGAGATCCTGAATCCACACTTAGTTTCCAAAGATCATGCACATACACAGCAAGTCGAACAAAAACGTCTTGCCCTAAATTTCACAACTATGCTCCTAATGAGCCTATCACTAGCCGGATATATTACATTGCTTCTAGCAAGCTTCAAACAGCAAAAACAAGCTAAAATTACATGGATTCAAAGCAATAAAGTTGAGGAGATTAGAACCTGAAAATGGAAGAACTCTTGGATCCAAAGAAAACCAGAGAGAAGCACTTGATCTTGAGCTTAAGTTGAGCAAAATAAATGCTATTGATCTTGAGTATAAGAAGAAAACAACAACTGCACTTGAAGAATTTGTGATTGTTCTTGCTTGTTCTTGCTCAGAAAATCACAATGATGAGGATGATTGATGAAGATGATTGATGAAAATGATTGAATTGTGTGAGATCAGAGAGAGAGAGTAGAGAAAACTTGAGAGAAAAAGTGAGAATGATTTGAAGTGAAGGTGAAAAAAGAAGTGACGTTCAATTCTGTGAGAGTTTGAATTATATAGGCTGGGTTAGATGTTAACTATTGTGATTAAGTGAGTTAGTTAAGTGAGTTTGGGAAGGGTTAACTAAATTCAACCTAACTAACTGAGTTAAGTTAGTTAGGGGCGAGTTGGGAAGGTTAGCTATGGTGTGGAGGGTTCATGGTCACTTATGGTGGTGATGGGAGTGAGAGAGTGATGAGGTTATGTGCTCAGAATGAATGGCCATGATGTTAGTGTGTAGCAGCAACTTATCACGCAAGCTTGTAGAGCAAGTTTTGTTTTTCCTCTTTGGTGTATGAAGCAGCATGTATGGCATGTGTATGTAAGGAAGTGTTAGTCCAAAAGGAGTAAAGAATGGTTGGTGTAGAAAGGTATGTGTGGCTGGTGTGAAATACATTGCATTGTCACAACATTTTTGGCAGCATGAAAGTATGGAAGTTCATGGATGGAATTCTCTCATGTTGATGGATGGAATGACATGGTTTAGGATGCAATGGATTGAGGACATGACATAGAACAAGATTGGTGTTAGAAATTGGATTGAATAGAGCTTGCAAGATGATCAAAAACAACTCCAAACATCAAGGTTCAAAACTGATGGGCTGGCATGGCATCATGTCTTGTGAATTTCAGCATGAAACCATCAACTTTGGACCCCTATAACTCCATCATAACTTGCTCAAATGGAAAAATGTCCAACATCAAAGTTGAAGAGAACATTGAGATGAACAACTTTGATGTTCAACATTTTTTCGTTTGGAACATCCATCATTGAGAAAAGTAGCTTGACATTTTTCCCACCATGTGTTTGATGAAATTATGGCCTATGGGCCTGAGCTTGCCTTGCCATGACTTGGTTTTTGCCTTGATTTTACCAAACTTTGATTGATCATAACTCCCTCAATTTTGATCCAATGGAAGAGTTCTTTATATGGATTTAAAGCTTAGAATGTGAACTTTAATTAGCTCAACTTGGGTCTGAAGTTTGGAGCTTTTATCATGGAGAAAGAAAGCCTCAAAGTGTAGTGCAAAATGGTCCAAACTTGCCATTTTTGGAAACCCTTAAGTTTCTAAAAATGGGAACTTTGTACATTTCTTGATTTTTCATGATTCCTTCAGCATTTCTTGATCAAATCTTGTCCATTGACCATATGTAACTTGAATTTCCTGAATTTGACCTTGAAAAGTTAGGAGTTGACTTTTTCCACTGCACAGTTGACTTTTTCCCCAATTTCTTAGTTTTCAAGCAACTGACTAATTGAACCTCTTCTGAAAGGAACCAATGGGCAATCTTCCATCCTTAGATACTTGATATCATGTAGAAAACATTGAGATCAAGTTTGAACCAAAATTTCATCAGGAGAATGCTTGGACCATAAACCCTAATTTGGATTGTTTTGTTAGGAGGTGATGACTGCTCAATCTTCTTGATGAATTCCCATCTTCCAATGACTTGTGGGATCAAATGAGATGTTATATGATATAAGGGACCCTTGAGGCTTGTTGAGAGACCCTTGGCTTTTGTTCCTCTTGCTTGGGATGATCAATACCTTTGAAAACAGCTGATCACATGCCCTTATGCAAGATGCAATGCAATGCTTTATTTTTCTATGTTTGAATGCAATGCAATGAAATGAAAACATATGCTAAATGATATGAAAAATGAGAGGGCAAATTTTGGGGTATTACAACTACGCCTACATACTCGACTATACCCACCCTAAACAAGGCCAAACAAATAAAATAACACACGACAGTTAAATAAATTAAATTGGGGCGTTACAACTCTCTCCCACTTAAAATATTTTCGTCCTAAAAAAGTACCTGGTGCGAACAATTCAGGATACGACTCTCGCATCTTGCTCTCCAACTCCCAGGTCACACTTCCTCTAGCAGCTCCTCCCCAAGCTACTCTCACCAAGGGAATCTATTTTCCTCTGAGTTGCTTCATCTTGCGATCCTCGATCCTTATCTGCATCGCTTCCACAGTAATATTATCTCGAATCTACACTTCATCCCTCTGGTTAACATGAGATGGATCAGGCACATACTTCCAAAGCTGTGACACATAAAACACGTCATGCAAGTTTGAAAGCTCAGGCGGTAACACCACCCTATAAGCAACTGCACCCACTCTTTGCAAGATCTGGTACGGTCCAATGAATTTAGGATCTAGCTTCCTTGATTTCAATGCACGTCCAACACCTGTCATAGGATTAACTCTAAAAAATACATGGTCACCTTCGCTGAATTCTAATTCTTTCTTCCGATTATCATGGTAACTTTTCTGTCTACTCTGAGACGCCTTCATCTTTTCACAGATCATCTGAATTGTCTCAGTAGTATGTTGCATAATCTCAGACCCAAACACAACATTCTCACCAGTTTCATACCAACACAGAGGCGTCCTACACCTCCTACCATACAAAGCTTCGAAAGGTGCCATTCCAATACTAGAATGGTAACTATTATTATACGTGAACTCAATCAATGGCAAATGAGTATCCCACGCACCACCTTTCTCCAACACACAGGCTCTCAACAAATCCTCTAACGACTGAATAGTCCTCTTAGACTGACCATCGATCTGTGGATGATAAGCCGAACTCAACTTCAGTTTAGAGCCTAGAGCCTTTTGCAAACTCTTCCAAAATTCTGATGTAAACCTCGAATCTCTATCCGATACTATGCTCGACGGAACACCATGCAGCTTCACAATTATTCTAATATAAATCTTCGCCGGCTTCGACAACGGAAAACTGATATTAATTGGTATAAAATATGCAGATTTCGTAAGTCGATCCACCACTACCTAAATAGTATCAAAGCCTCTCGCCGTATTTGGAAAACCAATAACAAAGTCCATAGTAATACTATCCCACTTCCATTCCGGAATCTCCAATGGTTGCATCAACCCCGAAGGTTTCTGATGCTCCACTTTTGACTTCTGGCATGTCAAACAAGCATAAACAAATTGAGCTACATATCTCTTTATACCGGACCACCAAAACAACTTCTTCAAGTCATAATACATTTTCGTGGCTCCCGGATGAATACTCAAGCTACTCCGGTGACTCTCCTCTAAGATCGCTTTTCTCAATTCCACATTATCCGGCACGCAAATCCTGCCTCGGAATCTCAATATACCAACTTTATCCACTTTAAAATCACTATCAGGATCATCCCCTCCTGTAGGCATTAAGTCCACTAACTTCACATCAAGTCTTTGATTTTCCTTAATTACATCCATAAAGTCATTATTCACTTTAAGCATACCCAATCTAACACTCTCAGGTGTAGTTTCACAAACCATACTCAAGTCTCTAAACTGTTCAATTAATTCCATTTCTTTTACCATTAATGCCGACATATAAATTGTCTTCCGACTTAGAGCATTTGCAACAACATTGGCTTTCCCCGGATGGTAACTCAAATTAAAATCATAGTCCTTCAAGAACTCTAACCATCTTCTCTGCCTCATATTCAATTCCTTCTGATCAAACAAATACTTCAGACTCTTATGATCACTGAATACTTCAAATCTCGATCCATACAAATAATGCCTCCAAATTTTCAATACAAAAACCACTGCAGCTAATTCAAGATCATGAGTGGGATAGTTCCTCTCATGCACCCTCAATTGCCGCGAAGCATATGCCACCACCTTGCCATCTTGCATTAACACTCCGCCTAATCCCATCTTAGACGCATCACAATACACCACAAAAGGTTCACTTGGACTTGGTAGAATTAATACTGGTGCTGTAGTCAATTTATTTTTCAACTCTTCGAAACTTTCCTCACATGCCGCATCCCAAACAAAAACTTGATTCTTTCAAGTTAACTGAGTTAACGGTAACACCAAATTAGAAAATCCTTCGATAAATCTTCGGTAATAACCTGCCAAACCCAAGAAACTTTTAATTTCCGTCACTGTCTTCAGAGGTTCCCACTGAAGTACCGCACTTACTTTAGATGGATCCACTGCTATGCCATCACCAGAAATAACATGACCCAAGAAACTCACAGTCTTCAACCAGAATTCACATTTCGAGAACTTTGCAAATAATTTATTATCCTTCAGCACTTGCAATGCAATTCTCAAGTGTTCTGCATAATCCTCTTCAAACTCAAAATAAATTAGTATATCATCAATGAATACCACAATAAACTGATCCAGATAAGAATGAAAGATACAGTTCATATATTCCATAAACACACCCGGCGCATTAGACACTCCGAAAGGCATCACTGCATATTCGTAATGTCCATAGCGAGTTCTGAACGCAGTCTTTTGAATATCATCTTCCTTCACTCTAATCTGATGGTAACCAGACCTCAAATCAATTTTGGTGAAAACACGAGCCCCCACAAGCTGATCCATTAAGTCATCAATCCTCAGAAGTGGATACTTATTCTTAATGGTCACTTTATTCAACTGACGGTAATCAATGAACAAACGCATACTACCATCCTTCTTTTTCACTAACACCACTGGAGCTCCCCACGGCGACACACTCGCCCTAATAAACTTCTTATCAAGCAATTCTCCAATCTGAGATTTCAATTCTGCCAATTCTGATTCAGTCATCCTGTACAGCGCCATAGATATATGTCTAGTACCAGGAACAAGATCAATAGAAAATTCAACTTCTCTCAGCGGAGGTAATTCTATAATATCATCCGGAAACACTTCAGGAAATTCACTCACCACCGGTAACTCACTAACTGATGTCTTACTTTCAACAGATAACGAGGAAAACACAACAAACATCTTAGCTTCGTCTTCTAACAAGGTTCTCACTTCTTTGGTAGACAAAGAATTAGTCAACGCTTCCTCTTCAGGATTAAGGAACAACAACCTCTTCCTAAAGCAATCAATGTAAACTCGGTTGAATTCCAACCAATTCATTCCCAAAATGATATCTAGATTACTGAGTGGCAAACAAATCAAGTCCACTCTGAATTCTCTACCAAAAATGGTCAACGGGCAATTCAAGCATGCTAAAGAAGTAACCACAGAACCAATAGATGGAGTTTCAATTGTCATCCTCCGATCTAGAGTAGACGGCACAATCCCTTATCTCTTCACACAATCAACAGAAATGAACGAGTGGGTTGCACCCGTGTCAATGATAGCAATCTAAGGAATGTCATTAATAAAATAAGTACCTTTGATGGAACGCTCCTCATTGGTAGAATGGGCTCCCACCAATGCGAACACCTTTCCACTCGTCTGAGATTTCTTCGGCTTCTGACAGTGAGTACTGATATGACACTGTTCTTCACAGTTGTAACAGGTAGGTATATTAGTCCTACAATCTGCCACAACATGACCTGGTCACCCACACTTGAAGCACTTCTTTACCTCATTCGGACAATTGTTAGCACGGTGACCCGTGCCACCACATTTGAAGCACTTGGTAGTATTGGGAACCACCTCCCTCTTTTGGCTTCTTTTCCACAGCAGCTTTCAGTTTTCCTTTGTTAGCTGGAGCACTATAAGGCGTATTCCCATACCTCTGCTTACCCTTCCGGTCACTCAAGGCCTTATAATGAGAAATCCGGGCCCTGTTATTGTAACACCCCAATTCCCATCGCGAATAAATAATACATAATTAAATCAGAGTAAATGAAAATTTATTTTTCCGACAGAAACAAGAATGCCACAATTAAGGAAAGAAAACACAATCCCTGCTCATAAATTTTGATACATAACACAAAATGGAATAACCTCAAAGGGAAACTTTTTCCATATAAAAGGAAGGTTCAATTATGGAATAAAGCGGAAGATCCATAATTGAATTGTTTTACACAGTAAATTGTTTTATAACATCAAAAGATTTATACAAAGTTAATACAAAATATATCCAATACTTATGTATACATATAACAAAAGCGTTCCCCGACTCCCGTGTTACGTATCAGAGCAGACAGACCGACAAAGGACGGAAGACTAATCTTCACAAAAGCCTCCAAGACTACTAATCCGCAATTGTCTCATAGAGCAACAAACCACAGCAGAAGGGTAATAAATAACAACTAAATCAAGATTGCATAATAATATGCAAACACACATAAATTCACATACTAATACATATAGCATGCCACATATACATAACATATATCTAATAATCCAACAACATAACATATACCAATTATCCAACATACTCACATATTCACACATAAGGCACCCCAAAATCATAACATATGTAAACACACCACCACATCACATAGCATATGTCTATGCATAAAACATATTATCCACAACCAATGTATTTATCACATATGCACATCAATTCACCAATTCAAACATAAATCTCAACTTATACTCAATCAATTCACAATTTCCCACACATAATCAATCCATTCATGTTTTCCACACATAATCAATCCATTCATGATTTTCCGCACATAATCAATCCATTCATGATTTATGCAAATGCAAAGAGACCGACACAACGACTCTAAGTAAATTACAACCTATCCCGATAACAAACATAACCAGTCACATCAAATCGATCAAAGCCTCAACTCACACAATTCACCACTCTTATCAAACATTCCAAACAATTGCAATTTCATTCAAACTCAACCAAACCATTCCAGTCATCTGTTCCTGAAAGTTGACACTTATTCTCAATCGTCACCTTATTTGACTGTTAGTAATCCATACACAATTTCTTCTCTTGACAGTCCAAATTCTCATAAATCCCAACATATAGTAACCACCAAAAATAACTCTCAAATTTTACATCCACACCTAGGGCTTTCTCAAGATTTCCATTAATGCTCTAAAACTCCAAAGACTCCAAACCTCACCAGAACTCTAAGTTTGCTTTCCATAGTCTCAATACCATTATACACATCATGCTTGTTACTCCATTCAATCATCCTTCCTTTTTGTTACTAACAATACTGGAGCTCTCTAAGACGACACACTAATGTTCTATCCAAAACACATCTGAAACCATGCACAACTGACGGCCCATCACTGTGACTTCCTGCCAATTTCCAGAACACTATCATCACAGACAAAACACATATCTTAGTCCCATCTACCAAGAGTTTCCTACTTACTTAGTAGATATAAACCTCAACTATTCACCTTCGTCCAATTAAGTTCAATCTCTACTCTCTGAGAAGCAGCCCTTAAATAAAACCCAATCATTCTCTCTCAATGACTTCCCAACTTGACCAACATATCAAAGCCTCTAATCCGCCTCATCTTCCGATATAAGAATCTTCATTAACTCATCAAAACAATCCGTAACCATGTTCTTAAATTCCAAACAACTCATTGCACACACTATCAAAGCCGGAAAAACACGTCTATTCCATCCAACATAATTCCGTCTACTATCAACAAGAGATTAAGGGTGATCAGTTCCTCAATTTGTCAATAGACAGTCGACAATCATGATGAGGCATAAACTGTCTTTACCAAACTATAATAGCATTCCTTACATCCTGTGCACAAAACTACCTAAGGCACAAATCCTTAGTTGACATAAGCCTTACCTCCGCATCCCTTTTGGAACCGGGAACCACACTGTCCAAACAACACTTACAACCTTGCAATTCACAACACACTGAGCCAGCGCTCCACATCTGAAGAAACATGGAGAAGTACCAGCTTCTCCCCCACTTATCTCATTCTAACTCATGCAGACAACAGAATAGAACAACCAGAAAGTACTGACAGTGTCTCACACACATATCATATACTAAGGAACAAACAACATCGACAGTATTCAACTGTCACACCAACTGACTCAACAACTTGGCCGGACAGACCGACCTGCTCTGATACCACTTTGTAACACCCCAATTCCCATCGCGAATAAATAATACATAATTAAATCAGAGTAAATAAAAATTTATTTTTCCGACAGAAACAAGGATGCCACAATTAAGGAAAGAAAACACAATCCCTGCTCATAAATTTTGATACATAACAAAAAATGGAATAACCTCAAAGGGAAACTTTTTCCATATAAAAGGAAGGTTCAATTATGGAATAAAGCGGAAGATCCATAACTGAATTGTTTTACATAGTAAATTGTTTTATAACATCAAAAGATTTATACAAAGTTAATACAAAATATATCCAATACTTATGTATACATATAACAAAAGCGTTCCCCGACTCCCGTGTTACGTATCAGAGCAGACAGACCGACAAAAGACGGAAGACTAATCTTCACAAAAGCCTCCAAGACTACTAATCTACAATTGCCTCATAGAGCAACAAACCACAGCAGAAGGGTGATAAATAACAACTAAATCAAGATTGCATAATAATATGCAAACGCACATAAATTCACATACTTAGTTATTCTCACCACAGGCATCACATACTAATACATATAGCATGCCACATATACATAACATATATCTAATAATCCAACAACATAACATATACCAATTATCCAACATACTCACATATTCACACATAAGGCACCCCAAAATCATAACATATAGAAACACACCACCACATCACATAGCATATGTCTATGCATAAAACATATTATCCACAACTAATGCATTTATCACATATGCACATCAATTCACCAATTCAAACATAAATCTCAACACATACTTAATCAATTCACAATTTTCCACACATAATCAATCCATTTATGATTTTCCACACATAATCAATCCATTCATGATTTTCCACACATAATCAATCCATTCATCATTTATGCAAATGCAAAGAGACCGACACATCGATTCTATGCAAATGCGGTACAATCCATCCATCATTCTCATCACTAGTTCACTCAGGAACTATTGGAATCATTGCTTGTTACTTAGTGTAACTCCCCGTCGGGCAAACGATGTTCCCCGTCGCTTTAGGTCCTCTTTGTATAAGGCACACGATGTTTATGGATCGGTTTAGGTCCTCTTTGTATAAGGCACACGATCCGATCGCTTTAGGTCCTCTTTGTATAAGGCACACGATTGTCTATAATCATCGCTTTAGGTCCTCTTTGTATAAGGCACACGATGTTATAGCGGATTCCCTCTGGAAGCGATTCGTCACTCACACCCCACAAGGGTACACGACATCACAAGATGCATATCATGACGCTTGACATACAAGGACTCATGACAATCAAATGCATCTTCACAAATCAACAATATGAATCATCCCAATCAACAATAATCATGCTGTGCAATCAAGCACAAAACAATGCATTTATTTGCCATAAGGCCACAAACCATCGTCACAACATTTCATCACATGCATTCACATCATATAACAACACACAAGCTGCACGTTATATATCAAAGGCATGTTGCATAATAGCACATCAAATACACACAGTTTAAACGGTAAAAGTCGACAAAACGACACTATTCCAAATTCCTAACATAATTAAATCGGCCAACAATCTCAAAATCATTTTAATAACAAGGAACATTTCAATAGCTTTCCAACGGTACCAAGAATGTTCAAAACGGATAATCGGAACACAAGTTACGGATTTAAAAAGAAAAGGAATCGCAAAAAGACAACATTTTGCACCCCTGCTGGCCATACGCGTATTGCCCTGAGCCATACGCGTATTGCCTTGCTCCCTCGCCCATCCATACGCGTATTGCCCAAAGTGATACGCGTATGGGCAGAGACTAATTTTTCTCCAAAAGTTCCACAAAAAAATCCAATACGCGTATTGCCTCACTCCATACACGTATTGCCCACTCCCATACGTGTAATGACTAAATTTCTTCCTTGCCATACGCGTATTGCCCAACCCAATACGTGTATTGCCTTGCCTGATACGTGTATGGGCAGCAAAAACCCAGAATTTTTCCTGCATAATTCTTCTGCGAGTTTTCCCCCAAAAATCCCATTTTTCATCCCCAAATCCATTTTCAACAGCAAAACAAGTACCAGCAATTATTCCCAAACACAGGGTAATCATACAACGCGATTTATATCGATTTCTGACAATGGTTCATCAATTTATCAATAAGGAAAACATTGTAAAAACAACCAAAACACATACATAAACAACACATATACATACGCAAGCAAGATATAATTGAAACTTCTCACCCTTACCCGATTAATCGCGCTTGAAACGGATGTATTCTCAATTTTCCTCTTTTCCTCTCCTTTTCCCTTCTCTTCCTTTCTCTCTTCTCTTTTTCCTTCTTTCTATTTTCTCTCTAATTTCTATTTTATGAAAATAACCAAGCAAAAGACTAAAATACCCCTCAGCCCAAATATCTCGCAAACGCTTTCAAAATGCGATAAAACATAAACATACCGATGAAATATATTTTAGGAAATAAAAGTTGAAAGGAAATTATAAATTATTGCAAATATTTTACCTATCAGGGAAATTAACCAATTAACTCAATTAGCAGGTAAAATACAATAATTTCACACATTTCACAAAATTCACATAAATGAAATAAGTAAATACAATTAAACAAATCGGGGCATTACAGTTATCATTATCATAGATCCGGCTTCTGCTTACCAGTTTTGGATAATTCCTTATCTTCAGACAAGCAATGCCCTGTTTGATCTTGGGACGCAGCCCGTTCTCAAACTTCAAGCATTTCGAATTCACAGCCTCATCCGTATTGTAGTGAGCACAATACTGCACCAACTCTTCAAACCGAGCAGCATATTTAGCAACAGTCATGCTACCCTATTTCAGTTCCAGGAACTCAATCTCCCTCCCACCGCGAACATCTTCTAGAAAATACTTTTCCAGAAACTAAGCCTGAAACACTGCCCCAGTAATATCAGTACCTGCAGCTTCCAACCTCTGACGACTATTATTCCACCAGGCTTCAGCTTCGCCTTCTAGCATATGCGTGCCAAACTGTACCTTCTGAGCCTCATTTCACCCCATGGTCCTGAAGATCTTCTCAATAGCCTTCAGCCATTTCTGTGCAGCATCAGGATCAAGAATACCACTCTCATATGTAGGCGGCTTATTACTCTGGAACCTCTCTAAGTTATGAAACTGCGCATCCCCAGCAATCTGATTGTTGTTCTGCACTGACTGTGCCATAGCATGCAGCGTAGTAGCAAGAGCAGCATCATTCCTCCCTGCCATACTGTCCAACCATCAAAAACACGGTTAGAAGAACACACAATTCTACTCCTATTCTAAGGACAGACTATACTACAACATCTGGCCGGACGGACTGACCTGCTCTGATACCAATTGTAACACCCCACTTTCCCATTTTAGAAAAATATATATAAATAAGGCGAAAATAATCAGAGTTTCCTTACAAGTAGGATGTCACATCATTCAAACATAACATGAAGTCTCAATTACTTCATTCACTTCTTTTTCTCATACATAAGTTGAACAGCGGAAATAGATTTTTATTCAAAAGTCACGGCACCAAGGCCTACATAATAATATTCCACATAAACTCGTGGTCCACAACGTTTTCAAAAGAATAGTGATACGTAACAAAATCAAATGAAATAATAACAAATAAAGAAAATGCCCAATCCCCGTGTTACGTATCAGAGCGACTCCTAGGACTCGATCAGGAAACACGCACTCCATGCACTACTCAAGTACCTGGATTATCTGTACTTCCCAAGAAGCACAGACACAAGAAACAACAAAGGGGTGAGAACTACATTCAATAATTAACGGTGTATAATACATGTTAAGAGTAGTAATCATGCAATCACACATAAACAACACGTCTTCACGACCTACTGGTTCATTTAAATTATGATTCAATCAACACATAATAATGCAATGTGACTCAATGACTTGACACAATGCATGTGGTACCAATACACCATGGTTCATTCAATCGAACCCGATTCCTAATAGAATCCAGATAAATCACATACACTCCCACAGAGCAATGATTTATCTCCATCATGCCTCCACATTGGAGTCCGGACAATACTAGTCACCCATCATGGATTCCCACCTAGCTGTCTCCACTGGACACATCATGAAATGCATGACACAGATTATGCACAAAACACATGTATAATAACAATTATACATCTTCACGATCCTCCTGATCACACGTGAGATACATTCTCACTGTAATATACCATAGTATTACCATAATTGTCCAATCAATTCAGCAACACACACACAATCAAGGAAAACACCTCACGTGGCCTTAATTAGCTAATTGTCCAATTAATCCACCTAAATTCAACTTTTAATTATTTCCATTACCATTCCTAGGTTCAACAAGTTCTGACACCTATCCCAACCTCTCATACCAAAAGGAACTGCATCGGATGCGAAATCGGGAAAGAAATCTCGAAAATAGTGAAATTCTGCACTCTCGCTGGTCATATGCGTATTGCCCACACCCATACGCGTATTGCCCAGCTCGCTCGCCCATCCAGTTGCATACCAGACGCGTATTGCCCACTCTGCAGCTTTCCATACGCGTAATGCCCTATGTGTTACGCGTATGAGCAAAGACTGATTTCTCTCAAATATTCCATTTCCAGATCTCCTACGCGTATCACAAGCCTATTACGCGTATTGCCCACATAACCCCTTGCCATACGCGTATAGCCTTGCCAATACGCGTAATGGCCCTCTGGAACGCAATGCCATACACGTAACGCCTCCTCTGTTACGCGTATGGGCAGAGACTGTGAAAAATCCCAACTTTTCATATCAGTCCAAATTCTACCACTATGATCTCACTTCTAACATCCAGATCTGTCCTAAAAATCGTTTCTTCATTGATTTTAAGGCCCATAACTTTACATTACCTCATCCTCCTATTATTACTACTTAATTCATTGTTTCCTAGATCTAAATTCGTCACTCTCAACATGCAACAAAATCAGATCTGCAACACAGTTCATTCACACAGCCACAACAATACAAATTTTACACGAAATTAATACTATCATTAACAAATTCATACAAATCAACAACAAAACATCCATATCAGATTCAAAATTTATCAACAGCGCATACATACAAAAATTCTATGAGGGAAAGGACCCCTCACTACCCTCTCATGTTATTAACACCTATATTGAGCCCATTCTCCCCCCTTACCTCGAATTTGGTCAGAAAATCCTGCGAAAATTGATGGAGAAGAATGCCCTAGCTTTTCCTCTTGTTCTTCCTTCTCTAAACCCTTTCTTGGTGAAAAGTACAGTTATGATTAATCCAGTCCCTAATCTCAGATTAATGAATTAATTTCCTCATTTTCCTTATTTATTTCCCACTAAACATTATTATTAATTAAATATGATATTATTTAATAATAATAATAATAATAATAATATCCATAATAATAATAATAATGTTAATAATATTGGACATAATAATAATAATATACCTCCTTCTACTATTACTAAATATGTCCCCACATTATTCATTACTACCTTATTATTGTCCCGACATCTCTATTTTCCCCGTTCCGTTAAGGACATTACACCTACGCGCTCGACTATACCCACCCTAAACAAGGCCAAACAAATAAAATAACACACGACAGTTAAATAAATTAAAATGGGGCGTTACACGGTTTCATAGGGCCTAAACGATTATGCTTTAGGGTTAATTGATTATGTGGAGCAAAATTTTGAAATTTAAATTTCAAATATCCTCTAATTGATTATACCCTATGTTTAATCAATTATTTAGACTATTTTCAGCATTTTTGCTCATTTTGGGCTTGGTAAGAATTTGACCATGGTTGATTGCTTTAGGCACCTCTTTCCTTCAGCATTGCACGCATTTTCCTAAATATTTCATTTTTTTTGCTTTGCACGCTTGATAAAGGCATAAATAACTCAAACAAAAAAAAATTGTTAGTGATAAAATATTTTTCACTAATAATGAAAAAGACCAATTGCTAGATAATTTTCTCGTAGATCTCCGATTAAATTTCTATTAAGTATTTTACCTCCAGAATCTCAAGATATCTTGAGAAAACTCCCCCATAAGGAAAATGATAAACCATTTTCAAAATTCCATCTATGCAGATCACTTGATACGAGAGTTGGCTAAAACATATTCAAGAGTGATACAATCATCAAAGATCTTTAAACTCCAAAAACATTTGGATCATCATGACTATTGAGCACCACTATCAATGCGAATGAACAACTTGATCAATATTTATCAAGGATAAACCACCACTGAATAAACGAAATCAATGCCATCAAACATGATCAAGGTCATTAAGGATCATCAGACTTCCCTTATATACTTATAGTATGTACACACGGTTTGCACAACTTTATCAAAATTTGTAATAAGCCCCTTCAAAGTTGCAAAGCAGGTATTGCAAAACATATTAAATTTTCAAATTTGATACTCAAATCCTTTTGAGTCCTGGTGTATTAGTCACTTAAAGAGGTTTGGAGTTATTGTCTTTAGATCATCTTAATTTAACGTCGTAAAAAGGTTTAAGATGACCAAGCTTGGTACAAAATTTGCATTTAAAAACCAAATGATTAAATTTCTTTCTATCATGCCAAATATTTTTAAATGATTCAGGTTTATAACCTAAGCTATTTTTATTAAATGAAACTCTTTGATTAGAAAGAATTAAATCAATATTATCTTTACCCTTAGTGAATTTCTCTAAGGTTTCATGCAAATTGGGCACTTCATTTTTCAAACATTCACAAGATTTACATTTATCTTATTTTAAGGATTAACTTATTATGCTAGAAATTTCTTTACCATGATTTTTATTTCTTTTTCTAAGAACTTAGTATACTCCTTAAGATCAATAATGTTGCTTTCTAATATTTCATTTTCTTTAACAAGCTTAGTACTAAATTTACAGAGTTTCTAGTAGTTAAACAAGTTACCTCAATATAATCTCCTTTATTATAGGTGGCTTTAAGATAATAATGTTATTCTTCTTTTGGAGATTATCTATAAAAGTCATCAGAAGTATTGTTGGGTATATTCTTGAAAACATATTTGCATTAATCTCTTAATGTTTCCATCATTGATTCATTGATAATTGCTACCTATTCTTCACAGGAGACTTGATATGAGGGATCTCTAAAATTTCTTCCATAAATTGACTCTTCATAAATTATTCTGGATGTTGTGTCTTCATCATCTCTATTTTCAAAGATTATACTTTTTGAAGCTTCTTCACACATTCTACTTGATGAAGTGTCTTCTTCAAAGATTCAACTAGATGAAGTTTTACCACAAGTGCTATTGCATGGGGATTCTTCATAGGATGATGACTATTTGGATGATTGTTCATCTATTGAGATCATATATTCAAATAATTCTACTCGTGTTGATCTTTCACATTCATCTTTGACTATTCCTCTTGATGAAGATAACATTGATGAGGAATATTAAGATCTTTTGAGACAGTTAATCTTTATTCTTCTTACTAGAAAAGCTAGATCAACTCCTTGAGTTTCTTGATGATCTCATCTTTTCTAGATTCTTCCTGAACGTCAACAAAGACACTACTATCTTTTGAACTCAGGATTGAATCAGATTTATAATTCCAACTCTTAATTCTTAAATAGTCATTTGATAGAAAATGTATATTATAACTTAAAGAATTTATCAAAAGATGTTTGAATTTGAAACATTTATGAAAATATGTTTTAATTTGAAACTAAGTTTCACTTTTCTCTTATGTTCTTCGGTCTAATGAAGACAAGGTTTATTTACGACTTTATCATTAAAGGGAAAAGTAGGAATAAACAAACCATTGACTAAAATATCCCACATCTCAAAATCATTTGCTTTTATAAAACTTTCAAATCTCGATTTCCATAACTCAAACCTTTAACCATCAAACGATGGATGTGTATTCATAAAAGACCTTCATTAAATAAATGTGTTTGCAATTATCATCTTCCTCTTGATACGATTTATCTTTAACTAGGAGTTAGATTCTGATGCCACTTGTTGGCCATGTGACGCCTAACACAAGAGGATGGGTAAAATTGTGTAGGTTTGAAAATTGATTTTTAAATAAAAATATTTCACAAAATCAGAGTATAAAATAGATTTGTAAAACAAACAAGGAATAAGAAGAAAAATAAAGAAAATCAGAGTAAGATAGAGAAGAAAGTGCATTGGAAAGTAAATAGAAAAAATATAAAGAGTTAAGAGAAGAGAGAAAAACACTAGAGATGTTTAGAGGTTTGGTCTAATAATGTGACCTACTCTTATTCCCAAAAATTTCTTCTTCAGAGTATCCACTATGATCTTGTGTGATCATTTCAAATGTTTTTCTCACGAACATTCTAACAAACAAACCGAAGTTTTATAATGGTTGTCCTCCAAACCAAGCATGATTTTTAACTACAAAGACCTAGCGACCAAATACGAGAGTTTTTAACAGGCTGAACTCAAGAACCAAACAAGAGCTTTTGCACCGAGATGAACTCACAAAATAAATAGAGACTTTCTATAGAGATCCCTTTAACCAAATAGAGCTTTTCATTGGTTTATCTAACCAACTAAACAAGAGTTTTCAAGTGTTCTGCTCACAACAAAACAATAACTCTTTACAAGAGATATTACACAAGAGATAAAATTGTCTTGAGTAAATTACAAAAATGCCCCAACACCAAAAGTAATACCCTCACAAGTAAATTTCACTCTTAAAGAACTAAGGTAAAAGTCATTAACAAATAGAGAGAGAAATATAAAGAGAGTGGAGAGTGAGAAAGTATATTAAAATACGTTTTCTGGTGTATATTGAAATGAGGGCAAACCCTCTATTTATAAGACAAAGTGTGGCTCAAAAATGGAAATAATCCATGGGATTCTTAATGTTCATAATCAATTATTCACATCAGATAATCGATTCTGGAGTTCAAATATGGAATGTTTTTAAATGTACTCGTGACTAATTGATTAGGAGACCTAACAATCGATTATTAGGGTTACAAAAGACATAATTGACTAGACCTAATGGTATAATCTAAAGGTGAGAAAAACACAAAAAGGGGTGGGTGGGTGGGTTGAATTGTGTTTTCTTTTTCTTTATTCTTAAAAATCTTAAGTCAGATTCTATACATAAGGTTATAGAATCTGATTTAGTTAGAGATAGACAGTGGATATAAAATGCAAGAAAGAAGAACAACACGCTGAGTAATCCTGGTTCCTCACACAACTCGAGAGTAATTCAGTCTCCTTGTATTTACAAGAGATTTTCACTATAATCTCACAAGATTACAATTTGCTCAAGCACACAAGCAAGTGACTTCTTTTTCTCAGACACAAAAGTAAGAGACTTCCTTGCTCTAGCACACAAGCTAGAGACTTCCTTGCTCAAACACACAAATAAGAGACTTCCTTTCTCTAGAACACAAGCTATAGACTTCCTTGCTCAAACACACAAGTAAGAGACTTCCTTGCTCAAAAACACAAGTTTGAGACTTATAACAATATACCACGTAGATAAATGATTGTTGGGTTAATACACTTATCATACAACTAGAGGTGTATAAATAATACAACATAATAAGACTCTTAAAAGACTTAGGGATTTCTAAGATATATATGGATAAGAAATCTTAAGTTTAGCTTGTGATTTTACTTTGATAGGGTAACTTCTCTTTTAGTCAAATGTTTATCATTAGCATTGTTCGGCCATGTTATTCAATTCTTTTATCTCATTAATTGAATAAGAAAAGAGTTGTTGAAGATGGAATAGTAGACTCCTTTGAGAAGCTTCAAAAGAGACGTTGGGATGTTTCACCAAACTGTTAGGTTAGGTGAAACCTAGTTTGAAAACCTTTACTAAAAAAGGAATTGGTAGTTGTATCCCAACAGACTGTATGAAGAAGATATAAATTAGGTCTTCACGTGACAAAGTATGTCCAAAGATGAACAATGACCTATCAGCGTCACCTTGGTCCTTGCGCTTTGACTAGCTCATGTTCTGATCAAAAGCAGACTTTTCCAAAGTATGGTCTTCAGAGGCTAACTCCGTCAGACTCTGATCTTTGGATGACGACCTCTTCATAACATAACTCCTTTAGAGTCTTATCTTTAGCTTCTTGATCCATCAGAAATAGATCTTCACGTTTCTCTTTGAATGTTCAGAGTCAGACAAATACTTGGATTTTATATGAATGTTAGTCTATGGTCCTGCACACTTGAACAAACATTAGTATACCAAATTATTCTTTAAATACTTTGTTATCATCAAAACCTAAGGGATATAGGACAGACCAATTTTGTTCTAACAATCTCCTTCTTTTTGATGATGACAACCATAAGTATTTAAGAACACTGGTTGATAATTTAATTAACAAGTTGAGTGTAGGGTATGAGGTTTGCAAACTTCCCTTGAGTCTAACAGTCCATAGGGTTATGTTTGTAAGCTCCCCCTAAGTCCTATCTAGGTTAATTAAATTTAAACATTTAAAGCACATATATAATTCTTCAGAATTTAAGCAAGATAGTAACTAACATGTTTCAGGTGCTTAAATACTTCTATATCTACTTCCCCTTTTGTCATCAACAAAAATAAAGGAAATAGAAAAGATATTGAAGAAACACAAGAAGAAATGTATGAAATCAGAACTGGGTAAAAATAGTTTAGAAACATATTTGATTTTCCCCCTTATTTACAAAAAGAGAATTAGTTGGAACGATTGGTAAACAACTTCTGCACTTCTCAAGATGGTCAAGATTAGTTCTTTCAGCTAGTCTTTACGAGGAATGGGGAGATCAAGTATGGGGAGACGTGTTTGAAGATAATGAATTTATTACTCT
Organism: Lathyrus tuberosus; assembly: GCA_022829125.1. Classification (NCBI taxonomy): domain Eukaryota; kingdom Viridiplantae; phylum Streptophyta; class Magnoliopsida; order Fabales; family Fabaceae; genus Lathyrus; species Lathyrus tuberosus. Next base: position 3,629,473 of record JALAZF010000020.1, on the reverse strand, counting down.
CCGATGACCATTGCTACACAATATCCATCACTAATTTCTCTTTAACTGAAACTCACCATAAAGGAGGGGTTTTGATACAAGCAAGATCACATTCCATTTTAACTCAACACGCTTCTTCAAAACAGAAACTATGAGTGGTTCTTCCAAAAACTCGAAAGAGAGCACTCCAAGCGAAGTTAACAAGGCAGTTAATGGAGATGCTGGAGAAAAGCTTAAGTGTCAGTCCAAAAAGACTGAATGTTCAAGAACAAAGACAGGTTCATCAGCAAGAGCATTTAAAGTGAGGAGAACATCCGTGGCAAAGAAGATGAGACTTTAGAAATGCCCAGATCCTTCCTCTGATAGTGGTTCAGATGCTGACGAGTTTGACTTTAAATGGTCAAACTTCCTCAGTCATCGTGTTTATTCCTCAGAAGAATTTGAAGAAGATTAGGAAATTTAGTTCATATTGATCTACATGAGGAAATCGGTCTTGTACCTTTTTTTAATAATAAAATGCTTTTTCCTTTTCTTCTTGTATCTAATACTTTTAATCACTTGCGTCTATATCATTTGAGCCACCAAGAATGAATTTAAAGAAGCTTTGCAACCATTATAACCAATATTGTGTTGTGAGATTAAAAAATTAGAGAGTTCAAGAAAAATATTAATCTGACAAGAAAATAAATTTTTAAAGGGGAAACAAAATAGAATATAATTTTATCCAGAAACGTTGATTCCCAAAGGTAGCACAATCATTTTTGTTAAGAGAAGAAACACTTATGACTTAGGACCTTCTGAACCAAAAGATCATTTCACACAGTGAACTAGCTGGTTCAGAGTCAAATTATAGAGAATCATATATAAATCTGAAGGACAAGATACACTAGATAAAAACACAAGTTAATGACAATTGTGAGAGATACACAGTATTCAAAAACACGTACATCATTAACCATTAGTTATTATCCAACAGTTGAAAACCAAGTGTCAGAAAACCTTTCATATTCATGACACATAAGTGGACATGTGTCAAACATAATACCCTACTTATATGCCATTAGAGATAGCTAATCAAATTTTGAGTATCAGAGACTGAGTTTCTCAAATGCTACTGTTTATCAGAACCTTGTTCACAGCTTCTTATCATCGTCAGACTCTGATTCTCCATTTAGAAGCAAGCATTATTCTTTAACAAAATGCACATTCAAATTCCTTTTAATAAAATCAAATCTTTCAATAGTAAGAGGCTTAGTGAATATATCAGCCCATTGATGATTTGTATCAATGAACTGTATATTTATCACACCCTTATGAACATAGTTATAATAAAATTATTGTGAATCTTGTTGTGAATTACGACAAATTCAATATCAATTTGTGAGGCAAAGAACAATAGCAACCAAAATAAATGCTCTTCAGTAATAATAATCTGTACCCAGATAAAATAACAAAATAAGGCAAAAAAAATAGAAGGTTTGTTTGCCCAGTTCGATCTAACGATCTACTCAGGGGGAGAGAGCAACTCTCCAATTCACTATACTCGGAAAGTTGTTACAAGAGATTACAAATGAGTTACAAGAAAATAGCCTGCGCCTTCAGGTTCCCAAGAACAACCCTATTTTCTACCCAAGTGTTTCCTAACCTCTCCAACTCTCAATATATGAATCACTCAAGCCCAAGGTGTAACAGTGTTTCACAATAACCTTAAACAACTCCAAAGGTTTCCCTAAACCTTTGCTTTTCTAAGGTTTTCCTTATGAATAGCTGAAACCGTATTCTATGCCTTTAAACCCTTGCTCTCCCTTGCTGGTATAAACTCTAAGATTGTCACACACCAAGTATATAAGAGATACATATTTATAATAGCAAATACTCAACAAACAAAGTCTAAAATCACATGGATCCATGGACCGAATCGAAAATGCCCAAAAACTCAAAAATACTATTCACCGTATGGACAACAATATTCACCTTACGAGCATCACTATTCACCCGTACAGACGTCACTATTCATCTGTACGAATGACACTATTCACTGACCGATTTTTGCGATAAATGCAATCTCCAAAATATGTTTTCTTTCTCTTCATCAAAAAAGGGTTTAAGGCACATTTACAACAATCTCCACCTTGACTTTAAACTGTGTTGATACCAATTTATCAATCAACAACATTGCTGCTCTCCACTAAGTTGAAACTTTAATCAATTACTTTGATCAAATTCAAGCAACCCTTGAATCTTGATCTTGCAACTTGCATCCACTTGTTCCCAATTACCCTTTTCTGCCTAGGTAATTTAACAATCCTACAAGTATGATTTTTCAACCACTCTTGACTCCACCTGTTTTCAAATGCCTCCCTGAAGGTTTTTCTTCTTTTATTTTACAGTCCTTCAGCCACATTAAAAACATAATATCCAAGGCTAGCATAACCGTCCCTTTGAGATGCTACAATAACCCTCCTTACTTTATCATGAGTTAAATGATAATCATAGATCTCTGTAACCATTTCCTCACTACTGCTAGCATCCATAGAAGGAATAGGAAATCCACCCCAAACTGAGTTTTCTCCGTTATAGTTTCTCCCAGGTTTCTCCCTTGGTTTTCACTATTCTTCTTCTGAAGAAATTCTCTACCAACCAAGTAAGCTGTTTTAACCTCAGCTCTTCCCCAAAACCTCAATAAAAACTCAGCAGTAACATGCATTTTTATCCCTTGATTTCTGCAAAATTCATTGTACTCCTTTGAAACTTTCTCAAGGCATTCATAACGCCTTATACTCAAATCCCATAGCTCTTCCTTGTCATGAAAGCCTCCACTAGTTAACGATGAATGAATAATAACATTTGAACCTTCCAAAATATGTAGACCACATATTTTAGACCCTTTAGCAATAATCAATTCATCACGGGAAATCTTCAACACTCCATGTTCAACTCTAGTACAATAGCCTAGATCATCAAACATACTTATACATAACAAATTTCGCTTGAGTTCTGGAACATACCTCACATTGTGAATAAGAAGTTCACGATCATTAAACATTTTAAATCTGACCATACCAATACCATGAACCTTGCATGCCTTATTATTACCAAGGCAAACTACTCCACCTTGCACCATCTTCAAATTTTCAAAGTATTCTATTCTTGGACACATGTGATAAGAGCAACCTGAGTTAATGACCCAACTATCTTCAGTTTCCAAACTCAATACTACTAGTTCTCCGGCATCCTCATAACTTTTCTCACACAATGTAACTACAGCTTGAACAAAATCTTCATTGACCTTTCTTTCAGGACAATCCCTTTTAAAGTGACCGATTTTCTGACAATTAAAACATTTTACCTTTGACTTGTTAGACCTCTTAGATTTGGACATCCCTTTACGGTCACCTCCTCCTCTTGACATATTTAAGCCTTCACCACTATCTTCAATCTTCAAATCTTTCGAATTTGAAAATTCTTTGGATTTCACTGCCGTCTGGACTTCATCCAAAGTAATAGTACCTTCCTTACCATAAAGAAGGGCATCCTTAAAGTGCTCAAAGGATTTGGGTAATGAACTCAACAAGAGCAAAGCCTTGTCCTCATCATCAATCTTCACTTCAATATTCTCACGATCATCGATAATTTTGTGAAATTCTATGAGCTGCTCAACTATGGATTTGTTCTCCACCATTCGGAATGAATAGAGTTATTGTTTCAGATATAACCTGTGAGCCAAAGACTTTGTCATATACAATGATTCTAGTTTTCCCACACAGCAACCAGAGTTTGCTCCCTGGCGACTTCTCTTAGAACTTTATCCCCGAGGCACAAGATAATGGTACTCCTGGCCTTATCCACCATCTCGGTCTTTTGTACCTGTGTAATCCCTGCATGCATCAATGCTTTACTCTTCAAATCATTGATACACTTCTCTTGAATTAAAATTGCTTGCATCTTAATTTTTCACAACCCGAAGTCGTTGTTACTGGAAAATTTCTCGATATGCCATCTACTAAACATGGTGCTCACTTGTCAACAATATCTCTTTGCTCCATGCTCACCGCACCACTTGTTGTGAATTACGACAAAATTCAATATCAATTTGTGAGGCAAAGAACAATAGCAACCAAAATAAATGGTCTTCAGCAATAATAATCTGTACACAAATAATATAACAGAATAAGGCAAGAAAAAATAAAAGGTTTGTTTACCGAGTTCGATCAAACGATCTACTCTAGGGGAGAGAGCATATCTCCAATTCACTATACTCATAAAGTTATTACAAGAGATTACAGATGAGTTACAAGAAAATAGCCTTCGCCTCCAGGTTCCCAAGAACAACCCTATTTTCTACCCAAGTGTTTCCCAACCTCTCAAACTCTCAATATATGAATCACTCAATCCCAAGGTGTAACAGTGTTTCACAATAACCTTAAACAACTCCAAAGGTTTCCCTAAACCTTTGCTTTTCTAAGGGTTTCCTTGTAAATAGCTGAAACCCTATGCTATGCCTTTAAACACTTGCTCTCCCTTGCTGGTGTAAACTCTAAGATTGTCACACACCAAACATATAAGAGATACATATTTATAATAGCAAATACCCAACAAACAAAGCCCAAAATCACATGGATCCATGGACCGAATCGAAAAAGCCCGAAAACACAAAAACACTATTCACCGTATAGACAACACTATTCACCGTACGGCGCCACTATTCATACGTACAGACGCACTATTCATCTGTACGCGCGACACTATTCATCGACCATTTTTTTCCCTCGACTTTTCCTCCGACTTTGTAAAACTTCCGATTTTCACGGTAAATACAATCTCCAAAATATGTTTTCTTTCTCTTCATCAACAAAGATTTTAAGGCACATTTACAACAAAAATGATATTTTATTTCTATGTGCTTGGTTTTAGAATATTGAATAGCAATCTTTGTCAAACAAATAGCAGCAATATTATCTCAAAATATTGGAGTACTGCTTCAACATATCTAATAGTCTTCTAACTGACATTTCATCCAGAGTAGTTGCGTGCAACAACTTGCAACTGAGATGTATTATGCTTCTATTATAGACACAACAATCGTTGATTATCTTTTACTAGCCAGACATATTAGGTTTTCACCTATGAATTGACAACTTCCCCTAGTGGATTTTCTTTCAATTCTGTCCCCAGCATAGTCAGCATCACAAAATCCAACTAGCTTATAATCTAGGGATTTCTTTTAAAGCAGTCCTAGATTGGTTATTCCCTTTAGATATCTAAATATCATTTTAACGACATGTTAAGTGAGTCTCTCTAGGATCTGACTAAAATCTTCCATACAGATAGACGCTGGATAAAATATCTGGTGTAGAAGTTGTTAAATAAAAAAGAGAGCCAATCATACCTCTGTACAACTTCTGACAGACCTTGGTGCTTCTTTCTTCTTTGCTCATGTTGTAGGTTGGATGCATATGGGTGCTCATGATCTTGTAATAATCAAGTTTGAACTTCTTCATAAGCTCCTTTGTATATTTAGTTTAATTAACATAGACTCCCTATTTGCATTGATTGATTTGAATTCCAAGGAAGAACTTCAGCTCTTCTATCATACTCATTTCAAATTCAGCCTTCATTGTCTTAGAAAATTCTTGGAAAGATAAGCATTAGTTGAATGAAATATAATATCATCAACATAAAGTTGGAAAATTAAGATATCATTCTTATGAGTCATCTAAATTGTGTGGTGTCTACTTGCCCTTTCTGAAATCCATTTTCTAACAGAAAATTACTTAGTCTCTCATACCATGCTCTGATAGCTTGTTTGAATCCATAGAGTGATTTCTTCAATTTGAAAACATAATCTGGGTAAACTGAGTCCTCAAACCCATGTGGCTGTTTAACATACACTTCTTTAGAAATGAAACCATTTAAGAATGAACTCTTAACGACCATTTGGTATAAAACGATGTCATGATTAATAGAATAAGAGATAAATAACCCGATTGCCTCTAAACTTAAAACTAGTGCGAAGGTTTCAGTGAAATTTAATCCTTCTTGTTGACTGTAGACTTGAGCTACAAGTCTAGTATTATTTCTTACCACTTCTAATTGCTCGATGAACTTGTTTTTGAATACCCATTTTGTTCCAATAATGTTCTTCTGTGAATGTTAGGGTATCAGATTCCAGAAATCATTCCTTAGAAATTGGTTCAACTCTTCTTGCATAGCCACAATCCAATCGTCATTAGAAATAGCTTCATCAATTGAAGTAGGTCCAGTCATGGAGCATAATCCTAGCATTGAATGATCTTCTCTGAAGGCAAACCTTGTCTTTCTAGGGATATCTTTGTTTCCAAGAATTATCTCTTCTAGATGAGAAGACTTGTACTTGAAGGTCTTCTTGGATTTTGATGCATCTAAGGAGCCATCTCATGCTCCTTCATATTCTTCATTATCAGGATGAGTTTCTGAGGTAGGATCAATTTCTGGATCATTAGTTTCTGAATTTCTGATAGCTTCTGAGAATCCAGCTTCAATTGGATTGATTTCTTATGAACTTCCAACTTTTAACCTTTAGCTTTTGATGTCCCTTAAAATACATAGATTTCTAAAAATTTTGGAACTAGCTATGACATTTTACTGTCAGGCTCTTTGTCATAAAATTTAATATGTATTGACTTTTCAACCCTGATGGTTTTAGAGTTATACACTCTGTATTCTTCAGTGCATTCAAGTATCCCAAAACGATACCCTCCCGAGCTTTATCATCAAACTTCTTCAGATAGATTTTGATGTTTAGAATGTAACAAGTACAACCAAAGTGATGAAAATAAGATATGTTTGACTTTCTTCCCTTGAACAACTCATATGATGTCTTATTCATAATAGGTCTATTATATATTCTATTATGAACATAACATTTTGTGTTTACAGCCTCCACCCACAATTACTTAGTTAGGTTGTTCTCATGGATCATGGTTTTGGCCATTTCTTGTAAAGATATGTTCTTTATCTCTACAACTCTATTTTGCTGTTGACTTCTAAGGGAAGAGAACTCATGGATAATTCCATGTTTTTCACAAAATAGTTCAATTGGCTCATTTTCAAATTAACCACCACGATCACTTCTTACCTTTAAAACTTTATATTCTTTTTCAGTTTGTACTTTTATGCAGAAGATGCTAAACAAATTTTATGGTTTATCCTTGGTTCTCAGGAATTTAACCCAAATCCATATGCTATAGTCATCAATAATGACTAGACCATATTTCTTCCCATTGATTGAAGCAGTACTAACAAGACCAAACAATCATTGTGGATCAATTCTAAGAGTCTAAAGGTAGATAAAATGTTTTTAGATTTGAAAGAAATTTTGCTTATTTTTCCTACTTGGCATGCTCCACAAAGAACATCTGAGTGATAATTGAAATTTGTCAATCCTTTAACAAGATTCAACTTGCTAAGTTTGGAGATTAATCTCCAGTTAACATGACCTAACCTTCTGTGCTAGATCCACTTCTCATCACTCACTAATGGAAGGCAAAATACCTTCTGGTCAACCAATTTATAAAAATTAATTTTATAAACATTGCCCATTCTCTTACTTTTGAACACTATGGAATTGTAAAATTCATTCACGACTATGCAATTGTTCTTATTAAACATGACTTCATAAGCACAATGACAAAATTTACCAATGCTCAGTAGGTTACATTTAAGTCCATCTACAATCCAAATATTATTAATTGAAATAAAGGAGTTATTAGTAGTACCCATACCAGTGATCATACCTTTCTGGTTTCCTCCAAATCCCACAGTTCCTCCCTCTTTCAGAGTTAGGGTTTGGAAATAAGCTTTTATCCTGTCATATGTTGTGAGCAACCACTGTCCAGGTACCATGACTGCTGCTTTGCTTTTCCGTTGAAACATATCTACAACAAAGATAATTTGAGATTTAGGTACCCATAATATTATGGGTCCTCTATGGTTAATTCTGATAGGTTTCTTCTTATTTTGTAATTTTTCTCTCATATGATAAGGTTTAGGATTATTCAATACTTTTGATTTAAAAGTTTTTTTCCTTGAAATAGACCTTTGGCCTAGGTTTTGCACCTTTCAGATTCTTAGCTCTTGCTGTCTTAGGCTCTGGCTTCTTCAGAACCTTTAACTTTAGAGTCTTAGGTTATGGTTTATTCAGAACCCTTGCCTAATCAACTTTAGGTTCTGAATGATTCAAAACCTTTGCATTCTTAGCAGCAGGTACAAAATAGGAGTCATGCCCTTTCTGAGCATAGTTTGAAGAGGAAAGGTCATTTGGTTTACTCAAGGTTTCAAACCTTGGATTATAAGTTTTTTTTTCGAGTAACCCAAACCTTCCCCTTTGCTTTTAGTTACTCCATAATGGAAGCAAGTTTATTTCTATTGACGCTATTTATGATAAATTCTTGAAAAGCCATTTCACGCTCATCAAGAGTTTTGACATGCACTTCCTTTACTAGAGCAATATGATCTTTCTCTAGAGCTTCATTTTAATTTTGAACAGATTTTAACTCATTTTTCAAAATATCATATTGTTTTTTCATTATTTTCATGTGTTTGGATTTTCCTTGACATCTTCCCATGAGCTCTTGAACAAAAACTTAGAAAATACCTCATCCTCCTCCTCAGACTTTGAGCCAAGATCTGAGTTAGAAAATTCCATCCGTACTTAGATCAGTTTGTAGTTGTGTTCATCAATGACATTATGATATATTCAAAGTTTTATGAAGAGCATGTGGAGCATCTGAGGGTTGTGTTGCATACTTTGAAAGAGAAGAAGATGTATGCGAAGTTGTCTAAGTGTGAGTTCTGGTAGAGAGAGGTGAGTTTCCTCCTGAATGTGATTTATAGTGGTGGTATTGTCGTTGATCCATCGAAATTAGATGCAGTGTTATAGTGGGAGACTCTAAAGTCTGTTACATAGATTAGAAGTTTTCTTGGTTTGGCTGGTTATTACAAGATGTTTATTGAAGGATTTTTGAAGTTGGCATTTCCTTTAAATCAGTTGACTCGAAGGGGTCAAGCTTATGTTTGGGACATGCATTGTGAAGAGAGTTGTCAAGAACTCAAGAAGAAATTGACGTCTGCTCCATTTTTGATTTTGTCAAATCCAAGCGAGTCCTTTGTTGTGTATTGTGATGCTTCAAAGATGGGTTTGGGTGGTGTGTTGATGCAGAATAGTTATGTTATGGCTTATGCTTATAGACAGTTTAAAGTTCATGAGAGGAATTAACCTACGCATGATTTGGAGTTGGCAACCGTGGTGTTTATATCCTACGCATGAGTTTAAGTGTTTAGTGACCATAAAAGTTTGAAGTACTTTTTCGATCATAAAGAATAGAATATGAGGTAGAGGAGATGGCTCAAATTTTTGAAGGATTATGATTTTTGCTTGAGTTACCATCCTGGTAAAGCCAATGTTGTGGCTGATGCGTTGAGTAGGAAGTCGTTGAATATGTCAATGCAGATGGTTCGAGAGTTAGAATTGATCGAGAAATTTAGAGATATGAGTTTGGTGTGTGAAGAGACTCCTAATAGTGCAAAGTTAGGAATGTTGAAGCTGACCTGTTGTATCCTTGAAGAAACCAGAGAGAGTCAGAAGATCGACTTGGTATTGATCGACCGAATGGTGTTAATCAATCAAGGTAAAGGAGGTGATTTTAGATTCGACGAGAATGGTGTAGTGAGATTCAGAGACAGAGTTTATGAACCTGACATATAAGAACTTAAGAAGAGTATTCTTGAGAAAGGTCATAGAAGTGGTATGAGTATTCATCCTGGTGCCACTAAGATGTACCAAGGTTTGAAGAGAATGTTTTGGTGGCCAGGAATGGAGAAGGAAGTAACTGAGTTTGTTTATGCTTGTTTGAATTTTTAGAAGTCAAAGATGGAACATCAGAAGCCGTTAGATTTGATGCAACCGTTGAGCAGTCCTAAGTGGAAATCAGACAACATTTCTATAGATTTTCTGACGAGTTTGCCAAAGATGACGAAGTAATGTGATTCCATTTGGATTGTTGTTGATAGACTAACTAAATCAGATAATTTCATCATGACTAAGATCAGTTGTCCTTTGCAGAAGTTAGATGAGCTATATTTTGAGAAGGTTGTTAGTTTGCATGGTGTTTCTTCAAGTATCGTGTCAGATAGAGATCCGAGATACATGTCGAGGTTTTGGTAGAGTTCGCAGGAAGCGTTGGGTACTAAGCTGAATTTGAGTTCTCCTTATCATTCGCATAAAGATAGTGAAATGGGAGAGAACCATCCAATCCTTGGAAGATCCGTTGAGGGCTTGTATGCTAGAGTAAGGAGGTGCTTGGGTTAACTTTTTGTCTTTGATTAACTTCACCCACTACTACAAAATACGCCTTCGGTAACACTAATTCTACTACAGTTATGCATTCCACCGTTGTAATACCACAAACTGGATGCGCCTGATATAATTTTTATTTTTTTGAAAGTTATTTAATCACGGTTGATATAAACAACCGTGGTGATAAAGTAATAGTTATAAGCTTTGAATCCTAGCAACTACATTTTTTTTCCATCTTTCCTATTACAAAAAGCGCGTGTCACTTAAGTTCATAAATAAATAAAAAATTGAACACTATTTAATCACGCTTTTAGTCTACAACTGTGGTAATAATATCTGCATTTCACCGCGGTTGTAAATATCAACCGTGATTAAAGTTTTTCCTTATAAACTTAAAACAAAACAAATTCATTATTTCCTTCATAACATGCCCTAAGCGAACTAGCAAACCAGCAAACCAGCGAACCAGAGACGATAGCGATAGCGATAACGAAATCTTCATCTTCACAATCTTCGTTCATTTGAATATTCATTCTTGATAATCTTCACTATTTTAATTCTTGGTCTCTTCGAAGTACGGTATATTTCGTGCAAACTTCACTCTCTTCCTCATCTTCCTAATTCTTGATAATCTTCACCATCTTCATTCTTGTTTGATTTTATTGTCTGTTTCTTGCAAAGCTCATATGCTTTGTCCATATGCTTAAGATTTATAGTTGTATTATTACTAAATATGCTTTATGTTTTTTTGTTGGATTTTGTGGTCTGTTTCTTGCAAAGTTCATATGCTTTTTCCATATGCTTAAGATTTAGAGTTGTATTATTGTACTGAATATGCTTTAGTTTTTCGACATGCTTTAGGTTTAGATTTTGTTGTGCCATTCACAATATTGTTTTGATATAAACTTCCGAATTTATTACGGATCGTAGTTGGATGAAAGTTGATAGATTAGGTCTGGTATATGAGAAAGGAGTTCTTGAATTACTTAAATACGCTGATCAAAATCTTCCCGACAATAATGATATCTTTTATTGTCCTTTTGTTAATTGCGGGAATATAAAGAAAGGTACAAAGGATGAGATATTTGTTGCAGTGAGAATCGGATGTTAAACTATTATATTAACTTGAATCACAAATCATTGATTGTTCACCACCGAACTTTAATTTATCCAAAGGAAAGGGAAAAGATCGAATAAAACCCTAATTGTGCAATGTAACAACAATGCAAAGAGATTTAAAGGTTCAGGGGTTGGTTATACTAAGGGAAGGTATTAGCACCCTAAGTAACTATAATACTTTATCGAAACCTCTTGTTGTATTTTTGTTATGTTATTATTTGTTTGCTTTTGGTTGGAAATGTTCTATGGGGAAAGACCTAGAGATTTTACTAAGTATGCTCGCCAAAACTTCGTAGTCTTGTGCCTACGTATCCTAACAAGGATGGAATCAGAGCAATCGTAGTTCACCTTAACATGGGTGAAGAACACTTGATTATGATCAAGGTTCCAAGGGGAGAGTAAGTGTTTATAACAATAACACTTACATAGAGTTTACAAAATCTAACCTAGGGCTAAGTTGAAAATGGTAATGGCTTAACAAAGCCAAATGGGTAGTTGAGGTAAGGCTAAGCTACCTATGATATAAAGTCAACAAAAATACCTTTCCTTTGGATATAGGCAACAAAAGAAAGGAAGAGGAAAAGGAAAATGACTTGACAAAGCCAAAATAAACAAAGAGTTTATGGGTGAATGGATGAGATGAACAAGAATGATATTCAAATATGATATCATGACAAAGGATGATGATATGGATGGTGGATGAAGATGAGAGTGGTGGATGACGATATGGATGTTACATAATTTATTTAAGGGTTTAAACCACTTCTAAATAATGTTTTGAGGATTTTTTGGTGACTGAATGAAGTGGAAAGTCTCTGGTTTGAGTAATCACAACTTTCACTTCAATGGAGGTTAAAAAAGTGAGAGAAAGGGTGATTCTGGTGCAGATGAGTTTTTCAAGGCTTTGAGGTGTATTTCTTGTGTGTTTGTTGTTGTTTTTGAATGAGGAGAGACCCTTTATTTATAGGGCAAGAGCCGAGGAATTGAGTTATGTAGAATTAGACTTGTGGAGTTCACTTGGTTTGGTTGGAATACAACTTGTGGTTTCATGGATTTTATGGAAAAGGCGGAGTGAAACATGGAACATAGGCCTGCTTTACTAAGGTTTAGAGATTGCTTCTGATCATAAAAGATTGTTTTTGATATGATGCAACAGCTTGGAGGCTCAAGTGGTTAGCAAAAAGCAAGCTTTATGAAAGTGGATAAAATGCTTTATGTAAACCTTCTGTAAATGGTATGGAAACTTAGACAATGCTTCAATTATTTGTGTAATGCAGCAAGGTCTTGTGTAATTCTCTGATTAGAGGGAGATTTACAAGCTACATGACTTGCAAAGTGAGATTATGCAAATTGGCATGGATTTCCAACAAGGATTTGGCATGGATATGACTTGAAATTCAGCATGGAGGAGCCAACTTCATCTCTTCGAATATCCTAGCTCAAGCATGGAAAAAATGAGTTCCTTGACTCTTTGGAAAGCTTGAAACATGCTCTAGAACTTTCATGTTTTGAGTTTTCCTTGAATCAAAATGGATCATGGTGAAAAATAACCTTTAAGTTGGCTATTTTATAAGGCAGATTTTGCTGGAAATTTTTCTAAGTGTTTGGATTTCAAAAGTGATAAACCTCCAACTTCATGACTTCATATCTCTCAATCCATGCATTTTTTAGGAAATCATCCTCAAGAACAAAGTTGTAGTATGGAACCAACTCTTCAAATTGATTTTGGAGTAAAGAAAATGGTTACTTGGATTGGAAGTTATGGCCTTGGCAAGTTGAGCAAAAATCATTAATTTTCATAACTTAGAAAAAATTCCAATTTCTTCATTATTGCCCTTTTAGCGAGTAACCTCAATTCTATTTATTTTTCTTGATCAAATTCATCAATAAATCATGTTTCCATGAAACCTATCTTGAGAAACTCATATTTGACCAAAAAAACCCTAAAGTCAATGGTTTGACTTTGCAGTGATTGGCTTGTGTATCCGATGAATTTCAATTTCTTGATCTTTAATGATTTCCATCTCTTGAGCTATTTGAACACCACAGGAGGACTCAAAGGATGTATTTGAGTGTCTTGAATCATGTCTCAAGGCTTGAGACCATGTATTGATCAAAAGTCAAAGATGCAATTGACTTTGGCTGAAAAACCCTAATTCATGGCCAGATGGATTTGAATCTTGAAGAACTTGTAATGAAGCCATATTGCACTTGATATTTGACGAAGGTAAATCTCTTGAGTGTATGAGAATTTGATTGATTGATGATCAATCCAAAACTTTGACTGATCAATCCCTTGAGCTCCTTAAGGCAAACCCTAATTCATAGGTGAAACAAAGAAAGGCCATATCTTGATAATTGGTTAGCTATGCATGAATGATTGACCCAGAATGTTATGCAAATGATAAGGGAATCTAGGGGTAAAATTTGGGGTATGATAGTTGCCCCTATTTAAATAACTTTACCGGATGGCATGAGTGATGACAATCCTCATGAAATCAGGGTAAAAGGTATTTAAATATAGGGAAACCGAAAATTTTGCCCATAGATGCAATGGCATGCTATGCTACGGACAAACGAACTATCTATGCATATGCTGGGACAATGTTGACATGCAATGAACTCTAGCATGATAATTTATGATGAATGCTGAATGCACGATGCAGATAAAGATGAAAGAAAAGGTTAATGTCAACGACAAAGGGTAACAACTCACTGGGAGTGATAAAACACCGGGGAAACAGAAGTAAACTAGGGACATCTAAAGTGGTTGAGCAACATGTTCAGACAAGACCGGGTGACACTCTAGAATATAATTGACAAGAAGAAAAGATCCTCACTGGGGATAGAACCAGAAAGATGGTCTCCACTAGGAATTAAACCAAACATGGAAATGATCTTCTAACAAGAGATCAAACCAGACAAGAAAAGATCTTCTAATAAGAGATAAAAAAACAAAGAATGATCTTCTAACAAGAGATCAAACAAACAAAGAACAATCTTCTAACAAGAGATCAAGCAAACAAAGAATGATCTTCTAACAAGAGATCAAACAAACAAAGAACAATCTTCTAACAAGAGATCAAGCAAACAAAGAATGATCTTCTAACAAGAGATCAAACAAACAAAGAATGATCTTCTAACAAGAGATTGAACAAACAAAGAAGGCTAAAATACAGTTTTGGTCCCTCTGTTTTTTAAAATTCACAGTTTTGGTCCCTCTGTTTTCTTTTTTAACAGTTTTGGTCCCCTATCCCGCACTGTTTATGTACGGACATGTACGGACGTGTACGGACAAGTTACTGTTCATCACTTTTTTTGGGCCAAAATTGGGGTGGGGGACCAAAACTGTTAAAAAAGAAAACAGGGGGACCAAAACTGTGAATTTTGAAAAACAGGGGGACCAAAACTGTATTTTAGCCAACAAAGAATGATCTTCTAACAATAGATCAAACAAACAAAGAATGATCTTCTAATAAGAGATCAAACAAACAAAGAATGATCTTCTAACAATAGATCAAACAAACAAAGAATGATCTTTTAAAAAGAGATCAAATAAAGCATTGGAGTTTTCTGACCAGAATGACGTCCAAGCTGCTGGAAATTCCTTAACATGAAGAAGTCAAACATGCCCTTCAGGAAACATTAGGAAAGGAAACTGGGTATTTAAACTCTCCTGCTTATGCCAAAATAATTGGACTTAGACCGCAAGCAAAGGTGACAACCTGCTTCTAACAGGTCGGGGCTAGTAACTACTGGACTTTAAAAGGGTCTGGTGACAACCAGACTACAAATACCAATAACAATCGGATCTTCAACAAGCTCGCTAGTAACAATTGGACTTCAGATGCCAATGACAATTAGATTTTACAACGAGTTCCAATAACTATTGGACTTTCACCGGGGATGCTAGTAACAACTAGACATTGGAGAAGGGACTGGTGACAACTAGACTACTAATACCAAGAATAATTGAGTTTTTAAGAGAGATGCTAGTGACAACTAGGCTTTAAAGGAGGTGGTGACGACCAAATTTAAAAATACATATAACCATTGGATTTTAAAACAAGAATGCCAGTGACAACTGGACTTCACGGGGAGATAGGTGACAACCAAAGATTTAACAAAATGCCAGTGACAACTGGACTTGGACAGGGAATTGGTGACGACCAAAGATCTTAACAAAGATGCCTGTAACAACTGGACTTGGACAGGGGATTGGTGACGACCAAATATCTTTACAAAATTGCCAGTAACAACTGGACTTGGGCAGAGAATTGGTTACAACTAAAGATTTAACAAAATGCTAGTGACAACTGGACTTGGACAGGGGATTGGTAACGACCAGCGATCTTAACAAAGATGCCAATGACAACTGGACTTGCGCAGGGAATTGGTGACGACCAAAGATATTAACAAAGATGCCATTGACAACTAGACTCGGGGTCAAAAGGGGCTACAACCAACAACAAAGACCTGGGTTAATGGTAGATACACATGTTTAGGCATGATGTGGATGATCATGATATGCAAATGCTGACTCTGCGGGGAGACAAGGGATCTGGAGACTCATGGGAAAGGAGATTACAATCACTTTGCTGGGAACGAAAAGAGTCACAAGAAATCACCGGGGAACAGAGGTGTCCAGAGATTCATTGGGGAACACACATTTACTTCATTGGGGAAGTATGAAAACAAGGTAATCAATGGGAATATAGGGTGACTCCAATGAGGAACAAAAGATGACTCCACTAGAGAATAAATCCTCAACACCAATAAACACGTATCACATGATGGACACTGGGGAGATTCTCTTCAAACTTGATAGTCACACACTATCAAAGAATCAATCCAAGAGTGTTGTCAGTTTATGCTTCAATGGGGATTTTTGTTGTAATGCTCTATAAGACTTCTACAACCTTAAGACTTCTTGGGGAAACAAAGGATTACCACTACCAATAACAATTGGATTTCTGAAACGATGCCAGTGACAACAGGATTTTAAATGGGATACCAGTAACAACCGGACTTTAGACACCAATGAAAATTGGATTTCTGAAACGATACCAGTGACAACTGGATTTTAGGATACCAATAACAATTAGATCTTGCAACAAGTGCCAATAAAAATTGGACTTTAAATACCAATGACAACTGGGTTACAAAAGGGAGTGCCAGTGACAACTGGACTTTGAGTACCAATAACAATTGGATTTTCACTGGAGATTCATGATTTCAGTGGGGGTCCACAACCTTACTGGAGATTAAGAAACTTCATTGGGGATCTCAAAAAGAAATGCAAGTCAGTTGATCTGTAAACATGTCCTCTCAAGTAAAGAAAAAGATCATCTGGATCTTCACCAAACTTCTCGGAGAGATGACATTGAAGAAGCAAATTGAGTAATGGACTCGCTGGGGAGAATCATCACCAATTGCAATAAAATCATTGTAAAGGGATATCCCAAATAAAGAGAAACCATTTGTAAGGTCTTCAACAAACTTTTTTGATAGACTTCCAGGGGAATGCTATTTGATGGAAGAAAAGTTGATAATTTTGATGACTTGTTAGGGATAGACAAACTTCCTTGGAAAGAGACTTCCATTTTCCATGCAAATAGAACAAAACAACCTGCTCAAATAAACAGGCTGCCACTTGTTATCTGGGTATAAATTCCAAGAAGATGTTATAACAACACTGATGGAGAATGGGATTTTGTCTTCAATGGGGGTCTATAATTAGATTCTTCCTGGGAGACAAAGTGCAAAATAAATGCACGCTCAATCTAAGTTCAACAGCCTAGAGAGATTCAAAAGCATAATCGCCAGGGACCAAAGTTCAATCCATGAAATAACTGAAGAGAAACGGTTAAGCAAGACTCCACTCATTGAGGAATGAGCTTAATTGGGGATTTCTCTTATCCAAAAATGGAAAAGATAACTAAGGCAACAAATCTTCCACGAGGATCAAACTGAGTGGGGAACTAGAAAGGATGTTCACTTTCTGCTTAAGGCTAACAACTCTACTGGGGAGAGAAGACAAACCAAGTCACTTGGGGATAAACACAACCAAAGTGAACGAAACAAATAAACACACAAGGTAGCTTATATGCCATGTATACCTGTATGAATGCATGTATGTCATGTTATGTTTATGCTGACAAAACAACCAAGGAGAAGTAAACTAGAGATGAAATAAACATCTCGACAAGGATACTCGGCCCACCTTCGTAAGATAGAAACATCATTAGGGATGAATAGGAAGCCACATACTGAACCAAAGTCCTGCTTCAAGGATTCAAACTTCTCTAAGGAAAGAGAGTACTCCACTTGGGGATATAAAGTCATAACTTTACCTAGGGGATTGCCATTTGAATCTGGTTTCCCTGGATGGGGAAGGTCCACTGGGAAGGGATCACCCATGATTAAAGAGACTTCATAGGGGATAAAATAAATATCCACTTCATTGGGGAAGCTCGGACCGAATTTGTAGCTGTAGTTGTCAAAGTTGGAACTCCATGTGGAATGGAATAAATAATCACTTTGCTGGAGAAGAGTGGGGTTGTAAGAAATTCACTGATGGATGAAATAAACATCCACTTCACTAGGGAAGTATGAAGCCAAGGAAAGTCATTGGGAATTCTTGGGTCACCAACCGAGGAAGCTTGAAGTGGATACTCACCGGGGGATTATCATAACCACCTGAAGTAGATACTTACTATGGAACCACCCTAACATGTCAGAGCTACCTGGGGTAGAGACTTATTGGGGACATGTGTAAGGCATATCACAAGAACACACTTGCCTAGGAGACACTTAGTTCTGCACTAAAAAACTGCATGGTGGACAACAACAAATCTTGTGGCCCAAAAGAAACTTTAATTCTCAAATGCCCCATATCACATGGTTTATGAGAATAAGTCATCTCGAGAGGATTTTACAGAAAACTAGACATAACAATGCCCTAGTGTCTTCAAACTCTTGGAGAGATTTATCGAATCTCGACATAATTTCCCCAGATTGACTGTATTTTTCACAATAGAGTCTTCGAACTAGCATGCCAGTAACAACTGGACTTCATGAAGGGACTGGTGACAACAAGATTACCAATACCACTAACGATTGGACTTCAAGACAAGAACGTCAGTAACAACTGGGAAACAAACTTGCCCCTGTTTAGCAAAGTCTTTAGGAAATATGCCCTGGATAGGGTCATCTCCTTGAAATGTTTGGCCATTTACTCAACAACGTTTCGAGTCTCAAAATATTAAACTCATTGCCGAGGCCCATATGCAAGCTTCTATGACATCAAGCAAGGTTAGCAAGCAACAAAGTGTTAATTCTGAAATTGCTAACTGTAACACCCCGATTTTTAACAGCGGGAGTGTATATATATATATATATATATTTTTTGAATGCCATACATAATATTGACAACTGTCTTTTCAGGAAAATAATAAAATGATTAATCAGAGTACGAGCTTTCGATCTAAGTCTTTTCCATACAAAGGACTAGCGTAATGCCCACTGTTATAAAACATTTGTCCAATACACATAAAAATAAGCACTCAGCTTTAATAACAAGAACAACCATAACAACAACAACAGCAACAGCAACAGCATGGACAACCTCAAAACATGACCCTAAGCTGATCTTGAATTCCTAGCCCAAAGACTTCCAATCTTACAAGCCTTCACGACACCTGGATACCTTAACTATCACAACTTCTAAACCTGGGTGGTCGTTAGCCACATCATAGATAATAGTAGAGGGTCACAATCTAAAAACATCATATATGGAAGAATACACACATGCCCGCAGAACATGATATATATAACAACATGAATAAGATGACAATATGATATGCCGAGCAACATAAATGAGATGACAGTATGATATATGTAACAATCACAACATTTAATTCAACACACAAATGCAATGCACACCCATCCTAAATGCAGACCTATATGAATTTGGTGGTCCCAATTCGTCGGGTACCCTCACCATGCATGAATTCTGGAATTTAACCTCTCCGCAGAGAGTCGTGATACCCCCTTGGGTCCTCACTAACCATGCTGCCTCGCAGACACAAAAGTGTTGCCCTTGCAAACACCCGGAGTTGCCTCCCTCGCATTCTCCTGACTCAATTTGATCTCAAAGGATCGATGATGGCTCAGTCACATCACCTAGTGCAGTAGAATTCCCTTCGGGATTAGGTGATGATTCAGAACCCATCACCCTGGCCCGTTCGGCGCCAACTACCTACACGCAACTATGGTATGCATGAACTCACACATGCAAATGCAACAGTTTATATAAACACAATATGTATAATCACAAAATGTAAAGTCATAATTCACAATTCAGTTCATATATCTATCACAGATCATATGAACAATTCTCGATACCAACAGGTGGCTCAGACACACCTCGTGTTGTCCTCCTCGACATACACATCAATCGCAATTCATATATTTATCACAAATCATATGAATAATTCTCATTACCAACAGGTGGCTCAGACACACCTCGTGTTGTCCTCCTCGACATACACATCAACAACAAATCATATATTTATCACAAATCATATGAATGCACATCACAAGTTTAGCATCATAGCATAAACACACATCCCCAACTGGGCACCGCAACTAGAAAAGACCATTTTCCACTTCCATTCATGCACCAAATGCTCGAGAGGTTATCCGGGCAGCAATTCTATTGTTTCTTGGACGAATATTCGGGGTATAATCAAATTGCGGTTGACCCGGCGGATCACGAGAAGATGGATTTTACTTGTCCCTTTGGCATTTTCTCCTATCGGAAGATGCCGTTTGGTTTATGTAATGCGCCGGCAACTTTCCAAAGGTGTGTTCAAGCTATCTTCTCCGACCTCATAGAAAAGACAATGGAGGTGTTTATGGATGATTTTCCATGTTTGGAGCATCTTTTGACTTGTGTTTGAAAAATTTGGAAACCGTCCTTGAGAGGTGTGTTAAGACTAACTTGGTGTTAAATTAGGAGAAGTGTAACTTTATGGTGACGGAGGGAATTGTGCTTGGCCACAAAGTTTCTTCCAAAGGCCTTGAAGTAGATCAAGCAAAGATTGAAGTAATTGAAAAGTTGCCTCCTCCTACCAACGTCAAAGGAATCAGAAGCTTCTTGGGGCATGTGAGATTCTATAGGCGTTTCATCAAAGATTTTGCAAAGGTAGCAAGGCCATTGAGCAACTTGCTCAACAAAGATCAGGTATTTCTCTTTGACGATGAATGTCTTATTGCTTTCCAAATTTTGATTGAAAAACTAATTACCGCTCCAATAATCATCGCACCAAATTGGGCTTTAAATTTTGAACTAATGTGCGATGCGAGTGATTATGCCATTGGAGCGGTGTTAGGTCAAAGGAAGGACAAAACTTTTCATGCTATACATTACGCAAGCAAGGTATTAAATGAGGCGCAAGTAAATTATGCCACAACCGAAAAAGAATTGCTTGCGATTGTATACGCACTTAAGAAGTTTCGTTCTTACCTAATAGGGTCAAAAGTGGTTGTCTACACGGATCATTCGGCTATAAAATATCTGCTCACTAAATCGGATTCGAAGCAAAGGCTCATCCATTGGATCCTTTTGCTTTAAGAATTTGATTTGGAAATAAAGGATAAAAAGGGTTCAGAGAATTTAGTGGAGGATCATTTGTCCCGTTTGATCAACGTGGAGGTAACCAAAGCTGAAAAGGAAATCCGAGAGGAATTTCCCGATGAAAAATTGTTTAAAGTGCAAGTTAGGCCTTGGTTTGCAGATTTTACTAACCACAAAGCAACCGGTTGGGTGCCCCAAGACCTAACTTGGAACCAAAAAAGGAAGTTCATGTCGGATGCAAATTACTATGTGTGGGATGACCCGTATTTGTTCAAATTAGGAGGTGACAACCTTTTGAGATGGTGTGTCACGAGTGAAGAAGCCCAAAGTATTCTTTGGCATTGTCACAACTCGCCTTATGGTGGCCATTTCAATGGTTCGAGGACGGCCACGAAAGTCTTGCAATCAGGCTTTTATTGGCCTACTCTCTTTAAAGACGCAAATCTTCATGCGCAAAGTTGTGACACTTGTCAAAGAAGTGGGGGAAATGAAAAAAGAGATGAAATGCCCCTTCAAAATATACAAGAAGTTGAAATTTTCGATTGTCGGGGCATTGATTTTGTTGGTCCATTTCCACCCTCTTTTGGAAATGAGTACATGTTAGTGGCGGTTGACTATGTGTCGAAGTGGGTTGAAGCGATTGCTTCACCTAAGGCCGATGGCAAGACGGTGATTAATTTTTTAAAGAAAAACATTTTTTCCCGTTTTGGCACTCCTCGGGTTCTCATTAGTGATGGTGGGTCATACTTTTGCAATACATCTCTTGAAAATGTTTTAAAACATTACGGTGTATCACATAACCGTTTTCTAGTTAATTGCATTAATTGACTTATCTATTTAACTTTTGTGTTTTTATTGTAGATTTTTGCATAGAAGTGTAAAGATTGGAGCAAGGAAGGCCCCACAAAAGCAGTTTTGAAAAATAAGCATTTTTGGAGCATGCTTGAAGCGTGCTCAGCGCGCTCCTAGCGCGATGGTAGAAGTAGTTACAGAGAGTTACGCGCTCAGCGGGGTCCTTAGCGCGCTCAGCGCGCTCTTTAGGCGGTTTATTGTAAAGTACAGCGCGCTTAGCGCGGTTCTGCGCGCTTAACACGCTTTGCGATCCTCAGCCCCCTTATAAATAGACTCTTCTGTATTTTTCATTCCTCCTTTGATACATTTTAGAGCTAAACACCTTGTGAACACTGTAGCATCCATTTTGGAAGATTGGAAGCATCATTCGTCGAGAAATCGTCATTGATGCTTGATATTCTTCTTCATCTTCTTGATTGTTTAGCTTCCCTGACAATGGAGAGCTAATTTTCCTTTTGTGTCAAGGTTAGATGGTAGATAAACCTTTCTTTTGCATGTATATGTATTGACTCTAGCTTGTGATCTCTTGGATGATGAATGTATGATGAAAAACTTTGTTTCTATTGTATATTCTTTGTGTTGGTTCATGATTGAGAAATGTGTTCTTACACTTTACCTAGGTTTTTCATCCATCAATGTACATTGGCTAGAGATAGTAATGTGTGTTGATGTTCATAAATATTGAACTTTAATGTTGTCATTTTGATAGTTTGAGTGAGAGATCATCAAAGGATCAAAATGGTAAAACTCACAATATGTGTTAGAAATAAACATATTGGGAGGATATGTGATTACATTTACCGTCTAAACAAGTTTAGCATCATAGCATAAACACACATCCCCAACTGGTCACACATAAACACAAATATAAAACACAAATATGAAGTGAGACAAAGTGAATGAACTCGTTTAGACGGTAAATGTAATCACATATCCTCCCAATATGTTTATTTCTAACACATATTGTGAGTTTTACCATTTTGATCCTTTGATGATCTCTCACTCAAACTATCAAAATGACAACATTAAAGTTCAATATTTATGAACATCAACACACATTACTATCTCTAGCCAATGTACATTGATGGATGAAAAACCTAGGTAAAGTGTAAGAACACATTTCTCAATCATGAACCAACACAAAGAATATACAATAGAAACAAAGTTTTTCATCATACATTCATCATCCAAGAGATCACAAGCTAGAGTCAAAACATATACATGCAAAAGAAAGGTTTATCTACCATCTAACCTTGACACAAAAGGAAAATTAGCTCTCCATTGTCATGGAAGCTAAACAATCAAGAAGATGAAGAAGAATATCAAGCATCAATGACGATTTCTCGACGAATGATGCTTCCAATCTTCCAAAATGGATGCTACAGTGTTCACAAGGTGTTTAGCTCTAAAATGTATCAAAGGAGGAATGAAAAATACAGAAGAGTCTATTTATAAGGGGGCTGAGGATCGCAAAGCGTGTTAAGCGCGCAGAACCGCGCTAAGCGCGCTGTACTTTACAATAAACCGCCTAAAGAGCGCGCTGAGCGCGCTAAGGACCCCGCTGAGCGCATAACTCTCTGTAACTACTTCTACCATCGCGCTAGGAGCGCGCTGAGCACACTTCAAGCATGCTCCAAAAATGCTTATTTTTCAAAACTGCTTTTGTGGGGCCTTCCTTGCTCCAATCTTTACACTTCTATGCAAAAATCTACAATAAAAACACAAAAGTTAAATAGATAAGTCAATTAATGCAATTAACTAGAAAATGGTTATGTGATACACCGTAATGTTTTAAAACATTTTCAAGAGATGTATTGCAAAAGTGTGACCCACCATCACTAATGAGAACCCGAGGAGTGCCAAAACGGGAAAAAATGTTTTTCTTTAAAAAATTAATCACCGTCTTGCCATCGGCCTTAGGTGAAGCAATCGCTTCAACCCACTTCGACACATAGTCAACCGCCACTAACATGTACTCATTTCCAAAAGAGGGTGGAAATGGACCAACAAAATCAATGCCCCGACAATCGAAAATTTCAACTTCTTGTATATTTTGAAGGGGCATTTCATCTCTTTTTTCATTTCCCCCACTTCTTTGACAAGTGTCACAACTTTGCGCATGAAGATTTGCGTCTTTAAAGAGAGTAGGCCAATAAAAGCCTGATTGCAAGACATTCGTGGCCGTCCTCGAACCATTGAAATGGCCACCATAAGGCGAGTTATGACAATGCCAAAGAATACTTTGGGCTTCTTCACTCGTGACACACCATCTCAAAAGGTTGTCACCTCCTAATTTGAACAAATACGGGTCATCCCACACATAGTAATTTGCATCCGACATGAACTTCCTTTTTTGGTTCCAAGTTAGGTCTTGGGGCACCCAACCGGTTGCTTTGTGGTTAGTAAAATCTGCAAACTAAGGCCTAACTTGGACTTTAAACAATTTTTCATCGGGAAATTCCTCTCGGATTTCCTTTTCAGCTTTGGTTACCTCCACGTTGATCAAACGGGACAAATGATCCGCCACTAAATTCTCTGAACCCTTTTTATCCTTTATTTCCAAATCAAATTCTTGAAGCAAAAGGATCCAATGGATGAGCCTTTGCTTCGAATCCGGTTTAGTGAGCAGATATTTTATAGCCGAATGATCCGTGTAGACAACCACTTTTGACCCTATTAGGTAAGAACGAAACTTCTCAAGTGCGTATACAATCGCAAGCAATTCTTTTTCGGTTGTGGCGTAATTTACTTGCGCCTCATTTAATACCTTGCTTGCGTAATGTATAGCATGAAAAGTTTTGTCCTTCCTTTGACCTAACACCGCTCCAATGGCATAATCACTCGCATCGCACATTAGTTCAAAATTTAAAGCCCAATTTGGTGCGATGATTATTGGAGCGGTAATTAGTTTTTCAATCAAAATTTGGAAAGCAATAAGACATTCATCGTCAAAGAGAAATACCTGATCTTTGTTGAGCAAGTTGCTCAATGGCCTTGCTACCTTTGCAAAATCTTTGATGAAACGCCTATAGAATCCCACATGCCCCAAGAAGCTTCTGATTCCTTTGACGTTGGTAGGAGGAGGCAACTTTTCAATTACTTCAATCTTTGCTTGATCTACTTCAAGGCCTTTGGAAGAAACTTTGTGGCCAAGCACAATTCCCTCCGTCACCATAAAGTTACACTTCTCCTAATTTAACACCAAGTTAGTCTTAACACACCTCTCAAGGACGGTTTCCAAATTTTTCAAACACAAGTCAAAAGATACTCCAAACATGGAAAATCATCCATAAACACCTCCATTGTCTTTTCTATGAGGTCGGAGAAGATAGCTTGAACACACCTTTGGAAAGTTGCCGGCGCATTACATAAACCAAACGGCATCTTCCGATAGGCGAAAATGCCAAAGGGACAAGTAAAATCCATCTTCTCGTGATCCACCGGGTCAACCGCAATTTGATTATACCCCGAATATTCGTCCAAGAAACAATAGAATTGCTGCCCGGATAACCTCTCGAGCATTTGGTGCATGAATGGAAATTGGAAAATGGTCTTTTCTAGTTGCGGTGTTCAACCTTCTATAATCAATGCACATTCTCCACCCCGTCACAATCTTTGTTGGGATTAACTCATTCTTATCGTTTCGGATAACGGTCATGCCACCCTTTTTAGGAACAACGTGCACGGGGCTTACCCATGGACTATCAGAGATCGGGTAGATCATTCCCGCATCCAAAAGCTTCACAACTTCTTTCCTAACCACCTCTTTCATAGTTGGGTTCAAGCGGCGTTGTGGTTGAGCAACCGGCTTGAAATCTTCTTCCATAAGAATCTTGTGCATACAATAAGATGGACTAATTCCCTTAAGATCGGAAAGAACCCAACCTATTATATCTTGATATTTCTTTAAAACTTGGATTAAACGGTCTTCCTCGTTTTTGGACAAAACGTTGCTAATGATAACCGGCTTGTTACCACCGTCATCAAGAAATGCATATTTTAAATTGGAAGGCAAGACCTTCAATTCAAGTGGTGACTTCTCATCTTTCACATCCTTCTTTAACTCTTCCATTTCTACTTCCCACGGTTGCAACTCTTTGAGAGATTCAAGCTCTTTTAAACATTCTTCAAGAGCTCTTTCTTCTTCATCGGAAAACACCTCAAAAGATGCATCAAGAGCCATTTCCAAAGGAGATAATATATGAACATGCTTTGAAACCTCTAAAGTTGCTTCTTCAATTGTATCGATACGAAAACTATCATGCTTGTCTCGAGAATGTTTCATTGCTTCAAAAAGATCAAAGCAAACTTCTTCGTTTTGAACCCTCACTTTCATTAAACCGTCTTCCACATCAATCATCATTCGTGCGGTTTTCATGAAAGGTCGCCCAAGAATTAAAGGCGCATCCTCATCTTCCTCCATATCGATAACAACGAAATCAACTGGAAAGAAAAACTTGTCAACTTTTACCAAGACATCTTGAGCTAACCCATGAGGATGAGTTGTGAACTTGTCGGCTAATTGTAACGTCATCCGAATGACTTTCATCTCAATGTTCCCAAGCCTCTTTACAATGGACAAAGGAATTAGATTAATGCTTGAGCCCAAATCGATTAGGCCTTTGCCAACATAGACATCACCAATTGTTACCGGCAAAGTACCACGCCCCGGGTCAACTCCTTTTTTCGGAAGAGTTCTTTGGATGATGGCACTACAACTTGCGTCAAGGATAATAGTTTCCGGTTCCGAATGCCTCCGCTTCTTTGTGAGAATGTCTTTCATAAACTTAGCATATTTTGGCATTTGCTCCAAAGCTTCGGCAAAAGGAATGTTAAGTTGTAACTGTTTAAAAATATCCATGAAACGAGAGTAATGCCGTTCATTTTCTTTCTTTGAAGAAGCATGAGGGTATGGTAAATGTTGGATCGGAATAGTGCTCACTACATCCTTTCCCTTCTTCACTCTCCTAAGTCTCTCCTTTTTCTTCAACTCCTCACCACTCTTATTTTCAACTTCAACTATTTCATCATCTTTCTTTTCAACTACACCTTCATTTTCAATTTTATTTTCAACCACTTCCTCATCACTATCCTCCTCCATAATACCATCAATTTTTTCTTCATCTACCTTTTTCTCATTTTCAGTTACCAACCCCTTCCCACTTCTTGTAACGATTGCCTTGCAATGCTCCTTAGGATTCACTTGAGTATTTGCGGAGAATGAAGGACCCGATTGTTGCTCGGCAAGTTACTTGGCAAGTTGCCCCACTTGATTTTCTAGATTTTTTATCGCCGCATCACTACTCTTTTGATTGGCCATAGACATTTGCATGAATTGAGTCAAAGTGTCTTCCAACTTAGAACTAGCAACTGGAGGTGGTGGAGGTTGATAAGGATTTTTCCGGTTTGAAGAACCGCCACCATAACCTTGGTTATATTGATAGTTCGCCCTTGGCGGATATACTTGATTGCCTTGGTAATGTTGTTGAGGAGTTTGTTGTTGTTGATAAGGTTGTTGTTGTTGTTGTCTTCCTTAATAGTCTCGTTGATTATTCATGTAGTTCACTTCTTCAAATCTCGGAGGAGGACAAAATCCGGTGTCATTCTCTCGTTTGCAAAGTTCACAACAAGCCTTCAATTCTTTAATCTGTTGAGTCAAAAGTTCAACTTGTTGAGATATGAGCTTGTTTTGTGCGAGGATTGCATCATTAGTTCTCAATTCAAGTACCCCGGGCTTCTTTTGCGAGTTGTTACGGCTTTGACTTTGAAGATCATTGAGAGCCATTCTATTGATGATATCCGTAGCTTCTTCAGCACTCTTTAATAACAAAGATCCTCCAGAAGTGGCATCCAATAATGTCTTACAATTTGGTTGGAGACCATTCTTGAAGATGTGAATTTGTGTTAACTCGTCAAACCCGTGGCCTTTGCATTTGCGAAGCATGGATTTGAATCGTTCCCATGCTTCATTCAGAGATTCACTAGTGCCATGAGAGAACACAGAAATTGCAGTTTTTGACTCCATAAAACAGTTGTGAGAAAAGAACCGTTCTATAAATTTTTCCTCCAAAACATTCCAATCGGTCATCACAGCAGGAGTTTGATCAAGATACTAATCCTTAGCCTTGCCAAGCAAAGCATGAGGAAATATTCTCTTGAAAAGAGGTAACTCTTGCGCTTGATCGACTCCGGTCGCTAACGCTATCTCACAAAATTTGGTGAGAAAAGCGAAAGGGTCTTCATGATCTATTCCCGTGAACGGACTTCCATACAATAAGTTCAAAGTTCTAGTTTTCATCTCAGCTTTCCTTCCTTAATTATTGTTAGCAAACTGAGCGGTGTGACGTGGGCTATTTACACATGGTGTGGAAGCGGGTGGTGGTGGTGGTGGTTCCATGATTGGTGTGAACTGTGGAATTGGTGGTGGTGTAGAAATCGAACTTTCTCCTTGTTCTTGCCTTTGTCTAGCTAGTTGCCTCCTCCGTCTAGTTCTACTATTGAGTCTACGAGCGGTTCTTTCAATCTCGAGATCGAATAGAAGTTGGTCCGCCGATAGTTGCCCCCTTATAAATAGACTCTTATGTATTTTTCATTCCTTCTTTGATACATTTTAGAGCAAAACACCTTGTGAACACTGTAGCATCCATTTTGGAAGATTGGAAGCATCATTCGTCGATAAATCGTCATTGATGCTTGATATTCTTCTTCACCTTCTTGATTGTTTAGCTTCCATGACAATGGAGAGCTAATTTTCCTTTTGCGTCAAGGTTAGATGGTAGATAAACCTTTCTTTTGCATGTATATGTATTGACTCTAGCTTGTGAACTCTTGGATGATGAATGTATGATGAAAAAATTTGTTTCCATTGTTTATTCTTTGTGTTGGTTCATGATTGAGAAATGTGTTCTTACACTTTACCTAGGTTTTTCATCCATCAATGTACATTGGCTAGAGATAGTAATGTGTGTTGATGTTCATAAATATTGAACTTTAATGTTGTCATTTTGATAGTTTGAGTGAGAGATCATCAAAGGATCAAAATGGTAAAACTCACAATATGTGTTAGAAATAAACATATTGGGAGGATATGTGATTACATTTACCGTCTAAACGAGTTCATTCACTTTGTCGATTATTTCCGTGCAAAATGGTTTGTCGAACCCTAATCTTGACACGCTTCTTATAAATCGTTAAAACAAATCTTTTTACCGCTTATACTTAACTTTGAATGCAAACTTTCCTATTAAAAACAACCAAACCCCTTGTTACTTTGAAGTTTAAAATGTATACAACTGTAGAACGACTGCGATATCACCTTCCCCCTTATTGTATGGAAGTCCGTTCACGAGAATGGATCATGAAGACATTTTTCGCTTTTCTCACCAAATTTTATGAGATAGCGTTAGTGGCCGGAGTCGATCAAGCATAAGAGTTACCTCTTTTCAAGAGACTATTTCCTCATGCTTTACTTGGCAAGGCTAAGGATTGGTATCTTGATCAAGCTCCCGCTATGATGACCGATTGGAATGTTTTGGAGGAAAAATTTATAGAACGGTTCTTTTCTCATAACCGTTTTATGGAGTCAAAAACTGTAATTTCTGTGTTCTCTCAAGGCACTAGTGAATCTCTGAATGAAGCATGGGAACAATTCAAATCCATGCTTCGCAAATGCAAAGGCCCCGGGTTTAACGAGTTAACACAAATTCACATCTTCAAAAATGGTCTCCAACCAAATTGTAAGACATTATTGGATGCCACTTCTGGAGGATCTTTGTTATCAAAGAGTGCCGAAGAAGCTACGGATATCATCAATAGAATGGCTCTCAATGATCTTCAAAGTCAAAGTCGTAACAACTCGCAAAAGAAGCTCGGGGTACTTGAGTTGGGAACTAATGATGCAATCCTCGCACAAAACAAGCTCATATCTCAACAAGTGGAACTTTTGACTCAACAGATTAAAGAATTGAAGGAATCTTGCAAGAGTAAACAAGTTGCTTGCTGTGAACTTTGCAAAGGAGAGCATGACACCGGATTTTGTCCTCCTCCGGGATTTGAAGAAGTGAACTACATGAATAATCAACGAGACTATCAAGGAAGACAACAACAACAACAACCTTATCAACAACAACAAAATCCTCAACAATATTACCAAGGCAATCAAGGAAATCCACCGAGGGCGAACTATCAACATAACCAAGGTTATGGTGGCGGTTCTTCAAACCGGCAAAATCCTTATCAACCTCCACCACCTCCAGTTGCTAGCTCTAAGTTGGAAGACACTTTGACTCAATTCATGCAAATGTCTATGGCCAATCAAAAGAGTAGTGATGCGGCGATAAAGAATCTACAAAATCAAGTGGGGCAACTTGCCAAGCAACTTGCCGAGCAACAATTGGGTCCTTCATTCTCCGCAAATACTCAAGTGAATCCTAAGGAGCATTGCAAGGCAATCGTTACAAGAAGTGGGAAGGGGTTGGTAACTGAAAATGAGAAAAAGTTAGATGAAGAAAAAATTGATGGTATTGTGGAGGAGGATAGTGATGAGGAAGTGGTTGAAAATAAAATTGAAAATGAAGGTGTAGTTGAAAAGAAAGATGATGAAATAGTTGAAGTTGAAAATAAGAGTGGTGAGGAGTTGAAGAAAAAGGAGAGACTTAGGAGAGTGAAGAAGGGAAAGGATGTAGTGAGAACTATTCTGATCCAACATTTACCATACCCTCATGCTCCTTCAAAGAAAGAAAATGAACGGCATTACGTTCGTTTCATGGATATTTTTAAACAGTTGAAATTAACATTCCTTTTGCCAAAGCTTTGGAGCAAATGCCAAAATATGCTAAGTTTATGAATGAAATTCTCACAAAGAAGCGGAGGTATTTGGAATCGGAAACTATTATCCTTGACGCAAGTTGTAGTGCCATCATCCAAAGAACTCTCCTGAAAAAAGGAGTTGACCCGGGGCGTGTTACTTTGCCGGTAACAATTGGTGATGTCTATGTTGGCAAAGGCCTAATCGATTTGGGCTCAAGCATTAATCTAATTCCTTTGTCCATTCGGATGACGTTACAATTAGCCGACAAGTCCACAACTCATCCTCATGGGTTAGCTCAAGATGTGTTGGTAAAAGTTGACAAGTTTTTCTTTCCGGTTGATTTCGTTGTTATCGATATGGAGGAAGATGAGGATGCACATTTAATTCTTGGGCGACCTTTCATGAAAACTGCACGGGTGATGTTTTGAACTTGTGGATGTTGAATTTTTGCTGCTGGGAGGGTTTTTTTGTATTGCAGAGCGCGCTTAGCGCGGTGATGAAAAAAAAGACCCCTTACTTCCAGTAGCGAGCGCGCTTATCGTGCAACATGTCCCGCTAAGCGCAATGTGTGGAATTTTGAAAAAAAATATAGTGTTTCTGGGCCCACTAAGCTGTACCCGGCCCAGATTGGGTTTTATGTTGTTAGGGTTCTGAGGTTTTGCCTCATTTCACCCTTTTTCACTCAAAACTTCCCTAGCTTCTCTTCTCCTCCATTTTCAAAATTTCTTGTGAGCTTCTTGGGTTTTTGTGTGCCCTAACTCCATTTTCATCATCTTCTTGCTCATCTTCATCTTCTTCAACAGTAAGTTCATGCTTTTATTTTATTTTTATTTTCTCATTTTGAAAACCCATTTTGGGTTGGTTGTTGCATGTTAAATGTTCACGATTATACTTCATCTATGTCTTCTTTAGTTGTCAATTTACTGTTTTTGGTGCTTAAACTGATATGAATGCATGTGGTTAGGAGTTTCAATTTTAGAATTTAGGGATTGTAATTTTAGAAGTTAGGTTTTGTGAATAATTTAGTTTGTTTTGATTTTGGGGATTCGTACTATACATCTCTCTGTGAATATGGCTGTGTTTAGGAAGCAGAATTTCCTTTGGAACCTTCTGTTGCAGAGGGGGGTTTTTCTGCATTTTGCAGAGCCTGCTCAGCGCGCTCCTGCGCGCTTAGCACGGTCTGGGATTTGCAGAAAAATTCCCCTTTTCTGATTTATGTTCTGCTTTCCTTTGATTATTCTATGTAATTGTTTAAGGATTTAGAAATTTTTGTATGCTGTTTTCACTAACCTTTGGGGCTGTTTTGTGTATGTTTTGTTTGTTCTCCTTTTTAGATGTCAGGGCGCAAAAAGCAACGACTGGCTGGTTCTACATCAAACCCAAACATACGTGCTCCGTCTGGCCCTTTCGATAGAACTCGTTTTGTTGGTTTGGAGCAACAACAACGTTATGTGCAGCTTGAAAGAAGATCGATTTGGCCAGACAGAATTATTTTACTTGATCCAGAGGGACCCCGCAGGAACATTGCTCATCATGTCCAGGGTGCAGGTTGGGATACACTTTCTTCACCCTACCCTGAGTACCACATTGACATCGTGAAGGAGTTCTTCGCAAATGCGTTGCCCTCCGATGGTGAGCCGTTCGATTTCAAGACTTGGGTTCGGGGTAAGGATATTGATTTCTCACGGGATGCTATAAATACCTACCTTGGCAACCCACTCGAGCTGGGAGAGGGTGAGCTATGTGATTATGGGAAGACGTTGGCTCGGCGCAATTGGAATGCCAACCAACTTAGAGATGCCTTATGTGTGCGCGGGGGAGCATACCTAGTAAACGCTAATGGAGCGCCCCTTAAGTTCGCACGAGGTGTGTTGGATACTACCGCTCAACTTGTTATGTCTGTTGTTTTACACAACCTTAAACCGCGGAGTCACACCTCTTCAATTCCCTTGGAGACAGCTTCTCTAATTGCTCATTTACTTAGCAGCTAGAAGACCGTGGATTTCACACAGATTATTGCCACTGAGATGAAGAAAATTGCTGTGAGTGGTACATCTTATGGTGATCGAGTAGCTTGTGCCCTTACTTATCCAGGGCTTATTATGGCATTATGCCATAGGGCGCAAGTTACTCTCCCGACCCATGGGTGTGTTAAGCTTGCTGTTATGGATGATGGTTATGTCACTCGTCATTGCAAGGGGGTGCTTGATTTGGATGACGCTGCCCCAGTAGCTACTACTGCCCCTGCTGACCGCGGGCGTGGGCGCGGGCACGCTTATGATCCAAGTGCTGAGGCCAATTGGGCCATGCACGAGGCTCATCATAGGGCTCTCTTATTTATGCATGATTCTATGGTGCAGTTACAGTTACAGATCCGAGAACCACATGTGGATCACCAGTTGAGGTCTCGCGAAGACCTCATGGCATATGCTCGTAGGCCTGAGGGTAGGCCTGGTTTTCCGGAGGGGGCAGGTGGTAATGATGATGCAGGTGACGGTGATGATGACGATGGTGATGATGGCGAGGGCGTTGGAGCATCTAGTTCTAGTTCTTACTGACGATGGGTTTGATGTATCTTTTATTTTTTGTTTATGTTGCTATGATTAGTATGTTTTTAGTATTATTGACTTGTGTTTAGGATTGTTGTATTCTCCATCCGGGCGAATGTGATTTTGGATAATTGTTACAAAATTTTTGTTTATGAATGAATTTTCCATCCGGGCGGATGATGTTCTATGTTTATCATTTTTAGTACAAAAATTTTGGTTGTTTGTTCTCTATTTTTAAGGTAATTGATGGATGAAGCAAGTTTATTTCTTTGTACTAAAGTGATGTGCTTCACCACATTGATGGTGATGATAAATTTCTGAATTGATGCACAATAAGGTACTCTGTTTTGTGCTTTGTAGAATGTTAATATGTACATTAACTTTTTGCTTTACATAATTTTCAAGGTTTTCTTCATTTTGCATATTTGTTCATATTGGAATCAATTAGGACATAACCACAAATGTGAGTTCCCTCCATTGTTTACAAATTATTGAGGGATTTAAGTGATTGTTGCTTACTCATATTTTTTTATGTTTAATCTTACTTTTTGTTTTGAAATTTTGGAAACTTAGAAATGATCAAGGCAATTTTTGAGTACTATGAGTAGAACCACATTTCCATAAATCACTTCAAGTCACCTTGTGAGCGTGTGATCTTTAGAAACCTCTCTTGAGCCTAAAACAAAAAATTTTGTATCCGTGAAGCATGAACCCAAACTTTAATCGCTTTGAAGAGCATTCTTGATTTAAGTCTTAGTATTGTTGAAGTTGGGGAGATTGGTTCATTGTGAAAAGAGAAGAAGGAATTGTGGGCAATGCATTCTCAATTGAAATCAAAAATAGTTTGAAAAAGAAAGAAAAGGAAAAATAAATGAAAAATCAAAAGAGAAAGAAAAATAAAATTGTAGAAATCAAATGAGAATGAGATAGAATGCATTGTGAGAATAATGTGAAAGTTTGAGCAAGATTGGTTGTTTAGAAAAGAAAATGCTCTTCATAAATTTTACCCTCTCTTGTTCAAAGGCCGTGTACATATGACCCTTGTTTCTTAACCCCGGCCAAGTTACAACCTATAAAAGTCCTTTTGTGATCTTTGTTTTCATTGTTTTCATTAAATTGTGAGATGATTGCATAAATTGTTTTGGATGTGGCACAATTGCTTGTGAGTGTATTTTGTCCCTTGTATATATTGAGCTTGGCTCATTGGAATAAATTAGGTGATTCCCGTTTGAACATTTGTTTGCTTATGATGAGTGCTTGTTATTTATGTTTAGAAGTTAGTTCATATACATATTTTTATTCTGTCAGAGCTAAGCATTACTTGCAGGCGTATCAATTCGGTTTGAACCATTGATTTTTGTTTGTGTTTGCTTATCGGGTATTCCTCTTGCTTCTATCCTATTTTACCTTTGTTTGAGGACAAACAAAGAAACAAGTTGGGGAGAGTTGTTAGGTGCTAAAAACTGTTAATATTTAGTTTAGTTTTTAGCACCTTTTTGTGATCTTTATTTGTTAATCCAAGCCTTTTCCCATTGTTTCCGGTTAATAACCGTTTTCTAGTTAATTGCATTAATTGACTTATCTATTTAACTTTTGTGTTTTTATTGTATATTTTTGCATAGAAGTGTAAAGATTGGAGCAAGGAAGGCCCCACAAAAGCAGTTTTGGAAAATAAGCATTTTTGGAGCATGCTTGAAGCGCGCTCAGCACGCTCCTAGCGCGATGGTAGAAGTAGTTACAAAGAGTTACGCGCTCAGCGGGGTCCTTAGCGCGCTCTTTAGGCGGTTTATTGTAAAGTGCAGCGCGCTTAGCGCGGTTCTGCGAGCTTAGCACGCTCTGCGATTCTCAGCCCCCTTATAAATAAAATCTTCTGTATTTTTCATTCCTTCTTTGATACATTTTAGAGAAAAACACCTTGTGAACACTGTAGCATCCATTTTGGAAGATTGGAAGCATCATTCGTCGAGAAATCGTCATTGATGCTTGATATTCTTCTTCATCTTCTTGATTGTTTAGCTTCCATGACAATGGAGAGCTAATTTTCCTTTTGTGTCAAGGTTAGATGGTAGATAAACCTTCCTTTTGCATGTATATGTATTGACTCTAGCTTGTGAACTCTTGGATGATGAATGTATGATGAAAAACTTTGTTTCTATTATTTATTCTTTGTGTTGGTTCATGATTGAGAAATGTGTTCTTACACTTTACCTAGGTTTTTCATCCATCAATGTACATTGGCTAGAGATAGTAATGTGTGTTGATGTTCATAAATATTGAACTTTAATGTTGTCATTTTGATAGTTTGAGTGAGAGATCATCAAAGGATCAAAATGGTAAAACTCACAATATGTGTTAGAAATAAACATATTGGGAGGATATGTGATTACATTTACCGTCTAAACGAGTTCATTCACTTTGTCGATTCTATCCGTGCAAAATGGTTTGTCGAACCCTAATCTTGACATGCTTCTTATAAATCGTTAAAACAAATCTTTTTACCGCTTATACTTAACTTTGAATGCAAACTTTCCTATTAAAAACAACCAAACCCCTTGTTACTTTGAAGTTTAAAACGTATACAACTGTAGAACGGCTGCGATATCACCGAACAATCTCTGTGGATCGATAACAAAAACCTAATTCTATTTATATTTCAACACAAAGCCAACGCAAATTTAAGCATAGCTCATAGGAGTCAGGAAACATTATCTCATTGAGTATGTTTTTGAAATAAACCTGCTTCAATTAGGTATTTTGAGGGTTGTAACATGGCTTGGTTCACGGTTTATGAAACAAAGGATAAAAGGCACAAAGTTTATTTGTACCCACCCCTTCTCCGTGATGTTCTCCAATCCTACGTTCAGTTTAAGCTTGATGCGAGCACTCAACTCTCAATAGGAGTTTTAATATGGTTGAGAAACGTTGAGGCATTGGACATAGCAGTCACCTACCTTTTTTCTTTTGCTGTTCGATCACACGACTTTTGTTATTTATTGAGGATTTTTCTTTGTAATCCTTTCTTCTTGCTTTTCGCATTTTTGTTCATTCCCTAACTTTTGCTTGGATTGAGTCTTTTGGATTTGACCTTGAAGTCTAGCGGGATGCCCCAATTTTGCCTAAATCTCCTTCAAAGGTTTTGATTTTGCGGGCTTCTTCTTTTTCACTTTTGATTTATAACCAAATCGTGTGACTCTAAGTCATTTTGACTTGTTGAAAGGATTGTGACTGCCTCATTCATTAGCTAGTAGCAAACGGGCTTAGATACCAATAAAAATTGGGTCTCTGAAACGATACCAGTGACAACTAGATTTTAGGATGCCAATAACAATTGGATTTTAAGATACCAATAACAATTGGATTTTTGAAACGATACCAGTGACAGCTGGATTTTAGGATACCAATAACAATTGGATTTTACGATACCAATAACAATTGGATTTGACTCCTAGCCTCTTAATGTGTGAGGGTATGGTGAAGTGGATCCTCATATGTTCACTCCTTTTTTGAATGTTTGGGCACTTGATCAGCTTAACTGAAAACTACCCTGCCCCAGGTTGAAATTGAGGTTTTTTTGTATGAAAGGAAACTTCTACTTCAAGGCTCAAAGGGGTTAAAGAGGGATTATCTTCCTTACATCTCCAGTGTTTGGGAGTTTGAAGCAATGCCTTACATCCTCAGCAGGATTTTATTCAAAAGCATACAATGAGAGATCTTGCATTTTCACTTTCATCATCCTCCCTCCAATTCTCTGCCTAAGCAAGAGATGGGACAATATTGGCATTATAAAGCATAAAAGCATTTAAATGAGTGAATACGAATGGATTTCTTCAATACAAACATATTCATTTCATTAATCATTCAAAATAAACAAGTTCTTACATGCCAAAACAAAATGCGTTAACAAACATAGAAAATTACACATAAAAAAGTAGCAAATGAGCTAAACATTTGAAAAGACGGGCCTAAGGAATAGTCTTCATATTCCACAACATCATTCCACCATGTGCACAGAGGAGCTTGTTCCATGTTTAATCATCAGGGTGACCTGAACCTTGGGTTCACATATCTTGAAGGATAGGATGCCCTCTTGGATTAGCTCTTTCACTTTTCCCTTGAGGACATAACATTCTTCAATGTCACGGTTGGGTGCCCCTTGATGGAATGCACAGAAGGCGTCAGTCTTGAAGTAGCTCCTATGGATCATCGGGATGGCAGGTGGCACTTCTGTCTTTACCAAACCCTTTTGTACTAGGACAGGAAACAACTTAGCATAGGACACAGCAAAATCTTTAGACTCATTCCTCTGATTAGACTATTGATGAGTAGAAGAAGAAGGACTGGACAGACGTTGAGAAATGATCAGGTCTTTGACCAAAGTAGTCAGACCCTTTTTAGCGATCTTGAGATTGGAAACCTCTTCTCAGAGCTCTTGATTCTCCTGTTCCTGGGTGTCCACCAAAGTTTTCATCATGATAAAGAATCTTTGCATGTGGTATCTCAAAGTGGCGACCTCCTCGTGGAGTGCCTGGTTTTCTTGCTTCAATTGATCCATCTTCACTTGCAATTGGCTCGAGTACTTAGCGAAAATGGGGAGGAGACAACAGAATGAGCTGGGGAAATGCAAATGAAAATGCGATGACATGTGCATGAATGCATGAATGGATGTATGCACAAACACACATATACATATATACACAAACATTTGGGTTTAAGATCACGAGCATGGAGCTATGGTTTAACCATCCCAAGGCTATGTACTATGGGTTTTTGTACCCGCGGAACAAGGTTCTAAGAGGTTCCCAAAGTCATTGACCCATCTTTCGGATATTATTAGCACACCAATTACTTGGAAATCAATAATATTCTCAAGAGAATCTCATTTAAGTGTAGTATCACATATCAACTACTTCAGGTTTACACTCTCATAGTCACCGCACTACATCCTAATTATTCCAAGTGGGGTAAGAGGTAACTAAGGTCCTCAGTTTCATAGGCTCCTAGGTCGAAAGTAGTAATGTATTCACGATTACTCGTTCAACAAATACTAACCTCGAGAGGACCTCCACTGAGCATGGGATATCAAGTCAACTTCTTCGGGATTACTCCCTCAAATTCTCCTTGACTATACCACCCTCCTATCTTATTTGTTCTCTCAAGTTTGGGTTAAGACTTATCTCACCACACAAAGGTATCCACCCTGCCAAACAGAAAATCCAAGCAACACAAGCAAACAAATACATACAAATATACAAATAACACAAATAAACAAGATAGGCTTAACCCTCTTAGGGGGAACATCCCCAGTGAAGTCGCCATTTCTATTGCGGTGAGAATCGAATGTCAAGCTATTATATTAACTTGAATCACAAATCATTGAATGTTCCCCACCGAACTTTAATTTATCCAAAGGAAAGGGAAAAGATCGAATAAAACCCTAATTGTGCAATGTAACAACAATGCAGAGAGATCTAAAGGTTCGGGGCTTGGTTATACTAAGGGAAGGTATTAGCACCCTAAGTATCTATAGTACTCTATAGGAACCTCTTGTTGTATTTGTGTTATGTTATTGTTTGTTTGCTATTGGTTGGGAATGTTCTATGGGGAAAGACCTAGAGATTTTACTAAGTATGATCACCAAAACATCGCGGTCTTATGCGTACGTATTCTTACAAAGATGGAATCAGAGCAATCGTAGTTCACCTTAACAAGGGTGAAGAACACTTGATTATTATCAAGGTTCCAAGGGGAGAGTAAGTGTTCATCACAATAACACTTACATAGAATTTACAAACTCTAACCTAGGGCTAAGTTGAAAAAGGTAATGACTTAACAAAGCCAAAGGGGTAGTTGAGGTAAAGTTAAGCTACCTATGACATAAAGTCAACAAAAAGACCTTTCCTTTGTATTTAGGAAACAAAAGAAAGGAAGAGGAAAAGGAAAATGACTTGACAAAGTCAAAATAAACAAAGAGTTTATGGGTGAATGGATGAGATGAACAAGAATGATATTCAAACATGATATCATGACAAAGGACGACATTCAAACATGATGTCAACAAAGGTGAAAAAATAGTGATAAAGATGATATTCAAACATGACATCAATCAAAGCAAACAACTCATGGAAAAGATGACACTCATATATGATATCAACTATGAGATGTAATGAGATAACAAAATTTAAAATGAACATGGTAACAACCAATACATGAAGATAGATGTGATAACATCTAGGACTTAACAAAGCCATAAACAAGACATGGTAACAACCAAATATGACATACAAACATGGATGATACATAATTAAAGCATACATATGATATGGTTCTAACAAGACCAAAGTAACAACACAAGCAAGCATAACATGTTTATAACAATAACATGTGAGCATGGACATGAAGATACAAACATTAACAATATCATCATAACAATATCAACATATAGGCCATGGGTGTAGCACTATCAAACAAAGGATCAAATCAACATGTGGATCATGGATTAGGGCAATGTAAAAAAAAAGATCATGGATATAACAATATCAACATATGAATCATGTCATGGATATAACAATATCAAACATGTATGAAGAAAGTCAAAAGGTATACCTAACATCATGTGGACATATACAAGACAAGAAATCATGATTACAACGTGAATTTGGTGAAGAAAATACTTGGAAACAAGTGAATATGCACGAGGGGTCGACCTTATCTAGCTACGAGTCGACCTATGCAAGGCCGAATACAAAACTATGCAAAAAGGGAGTCTGTGCGTCGACACGAACATGTCTGTGCGTCGACTTGAACATGGAAGAATGTTAAAAACACCAATTTCAATCAGTATGCGTCGACACGAACATGTCTGTGCGTCGACTCGAACATGGCAGAATGTTAAAAAAACCCCAAATTTTGCATTTTTTGAACTTTCTAACTTTCTCAAAACTCAATGAAATGCAAAGATATAAAAATGAAAGTTACTTGAAATTTCATAAGGAATCCAATGGTATTATTCTCATGACCTAAAACTCACTAACTAGAGCACACGAAAGGAAAAAACAGAAACAAAACCCTAGGTTTCAACAAATACAAACTTCATACTGTCATACCCCAAATTTTGACCACTAAGATTTCCCATCATTGTGCAAGTCATCATCACAATATGGATGGACCATCATGCCTCATTAGTCTCCCCAAAGATGGGTAAGCATCCATTACAATCAGACTTAGGATTTCAAGCCCTCTTAGAGCTCTTAGACAAAGGATCAATCAAGGAATAAAATGATCTTCGACTTGTCTAACCTCTCAAACA
This sequence comes from Lathyrus tuberosus, assembly GCA_022829125.1. Lineage (NCBI taxonomy): Eukaryota > Viridiplantae > Streptophyta > Magnoliopsida > Fabales > Fabaceae > Lathyrus > Lathyrus tuberosus. The sequence goes on along the minus strand of JALAZF010000020.1, from coordinate 3,588,883 downwards.
TCCACAATGGATCAAGAGGACTCCCACATCAAGGATCAAGCACAAGGCTGCAACATTCCAAGTGGATCAAGCCTCAGGATCACCAGTGTCACCAAATTAGGGTTTTGGTCGACCAGGGCCTCCAGATGGAAATTTTCCTCTGGGCATGAGCCAATGCTTCAAAGCATAACCTCAGGGGATACATTCACCAAAAAATCAGGAATTAGGGTTTCTTGACCTAATTCACCCCTAAGTTGACTTTTGTGACGAAACATGAGCCAATACCTCAAGACATGATTTGAGGGACCCTAATACACTACATTTATCCATTTTCAATAATTTATTGATCCAAGAAGCTTGATTCACAAGTTTCAAGTTCATCAGAGCCACAGTTAGGGTTTCGCGGAAAAAGTCAACTGTGCCTTTGAATTTTGACCAGGACATGCTCCCAAACCATGGGACATGATTCAATACACCCTATAACCCCTATGAAATCAATCCATCAAGTTTGATTTAGGTCAAGGACTTGATTTCATAGAGGATCGCACAGTTTGAAATTCATCTGATAAAAAGTCAACTGTGCCCAAAAGTCAAAGTTTGACTTTTTGATTTTTTGATAAATTATGGTTCCCTAACCCTAAAATGATGTTAATGTGTGATTGGAATCATCATTCATCAAGAAAAACCAAGAAAAGTGGGATAACTTGTAAAAGGGGTAACCATAAAAAACTTAGAAATTTTCTAAGTTATGGAACAAACTGGCTAGGGTACCAACTTCCAAGGATCATAACTTGAGAGCCAAGCAACCATTGGGGCTGATCCAAAGATGGATTTGTAGCTCTCATGGCATAATTTAAAAGTGTCAACTACACCCCAGTCCAGTTCATCATGGATTTTGAGTTATGGTTGGATCAAAATGGCTGAAAACATGAAATGTCACTTTTTCCATCACTTAGTGAAATTTTCACTAAGTCAGAATCTGTTTCACTTTTTGCAAAATGTAAGGGCATTTTTCACTCAGATCCCAAAAGTGTCAAGACTAACTATGATCACACATATGTTGTATCATATGAGAGCTTTCCAAAATGGCCAAGAACCCCATCAAATATTTGAGCGAAGAATTATGATAATGGCAATATGCCTTGCTGCAACTGTCATGGCAAGGTGGATTTGAGTATTTTGGTCGATTTGAGCAATTTGTGCAAATGACAAACAAGTTTATCCATATGAACACCTCAGGGGGAGACCAAGGAGGGACAAACACTGATCCATAATTCTCCCAAGTCTTTGGAACTAAAAGTAGCATGCCAAACCTAAAATGCCTAAAAGGGGGACAAGACTCCAATTTTGTTTTGGAGCATTCAATGGATGCACCAAGGTGGCATGAACAGAGCCTTTTCCAACTGAATGAGTCAAGGATGATCTCTGAACTAGGGAACCAAAGGCCTGTGCTCTAACCTCTAGTCAATGGCTAGAGAAGACTTGAGATTCCAAAATGATCCAATTGGACAATGATCTGCTGCAATTGCCATTCACTATTGCTTGCAAAACAAACTTTCTCTACTATAAATAGAGCTCATTTGTGCTCAGTTTAAGTACACCAAAGCCATCAAACTGATGCTTTCCTCAAACTCTCTTCTTTCACTCCAAAATTGCCTTCCAAAGCAAGTCACTATCGGGTTTTGAGTTTGAGAGCCATTCCAACAAAACCAATCACACACACACCTCATAAACAGCATATAGAAGTGATCCAAACACTTAAACCACATCTGGAACACCCATTTCACAAAATCACCAGCCAATTGCTCAAGGTTTTAACCAAGTTGCAGCTGAGGTGCCATACTTTGTTCCTGCCCATTTCAGATCACTCCAAGCATTCAAACACATTCCATATGGTGTAGGGAAGTTGTTCAGATCATCACAACTCATCTGTAACACCTTCAAATCAAAAATCACTTTGCTCTTGCTGTCACGACCTTCAAGTAAGCCTAAACTTGGTCATCTCTTAATCTATGCATATTTCCTCGCACAATACTTTTGCCAAATGTTCATAATCATGCATAAAATGTTTCCCCTCAAATAATTGCTTTGTTTGAATCGTGTATCAAAATTCTCAGCCTTCATGCAAATTTTAGGGTTCTTGAGGTTTTGTCTTGATTTCTTATTCCATGCTTAAAATAAATGAAATTAAAGACCATCGACATGATCGTGAGGTGAAAACGAGTAGATTGATATGTGGATTGTGTGATTTCATCAAGTATTCAGTGAGATTGGTGAGAAAATGCAAATCTGCAGAAACAGAGGGGTGGCGCGTGTTCTTGGTGTGTTCTTGGCGCCATTTTTTGAATATTTGAATATTTAAATTTTGTGATTTTATTTAATTGATTCAAAAATTAATTTCTCTCTGAGTTTTAATGATTTTGAGTTGATTCTTTTTTTAATAATTCACAAAAATGTTAAAATATTTTATTTTACCAAAAATTCGCAAAAATATTATTTATTTCATATACTTGATATTTTTGCAAAGAATTAATCTTTTCTTTGTTTTTTTAACATTTAAAATATTTTTTCCTCCTTGATTTTCCAAATTTAATTGGTTTCCAATCATTTTGTGGATATAAATATGATTTTTCAAACATTAATCCAAGATCACAACTTGTTTTTCACACATGTTTGATAATTTTGATCATTTTAATTAAATTTTTATTTAATTAAAATACATTTTGAAATTAATTTAGGATTTTGATCTTAATCACCCTAAGCAAATCATTTTCAAACACTTTGGGTCTCTAATAGAGTGTAAGACCCAACTCCTTTGTAAATAGAACCTTTTTGGGCCTCAGTGTATTGTATAAGTCCCGATACTGTCAAAAGGTTCGGCACGATCGTCGCCTTTTTAACAAAAATCTTTGGGCTTCTCCTCGAGCTATAAGACCCATCTTTATTCATTTTCAAACTCTTTGGGCCTCTAATAGAGTGTAAGACCCAATCCCCTTTTAACCAAAACCTTTTTGGGCCTCAGATATTGTATAAGTCCCTCTGCGTTAAAAATCTCGGCGCGATCGCCAGTTCAAAAATCAAATCACCCTGGGCCTACCCTCGTGTTATAAGCCCTATTTCTTTTCTTTAAGTTTCTTGGGCCTCTAATAGAGTATAAGACCCATCCCATTGTACATAAAAACTCTTTGGGCCTCACATATTGTATAAGTCCCTCTGTACAGTTTTCAAAACAACGGTGCGATCATCGTTAAAACTTGGGCCTCTCCTTGAGCTGTAAGCCCCAACAATCTTTTCAAAGCACTTTCTCCTTTGATTTTGAATTCAAATATATGTTGTTATCAAAGCTTTCTTTAATTTGTTGAACAACTAACAAAACAACATGGAAGCTCTACAACGAGTAAGTGTTTATCCGCTTTCATTTACCGCTTTCATATGTGTATAACTGTATTGTGGGGCTGTTTCACTGTAAGTCTTCTTTCACATCCTTTTATATACTTATCACATATCCAATGTGTAATACTAGTATAGTTATTTAGAGTTTTCCCCGGCAACTACGTCTAGAACTAGGTAAAGCCTATTGGTCACTCTTAAATACAAACAAAACTAGATCCCCCGTAGGATTCCAGATACAGTATTCCCTTCTCTTGGGGTTAAACAATATGGAACAAAGAGAAAGGCAGTATTCTCGATGAATCTTTTCTCAGACTGTCACCCTTAGAAATTGTCAAAGAAACTCTAACTCCCCAGAGATGATCTTTTCTCCGTGAATGGCATCTCTTGAGTTTCTTCCAAATTCTCGAACTTTCTTGGAGTGATCTCTTCTCTGTGAATTGTATTTCTTGAACTTCTCTTGGTTTGGGAACCCACAGGCTTCCTAAAAGCATCCTCGCCTCCTCTTGGGCATTGTACAAGGACCCTTCGGCTTCTTAGAAGTTCTCATGCCTTCTCTTGGGCTTAATACAAGGACCCTGACGACCTCTTAAAGGTATAAGACAGAACTTAGTCATCCTTTGCTAGAACAGTCTTTCCAGCGTCAAAACTCCGGCTATTTTAGGGTTGATACTCATCCCTTAATGCCCGTGCCTCCTCTTGGGCATTGTACAAAAGATAAAACTCTAGACTTGGACAGTCTAAGCCTCTTGAGTCTCAAAGACATTCTCAAGTTCCTTTCAAACATAGGAAGAAACACCGATCACTCTGAAACCCGGTCTCTCTCATGAGAGTTCCCCACCCTTGGGCCTGGCTATGGATCTAATCCTCAGCAGTAAGACAGCCTCCTCTTGGGCTTTGTACAAATGATTCTCCCTAGCGGAGCTAACCTTTTCAGACTCTCTTGTTGAGTCAAACTCTTTTAGCCTCCATCTTGAGCTTTGTACAAGACATATAAAAAGCCACTCTCTTGTTGAGTATAAAAGATTCTCTTGTTGAGTCAACTTTTAGCCTCCGTCTTGGGCTTTGTACAAGACATATAAAACACTCTCTTGTTGAGTATAAAAGGCTCTCTTGTTGAGTCAATCTCCTTTTAGCCTCAATCTCGGGCTTCGTATGAGACAGCAAATCACTCTCTTGTTGAGTATAAAAGACTCTCTTGTTGAGTCAATCAACCTTCAGACTCTCTTGTTGAGTCAAGCACTCGTTCAAGACTCTCTTAGTGAGTCAACCTTTTTTAGCCTCTGTCTTGGGCTTTATACAGGACAGATAAAAGTACTCTCTTGTTGAGTCAAACCATTTCAGCCTCCATCTCGGGCTTCATACAAGATACATTCTCCCTAATGGAGTCAAAAATCCCTTTTAGCCTCAATCTTGGGCTTTGTACAAGACAGAAAAAACATTTTCCCCGGAAAAGTCAAACTTCTATCCTCCTCTTACGCTTTGTATAAAGAAATCCCCGGTTGAGTCAATCAACCTTTTAGCATCAAATTTGTGCGTTGCTCACAGCACACAAACATCAACAATCCCTATTTAGAGATGACAAATTCTCTCTCAGTCAAAACCCTTTAGCTTCATATCTTGGGCTTTAAACAAGATACAAATAACCTTTCAGCCTCATATCTTGGGCTTTGAACAAGATACAAACCACCTTTAGCTTCTTGTCTTGGGCTTTGAACAAGACACCAAAACACCTTTTTCCTCCCATAGAATAGGAGGAACTACGATCGCTCTGATTTCCCTGTTTCGTCAAACGGGAATACATAGGCATAAGATTGCAAAATCTTAGCGAGCACACTAATCAAAAACCCAAAGTCCAGTACCTCTATACATCAATCAAAGAAAATTAGGTCTAGTATCCTAACCAAAAGCCTCCTGTACAGTCAAGACACTCCGTTCTTTTAAGCAAATAACTAAAAACAGACCCCCCTTTTGATAGCATCTGTAAACCAACAGTTTTGACTGTTTAACCTCAGTATGCAAGCAGGTTTAATTGGAGACATCTATTTCCCTTCCTTAATCAGCTTCACAGGATAAAAAATGAATTGAACTATAGTACTAAAGCGATAGTGAGTCGAAACCACAAAAATCGTGCTACACATACATGAACATGATAACTTGCATATAGTGGAAATAACACGTCATACATAATCATATCTACATTTTTGCTTCAATGAACAATAACAAATGATGCATAAACAAAGGGTTTCAAAGTGTAAGAACATTTACTTATTAGAGCAAGGTCCAATGCCTCTTCTTAGTGACTACAGAAATAATATGAAGATCTTGTGAGCCTCCTTGATCCTTAAGGAGATTGCTTGAACAAAGAACTTGACCGGAAACTGCTTGTAACTCTTCACACAAACCTTTTTGAAAAGTATGAAGATGAGAGTGGTGGAGGATGATATGGATGGCACAAAATTTGTTCAAGGGTTTAGACTAGTTCTAAATAGTGTTTTGAGGATGTTTGGGTGAGTGATGTCATACCCTAAATTTTGACCCTGAGGTTCTGTTTTTTCGTTTCGCATCGTCTGCATAGCATAACATGCACTTCATCTTGCATAGTATCCGAAATGTTAGTCAGAATAAATTTGTTGGATTTACGGACAAACCGGTCTAAATATATTTCAAAATCAGACCAAACGCTGTATTTTTCCAATATGTTTATTTCGCGCTGATTATTTTGGTGTGTTCATTTTATTTTTTCGAATACTTTTCTGCCTGACTTTTTATTTTGTTTTTTTAATAATTTTTATTTATTTTTAGTTAAATAATCATTTAATTTATTTAGATTTAATTATATATTTAATTTTAATTTAATTTTTTATTAATTAATTTTATTTTTAATTTGTTTATTAATATTTTCTTTTTAAAAAAAAAAACACAAAAACATCCTATTTAATCGATACTTAATTATGTTTCTCCTTCAAAAAACACAAAAGCATCCTATTTAATCAATACTTAATTATGTTTCTCCTTCTAAAAACACCAAAACATAATATTTAATTCTTTTTATTTTTGTCTCATTATAAACAACAAAAAAACATTGTGTTAATTCTTATTATCATTCTTGTCTATTTTTTAGTCCTATATATATATGCATTAGAAAAAAACAAGGAGGACAAAAAAACTCACAACTCACCCACCTCATAACCTACGATACGTAGCTTCCACACGTATATAACCTCATATCTCGCATCTCAGGTATTTCTTTGATTTGAGTTTGTAATGATTGTTTTAATCATATTTTGTTTTGTTTTCTCATTTTGTATTACATATAAATATTGCTTTTCACTTTGCGTTGTGTTATGTTCATGTCGATATTGTAATGGTTATAAGAATATTATATGTGTGTTTGTTTCAATATGTTGCTGCTGCAATTGTGTGTATACATATATATTGAATCTTATATATTGTCAGTTTGCTTGCCTTGCATCTAGAATATATATATATATATATATATATATATATATGTATATAACTTTTGTCAATAATTTTTTTTTAACTGTAGGTTTTAAAATGTTGTTGCTTTAATTTTAAATATATACATATGTATGAACTTCATTTACTGTAGTTTAGTTTTAAATATATATAATTTTCGTTAGTGTAGCTTATACATATATATAACTTTCATTTTAGTTTTTTTTTTAATATTAAAATACATATATATATATATATATATATATATAATTTTTTTTCTTAGTTTCTAAATATATATATATATATATATATATATATATATATATATATATATATAAATACATATATATATATATATATATTATATAATTCTTGGTTTTTTTGTTTTTTAAAATATACATATAACTTTTTTTTCTTAGTTTTTAAATATGTATATATATAACTTTTGATTTAAATTTTTAAATTTATATATATATATATATATATATATATATATATATATATATATATATATATATATATATATATGGTTTTTTTTAATGTGATAGAACTATTTTTACATTTTATTCTTTTAGTTTTATTTCGATTCTGTAGTGATATGCATCTTATTATAGATAGTGTGTATGTGTTTGTGTTTAGCTTTCTATTTTTCGATTACTCTGTATCGCGGTCGGCAAAAACATCGAGCCGCCATCATATTTTTTTAAGGAAAATAAATGATAAACCTAAAATCCTAATCCTAAGGGCAGAGATTCCTAAGGTTCGGGAGTCGGTTAAGTGAGGGGAAGGTGTTAGGAACCCCTCACTTCCATTGTACTAAATGGGATCCTCCTCAAGTTCTAGGGTATGTTTGTTTGTCGTCTAACTTTTTATTTATTTTACAAAAGGATCCTAATTTTATTATTATTGTACTCGCTAGGGCTTACAACCCTATGCCTACGTACCTTCAATTTTGAAGGATCATAGTAACCGTAGTTCACCTCCCCTATTCCTACCCCCTAATCCTATTCCTAACCCTAATCCCAAACCCAATCCACTATTTATACTCTTGGATAAAGAGTTCTATCCCCAAATCCATCATTTATACTCCTAGATAAGGAGTTCTATCCCTTAATCTATTATTTATACTCCTTGATAAGGAGTTCTATCACTTAACCTATTATTTATACTCCTAGACGAGGAGTTCTATCCCTTAAATCCCGATCCGTTTATTTATACTCTCGGAGGAAGAGTTTTATCCCAAAATCCTTGTCCATTGTTTATACTCTCGGATGGAGAGTTTTATCCCAAAATCCCGTATCCATTGGCCTATATTTATACTCTTGGAACCGAAGAGTGCTATCCCTAAATCCCATATATTATTTAGACTCTTGGACAAAGAGTTTTATCCCAAGTTTTAAATTCTTACAAAAATCCTTTTATATCCCTTATATTAAAAAAAAATCCCTAAAATCCCATAGAATTTAATAAAAAAAGATAATAAAAACCAAAATGCCCTTATGCTAAAAATAGCAAAATTGATCCCCAAATTATTTCAAAATAATTTCTAAATTCCAACATAATCCTAAAAAATAAAAGTACCTTAATCCCCAAAATTAAATTCAATTTGCTTTAATTTATTTTCAACCCAAACCCATATTTATCCAATTTAATAAAAAATCCAAAAATAATAATTTTCTTAAAATAAATCCTAAAACAAATTTTAATAAAATTCCAAATTTCCCAAAATACCTCATCCAAAAAAAAAACCAGGAACAAAATCCCATTTTATAAAAAAAATCCCTATTTTAAAGAAATAAAAAAATTATTTTAAATATATAAAACTTTTTATTTAAAATAATAAAAAAAACCAAACCCACAATTAACCCTAAAAAACCTAATTACATTTACCCTAATAATAATAATCCTAAAATCCTATTTAAACAAAATCCTAATTTAATATTAAAACCTACTTAAATAATTAAATTAAGTAATTAATTTAATTAATTAATAACATTCAGGGGGCATTTTATTGCATAAAAGCAAATGGGTCAGCGCTTGGGGGTGTAGTTAGTAAAGGGGGAAGGCCCAAATGCACTCAGGGTCCATTGACGTGGGAGGGGTCTACGTGGGAGAGAGTCAGATTTGACTCTCCCTGGAACGCATGATCATCATCAGAGGGCCATAATGCGTACGATCGCATTCGTTGATCAAGCCTGCCAGTCTGAGTAATTAGAATGGAAGGCTCAGATCTAAAGTCGTCGCTGGTATATCCTGGGTGCGCCCTGTAACACCCCCAATCTATACCCCCAATTAAATAAAGCAGCAAAAGAAAATTCTAAATTTCATCGGAGTATATTCATAAATTCACAGCATAGACCGAGGGGTCACATCAATTTGAAACAAACATACAACACCTGCTCATAAAGATATGCAACACTTCAGGTAGTAATACACCCATAATTTCAATACAGAATAAAAGCGGAAAATCTGTACTGAAATATCATATATATATATATATATATATATATATATATATATATATATCATGAAAAGTTTGTTTGGCATATACAACATCATACATGTACAAACCAAAAGATACATATACATCATTCAAATAATCACAAACGGCCTCCCTAACTACTCGGTGTCACATATCAGAGCCGACCGACAAAAGAATGAAGTCCTAAGCTTCACAAAAAGACCTCCAGCAATCTAATCTGCAATGCCTCATAGAGCATTATAAAACAACAGAAGGGTGAGAAAAACAATCATAATATAATTGCATACAATTATATATAACACAAAAAATACACATATATACTGTTCTCACCACAAATCATACCAGTATTCAAACACAAAACAACAAGATGTATAATTCACATTTCCATCACCAAGGTATACCAACCATGCACAATACAAGTATCCCCAACACATATCCATATATCAATTTATCAATTTTATCCACCATTCCACACATAAACAAACCATTAATGATTTATGCAAATGCAAGAGACCGACACAACGACTCTATGTATATGCACATGCGGTACCGACTTCCATCAATTCTCAACACTAGTTCACTCAGGAACTATTGGAACCATCGCTCGTTACTTAGTGTAACTCCCCGTCGGGCATACGATGTTCCCCGTCGCTTTCGGTCCTCTTTGTATAAGGCTCACGATCCGATCACTCACACCCCACATGGGCACACGATCGTCTATAACCATCGCTTTCGGTCCTCTTATTTTTAAGGCGCACAATCCAATCAGATCGCTTTCAGTCCTCTTATTTTTAAGGCTCACGATGTTATAGCAGATTCCCTCTGGAATCAATCCGTCACTCAGGACGTCACAAGAATGCATATCATGATGCTCGGCATACAATGACTCATGACATTCAAATGCACACATATATGCAACCATCTTACTTAACATAAATCATGCTTTGCAATTCAAGCCCAAAACAATGCATTCATACCACACAACAACACGCAAATCATACCATATCCATATCAACAGCACATTGCATGATACACACCAATTACACACAATCATAACGACAAAAGTCGACAAAACGACACTATTCCAAATTCCTGACATAATTAAATCGGCTAATAATCACAAAATTATTATCATAAGAAAGTACAGTTCAATAGCTACTCAACGATGCCAAGAATGTTAAAAACGGAAAAACAGAACACAAGTTACGGACTAAACAAGAAAAGACATCGCGGAAAAACCCCATTTTGCAATTCTCCAGCCCATACGCGTATTTCCCTGAGCCATACGCGTATTACCCTGATTCCTCGCCCATTCCATATGCGTATTGCCCAAGTTCGTACGTGTATGGGCAGAGACCCATTTTTCCCAAAATTTCACGTTAAAAGTCCAATACACGTAGTGCCCAACACCATACGCGTATTGCCTTAAAGTCTTACGCGTACCATACGCAAATGGGAAGATGGCCGAGAAAATGAAGCTTCCATACGCGTATTGCCCAGTTTTCTTCAATGCCATATGCGTATTGCCTTGACCAATACGCGTATTGCCTTGAGTGATACGCATATGGGCAGTGGAAAATCTAGAAAATTCTGCAGAACTTTGTTCTGCGTTTTCCACCCCAAAATCATCCAATTTTCACCTATACACCAAAAAAATTACCAATTCAATGCCTAATAACATGTATCTAACATGTATCAACAATAATGGACCTGAAAACATAATTTCTGACACAATTTAATCGATTTCTAATCAATGTTTACATAATATGGTTTTTCCTATATATTTCTATTTCAATCCAATAACAATAAAAAACATACATACATAATCATACACAAGCATATAATAATCGAGTTTCGCACCCTTACCCAATTTAATCGTGTTTAGAAAAGTCGGGAGATTGATTTCTTGATTTCCAAGTTTTTTCTCTTTTTTCTTCTCTTCTTCTCTTTTCTTTCCCTTTTCCTTCCTTCTTCTCTTTTTCTTTCTATCTATTTTTCTCTCTTTCTATTTTCTATTTTCTAACTTAAGGAAAAATAAGATGAAATGACCAAAATATCCCCACACTCAAATATCTCGCAAACGTTCCCAAAACTCGATAAAATATCACAACATTGAAAAATAACATATTTCCAAACAAAAGTCGAAAATAAAATAAAATAATAATAAAATAATTAAAACGACTCGATTAAATAAAAATACTAAAACTGGGGCGTTACAACTCTCCCCCACTTAGAAATTTTCGTCCTCGAAAAAATACCTGTGACGAACAACTCTGGATACGACTCCCGCATCCGACTCTCCAACTCCCAAGTCAAATTGCCCTCAGCAGCGCCACCCCACGCCACTTTCACAAGTGCAATATCCTTGCCTCTCAACCGCTTCACCTCGCGATCCAAAATCCTAACTGGTAATGCCTCAACCGTAAGGTTCTCCCTTACCTCAACCTCGTCCATTGGGATCACATGCGACGGATCCGGAACATACTTCCGAAGCTGTGAAACATGGAACACATCGTGCAAATTCGATAGATTCGGCGGCAACGTCACCCTATAAGCCACAGCACCCACTCTCGCGGATATCTGGTAAGGACCAATAAACCGAGAAGTAAGTTTCTTCGATTTCAATGCACGACCCACACCTGTTACCGGTGTAACTCTCAAAAATACATGATCGCCCTCTTGGAACTCAAGATCTTTTCTTCTCCGATAATGATAACTCTTTTGCCTACTCTGAGAAGCCTTCATTTTCTCACGAATAAGCTTCACTTTTTCCGTAGTCTGTTGCACCAACTCTGGTCCAACCACCGAACTCTCACCAGATTCATGCCAACACAACGGTGTTCGACATCTTCGTCTATACAGTGCTTCAAACGGTGCCATTCCAATACTCGAATGGAAACTGTTATTATACGTGAATTCAATCAATGCAAGATAACTATCCCACGCACCACCTTGTTCAAGAACACAAGCTCGCAACAAATCTTCCAACGACTGAATCGTTCTCTCCGTCTGACCATCCGTCTGCGGATGATAAGCCGAGCTCAATCTCAATTTAGAACCCAATGCCTTCTATAAACTTTCCCAAAATCTCGAGGTAAACCTTGGATCTCGATCTGAAACGATACTCAACGGAACTCCATGCAACTTCACAATCACACTGATGTAAATCTCAGATAACCTCTCCAAAGTAAAACTAATGTCAATCAGAATGAAATGAGTCGATTTAGTCAGCCTATCGACAACCACCCAAATAGCATTATGCCCTCGCTGTGTATTCGGCAACCCTGTCACAAAATCCATGGAAATATTGTCCCACTTCCACTCAGGAATATCCAACGGTTGCAACAAACCACTAGGCCTCAGATGTTCCACCTTTAATTTCTGACAAGTCAAACATGCATAGACAAACTGAGCCACATCTCTTTTCATTCCAGACCACCAGAAAATCTTTTTCAAATCTTGGTACATCTTATTCGCTCCCGGATGTATACTCAAATTACTCCGGTGTCCTTCCTCCAAAATCATCTTCTTCAACTCCGCATCATCAAGAATAAAAATTCTACCTCGGAATCTCAAAACACCATTAATATCCACTTTAAAATTCTCATTTTCACTTTTATTACCAACCGTCATTAAATCCACAAGTTTTACATCCAGCTTCTGTTTCTCACTAACCGACAACAGAAAATCATTAGTAATCGTTAGCATTCCAAGCCTCACATTATCCGACGTCACTTCACAAACCAAACTCAAATCTCTAAACGATTCCAAAAGTTCCCACTCCTTAGCCATTAAAGCGGACATATGCAACGATTTCCGGCTCAATGCATCGGCTACCACATTAGCTTTACCAGGATGGTAATTCAAGCCAAAGTCGTAGTCCTTCAAAAATTCCAACCATCTTCGTTGCCTCATATTCAATTCTTTCTGATCAAACAAATATTTCAAACTTTTATGATCACTAAAGACTTCAAACCTCACACCAAAAAGATAATGCCTCCAAATTTTCAACACAAAAACCACAACCGCTAATTCAAGATCATGAGTAGGATAATTTTTCTCATGCACTCTCAATTGCCTTGAAGCATAAGCCACGACCTTACCTTCTTGCATCTGAACACCACCTAGACCAATCAAAGACGCATCACAATAAACCACAAATGGTTCATTAGGATTCGGCAAAATCAAAATCGGAGTTGTCGTCAATCTTCTCTTCAGCTCATTAAAACTTTCCTCACACCAAATATCCCAAATGAACGCTTGCCCTTTACAAGTCAACTGGGTCAAAGGAAGTGCTAGCTTAGAGAAACCTTCAATAAACCTTTGATAATATCTGGCCAACCCCAAAAAGCTTCGAATTTCAGTAACAGATCTTGGAGCCTCCCATCGTAGAACTGCTTCTACTTTAGATGGATCCACAGAAATACCATTACCTGAAATCACGTGCCCAAGAAAACTCACTTCCGACAACCAGAATTCACACTTGGACAATTTGGCAAAAAGCTTTCTTTCTTTCAAAACCTGCAAAATAATACGTAAATGCTCCGCGTGCTCCTCCCGAGACTTAGAATAAATCAAAATATCATCAATAAACACAACAACAAATCGATCCAAATGCTCATGGAAAATATGATTCATGTACTCCATAAACACACCTGGCGCATTAGAAACCCCAAACGACATCACAGAATATTCATAATGACCGTAACGTGTCCTAAAAGTCGTCTTCTGAATATCTTCCTCTTTCACCCTAATCTGATGATACCTCGACCTCAAGTCAATCTTACTAAACACACACGCACCAACTAACTGATCCATCAGATAATCAATTCTTGGAAGAGGATACTTATTCTTATTCGTCACCTTATTCAACTGGCGATAATTGATACACAACCGCATACTTCCATCTTTCTTTTTCACCAATAAAACTGGAGCACCCCAAGGAGAAACGCTTGGTCTCACAAACCTCTTTTCCAACATTCCATTCAACTGCTTCTTTAACTCCACCAACTCAGATGCCGACATACGTTAAGGTGCCATAGAAACAGGTCTAGTACCAGGAACTAGATCTATAGAAAACTCCACCTCTCTCTCTCTGGCGGCAAGTCTGAAATATCCTCAAGAAACACTTCCGGAAATTCACACACAACAGGAAACACATCAAGTGAAACTTGACTGTCCACAGCCAACGATGCAAACAATCCGAACAACTGAGCTTCATCCGCCAAAAGCTTCTTAAACCCTTTGGTAGATAAGAAACTCGAGTCTTCGTCTTCCTCAAGAAAAGGAAACCTTACCAGCTTATGATAACAATCAATATGAACCCTATTGACCTGTAACCAATTCATTCCCAGAACCACATCTAAACCCTCCAACGGTAAACACACCAAATCCATCTCAAAGTCTTTAGCATAAATGGTCAAAGGACAACTTAAACAAACCAAAGAAGTAGTTACTGACCCCATTGCTGGAGTATCAATAACCATCTCACCACCCATCGAAGACAACACAAGATTCAAACGCTTCACGCACTCAGACGAAATAAATGAATGAGTCACTCCAGTATCATTAATAGCAACTAAAGGAGTACTATTAATAAAATAATTACCTCTGATCAGACGATCTGCACTTGAAGTCTGAGTTCCCGCTAATGCAAATACTTTCCCACTAGCTGGAGCTTGCTTCGGTTTCTGACACTTCGAACTAATATGACCAGGTTCACCACAGTTGAAACACTTCACCACATTCTTCCTTGCACAATCAGCTGCGACATGTCCTACACCTCCACAATTAGAACACTTTCTCAAATCTTTCCTACATTCAGACTGACGATGTCCCACATCACCACATCTATAACATCTCAGAGGACCATACATCCCTCCTCCACTTGACCTTTTCTCAAAATTTCCCCTTTGTTTACCCTTATCAGCTGGTGTTACATACGGACCACCACAGAACTGTTGGTTCCCTTTTCTCTCGCTCACACTCTTATAGTGAGTAGAACGAGCCTTATTATCCTCCTCATAAATCCTACACCAATCCACCAAATCAGAAAACCTCCGAATCCTTTGATAACCAATTGCCTGCTTTATCTCAGGATGCAATCCGTTCTCAAACTTTACACACTTAGAAAATTCCGCGGTCGCTTCAGCATAATGTGGATAAAACTGCACAAGTTCCACAAACTTAGCAGTATAATCAACAACAGACATATTACCTTGTTTCAACTCCAAGAACTCAATTTCCTTCTTTCCTCTTACATCTTCTGGAAAATACCTCCTCAAAAACTCAATGCTAAACACGGCCCATGTGATCTCTTCCTCTGCAGCTTCCAACACATGACGTGTACTAACCCACCAATCACCAGCTTCTTCCAGTAACATGTGAGTACCCAGTCTCACCTTCTGATCCTCAGCACAATCCATATCTCGGAAAATCCTTTCAATCTCTTTCAGCCATATCTGAGCACCATCAGGATCATATCTTCCTTTGAAGACAGGCGGTTTGTTCTTCCTGAACTCATCATTACCTGCAGCATTAGGTGCACCCTGCACAGCCCGAGCCATAGCTTGCATAGCAGCAGCCAAAGCAGCGTCATTCCTACCAGCCATATTCTGTTCATTTCCAATAACAGCAACTATGGTTAAACAAATAGCTCATCCCAACACCAAGACCGACAAGAACTGACACAAACTGACACGGACTGGCTCTGATACCACTTAATGTAACACCCCCAATCTATACCCCCAATTAAATAAAGCAGCAAAAGAAAATTCAAAATTTCATCAGAGTATATTCAGAAATTCACAGCATAGACCGAGGGGTCACATCAATTTGAAACAAATATACAACACCTGCTCATAAAGATATGCAACACTTCAGGTAGTAATACACCCACAATTTCAATACAGAATAAAAGCGGAAAATCTGTACTGAAATATCATATATATATATCATGAAAAGTTTGTTTGGCATATACAACATCATACATGTACAAACCAAAAGATACATATACATCATTCAAATAATCACAAACGGCCTCCCTAACTACCCGGTGTCACATATCAGAGCCTACCGACAAAAGAATGAAGTCCTAAGCTTCACAAAAAGACCTCCAGCAATCTAATCTGCAATACCTCATAGAGCATTATAAAACAGCAGAAGGGTGAGAAAAACAATCATAATATAATTGCATACAATTATATATAACACCAGAAATACACATATATACTATTCTCACCACAAATCATACCAGTATTCAAACACAAAACAACACGATGTATAATTCACATTTCCATCACCAAGGTATACCAACCATGCACAATACAAGTATCCCTAACACATATCCATATATCAACTTATCAATTTTATCCACCATTCCACACATAAACAAACCATTAATGATTTATGCAAATGCAAGAGACCGACACAACGACTCTATGCATATGCACATGCGGTACCGACTTCCATCAATTCTCAACACCAGTTCACTCAAGAACTATTGGAACCATCGCTCGTTACTTAGTGTAACTCCCTGTCGGGCATACGATGTTCCCCATCGCTTTCAGTCCTCTTTGTATAAGGCTCACGACGTTTATGGATCACTTTCGGTCCTCTTTGTATAAGGCTCACGATCCGATCGATCACACCCCACATGGGCACACAATCGTCTATAACCATCGCTTTCGGTCCTCTTATTTTTAAGGCGCACGATCCAATCAGATCGCTTTCAGTCCTCTTATTTTTAAGGCTCACGATGTTATAGCAGATTCCCTCTGGAATCAATCTGTCACTCAGGACGTCACAAGAATGCATATCATGATGCTCGGCATATAATGACTCATGACATTCAAATGAACACTTATATGCAACGATCTCACTTAACATAAATCATGCTTTGGAATTCAAGCCCAAAACAATGCATTCATACCACACAACAGCATTCAAATCATACCATATCCATATAAACAACACATTGCATGATACACACCAATTACACACAATCATAACGACAAAAGTCGACAAAACGACACTATTCCAAATTCCCAACATAATTAAATTGGCTAACAATCACAAAATTATTATCATAAGAAAGTACGGTTCAATAGCTACTTAACGATACCAAGAATGTTAAAAACGGATAAACGGAACACAAGTTACGGACTAAACAAGAAAAGACATCGCGGAAAAACCCCATTTTGCAATTCTCCTGGCCATACGCGTATTGACCTGAGCCATACGCGTATTACCTTGATCCCTCGCCCATTCCATACGCGTATTGCCCAAGGTCGTACGCGTATGGCAGAGACCCATTTTTCCCAAAATTTCACGTTAAAAGTCCAATACGCGTAGTGCCCAACACCATACGCGTATTGCCCTAAAGTCTTACGCGTACCATACCCAAATGGGCAGATGGCCGAGAAAATGAAGCTTCCATATGCGTATTGCCCAGTTTTCTTCAATGCCATACGCGTATTGCCTTGACCAATACACGTATTGCCTTGAGTGATACGCGTATGGGCAGTGGAAAATCTAGAAAATTCTGCAGAAATTTGTTCTGCATTTTCCACCCCAAAATCATCCAATTTTCACCTATACACCAGAAAAATTACCAATACAATGCCTAACAACATGTATCTAACATGTATCAACAATAATGGACCTGAAAACATAATTTCCGACACAATTTAATCGATTTCTAATCAATGTTTACATAATATGGTTTTTCCTATATATTTCTATTTCAATCCAATAACAATAAAAAACATACATACATAATCATACACAAGCATATAATAATCGAGTTTCGCATCCTTACCCGATTTAATAGTGTTTAGAAAAGTCGGGAGATTGATTTCTTGATTTCCAAGTTTTTTCTCTTTTTTCTTCTCTTCTTCTCTTTTCTTTCCCTTTTCCTTCTTCTCTTTTTCTTTCTCTCTATTTTTCTCTCTTTCTATTTTCTATTTTCTAACTTAAGGAAAAATAAGATGAAATGACCAAAATATCCCCACACTCAAATATCTCGCAAACGTTCCCAAAACTCGATAAAATATCACAACATTGAAAAATAACATATTTCCAAACAAAAGTCGAAAATAAAATAAAATAATAATAAAATAATCAAAACGACTCGATTAAATAAAAATACTAAAACTGGGGCGTTACACGCCCACAGTGTAACACCCCAATTTTCGTAAGAATATTTATTTAATTTATTTAAATATTATATTCGTGAATTTCTGTGAATTTTTGGTGTTTCGTGTCGATGTCGGTGTTTTTGTGAAGTTTTAGTTATTTAATTAAATAATAGTATATATTACAGAATATATTGTATTATTATTTATTTTAAATAATATTAGAGGAATTAAGGGTAAGACAGACATTTGAGGAGAATTAGTGGGGGCATTATGGAGAAAGCCAAATTTTGAGGCCTAAGAGTTAAATTAACCAAAAAGGAGGAATTGAGGAGAATTAAGATTCATTTGTGGAGATCGTAAAAATAAGGAGAAGGTGCAGAGCCCTGAGGAAAATGGGAAAAAGGCGAGGATTTTCATGAAGGTTTCCAAAGGCTCAAGAGAGAACTCTTCGGATCGACAATCTAAGGTATGAGGAGTAATTACCTTTCATTGTTTTCATTATAGGATTCGATGTAATTGAAGTGGTTGTGATGTGTTTGAGGGTTTATGGGTTTTGAGGTAAACTGATGATTTTAAGGGTATTTTGTGAATCGATTAATAAGAGTTGAATTTAATCAGATAAAACAGACCTTTGGGGCAGATTTCCCCATTGTTGTAGTACAATCTTGTGGTGAAGGATTTATGGAGTTTATATGAAGCTTGAGAGTTTTGAAGGTTAAGGGAAATTAAGGTTTCTCGTAGTGTCCTGAATCGACCTAACAGACGTAGGTTTTAGGCCTTTAATTTCTGTGATATGTTAGGACTGTTGTGGGGATGATTTTGGGTCATTTGAGGCTGTAATCGCAGGTACCTTGAAGGTTGTGGAGTTACTAATGCGTAGCGGCAATTTGCTGTAATCGCAGGTTCGCTAGGCGAACCGTTGCTTCGCTAGGCGAATGTTCGCTAAGGCTCGCTAAGCGAGCAACGCAGCGAATGTGCAATAACATGAGTGTGTATACAGAGTTGATTTTGGAGAGGAAAGGTGGGCTTCACTGGGAGTCTCGCTAAGCGAAGGAATCAGCGAGTGGGTTCGCTAAGCGAATTAACCAGCGAGTGTGACAGATGAATGTGTTCTGGTGTTGAGTGTGGGGTCTGTGAGGTTCGTGGGCCGCTTCGCTAAGCAAAGGCCACATCAAACAGGTTCGCTAGGAGAACCCTGGAGCGAACGTCTGCTGTTCGCAAATTCTTGTTTATGCTGCTGTGCTATTTTTGATGTTTTGATGCTGTATTGTTATGGTGACTTTCCATGATGTTTTTGATGATATTGAGGTGATAACTTGTGATGTTTTGATGAATACATGATGATATGGGTTTTATGAGAATTGATGAATGATGATGCACATGATGGTGTTTACTTGATGATGATGAATTATTGACGTTTGTGTATTATACATTAATATGCATACTCTGTGACGATGCTTCATTCCCATTGTACGGATATGAGGTAATTATGACGTGCTCCGGTTCCAAATGCGGGATTGATCCTATTGACGGGGATCTTTGGAGGGTTGATGGCCTAGTGTCCATCTATTATGACGATTGGTACCACATGCATGAGTCTTGTTGTGCATTTGCATTTAATTGGCATTGCTGTATTTTATGATGTTGCTCGTGATTTTGATGTTTCCTTGTGATGACCCTGAAGATGTTGTATATGTAGATAATGCCATTTTATGTATATCTTGTTTTATAATGATTATTATGAATTATGATTACTCACCCTGTCTGTTTCAATGTTGCCTCCACGTGGGTAACATGCATGTGATCAGGTTTAGTTATGGATGCTTTCGAGGACCTTGAAGTTTATTTGCGTTTGGTCGATTTAGAGGGTCTTGATCTGATAGTGTAACATCGAGTTGGGGTCCTTTGAGTCGAACTATGTTTTCTTCTTATTTTGTTGTCATTGATGATATGGTTTTATATGTTGAAAACCTTTTTGGATTATTACGATGTTTGTTGAAAACCTTTTAAATTGAGAATTTTGAGTTCCGCTGCCATGTGAAGGCTTTTGAGTTATTGTGAGGAAAACCCTTTTGTTTACAGGGAAAGTGTATTATTTTGATTTAAATGAGAAATGTGCACCCTTTGAGGGAACTTTTATGTTTTACTCTGATATTTGAGTTGTTTCTGCTGCAATATTTGTGGGGGTAGAAAAGGGTGTTACATTAATGGTATCAGAGCAGGTCGTTCCGTCCGGCCAGGTTTTTACGGGTTATCAGTCCCCTGTCAGTCGACGAGTGTGTGTACATTGTCGATGTTTTAGTTCTTCTAACCTTGTTGGTGGTGTGCAGGATGGCTGGAAGAAATGATCGTGCAATTTCTGATGAGTTGGAATCGGTTGCTAATGTGGTGGCGCAGTTGAATCCAAATGGTGGAGCTCCTGATGAGTTTCGTGCTTTGAGGAAGCTTCAAAGGAACAATCCACTGACTTTTGTGGGTAAGTATGATCCAGCAAGTGCACACAAGTGGTTGAAGGTGATCGAGAAGATCTTCCAAGTGATGGGGTGTTCTGATGAGCAACAGGTTCAGTTTGGAACGCATATGCTGGAAGAAGAAGCTAAGGACTAGTGGGATAACACCCGTCAGAGACTGGCAGATGTTGGCATTGTGATAACTTGGGCTGTGTTTAAGCAGGAGTTTCTGGGGAAGTATTTTCCAGAGGATGCTCGTGGCAAGAGAGAAGTGGAAATCCTTGAGCTGAAGCAAGGAGATATGACTGTGGTAGAGTATGCCGCGAAGTTCGAGGCTTTAGTGAAGTTGTGTCCGCACTACAATTGTGCTGATGCTGAGATGTCTAAGTGTCTCAAGTTCGAGAATGGGCTGAGACCAGAGATTAAGCAGGGTATTAGGTATTAGTAGATCCGCAGGTATGCTGAGTTGGTTGACAAGAGCAGAATCTACGATGAGGATAGCCAAGCTCGATCTGCTCACTATAAGCAGTTGAGTGAGAAGAAAGGGCAGTATAGGGGTAAGCCTTATACAACTTCAGCTGACAAAGGGAAACAGAAGGCTTCAGATGGGAAAAAGGCAAGTGGGGGAGCAGCTCCCGCTTCTGGAAAGTGTCATAAGTGTGGCGAGCAAGGTCACCGTGCTGATGTGTGCACAAATAATGTGTTAAGGTGCTATAGATGCGGTAAGAAGGGTCACCGAGCTACTGATTGCAAAGATGAGGGTCCGACCTATTTCAATTGTGGTTAGAAAGGTCATATCAGTACTCAATGTCAGAAGCCGAAGAAGACTGCGACTGCTGCTCAGACCAGTGGCAGACTGTTTTCTTTGAGTGGTGCAGAAGTGCCAGAGAAGGACAACCTGATTCGAGGTACTTGTTTTATTAATAATATTGAATTGGTTGCTATTATTGATACTGGTGCTACTCATTATTTTATCTTGCTTGAATGAGCTAATAGATTGGGTTTGAATTTATCTGATATGAATGGTAATATGGTAATAGAAACTCCAACTAATGGTTCTGTTACTACTACCCTTGTGTGTTTGAGATGTCCTGTGATGATTTTTGAGAAGAGCTTTGTGATGGAATTGGTGTGCTTACCCTTGCACAAAATTGACGTGATCTTTGGAATGAACTGGTTGGAGTTCAACCGGGTTCATATCAATTATTATAACAAGACTGTAGAGTTTCCTGAGATTGATGATAGTGGGGAGTTAATGTTCTTGTCTGCTAAGCAAGTAGACGAACTTGTGGAAGACGAAGCTTTGGTGTTTGCAATGTTTGAATCGTTGCAAATTGATCGTGAGGCTGCGAGTATGGAGTTGCCTATTGTTTGTGAATTTCCAGAGGTGTTCCCAAATGACGTCAGTGATTTGCCTCCAGAGCGTGAAGTAGAGTTTCCAGTGGACTTAGTACCAGGTACGAGTCCAGTGTCGATGGATCCTTATCGGATGTCAGCTTCTGAGTTAAGTGAGTTGAAGAAGCAACCGGAAGAATTGCTTGAGAAGAGGTTTGTTCGACCAAGTGTTTCTTCGTGGGGTGCTCCGGTGCTGCTAGTGAAGAAGAAAGATGGAAGTATGAGGTTGTGCATTGATTATCGGCAGTTGAATAAAGTGACTATCAAGAATAAGTATCTGCTACCGAGAATCGACGATTTGATGGATCAGTTAGTAGGTGCTTGTGTGTTTAGCAAGATTGATTTGAGGTTTGGTTATCATCAGATTCGAGTTAAGCCTGTTGATATTCCGAAGACGGCTTTCAGGACGAGGTATGGTCACTATGAATACACTGTTATGCCGTTGGTGTATCTAATGCACCTGGTGTGTTCATGGAGTATATGAATCGGATCTTTCATGAGTATTTGGATAAGTTTTTGGTGGTGTTTATCGATGATATCTTGATATATTCTCGATCTGAAGAAGGATATGCCGAGCATTTGAGAACTATGTTGCAAGTGTTGAAAGAGAAGAAGTTGTATGCAAAGCTGTCGAAGTGTGAGTTCTGGTTGAAGGAAGCGAGTTTCCTTGGCCATGTGATTTCGAGTGGAGGGATTCCTGTTGATACTTCTAAGATTGATGCTGTGTTACAGTGGGAGACTCCGAAGTCTGCGATTGAGATACGAAGTTTTCTGGGATTAGCGGGTTATTACCGCAAGTTTATTGAAGGCTTATCTAAGTTGGCATTACCTCTGACTCAGTTGACTCGAAAGGGTCAAACTTTTGTGTGGGATGTAGCTTGTGAAGGGAGTTTTGTGGAGTTGAAGAAGAGGTTGACTACTGCTCCAGTGTTGATTTTGCCTAATCCGAGTGAATCTTTTGTGGTGTATTGTGATGCGTCGAAGATGGGTCTTGGTGGAGTATTGATGCAAAATGGACAAGTTGTTGCCTATGCTTCGAGACAACTGCGAGTTCATGAGAGGAATTATCCTACACATGACTTGGAATTAGCTGCGGTAGTGTTTGTGTTGAAGATTTGGAGACATTATCTGCTTGGCTCTAAATTTGAAGTGTTCAGTGATCATAAAAGTCTGAAGTACTTATTTAATCAGAAGGAATTGAATATGAGGTAGAGGAGGTGGTTAGAGCTGTTGAAGGATTTCGATTTTGATTTGAGTTATCATCAGGGCAAAGCTAATGTGGTGGCCGATGCATTGAGCAGAAAGTCATTGCATATGTCGATGCTTATGGTGAAAGAGTTGGAATTAATTGAGCAATTCCGAGATTTGAGTTTAGTATGTGAAAAGACCTCTGACAGTGTGAAGTTGGGAATGTTGGAGTTGACTAGTAGTATTCGGGAAGAAATCAGAGTGGGACATCAATCTGATTTGAAGTTGATGAGAATGGTGTGATGATGTTCAGAGACAGGGTGTGTGTTCCAGATGCCCCAGATGTTAAGAAGAGCATTCTTGAAGAAGGACATCGAAGTAGGTTGAGCATTCATCCCGGTGCTACGAAGATGTACCAGGATCTGAAGAAGTTATTTTGGTGGCCAGGTATGAAGAAGGATGTCGTGGAGTTTGTTTATGCGTGCTTGACTTGTCAGAAGTCGAAGTTTGAGCATCAGAAGCCTTTAGGTATGATGTAGCCATTGAGGATTCCAGAGTGGAAATGGGATAGTATTTCCATGGATTTGGTGGTGGTATTTCCGAAGACTGTTAAGGGAAATGATTCAATTTGGGTGATCGTGGATAGATTAACTAAGTCGGCTCATTTTTTGCCGATGAAGATTAATCATTCCATGCAGAAGCTAGCCGAGATGTATATTGAGGAGATTGTGAAGTTACATGGGGTACCTTCGAGTATTGTGTCGGATAGAGATCTGAGGTTTACATCGAGGTTCTAGAAGAGTTTGCAAGATGCGTTGGGTACCAAGTTGAGGATGATTTCTGCATATCATCCGCAGACGGACGGTCAGACAGAAAGGACTATCCAATCATTGGAGGATTTATTGAGGGCTTATGTGTTGGATCATGGAGGTTCATGGGATAGCCATTTACCGTTGATTGAGTTCACGTACAATAATATTTTTCATGGTAGTATTGGAATGGCGCCCTATGAAGCTTTGTATGGGAGAAGGTGTAGGACTCCTTTGTGTTGGTATGAATCGGGCGAGAGTGCTGTACTCGGACAGGAAATTGTGCAAGAGACGACTAGGAAGATTAAGAAGATCCAAGAGAGGATGAAAGCTTCGCAGAGTCGTCAGAAGAGTTACCATGATAAGAGGAGAAAAGCACTTGAATTCCAAGAGGGAGACCATGTGTTTTTGAGAGTGACGCCAGTGACTGGTGTGGGTCGAGCTTTGAAGTCTTGGAAGCTCACTCCATATTTTGTTGGTCTATATCAGATATCGTAGAGGATAGGAGAGGTAGCCTATCGAATTGCTTTACCTCCTTCACTTGCGAATTTTCACGGCGTGTTCCACGTGTCTCAGTTGAGAAAGTACATTCCGAATCCACCGCATGTGATTCAAATGGATGATATACAAGTGAGGGATAATCTGACTGTGGAAACATTGCCTGTGCGTGTCGATGGTCGAGAGACGAGGCAATTGCGGGGTAAAGACATAACTTTGGTGAAGGTGTTGTGGGGTGGACCAGTTGGCGAAAGTTGGACTTGGGAACATGAAGATCAGATGAGGAAGTCGTATCCGACTCTATTTCCTTGAGGTAATTTTCCAAGACGAAAATTCTTTAAGTGGGGGAGAGTTGTAACACCCCGGTTTTTGAAAGAATATTTATTTAATTTATTTAAATATAATATTCGTGAGTTCCTATGAATTTTTGGTGTTTCGTGTCGATGTCGGTGTTTTTGTGAAGTTTTAGTTATTTAATTAAATAATAGTATATATTACGGAATATATTGTATTATTATTTATTTTAAATAATATTAGAGGAATTAAGGGTAAGACGGACATTTGAGGAGAATTAGTGAGGGCATTATGGAGAAAGCCCAATTTTGAGGCCCAAGAGTTAAATTAACCAAAAAGGAGGAATTGAGGAGAATTAGGATTCATTTGTGGAGATCGTAAAAATAAGGAGAAGGTGCAGAGCTCTGAGGAAAACGGGAAAAAGGCGAGGATTTTCGTGAAGGTTTCCAAAGGCTCAAGAGAGAAATCTTTGGATCGATAATCTATGGTATGGGGAGTAATTACCTTTCATTGTTTTCATTATAGGATTCGATGTAATTGAAGTGGTTGTGATGTGTTTGAGGGTTTATGGGTTTTGAGGTAAACTGAGGATTTTAAGGGTATTTTGTGAATCAATTAATAAGAGTTGAATTTAATCGGATAAAATAGACCTTTGGGGCAGATTTCCCCGTTGTTGTAGTTCAATCTTGTGGTAAAGGATTTATGAAGTTTATATGAAGCTTGAGAGTTTTGAAGGTTTAGGGAAATTAAGGTTTCTCGTAGTGTCCTGAATCGACCTAACAGACGTAGGTTTTAGGCCTTTAATTTCTGTGATATGTTAGGACTGTTGTGGGGATGATTTTGGGTCATTTGAGGTTGTAATCGCAGGTACCTTGAAGGTTGTGGAGCTACTGATGCGTAGCAGCAATTTGCTGTAATCGCAGGTTCGCTAGGCGAATGTTCGCCAAGGCTTGCTAAGTGAGCAGCGCAGCGAATGCGCGATAACATGAGTGTGTATACAGAGGTGATTCTGGAGAGGAAATGTCGGCTTCGCTGGGAGTCTCGCTAAGCGAAGGAATCAACGAGTGGGTTCGCTAAGCGAATTAACCAGCGAGTGTGAAAGATGATTGTGTTCTGGTGTTGAGTGTGGGGTCTGTGAGGTTTGCGGGCCGCTTCGCTAAGCGAAGGCCACAGCGAACAGGTTCGCTAGGCGAACCCTGGATCGAACGTCTGCTGTTCGCAAATTCTTGTTTATGCTGCTGTGCTGTTTTTGATGTTTTGATGCTGTATTGTTATGATGACTTCCCATAATGTTCTTGATGATATTGAGGTGATAACTTGTGATGTTTTGATGAATACATGATGATATGGGTTTTATGAAAATTGATGAATGATGATGCACATGATAATGTTTACTTGATGATGATGAATTATTGACGTTTGTGTATCATACATTCATATGCATACTCTGTGACGACGCTTCATTCCCATTGTGCGGATATGAGGTAATTATGATGTGCTCCGGTTCCAAATGCGAGATCGATCCTATTGACAGGGATCTTTGG
This sequence comes from Lathyrus tuberosus, assembly GCA_022829125.1. NCBI lineage: Eukaryota > Viridiplantae > Streptophyta > Magnoliopsida > Fabales > Fabaceae > Lathyrus > Lathyrus tuberosus. The sequence continues at coordinate 3,562,258 of JALAZF010000020.1, read as the reverse complement.
AGGCTTGATGGCCTAGTGTCCATCTATTATGATGATTGGTACCACATGCATGAGTCTTGTTGTGCATTTGCATTTAATTGGCATTGCTGTATTTTATGATGTTGTTCGTGATTTTGATGTTTCCTTGTGATAACACGAAAATATATCATGTTTTTACTTTGATTTATGTTAGTTTCTTATTCCGTTTTTCGTCTAATATCCGATTTTCTCGAGATTATTTAAGTGTTTTTGCAGGTAATCCCATTTTCCAAGTCAAAGTATGCTAAGTGTGGAAAAGAACCAAAACATGCAAGAAAAGAGCAGAAAAGTGAAGCAAAACAGCAGAATTCAAAAACTGCTGCTGTGACGATCGTCACAGTCCACCCCGACCGTGGCAGTTGCGAAATCCACCACGACCGTCACAATCCATTACGATCGTCATGCGTCCAAAATGTGTTTAATCCGTTAACAGAGACGTGGTTACGAGTTTTCAGAGGAGCAGTTTCACACGACCTTATTTTCTCCGAACAAATCTAGGTTCCAAAGCCACTTAACTGCCAAGAGGAGATGCCTACTTTTTCTCCAACCACTACGTCAACTGAGGCTATAAATACATGTGATTACGAAGAACGGAGGGTGACCTATTTTCTGCATTCTGAAGTACCGTTTTACTACCAAATTTTATTCAGAGCTTTTGTTTCGTTTTGTTTTTGTTTACCTTTCCTTGTCAACCATTACCGAACAAAGTAATAGTTTCTCACATTGAGGAACTATTACACTTTAGATTTAGATTTTTTCCATTGCCTTCATCATTTGCCATTTTAAATTTTATTCCAAGCAAGAACCTACCAGTCTGTGGAGGGATTGCTGCTACTGCATTTACCAGGTTTCCATTTTTAAATTTATAGTATCGTTTATTTCCCTTTAACTATGTCTTTGATTAATTGTTTTTTCGCTTTTATGTTTAAGTTCGTAATTATGTCAAGCTAAACCGATCGTATCGGTATGTAATGAAGTAACCAAATGGATTAAATAACTCTAAGCTAAAATCAATAATTAACTCTTCTTCTGGCTTCGATTTCTTAATTTTAAACCCAAGTTTTATTACGAGAGTAAAAAGGTAACAAAGGTTAAGGTCAAGACCACGGGAGTGTGAGGCTTTACCCGGATAGCTGAAATCGGGCATTAGTTTTAAAAATAGCGGAAACGCTTTAAAGTTAATTAGGTCTCATTAGTTTTCAAAAAGTATTTTTAACCTCATATGGGCTAGCGAGAGCAGACATATTGACTTAAGAGTATAGTCCGAAGCAATAATCACGGGAGTGTGAGGTGAGGGCTTTTAAACTGGTTTTTCCTACAGATGCATAGGGTGATAAATCTTTATATGCTTAAGTTTAATTAATTCCACGTAGGTTTACCGAATTATATACCGATATCTTATTCATAACTAGTATTCCCAAATTTTAATTTCTCTTTAATTTCCCGTTTGAACTTAAAAAACCAATTCTGATTAGCCTTAGATAAACATAGTAATGATAGATAACGGTGCGTTTGATTTCTAGTCTATGTGGGATCGATAATCTTTTAAAACTACGCGATACGACTGTATACTTGCAGTTAGATTTATTTAGGCAGACTAAATAGAGCGATCTAGTTTTTGGCACCGTTGCTGGGGACTAATTAAGTCGACATCGTAATTCCTTTGTTACTCGTATAGACTAAGGCAAAAACCAAAATTCCCTTTCTGTCGATTGTATGCCAAGTACTCGCTCTTCTGGCAAAGACCTCATACGACCGACAGACGAACCTGAACGTCTTCTTACCGTAAAAAGACGTAACCAAGAATACTGCTTAGCTCACGATATCCCTTTTCCTTTATCAGAACCTGAATCTTAATCAGATCCTAAACTTGAATCTGAATCAGATTCCGAATCTAAAACAGACATGGCTGACCCACCACAAAACCGACCTCTTAAGTATTATGCTGCCGGATCAAAACAAGAACCTCACAACAGCATTGTCGCTCCAGCTATCAACCGAAACGATTTTGAGTTAAAACCCTCGCTGTTATTTGCCGTGCAACAAAATCAATTTTCTGGAAACCCAACAGAAGATCCAAACGAACATCTGACCAAGTTTGTGCAGTACGCAGACACAGTGAAAGCAATTGGTGTAATTGCAGACGCCATAAGACTACGTCTTTTTCCTTTCTCATTAAGAGATAGAGCTTGGGCTTGGTTGCAATCCTTGACATCCAACTCTATTGCTTCTTGGGAGGATTTAAAAAAGGTCTTTCTGGCACGATATTTTCCACCAAGCAAAATAGCTATGCTGAGAGCCCAAATCAACAGCTTCAGACAAAAAGACAACGAGTCTTTATATGATGCTTGGGAAAGATACAAAGATATGAGGAGGATATGCCCGCATCATGGTCTTGAGGATTGGTTAATTATCCACACGTTTTACAATGGTCTCTTGTACAATACAAGATTGACAATAGATGCCGCCGCTGGTGGTACACTCATGGATAAACCCTATGATGAAGCCCAATAACTCATCGAGAGTATGGCTCAGAATCACTACAAATGGGGAGGTGAAAGAACTCAAGTGGAGAAATCCCAACCAAAAGGAGGAATGTACGAAGTTTCTAGCCTAGATCATGTCCGTGCTAAGGTAGATGCAATCGCTCAAAAGATAGATAATTTGACCATAACACCCACAGCCACCGTGGTTGCTGTAGCGCCAAACTGCGAATTATGTGGAACAGCTGGACACGCTGCCCCTGAATGCCAAGTTTTAGCAGGAGCCTCTACAGATCAAGTGAATTATGCTCAAGCAAACCCTTATGCAAATACCTACAATCCTGGTTGGAAGAACCACCCAAACTTCTCTTACAAAAACAACAATGCATTGTATGCACCTGGTCAAGCACTTGCTGCACCACCAGGTTATCAAAAGGCTGCAACAGCTGCTCCAAATGTTCCTAGGAAGTCTAACCTTGAACTGATGATATAAAACTTCATAGCTACCCAGACTCAGACAAACAAAGAGTTCCTGAATCAAAACGTACACACTAGTGAAAAGATTAAGCAGTTACAAACAAAGTAGACGCTTTGGCCACTCACAACAAAATGCTTGAAACACAAATTTCCCAAGTGGCTCAACAACAAGCACCTACTACTGCTCCTGCTGGAACATTTCCTGGACAGCCACAACCTAATCCTAAAGGACATACAAATGCTGTTATACTGAGAAGTGGAAAAGAATTAGATGAACCCATTGATCCAAGACTTCAAAATCCAGCCATGTACCAAAAATCTGCTAACAACCTAACAACTGAGAAGGAGAATGAACCCAAGGAAAAGGAAGATAATGACCAAGAGGCCGTAAACAAAGAAAAACCTTATGTGCCTCCACCACCTTATAAACCACCTATTCCGTATCCTCAAAGATTGACAAATTCCAAAACTGCAGGGCAATTTAAGAAATTTGTTGAACTTCTGAAATAATTAAACATCACGATACCGTTTACAGAAGCTATCACTTAGATGCCCTCGTATGCTAAGTTCCTAAAAGAAATCTTATCCAATAAGAAAAAGATTGAGGAAAACGAAACAGTTACACTTACTGCTGAGTGTAGCACAATAATTCAAAACAAAATGCCTCCTAAGCTGAAAAACCCAGGTAGTTTCTCCATACCTTGTGTAATTGGGAAGTTCGTCATAGACAAAGCTCTATGCGACTTAGGAGCCAGTATTAGTGTTATGCCCTTATCCATATGCAAGAAGCTTGATATGGGAGAATTAAGACCAACTAAGATGTATGTTCAACTAGCTGACCGCTCTGTTAAATACCCAATTGGTATACTAGAAAATGTTACAGTTCGTATAGGACAATTCTATATCCCTACCGATTTCAAATCATGGATATTACAGAATACTCTACTACTCCTATCATATTAGGAAGACCATTCTTAGCTACTGCTGGAGCAATTATAAATGTAAAGAGAGGCAGGCTAACTTTTGAAGTTGGTGAAGAGAAGGTTGAATTTATTTTGACACAATTCTTACAAGCTCCAGCTATAGACGACACATGTTATCTACTAGATGTCATATATGAGTGCATAAGAGAAATAGAGATGGAACCGACCACATACTCAGATATTCTAAAAATTCCAATACCTCCAATTTTCGAAGATGATAACTGGCGTCAACCTTATCAAGACGATAGCCTAAGCAGATGCGTAGCACTTACACCAGATCAATTACCTTGCTCGAAGAAACCAGCCCTAGAACTGAAAACATTACCCAAAAATTTAAGGTATGAATTCCTAGACGAAGATCTCGAATGACCTGTAATAGTCAATGCATACTTAGGACAAACTGAAACCAAGAAACTATTAGACATCTTAAGAAAATACCCAACTGCGTTAGGCTATAACATCGCTGACCTTAAAGGAATAAGTCCTTCTATTTGTATGCACCGCATTATGCTGGAGGAAGACTGTAAATCCTCTAGGGAACATCAGAGAAGGATTAACCCGACCTTGAGTACTGTAGTCAAAGACGAAGTGAAAAAACTTTTAGAAGTAGGAATTATATACCCGATATCGGACAGTAAATGGGTTAGCCCAGTACATGTCGTTCCAAATAAGGGAGGTGTTACAGTTGTTAAGAACGAAAAAGGTGAATCTATAACAAAAAGGGTTGTGACTGGAAGTAGAATGTGCATCGATTATAGAAAGTTAAATAAAGCCACTCGTAAAGACCATTTCCCATTGCCTTTTATTGACCAAATGTTGGAACGATTGGCTAAACACTCATACTTCTGCTATTTAGACGGTTATTCAGGATTCTTTCAAATCCCTATTCATCCTGATGACCAAGAAAAGACGACCTTCACATGTCCCTATGGTACATTTGCTTATCGACGAATGCCGTTTGGACTATGTAACGCACCTGCCACATTCCAAAGATGCATGATGTCAATCTTTGCTGATTTTATAGATGACATTATGGAAGTGTTTATGGATGACTTTTCTGTTTGTGGGCAGAGCTTTGAAGGATGTCTATCGAACCTAGAAATGGTACTGGAATGATGCGTAAAAGTCAATCTCGTATTAAACTGGGAGAAATGCCATTTTATCGTAAATTAAGGAATCGTACTTGGACACGTTGTGTCCGATAGAGGAATTGAAGTCGATAAAGCTAAGATAGAAATTATAAAAAATCTTCAACCTCCGAAAACCGTACGAGAAATACGAAGTTTCTTAGGACACGCCGGTTTCTACCGACGATTCATAAAGGATTTCTCGAAAATTACTAAACCTCTTACCGGTCTATTAATGAAAGACGCTAAATTTATCTTTGATGAGAAATGTCTAAAAGCGTTTAAACAGCTAAAAACAACTCTTATTACCGCACCTATCATGCAACCACCAGATTGGAGATCACCTTTCAAAATCATGTGTGATGCAAGTGATTATGCTGTAGGTGCAGTATTAGGACAGAGGAGGGATAGAGAACTTCATGCCATTTACTATGCAAGTAGAACCTTAGATTCTGCCCAAATGAACTATGCTACCACAGAAAAAGAACTTTTAGCCGTGGTTTTCGCCCTTGACAAATTCCGTTCCTACCTAGTGGGAGCTAAGATCATCATTTATATAGACCACGCAGCTATTAGATATTTACTTAACCAAAAAGATGCAAAACCTTGACTGCTAAGGTGGATCCTACATTTACAAGAATTCGATTTGGAGATCAAAGATAAGAAAGGAACTGAAAATGTAGTAGCAGACCACTTATCCCGATTAGAGGGCATTAAACCAGAGCCAGTACTCATTAATGAGGATTTCCCATATGAACGACTCATAGCCTAACTAGAAAGTGATATGTCTACTCTACAGTTGAATGACCCAAAAATGGAAGAAGTCGTGGAAGAAATTAACATACACACAACCCTGGCATGGTATGCTGACATAGTCAACTACTTAGCAGCTGGAGTACTTCCACCAGACTTATCTTATCAACAAAAGAAAAAATTCTTTCATGATCTAAAGCATTATTATTAGGATGAACCTTTGCTGTATAAGAGAGGAGCCGACGGTATCTTCCGCCGTTGCGTCCCAGAAGAAGAAATAGAAAACATCATCTCTCAATGTCATTCTACTCGTTATGGAGGACATACTAGTACCTCAAAGACATGTGCTAAGATCTTGCAATCCGGCCTATTCTGGCCCAACCTTTGGAAGGATGTCCACATTGCAATACTAAACTGCGACCGGTGCCAACGCACCGGTAACATATCAAAATGCGGTGAGATGCCTCAAAAAGGTATATTAGAAGTAGAAGTCTTTGATGTATGGGGGATTGATTTTAAGGGACCTTTCCCATCATCCTTTGGAAATAAATATATACTCGTGGCTGTCGATTATGTTTCAAAATGGATTGAGGCAATAACTTCTCCTACAAATAACGCACGAGTAGTCATAAAGCTCTTTAAAAACACAATCTTTCCCAGATTTGGCATGCCGAGACTTGTCATAAGTGACGGTGGCTCTCATTTCATATCAAAACTATTTGACAAACTACTATCAAAATATGGAGTAAGACACCGCGTAGCAACACCATATCATCCACAAACAAGTGGACAGGTTGAGGTCTCGAATCGAGAAATAAAACAAATTCTAGAAAAGACCGTAGCCACCTCTAGGAAAGATTGGTCATCAAAACTCAACGAAGCTTTATGGGCATATAGGACGGCCTACAAAACGCCAATCAAAACTACACCTTTCAAGCTGGTCTACGGTAAATCTTGCCATCTACCAGTGGAATTAGAACATAAAGCCTATTGGGCTATTAAAACATTGAACTTAAGGTATGATTCCGCAGGTGAAAAACGTATCCTAGATCTGCATGAACTAGAAGAGTTAAGATTAGACGCTTACGAAAATGCTAAAATATATAAAGAACAAGCTAAAAAATGGCACGATAAACGCTTATCTAGAAAAGAATTTAGTGTGGGAGACGTTGTACTCCTATTTAACTCAAGATTAAAACTCTTTCCTGGGAAATTATGGTCTAGATGGTCCGGTCCTTTTGAGATTACAAAAATTCTACAAAGTGGAGCGGTAGAAATAAAGGGGAGGAATAGTAATCCATTTTTAGTTAATGGACAACGTCTAAAACACTATCACAACATTGAAAATAGAGATTATTTGAACTGCCTAAGACTTTTAGAGTTGCCCGCCGAACCCCCTAACTAAGCATCTAATTGAATTCGTCGGGCTTTCGACGTTAAAAACATCGCTTAATAGGAGGCAACCCATGATTTTTGTTTTTCTTGCTTTATATTTGTTATTTCTTCATGTTTTCTATGTTTTATTTTTATTTTGCAAATTTTTAGTTTCATTTATATCATTTTAAATTTAATTTGAAAATGTTGTGCTGATCTTAAAATTGAAAAAACTACAGGATTATAAAGTCTCTCTACTATTTCTGTTCTCCTCTTCTGCTTACATTTTTTGCAAAAAGTACTAATTAATGGCAAACGAGGATAACTTGTTAGTAGAATTCAGAGATGCAGCTCAGTGGCATCGCTATGAGGCTTTGTCTCTTAGACCATTTTCCTTGACAAAATTTGCCCACAGACCCACCATGACCGCCTTAGGTGTAGGTGAGAGCGTAGACTTTCTGTTTAACCAATTAGGTTGGGAGGGTTTTGCCAACAAGAAACATAAATGCTACCGTAGGTTGACTTTAGAATTCCTGAGCTCTTTAAGCTATAACCCTTATTGTGGAAAAGGTTTAACCAGGGGAAGAATTACCTTTAGACTATTTGGATACAGCTGCCAGTTCACCATAAAGGAACTGTCGGATCTTTTAGGATTTCCTGAAAGACCTAATGTTTTCTCTGTGGTTTAAGAGGACTTAATGTTGGTCGGAGAGCTGAGTGATTTTTGGGGTAGAATTTCAGGGAAACCTAATTTTGACATGGACCCTATGCTTTCAACAGAAATACATAACCCCGCTTTCCGTTACTTTCATATGATCCTGGCCTATACTTTATTTGGTAAACCTGAGAATGATAACACTGTTTCGAGGGATGAGCTTTTCATTATGTTTTGTGCTTCTCAGTTTAGAGAGGTCAATGGACTCACTTTTATGTTGAACAACTTTTGCAAACTCATTAATAATGATAACAGTCCAATTCTGATAGGTAGCCTAGTTACAAAAATAACTGATGCTATGGGATTTAGAACCCGACTTTCTAAGATTAGCCCCTTTGGAGAATTTAGACCCATGAATATCACTTTTTGTTTCAATAGGGCTATGATTAGGAACCAAGGTCCGAACCATTTTCAGCTTCTGATTAACAATGTTGTCGTACCACACTTTACACTTCCAAATCATGAACGCACAAGTGTGCACAATCAACATAATTAGCTATATGACCTTGATGAACCCGTGCCTGAACCGGAAGAAACCTTTCCTGAACCTGAGATCGACCCAAAAACACCCCCTCATTATCATGATCTTGATTATATGGAATTCCAAGAAGACATTGACATTCCTAAAGTTGATGCCATTAACTATGCTGCTAATCTGAATTCTATTCTAAAGACTATGTACGAGTATCATGAAGAAATCACTTCAGTAAAGGATGAGCTAAACACTATGTGACAAAACATTGTTGGACTCATGGATTTGACCGTTGAACAATTCGATCATTTAAATCAAGCCATCGTATCTTTGAAGAAACGCCTTGGCTAGATTTATGAAGCACCTTATTTTCAAGATTTTTATGCATTTACTTTAGAACAATTTTACATTATTTCAGTTTTCATTTTTCATGTCGGGAATAATTTGATCTTCATACAGTTTTGATACATTGCTAGTATTTTACTAGCACCTCTTTGGTTTTAAAGGATAATTTCATTTACTGCTAATGTTGACTCTTTATGATTTCAATTTCATTCCTGTTCATACTTTTAATTCTGTTTTAATTTATGTTGTCATGTTACTTATCTCTGTGTATGCAATATAATGCTATTTCTATATGCTTACCACTGCATGTTACTAAAATATTATGTTTGGAATTGTTTCTGTCATAAACTATTTCACCACCCAGAAATTGCGAGCGTCACGATCGTGACGACCCCGTGACGACCGTCACGCGGGTTTGGAACAAGTTCTGCGTTAAAACAGAACTGCTTCATTCGTCTCCCTCTTCTTTTCCTCATTCAAAACACGGCCTTCCCACTTTCTTTTCAAATTCCATAACCGTCCCACCATTACCATTTGACCCAAATTCAACATTTTCCTTTACCATTCGTCTTCCCCATTCACTATATATTCATACCGTTTACCATTTCTTTTCACAAACCCTCATTCTCCACAACCCATTTTCTTCCCTAATTTCTCTGTAACCCACCAATGGCACGACAAATTTCAGACCTATCAACATTGAACTTCAGAGATGGCGAACCAGGAGAACATCAAAGGGCTAGGTACATCGATTACTACCAACGTTCCGTACAACCAACCCGTTACGTAGACGTTGCATGTCTAGAAGAACTCGGAATGCTTGAGGGAGTTAAATGGATGTTACAAAATGCTGGTCTATGGCAGCTCTGCACTCAGAGCCGACCTACTTACGAAGCCCTAACGCTCGAATTTCTCAGTTCGTTCACATACGTAACCCCTTCTGGCGAAACCAACCAACTCACCGGCGTAGCCACGTTCCGCATGTTTGGTACTGAGTATAAAATCGGCCAAGAGCAACTTGCCGGAATGCTTGGTTTCCACCATGGTGAGGATGTGCACCGCCGAGTACCACAGGAAACCTTCTTTCAAGCAGCATTTCAATTATGGAATCAGTTGACAGGAACAACAACATATATCCTCAACGCAACATATATCCACAACCCAGCAATCAGATATGTTCACCGCACATTAGGAAGCACTATTTTTGCACGAGATAGAAACCACAAGGTAAACTCTAAGGAGCTTTTCTTCCTCCATTGTATGTTTCACCCCCATCCGATCAACGCCGCACCATTTCTGTTAGCGCACATCCAGGCTAACTGTGCTAGAGGTTCCAAACCCTTCTATTTTGGGGGGATTGTCACTTCTATTGCTCTAAGTCTGGACTTGGGGGACGCACTTAACAGATTACCCTCCATGCCTCCAGTGCTGCTCGACATAGATTATTGCCGCAGCTCCCACCTCATCAAATTAAGAAGAGATGGGATATACCATCCTATGGTCCGAGCCAGAACTGTTAGAAGTATCATTATGCCTTGCAAGAGCCGCATTGACCCTCAGAATATGGCCAATAGGCTTTTTGATCTGAATGCTCCTGAGCAAAATGCGCCTGCACATGATGACCAAGACCATGGACCTGTTGATGAGATGGAGCAAGAGATGGATAACGCCCCAGAAAACCAACCACCACCTGCCAATGGTGCTCCTTCGACCTCCAGACGTCGTCGCCGCCCTGACCAAGACCCTGTTACTAATGAAGAAATCTCGAGGGCTATATGGCAACAAAACCAGCTGGCTGAATAGAGAGAAGCACAGCAACAGACACAACACAATGAAATGATGACTCTTATGTGTCAAATCCAGCAAGGGCAAGTTGACCAAGGTCAAAGGCTTGACGGTGTCATCGACGAGATGGGTGCATTGACACTGCGAGTACAGAGCCTACATGAGTACATCCATCACGTGGGCATTCCTGATCACGTAGCGCAGCATGGAAGAGGACGCTCTAGAGGTAGAGGACGTGGAGCTCCCAAATTTTATTTTGTTTTTCTTTTTAGTTTTTCTTGTTGTTCCCCTTTATATCGCAACATTGAGGACAATGTCCGATATAGTGTGGGAGAGTCAGTTTATTTCCGTTTTATTTCCCTTTCTTGTACTTTCTTTTTCCTTATCAAAGTTAATATATGAGTATTTTCGTTCAGTATTCCGATTTCCCCATTTTATTCTGCCATAACGAAAAAAAATTTACGATTAATGCACATCGTGACATACCAAGCTTTAAATTATGTTAGGAAGCTGGGAAAGTGCTGACAAGATCGATACCGTCTTGACACCTTAGACCTCTTGCATATGCGATATCAGTTTCGATATATATTATACGATACCTTGAGTTTAGTCCTAAAGTAACCCCTAGTAGTTTATATCAGCAGTCAGCACCGTCTAAATCACAAACCACGTGGGGAGCCGATGAATATAAGTGTTTGATGCCCAATCATGAAAAGAAAAACATCTTTCTTATCTATATACCGAGAAAAATAGAATATGCAACAACTCTCACAGTTGTGAAAAGTTACAAGAAAAGAAAGAAAATCCGTTGTCGATTGGTTCATAGGTACCTGATTCTGGACTTGGTAGGGCGAACTACGGTTCGATCCCCCGCAATCTACGAATAGGATGTATAAAGGGTTACCACACTTGTGTATCAGGCCCCGTGAGAAAAAGGGATCAAAGTCACTAACCGGTTACTCCACTACATGCGTGAATAAGGCAAAGGGCTTAATGTGATTGCGTTGGAATGAAACCGGGTGAAATAGACACGAAAACTTTTGGTTGAACTATAATAGAATGATTAGAACTGGATTGTACAAAAGAGAGGTCTATGACAAGCTTGTTGCTTTGTGTCATTATTGTATCCTTAGTGTTTTATACTAGTACTTGTCTTGCTAACAAGAAAACTTTTCAACATTTTTCAATTGGTATACCAGGTATGTGCTTTTGATTTTAAATTGTCCGATTTTAATAGTTTGATTGCTTGAGGACAAGCAAAGATTTTAGTGTGGGAGAGTTTGATAACACGAAAATATATCATGTTTTTACTTTGATTTATGTTAGTTTCTTATTCTGTTTTTCGTCTAATATCCGATTTTCTCGAGATTATTTAAGTGTTTTTGCAGGTAATCCCATTTTCCAAGTCAAAGTATGCTAAGTGTGGAAAAGAACCAAAACATGCAAGAAAAGAGCAGAAAAGTGAAGCAAAACAACAGAATTTAAAAACTGCTGCTGTGACGATCGTCACAGTCCACCACGACCGTGGCAGTTGCGTAATCCACCACGACCGTCACAATCCATTACGATCGTCATGCGTCCAAAATGTGTTTAATCCGTTAACAGAGACGTGGTTACGAGTTTTCAGAGGAGCAGTTTCACACGACCTTATTTTCTCCGAATAAATCTAGGTTCCAAAGCCACTTAACTGCCAAGAGGAGATGCCTACTTTTTCTCCAACCACTACATCAACTGAGGCTATAAATACATGTGATTACGAAGAACGGAGGGTGACCTATTTTCTGCATTCTGAAGTACTGTTTTGCTGCCAAATTTTATTCAGAGCTTTTGTTTCGTTTTGTTTTTGTTTACCTTTCCTTGTCAACCATTACCGAACAAAGTAATAGTTTCTCACATTAAGGAACTATTACACTTTAGATTTAGATTTTTTTCATTTCCTTCATCATTTGCCATTTTAAATTTTATTCCAAGCAAGAACCTACCAGTCTGTGGAGGGATTGTTGCTACTGCATTCACCAGGTTTCCATTTTTAAATTTATAGTATTGTTTATTTCCCTTTAACTATGTGTTTGATTAATTGTTTTTCCGCTTTTATGTTTAAGTTACTAATTATGTCAAGCTAAACCGATCGTATCGGTATGTAATGAAGTAACCAAATGGATTAAATTACTCTAAGCTAAAATCAATAATTAACTCTTCTTCTGGCTTCTATTTCTTAATTTTAAACCCAACTTTTATTACGAGAGTAAAAAGGTAACAAAGGTTAAGGTCAAGACCACGGGAGTGTGAGGCTTTACCCGGATAGCTGAAATCGGGCATTAGTTTTTAAAAACAGTGGAAGCGCTTTAAAGTTAATTAGGTCTCATTAGTTTTCAAAAAGTATTTTTAACCTCATATGGGCTAGCGAGAGCAGACATATTGACTTAAGAGTATAGTCCGAAGCAATAATCACGGGAGTGTGAGGTGAGGGCTTTTAAACTGGTTTTTCCTACAGATGCATAGGGTGATAAATCTTTATACGCTTAGGTTTAATTAATTCCACGTAGGTTTACCGAATTATATACCGATATCTTATTCATAACTAGTATTCCCAAATTTTAATTTCTCTTTAATTTCCCGTTTGAACTTAAAAAACCAATTCTGATTAGCCTTAGATAAACATAGTAACGATAGATAACGGTGCGTTTGATTTCTAGTCTCTGTGGGATCGATAATCTTTTAAAACTACGCGTTACGACTGTATACTTGCAGTTAGATTTATTTAGGCACACTAAATAGAGCGATCACCTTGTGATGACCCTGAAGATGTTGTATATGAAGATATTGCCATTTTATGTATATCTTGTTTTATAATGATTATTATGAATTGTGATTACTCACCCTTCCTGTTTGAATGTTGCCTCCACGTGGGTAACGTGCAGGTGATCAGGTTTAGCTGTGGATGCTTTCGAGGACCTTGAAGTTTATTTGCGTTTGGTCGATTTAGAGGGTATTTCTCTGATAGTGTAACATCGGGTTTGGGTCCTTTGAGTTGAACTATGTTTTCTTCTTATTTTGTTGTCATTGATGATATGGTTTAATAGGTTGAAAACCTTTTTGGATTATTACGATGTTTGTTGAAAAGCTTTTATATTGATAATTTTGAGTTCCGCTGCCATGTGAAGGCTTTTGAGTTATTGTGAGGAAAACCCTTTTGTTTACAGGGTAAGTGTATTATTTTGATTTAAATGAGAAATGTCCACCCTTCGAGGGAACTTTTATGTTTTACTCTGATATTTGAGTTATTTCTACTGCAATATTTGTGGGGGTAGAAAAGGGTGTTTCACACAGAACCAGTCAAATTCCTCCCATCCTGAGATCCTTGTACGGCCACGTGGCCACCATCCGAGGGAGCATCCAAGGGAGTATTTAAGCCCTCCTCTCTTCAGTCTCTCTCATTTCTCCATTTTTCTTTCTCTCTCTATCTTCCCCATCTCTCTCTAACTCTCAGCGCTCTCTTCTCTCTCTTCTTTTCCGTCACCGGTGAGCCTTCCGGTCACCGTGCATAACCCTTCAACCACCACAAAATTGAGATTTCCAGTTGACATTCAACCTGAATCTTCATCAACCAAGAACCCTAACCCCACCCCAACACAGATTCACTTGGTTCTTTAGGGTTCGCGAGGAACCCTAAGAACCCTAACCCTTAACCTTCATCCAAAAAACCCAGAGCCCAAGAACCCTAAGGGTTCTATGAAGAACCCTAAACCTGCCCAGATGAACCCTAACCCTCAACCTATGAACCCTAAACCTAGTCTAAACCAAGAAATACCCTAAATCCCAAAATCAAACACCAATCTAATCAAACAGCAACAAATACAAAATCAAGGAGTAAAAGCTATGTGATTACCTCCCTGGTCGTGACCTTATAATGCTGTTATCCTCCCTTTCTTTTTCTTTATTTTTTCTGATTGCTAATCCCTCTTTCTTTTTGTTCGCAGATGACAAAATGAGGCTTAGCTCAGAGGGTTAGGGTTCTAAGGATGAACCCTAATTCTCTATTTTTTGTACAAGCTTTACTGACGAGTGGGGAATTCGTGCGGCTACTGTATTAGTTCGCCTAGGGTCCCATTTTTTTGAATTGTCCTTTAGTTTATATAGGCATTAGAATTAGGTTTTAGAAATTTAATTAGATTGATCTTGTTTAGGAAATTTTAGGTGTAATTAGATTTGATTTGATTTTGTTGTGCAATCTGATTGTATTTTTGATTGTAAGACTTAATGAAAATTGATTCTTTGTATTAAGAATCAAATCTGTTTTGATTTGATTTTCCAATCTCTGCGCGCACTGTTAGGGTTTGTGAATGGGGAAGACGACCCCTTTGGGTCAACCATTTTGACCCAAAAATAAAATAAGTAATAAAATAATATTAATAATATGTTTTTAACTATATTAATAAACAAATAATAAATGAAAATAATAATAAAAATAATAATGACCATAATATTGACAGATCGGTTCATCTCCCAATTCAATTTAAATATCCCTAACGACCTTAATTAATGATAAAATGACCCTAAATAAAATAAATAAACATAATGATAATAAAATAAATAATAATTATAAATAATAAATAATAATGAATAAAATAAAACAAACTACCACTCTCTTTAAATTAGTAAATCCTAATTCAAATAAAAATTATCCCTAATTAATAATTAAGTTAAAATAATATACTTAAAACTTGAACCTATTTAATAATTTCTAATGATCTTAAAAAATAGCAAAATAAGTAAATAACTGATATACTTAATCCTTCAAAAATAAATCAATAACAATATTAAAAAATAACTTAAAAATAATTATTTCTAAAATAAAAACCTGACTATTATACCATTAAACGAAAAAGGCCCAAACTTCCTAATTCTCTAAAATAATCTCTAAAATAAATAAAATAAAGTAAATCCTAAAAATTAAACACGCTACCTCTAAATAAAAAAACTAGTGATAAAACTCTTTACACAAAATCAAACCTCAGATGGGCCTAAAAGCTACTAACAAACTCAGAAGCCCAATGACATCTAACTGATACCTCTTGTAGCATAAAAAAATCCCAAAATAGGTGAAAAATCACTGGTTAAAATTTAGGGTACTACAGCTGCCCCTATTTAATCGTCTTCGAATCAGAAAGAGGAAGTCGATGGGCCTTCCTCCTTTTGAAGAGGAGATGATTAAATACAAGAAGGACCCTAATTTTGACCGCGAAGCCACGTCAAATACGGCGTTGACCTGACTCTGTCATTAGTACTCCATTAATATCGTATTATCCCTTATGCAATATCCCTGAGTACAGAAGTTAAGTAAGATTATGACAATCTTCCAATTCCGTTGTAATAAACCCTTATAGAACCCCTGATGAAATCCTAAATTTGATGGAACCCCTGTAACGCTTTTCGATGGAACCCCTTTTAAAAATCCTGATCAAAACCCCTTGATAAATACCTTAGAAAAAATCTGATAGAACCCATTGATAAATCCCTTGGATAAAAACCTGATAGAACCCCTTGATAAATCCCTTGGATACAAATCCGATAGAACCCCTTGATAAATCCCTTGGATAAAAATCCGATAGAACCCCTTGATAAATCCCTTGGATAAAAATCCAATAGAACCCCTTTCTTTTTAAATAAACCTTCTTGAGACAATCCTTTAGTACAACTCCTAATAATAACCCTGATATGTTTGATGGCACACCCTCCGTGGGTGAGATAAGTTGCTTAAGTGAAAGGTGAAGACCTACTCACTGAGGATGATAATCCTGAAAGATCCTTTACTAAAGTGATGTTCTTCCGATATAGTCGAGAATTAAATCCTTAATGGTGATTATGAATCCTATGCATGTGTGCATGTTTGCGTATATGAGTGCATGTATGCGTGCTTTTATGTATGATGCATTATTTGGGCTAACGCCTCTTTTTATGTAGTGCAATGTATGTCTTTGTCTGAAATAATACTTTTTATAACGTCCTGACTCCCTGACCCTTGAGACCTTGATAATTGTAGTAAGCCATGATATCCTTGATTCCTGTTTAATATGTAACATGCCATTAAAGAATCTCCCATGTTGGTTAGAATGTAACGTATATTCCTGTCAGTGTATAGACCCTATATCCTGCTTTGGAAGAATATGATCCCTTTGATGATTCCAAATTGAAGTAAAATCCATTTTCCATTTTCAGAGCTTTTATTTATACCCGATATTTCAATGCATTATTTCACAATTAATCGACACCTTGTAATCAAGCGGAACAATTTAGGAGGCAAGGAAATATATTTGAAAAGAAAATTTTATTGAGAATTGGCCCGAAAATGGGCAATAATACGTAAGGAGGGTAATTCCCATAAGGAGATATTACCATAAATCCAGAAAAGATGTAAAATGGCAGTAAGAAAACAAATTTATTTACGTCCCTATTAAATGTAACACCAGCTAATATCCCTAAGTCTCCAAGATCACGACACTTCGCTTTTGAAGATGACGGCTGAAATGATTGCTCCCTTCTGAATTCCTGTTACGGGGTGACTTGAGTGTTTTCAGTCATATGCCTTTTGGATATCCCTAACTTTTGCTTGGACCGCTCTTTTTAGAGTCTTAGTCCACCGGGATGATATACCATTTTTTCGACTAAGCCGCCCTTTAGGGTTTTCATTTGTCGAGTATCATTTTTATCCAAGTCCCTAATTTTTTCCTGGATTGCTCTTTCGAGTTTTCAATCCACCGGGACGTCCTAATTTTTACCTATGCTGCCCTTTAGGGTTTTCGACTTAGCGGGCTTTTATCCTCTTTTTCTAGGCATAGCATTTTTTGACCGAATCGGAGTTCACCGGTCGTGGTAAATCCGCTCCATCCATGGTTGTTAATATTAGTGCTCCGCCAGAGGAGGCACTCTTCATGACATATGGCCCTTCATAGTGTGGGGTCAATTTGCCGCGGTGGTCCTTGTGGATGCGTAATATTTTCCTTAACACCAATTCTCCCTCTTCGAGTAGGCGAGGACAAATTTTCTTTTCGAATGCTCTCTTAATTCCCTATTGATATAATTGCCCACAGCCACACGTTTCCCTTATACGTGGTTTAACATATCGAGTCTAGTTTCCACCCATTCTTCCTTCTCCAGTTTAGCTTCCTTTATGATCCTAAATGATGAATTTTCACTCTGATCGATATCCCCTCTTTGAAGCCCATATCCTTATGCAAATATAAGTTTCCATCGAGATCCAGGTCCAGGTCCTTCATAGTAGTCCGAAGTTTCACAATCCTTTATAACCATGACATCTTTGTCCGGGAAGTCAATCTGCATGAGTTTGATAGTCGTCAACTAGTTCATGAACGAGACGATTTGCTAGTGTACTTCCTTTAATAGCCTTTGGAGCTGGCATCCCTTGAATGGCTTTCATTTAGTCCTTTATTCCCCTTTGACTGACCATGGACCCTAATATTTTCCGGATCTGATTCCATAAGTACACCTTGTAGGATTTAGTCGTAACTTGCATTTCCTTAACTAATCCACTAACTTTTGCAAGTTAGTTATGTGATCTTCTTCTTTTTGTGACTTGGTAATCATATCATCCACATGAACCTCTATCTCCTTATGCACCATATTACCATAGTCATTTGATAAGTTACTCCTACATTCTTTAACCAAACAGGTGTTACCTTGTGACAAAAAGTCAAATTGTTTCTTGACTTCTTCCCTGATCTAGAGGATCATATCAGATCTAGTCTTCCTCAGCTTTTGTTTAATTGGCGTGCATTCCAGTTTGAGTAGTAATTTGTGCTCAACGATGTTCGTATCACGTCCAGGCATATCCTGGTATGACCAGGCGAACACATCTGGGTACCCTTGCAATAGCTCGATCAACCTTTCCTTTATATCCTTATTCGGAGAAGCACCAATTTTGACCTTTTTCCTACCTTCCTCAGTTCCCAGATTGATCACATCCACTGGTTCCTGATGAGGTTGTACTTCCTTGTCTTCCTGCCTCAACAGTCTGGCTAACTCTTCGGGAAGCTCACACTCGTCCTCATCACCCTCTTCCGCTTGGTTAATCGGTAATTCGAAGTCATACGGGATTATAGCGGTGTCTTTTTCAATAGATTCATTTTTAAATTTGTACGAGGAAGATTTTTTATTAGTATCCTTTTTGAATTGATGGGATTGAAAATATTGAAAGAAGGTATATTGCCATTTTGAACAAACAGAAAATGAAAGAAAAAGATCTTGATTGAAAACAAAATGCAATTTTATTGATAGAAATAATCCAATAAAATAAAAGGTGGCCCTACAAAGCTTTGTCCACTTGCCTTGGGCATAGCAAGGGACTTATTATTATTTTAAGAAAAAAGTAAATTACTTCGAAACAAAAATCATCTCAGGAATCCCGATGGTTCTCCAATATTCCTTTTTTCCTCTTCCATTGCAGCCACTTGATTCTTATCTTGGAGCCCAAAACTATGAAAATTGTCTTCTAATCCTTCATTAGCCGGTTTGTAACCCAGCCTGAATAAATCCTTCCCCTCAGGTGACTCCCATTATTTGCCCCAGTTTGTTTGGTCTCCCTTCTTAATAAGGAATTCATCTTCCATCCCTTCCATGGCATTGACTGTTGCCCCAATGTACCCCAGTAATGCATTATCTCCCAGATTTGGACCTTCAGGGTCTACCACACTGACATCATTTTTCTTTGAGTTTTTTTCGGGATACCTTTTATTGTTAGGTTGGTCGGAGGATGACTACCCAATCTTTCCTGTCTTTAAACCGTTTTCAATCCTCTCTCCAATGATAACCAAGTCAGCAAATCCTGTTGAGACTGCCCCAATCATCCTCTTGGAGTACGTTCCTTGTAGGGTATCCATAAACATATCCACGAGTTCATTTTCCAATAATGGAGGTTGCACACAAGAAGCTAGTTCCCTCCATCTTTGGGCATATTCTTTGAAGGACTCATTCCCTTTTTGAGACATGTTCTGCAAATGCGTGCGGTTAGGAGCCATGTCCATGTTGTACCGGTATTGCTTCAGAAAGGCGCTTGCAAGGTCTTCCCAAGTCTTAATGTGAATCCTCTCCAATTGCATGTACCAGTCCAAGGATGCACCATTAAGGCTGTCTTGGAAAGTGTGCATCATCAGCTTCTTATTAGTAGCATGGGCACCCATTTTTCGAGCAAACTTCCTAAGGTGATTCTTAGGACAACTGACACCCTTGTATTTCTCGAATTCCGGAGCCTTGAATTTGGGAGGTATGACCACATCGAGCACCAGACATATTTCCAAAACATCCACTCCAAAAATATTGAATCCCTCCACGACCTTCAACCTTTCCTCAAGTGATTTGTACTTATCGTCAGCCCCTCTCCTTTCCCTAACAGTGGTTCCTTTATTTTCGAGGGCCACTTGTCTTGGATTTTCACCGTCGTATTGGAGGTTCCAATCCGCGTGATTCTCACGTGGAATAGGCATGTAAGTAGTACGAGGTTCCCCATTGGAAATAAGTGGAGAGACGGTTCCCTCGAGAGGTTGGTTAACAGTTTTGTGCTTAGCAGTTTCGGTCTCCTCACATTCCAGGTCATGGACAAAACCTAGTAGAGGGTTATTGTCCTTAACATGGGGGTAGGAGTAGGAACCTTCCTTTGACGACTTGACTCAGTTCCTTTGGCTATTAGGCTCTATAGATGGCAAGTGTTAGTTGATCAATTTGGCTTATCATATCTTCCACGTTCTCCTTGACAGTACCCATTTCTCCTCTTAGAGTGACCAGATCCTTTTCCAACTGATCCATAGCTTCCCTTCGGTACGCTCGAGTACGAGGTCAGGAAGTCAGATTGTTACGCTCAATGACTCTGAGACAAAGTTTGTAAAAGGAAATGATTTTTTTCTTTATTCCTTTTTCCTTATTTTTTGGATGCATGTTGATGCATGGATGTATGAATATGCATGATGTATGCTAAATGATTTTTTAAAAATTTATTTGTGGGGAATTCCAAAATCCATTGTAGTTAGAGATGAATATATTCGAAGGATGAAACCCATACACATAGAATAAAAATTACTTTATAGAATTCAAATCCATTAGCCAATTCCCAATCAAGATGACCTCCAAACTTAAAAATAATCCCTTGGGAATAACCCAAAACAATAATCCAAAATGTAAACTCCTGAACTTAAAAGGTGTAAACTAAATAGATGCCCCCAATGCCTTCTTCAAATGAGCTTTAAACTCCTCCAAGTATCCTTTCTTGAGCCCTTGCACCTCCCTATCCTCCTTGTAGTGAGACAATAGATCTTCAACAAGTACAACTGAGTCTTTAGGCTTGATCCTTTTTCCTTTTTTCTCTTGTTTTTTTTTTGTTTTTTTGCCCCCATATGTAATACCCCAAAATTTGCTCTCCCCTTTTGTCATCATAGCATGGCATTATCATTTATCATATCATATCCACCTCATTAACATTACATTGCATTTAACATAGAAAAATGAAGCATGGCATCCTTCTTACCATCAGGGCATGTGATCAGGTGGAAGGTGGACAATCAAGGAATCATTCAAAGCACAAAAAGGTCAATCAAGTTGGCTCTAGGCAAGCCAAGAGGTCTCTCATGTCTCATACTATCTCAATTGATCTTCCAAAACCTCAAGGAAGTGAGATTCAATGGGAGATTGAAGCACTACATCTTTCACTATGCAAGAGGTTCAAAAATTGAAGGAAAATCCTCAAAAGAGATAGCTCATTGATTCAAAATCATTCTCAAGTGGCATTTCTCATCATCCTTTAAGAGGATACACAACATACTCTGAGGAATTTGGATTTGGAAGATGTGCAATTTCCTCCTAACCAGAGGAGGTCAAGATTAGGGTTTCCAATTAAATCAGGGTATTTCTGTTTTTTTGAACAAAACTTGATGTCATGGTATTCCATATGTCCCTAAGTGTATGTATGTGGAAAATTGCATCTCAATTGGTTTTAGAAGTGGTTCAATTGGAAGAAAGATCAAGAATCAGAGAAATTGGGGCAAAGTCAAATAATCAGAGGAAAAAGTCAACTCTTGACTTTTTGAGCCCAAAATCATGAAATTCATGTTACATATGTCCAATGTACAAAATTTGGTCAAGAAATTCCAAAGGAATCATGAAAAATCAAGATGTAAAAAGTTGCCATTTTTGGATGAAGTAGGGTTGCTAAAAATAGCAAGTTTTGGCCATTTTGCATCAGAGTTTGAACCAAGGCCATTTAAATTTGGAGCACCAAATGAAAAATCCACTCTGCCTCAATGAAAGATCTTGTTTTAAGCTTCAAATCCATGTGTAGAACATCTCCATTGGATAAAAATTGAGAGAGTTATAGATGATCAAAGTTGAGGGAAACTTGGGCAAAATGCAAGTCAGCTTGGGCAAGTTTCAGGTCACGCGCATGTCATTTCTACAAACACCTGGTGTGCCAAATGTCAAGCTCAATTTCTCCAAGATAAAAGCCTCAAATGGAAAAGTTTTCAACATCAAAGTTGTTCTTTGTAGTGTCATCTTTAATGTTCATGTTGGACAATTTTTGATTTGATCAAGTTATGAGGTAGAGATGTTGGTCCAAAGTTGGTGTGATCATGCTGAAAATCACTAGGCCAGCTTGCCATGCCATGCCACAAATTGCTCGCCCATGCACCAGTCGTTTTTCCATCTGTTTATGATGATTTTTAGACATGTTTGAGGTACCTTTTCAACTCAAGTCCAACACCAAAATTGTCCTATGATGCTTCCTCAATCCATTGACACCAAGATGATTCATTTTCGTGCCTTGGTCATAAAGAAATCCATGTTCAAACATCACCATCTGCATTGATGCATTGACTGCCATGTGTAGCAGTTCACACATTTTTTTTGGTTCAGTCACACCACAAACACTTCATCATCACCAGCTGATTTCTTTTCCTCATTTGCCCAAACATTCTTGCACGTGCTTCCACTTTGTTACTTCTTACATGAGAAGGGAAACTTGCAAAACTTCCACCACAAGCTACTGCTGCATAACACCACCTCACCATTATCCTCACCATAAGTGACCATGAGCTCTTCCACACTAAAACAAAACCTCTCCAACTCGTGTCACTAACTGTCATGACTCATTCTGTTAACTCAAACTCAGTTAACTAACTCAGTTAACTGTAGTTCTAACCATCAACCACCAGGGTCAAATCATAACCACGCCTATATAAACAATTCTAACAGATTTGGAAAGGGGGATTCTCATTGTTTCACTCTCACTCCAAAAGCACTCTCAACTTTCTCTCTGAATTTTCTCTCTACCTGCACGAACTCCTCAAGTTCTTCTTCAACCTTCACGATCAAGCAAGAAGACATCACTGAAGCATGGAATAGCACAGTTATCTCCAATTTCAGATTCAGATTTCCTCTTACTCTCAAGATCAAATAGCATTTATTTTGCTCAAATTGAAGTTCTAGAAGTTCAAGAACAAGTTCTCATCTCTGGTTTTCTCAAAAATCCAAAGATCTTCAAGTTTCAGGTTCCAAAAGTTCTCAAACTTTGCTTGCACGATTTGATGTTATTTTAACTGGTTGATGTGTTATTTGAGCTTATTAGAAGCTATATGAAACCGGTTAGTTGATAGAGCTTCTTAGAAGCTTAGATCCAAAACCTAGGGCTAATTTCATTGCTTCGAATCTCTCTGTTTGTGTGTTGTTTGTGAAAAATAAGCCTAGATTCATGATCTATGTGACTTCCTGAACATTTTGATGTGTATTGCATAAATTTCTGGAATGTTTGATTGATTGCAGTGCCGGAGAGTGGCCGGAGAAGGTGACCGGAGGTCCCTCTCCGGCCGGTGAGGTTTCATTAGGGTTTATATGCCAGATTAAGTCGTGTCCGTTGATTTGTTTTGATCCAAGGGTGGTGGTGGTGCCAGCGAATAAATGGAGAGGGTGTGTGTCACGTGCTTCATTTTTTCCATCTGATGATTAGCATGCGCGTGTGTACATGGTTATTAGTGTGTACTAGCAATGTGAGATGCTTGATTTGATTACCTTGACTTTTACATTGACCTGACCTAATCTGATGGTTGTGAGTGAGTCAAAATGGTTGACTGATGGTACACGCTAGTTATGGTGTTTTGCGTGCTTACTGGACCTAAGCCAGATTGATGTCCACACCCCATGTTTTCAAGGCCCAATGATTTTGAACTGTTAATTTGCTATGCATGCACCCCCTTCTTTAGTTCCATTTCATTTTATTTCTCATTTTTGCTACACGTTTCATAATTAATTTTTAAAAATACCAAAACATATTGGAAAATTCTACAAAAATTCATGTGTATTCTTAAAACATTTAGGAAATTTTTCATGATTTTATTTTCTGATTTTATGACCTTTTTGCCCCTGTTCCATAATTTTCTTTGAATTTCCACTTAGATGCATTCTAAGCATGATACATGAATTTGTTTAATTTTGTTCTTGCTCATTACCAACTATTTTGACATGATTCTTTTTGCATTGATTCACTAATACATTGAAGCATGTTAGATGATTTTTGTTTGATTTTTTAGGTCACTTTATCATATGTCTTGATGCCTATATTTGCTCCACTTTGCATGATGTTTCAATTTGACCTAATTGCTTTGTTTGAAGTCATTTTGCTCTGAATTTTTACATGCTATCTTGATGTATGATGCATTTCTGACCTAGGCATTCCAATGATATGCTGGCATAATTTTCATGAATCCATTTGGTCTTTGTTTGATGCATCACATTGGATGTATAATCCATGGCATGTCATTACAACTTTAGTGCATGTTTACATGAATTCTTTTGTGCACATTTGTATGAGCATTTGCATATGTTATGAGCCATTCATATGATATTATAGGTCTTTGATACACATTATAGGTCATCTTTACATGTTCATTTCAATTTGAACTTTGTGCATCATTAACATGTATTGTTTGCCCTTTCTTTTTGAACTTTCATTTCAATTCTTCTTATATTACTTCTTGAATGTCTTGAAGTTACCTCATAAATACTTTTGAGATGTTTATAAACCCTTTTCCATTTAGTTTCAATTCTGGTTGTTGATTTACATGTTCCATTTATGCATGTCCTCTTCATTTCTTTCCATCTTTCATCTACCCCTTCTTCTTGTAACATGTTTAAATGCTAATGGGTGATGATGGTTGCTTATTCACTTGCACTTGTATGATAATAACCATTGGTTTCCATATGATGTACATTCTGGTTGTGGCCCTAGGATTTGGTTTCTCATTTAATTCTTTTGAGTTTTATGATGCGTTACATGTTCTTTTACTTCTCATACTTCTTATACATGTTTACTAACCATGTAGGGGCTTCGGTAAGTTTCAATTGAGTGTGGATAAGGAATCCACATTCAACTTCTATCCTTTCTCTTTTACAATTCCATTTTGTGTTTTGCTAAGCACTTATGTGCTTTCTTTTAATAACTCATTACTTTCCCTTTTTGAATTACAATTCATCTTCTACTTTGGAAGTGAATTGTTTAATTCTTTCTTTCTTTAGACTTTAGGTTGAAACCTCACAAACCTTAGGATCACTCCCTTAACTAATCAATTAGGATTGAGTCTTAGTCCATATAGATTTTTACCTTTATCCTCCCTTGAGTCTCTTTTCTCATCTCAAAGAAAATTCAAAATATCTAATAAAGGTAGGCATTTATTGCATTTAGGCCTTTCATATAAAGAAAAGATTATAAGGGGTCTTCTCTTATAATCTTAAGATGTGTAGCATATGGCCCATCTTAGGTCAATGTGTTACATATTTGATCTTGTATGAGGGACTTAAATGCAATACTTGTTGAAGGTGCAAATAATAAAAAACACTTCTTCACTTCATAATCAACAAAACACTTAATAAACACAAGTATGCTAGTGTGTTTGAACCTTGATAATTGGAACTAAGTGTGAGGGTCTTCTTCACCCGTAGTGTGCTTTCTTACCCATTCCATCTTGGAATGTGAGAAGGTATACATTCCAATGACTAAGATTCAGATACACTATCATATGCAAACAAATGAAAAAACTCTTAAAAGACAAAAACAAACAATAACGTCTTTCCTTCGGGAATTCTTTTCTCATCTCATTCATTCTCAACGCACGAACGCGCTTCTACTCGTTCTCTTGCAAGATGGTAACGCACTCGGACCAGCGAGCCTGCAACACCTGAGCTAGAACGTAAGTCGTTCTCTAAAAAACACAAACAACTTTCCCTAGTGAGGGGAACTACGTCGCTCTGATTCTCATGTTCCCGATGAGATACGTAGGCAGTGGGGTAGGGCCCATGCGAGCACTTCTTTTATTTTCCCTACATTTGTTCCTTTTTCTCTTTCCATTCCTTTTCCAGTTCTTTTTCCAGCATCTTTCCTTACACCCTTTGATCGAGACAAGCAAGCGTGGATCCCATCGGGTACGATGGACGCGTGGGGGTGCTAATACCTTCCTTGCACGTAACCGACTCCCGAACCCAGTTCTATTGGTCGCAAGACCATGCTCTTTCCTTCCCTCAGGTTTACGCAGTGTTTCCTTTCCCTCTCTTGGGATAAATACACATTGCTGGCGACTCTGTTCGGTGCCACTTTCGCGTTTGTACTTGGATGAAAATCCCGGGAGCGACAGCTGGCGACTCTGCTGGGGACCGAACCCAGAATCTCTGGTTTCCTTAGCGAGTCAATCCTAGCGCTTGTCTGCTTTTCTTTCATTGGGTGTTTACTGTTGTGCTGTATTTACTGTTTTATTGTATGGTTATTTACTGTTTTACTGTACATTACTGTATTTACCGCATTTTAGCATTACATATCATATATTATATTGTGTTGAACTGTTTTGTCTGTTTGGCGGGATGGGTGTTCTGAGAGATAAGCCCACTACCAAGGCTTGAGTACATACATAGGTATTAGAGTGGATAGTCATGACGCTTGCGTGGTGGTGACCACGTATTGTTGTTCATGAGACCCACAACCAGACGAGGTTCTATCAGGAGCTTTCTGCTACTGCATGTTATGCAGGTCAGTGGTTATTCTCTTGAGGAACCGTCGACTCTGGCGACCATTCCCGAGGACTCAGTTGCGGCACTCCTCCCGAGTTGTGACAGTGGCAGACCACATTCCGTGGCAAACCCATTGCACATTCTCGATCCGAGGACCCAATGCTGGGAACTTGCTATAGGACATCCCTTTTTGAAAGAGAATCAGCGGAGGCACTCCTCGATTGGCGGTAGTACTGTACCCTGAGGGATGAATGTACTATTGCTTCTCGACCTCAGTGTCAGAAGCTGAGGACCTTTTTGTTTTGGAGAATCAGTTGAGGCCTCCTCGATTGATGATGATGCCAAACCAGAAATGGTGAACGTATCATCATTTCTCGACCTGAGAGCCCGGGATATTGAACATCCTAGTACCCACATGTGAGAAGGGCGGGTTGTTTACAGGTTTGCAGGTAACCATGACCTCCTACATACCCGGTTTTCTATCATCATTGCACAAAAAGGAAGTTTCATCCTATTGTATTCAGATGGTTCTTATCTATGGTTCTATATTAGTCTCAGAGCTACACTGACATCGTTCACAGTTCAGCACAGACACCTGATTACCTGATCACATTGCCCTTTGCATTGCATTATCATATCCTAACATACATGTTTATTCATTTCCAGGTGCATATATTACCCTTGATTCCAGTCATCAGGTCCCTGCAAAGATGAACACTAAAGAGAGGAAGAATATCATCAGCTATAAGTTCCTTACGCCTACTTTGGGCCCTATTGTTGTGCTGAAGGGAATGGCGAGCCCGGCAGCACGAGAAGCTTTTGAAGAGAAATATGGGTGGATTTTATCTATGGTTCGTAATGTCAGTGATTATGAAGCCAGAGGTCTCCATACGTTGATGCAGTTCTATGATCCGCCTCTGAGATGTTTTGTATTTCCAGACTATGTGTTGGTTCCTACCCTGGAGGAGTATTCCAACATGTTGGGGATTGCTATCAAGGAGGAGCCCCCTTTCTTTGGATCAGTGGGGGATCTTGACTTTGGGAAGTTGGCTGGTGCTCTATATTTGAGCAAATCAGAGCTAAGTGACAATGTCTCCAACAAAGGAAAGATTCGTGGTTACAAGCTGGAATATCTGATTAAGAAGGCCCAGGAAGCAGCTAAAGGCGAGAATTGGCTTGTTTTTAATGCTTTGCTAGCCCTTTGTATATACGGCATAGTGTTGTTTCCCAACGAGCCGGATTTTATTGATACGGACGCTATACGAATATTCATGATGAAGAACCCGGTGCCAACGCTACTGGGAGATCTTCACTACTCATTGTACAACCGAAATGAAAAGAAAAGAGGAGGGATAATTCGTTGTTGTGCACCCTTGTTCTATAAGTGGTTTGCGGGCCGTTTACCACAATCAGGGGCTTTTGTGGATTCCAAAGATTCTCTAGAGTGGAAACAGCGTTTAATGGGATTGGTGGCCAAGGACATCGTATGGGTAGATCATGGGCTGATTGGTAAGAATATTATCCACAGCTGTGGTAAGTTCCCTAACGTTCCACTGATAGGAAGACTGGGTGGGATTAACTACAATCCTTCTTTGGCCATTCGACAATTTGGGTATGCCCTGACAGGTCCGCCTATTAAGAGAGATGTGGAGGAGTCCCTCTATTTTCATACATCAGAAGGATGGGAAGCAGCACAGAAAGCTTCTAAAAGCTGGGGTAGCATACTGAAAAAGGGGAAAGTTACTCTAGGAAAGCCTAACAACCGGGTTTATCCAGCATATGAAGAGTGGGTGAAGAAAAGAGTTGAAGATTTTCTCTTGCCTTTTGGTAAGGCACCCCTTTTGTATCCGGAGAATGAGAAAGCAAGAAGCACTGCTACTGTGGAAGAAGTTGACAAGTTGCAAGCCTTGGTGAAAAAGCTCCAAGGAGAGAATTCCGAGTTGAGTAGCCGTCTTCAGAATGCTCTACATGCCAACAAAGAGCTGGAGCGGAAAGCCCAAGATGCTGAACAAATCCTAACTGCAAAAGAAAAAGACTTTGCTGGAAGAGCCCAACATTTCCGGAAGATTAGTAAAGGTGCTGATGATGCTACTCAAGCCCACAAGCAAACCAAACAGGCGTTAGCACAGACCAAAGAAAAGTTAACAAAGTTTCAGCACGCTTGGGACAAAGTTAGGATAGAGAATGCTGAATTACAGGAACAGTTGCAGATTAAGGACGAAGAGCTTGAAAAGGCGCATGAGCAGAGGAGAAAGTATCGGGAAAGCCTCGGTAAGAGTCAAGAACAGCTAGAAGAAGCTAGAGGTGAGCTGAGGAATACCAAGAAAGAGCTTGAAGAAGTCATGATAGAAAAGGAGATACTCAAGACGCAAGCCGGCATAAAGAGACACAAAGGAGTGTGTGATGACGAGGCTCTGATGCTGCATATGGGTTCTTTAACTGAAGCTCTTGAGAAAAGGGATGTCTTAATCAAAGAAATGATTGAAAAGCCGAATCACCAGCGTACCCGTATACTTTTTGAGGAGATCAAATACTCAAGTGATAAGCTGAAGGGTGTGGAATTGTCAGACTGATGTTCTTTTCCTTATATTTTGTTATTAATGGTTACCATCAGGCTTGTTGATGGATCCATTTTTCCTTGTATTGCAGTTGCGGATGAGCCTTTCTTAAATGTACTTGAATACTTTGTTGAATGAGTATGAGCAGTTTTATTCAGAATTATTCCTTATCAGATAGCTGCACACAAGCACATGACCACGACACGTCTCTTTATATCACAATTTCTGGTCTTCAGATTTCTGTGGTTGGATTGGAATCAGGGTATAAAGCACCTCGGAAATGACAAACATGGCATTGCATATCATTTTGCATTTTTTTGTTACTTACTTTTCAGGTACTCGTTGCGGGGTCTCTAACCTTTATTTGGTTTCAGGCAGTATAGCGGAGAGTCATATTCACCGATATTCGACGCGAAGGAATCAAGTAAGAATCATGGATTAAGTGCAAAGTGATTTGGCGGAAATGAGGGCACGTATGGACCAGTTCATGACCCTCATGACTGGCATGGCGCAAAATCAGGAGAGACTGAGGCTTCTGGTAGAGCGTCCCGACAATGGGCCCGAAGGTGATCATCATGACAATTCACAGGGACATGGCATTCCTCCTCCCGGTGGCAACCCTCCTCCTGGTGGTAACAATCGGGGTAATGGAAATGGTAGGCATGCTGGTGTTACTCTTGAAGATACTCTGGAAGACCAATTTACTCTGCTGGATGCTGATGTGGGTAATCAAGGGGATCGAAGGTATGATGAGTTAGCAGAGAAGATCAGGGCCATAGAATGCAAGAACTCTATGGGTATTGATGTTACCAGCTTGGGGCTGGTCTCAGGAGTCAGAATTCCCCCTAAATTCAAACCTCCCACTTTTGATAAGTATCACGGCAATGCGTGTCCCCAAACGCATCTTCAAGCTTACTTTGGGAAGATTTCAGCCCATACGGATGACGAGAAGCTATGGATGCACTATTTTCAGGACAGTCTGGCTGGGGCGTCCTTGACCTGGTACATGAAGTTGAATAGAGCTGCTGTGAAGAATTGGAAAGATCTGGCAGAAGCGTTCCTGAAGCAATACCAATATAATATTGACATGGCGCCCAACCGCACCCAATTGCAGGGATTGTCCCAGAATGCCAAGGAGAGTTTCAAAGAATATGCACAGAGGTGGAGGGAAATGGCTGCCCAGGTCCAACCTCCCTTGTCAGACAGAGAAATGGCAGATATGTTCATGGGCACCTTGCAAGGGGCCTATATTGACAGATTAGCTGCTTGTCCGTCGACTGGATTTGCTGATATTGTAATTGCGGGAGAAAGAATAGAAAGTCTGTTAAAGCTTGGAAAGATCCAGGATGTGAGTGGGGCTGGCTCTTCGGGGACGAAGAAACCGTTTGCTAGTAACCAGAAAAGAAGAGAAGGTGATACGAATGCTGTGTTTAGAGGACGAGGCAGAGGGCGTTCTCGAGCTTATTATCAGGTAGATGCTGTAACAATCCCCACACCGTCTATTCAGAAACAACAACCCCAACAACAAGTTCAACAGCAACAACCTTTTTTCCAGCAAAGGTCTAGACAGAGGGATCGTAAGATGGATCCTATCCCTATGACTTATGCCGCGCTGTTGCCCCGGCTACTCGAGTTAAAGTTGGTAGAACTCCGTACTATGAAAGCTCCGGTTGCTGGAAACCTGCCACCTAACTTCGATGCTAATGCTCGTTGTGAGTTCCACTCAGGTGCTCAGGGGCACTCCATTGAAAAATGCTGGGCTTTCCATCATAAAGTACAAGATTTGATTGATGCTAAAGCCATCAATTTCTCTCCCGCTCCTAATATTACTCAGCATCCCATGCCTGATCATAGTACAGCAAATGTGTACGCTATTGAAGATGGGAGGAGATTGAATTTGGTGTTAGACGTTCATCAAGTGAAAACTTCTTTGTTGGTTGTAAAAGATCGTTTATTGAAGGGACAGGTGTTCCCGGGCTGTAATCAAGATTGCTCTGAGTGTATGAATCAGGAGAACGGCTGTGATAAGTTGAAGATGGGTTTACAGAATCTGATCGATGAAGGATGTCTACAGTTCGACAGAGTCGTGAAAGACACTGATGAGATATCAACCGTGACCATCTATTACACTCCCGCTGAGATTCAAATGCCGGTCAATGCAGTTCCCGTGGCGAGTGTTGCGCCAGAAGGGCCCAGTCCTGTCACTATCACGGTGCCAGGACCAATTCCGTTCACATCTACGAAAGCTATCCCATGGCACTATGGGGCAGATGTATATTACGAAGGTAAAAAGCAGGAAGTTGAGCCGTCAGTCAGCCCAAATATTGATAATGTAGGGGGTGTAGGGGGCTTTACAAGGAGTGGAAGGTTGTTCGCTCCCCAAACCTTGAGAAGTGATAAGGAGGTAAAAGCTGCAGCAAAGGCTAAGGGTAAACAGGTGGTTGAAAGTGCGCCTACACCTGAAGCAGAGACAAAGATTATTTTTGATAAGGAAATCGAAGAATTTATGAAGATAATCAAGAAAAGCGATTATAAGATTGTGGACCAACTGAATCAGACCCCTTCAAAGATTTCAATCTTGTCACTATTGATGTGCTCTGATGCGCACCGGCAGGCGTTGTTGAAAGTGTTGAAGAGTGCATACGTGCCACAAGAAATTACTGTTAATCAGCTCGAGGGCGTAATCTCCAATGTTAATGTCAGCCATGGCTTGGGCTTTACAAGTAGAGATTTGACTGTTGAAGGAAGAAACCATAATAAGGCTTTGCATATCACGATGGAGTGTAAGGGCGCAGTGTTATCTCATGTACTGGTAGACACTGGTTCATCACTTAATGTCTTGCCCAAGAAGGCATTGATGAAGCTGGAAGTTGATGGTTTGATCTTAAGGCCTAGTGAATTGGTGGTCAGAGCATTCGATGGGACCAGACGATCTGTGTTTGGTGAGGTGGAATTGCCCGTACAAATTGGACCACAGGTATTCAAATCCACGTTCCATGTAATGGACATACAACCTGCATATAGCTGCCTATTGGGACGCCCTTGGATTCACGGAGCCGGGGCTGTTACTTCTACTCTACATCAAAAGCTGAAGTATGAGTTTGAAGGGCAGGTTGTGACAGTGTGTGGGGAAGAAGACATCTTTGTGAGTCACTTGTCCACGTTCAAGTACATTGAAATGGATGGGGAAATTCATGAGATGCTGTGCCAATCATTTGAAGCAGTCAATATTGACGATGCACCTGAGTCTTCTTCTATACCAGTTGGGGCTGGTACCTCCATTTCATCTTACAAACAAGCTATCGAAGTCGTCAGGGCAGGCAACGCCCAAGGTTGGGGCAGGTTGATAGAGACCCCAATGAAGGAAGACAAATTTGGTATTGGTTATCATCCCTCTACAACTTCAGATGCGGGGAGCAGGGGACCCATTACTTTCAATAGTGGGGGAATTATCTACATGGACCAGTCTTGTGCAGCCACGGAGGATAGTGTTGACAGTGATTGTGACCTGGACAACTGGGTACGCCCTCATGTTTCGGGACAACAAGTGCAGAACTGGTCCGTTGAAGAAGTCATCCGGGTTACTCTTCAGACAGAGTAATTTTTCTTTGTTTTTCCTAACCATAATGCATGTCAAAATCTTGCGCTCTGCCCAAGGCGTATAGATTCATTTGTAGGGCCACCATGGTTGCATTTGCAATGTTTAATCGTTAATAAAGGACGTTTTGCAATCAAATTTTGTTCTCTGTCTTTCAGTTTTTATTTTTGCACAAAAAATATAAAATGGCAATGTTTCATTTTCTTTTGTTTTGCTTAAAAATAAATTCTAAAATAAGGCATGAACCCGTTCATGCAGACTTGATCCTCCGGATACCACTGATAATGATTTTGATATGGCCATGTATGACTTTGACAATCCGATCTATCAAGCCGAAGAAGGGGATGAGAAAGATTGTGAACTTTCTGAAGAACTGGCCAGATTGTTGAAACAAGAGGAAAGGGTCATCCAGCCTCATCAGGAGACTGTAGAAATCATCAATATTGGTACCAAGGACGCCAAGAAAGAGATCAGGATTGGTGCCAGCTTGCAAGCAGATGTGAAGCAAACTTTGACGGAAATGTTGCGCGAGTATGTTGACATCTTCGCCTGGTCGTATCAAGACATGCCGGGGTTGGATACAGATATTGTTGTGCACAGGCTGCCATTAAGAGAAGAATGTCCGCCAGTCAAGTAGAAACTTCGTCGGACTCACCCCGACATGGCTTTAAAGATTAAGGAGGAAGTCCAGAAGCAGTGGGATGCTGGGTTTCTTGCTGTGACAAAGTATCCTCCATGGGTAGCCAACATCGTGCCAGTACCGAAGAAAGATGGAAAAGTGAGAATGTGTGTGGATTATCGAGATCTTAATAAAGCTAGCCCGAAAGATGATTTTCCACTACCTCATATTGATGTGCTGGTCGACAATACAGCTCAATTTTCAGTGTTCTCCTTTATGGACGGGTTCTCCGGGTACAACCAGATCAAGATGGCACCTGAAGATATGGAGAAGACCACGTTCATTACTCCGTGGGGTACATATTGTTATAAAGTAATGCCTTTTGGGTTGAAAAACGCAGGGGCAACGTACCAGCGGGCGATGGTGACATTGTTTCATGACTTGATTCATAAGGAGATCGAATGTTATGTAGATGATATGATTGCCAAGTCGAGAACAGAAGAGGAACATCTGGTCAACCTGAAAAAGCTGTTTGAAAGGTTGAGAAAGTTTCGTCTAAGATTAAATCCAAACAAGTGCACGTTTGGGGTGCGTTCTGGAAAGTTGGTAGGTTTCATTGTGAGCGAAAAAGGAATCGAGGTTGATCCTGCCAAGGTGAAAGCAATACAAGAAATGCCTGAACCGAGAACAGAAAAAGAGGTTCGTGGTTTCTTGGGTAGATTGAACTACATTGCAAGGTTCATATCTCACCTAACAGCCACGTGTGAACCAATATTTAAATTGTTGAGGAAAGATCAAACGGTCAGGTGGAATGACGATTGCCAATTGGCATTCGATAAGATAAAAGAATACTTGCAGGAACCTCCGATTCTAATGCCTCCAGTTGAAGGGAGACCGCTGATAATGTATCTGACAGTGCTTGAAGGATCCATGGGTTGTGTTCTCGGTCAACATGACGAGACAGGTAGGAAGGAGCATGCTATTTACTACCTGAGCAAAAAGTTCAATGATTGTGAGTCCCGATACTCAATGCTTGAAAAGACATGCTGTGCACTTGCATGGGCCGCTAAGCGATTGAGGCAATATATGGTTAGGCACACAACCTTGTTGATTTCAAAAATGGATCCTATCAAGTATATTTTCGAGAAACCAGCATTGACGGGCAGAGTTGCACGGTGGCAAATGGTCTTGACAAAGTATGACATTCAGTACACTTCACAAAAGGCCATCAAGGGAAGTATCTTGTCCGATTATCTTGCGCAACAGCCAATGGATGATTACCAACCCATGAAGTTTGACTTCCCTGATGAGGACATCATGTTTCTCAAAGCTAAAGACTGTGAGGAACCACTCCCGGAGGAGGGGCCAGACCCTGAATCCAAATGGAGTCTGATGTTTGATGGGGCTGTCAATATGAATGGGTGCGGAGTTGGAGCAGTTCTTATCACGCCGGAAGGTGTTCATATGCCTTTCACTGCACGAATAACTTTCGGGTGCACCAACAATGAAGCAGAGTACGAAGCTTGTATAATGGGGATCGAGGAGGCGATTAATCTACGGATTAAGACCCTTGATATATTTGGTGATTCAGCCTTGGTAATCAATCAAGTGAAAGGGAGTTGGTACACGCATCAAGCAAATCTAGTGCCGTATAGAGATTATACAAGGAGGTTGCTGACGTTTTTCACAACAGTGAAACTGTACCACATTCCTCGAGATGAGAATAGGTTCGCTGATGCCTTGGCCACTTTGTCTTCCATGATCAAAGTGCAAAGATGGAACCATGTACCTAAGATTGAGGTATCCCGCCTTGACAGACCAGCATTTGTGTTTGCGGTAGATGCAACGTCTGATGACAAGCCATGGTTTCATGACATTAAATGTTTCTTGAAAAGTCAAGAGTACCCGTCCGGGGCATCGTCCAAAGACAGGAAGACGTTGAGAAGGTTAGCTGGTAGTTTCTTCCTGAACAAAGATGGCGTGCTGTATAAAAGAAATTTTGACACGGTCCTGCTTAGATGTGTGGATAGACATGAAGCAGACTTGTTGATGATTGAAGTGCACGAAGGCTCTTTCGGTACCCATGCCGGAGGGCATGCAATGGCTAAAAAGTTATTAAGGTCGGGATATTATTGGTTGACTATGGAGTCAGATTGTTGCAAATATGCCCGCAAATGCCATAAATGCCAGATCTACGCAGATAAAGTGCATGTACCTCCAAATCCGTTGAGTATCATGTCGTCGCCTTGGCCGTTTGCCATGTGGGGTATTGATATGATCGGAAAGATTGAGCCTACAGCTTCCAATGGTCATCGTTTCATCTTGGTGGCAATTGATTACTTCACCAAATGGGTTGAAGCCTCATCCTATGCCAATGTTACAAAACAAGTGGTCGCTCGTTTCTTAAAACGGGATATCATTTGCCGATATGGAGTTCCCGAAAGAATCATTACTGATAATGGTTCTAATTTGAATAATAAGATGATGGCTGAGTTATGCCGGGACTTCAAAATCGAACATCACAATTCTTCTCCGTACCGCCCAAAGATGAATGGCGCGGTCGAAGCGGCCAACAAAAATATCAAGAAGATTGTGCAGAAGATGGTTGTCACGTACAAAGATTGGCATGAGATGTTACCATTTGCTTTGCATGGGTATCGAAAGTCGGTACGCACGTCCACTGGGGCAACCCCATTCTCACTTGTATATGGTATGGAGGCAGTGCTACCGGTTGAAGTAGAGATTCCGTCCCTCAGAGTCATGATGGATGTTAAGCTAGATGAAGCTGAATGGGTACGAGCCAGATTTGATCAGTTGAGCCTTATTGAGGAAAAGCGATTGGCGGCTGTATGTCATGGGCAACTATACCAGCGCAGAATGAAGCAGGCATTTGACCAAAAGGTGCGTCCTCGGGTTTATAAAGTCGGAGATGTGGTACTCAAAAGGATCCTTCCTCCCAATACAGATCACAGGGGCAAATGGACTCCTAATTATGAAGGTCCATTCGTGGTTAAAAAGGTCTTTTCGGGCGGAGCTTTATTGCTTACAACCATGGATGGCGAAGACTTTTCATCCCCTGTCAACTCGGACGTAGTCAAAAAATACTTCGCATGAATAGACCCGCTGGATAATAAAAATAAAAAAATCCAGGCAAAAAAGGGCATCCCGGCGAACCAAAAACAGAATAAGGTTCGGGCAAAAATTAGGGATATAATTGAAAAAAAATTGTACACCCGGTAAGTTGAAAACCCGAAAGGGCAACTTAGGCAAAAAAGGGTATCCTGGTGGATCGAAAACCTGAAAGGGCGGTCCACACAAAAGAGGGATTTAAGCGAATGACTACAGTCTGAGTTATCTGTACCCATTACCGTTTGAACAACTGACGTTCTGAAGAATAGGAATCGGTCTGATCATTCCTCAGAAGGCAAGGTCGGGGAGTTTTGAAGACATACTGGTCATAACAGAATGGAAACTCAGTGGAATTCCGTTTTCACATTGCCATTAGGATAGTTTCTTTTCTCAATTTTCAGCGATCACCTCTTTCCAGGGATTGCTTCCAGATGTAATTGCCTATTCTGGGCTCTCAGTCAATAAATTGAATTTCAGTAAAAAGCCTCCTATTTTTGTTTTATTGCTTTGTTTGCAAAAACGTCCTAATTTTGATAAAACATTGCATTTGAAAACATGGCAGCCTTACAATAACATGCGTAGAAAAAACATTTGAAATTACTTCGAATGTTGAATACTCCCGGATGGTGGATTCTGGCCACGCAATATTCGGGGCATGTGGGCATATTCTTTTGTTGCAGGTAGCAGGTGCAGATGATTTTAAGCACAAGACTAGCAATAAATCACCCCACGCAAAAGACTGGGGCGATTATGGGTAAGGAGATCGGCGTTCATCGGGTCGATCTCAGTGAATTAAGTTCAAATGGGTACCGTTGTATCTTATTAAGTCGATTCTCTCATTCAGTACTTCCAACAACTACAAGCTTTTCAGTGTCGATAACGGTCACAGGTTCCCCAAAAGAGTGGTCTCGTCGACACCGAAACGGATGTTCATTATCCCCGTTGAAATCACTAGGAGTTTGAAGAGGCTAAATCTTCTGTAAAATTCTCTTATGACATCCTCTTCGGGGACAAATTGTTGGTTTTCTTAAGCATGGGGCATGTTGTTTCCCCAGCATGAAGTGTTGATCACCCCCCAGTAGAGTTTGATGGTCATTATCCCCAGCGAAGTCGCAGGAGTTTGAAGAAGCTAAATCTTCTGTAAGATCCTCTTATGACATCCTCTTCGGGGACAAATTGTTTGGTTCCCCAGCATGAAGTGTTGATCATCCCCAGTAGAGTTTGAGGACAGTTGGTCTTCTGTAAAATCCTCTCAAAAGGCATTCCCCAACACGAGACGCTTTAAAGCAGTTTTCTCCAGCAGAGTTTGTTATAAACCCGTCATCCCTAACGGAATTGTCTAAAGGGAAGCTCGCCTAACATGGGGCATTGTAGTACTTATCCTAAGCTCGACAGTCACATTCTTCAGCAGACTACTGTGGATTTGCTTTGGGTTTCCCCAACAGATCTCTAAGGACTCTTTCTAGCAAGTTGCAGTGGAATGTTCTAACCAGGATTTGCATATCCCTGGCAGAGTAGCCCTGATACCCAGCAAGATCGTATCTCTGGTCATGGTATCCCCACAGAGGTCAGCATCGAATCTTGTCAGCAACTTCCAGCTGAGTTGTTGTTCTCTCCGCAGAGGTTTATCAGATCGACAGAATCTATTCCTCAACAAGGATGGTACAGCCTTTCCCCAGCCGGGTCAGAAGGTTGATAATCCCTATAAAGGATCTTGGGTTGAATAAATCCCCAAGCAGAGTTTTAATGGCTCATTTCCCCAGCAGGACGTCATTTAAAAATTCTCATCCCCAGCGGAATCGCTGTGACCAGAATTCATTCCCCCAAACAGATGGAATAATTCCTGGCAGAGTCGTCATTCCCTCATATCTTAAAGTCCAATTTATTTTTGGCAAGCTTGACAATTCGAAGCAGACGGATTGTTCATCCATTCGCCAGCAGAGATATTATCCTTTTAGGAGTCTCCGAGATTAAATCATTGATTGTGGTTCCTCAGCAGAGTCGGCAGAGATGTCTGGCGCAGAGGCAGAGAGTAATTCGATTTTAAAATTCTAAAAGTCCAACAGTGGATTGGCAAAAGTCCGTCTTCGGGTGGCAAAAGTCCAACAATGGATTGGCAAAAGTCCGTCTTCGGGTGGCAAAAGTCCAACAGTGGATTGGCAAAAGTCCGTCTTCGGGTGGCAAAAGTCCAACAGTGGATTGGCAAAAGTCCGTCTTCGGGTGGCAAAAGTCCAACAGTGGATTGGCAAAAGTCCGTCTTCGGGTGGCAAAAGTCCAACAGTGGATTGGCAAAAGTCCGTCTTCGGGTGGCAAAAGTCCAACAGTGGATTGGCAAAAGTCCATCTTCGGGTGGCAAAGCAGCTAAAAGTCCAACAGTGGATTGGCAAAAGTCCGTCTTCGGGTGGCAAAAGTCCAACAGTGGATTGGCAAAAGTCCGTCTTCGGGTGGCAAAAGTCCAACAGTGGATTGGCAAAAGTCCGTCTTCGGGTGGCAAAAGTCCAACAGTGGATTGGCAGAAGTCCATCTTCGGGTGGCACGAAGCTGCAAAGTCCACCAGTAGCGTGGCAGGCCAGTAGTCGTCTGGAATTGCATAAAAGACATTATCAAAGTCCACCAGTAGTGTGGCAGGCCAGTAGTCGTCTGGAATTGCATAAAAGACATTATTAAAGTCCACCAGTAGTGTGGCAAGCCAGTAGTCGTCTGGCGTCGTTCAAAAAGACATTTCCAAAGTCCACCAGTAGTGTGGCAGGCCAGTAGTCGTCTGGAATTGCATAAAAGACAGTATTAAAGTCCACCATCAGCGTGGCAAGCCAGTAGTCGTCTGGCATCGTTCAAAAGACAGATCTCTCCGACGTTTCATCGAGGATTCAATCCAGCAGTCTCGTTGGGTTTATATCCCTTTTCTTCTTCACCCAGAGCAAATTTTTGGTTATATTTGGTATTCAATCACTATATACCTTGAAAGTCCGAAAGCAATTGCTTTCAGGCATTCAGGTCTACAGCGCTTGAATAGGGGCAGCTGTAATACCCCAAAATTTGCTCTCCCCTTTTGTCATCATAGCATGGCATTATCATTTATCATATCATATCCACCTCATTAACATTACATTGCATTTAACATAGAAAAATGAAGCATGGCATCCTTCTTACCATCAGGGCATGTGATCAGGTGGAAGGTGGACAATCAAGGAATCATTCAAAGCACAAAAAGGTCAATCAAGTTGGCTCTAGGCAAGCCAAGAGGTCTCTCATGTCTCATACTATCTCAATTGATCTTCCAAAACCTCAAGGAAGTGAGATTCAATGGGAGATTGAAGCACTACATCTTTCACTATGCAAGAGGTTCAAAAATTGAAGGAAAATCCTCAAAAGAGATAGCTCATTGATTCAAAATCATTCTCAAGTGGCATTTCTCATCATCCTTTAAGAGGATACACAACATACTCTGAGGAATTTGGATTTGGAAGATGTGCAATTTCCTCCTAACCAGAGGAGGTCAAGATTAGGGTTTCCAATTAAATCAGGGTATTTCTGTTTTTTTGAACAAAACTTGATGTCATGGTATTCCATATGTCCCTAAGTGTATGTATGTGGAAAATTGCATCTCAATTGGTTTTAGAAGTGGTTCAATTGGAAGAAAGATCAAGAATCAGAGAAATTGGGGCAAAGTCAAATAATCAGAGGAAAAAGTCAACTCTTGACTTTTTGAGCCCAAAATCATGAAATTCATGTTACATATGTCCAATGTACAAAATTTGGTCAAGAAATTCCAAAGGAATCATGAAAAATCAAGATGTAAAAAGTTGCCATTTTTGGATGAAGTAGGGTTGCTAAAAATAGCAAGTTTTGGCCATTTTGCATCAGAGTTTGAACCAAGGCCATTTAAATTTGGAGCACCAAATGAAAAATCCACTCTGCCTCAATGAAATATCTTGTTTTAAGCTTCAAATCCATGTGTAGAACATCTCCATTGGATAAAAATTGAGAGAGTTATAGATGATCAAAGTTGAGGGAAACTTGGGCAAAATGCAAGTCAGCTTGGGCAAGTTTCAGGTCACGCGCATGTCATTTCTACAAACACCTGGTGTGCCAAATGTCAAGCTCAATTTCTCCAAGATAAAAGCCTCAAATGGAAAAGTTTTCAACATCAAAGTTGTTCTTTGTAGTGTCATCTTTAATGTTCATGTTGGACAATTTTTGATTTGATCAAGTTATGAGGTAGAGATGTTGGTCCAAAGTTGGTGTGATCATGCTGAAAATCACTAGGCCAGCTTGCCATGCCATGCCACAAATTGCTCGCCCATGCACCAGTCGTTTTTCCATCTGTTTATGATGATTTTTAGACATGTTTGAGGTACCTTTTCAACTCAAGTCCAACACCAAAATTGTCTTATGATGCTTCCTCAATCCATTGACACCAAGATGATTCATTTTCGTGCCTTGGTCATAAAGAAATCCATGTTCAAACATCACCATCTGCATTGATGCATTGACTGCCATGTGTAGCAGTTCACACATTTTTTTTGGTTCAGTCACACCACAAACACTTCATCATCACCAGCTGATTTCTTTTCCTCATTTGCCCAAACATTCTTGCACGTGCTTCCACTTTGTTACTTCTTACATGAGAAGGGAAACTTGCAAAACTTCCACCACAAGCTACTGCTGCATAACACCACCTCACCATTATCCTCACCATAAGTGACCATGAGCTCTTCCACACTAAAACAAAACCTCTCCAACTCGTGTCACTAACTGTCATGACTCATTCTGTTAACTCAAACTCAGTTAACTAACTCAGTTAACTGTAGTTCTAACCATCAACCACCAGGGTCAAATCATAACCACGCCTATATAAACAATTCTAACAGATTTGGAAAGGGGGATTCTCATTGTTTCACTCTCACTCCAAAAGCACTCTCAACTTTCTCTCTGAATTTTCTCTCTACCTGCACGAACTCCTCAAGTTCTTCTTCAACCTTCACGATCAAGCAAGAAGACATCACTGAAGCATGGAATAGCACAGTTATCTCCAATTTCAGATTCAGATTTCCTCTTACTCTCAAGATCAAATAGCATTTATTTTGCTCAAATTGAAGTTCTAGAAGTTCAAGAACAAGTTCTCATCTCTGGTTTTCTCAAAAATCCAAAGATCTTCAAGTTTCAGGTTCCAAAAGTTCTCAAACTTTGCTTGCACGATTTGATGTTATTTTAACTGGTTGATGTGTTATTTGAGCTTATTAGAAGCTATATGAAACCGGTTAGTTGATAGAGCTTCTTAGAAGCTTAGATCCAAAACCTAGGGCTAATTTCATTGCTTCGATTCTCTCTGTTTGTGTGTTGTTTGTGAAAAATAAGCCTAGATTCATGATCTATGTGACTTCCTGAACATTTTGATGTGTATTGCATAAATTTCTGGAATGTTTGATTGATTGCAGTGCCGGAGAGTGGCCGGAGAAGGTGACCGGAGGTCCCTCTCCGGCCGGTGAGGTTTCATTAGGGTTTATATGCCAGATTAAGTCGTGTCTGTTGATTTGTTTTGATCCAAGGGTGGTGGTGGTGCCAGCGAATAAATGGAGAGGGTGTGTGTCACGTGCTTCATTTTTTCCATCTGATGATTAGCATGCGCGTGTGTACATGGTTATTAGTGTGTACTAGCAATGTGAGATGCTTGATTTGATTACCTTGACTTTTACATTGACCTGACCTAATCTGATGGTTGTGAGTGAGTCAAAATGGTTGACTGATGGTACACGCTAGTTATGGTGTTTTGCGTGGTTACTGGACCTAAGCCAGATTGATGTCCACACCCCATGTTTTCAAGGCCCAATGATTTTGAACTGTTAATTTGCTATGCATGCACCCCCTTCTTTAGTTCCATTTCATTTTATTTCTCATTTTTGCTACACGTTTCATAATTAATTTTTAAAAATACCAAAACATATTGGAAAATTCTACAAAAATTCATGTGT
Organism: Lathyrus tuberosus; assembly: GCA_022829125.1. NCBI lineage: Eukaryota > Viridiplantae > Streptophyta > Magnoliopsida > Fabales > Fabaceae > Lathyrus > Lathyrus tuberosus. The sequence goes on along the minus strand of JALAZF010000020.1, from coordinate 3,519,797 downwards.
ATTCTTAAAACATTTAGGAAATTTTTCATGATTTTATTTTCTGATTTTATGACCTTTTTGCCCCTGTTCCATAATTTTCTTTGAATTTCCACTTAGATGCATTCTAAGCATGATACATGAATTTGTTTAATTTTGTTCTTGCTCATTACCAACTATTTTGACATGATTCTTTTTGAATTGATTCACTAATACATTGAAGCATGTTAGATGATTTTTGTTTGATTTTTTAGGTCACTTTATCATATGTCTTGATGCCTATATTTGCTCCACTTTGCATGATGTTTCAATTTGACCTAATTGCTTTGTTTGAAGTCATTTTGCTCTGAATTTTTACATGCTATCTTGATGTATGATGCATTTCTGACCTAGGCATTCCAATGATATGCTGGCATAATTTTCATGAATCCATTTGGTCTTTGTTTGATGCATCACATTGGATGTATAATCCATGGCATGTCATTACAACTTTAGTGCATGTTTACATGAATTCTTTTGTGCACATTTGTATGAGCATTTGCATATGTTATGAGCCATTCATATGATATTATAGGTCTTTGATACACATTATAGGTCATCTTTACATGTTCATTTCAATTTGAACTTTGTGCATCATTAACATGTATTGTTTGCCCTTTCTTTTTGAACTTTCATTTCAATTCTTCTTATATTACTTCTTGAATGTCTTGAAGTTACCTCATAAATACTTTTGAGATGTTTATAAACCCTTTTCCATTTAGTTTCAATTCTGGTTGTTGATTTACATGTTCCATTTATGCATGTCCTCTTCATTTCTTTCCATCTTTCATCTACCCCTTCTTCTTGTAACATGTTTAAATGCTAATGGGTGATGATGGTTGCTTATTCACTTGCACTTGTATGATAATAACCATTGGTTTCCATATGATGTACATTCTGGTTGTGGCCCTAGGATTTGGTTTCTCATTTAATTCTTTTGAGTTTTATGATGCGTTACATGTTCTTTTACTTCTCATACTTCTTATACATGTTTACTAACCATGTAGGGGCTTCGGTAAGTTTCAATTGAGTGTGGATAAGGAATCCACATTCAACTTCTATCCTTTCTCTTTTACAATTCCATTTTGTGTTTTGCTAAGCACTTATGTGCTTTCTTTTAATAACTCATTACTTTCCCTTTTTGAATTACAATTTATCTTCTACTTTGGAAGTGAATTGTTTAATTCTTTCTTTCTTTAGACTTTAGGTTGAAACCTCACAAACCTTAGGATCACTCCCTTAACTAATCAATTAGGATTGAGTCTTAGTCCATATAGATTTTTACCTTTATCCTCCCTTGAGTCTCTTTTCTCATCTCAAAGAAAATTCAAAATATCTAATAAAGGTAGGCATTTATTGCATTTAGGCCTTTCATATAAAGAAAAGATTATAAGGGGTCTTCTCTTATAATCTTAAGATGTGTAGCATATGGCCCATCTTAGGTCAATGTGTTACATATTTGATCTTGTATGAGGGACTTAAATGCAATACTTGTTAAAGGTGCAAATAATAAAAAACACTTCTTCACTTCATAATCAACAAAACACTTAATAAACACAAGTATGCTAGTGTGTTTGAACCTTGATAATTGGAACTAAGTGTGAGGGTCTTCTTCACCCGTAGTGTGCTTTCTTACCCATTCCATCTTGGAATGTGAGAAGGTATACATTCCAATGACTAAGATTCAGATACACTATCATATGCAAACAAATGAAAAAACTCTTAAAAGACAAAAACAAACAATAACGTCTTTCCTTCGGGAATTCTTTTCTCATCTCATTCATTCTCAACGCACGAACGCGCTTCTACTCGTTCTCTTGCAAGATGGTAACGCACTCGGACCAGCGAGCCTGCAACACCTGAGCTAGAACGTAAGCCGTTCTCTAAAAAACACAAACAACTTTCCCTAGTGAGGGGAACTACGTCGCTCTGATTCTCATGTTCCCGATGAGATACGTAGGCAGTGGGGTAGGGCCCATGCGAGCACTTCTTTTATTTTCCCTACATTTGTTCCTTTTTCTCTTTCCATTCCTTTTCCAGTTCTTTTTCCAGCATCTTTCCTTACACCCTTTGATCGAGACAAGCAAGCGTGGATCCCATCGGGTACGATGGACGCGTGGGGGTGCTAATACCTTCCTTGCACGTAACCGACTCCCGAACCCAGTTCTATTGGTCGCAAGACCATGCTCTTTCCTTCCCTCAGGTTTACGCAGTGTTTCCTTTCCCTCTCTTGGGATAAATACACATTGCTGGCGACTCTGTTCGGTGCCACTTTCGCGTTTGTACTTGGATGAAAATCCCGGGAGCGACACCATACCCTTGTAAGGGTTTTCCCTCTCCTTGTAAGTATAGTCCAAATTGTTCCAGCGTAGGCGCTAGTTGAAAATCCTTGAAGAGGAAGTCACATAGAGGAGGATCATAAAATTGTGCAAAAGCCATTACGGCTTCTACCTTCATAGGGATCCCTAATAGATCGAGGATCCTTCTATACTTGTGTATAAACATCCTTTGAGCGGATTTGGCATTAAGTCTCAAAGGTCTTTGAGACTTTGTAAATCAGCACTTAGCATTCTGATGCATAGGGTAGCCCTTTTGTTTGAATCCATCTTTCCAATGTTCCTACAACACATCTTGAAATTCCCCACAAGATGCGCATATGCAAAAACATGTTTTTAAATGAATGATGACATGGACATTTTTGTTTTTTTTATTGAATGTTTTTATTTGGTTAGGGTAAGGTGAAATGCAAGCATGACCATAACTAGGTAGGCTCCCTACAATGGTTTAGATCTAAGTCTTATCTACCCCATCCCCTCACATGTAGGGTATATAATTTTGGACAGCATATCGACCCTAGAATTTATGGACTATACCCTTGTTTTACCATGAGAAGGATCAAGCCTTCCTACGGTAAACCTTCAGGATGAGTCACATCTAGGAAGATCGTAGTAACGACCCTTGAGGGTTGAATACTTAGGACCACCAGGGGTTAATTGGGTTTTCTAAAGGTCCTCAGAATCTTGGACCACATCCAAATTTATCAGCTATGTTAAGGGCTAGCCTTACCAGGAAGATAATTTTGGAGGGTCTATCTGAGTGTGGTATCAATGCGTAGTCGGGATGTTACATCCCTTCCATTAACATTTCTGTTCCACGTCCTAACTTAGGGTATCCTCCAAGCTTGGGTTTTAGCTTCACACATCACCATATCCCAAAACAATGCAATAATGACAATATAATAAATATAAATAACAAATATGATAAATAAAATAAAAACATATAATAAATCATGAGAAAAAGAAAAAAAATAATAAACACCCAAGACAGACAAACAAAAACCCTAAAACCTAAGGTTAGGATGGACTCTCTTTAGGGAGGCTTCCCCAGCAGAGTCGCCAGTTGTCGCGGCCGGCAAAAATATCGAGTCGCCATCATATTTTTTAAGGAAAATAAATGATAAACCTAAAATCCTAAACCTAAGGGAAGAGATTCCTAAGGTTCGGGAATCGGTTAAGTGAGGGGAAGGTGTTAGGCACCCCTCACTTCCATTGTACTCAATGGGATCCTCCTCAAGTTCTAGGGTATGTTTGTTTGTCGTCTAACTTTTTATTTATTTTACAAAAGGATCCTAAGTTTTTTATTATTGTACTCGCCAGGGCTTACAACCCTATGCCTACGTACCTTCAATTTTGAAGGATCAGAGTAACCGTAGTTCACCTCCCCTATTCCTACCCCCTAATCCTATTCCTAACCCTAATCCCAAACCCAAACCACTATTTATACTCTTGGATAAAGATTTATATCCCCAAATCTATCATTTATACTCCTAGATAAGGAGTTTTATCCCTTAATCTATTATTTATACTCCTAGATATGGAGTTCTATCCCTTAATCTATTATTTATACTCCTAGACGAGGAGTTCTATCCCTTAAATCCCGATCCGTTTATTTATACTCTCGGAGGAAGAGTTTTATCCCAAAATCCTAGTCTATTGTTTATACTCTCGGATGGAGAGTTTTATCCCAAAATTCCTTATCACTTGGCCTATATTTATACTCTTGGAACCGAATAGTGCTATCCCTAAATCCCATCCATTATTTAGACTCTTGGACAAAGAGTTTTATCCCAAGTTTTAAATTCCTACAAAAATCCTTTTATATCCCTTATATTTAAAAAAAAATAAATCCCTAAAATCCCATAGAATTTAATAAAAAAAGATAATAAAATCCAAAATGCCCTTATGCTAAAAATAGCAAAATTGATCCCTAAATTATTTCAAAATAATTTCTAAATTCCAACATAATCCCAAAAAATAAAAGTACCTTAATCCCCAAAATTAAATTCAATTTGCTTTAATTTATTTTCAACCCAAACCCATATTTATCCAATTTAATAAAAAAATCCAAAAATAATAATTTTCTTAAAATAAATCCTAAAACAAATTTTAATAAAATTCCAAATTTCCCAAAATACCTCATCCAAAAAAAAAACCAGGAACAAAATCCCATTTTATAAAAAAAAATCCTTATTTTAAAGAAATAAACAAATTAGTTTAAATATATAAAACTTTTTATTTAAAATAATAAAAAAAACCAAAACCAAAATTAACCCTAAAAAACCTAATTACATTTACCCTAATAATAATAATCCTAAAATCCTATTTTAAAAAAATCCTAATTTAATATTAAAACCTAATTAATTAATTAAATTAAGTAATTAATTTAATTAATTAATAACATTCAGGGGGGCATTTTATTGCATAAAAGCAAATGGGTCAGCGCTTGGGGGTGTAGTTAGTAAAAGGGGAAGGCCCAAATGCACTCAGGGTCCATTGACGTGGGAGGGGTCTACGTGGGAGAGAGTCAGATTTGACTCTCCCTGGAATGCATGATCATCATCAGAGGGCCATAATGCGTACGATCGCATTCGTTGATCAAGCTTACCAGTCTGAGTGATTAGAATGGAAGGCTCAGATCTAAAGTTGTCGCTGGTATACCCTGGGGTGTGCCCACAGAACCAGTCAAATTCCTCCCATCCTGAGATCCTTGTATGGCCACAGGGCCACCATCCAAGGGAGCATCCAAGGGAGTATTTAAGCCCTCCTCTCTTCAGTCTCTCTCATTTCTCCTTTTTTCTTTCTCTCTATCTTCCCCATCTCTCTCTAACTCTCAGCGCTCTATCCCCTCTCTTTTTTTCCGTCGCCAGTGAGCCTTCCGACCACCGTGCATAACCCTCAAACCACCATAAAATCCAAATTTCCAGTTGACATTCAACCGGAATCTTCATCAGCCAAGAACCCTAACCACGCCCCAACCCAAATTCACTTGGTTCTTTAGGGTTCACGAGGAACCCTAAGAACCCTAACCCCCAACCTTCATCCAAAAAAACCAGCGCCCAAGAACCCTAAGAACCCGAAGGGTTCTACGAAGAACCCTAAACCTACCCAGATGAACCCTAACCCTCAACCTATGAACCCTAAACCTAATCTAAACCCAGAAATACCCTAAATCCCAAAATCAAACACCAATCTAATCAAACAGCAACAAATACAACATCAAGGAGTAAAAGCTATGTGATTACCACCCAGGCCGTGACCTTATAATGTTGTTATCCTCCCTTTCTTTTTCTTTATTTTTTTTATTGCTAATCCTTTTTTTTTTTGCAGGTGACAAAAGGAGGCTTAGCTCAGAGGGTTAGGGTTCTAAGGATGAACCCTAATTCTCTATTTTTTGTACGAGCTTTACTGACGGGTGGGGAATTCGTGCGACTGCTGTATTAGTTCGCCTAGGGTCCCTTTTTTTTGAATTGACCTTTAGTTTATATAGGCATTAGAATTAGGTTTTAGAAATTTAATTAGATTGATCTTATTTAGGAAATTTTAGGTGTAATTAGATTTGATTTGATTTTGTTGTGCAATCTAATTGTATTTTTGATTGTAAGACTTAATGAAAATTGATTCTTTGTGTTAAGAATCAAATCTGTTTTGATTTGATTTTCCAATCTCTGCGCGCACTGTTAGGGTTTGTGAATGGGGAAGACGACCCTTTTGGGTCAACCATTTTGACCCAAAAATAAAATAAGTAATAAAATAATATTAGTAATATGTTTTTAACTATATTAATAAACACATAATAAATGAAAATAATAATAAAAATAATAATAACCATAATATTGACAGATCGGTTCATCTCCCAATTAAATTTAAATATCCCTAACAACCTTAATTAATGAAAAAATGACCCTAAATAAAATAAATAAACATAATGATAATAAATTAAATAATAATTATAAATAATAAATAATAATGAATAAAATAAAACAAACTACCACTCTCTTTAAATTAGTAAATCCTAATTAAAATAAAATTTATCCCTAATAAATAATTAAGTTAAAATAATATACTTAAAACTTGAACCTATTTAATCAATTCTAATGATCTTAAAAAATAGCAAAATAAGTAAACAACTGATATACTTAACCCTTCAAAAATAAATCAATAACAATATTCAAAAATAACTTAAAAATAATTACTTCTAAAATAAAAACCTGACTATTATACCATTAAACTAAAAAGGGCCAAACTTCATAATTCTCTAAAATAATCTCTAAAATAAATAAATAAAGTAAATCCTAAAAATTAAACACGCTCCCTCTAAATAAAAAAACTAGTGATAAAACTCTTTACACAAAATCAAACCTCAGATGGGCCTAAAAGCTACTAACAAACTCAGAAGCCCAATGACATCTAACTGATACCTCTTGTAGCATAAAAAAAAATCCCAAAATAGGTGAAAAATCACTGGTCAAAATTTAGGGTACTACACTCTGAGTTGATATAAAAAATTATAACAATGCTATAATAATATTTTAATCTGATTTCGACATGATGTTCTGCCGTGTATTTTTTCTATCTGTTTTCATCATGATATTTTGCCGTGTGATTTCTATTTGTTTTCACCGCGATGCTTTGCCGTGAATGTCTGTTATTGATTTTATTTGCTGCTAATTACCATGATGTTTTTCCATGCGTATTAGTTGCTATTTTTGGCTGTTTGACCATGCATGATGCTATTCCGTGTATTGTGTCTGTGTATTCTTGCTTGCCATTTACGTGATGTTTTTCTATGTATCTATTGTTGTGTTTTTATGCCTTGTTGACTTAATCCTAGAGAAGGATTTTATGTTGACTTATTATCATTGTGCATGTCCCTTATCTGTTTGTTGTTGTTGTTGTTTTGGTTCTTTGAACCCTAACAATTCGTAGGTCCGAACTACGGGCGCTATGATTTCTCAAAGTTCCTATTGAGAATACATAGGCTCAAGGTCAATCCTTGACGAGCAACCTTTTACTTTTACTTTGTTTACCCTTATTGAGGGGAACTACGAATGCTCTGATTCCATTCTCATCAGGATACGTAGGCACGAGATGCGATGCCTTGGCGAGCATACTTAGAAATAACACCTTAGGTCTCCCTTTTACCTTTTCACCCTTTAGCAGACAAATAACAAATAACACAAGTAAAACAAGAGGTTCCTGTAGAGTACTACAGATACTTAGGATGTTAGCACCTTCCCTAGGTATAACCAACCCCGAACCTTAGATTCTCTTTTGCTTTGCATTGCATTGCATGTTTATGGGTTATTCGTTCTTTTTCCCTTCCCTTGGATAAATTAAAGACCGGTGGTGAATTAAGATTTGTGATTCAAGTTAATTAATAGCTTGATATACTATTCTCACCTCGACAGAAATGGCGACTTCACTGGGGAAAACTTTAAGAGGGTTACCCCTAACTTGTTTTGTATGTGTTATTGTATATTTGTATATATCTGTCTGCTTGGGTTTTTCTGTATGCAGGGTGGTTACATACTGTTGTGAGATAAGTCCTAACCCAGACTTGAGTGTACACCTATGATAGGATTGTGGCATAATTAATAGTTAACTGTTGGGAGTAGTCCTAACATGTTTAACATATGATATAACCACGCTCAGTGGAGGACCCTTTGGGATTACTGATGTCATGCGAGTAGTCGTATTGGAATTACTTTTTCCGACCTAGGAGTTCGTGAAGCTGAGGACCTTAGTATCCCTTCACCCCTCTTAGCCTTTTAGGACGTAGTGCAGTGATCATCCAGGTGTACACCTGTGGTGATTGTCATGCGATACTACACTCAGACGAGTTTATCTTGAGAATGTTATTAGCCTGCATGAGTAGTCGTGCGAGCCGATAATATCCAAAAGATTTATCGATGACTCTGGTAACCTTGTTAGAACCTATTGTGCCGGTGCTTTACCCCTAGTACACACCATGTGGTTGGTTCTTTACCCAGCCTCCATGCTATAATCACGAACCTTTGATCCTGCTATCTGTGATTTGCATCCTGTCTTGCATCTCATTGCATATCATTTGCATCTTTACATGATTCATTGCATACGTCTGTTTATCTAGCGACTCATTTCCAGCTATCTATATCTTCCAGTGTCATCTTTCATTCGTCAAGCTGATTCCTCAACACCGGTACCGGACTCGAGCTTACTATAGACGCAGAATGTCAGAACAAGAACCACACAACGCAGAGATTTGAATGGAGATCGATGATCTTAAGTCAAGCATGACAAAGCTAACTGAAATGTTCTAGGTCTTGAATGCTAGAGGAGAGCAACCCCAAAGGACTGTTATCCAAGAGGTTTCAAATGCTGATCCTCAGCCTGTTCAGGTGCCACCTTCAACTTGGCCAGAGTTTGGTTTACCCTATATTATTCTCCACCTCTTGCATCTACTACTATGATTGGTCAAACTGTCAGACCAGTGTTTCAAGCTCCTTTTTTCGCTGAGCCTAGACCTGTGTTCCACACTGTGGCCGGGACTATCCAAGCTCCCTTTAAGAATCCTCTCTATGAGTAAAATGTTGCTAGTGCTCAAGGTGAAGACCGTGAAGAATTTGTTGAACCTGAGGTTGTCCTTGAACATTTTTAGACCATAAACAAGAGACTACAAGCCGTTGAGGGTACTGAATTCTTTAGTGTGGATGCAAACAAGATGTGCCTAGTTTCTGACCATATAAGGGTCACTCTTGTCCAAGGGCTCATTTGGTCATGTGCTTTCGAAAGATGGCTACATATACCATCAACCAGAAGTTGCTCATCCTTTGTTTTCAAGACAACTTGAGTGGAGCTTCTCTCAAATGGTATATGAATCTCGAACAGAACAGTATCCACTGCTTTCAGGATCTTGCTAATGCTTTTATGAAGCAGTACAAGTGCAACCTCGACATGGCTCTTGACCGCCGTCAACTTCAAAATATGTCTCAGAATGAGAAAGAGTATTTCAAGGAATATGCTCAGCAATGGAGAGAGTTGGCTTCACAAGTTGAACCTCTGGCCGAGAAGGAATTGACTGGAATTCTCATGGACACCTTGTCTCCATTCTATTGGGAGAAGATGATTGGAAATGTTTCTTCTAACTTCACTGATTTGGTAACTATTGGTCAAAGACTCGAGGAAGGACTCAAGAATGGTAAAGTGTCCAAGGCTGCTGAATCTTCTAATGGTGCGGAGAAATCCTATGGGAACTTCCAGAAGAAGAGAGAAGACCATACCAATGCTATCATGACTGAAATGAGAAGGCCTCGTCTTGGACCTCAACATGCTAATCACCCTACCATTTCCTATGTTACTCCTGTGGTTTCTGCTCCACAACCAACTCAAGCTCCTCAACGTCCGGCTGTAGGGCATAACCAATACCGTAATAGGAATCAATTTGATCCTATTCCCATGATGTTCACTGAACTTTATCCTGTTCTGGTTCAAAAAGGTTTGATTACCACATGGACTCTACCTCTTCCTCCAAATCCTCTTCCAGCTGGATTTAGATCTGATCTCCATTGTGCATTCCATGAAGGTGCCGCATGCCACGATCTGGAAAATTTCTATGCACTAAAGGCTAGAGTTCGTGATTTGATTAAGGTCGGAATCCTTAATTTTCATGACAGCAATCCTAATGTCCAGACGAATCCCCTGCCAGGGTACGCCAAGTGAAGCTTCAGTCGGCTTCAGCCCAGCTACTTCCCTACAGACAAGACTACTCATCCTTGTCTTTAACTAGTCACTAGACCATGTTTCTTGTTGTTTGCATTTTCTTTTATGTTGTACTAGCTATTTGCATTCAAATTATGTTTGTACTTTCGTAATTAATGAAATGAGAATTGCAATTTTTTTATTCAATTCATTTTGTCCATTATTTGCATCTTTATGCTTTCCTTTTCAAAAAATATTTTATCTCTTCCACTTTTTGATTGTGAAAAGATTGGAGGGAGGATGACGAAAACGTTATGCCCATAATTGCTGGTATGCTTTCAAATAAACTTTGCTGATGATGTAAGGCATTTTTTCAATCCCCCCAAACACTGGAGAAAAAAGGAAGTTATTCCCTTGTCAAACCCTTCGAGCCTAGAAGTTAGAGTTTCTTTCTTTACAAAAAACAAACACGATCTTAACCTTGGGGTGGGTAGTTCTCAGTTAATTTGGTTGTGCGTTCGCGCAAAACACCTTTCATATAAAGGTTGCATTCACCAATTTTCCTTCGCACACAGCAAGCAAGTGTTGAAGAATGTCTTTCAAGCTGATAACACTGAAACACACTGCGTACTTGGCTCGGATTGCACATGGTTATTATAGTTTATTTGCTATTTTTCTTGTATTATACTTATGTTTTGTGTTGTTTTCAGGTAAAATGCCTTAATGGAACCTTCCGTGAAGAAAAGAAGCAAAAAGAGCGAGAATCGGAAGAATTCAGTGGAAAATACACACATGGCGTTCCACATGGAGGATGCCATGACATGTAGGGTTTCACCCATATCTCAACGGTCAAAAGACCATGTCTTTTACCCTTTACACACATGGGGGGCGCCGTGTAAGGATGGCAGGCGCCATCTTCCTAAAACACGCCTTGGTCAAAGGCAGTTGAAGGAAGTGGCCATGATCAGAGAGAATATCTCCACAGGATTTCTAAACGGCTCGTGTAACTTCCAAGGGTTTTCACACTATAAATAGGCCATTAGTTTCCATTGTTTAGGCATTCTCTCTTAGTTGCAGCATAGGCATAAATTCAGTTTGTTTAAAGCGATAATCCGTCACATCGAGGGGTTATCGCACCGTTGTTGTAATCAAGATTGGAGCATTTTTAAAAGTAGAGTAATCTTGCCGCCAATTTACTTTTCAAGTCAGATTTACTTTCCAGCATTGTACAAGATTAAATCTTCGATTTGGAGCAGGTTTATTATTCATTCGCAATTTATTTTTCATTCGCAATTTATTTTTCATTCGCACCGTCTTTATTTTGTTTATTTTCCCGCATTGCTTTACTTTGTTTATTTTCTGCCTTGCCTTAAATTGTTTACATTATTGCTCCGTTTTACATTCTTTACTTTATCGGATTTCTCGTAAAAAGATTTTTTTTCAAACCAAACATAAGCGTGATACTTTCGTTCTTACTTTTAAAAATCAATCGCACCCTTTACACGTTTTTATTTCCTAAATGACTTATCCCGCAAATCTATTTCATGCCATGTTTACCATAGTCATGTCTAGCTAAATCCTTAGTGCTGGGATGTGAGGACTGTCGTTTCGACGGTACTCCGTATGTTGTGTTTGTAGAAATACTTTAGGGGCTGTTTTGGTTTTAATAGAACTTTTCTGAATTTAACTTGATCGGCCATTACGTAAATGGGACCGTGTTTCTGTTTACGTAATAACCGTGACTATGTCGGGTAAGATCGAAAGCTGTCCAATACTTAAGATAAAAGTTGGTTAGTTTTTAATTGATAAAAACAACGAAAGCACTTATTAAATTAATTAGGGAAATTTGATATTATTAGAAAGTGATTTTAAAACTATTTTCGGACGTGTTTATAGATTTAGGATCCGGTTGGCCGAGCATATGCTGGAAACCCTTTGATGTTAAAAGTTTACGATCAAAAGCACTTTTTAACTGAGTATTAGAGGTAATTATATAAAAAAGGACTTTATCACTTTAACGCAATACGCGACCAGTGCAGCGTGAGCGGCTGGTATAGATTAGAGGTTAGGTCTGGTTCTGATCACGCTAACACGGCGGTTCCTTTTTAATTAACTCTTTTTCCAAGGAAGAAAACATTTCCTCGTAAGTGTCTCTACTTAAACAATAGGAGTATCGTTTTATCGATGTGAATTACGTACCAGTACCATTTATCTAAATTCCTTTTTATTCATTACTCTATGTTGCCTATGCACTTTATACACTGTTTCTATTAGCCTTAGATAAACAACGTAACAATAGTAATAGATAGATTGACATTGGTCTCTGTGGGATCGATAATCTTTTATATTACTCTGACGTACTCCGTATACTTGTGGAAAGCACACATCAAGTTTTTAGCGCCTTTTCTGGGGACCAATTACGTCAAATTTCATACCCTGTTGTTACACCATCTAGACTAAGGTACCCTTTTTCTTAGCCAGTAAATGTGAAGATCTCGCAGTACTGGAAACTTAGTTGATCCAATAGCAGAGCCCGAAAGATATGCTCGTGCTCGTATTTTGCTCCAAAGAATTAGAAGAGCAATGGTAGAAGAACAAAACCAAAGACCACTTAAGGACTTCGCTTTGCCGTCCAACGAAGAACCCCACTCTAGTATAGTAAACCCAACTATCCCTGCTAACAACTTTGAATTAAAACCTTCTCTATTGCAACTAGTGCAACAGAACCAGTTCGCAGGTCTTCCTACGAAAAACCTGAACCAACACTTAAAAGTTTTTATTCAAGTAGCAGACAACTTCAAAACCAACAGTGCTTCTCCTGAGGCAATACGTCTAAGACTATTTCCCTTTTCCCTCAAAGATAAAGCCTGGTCATGGTTAGATTCCCTACCAGCAAATTCAATAACCACTTGGAACGACCTAAAGAAAGTATTCCTAGCTAGATACTTTCCACCGAGTAAAACCGCTGTCCTACGAAACCAAATAACTAGATTCACTCAACAAGATGGTGAATCACTTGTCGACGTCTGGGAAAGATACAAAGATCTATTAAGAGCCTGTCCACACCATGGTTTAGAACAATGGCTTATAATTCATACCTTTTATAACGGACTCATGTACAACACAAAGATGACCATCGACGCTACCGCAGGTGGTACCCTGATGAACAAACCTTACCCCGAAGCTTGTGCTCTCATTGAAGATATGGCACAAAACCATTATAAATGGGGAACGAAACGAGCTCCGGTAGAGAAGAAAGAGACCAAAGGAGGTATTTACAAAGTTAGTTATCTTGACCATATGAAGGCCAAAATGGACGCCATAGCCCAAAAAAGTTAAAAGTTTAACAATTAACCCTACAGTTACCGTAGTCGCAGTTCAACCCGGATGAGAAATATGTGGAACCTAAGGACATGCCATGGCTGAATGTCATCTTTTAGCCAAAACAAACACAAATCAGGTCAAGTATGCCCAAGGTAATCCTTATTCAAACACTTACAACCTTGGATGGAGGAATCACCCCAATTTTTCCTATAAGAATACTAACCCTACTCAGGCTTCTACACCTCAAAGACCACCAGGTTTCCAAGCCCAAAGACCAAATCAACCTGTGCAAGCTGCTCCTCAAAAGTCGCATCTTGAGAAAATTATGGAAAGCTTCATTACTGCCCAAACACAGCAAAACAAAAAACTCATGAACTAAAACATTCACATAAATGGACTGATTACACAATTAACCACCAAAGTTGATTCTGTGATTACCTACAACAAAATGCTTGAATCCCAGATCTCTCAAATGGCACAACAACAAGCTACTCAAGCTACACCAGGAGGACAATTCCATGGACAACCTGAACCTAACCCCAAAGGGCATGCAAATGCTATTGCCTTACGGAGTGGAACTACTTACGCTGAACCTGTAAACCCTAGGTTGAAAAAGCCAGAACCCCCCAAGAAAAATGTTGTGACCACACCTGAGAAACAAGTAGAGGAACCAGTAGAGTTTGAGAAACAAAAGGATGAACATGTTAAGGATAACGAGGGAGAGAAAGATAATGAAGTATATGTACCACCCCCACCTTACAAACCACCAATCCCATATCCACAAAGACTTGAACAAACCAAATTGGATAACCAATATAAGAAGTTTGTAAAAGTGATTGAGAAGCTCCATGTTGAGATTCCATTCACCGAAGCTATTACCTAATTACCATCTTATGCAAAATTACTGAAAGATATCTTAACCAACAAACGAAGGCTTGATGATCCTGAACCCTTGGAATGCAATTCTATTGCAGAAAATAAGCTTGCTAAAAAGGAGAAAGACCCCTGAAGTTTTTCTATACCTTGCGTTTTAGGAAATCATGCATCGATAAAGCACTTCTGGACTTAGGAGCCAGTGTAAGCTTAATGCCTTTAGCCATTTTTAATAGGTTAAACCTAGGAGAAATGCAATTGACTAGGATGTCTCTTCAATTAGCCGGTAGATCAGTTAAATATCCAATAGGAATTTTAGAAGACATTCCAGTTAGGATAGGACAACTCTATATTCCAATAGATTTTGTCGTCATGGACATTAAAGAGGACAGCGAAATCCATATCCTTCTAGGTAGACCATTCTTATTAATAGCTAGGGCTATAATAGATGTCAAAAGAGGAAAAATGACCTTTGAAGTAGGGGATGAAAAAGTAGAATTTATATTATCCAAATTCTTAATGGCACCAGCCATAGATGACTCCTGTTATTCCGTCGATATCATCGATGAGTGCATAAGAGAGATAGGCCAAACAGATCCCATTGAAACAATTAAATTGCCTTCGACCCCCATAATGGAGGACGAAGGATTTGAAAGTTTAACTGAACCTTATATAGATGACAGCCTTTATGAATGCTTAGCACTCACCCCAAACCATATGCCATGCCCTAAGAAACCAGCAGTAGAGCTTAAGGAATTGCCTAAGAATCTGAGATACGAGTTTTTGGATGAAGAACTAAATCGTCTATAGCGTGCGATTTTTGTCGGTGACGCGACCACCTTATCGCAAATGGGTTTCTCCACCGCAATGGTAGGAGTGGGGTGCTACTTTCTGATTTCTTATTTATCTCATGAAGCTGGAAGGGAAAGGGAAGCTATCTAAAACTAACCTTGCACGCGAATGTTTAACTAAACAAACGCTTAAAGAGATTCGGGGAGTTCCGGGTCAGGTTATACAATGGGGAGTTGTCAATTTCCCATCCTATATGTGGTTATCCACAGGTTGTTAGCAATAGGTTCTGCTTTTATACTTGATGGTGTTTATCTGTTGTGGGTTGGGAAAGTTTCTTCTTTGGGAGATGTTTAAGAGAGAGAGTTTTTGTTGGTTTCGGGTTTTCCGAGGTTTTTGATAAGGTACTGGACCTAAATTTTTGGTTAGTGTGAAGGTACTGGACCTAAAGTTTTTGATTGGTATGCTCGCTAAGATTTCGCAATCTTATGCCTACGTATTCCCGTTTAAAGAAATAGGGAAATCAGAGCAATCATAGTTCCTCCTATTCTATGGTAGGAAAAAGATGATGTTTTGGTGTCTTGTTCAAAGCCCAAGATTGAAGCTAAAGAGAATATTTGTGTCTTGTTCAAAGCCTAAGATTGAAGGTAAAAGGTTTGACTGAGAGAGAATTTGTCATCTCTAAAGGGAGACATCCTGTCTGTTTGTCATAACTATTGGGTGACTGTTTATAAAGGAGGGTTACTTTAACTAGGATATGAGAATCCAGCAATGCCATAATTTCCTTTATAGGGGATTTGTCCTGAAGGGGAAAACTTTAACTCAGTGTAGAGCAATGCCATTTTTCCTTAAGAATCTTTCATGCTAAGAGAGGGACAGTGGTGTGGATGTAAATAATCCAGAGGCTTGCCACTTACAGTAATTAGATGAAAGAGATGAGTTTTACCAAGATAAGAGATGGAAGATAGCTTGGATATTTGAATCAACAAGTGTGCCACTTATAGCAGTTATCTGGGATTAAGGTTTGTTTTGATTTTGTGTGTGATATACAGAGAAGTGTCTTCCTACAGAGAGATTTTGATTTCCTCTGAGGGGATGTTGATTTTTGTGTGCCTTGATCAAAGCCCAAGGTTGAAGCTAAGGGATTGATTGACTCCACTAGGGAAGTCCTTATACAAAGCCTAAGAGGAGGCTTGAAAAGGCTGACTCAACAAGAGAGTGTTTATCTGTATTGTACAAAGCCCAAGATTAAGGCTAAAAGAGAATTGACTCCTTTGGGGATATCATTATACAAATCCTAAGAGGAGGCTAGAAGTTTGACTTTTTCAGGGAAATATTTTGTCTGTCTTGTACAAAGCCCAAGATTGAGGCTAAAAGGGGAGACTGACTCTATGGGTGAGAGGTTTTATATGTCTTGTACAAAGCCCAAGATTGTGGCTAAAAGAAGATTGGCTCTGCTAGAGAGATTTATACAGTGTCTTGTACAAAGCCCAAGATTGAGGCTGAAAAGAAACTGACTATGTGGGAAATAAATCTTTATCTGTCTTGTACAAAGCCCAAGATTGAGGCTAAAATGAGACTGACTCAACAAGAGAGTGTTTTATTTGGTGTCTTGTACAAAACCCAAGATTGAGGCTGAAAGAAGATGACTGACTCGGCTAAGGACTTTTAGGTGTCTTGTACAAAGCCCAAGATTGAGGCTGACCTTACTGGGAAAATCATTATACAAAGCCTAAGAGGAGGCTGAAAAGAAGATTGATTCTGCTTAGGATTATTATTTCCCAAAGCCTAAAAGAAGGCTGGGAGGAATTGACTTTGCTGGGGAAGATATTTGCCCCAAGCTTTAAAGGAATTCATGAAGATTTTGACTTTATTGGAGAAAGTTTATATATGTCTTGTACAAAGCCCAAGATTGAGGCTAAAAGAATGACTCAACAAGAGAGTTTTTATAGTGTCTTGTGCAAAGCCCAAGATTGAGGCTAAAAAGGGTTAACTCAACAAGAGAGTGTTTATGGTACCAATGACTCAACAAGAGAGTATGTAAAGGTGATTGACTCAACAAGAGAGTACTTTTGAAGCTAACTCAGCTGAGGGAAAATCTTTATACAAAGCCTAAGAGGAGGCTGAAAAAGGGTTGACTCAAGAAGAGGGTGCCTTAAGGTGATTGACTCAACAAGAGAGTGCTTTAAGAAAGTAGATGGGCTCAATAAAAGGGTGTTGTTTGGGCTAGTTCTAGTGAGGAAAATCATTATACAAAGCCTAAGAGGAGGCTGGCTTCTGCTGAGGATTATTGAGATCCAGAGGCAGGTCCAAAATGGGGAATCAACTCTTGCTGAGGGTTCCAGAAGAGTTAAGGTATCAGATTCTGAAAGCACGGCTGATTTGAGTAAATTTTTGAGAAAAACAGAATGTCAAAAGTGATGTCTAAACATGAAGAAGTTTGATGAAAGAAGACTGGCCAGAGAAGATGTCCTAACAAATGTCTCGACATCTATATCTAATATGACAGGATGTTTCTAAACCTGTGGCAAGATTTACGGAAACAATCAGTACATGGATCAAGGACTGAAGACAGAAGCCCAAGGAAGCAGAAGTCTATAAATAGAAGACTTAGACCTAGGTTTTGGTATGCCTTAGTACGCCTGTTGTAACCTTGTTTTCTTGTGTAAGAAACAAGGGTTTAGGGTTTTGAGAGTACTTGGCTTTCTAGGTTGTAAGTCTCCCTTTGTATCAGTTGATACACTGTGGTAGATATAGGTGTCACACAGATCCATAAGCCTTGAGGTATTGGATTGTGTATTGTTTTTGGATGAAGCTTTTAAGCAAATCCGAGTTAGCTTGTTTGTTAAGTATGCTTGACAGATTTCTGTATTGACAGGGACGATGAAGAAATCACAGTTGGTGGTTGAGGGAAGTGAGTGGGGTATCTCGTATCAAGGTTCTAAACATCTGAGTTTAACCTTGGTAAAGATGTTCATGGGGTAGATGTTAGGGATAAAGTTGTAAACGTGGGAGTTTAACTTTGTAACAGTCTACACAATAGTGAAGTCTTCTTCCTGGATTGGTATTCCCCAGATGTAGGTGAGTTGCACCAAATTGGGTTAACAATTACTGTGTTTTTTATCATTCTGCAGATTTATGTTTCTGTTAGGGTTCGTGATGAACATGTTGGATCAGATGTCATGACATCTGTGATGGTGCAGTTCTGATATTCAAGGTATCAGTCTGCAGTTGCGCCTCTGAGTTTAAAAGATTATGCAGCACAATGTCTTGACATGTGCTAGGACATCTGTTGTCTGCATAGGCCAGAATTTCAATTGGTATCAGAGCAGACATCTTGTCTGGTTCTGGATGAGATATTTGGGAGATACTTTCTGGAATTTAAACAAGGAGGAATTTTGGAGATCAGATCAATCAACTCAAACATACCCAAGGGTATTAATGGATGAGATGAATGTTCTGGATCGAAGGGAGCAACCCGGAGGTTGTTCATGTTGCTGAAGAGATTCTACAACAACTATAGGAGAAGTGGCTAGTTTTCTTGTTGATGTGTCTTGTAAGATGTTATGACATCTTATTAGGGCAAGCAGGATATGTTCCTTGGTGGTTCCGCTACATGTGTTTCTGATGGAAGAGCTCTAGAATTATGGGATTCTGGAGTTGTTACTGAAGACAGTTGGTGGAAGGTCTCAATCGTCGGCCTCTATGTTTGAAGATATCTACATTCTTTTATTCCAAAGTTGGGAGCGATGGAGTGAAGAAAGTTGTGGTCATATCTGGTATGATGACTTGGTACTTGGAAGCTTGGTTTCCAGGTGCAGTTTGGAGTCAGTTGAAGAGGAGAGGAGTTGAGTTAAAGTTCATCAGGTTCTTGCTCTAGGAGTTTGATAAATGTTTGGTCGGCTAGGTTGTCAAAGATACTTGAGAATTCTCTCAATTCCACTCATAAAGACATCTATGTTGTGTATCTAGAGTCTTCTAGTTACTCTTCTGACTAGAAGGTGTTTCTTTGAAACACGATCTAAAGAAAATGGAGGTGATTTATTTTCACCATCCAAAAACTGCAAGGAAGGATTCATCTCTCTTGACCCTAAGAGTGGATCCAATCTGATTGAAGATTTGTTGAGGTAAATAAGACTTGTTCAGAGAAAGTTTTAGTTACTTGAGTCAAGGGTGGCAGCCTTGGTATCTCAACATTGTCCTTTGAAGAAGATACTTTCAAAAAGATTGAATACTTTATAGGTATTCATGACATGATCTGGTGGAGCTCAGCTACAGCAGTGAAGAAGGGTTATGGTACAAGGATTTAAGATCAATTGCTATTTGTGGAATCCACAATTATTTAATTGATTATCCTTGATAGTCAAGATTGAGGATGTTCTGTTAGATGTTCTAACATCTTTTCATCAGAGGCTTGTAGAATCATGGGAGGGGTTCTGCATTCGCTCAAAAGTCTCCTAGGTGTTGATCTGGGATTATTGGCTTAGCGTCTGTTTCCTGGAAAGTATTGTGAATGACTTGTCCAGATGGTGATGCTGTTGAAGATGGAGATGGAAGACTATGAGCACATCATAATCTTGATGGTTACAGCTTGGGTCAGTTTATTTCTGATCCAGGTACTTTGGAGCATAGTGTTTGCTCTGGTTGTGAAGGTCGAGGATAAGTGGCAGTTATCTCTGGCTTTCTACTAACAGCTCTACTAAGGGAAGTGGCATTCTTTGGTATTGCTATGGGGTAGTCTTTGACTACTTATTTTCTAAAGATTCAGATGTGGTAGGTTTGAAGTCTTTGGAGTTTCAAAGCAGAATGGAGGTTGTCTACTAAAAACTTGGTTGTTCAATCAAGTGTGTGAGAGCATGGAAATTTGTTTCTGCAAAGGGAGGAGGTTTTTCTAAGTGGCAGAAGGAAGAGCTGAATTCAACAGTTGGATGTCATAATGTTTGGACATCTAACTTGACATCAGAAGTCTCAGCTGGTGATGTGGCACATCAGTTTAAGATAAGGTGATCTACAGGAGAATGGGAGTGATGGATTCTTCAAAAAGGTCCATCTCATGCAGTTTACGGGAGTTGTGGATGAGAAGATGTTACATGACTAAGAGGCTTGGTGGATCCAAGATGTCTTGCTATAGGGCAAGTAGTTCATGTGACTTTAAGATCTGATTTCATTAGTAGATCAGGGTATCTTGTGGGAGTTCTGAAGTTGAGTGAGGTCAATCAAAAGGGTGGCATTTGATTTGTTTCACAATGTGCGTTCAAGCAGGATGTTTGAAATTGATTGCTCTTTTGTAGAAGAGTAATTAGTTGAAATTGTAAGGAGGTTCTGGTTCTCTGGGAGCTTGTGGAAGAAGTTCTGGGTTGAGAATAGAAGCATGCCTTCTTTGGTGGTTGAGAGTTTATTTCTCTCTGGGTTTTTGAAGTCTTCTTTGTTCAAGCTGGTGATACAGTGTTGTGTGAAGATATTCAGTGTGGATTACTATGCTGATAGTAAGTCCAGTGGTGGAGTATATCAAGAACCATGGTGTGTGGTGTCTGTGATGTGTGCAAGATGTCCTAACTGATGTTAGAACATCCTTGGGTTAGTTATCCTTGGTGAAGGATTTTAGGTTTTGTGATGAACTGGTTACTTGCATCGTGTCCAAGAAGTATCTACATGAACATCCGGGAGAATGATGGAGTAGAAGGGTTCCTTGGAAGGAGGATGTAAGTGTTTGCGAAGACTGAAGTGAATCATGTGTTGATTGCATGGAAGTCTGGTTCCTGAATGCGTTCAGAAGTGGAGATTCACCATAAATCAGAAGTATTCCAGATTATCATACGGAAAAATGATAGGAATGACAGTCTTGGATTGCGGGGTGTTTATCTCTAATGATGGCCTGGTGAGGTCAGTGGAAAATCTTGCATACGGAATTGGAACCCTTGGAGCAAGTCATGCTAGTAATGGATCAATTTAGCAGCTGTGAAGTTCTGGAGCATGCATACGATAGTTGACATCGTGGTAACAAACTAAGGGACCATGCGCGTCTCTTTGAGGAATGGGAAGCATTCTAATTCAATTGGTTTGTGCCTCAAGCAACTGGATATCTATACATGAGAATTCAAGAGGAGTTCGTGTGGTGTATAAGATGGTTGTGGAATGAGGGGGATCAATGGGAGTTTGATCTCAAGCCAAGAGTTTGTTATGATTTGGATACATGTCCTCACGGGATGCATGACATTGATCATGTGTGAGTGATTATTGTTTCTTGTCAAAGGGAACAATAGGAGAGTTAATGGTTGCGTTTAGCAGGTGTGTTGAACAGAGGGTGCGCTCTTGAAGACATGAAGATGCATCTTATGTTTTCCAATCATTAGCTTGGGTGTTTAGTGGAGGAGCACCAGTTACCTTAGTCAGGGGGAGAGGCCTCTTGATCTGAGATGAAGTTCCAGTTTGCATTTGTGCGTCAAGCAAACTGAGATGTCAAGATGGCTTGACATTATTTGTGGAAATTCCAGTTTGCATTTGTGCGTCAAGCGAACTGAGATGTCAAGATGGCTTGACATTAGAGTATTGTTGCAAGTTGTGGGAAACTTGGCAATGCATACTTGAATGGTTCTTATTGGATGCTTAAGAATCATTGATGAGTTTGGGAGAATTTTTTTTTCTCTACAGACTGTGATCACAAAACTGTGAAGATTTTGATCAATACAGAAATCTCCGGATGCTAATTGGGAAATGTTTGAAGGAATGTCTTAACATCTTTGCCAGCTCTATGTGTCTTCTGGTTTAAAGGATTCTGCTTGGGACTTATTAAAAGGATGGAAACTGTGATTCAGACGGACTAAACAAGACTGACAAAAGGTCAGGATATTACTTAAGACCTGAATATCGGATGATGGGTAGTGCTTACTGAGAGAAGGCATGAGTAACATGTGTTTGTTACAAGTGCTCCTTTTTGGACAGTTACTCTTAAAAATTTGAACAGTCTTATCCTAGTTGGGCGGTGCACAATTATTAATGTTGAATTCACCTACCTAAATTTATTTCTCTTTGAATTGTTCAGCGGTCACTTCTTTGGACCATGATTATCAGAAGAAAGTGTTTATGTATTTAAAGAGTGCATCTGTTTGTGGTAGTCTAGAGTGTGGGTTGCTTCATCATGTCGTTCATTCGTGTTTGGATAAGTAACATCTGGATATGGAACTGCATTGGGTTCTTTTGTAAAATTTTGGCTAAAAAGGGGGAGAAAGGTTGTGTGGGTGAATTTTTCAACATACATCTCTGGTGGTTGAATTGCAAAGGATGTTGGAGAGGATGGTCTAACATTCTATCAGAATCTTTCTCTTTGTGCCTTATGACCTGAGTTGTGAAACAAGTTGTGCCTTGTGTCCTGAGTTACATTTGTGGTGAACTCTGTGTTACAAATGATACAACTGTTTCTTCTTATACTCCTTCTGGATCTTCTTGTTAGTTCTCTTATGTCTCTCAAGAGGAAGATTCATCCTATCGTGGCTAGTACTGGTTTGAGGGGGAGAGAGTCATATATTCCTTCTCACGAACACCAACATACAACTAGGAATCTCAAGGAGTATGAAAGAGTTTCAGATGGGATCCAAAAGCCGGACTTTCTTTCCTAAGAAGTTGTTTTAACCAAAAATTTGTCAAAAGGGGGGAGATTGAAAGCTCTGCTAATTTGAGCAAATTTTTGGGAAAAACAGAATGTCAAAAGAGATGTCTAAACATGAAGAAGTTTAATGAAAGAAGACTGGTCAGAGAAGATGTCCTAACAGATGTCTCGACATCTATATTTGATATGACATGATGTTTCTAAACCTGTGGCAAGATTTACAGAAACAATCAGTGCATGGATCAAGGACTGAAGATAGAAGCCCAATGAAGCAGAAGTCTATAAATAGAAGACTTAGACCTAGGTTTTGGTATGCCTTAGTACGCCTGTTGTAACCTTGTTTTCTTGTGTAAGAAACAAGGGTTTAGGGTTTTGAGAGTAGTTGGCTTTCTAGGTTGTAAGCCTCCCTTTGTATCAGTTAATACACTATGGTAGATATAGGTGTCACACAGATCCATAAGCCTTGAGGTATTGGATTGTGTATTGTTCTTGGATGAAGCTTTTAAGAAAATCCGAGTTAGCTTATTTGTCAAGTATGCTTGACAAATTTCTGTATTGATAGGGACGATGAAGAAATCACAGTTAGTGGTTGAAGGAAGTGAGTGGGGTATCTCGTATCAGGGTTCTAAACGTTTGAGTTTAACCTTGGTAAAGATGTTCATGGGGTAGATGTTAGGGACAAAGTTGTAAACATGGGAGTTTAACTTTGTAACAGTCTACACAATAGTGAAGTCTTCTTCCTGGATTGGTATCCCCCATATGTAGGTGAGTTGCACCGAACTGGGTTAACAATTACTGTGTTCTTTATCATTTTGCAGATTTAAGTTTCTGTTAGGGTTCATGATGAACATGTTGGATCAGATGTCGTGACATCTGTGATGGTGCAGTTCTGATATTCAAGGTATCAGTCTGCAGTTGCGCCTCTGAGTTTAAAAGATTATGCAGCACAATGTCTTGACATTTGCTAGGACATCTGCTATCTGCATAGGCCAGAATTTCAGATTCCTTGAGGTTCTGATTTGGGATAGTGTTATACTGATGGTAAGCTGACCCTGGCTAGGGAATTTTAGAATAAAAGACTGGTTTTTTAACTCTACTGGAGATTGTTTGAATGACCAAGGTTTTTCATGTGTTTGTAGGGAACTTAAGAATGTCTTTAAGATCCAAGATTAGACTGTCCAAGTCTACTGGTATGGAAGAGTTTATCTTTGTATGATGCCCAAGAGGAGGCAAGTGTTTTAAGGGATGAGAGTCAACCCTAAATTGGTATGAGGTTTTGACTCTTTGTAAAGACTACTCTAACAAAGGATGACTAGGTTCTGCCCTATACCTTTAAGAGGTCTTCAGGGTCCTTGTATTAAGCCCAGGAGAAGGCATTGGAACTTCTAAGAAGCCGGAGGGTCCTTGTACAAAGCCCAAGAGGAGGCGGGGATGCTTTTAGGAAGCCTGTGGGTCCAAACCTAAGAAGAGTTCAAGAAAAGTTTCACCGGGAATAATATTTTCTTTTAGTAAACAGTTAAAGGGTTTGAATAAATTCAAGAGAGGTTTCACTGGGAAATAATCCTCTCTGGGGAAATGAACTTCTTTGACAATTTCTAATAGTGACAGTCTGAGAAAAGTTTCACCGGGAATAATGCCTTTCTCTTTGTTCCATATTGTTTAAGCCCAAGAGAAGGCAAGACTGTATCTGGAAATTCCTATGGGGAACTAGTTTTGACTGTATTTAAGAGTGACCAACTGGCTTTACCTAGTTCTAGACCTATTTGCCGGGGAAACTCTAAGCAGATATACAAGTATATATACAGTTGATATATGACAAGTATTTAAAAGGATGAAAGAAGGACTTACAGGTGAGCAAGCTTCCAGCAATACAGACAAATATATATATATATATATGAAAGCATGTAAAGAAAGCTGTTTAAAACTTACAGGCGAGCAAGCTTCCATTGTAACATCTATATGGTTAGTTGTTCAAGAAATTAAAGAAAGTTTTGACAACAACTATGACTTTGAACCTAAATCAAAAGGGAAGTTGTTTTTGAATAGATTGTTGGGGCTTATACCCAAGGGAAGACCCAGATGAAAAAACAGTAATCATACCGTTGATCTGAAAATTGTATCGGGACTTATACAATGACTGAGGCCCAAATTATTATATTTACAAAGAGGGTTGGGTCTTACAACTCAAGGAGATTCCCAAAGTTTATTTTTTACAAGAGATGGGGCTTACAACTCAAGGAGAGGCCCAGATGAAAAACAATAATCGTACCGTTGTTTTGAAAATTGTATCGGGACTTATACAATGACTGAGGCCCAAAAAAAGTTTTTTGTACAAAGGGATGGGTCTTACAACTCAAAGAGAGGCCCAAAGTGCTTGAAAAAGAAAAGAAATGGGACTTACAACTCAAAGGTAGGCCCAAAAGTTTTCATTAAAAGGCGACGACCGCGTCGAGATTTAAAAATCGCAGTGGGACTTATACAATGACTGACGCCCAAAAAGGTTTTGGTTAAAAAGGGATTGGGTCTTACACTCTAATAGAGGCCCAAAGATGTTTGAAAAGATTTGTTAGGGTGATAGTGATCAAAACCCTAATTTTTGGTTTTAAAATGTATTTTAATTGAATAAAAATTCAATTAAAATAATCAAACATGTGAAAAAGGTTGTGATCTTGGATTTATATTTGGAAAATCATGTTTCATTCATGGGATGATTTAAAAATCATTTGAATTTTGCAAAACCAAGAGAAAGAAATATTTTTAATGTTTAAAAACAAATAAAACATAATTTTTTTACAAAAATACCAAATATGTGAAATAAATAATATTTTTGTGAAATTTTCATGGAATAAAATATATTAATATTTTTGTGAATTTTCATAAAAAGAATCAATAAAAAATAATTAAAATTGAGAGAGAAATTAATTTTTGAATTAATTAATAAAAACATGAAAATAATGAAAAATAACAAAAATGAGAGAGGTAGCAAAAAAGGTCTGGGTGGGGTTTGAACCCACGACCTCATACACAAACACACATGCGTGCTACCACTGGGTGGTGATACATCCGTATATCAAAACCACCCCATTAATACATAAGGGGTGCCAAGTTTTCAGGCCTGGCCAAGGCAAGGCAAGGCAAGTTTTGGCAATTTACGTGAAGCCTCTAACTTTCTCATTTCTCCATGGATTTAGACAAAATTTAGGTGCATATGGCCTAGAATTTCACAAGGAATCCAATGGTGCTTTTGGAATTTTTAGAAAGTGCCCCTATTTTAAAACCCGATAATGGTTTCAAAAAATAGGCCAAATTTTGCATGTTCTTTGCTATCTCATGGTACAGGCAAGAATTGTATGACGAATTGGTTCAAACACAACATATACAACATGTATGAGATGTTTATGATCAGTGGACCTCAAAGGAATGCATAATTCAAAGAGTTCAAGTTGTGATGCACTTACCTCTTGGAGCTTCTTGTGCTAACTATCAAGTTCCTTGTGCCAGAAGTGATCCAATGCTTTGAACACTCTCAATTGATCCCTTAAAAGCTTTTAGGATGATTAGAACCAGTTGGAATCTCCAGGAACAAGTTTTGGCTCTTTCTTGCAAAAGGGGCAAAAGTGACCAATATGGAAACTCTCTCAAATGATGTTCTAGATGAGGGGAACCATTTGGGACAGTTTGAGGATGATATTTGGAGTGTGTTTGAAGCCTTGTTTGGTTTTGGAAGTGACTGAATCAAGGCATGGCTTGGAAAATGCAGAAAAGTCTAATTTTGAGGTTTTGGAAGTGGATTTTCTGATTTTGGTGTTTCAGGTCACAAGTGAGTGTTTGAACAGCTTAGATATGACATATTGGATGTGTTTGGATCATGAGCTATGGTGGAATTGCTCTCTAACTCAAAAACTCAGAGATGACTTGCAAAAGAAGGAATTTTGGCCTAAAGAGAGAGAGATTTTGAGGAAAGCATCAGTTGTAGTGCTTTGGTGTACTCAAACTGATCACAAATGAGCTCTATTTATAGTGTGTCAAGTTTTTTTTGGCATCAATAGTGAATGGCAGCTGCAGCAGGCCTTTGGCCAATGTTGAGCAAAAGGAATCTCAAGTCTCCTCTAGCCATTGACTTGAGGTTAGGGCACAAGCCTATGGTCCTTTGATTCAGAGTTTATTCTTGACTCATTCAGTTAGGAATGTGTCAGTCCATGCCACCTTGGTGCATCCAATGAATGCTTGGAAACAAAATTGGAGTCTTGGCACCTTTTTAGCCTTTTTAGGTTTGTTATGGCAAACTGTAGATTCTTGGACTTTGGAGGCTTGGGGACCAGATCATTTTCCTTTTGGTTTATCCTCAGATGTGTCCAAGTGGATGACAAGGCTTGGAGTTGTCCAAATTGGCCAAATCGAACAAAACACCAAATTCTGCCTTGCTTAGGACAGTTGGAAATGGTGATTTTGAGGGACTCATATCTCCCTGCTCAGGTTGAGTTATGGGAGGCTCTTGTGCTTTTTAGAAAGCCCTCATATGATACAAAACATGTGTGATCATATTTTGTTTTGAAACTATTTGGATCCAACTGAAAAAACTCCATCGACATTGATGTTCAAGGCTGGTAACTTAGGCAGATTTTCACTAAGTGTTGGAAAAAGTGTCATTTTCATGTTTTTGTGATTTTGATCAATCCATAACTCAAAATCCATAAAGAATTGGAGTCTGAGGTAGTTGAAGCTTTTGTAGAGTGTAACAATACCTACAAATCCAGCTTTGGATCACCCAAAATGGTTGCTTGGATCTCAAGTTATGGTCCTTGGAAGTTGGTACCAAAATCACTTTTGTTCCATAACTTTGAAAAATTTTGGTTTCTTATGGTTACCCCTTTTGCAAGAAACCTCACTTTTCTTGATTTTTCTTAATTAATGATGATCAATACCATACATTAACATAACTTTTGACTTAGGGGAACCATATTTGTGAAAAATTCCAAAAAGTCAAACTTGATTTTATGCATAGTTGACTTTTTATCGGATGAAATCCAAACTGTACGATCCTTTATGAAATCAAGTCCTTGACCTAAATTAAACCTATTAGATGAATTCCATAGGTATTATAGGGTGTATTGAATCATGTCCCAAGGTTTGGGAGCATGTCTTGGTCAAAAGTCAAAGGCACAATTGACTTTTTCCTCAAAACCCTAATTGTGGTCCAGATGAAAATGAAACTTGTGAATCATGCTTCTTGGATCAATCCATTGTTGTAAATGGATCATTGTAGTGTATTGAAGGCCCTCAAATCATGTCTTGAGGTCTTGACTCATGCTTTGTCCCAAAAGTCAACTTAGGGGTGAATTAGGTCAAGAAACCCTAATTCCTAATTTTTGGTAAATGCATTCCCTGAGGTTAAATTAACTTGATGATTGGGTCCATGAGGTCCCTTGGAGTATCTTGGGTTGTGCTTTGAAGCATTGGCTCATGCCCAGATGAAAATTTTCATCTGGAGGCCTCAGTCGACCAAAACCCTAATTTGGTGACACTTGTGATCTTGAGGCTTGATCCACTTGGAATGTTGCAACTTTGTGCTTGATTCTTGATGTGGGAGTCATCTTGATCCTTTATTGGTGTTTGAGAGGTTAGACAAGTTGAAGATCATGTCATTTCTTGATTGATCCTTTGTCTAAGTGCTCTAAGAGGGCTTGAAAACTTAATTCTTGATTGTGGTGAATGCTCAACAATCCTTGAGGAGATTGATGAGGCATGAAGGTACATCCATATTATGGTGATGATCTTTACAATGATGGGAAATCTTGATGGTAAAAATTTGGGGTATGACATCGTCCAGTGATAGTTAGCGCCACCTTAAATGGTGATGAAACCAATAAACTCTTAGATGTCTTAAGAAAATATCCTGCAACTCTTGGTTATAACATTTCTGATCTCAAAGGGATAAGCCCATCCGTGTGCATGCACCAGATTATGCAGGAGGAAGATTCTAAACCCTCTAGAGAACATCAAAGAAGGATAAACCCCATAATGAGTGATGTGGTAAAAAGGGAAATTTTGAAATTACTGGAGGCTGGGATAATTTATCAAATTTCTGATAGTAAATGGGTAAGCCCTGTTCACGTGGTACCTAAAAAGGGAGGTGTCACATTAGTACAAAACGAAAGAGGAGAACAAGTAGCTAAACGTATAGAAAACATTTGGCGTATGTGTATCGATTATAGAAAACTTAATAAAGCAACTAGGAAAAATCATTTCCCTCTTCCATTCATAGATCAAATGCTTGAACGTCAAGCTAGACATTCTTACTTTTACTATTTAGATGGATACTCGAGATTTTTCCAAATTCCTATTCACCCTGATGATCAAGAGAAAACAACCTTTACATGCCCATATGGAACATTTGCCTATCGATGAATGCCATTCGGACTATGCAATGCCCCAGCTACCTTTCAACGTTGTATGATGTCAATCTTCGCAGATTTCCTTGATGAGATCATGGAAGTTTTCATGGATGATTTCTCGGTATGTGGATCCAGTTTTGTAAACTGCCTAACTAACCTTGAGAAAATTCTGGAACGATGCGTGGAAATCAACCTCGTTCTAAACTGGGAGAAATGTCATTTTATGGTCACCAAAGGAATAGTGTTAGGACACATAGTATCTGAAAGAGGCATTGTGGTTGATAAAGCTAAAATAGATGTTATAGAAAACCTCCAACCACCAAAGACAGTTTGGGAAATCCGAAGTTTTCTTGGACACGCCGGTTTCTACCGATGCTTCATCAAGGATTTCAATAAGATAACCAAACCTTTGATTGGCCTTCTAATGAAAGACGTTGAATTCAATTTCGACGATAAATATCTCGAAGCCTTTAAACTCCTTAAACAAGCATTAATCTCCACACCTATTATACAACCTCCCGATTGGAACCAACCTTTCGAAATTATGTGCGATGCAAGCGACTACGCTGTTGGTGCTATTTTAGCACAAAGAAAGGATAAGAAACTGCACGTAATCTATTACACAAGTAGAACATTAGACGCCACCCAGCTTAATTATGCCACAACCGAAAAGGAACTCCTCACAGTAGTTTTCGCTATTGACAAATTATGATCTTATTTGGTCGGAGCCAAAATTATAATTTACACCGATCATGCTGCTATCTGATATCTTCTAAGAAAAAAAGACGCTAAGCCTAGATTACTTTACTGGGTCCTTTTGCTACAAGAGTTCGACTTGGAGATTCGTGATAAGAAAAGCACTAAAAACGTGGTCGCCAATAACCTTTCGAGTCTAGAATACCTAAAACCATATCAAATCCCAATAAACGATGACTTTACTTATGATAGACTAATAGCAGCAGTTAGAACCGATCATAATGATGACCCTGACCTTCATGTAGAATCAGACCTTGAAAAAGCCCTAGTAGTCATGAATGTACCTTGGTACGCCGACTTTGTAAACTACCTAGCCGCCGATATCATACCCCCTAACCTCAACTACCAACAAAATAAGTTCTTTCACGATGTGAAACACTTTTACTGGGACGAACTCCTTCTATTCAAGGGAGGTGCAGATTGACTATTTTGTCGTTGTGTCCCTGAAGAGGAGGTAGAAAACATAATCAAACATTGTCACTCTGCACCATATGGTGGACATGCAAGCACATCTAAGACTTGCACCAAAATACTCAAAGCAGGCCTTTTTTGGCCAACACTATGGCGCGATGTCCATGCCTACATTATCAGATGAGACCGGTGTCAACGCACTGGGAATATCTCAAGACATGACGAAATGCCCTTGAAAAATATCCAAGAAGTAGAACTCTTCGATGTCTGGGGAGTAGATTTTATGGGACTCTTTCCATCTTCGACGGGAAACAAGCATATCTTAATGGCCGTTGACTACTTGTCTAAGTGGATTGAGGCTGTAGCTTCACTACCAACGACACTCATGTGGTCATTAAATTATTCAAAAACAATATATTCCCTAGATTTTGAGTACCTTGCCTTGTGTATAAGCGATGGTGGATCACACTTCATTTCAAGGATATTTGATAATCTTTTAAATAGATATGGAGTTAAACATAGAGTAGCAACACCCTATCATCCACAAACCAACGGACAAGTAGAGGTGTCAAATAGGGAGATTAAGCAAATCTTAGAAAAAACTGTCTCATTATCCAGAAAGGATTGGTCCTTAAGACTATAAGAAGCATTGTGAGCTTATAGGACCTCTTTCAAAACTCCTATAGGAACAACCCCATACCAATTAGTTTACGGAAAGTCTTGTCACTTACCCTTTGAGCTGGAACATAAATCCTATTGGGTAATTAAAACCCTTAATATGGATTATTTAGCAGCCGATGACAAACGCATTCTCGACATCAATAAATTAGAATAAATACGTCGCAATGCTTATGAAAATGCCATTATCTATAAAGAGAGAACTAAAGCATGGCATGACAAAATGATTGTTAGGAAATAATTTAACATAGGAGACCCTGTACTTCTCTTCAATTCTAGATTGCGGTTGTTTCCTGGTAAGTTACGCTTAAGATGGACTGGCCCCTATGGGGTCACTAAAGTCCTGAAGTCTGGGGCAGTAGAAATACGAGATCATTCATGTAGTCCTTTCATGGTAAATGGACAACAGTTGAAACACTATTACGGTGGTGATATCCCTACCTATTACTCCGGTCATACTCTGATCGAGCCACCCATTGCTACATCTACTATGTGAATTCCATAATCGTCGATCTAACGACGCTAAACAAGCGCTGCGTAGGAGGCATCCCACGATCATTTTATATTTATTGATTTCTCATTTTTTATTATTTACGTATTTCTCTCAAAAGGTGAATTATTTACTTTTATCTGTTTAATAGGGCTGACTTGTGTGATATTTATGTTTCAGGTTTTAGATCCCATCGCCTTCGATAACATTCTCCACTAACCTTATTTTTTAGGATGCATCACTTCGACGATATGCATGTTGTGTTCAGAGATGACACTCAGAGGAAATAATTTCTGGTCCTTTCTGAGCGACCAATGCTTCCGACCAGATACCCTGACCCTAAGTACCTAGAAGCCTTAGGTCTCGAAGCTAGTGTGAGATACCTTTGCCACCAACTTCAATGGGATGAATACTCTGATGCCATGAATGTGACTTACAGACACCTCAACCTAGAATTCCTCAACTTACTTATCTATGAACCCTATGTTGGTAGAGGATTCAAAAGAGGCCTCATTAACTTCAGATTGTTTGGAAATGAGTACACTTTACCCACAAAGATTTTTCTAACTTGCTAGGATTTCAGTGTGGCCTTGACGCTGTACATGAATTCCTTGAGTGTGACATCATGCAAGACGAGTTAGATAAGTTTTGGAGTGAAATCACCGATGGAGGAGGCCTTGATCCCTCCACCCAGCTGTCAAACAGGATCCATAACCCAGCTTTTAGACACTTTCAGATGATTTTGGCCCAAACCTTCTTTGGAAAGAGTGAAACCGATAACCATGTTAGTGTTGAGGAAATCCTTATGCTCTTTTGCACCACCCAATCACGTCTTGTAGCAAACGGAAATTTCCTAATAAATCATCTTAACATGATTGCCATATCCTCTGAAGGACTCATCCACGTAGGAGTAATAATGACACACATCGCCTATGCCCTTGGTCTCATTAGCAAAATATCTCACCTGACCGCCTATTGTGGTTGTACCTTAATTGACCTAGACCATTGCTTAGACCGTGGCCTAATTAGGAGAGTTTATTTCAGTCCTGAATATTATAAGCTCCTGATCGACGATGAGACCATCCATTAGTTTGGACTACCACATCCTACCCGAACCAATGTCTACAATAAAGAGAATTGGCCATACCCTTTAGAGGCCCAGGATGAGACACCTAATAGACCCAAATCCCCACATGTTCCTGAATACTATCCTACACCTCTCCCAGAAAGGACTTGTCATACCCCAAATTTTGACCACTAAAATTTCCCATCATTGTGCAAATCATCACCACAATATGGATGTACCTTCATGCCTCATCAATCTCCTTAGAGATGATTGAGCATTCACCACAATCAATAATTAGGGTTTCAAGCCCTCTAAGAGCTCTTAGACAAAGGATCAATCAAGGAATGACATGATCTTCAACTTTTCTAACATCTCAAACATCCACAAATGATCAAGAGGACTCCCACATCAAGAATCAAACACAAAGTTGAAACATTCCAAGTGGATTAAGCCTCAAGATCGCCAGTGTCACCAAATTAGAGTTTTGGTCGAGTGAGGCCTCCAGATGAAAATTTTCATCTGGGCATGAGCCAATGCTTCAAAGCATAACATAAGATACTCCAAGGAACCTCATAAACCCAACCATCAAGTCAATTTTACCTCAGGGGATGCATTCACCAAAAAATCAGGAATTAGGGTTTCTTGACCTAATTCACCCCTAAGTTGACTTTTGGGACAAAACATGAGCCAAGACCTCAAGACATGATTTGAGGGTCTCCAATACACTACATTGATCCATTTTCAACAATGGATAGATCCAAGAATCTTGATCCACAAGTTTCAATTTCCTCAGGACCACCATTAGGGTTTTGAGAGAAAAGTCAAATGTACCTTTGACTTTTGACCAGGACATGCTCCTAAACCTTGGGACATGGTTCCAAACACCCTATAACACCTATGGAACATATCCATCAAGTTTGATTTAGGTCAAAGACTTGATTTCATAAAGGATCGCGCAGTT
The DNA here is from genome assembly GCA_022829125.1 of Lathyrus tuberosus. Classification (NCBI taxonomy): domain Eukaryota; kingdom Viridiplantae; phylum Streptophyta; class Magnoliopsida; order Fabales; family Fabaceae; genus Lathyrus; species Lathyrus tuberosus. The sequence goes on along the minus strand of JALAZF010000020.1, from coordinate 3,486,417 downwards.
TGGAATTCATCTGATAAAAAGTCAACTGTGCACAAAAGTCAAGTTTGACTTTTTGAGATTTTTCATAATTATGGTTCTTTAACCCTAAAACAATGTTAATGTATGATTTGAATCATCATTCATCAAGAAAAATCAAAGAAAGTGGGATAACTTGTAAAAGGGGTAACCATAAAAACTTAGTATTTTTCTAAGTTATGGAACAAAGTGGCTAGGGTACCAACTTCCAAGGATCGTAACTTGAGATCCAAGCAACCATTTTGAATGATCCAAATATGAATTTGTAGCTCTCATGGCATACTTTAAAAGTGTCAACTACACCTCATTCCAATTCTTCATGGATTTTTAGTTATGGAGTGATCAAAATGGCTGAAAACATGAAATGTCACTTTTTCCAACACTTAGTGAAATTTTCACTAAGTCAGAATCTGTCTTGCTTTTTTTCAAAACGTAGGGGCATTTTCCACTTGGATCCAAAACGTTTCAAGACAAACTATGATCACACATGTGTTGTGTCACATAAGGGCTTTCCAAAATGTCCAAGAACTCCATCAAATTCCATCTGGGCTAGGAGTTATGACAGCTGCAACATGCCTTGCTGCAAACTGTCTTGGCAAGGTAGATTTGTGCATAAAGGCTCGAGTTGCTCCAATGGTGCAATTCCAAGCATGCTTATCCATCTGCACACCTCAAGGGGGAACAACCAAGGGACAAACACTGATTCATCAGCCTCCCAAGTCCAAGATTCCCCAAGTAGCATGCCAAACCCTAAAAGGCTAAAGATGCCTCAAGACTCCAATTTTGTTTTGGAGCATTCAATGGATGCTTAGAGGTGGCACGTATCAGAGGAAAAATGAACACTTCAGTCAAGGATAAGCCCTGAACCAAAGAACCATAGGCCTATGCTCTAATCTCTAGTCAATGGCTAGAGGAGACTTAAGATTCCAAAGTGATCCAATTGGCCAAAGGCCTACTGCAACCACCATTCACTATTGCTTGCAAAACAAACTTGCTCTACTATAAATAGAGCTCATTTGTGCTCAATTTAAGTACACCAAAGCACTACAACACTTGATTTCCTCAAAATCTCTTTCTCTAGGCAAAAATGCCTTCTTTAGCAAGGTAACTCTGAGTTTTTGAGTTAGAGAGCATTTCGATCATAGCTCATGATCCAAACACATCCAATATGTCATATCTAAGCTGTCCAAACTCTCACAAGTGACCTGTAACACCAAAATCACAAAGTCCCATCTCAAAACCTCAAAATTGGACTTTTTACATTTTTCAAGCCATGTCTTGATTCAATCACTTTCAAAACCAGATAAGATCTCAAACACACTCCAAATATCATCCTTGAACTGTCCCAAATGGTTCCCCACATCTGGAACACCATTTGAGAGAGTTGCCATTTTGGTCACTTTTGCCCCTTTTGCAAGAAAGAGCTCAAACTTGTTCCTGAGGATTCCAGTTGGTTCCAACCATCCTAAAAGCTTCTAAGTGATCATTTGAGTGTGTCCAAAGCATCAAATTGTTTCTGGAACAAAGCACTTGGCAGATTGCACAAAAAGCTCTTAAAGAGGTAAGCATCACAACTTGAATTCTTTGAAATATGCATTGTTTTGAAGTCCACTGATTATGCACATCTCATACATGTTATATATGTTGTGTTTGAACCAATTCATCATGTAATTCATGCCTATAACAAGAGGTAGCATAGAAAATGCAATTATAGGCCTATTTTAAGAACACTATCGGGTTTTGAAATAGGAGTCTCATCTGAAAAAACCACCACCACCATTGGATTCCTCGTGAAATTCTAGGCAGGATAGACCTAAATTTTGTCCCAATCCATGGAGTAATAAGAAATTTACAAGCTTCACGTTTTTAATCAAAACCTTGCCTTGCCTTGGCTTGGCTAGGCCAAAAACAAGGCATGCCTCATATATTCATGGGGTGGTTTTGATACACGGATGTATCACCACCCCAGTGGTAGAGGGCGCGTGCTGCACCCTAGAGGTCTGGGGTTCGAATCCCCCTCGCCCCAGATCCTCTTTTTTTATCACTTATTCCATTTTTATTATTTTTCATATTATTTTTAAATGATTTTGAAAATTAATAACTCTCATAATTTTAATTATTTTTTATTAGTTCTTTTTGCAAAAAATCACAAAAATGTTGAAATATTTTATTCCACAAAAATCAGATTTATACTATTTGTTTAATATAGTTGGTATTTTTGTAAATAAATTCATTTTTAATATTTTAAAACCTTTTAAAAATGAATATTCATCTTGAAAATCAAAATCAAATGAGCCCTAAATCATCTTGTGATTAAAACCTCATTTTTCAAACCTTAACCAAAAATCACAAGTAGTTTATTTAGACTTATTTGGTATTTTGGTCATTTTATTCATTTTTATTAAAAGGTTTACTTTTAAAAGAAAGGCTAAAATACAGTTTTAGTCCCCCTGTTTTTCAAAATTTACAGTTTTGGTCCCCCTGTTTTTTTTTTCAACAGTTTTGGTCCCCCACCCCAATTTTGGCCCAAAAAAAGTGATGAACAGTAACTTGTCCGTACATGTCCGTACATGAACAGTGCACGTCCGTACATGAACAGTACGCGTCCGTACATGAACAGTGAGGGGTGGGGGACCAAAACTGTTGAAAAAAAAAACAGGGGGACCAAAACTGTGAATTTTGAAAAACAGGGGGACCAAAACTGTATTTTAGCCTAAAAGAAAATGAAATTAGGGTTTTTTTTTTATTTTCACCCCAACAAATCTTTTTTAAACACTCATGGGCCTCTAATAGAGTGTAAGATCCAAACCCCTTTTGAAAACCAAAATAATTTGGGCCTCGGTCATCGTATAAGACCCACTGTGTTTTCAAACCTCGGCACGATCGCCATTTTCAATCAAATAATCATTTGGGCCTCTCCTCGAGCTATAAGTCCCATTCCTTTTCTTAAAAAAATATTTTGGGCCTCTTGATAGAGTGTAAGCCCCACCCCTTTGTAAATAATACATTTTGGGCCTCACACATTGAATAAGTCCCTCTGTATATTTTCAAACGTTCGGCGAGATCGTCGCCTTTTTAACAAAATCAACTGGGCTTCTTCTTGAGCTATAAGACCCATATTTATTCATTTTCAAACTCTTTGGGCCTCTAATAGAGTGTAAGACCCAATCCCCTTTTGACTAAAACTTTTTGGGCCTCAGTCGTTGTATAAGTCCCGATACAAAACAATAGTGCCATCACAGTTAAAATTTGGGCCTCTCCCTGAGCTGTAAGCCCCGATCTCTGTTTAAAATACTTTCCCCTTTGATTTTGAATCCAAATGTATAGTTGCTATCAAAACTTTCTTTAATTTCTTTGTTGAACAACTAACAAAACAGCATGGAAGCTCTACAACGGGTAAGTGTTTATCCGCTTTCTTTTATATGCTTTCGTATACATAACTGTATTATGGGAAGCTGCGCATGGTTTGTCTTCTTTCATTATTTTAAATACATGTCATATATACATAACTGTATTGTGGGAAGCTGCGCATGGTTAGTCTTCTTTCATATCCTTTTAAATATTCGTCATATATCAATTGTATATATACTAGTATAGTTATTTAGAGTTTTCCCCGACAACTAGGTCTAGAACTAGGTAAAGCCCTGTTGGTCACTCTTAAATACAAACAAAACTAGATCCCCATAGGTTTTCTAGATACAATCTTCCCTTCTCTTGGGGTTAAACAATATGGAACAAAGAGAAAGGCAGTATTCTCGGTGAACCTTTTCTAAGACTGTCACCCCTAGAAATTGTCAAAGAAATTCTACTCCCCAGAGTTGATCTATTCTCCGTGAATAACATCTCTTGAGTTTCTTCCAAACCCTCGAACTTTCCTGGAATGATCTCTTCTCTGTGAATTGTATTTCTTGAACTTCTCTTGGTTTGCGGACCCATAGGCTTCCTAAAAGCATCCCCGCCTCCTCTTGGGCTTTGTACAAGGACCCTTCGGCTTCTTAGAAGTTCTCATGCCTTCTCTTGGGCTTAATACAAGGACCCTAACGACCTCTTAAAAGGTATAAGATAGAACTTAGTCATCCTTTGCAAGAGCAGTCTTTCCAGTGTCAAACCTCAGGCCACTTTAGGGTTGATTCTCATCCCTTAAGGCCCTTGCTCTCTTTTGGGCATCCTACAAAAGATAAAACTCTTTAACACCAGTAGACTTGGACAGTCTAAACCCCCTTTGAGTCTAAAAGACATTCTCAAGTTCCTTTCAAACATAGGATAAAACACCGATCACTCTGGATAAATCTCAAGCAGAAACCCGGTCTCTCTCATGAGAGTTCCCCACCCTTGGGCCTGCTTATGGATCTAATCCTCAGCAGTAAGATAGCCTCCTCTTAGGCTTTGTATAATGATCTTTCCTCAACATAGTCAGCCTCCTCTTGGGCTTTGTACAATGACCCCCCTAGCGGGGCTAACCTTTTCGGACTCTCTTGTTGAGTCCATCACTTTTTAAGACTCTCTTGTTGGGTCAATCTGCTTTTAGCCTCCGTCTCAGGCTTTGTACAAGACATATAAAAGAACTTTCTTGTTGAGTATAAAAGACTCTCTTGTCGGGTCAACCTCCTTTTAGCCTCAATCTAGGGCTTTGTACGAGACAGCAAATCACTCTCTTGTTGAGTATAAAAGACTCTCTTGTTGAGTAAATCAACTTTCAGACTCTCTTGTTAGGTCAATCACCTTTGCAAGACTCTCTTGTTGAGTCAACTACTTTCATCCTCCGTCTTGGGATTTGTACAACACATATATGAACCTCCCCAACGGAGTCAAAAATCCCTTTTAGCCTCAATCTTGGGCTTTATACAAGACGGAAAGAGCATTTTCCCTGGAAAAGTCAATCTGTTAGCCTCCTCTTAGGCTTTGTATAATGATATCCCCAAAGAGTCAGTCTCTTTTAGCCTCAATCTTGGGCTTTGTATAAGACATATATAAACACTCTCTTGTTGAGTCAGTCATCCCTAGCCTCCTCTTAGGCTTTATATAAGGACTTCCCTAGTGGAGTCGATCAGCCTTTTAGCATCAACCTTGTGCTTTGATCAAGGCACACAAAAGTCAACAATCCCTCTTTAGAGATGACAAATTCCCTCTCAATTACCCTTTTAGCTTCAATCTTGGAATTTGAACAAGACACAAATACCCTTTTAGCTTCAATCTTGGGCTGTGAACAAGACACCAAAACATCTTTTTCCTCCCTTAGAATAGGAGGAACTACGATTGCTCTGATTTCCCTGTTTCGTTTAAACGGGAATACGTAGCCATAAGATTGCGAAATCTTAGCGAGCATGCTAATAAAAAAATCTAGGTCCAGTACCTTCACACATCAATCAAAACTTAGGTCTAGTACCTTACCAAAAACATCGGGAGTAACCCGAACCTCAACAAAAACTCACCCACTCACACATACTTCCCAAGAAACTTTCCCAACCCATCAGCAGATAAACATTATCAAGTACAAAGTGAAACCTAAAAGCTAACATCCTGTGGATAACCACATATAAGATGGGTAATTGACAACTATCCATTGTATAACCTGACCCCGGATCCCCCAATCTCTTTAAGCGTTTGTTCAGTTAAACATTCACGTGCAAGGTTGGTTTTAGATAGCTTCCCTTTCCCTTCCAGCTTCATGGGATAAATAAGAAATCAGAAAGTAGCACCCATACCCCCTTTCTCCATTGAGGAGAAAAAACCCAGCGATAAGGTGGTCGCGTCACTGACAAAAATCCCTCGCTACAGCAAAATGGCGACTCTGCTGGGGAGTCCTTGTATTTTTATCCTTGGGGCATCATCCCCGTTTTCCACAGAAAAATGGCGACTCTGCTGGGGATTCATTGATTGTTAGGATCATAGGACTAGAGGTCTAGGATGTTAGGACAAATATATATATATATATATATCAATTTTCCTAATTGATATTTGTGTTTACTTTTCTGCTAATGGGAATACGTGTGATGTCGCATCTGGAAAGATTGAGTATACGCCTAAGATAAGTGATGGCACTAGACGGGTAATCTTACAGGGAGTAACTCCCAAATAAGAGGTCCCGGTCGACCATCGAATCAGTGGAGATGCCCTTTGCGGATTCAATGCCTATACGACTTCGGTTGTTGAAAGCAGATTGTTCGATTGGGTTATCTGAGAAGCTGAGGATTTTAGTAGACTGAAACCTTGTTACTATTTTGTAGTGCAGAAGCTATCGGAAATAGTTGTCACGCGACACTACCCTCATTTGAGATTACTCTAAGATACTGCAGCTCGCTCGGGTGATTCCAGCCTGCTGTTGTTATCCCAAGAGGGGTCCATGATTTTGAGGACAGGTACAAAAAATCACCAGTATAAACCTTTGGGGATGGGTAGAGCCATGACTTCATGACACCGAACCTTTGACCCCATGTTTATTCTATATTTTTGTGTGCTACGTTCATGCATTCATGTCATTAAAAAACATTAATAAAAAGAAAAATTTCTCTTCTAGTCTCTCTTTTTCAAATTAATCTAAGACAATGATTGCAAATATCAGAGAAAAAGATTGCGTTATGGATTTCGGTAGAAGGAAGACTCATAAGTACACCTTCAAGGTTCCAAAACTAGAGGATTTGAGAGGATTGGCGAGGATGATCACCAACCCTGATGCTTTTAGGGCTAAGTATGGAGGACTGCTGTCCCTGCTAAGGGTCCATGTAATTGAAGGAATACTGGCTACGCTCATTCAGTTTTACGATCCGGTCTATCACTGTTTCACATTCCCGGATTATCAACTAGAACCAACACTGGAGGAGTACTCTCACCTGACTGATTTACCTATCACTGATCAAGCTCCCTTTTCTGGACTGGAAGAAATTCCAAAGGATCAAACCATTGCAAGAGCAATTTATTTGGACGAGTCAGAAGTCCGGACTCACATGACAACTAAGGGTGGAATCCAAGGTTTACCATCCAAGTTTCTGATAAAGAAAGCTCTGTACTTTGCTAGTATAGGGAATGTGGCCGCTTTTGAGAGCATCTTTGTTTTGCTCACCTACGGGTTATTTTTGTTTCCCAACATCGATAACTTCGTAGATATCAATGCCATTAAGATATTTTTGATTGGAAACCCTGTACCAACCTTAATCGCAGATGCTTATCATTCTGTACATTTAAGGAATTTGTATAATGGAGGGATGATCACATGCTGTGTACTCCTGCTGTACAAATGGTTCATTTCTCACTTGTCGAGGTCTGCTGTATTTTGGGATCCTAAGAATACTTTTCGTTGGTCGCAGAGAGTCATGTCTCTTACCAACTCTGTCATAGACTGGTACAATCGGATCTATGACGGGATAAGAATCATCGACCGTTGTGGAAACTTCCCTAATGTACCCCTCATAGGAACTAAAGGAGGAATTAACTATCATCCAATTTTAGTTCGTCGTCAATTCGGATACCCGATAAGGCATATCCCGCGTAATGTTCATCTGGAAGGTCTTTTCTTCAAGGAAGGAGAAAATGACAGAGCACTAAAGACATAAATAGTGCATGCCTGGAAACATGTTCATAGAAAAGGAAGAGAGTCTCTAGGAAAACCATATTGTGTCTCGGTGGAACCTAATCTCCACTGGCTACAAACTAGAGCTCTCCAACTGAGGATGCCTTACCCTCGTCAGGAAGTTCTTCCGTTAAGGGACCATGTCCTTTATTTTATGTCTGATACGAAAAAAACTCCAGGTTACTCTCAACAGAGTTCAACAGGAGAAGAAGTCTTGGAAGAACAAGTACCGCATTCTCAATGTGGAGTGTAAGAAAATACAACAACTGTTAAAAGAAAAAGATGCTCTGATTGAGATTTTAGAACAACATACTGTAGAAAACTAAGATGACCAAAGGAATTTGCTTGCTCCTTTCACTTGGCAAAGGAATGAAAACCCGACAACGGCTCAAGAGCCCCGGTCCAAGAAAAGGAAAATACCAGAACTAGCACCTGAGCTCTCCTCAGAGAGGACTCAGGATCTGTTAGTTTAGATATTTCCTTTTACAGCACTATGTAAATTACTGTATTTCCATTTCGCAATCTTTGAATTCAATAAAACGGGGTCATCCCCACTGTTTGATATTTGCAATCCAATTGTCGAGGTTTATTTTGATTAAACAAAAAATATATAATATAATATAATATAATCATTGCATATCATTCATCATTCTCACGTAGCGCTTTCATCTTACCTACGAATCTCATGTTTATGTCTCGATTCTAAAGTCAAACTGTCTCATTCGTACAATACTCGGGCCAGTCAACAAAAGAAAATGGAAAATCTCGAGGAAGAGAACAGAGAGATGAGAGAAGAACTCGACGCTCTGAAAGAAGATCTGAGAAAGCTTCACAACAATATGGACGCTCTTGCATTAGCCCAGATGCAACAACAAAGGACTGTGATCTCAGAGATCACATCGACACCCATAGTGGAAAAGTATGAGCCTCGGTATAGCATGCCTAAAGATCACTCCTGGGGCATGCCACTTAACTATATCCCAGAAGGATATATTCTGCCGATCTCGGAAGATCCGGAAACTGCAGCAGGAGCCGCTGGGCCTGAAGGTTACAAACTTCGGGAAAGCGAAGATGCCAGGGGCATGACAGCAACTCCTGAAGGCTACAAACTTCGGGAGAGGGAAGTACCAAGAGTCACTGCCGTAATGACTATATCACAACCCGTGGTACACACTGTCCCAGAAGGACAGATTTCCCAGATACCGTCTGGTGGAAATGAAAGTATGTTCGACAGAATGAATGAGTTCCAGGAACAGTTCCTGGAGATGCAGAGAGAACTGCAAGCCATTTGCGGTCATGATCTATTCGGAAAGGACGCCGCAGACCTTTGTTTGGTCCCCAATGTGAAAGTTCCGCACAAATTCAAGGTGCCCGAATTTGAAAAATACAAGGGTAACTCTTGCCCTCAAAGTCATTTGGTGATATATGCTCGGAGAATGTCAACTCAGACAGAGAACCAACAGCTACTGATCCACTATTTCTAGGATAGTTTAACCGGTGCCGCACTCAAATGGTACATGGGTTTAAACCGCACTAAGATCGTCACTTTCAGAGATCTTGGCGCTGCCTTCGTTCAACAATATAAGTATAACCTGGACATGGCACCGGACAGAGATCAACTCAGAGCTATGTCGCAGAAGGATAAGGAAACCTTTAAGGAATACACTCAGAGATGGCGTGAAATTGCCGCCCAGAGTTGTCCACCTCTTGAGGAAAAAGAGATGACAAAGATCTTTTTAAAAACCTTCAGCTTATTTTACTACGACAGAATGGTCGCCAGTGCGCCCAGTGACTTTACCGAGATGGTAGGCATGGGAGTTCGTCTAGAGGAAGCAGTCCGAGAAGGACGTTTAGTAAAATATACTGGATCATCAAGCATTACCAAAAGATACGGTAGTGCTCTCCCTAAGAAAAAAGAGCAAGATATCGGTAATATCTCTCTCGGAAGGCAAAGGCGGCGTTACTAACCAGTAGTAGATGTAACTCCTGCAATCAACCCTGCGCCTGTCCCTACATATCAACCTCAGGTTGTTCAGAGTCAACCGAATCAACAACAATATCAGCAAAGGATGCAACAGGCTCGTCCTCCGTACAACAACAACCGCACAATGAGACCGCCAGGGTTCGACCCTATACCAATGTTGTACGCAGAACTGTTTCCATTATTACTGGCCAAAGGGCACGTCCAAACCAGGGCTCCTCTTACAATACCGAAAAATCTGCCTTTTTGGTTCAAAGCGGATCAGACTTTTACTTACCATCAAGGAGGACCGGGGCATAACATAGAAAACTGTCTCAGCTTCAAATATGATGTACAGAAGCTTGTTAGGAGTGGGGTCTTATCCTTCAAAGATACAAATCCAAATGTTCAGATGATCCCGCTGCCTCAACATGAGAAAGCTGTAGTAAATTTAATAGAGGGAGAGTCTAACCACAACTATAAAATTCATGATGTACTCTTATTGAGGGCCAACCTGGTCAAGATGCATCGCAGACAGAGCGGATATGAGCATGTACCATCTCATAATTATCACCAGTGTGATATCTGCTCTAAAGATAATCAAGGATGTTTTATGGTGCAATCAGCTCTACATGAATAGTTGGATCTCGGATGGATCCAAGAGCACCAAATTCGTGGGGTCAACATGAATTATACGAATTCCAACGTCATTCAGAACCACGACATCTGTGCGATGAATGTTAACTTGGTGGCAATGCACTCAAGCAAAAGCCAACATCGTAATCTGCCACGGCGCGATTACGATTCTTGTCAGACTTGCTCGATAAATGACCAGGGATGCTCTTTTGTACAAGAGGCCCTCCAGCGTCAGATGGATCTTGGATGGATTCAGGATTACCGCGATAGAAATCAGTATCAAGTGAATATGATTCAAATCTTTGATATTCGCTTGATGAATACCAGCTTGGTGGAGTTACATGCTAAGCAGGTCTAGCTCAGTTTTCTGACATCGCATAATTATCAGAACTGTAAGGGATGTCTTGAGAGCAACCAAGGATGTGCTCTCATTTAAAGAACTTTGCAACACTTGTTAAACCACTGGTGGCTTCCGATCTATTTAGACAAAGACACACAACAAGTCAGTATGATTAACGGGAACCCTACTAGGCATCAAAGTCAAGATGTTCGATCAAGAGAAACATATCTAGTGAGGTTAAACTACATACAAAGCGGACGTGGCCTGGTACCACCACACAATTATGAACGCTGGAGAGTTTGCTCTGAAGATAATCAAGGATGTTACCTCGTGCGAGCAGCCCTTCAGAGACAGTTGGATCACAAAGAGATTCAACCGTGTCCAAGTTCTGGGTCAACCAATTTGATGCCGGACTTTGTCGCTGATAGAATCAAAGACGTCGTCGTAATCTCTGATCATAAGAGGACCAAAGATGTTTGTACCATCATCCCTTTACTTGACGAATCAAAAGTTCCCAACCAGGAACTGATTGAAATTACTTACAATGGTCAGAAGAATCAGAAGGCTCCTGTAGTTATCTATCTACCAGGACCATTACCGTATGAATAAACTAAGGTTATCCCTTACAAATACGGTGCAACAACAATTGAAAATGGAAAGGAAACTCCATTACCCTCCGTCATGAATATTGCAGACATCAGTCGAGTAACACGGAGCGGTCGAATCTTCAACCCAGGAGTTGGAGAACCTACCAGAGAAAAGGAACCTCAGACAGAAGTGCTTGATCAACCATTTGGTCAGTCTAGTGATCCCGACCTTTCAAAAAATAGCGATGAGATGCTGAAGCTCATCCAGAAGAGTGAATACAACATCGTTGATCAGCTGTTGCAAACTCCTTCAAAAATCTCAGTGATATCTCTATTACTCAGTTTCGAAGCTCACAGGGAGGCTCTACAGAGAGTCTTAGAGCAGGCCTTTGTGGAACAAGATGTGTCAATAAGACAATTTGACAGCATCATCTCCAACATCACTTCCTACAACAACTTAAGGTTTAGTGATAAGGAATTTCCAAAAGAAGGCAAAAGTCACAACATGGCACTAAATATTACAGTCTACTGCCAGGACGATGCTTTAGCCAGCGTACTGGTAGACACCGGATCGACTCTAAATGTTATGCCGAAGTCCACTTTAATGCGACTATCATTCAAAGGATCTCCGGTGAGAGGCAGTGAGGTCATCGTCAAAGCATTTGATGGATCTCGAAAAATAGTTATTGGAGAAGTCGACCTTCCCATAACTATCGGTCCACACACTTTCCTAGTCACTTTCTAGGTCATGGACATCTGGGCAGCATACAGGTGTTTGTTAGGAAGACCTTGGATACACGAGGCTGGGGCAGTCACTTTGACACTTCACCAGAAGCTGAAGTTCGTTAAGAACGACTAACTCGTCACAGTCTACGGAGAGCAAGCCTTGATCGTGAGAAACTTATCGTCGTCCACTTGTGTAGAACCAGAAGAGGTTGTTGGAACCTAGTTCTAAGCACTTTCGGTGAGAAACGACAATCAATCAGAAATGGGAACGTCGATTTCCTCGTACAGAGATGCTCTCAAAGTGATTGAAAGTAACAACACAAAAGGATGGGGACAGCTTGTCATTCCTGCTGATAACAAGACGAAGAAAGGTCTTGGTTTTTCTTCAAACTATGCCCAGACAGCTACTAACGATGAAAATCTTCATCCCATTTAGAACTTCTTCCACAGTGGAGGTTTCCTTCACCCAGTATCTCAAGAAGTACATACCATCAATGAGGGAGATTCCTCTGATACAGATGAAGAATGGAAGTCATATCTTAACGAGGACGATTATATGTCTCAGGAAGAGGTGCCTACACCATTTTGCTATCCCGCACAGAGTCCAAGCTTTATACCGAGAGCAGATGTCAAAATGATATACGGAGATTATTATCCGGAAGGATGCCGTGCTCCACCCAACTCATTAGAGGAAGACGCTCTGATGAAATACAACTTTGACCACGACTATTATGGCCCGATGGATGGCCTGCCTATCTGGCAGCCTTACCCAGGAGACTCAGGACAAAAGAGTCAGCCCAACGATGCATATCAGCTGAGCATCATTGAAAAGAATACCTGCATCCCCACCATGTCATGGGATCATTACTCAGGGCATTCAGAAAATATCCAGTGTGACGATGAATTTGCAAAGCTTGCAGGACTAGAATTCATCAACTATGCTTTTCCCGAGGTCAACATCATCGAGAGAGATGACTCCTCCAGTTCCAAAGAAGTGTGGGACACCTTAGGACAACCGAGTGGAAAGTTTGACTTCTTGGTTAAGTACACCGCTCCCGAAAGCTCTCGCATCAGGCTCAAGGACATCCAGCCCACGGGATGAGGAGATCCACCTGAGAGTACAAGCAATGTGCAAGATACAACAGAAGAGTTCGTCTACGATAACTCTTCCTGGGAGACAGATTCCAACGATCCTGCTCCACCAGAAATTAGCGTTATTTCTAAAGATAAGCCAAGAAGGAAGGTACCAGACTTTGTGATTCACCGAGGAGTTCGCCGCCAATGGGTTGCTGTCAACGTTCCAAAAGTTGTTCAAAAGTCAAAGTAATTTCTGTCTTTACTTTAACCTTTCACCCTGCCCAGGTGAAACTGATGTTTTGATAGGGCTCACTTTCTGTAAATGTCCCTCTTCGCTTTGCCCAAAGCGACAGAGTTTTGTTTTATAGGGCTGTAGTTTCAAGAATCGAAAAGATCATAAATAAAATAACGTCGTTCTGTAATTTCCGCATTTTTTGCTGTTTTCTCTTTTCGCTTTTTTCAGAAAATGGTAATCCTAAAAAACAACAAATAATAAAAACAAGCAGTTATAAAAAAATTACACCGCACACACTCTTGCATTCTCTCTATCTCTTCTAAAAACAAATCATCATGTCATGCAGATTGCTTGTTTTAAACCTATTGAAACATACGATCTAATGCCTTCTCCCAACTTTGAATTCCCGGCATTTGAGGCTGAAGAAGAAGAGGACACAGAAGTTCCAGAAGAGATATCCAAACTACCGCATGCTATGGTATGAGTTTGTGCACGAAAATCAAGTTTACAAACAGCAAATGATCAATAATAGAATCAATTAAACAATCAAGATCATGGATCAAGCAATGGTAAAATCAATTCACATGCAAAAACAACGAAACTACATCGCGAATGATATGAAAACGATTGAAACAGAAAAATGAATGAGATCCACCAACCTACAAGGCTGAGATATGCCTTGGTAATTGTTGCAAAAGATTCTTGATGAAGATAATCAAAGAAAACCAGAGGAATCTTCAATTGTAGCCGAATCGTATCGAAACCGATCAAATCGCGACGAAAACTCCAAAATGAGAATTATCACCGAAGAAGTTTGAAATAATCACTAGAGATGAATCCAAGAGCTATTGAAACTCCACAAAAACCAGTATAATGGAATGGCAATGAAGGTTAAGCTCAAGAAAAAAGCACTTTCAAGGTGAAAGTAGCCGTTTCTTCAATGGAGAATGAAGAGATTTCGTGAGGTTTTGGGAGAGAATTGAGTGTGAAATGTGAGAAATTTGGTGAAAATGGTGGATCAAATGGTAGAGGAAATGGTAGAGACCTTGAAAAGTGAGTGAAGGTGTGTTTATATAGATTTTTGGTTTGGAGTATGAGAGGTTTGGAATTTGGTTTGTACTTAGCTTTGGGTTTGGAACTAGGCTAGGAGTTAGTTGAACTTGACTCACCGAGTCAAGGCGGTTAACTCGGTTAGTTAGAAAAAACTCGGTAAAAATCCCAAGGTGAACTCCATCATCCAAAGATCCACATTACTTGGAAAACAAGGAACATGGTGCAGTTGATTTGAAATGGTGCATTGGAATAAATTTGAGTGAATTCTTGAAGACTCCAGAATGTTCCACATACTACTAGACCAATGTAGAATCCAAGACCAAAGTGTGTGCAAAGGTGCTGTCATGAAAAAGCAGCAGAATTTACAAACTGACACAGGGTAATCGATTACCCTATTTGAGTAATCGATTACTCTAGCCAATTTTGCCCAATTTTGCCCAATTTGGCTCAAAATGGTGATGTAGTCCCGGCTTCGATTTTCCACGTATTGTTTTGATAAATAGGCATGGAAATCCTTATTTTTTGCTTGTCTTGATGATGTGATGACCTTGTGAGGATATGATTAATCGGGCTTGGAAAACCTGAATATTCCTGCAACAAAATCAAAGAGAAAAAATGCGAATGCGTATGCCAACGATGTGAATACTTATGCTCATGCAAAAGGACAGAAAGGGAGGTCAAATTCCGGGTTACGACAACTGCCCCTATTTAATCCTCTTGGACTTGAATGTACGAATTGCGCCATCTTTTCGATGATTCGAGGTAAAAGGGGATTAAATAAAAGAGTAGCTCGAGAATTTGGCCGACAGCGACAAAAGAAGAGTGTTAAGGAAGAACAGATAAGTGCAAAGTTGGCTGAAAATCTGCTGGGAGATAAGTCAGGAAAAAAGAGAGGGAGTATGATCGATGCATATGCTATGTATGTGTTTCTACATGATGCTTGATATCATGCAATGCAAAGGCGCAAGATAAGGCACAGTGTGAAGTGGTTAGGCAGAAATCGTAGCAAAACGACTTCGACACCCTCGGTCGGGTAGAGGACCCGCAGATAAAGACAATCTCTGCTGGAG
Source organism: Lathyrus tuberosus (assembly GCA_022829125.1). Lineage (NCBI taxonomy): Eukaryota > Viridiplantae > Streptophyta > Magnoliopsida > Fabales > Fabaceae > Lathyrus > Lathyrus tuberosus. Next base: position 3,471,151 of record JALAZF010000020.1, on the reverse strand, counting down.
AAGAGAGTTCACAAAGGATGATGATTCCGCTGGGGAAAGAAACTGAGACCATCTCAAGTTTCTAAATCACCACGGTTGTCTCTATTGGGGATGAAAGAATTAAATAAATCCTTCCTACTAAGATTGGCTCTGTGTGGGGAAAACATCCTTCCAAACCATGTTGACTTTACTGAGGAGAAACCACTGCTGCTGGGGACAAATAGTTTCAAATTATTGGAAACCCTTGCTGGGGAAAAGCGAGCAAAGTGTCTTTGCTGGGAACACTTCGGCAACCTGCCTAGAGACATTACAAGTCTGTCGGAGAAAAGATATGTTAACAAACAAGCTTTTTGACAAATCCTAATGGCGCTTGCTGGGGAGAATGATGACTATGCTGAGGAACTGCTGAGGAAACAACAGCTTCTTCACAGAACCATCACACTGCCGGCCAGGCGTTAGGCTTACCAACGGATATTACTGATTATCCTGCAGGAGTTACCAGTAACACATGCAATGCATAATGCTTTCTCAATTGGTTTAGCTTTTTATTGTTCTCAACGCTTTTTAGTATTATGTGATCGCAAATAATTGTTTATTTTGCAAACATAACACTGGAATGAAATAAATTAAGATAACAAAGAATGCATTTTATTGAATGTAAAATTTTTGTACATAAAGTGTGTACAAGGATGCAAAATCCTTGATGAGTAAATTTGCAATAAAATTGAAAAACAAATGTAAATGGCAAGGGAAACCATGTTTTGCATTGATTACAACATTGACTACCATCCACTGTAAGTCTAGGTTCCAACGCCTTGTACCAGTTGATGATGATTGGAATGTTCTGTTACCGTCTGAGGTCTAGCCATGATGAAGAGAGGCTCAAGTGTTCATAGTCAATGCCTTTATCCCTAATTTTTGCCTGGACCTATTTTTCTATTTTTTTTTGTCCACCGGGATATCCATTTTTGCCTAAGTCGCCCTTTCGGGTTTTCAACTTAGCGGGCTACTATTGTTTTTTTTACACTGTCCCTAACTTTTGCATGGACATCTCTTTTTTTTTGTCCATCGGGACGTCCATTTTTTCCTATATTGTCCTTACGGATGCCAATCTAGCGGACTCTTTTCCATTTTTTTTCAGGCATAATATATTTTGACTGTATCGGAGTTCACGGGTGATGGAAACTCCTCCCCATCCATTGTGGTGAGGATCAGGGCTCCATCTGAGAAGGCCTTCTTGATAACAAAGGGTCCTTCATAATTGGGAGTCCACTTGCCTCGTGGATCCGAGTGAAAAGGTGAATATCTCTTGAGCACGAGCTCGCCTTCATAGAATGTTTGAGGAAGAACTTTCTTATCAAAAGCTCGCTTGAGGCATCTCTGATACAATTGACCATGACAAACAGCTGTAAGGTGCTTCTCTTCGATGAGATTCAGCTGGTCATATCTGGATTGAACCCATTCAGCTTCATCAAGACCTGCTTCTATGATGACTCTCAGCGAAGGAATTTCGACTTCAATGGGTAGAACTGCCTCCATACCATACACTAATGAGTACGGAGTTGCCCCAGTAGAAGTGTGAACTGAATTTCGGTAGCCATGCAGTGCAAAGGGAAGCATTTCATGCCAATCCTTATAAGTCTTGATCATTTTCTGGACAATCCTCTTGATGTTTTTGTTTGCTGCTTCAACGGCGCCATTCATCTTGGGCCGATATGGTGAAGAGTTGTGGTGCTCGATCTTAAATTCTTGACACAACTCCTTCATCATATTGTTGTTCAGGTTGCTTGCATTATCCGTGATAATGTTTCTAGGAATGCCATAACGACAGATTATCTCTTTCTTGATAAATATGGCAACCACTTGTCGTATAACGTTTGCATAAGAAGCAACTTCAACCCACTTGGTGAAGTAGTCGATAGCAACCAGAATGAATCGATGCTCGTTGGAAGCCTTCGGCTCGATCATTCCAATCATATCTATACCCCACATGGAGAATGGCCAAGGTGAAGTCAAAACATTCAATGGAGTTGGAGGTACATGGATCTTGTCCCGTAGATTTGGCATTTGTGACATCTTTTGGCAAAGTTGTAACAATATACCTCCATTGTCGTCCAGTAATACCCAGCCCGGAGGATATTCTTGGCCATAGTAGGACCTTTAGCATGTACACCCTCGCAGCCCTCGTGTATGGACCTTATGATCGTGTTTGCTTTGTGTCTATCCACGCATCTGAACAACACAGAATCATAATTCCTCTTGTACAGTACACCACCACTTAAGAAGAATTTGGCACAAATCCGCCTAAGAGCTTTCTTGTCAGTGATGGTAATACCCTCGGGATATTCCTATTTTTCCAGATATCTTTTAATGTTGTAGAACCAAGGCTTGTCATCAAACTCATCCTCGATTGCTAAACAGTGTGCTGGTTCGTTCAAGTGATCAATGCGGATATGAGGAGCTTCATTCTTCCACTTGACCTTGAACATGAATGCTAAGGTGGCAAGAACATCAGCTAGTTGATTTTCCTCTCTGGGGATATGATGAAAAGAAATTTCATCAAGGTAAGGAATCAACTTCGCAATGTGTTGTTAGTACGGAACCAGCTTGGAATCCCGAGTCACAAAATTCCCTCTGACTTGACCAATAACCAAGGCAGAATCTCCATAGACCTCAAGAATCTTGATTCTCATGTCAATAGCCGCTTCAATACCGTAGATACATGCTTCGTATTCAGCCATATTATTGGTGCATGCAAAGCATAATCTAGCAGTGAAGGGAAGGTGAAAACCTGTTGGAGAGATGAGGATAGCACCGATCCCACGACCTTTAGAATTGGAGGAACCATCGAACACGAGCGTCCATCGCGCCCATGGTTCGGGTCCTATGTCAGGGTCTGGAGTCTCATAATCTCTAATGAACAGAACATCCTCATCGGGAAAGTCAAACTTCATCTGTTGATAACCCTCTACAGGTTGATGAGCAAGGTAGTCAGATAAGACAATCACTTTTATTGCTTTCTGGGTAACATGTTGGATATCATACTCGGTTAACAGCATCTGCCACCAAGCAATCCTTCCAGAGACAGCAGGCTTTTCAAAAATGTACTTTATCAAATCCATTTTGGATATCAACAAAGTAGTATGGCAAACCATGTATTGTCGTAGACGTCGAGCAGCCCAGACTAGAGCACAACAAGTTTTCTCTAAGGGTGAGTATTTGGTATCACAATCAGTGAACGTCTTGCTCAGATAGTATATTGCATGTTCTTTTCTGTCAGTGTCGTCATGTTGACCCAATACATATCCCATTGATTCATCGAGAACGGTGAGATACATGATTAAAGGCCTACCAGGAACCGGGGGTACTAAGATCGGTGGTTCTTGCAAGTATTGTTTTATTTTGTCAAATGCTTCCTGATAATCATAATTCCATTCGACCGATTGATTTTTTCTTAGTAATTTGAACATTGGTTCACACGTAGCCGTCAAATGGGAGATGAACCTTGAAATGTAATTGAGTCTGCCCAGAAAGCCATAGACTTCTTTTTTTGTTTTGGGAGGCGGCATGTTCTGAATTGCCCGAACCTTATCAGGATCAACTTCAATGCCCTTCTGACTCACAATAAAACCCAACAGTTTACCAGACCGAACTCCAAAGGTGCACTTCGCAGGATTCAACCGCAATCTAAACTTCTGGAGTCTGTCAAACAGTTTCTTCATATGGACCAAGTGGTCATCTTCAGTTTTGGACTTGGCAATCATATCGTCCACGTAAACCTCAATCTCTTTATGAATCATATCGTGAAAGAGGGTTGTCATGGCACGTTGGTATGTTGCCCCTGCATTCTTTAGACTGAATGGCATGACCTTGTAACAATATGTGCCCCACGGCGTGATGAAAGTAGTCTTCTCCATATCATTTAGGGACATCTTGATCTGATTATATCCTGAGAAACCGTCCATGAAGGAAAAAGACAACGAAATGCACTGTGTTATCTACCAAGACTTCAATATGAGGTAAAGGAAAATCATCCTTCGGGCTTGCCTTGTTGAGATCTCGATAATCCACACACGTTCTGACTTTACCGTCCTTCTTAGGAACCGGGACGATGTTGGCAATCCATTCAGGATATTCGGAAGTGGCTAGGAACCCAGCATCAAGCTATTTCTTTACCTCTTCTCTGATTTTGAGTGCCATGTCGGGTCTAGTCCTTCTGAGTTTCTGCTTAACAAGAGGACATCCGGGCTTGAGTTGCAAGTGATGTTCAACGATGTTGGTATCCAACCTAGGCATATCTTGATAGGGCCAGGCGAAGATGTCAACATACTCTTTCAACAACTTGACCAACTCGGAGTGTACATGCTTTGCGAGGGATGCGCCAACCTTGACTTCTCTTCAGACCTCATCAGTACCAAGATTGACAACTTCCACTGGCTCTTTGTGTGGCTGAATCTCTCTATGCACGTGCTCAAGGAGACTTGCTAGTTTAGCCGATAATTCATAATCTTCCTCACCATCTTCTTCGGCTTGGTTAATTGGAATTCCAGAATTACAATGGATGTTTTCCATGTTGTTTTCAATGCTTTTAGTATTTCTACATGTTTATGAATAGAATGAGCTATTTTGAAAAATGAAAAGAAAAGAAACTGTTGCCATTTATTTGTGAAAAAGTAAAATAAAGAAAGAAAATAGAGCATGATTTTGAATGCAAAAACTTTTATTTATTGATCACATAATATTGTAAAAGCGTGAGGCCCTTTACAAGCTATCCACTCGTCTCGGGCGAGGACGAGGGAATGAGAAAGCAAAATGCATTACATGTTATATGGGAAAACCACAGGAATAACGGTAGATGTCCAATGGTTGAGCTTAAAACCTGGAGGACACTTGCACACAAGGCTTGAAGTCTGATTACTGGGACCAGCGTCATCAATAGCTGCCACGATGTCCCCCTGCTAGAAACCCGCGCTATTGAACTTAACAAAGTTGCACTGCTTCTGACCATAGGAACCAGATTGACGACCAGGACGATAACCCAATCCAAAACGATTATGCTTCTCAACCACATTAATCACATGCCCCCAGCCTGACAAAGCACCTTTCTGGATAGTCTCTTTAGCACTCTTAGTAGACGCTAAAGTCAATTGCGGTGATCTACTTTGACTAGTTGAAGCAAAGCTGACATCTTCGAACTCGAGACACTGCAACGGCACCTCAGCTATGCCTTCTTTGATCTCGACATATCAAAAAGATGATAACTCGCTTACGATCAAGTCTTCTTCACCACAGACGATGACAAGCTGATCCTCAAACATGAACTTCAACTTCTGATGCAAAGTGAAGGTAACTGCCCCTGCAGCGTGGATCCACGGACGACCCAGTAGGCAACTATACGCCGGATTGATATCCATCACCTGGAAGGTAATCATGAATAAATGTGGGCCAATATTGATGGATAAATCCACTTATCCAATGACTTGCCTTCGAAAACCGTCAAAGGCTCTGACAACTAAGGCACTTGGTCTCATCTCGTTTCCTTCCACCAGTAATCGACTCAGTGTGCCCTTAGGCATCACATTAAGGGAAGAACCGGTATCCACTAGAACACGAGATAACAGGATGTCTGTGCAGGTTACAGATATGTGCAGCGCTTTATTGTAGGCAGTTCCTTCAGGAGGTAATTCTGATTCATTAAAACCCAAATACCGACTTGCAGTTATGTTGGCCACTACATCATCAAACTCGACGACGAATATATCTTGCATGACATAGGCATTGTTCAAGACTTTCAACAAAGCTGATATGTGCGCAGGTAAACTCATAAGTAAGGACAAAATAGAGATCCTCGAGGGAGTCTGACCCAGCTGATCCACAATCTTAAAGTCACTTTTCTTGATCAACTTAAGGAACTCTTGATCATCAAGGGTCTCTTTGTTCTTCAGAACATCCTCAGACTGGATAGTCGGAACTGGAATGGTAGTAGACGCCCCTTGTTAAATAACAGGGGTTATAGTTGCAGGTGTCTCCTTAGGAGAAACAACAGTTGGAATTTGTACAGGCTTCGTAGTGACCTTTAGAGAGAACACTCGTCCACTACGAGTCATACCTCCACCGGCTGTAACATTCACGATCTCAGATTCGGCGAACCTTATCTCTTGACCTCCAGAAAACACAGTTGACCCATACATCCAAGGTACCTCCTTGGAATTCTGGTACAGAAACGGCTTCGGCGGACAAACAACGATGGGTTGCACCTTCTTCTGCTTAGGGGATTCCATAAGAACCTTCCTATAGACGATGGTGAATGGCTCGATAGTGGCAACTTCCTCGACAGATTTAGATTTGGCAAATTGAACTTTGCCTCGGTTCATCAAAATCTGGATATAACCCTTCAGCCTTCGACACTGGTTGGGATTATCGTCACAAATCTGACATTTACCATGCAATCCTTTCAACAGCCCATGTTCATTCAATTTCTTGAAAACCACAGTCATCGAGGTATTTACCTCATCGACATCCATGATCAATTCAGCCCTTGGATTATCCTCAATCATGTTAACTGCAGGTCCATTGTTATTCGACAACGGATTTTTCTGAATGTTAGGTCCTTCCTCAGCGAAAGTCAGAACCTTCTTATCAATGAGTTCCTGAACCTTGGTTTTGAAAATAAAGCAATCCTCTGTTGCATGTCCTATGTATCCAGAATGATAAGCACAAGATGCATTTGGATTATGCTTCGGACCAAATGGAGGAATTGCAGGTCTGATCTGCTTGGGGACAATTTCCCCTTGGTAAACCAAGTAAGGAAACAATTCCGTGTATGGCACCGGAATTCTATCAAAATTCGGACGCTTATGGTTTCCTTGATTGTTGCTGCTCTGACTGTTTTGATTATGCTGATTTTTGTTGTTCGGTTGATTCTGTTGCTGATTCTGAGCATTCTGAACTGGTTGTTGCAGATGATACTGATATGGAGGTTGTTGATACTGTGCAGCAGCAATGTACGAATATGGATAATACGGCATGGGAGCCATGGGAGCTTGATACTAAGGAGAAACTTGAGCGGTCACAACGTTGGCTTCACCTTTCTTTCTCTTAGACTGACTGTTCTGAGGTTTTCTAGTGGCCGGCTGCTGGGAAGCAGCTCCAAGAACCTTTCCAATCTTCAAACCATTCTCAATCCATTCACCAATCGTTACAACATCAACGAAGTTCGATGAAGAACTACCCACCATTTTCTCGTAGTAAGATCATTGCAAGGTACCCATAAAGATGTCAACCAACTCATTGTTAGAGAGAGCAAGTCGCACACGAGATGCCATCTCATGCCATCTTTGTTCATACTCCTTGAATGTTTCGACTGAGCGCTGAGATTGATTCTGCAATTACAATCTAGTGGGCGCCAGATCAAGATTATATTTGTATTGTTTCACGGATGCTTTAGATAGATCCCTCCAAGTATGGATTTTGCTGCGCTCCAAGCCCATGTACCAATCTAATGAAGCACCAGACAAACTATCTTGAAAACAATGAACGAGCAATTCATCATTATCAATATGGGATGCCATCTTCCTGCAGTACATAGTGATGTGACTACGCGGGCAACTAAAGCCTTTATACTTTGGCAAATCAGGTATCTTGAATTTCTGCGGTAGCACAACATTTGTAACCAAACACAAATCTTTGGCCACCATGCCAAAAGCAGAAAACCCTTCAATAGCTCGGATACGGTCTTCCAACAAATTGTAGTCAGCGGGCCTACTCTGATTAACAGGCTTGACAAGAATCTGAGGATTTGGCAGCTGGGAAGCGGCCAGAGCGTGCACTTGCGGCGTAGCAAACTGAGAAGGATACACCAAACCCGAATTAACCATCTGACCAGCATTCTGACCCACCAGAACACCATACGGATAATTCGGAGGAGGTATCCCAGCAGTTGAGGAAGATGCCCCAGTATAGAACATCCCAGGATGAACATTCCAAACAGCAGTTTGAGCAGCTTGAGATGAAATCGGAACATGAATAGGAGGACCTCTATACACGTGCTTTTCTTCATCAGGAGTTTCAGTGTCAACCAATCCGGCAGTTTGATGAGTTTGAACCTGAAGATTCTCAGGATCATCACTCACATCTGGAGACGGGACTGGATTCGGCATGACCCATGAATATGCAGCAGCATTCCCATTGGGCATGGGCGCAACAAAAGGCTGATATGGCATGAAGGCACTACCATTATTTGCAAGCTGAGGAGTGTAATTCGGAGGTTTTCCCCAAGGAAAACCAGTGGGCATCTGGTTTAAACTGGACTGAGAATTTTTCGGATGAACAACAGGCTGGTTCACAGGCTTAACTGGTACTTCAACAATAGCAGGAGAAGGAACCACAATAGCAGGAGTAGCCGTAACAACGGGAGAAATAGTCACAACAGGAGTGACAATAGTTGCATCAGTAGGGGTCGCAACAACAGTGGAAGCAGCAACGGCGTCCCTCTGAGCACGAAGGAGTTCCATGATTACATCCATGTTTGTCTGGAACTGATCCATCTGACGTTGGAATTGAGCCAAAGTTTCCTTGTAAGCAGTGTTCTCAGCTTCAAAGTCATCCATGATTCTGGATTTGTTTGAGCGAGTAAAATACCGATGTAGAGTCGTCGTCTTGCTACAAGGAAGGCGGACAAGGATGAGCAACGGTTTCGGATGAAGGGACGTGCATATGTGTGCAAATGAATGTATGAAATGCATGCAAAAATAAAGTTTTAAATTCCAGGAATTCTTAAACTTATCTTTGTTGACAATAATCATAAAGCATACAAGTAAAGTCATAAAAGATATAGTGAGTAAGAATCTTCATTCATTCAGCAATAAAGGAAAGAAGCATAAGTCAAATATCTTCCTTTTGGGCTATAACAAAATCAGCATAGATTCTATCAAATACCACCCTACACATAGACAAGAAATGGAAAACAGCCCAAGGAAGCTGGTGTGGCAATGCATCAGCGTATGCATCCCTCAACAACCCAGGTAGATCCTCCAATGCATGCTCAGCAAATCTGGCTAGACGGCCATGCCTCTCACTCCAGTACTTCACATCCTTCATGAGGTTACGCATCAACGAATGATTAGGTCCCTGAAGTATGTCCTGAAGAAAGGCCTCTTTCTGGTCCAAGAGGTTTTGTAGATGACGACTTTGATGCTCCCAATGAGTACTCTCTGTGTTGAGCTGACTAATCTGCTCTTGACTCTGATGTGCTTGATCCTGTAGCTTCTGAATCTCACCGAAGACTTTGTCTAGCTGGGTTTGACACAGAGAAAAGTCCTTTGCTAACTGATTAACACGGTCTTGCTCACTTTGTCACTTTGCCTTAAACTCAGATAACTTCCCTCGAAGCTCTTCAAGTTGCTTGTTGTAGCTCAGCTCCTCTTTGTAGGCTTGATAATGGGCATCGTCGAGTTGTCTCTTCTTTGAAGTAAGTCCCTCATAGGTGCTCTTAAAAACATCACCCACCTTCCTACGCTTGTTTTGTTCAACCTCCACCTCCTTGAGCATGCGCTCGCGCTTCTGATGGAGCTCAATCTATAAGCTATCCTTCTCGGAAGTGACTCTATCAAGGTTGAGACGAAGATCAGCATTCTCCTTCTTCAACCTCTCAATAATCATCTTGAGTTTATCGACCACAGATGGAGGAACGATGGTAAGATCAGGAGGCTTGGCATTCATGGAAGGCTCAGGAGAGAATAACAACAAGATCTCTTTGACGCACTCTTTGACCCATAGTGTGTAAGCTTCCTTGGCTATGCAATTCTTCTTACCCAAATCGGCTGATCCTTCGAGATGAATCTGAGTCCAAGTGGCACTGAACCTCTTCAACAAACCCATGTCATCAACCCCTTCATGAAAGATGAACTCCTCCACTACCTCAGGATCAGGCTTGGCAACCATAGGGTATCCTAACTGTCAAAAGGCCATTCTCAGATTGTAGTTAATTCCACCCTTTGTACCTAAGAGAGGCACATTGGAGAATTTCCCACAATGAAGAATGATCGGAATGTCTTCGAAGACTCGAGAATACCAAAAAATGTCATCAGCAGTAAGGGACATGATTCGTTGAGACCACTTGAGATTACCCTTATTCTCAACAAAGGGACCCTTCTGTGGAAGGTGAGACATGAACCATCGATACAACAGAGGAGCACAACAGACAATGGTTCCCTTCTTTTTTTCATTCCTGGAATGAATAGAATGGTAGGTATCAACAAGAAGTGTCAGAACAAGGTTCCTGGACAAGAAGATACTGATGGAAGCCTGATCTACGAAATCCTCCATGTTTAGAAACAAGACAATCCCATATATCATCAAAGCAAGAATGGTGTTGAAAGCCTTCCAGTGTCCATCCTTAGCAAAAGAAGTGGCCTTGTCAACCAAGAACTTCGAAGCGAATCCTCGAATACCCTTCCCTTTGGCCTTGAGATTATCCTCCACATCCTTCTTACTAATGCAAAGCGCGTCAGCAATAAGATGTAACTTTGGACAACCGCTAGTGTAGACATAAGGAACCTGCTTCTTAATCTCAACCCCGAGAATATAAGCATACTCCTCGAGTGTAGGTGCTAGCTGATAATCCTGAAATGTGAAGCACCTATATGGCGGGTCGTAGTACTGAACCAGAGTGTGAATAACAGTGATGTTGACTTCAGTGTTGAGGATGGTCAACAGATTACCATAAGTATCTATGAAAACCCCTCTGTGATCTCCAACCAACAAAGATGCCAAACCTCTCAAAATACCCAACTTAGGCTCCACAAACTTGAAACCGAAGATGCCACGACAACCAGTACTCATCTCTATGATAATGTCAACAAAAGATAAGTCCTCGAAAACCTGGAAATGCACATGAAAAAATAAATTTACATGATGAAATGACATGCACCACAACAACAAGAAGCCAGCACTGTCCGAATAATCAAGTCTGAACAGTCCGGATATCTGCATATAATTATGTGTTGGTGCAATATAATCTGATGTGTCGGTGAAGGAATCTGGCGCGTGTGAGAGTACAAAGGTATGAAGTGGCTTGTTTTCCTGCCAAAACCCATCCCCCTCACAGGTGTGATCTAGACACAACAAGGTGGTCGCTAGAAAGGTCGCCCAAACAATAGGACTCAGAATGAAAATCCCCGCCGTAGTGAATTCTCACAGGACGGAAGTATTCTCAAACGAATCACGATCTGGGATGTGGGTCTTGTGATATCCCAACGCGCAAAATGTATGCCTCATGACTATCCACGTTCTAGCCTACATTTATACTAGGCCCAGTGTTAGGACCTTTCTCTCCAATAATATCTACCCATCCCAACAACAGCAGAAAATAGCAGATATCCAGAATATGCAGCATATGAATATTCAAAGCAGTAAAGAAATGTAGTAAATAAACATAAAGCTAAATAAAGCGTAAATATAAAGCGAATAAAGTGCGAAAGATAAACACCCAAACAAGCAAGAAAAGCAAACAAAACTAGGCGAGACCCCAACTTGCAAGCAAGGCACTCCCCAGTAGAGTCACCAGCTGAAGATGGTTGGTTTACTTCCTGAGTGAATCGCACACTCAAAGATAACACAGAGTCGCCACCGAACTTTATTTAGTCCCAAAGAACAGGGAAAATATTGATAAAACCCAAGGGGAAGAGAAACGGGAATGGCGTCGGTTATGCGAAAGAAAGGTACTAGCACCTTACGCATCCGTCGTACTCGACGGGAACCATTTCACTTGCTTCTAGGCTTGGATGAGTTATCTATCTAAAGGCTTCTAGCTAAAAGAAAGAGGAGAGAAGAAAGGGGAAAAAGAAAAGAAAGAAAGAAAGTGCTTGCAGAGGATTGTGGCCCTCGTGCCTACGTACCCTCATAGTGCAATGAGGAAATCAGAGCGTCGTAGTTCATGGAACCAGGGGACAAAAAGGAAAAGAAGAAAGGGAGAAGGAAAGAAAGGTGGAAGTGTACTCGCCAAGACATCGTGTCTCATGCCTACGTATCTGACTTTCGAAAGAATACAGAATCAGAGCTTCTGTAGTTCGGGGAACCAAACGGAAAACAAAACAAGAAAGAAACAGGAAGACAAAAGAAGTGGTGTCAAAACCAAGAGCAAAAGTGAAAGAAAACTCTACTGGGGAAGACCACACAGTAAGAGCGATAGCACAAGAGACTAGAAAAAGAATGGTGTTAAAACCAAGAATGGAAGAAACTCCGCTGGGGATAACAAAGAGAATTGGTGTCGAAACCAAGAAAGTAAGAGCAAAATGAATAGAAAGGACTCCGCTGGGGAGAGAAAATATCAAAGAACTGCTAGGAATAGAGGGTAAGCGACCCGGATGGGGATCCAAACAAAAGGATGGTGATTAACAGAACATTGTGATTAACCCAAAAGGGGTTCAGTATTTTAACAGACGGACTGTGATTAACTGAAGAAACGGGTGATTAACCGAGAGAAGGTGATTAACCCAAGGAACTCAGTATGTTAACAGACAGACTGTGGTTAACTAAGAAGGAGTGCAAATATTGGTGTTTTAAATGACAGGCTATGATTAACCAACAAATGGAGAAGAACCAAAAGAAGGTTGCGAACTCCGCAGGGGATTCGGTCGTAACAGAAATACTGTATCTAACTGAAGAAAGAGAGAAGAGACTCTTCAGGGGAATCAAGAAACAATGATTGACCGCAAGAAAAGAAAAGGGTATTGAAACAAAGAAAGCTTGCTAACCTAATGAACAAAGGATCGTAACCAAGAAGAATGGTGATTGATCAAAAGAGAGGTCGAAAACGATAAAAGTGATCAAGGATCGAAAGAGATCGCAAAGGGAAAAAAGTGATCAAGTATCGACTCGACTGGGGAAAGAAAGCACACTACCGCCTGGAGATAGAAATGACTAAGCCAAGCACAGGGTCATTCGTCCCCTACCTGAAGTAGTCAGAATGAGAGTAGGAATTCTCCCTTCTCATTCCTTCTCTAACACACAGGGTGTAATGCAGAAATTAAACTGGATGGCACAACAGCTCCAAGTTGTACAGTGCTCCCGCATGAAGAAACGGACAGCGTAACAACTCCAATGTGTATCGTGCTCCGATGTAGGGCGTAGCGCGAAACTCCAACTCCACGGGGGATCGAGAGAGAAAGCTCTAAAGGAAGCCTAAAGAGAGGAAAAGGGAAGATCAACTAATCGAAACATGGTTTCGATCAATTAATCAATGGGAAAGGCCATGCCAACAATTTTCCAAAGAGAGTGAAAAATCATTAAGGCAAAATGTGTGAATCATTGATTATACAAAATTAAGTTCATCCATGAAGAATGAAACTTAATGCAAAACCAAGAAAGGGAATACAAAACAGTACCAAATGATCAACAAATATGCAACACAAAATCATGTTATTGTGATCAAAGAAAAATGCAAGAATGGTTATATTCACATGATGCCAAAAATATGAACAATTTGAATAATCGAAAGTGTGCCACAAAAGTTCATGAATAAGCTTCAAACAGAAGTTAAATGACATTTAAAACATCCATAAAATCAAGCATGACAATCAATGGAAGTTAAAATGAGGAAAGCATGGCAAACACACTTGAAAAACACCAAAAATGGCACTCTGTTATAGTGGTAATCGATTACCCTCTTTGAGTAATCGATTACTTGCTTGAAAAACAGCAAATCTGGAAAAATTTGTGCATAGTAATCGGTTACTCAATTTGAGTAATCGGTTACTCAGTTGAAAAAAATAGCGCTGATGCAAATTTGTGAAGAGTAATCGGTTACTCTCTTTGAGTAATCGATTACCACTGTAACAGTTGCAAATAAACAGCAAAAACAGCTTTTCAAAAGCAACTTTCAACACATAATCACTTATCCAAACTACCACATGCTATGGTATGAGTTTGTGCACGAAAATCAAGTTTAGAAACAATGAATGATCACCAATAGAATCAATTAAACAATCAAGATCATGGATCAAGCAATGGTAAAATCAATTCACATGCAAAAACAACGAAACTACATCGCGAATGATACGAAAACGATCGAAACAGAAAAATGAATGAGATCCACCAACCTACAAGGCTGATATGTGCCTTGGTAATTGTTGCAAAGGATTCTTGATGAAGATAGTCAAAAAAAACCATAGGAATCTTCAATTGTAGCCGAATCGTATCGAAACCGATCAAATCGCGATGAAAACTCCAAAATGAGAATTATCACCGGAGAAGCTTGAAATAATCACTTGAGATGAATCCAACAACTATTGAAACTCCACAAAAACCAGTATAATGGAATGGAAATGAAGGTTAAGCTCAAGAAAAAAGCACTTTCAAGGTGAAAGTAGCCTTTTCTTCAATGGAGAATGAAGAACTTTGGTGAGGTTTTGGGAGAGAATTGAGATGAAGATGAAGCAGGAGTAGAGAAATCAGAGAGAATGTGAGAGAATTGAGAGTGAAATGTGAGAAATTTGGTGAAAATGGTGGATCAAATGGTAGAGGAAATGGTAGAGACCTTGAAAAGTGAGTGAAGGTGTGTTTATATAGATTTTTGGTTTGGAGTATGAGAGGTTTGGAATTTGGTTTGGACTTAGCTTTGGATTTGGAACTAGGCTAGGAGTTAGTTGGACTTGACTCACCGAGTCAAGGTGGTTAACTCGGTTAGTTAGAACTAACTCGGTAATAATCCCAAGGTGAACTCCATTATCCAAAGATCCACATTACTTGGAAAACAAGGAACATGGTGCACTTGATTTGAAATGGTGCATTGGAATAAATTTGAGTGAATTCTTGAATACTCCAGAATGTTCCACATGCTACTAGACCAATGTAGAATCCAAGACCAAAGTGTGTGCAAAGGTGTTGTCATGAAAAAGCAGCAGAATTTGCAAACTGACACAAGGTAATCGATTACCCTATTTGAGTAATCGATTACTTTAGCCAATTTTGCCCAATTTAGCTCAAAAATGGTGATGTGGTACCGGCTTCGATTTTCCACGTCTTATTTTGATAAATAGGCATGTAAATCCTTATTTTGTGCTTGTCTTGATGATGTGATGACCTTGTGAGGATATAATCAATCGGGCTTGGTAAACCTGAATATTCCTGCAACAAAATCAAAGAGAAAAAATGCAAATGCGTATGCCAATGATGCGAATGCTTATGCTCATGCAAAAGGAAAAAAAAGGGAGGTAAAATTCCGGGTTACGACACAGGGTACTACTGGTTGACCATGGAATCTAATTGCTACAAGTACATGATCGAACACCATAACTCATCTCCCTACCGACCCAAGATGAACGGAGCGGTAGATGCGGCTAACAAGAACATCAAGAAAATCGTTCAAAAGATGGTTGTAACCTACAAAGACTGGCACGAGATGCTACCCTTTGCTCTTCACGGTTATCGCACATCAGTCCGCACTTCAACAGGGGCAACCCCTTTCTCTCTAGTATATGGCATGGAAGCAGTGCTCCCCATAGAAGTAGAGATCCCATCAATTCGGGTATTGATGGAAGCTAAGCTAACAGAGGCTGAATGGTGTCAAAGTCGACACGACGAACTCAATCTGATCGAAGAAAAGCGAATAACGGCACTACGCCACAGTCAGTTGTATTAGCAAAGGATAAAGAAGGCGTTTGACAAAAAGGTCTGATCTCGCGTCTTCAGGAAAGGAGACCTTGTGCTCAAGAAGATACAATCATTTCTCACTGATTCCTGGGGCAAATGAACTCCGAATTATGATGGCCCTTATGTGGTCAAGAAATCCTTCTCATGCGGCGCCTTGAGACTCGCAACCATGGATGGAGAGGAATTTTCCTATCCCACGAACGTTGACGTAGTCAAGAAATACTTCGCCTAAATAAAAAAAAAAAGAGAAAAACGTCTCGGTGGATTGAAAACTCGAAAGGGCGGTCCAGGCAAAAATTAGAGACATGATAAAAAATCATCCCGATGGATTGGAAATCTCAAAGTACAGTCCAGGAAAAAGTTAGGGATAATGGCGAGTAACTACGTCCAGCAAAGGGGCAAATCCCCCAGCAGCAGTAATGCCTTCCATCAGGAAAACTCCAGTCAAGGTCATCTTCGACAGAAGCTCAGGATGCCCAGAATTCAAAGTTGGTAGAAGGATAGTGGTCGTTATGTTTCAATGTAGCCCTTTTCCCTTAAAATACCAATTTATAACTTTGTAAATACTCCATGGAATCACGCGTTTAGCTGATTTCCTTCCTATCAAATAAATTTTGAGCCCTAGTGCTTTTGTTTGCAATTCTCATTTGTTTTAGCTTTACAGATTGACATTTTTTATATGATCAACGATTCTTGAAATAAAACAAAAATTAATTAACTTGTCAACTTTTTCTGCTTTTAAAATAAAGATGGCAATTTCTTTTGACTGTTGAACATCGAAAGAACATCGATCGCTTCTCCAGAAATAATCGAGCTTCAAAATGCATAATCAAAGTACTCCTTCTAAATCAGTACGCCTGAACAAGGGATCAACTGTGTCAGAGACCGTGTTTCATCAGACACCCCCGGCCGAGTTCTTATCTCCTAAGCCCAATCAATGGTGTTCCCTGCAGGGACCATCTCTCTCCTAAGCAAGGCATAATTGCTATCTTGAACCAGTGATACTTTTCATCCCCTGCAGTGGCCGAGTATCCACTCATGTTCATCCATTAGTCTATATGTCGCGTCAGTTTTGTCAGCATATACATACATCATGCATTATTGATTTACATTCATATTCATATTGCATCACTATCATTCTAGTCGGTCTTGTTCCCTAGTGATAAAAGTCTTCCCAATCGATTTGTCAGTTAGTTCCTCATCAGGAAACGTCTCATCCGAGCAATCTCTCCTCTAGTGTATTTCTGGGATGGATAAGGCCCTTGACAACTTTGATAACTTGAACCTCTGAAAAATAAGAAAACTCTCGACGAACGTCACTCTTCTCCATTGAAGATGACATCTTTGCTTTCCCGGATTAAGGAAAATCCCAGAGAAAGCCTCGCAACTAAAGACTCTCAGCAACACAGTGGTTCTTCTCTCCAGAAAATCAATGTCACTGAAGTCATCAGCACCTCAAAATTGGGGAACATTGTATGGAATTTCTCCAAGAAGGTCTCGAAGAAAAGTATGATGTAATATCCCCAAGCGAAAGCAATCTCTCAAGAGACTCATTTTCCCCAGTAGAGTCAGCAAATGGCGTCTCCAACAGAGAAGTTTGTGCACCTATACAGCTCAGACGAATGGGTTCCCCAGCAAGTCTGACGTCAAAACTCTTTCCCATCAAATGGCATCTCCCCAGGAAAATTCGGCGAGAAGTTTGAGGAAAACCGCTACAAACAGCGTCCCTTGTCAAGAAAGTTTATTGACAAAAGAAACTGAGACCAGTTCCTTGGCTGAAAACCAGGATCGAGGGGAAGTTTTTACCTTTTCTAAGCATCATTACTTAGCAAAAGAGTAAGGATGCGTAAACTACCATTCATAACCACTGTCAAAATTTCGGGTATTCCGATATTTAATCATCTTGCACCTCGAATGCCAAAATACCTTCGCCATTCACACCTTCGGGTCCAAGAAGATTAAATAGGGGCATCTGTCATACCCCAAATTTTGACCACTAAGATTTCCCATCATTGTGAAAATCATCACCACAATATGGATGTACCTTCATGCCTCATCAATCTCTTCAGAGATGTTTGAGCATTCACCATAATCAAGAATTAGGGTTTCAAGCCCTCTCAGAGCTCTTAGACAAGGGATCAATCAAGGAATGACATGATCTTCAACTTGTCTAACATCTCAAACATCCACAAAGGATCAAGAGGACTCCCACATCAAGAATCAAGCACAAGGTTGCAACATTCCAAGTGGATCAAGCCTCAAGATCGCCAGTGTCGCCAAATTAGGGTTTTGGTCGACTGAGGTCTCCAGATGAAAATTTTCATCTGGGCATGAGCCAATGCTTCAAAGCACAACATAAGATACTACAAGGGACCTCATAAACCCAAGCATCAAGTCAATTTTACCTCAGGGGATGCATCCACCAAAAAATCAGGAATTAGGGTTTCTTGACCTAATTCACCCCTAAGTTGACTTTTGGGACAAAACATGAGCCAAGACCTCAAGACGTGATTTGAGGGTCTACAATACACTACATTTATCCATTTGCAACAATGGATTGATCCAAGAAGCTTGATCCACAAGTTTCAATTTCCTCAGGACCACCATTAGGGTTTTGAGAGAAAAGTCAACTGTACCTTTGACTTTTGACCAGGACATGCTCCCAAACCTTGGGACATGATTCCAAACACCCTATAACACCTATGCAACATATCCATCAAGTTTGATTTAGGTCAAGGACTTGATTACATAAAGGATCGCACAGTTTGGAATTCATCTGATAAAAAGTCAATGTTAATGTATTATTTGAATCATCATTCATCAAGAAAAATCAAAGAAAGTGGGATAACTTGTAAAAGGGGTAACCATAAAAACTTATAATTTTTCCAAGTTATGGAACAAATTGGCTAGGGTACCAACTTCCAAGGATCATAAGTTGAGATCCATGCAACCATTTTGAATGATCCAAAGATAAATTTTTAGCTCTCATGGCATACTTTAAAAGTGTCAACTACACCTCATTCCAATTCTTCATGGATTTTTAGTTATGAAGTGATCAAAATGGCTGAAAACATGAAATGTCACTTTTTCCAACACTTAGTGAAATTTTCACTAAGTCAGAATCTATCTTGCTTTTTTTCAAAATGTAGGAGCATTTTCCACTTGGATCCAAAAAGTTTCAAGACAAACTATGATCACACATGTGTTGTGTCACATAAGGGCTTTCCAAAATGTCCAAGAACTCCATCAAATTCAATCTGAGCTAGGAGTTATGACAGCTGCAACATGCCTTGCTGCAAACTGTCTTGGAAAGGCAGATTTGTCCATAAAGGCTCGATTTGCTCAAATTGTGCAATTCCAAGCATGCTTATCCATTTGCACACCTCAAGGGGGAACAACCAAGGGACAAACACTGATTCATCAGCCTCCCAAGTCCAAGATTCCCCAAGTAGCATGCCAAACCCTAAAAGGCTAAAGATGCCTCAAGACTCCAATTTTTTTTAGAGCATTCAATGGATGCTTAGAGGTGGCATGTATCAGAGCAAAAATGAACACTTCGGTCAAGGATAAGCCCTGAACCAAAGAACCATAGGCCTGTGCTCTAACCTCTAGTCAATGGCTAGAGGAGACTTAAGATTCCAAAGTGATCCAATTGGCCAAAGGCTTGCTGCAGCCACCATTCACTATTGCTTGCAAAACAAACTTGCTCTACTATAAATAGAGCTCATTTGTGCTCAATTTAAGTACACCAAAGCACTACAACACTTGCTTTCCTCAAAATATCTTTCTCTAGGAAAAAATGCCTTCTTTAGCAAGGTAACTCTGAGTTTTTGAGTTAGAAAGCATTTCCATCACAACTCATGATCCAAACACATCCAATATGTCATATCTGAGCTGTCCAAACTCTAATAAGTGACCTGTAACACCAAAATCACAAAGTCCTCTCTCAAAACCTCAAAATTGGATTTTTTTTCATTTTTCAAGCCATGTCTTGATTCAGTCACTTTCAAAACTAGATAAGACCTCAAACACACTCCAAATATCATCATTGAACTGTCCCAAATGGATCCCCACATCTAGAACACCATTTGAAAGAGTTGCCATCTTGGTCACTTTTGCCCCTTTTGCAAGAAAGAGCTCAAACTTGTTCCTGAGGATTACAGTTGGTTCCAACCATCCTAAAAGCTTCTAAGTGATCATTTGAGGGTGTCCAAAGCATCAAATTGTTTCTGGAACAAAGCACTTGGCAGATTGCACAAAAAGCTCCTAAAGAGGTAAGCATCACAACTTGAACTCTTTGAAATATGCATTGTTTTGAAGTCCATTGATCATGCACATCTCATACATGTTATATATGTTGTGTTTGAACCAATTAATCATGTAATTCATGCCTATAACAAGAGGTAGCATAGAAAATGCAATTATATGCCTATTTCAAGAACACTACCGGGTTTTGAAATAGGAGTCTCATCTGAAAAAACCACCACCACCATTGGATTCCTTGTGAAATTCTAGGCAGGATAGACCTAAATTTTGTCCCAATCCATGGAGAAATGAGAAAGTTACAAGCTTCACGTTTTTGGCCAAAACCTTGCCTTGCCTTGCCTTGGCCAGGCCAAAAACAAGGCATGCCTCATATATTCATGGGGTGGTTTTGATACACGGATGTATCACCACCCCAG
Source organism: Lathyrus tuberosus (assembly GCA_022829125.1). Taxonomy (NCBI): domain Eukaryota; kingdom Viridiplantae; phylum Streptophyta; class Magnoliopsida; order Fabales; family Fabaceae; genus Lathyrus; species Lathyrus tuberosus. The sequence goes on along the minus strand of JALAZF010000020.1, from coordinate 3,450,839 downwards.
TGGTAGAGGGCGCGCGCTGCACCCTAGAGGTCTGGGGTTCGAATCCCCCTCGCCCCAGATCCTCCTTTTTATTACTTATTCAATTTTTATTATTTTTCATATTATTTTTAAATGATTTGGAAAATTAATAACTCTCTCAATTTTAATTATTTTTTATTGGTTCTTTTTGCAAAAAATCACAAAAATGTTGAAATATTTTATTCCCCAAAAAAATAGATTTATATTATTTATTTAATATAGTTGGTATTTTTGTAAATAAATTCATTTTTATTGTTTTTAAACCTTTTAAATATGAATATTCATCTTGAAAATCAAAATCAAATGAGCCCTAAATCATCTTGTGATTAAAACCTCATTTGTCAAACCTTAACAAAAAATCACAAGTAGTTTATTCACTACTACGAAAACCCCATTTAACGATGCCAGGTTTACCACGGTTTCATATCCCACCGTTGTAACAGGATTAAAAATTTATAACACCATATTTAATGATGATTGTATTACATAACCGTTGTAATACAAGTTGTGTAACAAGCTTCGATTCCCAGCTCTATATTTTTTTTCCATATTTTTACATTTTAACACGCTTGTATTAGAAGACCGTTGTACTACATGTATCACGCTTTGATTCACATCAATGTATTCTTTAGTATTTTTAAGTGCAATAGAGTATATATATAACTTTAAAAATAAAACTGTAAGAGATGAACATATATAGACATAATTTTATTTTAATATTCCATTGAGAGTAAATTGATAAACATATTACATATCAAGATCATTGTCAGAGCCCATAGCATAAAATGCATCTTCATAATCTAGACATCTCTTCTCATTCCCCTGATCGGAATCATAATATACAGGCCTCCTTTTCTTCTTTATCTTCTTCTTCTTCGGCTTCTTCTTCTTCTTCTTCTTATCCTTCCTTACCCTTAAGGCATCCCTGAAGTTGGCAGCTGCTGGTTGGATGACCTCCTGGATTGGCGCCTGACGTTCCTCATTGAGGTTTCTAGGATTCTCATTTGTTGAACTCATTGTTACGAAGAATATATTATTTAGATATGTAAAATTGTCTATTTATAGACGAGGTTGAAGATGAAAAGACTGATAGTTTAATTTTTGTAATGATGATAACTTTTAAACCGTTCATATTCTGGAACTATATTTTCTTGTAAACCGTTCATATGTTGGGAAGTGCAACGGTTAATAATATCACGACGGTTATAAGTAATGATCGTAGCGATATCACTTATAATCCAGGCGTAATTTTAGGAAAATGTTGTTGCCTGGTGTCGAACCTTGTACCACGTATAAGGGGTATTGCTACGGTTATTATAACTAACCGTTGTGATATTATTAAATTAATATATAATCTATCATAACGGTTATTTAAGAAAACCGTTGTGAAACATTTACCTATATAAGGGAATTAACTTTCCCTTTTTTACAGTCGCGTTGTTTCCTTCACAGCAAAACCCTAGCACCCAAACTTCATCTTTTTTTAGAATCTGCGAGAAGAAATACAAGAAGTATGAAGCTTTTAATTTAAGCTTCTTCCTCCTTTTAGTTCTTCCTGCAGAATCTAAAACTAGATGAACATGGTGATGATGTTGGTGGTAGCAAGCGTAATGTACATATTGTTTATCGAAAATAAGGTAGTCTTCTACTTCAATCTTTTTGTTAAATAGTTCCCATTATCTCGTTTACTTCATGTTGTTTTTGTTGATTGGTCTCATTTTGTGCAGATTCGACTTCAATGCTTCACAAGCAAGGTGAGCTTCATTGTAATGGTATAGTCCCACTTCTTAGGGTTTTGTTTCAACTTTTGGTTGTTTTGTTTTGAATACTAACTAATTTTCTTCATTGCTTCCCACTTCTTAGGGTTTGTTTCACATGGTGATGATGATGGTGGTACATATATATATGAATTCATTCTGATAAGGTACATATATATGAATACATTCTTATATTGTATATGAAATTTAGTTTATTATATACTATGTACATTGTTTGTTTTACTATCCTTTTATTGAAAATGCAATCAGTTAAATTGATATAGAACATTAGTTTATTATATATATACTATGTATATTGTATATAGTTAAATTTAATACGAACTAATTTTCATCATTGCTTCCCACTTCTTAGGATTTGTTTCACATGGTGATGATGATGGTGGTACCTATATATGAATTCATTCTGATAAGGTACATATATATGAATTCATTCTGATATTGTATATGTAATTTAGTTTATTATATACTATGTATATCTTTTGTTTCACTATCCTTTTATTGAAAATGCAATCAATTAAATTGCTATAGAACATTATAATCTAAAAATTAGGATGTATTTGAAAACCAACCTTTATCATGTCAATGTTTTCTGAATTGCATCCATTTCATTTAGCACATTTAATGTTCCTTAACATAAAATTTCTGGTCCAATGGTCCATTTCCTTCAGTTCATCGATATCTTTTATTACAGTTTACCTCATCGTCGTCACTAATCGCCATGGTTTTTAAGATCATGATCATTGTTATGATGATAAAATCGTGGTGATTTTTGGCGATGATGAGGTAAATAACAAAAGATATCAATGGATTGAAGGAAACCGACCATCGAACCATAAATTTTATGTTAAGGAACATACAATGTGCGGAATGAAATGGATGCAATTCGGAAAACAGTGGTGTGTTTAAGTTGGTTTTCAAGAACAGTTTAATTTTCAGATTATATAGTTCTTTACCAATTTTAATGGTTGTATTTCTTTAATAAGGTGGATGGTAAAACAAGCAATATACATTTGTATTTAATAAACTAAGGATACATTCCACAACGGTTGAGACAAATAACCGTTGTGATAGTTAACATATATGAAAACGGTTCATATTGATAACCGTTGTGATAATTAATATATATTACAACGGTTGAAATACCTAACCGTTGCAATATATCGCGCGCTTCCAGAATACAACAACGGTTTCCAGACCATTGTAGAAATGGCGAACTTACAACAACAATCTACATAACAACGCCTTCGCCCGCGTCATTATATGTCATTCCCAACCGTTGCTAAATGGGTTTTTCGTAGTAGTGATTTAGACTTATTTGGTATTTTGGTCATTTTATTCATTTTTATTAAAAGGATTACTTTTAAAAGAAAATGAAATTAGGATTTCTTTGAGTTTCACCCCAACAAATCTTTTTCAAAAACTCATGGGCCTCTAATAGAGTGTAAGACCCAAACCCCTTTTGAAAACCAAAATAATTTGGGCCTCGGTCATCGTATAAGACCCACTGTGTTTTCAAACCTCGGCACGATCGCCATTTTTCAAACAAATAATCATTTTGGCCTCTCCTCGAGCTATAAGTCCCATTCCTTTTCTTAAAAAAAAATCTTTTGGGCCTCTTGTAAGAGTGTAAGCCCCACCCCTTTGTAAATAATACCTTTTGGGCCTCACACATTGTATAAGTCCCTCTGTATATTTTTAAACGTTCGGCGAGATCGTCGCCTTTTTAACAAAATCAATTGGGCTTCTCCTTGAGCTATAAGACCCATCTTTATTCATTTTCAAACTCTTTGGGCCTCTAATAGAGTGTAAGAACCAATCCCCTTTTGACCAAAATTTTTGGGCCTCAGTCGTTGTATAAGTCCCGATACAAAATAACAGTGCCATCACTGTTAAAATTTGGGCCTCTCCCTGAGCTGTAAGCCCCGATCTCTGTTCAAAATACTTTCCCCTTTGATTTTGAATCCAAATGTATAGTTGCTATCAAAACTTTCTTTAATTTCTTTGTTGAACAACTAACAAAATAGCATGGAAGCTCTACAACGCGTAAGTGTTTATCCGCTTTCTTTTATATGCTTTCATATACATAACTGTATTGTCGGAAGTTGCGCATGGTTAGTCTTCTTTCATTTTTTTAAATATATGTCATATATACATAACTGTATTGTGGGAAGCTGCGCATGGTTAGTCTTCTTTCATATCCTTTTAAATACTCGTCATATATTAATTGTATATATACTAGTATAGTTATTTAGAGTTTTCCCTGGAAACTAGGTCTAGAACTAGGTAAAGCCCTATTGGTCACTCTTAAATACAAACAAAAGTAGATCCCCATAGGATTTCCAGATACAGTCTTCCCTTCTCTTGGGGTTAAACAATATGGAACAAAGAGAACGGCAGTATTCTCGGTGAACCTTTTCTCAGACTGTCACCCCTAGAAATTGTCAGAGAATTTCTACTCCCCAGAGTTGATCTATTCTCCATGAATAGCATCTCTTGAGTTTCTTCCAAACCCTCAAACTTTCCTGGAATGATCTCTTCTTTGTGAATTGCATTTCTTGAACTTCTCTTGGTTTGGGGGACCCATAGGCTTCCTAAAAGCATCCCCGCCTCCTCTTGGGCTTTGTACAAGGACCCTCCGGCTTCTTAGAAGTTCTCATGCCTTCTCTTGAGCTTAATACAAGGACCCTAACGACCTCTTAAAAGGTATAAGATAGAACTTAGTCATCCTTTGCTAGAGCAATCTTTCCAGTGTCAAACCTCAGGCCACTTTAGGGTTGATTCTCATCCCTTAAGGCCCTTGCCCTCTTTTGGGCATCCTACAAAAGATAAAACTCTTCAACACCAGTAGACTTGGACAGTCTAAACCCCCTTTGAGTCTCAAAGACATTCTCAAGTTCCTTTCAAACATAGGAAAAAACATCAATCACTCTGGATAAATCTCCAGCAGAAACCCGGTCTCTCTCATGAGAGTTCCCCACCCTTGGGCCTGCCTATGGAACTAATCCTCAGCAGTAAGATAGCCTCCTCTTAGGCTTTGTATAATGATCTTTCCTCAACACATTCATCCTCTTCTTGGGATTTGTACAATGATCCCCCTAGCGGGGCTAACCTTTTCAGACTCTCTTGTTGAGTCTATCACTTTTTAAGACTCTCTTGTTGGGTTAATCTCCTTTTAGCCTCTGATTGGGTTAATCTCCTTTTAGCCTCTAATTGGGCTTTGTACAAGACATATAAAAGCACTCTCTTGTTGAGTATAAAAGACTCTCTTGTCGGGTCAACCTCCATTTAGCCTCAGTCTCGGGCTTCGTATGAGACAGCAAATCACTCTCTTGTTGAGTATAAAAGACTCTCTTGTTGAGTCAATCAATTCTCAGACTCTCTTGTTGGGTCAATCACCTTTGCAAGACTCTCTTGTTGAGTCAACTTTCAGCCTCCGTCTTGGGCTTTGTACAAGACACATATGTACCTTCCCAACGGAGTCAAAAATCCCTTTTAGCCTCAATCTTGGGATTTGTACAAGACAGAAAGAGCATTTTCCCCAGAAAAGTCAAACTGTTAGCCTCCTCTTAGGCTTTGTATAATGATATCCCCAAAGAGTCAGTCTCTTTTAGCCTCAATCTTGGGCTTTGTATAAGACATATATAAACACTCTCTTGTTGAGTCAGTCATCCCTAGCCTCCTCTTAGGCTTTGTATAAGGACTTCCCCAGTGGAGTCAATCAACCTTTTAGCATCAACCTTGTGCTTTGATCAAGGCACACAAAAGTCAACAATCCCTCTTTAGAGATGACAAATTCCCTCTCAATTACCCTTTTAGCTTCAATATTGGGCTTTGAACAAGACACAAATACCCTTTTAGCTTCAATCTTGGGCTTTGAACAAGACACCAAAACATCTTTTTCCTCCCTTAATATAGGAGGAACTACGATTGCTCTGATTTCCCTGTTTCGTTTAAACGGGAATACGTAGGCATAAGATTGTGAAATCTTAGCGAGCGTACTAATCAAAAACTCTAGGTTCAATACCTTCACACATCAATCAAAACTTAGGTCTAGTACCTTACCAAAAGCATCGGGAGTAACCCGAACCTCAACAAAAAACTCACCCACTCACTCATACTTCCCAAGAAACTTTCCCGACCCATCAGTAGATAAACACTATCAAGTACAAAGCAAAACCTAAAAGCTAACATCCTGTGGATAACCACATATAGGATGGGTAATTGACAACTACCCATTGTATAACTTGACCCCGGACCCCCAACCTCTTTAAGCGTTTGTTCAGTTAAACATTCACGTGCAAGGTTAGTTTTAGATAGCTTCCCTTTCCCTTCCAACTTCACGGGATAAATAAGAAATCAGAAAGTAGCACCTATACCCCCTTTCTCCATTGAGGAGAAAAAACCCAGCGATAAGGTGGTCGCATCACCGACAAAAATCGCTCGCTACAAGACCACAGTGTACTCTTCTAATGTTAATTTGCAGTGACACAACATTTACTCTGAGTTTGACACTATGCGCAAGGAGATGATATCTCTTCGTGAAAATCTTACCGAATTGACCATTCTGAAGGGGGACTCAGATGCCACTCATGCAGCCGAGATCAATTGCCTGTATCAGGAATTCTATAGTCTTAGACGTCAACTTGTAGAGGCGCAGGCATCCTGTCCACATATGAATCAGGGTGTCCGTCGCCAATCATTTTAGAAGAATTTTCTGGAGCCCTGAGGACATTGCTCGCACAACGTGTGGGGGAGATTTACCGCATCATTATTATTATTATTTGATTCACCATTATCAGACATTCTCTTGTTTTTAGTCGTTATATTGATTTCCGCATTTTATTTCCGTTACCAGACTTATCATTATTATTATTATGCCCATATATTATATCAAGTATCTTGATACATTGCATTCACTTACTATATGCAATTATCATCATACTAAATTTTATCATTGAAGTTTAAAAATTTTTAAAAAATTATTTATAGTGCATATCCTATTTTTATTTATGTTGCATACCCTATTTTTTATCATTTATATCATTTAAAAATATCCTTTATGTCTCTTGCATGTACCATTACTAAGAAAAATCTTAGAAGATGCTACATACACCCACAAACAAAGATACAAACCAAGTCAAGGCCCACAAACCCATATATGGGATGCCAGCCCAAAAGACAAAGATTGCGGGAGCCATCTCCTACATGGCGGACGCCATGGGGTCTGGGACCTAAACACGGGACAGAATGTGAAAAACCACCATTTTTCACATTCAACTCATCTCCTTCCCCATTATCTTCATTTTTTACCCACTTAAAAATCCATCAAATTCCATTAACCACTCATTCACTACCATTTCCACTACCCCACTCACTTTCCACCCATAAAATACAATCTTTAATAAAAAATTCCACAAAATCTCATTCCATAAATTTTTCACCAAAACCCCCATTTACCTTCAACAAACATCAACAATGGTAGAAATGGAGCATGGAGGGATTATCTTTAGAAATGGAAAAGCGGGGGATATGCAGAGGAAGAAACTTGAAGCATTGCTGACACGCGAAATTTTCGCGACGAGGTATATCGATACTGACTGCCTGTATAGCCTAGGTATCTACCATAATGTTTTTTACATGCTTGATAATTTTGGATTACATGACATTTTTACTCGTAGAGAACCTACCTATAAGAGGCTGACCCGGTAGTTTTGAGTTCCTTGAGTTATATTGTTAGTCCTAATACTGCTAGCATCGCCTGTACAGTGAAATTCAGGATGTTTAATGTCGAATATGAGGTTACTATCGACCACCTTGCAGGTTTGTTAGGACTCCCTCACGGGGAAGGTGCTATTTGCGAGACACCTTTAGACACTAATTGGAAAATTGAGGCGTTCCAACTGTGGAATGATCTAACAGGTCGAACGACAAATTCTTTCGAAGGTAACCTGGCCTCGGATATCCACAACCCGACCATACGTGTTTTTAGACTTTTGTTGGCATCCACTGTTTTTTCCCGTGAAAATCCAAATAAATTAAATTCTAAAGAATTCATTTTTTACAGGGTGCCCTCTTACAGAGGAGATTGATGCCATTCCTTTCATGATAGCACATATGTGTGCTGTTGAGAAAAAGGGGCAGAACTATAGCATTTGGAGGATTAATTACCTCTATTGCTCGTGTACTTGAGCTAGACACCGAGCTAGCTACATTAGAACCACTCCCACCTCGCACAATAAATTTAAAATTTTTAAGAGATATGAGATTGTGCAAGGTGAGGAAAGAAGGAGGATACACCCTCATGGTTCATAATGTAGCTATCCCGAGTGTTGTTTTACCCTATTCCCGTCGTACCAATGTGCGACTTAGAAGAAACTGGATTTATGATTTACAGGTTGCACCTTTTTTCGGCCCGTTACCACCAAACGTTCCAGAAGATGAGGATGACGGGACCGATGGCAAATATGAGCGGAGAAACCAAACTCCTGTTCATAATGAACCTCCACCACATGCATCACGTACACACACTCCACCTTTTACTAACCCTTTTGCAGGTACACCTACGGGATTTTATATCACTAAAGAGATATGGAGAGCACAACAAGCTCGCAAAGATGAATGTGATGGCCTATTTTATGCGATAGTCGTAGCGGCAGACTGAGCGATCTATGCATTCTATTTTGGAGTCTCAGCTCACCGTAGCATCTCAGCAGCAGCACCACCAGCAAGCCTACCTTGATAGATGATTCAGGCTAGTGGAGGCTACTCAAGGTTCCATATTAGGAAACCTCCACGAACTCCGAGAGTCTAATGCCTCATTAGCATTGAGGATTCAACAACTTGAGCTTTCACAGAGTTCCCGACACTGCAGTAGGAGCCGTCACCCTCGACGTTCAGAGCAGGGAGGAGAGGGTACTAGTGGTCAGCAGTAGCATCATCCAGGTTCTACCTATCTATTTTTCACCTTTTATCAAAACATTGGGGACAATGTTAGGTTTAAGTGTGGGAGGAGATATTTACCATTTTTAGTTTTCCTTTATGCTTTCCATTTTATTTCTTTCTAGTTTAGTTTCTAAGTATGTTTTTAGTTTATTTTTACTTAGTTCTAAATAATTACATGTGCCTGACGAGTCATTTGTATAGTTTGTCTATTTTCCCCATTTCTTGAGCCATAACAAACATTTTAATAAAGAAAACAACTTTATTTAAAATTTGGCCTGTTAGACAAGTTAGGATCATATGCGCAAACTTGGGAAGACTTGTGAAAAATCGATATCGTTTTGACACCGTAAGTTTCTCAATTATAGGACCCTATCCAGATACCTATTATGCTGTGGCCTTAAAATATCATCCTTAAAATTCACTCCTTAAGTAGTTTATTTAAGCAGTCAGCAACATCTTAGTCACTGCTAAGTGAACGAAGCGATGCAAATAGGTGAATATTCCCGCAAAAAAAGAAAGAAAAAGAGAAAATATAATAAAAGCAAAGAATTTGAAAAAGAATACACCTTCTAAGTTAGATAACCCTCACCAGGTTATTTAGCCTAACGGTAGCGAGACTTCAAAAAATTATGCTTGTGTCTCTGTGTTACAGTGCAAAAAGAATTGAATTTTGGCATAAATATGGACCAGGATCACCAACATGTTTGTTCACCATGCGAGTACAAGATAACGGGCTTAATGTGATTGCCCCTGAATGAAAAGGGGATGAGAAAGGAATGAGTAAAGTAGGCCTAAGTATAAGATCGTGATATGGATTCGTTCGTATAGAAGATAAACTTATGACCGCAACCTGCGGAAAGTGTTACCACGATACCCTTGGTTCACGAGTCAGTACCTACCGAAGCAACTTTGATCAGACTAAAGTCTCTAGCCCAGATTTAATCCTTGTCTGTTGCTGTTTATCTTTTGTGCTTATAAGAGTTTGCTTGAGTACAAGCAAAGGTTTAAGTGTGGGAGAATTTGATAACACCAAAACACACTACGTATTTGGCTCGGATTGCACATGGTTATTATAGTTTATTTGGTATTTTTCTTGTATTATGCTTATGACTTGTAATGTTTTCAGGTAAAATGCCTTAATGGAACCTTCCGTTAAGAAAATAAGCAAAAAGAGCGAGAATCGGAAGAATTCAGTAGAAAATACACACATGGTGTTCCACATGGCGTTGGCCAAGGAGGACGCCATGACGTGTAGGGTTTCACCCACGTCTCAACGGTCAGAAGACCACGTCTTCCACCCTTTACACACATGGCGGGCGCCGACTTCCTAAAACACGCCTTGGTCAAAGGCAGTTGAAGGAAGTGGCCATGATCAGAGAGAATATCTCCACACGATTTTTGAACGGCTCGTGTAACTTCCAAGGGTTTTCACACTATAAATAGGCCATTAGTTTCCATTGTTTAGGCACCCACTCTTAGTTGCAGCATATGCATAAATTCAGTTTGTTTAAAGTGATAATCCGTCACATCGAGGGGTTATCGCACCGTTGTTGTAATCAAGATTGAAGCATTTTTGGAAGTAGAGTAATCTTGCCGCCATTTTACTTTTCAAGTCAAATTTACTTTCCAGCATTGTACCAGATTAAAGTATCTGATTTGGAGCAGGTTTGTTATTCATTCGCAATTTATTTTTCATTCGTACCGTCTTTATTTTGTTTATTTTCCCGCACTGCTTTACTTTGTTTATTTTCTACCTTGCCTTAAATTGTTTACATTTTTGCCCGCTTTACATTCTTTACTTTATCGCATTACTCGTAAAAAGATTTGTTTTTGAACCGAACTTAAGCGTGACGCTTTCGTTCTTACTTTTGAAAATTAATCACACCCTTTACACGTTTTTATTTCCTAAATGACTTATCTCGCAAATCTATTTCATGCCATGTTTACCATAGTCATGTCAATCTAAATCCTTAGTGTTGGGATGTGAGGACCGTCGTTTCGATGGTACTCCATATGTTGTGTTTGTAGAAATACTTTAGGGGCTGTTTTGGTTTTAATACAACTTTTCTGAATTTAACTTGAATGGCCATTATGTAAATGGGACTGTGTTTCTGTTTACGTAATAACCGTGACTATGTCGGGTAAGATCGAAAGTCGTCCGATACTTAAGATAAAAGTTGGTTAGTTTTTAATTGATAAAAACAACGAAAGCTCTTGGTTAATTAATTAGGGAAATTTGATATTATTAGAAAGTGATTTCAAAACTATTTTCGGACACGTTTATAGATTTAGGATCCGGTTGGCCGAGCATATTGTTGGTATAAGCCCTAGAGGCCAATACTTTTGGTACTTGTATCGAATTATTTATTAATAATAAAAGGCATTTCTTTATTATGTTTGTTTTTCCAAAGTGATAAAGTCCCTAGAATAGCTAGTTCGTTTAATGAAATATTAAGTGTGACTTAATCATGAGATTCAATTAAACATAAGGACATTATTCTTAAAGTATCCGTAGTCGAGCATTAATGTGAAATGGGATAACCTTAAAGCATTAAGACTATTATGTAGATAGACTGATGATCACATCTCATGGATCATGGATAAGGAGTTATCAAGTCTTAACATAGGTATGAATATTAGAAGTAATATTTATACTGGATTGACCCACTATGAGAGTACTACATAGAATGTTATGCAAAGTGTCATAAGTTACTCTCATGGTGATAATGGTGTATACCACCCTTCGACCTGAACCACTATGGACCCTAGATGTAGAGTCAAGTACTTTATTGCTGATCAAACATTGTCCGTAATTGGATGACTATAAATACAGTTGATGGGTACTTCATAAAGCATGCTGAGGGACATAAGTGACCTACATGGAATTTGCCCATCCTGCATAACAAGATAAATGTCTAAGGGCCCAATATTGAACTGAACAAGGATGACACGGTATATGCCATGTGTTTAATATAGACATAAGGGCAAAAGGGTAATTGTACACACAAGCACTATCAAAAAAGTTTTTGTCAGATCACATGACAATTTCGTGACTTGGGTAGTAATGATGTGTTGCTAGATACCGCTCACTGTTTATTACGTTAAATGCATGATTTAATATAATTACCAACGTCGCGAAATCCTACAAGGTCACACACATAAGGACAGCTTGATAAGAGGTAGAGTAAATAAGGCACACCGTAAGGGACGGTGCACTTAAGGGGAATACGGATTGTGTTAAGGTACCGCATGCTTAAGTGATATACAGTACATCATAAGATATGGTGTGCATGCACTTAAATGGGCTTTTTAGCTTGCAGCCCACACAAATGGTTCTATAAATATAACCCTTGTGCAAAAGCATAAACCCTTGATGAAAATTCAGCTGTAAAACCCTAGCCGTATTTTCCTTCTCTCTATCTCTCACTCAAAGCCTTCAATCGTAGCAGCTAGCACTGAGACTGAAGGAAGTTGTTCATGTGGACTGAGTAGAGGCGTTGTTCATCGTACACCGCTCGTGATCATTCCTTCGATTCAGAATCAAAGGTTTCTTCACAACAAGAGGTAACCATTCTATCACCGATCATGATCTTTCGTAAGGACCGCTAAAGGGCAATTTTAATTTCCGCTGCGTTTTGAATCGTGATTTCCCTTCACATATGCCGGAAACCCTTAGATGTTAAAAGTTTCTAATCAAAAGCACTTTTTAACTGAGTCTTAGAGGTAATTATATAAAAAAGGAATTTATCACTTTAACGCAATACGCAACCGGTGCAACGTGAGCGGCTGGTATAGCTTACAGGTTAGGTCCGGTTCCGATCATGCTAACACGGCGGTTTCTTTTTAATTAACTCTTTTTCCAAGGAAGAAAATATTGCCCCATAAGTGTCTCTACTTAAACAATAGGAGTATCGTTTGATCGATGTGAATTACATACCAGTACCATTTATCTAAATTCCTTTTTATTCATTACTCTCTGTTGCCTGTGCACTTTATACACTGTTTCTATTAGCCTTAGATAAACAGCGTAACAATAGTAATCGATAGATTGACATTGGTCTCTATGGGATCGATAATCTTTTATATTACTCTGACGTACTCCGTATACTTGCGAAAAGCACACATCACAAGCCAATGATGGTTCACCGCAATCATTAGGCCAGACAGTCACTTTCCTTCACCGCAATCACACCTGTGCTTCACCCTTCACTTTAAATGTCTTGAACCGCCGTGTTCTGACTAATGGCTCATATGCTTTGCATCTTTAAAAAAAAAGAGATTTTGATTTCAAAAATTGCATGAACTTTGCATTAAAATTACCGTGTTTGTATGAACACTTTTGTTTGCAAACTGGATTTTCTCTAAAGGAATTTTCAAACAGTTGAGAAACTTGGTCGGTGAACCTATTAGGGGAAAGTCCTTCTCAGAATTGGTTTATTCAGAATATTTTTCAAGACTCAGACTAGGGCAAGCTTTCCAAGTGCACAGTGAAGCGGTCATTTCCAGCATCAATCCAGTTGAAGCAATGATCAGTTCTTCTACAATAGTCAGCTAATATGGGGTAGTTACTTGAAAAAATCCACAAGCAACTCTCCATCCTTCCTATAAGGATCATCAACTTGATACAATTTACCAGTGTGGCAGAGATTGTGTTTAGCAACATCTTTAGTACCTAAGTAGTATGGCAGTGATTTCCGTGTTGAGGAATCAGCCTTCCAGTCTTGTCTTCTCCCCAAAAGAGTCAAGCCATGTCATCGACATCTGCATCTGCATTTGATCATATATCATAACATAAAGCCATATGCATAGCAAGAGTGTTTCATTCTCATTTTCATTCACCAGAGGTCGTGTTGTTATCCACGTCCTACCTTGTGGTCAAAGTCCAACTTACTTGGCACCTACCAAACAGATATTGTCGTGTCTTCTAACGTTCTTCCAGATATGACCTTTCTTATCCGATTGTTTTTCTAGATATGTGTGTCCTTCTTTTGCATCCAATGCCATTCTTGGATATCACATGTGTCTGTCTCTCTGATGCTTTACCAGATTGAGTCTTTTGTTTTGATGTTCCTCCAGAACTTCTCTGATGCTTTACCAGATTGAGTCTTTTGTTCTGATGTTCTTCCAAAACCTATCTGATGTTTTTCCAGATATTCCCTTTGATTCTGATGCTTTTCTAGAATCTATCCGAAGTTTTACCGAATAGATTTATCTCTCTGATGTTTTGCCAGATTGATTCTTTTGTTCTAATGTTTTCCCATAACTTATCTGATGTTTTTCCAGACATTTCCATTGCGATTCTGATACCCTTCCAGAATTTTTTTTACTCCCCAGTGAGTTTCCAGATATATACCTTTGCAATTCCGATGCTTTTCTAGAATTTTGTTGCTTTTAACGTCTGACGATTTTCCAGAGGTGCCTTATGTTCTGATGTTTTTCTAGAACTCCTTCGTGTCTATCTGACATTCTTCCAGATACGACCTTGTTGCTTATCTGATGTTCTTCCAGATATGTCTTCAAAATCTTTTCCCGAACATTTGATGCTTTTCTAAATGTTTCGGATGTATCTTCAAAATCGTTGTCTTCATCTAATACTCTTTTAGATGTTTTCAATTCATTTATGACTTTGGTTAACAGCTGCTGATTATTTTCAAGTCTGTTTCCAGTTTTCATCCAATGTTTTTCTGGATGTGTTCCGGAGTTTATTTGATGTTTTTCTGAATATCTCTGATGAGTTCCAGAGTTTATTTGATGTTTTTTCGAATATCTCTGAGGTGTTCCAGAGTTTATTCGATGTTTTTCTGAATATCTCTGATGTTTTCCAGAGTTTATTCAACACTCTTCTGAATATCTCTAATGTTTTCCAGAGTTTATTCAATGCTTTTATGAATGCCTCTGATGTCTGTTGGATTTTCTCTCATGGATTTCTCAAAATTGTCCTCACCTCATTCAATGATTTTCTGAATGTTGTGACTCTTTTCCATCCAGTTCCATTCATGGATGATGACTGTTGATTCCCCAATGGAGCTTATTCAATGCTATTCTGAATATCTCTAATGGATGCCTATTTATATTCCAAAGTTCATTCAATGCTCTCCTGAATGTCTTTGATGGTTATTGCTGTACTTTCCCAGAGTTTTGTTCAATGCATTTCTGAAAAAACCTCTGATGACTGTAACCCTTTCCCCAGTAAGTTGCTTCTGCTCTCTGGATGTTTCTATGTATTCCACTGTAAAGTTAAATGCTTTCTTGGAAATCTCTGTTGCATACTCAGATTTGGTCTCGCACCACATCAAATGCTTCTCTAAATGTTTCTGATGTGTTTTCTTGATTTGTGTTACTTTCAGCATCTGACGCTTTCCCGGATGTTTGTATCTGCATTCCGGTTTTATCCCTCTTTTTTTCCAAGTATTATTGGATACTCTTTGTCACTTTGGCAGATGTCCATAATATCTTGTATTCCTCAGTTGTGTCTCCTTGATACTTTCCCCTGTGGAATCTTGCTTTGTTTGCTAAGTTGTTCCTCGTTGGGCCTTTCATTCTTTAGTTGTGCTTTCAGCAACATTTCTATATACAGTTATCCCCTATGACACCACTCCCCATAGGATCTTGTCTTTCATATCATTTCATGTCATATCATGTGCGTCTTGTGGCATCTTAGGGCCAAAAATTGTGCATGTTTATATTTAAGTCTCTCATATCACGTCGAGACGAAGATTTTAATCTACATATCTCTGGATAGAAGAAACTTAAATAGGGGCATCTGTCATACCCTAATTTTTGACCCTGAGATTATGTTTTTTCTTTCGCATCGTCTGCATAGCATAGCATGCACTTCATCTTGCATAGTGTCCAAAATGTCAGTCAAAATAAATTTGTTTGATTTACAGACAAACCGGTCTAAATTTATTTCAAAATCTGACCAAACGATGTATTTTTCCAATATGTTTATTTCGCGCTGATTATTATGGTGTGTTCATTTTATTTTTTCGAGCACTTTTCTGCCAGACTTTTTATTTCGTTTTTTAATCATTTTTATTTATTTTTAGTTAAATAATCATTTAATTTATTTAGATTTAATTAGATATTTAATTAAATTTTTATTTTTATTAATTAATTTTATCTTTTATTTGTTTATTAATATTTTTTTTTATAAAAAACACAAAAACATCATATTTAATCAATATTTAATTATGTTTCTCCTCCTAAAAACCCAAAAACATCCTATTTAATCAATCCTTAATTATGTTTCTCCTTCTAAAAACACCAAAACATAATATTTAATTATTTTTACTTTTGTTTCATTTTAAAAAAACACAAAACCATTGTGTTAATTGTTATTATCATTCTTGTCTATTTTTTAGTCATATATATATGCATTAGAAAAAACAAAGAGGACAAAAAAAATCACAACTCATCCACAACATAACCTCCGATCCGTAGCTTCCACACATATATAACCTCATATCTTGCATCTCAGGTATTTCTTCGATTTGAGTTTATAATGATTGTTTTAATCACATTCTGTTTTGTTTTCTCATTTTGTATTACATATAAATATTGTTTTTCACTTGGCGTTGTGTTATGTTCATGTCGATATTGTAACGGTTATAAGAATATTATATGTGTCTTTGTTTCAATATGTTGTTGCTGCAATTGTGTGTATACATATATATTGAATCTTATATACTGTCAGTTTGCTTGCCTTGCATCTAAAATATATATATATATATATATATATATATATATATATTTGTAATGTGATAGAACTATTTTTACATTTTATTCTTTTAGCTTTATTTCGATTCTGTAGTGATATGCATCTTATTATAGATAGTGTATACATGTTTTTGTTTAGCTTTCTATTTTTCGATTACTCTAAGTTGATATATAAAACTGTAACAAGCTATAATAATATTTTAATTTGATTTCTACACGATGTTATGCCATGTATTTTTTCTATCTGTTTTCATCATGATGTTTTGCCGTGTGATTTTTATTTGTTTTCACCGCGATGCTTTGCCACGAATGTCTGTTATTGATTTTATTTGCTGTTGATTACCATGAAGTTTTTCCATGCATATTATGTGCTATTTTTGTCTGTCTGACCATGCATGATGTTATTCCGTGTATTGTGTCTGTGTATTCTTGCTTGCCATTTACGTGATGTTTTTCTATGTATCTGTTGTTGTCTTTTTTATGCCTTGTTGACTTAATCCATGGGAGGGATTGTATGTTGACTTATTGTCATTGTGCATGTCCTTTATCTGTTTGTCATTGTTGTTGTTTTGGCTCTTAGAACCCTAACAATCCGTAGGTCCGAACTACGGACGCACTGATTTCTCAAAGTTCTGTTTGAGAATACATAGGCACAAGGTCAATCCTTGGCGAGCAACCTTTTCCTTTTACTTTGTTTACCCTTATTGAGGGGAACTACGAATGCTCTGATTCCATTCCCGTCAGGATACGTAGGCACGAGATACGATGTCTTGGAGAGCATACTTAGAAGTAACACCTTAGGTCTCCCTTTTACCTTTTCACCCTTTAGCAGACGAATAACAAATAACACAAATAAAGCAAGAGGTTCCTGTAGAGTACTACAGATACTTAGGATGCTAGCACCTTCCCTAGGTACCCCCGAACCTTAGATTCTCTTTTGCTTTGCATTGCATTGCATGTTTATGGGTTATTCGTTTTTTTCACTTCCCTTGGATAAATTAAAGACCGGTGGTGAATTAAGATTTGTGATTCAAGTTAATTAATAGCTTGATCTCCAATTCTCACCGCGACTACTGAATGAAGTGGAAAGTCTCTGGTTTGAGTAATCACAAGTTTCACTTCAATGGAGGTTTAAAAAGTGAGAGAAAGGGTGATTCTGGTGGAGAGGAGTTTTATAAGGGTTTGAGGTGTATTTCTTGTGTGTTTGTTGTTGTTTTTGAATGAGGTGAGACCCTTTATTTATAGGCCAAAAGCTAAGGAATTGAGTTTTGCAGAATTGGATTTGTGGAGTTCACTTGGTTTGGTTGGAATACAACTTATGGTTTCATAGATTTTGTGGAAAAGGTGGAGTGAAACATGGAGCGTAGGCCTGCTTTACTGAGGTCTAGAGATTGCTTCTGATTATAAAAGATTGTTTTTGATATGATGCAGCAGCTTGGAGGCTCAAGTGGTTGGCAAAAAGCAAGCTTTTTGAAAGTGGATAAAATGCTTTATGTAAACCTTCCATAAATGGTATGAAAACTTGGACAATGCTTCAATTCTATGTGTAATGCATCAAGGTCTTGTGTAATTCTCTAATTAGAGGGAGATTTACAAGTTACATGACTTGCAAAGTGAGATTATGCAGCTTGGCATGGATTTGGAACAAGGATTTGGCATGGATATGACTTGAAAGTCAGCATGAAGAAGCCAACTTCATCTCTTCGAATCTCCTAGCTCAAGCATGGAAAAAATGAGTTCTTGGACTCTTTTGAAAGCTTGAAACATGCTCTACAACTTTCATGTTTTGAGTTTTCCTTGAATCAAAATGGATCATGGTGAAAAATAACCTCAAAGTTGGCTACATTATAAGGCAAATTTTGCTGGAAATTTTTCTTAGTGTTTGGATTTCAAAAGTGATAAACCTCCAAATTCATGGCTTCATATCTCTCAATCCATGCAATTTTTGGGAAATCATCCTCAAGGACAAAGTTGAAGTATGGAACAAGTTCTTCAATTTGGTCTTTGGTTTAAAGAAAATGGTTACTTGGATTGGAAGTTATGGCCTTGGCAAGTTGAGCAAAAATAATTAATTTTCGTAACTTAGAAAAAAATCCAATTTCTTCATTGTTGCCCATTTTGCAAGTAACCTCAATTCTCTTGATTTTTCTTGATCAAATTCATCAATCAAACATGTTTCCATGAAACTTATCTTGAGAAACCCATATTTGACCAAAAAAACCCTAAAGTTAAAGGTTTGACTTTGCAGTGATTGGCTTGTGTATCAGATAAATTTCCACTTCTTGGTGTTCAATGATTTCCATATCTTGAGCTATTTGAACACCGTGGGAAGACTCAAAGGATTTATTTGAGTGTCTTGAATCATGTCTCAAGGCTTGAGATCATGTCTTGATCAAAAGTCAAAGATGTAGTTGACTTTGGTTGAAAAATCCTAATTCATGGCCAGATGGATTTGAATCTTGAAGAACTTGTAATGAAGCCATATTGCACTTGATATTTGACGAAGGGAAATCTCTTGAGTGTATGAGAACTTGATTGATTGATGATCAATCCAAAACTTTGACTGATCAATCCCTTGAGCTCCTTAAGGAAACCCCTAATTCACAGGTGAAACAAAGCAAAGCCATATCTTGATAATTGGTTAGCTATGCATGAATGATTGACCTAGAATGTTATACAAATGATAAGGGAATATAGGGGTAAAATTTGGGATATGACAATATTCCATCACCTATGTTGTGATGGTATATGTCAAAATTATACAATATGGACGTTGATGAAGATGAATATATGGATGACTGTCTAGAAGATATGTTCTGTTATATTAGAGAATCTTCTTTTAAGAAAGCCCATATTTATGATACTTTATGTAGTGATAAGGACACCCCTTTATATAAGGGGTTCACAAGTTTTACACGATTGTCTGTGGTTTTAAAATTGTTTAATCTGAAAGCAAAAAATGGGTGGTCGGATAAAAGTTTCACGGAATTGCTTCATTTACTAAATCAAATGCTACCAGAAGATAACAATTTGCCTGATCGTTGTTATGAAACCAAGAAGATATTGTGTCCATTGGGTTTGGAGTATATCAAAATATATGCATTCCCTAATGACTGCATATTATACAGGAAAGAGTATGAAATTTTTTATCAATGTCTGGAATGTGGGGTGTCGCGTTACAAGCTGAAAGACAACAATGGTGATGACAATGACAATGACAATGTTAGTAAGAAGAGGCCTCCTGATAAAGTGTTATGGTACTTGCCAATAATTTCAAGATTCAAGAGACTTTTTGATAATGCGGATGACGCAAAGAATATTAGATGACATGCAGATGAAAGAAAATGTGATGCAAACATACGCCATGTAGCTGATTCTTTGCAATAGAAGAAAATTGATTCGTTGTTACTGGATTTTGGCACTGAGCTAAGAAACCTTAGGCTTGGGCTTGCCACCGATGGAATGAACCCATTTGGTAATATGAGTTCTAACCATTCTTTGTTGTCTATTCTTCTCATGATTTACAACCTATCTCCTTGGTTGTGCATAAAGCGTAAGTATATGTTGTTCAGTATGATGATTTTTGGACCACGACAACCTGGAAACGACATAGTTGTTTATCTAGGTCCATTAATTAAAGATCTAAGACTTTTGTAGGAGGAAGGCGTAGAAGTTGATGATGCATATTCTGATGAAATGTTTAAGATGCGTGCAATGTTATTTTTCACAATCAACGACTATCCTGCATATCGTAATTTGGCTGGATATAGTGTCAAAGGACACAAAGGTGTCCTAGTTGTGAATCTGATACATGTTATCACCAACTTGAGTTTGGAAAAAAACTGTTTACCTTGGGCATCGAAAATTTCTAAAACCCGATCATTCTTATTGTAGATTGCGGAAGGCTTTTAATGGAGAGCAAGAGTTTGATATCGCTCTTAAACCTTTAATCCGGGAAAGTTGTTGTCCTTGGAAAGAGAGAAAAAGAAAAAGGGCAAGTTGTTGAGAAAAATATATGGAAAAGAGGTATGTGTTCTTTGATCTTCCATATTGGTCAAGTCTCGATGTAAGACATTGTCTTAATGTGATGCATGTGGAGAAAAAAGTGTGTGATAGTTTGATTGGAACACTTCTAAACATTCCAGGCAAGACAAAAATATAGTAAGCAATCTCGTCTCGATTTGGAGGCGATGTGTATACAAAAACAATTGGCTCCAATAGAAAAAGGGAAAAGAATTTATCTGCCTCCAGCTTGTTACACTCTATGTATAAAGGAAAAGAAAAGTTTTTGCGAGTGTTTGCATGGTATCAAAGTTCCCCAAGGTTACTCATCAACATCAAGAAACTTGTATCAATGAAATATCACAAGTTAATTGGTTTGAAATCTCATGATTGTCATGTCTTGATGCAACAACTTCTACCAGTGGCTATCCGTGGCATCCTACCCAAAAAAGTGAGAGTAACTATCACCAGATTGTGTTTGTTCTTCAATGCGATATGTAATAAAGTTCTTGATTTCAAAAAATTATATGAATTAGAAGACGAAGATGCCATAATCTTGTGTCAATTGGAGATGTATTTTCCTCCATCATTTTTTGACATTATGGTTCACTTACTTGTTCATCTAGTTAGAGAAATCAGAATTCGTGGTCTAGATTATTTAAGGTGGATGTATTCAATAGAGCGATACATAAAGACCTTTAAAGGATATACGAAGAATCATCACTGACCGAAAGCTTCGATTATTGAAAGGCACGTCACAGAAGAAGCTATTGAGTTTTGTACAAACTATTTGTCGGAAGCAGAGTCTATAGGAATTCCAAAGTCTCGTCATGCTGACACTAAAGGTCGAGGTATTCAAGGTTTAAATTTTATGTCAATGTCTCGGAACATAGTTATTCAGACACATTTCTATATATTGAATAATCTTGAAGAAGTTCAACCATACGTGGCTACTCACAAAAGACTTTTGTAGAAAAAATATCCATGAATACGTGACAAGTTGTTGTTGATCAAACATAACAAGAAATTACTAGATTGGTTTAATAAAAGGATACCAAAAGATCATAGTGCATCTGAGACAACGAAATGGTTGTCGTTCATGCCAAAATTTAATGTGATAACTTGGACTGCATATGACATTGGTCATTATACCTTTTATACAAAATCAAAAGATGATCGTAGTACAATGCAAAATAGTGGGGTTATGGTTGAGGCCGAATCCATGTATTTCTCTAGGTCGAAAGATAAGAATCCAATATTGGAATCTAGTGCGTTCTATGGTGTCATTGAGGAGATTTGGTAGATTGATTATGTTATCTTCAGAGTTCCTTTATTTAAATGCAAGTGGGTTCCCAATAATATTAATGGTGTAAAAGCTAATGACTTAGGATTCACCTGGGTTGACCTTGGTAAGGCAAATTATATGATCGAACCATTCATAATGGGTTCTTAAGTAAAACAAGTTTTCTATGTGATTGACCCTTCGGACACATCGGGGAAATGGTCAATCGTTCTCCAAGGAAAAGACATTCCTAGTAGTGATGAAAGATTTGATATTCCTTCTTACAAAACAAAAGTGCCTACTACTTATGATGAAGTTGATAGAGATGATGTGCATGCTATTCGTATCGATCATAATGAAGGCATATGGGAAAATTAACAAGTAATTAGTATTTTATTCTTTATTCATAATTTAATTAATGTAAGTCATTATTTCTAAGTATATTTACTGACAAGTATGATTATTTGAAATTGTAGGTGTTTAAAGTCAATACACCAAGAGACAAAGAAACCAAAAAATTATAAGATACAATTATGTGATGTTATTTAATGTTTGTTGGTTATTTTGTGCCATTTTTCTTTTGATGTAATACATAAAAAATGTTTGGTTCTTAATCCAATGTATGGATTTCATGTAATACAATAGAATTCTTCATTATGATACAATCGATGCTTCTGTTCTGATATGGTTCAAAAAAATACAAGTTAAAAAATGGAAAAAATTAAAAATGCAAACAAAATTATTTTAAAAAAAGCATATAATTTAACAACGGTTGTAATATATAACCGTGGTTGTATAGTGAACACTGTCCAGAATAATATATTACACCAAAAGATGCACTGCTGAGAATTGAACCTGGGACCTTTAATATATTGCAATGGTTATTTATAGCAACCATGATCATATATAGAACGCTTTCAGGGTTTCTACAAAGGTCATAAGACTGTGATTGTAAGTAACGCATATACAACAACACCCTACGTAACAACAGCAGGTCACACGTGATGTTATCCCTTTTCCATCCGTTGTTGTATATGTTTTCCATAGTAGTGACCTACAACTATATTTCCATTCTAGTATTGTAATGGCACCGTTCGAGGCTTTCTATGGTAGAAGGTGTAGGACACCTTTGTGTTTATATGAATCTGGTGAGAGTGTTGTGCTTGGACCCGAGATTGAACAAAAAACCTCTGAGAAGATCAAGATGATCCAAGAGAAGATGAAAGCTTCGCAGATTCTCCAGACGAGTTACCATGATAAGAGGAGGAAAGCACGTGACTTCCAAGAGGGGGATCATGTGTTTTTGCAAGTTACTCTGGTAACTGGTGTTGGTCGAGCTATGAATTCTCGAAAGCTCACGCAATGTTTTGTTGGTCTATATTAGATCTTGTAGAGGATATGAGAGGTGGCCAATCAGATTACCTTGCCACTGCCGCTTTCTAATTTTCATGATGTGTTCCATGTGTTTAAATTAAGGAGATACATTATGTATTTATCTCATATGATCCAAGTGGATGATGTACAAGTGGATTTATCTCACTCAGAGTAGATTCCCTTGAAGGAGGTGACGACCGACATGTAGTTGCCGTAAGCGGCAAACATTCTTATGAATCTGTGACTCTGGGAACCATGTCTAAAACCAAATTCAATGGTCACGTAGTGCTTGTTCTCAAGATGTAGTTCTCATAAGGGTCAATATGAAAATCTCATCCAAAATAGATTCCCTAGAAGGAGTTGACGGACGTCATGTAGTTGCTGTAAGCAGCAAACTTTCTTGTGGATCATGACTCTGGGGTTCCTTTTTCAAAATCATAGACCATACTCGGTGAAAACCATGTTCCATGAAAAGCAATCAGATTCATCTGTACCTCGGACCTATGAACCCATATAAAAAACTGTATTCATCCATATATATTGTATATGCATAGAATAAAAAGAAGGCAACACTCTTAGTTGTTTGTTATTTATTTCAGGAATCTAAGACACTTGCAAGCAAAATTAATAAATCCATAAAGGAGAAGTACGTATTTGTTCAAGTACAAGAAACCAGATGTTAACAGTTTGAAGAAACTAAACTCCAAGTTGACTTCCATCAAGCGTGATGACTTCAAGAAAGATCATGGGAACATTTTTAGCCTTATAACTGAAAAGGTGGACCCTTTTTCCATTATCACTTTGGCTCGTTTCTATGACCCTCCTTCGCATTGTTTCACTTTCTCTGACTTCCAATTGACCCCCGCATTGGAAGAATTTGAAAGGATCTTGGGTCGAAGCTTGAAGAAACGCAACCCTTTCCTCAAGCTTGAAGAAGATGTTACTCCTCAGAAAATAGCTTTAGCTATGAGCATTAGTGTCCAAGATGTGCTTACCAATTGGGCTAAGAAGGGTGACTTCAAAGGATTTGCCAAGAAATTTCTGGAAGATTTAGCCTTGAAATTTGAGAATGCAGAAAATTGGAAGGCTTTTAATGGCATTCTGGAATTTTTTATTTATGGGATAGAACTTTTCCCGAATATTGACAATTTCGTGGACCAAATAGCTGTAGAAAACCTCCTTTCTAGAAATCCAATGCCTTTCCTCCTTGCTGATGTCTACTACTCTTTCCACAAGTGTCACGAGAAGAAAACAGGAACTCTTTTGTGTTGTGCTCCTCTCTTGCATTCTTGGCTTATGATGCATCTAAAGGAAGAAGGTCCAATTTTGTCAAAGGAACTTCAGTGGTAACAAAAGCTATGTTATCTTAGCGCTAGGAATATAAAGTAGTACAAAAGGGATTGGGAAACCGAAAATATCATCATGAGTTTTAGGGAGTTCCCAAATGTTCCATTGTGGGGAACTAGGGGTGCATTAACTACAACCTTGTTATATCCCTGAGGCAGCATGGTTATCCCATGAATGGCCCTCTAGAAGCTAAGGCTTTATAGCCATTCATCCCGCATGACATGGAGGTGAGCAACCCAGATATGAAGAGAGTCAAAACATCTTGACAGATAATTATTAGAAAGGGTAAGGAGTTAGGAAAGAGAAATGTAATTGCTAAGGAACCCTACACCTAATGGGTGAAGGAAATGGTGCAAATAATCAAGCTTCCGTACCATTTTGATCCTTCTATCTTTCCTCTAGATCTTGAGGCAGAGCCAATCTTTCCAGAAGATGTTGAAAAGCTCAATGCCTGAATCTAAGTGCTTGAATTAGAGAATTCTCAGCTAAAACTCAAAATTAATCAGGCTAAGCAGAAGAATGAAGATTTGGAATATGAAAGTAAAGTGATGATAGAGAAGTTCACAAACAGCAAGAAGAGAGGTAGAGATAAAAAGGAAAAAAGGGAATGGGTTGGAGGTTCTCTTGTAGGAGCCAATTTCGATCTTGATGGTCGCAACAAAGAGTTGGAGCGAGCCAAGCACTCCATCTGAGAATTGAAGAAAACTGTGGATTTGTCCAACCAAATGAAGAAGGAAGCTAGAGAGGACTTTGAAGCCTAAATTCTCGAACTAAAGAATGCCCTCAAAGCCTACCAAGACTGTTTGTCTCGGGAATAGTTGGAAAAAGAGAAGATATTGCAAGCCTACCTACATGAAAAGTTTCAATTGGGAAGGGATCAAGAGAAAATAAAAAATCTGAAGCCTGGAAACTTAGGGTAAGCCTAGCAAGAGCTATGGAATGAATGCAAGTATTAGGAAGATGGTTACCGTAGGGAAGAAATTGTTGTGGCTGGGAGGGATGTCAGCATCCAAAAATCTTCAAGATCTATACTTTGAATGGAAGAAGAAGTTCGTGAATATGGTTGACTTTTCAACCTTTGTCATCCGAGAGCTTCCCGAGAGGCTGAAAAAAGCATATTAGATCATGTGTCTAAAGAATACTCATGGTTCAGTCTTTAACTTTGTGAAGTTCTGGAAGAAGACTTTGGCGGAGCTCACCACTGACCTAGCGGAAGTTTGTAAGGCATAAAGGGCCACCTTTAGGGTTGCTATGTAGTTTGAATTTGTTTCCAAAAAGAACTCGGGGAGTTGTATTTAAAGTTTCTTTGTATTTTAATTTGACTCCAAGAATTAATGAAATGATATTTTTAATGTTCCACTTTTATGTGTGCTTCTTTATTTGTTTAATAAAAAAAATCACATTCATCCATGCATTCATTTCCCAAAAACAAAAAACTTACATAACCTTCTTCCCTCCTGTCCAGAAAATTGATTCCCCGACATTCCTATGGAACAAGGCCCAACATCAGAAGACAAATGGAAGAAATTAGAGAAGAAATCAACGACCTCAACGGGTCGATGGAAAAGATGATGGAAATGTTGCAAAGTTTAACTACAAGAGAAGAGCCACCCATGTGTACCGTAATGTCAGAAATTGAAGGAGTCTCTTATAAACCACCATTCTCTCTAAGGGTCAACATAACTTATCTTGAGTTTGGTCAGCCGCCAAACTACTCAACATCATTTGAAGCTCCAAGAGTGGAACCTTTTACTCAACAGGTGGTACAACTACCAGCAGTGATAGAAATGCAACCACCCCATGTGGTTAATACTACGACTTTGGCCATTTTGATAATCCTCAATACATCTATGATGATCCTGATTCCAACAATTATGAGCAAGATAAAATGGTAGTGTAGACTGATGTCAGGGAGAGATTTCAGACTTTGGAAAAGAGATTGAAAGCTGCGAAGGGTGATGATGTCTTTGGCACTGCTGCCATGGACATGTGCTTGGTTTCAGATTTAGTCATCCTGTCTAAATTTAAAACCCCCAATTTTGAGAAATATAAGGGGCACACTTGTCCAAGGAGTCACCTCGTAATGTATTTCAACAAAATGGCCCCTCTTACTAAAAATGACAAGTTTCTCATACACTGTTTTCAAGACAGTTTGAGGGGAGCTTCCCTTAAATGGTACATGAGTCTGGAGAAAAGTGAGGTTGAATGCTGGCAAGATTTAGCTAATGCTTTTCTGCGGCAGTATAAATATAATCTTGATATGGTGTTGGATCAGATGCAGTTGCATAGAATGACTATGAAGGAAAGAGAATACTTCAAAGAATATGCTCAATGCTGGTGAGAGCTAGCCGCTCAAGTGGGTCCTCCTTTATCTGAGAAGGAAATGAAAAGAATATTTGTGGATAATTTGAAAGATCCATACTTTGATACATTGGTAAGTAGCAGTGCAACAGGGTTCGCCGACTTGGTTGCAATCGCCGACTTAGTTAGCTTGACTACATTCTAATAAAGTCAATCATAGAAATCTCAACACACACATTAAGAGGGAGTTATTAGTTGGAACTTAGCTTATGTTAGGGTAGGATATTTTTAGGGAAGTAGGGTTAAACCTTTGGAGTTAGGTTCCTAGTTCTCACTCATTCATCGTGCCTTTTTGTTGGTACTAGAGATTTGCAATCTTTCTGTCAATGTCATTCTTTTCTTTTATTTTTTTCCATTTATTCATTCATTTTATTTTGAAGAAGTGCCTTTTTCCACTTCTTTTTCTCGACAAGTTTTTAAATTTTGGATCAAACTCTCTAGTACCCCCATCCCAAACTTAAAGCGTTGCCCATTTCCAAGAGCAACCCCAAACTTAATCTTTTTCATACACTTGAAGAACTAAACTTCTTACCTAACTCCAAAGAGATGGTTGAATCAAAATGATATTTCAAGAAATATGTCTAAGAATCAAAGGCTCGGAGTTTTATAGATAAAATACCTCAGTGTATATTGATCAATCATGATAATTTAATCGGAAATAAATCAAACCAGATAAATGAATAATGCATGGATACACTCTAAGAAATAAAAAGTGTACAATGAAAATATTTAGGCTCAAACCTTACTAGATGAGGTATCTGCAGGTTGAATACAAGTCGGTCGATTATTTTCTCTTTCATTGCCTTCAAGTCCTCGATTGCTTTTATTATGATCAAGTCACTTATTTATGTTCTATTCTTGGATCATTTTTTCAATGCTACAACTTAACTTGTAAATCTGAAGAAAAAAAAAACAGCCACACATAAGTCTATTAAGGAAATGAAATTTTCTTCACAATGTTCTTCTTTGGTAGATAATTCCTCTTGTGGTTGTTTTTGAAATAAAATGAAATTTCTGCAAAACAAAAAGCTGATTAAAAATGGATGGGTTGCCTCCCATCCAATGCTTCTTTTACGTCAATAGTTTGATGATCAATCCTCAAAACAAGTCTGGTCCAAGGGCTACCTTCACGCCGGTAAATCCGTCACCTTTTTCTCCAAACTTGTAACATGCCTCTAGATCCTGCCATGTTGGTTTCCATTCATATGCATTAAAAACTACCTTCTCCTTATTAAATTTTAAAATCAATTCCTCAGTTGCCAAAAATGGTCATCCAAGAATCATAAAACATTCTGAATCATTTATCATGTCAATCACCACAAAGTCTGCAGGGAAGGTCAAAACCATTGACATGAACTAGCACATCTTGTAAAATACCAAGGGATTCAGTTTCAGATGAATCAACCATAGTAAGGGTCATGACGCTCAGCTTGATCTCTCATATATCTCCTTGAATTTGCTCAACGGCATAACATTGATGCTCGATCCCAAATCACATAAAGCATGTGGAATTTTTACCCCACCAATGGAGCATGAGATGTTGAAATCTCCTTGGCTCATGGCATTTGCCATGGACCTCAGAAACCCAAAAACCACCCACTAACAGCACTGCTTTGAAGACTTCCCCACCTTCTCCATTACTCATACATGATCTAGGGAAGTTATTACTTAAAAATCCTGCTATAAATAAACCTTGGACTCGCACTTTCAAGGCATCCAAGTTATATACGAATTGTGTGTAATTTATTCTTTCATAGTTTTACGCATAAATCACCATTGTAAAAGTGGTAGCTTTCTCACATTGGGGAACTACCACACCATTAGTGTCTAAGCCTACAATTTGTGTAACACTTGTATCAATATTGTCGCCATTTGAAGTATTTAATTCAATTTTATATTCCAGTTTTTATCTTCAGGTTCATTTACTTTTACACTTTTATTTTCTTGCCTTTATTTTCTCGTCTTTAATTTCCGTCATTTACTTTTACGCTTTATTTTTCTGCCATTGTTACTATTTCAAACTTCTACCTTTATCTTCAAACATTGCTTTAAATTATTTTAAACCGCTTATTATGTCTTTATTCAATTCTAAAACTCAAAATTGTTTATTTATTTCCTCAATCATTTCCAGCTAAATTTCTAGAGTACGGATGTGAGGACCGTCATTCTGACGGAACTTAGTAGATTCAAATTGGCATAACTTTTATAAACTATTTTCTGGTTCCGGTTTTTAGTTTAAGATTTAAAAGGTTTTGGGCGACAACAAAAATGTTAAGTTCTCGAACCAATAGCGTAACAGTGTGAGGTGCGTGGCAGATAGTAAAAAATGGATGTTAAGTTCTAAACACAACGACAAAGCTTTAGGATTAATTAGGACTTGTTAGTTTTCAAATGGTATTCCGTGACTTAAATGGGTGAGCGACAACGAAAAATTTATGGTTTCAAAATATAACATGGGTCAATAGCACGACAGTGTGAGACTAATGTTTTTAAACTAATATTTTATGCCGAAAAGTATTTTAAAACCAAAACAAAACACCAAGAATTTATTAAGTCCTATAGGTGCGATTGAAAATTACATTCCAATCTCGCTTTTATTAATTTTCTCCAAAATAACTTTATTTCCTGTTTTATTTTCTTTCCAAAAATCCAAAATTATACCCGCTAGCCTTATATTTACATAGCGATAACAGAATATGATAGGTTGACATTGGTATTTGTGGGTTCGACACTTTTTATACTATAACTGGCATTTTCGTGCACTTGCGGATACACATCAAGTTTTTGGCGCCGTCGATGGGGACCAACAATAAATATTGTTATTCTGTTGTTGCACCATATAGACTAAGGCGCTCTTGTTTAAATTCCTATAATTCTAGGTAGATGGATCACCCAAATTTTCTCTACAACTACCATTCCCGGTATTTTAAGGAGTCGCAAGATTCCATAAATCCAACCTCGAATTATTAATGGAGGATTTCATTGCGACGCATACTCACTCTAGGCTAGATTCTATGATGGAGCGCTTTGTGGCAACACAAACTCTCCAAAATGAAGAGTTTAGAAAATAAAGTCTTCATATTAATGAAATCCTTAGGCATCTGGACACTATGGCCGAGTCCCTTGTGACTCACAACAAGGCATTCAAATCTCCATGCTTGCACATACACCTCACCTCTAGGACCCTCCCCTGAGAGACATGTGGATGTTGTAACAACCAGTAGTGAAAAACAAATAGAAAATCCTAAGGAGAGTGATAATGAGGTCGAGGAGAATTCTGGTGTGAAAAGAGTAAAGATTGAGAAAAATCCACCGACACCACCCGAAAGGGAGATTTTCGAAGAGGTAGAGAAGGAAGCACCTTATATTGTTCCTTTTCCCTATACCCCACGATTTCCTTTCCCACAAAGATTTGTGGAAGCTAAGGTAGACTCCAATTCCAAAACGTGTGTGGAGCTATTGGAAAATATCCACACCAATGGAACCTTGTCTGAGGTCTTACAAAAATATAGAAAACTAGAGGACCATGAAACTAGAGAAATCACTAGTGTTAAGAGGGGAGGTTACCCTTTGAGGTGGTGGATGAAAGAACTAAACCCACACCTGAAAAGCTGATACTCAGGATAGAGCCAGCACCACCACCACAAGTTTAGAAGAATGAACCACCCCATAGAAGGAAGAAAAGAAAAGGTGAGGGATATGAGAGATGGCTTGATAAGTGGCCATGGAAACCAAACATTATTAAGGGTTTGATCGAGGAATCATTCTCATAAGAACCATCATGAGTGCTTGCACTCCTGAGTCATCGAGCTACCGATGTTAAAAGAAGCGTTGCGTGAGAGGAAACCCATGAGGTTCTTATTTTTCTATGTTTGTTTGTTTGAATTTGCAGAAAATAAAGAGATGGATCGCTTGACTTAATCTCCTCACCAGGTTCTTCCTACCTCTCTTAAAATTATTTCCTTACATTGAGGACAATGTAGGATTTAAGTGTAGGGGGGAGGCATTTACCGCTTTCGTTTATTTATGTTTTTCCGTATTTTTCTATTATGTTATTTTTATGTCATTGATTTTTTTATATAGCGTAGTGTATGTTTTGAGTCATTGCTTGTGCCGTTGAGTCATTTACGCATGGTTTTCTGCTCATTATGTGTCGTCGAGTCATTTACGCACAATTTTCTGCTCATTATTGAATTTCTCAATTTCTTGAGCCATACCAAATTTTTTGAAAAGACTTAGGAAGCTCAGGTTGATTCAAAAGTATATAGGCTGTGAAGAGAGGAGAGGCTAGGACGAGGAGACTTTGGAAAATCCGACAAGATCGGTATTGCCCTAAAAACTTAAGATTCCCAATTATGTATATTAGTTTAAATCCCCATTGAATTTAAGTCTTAAGATTCTATTTGTTGAAAACATCCTTAAAGTAGTTTCTTTATCCAGTCAGGCACCATCTGTAGTCACTAAGTAGGCCGGTCGACGAATAATAAGTGAATCATCTTTTGACTAGAAAAAAATGAATAAAAAGGAAAAACACATTTTACTAAGTTAGGTGACTCTCACCCGGTCGTTTAATCCAAATAAAAAGTGGTTGAATCCTTTAAAATAAAGAAAATGCATCTTTTGATAAGAAAGAAAATTGTTAAAATTTGAAGAATATGTTTTGATCATAATCACTAACATACCGCCTACCATGTTGCATGAGAGATAAAGAACCTTAATGTGACTGTCATGAATGAAAGAAGATTAAAACAAATATGGAAATAAACTTTTATTTAATGGTATGATTGGAACTAGTGTGCATAGGAGGGAGACTTGTGTCCACGAGAGTGGTTTGTGTCGTTACAATACCCTTAGTGTTGCATCAATACCTATTTAGTTGTTCCTAGCCAAAGTAATTCTCATTAGCCACGTTTGAGTAGTTTCTATACTTTGATATTCCTTATTTCTTTATAATTATGCTGCTACATTTCATTGATTATATGCTAGCTAACTTGCTTGAGGACAAGCAATGGTTCAAGTGTAAGGGAGTTTGATAACACGAAAAAATACATAGTGTATTTTGACTTGATTCACATGCATTTTAGTGTCAATTTTATATGTTTTTATTGTGTTATGCTGGTATATTGTGTTGGTTTAAGGTATTTACTAGGTAGGATCATCCTGCGAGAAAACGGAGAAAAAACCAAGAATTGTCACTCATGGCGTTCACCATAAGACAAGAAAAAGCAAAGGGCAAAGATTTTACACTCATGGCGTTTGCCATGGACCTGAAAACCCACGTTCTCCACTTTTGTGCTCATGGCGTTTGCCATGGACCTCAGAAACCCAAAAACCACCCACTAACAACACTACTTTGAAGGCTTCCCCCACTTTCTCCATTACTCATACATGATCTAGGGAAGTTATTACTTGAAAATCCTACTATAAATAGACCTTGGACTCACACTTTCAAGGCATCCAAGTTATATATGAATTGTGTGCAATTTATTCTTTCATAGTTTTAGGCATAAATCACCATTATAAAAGTGGTAGCTTTCTCACATTGGGGAACTACCACAACTTTAGTCTTTAGGCTTATAATCTGTGTAAGGCATGGATCAATCTTGCCGCCATTTGAAATCTTTAATTCAATTTTATATTCCAGCTTTTATCTTCCGGTTCATTTACTTTTACGCTTTTATTTTCCTGCCCCTATTTTCTCGTCTTTAATTTCTGTCATTTACTTTTATGCTTTATTTTTTTGTCATTGTTACTATTTCAAGCTTCTACCTTTTTCTTCAAACATTGCTTTTAATTATTTTAAATCACTTATTATGTCATTATTCAATTCAAAAACCCAAAATTGTTTATTTATTTCTGCAATCATTTCCAGCTAAATTTCTAGAGTCCGGATGTGAGGACCGTCGTTAATCTCCTTTTCACCTTTCTTACTCTCAATTTCCTTAGTCACTTCACCTAAATCGGTCCTCACCACCTTGCATGTTTCCTTCTTAGGATTGTCTATGGTATTACCCTAGAATCCTCCACTTTAACTTGGGAAGGCTGCAAGTTATTTTGACAATTGCCCAGTTTGTGTCTCCAAATTTTTTAATGATGCATCATAGTTTCTGCTCATGGTCTCATGGTTCTTATTCATCTGTTCCAAGCTAAGTTGAGTAACTTTCATGAAATTTTCCAAGGTCTCTTCCAACCGTGAGGTTTTCTTTTGGAAATCCAGAACTTGTTGATTTTGTTGCACAACTTGGTTACCACTTTGATTTTGGTTGTTGCTCCAACGAAAATTTGGATGATCTTTCTATCACCGGTTGTAGGTGGTTGAATAGGGGTCGTTCTTTTGAAAGTTAGCATACTTCACTTATTCTTTAGACCCTTCCGATGAGCACCTTCCATTCTCATTTCCTCCACCATAAAAATCACTCCTAAGTGCTTGTACCTGACTCACGTTTGCGTTATTCAAGCAGCTAGCAACTAGTTGCTTATTCAATAATTCAATTTGAGCTAATAAAGTAGTTTGAGTATCAATAGTTAATATATATTTGGGTGTACCTATCGTCTTAACCTTTATCGATCTTTCACTCTTGGTGCGGTACTCATTCATGCACATCTTCTCAATTAAGTCCTTGACTTGTGGCTCAGTTATTTGTCTAATTGTGCCTCCCATGGAAGCATCTAGCAACATGCGTATATGACTCTTTAGGCCCTTGATGAAACTCTAAATCTGCTCCATGTTATTTAAATTATGGTTGGGGC
This sequence comes from Lathyrus tuberosus, assembly GCA_022829125.1. Classification (NCBI taxonomy): domain Eukaryota; kingdom Viridiplantae; phylum Streptophyta; class Magnoliopsida; order Fabales; family Fabaceae; genus Lathyrus; species Lathyrus tuberosus. The sequence goes on along the minus strand of JALAZF010000020.1, from coordinate 3,417,266 downwards.
ACCTGTGCATGAATAGTTTGAATCTCTCCCATGAGTCATACAGGGTCTCCACATCTTGTTGCTTGAAATTCAAAATCTCAGCCCTTCGTTCTGTAAACTGGGTGGTGGTAAACAATCTTTCCAATAACTTATCCTCCATCTCCTTCCATGTTCGAATGGTTCCATTTGGAAGGCATAACAACCAATATTTTCCCCTTCCAATAAGCGAGAAACCAAACAATTTCAACTTTACTTGATCTTCAGTTACATTGTCCGACTTGCACATCGAAGCGGTTTCGTAGAAGCGTGCAAGATGAGCCCACAGATCTCTGATAGAGTTTTCGTAGAAGCGTGCAAGATGAGCCCACAGATCTCTGATAGAGTTTTCGTCGAACTGATTGTCTCTTAGACCTGAAAGCAAAAATTTTTAATGTCAAAGCTAATAGGGTCTGGCAGTAAAAACCCTCTAGAAACTTGATCGTCGTCGGTCATTTTACAGTAATCTCCCATAGTTAGGAGTTGTGGAGCAGCCATATTATTCTCATCTTCTGAATCTAAAGAAAGTGTTGGTGGATCTACTTAGGGTTGGTCTCCATCAGCCATAATTGCTTCTCTAGCTGCTTTTCTGAAGGCACATGTGGTTCTTTCAATTTCCAAATCGAATGTTAGTAATGTTGATCCTGAAGTGCACATACACAAACAAAAAATACCTCAGTAGCACTATGATAAACAAGACAATAAACAAAATACTAAAAATTAAAACTAGAAGAAAACAAGAAAAATATGTTGCAGAAAGCGTTGCCCTATTGCAAACAACAGTCCCCGACAGCTGCGCCAAAAATTGATGACTTCTTTGCAAGTGTACCGATAATGTCGCATTAATAAATAAAAAGAACAATGATTTGTGCAATACTAAATAAAAACATTAAAAAGGGGGTTTTGCCAGTTTCAGTGCAAAAAGAAATTAAATAAGAAAACTATGTCACGAATTCGGCCAGGTTGTGTTTTAGAATCCCCTTATCCCCTCTTGTTGATGTACGATGCCTTGTATGCCTTAATCTTATCCTTATAATTTTACGGAAAATTAATAAAATCGCTATAGTGAGTCCTCCAAAAAATAATTCACTAATAACTACTCAGAGCTTTCTATCCCTAGTCCGCCAGCGTAAGCAGTGTTAGGCGATGTAAAGACCGTTAATTCCCTGTGCCATTACTCGAGGTCTCCTATCCCTATTCAACCAGCTTAAGTAGAACAGGCGCCCTAGGTCTAATACATAGGCTACGGGCCAGGAATCCCTATGTATCTAACAACAGATTAACAGAGTATCTCAAAATAATAAGCATTAAGCATAAGAAACAAATGAATAAAATTATAATTCAAAGGATTCATACAAATTCCAACCCCCATATAATGCCAACAAGATTGAATAAAGTTCATCACAACACAACCTAACCTAGGAGAATTTAGCTACATATAGTGAAAATTACAATACCAATTGAATAAAGATGAATAGTATGTGAATTCCCTTGAAGGATTGGCCTCCAATGGCTTCCAATGCTCTCAAAATCACCCTCTGATGCTGTAAAATCATGCTCCCAGTGCCAAATTTTGTTACCCCTCTAAAAGTGCAGAAAATGCCCTTTTAAAGCTGTCAAAACGGGTTAGAGCGCGTCAGAAAAAGCCATCATCGCGCGCTTTATGGAAGCATCGCGTGCACAATGAACTCTTTGCTTTTCTATCTCGCACACGATGCTGCGTGTGATTATTCCAATAGCTACGTGTTTTTTCATCCTTTTTCACTAGAATTCCTCCATACTTGGTTATTTTTCACTAATTCTTGAGTCTTTTTTTCATCATTTTGGATCCCCTTTTGCTCATTTTTTCCCAATTCTTCGAATGATTATATGTAATGACGGACTGTCATCAATCACATTGGTAACTCGCATTCGGCGGTGCTTCAAATTCCACTGGACATGGCATTGGAGTTGCTATAGTCTCTCTGAATGATGGTTTTTTCCCTTTTACTGCAAGACTGTGTTTCAATTGTAGAAACAATATGGCAGAATATGAGGCCTACATCCTTGGTATTGAAGCCACAATCGACCTTCGCATCAAAAATATTGAATTATATGGAGATTCGGCTTTAGTAATTTGTCAAATCAAAGGAAAGTTTGAAACTCGTGACTCCAAGTTGATCCCATACGACGCTTATGTCCGGGAATTGATAAATTATTTCGATGATATTGCTTTCCATCACAGTCTAAAGGTAGAGATCCAGGTGACAAATGCTTTGGCTACATTGGCCTCAATGTACCAAGTTATTTTTCACAATGAAGCTCTGCTCATTGTAGTAGAGCGGAAACTGAACCTGCCTACTGTAAATCTGTCAAAGAAGAAACCGATGGCAAGCCATGGTTTCATGACATCAAATTCTGCCTAAAAATACATGAGTATTCGGAAAGTGCTTCAGCTATGGATAAGAAGACTTTGAGAAATCTATCATCCAAATTCTTTCTAAGTAATGGTGTGCTGTACAAGAGAAATCATGACACGGTCCTGCTCAGATGCATGGATAGACACGAGGCAGATATGTTAATCAAATAAATCCATGAAGGGTCCTTCGGAACTCATGCCAATGGGCATTCCATGGCATAGAAGATTCTAAGGTCTGGATATTACTTGTTGACGATGGAAACTAATTGTTTTTTATGCCAATACTTGCCACAAGTGTCAAATTTATGTCAATAAGGTGCGTGTGACACCTACACCTTTGAATGTTTTGACCTCTCCTTGGCCATTCTCAATGTGGGGCATCGACATGATTGGCCGCATAGAGCAAAAAGCTTCTAACGGTTATCACTTCATCTTGGTTGCCATTGATTACTTCACGAAATGGTTAGAAGTTGCTTCCTACACCAACATGACAAAGCAAGTAGTCGCCCATTTCCTCAAGAAAGAGATTATTTGTCGCTATGACATTCTTAGCAAGATCATCAGAGATAATGGGACAAACTTGAACAACAAGACAATGAAAGAGTTATTTGAAGGCTTCAAGATTGAGCACTATAATTCTTCTCCATACCGTTCGAGGATGAATTGCGTTGTTGTGGAAGCAAATAAAAACATCAAGAAAATCCTGCAAAAAATGGTAAAAACTTACAAGGATTGACATGAGATGCTACCCTTCGCATTGTATAGATACCAGATGTAACACCCCATTTAAATATTTAGTCATTTTGTGATTTTATTCGTGTAATTACTTTTGCATTGATTTAGTTGAGGGTATGTGTATAAGGGCGAGTGTGAGAGCTTAGTGTAATGAATTAATTAGAATTAAATCTTAGAATAATATTGTAATAATAATGATATAAATGATGATATATTCCATTATTATTATTATTATTATTATTATTAGGATTATTTTTATTATTAGAGAAAATAAAACATAATTAGGGAGTAGCGGTAAGGAGGTTACAATATCAGTTATACGTGAAAAAAGAAAGGAGTTAAGAAAGAAGTAGAGCTAGGGCAAGAGAGAAGATCAAGGTTCCACCATTGTTAGGAAGAGATCAGGCTTGGAAATAAGGTAAGGGGAGAATGGGTTCATTAATGGTGACTAGAACATGAGAGGGTAGTGAGGGTTCCTTTCCCTCTTAGGATTTCCTGTTTATTCTTCTTCCTTCTTGATTAATTTTCGCATATGTATGATTGTTTCTGTGGATTCGTGTTTGTATACTGATATTGATATGAATTTTGTGTGAATTGTGTGTTGTTGTTGCTGTGTTTTACCATGAGAACAGATATGGAAATTAAGGGTTTTGGGTGATGAAGAAAATATGATTCAATTGGTAGAAAACCTTATTAAAATGGTATGTTAATGAAGTAGAGTAAAGAATTTAGGGTTATACTGGTATGAATGCTGTTTTAGGTCAGAAATAGGAGCTTGAAGGTGCTCCAATGGGTGAAAAATCGTACGGTTGCGACAATTGGTTTTTTATGAAGACTGGCCATACGCGTATGCTAGGGGGAAATACGCGTATGGGGACGTTCGTTGTGTGGTACTTGTATGTGCGGTATAACTGTTTGCTTGATGTGAATTATGTGGTTTAATACTCCTTAGCATATGAAATTCACCGTATAGTTATTGAATGTAATTCTCACCCCTTTTCTATTGTTGTGTGTGCGCTCTTTGTGGAGTACAGATAGTCAGGTACCTGAGTAGTGCTTGGAGAATATGTTGCTATTGATCGAGTCTTAGGAGTCGCTTTGATACGTAACACGGGAAGGATGGGGATTTGTTATTCTTTATGTTGTTTTCCATTTGTTATGTATCTTCATTTTTTTTGTTTAATGATGTTAAACCACAAATTTTGTGGAGTTTGATGTATTTGGAGCCTTAGTGCTAAACTATTTGAACATTCCGTTGTTTAATTAATTTATTTTTTATGAGGAATAAAGACATGAAGTGACTTGATACTTTATGAGATTTACGTGATGTGGCATCCTACGTGTGTAACTCTAGTTTTTTACGCAAACTATTTTCTTATTTTTATTTAATAAATGAATGGGGAGAGTAGGGTGTTACAATTGGTATCAGAGCAGGTTGGTCCATCCAGCCAGTGTTGTAGTAGAATCTAACTAAAGAGTGAATAGAGTCATGTATTTCTTCTAACATGTATTGTTGGTGTTGAAGAATATGGCGGGAAGAAATAAGGTTGCGATTGCTGTTGCATTAAAAGCTGTTGCGCAGGCGGTGCAGAATACCAATCAGAATGCTAGGGACATCGAGTTCCATAATTTGGAGAAGTTCCAGAACAACAAGCCACCTAAGTTTGAGGGTAGGTATGACCCGGATGGTGCGCGAAAGTGGATGAAGGACATTGAGATGATCTTCAGAGTCATGGGATGCACTAAAGCTCAGAAGGTGCATTTTGTAACTCATATGTTGGTTGAGGAGGCCGAGGATTGGTGGGATAACACCTATCAAAGGTTGGAAGCTGCGGGTAGTCCTGTTACTTGAACGGTGTTTATGGCTGAGTTTTTGGAGTGGTATTTTCCATAAGATGTGTATGGTAAAAAGGAGAACGAATTCGTGGAATTGAAGCAGAGAAGCTCAACAGTCGCGAAATATGTTGCCCGATTCGAGGAACTGGTAAAGTATTGTCCTCATTACAATACTGATGCTACTATGAGTTCAAAATGTATCAAGTTTGAGAATGGGTTGCGTCCCGAGATCAAACAAGGTATCAGTTATTAGAAAATCAGATACTTTCCTGAGTTGGTGAATTGGTGTAGGATTTTTGAAGATAACAGGGCTCGGGTTGCTCACTACAAGACCCTGAGTGACAAAAGAGGTAAGTAGAGGCACGGGGGTACGCCTTACAGTGCTTTGGCCGATAAAGGGAAGGAGAAAGTTGTTGTTAACAAGAAGCCAAGTGGGGGAGGAAATTCTTCGAACCCTATCAAGTGTTTCAGATGTAGTGGCATGGGTCACCGTGCTAATGAATGTCAGAATGAGGTGAAGAAATGTTTCAAATGTAGGAAGCCAGGTCATGTTGTGGCAGCTTGTAGGACCAATATACCTACTTGTTACAACTGTGGTGAATAGGGTCACATCAGCACCCATTGTCAGAAGCCGAAGAAGTCGCAGACCTATGGGAAGGTATTCGCACTTGTAGGGGCTCAACCTACCAGTGAGGATCGTTTGGTCAGAGGTACTTTTTACATTCATAATACTCATTTGATTGCTATTATTGATACGGGTGCGACCCACTCGTTTATTTCTGTTGATTCTGTGAAGAAACTAGGGCTTGTGTGTCTTTTTTGAGTAAGGGGATGGTGATTAATACTCCATCTATTGGGTCGATAAATATGTCCTTAGTATGCTTGAATTGTCCTTTGTCAGTCTTTGGTAAGGACTTCAGAGTGGATTTGATTTGCTTACCACTCAGTGATCTGGATATTATTTTAGGAATGAACTGGATAGAGAGCAATTATGTTTACGTTGCCTGTTATAGGAAGAGGTTGTTATTTCTTACCCCAAAGGAGGAACAGTTGGCTAATTTTATAACTACCTAGGAATTGAGAACCTTGTTGGAAGATGAAGCTAGAATGTTCGCGGTGTTTTCCTCATTGTCTGTTGAGGGCAAGGCGTCGATTAATGAATTACCTGTAGTGAGAGAGTTTCCAGAAGTGTTTCCGGATGATATTTCAGAGTTGCCTCCGGAGAGAGAGGTAGAATTTGCAATTGATCTTGTCCCTAGTACCATACATATATCTATGGCACCATACAGGATGTCAGCATCAGAATTGGCAGAATTGAAATCTCATCTAGGAGAATTACTTGATAATAAGTTTATTAGACCCAGTGTGTCACCGTGGGAGGCTCCAGTGTTGTTGGTGAAGAAAATGAATGGTAGTATGCGATTGTGTATTAATTATCGTCAACCGAAGAAGGTGACCATCAAAAATAAATATTTGCTTCCAAGAATTGATGATCTAACGGATCAACTTGTGGGAGCTCATGTTTTTAGTAAGATTTATTTGAGATCAGGTTATCATCAGATTCGAGTGAAGGAGGATGATATTCAGAAAACGGCTTTCAGGACTCCGTATGGACATTACGAATATGGTGTGATGCTGTTCAGAGTGTCCAATGCACCAGGCATATCCATGGAGTACATGAATCGTATCTTTCATGCCTACTTAGATCAGTATGTTGTAGTATTTATTGAGGACATTTTGATTTACTCCAAATCGGAAAGGGATCATGCAGAACATCTGAGGATTGCGTTTCAAGTGTTGAAGGATAACAAGTTGTTTGCAAAACTTTCAAAGTGTGAGTTCTGGCTATACGAGGTGATTTTTCTGGGACATGTTATTTCTAGTGATGGCATAGCAGTGGACCCATCAAAAGTGAGTGTTGTACTTCAGTGGGAACCTCCGAAATCAGTGACGGAGATTAGGAGTTTCTTGGGTTTGACAGGTTATTACCACATGTTTATAGAAGGGTTTTCTAATTTGGCCCTTCCTCTGACTCAGTTGACTAGAAAAGGTCAGGCCTTCGTGTGGGATATCTTGTGTGAAGAGAGTTTCCGAGAATTAAAGAAGAGGTTGACTACAACACCAATATTGATTCTACCAAATCCAAATGAACCTTTTGTGGTATATTGTGATGCGTCTAAAATGGGATTAGGCGGAGTATTGATGCAGGATGGTAATGTTGTGTCTTATTCCTCACGACAATTGAAGGTGCATGAAAGGAATTATCCTACTCCTGGCCTTGAGTTAGCTGCAATGGTTTTTATGTTGAAAATTTGGAGACATAACTTGTACAGATCGAGGTTTGAAGTGTTCAATGATCATAAAAGTATGAAATATTTGTTCGACTAGATATAATTGAATATGAGATAGAGAAGGTGGTTGGAGTTCTTGAAGTATTATGATTTTAGCTTGAGCTACCATCCAGGTAAAGCTAATGTCATGGCGGATGCTTTAAGTTGAAAGACGATTCACATGTCGACCTTAATGATTAAGGAGTTGGACTTAATTAAACAGTTTAGAGACTTGAGTATGGTTTATGAATTGACTCCTGAGAGTGTGATGTTGGGTATGATGAAGGTTAATAATGATTTCCTTAATGAAGTTAGAGAGAGTCAAAAACTTGATTTGAAGCTAGTGGATTTGATGACCGCAGGAGGGTCGGATACAGAAGGTGACCTTAAGGTGGATGATTTTGGTGTGTTGAGGTTTCAAGGCAGAATGTGTGTGCCAGATAATCCTGAATTGAGGAAAATGATATTAGAGGAGAGCCACAAGAGTAGCTTGATTATTCATCCAGGAGCTACGAAAATGTATCAGGATCTTAAGAAATTATTTTGGTGGCCAGGTATGATGAAAGATGTAGCTCGATTTGCGTATGCTTGTTTGACTTGCCAGAAGTCAAAAGTGGAACATCAGAAACCTTCCAGTTTGATGCAACCAATAGAGATGCCAGAGTGGAAATGAGATAGTATCGGGATGGACTTTGTGACTGGTTTACCAAATATGGTGAGAGGCTTTGATGCTATTTGGGTGATTGTGGATAGATTGACAAAATCAACACATTTTATACCGATCAACATCATTTTTCCTTTGTCAAAGTTAGCAGAGATTTATATCAGAATAATAGTGAAGTTGCACGGGGTTCCATCTAGCATATTGTCTGACAGAGACCCGAGGTTTACTTCCAGATTTTGGAAGAGGTTGCAGGAGGCTTCGGGTTCTAGTTTGAAGTTGAGTTCTGCTTATCATCCGCAGATAGGTGGGCAATTTGAGAGGACTATTCAATCATTAGAAGACTTGTTGAGGGCTTTTATACTCGAGCAGGAAGGTGCTTGGGATACCCATTTACTGTTGATTAAATTTACATACAATAACAGTTATCATTCTAGCATTATAATGGTGCCCTTCAAAGCGTTGTATGGTAGGAGGTGTAAGACACCTCTATGCTAGTATGAGTCGGGTGAGAGCAGCGTACTTGGACACAAAATTGTGCAGTAGACTACTGAGATAATCCCGATGATTAGGGAGAAGATGAAAGTATCCCAGAGTAGACAGAAAAGCTATCATGATAATAGAAGGAAAGATTTGGAATTTAGCGAAGGCGACCATGTGTTTCTAGGGATCAATCTTGTGAACGATGTTGGTCGTGCGCTGAAATCGAAGAAGCTGGATCCTAAGTTCATTGGACCGTATCAGATTTTGCAGAGAGTTGGAGCTATTGCGTATAGAGTGGTGCTGCCACCCAAACTTTCAAATTTACATGATGTGTTTCATGTGTCGCAGCTTAGGAAGTACATTCCTGATCCATCCCATGTCCTTCAGAGGGATGAAGTGCAGATTTGGGATAATCTTACTGTGGAGACAATGCCGATAAGGATTGAGGATCACAAGATGAAACAGTTAAGAGGCAAAGACATTCCTCTAGTGAGAGTAGCTTGGGGAGGAGCTGCTGGAGGAAGTATGACCTGGGAATTGGAGAGCAAGATGCGAGAGTCGTAAACAGAATTGTTCTCATCAGGTACATTTTTGAGGACGAAAATATTCTAAGTGGGGAAGAGTTGTAACATCCTATTTAAATATTTAGTCATTTTGTGATTTTATTCGTGTAATTATTTTGAAATTGGTTTAGTTTAGGGTATGTGTATAAAGGGGAGTGTGAGAGCTTAGTCTAATGAATTAATTAGAATTAAATCTTATAATAATATTGTAATAATAATGATATAAATGATGAGATATTCCATTATTATTATTATTATTATTAGGATTATTATTTTTATTAAAGAAAATAAAACATAATTAGGGAGTAGTGGTAAGGAGGTTACAATATTAGTTATACGTGAAAAGAGAAATGAGAGAAGAAAGAAGCAGAGCTAGAGCAAGAGAGAAGATCAAGGTTCCACCATTGTTAGGAAGAGATCAGACTTGAAATTAAGCTAAGGGGGGAGAATGGGTTCATTAATGGTGACTAGAACATGAGAGGGTAGTGAGGTTCCTTTCCCTCTTAGGATTTCCCGTGTATTCTTCTTCCTTCTTGCTTAATTTTCGTGTATGTATGATTATTGTCGTGGACTTATGTTTGTATACTGATATTGATATGAATTTTGTGTGAATTGTGTGTTGTCGTTGCTATGTTTTACAATGAGAACAAATTTGGAAATTATGGATTATGGGTGATGAAGAAAATATGATTCAATTAGTAGAAACCTTGTTAAAATGGTAGGTTAATGAATTAGAGTAAAGAATTTAAGAATATACTAGTATGAATACTGTTTTGGGTCAAAAATAGGAGCTTGAAGGTGCTCCAATGGGTGAAAAATCACATTGTTGCGAAAACTAGTTTTTTTTCTGTGCAGACTGGCCATACGCTTATTCGAGGGGGCAGTACGCGTATGGGGACGTTCCCAGAGGCATTACGCGTGTGGTACGTGCCCTGTCCCCATGACCAGAATGGCCCTCTACTAGTACGCATATGGTACGCGTAAGGGAAATGGCCAGTGCGCGTATGGGGTAGCCATTACGCGCATGGGAATTCTTGGGAGAGTTTTGAAGGGAGTTTTCCCTCTGGTCATACGCGTAAACCATGGGGCAATACGCCTATGAGGCTTGGGCATCTGAGGCCCTACGCATAACATATGCAAGATCTAGGCGAGGAAATAAGGCTATACGCGTACGGAGCAGGGTCATACACGAATGGGGAGCTATGTGTTGGAATTTTTCCGTTTTCTCGATTTCTTCCTTGATTTCGCGTACGATGCAATTCCCCTTGGTTCGTAAGACTAAAATGGCATAATTGGACATAAGGGAACCGGTAACGATAGTAAATGTGGTAAAACATAGAATTTATGTGTGGTTTTCTTTATGATGTGTGATTGATGCTTGTGTTGCTAAGATTGTTGTTATGTGGACAGTCTTGGGCAGTGATGGTAATTCCAGAGATAATTACGGTGAGTATTGTAGCGTGCGATTTTTTTCGGTGACGCGATCACCTTATCGCAAATTGGTTTTCTCCTCACCTCAATGAGGACGAGGGGGGTGCTACTTTCTGATTTCTTATTTATCCCGTGAAGCTGGAAGGGAAAGGGAAGCTATCTAAAACTAACCTTGCATGCGAATGTTTAACTGAACAAACGCTTAGAGAGATTCGGGGAGTTCGGGGTCAGGTTATAAAATAGGTAGTTATCAATTACCCATCCTATATGTGGTTATCCACAGGTTGTTAGTTTTTGGTTCTGCTTTGTACTTGATGGTGTTTATCTGTTGATGGGTTAGGAAAGTTTCTTTTTTGGGAGATATAAGAGAGAGTTTTTGATGATTTTGGTGAGGTACTGGACCTAAAGTTTTGATTGGTATATGAAGGTACTGGACCTAAATTTTTTATTAGTATGCTCGCTAAGATTTCACAATCTTATGCCTACGTATTTCCGTTTAAAGAAACAGGGAAATTAGAGAAATCGTAGTTCCTCCTATTCTATGGGAGGAAAAAGATGTTTTGGTGTCTTGTTCAAAGCCCAAGATTGAAGCTAAAAGGTTGAGTATTTGTGTCTTGTTCAAAGCCCAAGATTGAAGCTAAATGGTTTGACTGAGAGATAATTTGTCATCTCTAAAGGGAGACATCTCATCTGTTTATCACAACTGTTGGGTGACAGTTTATAAAGGAGGGTTACTTTAACTTGGATATGAGAATCCAGCAATGCCATAATTCCTTTATAGGGGATTTGTCCTGAATACGAAAACTTTAACTCAGTTTTGAGCAATGCCATTTTTCTTTAAGAATCTTTCATGCTAAGAGAGGGACAGTGGCGTAGATGTAAATAATCTAGAGGCTTTCCACTTACAACAATTAGATGGAAGAGGAAATTTACCAGGATAAGAGATGGACGACAGCTTGGATATTTGAATCAACAAGTGTGCCACTTATAACAGTTATCTGGGATTAGGGTTTGTTTTGAACGTTTGTCATGAGTGTGATAACACAGAGAAATGTCTTCCTATAGAGAGATTTTTTATTTCCTCTGAGGGGGTGTTGATTTTTGTGTGCCTTGCTCAAAGCCCAAGGTTGAAGCTAAGAGATTGATTGACTCCACTGGGGAAGTCCGTATACAAAGCCCAAGAGGAGGCTGGAAAGGCTGACTCAACAAGAGAGTGTTTATCTGTCTTGTACAAAGCCCAAGATTGAGTCTAAAAGAGACTGACTCTTTTGGGACATCATTATACAAAGCCTAAGAGGAGGCTAAAACTTTGACTTTTCCGGGGAAAATATTCTGCCTGTCTTGTACAAAGCCCAAGATTGAGGCTAAAAGGGATTTTGATTCCGCTGGGGAGGGTTTGTATGTGTCTTGTACAAAGCCCAAGATTGAGGCTGAAAAGAAGACTGACTTTGTGGGAAAGAAATCTTTATCTGTCTTGTACAAAGCCCAAGATTGAGGCTAAAATGAGACTGACTCAACTAAGGATTTTTAGGTGTCTTGTACAAAGCCCAAGATTGAGGCTGAAAGAAGTTTTACTCTGCTGGAGAGTATTATCTGTCTTGTACAAAGCCCAAGATTGAGGGTAAAAAGAGGATTAACTCTACTTAGGGAAATTTTTATGGTGTCTTGTACAAAGCCCAAGATTGAGGCTAAAAAGGGTTGACTCAACAAGAGAGTGTTGAACAGGGTGATTGACTCAACAAGAGAGTCTGAAAAGGTTAGCTCAGCAGGGGGAAATCATTGTACAAAGCCTGAGTAAAGGAAGGATCATTATACAAAGCCTAAGAGGAGGCTAGCTTCTGCTGAGGATTATTGAGATCCAGAGGCAGGTCCAAATGGGGAAATCAATTCTTGTTGAGGGTTTACAGAAGAGTTGAGATATCAGATGCCTTGAGGTTTTGATTTGGGATAGTGTTATACTGATGATAAGCTGATCCTGGCTAGGGGAAACTTAAGGTGAGAGTTTAAAGATTGAGTTTTGAAAACCTATAGAAGTTTCAACTCTACTGGAGATTGGTTGAATGACCAGGGTTTTTCCTGTGTTTACAGGGAACTTGAGAATGTCTTTGAGACTCAAGAGGAGATTAGACTGTCCAAGTCTACTGGTATGGAAGAGTTTATCTTTGTATGATGCCCAAGAGGAGGCTGGCATTTTAAGGGATGAGAATCAACCCTAAATTGGTCTGAGGTTTTGACTCTGGAAAGACTGCTCTAGCAAAGGATGACTAAGTTTTGTCTTATACCTTTAAGAGGTCTTCAGGGTCCTTGTATTAAGCCCAAGAGAACGCATGAGAAGTTCTAAGAACACGGAGGGTCCTTGTACAAAGCCCAAGAGGAGGCGGGGATGCTTTTAGGAAGCCTGTGGGTACAAACTTAAGAAGAGTTCAAGAAAAGTTTCACCGGGAATAATCTTTTCTTTAGTGAACAGTTCTAGGGTTTGAATAAATTCAAGAGTGGTTTCATCGGGAATTAATCCTCTTTGGGAAATGAACTTCTTTGACAATTTCTAATAGTGACAGACTGAGAAAAGTTTCACCGGGAATAATGCCTTTCTCTTTGTTCCATATTGTTTATGCCCAAGAGAAGGCAAGACTGTATCTGGAAATCCTATTGGGATCTAGTTTTGACTGTATTTAAGAGTGACCAACTGGCTTTACCTAGTTCTAGACCCAGTTTCCGGGGAAAAATCTAAGCAGATATATAAGTATATATATAGTTGATATATGACAAGTATTTAAAAGGATACGAAAGAAGGACTTACAGGTGAGCCAGCTTCCAGCAATACAGTTATATATATATGAAAGCAAGTAAATGAAAAGCTGATAAAACTTACAGGTGAGCAAGCTTCCATTGTAACAGTTGTATGGTTAGTTGTTCAAGAAATTAAATAAAGTTTTAATAACAACTATGAATTTGAAACTAAATCAAAGGGAAGTTGTTTTTGAACAGATTGTTGGGGCTTATACTCAAGGGGAGGCCCAGATGAAAAACAGTAATTGTACCATTGTTTTGTAAACTGTACTGGGGCTTATACAATGACTGAGGCCCAAAGAGGTTTTCTGTACATAGGGATGGGTCTTACAACTCAAGGAGAGGCCCAAAGTTTTTGAAAAAGAAAAGAAATGGGACTTACAACTCAAAGGTAGGCCCAGATGATTTTGCTTTGAAATGGCGATCGCGCCGAGGTTTTTGAAATAGCAGTGGGTCTTATACAATGACTGAGTCCGAAAAAGGTTTTGGTTAAAAAGGGATTGGGTCTTACACTCTATTAGAGGCTCAAATGTTTGAAAAAGAAAAGAAATGGGACTTACAACACAAGGGTAGGCCAAGAGGTCTTTGTTTAAAAGGCGACGACCGCGCCGAGATTTTTAAACTCGTATCGGGACTTATACAATGACTGAGGCCCAAAAAGGTTTATATTTATAAAGGGGTGGGACTTACACTCTATCAAGAGGCCCAAAGATGTTTGAAAAGATTTGTTAGGGTGATAATGATCAAAACCCTAATTTTTGGTTTTTTAAATGTATATTAATTGAATAAAAAATTTAATTAAAATAATCAAACATGTAAAAAAAGATTGTGATCTTGGATTTATATTTGAAAAACCATGCTTCGTTCATGGGATGATTTAAAAATAATTTGAATTTTGCAAAACCAGGAGAAAGAAATATTTTTAATGTTTAAAAACAAATAAAAACATAATTCTTTGCAAAAATACTAAATATATGAAATCAATAATATTTTTGAGAAATTTTCATGGAATAAAATATTTTAACATTTTTGTAAATTTTCAAAAAAAGAAGCAATAAAAAATAATTAAAATTGAGAGAGAAATTAATTTTTCAATTAATTAACAAAAACATGAAAATATTGAAAATATAGCAAAAAAAGAGAGAGGTAGCAAAAAAGGTCTGGGTGGGGTTTGAACCCACGACCTCAACAACAAACACACATGCGTGCTACCACTGGGGTGGTGATACATCCGTGTATCAAAACCACCCCATAAATACATAAGGGGTGCCAAGGCAAGTTTTGACAATTTACGTAAAGCCTCTAACTTTCTCATTTCTCCATGGATTGGGACAAAATTTAGTTGCATCTGACCTAGAATTTCACTAGGAATCCAATGGTGCCCTTGGTTTTTTCAGATGAGGTCCCTATTTTAAAACCCGATAGTTGTTTTGAAATAGGCAAAAATTTGCATTTTCTATGCTAACACATCATACACACACTAATAGCATGGCCAATTGGTTCAAACACAACATATATAACATGTATGAGATGTTTATGATCAGTGGACTTCAAAACAATGCATAATTCAAAGAGTTCAAGTTGTCATGCAGTTACCTCTTGGAGCTTTTTGTGCTATCTGCCAAGTTCCTTGTGCCAAAAGTAATTTGATGCTTTGGACACTCTCAATTGATACCTTAGAAGCTTTTAGGATGATTAGAACCAGCTGGAATCTTCAGGAACAAGTTTTGGCACTTTCTTGCAAAAAGGGCAAAAGTGAACAATATGGCAACTCTCTCAAATGGTGTTCCAGATGAGGGGAACCATTTGGGACAGTTTGAGGATGATATTTGGAGTGTGTTTGAGGCTTTGTTTAGTTTTGGAAGTGAGTGAATCAATGCATGGCTTGGAAAATGCAAAAAAGTCCAATTTTGAGGTTTTGGAGGTGGACTTTTTTATTTTGGTGTTTCAGGTCACAAGTGAGTGTTTGAACAGCGTAGATATGACATATTGGATGTGTTTGGATCATGAGTTGTGGTGGAATTGCTCTCTAACTCAAAAACTCAGAGTTACGTTGTAAAAGAATGCATTTTAGCCTAAAGAAATAGATTTTGAGGAAAGAAAGTGTGGTAGTGCTTTGGTGTACTCAAACTTATCATAATTGAGCTCTATTTATAGTGTGTCAAGTTTTTTTTGGCATCAATAGTGAATGGAAGCTGCAGCAGGCCTTTGGCCAATATTGAGCAAAAGGAATCTCAAGTCTCCTCTAGCCATTGACTTGAGGTTAGGGCACAGGCCTATGGTCCTTTGATTCAGAGCTTATTCTTGACTCATTCAGTTAGGAATGTGTCAGTCCATTCCACCTTGGTGCATCCATTGAATGCTTGGAAACAAAATTGGAGTCTTGGCACCTTTTTAGCCTTTTTAGGTTTATTATGGCTAAGTGTAGATTCTTGGACTTTGGAGGCTTGGGTATCAGATCATTCTCCTTTTGTTTTATCCTCAGATATTTCCAAATGGATGACAAAGCTTGGAGTTGTCCAAATTTGTCAAATCGAGTAAAACACCAAATTCTGCCTTGCTTAGGACAGTTGGAAATGGTGATTTTGAGGGATTCATATCTCCCTGCTCAGGTTGAGTTATAGGAGGCTCTTGTGCTTTTTAGAAAGCCCTCATATGATACAAAACATGCGTGATCATAGTTTGTTTTGAAACTATATGGATCCAACTGAAAAACTCCATGAACATTGATGTTCAAGGCTGGTAACTTAGGCATATTTTCACTAAGTGTTGGAAAAAGTATTATTTTCATGTTTTTGTGATTTTGATCAATCCATAACTCAAAATCCATAAAGAATTGGAGTCTGAGGTGGGAGTCCGGCTGTCAGAATTTTGTGATTTTCACCAAATTCTGTGATTCTTGAGGTGGGAGTCCTCTTGATCCTTTATAGGTGTTTGAGAGGTTAGAAAAGTTGAAGATCATGTCATTTCTTGATTTATCCTTTGTCTATGTGCTCTAAGAGGGCTTGAAACCCTAATTCTTGATTGTGGTGAATGCTCAACCATCTTTGAGGAGATTGATGAGGCAAAAAAGTACATCCATATTGTGGTAATGATTTGCACAATGATGGGAAATCTTGGTGGTCAAAATTTGGGGTATGAAAGATGCCCCTATTTAATCTTCTTGGACCCGAAGGTGTGAATGGCGAAGGTATTTGGGCATTCGGGGTGCAAGAGGATTAAATATCCGAATACCCAAAATTTTGATGGTGGTTATGAATGGCAGTTTGCACATCCATATTCTTTTGCTGAGCAATAATGCTTAGAAAAGGGTGAAACTTCCCCTCGATCCTGGTCTTCAGCCAAGGAACTGATCTAAGTTTCTTTTATCAATAAACTTCCCCTCGATCCTGGTCTTCCGCCAAGGAACTGGTCTAAATTTCTAATATAAACTTCCCCTCAATCCTGGTTTTCAGCCAAGGAACTGGTCTCAGTTTCTTTTGTCAATAAACTTCCCCTCGATCCTGGTCTTCAGCCAAGGTACTGGTCTCAGTTTTTTTTGTCAAGTTCCTTCCTTGTCAAGGGACGCTATGTGTAGCGGTTTTCATCAAACTTCTCGCCGAATTTTCCTGGGGAGACGCCATTTGACGGAGTTGTAGAGGTGTACAAAGTTCTTTGTTGGAAACGCCATTTGTTGACTCTACTGGGGAAAACGAGTCTCTTGAGAGGCTGTTTCCTGCTTGGGGATATTATATCATACTTTTCTTTGAGATCTTCTCGGAGAAATGCCATGTGATGTAATCCAATTTTGAGGTGCTGATGACCTTATTTGATAGCAAATTTTCAGAGTTAAACTATTGTAGTCTACACACATTCTAACTTTTCCGTCCTTTTTCGGAACTGGTACTATGTTGGCTAACCATTGAGGATATTCTGAGGTGGCGAGGAAACCCGCATCAATCTGTTTCTGTACTTCCTCTTTGATTTTGACGGCCATGTCTGGATGAGTCTGTCTTAGTCTTTGTTTTACCTGCAGACATTCTGATCTTAACGGTAGATGATGCTCCACGATGCTGGTGTCCAATCCTGGCATGTCCTGATAGGACCAAGCGAATACATCAGGAAACTCTTTGAGAAGTCTTATCAAACTTTGTTTGACAGCCGGACTGAGCAGTGCCCCAATCTTGACTTCTTTTCTCTCTTCTTCTGAACCCAAGTTGACTGTTTCCAACGACTCTTTGTGAGGTTCAATGGACCTTTCCTCTTGTCTGAGTAATCGGGAGATCTCTTATGGAATTTCTTCGTCTTCTTCTTCTTCAGCTTCAAATACCGGGAATTCAAAGTTGGGAGAAGGCATTGGATAGTATGTTTCAATGGGGTTTAAAACAAGCAATCTGCATGACGTGATGATTGTTTTTTAGAAGAGATAGAGAGAAATGCAAGAGTGTGTATGTGTGTACTTTCTGAAAAATGCTTGTTTTTATTTTTGAGTTGTTTTTAGGATTACCATTTTCTGAAAAAGCAAAAAGTGAAAACAGCAATAAATGCGGAAATTACAGAACGACATTTTATTCATTTATGATTTGGTCGATTCCTGAAACTACAGCCCTATAAAACAAAGCTTTGTCGCTTTGGGCGAAGCGAAGAGGGACATTTACAGAAAGTGAGCCCTATCAAAACATTCGTTTCACCTGGGCAGGATGAAAGGTCAAAACAAAGTCGACAATTACTTAGACTTAGGGACGACTTTCGGGACATCGACAGTAACCCATTGGCGGCGAACTCCTCGGTGAATCACAAAGTCTAGCACCTTCTTTCTTGGCTTGTCCTCAGAAATGATGCTGATTTCTGGCAGGGCAGGATCGTTGGAGTCTTCCTCCTATGCAGAGTTGTCGTAGACAAACTCTTCTGTTGTATCTTGCACAGTGTTTTCACTCTCAGGCGAATCTCCCCATCCAGTTGGCTAGATATCTTTGAGCCTGATACGAGAGCTTTCAGGAGCGGTGTACTTGACCAAGAAGTCGTACTTGTCACTCGTTTGTCCTAAGGTGTCCCATAGTTTAGTGGAACTGGATGAGTCATCCTTCTCAATGACGCTGACCTCAGGAAAAGCATAGTTGATGAACTCTTGTCCTGCAATCTTTGCAGATTCATCGTTGTGCTGAATATCTTCTGAATGCCCTGAGTAATGATCCCATGATTTGGTGGGGACGCATGTATTCTTTTTAATGATGCTCAGCTGATATGCATCGTTGGGCTGACTCTTTTGCCCCAAGTCTTCTGGGTACGGTTGCCAGATAGGCAAGTCATCCATTGGGTCATAATAGTCATAGTCGAAGTTGTCTTTCATCAGAGTGTCCTCCTCTAATGAGTTTGGTGGAGCACGGCATCCTTCCGGATCACAATCTCCGTACATCATCTTGACATCTGATCTGGTTATATATCTCGGACTTTGTGTAGGAAAGCAAAATGGCATATGCGTTTCTTCCTGAGACATATAACCGTCTTCATTGAGATAGGACTTTCACCCTTCATCTGTATCGGAGGAGTCACCCTCATTGATGGTATGTACTTCTTGAGACACCGGGTGAAGGAAGCCTCCACTGTGGAAGAAGTCCTGAATGGGATGAAAACTTTCATCGTTATTAGCAGTCTGGGTACAGGTTGAGGAAAAACTAAGACCTTTCTTTGTCTTGTTATCAGTAGGAATGACAAGCTGTCCCCACCCTTTTGCGTTGTTACTCTCAATCACTTTAAGAGCATCTTTGTAAGAGGAAATCGATGTTCCTTTTTCTGATTGATTCTCATTGCTCACCGAAAGTGCTTGGAACTGGGTTCCAATAACCTCCTCGGGTTCTACAAAGGATGATAATGATAAGTTGCTCACGATCAAGACCTGCTCTTCGCAGACTGTGACTAGCTTGTCATTCTTGACGAACTTCAGCTTCTGGTGAAGTGTCGAAGTGACTGCCCCAACTTCGTGTATCCAAGGTCTTCCTAATAAACAGTTGTATGCCGCCCGAATGTCCATCATGACTTGGAAATTGACTTGGAAAGTGTGAGGTCCGATAGTTATGAGAAGGTCGACTTCGCTGATAACTATTTTTTTGGATCCATCAAAGGCTTTGACGATAACCTTACTGCCTCTCATCGGAGATCCTTGAAATGATAGTCGCATCAGAGTATATTTTGGCATAACATTTAGAGCTGATCCTGTATCTACCAGTACGCTGGCTAGAGCATCGTCCTGGCAATTGACTGTAATGTTAAGTGCCATGTTATGATTTTTGCCTTCTTCTGGCAGTTCTTCATCATTGAATCCTAAATTGTTGCAGGAAGTGATGTTGGAGATAATGTTGTCGAATTTTCTTATTGTTACATCTTGTTCCACAAAGGCTTGCTCTAAGACTTTCTGTAGGGCTTCTCTGTGAGCTTCGGAACTGAGCAAGAGAGATAGCATAGAGATTCTTGAAGGAGTTTGCAACAGTTGGTCTACAATGTTGTACTCACTCTTTTGGATGAGCTTCAGCATCTCATCGTTGTTCTTTGAAAGGTCGGGATTACTGGATTGACCGACTGATTGATTGGAACTTCTGTTTGAGGTTCATTTTCTCTGGTGGGTTCTCCAACTCCTCTGTTGAAGATCCGGTCACTCCGTGTTACTCGACTGATGTTGGCAATGTTTACGACGGAGGGTAATGGAGTTTCCTTTCCATTCTCGATTGTTGTTGCATCTTACTTGTAAGGGATAACCTTATCGGATTTGTATGGTATTGGTCCTGGCAGATATATGACCACTGGAGCCTCTTGATTTTTCTGACCATCATAGTCGGCCTCAATTGGTTCGAGGTTGAGAATCTTTCTACTGTCAAGAGGAAATCTTGATTCATGGAGTAGAGGGATTATAGTGCATACATCTTTGGCCACTTCCTGTTTAGGGATTAAGACAATGTCTTTGCTTTGATCAGGAAGATAATCTTGTGTTACGTTGATCAAACCAGAACTTGGACATGGTCGGATCTCTTTTTGGTCCAACTAATTTTGAAGAGCTGACCGTACAAGGTAGCATCCTTGGTTGTTCTCTGAGCAAACTCTACAACTCTCATAGTTATGTGGTGGCACCCGACCACATCTGCTTTGTATGCAGTGCAACCTTACTAGATCTGTTTCCATCGAGCGAACATTCTAACTTTGATGCCTAGTAGGATTCCCGTCAGTCATACTGACTTGTTGTGTGTCTTCATCTAAGTAGATCGGAAGCCGCCAGTGGTTCAACAAGTGTTGAAGTGTTCTTTGGACAAGTGCACATCCTTGGTCGTCTTTACGACACACTTTACAGTTATGATAATCATGTGAAGCCAGAAAATCGAGCCTGACCTGCTTAGCATGTAATTCTACCAGGCTGGTATTCATCAAGCGAATATCAAATATTTGAATCATATTAACTTGATAATGACTCCTATCACGGTAGTCCTGAATCCATCCGAGATCCATCTGACATTGGAGGGCCTCTTGTACAAAAGAGCATCCCTGATTGTTTATTGAGCAGATCGGACAAGAATTGTAATCGTGCCATGGCAGATCATGATGTTGGCTTTGCCTTGAGTGCATCGCCACCATGTTGACATTCATTGCCAGAATGTTGTGGTTCTGGACAATGTTGGGGTTTGTGTGGGCCATATTGACCTCACGAATTCGGTGATCTTGGATCCATCCGTGATCCATCTGTTCTTATAGAGCTGATTGCACTACGGAACATCCTTGATTATTCTTTGAGCAGATATCACACTGGTGATAATTGTGAGACGGTACATGACTGTACCCGCTCTGTCTGCAATGTATCCTGACTAGATTGGTTCCTAACAGGAGTATATCATGAATTTGATAGTTGTGGTTAGATTCTTCCTCTATCAAATTTACTGCAGCCTTTTCATGTTGAGACAACGGGTTCGTCTGAACATTTGTATTTGTATCCTTGAAGGATAAGACCCCGTTCCAGACAAGCTTCTGCACATAGGATTTGAAGCTGAGACAGTTTTCTATGTTATGCCTCGGTCCTCCTTGATGGTAAGGGAAAGTTTGATCCGCTTTGAACCAAAAAGTCAGATTTTAGTGTACTGTAAGAGGAGACCTGATTTGGACGTGCCCCTTGACCAATAATAGTGGAAACAGTTATGCGTACAACATCGGTATAGGGTCAAACCCTGGTGGTCGTGTCGTATGGTTGTTGTTGTTGTACTGAGGACGAGCCTGCTGAAGAGGCTGTTGTGTCCTTTGCTGATACTGTTATTAATTTGGTTGGCTCTGAGAAACATATGGTTGATATGTTGGAACAGGCGCAAGGTTGATAGCGGGAGTTACTGCTGCTACTGGTTGATACCTTCGCCTTTGCTTTCCGAGAGAGATATTACCAATATCTTGCTCTTTTTTCTTAGGGAAAGCACTACCGTATCTCTTGGTACTGCTTGATGGTCCTGTATCTTTGACCAAACGTCCTTCTCGAACTGCTTCCTCAAGGCGTACCCCCATGTTTACCATCTCAGTAAAGTCGTTGGGCGCACTAGCGACCATTCGGTTATAATAGAATGAGCTCAAGGTTTTCAAAAAGATATTTGTCATTTCTTTTTCCTCAAGAGGGGGACAAATCTGGGCGGCAATTTCATGCCATCTCTGAGCATATTCCTTAAAAGTTTCCCTGTCCTTCTACGACATTGCTCTGAGTTGATCTCTGTCTGGTGCCATGTCTAGGTTATACTTATACTGCTGAACGAAGGCAGTGCGAAGATCTTTGAAAGTGACGATCTTAGTGCAGTTTAAACCCATGTACCATTTGAGTGCGGCACCGGTTAAACTATCTTAAAAGTAATGGATCAGTAGCTGTTGATTCTCTATCTGAGTTGACATCTTTCGAGCGTACATCACTAAATGACTATGAGGGCAAGAATAGCCCTTGTATTTTTCAAAGTCAGGCACCTTGAATTTGTGCGGGATTTTCACATTAGGGACCAGACAAAGGTCTGCGGCATCCTTTTCGAATAAGTCCTGGCCGCGAATAGCATGCAGTTCCTTCTACATCTCCAGGAATTATTCTTGGAATTCCTTCATTCTGTCGTACATATCTTCATTTCCACCAGGAGTTACTTGTGGAATCTGTCCTTCCGGGACAGTGTGTACCACAAGTTGTGGTATAGTCATTACGGTGGTGACTCTTGGTGCTTCCCTATCCCGAAGTTTGTAACCTTCAGGAGTTGCTATCATGATTCTTGCATCTTCGCTTTCCTGAAGTTTGTAACCTTCAGGCCCAGCGGTTCCTGCTGCAGTTTTCGGTTCTTCCGTGATTGGCAGAATATATCCTTCAGGGATAAAGTTGATAGGCATGCCCCAGGGACGATATTTAGGCATGTTGTATCGAGGATCATATGTCTCTACTATGGGAGTAGATGTGATCTCTAAGATCACAGTCCTTTGTTGGTGTCTCTGAGCTGTTGCCATTGATTGCATGTCACTGTGAAGTTTCCTCAGATCTTCTTTTAGAGCGTCAATTTCTTCTCTCAGCTCTCTGTTCTCTTCCTCGAGATCATCCATTTTCTTCTGTCGATTGTCCCGAGTATTGTACCAATGAGACAGTTTGACTCTAGAATTGTGACACATACGTGAGATTCGAAGGTAAGAAGAATGTGTTATGTGAGAATGATGAATGATATGCAATAATATATATTATTTTGTTTTTTTGCTTTTAATAAAAAAGAAACTTCAACAAATAGATTGCAAATATCATACAGTGGGGAAACCTCGTTTTATTGAATTTGAAAGATTGTAGAAAGGGAAATACAATATTTTACAAAGTGCTGTAAAAGGAAATGTCTAAACTTATGGATCCTGAGGCCTCTCTAAGGAGAGCTCAGGTGCTGGTTCTGGTATTTTCCTTTTCTTTGACCGGGGCTCTTGAGCCGTTGTCGGGTTGTCGGTCCTTTGCCAAGTGAAAGGAGCGAGCAAATTTCTTTGGTCTTCCTGACTTTCTACAACATGTCGCTCTAATATCTTGATCAAGGCGTCCTTTTCTTTTAACAGTTGCTGAATTTTGGTACACTCCACATTGAGAATATGGTACTTGTTCTTCCAAGATTTCTTTTCCCGTCGAACTTTGTTGAGAGTGACCTGGAGTTTTTTCGCATCAGACATAAAATAAAGGATAGATTCCTTTAGCAGAAGAACTTCTTGACGAGGTTAAGGCATCCTCAGCTTGAGGGCTCTAGTTTGTACCCAGTGGAGATAAGGTTCCACAGAGACACAGTCTGGTTTTCCTAGAGACTTTCTCGTTTCCTGTGAACATCAACAAGATGGTTCACCAGAGCGAGCTGTAGCATCCTAGGGTAATCTCAATTGAGTGTAGTATCGCGTGTCAACTATTTCCGATAGCTAAGGCACTACAAAATAGCCACATGGTTACTGTCTACTAAATCCTTAGTTTCACGGATACCACATTGGGACAATCTGCCTTCACAACGGAGTCGTTAAGCATTGAATCCGCAAAGACTATCTCCACTGATTTGATGGTCTACCGGGACAGCTTATTCGGGATTCACTCCCTGTAAGACCGCCCGTCTATGCCATCACCTATCTTAGGTATCACTCAAACTTTCCACATGCGACATCACTCGCATTCCCATTAGCCAAAAAATAAACACGGATATCTAGTAGGAAAAGCAGTATATATATATATATATATATATATATATATATATATATATATATATATATATATATAGTATTCCTAAAACTAACATCCTAGACCTCTTAAGAATTCTAATCTTAGTCCTAGACAGATCAAAGACGTCCCCAGCAGAGTCACCATTTTCCTGTTGGAAAATGGTGACGATGATGACTAAGGTAAGACAGATCCTAATGGCACTCCCCAGCAGAGTCTCCATTTTCCTGTAGCGTGCGATTTTTGTCGGTGACGCGACCACCTTATCGCAAATTGGTTTTCTCCTCACCTCAATGAGGAGGAGGGGGGTGCTAATTTCTGATTTCTTATTTATCCAGTGAAGCTGGAAGGGAAAGGGAAGCTATCTAAAACTAACCTTACACGCGAATGTTTAACTGAACAAACGCTTAAAGAGATTCGGGGAGTTCGGGGTCAGGTTATACAATGAGGGGTTGTTAATTACCCATCCTATATGTGGTTATCCACATTGTCATACCCCAAATTTTGACCACTAATATTCCCTATTATTGTACAAATCATCATCACAATATGGATGGACTATCATGCCTCATTAGTCTCCCCAAAGATGGGTGAGCATCCACTACAATCAAACTTAGGGTTTCAAACCCTCCTAGAGCTCTTAGAAAAAGGATCAATCAAGGAATGACATGAGCTTCAACTTCTCTAAACCTCTCCAACATCCACAATGGATCAAGAGGACTCCCACATCAAGAATCAAGCACAAGGTTGCAGCATTCCAAGTGGATCAAGCCTCAAGATTGCCAGTGTCACCAAATTAGGGTTTTGGTCGACCAGGGCCTCCAGATGGAAATTTTCCTCTGGGCATGAGCCAATGCTTCAAAGCACAACCTAAGATGCACCAAGGGACATCATGAACCCAATCATCAAGTCAATTTTGCCTCAGGGGAAGCATTCATCAAAAATCAGCGATTAGGGTTTCTTGACCTAATTCACCCCTAAGTTGACTTCTGGGACAAAACATGAGCCAAAACCTCAAGACATGATTTGAGGGACCCTAGTACACTACATTGATCCATTTGCAACAATGGATTGATCCAAGAAGCTTGATCAACAAGTTTCAAATTCATCAGAACCACAATTAGGGTTTCGCGGGAAAAGTCAACTGTGCCTTTGACTTTTGACTTAGGCATGCTCCCAAACCTTGGGACATGATTCAATACACCCTACAACACCTATGGAATATGTCCATCAATTTTGATTTAGGTCAAGGACTTGTTTTCATAGAGGATCGCACAGTTTGGAATTCATCTGACAAAAAGTCAACTGTGCATAAAAGTCAACTTTGACTTTTTGAGATTTTTCACAATTATGGTTCTTTGACCCTAAAATGATGTTATTGTGTGATCGGAATCATCATTCATCAAGAAAAATCAAGAAAAGTGGGATAACTTGTAAAAGGGGTAACCATAAAAAACTTAGAAATTTTCTAAGTTATGGAACAAAGTCGATAGGGTACCAACTTTGGAGGATCATATCTCCTAAAACCCAAGGCCATTTTGCCCCATTCAAAGCTGGATTTGTAGCTCACATGGCCCTCTACAAAAGCTTCAAGCACAACTCATTCCAATTCCTCATGGGTTTTAAGTTATGGAATGATCAAAATCACAAAAAGTGAAAATGTCACTTTTTTCCAACACTTGGTGAAATTTTCACTAAGTCAGAATCTGCCTTCACTTTTTTTCCAAATGTAGGGGCATTTTTCACTTGGATCCAAAAAGTATCAAAACCAACTATGATCAAATAGTTGTTGTATCATATGAGGGCTTTCCAAAATGGCCAAGAACTCCATCAAATTCCACTTGAGCCATGAGATATGACAATGGCAATATGCCTTGCTGAAAACTGTCAAAGCAAAGAAGATTTATGCATTTTGCTCGATTTGCCAAATTTGTGCAAATGACAAACATACTTATCCATCTGAACACCTCAAGGGGAGACCAAGGAGGGACAAACACTGATCCCAAGCCTCCCAAGTCTTTGGAACCAAAAGTTGCATGCCAGACCTAGAAATGCCTAAAGAGGGGACAAGACTCCAATTTTGTTTTGGAGCATTCAATGGATGTACCAAGGTGGCATGGACTAAGCCATTTCCAACTGAATTCAGTCAAGACATATCCAAGACCAAGGGAACCAACAGCCTGTGCCCTAACCTCTAGTCAATGGCTAGAGGAGACTTGGATTCCCATTGATCAACATTGGCCAAACCTCTGCTGCAGTTGCCATTCACTATTGCTTGCAAAACAAACTTGCTCTACTATAAATAGAGCTTATCTGTGATCAGTTTGAGTACGCCAAAGCCATCAAATAGATGCTATCCTTAAAATCACCTTCTCACTTCCAATTTTGCCTTCTAAGGCAAGTCACTATCGGGTTTTGAGTTTGAGAACTATTCCAACCAAACCAATCACACACACACCTCATAAACATCATATAGAAGTGATCCAAACACTCACATAACATCTGGAACACCAAAATCACAAAATCACCAGCCAACTGCTCAAGCTTTTAGCAGACTTGCAGTTGAGGGGCCAAATCAAGTTCCAGCTCAACTCAATCCACTCCAAGCATCCAGACACACTTCACAGCACCTAGGGAAGCTGTCCATATCCTTGGAACCAAGCTGTAACACCTCTAACACAAAACACGATCCCCATCTACAAGAGGTAAGCATGAGCTCTTATAACTCTATGATCCATGCATTTTTTGCTACACAATAACTTGGCCATATGTTCATAATCATACATGGAGTGTTTTCCCTCAATCAATTGCTTTGTTTGAATCGTGTATGGAATTTCTGAGCCTTCATGCAAATTTTAAGGTTCTTGAGGTTTCTCTTTGATTTATTATTCCATGCATAAAATAAATGAAATTAAAGACCATAGACATGATCGTGAGGTGAAAACGAGTAGATTGATATGTAGATTGCATGATATCATCAAGTATTCAGTGAGATTGGATAGAAAACGCAGATCTGCAGAAACAGAGGGTGGCGTGTGTTCTTGGCATGTTCTTGGCACCATTTATGAATATTTGAATTTTTGAATTTTGTGATTTTATTTAATTGATTCAAAAATTAATTTCTCTCTGAGTTTTAATGATTTTGAGTTGATTCTTTTTTTAATAATTCACAAAAATGTTAAAATATTTTATTTTACCAAAAAGCCCCAAAAATATTATTGGTTTCATATATTTGATATTTTTACAAAGAATTAATGTTTTATTTGTTTTTAACATTTGAAATATTTTTTCTCCCTTGATTTTCCAAACTTAATTGATTTCCCATCATTTTGTGGATATAAACATGATTTTCCAAACATTAATCCAAGATCACAAATTTTTTTTCACACATGTTTAACTATTTTGATCATTTTAATTGAATTTTTATTCAATTAAGATATATTTTGAAAACAAATTAGGGTTTTGATTAATTCAACCCTCATCACTTGGGCCTCAGATATTGTATAAGTCCTGACACGATAAAAAATCTCGGCGCGATCGCCAGTTTAAAATCACTTGGGCCTCTCCTTGAGTTGTAAACCCCATCACCTGTACAAAAACACTTTTGGGCCTCTAATAGAGTGTAAGACCCATTCCTTGTAAATAAGATACCTTGTTGGGCCTCAGACATTGTATAAGACCCGTGGTGTTTTCATAAACCTCGGCGCAATCGCCGTTTTCAAACAAACCATCTGGGCCTACCCTCGTGTTGTAAGTCCCATCTTTCTTTTTTTCAAAATAAACTTTGGGCTTCTCCTTGAGTTGTAAGACACATACCTTTGTACAGAAAACTTCTTTGGGCCTCAGTCGTTGTATAAGTCCCGATAAGATATTTAAAACAACGGTGTGATCACTATTAAACCTTGGGGCTCTCTTTGAGTATAAGCCCCAACAATATTTCCAAAACAATTTCCCTTTTGATTTAGATTCAAGTATACAGTTTTTATCAAAACTTTCTTTAATTTCTTTGAACAACTAACAAAACAGTATGGAAGCTTGTTCACCTGTAAGTTTTTATCCGCTTTCATTTACTCGCTTTAATATATATAACTGTATTGTGGGAAGTTGTGCATGGTTAGTCTTCTTTCATTCTTTTAAATACATGTCAAATATATATAACTGTATTGTGGGAAGCTACGCATGGTTAGTCTTCTTTCATACTCCTTTACATACTTGTCATATATCAACTGTATATATACTAGTATAGTTATTTAGAGTTTTCCCCGACAACTAGGTCTAGAACTAGGTAAAGCCATGTTGGTCACTCTTAAATACAAACAAAACTAGATCCCCATAGGATTTCCAGATACAGTCTTCCCTTCTCTTGGGGTTATAATCAATATGGAACAAAGAGAAAGGCAGTATTCTCGATGAACCTTGTCTTAGACTGTCACCCTTACAAATTTTCAAAGAAATTCTACTTCCCGGAGTTGATCTATTCTCCGTGAATATGCTTCTCTTGAGTTTCTTCCAAACACTCACACTTTCCTGGAATGATCTCTTCTCTGTGAATTGCATTTCTTGAACTTCTCTTAGTTTGGGGACCCACAGGCTTCCTAAAAGCATCCCCGCCTCCTCTTGGGCTTTGTACAAGGACCCGTCGGTTTCTTAAAAGTTCTCATGCCTTCTCTTGGGCTTCGTACAAGGACCCTCACGACCTCTTAGAGGTATAGGAGATAACATAGTCATCCTTTGTGAGAGCTGTCTTTCTAAAAAGAGTCACCAAAAAGCCCTCAAACCAATTTTAGGGTTGATACTCATCCCTTAAATGAGTCAGCCTCCTCTTAGGCATTGTACAAAGATAGACCACACTAATAGACTTGGACAGTCTAAATCTCCTTGAGTCTCAAAGACATTCTCAAGTTCCCTACAAACATAGGAAGAAACCCCGGATTCTGGATTAATTATCCAGCAGAGTTAAAACTTGTGGGTTCTAAAACCCCGTCTCTCTCTTAAAATCCCCCAGCCAGGGTCAGTTTATCATCATATAACCCTATCTCAAATCAGAACCTCAAGGTACCTGATCCATCAATTCTTCTGTATTCCCCTTCCAGAGTTGATTCCCTCACTTGGACCTGCCTCGGGATCTCAATAACCCCCGGCAGAAGATAGCCTCCTCTTAGGCTTTGTATAATGATCCTTTCCTCAAGAAAGTCAGCCTCCTCTTGGACTTTGTACAATGCTTCTCCCCAGTGGAGCTAACCTTTTCAGACTCTCTTGTTGAGTCAAACTTTTTGCCTCCATCTCGGGCTTCGTACGAGATATAAAACACTCTCTTGTTGAGTATAAAAGACTCTCTTGTTGAGTCAACCTCTTTAGCCTCCGTCTTGGCCGTTGTACAAGACATATAAAACACTCTCTTGTTGACTATAAAAGACTCTCTTGTTGAGTCAACCTCTTTAGCCTCCGTCTTGGGCGTTGTACAAGACATATAAAACACTCTCTTGTTGAGTATAAAAGACTCTCTTGTTGAGTCAAACTTTTTGACTCCATCTCGGGCTTCGTACGAGATGTAAAACACTTTCTTGTTGAGTATAAAAGACTCTCTTGTTGAGTCAACCTCTTTAGCCTCCATCTTGGGCGTTGTACAAGATATATAAAACACTCTCTTGTTGAGTATAAAAGACTCTCTTGTTGAGTCAACCACTTTTAGCCTCTGTCTTGGGCTTCATACAAGACACATATAAATCACTCTCTTGTTGAGTATAAAAGACTCTCTTAATGAGTCAATCCCCTTTAGCCTCTATCTCGGGCTTCGTACGAGACAGCAAAACACTCTCTTGTTGAGTATAAAAAGACTCTCTTGCTGAGTCAATCACCTTCAGACTCTCTTGTTGAGTCAACCTTTTTAGCCTCCGTCTTGGGCTTTGTACAAGACACATAAATACTCTCTTGTTGAGTATAAGAGACTCTCTTGTTGAATCAAACTTAACTTTTTTTAGCCTCAATCTCGGGCTTCGTACGAGATAGCAAAAACTCTCTTGTTGAGTATAAAGGACTCTCTTGTTGAGTCAGTCACTCCTTTAGCCTTTGTCTTGGGCTCTGTACAAGACACATGAAAATCCTCTCTTGATGAGTGAACCCTTTTAGCCTCAATCTTGGGCTTTGTACAAGATAGAAAGAACATTTTCCTCGGAAAAGTCAACTTCTAGGCTCCTCTTAGGCTTTGTATAAAGAAAACCCCGGTTGAGTCAATCAACCTTTTAGCATCAAAGTTGTACCTTGTTCACAACATACAAACATCAACAACTCCTCTTTAGAGATGACAAATTCTCTCTTAGCACAAACCTCTTTAGCTTCACATCTTGGGCTTTGAACAAGATACAAACCCCTTTTAGCTTCATGTCTAGGGCTTTGAACGAGACACCAAAAAACAACCTTTTTCCTCCCATAGAATAGGAGGAACTATGATCGCTCTAATTTCCCTATTTCGTTAAACGCGAATACGTAGGCATAAGATTGCAAAATCTTAGCGAGCATACCAATCAAAAAACCCAAAATCCCATACCTTCACACATCAATCGAAAAGCATTAGTCCTAACATCCTACCAATAGCCTAGACACTGTTTTTTTAAACAAAATAACCTAAGAGAGACCCACAATCTTAATAGCATCTGTAAACCAACAGTCATCTGTTAAAACTCAGTTTGCAAGCAGGGTTAATTGGAGACATCTATTTCCCTTCCTTCATCAGCTTCAATAGGATAAAAAATGAATCGAACTGTAGTACCCCAAAGCGATAGTGATTCGCAACCACGCAAAAATTCGCGCTACAGAAAAATGGCGACTTCACTGGGGACATAGAGATCTTGTTCTCTTCCCATCTCTTAGGTAGAAACCTTAAAAAGTGCCACAGCTAAGTGGCGACCATAGTGGTATGCATTCTTTCTTTCTTTCCCAAGGGATGAAACCCTAAATTCAGTTAACAGAAATGGCGACTCTGCTGGGGAGTCATTGTCTGTATAGGATCATAAGACTAGAGGTCTAGGATGAGTAGGACAAATATATATACTACTTTTCCTAATTGATATATGTGTTTATTTTTCTGCTAATGGGAATGCGTGTAATGTCGTATGTGGAAAGATTGAGTATACACCTAAGATATGTGATGGCAATGCGAGTAATCTTGCGAGGAGTGAATCACAATTAAGAGTCACCGATCGACCATCAATCTCAGTGGAGACTCTCTTTGCGAATACATTGCCTATACGACTTCGGTTGTTGAAAGTAGTGTAGTCGACTGGGTTATCTGAGAAGCTGAGGTTTTTAGTAGACTTAGACCATTTTGTAGTGCGGAAGCTATCAGAAATAGTTGTCACACGATACTACCCTCATTTGAGATCACTCTAAGATACTTCATCTCGCTGGCGATCCGCTTGTTTTTGTTATCCCAAGAGGGGTCAATGATTTTATGGACAGGTACAAAAAATCACCAGTAAAAAACCTTTGGGGGGTGGGTAGAGCCTTGACTTCATGACACCGAACTTTTGACCCCATGTTTTTTCTATGTTTTTGAGTGCTGCATTCATGCATTCATTTCATTAAAAAACTCTAAAAAAATATCTTCTCTTCTAGTCTCTCTTTTTCAAATTAAACTAAGACAATGATTGCAAATGTCAGAGAAAAGAGATTGTGCTAATGGATTTCGGTAGAAGGAAAACTCATAAGTACACCTTCATGGTTCCAAAACTAGAGGATTTAAGAGGTCTAGCGAGAATGATCACCAACCACGAGGCTTTCAGAGCCAGGTATGGAGGACTACTGTCTCTATTAAGGGTTCACGTAATTGAAGGAATCCTGTCTACGCTACTCCAGTTCTACGATCCGGTCTATCACTATTTCACATTCCTGGATTATCAGCTAGCACCAACGCTGGAGGAATACTCTCACCTGACTGATCTGCACATTACTGATCAAGCTCCATTTTCTGGACTGGAAGAAATTCCAAAGGATCAAACCATTGCAAGAGCAATCTATTTGGACGAGTCAGAGGTCAGGACTCACATGACCACTAAGGGTGGAATTCAGGGTTTGCCAGCCCAGTTCTTGACAATGAAATCTCTATACTTTGCTAGTATAGGGAACGTGGCCACTTTCGAGAGCATCTTTGTTTTGCTTACCTACGGGTTATTTTTGTTTCCCAACATCGATAACTTTGTAGATATCAACGCCATTAAGATTTTTCTGATTGGAAACCTTGTACCAACTTTGCTCGCAGATGCTTATCATTTAGTACACTTAAAGAATTTGTATAGCGGAAGAATGATCACATACTGTGTACCCTTGCTGTACAAATGGTTCACTTCCCATTTGCCCAAGTTTGCTGCATTGTAGGATCAAAAGAATACTTTACATTGGTCGCAGAGAATCATGTCTCTTACCAACTCTGACAACGATTGGTAAAATCGAATCTATGACGAGATCAGGATCATTGACCGTTGTGGAAATTTCCCAAATGTACCCCTTATAGGAACTAAGGGAGGAATCAATTATCATCCATTTTTAGTTTGTCATCAATTTGGATACCCGATGAGGCATATCCCGCGTAATGCTCATCTGGAAGGTCTTTTCTTCAAGGAAGGTGAAAATGACAGAGCACTAAAGACGGAAATAGTGCATGCTTGGAAACACGTTCATTGGAAAGGAAGAGAGTCTCTAGGAAAACCAGACTGTGTCTCGGTGGAGCCTTACCTCCACTGGGTACAAACTAGAGCTCTCAAGCTGAGGACGCCTTACCCTCGCCAGGAAGTTCTTCCATTAAGGGACTCTGCCCTTTATTTTATGTCTGAGACGGAAAAACTTCAGGTTACTCTCAGCAAAGTTCAACAGGAGAAGAGGTCTTGGAGGAACAAGTACCGTATTCTCAATGTGGAGTGTAAGAAAATACAACAACTGTTAAAAGAAAAAGATGCTCTGATTGAGATTTTAGAGCAACATGCTGTAGAGAATCAAGAAGGCCAAAGGAATTTGCTCGATCCTTTCACTTGGCAAAGGAATGACAACCCGACAACGGCCGAAGAGCCCTGGTTAAAGAAAAGGAAAATACCAGAACTAGCACCTGAGCTCTCCTCAGAGAGGACTCAGGATCTATTAGCTTAGATTTCCTTTCGCAGCACTTTCTAAATTACTGTATTTCCATTTCCGCAATCCTTTGAATTTAATAAAATGGGGTTTCCCCACTATTTGATATTTGCAATCTAAGTGTCAAAGTTTACTTTGAATAAACAAAAAAATGTACAATTAATATAATCATTGCATATCATTCATCATTCTCGCTTAACGCATTCTTCTTAACTACGAATCTCACGTTTGCATCTCGATTCTAGAGTCAAACTGTCTCATTCGTACAATACTCGGGCCAATCGTCAGAAAAGGATGGATGATCTCGAGGAAGAGAACAGAGAGTTGAGGGAAGAGATCGACACTCTGAAAGAGGATCTGAGGAAGCTTCATAACAACATGCAAGCTCTAGTAAAAGCCCAGATGCAACAGCAAAGGACTGTGATCTTAGAGATCACATCAACGCCCATGGTGGAAAAGTATTATCCTAGGTACAAAATGCCAAAAGATCGTCTCTGGGGCATGCCACTCAACTATATCCCAGAAGAATATATTCCGCTGATCACGGAGGATCCGAAAACTTCAGCAGGAGCCACTGGGCCTGAAGGTTACAAACTTCAGGAAAGCGAAGATCCCAGGGACATGACAGCAACTCCTGAAGGTTACAAACTTCGGGAGGCACCGAGAGTCTTGGCCGTAATGACTATACCACCGCCCGTGGTACACACTGTGCTGGAAGGAAAGATTCCCCAGATACCTTCTGGTGGAAACGAAAGGATGTTCGACAGAATGAATGAGTTCTAGGAACAATTCCTGGAGATACAAAAAGAACTGCAAGCCCTTCGCGGTCAGGATTTATTTGGAAAGGACGCCGCAAACCTCTGTTTGGTCCCC
The DNA here is from genome assembly GCA_022829125.1 of Lathyrus tuberosus. NCBI lineage: Eukaryota > Viridiplantae > Streptophyta > Magnoliopsida > Fabales > Fabaceae > Lathyrus > Lathyrus tuberosus. The sequence continues at coordinate 3,383,344 of JALAZF010000020.1, read as the reverse complement.
AATGTGAAAGTCCCGCACAAATTCCAGGTGCTCGATTTTGAAAAATACAAGGGTAACTCTTGCCCTCAGAGCCATTTGGTGATGTACGCTCGGCGAATGTCAGCTCAGACAAAGAACTAGGAGCTACTAATTCACTACTTTCAGGATAGTTTAACCGGTGCCGCATTAAAATGGTACATGGGTTTAAACCGTGCTACGATCGGCACATTCAGAGATCTTGGCGCTGCGTTCGTTTAACAATATAAATACAATTTGGACATGGCACCGGACAGAGATCAACTCAGATCGATGTCACAAAAGGACAAGAAAACCTTTAAGGAATACGCTCAGAGATGGCGTGAAATTTCCGCTCAGATTTGTCCACCTCTTGAGGAAAAAGAGATGAGAAATATCTTTTTAAAGACCTTAAGCTCATTTTACTACGACAAAATAGTCGCCAGTGCGCCCAGTGACTTCACCGAGATGGTGGGCATGGGAGTTCGTCTTGAGGAAGTAGTCCGAGAAGGACGTTTAGTAAAAGACGCTGGATCATCAAGTAGTACAAAACGATACGGTAATGGTCTCCCTAAGAAAAAAGAGCAGGATGTTGGGAATATCTTTCTCGGAAAGCAAAGGCGACGATACCAACCGGTAGCAGCTGTAACTCCTGCTATCAATCCTGCGCCTGTTCCTACGTATAAAACTCAGGTTGCTCAGAGCCAACCTAATCAACAGCAACTTCAACAAAGGACACAACAGTCTCTTCAGCAGGCTCATCCTCTATATAACAACAACCGTACTGCACGACCCCCAGGGTTTGATCCTATATCTGTGTTGTACGCATAACTGTTCCTATTACTACTGGTCAAGGGGCATATCCAAACCAGGGCTCCTCTAACAATACCGGAGAATCTGCCTTTTTTGTTCAAAGCGGATCAGACTTGCCCTTATCATCAAGGAGGACCAGGGCATAACATAGAAAACTGTCTCAGTTTCAAATCCGATGTGCAGAAGCTTGTTAGGAGCGGGGTCTTATCTTTCAAAGATACGAATTTGAATGTTCTCATGAACCCGCTGCCTCAACACGAGAAGGTTGCGGTAAATTTGATAGAAGGAGAGTCTAAAAATAGCTATCAAATTCACGATGTACTCCTATTAAGGGCCAAATTGGTCAAGATGCATTGTAGACAGAGTGGATATGGCCACGTGCCACCTCATAATTATCACCAGTGTGATATCTGCTCTAAAAACAATCAAGGATGTTCTATGGTGCAAGCAGCTCTACAGGAACAATTGGATCTCGGATGGATCCAGGAGCACCGAGTTCGTGGAGTCAACATGACTTATACGAACTCCAACATCATTCAGAACCACAACATCCATGCAATGAATGTCATCTTAGTGGCAATGCACTCAAGGAAAAGCCAATATCATAATCTGCCACGGCATGATTACAATTCCTGTCTGACTTGCTTGGTAAACAAACAGGGACGCTCTTTTGTACAAGAGGCCCTCCAGTGTCAGATGGATCTTGGGTGGATCCAGGACTACCATGATAGAAATTCTTATCAGATTAACATGGTTCAAATCTTTGATATTCGTTTGATAAATACCAGCTTGGTGGAGTTACACGCCAAGCGAGTCCAACTCGGTTTTCTCACTTCACATGATTATCTGAGCTGTACAGCATGTAGTGAGAGTAACCAAGGGTGCGCTCTCGTTCAAATAAATTTGCAACACTGGTTGAACCACTGGTAGCTTCCAATCTATATGGATGAAGACACGCAACAAATCAGTGTGACAAACGGGAACCCTACTCGGCATCAAAGTTAGGATATCCGATCTACGGAAACAAACCCGGTAAGGTTACACTGCATTCAAAGCAGACGTGGCCAGGTGCCACCACATAATTATGAGAGCTGTAGAGTTTGCTCAGAAAATAACCAAGGGTGTTACCTCGTGCGGGCAGCCCTTCAGAGTCAGTTGGACCGCAAAGAGATTCAACAATATTCAGTTTCGGGGTCTATCAACTGGACACCAGACTATTTCACTAATCAGATTAAGGATGTTGTTGTGATCTCTGATCGTGAAAGGGCCAAATACATTTATACCATCATCCCTTTACTTGACAAATCGAAAGTTCCTAACCAGGAATTGTTTGAAGTTGCTTACGACAGTCAAAAAATTTAGAAGGCTCATGTAGTTATCTATCTACCAGGACCACTACCGTATGAATCAACTAAGGCTATCCCTTACAAATACGGTGCAACAACAGTTGAGAATGGAAAGGAAATTCCATTACCCTCCGTCGTAAATATCGCAGACATCAGTCGAGTAACACGGAGCGGTCGAATCTTCAACCGAGGAGTTGCGTAACCTAACAAAGAAAAGGAACCTCAAACAGAAGTTCCCAATCCACCGGTCGGTCAATCTAGTGATCCCGACCTTTCAAAGAACGATGATGAGATGCTGAAGCTCATCCAAAGGAGTGAATACAACATTGTTGATCAGCTGTTACAAACTCCTTCAAAGATCTCAGTGCTATCACTTTTACTCAGTTCCGAAGCCCACAGAGAGGTTCTACAGAAAGTCTTGGAGCAGGCCTTTGTGGAACAGGATGTGTTAATACGACAATTCGATAGCTTCGTCTCTAACATCACTTCCTGCAACAACTTGGGGTTTAGTGATGAGGAGTTGCTAGAAGAAGGCAAAAGCCACAACATGGTGCTCAATATCACAGTTAACTACCAGGACGATGCTTTAGCCAGCGTACTGGTAGACACCGGATCGGCTCTCAACGTCATGCCGAAGTCCACTCTGATGCAACTATCATTCAAAGGATCTCTGATGAGAGGCAGCGAGGTCGTCGTCAAAGCATTTGACGGATCCAGGAAAACAGTTATCGGCAAAGTCGACCTTCCCATAACTATCGGTCCTCACACTTTCCTAGTCACTTTCCAGGTCACGGACATTCGGGCAACATACAGTTGCTTATTAGGAAGACCTTGGATACACCAGGCAGGGGCAGTCACTTCGACACTTCACCAGAAGCTAAAGTTTGTCAAAAATGACCAACTCGTCACGATCTGCGGAGAACATGCCTTGATCGTGAGTAACTTATCATCATCCACCTGTGTGGAACTGGAGGAGATAATCAGAACCTAGTTCCAAGCACTTTCGGTGAGCAATGATAATCAGGCAGAAAGAGGAACCTCGAATTCCTCATATAAAGATGCTCTCGAAGCAATTGAAAGCAACAAAGGATGGGGACAACTTGACATTCCTACTGATAAAAAGCAAGAAGGGTCTTGGTTTTTCTGCAACCTGTACCCAGACTGCCGCTAATGGTGAAAATCTTCATCCCATTCAGAACTTCTTCCATAGTGGAGGTTTCCTTCACCCAGTGTCTCAAGAAGTACATGCTATCGACGAGGGAGATTCCTCCGACCCAGATGAGGAATGGAAGTCCTATCTTAACAGGGACGGTTGTATGTCTCAGGAAGAGGTCCCTATGCCATTTTGCTTTTTGGTACAAGGTCCGAGATTTATACCGAGGTCAGATGTCGAAATGATATACGGAGATTGTGATCCAGAAGGATGCCGTGCTTCGCCAAATTCATTAGAGGAAGACACTCCGATGAAATACAACTTTGACCACGACTATTATGGTCTGATGGATGGTCTGCCTATCTGGCAGCCGTACCCAGGAGACTTGGGGCAAGAAAGTCAGTCGAACAATGAAAATCAGCTGAGCATCCTTGAAAAGAATACCTGCGTCCCCACCATGTCATGGGATTATTACTCAGGGCATTCAGAAAATATCCAGCACGACGATGAATTTGCAAAATTTGCAGGACTAGACTTCATCAACTATGCTTTTCCCGAGGTCAACGTCATTGAAAGAGATGACTCCTCCAGTCCCAAAGAGATATGGGTAACCCTGGGATAACCAAGTGGAAAGTACGACTTCATGGTCAAGTATACCGCTCCCAAAAGCTCTCGCATTAGGCTCGAAGACATCCAACCAACTGGATGGGGAGATATACCTGAGAGCATAAATACTCTGCAAAATACAACTGAGGAATCCTCCTACGAGAACTCTGCCTGGGAGACAGATTCTAATGATCCGGCTCCACCAGAAATTAGCATTGTTTCTGAATACAAATCAAGGAAAGTACCAAAATTTGTGATTCAACGAGGAGTTCGCCGCCAATGGGTTGTAGTCGATGTTCCGAAGATCGTCCATAAGTCAAAGTAATTACCATCTTTAACCTTTCACCATGCCCAAGTGAAATTGGTGTTTTGATAGGGCTCACTTTCTGTAAATATCCCTCTTCGCTTCGCCCAAAGCGACAGATTTTTGTTTTATAGGGTTGTAGGTTCAAGAATCGACTAAAATCATAAATAAAATAACGTCGTTCTGTAATTTCCGCATTCATTGCTATTTTCTCTTTTTGCTTTTCCTGAAACTGGTAATCCTAAAAAACAATTCAAATAATAAAAACAAGTAGTTTTCCAAAGAAAAACACTACACACACTCTTGCATTTTCTCTATCTCTTCTAAACACAAATCATCACGTCATGCAGATTGCCTATTTTAAACCCCGTTGAAACATACGATCCAATGCCTTCTCCCAACTTTGAATTCCCGGTATTTGAGGCTTAAGAAGAAGATGACGACGAAATTCCAAAAGAGATCTCCCGATTACTCAGACAAGAGGAAAGATCCATCAAACCTCACAAGGAGCCGTTGGAAACGGTCAACTTGGGTTCAGAGGAAGAAAGAAAAGAGATCAGGATTGGGGCACTACTCAGTCCAATTGTCAAAGAAAGTTTGACAAAGCTTCTCAAAGAGTTTCTTGATCTATTCGCTTGGTCCTACCAGGACATTCCAGGGTTGGATACCAGCATCGTGGAACATCAACTGCCGTTGAGATCAGAATATCCGCCAATAAAACAAAGGTTGAGACAGACTCATCCAGACATGGCGATCAAAATCAAAGAGGAGGTCCAGAAATAGATTGATGCGGGTTTCCTCGCCACATCAGAATATCCTCAATGGTTAGCCAACATCGTACCAGTTCCGAAAAAGGACGGAAAAGTCAGAATGTGTGTGGATTACAGAGATCTAAACAAGGCTAGTGCAAATGACGACTTTCCTTTACAACACATTGACATGATGGTAGACAGTACAGCGAAATTCAAAGTTTTCTCCTTTATGGATGGATTCTCGGGCTATAATCAAATCAAAATGGCGCCGAAAGACATGGAGAAAACTTCCTTCATCACCCCATGGGGTACCTTTTGTTACAAGGTAATGTCGTTCGGGTTGAAGAACGCCGGGGCAACCTATCAAAGGGCCATGACTACTCTGTTTCATGACATGATACACAAAGAAATCGAGGTATATGTCGATGACATGATTGCCAAATCTAAAACAGAAGAGGAGCAAGTGACCCACTTGTCAAAACTATTCGAGCGGCTGAGAAAGTACAAACTCCGCTTGAATCCCAATAATGTCATACCCCAAATTTTGACCACTAAGATTCTCCATCATTGTTCAAATCATAATCACAATATGGAGGAGCCATCATATTCCTTAGTCTCCCCAAAGATGGGTGAGCATCCACTACAATCAAATTTAGGGTTTCAAGCCCTCTTAGAGCTCTTAGTCAAAGGATCAATCAAGGAATGACATGATCTTCAACTTTTCTAATCTCTCAAACATCCACAATGGATCAAGAGGACTCCCACATCAAGGATCAGGCATAAAGCTCCAACATTCCAAGTGGATCAAGCCTCAAGATCGCCAGTGTCACCAAATTAAGGTTTTGGTCGACCAGGGACTCCAGATGGAAATTTTCCTCTGGGCATGAGCCAATCCTTCAAAGCATAACCTAAGATGCTCCAAGGGACATCATGAACCCCATCATCAAGTCAATTTTACCTCATGGGAAGCATTCATCAAAAATCAGGAATTAGGGTTTCTTGACCTAATTCACCCCTAAGTTGACTTTTGGGACAAATCATGAGCCAAGACCTCAAGACATAGGTTGAGGGGCTCTAACATACTAAATTTATCCATTTGCAACAATGGATTAATCCCAGAAGCTTGATCAACAATTTTCAAGTTCATCTGAACCACAATTAGGGTTTCGCTGAAAAATTCAACTGTACCTTTGACTTTTGACCCAGGCATGCTCCCAAACCTTGGGACATGATTCAATACACCCTATAACACCCATGGAACATGTCCATCAAGTTTTATTTAGGTCAAGGATATGGTTTCATAAAGGATTGCACAGTTTTGAATTCATCTGACAAAAAGTCAACTGTGCACAAAAGTCAAACTTTGACTTTTTGAGATTTTTCACAAATATGGTTCTTTGACCCCAAAATGATGTTAATGTATGATTGGAATCATTATTCATCAATAAAAATCAATAAAAGTGGGATAACTTGTAAAAGGGGTAACCAACTTTGGAGGATCATAACTCCTAAACCACAAGGCCATTTTTCCCCATCCAAAGTTGGATTTGTAGCTCTCATTACCCTCTACAAAAGCTTCAAACAGAACTCATTCCAATTCCTTATGGATTTTAAGTTATGGAATGATCAAAATCTCAAAATGTGAAAATGTCACTTTTTTCCAACACTTAGTGAAATTTTCACTAAGTCAGAATCTGCCTTCACTTTTTTCCAAATGTAGGGCCATTTTTCACTTGGATCCAAAAGGTATCAAAACCAATTATGATCAAACAGTTATTGTATCATATGAGAGCTTTCAAAAATGGCCAAGAACTCCATCAAATTCCACTTGAGCCGTGAGATATGACAATGGCAACATGCCTTGCTGAAAACTGCCAAAGCAATGCAGATTTGTGCATTTTGCTCGATTTGCCAAATTTGTGCAAATGACAAGCAACTCTATCCATCTGAACACCTCAAGGGGGTACCAAGGAGGAACCAACTCTGATCCCAACCCTCCCAAGTCTTTGGAACAAGAAGTAGCATGCCAAACCTAGAAATCCCTAAAAGAGGGACAAGACTCCAATTTTGGATTGAAGCATTTAATGGATGCACCAAGGTGGCATTGACTGAGCTATTTGCAACAGAATTCAGTCAAGACTTATCCAAGACCAAGGGAACCAGGAGACTGTGCCCTAACCTCTAGTCAATGGCTAGAGGAGACTTGGATTCTCATTGCTCAACATTGGCCAAACCTATGCAGCAGTTGCCATTCACTATTCCTTGCAAAACAAACTTGCTCTACTATAAATAGATCTCAATTGTGATCAGTTTGAGTACACCAAAGCCATCAAACAGATGATTTCCTCAAAATCTCCTTCTCACTTCCAATTTTGCCTTCTAAGGCAAGTCACTATCGGGTTTTGAGTTTGAGAGTTATTCCAATCAAACCAATCACACACACACCTCATAAATATCATATAGAAGTGATCCAAATACTCACATAACATCTGGAACACCAAAATTACAAAATCACTAGCCAATTGCTCAAGTTCTTGACAGATCTGCAGTTGGGGGACTGTAATACCCCAAAATTTGCCCTCTCATTTTTCATATCATTTAGCACGTGCTTTCATTTCATTGCATTGCATTCAAGCATAGAACAATAAAACATAGCATACATCTTGCATAAGGGCATGCGATCAGTGGATTGCAAAGGTATTGATCATCCAAAGCAAGAGAACAAGAGCCAAGGGTCTTCAAACAAGTCTCAAAGGTCTCTTACATCATATATCATCCCAATTGATCTCACAAGTCATTGGAAGATGAGAATTCATCAAGAAGATTGGGCAGTGCATCAACTCCTATCAAAAACAGTCCAAATTAGGTTTTTGGGTTCAAGCAGTCTCTTGATGAAATTTTGATTCAAACTTGATATCAATGTTTTCTACATGATATTAAGTGTCTAAGGATGGAAGATTGGCCATTGGTTCATTTCAGAAGAGGTTCAATTGATCGGTTGCTTGAGAATCAAGAAATTAGGGAAAAAGTCAACTGTGCATTGAAAAAAGTCAACTCCTGACTTTTCAAGGTCAAATTCATGAAATTCAAGTTACATGTGGTCAATGGACAAGTTTGATCAATAAATTATGGAGGAATCATGAAAAATCAAGAAATGTACAAAGTTTCCATTTTTAGAAACTTAGGGTTTCCAAAAATGGCAAGTTTGGACCATTTTGCACCACACTTTGAGGCTTCCTTTCTTCAATATAAAAGCTCCAAACCTTAGGCCCAAGTTGAGGCAATTAAAGTTCACATTCTAAGCTTCAAATCCATATAAAGAACTCTTCCATTGGATCAAAATTGAGGGAGTTATGATCAATCAAAGTTTGGTAAAATCAAGGAAAAACCCAAGTCATGGCAAGGCAAGTTCAGGCCCATAGGCCATAATTTCATCAAACACATGGTGGGAAAAATTTCAAGCTAATTTTCTCAATGATGGAAGCTCCAAATGAAAAAATGTTGAACATCAAAGTTGTTCATCTCAATGTTCTCTTCAACTTTGATGTTGGATATTTTTCAATTTGAGCAAGTTATGAGTGAGTTATAGTGGTCCAAAGTTGAGTTTTTCATGCTAAATTTTGCTCAAGTCACATGGCCATGCACGCAAGTTGCCACACGCCCATGAACCAGTTCTAACCACTTGAGTTTTAAGCCATTTTTCATTAACTTCCAAGCCTCCATTCAATTAGATTCAAACATAAAAAATGTCCTATGATGTACCACCTTTCTAATGCCACCAATATCTCATCATTCTATCCACTATACACAAAGATATTCACCCTCAAAATCCCTTGGTTACATTAAAACCATGCTGCAACATTGGTGTTGTTGTTAAGAAATCAGTTTGCACGCATACCTTTACACACCTCTCCACATTTCTTCATTAAGCCAAACATATTCCCCTACACACTATGACACACTATCCATCATACATGAAAGAAGAAAAGTGAAAAAAACATGTTGTACAAGTTTCTGCAGCAACACAACATCAACACCATTCACTCTCACCCTCACCATTGGCCATGAACTCACCCGTACCATATCAAAACCTTCCTAACTCTCCCCTAACTAACTTAACTCAGTTAGTTAGGTTGGACTCACTTAACCCAGCTCCAACTCATCTAACCAACTCACTTAACCATGAGTTAAGCTTCTTAACCCTAACTATATAAACAAACTCACACACAATTTCAAGGGAGCTCTCTCATTTTGTTCACATTCTCAAAAATCATTCTCACTCTTCTCTCTGAACTCTCTCTGAACTTTCTCTCTCACTCTCACGAATTCTCTACTTCTCTTTGGTTCATCATCATCATCATCAATAATGCATTATTGAAGCAAGAACAAGCATAATCAACACCAATTCTCCAAGTGTAGTTTCATCACATTTTCGCATCTCTCTCTGTTTTCAAGATTTCAAGATTCAACAGCATTTTGCTCAACTTAAGCTCAAGATCAAGTGTCTCTCTGGTTTTCTTTGGATCTAAGAGTTCTTCCATTTTCAGGTTCTAATCTCCTCAACTTTATTGCTTCGAATCCATGTAATTTTAGCTTGTTTTTACTGTTTAAAGCTTGCTAGAAGCAATGTAATATATCCGGCTAGTGATTGGCTCATTAGGAGCATAGTGGTGAAAATTAGGGCAAACTGTTTGTGTTCGAATCTCTCCATACATGCATGCTATGTAATTTTCAATGTTAGATTTGGAATGTACATGAGTTAAGCTTTCTTTTGATATATGCCATGTGTATTTCTGGAATGTTTGAGGTTGCAGGTGGCCGGAGAGTGGCCGGAGAAGATGACCGGAGGTCCTTCTCCGGTCGGCGAGGATAGTTTAAGGTTTCATTTCCAGAATATAACGTGGCCGTCCGATCATCATCATCCAATGCTCATAAACATGCCAACGCATTAAAATAACATGTGACTTGCGCGTGCTGCATTTTTGAGTTTTGATGCTTCCACGTGTACGTGTGTATGTTTGCTAGCATGTGCATCTTATCTGGACCTTTCATCTTGCATACTTCTTTGATGATGTGATTTTGATTCAATCATATGGCTATCTGTGAGTCAACATTTGACTGAGGGTGCATCATATGTTTGTACACACACATGCACATTTGGACTCGGATTCAGATTACTTTTCACACACCCTGAATTTGGGCCCAATCATTTTGAACGTACCTTTTACTTTTTCTGCACCCCAACTCCATTTCTTTTGTATTTTAATTTTTCTTTCATATATAGTTTTCATTTCACTTCATTAAAAATATTAAAACGCATTGAAAAATTCTAAATAAATTCATGTGACATCTTTACACATTTAGTTAATTTTCTACAATTTTTAATTCTGGTTTTATTAAATTTTGAGCATATTTCCACAATTTCTTTTCAATTTCTTTTTCATTTGAACCTTTCTTTGACACTTGAACTTGTGCATTTTATTTCTCCCATATAATACAACATTTTGGACTCATTCTTTTTGCATTGGTTAGATAACACATTAAGGTATATAAATAAATTTTCTTTAAATTTTTAAAGTCATTTTACCATGTGTTTAGGAGTTCTTATTTGAGCATTTTTGTAGTGTGTTTCAATGTGTTTTCATGAGGGCTTTTGATGCATTTTTCTTTTGAGTTTTGCCATGAGTTTTTTATACATGTTTGTGCTTATGACTTGGATTTTTTAGGCCCTATTTTTACAATTTTCTCACGTACTTTGATATTTGTTTGATGCCTTGCATTTGTAGTAACATGTATGCACATTCTTCTACTTCATTCTCATATGATTTTGAAGAGGCACTTGTGCCACCTCTTGTGTTTACTTTGTATGATGTTATAGCTCATTTGTATGATATTATAGGTCATCTTGAACCATGATTATAGGTCATTTGCTTTCACTTCTTGCCACTTAAATATGCTTGTTGCAATTTGTTCCATTACATGAACTTGATTGAATTAAACTTGCATCCTATCTCTTCTTAAGCTCTACATGTTTTATGTGTGCATTTTTGTATGCCATTTCATAACTTCCATTTGCATCTCATTAATAGTATGCCACTGCCCATGTGCATTCCTTAATCATTCCATATGATACACATCGTTAACATGCAAATTTGTGCATATAATTGAACTTGTTTCTTCTCCTTATCTCTTCTTCATCTTACTTCTTCTACTTGTATCATTGCATCCATGATTTGTATGATGATTCATATGCATTAAAAGACATTTATAAATGGTATATGATTCTGACCTTGATCTTTTGTGAAGCATTATTAAATGATCACTTGGCATGTCCACTCATCCTTCATCTATTCCTTTCATGTTGCACTTCTTTGATGTTTAAGGCATTATGTGTGCAAGTTTAGTTCATGTTTAATATCTTAACATTAGAGAACATCCTTAGAGCATAGGTTCTGACCTTGAATAATTTTCATCTCTTAGGATCTTTATTCTTTGATTCTTAATTTGTTTAATAATTACTTGGTATTCTTTCCTTATTTCACTACTTGTAAATAGTTTTTGAACTAACCTTTTCATGTAGGTGCTAAGGGTAAGTAAGTGTGCGGATATGCTTCCACATACACTTCTTTCTTCTATTTTCTCTTATCTCTTTTAATCATTCTACTTGTGATCATGATAAGCATTTATATGCTTTCCTTGAATAACTTCTTTCTTCCCCCTTTTGAGTTACAACTCATCTTCTACTTTAGAAGTGAGTTGTTTAATTCATTCTTCTTGTCCTTTCTCTTAGGATTAGGTTTTTTAAACCACATTAACCATAGGAACATCCATGTATGATAACTTTAGGGTTTGAGTCTTAGTCTCCCTCATTAGATTTTACCTTTCTCGACCTTTTGAGTCTCTCTTCTTCTCACCTTAAAACAAAAGCAAAAACACTTAATGAAAGGCATAGCATGCATTGTATTTGAGCCTTTCATGTGGGAATAAGGAGGTGAGGGGTCTTCTCTCATTTTCTTAGAATGTTTAGTGTACGTCCCGTCTTGGGTCGATATGCGAGGCATTCGATCCTACATGAATGACTTAAATACAATACATGTTACAAACAAAAATAATCAAAACACTTTTTCCTTAAAAGACAAAAACAAACAAACAAATCTCTTCTCATCTCCTTCATTTTATTCCTTAAGGACTCGTCATGTCCGTTCCACTGCAAACAGGTAACGCCTAAGTCTCCCTACAGCGAGCTGCAACACCTAACTGCTGGAACGCGCACTCTGACGTTTCCACTAAAAACATAAACAAAGCGACCCTCGTTGAGGGGAACTACGTCGCTCTGATTCTCATGCTCCTGATGAGATACGTAGGCAATGGGGTAGGACCCATTCAAGCACTTCTTTTATTTTCCCTACATTTGCTTCTTGTTCTCTCTCCTTTCTTTTTTCCCCTTTCCTCAGTTCTCAGCAGCGGAGCTCCAGTCGACGACACCTTTTGATCGAGACAAGCAAGCGTGGATCCCATCGGGTACGATGGACCCGTGGGGGTGCTAATACATTCCCTTCGCGTAACCGACTCCCGAACCCAGTTCGCTTGGTCGCAAAACCATGCTCTTTCCTTCCCCTCAGGTTTATGCAGTGTTTCCTTTCCCTCTCTTGGGATAAATACACATTGCTGGCGACTCTGTTTCAGCGCCACTTTCGCGTTTGTACTTGGATGAAAATCCCGGGAGCGATAGCTGGCGACTCTGCTGGGGATCGAACCCAGAATCTCTGGTTCCCTTAGCGAGTCAATCCTAGCGCTTGTCTGTTTTTCTTTCATTGGGTGTTTACTTTGATGATGTAGTTACTATTTTTACTGTATTGTTATTTACTGTATTATTGCTTTACTGTACATTACTGTATTTATCGCATCTTTACATTACATATCATTATTATACTGGACTTTGCTGTGCTGGTTTTCTGTTTGGCAGGATGGGTATTATGAGAGATAAGCCCATTACATAGGCTTGAGTACATACATAGGACTAGAGTGGACGGTAGTGTGGCCTACGTAGCGTCTTGGTACGTATGGTTTACACGAAATTCATAACCAGACGATGTTTTCTTGGGAGATGCTCTGATTTGTGCGTCTTGTGCATTTCAGAGTGTTAACCTAGAAAGTTGTCGACTCTGGTGACCGATCATTGAGGACCTTAGTGGAAACATCCCTCTTTAGTGGTGACAGTGGCAGCCCACATTCTGTGGCAAACCCATTCGCACCCGAGGGCCCACTTTGGAACTTGCATAGGATGGCCTTTATTTTTGGGGAATCAGTGGGCGATCTCTTTGTTTGGCCATAACATTGTATCCTACGGGCTGAATGTGCTATTGCTTCTCAAAATAGAGAATCTGAAACTGGGGAACCGCTGTTCTAGTACCCACATGTAGTATGGGCGGGTGTTTACAGGTTTGCAGGTGACCACGCCTCCCACATACCCTGATATCCTGGTATTTTCACAGACAGATGATGTAACTTGTTACAGTCAGTGGGTTTCTATCTACAGTATTATTCTCAGATTTGTACAGACACCGTGCATACAGTTCAGCACAGACACAGAGCACGCTGATACCATGCCCTTTTGCATTGCATTATCATGTCATAACATTCATGTTTGTCATTTATAGGTGCTTATTACACTTCTGATTCCAATCAATGGGCTCGACAGAGACAGTTCTCAAGAGAAAGAGCAATGTTGCCTACAAGTTCCTATAACCTACGTCAGATTTACTGCATAAAGTGATAGCCATGGCTGACCCGGGTGTTCTTGTCAACTTCCAGAAGAAATATGGGAAATTGGTTGAGTTGGTCCGCAGAATCACACAGTATGAACATGATGCTCTTCACACGTTGCTACAGTTTTATGAGCCGGCGCTGAGATGCTTTATTTTCCCTGATTACATTTTGATGCCTACTTTGGAAGAGTTCTCATTTATTTTGGGAATTCCGGTCGAATCAGCTTTGCCATTATTTTCTGGTAGTCATCCTAGCATAGAGGGGATTGCAGCTATGGTACAGGTGAAAGATCCAGTGTTAAAAGGAAATGTGGCTATCAAAAATGGGGTCAAAGGTTTTCACTTAGCCTTTCTGACTGACCAAGCTCAAGAGGCTACTGAAGCAAAGAATTGGGCAGTTTACAATTCCATCCTGGCTTGTGCATATATGGCATTGTTGTTTTCCCTAATCAACAAGATTTTGTGGATATGCAGGCTATAAGAGTTTTTGTTCGCAAAAACCCGGTTCCCACTTTGTTAGAAGATTTTTACTACTCGGTGCACTTCAAGAATGAAAAAAGAAGGGGAGGATCTGTCAATTGTTGCACTCCACTTTTATCTCATTGGTTTTTGAAGCATTTGCCTAAGACAAGTGCTTTTGTAGATACAAAGGATTCCTTAAAATGGTCCAAGCGGGTAATGGGATTAACTGCTGATAACATCGTCTGGTTCGATCATAAGTTGATGGGAATAGATATTATCACCAGTTGTGGGAACTTTCCCAAAGTGCCTCTAATCGGCAGGAAAGGGGGAATCAACTATAACCCGATCCTGGCCATTAAATAGTTTGGATATGCTTCCAGGTCTCCTCCCATAGATCGGGATGTTGAGAAATCTTTGTTCTTTACAGGGACTGAAAATGAGGAAATGTTGCGAGAAATTGTGAATGCTTGGGGTCACCAGCGTAAAACAGGAAAAACAGTTTTTGGAAAAATGGATTGTAGATCTTATCCTGAGTACGAAAGATGGTTTGAAATGAAGGTGAATGAATTACTCTTGCCTTTTTCAAGGGAACCCCCTCTCTATCCCGTAATGCCAGAGCAGCCTACCACGGTAGCCATCTAGGAGTTTGACAAGCTGCAAAAGTTGGTAAAGGAGCTTCGGGTGGAGAATTCAGATCTGCGTAGTCTTCTTCAAAACGCTTTGCATGCCAACAAAGAATTGGAGCATAAAGCCCAAGACGCCGAAAGAATCCTAGCTGCAAGAGAAAAGGATTTCGCCGAAAGAGCTCAACATTTCCAGAAAATTAGTAAAGGTGTCGATGCTGCCACTCAAGCTCATAAGAAGACCAAACAGACTTTACCTCAGACCAAGGATACGCTAGCCAAGTTTCAGCAAGCCTGGGATGAGGTTATGATCGAAAACGCAGAGTTACAGGAACAGCTGAAGATCAAGGATGACGAGCTCAAAAAGGCACATGAACAAATGAGGAAGTATCGGGAGAATCTTGGCAAAAGTCAAGAGCAATTGATAAGCACCAGATAGGAGCTGAAGACTTCCAAGAAGAAGCTTGAAGAGGCTATGGCAGATATGGGGAAACTCAAGATGCAAGCCAATGTGAAGAGGCACAAAGGAGTCTGTGATGATGAAGCCCTCCTGATGCATATGGATTCGTTGACTGAAGCCCTAGCAAAGAGAGATGTTCTGATTAAGGAGTTAATCGAAAGACCAAATCACCAGCGCACTCGCATACTCTTCGAGGAAGTCAAGTATTCAAGCGAAAAGTTGAAGGATTTGGAGCTATCAGATTGACAGTTTTTCTCGCTTTCTTAATGTAATTTTGTTGATGGATATCATCAGGCTCATTGATGAATCCACTATTTTGATGTATGCTGTCCGAACTCATTGTTGAACGATATGTGTATGTCTGATTCCTTTTTAATTGAAATGAGCAGTTTATTTAGAAATTTTCCTTTAGAAGTTCTCTGTACACAAGCACATAGCCCCGGCACATCTCTTCACATCACGATTTCTGATCTTCAAATTTCTGTGGTTAAGATTGGAATCAGGGTGTAGAGCACCTCGGAAATGATAAACATGGCATTTGCATTGCATTGCATATCATTTTGCATTTTATTGCTTGCTTTTCAGGTACTCGTTGCAGGGTCTCTAACCTTTATTTGATTTCAGGCATTATAGCTAAGAATCACGTCCACCGATACACAACTCGTAGAAATCAAGCTAAGGTCATGGATCAAGTGTAGAGTGATTTGGCTGAGATGAGGGCACGCATGGACCAGTTCATGACTCTCATGACTGGTATGGTACAGATTCAAGAGAGATTGAGGCTTTTGGTCAAGCGTCCAGAGACCACGCCTGAAGGTAATCAAGTTGACAATTCACAGACAAGGGTCACTCCTCCTCTTGTTGGCAACCCTCCTCCTGTTGGTAATCTAGGGAATGGAAATGCCAGAAATGTTGGCGTTGTTCAGGAAGATGTTCAGGAAGATCAATTCACCCTGCTGGATGCTGATATGGGTAATCCCAATGACAGAAGGTATGATGAGCTAGCTGAGAAAATTAGGGCTATAGAGTGCAAGAATTCTCTGGGCATTGATGTTACTAATTTGGGTCTGGTACCAGGGGTCAGAATTCCTCCAAAGTTCAAGCCACCCACTTTTGACAAATATCATGGCAATACGTGTCCCCAGACACATATTCAGGCTTATTTTGGGAGGATCTCAACCCACACTGATGACGAGAAGTTGTGGATGCATTACTTTCAAGACAGTTTGGCTGGAGCTTCATTGACTTGGTACATGAAATTGAACAGAGCTGCTGTGAGAAGTTGGAAAGATTTGGCAGAAGCATTTCTGAAGCAAT
Organism: Lathyrus tuberosus; assembly: GCA_022829125.1. Taxonomy (NCBI): domain Eukaryota; kingdom Viridiplantae; phylum Streptophyta; class Magnoliopsida; order Fabales; family Fabaceae; genus Lathyrus; species Lathyrus tuberosus. Next base: position 3,366,746 of record JALAZF010000020.1, on the reverse strand, counting down.
ATCAGTATAATATTGATATGGCTCCCAACCGCACTCAGCTGCAAGGGTTGTCACAGAATGCTAAGGAAAGTTTCAAAGAATACGCTCAAAGGTGGGGAGAAATGGCCGCCCATGTTCAACCCCCTTTGCTTGAGCGAGAAATGGCAGATATGTTCATGGGCACCCTGCAAGGGGTATTTCTTGACAGATTGGCTGCTTGTCCATCGACAGGATTTTCTGATATTGTGATTGCTGATGAAAGGATCGAGAGTCTGTTGAAACTCAGGAAGATTCAAGATGTAAGTGGTGTCGGTTCTTCCGGAACAAAGAAACCTTTTGCTAATGGTCAGAAAAGGAGAGAAGGCGAGACAAACGCTGTGTATAGAGGACGGGGAAGAGGACGTTCTCAGGCTTATCACCAAGTAGGTGCAGTGATGATCCCAACACCATCTGTTCAGCAGCAGCAGCCATAACAGCAGGCTCAGCAGCAACAGCAACAACCTCCTTTCCAACAAAGGTCTAGGCAGAAGGACCGCAAGATTGACCATTTCCCTATGACCTACTCAGTATTGTTACCCCAGTTACTCCAATTGAAGTTGGTTGAGCTTTGTACTATGAGACCTCCTGTTGCTGGTAACTTGCCACCTAATTATGATGCTAATGCTCGCTGCGATTTCCATTCAGGTGCTCCGGGACACACCACCGAAAAGTGTTGGGCATTTCAAAATAAGGTGCAAGATCTGATAGATGCTAAAGCAATCAATTTTTCTCTACCTCCTAATGTTCTTCAGAACCACATGCCTAATCATGGTGTGGCAGATGTGCACGCCATTGAGGATGGAAAGATATTGAACTTGGTGGCAGATATCAATCAGGTGAAGACTTCACTGCTGGTTGTGAAAGATCGTCTGTTGAAGGGACAGGTGTTCCCGGGTTATGACCAAGATTATTCTGAGTGTATGGGTCAAGAGAATGGCTATGATAAATTGAGAGTTGGTTTGCAGAATCTGATCAATGAAAGCCGTCTACAATTTGACCAGGTTGTGAAAGATATTGATGAGGTGTCAATTGTGACCATTTATTATACTCCTGCTGAAATTCAGGTACCTGCAAGGGCAGCTCCTGTAGCAAGCGTTGTGCCAGAAAGACCCAGTCCTGTTACCATCACGGTGCCAGAACCAGTTCCGTTTACCTCTAAGAAAGCAATACCATGGCACTATAGGGCAGATGTGTACTATGAGGGGAAAAAGCAGAAAGTCGGAACATCAGCTAGTTCAAATATCGATAACGTGGGTGGTGTAGGTGGCTTTACCAGGAGTGGAAGGTTGTTTGCTCCCCAAACGCTTCGAAGTGATAAAGAAGTCGAGGCTGCGGCGAAAGTTAAAGGAAAACAAGTGGCTGAGAGTGTGCCCGTACCTGAGACAGAGCCCAAGATCACCTTTGACAACGAGGTAGAAGAGTTTATGAGAATAATAAAGAAAAGTGATTACAAAATCGTCGATCAATTGAACCAGACGCCCTCGAAGATCTCAATTTTGTCATTGTTGATGTGCTCTGATGCACACCGAGAGGCTTTGCTAAAAGTGTTAAAGAGAGCCTATGTTCCATAGGAAATTACCGTCAATCAGCTCGAGAGTGTGATTTCTAATGTCAATGTCAGTCATGGATTGGGTTTTACGAGCTGAGATTTGACGTTCGAAGGTAGAAACCACAACAAAGCTCTGCATATTACAATGGAGTGTAAGGGTGCGGTGTTGTCCCACGTGTTGGTAGACACTGGTTCCTCGCTCAATGTCTTGCCTAAGAAGGCGCTGATGAAGCTGGAAGTTGATGGATTGATTTTAAGGCCAAGTGATTTGGTTGTCAGAGCGTTCGATGGGACGAAATGATCTGTGTTTGGTGAAGTAGAATTACCTGTGCAAATTGGACCTCAAGTGTTCAAGGCTACATTCCACGTGATGGATATATAGCCTGCTTATAGCTGTTTATTAGGTCGCCCATGGATTCATGCGGCCAGGGCTGTTACATCCACATTACATCAAAAGCTGAAATACGAGTTTGAGGGACAAGTAGTGACTGTGTGTGGTGAAGAAGACATTTTTGTCAGTCATTTGTCCACATTCAAGTATGTTGAGATGGATGGGGAAATCCATGAAATGCTTTGCCAATCGTTCGAGGCGGTGAACATTGATAAAGTGCCTGAATCTTCCCCTACACCAGATAGAGCCGACACGTCCATTTTGTCTTATAAGCAAGCTGTCAAGGTTGTTAGAGCAGGTAATGCCCAAGGCTGGGGAAAACTGATAGAGACATCAATGAAGGAGGACAAGTTTGGTATTGGCTATCAACCCTCTATGGATTCGGTTGCAAAGTACAGTGGACCCATCACTTTCAGCAGTGGGGGAATCATTTACCCAGACCAGTCTTGTGCAACTACAAAAGATGGCATTGACAGTGGCTATGACTTAGACAATTGGGTACGCCCACGTGCCTCGGGACAACAATTGCAAAACTGGTCCGTTGAAGAAATCGTCCAAGTTACTGTTCAAGCAGAGTAATTTTCTTTGTTTTTCTTTAAGCATAATGCATGTTAAAATCTGGCGCTCTGCCCAAGGCGTTCAGATTCATTTGTAGGGCCACCCATTTTCATTTGCAATTTTAATCATTAATAAAGGACGTTTTGCACTCAAATTTTGTTCCCTGTCTTTCATTTTTTATTTTTGCACAAAAAATTAAAAATGGCAATGTTTCGTTTCTTTTTGTTCTAAAATAAATTCTAAAATAAAGCATGAACCTGTTCGTGCAGACTTGATCCTCTGAATTCCATTGATAACGGTTCTGCTATGGCTATGTATGACTTTGACAAACCAATTTATCAAGCCGAAGAAGGGGATGAGAAAGGTTGTGAACTCCCTGAGGAACTGGTCAGATTATTAAAACAAGAGGAAAGCGCCATCCAGCCTCATCAAGAGACCATAGAGATCATCAATATTGGTACCGAGGATGTTAAGAAAGAGATCAAGATTGGCGCCAGCCTGCAAGTAGATGTAAAAAAAGCTTTGACTGAAATGTTGTGTGAATATGTTGATATCTTCGCCTGGTCGTATCAGGACATGCCGGGATTGGATACCGATATTGTTGTGCACAGGCTGCCATTGAGAAAAGAATGCCCGTCAGTCAAGTAGAAACTTTGTCAGACTCATCCCGATATGGCCATAAAAATCAAAGAAGAAGTTCAGAAGCAGTGGGATACAGGGTTTCTTGCTGTGACCAATTATCCTCCCTGGGTTGCCAACATCGTGTCGGTACCAAAGAAGGACGGAAAGGTTAGAATGTGTGTGGATTATCGAGATCTTAACAGAGTGAGTCCGAAAGATGATTTTCCACTACCTCACATCGACGTGCTGGTTGATAATACAACTCAGTTTTCAGTGTTCTCATTTATGGACGGTTTCTCCAGGTACAACCAGATTAAGATGGAAACTGAGGATATGGAGAAGACCATGTTCATTACCCCATGGGGTACATATTGTTATAAACTGATGCCCTTTGGATTGAAAAATGCAGGGGCAACGTATCAGCGGGCAATGGTAACATTATTTCACGACTTGATTCACAAAGAGATTGAATGTTATGTGGATGACATGATTTCCAAGTCGCGAACGGAAGAAGAACATCTGATTAACTTGAAAAAGTTGTTTAAAACATTGAGAAAGTTCCGCTTGAGGTTGAATTCGAACAAGTGCACTTTCGGGGTGCGTTCTGGAAAGCCGCTGGGTTTCATCGTAAGTGAAAAAGGAATTGAGGTTGATCCTGCTAAGGTTAAAGCAATACAAGAGATGCCTGAGCCGAGAACAAAAAAAGAGGTTCGTGGTTTCTTAGGAAGATTGAACTACATTGCAAGGTTCATATCTCACCTAACAGCCACATGCGAACCAATATTCAAACTGCTAAGAAAAGATCAAACGGTCAGGTGGAATGACATTGCCAAGTGGCATTCGATAAAATAAAAGAATACTTACAGGAACCTCCAACTCTCATGCCTCCGGTTCCAAGGAGACCTTTGATAATGTATTTGACAGTGCTTGAAGGTTCTATGGGTTGTGTTCTCGGTCAACACGACGAGACAGGTAGAAAGGAACATGCTATCTACTACCTGAGCAAAAAGTTCAATGACTATAAGTCCTGGTACTCAATGCTTGAGAAGACATGCTGTGCACTTGCATGGGCTGCTAAGCGATTGAGGCAGTATATGCTCAGGCACACAACATTGTTGATTTCCAAAATGGATCCTATCAAATACATCTTCGAAAAACCAGCACTAATAGGAAGAGTTGCACGATGGCAAATGGTTTTGACAGAATATGATATCCAATATACTTCTCAGAAAGCCATCAAAGGAAGTATCTTGTCAGACTATCTTGCGCAACAGCCGATTGATGATTACCAACCCATGATATTTGATTTCCCTAATGAGGACATCATGTTTCTCAAAGCTAAAGATTGCGAGGAACCACTCCCGGAGGAGGGGCCAGACCCTGAATCCAAATGGAGCTTGATGTTTGATGGGGCTGTCAACATGAATGGGTGCGAAGTTGGAGCAGTTCTTATCACGCCGGAAGGTGTTCACATGCCTTTCATTGCCCGAGTAACTTTCGGATGCACCAACAATGAAGCAGAGTATGAAGCTTGTATAATGGGGATTGAGGAGGTGATTAATTTGCGAATTAAGACCCTCGATATTTTCGGTGATTCAGCTTTGGTAATTAATCAAGTGAAAGGGAGTTGGTACACACACCAGGCGCATCTGGTTCCGTATAGATATTATACGAGGAGATTGTTGACGTTTTTCACAACAGTGAAGCTGTACAATATTCCTCAAGATAAGAATAAGTTTGCTGATGCCTTGGCCACATTGTCTTCTATGATCAAAGTGCAAAGGTGGAATCATGTACCCAATATTGAAGTGTCTCGTCTTGACAGACCTGCATTTGTGTTTGTTGTCAATGCAACGTCTGGTGATAAGCCGTGGTTTCATGATATCAAGTGTTTTTTGAAAAGTCAGGAGTACCCACCTGGGGCATCTACCAAAGATAAGAAGACGTTGAGAAGGTTGTCTGGTAGCTTCTTCCTAAACCAAGATGACGTACTGTATAAACGGAATTTTGAAATGGTTCTGCTCAGATGCGTGGATAGACACGAAGCAAACCTGTAAATGCAGGAAGTGCATGAAGGCTCTTTCGGTACCCATGCCGAAGGACATGCAATGGCAAAGAAACTATTGAGGTCGGGGTATTATTGGTTGATAATGGAGACAGATTGTTGCAAGTACGCCCGCAAATGTCACAAGTGCCATATTTATGCAGACAAAGTGCATGTGCCTCCAAATCCGTTGAGTGTCATGTCCCCTCCTTGGCCCTTTGCAATGTGGGGCATTGATATGATTGGGAAAATTGAGCCTACTTCTTCAAACGGCCATCGTTTCATCTTGGTCACCATTGATTATTTCACTAAATGGGTTGAAGCAGCATCTTATGCCAACGTCACTAAGCAAGTGGTAGCTCGTTTCCTGAAACGGGATATCATTTGTCGCCACGGAGTGCCCGAGAGAATCGTTACTGATAATGGTTCTAATCTGAATAACAAAATGATGGCTGAGTTGTGCCGGGACTTCAAAATTAAGCATCGTAATTCTTCTCCGTATCGCCCGAAGATGAATGGCGCTATGGAGGCGGCCAACAAGAATATTAAGAAGATTGTGTAGAAAATGGTTGTCATATATAAAGATTGGCATGAGATGCTACCGTTTGCCTTGCATGGGTACCGAATGTCAGTACGCACGTCCACTGGGGGAATACCATTCTCACTGGTATATGGTATGGAGGCAGTGTTGCCGGTTGAAGTTGAGATTCCGTCTCTCAGAGTCATGATGGATGTCAAGTTAGATGAAGTTGAGTGGGTTCGTGCCAGATTTAATTAGTTGTGCCTTATTGAAGAGAAACGACTGGCAGCTGTGTGCCATGGGCAGTTATACCAACGGAGGATGAAGCAGGCATTCGACCAAAAGGTGTGTCCTCGGGTTTACAAAGTTGGAGATGTGGTACTCAAAAGGATCCTTCCTCCTAGTACAGATTACAGGGGCAAATGGACACCCAACTATGAAGGTCCATTGTGGTTAAGAAGGTCTTCTCGAGCGGAGCCTTATTACTTACAACCATGGACGACAAAGACTTTTCATCCCCTGTCAACTCAGACGTAGTCAAAAAATACTTCGCATAAATAGACCCGCTGGACAAAAAAAAAAGAAAAGTCCAGGCAAAAAAGGGCATCCCGGCGAACCATAAAAATAGAACAAAAAGGTTCGGGCAAAAATTAGGGATAAAATAAAAATTTGTACACCCGGTGAGTTGAAAATCCGCAAGGTCAACTCAGGCAAAAAAGGGTATCCCGGTGGATTGAAAACCCGAAAGGGCGGTGCACGCAAAAGAGGGATTTAAGCGAACGATTGCAGTCTGAGTTATCTATACTCCATTACCGTTTTAACAACTGACATTCCGAAGGTTAGGAATCGGTCTGATCACTCCTCAGAAGGCAAGGTCGGAGAGTTTTGAAGACATACTGGCCATAGCAGAATTGAAACTCAGTGGAATGCCGCTTTCACATTGCCATTAGGATAGTTTCTTTTCTCAATTTTCAGCAATCACCTCTTTCCAGGGATTCCTTCTTGATGTACTTGCCTATTCTGGGCATTTCAATCAATAAATTGAATTTCAGTCAAAAGCTTATTTTGTTTTACTGCTTTGTTTGCAAAAACGTCCGAATTTTTGATAAAACATTGCATTTGAAAACATTGTGGCTTTACAATAACATGCGCAGAAAATCATTTAAAATTACTTTGAATGTTAAGTAATCCTGGATGGTGGATTCAAACCACGCAATATTCCGGGGCATGTGTGTGTATTCTTTTGTTGTAGGTAATAGATCCAGGTGATTTCAAGCACAAGAGTCATTCCTCCTAGATGAGTAATCACTTATTCCCATGCAGAATAGCGGGGCAATCATGTTCAGGAAAGGGTTCACATGTCACCCTTTTGTCACAACGTTTACTGATTGAGTCCATCATTTGGTCGACAGTCGCTCACGACGATTTGATATTGACAAGTCAATTTCAACTGGATAGTGTCGCATCTTATTAAGTCGATTCTCCCGTTCAATACTTCCAACATCTACAAGCTTTTCTGTGTCGATAACGGTTGCAAATTCCCCAGTAAAGTTGCTTCGCAGACCTCGCAGTTAATTTTCAAGACTCAGTGAGTGTCCAGGAGTTTGAAGATACCAAATCTTCTGTAAAATTCTCTTGGGACGATTTCTTCAGATCAGCCACGTAATCTGGGCAAAAAGCGAGTTTGTGACCCTCCCAAGCATGGGGCATCGTGAAATCCCTCCGGCAGGATGTGTTCCAGATCTATTTTCTCCAGTAGAGCGACTTCCCGGTTAATATGTCCAGCTCAAGTCCCGGCATGTGCCTAAGAGTTTGAAGATGTTTGGTCTTCTATAAAATCCTCTTAAGGGGCATCCCCAGCACGAGACGCTTTGAAGCGGTTCTCTCCAACAGAGTTTGTTGTCAACTCATTATCCCCAGTGGAGTCATCAAATGGAAAATTCGCCTAGCATGGGACACTGTGGCTTTTATTTTAAGCTTGACAGCTTTGCTCCTCAATAGATCACAGTGGATTTTCTTTGTGTTTTACCAGCAGATCTCTAGGGACTCTTTCCCAGAGAGTCCTAACAGAACGTATTCTAACCAGGATTTGCGTATTCCCGACGGAGCAGTTTTGATCCCAAGCAAGATCGTATTTCCGGCAGTTGTATCCCCATAGAGTTCAGCATTGATCTTGTCAGTAATGCTCCCCCATCTGAGTTGTTTTTTCTCCCCCCGCAGAGGTTTAGCAGATCAGCAGAATCTCTTCCTCAGCAAAGTGTTAATACATTCTTTCCCCAGCCAAGTTGGAAAGTTGTCATTCTTCCAGCGGAGTTGCTATGATCAGAATTCATCCCCAGGCAGACGAAATAATTCCTGGAAGAGTCATCACTCCCTTATATCTCAAATTCCAATATATTTTTGGCAAACGTGACAATTCGAAGCAGACGGATTGTTCATTCATTCTCCAGCAGAGATATCATCCTTTCAGGAGTCTCTGAGGTCAAATCATTGACCATTGTTCCTCAGCAAAGTCAACAGGGATGTCTGACATGCATGCAGAGCAATCCAGTGTTGAACTCTTTCAAAAGTCCAACCGCAGATTGGCAATAGTCCATCCAAGGGTGGCAAGTCAGCAAAGTCCAACCGCAGATTGGCAAAAGTCCATCTAAGGGTGGCAAATCAACAAAGTCCAACCGCAGATTGAAAAAGTCCATCCAAGGGTGGCAAGTCAGCAAAGTCCAACCGCAGATTGGCAAAAGTCCATCTAAGGGTGGCAAATCAACAAAGTCCAACAGCAGATTTGCAAAAGTCCATCCAAGGGTGGCAAGTCAGCAAAGTCCAACCGCAGATTGGCAAAAGTCCACCTGCAGTGTGGTAAGCCAGTAGTTGTCTGGCGTCGTCCAAAAGACATTGTTAAAGTCCACCCGCAGTGTGGCAGGCCAGTAGTTGTCTGGCGTCATTCCAAAAGACATTGTTAAAGTCCACCTACAGTGTGGTAGGCCAGTAGTCGTCTGGCGTCGTACAAAAGACGTTGTTAAAGTCTACCCGCAACGTGGAAAGCCAGTAGTCGTCTGGCATCGTACAAAAGATGTTGTTAAAGTCCACCCGCAGCGTGGCAAGCCAGTAGTCGTCTGGCGTCGTTTAAAAGATGTTCATAAAGTCCACTCGCAGCGTGGCAAGCCAGTAGTCGTCTGGCATCGTTTAAAAGACAGCTCTCTAGTGTTATTCTTATCATCATAGTTTTATCCAAACAGAGTTCATTTGGTTGGGTTTATATCCCCTTTCTTCTTCTCAACAGAGTGTAAATTTTCTGGTTATTTTCGGTATTCAATCCTTCCATACCTTGAAAGTATGACAGCAATCGCTATCATCCATTCAGGTCTGCAGTGATTGAATAGGGGCAGCTGTAATACCCCAAATTTTCCCTCTCATTTTTCATATCATTTAGCATGTGCTTTCATTACATTGCATTGCATTCAAGCATAGAACAATAAAACATAGCATACATCTTGCATAAGGGCATGTGATCAGTGGATTGCAAAGGTATTGATCATCCAAAGCAAGAGAACAAAAGCCAAGGGTCTTCAAACAAGTCTCAAATGTCTCTTACATCATATATCATCCCAATTGATCTCACAAGTCATTGGAAGATGGGAATTCATCAAGAAGATTGGGCAGTGCATCACCTCTTATCAAAAACAGTCCAAATTAGGGTTTTGGGTTCAAGCAGTCTCCTGATGAAATTTTGATTCAAACTTCATCTCAATGTTTTCTACATGATATTAAGTGTCTAAGGATGGAAGATTGGCCATTGGTTCATTTCAAAAGTGGTTCAATTGATCAGTTGCTTGAGAATCAAGAAATTGGGGAAAAAGTCAACTGTGTATTGAAAAAGTCAACTCCTGACTTTTCAAGGTCAAATTCATGAAATTCAAGTTTCATATGGTCAATGGACAAGATTTTATCAAGAAATGATGGAGTAATCATGAAAAATAAAAAAATGTACAAAGTTTCCATTTTTAGAAACTTAGGGTTTCCAAAAATGGCAAGTTTGGACCATTTTGCACCACACTTTGAGGCTTCCTTTCTTCAAGATAAAAGCTCCAAACCTCAGGCCCAAGTTTATCCAATTAAATTTCACATTCTAAGTTTCAAATACATATAAATAACTCTTCCATTGGATCAAAATTGAGGGAGTTATGATCAATCAAAGTTTGGTAAAATCAAGGCAAAAACCAAGTCATGGCAAGGCAAGTTCAGGCCCATAGGCCATAATTTCATCAAACACATGGTGGGCAAAATGTCAAGCTACTTTTCTCAATGATTAAAGCTCCAAATGACAAAATGTTGAACATCAAAGTTGTTCATCTCAATGTCCTATTCAACTTTGATGTTGGACATTTTTCCATTTGAGCAAGTTATGAGTGAGTTATAGTGGTCCAAAGTTGAGTTGTTCATGCTGAATTTTCCTCAAGTCACATGACCATGCACGCAAGTTGCCACACGCCCATGAACCAGTTCTAACCACTTGAGTTTTAAGCCATTTTTCATTAACTTCCAAGCCTCCATTCAATTAGATTCAAACATAAAAAATGTCCTATGATGTACCACCTTTCGAATGCCACCAATATCTCATCATTCTATCCACTATACAAAAAGATATTCACCCTCAAAATCCCTTGGTGGCATTAAAACCATGCTGCAACATTGGTGTTGTTGTTAAGAAATCAGTTTGCACGCATACCTTTACACACCTCTCCACATTACTTCATTAAGCCAAACATATTCCCCTACACACTATGACACACTATCCATCATACATGAAAGAAGAATAGTGAAAAAACTTGCTGTACAAGTTTCTGCAGCAACACAACATCAACACCATTCACTCTCACACTCACCATTGGCCATGAACTCACCCACACCACATCAAAACCTTCCTAACTCTCCCCTAACTAACTTAACTCAGTTAGTTAGGTTGGACTCACTTAACCCAGCTCCAACTCATCTAACCAACTCACTTAACCATGAGTTAAGCTTCTTAACCCCAACTATATAAACAAACTCACACACAATTTCAAGGGAGCTCTCTCATTTTGTTCACATTCTCAGAAATCATTCTCACTCTTCTCTCTGAACTCTCTCTGAACTTTCTCTCTCACTCTCATGAATTCTCTACTTCTCTTTGGTTCATCATCATCATCACCAATAATGCATTATTGAAGCAAGAACAAGCATAATCAACACCAATTCTCCAAGTGTAGTTTCATCACATTTTCGCATCTCTCTCTGTTTTCAAGATTTCAAGATTCAACAGCATTTATTTTGCTCAACTTAAGCTCAAGATCAAGTGTCTCTCTGGTTTTCTTTGGATCTAAGAGTTCTTCCATTTTCAGGTTCTAATCTCCTCAACTTTATTGCTTTGAATCCATGTAATTTTACCTTATTTTTGCTGTTTGAAGCTTGCTAGAAGCAATGTAATATATATGGCTAGTGATAGGCTCATTAGGAGCATAGTGGTGAAAATTAGGGCAAACTGTTTGTGTTCGAATCTCTCCATACATCCATGCTATGTAATTTTCAATGTTAGATTTGGAATGTACATGAGTTAAGCTTTCTTTTGATATATGTCATGTGTATTTTTGGAATGTTTGGGGTTGCAGGTGGCCGGAGAATGGCCGGAGAAGATGACCGGAGGTCCCTCTCCGGTCGGCGAGGATAGTTTAGGGTTTTATTTCTAGAATATAACGTGGTCGTCCGATCATCATCATCCAACACTCATAAACATGCCAATGCATTAAAATAACATGTGACTTGCCCGTGCTGCACTTTTGAGTTTTGATGCTTCCACGTGTGCGTGTGTATGTTTGCTAGCATGTGCATCTTATCTGGACCTTTCATCTTGCATACTTCTTTGATGATGTGATTTTGATTCAATCGTATGGCTATCTGTGAGTCAACATTTGACTGAGGGTGCATCATATGTTTGTACACACACGCTCACATTTGGACTTGGATTCAGATTACTTTTCACACACCCTGAATTTGGGCCCAATCATTTTGAACGTACCTTTTACTTTTTCTGCACCCCCACTCCATTTCTATTGTATTTTTATTTTTCTTTCATATATAGTTTTCATTTCACTTCATTAAAAATATTAAAATGCATTGAAAAATTCTAAATAAATTCAGTGACATCTTTACACATTTAATTAATTTTCTACAATTTTTAATTCTGCTTTTATTAATTTTTGAGCATATTTCCACAATTTCTTTTCAATTTCTTTTTCATTTGAACCTTTCTTTGACACTTGAACTTGTGCATTTTATTTCTCCCATATCATACAACATTTTGGACTCATTCTTTTTGTATTAGTTAGATAACACATTAAGGTATATAAATCAATTTTCTTTTGATTTTTAAAGTCATTTTACCATGTGTTTAGGAGTTCTTATTTGAGCATTTTTGTAGTGTGTTTCAATGTGTTTTCATGAGGCCTTTTGATGCATTTTTCTTTTGAGTTTTGCCATGAGTTTTTTATACATGTTTGTGCTTCTGACTTGGATTGTTTAGGCCCTATTTTTACAATTTACTCATGTACTTTGATATTTGTTTGATGCCTTGCATTTGAAGTAACATGTATGCACATTCTTCTACTTCATTCTCATATGATTTTGATGAGGCACTTGTGCCACCTCTTGTGTTTACTTTGTATGATGTTATAGCTCATTTGTATGATATTATAGGTCATCTTGAACCATGATTATAGGTCATTTTCTTTCACTTCTTGCCACTTAAATATGCTTGTTGCTATTTGTTCCATTACATGAACTTGATTGAATTAAACTTGCATCCTATCTCTTCTTGAGCTCTATAGGTTTTATGTGTGCATTTTTGTATGCCATTTCATATCTTCCATTTGCATCTCATTAATAGTATGCCACTGCCCATATGCATTCATTAATCATTCCATATGATACACGTCCTTAACATGCAAATTTGTGCATATAATTGAACTTGTTTCTTCTCCTTGTCTCTTCTTCATCTTACTTTTTCTACTTGTATCATTGCATCCATGATTTGTATGATGATTCATATGCATTAGAAGACATTTATAAATGGTATATGGTTCTGACCTTGATCTTTTGTGAAGTATTATTGTATGATCACTTGGCATGTCCACTCATCCTTCATTTATTCCTTTCATGTTGCACTTCTTTGATGTTTAAGGCATTATGTGTGCAAGTTTAGTTCATGTTTAATATCTTAACATTAGAGAACATCCTTAGAGCATAGGTTCTGACCTTGAATAATTTTCATCTCTTAGGATCTTTATTCTTTTATTCTTAATTTGTTTAATCATTACTTGGTATTCTTTCCTTATTTCACTACTTGTAAATAGTTTTTGAACTAACGTTTTCATGTAGGTGCTAAGGGTAAGTAAGTGTGTGGATATGCTTCCACATACACTTCTTTCTTCTATTTTCTCTTATCTCTTTTAATCATTCTACTTGTGATCATGATAAACATTTATATGCTTTCCTTGAATAACTTCTTTCTTCCCCCTTTTGAGTTACAACTTATCTTCTACTTTAGAAGTGAGTTGTTTAATTCATTCTTCTTCTCATTTCTCTTAGGATTAGGTTTCTTAAACCACATTAACCATAGGAACATACATGTATGATAACTTTAGGGTTTGAGTCTTAGTCTCCCTCATTAGATTTTACCTTTCTCGGCCTTTTGAGTCTCTCTTCTTCTCACCTTAAAACAAAAGCAAAAACACTTAATAAAAGGCATAGCATGCATTGTATTTGAGCCTTTCATGTGGGAATAAGGAGGTGAGGGGTCTTCTCTCATTTTCTTATAATGTTTAGTACGTCCCATCTTGGGTCGATATGCGAGGCATTCGATGCTACATGAAGGACTTAAATACAATACATGTTACAAAACAAAAATAATCAAAACACTTTTTCCTTAAAAGACAAAAACAAACAAACAAATCTCTTCTCATCTCCTTCATTCTATTCCTTAAGGACTCGTCATGTCCGTTCCACCGCAAACAGGTAACGCCTAAGTCTCCCTACAGCGAGCTGCAACACCTAACTGCTGGAACGCGCACTCTGACGTTTCCACTAAAAAACACAAACAAAGCGACCCTTGTTGAGGGGAACTACGTCGCTCTGATTCTCATGCTCCCGATGAGATACGTAGGCAATGGGGTAGGGCCCATTCGAGCACTTCTTTTATTTCCCCTACATTTGTTTCTTGTTCTCTCTCCTTTCTTTTTTCCCCTTTCCTCAGTTCTCAGCAACGGAGCTCCAGTCGACGACACCCTTTGATCGAGACAAGCAAGCGTGGATCCAATCGGGTACAATGGACGCGTGGGGGTGCTAATACTTTCCCTTCGCGTAACCGACTCCCGAACCCAGTTCTCTTGGTCGCAAGACCATGATCTTTCCTTCCCCTCTGGTTTATGCAGTGTTTCCTTTCCCTCTCTTGGGATAAATACACATTGTTGGCGACTCTGTTTCCGCGCCACTTTCGCGTTTGTACTTGGATGAAAATCCCGGGAGCGACAGGGACCATCTCAAGTTACAGATCATTTCAATCCACTCCAAGCATCCAGACACACTCCATGGCACCAAGGGAAGCTATCCACATCATTGGAACCTAGCTGTAACACCTCTAACACAAAACACGATCACCAGCTGCAAGAGGTAAGCATGAGCTCTTCTAACTCTATGATCCATGCATTTTTTGCTGCACAATAATTTGGCCATATGTTCATAATCATGCATAGAGTGTTTACCCTCAATCAATTGCTTTGTATAAATCGTGTATGGAATTTCTGAACCTTCATGCAGAATTTAGGGTTCTTGAGGTTTCTCTTTGATTTCTTATTCCATGCTTAAAATAAATGAAATTAAAGACCATAGACATGATCGTGAGGTTGAAACAAGTAGATTGATATGTAGTTTGCATGATATCATCAAGTATTCAGTGAGATTGGATAGAAAACACAAATCTGCAGCAACAGAGGGAGGGCGCGTGTTCTTGCCATGTTCTTGGCGCCCTTTTTCAAAAATTCAAATATTTGAATTTTGTGATTTTATTTAATTGATTCAAAAATTAATTTCTCTCCGAGTTTTAGTGATTTTGAGTTGATTCTTTTTTTAATAATTCACAAATATGTTAAAATATTTTATTTTACCAAAAAATCCCAAAAATATTATTTATTTCATATAATTGATATTTTTGCAAAGAATTAATATTTTAATTGTTTTTGACATTTAAAATATTTTTTCCTTCTTGATTTTGCAAATTTTAATGATTTCTAATCATTTTGTAGGTCAAAGCTTATTTTTTGAAACATTAATCCAAGATCACAATTTGTTTTACACATGCTTAACAATTTTGTTCATTTTTATTGAATTTTTATTCAATTAAAATACATTTGTAAAACAAATTAGGGTTTTGATTAATTCAACCCTCATCAAACTTTTTGAAACTCTTTTGGGCCTCTAATAGAGTGTAAGACCCAACCCCTTTATACAGAAAACCTTTGTTTTGGGCCTCAGTCACTTGTATAAGTCCCTGTACAAATTCAAAACAACAGTGCAATCACTGATAAAACCCTGTGCCTTTCCTTGAGCTGTAAGCCCCGACAATCTTTTCCAAGAACTTTCTCCTTTGATTTTGAATATACTGTTGTTTTTCAAGTTCTCTTTGTTGAACAACTAACCAAGCAGCATGGAAGCTCTACAACCGAGTAAGTGTTTACCTACTTTCTTTATCCGCTTTCATATATATATAACTGTATTGTGGGGCTGCTCACTGTAAGTCTTCTTTCACATACTTTACATATCGTGTAATACTAGTATACATATTTAGAGTTTCCCCGACAACTACGTCTAGCACTAGGTAAAGCCCTGTTGATCACTCTTAAAAATAGACAAAACTAGATCCCCCATAGGAGCACCAGATACAGTCTTCTCTTCGGCTGTCACTCCTAGGAATTATCAAAGAAACTCTAACTCCCCAAGGATGATCTTTTCTCCGTGAATGGCATCTCTTGAGTTTTTTCCAAATTCTCGAACTTTCCTAACTTGATCTATTCTCTGT
This sequence comes from Lathyrus tuberosus, assembly GCA_022829125.1. Classification (NCBI taxonomy): domain Eukaryota; kingdom Viridiplantae; phylum Streptophyta; class Magnoliopsida; order Fabales; family Fabaceae; genus Lathyrus; species Lathyrus tuberosus. The sequence continues at coordinate 3,350,940 of JALAZF010000020.1, read as the reverse complement.
GAATAGCCTATCTTGAATTTCTTGGGGTTTGGGGACCCACAGGCTTCTTAAAAGCACCCCTGCCTCCTCTTGGGCATTGTACAAGTACCCATCGGCTTCTTAGAAGTTTTCACAGCCTCCTCTTAGGCTTTGTATAATGATTCTTCCTCAGCGAAGAGAGCCTCCTCTTGGGCTTCGTATAAATTGTCCCCTTCGGCTTCTTAAAAGTTTCTAGCCTCCTCTTGGGCTTTGTACAAATTGTCCCGACGGCCTCTTAAAGTTATATGAATAGAAATTAGTCATCTTAATAGAGCAGTCTTTCAAAAGAGTCTAGACCTTTACCCCTTTACGTTCCAGCCTTCACTCAGGCATCATACATCATGCCTCCGTTATCTGAGAATATACTTCTCAAATGCCAGTACACTTGAACAGTCTCAATACCCTTGGGATTTCCCATTTCCTTAAAGAACAGGAAATAACCTTGATCCTCCGATCACAACCTTACTCATAATCTTTCTTTTCATAAGAACTGATTTTCTCTTTTATCCAACACACTGGACCTGTCACTCAATTGAAACAGTCAACAACTTATTTAGCCTCTTCTTGGGCTTTGTACAAATGATTCTCCCCAACGGAGCTAACCTTTTTAGACTCTCTTGGTGAGTCACCAATCTTTTAGCCTCCGTCTTGGGCTTCGTACAAGACACCAAAACACTCTCTTGTTGAGTATAAAAGACTCTTGTTGAGTCAGTTCCCCTTAGCCTCCATCTCGGGCTTCGTACGAGATACAAAATACTCTCTTGTTGAGTATAAAAGACTCTCTTGTTGAGTCGCCAATCTTTTAGCCTCCGTCTTGGGCTTCGTACAAGACATACGAATCACTCTCTTGTTGAGTATAAAAGACTCTTTTGTTGAGCCATCACCCTTTTAGCCTCCGTCTTGGGCTTCGTACAAGATACAAAAACACTCTCTTGTTGAGTATAAAAAACTTTCTTGTCGAGTCATCAATCCTTTAGCCTCCGTCTTGGGCTTCGTACAAGACACATAATCACTCTCTTGTTGAGTATAAAAGACCCTGTTTGAGTCAATCAACCTTTTAGCATCAAAGTTGTGCCTTGCTCACAGCATACAAACATCAAGAGCTCCTCTTTATAGATGACAAATTCTCTCTCAGCCAGGACCCTTTAGCTTCACATCTTGGGCTTTGAACAAGATACAAATAGACCTTTCAACTTCACATCTTGGGCTTTGAACAAGATACATATACTCCCTTTAGCTTCACGTCTTGGGCTTTGAACAAGACACCAAAACAACCTTTTTCCTCCCATAGAAAAGGAGGAACTACGATCGCTCTGATTTCCCTATCCCGGGAATACGTAGGCATAAGATTGATAAATCTTAGCGAGCATACTAATCAAAAACCCAAAATCCCATACCTTCACCTACATCAATCGAAAAACATCAGACCTAGCATCCTACTAATAGCCTAAACGTTGTTCCTTTTTTACAAAATAGCCTAAGAGAAACCCATAATCTTAATAGCATCTGCAACCTAACAGACCGCTGTTTAACTCAGTATGCAAGTAGGGTTAATTGGAGACATCTATTTCCCTTCCTTCATCAGCTTCAATAGGATAAAAAATGAATCGAACTGTAGTACCCAAAAGCGATAGTGATTCGCAACCATGTCCAAAAATTCGCGCTACAGAAAAATGGCGACTTCACTGGGGACCAATGAGATCTTGTTCTCTTCCTATCTCTTAGGTAGAAACCTTAAAAAGAGTGCCGCAGCAGAATGGCGCCCACCGTGGGGCTTACTTCTCTTTCCTCTCAATCTTCGATAGAAAACGTTAAGTTCAGAAACGCCATAGAAGGGGCGACTTTGCTAGGAACGATCATTCTTTCTTCGATGAAATTCAGTTCACGAAAATGACGAGTCTTCTGGGGGTCATTTTCTGTTAGGATCATAAGATTAGAGGTCTAGGATGATTAAGACAAATATATATACTGCTTTTCCTAATTGATATCTGTGTTTATTTTTCTGCTAATGGGAATGCTTGTGATGCCGCATGTGGAAAGATTGAGTATACACCTAAGATAGGTGATGGCAATGCGGGTAATCTTACAGGGAGTGAATTCCAGCTAAGAGCCCCCGATCGACCATCAAACTCAGTGGAGACTCCCTTTGCAGATACATTGCCTATACGACTTCGGTTGTTGAAAGTAGTGTGGTCGATTGGGTTATCTGAAAAGCTGAGGGTTTTAGCAGACTTAAGCCATTTTGTAGTGCGGAAGCTATCGGAAATAGTTGTCACGTGATACTACCCTCATCTGAGGTCACTCTAGGATACATCAGCTCGCTGGCGATCCACTTGCTGTTGTTATCCCAGAGGGGTCAATGATTTTGCAGACAGGTACAAAAAATTACCAGTATAAACCTTTGGGGGGGTAGAGCCTTGACTTCATGACACCGACCCTTTGACCCCATGTTTTTTCTATGTTTTTGTGTGCTGCATTCATGCATTCATCTAAAAAACATTAAAACAGAAAAAATCTTCTCTTCTAGCCTCTTTTTTTCAAATTAAACTAAGACAATGATTGCAAATGTCAGATAAAAAGATTGCGCTAATGGATTTCGGTAGGAGGAAAACTCATAAGTACACCTTCAAGGTTCCAAAGTTAGAGGATTTAAGAGGTTTGGCTAGGATGATAACCAACCACGAGGCTTTCAGAGCCAAGTATGGAGGACTACTGTCTTTATTAAGGGTCCATGTAATCGAAGGAATCTTGTCCACACTAATCCAGTTCTACAATCCAATTTATCACTGTTTCACATTCTCGGATTATCCGCTAGCACCAACGCTGGAGGAATACTCTCACCTGACTGACCTGCATATCACTGATCAAGCTCCCTTTTCTGGATTGGAAGAAATTCCAAAGGATCAAACCATTGCCAGGGCAATTCATTTGGACGAGTCAGAAGTCAGGACTCAGATAACCACTAAGGGTGGCATCCAAGGTTTGCCAGCCCAGTTCTTGACAAAGAAAGCTCTATACTTTGCTAGTATAGGGAACGTGGCCGCTTTCAAGGGCATCTTTGTTTTGCTCACCTACGGGTTATTTTTGTTTCCCAACATTGATAACTTCGTAGATATCAATGCCATTAAGATTTTCCTGATTGGAAACCATGTACCGACCCTGCTCGCATATGCGTATCATTCGGTAAATTTAAGGAATTTGTACAGCAGAGGAATGATCACATGTTGTGTACCCCTGCTGTACAAATGGTTCACTTCCCACTTGCCCAAGTCTGCTGCATTTTGGGATCAAAAGAATACTTTACGTTGGTCGCAGAGGATCATGTCTCTAACCAACTCTGACATCGATTGGTACTATTAAATCTATGACGGGATCAGGATCATTGACCGTTGTGGAAATTTCCCAAATGTACCCCTTATAGGAACTAAGGGAGGAATCAACTACAATCCAATTCTCGTCCGTCGTCAATTTGGATACCCGATGAGGCATATCCCGTGTAATGCTCATTTGGAAGGTCTTTTCTTCAAGGAAGGAGAAAGTGACAGGGCACTAAAGATAGAAATAGTGCATGCTTGGAAACACGTTCATAGGAAATGACGAGAGTCTCTAGGAAAACCAGACTGTGTCTCGGTGGAGCCTTATCTCCACTGGGTACAAACTAGAGCTCTCAAGCTGAGGATGCCTTACCCTCATCAGGAAGTTCTTCCATTAAGGGACTCTGCTCTTTATTTTATGTCTGAGACGGAAAAACTTCAGGTTACTCTCAGCAAGGTTCAGCAGGAGAAGAGGTCTTGGAGGAACAAGTACCTTATTCTCAATGTGGAATGCAAGAAACTACAGCAGCTATTAATAGAAAAAGATGCTCTAATTAAGATTTTAGAGCAATATGCTGTAGAAAATCAGGATGACTAACTGAATTTGCTCGCTCCTTTCACTTGGCAAAGGAATGACAACCCGACAACGGCTGAAGAGCCCCGGTCAAAGAAAAGCGAAGATGCCAGGGGCATACCCACAACTCCTGAAGGTTACAAACTTCGGGAGGCACCAAGATTCGCTGCTATAGTAACGGTACCACCCCCTGTGGTGTACACTGTCCCGGAAGGACAAGTTCCACCAGTACCTTCTGGAAAGAGGGAATGTATGTTCGACAGAATGGATGAGTTCCAGGAATAGTTCCTGGAAATGCAGAAAGAACTGCAGGCCCTTCGCGGTCAGGATTTATTTGGAAAGGACGCCGCGGACCTTCGTTTGGTCCCCAGTGTGAAAGTTCCACACAAGTTCCAGGTACCCGACTTTGAAAAATACAAGGGTAACTCTTGCCCTCAGAGCCATTTGGTGATGTACGCTCGGCGAATGTCAGCTCAGACAAAAAACTAAGAGCTACTGATTCACTATTTCCAAGATAGTTTAACCGGTGTCGCGCTCAAATGGTACATGGGTTTAAACCGCGCCACGATCGACACATTCAGAGATCTTGGTGCCGCCTTCATTCAACAATATAAATACAATTTGGACATGGCACCGGACAGAGATCAACTCAGATCGATGACACAAAAGGACAAAGAAACCTTTAAAGAATATGCTCAGAGATGGCGTGAAATTTTCGCTCAAATTTCTCCACCTCTTGAGGAAAAAGAGATGACAAAGATCTTCTTAAAGACCTTGAGCTCATTTTACTACGACAGAATGGTTGCCAGTGCGCCCAGTGACTTTACCGAAATGGTCGGTATGGGGGTGCGTCTTGAGGAAGCCGTCCGAGAAGGACGTTTAGTTAAAGACGCTGGATCATCAAGTAGTACAAAACGATACGGTAGTGCTTTCCCTAAGAAAAAAAAGCAGGATATCGGGAATATCTCTCTCAGAAAGCAAAGGCGGCGGTATCAACTAGTAGCAGCTGTAACTCCTACTTTTAACTCTGCGCCCATTCCTACGTATCAACCTCAGGTTGCGTAGAGCCAACCTAATCAACAGCAATATTAGCAAAGGGTACAACAACCTCTTCAGCAGGCTCATCCTCCGTACAACAACAACCGTGAAACTCGACCAACAAGGTTTGATCCTATACCGGTGTTGTACGCCGAACTATTTCCATTACTACTGGCCAAGGGGCATGTCCAAACCAGGGCTCCTCTTACGATACCGGAAAATCTGCCTTTTTGGTTCAAAGCGGATCAGACTTGTCCTTATCATCAAGGAGGACCAGGCATAACATAGAAAACTGTCTCAGTTTCAAATCCGACATGCAAAAGCTTGTTAGGAGCGGGGTCTTATCTTTCAAAGATACGAATCCGAATGTTCTCACAAACCCGCTGCCTCAACACGAGAAAGCTGCGGTTAATTTGATAGAAGGAGAGTCTAGCGACAACTATCAAATTCATGATGTACTCATATTAAGGGCCAATTTGGTCAAGATGCGTTGTAGACAGAGCGGATACCGCCATGTGCCACCTCATAATTATCACCAGTGTGATATCTGCTCTAAAGACAATCAAGGATGTTCTATAGTGCAATCCGCTCTGCAGGAACAATTGGATCTCGGATGGATCCAACAGAACCGAATTCATGAGGTCAACATGGTGTATACGAATTCCAACATCGTTCAGAATCACAATATTCTAGCGATGAATGCCAACTTGGTGGCAATGCACTCAAGGCAAAACCAGTATCATAATCTGTCGTGGCACGATTACAATTCCTGTCTGATTTGCTCTGTAAACAAATAGGGATGCTCTTTCATACAATAGGCCCTCCAGCGTCAGATGGATCTTGGATGGATCCAGGACTACCATGATAGAAATCCTTATCAGATTAACATGGTCCAAATCTTCGATATTTGTTTAATGAATACTAGCTTGGTGGAGTTACATGCCCGACAGGTCCAGCTCGGTTTTCTCACTTTGCACGATTATCTGAGCTGTAAAGTATGTTATGAGAGTAACTAAAGGTGCGCTCTCTTCTAAAGAACTTTGCAACACTTGTTGAACCACTGGTGGCTTCCAATCTATATGGATGAAGACACGCAGCAAATCAGTGTGGTTGACGGGAACCCTACTCGGCATCAAAGTCAGGATGTCCGATCAACAGAAACGGATCTAGTGAGGTTACACTGCATTCAGAGCGGACGTGGCCCGGTGCCACCGCATAACTACGAACGTTGTAGAGTCTGCTCGGAAAATAATCAAGGATGCTACCTCGTGCGAGCAGCCCTTCAGGGTCAGTTGGACCGCAAAGAGATTCAACAATATCCGAGTTCTGGGTCCATGAACTGGGCGCCAGACTATTTCGCTGATCAAATCAAAGATGTTATTGTGATTTCCGATCATCAAAGGAACGAGGATGTTTGTGCCATCATCCCCCTACTTGACGAATCAAAAGTTCCTAATTGGGAATTGATTGAAGTTACTTACGACAGTCAGAAAAGTCAGAAGGATTCTGTAGTTATCTATCTACTAGGACCATTACCGTATGAATCAACTAAGGCGATCCCTTACAAATACGGTGCAACAGTTGACAATGGAAAGGAAATTCCATTACCCTCCGTCATGAATATTGCAGACATCAGTCGAGTAACACGGAGTGGTAGAATCTTCAACAGAGGAGTTGGAGAACCTAGCGGAGAAAAGGAACCGCAGACAGAAGTTCCTAATCCATTAGTCGGTCAATCCACTAATCCCGACCTTTCAAAGAACGATGATGAGATGCTGAAGCTCATCCAAAGGAGTGAATACAACATTGTTGATCAGCTGTTACAAACTCCTTCAAAGATCTCGGTGTTATCACTTTAACTCAGTTCCGAAGCCCATAGAGAAGCTCTACATAATGTCTTACAGCAGGCCTTTGTGGAACAGGATATGTTAATACGACAGTTCGATAGCATCATCTCTAACATCATTTCCTGCAACAACTTAGGATTCAGTGATGAGGATTTTCCAGAGGGAGGTAAAAGTCACAACATGGCGCTCAATATCACAGTCAACTGCCCGGATGATGCTTTATCCAGCGTACCGGTGGACACAGGATCGACCATCAACGTTATGCCGAAGTCCACTCTAATGCAACTATCATTCAAAGGACCTCCGATGAGAGGCAGTGGGGTCGTCGTCAAAGCATTTGACGGGTCCAGAAAAATAGTTATTGGCGAAGTCGACCTTCCCATAACCATCGGTCCTCACATTTTCCTAGTCACTTTCCAGGTCATGGACATCCGGGTAACATACAGTTGCTTATTAGGAAGACCTTGGATACACCAGGCTGGGGCAGTCACCTCGACACTTCACCAGAAGTTGAAGTTTGTCAAGAACGACCAACTCGTTATGATCTGCGGAGAACAGGCCCTGATCGTGAGTAACCTTTCATTATCCACTTGTGTAGAACTCGAGGAGGTTGTTGGGACTCAGTTCCAAGCGCTTTCGGTGAACAATGAGGGTCAACTAGAGAAAGGAACATCGATTTCCTCGTACAAAGAAGCTCTCAAAGTAGTCAAGAGCAACAATGCAAAGGGATGGGGACAGCTTGTCATTCTTACTGATAATAAAAAAAGAAAGGTCTTGGTTTTTCTGCAACCTGTACCCAGACAGCTGCTAACGATGAAAGTCTTCATCCCATTCAGGATTTCTTCCACAGTGGAGGTTTCCTTCACCTAGTGTCTCAAGAAGTACATACTATCGACGAGGGAGACTCCTCCGACACAGATGAGGAATGGAAGTCCTATCTTAACGAGGACGGTTATATGTCTCAGGAAGAGGTGCCTACGCCATTTTTCTATCCCGCACAGAGTCCGATATTTATACCAAGGTCAGACGTCGAAATGATATACGGAGATTGTGATCCAGAAGGATGACGTGCTCTGCCAAATTCATTAGAGGAGGACACTCTGATGAAGGATAACTTTGACCATGACTATTACGGCGCAATGGATGGCCTGCCTATCTGGCAGCCGTACCCAGGAAACTTGTGGCAAGAAAATCAACCGAACAATGAAAATCAATTGAGCATCATTGAACAGAATACCTGCGTCCCCACCATGTCATGGGATCATCACTCAGGTCATTTAGAAAATATCTAGTGCAACGATGAATTGGCAAAGCTTACCGGACTAGAGTTCATCAACTACGCTTTTCCTGAGGTCAACGTCATCGAGAGAGATGACTCCTCCAGTTCCACAGAGGTGTAGGACACCCTGGGACAACCAAGTGGAAAATTCGACTTCATGGTCAAATACACCGCACCTGAAAGCTCTTGCATCAGGCTCGAAGATATCCAGCCAACTGGATGGGGAGACATACCTGAGAGCACAAATACTCGGCAAAATACAACAGAGGAATCCTCCTACGACAACTCTGCCTGGGAGACAGATTCCAATGATCCTGCTCCACCAGAAATCAGCGTTATTTCTGAAGACAATTCAAGGAAAGTACCAGACTTTGTGATTCACCGAGGAGTTCGCCGCCAATGGGTTGCTATCGATGTTCCGAAGATTATTCATAAGTCAAAGTAATTGATGTCTTTACTTTAACCTTTCACCTTGCCCAGGTGAAACGGATGTTTTGATAGGGCTCACTTTCTGTAAATTTCCCTCTTCGCTTCGCCCTAAGCGACAGAGTTTTGTTTTATAGGGCTGTAGTTTCAAAAATCAACTTGTTCATGAATAAAATAACGTCGTTCTGTAATTTCTGCATTAATTGTTGTCTTCTCTTTTCGCTTTTCTTAGAAAATGGTAATCCTAAAAAACAAATCAATAATAAAAACAAGCAGTTTTCAGAAAAAACACTGCACACACTCTTGCATTCTCTCTATCTCTTCTAAAAACAAATCATCACGTCATACAGATTGCTTGTTTTAAACCCCATCGAAACATACGATCCGATGCCTTTTCCCAACTTTGAATTCCCGGTATTTGGGGCTGAAGAAGAAGATGACAACGAAATTCTAGAAGAGATCTCCTGATTACTCACACAAGAGGAAAGGTCCATCAAACCTCACAAGGAGCCGTTGGAAACGGTCAACTTAGGCTCAGAGGAAGAGAGAAAAGAGGTCAGGATTGGGGCACTACTCATTCCAGCTGTCAAAAAAAGTTTGATAAAGCTTCTCAAAGAGTTTCCTGATGTATTCGCTTTGTCCTATCAGGATATGCCAGGGTTGGATACCAGCATCGTGGAACATCATTTACCATTAAGATCGGAATGTACGCCAGTAAAACAGAGGTTGAGACGGACTCACCCGGACATGGCCATCAAAATCAAAGAGGAGGTCCAGAAACAGATTAACGCAGGTTTCCTCGCCACATCAGAATATCCTTAATGGTTAGTCAACATCGTACCCGTTCTGAAAAAGGACGAAAAGGTCAGAATGTGTGTAGATTATAGAGATCTAAACAAGGCCAGTCCAAAGGACGACTTTCCTTTACCACACATTGACATGCTGGTAGACAGTACAGCAAAGCTCAAAGTTTTCTCCTACATGGATGGATTCTCGGGCTATAATCAAATCAAAATGGCGCCGAAAGACATGGAGAAAACTTCGTTCATTACCCCATGGGGTACCTTTTGTTACAAGGTAATGTCGTTCGGTTTAAAGAACGCCGGGGCAACCTATCAATGGGCCATGACTACTCTTTTTCATGACATGATACACAAAGAAATCGAGGTATATGTCGATGACATGATTGCCAAATCTAAAACAGAAGAGGAGTATGTGACCCACCTGTCAAAACTATTCGAGCGGTTGAAAAAGTTCAAACTCCACTTGAATCCCAACAAATTCACCTTCGGTGTCCGTTCAGGGAAACTTTTAGGGTTCATCGTCATCCAGAAAGGAATTGAGGTTGATCCTGACAAGGTCAAGGCCATTCGAGAAATGCCTTCTCCGAAAACTGAAAAACAAGTCAGAGGATTCCTGGGACGTTTGAACTACATTTCCAGATCCATATTCCTCATGACCGCGACATGCGCGCCAATTTTCAAATTACTCAAAAAGAATCAGGACTGTGTTTGGACAGAAGATTGCCAAACTGCCTTCGACAGTATCAAGGAATATCTGTTGAACCCACCGATTCTATCACCTCCAATGGAAGGAAGACCACTGATCATTTACTTAGCAGTTTTGGAAGACTCAATGGGTTGTGTACTTGGCCAACAAGATGAAACCAAAAGAAAAGAGTCTGCCATCTACTATTTGAGCAAGAAATTCACCTACTGCGAGACTCGGTACACTATGCTCGAGAAAACTTACTGTGCTTTGGCTTGGGCAGCCAAACGTCTGCGCGAGTACATGATTCGTCACACTACTTGGCTAATATCTGAAATGGATCCAATCAAGTATGTTTTCGAAAAGCTTGCTCTCACGGGTAGGATTGCCCGTTGGCAGATGTGGTATTGCTTGGAAAACAATTTAACAAAGTGTTGAAAAGGATTTACTGGAAGTCAATAGCAAATGTTTAGAACAAGTCACTCGACATCAGTAAAAACCAGGATGGAGGCAAAAGGTCCAGAACTGAAGAAGACTCCAATCAAGGGAAGAGAGTTTAGTGTTTTGAATGTGAGGGATTTGGGCACATAAAAACTGAGTGTCCCACGTATCTCAAAAGGCAGAAGAAGGGCTTATCTGTGTCTTGGTCAGAAGGAGAATCTGAGAGTGATCTTGAAGAAAAATCAGCAAAATTGGTGACCGCCTTGACCGGAATATGTAAGGCTGATGGAGAAACGACTTGTGAGTCTGATTTTGACAAAGAATCTTATATTGGAGAACTCACTAAGCAAGAAGTCTTCACCGGGTTCACAGAGTTGTGTATCAAGAATGAAGAGAGGTGCCAGATAATATTAGAACAGAAGGTTCTGATAGCTCAACTAGAAGCTGAGAAGGAAGAACATCTATCAATCATTGCTGATCTTAAAGAGGAGGTTGGATGGCAAAAGTCAAAACTTGACAATATGACCAAATCTATAAGGATGCTGAACAATGGTACCACGCAGCTGGATGAGATTCTTTAGACTGGGAAAAATGCTAGAAATGTACAAGGTCTTGGTTTTAACAATCAAGCAGAGAACTACAAGAAGCCTGTATTAAAGTTTGTTCCTTAGAATATAAAGCAAGAGGAGGGGATGTCAAATCACATGTTTCAACATCAGATGAAGCATCAGAAAAGAGAATGTAGTTCAAAATATAAACCATGGAGATGTCATTACTGTGGAAAGATTGATCACTTAAAGTCCTTTTGCTACAATTTGCACGGTTATCCCAAAACTTCTCATCAACAAAATAAAGGACAGAGTTGGGCTAAAGTAAAGAAAAGATGGACTCCTAGAAATATGATGGCTGGTCTCATAGCACATACCTCTCTCAGAGCATTTGCAAGGGAAGATTGGTACTTTGACAGTGGTTGTTCAAGACACATGACTGGTGTGAAGAAATTCTTGTCAGATATTAAGCCTCACTCCACCAATTATGTCACTTTTGGGGATGGATCAAAAGGTGAAATAAAAGGTGTTGGAAAGCTGGACTACACAGGACAACCAAATCTGGATCGTGTTCTATTTGTCAAAGGGCTGACCACAAATTTAATCAGTATAAGCCAACTATGTGATCAAGGACTCAAAGTAAATTTCACAAAATCTAAATGTCTAGTAACCAATGAGAAAGATGAAGTTGTTATGAAGGGAACCAGGTCTAAGGATAACTTCTATATGTGGAATCCTCAAGAATCGGAAAGTTTGTCTACCTGTTTGATGTCAAAGGAAGATGAAACCAAACTGTGGCATCAGAAATTGGGTCACTTACATTTGAAAGGGATGAAGAAAGTTATGGAAAGTGAAGCTGTTATAGGTATTCCCAAGCTGAAGATTGATGAGGATAGAATATGTGGTGAATGTCAAGTTGGGAAGCAAACAAGGGTGTCACACAAAAGGCTTCAACATCTTACCATAACTTCTAGAGTTCTGGAACTGCTTCACATGGACTTAATGGGACCTATGCAGGTTGAAAGTCTTGGTGGGAAGAAGTATGCATATGTTGTCGTTGATGATTACTCCAGATTCACCTGGATAAGCTTTATCAGAGAAAAGTCTGAAGAATTTGCAGCCTTCAAAGAATTGTGTCAAAGGATTCAACGGGAAAAGGATTGTGGTGTTGTTCGAATCAGAAGTGACCATGGGAAAGAATTCAAAAATAGCAGGTTTGAAGAGTTTTGTTTATCTGAAGGAATCACTCATGAATTCTCATCACCGATCACTCCTCAGCAGAATGGTGTGGTGGAACACAAGAATAGGACTATACAAGAGTGTGCAAGGGTCATGATTCATGCCAAAAAGCTTCCATATCATTTTTGGGCTGAAGCCATGAATACCGCTTGCTATATCCACAATAGGGTGACTATCAGATCAGGTACTTCTGTTACTCTTTATGAGCTATGGAAAGGTAGAAAGCCAAATGTGAAGTATTTCCATGTGTTTGGGAGTAAGTGCTATATCTTGGCAAATCGTGAGCAGAGGTGAAAGATGGATCCTAAGAGTGAGGAAGGAATATTTTTGGGATACTCTACAAACAATAAAGCATATAGGGTATTTAATTCCAGAACTAAGGTGATGATGGAATCCATAAATGTGGTGGTTGATGACTCTGGGAAAGACGAAGATGTCCCAGATGATGTTGGAGCATGCTTTCCCATGAACAATGAAATCTCACAAGACATTGAGTCCGTAGAAGATAATGCTCAATAAACCGACACTAGACCTGAGAATGAAGAGGTAGAGGATGTTAACAGGGGACCCTCTATAAGGATTCAGAAGGATCACCCTAAGGAGTTGATTATTGGAAATCTGAATGAAGGTGTAAGAACCAGAACGAGGGAGGTTGTGTCAAATGCTTGCTTTGTTTCAAAGCTTGAACCAAAGAATGTCAAAGAGGCCTTGACAGATGAGTTCTAGATAAGTGCTATGCAGGATGAGCTTTGTCAATTCAAGAGGAATGAAGTCTGGGAACTGGTACCATGACCAGCAGGAACAAATGTGATTGGAACAAAGTGGGTTTATAAGAATAAGTCTGATGAACAAGGAGTTGTTACCAGAAACAAAGCCAGATTAGTTGCTCAAGGATACACACAGATTGAAGGAGTAGACTTCGAGGAAACATTTGCTCCTGTGGCTCGATTGGAATCCATCAGATTGTTGATAGGAGTGGTATGTTTGTTGAAATTCAAATTGTTTCAAATGGATGTCAAGAGTGCCTTTCTGAATGGCTATCTTAATGAGGAAGTTTATGTTGAGCAGCCTAAAGGGTTTGTGGATCCAAATTTTCCTGATCATGTTTTCAAGCTAAAGAAGGCTTTGTATAGGTTGAAACAAGCTCCACGAGCTTGGTATAAAAGGCTGACTGAGTTCTTAGTCAACCATGGATACAGGAAGGGTGGTATTGATAAAACACTTTTTGTCAAGAAGAAGGATGGGAAACTAATGATTGCTCAGATTTATGTAGATGATATTGTGTTTGGTGGGATGTCGGATGAAATGGTCCAACATTTTGTCAACCAAATGCAGTCTGAATTTGAAATGAGCTTGGTAGGTGAATTGACTTACTTTCTTGGATTACAAGTCAAGCAGATGGAAGATTCCATTTTTATTTGTCAGAGCAAATATGCGAGGAATATTGTGAAGAAGTTTGGACTGGATAATGCCAAGCATAAGAGAACTCCTGCTCCTACTCACTTGAAGTTATCCAAAGATGAAAAGGGAGTGAATGTTGAACAAAGTTTATACAGAAGCATGATTGGCAGTCTGCTGTATCTTACAGCAAGTAGGCCAGACATAACCTTTGTTGTTGGTGTATGTGCAAGATACCAAGCAGAACCCAAGGTCAGTCACATCAATCAAGTTAAGAGAATTCTTAAGTATGTGAGTGGTACATGTGATTATGGGTTATTGTACTCCCATGACTCAAGTTCCATTTTAGTAGGATACTGTGATGCTGATTGGGCTGGAAGTGCTGATGATAGGAAGAGTACCTCTGGAGGTTGTTTCTTTTTGGGAAATAATCTTATTTCATGGTTTAGTAAGAAGCAAAATTCTGTATCTCTTTCTACTACTGAAGCTGAGTACATAGCAGCTGGAAGTAGTTGTGCTCAACTGGTGTGGATGAAGCAAATGTTATTTGAGTATAATGTCACACAAGATGTCATGACATTATTTTGTGACAACCTGAGTGCTATTAATATTTCTAAAAATCCTATTCAACATAGCAGGACTAAGCACATTGATATCAGGCATCACTTCATCAGAGAACTTGTGGTGGACAAAGTCATAACTCTTGAGCATGTGAGCACAGAAAATTAGCTTGCTGACATATTTACCAAGGCTCTGGATGCAGTTCAGTTTGAAAACCTGAGGAGCAGACTTGGGGTTTGCATTCATGAAGAACTATAGCAATTAATGTTCCTCCTGGCTACCAAATTGAAAAGATTAAAGGAGGTTCTGGTAGTGCAGTGTGTGCATATGGTTATGAATGGGAAGATGCTAAAGGTTGTGCATGACACTTGGTTATGTGATGTGGTGTGCATCTACTCTCTGATGCTGTGTAGTCTGGTTTATGACTTGATTATTTCTCAAAAATTAATAATTGTTCTGCCTGCCTTTGTCATATTTTTGGCTAAAAAGGGGAAGTATTATGGTTGTGCGTGTTGTGCTTGTGCTGGTGCTACAGCTGAGGGGGAGAATGTGGAATGTTGTGTTGCTATGTTGATTTACTGCAGTTGAGGGGGAGTTTTTTTTGCTGCTATGCTGTGATGTGTGTTGGTATTTCGCTGCTGTCTCTGATATGAATTTTTTTGCTTGTGTTATCTTTGCAAGATTTGCTTGGTGTGTTGTTTTAGCCAAAATAAGCCAAAGGGGGAGATTGTTATTTCTGTGATTTTGTGGTTGGCATTTATTTTGCTAAAACTATTCTAGCAGCAAGATGTTGAAACAAGATGTTCTAATTTTTTGCATTCAACATGTCTAATAAAGATGTCCCATACTGGCCCTTAGGACATCGCGTCTGATTTCAGTTTAAAAGGAAGATTCTGTTGCTGTTAATTGTTACTTAATATTCTGTGAATATTTGGTTATCCTATGTGGCATCCAAAGTATTTTTGGGTTGAGTTTTTGTGTTAGTTTTCGGATTTTCAGCACTTTCTAATTATGGAGACATATTAGGAAACTTTAGATTGAAGACCTATTTTGTTGGAGTTTATTTTGCAGATTTGTGAGCAGTCTCTTTGCTGCGTTTTTGAAGCCCAATCCAGTCCAGATTTAATGCTATATATTGACTGGTGTAAACCTAGTTTAGGTGTGGAACTTACGTGTGTTTTTTTGTTAGGGTTTTCGAGTGTTATTTGTGAGCCTAACTGGTATCATTCTGATAACAGTATAAGAACTGGTTTTTTGTGTTGTAAGTTCTGTCAGTTACTCATAAGCTTTTAAGCATTGAGTTTCTTGTGTGTCAATTCTCATAAGCTTTGAAGTATTGAGAATTGTGTGTTTTGAAAGTGTGACTTTCGTTTTGTTACTTGTGTTGAAAGGAACCAATCACGAGTTGTGATTGTAGAGGGATTTGAGGAGGGCCTCATACCTAGGTGAGTCTTAGGTAGAAGTCATAGGAAGGGTAGTGATTAAGTGAGCAGATTGTAACCGGGGGTGGTCATTGTATGATCTGTGAATTGATACTATCGTATATTGGTTTCGTCCCTGGCTTGGTAACCCCCAGAGTAGGATTGTTGATCCGAACTGGGTAAACATATCACTGTGTTCTTTACTTTCTGCACTGTTATTATTATTGTTATCTTGTTCATTGTGTTGGATATCCGTGTCTCAACATCTGTGTAGGACATCTGATATCTGTGCCAAAATTTCACCAGCCATCTTCAGCTGGCGACTCTGCTGGGGAGTGCTTGCTTGCAGGTTGGGCTCTCGCCTAGTTTTGTTTTCTCTCTTGCTTGTTTGGGTGTTTATCTTTTGCGCTTTACTCGCTTTATTTTACTTGTTTTAGCTTTATGTTTATTTACTGCATTTCTTTACTGCTTTGAATATTCATATGCTGCATATTCTGGATATCTGCTATTTTCTGCTGTTGTTGGGATGGGTAGATATTATTGGAGAGAAAGGTCCTAACACCGGGCCTAGTATATACATAGGCTAGAACATGGATAGTCATGAGGCATGCGTTTTGCGCGTTGGGATATCACGAGACCCACATCCCAGATCTTGATTCGTTTGAGAATACTTCTGTCCTGTGAGAATTCACTACGGCGGGGGGTTTTCATTCTGAGTCCTATGGTTTGGACGACCTTTCTAGGGACCACCTTGTTGTGTCTAGATCACACCTGTGAGGGGGATGGGTTTTTGTAGGAAAACAAGCCACTTCATACCTTTGTTCTCTCACGCACACCAAATTTCTTCACCGACACATCAGATTATGCTGCTGACACATAATTATATGCAGATATCCAGACTGTTCAGACTTGATTATTCGGACAGTGCTGGCTTCTTGTTGTTGTGTTGCATGTCATTTCATCATGTAATCTTTTGTTGACATTATCGTAGAGATGAGTACTGGTTGTCGTGGCATCTTCAGTTACAAGTTTGTGGAGCCTAAGCTGGGTATTTTGAGAGGTTTGGCATCTTTGTTGATTGGAGATCACAAAGGGGTTTTCATAGATACTTATGGTAATCTGTTGACCATCCTCAACACTCAAGTCAACATCACTGCTATTCACACTCTGATTCAGTTCTACGACCCGCCATATAGGTGCTTCACATTTCAGGATTATCAGTTAGCACCTACACTTGAGGAGTATTCTTATATTTTGGGGGTTGAGATTAAGAAGCAGGTTCCTTATGTCTACACTAGCGGTTGTCCAAAGTTTCATCTTATCACTGATGCGCTTTGCATTAGTAAGAAGGATGTGGAGGATAATCTCAAGACCAAAGGGAAGGGTATTCGAGGGTTTGCTTCAAAGTTTTTGGTTGACAAGGCCACTTCTTTTGCTAAGGATGGACACTGGAAGGCTTTCAACGCCGTTCTTGCTTTGCTGATATATGGGATTGTCTTGTTTCCGAACATGGAGGATTTCGTAGATCAGGCTGCCATCAGTATCTTCTTGTCCAGGAACCCTGTTCCGACACTTCTTGCTGATACCTACCATTCTATTCATTCCAGGAATGAAAAGAAGAAGGGAACCATTGTCTTTTGTGCTCCTTTGTTGTACCAATGGTTCATGTCTCACCTTCCACAAAAGGGTCCCTTTGTTGAGAATAAGGGTAATCTCAAGTGGTCTCAGCGAATCATGTCCCTTACTGCTGATGACATTTCTTGGTATTCTCGAGTCTTCGATGACATTCAGATCATTCTTCATTGTGGGAAATTCTCCAATGTGCCTCTCTTGGGTACAAAGGGTGGAATTAACTACAATTCGAAAATGGCCTTCCGATAGTTGGGATACCCTATGGTTGCAAAGCCTGATCCTGAGGTAGTGAAGGAGTTCATCTTTCATGAGGGGGTTGATGACATGGGTTTGTTGAAGAGGTTCAGTGCTGCTTGGACTCAGATTCATCTCGAAGGATCAGCCGATTTGGGTAAGAAGAATTGCATAGCCAAGGAAGCTTACACACTATAGGTCAAAGAGTGCGTCAAAGAGATCCTGTTGTTATTCTCTCCTGAGCCTTCCATGAATGCCAAGCCTCCTGATCTTGCCATCGTTCCTCCATCTGTGGTCGATCAACTCAAGATGATTATTGAGAGGTTGAAGAAGGAGAATGCTGATCTTCGTCTCAACCTTGATAGAGCCACTTCTGAGAAGGATAGCCTATAGATTAAGCTCCATCAGAAGCGCGAGCGCATGCTCAAAGAGGTGGAGGTTGAACAAAATAAGCGTAGGAAGGTGGGTGATGCTTTGAAGAGCACCTATGAGGGACTTGCTTCAAAGAAGAGACAACTCGCCGATGCCCATTATCAAGCTTACAAAGAGGAGCTGAGCTACAACAAGCAACTTGAAGAGCTTCGAGGGAAGTTATCCGAGTTCAAGACAAAATGGAAAAGTGAGCAAGACCGTGCTAATCAGTTAGCAAAGGACTTTTCTCAATGTCAAACCCAGCTAGACAAAGTCTTCGGTGAGATTCAGAGGCTGCAAGATCAAGCACATCAGAGTCAAGAACAGATTAGTCAGCTCAACACAGAGAGTACTCATTGGGAGCATCAAAGCCGTCATCTACAGAACCTCCTGGACCAGAAAGAGGCCTTTCTTCAGGATATACTTCAGGGACCTAATCATTCGTTGCTCCGTAACCTCATGAAGGATGCGAAGTACTGGAGTGAGAGGCATGGCCGTCTAGCCAGATTTGCTGAGCATGCATTGGAGGACCTACCTGGGCTGTTGAGGGATGCATATGCTGGTGCATTGCCACACCAGCTTCCTTGGGCTGTTTTCCATTTCTTGTCTGTGTGTAGGGTGGTATTTGATAGAATCCATGCGGATTTTGTTGTAGCCCAAAAGGCAGATATTTGACTTGTATCCGACTTATGCTTCTTTCCTTTATTGCTGAACGAATGAAGATTCTTGCTCACTCTATCTTTTGTGCCTTTACTTGTATTCTTTATGATTATTGTCAACAAAGATAAGTTTAAGAATTCCTGGGATTTAAAACTTTATTTTTGAATGCATATCATACATTCATTTGCACACATATGCACGTCCCTTCATCCGAAACCGTTGCTCATCCTTGTCCGCCTTCCTTGTAGCAAGACGACGACTCGACATCGGTATTTTACTCGCTCAAACAAATCCGGAATCATGGCTGACTTTGAAGCTGAGAACGCTGCTTACAAGGAAACTCTGGCTCAATTCCAAGGTCAGATGGATCAGTTCCAGATGAACATGGATGTAATCATGGAACTCCTTCGTGCTCAGAGGAACGCCGCTGCTGCTGCCTCTGTTGTTGCGACCCCTACTAATGCAACTGTTATCACTCCTGTTGTGACTATTTCTCCTGTTGTTACGGCTACTCCTGCTGTTGCGGTTCCTTCTCCTGCTATTGTTGAACTCCCAGTTGAGCCTGTGAATCAGCCTGTTGTTCAGCCTAGTTTGAACCAGATGCCCGCTGGTTTTCATTGGGGCATGCCTCCAAATTACACTCCTCAGATTGCAAATAATGGTAGTGCCTTCATGCCATATAAGCCTTTTTGTTGCGCCCATGCCTAATGGGAATGCTGCCACATATCCATGGGTCATGCCTACTCCAGTCCCGCCTCCGGTGGTGAATGATGAACCTGAGAATCTTCAGGTTCAAACTCATCAAACGTCCAGATTTCCTGGCACTGAAACTCCTAATGAAGAAGAGCATATGTATAGAGGTCCTCCTATTCATGTTCCGATTTCATCTCAAGCTGCTCAAACTGCTGTCCAGAATGTTCGCCCTGGGATGTTCTATCCTGGGGCATCTTCCTCAGCTGCTGGGATACCTCCTCCGAATTATCCGTATGTTGTTCCGATGGGTCAGAATGTTGGTCAGATGGTTAATCCGGGTTTGGTGTATCCTTCTCAGTTTGCTACGCCGCAAGTGCATGCTCCGGCCGCTTCCCAGTTGCCAAATCCTCAGATTCTTGTCAAGCCTGTTAATCAGAGTAGGCCCGCTGACTACAAGTTGTTGGAAGACCGTATCAGAGCTATTGAAGGGTTTTCTGATTTTGGCATGGAGGCCAAGGACTTGTGTTTGGTTCCAAATCCTGTGTTGTCGCAGAAATTCAAGATACCTGATTTGCCAAAGTACAAAGGCTTAAGCTGCCAGCGTAGTCACATCAATATGTACTGCAGGAAGATGGCATCCCATATGGTAATGATGAATTGCTTGTTCATTGTTTTCAAGATAGTCTGTCTGGTGCTTCATTAGATTGGTACATGAGCTTGGAGCGCAGCAAAATCCGTACTTTGAGGGATTTATCTGAAGTGTTCGTGAAGCAATACAATTATAATCTTGATCTGGCGTCCACTAGATTGCAATTGCAGAATCAGTCCCAACGTTCAGCTGAAACATTCAAGGAGTATGCAAAAAGATGGCGTGAGATGGCATCTCGTGTGCGACCTGCTCTCTCTGACAATAATTTGGTTGACATCTTTATAGGTACCTTGCAAGGATCTTACTACGAGAAAATGGTGGGTAGTTCTTCATCGAATTTCGCTGATATTGTAACGATTGGTGAATGAATTAAGAATGGTTTAAAGACTGGAAAGATTCCTGGAGCTGCTTCCCAACAGCCGACCACTAGAAAATCTCAGAACAGTCAGTCCAAGAAAAAGGATGATGAAGCCAACGCTGTGACCGCTCTAGTTTCTCCTTAGTATTAAGCTCCCATGGCTCCCAAACCATATTATCCATATCCATACATTGCTGCTGCACAGTATCAACAACCTCCATATCAGTATCATCCACAACAACCAGTTCAGAATGCTCGGAATCAGCAACAGAATCAATAGAACAACAAAAATCAGCAGAATCAAAACCGTCAGAGCAGCAACAATCAAGGAAACCGTAAGCGTCCGAATTTTGATAGAATTTCGGTGTCATACACGGAATTGTTTCCTTACTTCGTTCACCAAGGGGCAATTGTCCCCAAGAAAATTGCGCCTGCAATTCCTCCATTTGGCCCGAAGCATAATCCAAATGCGCCTTGTGCTTATCATGCTGGATACATAGGACATGCAACATAGGATTGCTTTGTTTTCAAAACTAAGGTTCAGGAACTCATTGATAAGAAGGTTCTGACTTTCGCTGAGGAAGGACCTAACATTCAGAATAATCCGTTGCCGAATCACAATGGACCTGCAGTTAACATGATCGAGGATAGTTCCAGGGCTGAATTGATCATGGATGTCGATGAGGTAAAGACCTCGATGACTTGGTTTTCAAGAAATTGAGTGAACATGGGTTGTTGAAAGGATTGCATGGTAAATGTCAGATTTGTGACGATAATCCCAACTAGTGTCGAAGGCTGAAGGGTTGTGTCCAGATTTTGATGAACAGAGGCGAAGTGCAATTTGCCAGATCTAAACCTGTCGAGGAAGTTGCCGCTATCGAGCCGTTCACCATCGTCTATAGGAAAGTTCTGGTGTAATCCCCTAAGCAGAAGAGGGTGCAACCCATCGTTGTTTGTCCGTCGAAGCCGTTTCCATACCGGAATTCCAAGGAGGTACCTTGGAAGTATGGGTCTACTATGTTTTCTGGTGGTCAAGAGATAAGGTTCGCCAAATCTGAGATCGTGAATGTTACAGCCACAGGATTTATGACTCGTAGTGGACGAGTGTTCGCTCCAAAGGTCACTACAAAGCCTGTGCAAATTCCAACTGTTGTTCCTCCTAAGGAGACACCTGCATCTGCAACCCCTGTTGTTCTACAAGGGGCATCTACTGCCATTCCAATACCGACTATCCCGTCTGAGGAGGTTTCGAAGAACAAAGAGACCCTTGATGATCAAGAGTTCCTTAAGCTGATCAAGAAAAGTGACTCTAAAATTGTGGATCAGCTGGGTCAGACTCCCTCGAGGATCTCTATTTTGTCCTTACTCATGAGTTCGCATGCGCACAGATCAGCTTTGTTGAAAGTCTTGAACAGTGCTCACGTTATGCAAGATATATCCGTCATCGAGTTTGATGATGTAGTGGCCAACATAACTGCAAGTTGGTATTTAGGCTTTAATGAATCAGAATTGCCTCTTGAAGGAACTGCCCACAACAAAGCGCTGCACATATCTGTAACCTGCACATACATCCTGTTATCTCGTGTTCTAGTGGACACCGGTTCTTCCCTCAATGTGATGCCTAAGGGCACATTGAGTTAATTACTGGTGGAAGGAAACGAGATGAGACCAAGTGTTTTAGTTGTCAGAGCCTTTGACGGGTCTCGAAGGCAAGTCATTGGGGAAGTGAACTTACTCATCAATATTGGGCCGCATTTATTCACCATTACCTTTCAGGTGATGGATATTAATCCGGTGTACAGTTTCCTACTGGGTCGTCCATGGATCCACGCTGCAAGGGAAGTTACCTCCACTTTTCATCAGAAGTTGAAGTTCATGTTTGATGATCAGCTTGTCATCGTCTGTGGTGAAGAGGATTTTATTGTAAGCGAGTTATCATCTTTTCGATACGTCAAGACCGAGGAAGGCATAGCTGAGGTGCCGTTGCAGTGTCTCAAGTTCGAAGACGTTAGCTCTGCTTCAACTAGTCAAAGTATATCACCACAATTGACTTTAGCGTCTGCTAAGAGTGCTAAGGAGACTATCCAGAAAGGTGCTTTGTCAAGCTGGGGGCATGTGATTGATGTGGTTGAGAAGCATAATCATTTTGGATTGGGTTATCGTCCTGGTCGTCAATCTGGTTCCTCCGGTCAGAAGCAGGGAAACATTGTTAAGTTCAATAGCGCGGGTTTCCAGCAAGGTGACATCGTGGCAGCTATTGATGATGCTGGTCCCAGTAATCAGACTTCAAGCTTTGTGCGCAAGTGTCCGCCAGGTTTCAAGCTCAACAATTGGACATCTACCATGATTCCTGTGGTTTTCCCATATAACATGTAATGCATTTTGATTTCTCATTCCTTCTTCCTCGCCCGAGACGAGTGGATAGTTTGTAAAGGGCTTCACGCTTTTGCAATAATATGCGATCAATAAAGAAAAGTTTTTTGCATTCAAAATCATGCTCTATTTTCTTTCTTTATTTTACTTTTTCACAAATAAATGGCAAAAGTTTCTTTTATTTTTCACTTTTCAAAATAGCTCATTCTATTCATAAACATGCAGAAATAATAAAAGCATTGATAACAACATGGCAAACATCCATTGTACTTCTGGAATTCCAATTAACCAAGCCGAAGAAGATGGTGAGGAAGATTGTGAATTACCGGTTAAACTAGCAAGGCTCCTTGAGCACGAGCGTAGAGAGATTTAGCCACACAAAGAGCCAGTGGAAGTTGTCAATCTTGGTACTGATGAGGTCAGAAGAGAAGTCAAGGTTGGCGCATCCCTCGCAAATCATGTACACTTGCCACTTAAGCCTGGATGTCCTCCTGTCAAGCAGAAACTCAGAAGGACTAGACCCGACATAGCTCTTAAAATTAGAGAAGAGGTAAAGAAACAGCTTGATGCTGGGTTCCTAGCCACTTCCGAATATCCTGAATGGATTGCCAACATCGTCCCGGTTCCGAAGAAGGACGGTAAAGTCAGAATGTGTGTGGATTATCGAGATCTTAACAAGGCAAGCCCAAAGGATGATTTTCCTTTGCCTCATATTGATGTCTTGGTAGACAACACAGCGCAATTCTCTATCCTTTCCTTCATGGACAGTTTTTCAGGATATAATCAGATCAAAATGTCCCCAACTGACATGGAGAAGACTACTTTCATCACGCCATGGGGTACATATTGCTACAAAGTCATGCCATTCGGTCTAAAGAATGCAGGGGCAACATACCAACGTGCCATGACAATCCTCTTTCACCATATGATTCATAAAGAGTTTGAGGTTTACGTGGACGATATGATTACCAAGTCCAAAACTGAAGATAATCACCTGGTTCATCTGAAGAAACTGTTTGACAGACTCCGGAAGTTTAGATTGCGGTTAAATCCTGCAAAGTGCACCTTCGGAGTTCGATCTGGTAAACTATTGGGTTTTATTGTGAGTCAGAAGGGCATTGAAGTTGATCCTGATAAGGTCTGGGCAATTCAGAACATGCCGCCTCCCAAAACAGAAAAAGAAGTCCGTGGCTTTCTAGGCAGACTCAATTACATCTCAAGGTTCATTTCCCATTTGACGGCTACCTGTGAACCAATGTTCAAATTACTAAGGAAAAATCAATCGGCCGAATGGAATAATGATTGTCAGGAAGCATTTGACAAAATAAAACAATACTTGCAAGAACCACCGATCTTA
Organism: Lathyrus tuberosus; assembly: GCA_022829125.1. Classification (NCBI taxonomy): domain Eukaryota; kingdom Viridiplantae; phylum Streptophyta; class Magnoliopsida; order Fabales; family Fabaceae; genus Lathyrus; species Lathyrus tuberosus. The sequence goes on along the minus strand of JALAZF010000020.1, from coordinate 3,326,981 downwards.
GTACCGCTGGTTCCTGGTAGGCCTTTAATCATGTATCTCACCTTTCTCGATGAATCAGTGGGATGTGTATTGGGTCAACATGATGACACTGGCAGAAAAGAACATGCAATATACTATCTGAGCAAGAAGTTCACTGATTGTGAGACCAGGTACTCACTCTTAGAGAAAACTTGTTATGCTCTGGTCTGAGTTGCTCGACGCCTACGACAATACATGATTTGACATACTACTTTGTTGATATCCAAAATGGATCCGATAAAGTACATATTTGAAAAGCCTGTTATCTCTGGAAGGATTGCTCGGTGGCAGATGCTGTTAACCGAGTATGATATCCAACATGTTACCCATAAAGTAATAAAAGGGAGCGTCTTGTCTGACTACCTTGCTCATCAACCTGTAGAGGGTTATCAACAGATGAAGTTTGAATTTCCCGATGAGGATGTTCTATTCATCAAAGATTATGAGACTCCAGACCCTGACATAGTACCCGAACCAAGGACGCGATGGACGCTCGTGTTCGATGGCGCCTCCAATGCTAAAGGTCGTGGAATCGGTGGTATCCTCATCTCTCCAACAGGTTTTCACCTACCCTTCATTGCTAGATTATTCTTTGCATGCACCAATAATATGGCTGAATATGAAGCATGTATCTACGGTATTGAAGCGGCTATTGATATGAGAATCAAGATTCTTGAGGTCTATGGAGATTCTGCCTTGGTCATTGGTCAAGTCAGAGGGAATTTTGTGACTCGGGATTCCAAGTTGGTTCCGTACCAACAACACATTGCGAAGTTGATTCCTTACTTTAATGAAATTTCTTTTCATCATATCCCCAGAGAGGAAAATCAACTAGCCGATGCTCTTGCCACCTTAGCATCCATGTTCAAGGTCAAGCGGAAGAATGAAGCTCCTTATATCCGCATTGATCACTTGAACGAACCAACACACTGTTTAGCAATCAAGGATGAGTCTGACGACAAGCCTTGGGTCTATGACATTAAAAGATATCTGGAAAAACAGGAATATCCCGAGGGTATCACTATCACTGATAAGAAAGCTCTTAGGCGGCTTTGCGCCAAATTCTTCTTAAGTGGTGGTATACTGTACAAGAGGAATTATGATTCCGCGTTGTTCAGATGCGTGGATAGTCACGAAGCAAACACGATCATAAGGTCCATACATGAGGGCTGCGAGGGTGTACATGCTAAAGGTCCTGCTATGGCCAAGAAGATCCTTCGGGCTGGGTATTCCTAGACGACAATGGATGTAGATTGTTACAACTTTGCCAAAAGATGTCACAAATGCCAAATCTACGGAGACAAGATCCATGTGCCTCCAACTCCATTGAATGTTTTGACTTCACCTTGGCCATTCTCCATGTCGGGTATAGATATGATTGGAATGATGAGCCGAAAGCCTCCAACGGTCACCGATTCATTTTGGTTGCTATCGACTACTTCACCAAGTGGGTTGAAGCTGCTTCTTATGCAAACGTTACACGACAAGTGGTTTCCATATTTATCAAGAAAGAGATAATCTGTCGTTATGGCATTCCTAGCAACATTATCACAAGCAATGCAAGCAACCTGAAAAACAATATGATGAAGGAGTTGTGTCAAGAATTTAAGATCGAGCACCACAACTCTTCACCATATCGGCCCAAGATGAATGGCATCGTTGAAATAGAAAACAAAAACATCAAGAGGATTGTCCAGAAAATGGTCAAGACTTACAAAGATTGGCATGAAATGCTTCCCTTTGCGCTGCATGGCTATCGAGCTTCAGTTCACACTTCTACTGGGGCAACTCCGTATTCGCTAGTGTATGGTATGGAGGCAGTTCTACCCATTGAAGCCGAAATTCCTTCGCTCAGAGTCATCATGGAAACAGGTCTTGATGAAGTTGATTGGGTTCAATTCAGATATGACCAGCTGAAACTCATAGAAGAGAAGCGCCTTACAGCCATTTGTCATGGTCAATTGTATCAGAGATGCCTTAAGCGAGCGTTTGACAAGAAAGTTCTCGCTCGAACGTTCTGTGAAGGCGAGCTCGTGCTCAAGCGATATTCACCTGTTCACTCGGATCCCCGAGGCAAATGGACTCCCAACTACGAAGGACCCTTTGTTGTCAAGAAGGCCTTCTCAGGTGGAGCCCTGATCCTCACCACCATGGATGGGGAGGAGTTGCCATCGCCCGTGAACTTCGATACAGTTAAAAAATATTATGCCTAAAAAAATGGATAAGAATCCGCTAGATTGACATCCGCAAGGGCAATCTAGGCAAAAATGGACGTCCCGATGGACCAAAAAAAAAAAGAAATGTCCATGCAAAAGTTATGGACAATGAAAAAAACAATGGTAGCCCGCTATGTTGAAAACCCGAAAAGGTGACTTAGGCAAAAATGGGTATCCCGGTGGACAAAAAAAAATAGAAAAAACATGTCCAGGCAAAAATTAGGGATAAAGGCATTGACTATGAACACTTGAGCCTCTCTTCTTCTTAGCTAGACCTCAGACGGTAAAAGAACATTCCAATCATCATCAACTGGTGCAAGGCGTTGGAACCTAGACTTACAGTGGATGGTAGCCAATGTTGTAATCAATGCAAAACATGGTTTCCCTTTGCCATTTACATTTGTTTTTCAATTTTATTGCAAATTTCCTCATCAAGGATTTTGCATCCTTGTACACACTTTATGTACAAAAATTTTGCATTCAATAAAATGCATTCTTTGTTATCTCAATTTGTTTCATTCCAGTATTTTGTTTGCAAAATAAACAATTATTTGCGATCACATAATACTAAAAAGCATTAAGAACAATAAAAAGCTAGATCAATCGAGAAAGCATTATGCATTGCATGTGTTACTGGTAACTCCTGCAGGATAATCAGTAATGTCGATTGGTAAGCCTAACGCCTGGCCGGCAATGTGATGGTTCTGTGAAGAAGTTGTTGTTTCCTCAGCAGTTCCTTAGCATAGTCATCATTCTCCCCAGCAAGCATCATTACGATTTGTCGAAAAGCTTGTTTGTTTATATATCTTTCCTCCGACGGATTTGTAACGTCTCTAGGCAGGTTGTCGAAGTGTCCCTAGCAAAGACACTTTGCTCCCTTTTCCCTGTCATACCCCAAATTTTGACCACTAAGATTTCCCATCACTGTGCAAATCATCATCACAATATGGATGAACCATTATACCTCATCAGTCTCCCCAAAACGACTGAGCATTCACTACAATTAAAATTAGGGTTTCTAACCCTCTTAGAGCTCTTAGACAAAGGATCAATTAAGGAATGACATGATCTTCAACTTTTCTAAACCTCTCCAACCTACAATGGATCAAAAGGACTCCCACAACAAGAATCAAGCACAATGTTGCAGCATTCCAGGTGGATTAAGCCTCAAGATCGCGAGGGTCACCAAATTAGGGTTTTGGTCGACCAGGGCCTCCAGATGGAAATTTTCCTCTGTGCATGAGCCAATGCTTCAAATCATAACCTAAGATGCTGCAAGGGACATCATAAACCCAAGCATCAAGTCAATTTAGCCTCAGGGGATGTATACATAAAAAATCAGGAATTAGGATTTCTTGACCTAATTCACCCCTAAGTTGACTTTTGGGACAAAACATGAGCCAAGACCTCAAGACATGATTTGAGGGTCTCTAACACACCACATTGATCCATTTGTAACAATGGATTGATCCAAGAAGTTTGATCAACAAGTTTCAATTTCATCTGAACCACCGTTAGGGTTTCGCCGGAAAAGTCAACTGTAGATTTGACTTTTGACCAGGACATGCTCCCAAACCCTAGGACAGGACCAATACACCCTATAACACCTATGAAATCAATCCATCAAGTTTGATTTAGGTCAAGGACTTGATTTCATAGAGGATCACACAGTTTAGAATTCATCTGATAAAAAGTCAACTGTGCACAAAAGTCAAACTTTGACTTTTTGAGATTTTTCACAATTATGGTTCCTTAACGCTAAAATGATGTTAATGTGTGATTGGAATCATCATTCATCAAGAAAAATCAAGAAAAGTGGGATAACTTGTAAAATGGGTAACCATAAAAACTTAGAAATTTTTCTAAGTTATGGAACAAAGTGGCTAGGGTACCAACTTTTGAGGATCATAACTCCTAAACCACAAGGCCATTTTTCCCCATTCAAAGCTGGATTTATAGCTCTCATGGCCCTCTACAAAAGCTTCAAACACAACTCATTTTAGTTCCTCATGGATTTTAATTTATGGAATGATCAAAATCACAAAAAGTGAAAATGTCACTTTTTTCCAACACTTAGTGAAATTTTCACTAAGTCAGAATCTGCCTTCACTTTTTTCCAAATGTAGGGGCATTTTTCACTTGGATCCAAAAAGTATCAAAACCAATTATGATCAAACAGTTATTGTATCATATGAGGGCTTTCCAAAATGGCCAAGAACTCCATCAAATTCCACTTGAGCCATGAGATATGACAATGGCAATATGCCTTGCTGAAAACTGCCAAGGCTAGGCAGAATTTTGCACTTTTGCTCGATTTGGAAAAATCAGATAATTCCAAGCCTTGTCATCACTTTAGACACATCTGAGGATCAAATCTAAAGGGAACAAACACTGATCCAAGCCTCCAAAGTCTTTGGAACAAGAAGTAGCATGCCAAACCAAGGTGGCATGGACTGACACATTTGCAACTGAATTCAGTCAAGATTGATCCAACAACTAGGGAACCACAACTCTGTGCCCTAACCTCTAGTCAATGGCTAGTGGAGACTTGGATTCTCATTGATCAACATTGGCCAAACCTCTGCTGAAGTTTCCATTCACTATTGATCCCAAAACAAACTTGCTCTACTATAAATAGAGCTCATTTGCGCTCAGTTTGAGTACACCAAAGCCATCAAACTGATGCTTTCCTCAAAATCTCTTTCTCTAGGCAAAAATACCTTCTTTAGCAAGGTAACTCTGAGTTTTTGAGTTAGAGAGCATTTCCATCACATCTCATGATCCAAACACATCCAATATGTCATATCTAAGCTGTCCAAACTCAAACAAGTGACCTGTAATCCTTAAATCACAAAGTCACCTCTCAAAACCTCAAAATAGGCCTTTTGTGCATTTTTCAAGCCATGACTTGATTTAGTCACTTTCCAAACCAGATAAAACCTCAAACACACTCCAAATATCATCCTTGAACTGTCCCAAATGGTTCCCCCCATCTGGAACACCATTTGAGAGAGTTGCTATTTTGGCCATTTTTGCCCCTTTTGCAAGAAAGAGCTCAAACTTGTTCCAGAGGTTTCCAGCTGATTCCAACCATCCTAAAAGCTTCTAAGAGATCATTTTAGGGTGTCCAAAGCATCAAATCATTTCTGGAATAAGTGGCTTGGCAGATTGCACAAAAAACTCCAAAAGCTCAAAAAGAGGTAAGCATCATGACTTGAACTTTCCAAAATATGCATTACTTTGAGGTCCACTGATCATGCATATCTTATACATGTTATATATGTTGTGTTTGTACAAAATTTCCATGCAATTCTTGCCTGTATCATGAGATAGCACAGAAAATGCAAAATAGGGCCTATTTCAAAACCACTATCGGATTTTGAGGAGGGCGCGTGATCTGGAAAAAATACCACCACCATTGGATTCCTTGTGAAATTCTAGGCTAGATGCATATAAGTTTTGTCCCCAACCATGGAGAAATGAGAAAGTTATGGACCTTCCCGTTTCTTGCCAAAACTTGCCTTGCCTTGCCTTGGCCAGGCCTAGAAAACAAGGCAAGCCTTGTATATTTGTTGGTTTGTTTTAATCAACGGATGTATCACCACCCCAGTGGGAAGGCGCGCGCCCTATAATCTTGAGGGCGTGGGTTCAAACCCCACCCATGCCATTTTGTGTTTTTTCACATTTTACTATTTTTTCCAATATTTTCATGTTTTGTTAATTAATTGGAAAATTAATAACTCCTTCAATTTTAATTATTTTTTATTGGTTCTTTTTGCCAAAAATCACAAAAATGTTAAAATATTTTATTCCACAAAAAAATCAAATTTATATTATGTATTTAATATAATTAGTATTTTTGTGAATAAATTCATTTTTAATTGTTTTTAAACATTTAAAAGTGAATATTTACTTTGAAAATCAAAACCAAATGAGTTCTAAATCATCTTGTGATTAAAACCTCATTTTTCAAACCTTAACCAAAAATCATAAGTGGTTTAGTCAAACTTATTTGGTATTTTTATCATTTTATTTGATTTTCTTTAAATATTTACTTTTAAAGGAAGACAAAATTAGGGTTACTTTGATTTTCACCCTCACAAATCATTTTCAAACACTCATGGGCCTCTAATAGAGTGTAAGACCCAATCCCCTTTTAACCAAAACAATTTTGGGCCTCAGATATTGTATTAGTCCCTCTGCGTTAAAAGAATACCTCGGCGCGATCGCCAGTTGAAAAATCAAACCTTTGGGCCTACCCTCGTGTTATAAGCCCCCATTACTTTTCTTTAAAAACCTTTGGGCCTCTTGAGAGAGTGTAAGACCCATCCCCTTTGAACAGAAAACCTTTCTTGGGCCTCAGTCACTTGTATAAGTCCCTGTACAAAACGATAGTGCGATCACTGATAAAACCCTGGGCCTCTCCTTGAGCTGTAAGCCCCAATTTTCCCTTTCAAAAGCACTTTCTCCTTTAATTTTGTAACATACTGTTATTTTCAATTTCTTTGTTGAACAACTAACAATACAGTATGGAAGCTCTACAATCGAGTAAGTGTTTACCCGCTTTCATTTACCGCTTTCATATGTATATAACTGTACTGTGGGGCTGTTTCACTGTAAGTCTTCTTTCATAAACTCATATCGACTATGTAATACTAGTATAGATATTTAGAGTTTCCCCGGCAACTACGTCTAGAACTAGACAAGACCTCGTCTCCTTACATCTAACATTCTTCCAGATATTTCAACATAACTTAAACCATTTTCTTTTACAACAATTTTAGATAACTAGATCTAAGAAATCTCCCCCCTTTGAATAGTTCATATACAAAAGGCCAATGTTCCAAGTGAAACCCCTTCTGGAACTGTTCATCAGCCTCCTCTTAGGCTTAGTGCAAGGACCCACAGGCTTCCTAAAAGCATCCCCGCCTCCTCTTGGGCGTTGTACAAGGACCCGTCAGCTTCTTAGAAGTTTTCACAACCTCCTCTTCGGCTTTGTATAATGATTCTTCCTTCGGGAAGATAACCTCCTCTTGGGCTTCGTACAAATTATCGCTCGTCTTCTTAAAAGTTTTCTCGCCTCCTCTTGGGCTTCATACAAATTGTCCCGACGACCTCTTAAAGGTATATGAACAGAAATTAATCATCTTAATATAACAGTCTTTCAAAGAGTCTAAATCTTTCTATCGCCCACGTACTGTCTCTTAATTTCTCTTAAGCATAGTACAAAAGATAAAACCCATAGACTTGGACAATCTCAATACCCTTTGGATTTCCCAGGAGATAACCCTGATCCTCCGATCGAATCCATGAGTACAACATTACGCATATAAGAACTGATTTTCTCTTGTATCCAACATCTTTAGCCTCATCTTGGGCTTTGTACAATGATCCTCCCCAGCGGAGCTAACCTTGTTGAGTATAAAAGACCCTCTTGTTGGGTCACCAACTTTTAGCCTCTGTCTCGGGCTTCGTACGAGATACAAAGCACTCTCTTTTTGAGTATAAAAGACCCTCTTGTTGGGTCACAAACCTTTCAGCCTCTGTCTCGGGCTTCGTACGAGACACCAAATGACTCTCTTGTTGAGTATAAAAGACTTTCCTGTTGAGTCAAACAACTTTTAGCTTCCGACTTGGGCTTCGTACAAGACACACAAAAAAACTCTCTTGTTGAATCAAACCCCTTTAGCCTCAATCTTGGGCTTTGTACAAGACAGAAAGAACATTTTCCCCGGAAAAGTCAGCCTTATAGCCTCCTCTTAGGCTTTGTATAAGGAAACCCAGGTTGAGACAATCAACCTTTTAGCATCAAAATATGTGCCTTGCTCACAGTGTACAAACATCAACAACTTCTTTTCCTCCCATCTAATTACTGTAAGCGGCAAGCCTCTGGATTATTTACATCCACGCCACTGTCCCTATTTTAGCATGAGAAATTCCTAAGGAAAGATGACATTACTCTAAACTGAGTTAAAGTCTTCTCCTTCAGGTTAAAAAAACCCTATAAAGGAAATTATGGCATTACTGGATTCACATATCCCAGTTAAAGTAATTCTCCTTTATAATCAGTCACCCAACTGCCATGACAAACAGACCCCTTTAGAGATGACAAATTCACTCTAAAGTCGAAACCCTTTAGCTTCATATCTTGGGCTTTAAACAAGATACAAATAGACTCTTTAGCTTCATATTTTGGGCTTTGAACAAGATACAAAGAAATCACCTTCAGCTTCACATCTTAGGCTTCGAACAAGATACAAATCACTTTTAGCTTCATGTCTTGGGCTTCGAACAAGACACCAAAACACCATTTCCTCCCATAGAATAGAAGGAACTACGATCTCTCTGATTTCCCTATCCCGGGAATACGTAGGCATAAGATTGCAAAAGAATCTTAGCGAGCACAACTAATCAAAAAACCAAAGTCCCCTACCTCCATCCTATCTGGCGCGGTATCCTAACAAATTCCCCATGAACAATCCCGGTATTTCGTTCTAAGAGAAAAAAATAAACAGAGAGAGGCCCCACATCCACATAGCACCTGTAAACCAACAGTTTTGACTGTTTAACCTCAGTTTGCAAGCAGGGTTAATTGGAGACATCTATTTCCCTTCCTTCATCAACTTCAATAGGATAAAAAATGAATCGCCTGTAGTCCCCCAAGAAGTGACAGTGCTTAAGAACCACGTCCAAAATCGCTCGCTACAGAAAAATGGCGTCCACCTGGGGGCCATACAAAAAATCTTGTCTCTCTTATCTATCTGGTTGAAACTTTCTCTAAAGACGAGTCCTTGGGTTCACAAAATATCACTGAATGACGATTCCATCGGGGAATGTCATTATGGCTAGGATCGGCCCTCACTAGGATCTTAGGTCAAAACCTTTAAGTTAGGAAGGTACCACAGAATGGCGACTCCGCCGGGGAGCCATTTTCTGTTAGGATCATAGGATTCATAGTTCTTAAAAAGTCTAGGACAATAGGACAAATATATATACTGCTTTTCCTAATTGATATCTATGTTTATTTTTCTGCTAATGGGAATGCATGTGATGCCGCATGTGGAAAGATTGAGTATACACCTAGGAAAAACCTCTTTCAATAGTGCGGATGCTATCGGAAATAGTTGTCACGCGATACTACCCTCTTCTGAGATTTTTCGAAATACATCACCTAGCACGGTTTCCGGCCCGCTGATGTTATCTCGACAAGAATTAATGATTTTGAGAGACAGGTACAAAAATCACTAGTATAAACCTTTGGCATGGGTAGAGCCTTGACTTCATGACACCGACCCTTTGCCCCTATGTTTTTTCTATGTTTTTGTGTGCTGCATTCATGCATTCATTTTGAAAACATTAAACAAAGAAAATTTTCTCTTCCAGTCTCTCCTTTTCAAATTAAACTGAGACAATGATTGCAAATGTCAGAAAAAAAAAGATTGTGCTCATGGATTTGGGTAGAAGGAAAACTCATAAGTATACCTTCAAGGTTCCAAAACTAAAGGATTTGAGAGGATTAGCAAGGATGATCACTAACCTTGACGCTTTCAGAGCCAAGTACAGAGGTCTGCTACCTCTGTTAAGGGTCCATGTAATTGAAGGAATCCTGGAGGCACTCATTCAGTTTTACGATCCGGTCTATCACTGTTTCACATTCCCGGATTACCAGCTCGCACCAATGCTAGAGGAGTATTCTCATCTGATTGATCTACCCATTACTGATCGACCTCCCTTTTCTGGACTGGAAGAAATTCCAAAAGATCAAACCATTGCAAGAGCAATCTATTTGGATGAGTCAGAATTCAAGACTCACATGACTACCGAAGGAGGAATCCCAGGTTTACCAGCCAAGTTTCTAGTAAAGAAGGCTCTGTACTTTGCTAGTATAGGGAACGTGACTGCTTTTGAAAGCATCTTTATTTTACTCACCTACGGGTTATTTTTGTTTCCCAACATTAATAACTTCGTCAATATCAACGCCATTAAGGTTTTTCTCATTGGAAATGCCGTACCAACCCTGCTCGCAGATGCGTATCATTCTGTACACCTAGGGAATTTGTACAGCGGAGGGGTGATCACGTGCTATGTACCCCTGCTATATAAGTGGTTTATTTCCCATTTGCCTAAGTCTGTCACTTTTTGGGATCATAAGAGTGCCTTACATTGGTCGCATAAAATCATGTCTCTTACCAACTCTGACATAGATTGGTGCAATAGAATTTATGATGGGATCAGGATCATTGACCGTTGTGGAAACTTCCCCAATGTACCCCTCATAGGAACTAAGGGAGGAATCAATTACCATCCAAATGGGTACAAACTAGAGCTCTCAACCTAAAAACTAGAGCTCTCAACCTAAAAATGCCTTATCCTCGTCACGGAGTTCTTCCACTAAGGGAATCTGTCATGTATTTCATGACTGAAACGGAAAAACTTCAGGTTACTCTCAACAAAGTTAACAGGAGAGGAGGTCTTAGAAGAACAAGTACCGCATTCTCAATGTGGAGTGTACCAAAATACAGCAACTGCTGAAAGATAAGGATGCTCTAATTGAGATTTTGGAGCAACATGCTGTAGAAAATCAGGATGACCAAAGGAATTTGCTCGCTCCTTTCACTTGGCAAAGGAATGACAACCCGACAATGGCCTAAGAGCCCCGGTCAAAGAAACGGAAAGTACCAGAATCAGCACCCGAGTTCTCCTCAGAGAGGACTCGGGACCCATTAGGTTAGGTTTTTATTTCCGCACCTTGTAATTTACTGTATTTCCGTTTCCGCACCTTGATATTTGCAATCTAATTGTCGAAGTTTATTTTGATTAAACCAAAAAACAATTAATATAATCATTGCATTCATCATTCTCACGTCAAGTATTCTTCTTACCTACAAATCTCACGTTTGTGTCTCGGTTCTAGAGTCAAACTGTCTCATTCGTACAATACTCGGGCCAATCTTCAGAAAAAGATGGATAATCTCGAGGAAGAGTACAGAGAGTTGAAAGAAGAGATTGACGCTCTGAGAGAGGATATGAGAAAGCTTTGTAACGACATGCAAGCCATGGAAGAAGCTCAGCTATAAATTACTGTGATCTCAGAGATCACCTCAACACCCATAGTGGAGAAGTATGATCCTAGGTATCAAATGCCGAAAGATCGTCCTTGGGGCGTGCCTGTTAACTATATCCCGGAAGGATATGTTCCGCCGATCACTAAAGATCAGGGAATCATAGCAGAAGCCGTTGGGCCTGAAGGTTACAAACTTCAGAAAGCGAAGATGCCAGGGGCATAATGAGGACTCCTGAAGGTTACAAACTTCGGAAAATGCCAAGATTCACTGCCGTAGTAACGGTACCACCCCCTGTGGTGCACATTGTCTTGGAAGGACACATTCCACAGATACCTTCTGGTAGAAAGAAAAGTATGTTCGACAGAATGGATGAATTCCAAGAGCAGTTCCTGGAAATGCAGAAAGAACTGCAAGCTATTCGCGGTCAGGATTTATTCGGAAAGGACGCCGCGGACCTCTGCTTGGTCCCCAATGTGAAAGTTTTGCACAAGTTCCAAGTGCCCGACTTTGAAAAGTACAAGGGTAACTCTTGCCCTCAAAGCCATTTGGTGATGTACGCTCAGCAAATGTCAGCTCAGACAGAGAACCAGGATCTACTGATCCACTACTTCCAAGATAGTTTAACCGGTGCCGCACTCAAATTATACATGGGTTTAAACTGCACTGAGATCAACACTTTCAGAGATCTTGGCATTTTCTTCGTCCAACAATATAAATACAATTTGGACATGGCACCAGACAGAGATCAACTCAGATCAATGTTGCAAAAGGACAAGGAAACCTTTAAGGAATACGCTCAGAGATGGCGTGAAATTGCCGCTCAAATTTGTCCACCTCTTGAGGAAAAAGAGATGACAAAGATTTTCTTAAAAACCTTGAGCTCATTTTACTACGACAGAATGGTTGCCAGTGCGCCCAGCGACTTCACCGAAATGGTCGGTATGGGAGTACGTCTCGAGGAAGCTGTTCGAGAAGGACGTCTAGTCAAAGACACTGGGTCGACAAGAAGTACTAAAAAATACGGTAGTGCTCTTCGTAAGAAAAAAAAGCAAGATATTGGGAATATCTCTCTCGGAAAGCAAAGGCGACCGTACTAACTAGTAGTAGCTGTAACTGCTGCTATCAACCCTGCGCTTGTTTCTACGTATCAACCTCAGGTTGCTCAAAGCCAACCACTTTCGCAACAATTTCACCAAAGGACACAATAGCCCCTTCAGCAGGCTCGTCCTCCATACAACAACAATCGTACAACGCGACCACCAGGGTTCGACCCTATACCGGTGTTGTACGCAGAACTATTTCCAATACTGCTGGTCAAAAGGCACATCCAGACCAAGGCTCCTCTTACAGTACCAGAAAATCCGACTTTTTGGTTTAAGGTGGATCAGACTTGCCCTTACCATCAAGGAGGACCAGGGCATAACATAGAGAACAGTCTCAGTTTCAAATTCGACGTGCAAAATCTTGTTAGGAGCGGGGTCTTATCTTTCAAATATACCAATCTGAATGTTCTCACGAACCCGCTGCCTTAACACGAGAAAGCTGCAGTCAACTTGATAGAAGGAGAGTCTAACGACAGCTATCAAATTCATGATGTACTCTTACTAAGGGCCAACTTGATCAAGATGCATTGTAGACAGAGTGGATATGGCCATGTGCCACCTCATAATTATCACCAGTGTGATATCTGCTCTAAAAACAATCAGGGATGTTCTATGGTGCAATCAGCTCTAAAGGAACAGATGGATCTCGGATGGATCCAGGAGCACCGAGTTCGTGGAGTTAACATGGTTTATAGGAATTCCAACATCATTCAAAACCACGACGTCCGTGCAATGAATGTCAACATGGTGGTGATGCACTCTAGGCAAAGCCAACATCATAATCTGCCGCGGCATAATTACAATTCCTGTCTGACTTGCTCGGTAAACAAACAGGGTTACTCTTTTGTACAAGAGGCCCTCCAGCGTCAGATGTATCTGGGATGGATCCAGGACTACCATGATAGGAATCATTATCAAATCAACATGATTCAAATCTTCGATATTCGCTTAATGAATACCAGCCTGGTGGAGTTACATGCTAAACAGGTCCGGCTCGGGTTCTTGGTATCACATGATTATCAGGGCTGCAAAGCGGGTTGCAAAAACGATCAAGGTTGTGCCCTTGTCCAGGAAACACTTCAGCACTTGTTGAACCACTGGTGGCTTCCAATCTATATCGATGAAGACACCCAGCAAATTAGTATCGCTAACGGGAATCCTACTAGGTATCAAAGTCAGGATGTTCGGTCGATGGAAACCGACCTCGTGAGGCTACACTGTATTCAAAGTGGACGTGGCCAGGTGCCACTACACAACTATGAGCGATGTGGAGTTTGCCCAGTGGATAATCGAGGATGCTACCTCGTACGAGCAGCCCTTCAAAGTCAGTTGGACCGCAAAGAGATTCAACCATGGTCAAGTTCTGAATCAGTCAACTATCTCGCTGATCAAGTCGAGGACGTAGTCATAATCTCTGATCATCAGAGGACTAGGGATGTTTGTGCCATCATCCCTCTACTTGACGAATCGAGAGTTCCCAACCCGGAACGGATCGAAATTACTTATGATGGTCAGAAAAATTAGAAGGTTCCCATAGTCATCTATCTACCGGGACCACTACCGTATGAATCAACTAAGGCTATCCCTTACAAATACGGTGCAACAACAATTGAGAATGGAAAGGAAATTCCATTACCCTCCATCGTGAATATTGCAGACATCAGTCGAGTAACACGGAGCGGTTGAATCTTCAACAGAGGAGTTGGAGAACCCAACAAAGAGAAGGAACCTCACATAGAAGTTCCTAATCCACCAGTCGGTTAATCCAGTGATCCCGACCTGTCAAAAAACGATGATGAGATGCTAAAGCTCATCCAGAAGAGTGAATACAACATTTTTGATCAACTGTTGCAAACTCCTTCAAAGATCTCGGTATTGTCACTGTTACTTAGTTCATAAGCACACAGGGAGGCTCTACAGAAAGTCTTGGAGCAAGCCTTTGTGGAACAGGATGTAACAATTAGATAGTTCGATATCATTGTCTCTAACATCACTTCCTAAAATAACTTCGGATTTAGTGATGAGGAATTACCTGAAGAAGGTCGCCGTCATAACATGGCGCTCAACATTACAGTTAGCTTCCAAGACGATGCTTTCGCCAGCGTACTGGTAGACACAGTGTCAGCCCTGAATGTTATGCCAAAGTCCACTTTGATGCAATTATCATTCAAAGGACCTCCGATGAGAACCAGCGAGGTCATCATCAAAGTATTTGACGGATCCAGAAAAATGGTTATCGGCGAAGTCGACCTTCTCATAACTATCGGTTCTCACACTTTCCAAGTCACTTTCCAGGTCATGGACATCCGGGCAACATACAGTTGTTTATTAGGAAGACCTTGGATACATCAGGCTGGGGCGGTCACTTCGATCCTCCACCAAAAGTTAAAGTTCGTCCAGAATGACCAACTCGTCACAGTCTGTGGAGAACAGACCTTGCTCGTAAGAAACTTATCATCATCCCCTTATGTAGAACCGGAGGGGGTAATCAGAACCTAGTTCCAAACGCTTTCGCTACACAAGAACAATCAATCCGAAGGTGGAACTTCGATTTCCTCGTACAAAGATGCTATCAAAGCGGTCGAGAATACCAATACAACAGGATGGGGGCAACTTGTCATTCCTACTGACAATAAGAAAAAGAAAGGTCTTGGCTTTTCCTCAACCTGTACTCAGACGGATGTGACCAATAAAAGTTTTCATCCCATTCAGAACTTCTTCCACAGTGGAGGCTTCCTTCAACTAGTGACTCAAGAAGTGCATACCATCAATAAAGGTGATTTCTCCGATACGGAGGAAGAATGGAAGTCCTATCTCAACGAGGACGGTTATACATCTCAGGACGAAACGCAGACTCCCTTTTGCTATACCGCACAGAGTCCGAGATTTATACCAAGGTCAGACATCGAAATGCTATACGGGGATTGTGATCCGGAAGGATGCCGTGCTCCGCCAAATTCATTAGAGAAAAACACTCTGATGAAAGACAACTTTGACCACGAATATTATGGCCCAATGGATGGCCTACCTATCTGGCAGCCGTATCCAGGAAATTCGGGGTAAGAAAATCAGCCGAACAATGAAGATCAACTGAGCCTCATTGAACAGAATACCTGCATCCCCACCATGTCATGGGAAAAACACTCAGGTCATTCAGAAAATATCCATCACGACGATGAATTCCCAAAACTTGCGAGACTAGAATTCATCAACTATGCTTTTCCCGAGGTCAACGTCATCGAAAGGGATGACTCTTCCGGTTCCAAAGAAGTATGGGACACCTTGGGAAAACCAAGTGGAAAATACGACTTTATGGTCAAATACACCGCTCCTGAAAGCTCTCGTATCAGGCTCGAAGACATCCAGCCAAATGGATGGGGAGATACAGCTGAGAATACAAATACTATACAAAATACAACGAAGAATCCTTCTACGACAACTCTTCCTGGGAGACAAATTCCAATGATCCAGCTCCACCAGAAATCATCGTCATTTCTGAGGACAAGCCAAGAAGGAAGGTACCAGACTTTGTGATTCACCGAGGAGTTCGTCGCCAATGGGTTGCTGTCAATGTTCCGAAGATTGTTCATAAGTCAAAGTAATTGCCCTCTTTACTTTAACCTTTCACCCTGCCCATGTGAAACGAATGTTTTGATAGGGCTCACTTTCTGTAAATATCCCTCTTCACTTCGTCCAAAGTGACAGAGTTTTGTTTTATAGGGCTGTAGTTTAAAGAATCGACTTGTTCATTAATAAAATAACGTCGTTCTGTAATTTCCGCATTTATTGCTATTTTATATTTTTGCTTTTCTCAGAAAATGGTAATCCTAAAAAAACGAATAATAATAAAAAACAAGCAGTAAGCAAAAAAAACACTACACACACTTTTGCATTCTCTCTATCTCTTCTAAAAAACAATAATACCGTCATGCAGATTGCTTGTTTTAAACCTCGTTGAAACATACGATCCGATGCCTTCTCCTAACTTTGAGATCGGAATATCCGCCAGTAAAACAGAGGTTGAGACGGACTCACCCGGACATGGCCATCAAAATCAAAGAGGAGGTACATAAACAGATTGACACGGACTTCCTCGCCACATCAGAATATCCTCAATGGTTAGCAAACATCGTACCCGTTTTGAAAAAAGACGGAAAGGTCAGAATGTGTGTCGATTATAGAGATTTAAACAAGGCTAGTCCAAAGGACAACTTTCCTTTACCATAGATTGACATGCTGGTAGACAGTACAACAAAGTTCAAAGTTTTCTCCTTCATGGATGGATTCTCGGGCTATAATCAAATCAAAATGGAGCCGAAAGACATGGAGAAAACTTCATTTATTACCCCATGGGGTACCTTTTGTTACAAGGTAATGTCGTTCGATTTGAAGAACGCCGGGGAAACCTATCAAAGGGCCATGACTACTCTGTTTCATGACATGATACACAAAGAAATCGAAATGTATGTCGATGATATGATTGCAAAATCTAAGACAGAAGAGGAGTATGTGACCCACCTGTCAAAACTATTCGAGCGGTTGAGAAAGTACAAACTCCGCTTGAATCCCAACAAATGCACCTTCGGTGTCCGTTCGGGGAAACTCTTAGGGTTCATCGTCATCCAGAAAGGAATTGAGGTTGATCCTGACAAGGTCAAGGCCATTCAAGAAATGCCTTCTCCGAAAACTGAAAAACAAGTCAGGGGATTCCTGGGACGTTTGAACTACATTTCCAGATTCATATTCCTCATAACCGCAACGTGTGCGCCAATTTTCAAATTACTGAAAAAGAATCAGGATTGCGTTTGGACAGAAGACTGTCAAATCGCCTTTGACAATATTAAGGAATATTTGTTGAACCCATTGATTCTATCACCTCCAGTGGAAGGAAGACCGCTGATCATCTATTTAACAGTCTTGGAAGACTCAATGGGTTGTGTACTTGGCCAACAAGACGAAACCAAAAGGAAGGAGTCTGCCATTTACTATTTGAGCAAGAAATTCACCGACTGCGAGACTCGGTACACTATGCTTGAGAAAACTTGTTGCGCTTTGGCTTGGGTATCCAAACGTCTTCTCCAGTACATGATTCGTCACACTACTTAGTTAGTCTCCGAAATGGATCCGATCAAGTACGTCTTTGAAAAACACGCTCTTACGGGAAGGATTGCCCGTTGGCAGATGTTGTTATCAGAATATGACATAGTGTACCACGCTCAGAAAGCCGTTAAAGGAAGTATTTTAGCCGATCATTTGGCTCATCAACTGATTGACGATCAAGAATCAATTGGGTTTGACTTCCCAGACAAAGATGTCATGTATTTGAAAATGAAAGACTACGATGACCCGCTACCCAGTGAAGGGCCAGAACCAGGTTCCCAGTGGGGACTAATTTTTGACAGAGCTGTCAATCATCATGGTAACAGAATTGGGGAAATCATCATAACACCTCAGAGTACCCACATTCCATTCACTGCCAGACTTACATTCAAGTGCACAAACAACGAGGCCGAATACGAAGCTTGTATTATGGGTCTCAAGGAAGCGATTGACTTAAGGATCAAAAACCTGGATGTATATGGCGACTCAGCCCTGGTTATCAATCAAATCAAAGGAGATTGGAACACATACCAATCAGGACTAATTCCTTACAAAGACTACGCGAGAAGGTTGTTACCATTCTTCAACAGAATCGAGTTTCATCACATCCCTCGTGAAGAGAATCACATGGCTGATGCATTAGCCACTCTCTTTTCCATGATTAGTGTAGGTCAATGGAGTGACTTAACTAAGATCGACATAATGCGCCTTGAACGGCCCGCTTACATCTTCACGATTGAAGCAGTCATAGATGAAAAACCTTGGTATCACGATATCAAATGCTTCCTTCAGAAACAAGAGTACCCACCTGGGGCACTAAGGAAGGACAAAAAAACCCTCAGAAGGCTGGCTGGCAGTTTCTTTCTGAGCGGTGATACACTCTATAAGCGAAACTTCGACATGGTTTTGCTCCGATGTGTAGACAGACCAGAAGCAGACATGCTAATAAAAGAAATTCACGAAGGATGCCTTGGAACTCATGACAACGGACACACGATGACGAGAAAAATTCTGAGAGCAGGGTACTACTGGTTGACCATGGAATCCGACTGCTACAAGTACATGAGAAGGTGTCACAAGTGTCAGATATACTCAAACAAAATCCATGTACCGCCGACGCATCTCAAAGTTCTCTCTTCCCCTTGGCCTTTTTTCATATGGGGAATCAACATGATTGGCGTGATTGAGCCCAAGGCTTCAAATGGACATCGGTTCATCCTGGTAGCCATTGATTACTTCACCAAGTGGGTCGAAGCTGTGTCATACACCAATGTAACCCGACAAGTGGTGGTCCTATTTATCAAAAACAATATCATTTTTGTCGTTGTGATGTTCCAAGCCAGATCATTACTGATAATGGATCCAACTTGAACAATAAGATGATGAAAGAGTTGTGTGCTGAGTTCAAAATCGAACACCATAACTCATCTCCCTACCGACCAAAGATGAACGGAGCGGTAGAAGCAGCCAACAAGAACATCAAGAAGATTGTTCAAAAGATGGCTGTAACCTACAAAGACTGGCACGAGATGCTACCCTTTGCTCTTCACGGTTATCGCACATCTGTCCGCACTTCAACAGGGGCAACCCCTTTCTCTCTAGTATATGGCATGGAGGCAGTGCTCCCCATAGAAGTAGAGATCCCATCAATCCGGGTATTGATGGAAGCTAAGCTTACAGAAGCTGAATGGTGGCAAAGTCGACACGACGAACTGAATCTGATCGAAGAAAAACTAATGACGGCACTATGCCATGGTCAGTTGTCTCAATAAAGGATGAAGAAGGCGTTTGACAAAAAAGTCCGACCCCGTGTCTTCAGAAAAGGAAACCTCGTGCTCAAGAAGATACAATCATTCCTCACTGATGCCCGGGGCAAATGGACTCCGAATTATGATGGCCCCTATGTGGTCAAGAAAGCTTTCTCAGGCGGCGTCTTGAGACTCGCAACCATGGATGGAGAGGAATTTTCCTACCCCACAAATGTGGATGTAGTCAAGAAATACTTCGCCTAAACTAACCAAAAAAAAAACGTCTCGGTGGATTGAAAACCCGAAAGGGTGGTCCGGGCAAAAATTAGAGACAAAATATAAAAAAAAATCATCCTGGTGGATTGGAAACATCAAAGTACAATCCAGGAAAAAATTAGGGATAATGGCAAGTAACTATGTTCAACAAAGGGGCAAGTCCCTCAGCAGCAGTTACACCATCAGCCAGAAAGACTCGAGTCAAGGTCATTTTTGGCAGAAGCTCAGGATGTCCAGAATTCAAAGTTGGTAGAAGGATAATGGTCATTATGTTTCAACGTAGCCCTTTTCCCTGTAAATTACCATTTTCTAACTTTGTATATACTCTATGGAATCACGCGTTTGGCTGATTTCCATCCTATTAATAAAATTTGAGCCCTCGTGCTTTTGTTTACAATTCTTATTTGTTTTAGCTTTACAGAACGACATTTTAATATGACCAATGATTCTTGATATAAAACAAAAACGAATTTACTTGTAAAAACTTTTTCTGCTTTTAAAATAAATATGGCAATTCTTTTGACAGTTGAACATCGAAAGAACATCGATCGCTACTCCAGAAGTAATTGAGCTTCAAAAGTGCAGAATCAAAGTTTTCCTTCTAAACCAGGGCACCTGAATGAAAGATCAGCTGTGTTAGAGACCTGGTTTCATCTGACACCTCCGACAGAGTTCTTATCTCCTAAGCCTGACCCGCGTAGCTCCCAACAGGGACTATTTCTCATAAGCAAGGTAGAATTGCTATCATGAACCAGTGGTGCTTCTCATCTCCCACCGTGGCCGAGTATTCAGTCGTGTCCACCTCTTAGTCTGTGTGTCGCGTCAGTTTTGTCAGCATATACACACATACATCATGCATTATTTATTTACATTCATATTCATATTGCATAACTATCACTCTAGTCGGTCTTATCCCTTGGTGATAAAAGTTCTCTTGTCAGTAGAGTTGTCCGTTCTTTCCTCGTCAGGAAGTGAATCATCTAAGTATTCTCTCTCCAGTTTATTTCTGGATTAGAGTCGGTCTTTGACCACTTTGATAACTTAAACCTCTGAAAGGCAGGAAAACCCTCATCCGATGTCACTCTTCGCCATTGAAGATGACATCTTCGCTTTCCCGGATTAAGGAAAATCCCTAGAGAAAGCCTCTCAACTAAAGACTTTCGGCAGCACATTGATTCTTCTCTCCAGAAAGTCAATGTCAACAAAGTCATTGACACCTCAAAATGGATCACATCATATGGCATTTCTCCGGGAAGATCTCGAGAAAAGTATGGTGTAATATCCCTAGTAGACTCATCAAATGGCATCTCCCCAGGAAAATTCGGCGATAAGTTTGAAGAGAACTGCTACGAATAGCGTCCCTTGTCAATAAAGTTTATTGACAAAAGAAACTGAGACCATATCCTTGGTAGGAAACCAGGATCGAGGGGAAGTTTATTTCAGAAACTGAGACCAATTCCTTGGTAGGAAACCAGGATCGAGGGGAAGTTCATTTCAGAAACTAAGACCAGTTCCTTGGTAGGAAACCAGGATCGGGGGGAAGTTTATTACAGAAACTTAGAACAGATCCTTGGTAGGAAACCAGGATCGAGGGGAAGTTTATATTAGAAACTAAGACCAGTTCCTTGGCTGAAGACTATGATCGAGGGGAAGTTTACCCTTTTCTAAGCATCATTACTTAGCAAAAGAAGATGGATGGGCAAACTTCTATTCATAACCACCATCAAAATTTTGGGTATTCCGATATTTAATCCTCTTGCACCCCGAATGCCCGAATACCTTCGCCATTAACACCTTTGGGTCCAAGAAGATTAAATAGGGGCATCTGTCATACCCCAAATTCTGACCATAAAGATTTCCCATCATTGTGCAAATCATCATCACAATATGGATGAACCATCATACCTCATCACTCTCCCTAAAAAGACTGAGCATTCACTACAATCAAAATTAGGGTTTCGAGCCCTCTCAGAGCTCTTAGACAAAGGATCAATTAAGGAATGACATGATCTTCAACTTGTCTAAACCTCTCCAACCTACAATGGATCAAAAGGACTCCCACAGCAAGAATCAAGCACAATGTTGCAGCATTCCAGGTGGATTAAGCCTCAAGATCGCCAGTGTCACCAAATTAGGGTTTTGGTCGACCAGGGCCTCCAGATGGAAATTTTCCTCTGTGCATGAGCCAATGCTTCAAAGAATAACCTAAGATACTCCAAGGGACATCATAAACCCAAGCATCAAGTCAATTTAGCCTCAGGGGATGCATACATCAAAAATCAGGAATTAGGGTTTCTTGACCTAATTCACCCCTAAGTTGACTTTTGGGACAAAACATGAGCCAAGACCTCAAGACATGATTTGAGGGTCTCTAAAACACCACATCGATCCATTTGTAACAATGGATTGATCCAGGAAGTTTGATCAACAAGTTTCAATTTCATCTGAACCACCGTTAGGGTTTCGCGGGAAAAGTCAACTGTAGCTTTGACTTTTGACCAGGACATGCTCCCAAACCCTAGGACATGGTCCAATACACCCTATAACACCTATAAAATCAATCCATCAAGTTTGATTTAGGTCAAGGACTTGATTTCATAGAGGATCGCACAGTTTGGAATTCATCTGATAAAAAGTCAACTGTGCACAAAAGTCAAACTTTGACTTTTTGAGATTTTTCACAATTATGGTTCCTTAACCCTAAAATGATGTTAATGTGTGATTGGAATCATCATTCATCAAGAAAAATCAAGAAAAGTTGGATAACTTGTAAAAGGGGTAACCATAAAAACTTAGAAATTTTTCTAAGTTATGGAACAAAGTGGCTAGGGTACCAACTTTGGAGGATCATAACTCCTAAACCACAAGGTCATTTTCCCCATTCAATCCTGAATTTGTAGCTCTCATGGCCCTCTACAAAAGCTTCAAACATAACTCATTCCATTTCCTCATGGATTTTAAGTTATGGAATGATCAAAATCACAAAAAGTGAAAATGTCACTTTTTTCTAACACTTAGTGAAATTTTCACTAAGTCAGAATCTGCCTTCACTTTTTTCCAAACGTAGGGGCATTTTTCACTTGGATCCAAAAAGTATCAAAACCAATTATGATCAAACAGTTATTGTATCATATGAGGGCTTTCCAAAATGGCCAAGAACTCCATCAAATTCCACTTGAGCCATGAGATATGACAATGGCAATATGCCTTGCTGAAAACTGCCAAGGCTAGGCAGAATTTTGCACTTTTGCTCGATTTGGAAAAATCAGATAATTCCAAGCCTTGTCATCACTTTGGACACTTCTGAGGATCAAATCTAAAGGGAACAAACACTAATCCAAGCCTCCAAAGTCTTTGGAACAAGAAGTAGCATGCCAAGCCTAGAAATCCCTAAAAGAGGGACAAGACTCCAATTTTGGATTGGAGCATTCAATGGAAGCACCAAGGTGGCATGGACTGACACATTTGCAACTGAATTCAGTCAAGATTGATCTAACAACTAGGGAACCACAGCTCTGTGCCCTAACCTCTAGTCAATGGCTAGAGGAGACTTGGATTCTCATTAATCAACATTAGCCAAACCTCTGCTGCAGTTTCCATTCACTATTGATCCCAAAACAAACTTGCTCTACTATAAATAGAGCTCATTTATGCTCAGTTTGAGTACACCAAAGCCATCAAATTGATGCTTTCCTCAAAATCTCTTTCTCTAGGCAAAAATACCTTCTTTAGCAAGGTAACTCTGAGTTTTTGAGTTAGAGAGCATTTCCATCATAGATCATGATCCAAACACATCCAATATGTCATATTTATGCTGTCCAAACTCACACAAGTGACCTGTAATCCTTAAATCACAAAGTCACCTCTCAAAATCTCAAAATAGGCCTTTTGTGCATTTTTCAAGCCATGACTTGATTTAGTCACTTTCCAAACCAGATAAAACCTCAAACACACTCCAAATATCATCCTTGAACTGTCCCAAATGGTTCCACCCATCTGGAACACCATTTGAGAGAGTTGCTATTTTGGCCATTTTTGCCCCTTTTGCAAGAAAGAACTCAAACTTGTTCCTGAGGTTCCTGGCTGATTCCAACCATCCTAAAAGCTTCTAAGAGATCATTTGAGGGTGTCCAAAGAATCAAATCATTTCTGGAACAAGTGGCTTGGCAGATTGCACAAAAAACTCCAAAAGCTCAAAAAGAGGTAAGCATCATGACTTGAACTTTCCAAAATATGCATTGCTTTGAGGTCCACTGATCATGCACATCTTATACATGTTATATATGTTGTGTTTGTACCAAATTTCCATGCAATTCTTGCCTGTATCATGAGATAGCACAGAAAATGCAAAATAGGCCCTATTTCAAAACCACTATCGAATTTTGAGGAGGGAGCATGATCTGTAAAAAATACCACCGCCATTGGATTCCTTGTGAAATTCTAGGCCAGATGCATATACATTTTATCCCCAACCATGGAGAAATGAGAAAGTTATGGACCTTCCCGTTTCTTGCCAAAACTTCCCTTGTCTTGCCTTGGCCAGACCTAGAAAACAAGGCAAGCCTTGTATCACCACCCCAGTGGTAAGGCGTGCGCCCCATAACCTTGAGGTCGTGGGTTCAAACCCCACCCATGCCATTTTGTGTTTTTTCACAATTTTCTATTTTTTCCAATATTTTCATGTTTTGTTAATTAATTGGAAAATTAATAACTCCTTCAATTTTAATTTTTTTTATTGGTTCTTTTTGTAAAAAATCACAAAAATGTTAAAATATTTTATTCCACAAAAAAAATAAAATTTATATTATGTATTTAATATAATTATTATTTTTGTGAATAAATTCATTTTTAATTGTTTTTAAACATTTAAAAGTGAATATTTACTTTGAAAATCAAAATCAAATGAGTTCTAAATCATCTTGTGATTAAAACCTAATTTTTCAAATCTTAAAAACATATCACAAGTGGTTTATTCAAACTTATTTGGTATTTTTATCATTTTATTTGGTTTTCTATAAATATTTACTTTTAAAGGAAGACAAAATTAGGGTTTCTTTGATTTTCACCCACATAAATCATTTTCAAACACTCATGGGCCTCTAATAGAGTGTAAGACCTAATCCCCTTTTAACCAAAACAATTTTGGGCCTTAGATATTGTATAAGTCCATCTGCGTTAAAAGAATACCTCGGCGCGATCACGGTTGAAAAATCAAACCTTTCGGCCTACCCTCGTGTTATAAGCCCCCATTCCTTTTCTTTAAAAACCTTTGGGCCTCTTGAGAGAGTGTAAGACCCATCCCCTTTGTACAAAAAACCTTTCTTGAGCCTTAGTCACTTGTATAAGTCCCTGTACAAAATGACAGTGCGATCACTGATAAAACCCTGGGCATCTCGTTGAGCTGTAAGCCCCAAATTTTCCCTTTCAAAAGCATTTTCTCCTTAAATTTTGTAACATACTGTTATTTTCAATTTCTTTGTTGAACAACTAACACTACAACATGGAAGCTCTACAACTGAGTAAGTGTTTACCCGCTTTCATTTACCACTTTCATATGTATATAACTGTACCGTGGGGCTGTTTCACTGTAAGTCTTCTTTCATAAACTCATATCGACTGTGTAATACTAGTATAGATATTTAGAGTTTCCCCGGCAACTATGTCTAGAACTAGACAAGACCTCGTCTCCTTACATCCGACGTTCTTCCAGATATTTCAACATAACTTAAACCATTTTCTTTTACAACAATTTTAGATAACTAGATCTAAGAAAGCTCCCCCCTTTGAACAGTTCATATACAGAAGGCCAATGTTCCAAGTGAAACCCCTTCTGGAACTGTTCATCAGCCTCCTATGGGGCTTAGTGCAAGGACCCACAGGCTTCCTAAAAGCATCCCCGCCTCCTCTTGGGCATTGTACTAGGACCCGTCAGCTTCTTAGAAGTTTTCACAGCCTCCTCTTAGGCATAAATTTTAAGTTCTGATGTAAAGTGGATGTAACTGCCCCTGCGGCGTGGATCCACGGACGACCCAATAGGCAACTGTATGCCGGATTAATATCCATCACTTGGAAGGTAATGGTAAACAAATGCGGCCCAATTTTGATGGGTAAATCCACTTCTCCTATGACTTGCCTACGAGAACCATCAAAAGCTCTGACAACTTAGGTGCTCAGCCTCATCTCACTTCCTTCTACCGGTAATTGACTCAATGTGCCTTTGGGAATCACATTGAGGGAACAACCGGTATCCACCAGAAAACGAGATAAGAGGATGTCTGTACAGGTGACGGATATGTGCAGTGCTTTGTTGTGAAAATTTCCTTCAGGAGGTAATTCTGATTTATTAAAACCCAAATACCGACTTGCTGTTATTGGGCCACTACGTCATCGAACTCGACGACGGATATATCATGTATAACATGGGCAGTGTTAAAAAATTTCAACAAAGCTGATCGGTGCGTGGGTGAACTCATGAGTAAGGACAAAATTGAGATCCTTGAGGGTGTTTGTCCTAACTGATCTACAATTTTAAAGTCACTTTTCTTGATCAACTTAAGGAACTCTTGATCATCAAGTGTCTCTTTGCTCTTTGAAACATCCTCAGATGGGATAGTCTGTACTGGTATAACAGTAGATGCCCCTTGTTGAATGGCAGGGGTTGCAGATGCAGACGTCTCCTTGGGAGGAACAATAGTTGGAACTTGAACAGGCTTTGTAGTGACCTTCGGAGCGAACACTCATCCACTACGAGTCATACCTCCAACGGCTGTAACATTTACGATCTCAGATTCTGCAAACCTTATCTCTTGGTCTCCAAAAAACACAGTAGACCTATACCTCCAAGGTACCTATTTAGAATTCTGATATGGAAACGGCTTTGGCGGGCAAACAATGATTGGTTGCACCTTCTTTTGTTTAGGGGATTGAATAAGAACCTTCCTATAGACGATGGTGAATATCTGGCAAATTGAACTTCACCACGGTTCATCAAAATTTGGACACAACCCTTCAGCCTTCGACATAGGTTGGGATTATCGTCGTAAATCTGACACTTACCATGCAATCCTTTCAACAACCCATGTTTACTCAATCTCTTGAAAACCACAGTCATCGGGGTCTTTACCTCGTCAACATCTATGATCAATTCAGCCCTTGAATCATCCTTAATCATGTTAACCGCAGGTCCACCGTGACCTGGCAACAGATTATTCTCAATGTTAGGTCCTTCCTCAGCGAAAGCCAGAATCTTCTTATCAATGAGTTCCTGAACTTTGGTTTTGAAAACAAAACAGTCTTTTTTCGCATGTCCTATGTATCCAACATGATAAGCACAAGATGCATTTGGATTATGCTTTGGGCCAATTGGAGGAATTGCAGGAGCGATCTGTTTGGGAACAATTTCCCCTTGGTGAACCAAGTAAGGAAACAATTCAGTGTATGACACCGGAATTCTGTCGAAATTCGGACGCTTACAGTTTCCTTGATTGTTATTGTTCTGACAATTTTGATTCTACTGACTTTTATTGTTCTGTTGATTCTGTTGCTGATTCTGAGCATTCTGAACTGGGTGTTGCGGATGATACTGATATGGAGGTTGTTGATATTATGCAGCAGCAATGTACGGGTATGGATAGTAAAGCATGGGTGCCATGGGAGTATGATACTGAGGAGAAACTTGAGTTGTCACAGCGTTGGCTTCATCTTCCTTTTTCTTGGACTGACTGTTCTGAGACTTTTTAGTAGCCGACTGCTGGGAAGCAGCTTCAGGAATCTTTCCAGTCTTCAAATTATTTTCAATCCGTTCACCAATTGTTACAATGTCGGCAAAGTTTGATGAAGAACTACCCACTATTTTCTCATAGTAGGATCCTTGCAATGTACCCATAAAGATGTCAACCAAGTCGTTGTCAGAGAGAGCAGGTCGTACACGAGATGCCATCTCACGCCATCTTTGTGCATACTCCTTGAATGTTTCAGCTGAGCGTTGAGACTGATTCTGCAACTGCAATCTAGTAGGCGCCAGATCAAGATTGTATTTGTATTGTTTCAAGAATGCTTCAGACAAATCCCTCCAAGTACGGATTTTGCTGCCCTCCAAGCCCATGTACCAATCCAATGAAGCACCAGACAAACTATCTTGAAAACAATGAGCTAGCAATTCATCATTATCAATATAGGATGCCATCTTCCTACAGTACATAGTGATATGACTATGCGGGAAACTCAAACCTTTATACTTGGGCAACTCAGGTATCTTGAATTTCTGCGGTAGTACAACATTCAGAACCAAACACAAATCCTTGGCCTCCATGCCAAAAGCAGAAAACCCTTTAATAGCTCTGATACGGTCTTCCAACAACTTGTAGTCAGCAGGTCTACTTTGATTAGTGGGCCTGACAAGAATCTGAGGATTTGGCAGCTGAGATGCGGCGGGAGTATTCACTTGGAGAGTAGCAAACTGAGACAGATACATAAAACCTGGATTAACCATCTGACCAGTATTCTGACCCATCTGAACACCAAACGGATAATTCAGAGGAGGTACCTCAGCAGCTGAGGAAGATGCCCCAGGATATATCATTCCAAGATGGACATTTTGAACCGCCGTTTGAGCAGTTTGAGATGAGACCGGAATCTAAAAAGGAGAACCCCTATACATATGCTCTTCTTCATCAGGGGTTTCAATGTCAGCCAATCCGGAAGTTTGATGAGTCTGACCCTGAATATTCTCAGGATCATTACTCACCACTGGAGGTGGAATTGGAGTAGGTATGCCCCATGGATAAGCAACAACATTCCCATTAGGCATGGGCACAACAAAAGGCTGATATGGTATGAAGACACTACCATTGTTTGCAAATATGAGGAGTGTAATCTGGAGGCATGCCTCAAGGAAAACCAGCGGGCATCTTGTTTAAACCGGATTGAGGATTTTTCAGATGAACAACAGATTGATTCATAATCTCAACTGGCACTTCAACGATACCAGGAGAAGGAATAACAACAGGAGTAGTTGTAATAACGGGAGAAGTAGTCACAACAGGAGTGATAACGGTTGCATCAGTAGCAGTTGTAACAACAGTGGCAGCAGCAGCGGCGTCCCTCTGAGTGTGAAGAGTTCCATTATAACATCCATGTTCGTCTGAAACTGATCCATCTGACCTTGGAATTGAGCCAAAGTTTCCTTATAAGCAGCGTTCTCAGCTTCGAAATCAGCCATGATTCAGGATTTGTTTGAGCGAGTAAAATACCGATGTCGAGTTGTCGTCTTGCTACAAAGAAGGCGGACAAGGATGAGCAACGGTTTCGGATGAAGGGACGTGCATATGTGTGCAAATGAATGTAAGTTATGCATGCCAAAAATAAAGTTTTAAATGCATATGCAAAAATTAATCTACATGATGAAATGATATGCAACACAAGCAATAGGAAGCCAAGTGTCTAAACAATCAAAATCTGAATAATCAGGATATCTGCATATAATTCTGTGTCGGCACAACATAGTCTGATGTGTCGGTGCAAAATCTGACGTGTGTGAGAGAGAACAAAGGTATGAAGTGGCTTATTTTCCGGCAAAAACCCATCCCCCTCACAGGTGTGATCTAGACACAACAAGGTGGTCCCTAGAAGGTCGCCCAAACCATAGGACTCAGAGTGAAAACCCCCCGCCGTAGTGTATTCTCACAGGACGGAAGTATTCTCAAGCGAATCACGATCTGGGATGTGGCTCTCGTGGCAACCCAACGCGCAAGACGCAGGCCTCACGACTATCCACGTTCTAGCATATGTGTATGCTAAGCCCGGTGTTAGGACTTTTCTCTCTAATAACATCTACCCATTCCAACAACAGCAGAAAAAAGCAGATATCCAGAATATGCAGCATATGAATATTCAAAGCAGTAAAGAAATGCAGTAAATAAACATAAAGCTAAAGCATAAAATAAAGCGAGTAAAGCGTGAAAGATAAACACCCAAGCAAGCAAGAACAGCAAACAAAACTAGGCGAGACCCCATCCTGCGAGCGCAAGAACTCCCCAGCAGAGTCGCTCGCTGAAGATGGCTGGTTTATACCTGAGTGAATCGCACACTTAAAGATACAACAGAGTCGCCATCGAACTTTATTTAGTCCCAAAGGACAGGGAAAATATCGATAAAACCCAAGGGGAAGAGAAACGGGAATGAGGGTCGGTTATGCGAAAGGAAGGTACTAGCACCTTACGCATCCGTCGTACTCGACGGGAACCATTTCGCTTGCTTCTAGGCTTGGATGCGTTATCTATCTAAAGGCTTCTAGCTAAAAGAAAAGGAGAGAGAAGAGAAAAGAGAAGAAGAAAAGAAGAAGGTGCTCACTGAGGATTAGGGCCCTCGTGCCTACGTATCCTCATAGTACAATGAGGAAATCAGAGCTCCGTAGTTCAGAGGAACCAAGGAAAAGAAGGGGAAAGGAAGAAGGAAGGGTGTAAGTGTGCTCACCAAGATCATCGCGATCTCGTGCCTACGTATCATACATTCGAACGAATGGAGAATCAGAGCTTCCGTAGTTTGGGGAACTAAGACAGAAAACCAAACAAAGAAAGGAAAGTGGTGTCAAAACCAAAAGCAAAAAGAGGTAGAGAAAGATCCGCTGGGGATAACAAAAGAAATGGTGTCGAAACCAAGAAAAGAATGCAAAGGAAAAGGAAAATGGTTGTGCTGAGGATAACGTGTAAGAATGGTGTCGAAACCAAAAAGGTAAAAGAGCAAAAGGAAATAAAAGAGACTCCATCGAGGAGGAAAGAGAACAAAGGACTGTGCTGGGGACCAGAAGGTAGCGACCCTACTGGGGAACAAACAAAGATGACGGTGTTGAAACCAAAAGAAAAGGGGTTCGATATATTAAGTGACTGGCAGTGGTTAACCGAAGAGAGAGAGTAGGACTCTGTGGGGAAATGGTTTTAACAGGTTGACTGTGATCAACCAAAAGAACGGGTGTAGAACCGAATGATGGTTGTAACCCAAAGGACGGGTGCGGAACCAAGCAAAGGTTGTGACCCACCGGGGATGTTGGTACTAACCGAACAAATGGTACTTGACCAACGAAAAGGGTATTGGAACCAAAAGAATGTTACTAACCCAAGGGAGCAAGTATTCGAACCAAGAAAAGGTTGCTAACTACTGGGGATTCGGTTTTAACAGAAGGATTGTGATTAACGGAGAACGAAATGAGTGATTAACCAAGAGAAGGTGATTAACTCAAAAGCCTCAGTATTTTAACAGACAGGCTGTGGTTAACCGAAAAAATGGGTGATTAACCAAGAGAAGGTGATTAACCTGAAAGGCTCAGTATTTTAACAGGAAGACTGTGGTTAACTGAGAAGATGCACAAATTGGTGTTTTAACTGACAGGCAGTGGTTAACCAAACAAAGGGAGAAGAACCAAAAGGAGGTTGCGAACTCCTGGGGATACAGTTGTAACAGGAATACTGTGTAGGACTGAAGGAAAAGGAATCGATACTCTTCAAGGGAATCAAAAGACGATGGTCGGCCATAAGAAGAGAGTAGGGTATTAAAAAAAAGAGAGTTTACTACCCAAAGGGGCAATGATCTTAACCAAGAAGAAGGGTGATTGATCAAAAGAGAGATATTGAAAGAAATAAGAGTGGTCAAGAATCGACTCGACTGGGGAAGAAAGTACACTACTGCCTGGAGATAGAGGTGACTAAGCCAAGCACATGGTCATTCGTCCCCTACCTGAAGTAATCAGAATGGGAGTAGGAATTATCCCTTATCATTCCTTCTCTAACACACAGGGTGTAGTGTAGGAGTTGAAATGGACAGCACAACAACTCCAAGTTGTACAGTGCTCCCGCGTGTTGTGAAATGGACAGCGTAACAACTTCAGTTTGTATAGTGCTCCAATGCAGTGCGTAGTACGAAACTCCAACTCTGCGGGGGATCCAGAAAGAGAAGCTCTAAAGATATCCTAAAGAGAGGGAAGGGGGAGATCAACTAATCGAAACATGGTTTTGATCAATTAATCAAAGGGAAATGCTATGCTAAAAAATTTCCAAAGAGAATGAAAAATCATTAAAGCAAAAAGGTGTGAATTATTGATTATACAAAATTAAATTTGCTCAATCAAGAACAAACTTAATGCAAAGCAAGAAATGAAATGCAAAAACAGTACCAAATGATAATTAGTATGCATTGCAAAACACAAGTGATCAAATGGAATGCAAGATGTTCATGAACAAACATTGCCAAAGTTGCAAATAATCGATAAATGAAAAATCGAGCATCGAAAGTTGACAAGCATGTTTCAAACAGAAGTTAAACAACACTAAAACATCCACAAATATCAGGCATATCGATCCATGGAAGTTAGAGGAAGAAAGGATGTCAAACAAGTTTGAAAAAAACTCAAAAATGGTCATTCTGTACAGTGGTAACCAGTTACTCACCACATGGTAACCGGTTACTTGCTTGAAAACTATGGTTTTTGGTGAAAAATACACTGAGTAACCGATTACTCACCACATGGTAACCGGTTACCACCGTGACAATGGCAAAAATAACAGCAAAAACAGCTTTTTAAAAGTGATTTTCAGCACTTAATCACTTACCAACCACCACATGCTAGGGTATGAACTTGTGCACGAAAATTACATCATGTAAGAGAAATTAAACACAAATCGAAAGCATTAATCATGGAGATCAAAGATCAAGCAATTTCTTGGCAAATCAAACCGAAAACGATTGAAATTACATCGTAAATGCGCGGAAACGATCAAAACAGTGAGTAAAGTAAGATCTACCAACCTACAAGGCTGAGATGTGCCTTGGTAATTGTTGCAAAGGATTCTTGATGCAGAAAATCAAAGATAACCAGAGGAATATTCAATTTGTTGACGAAACGTATCGTAACCGAGCAAATTGCGACGAACCTCCAAAATGCGAATTTGAACCGCTGAATCATGAAATGATCACTTGAGATGAATCGAAAAGCTTATAAAACTCCAGAAATCCAAGTGTAATAGCAAGATGATGAAGGTTGAGCTCAAGAAATAATCACTTTTGATGTAAAAGTGATTATCCTTTAAGGTAGAAATTGAGCTTTGGTGAGGTTTTGGAAGAAAATTGAGATGAATATGAAGTAGTTGTGGAAAAATGCAGAGAGAAATGAGAGAATTGAGAGTGAAGAAAGTGTGAATTTTTGTGAATGATTGTGGAGTCGTTGCAAAATGGTGAAGCATTGTTTATATAGAGTTTTGGTTTGGAGTGTGAGAGGTTTGGAATTTATTTTGGACTTAGCTTTGGGTGGTTTGGAACTAGGCTAGGAGTTAGTTAGGCTTGACTCACTGAGTGAAGCGGTTAACTCGGTTAGTTAGAACCAACTCGGTAACAATCCCAATGTGAGCTCCAATATCCAAAGGTCCACATACTTGGAAATCAAGGAAAATGGTGCACTTAATTTGGAGTGAAGCATTGGAATAAATGCACTTGGAATGTCTTGGATAGTCTTGAAATGTCTAGATATGTCTAGAATATTCCACATTGTCATACCCCAAATTTTGACCACTAAGATTTCCCATCATTGTACAAATTATCATCACAATATAGATGTACCTTTATGCCTCATCAATCTCCTCAAGAATTATTGAGCATTCCCTGCAATCAAGCATTAGGGTTTTAAGCCCTCTTAGAGCCTTAGCTAAAGGATCAATCAAGAAATGACATGATCTTCAATTGCCTAGCCTCACAAACACCCATAAAGGATCAAGAGGACTCCCACATCAATAATCAAGCACAAGGTTGCAACATTCCAAGTGGATTAAGCCTTAAGATCGCCAGTGTCACCAAATTCGGGTTTTGGTCGACTAAGGCCTCCAGATGAAAATTTTCACCTGGGCATTAGCCAATACTTCAAAGCACAACCTAAGATACTCCAAGGGACCTCATGGACCCAATCATCAAGTCAATTTAGCCTCAGGGGAAGCATTCATCAAGAAATCAGGAATTAGGGTTTCTTGACCTATTTCACAAAGGATCACACAGTTTGGAATTCATCTGGTAAAAAGTCAACTGTGCACAAAAGTCAATGTTTGACTTTTTGAGATTTTTCATAATTATGGTTCTTTAACCCTAAAACAATGATAATATATGATTTGAATCATCATTCATTAAGAAAAATCAAAGAAAGTGGAATAACTTGTAAAAGGGGTAACCATAAAAACTTGGAATTTTTTCCAAGTTATGGAACAAAGTGGCTAGGGTACCAACTTCCAAGGATCATAACTTGAGATCCAAGCAACCATTTTGAATGATCCAAAGATGGATTTGTAGCTGTCATGACATACTTCAAAAGTGTCAACTATAACACATTCCAATTCCTCATAGATTTCAAGTTATGATTGGATCAAAATCAATAAGAACATGAAAATACATCTTTTCCAACACTTAGAAGAAATTTTGTCCAAGTCAGAATTTCAAGTGAAACACCAAAACTTGGAGGGTTGTTTCACATAGTTTTAGGCTGAATCAATTCAAGATGTAAACATCAAAGTTGTTGTACATATTTCCTACAATCCAAGGAACTCATTGGCATGAAACAACTCAGCTTGAGCCAAGAGTTATGGCTGCGGCAACACACCATGGCAAGGCTGTCATGAAAAACCAGTTTTCAAGTTTTCTTGTTTCACACGATTTCTGAGTCAAGGCTTATGATATTTATGCCACATGTATTCAATCTGATCACAATGCATCTGATCCAACCTGCAAAGTTAGGCCAAGAATGCTTCAAAGCTCATCCTTTGGCATGATGAATAGTTGAACAAATCCTTGGAATTCAAAGGCAATTTAATGCAAATAGTGCACTTTCAAGATTCTGATCACTTGTAGTCAACATGCCCTAATAAACAACAATTATAGTGACTGAGGAATATGGAATCAGTCAAGGCATAGCTGATCTATTTGGGGCAGCTGTTACACCTAGTGCAAGAGGCATTTATGCCAAGCCAAATCCATTTGAATGTGATATGATCCAGCAGCCATTCACTATTCCTCCAAGACAAGAATTGATCCACTATAAATAGAGGTCCTAACTGATCATTCAAATGACACCAAAGCAGCTTGCAACTTTCCTTTCTCTCATTCTCTCCTTAAGTGCCAAAACTCCATATTTTGAGCAAACACTATCGGGTTTTGAGTTGCAGCCTCAAGCAACTCAAACCAACTTCTCAAACACATCACATATGATGTATGTGAGATGTTCAAACACTTAAACCATCTATGTAACACCTCTAGCCCAAAATCACTCTTCAACTAGTCCATTATGCATCCATTCTGCAACTTGGATACCACAACTTGATCTAAGCAATTTCCAAGAGGTCCAAAGGTTGAAATCTACTCCATAACATCCATTGGAGCTGTAGAGATCATCAAATCACTTCAGAAACACCTGAATCAAAATCTCAATCTTCAACCTACTTGTTATGCAGTTGGATTTCTCCAACTTGATCCAAAGATTTTCAAAGTTTTCCAAGGCTTGCAATCCACTCAACAACATCCATTGAAGCTGTAGAGGTCATCAAATTACTTCTGGAACACCATTTGTGCAGAGATTCAATCTCAACTGCAGCAAGGTAAGCCTCAAAACTCTCATAACATGATCCATGCATATTTCCTCGCATGATACTTTTGCCAAATGTTTATTATCATGTTTTAAGTGTTTCCCCTCAAAAAATTTGATCATAGCACTCAAAACCATGTCTGCACGATTGCTTTTACAAAATTAGGGTTCATACATTCATGTTGATATAAATTGTTGCACACTAAAAATAAATGAAATCAAATATTTCCATCATATTCCTTGTTAAAAAATGCATGAGTTTGGTGTTTGAATCATGTCAAATGATTGAGAAACGAGTGAGATGGAGAGCTTCACGCATCTGAGCTTGAGGTTGAAGATGACCATGGCGCCATGCTTTAGAAATCCAACCAAACTTGCCTTATATTTTTCCTTTCCTATGTATATTATGAATTGGCATTGCGCCCCAGTGGTTGA
This sequence comes from Lathyrus tuberosus, assembly GCA_022829125.1. Lineage (NCBI taxonomy): Eukaryota > Viridiplantae > Streptophyta > Magnoliopsida > Fabales > Fabaceae > Lathyrus > Lathyrus tuberosus. The sequence continues at coordinate 3,291,413 of JALAZF010000020.1, read as the reverse complement.
TCAACTAGTTTGTTTGTACTAGCGAGTGGAAGGTCTGGGGTTCGAATCCCCCTCGCCCCAGACCTCTTTTTTATCACTTTTTCCACTTTTTATTATTTTTCATATTATTTTTATTAATGATTTGAAAAATTAATTCCTTATTCAATTTTAATCATTTTTGGTTGATTCTTTTTTTTGAAAAATCACAAAAATAGTAAAATACTTTATTCTACAAAAAAAATCAAATTTATATTATTTATTTAATATAGTTGGTATTTTTGTAAATAAATTCATTTTAATTGTTTTAAACATTTTAAAAATGAATATTCATCTTTAAAGTCAAGACCAAATGAGTTTTAAATCATCTTGTGGTTAAAACCTCATTTTTCAAACCTTAACCAAAAATCACAAGTGGTTTATTTAAACTTATTTGGTACTTTTATCATTTTTCTTTGAAAAATTACTTTTAAAAAGTGAAAATTAGGGTTTCTTTGATTTTTAATCATACTCAAAATATTTCAAACTCTTTGGGCCTCTTGATAGAGTGTAAGTCCCACCTCTTTGTACATAAATTATTTTGGGCCTCAATACCGTTTCAGAAATTTCGACGTAATCGTCGTTTTCAAACTTTTTCAATTGGGCCTACCCTGGTGTTGTAAGTCCCGTTTCTTTTCTTTAAATAATCTTTGGGCCTCTCCTTGAGTTGTAATACCCAACCCTTTTGTAAATAAACATTTTTGGGCCTCACACATTGTATAAGTCCCTCTGTATATTTTCAAAACAACGGTGCAATCACTGTTTAACCTTGGGCCTCTCCTTGAGTATAAGCCCCAACAATCTTTTCAAAGCAATTTCTCCTTTGATTTAGATTCAAATATACATGTTATTATCAAAACTTTCTTTAATTTCTTTGTTGACCAACTAACAAAACAGCATGGAAGCTGCGTATGGTTAGTCTTCTTTCATACTCTTTTAAATACTCGTCATAGATCAACTGTATATATACTAGTATAGTTATTTAGAGTTTTCCCCGGCAACTAGGTCTAGAACTAGGTAAAGCCCTGTTGGTCGCTCTTAAATACAAACAAAACTAGATCCCCATAGGGTTTCCAGATACAGTCTTCCCTTCTCTTAGGGTTAAACAATATGGAACAAAGAGAAAGGCAGTATTCTCGGTGAACCTTTTCTCAGACTGTCATCCTTAGAAATTGTCAAAGAAATTCTACTCCCCGGAGTTGATCTATTCTCTGTGAATAGCATCTTCTGAGTTTCTTCCAAACCCTCGAACTTTCCTGGAATGATCTCTTCTCTGTGAATTGCATTTCTTTAACTTCCCTTGGTTTGGGGACCCACAGGCTTCCTAAAAGCATCCCCGCCTCCTCTTGGGTGTTGTACAAGGACCCTTCAGCTTCTTATAAGTTCTCATGCCTTCTCTTGGGCTTAATACAAGGACCCGGACGACCTCTTAATGGTATAAGACAAAACTTAGTCATCCTTTGCTAGAGAAGTCTTCCCAGTGTCAGACCTCCGGCCACTTTAGGGTTGATTCTCATCCCTTAAGTGCCCGTGCCATCTCTTGGGAATCATACAAAAGATAAAACTCTTCCACACTAGTAGACTTGGACAGTCTATATCCCCTCTTGAGTCTCAAAGACATTCTCAAACAGTGTAGAAACCTTGGTCACTCTGGATCAATCTCCAGCAGAAACCCAGTCTCTCTCATGAGAGTTCCCCAACCAGGGTCAGCTTATCCCAGATCAGAACCTCAAGGCCATTGATACCTCAACTCTTCTGTAATCCTCAACAAGAGTTGATTCCCCCACTTGGACCTGCCTAGGGATCTCAATTATCCCCAGCAGTAAGATAGCCTCCTCTTAGGCTTTGTATAAATTATCTTTCCTCAACGTAGTCAGCCTCCTCTTGGGCTTTGTACAAAGATTCTCCCCAGCAGAGCTAACCCTTTCAAACTCTCTTGTTGAGTAAACACCTTTTTAGCCTCAATCTCGGGCTTCGTTCAAGACAGCAAATCACTCTCCTGTTGAGTATAAATCACTCTCTTGTTGGGTCAATCAACTTTCGGACTCTCTTGTTGAGTCAATCACCTTTTCAGACTCTCTTGTTGAGTCAATCTTTTTCTAGCCTCAATCCTGGGATTTGTACAGGACAGATAAAAACACTCTCTTGTTGAGTTAACCCTTTTAGCCTCCTCTTAGGCTTTGTATAATGATTGTCCTCAGCAGACGCCCATACAAGAACTCTCTTGTTGATTCAATCTTTTTCTAGCCTCAATCCTGGGCTTTGTACAAGACAGATAAAAACACTCTCTTGTTGAGTCAAACCCTTTTAGCCTCAATCTTGGGCTTTGTACAAGATGTAATGCCCCCGTTTTTGTTAGATTTATTTAATCGAGTCGATTTAATTATTGTTGTTTTTATATTATTTTATTCTTGGTTTTTATTTGGTAAATATGTTATGTTTATCGTTATTATGTTTTATCGCGTTTGAGAGCGTTTGCGAGAAAATTGAGTGTAGGGGTATTTTGGTCATTTGCTTGGTTAGATGTTATTGTTTTTCTTAAAATAGAAAAATAGATATTAGAAAGAGAGAAAAATAAGTTAAGAGAAATAGAGAGTGTGAAGAAGAAAAAGAGGAAATCTTAAAGTGTAAGAAATCGATTCAACCGACACTTCGAAGCACGATTAATCGGGTAAGGGTGCGAAACTCGGTTATTATATGCTTGTGTATGAATATGTATGTGTGTGTTTGAGTGTTTACTTGTTTTTCCATAGTTTTCATTTCTAGGTTGAAAATGAGCAATATGAGTAGAAATCGATGTTTTCACGGATGAAATTCGATATAAAATGCTTAGTGTAGTCGTAATATGCATGTGATCAATTGATGATACTTGTTTTGATGTTTGGAAATGATTTGGTGTGGAAAGGGTAAGTTTTGAACCCTTGGGAACCATGGAGCACAGCAGAAAATTCTGCTTCTAATGCGTACCGCGGGGCGGCGCTTTGAGCGTCGGGCGACGCGAAACTTACGCCCCTGCAGCGCCGGGCGAAAGTCAAGAGGCGCTGATGGTTTTGCTTCTGTAACTTTTGGGTTTTTGACATGGGATTTACGCCGTTGTTTCGCCGGATGAAGTACAGGCGAAGGGGGCACCGCCGGGCGAAAATTTGTACCGCCGGGCGCTCCTGGGAATTTTCAATAATTCTGTTTTCTATAAAAATCCATAACTTTTGAGTAACTCGGATCGAGACGTTGTTGGTATCATTGGAAAGCTAATGAGATGTTTTTTCTTATAAAAATGGTGTTGAGATTAGTGGCCGATTGAATTGTGTCGGGAATTTGGAAACGTGTCATTTTGTTGACTTTTACCGTCGTAATTGTGTGCGATTGATGTGTTATCATGTGATATGCTTTTGATATATATAACGTATAGCTTGTGTCCTTTTATATGATGTGAATGCATGTGATGAAATGTTATGATGATGGCTTGTGGCCTTACGGAAAATAAATGCATTGTTTTGGGTTTGATTGCAACGCATGATTATTGATGTTGAGGTGGTTCACATGGTTATATATGTATATGCATTTGATTGTCATGAGTCATTTGTATGCCAAGAATCATGATATGCATCTTGTGATGTCGTGTGCCCTTGTGGGGTGTGAGCGACGAAACGATTCCAGAGGGAATTTGTTGTAACGGTCGTGTGCCTTATACAAAGAGGACCTAAAGCGACGTTATAGACGATCGTGTGCCTTATACAAAGAGGGCCTAAAGCGATCGGATCATGTGCCTTATACAAAGAGGACCTAAAGCGATCCATAAACGTCGTGTGCCTTACACAAAAAGGACCTAAAGCGACGGGGAACATCGTTTTCCCGACGGGGAGTTACACTAAGTAACAATCGATGATTCTAATAATTCCTGAGTGAATTAATGATGAGAATGATGGATGGAATGGTACCGCATACATAGAGTCGTTGTGTCAGTCTCTGTGCATTTGCATAAATCATGAATGGATTGATTATGTGTGGGAAATTGTGAATGGGATTGATGAGTTGATATATATATTGGTGATAAATGTATTAAGCATGATTGATATGCCTTAGTGATGAATGCATGAATTATGAATGGTGTTGTTTTGTATTTGAGTTGTGGTATACATTGTGGTGAGAATGTTTTTGCATGCGTATTTCATGTTATTATATAATTGTATGCAATTATATTATAATTGTGTTTCTCACCCTTCTGCTATTTTGAATGCTCTACGAGGCATTGCAGATTAGATGCTGGAGGTTTTTTGTGAAGCTTATGTCTTCATTCTTTTGTCGGTCGGCTCTGATATATGGCACCAAGTAGTCGGGGTGATCATTATGTGATTATATGTATATATATATTTTTGGATTTTACATGTATGACTCTGTATATGACAGACAAACTTTTATGTTTATATATGAGATTTCAGTTGCAGATTTTCTGCTTTTATTCTGTATCTGAATTGTGGGTGTTAGGAACTGAGTTCCTCTATTTGTGTTGCTACCTGATTGTTGCATATCTTTATGAGCAGGTTGTTATATTTCATTACTTTGATGTGACGCTCCCGTCTATGCCATGAATGATTTAATTATACTCTGATTATTTGTTACCGCTTTAATTACTCGGGGTATAGATTGGGGGTGTCACATTAGTGGTATCAGAGCCAGTCCGTGTCGGTCATTTTGACCAAGTTGTTTGTTGTCCGACAGTTGTGTTCTGGCGAGCTGATTGTTCAACCATAGTTACTGTTATTGGATATGAACAGAATATGGCTTGTAGAAATGATGTTGCACTTGCTGCTGCTATTCAAGCTATGGCTCAGGCTGTGCGGAATGCACCTAATTCTGGTGGGAATGATGAGTTCAGGAAGAACAAACCGCCTATCTTCAAAGGAAGATATGATCCTGATGGTGCTCAGATTTGGCTTAAGGAGATTGAAAGAATCTTTTGAGTGATGGGCTGTGATGAGGAACAGAAGGTGAGACTGGGTACTCACATGTTAAAAGATGAGGCTGATGATTGGTGGGTTAGTACGCGTCATGTGTGGGAAGCTACAGGTGAAGTTGTCACTTGGGCTTTGTTTAGCTGTGAGTTTTTGAGGAAGTATTTTCCTGAAGATGTTAGAGGAAAGAAAGAAATAGAGTTCTTAGATTTGAAATAGGGTAACATGTCTGTTACTGATTACACTGCTAAGTTTGTGGAGCTTGTTCAGTTTTATCCACATTATGCTGAAGCAACTGCGGAGTTTTCCAAATGTGTGAAGTTTGAGAATGGGTTGCGTCCTGAGATCAAACAGGAAATTGGTTATCAAAGAATAAGGAGGTTTTCAGATTTGGTGGATGGTTGTAGAATTTATAAGGAGGATAACAAAGCTCGTTCTACTTATTATAAGAGTGTGAACGAAAGGAGAGGAAAGCAACAGTTTCGTGGTGGTCCTTATGTGGCACCAGCTGACAAGGGAAAGCAAAGGGCTAATTTTGATAAAAGGCCAAGTGGGGGAGGTATGTATAATCCTCTGAGATATTTTAAGTATGGTGACTTAGGACATCGTCAGTTTGAATGTAGGAAGGATATGAGGAAGTGTTCCAATTGCGGAGGTATAGGACATGTAGCAGCTGATTGCAAGAGGAATGTGGTGAAGTGTTTCAACAGTGGTGAACCTGGTCATGTTAGTATGAGGTGTCCGAAATGAAAACAAGCTCAAGCTGGAGGGAAAGTATTTGCATTGGCAGGAGCTCAGCCTACTAGTGCAGATCGTCTGATCAGAGGTACTTGTTTTATTAATAGTACGCCTTTAGTTGCTATTATTGATACCGGAGCGACTCATTCATTTATTTCGTCCGTGTGTGCGTGGCGTTTGAATCTTTTGTTGTCATTGATGGGTGGAGAGATGGTTATCGATACTCCAGCATTGGGGTCGGTAACTACTTCTCTGGTTTGTTTAAGTTGTCCTTTGACCATTTATGGTAAGGATTTTGCTATGGATTTGGTGTGTCTGCCGTTGGAGGGTTTAGACGTAGTTCTGGGAATGAATTGGTTGCAGTTCAATCGAGTTCATATCGATTGTTATCATAAGTTGGTAAGATTTCCTTCTCTTGAAGAAGACGAGGAATCGAGTTTCTTATCTACCAAAGAGTTGGAGAAACTTTTGGCGGATGAAGCTCAGTTGTTCGGTTATTTGCATCGTTGACCGTGGATAGTTAAGTTGCAATTGATGTGTTTCCAGTCGTGTGTGATTTTTCGGAGGTGTTTCCGGAGGATATTTCTGATGTGCCGCCAGAAAGAGAGGTGGAGTTTTCTATAGATCTAGTTCCTAGTACTAGACCTGTGTCTATGGCACCATATCGTATGTCGGCATCTGAGTTAGTTGAGTTGAAGAAGCAGTTGAATATATTGTTAGAAAAGACGTTTGTGAGGCCGAGTGTATCGCCTTGGGGTGCTCCAGTTTTATTAGTGAAAAAGAAAGATGGAAGTATGCGATTGTGTGTTGATTATCGCCAATTGAATAAGGTGACGATTAAGAATAAGTATCCTCTTCCTAGAATTGATGATTTGATGGACCAGTTGGTAGGTGCATGTGTGTTTAGTAAAATTGATTTGAGGTCAGGTTATCATCAGATTAGAGTGAAGGAGGAAGATATTCAGAAGATGGCTTTTAGGACACGATACAGACATTACGAATATTCCGTGATGCCGTTCGGGGTTTCTAATGCGCCGGGAGTGTTTATGGAGTATATGAATCGCATTTTCCATGAGCATTTGGATCAATTTGCTGTTGTGATTATTAATGACATCTTGATTTATTCTGAGTCTCGGGAGGAACATGCAGAACATTTGCGTATTGTATTGCAAATTTTAAAGGAAAATAAACTTTATGCCAAGTTGTCCAAGTGTGAGTTCTGGTTGTCAGAAGTGAGTTTTCTTGGGCATGTGATTTCAGGTAATGGTATTGTTGTGGATCCATCCAAAGTAGATGCAGTTCTACAATGGGAGGCTCCTAGATCTGTTACTGAAATTAGAAGCTTTCTGGGTTTAGCTGGATATTATCGAAGGTTCATTGAAGGCTTTTCCAAGTTAGCACTTCCTTTGACCCAACTGACTTGTAAAGGTAAAGAGTTTATTTGGGATATTCAGTGTGAGGAGAGTTTTAGTGAGCTGAAGAGAAGATTGACTACAGCTCCGATTTTGATCTTACCAAATCCTAGTGAACCTTTTGTGGTGTATTGCGATGCGTCTTTAAGTGGTTTAGGTGGAGTGTTGATGCAAGAAGATAAGGCTGTGGCTTATTCTTCGGGACAATTGAGGGTTCATGAGAAGAATTATCCTACTCATGAGTTGGAATTAGCTGCGGTGGTTTTTGTATTGAAAATTTGGAGACATTATCTCTACGGTGCAAGATTCGAAGTCTTTAGTGATCATAAGAGTCTAAAATACTTGTTTGATCAGAAAGAGTTGAATATGAGGTAACGGAGATGGTTAGAATTTTTGAAGGACTACGATTTTAGCTTGAATTACCATCCTGGTAAAGCTAATGTGGTAGCCGATGGGTTAAGCCAAATATCTTTGCATATGTCTGCTTTGATGGTTAAAGAGTGGGAACTTTTGGAAGAATTTAGAGATTTGAGGTTGGTGTCAGAATTGACATCTGATAGTGTGAGGCTTGGTATGTTAAAGGTCACTAATGAATTTCTGTTGACCGTTAGCGAGAAACAGAGGCTGGATGTGAAGTTTGTTGATTTAATGAAGGTTGGAGATAAAGGTGTGAATGGTGACTTTAAAGTGGATGATCAGGGTGTTTTGATATTCCGTGGTAGAATTTGTATTCCTGATGATTCAGAATTGAAAAAGATGATTTTAGAGGAAGGACACCGGAGTAGTTTTAGTATACATCCGGGAGCTAATAAAATGTATCAATATTTGAAGAAGATCTTTTGGTGGTGTGGATTGAAGAGGGATGTGGCTCAGTTTGTTTATGCGTGTTTGATGTGTCAGAAGTCAAAGATAGAACATCAGAAGCCTAGTGGATTATTGCAACCGTTGGATATTCTCGAATGGAAATGGGATAGCATTTCTAAGGATTTTGTGACAGGGTAGCCGAATACTCAGAGGGGACATAATGCCATTTGGAAGATTGTGGATAGGCTGACTAAATTGGCACATTTCATTCCGATTGACATCTGTTTTTCTTTGGAGAGGATAGCTGAGATTTATATCCGTGTGATTGTGAGATTACATGGTGTTCCGTTGTGTATTGTTTCAGATCGAGATCCGAGGTTTACCTCCAGATTTTGGGAAAGTTTGCAAAAGGCGTTAGGTTCCAAGTTGAGATTGAGTTTTGCTTATCATCCTCAGACGGATGGTCAGACCGAGAGAACTATTTAGTCATTGGAAGATTTGTTGAGAGCTTGTGTTTTTAAGCAAGGTGGTGCTTAGGATAGTTATCTTTCGTTGGTTGAGTTCACGTATAACAACAGTTTCCATTCAAGTATTGGAATGGCACCTTTTGAAGCGTTGTATGGAAGAAGATGTCGAACACCTTTGTGTTGGCATGAATCTGATGAGAGTTTGGTGGTTGGACCGGAGTTAGTTCAACAAACTACGGAAAAGGTGAAACTTATTCGTGAGAAGATGAAGGCTTCTCAGAGTAGGTAGAAGAGTTATCATGATCGAAGGAGGAAATATCTTGAGTTTCGAGAAGGCGATCATGTATTTTTGAGAGCTACACCGGTGACGGGTGTTGGACGTGCATTGAAGTCGAAGAAACTTACTTCTCGGTTTATTGGTCCTTATCAGATATCCGCGAGAGTGGGTGTTGTGGCTAATCGGGTGGCGTTGCCACCGAATCTTTTGAATTTACATGATGTGTTCCATGTTTCACAGCTTCGGAAGTATGTTCCGGATCCGTCGCATGTGATTCCGATGAATGAGGTTGAGGAAAGGGAGAACCTTACGGTTGAGGCATTACCGGTGAGGGTTTTGGATCGCGAGTTGAAGCGGTTAAGAGGCAAAGATATTGCGCTTGTGAAAGTAGCGTAGGGAGGCGCTGCTTAGGGCAATTTAACTTGGGAGTTGGAGAGTCGGATGCGGGAATCGTATACGGAGTGGTTCGTCTCAGGTAATATTTTCTAGGACGAAAATTTCTAAGTGGGGGAGAGTTGTAACGCCCCGGTTTTTGTTAGCTTTATTTAATCGAGTCGATTTAATTATTTTTGTTTTTATATTATTTTATTCTTGGTTTTTATTTGGTAAATATGTTATGTTTATCGTTATTATGTTTTATCGCGTTTGAGAGCGTTTGCGAGAAAATTGAGTGTAGGGGTATTTTGGTCATTTTGCTTGGTTAGATGTTATTGTTTTTCTTAAAATAGAAAAATAGAGATTAGAAAGAGAGAAAAAGAAGTTAAGAGAAATAGTGAGTGAGAATAAGAAAAAGAGAAATACTTGAAGTGTAAGAAATCGATTCAACCGACACTTCGAAGCGTGATTAATCGGGTAAGGGTGCAAAACTCGGTTATTATATGCTTGTGTATGAATATGTATGTGTGTGTTTGAGTGTTTACTTGTTTTTCCATAGTTTTCATTTCTAGGTTGAAAATGAGCAATATGAGTAGAAATTGATGTTTTCACGAATGAAATTCGATATAAAATGCATAGTGTAGTCATAATATGCATGTGATCAATTGATGATACTTGTTTTGATGTTTGGAAATGATTTGGTGTGGAAAGGGTGAGTTTTGGACCCATGGGAACCATGGAACGCAGCAGAAAATTCTGCTTTTGATGCGTACCGCCGGGCGACGCGAAACTTACCCCCCTGCAGCGCCGGGCGAAAGTCAAGAGGCGCTGATGGTTTTGGTTCTGTAACTTTTGGGTTTTTGACATGGGATTTATGCCGCTGTTTCGCCGGGCGAAGAACAGGAGAAGGGGGCACCGCCGGGCGAAAATTTGTACCGCCGGGCGCTCCTGGGAATTTTCAATAATTCGGTTTTCTTTAAAAATTCATAACTTTTGATCCGTAACTCGGATCGAGATGTTCTTGGTATCACTGGAAAGCTAATGAGATGTTCTTTCTTATAAAAATGGTGTTGAGATTAGTGGCTGATTTAATTGTTTCGGGAATTTGGAAACGTGTCGTTTTATCGACTTTTACCATCGTAATTATGTGCGATTGATGCGTTATCATGTGATATGCTTTTGATATATATATATATATATATATATAACGTATAGCTTGTGTGCTGTTATATGATGTGAATGCATGTGATGAAATGTTGTGATGATGGCTTGTGGCCTTACGGCAAATAAATGCATTGTTTTGGGTTTGATTGCAATGCATGATTATTGATGTTGAGATGGTTCACATGGTTATATATGTATATGCATTTGATTGTCATGAGTCATTTGTATGCCAAGCATCATGATATGCATCTTGTGATGTCGTGTGCCCTTGTGGGGTGTGAGCGATGAAACGATTCCAGAGGGAATCTGCTGTAACGGTCGTGTGCCTTATACAAAGAGGACCTAAAGCGACGTTATAGACGATCGTGTGCCTTATACAAAGAGGACCTAAAACAATCGGATCGTGTGCCTTATACAAAGAGGACCTAAAGCGATCCATAAATGTTGTGTGCCTTATACAAAGAGGACCTAAAGCGACAGGGAACATCGTTTGCCCGACGGGGAGTTACACTAAGTAACAAGCGATGATTCCAATAATTCCTGTGTGAATTAATGATGAGAATAATGGATGGAATGGTACCGCATGCATAGAGTCGTTGTGTCGGTCTCTGTGCATTTGCATAAATCATGAATGGATTGATTATGTGTGGGAAATTGTGAATGGGATTGATGAGTTGATATTTATATTGGTGATAAATGTATTGAGCATGATTTATATGCCTTAGTGATGGATGCATGAATTATGAATGGTGTTTTTTTTGTATTTGAGTTATGGTATACGTTGTGGTGAGAATGTTTTTGCATGTGTATTTCATGTTATTACATAATTGTATGAAATTATATTATAATTGTGTTTCTCACCCTTCTGCTATTTTGAATGCTCTACGAGGCATTGCAGATTAGATGCTGGAGGTTTTTTGTGAAGCTTATGTCTTCATTCTTTTGTCGGTCAGCTCTGATATGTGGCACCGGGTAGTCGGGGAGATCGTTATGTGATTATATGTGTATATATATATATATATATATTTTTTTTTTTTTTGGATTTTACATGTATGACTCTGTATATGACAGACAAACTTTTATGTTTATATATGAGATTTCAGTTGCAGATTTTCCGCTTTTATTCTGTATCTGAATTGTGGGTGTTAGAAACTGAGTTCCTCTGTTTATGTTGCTACCTGATTGTTGCATATCTTTTTAAGCAGGTTGTTATATTTCATTACTTTGATGTGACGCTCCCGTCTATGCCATGAATGATTTAATTACACTCTGATTATTTGTTACTGCTTTAATTACTCGGGGTATAGATTGGGGGTGTCACACAAGACATAAATCTCCCTCTCTGAAGCTTGGGACAGATACCTTCCCAAGCAGAGTCATTCCCTCCCAGCCTTCCTCTAGGCTTCGAGGACTGATTTTCCCCAAGAAGAGTCAAACTCATTTCAGCCTCAATCTTGGGCTTTGTAGAAGACACATAAAATATCCTCACTTGAGTCGGTTAAATTTCAGCCTCAATCTTGGGTTTTATACAAGGCACATACAAACCCTCCCCAACGGAGTCAAAACCCTTTTAGCCTCAATCTTGGGCGTTGTACAAGACAAATAACACTCTCCCGCAGAGTCAAACCTTTTGGCCTCGTCTTAGGCGTTGTATAATGATATCCCCAAAAATTCAGTCTCTTTTTTGCCTCAATCTTGGGCTTCGTACAAGATACCTATATCTACACTCTCTTATTGAGTCGGTCATATTTAACCTCCTCTCTGGCTTTATATAGGGAAATCCCCTCACCGAGTCAATTAATCTTTTAACATCAACCTTGTACTTTGATCAAGGCACACAAAAATCAACAATCCCTCTTTAGAGATGTCAAATTCTCTCTCAGTCAAACCTTTTAGCTTCAATCTTGGGCTTTGAACAAGACACAAATAAACCCTTTTAGCTTCAATCTTGGGCTTTGAACAAGACACCAAAACATCTTTTTCCTCCCTTAAAATAGGAGGAACTACGATTGCTCTAATTTCACTGTTTCTTTAAATGGGAATATGTAGGCATAAGATTGCGAAATCTTAGCGAGCATACTAAACAAAAACTCTAGGTCCAGTACCTTCACATACCAATCAAAACCCTTAGGTCTAGTACCTTACCAAAAATAATCGGGAAAGAACCCGAGCATCAACAAAAACTCACTCACTCTCCCATCTATCCCAAGAAACATTCCCAACCCATTAACAGATAAACACCATCAATTATAAAGCGAAACCTTAAGCAAACATCCTGTGGATAACCACATATAGGATGGGTAATTGACGACTACACATTGTATAACCTGACCCCAGACCCCCCCAATCTCTTTAAAGTGTTTATTCAGTTAAACATTCGCGTGCAAGGTTAGTTTTAGATAGCTTCCCTTTCCCTTCCAGCTTCACGGGATAAATAAGAAATCAGAAAGTAGCACCCCCTTTCTCCATTGAGTATAAAAACCCCAGCGATAAGGTGGTCGTGTCATCGATGAAAATCGCTCGCTACAGAAAAATGGCGACTCTGCTGGGGACAATCATTTTATTTGTTAGGATCATAGGATTATAGCTCTAAAGAGGTCTAGGATGTTAGTTTTAGGAACAAATATATATATATATATATATATATATATATATATATATATATATCGCTTTTCCTAATTGATATCCGTGTTTATTTTTCTGCTAATGGGATTGCGGGTGATGCCGCATCTGGAAAGATTGAGTATACACCTAAGATAAGTGATGGCACTATACGGGTAATGTTACAGAGAGTGACTCCCAAATAAGAGGTCCCAGTCGACCATCGAATAAGTGGAGATGCCCTTTGCAGATTCAATGCCTATACGACTTCGGTTGTTGAAAGCAGATTGTTCGATTGGGTTATCTGAGAAGCTGAGGATTTTAGTAGACTGAAACCATCTTACTATTTTGTAGTGCGGAAGCTATCGAAAATAGTTGTCACGCGATACTACCCTCCTTTGAGACTACTCTAAGATACTGCAGCTCGCTCGGGTGATTCCAGCCTGCTGTTGTTATCCCAAGAGGGGTCAGTGATTTTATGGACAGGTACAAAAATTCACCAGTATAAACCTTTGGGGATGGGTAGAGCCTTGACTTCATGACACCGAACCTTTGACCCCATGTTTTTTCTATGTTTTTGTGTGCTGCATTCATGCATTCATTGAAAAACTTTAAACAACGAAAAATCTTCTCTTCTAGTCTCTCTTTTTCAAATTAAACTAAGACAATGATTGCAAATGTCAGATAAAGAGATTGCGTTATGGATTTCGGTAGGAGGAAGACTCACAAGTACACCTTCAACGTTCCAAAACTAGAGGATTTGAGAGGATTGGCGAGGATGATCACCAACCCTGATGCTTTCAGAGCTAAATACGGAGGGTTGCTGTCTCTATTATGGGTCCATGTAATTGAGCGAATACTGGCTATGCTCCTTCAGTTCGACAATCCGGTCTATCACTGTTTCACATTGTCGGATTATCAACTGGCACCAACAATGGAGGAGTACTCTCACCTGACTGATTTACCCATCATTGACCAAGCTCCCTTTTCTGGACTGAAAGAAATTCCAAAGGATCAAACCATTGTAAGACCAATTTATTTGGACGAGTCAGAAGTCAGGACTCACATGACCACTAAGGGTGGAATCTAAGGTTTACCATCCAAGTTTTTGGTAAAGAAGGCTCTGTACTTTGCTAGTATAGGGAACGTGGCCGCTTTCGAGAGCACCTTTGTTTTGCTCACCTACGGGTTATTTTTGTTTCCAAACATTGATAACTTTGTTAGTCTCAATGCCATTAAGATTTTTCTGATTGGAAACCCTGTACCGACCTTGCTCGCAGATGCTTATCATTCCGTACACTTGAGGAATTTGTACAGCGGAGGAATGATCACATGATGTGTACCCTTGCTATACAAGTGGTTCACTTCTCACTTACCCAAGTCTGATGCATTTCGGGATCAAAAGAATACTTTACGTTGGTCGCAGAGAATCATGTCTCTTACTAACTCTGACATCGATTGGTACGATCGAGTGTACGACGAGATAAGGATCATTGACCGTTGTGGAAATTTCCCTAATATACCCCTCATAGGAATCAAAGGAGGAATCAATTATCATCCAGTTTTGGTTTGTTGTCAATTTGGATACCCGATGAGGCATGTCCCGCGTAATGCTCATCTGGAAGGTCTTTTCTTCAAGGAAGGAGAAATTGACAGGGCACTAAAGACAGAAATAGTGTATGCCTGGAAACGTGTTCACAGGAAAGGAAGAGAGTCTCTAGGAAAACCGGACTGTGTCTCTGTGGAACCTTATCTCCATTTGGTACAAACTAGAGCTCTCAAGCTGAGGATGTCTTACCCTCGTCAGGAAGTTCTTCGGTTAAAGGAATATGTCCTTTACTTTATGTCTGATACGAAAAAGCTTCAGGTTACTCTCAACAGAGTTCAACAGGAGAAGAGGTCTTGGAAGAACAAGTATTGTATTCTCAACGTGGAGTGCAAGAAAATACAGCAACTGTTAAAAGAAAAAGATGCTCTGATCAAGATTTTAGAGCAACATGCTGTAGAGAATCAAGATGACCAAAGGAATCTGCTCGCTCCTTTCGCTTGGTAAAGGAATGACAACCCGACAATGGCTAAAGAGCCCCGGTCAAAGAAAAGGAAAGCACCAGCACCTGAGCTCCCCTCAGAGAGGACTCAGGATCCATTAGTTTAGACTTTTCCTTTTACAGCACTTTGTAAATTACTGTATTTCCATTTCCGCAATTTTGAATTCAATAAAATGGGGTCTTCCCCGTTGTTTAGTTTATTTTGATTAAACAAAAAAATATATATATAATCATTGCATATCATTCATCATTCTCACATAACGCATTCTTCTTCCCTACGAATCTCATGCTTGTGTCTCGATTCTAGAGTCAAACTGTCTCATTCGTACAATATTCGGGCCAGTCAACAAAAGAAAATGAATGATCTCGAGGAAGAGAACAGAGAGTTAAAAGAAGAACTCGACGCTCTGAAAGAGGATTTGAGAAAGCTTCACAACGATATGCAAGCTCTGGCAGCAGCTCAGATGCAGTAACAAAGGACTGTGATCTCAGAGATCATATCTACACCCATAGTGGAAAAGTATGATCCTCGATATACCATGCCTAAAGATCGTCCCTGGGGTATGCCACTCAACTATATCCTGGAAGGATATATTCCGCCGATAACTGAAGATCCAGAAACTGCAGCAGGAGCCGTTGGGCCTGAAGGTTACAAACTTCGGGAAAGCAAAGATGCCAGGGGTATGACAGGAACTCCTGAAGGTTACAAACTTCGGGAAGCACCAAGAGTCTTAGCTGTAATGACTATACCACCACCCGTGGTACACACTGTCCCGGAAGGACAGACTCTACAGATACCATTTGGTGGAAACGATAGTATGTTCGACAGAATGAATGAGTTCCAGGAACAATTCCTGGAGATGCAGAAGGAACTGTAAGCCCTTCGCAGTCAGGATTTATTTGGAAAGGACACCGCTGACCTTTGTTTGGTCCCTAATGTGAAAGTTCCAGGTGCCCGAATTTAAGAAATACAAGGGTAACTCTTGCCCTCAGAGTCATTTGGTGATGTACGCTTAGAGATGCCAACTCAGACAGAGAACCAACAGCTACTGATCCATTACTTCCAGGATAGTTTAATCGGTTCCGCACTCAAATGGTACATTGGGTTAAACCGCACCAAGATCGTCACCTTCAGAGATCTTGGCACTGCCATCATTCAACAATATAAGTATAATCTAGACATGGCACTGGACAGAGATCAACTCAGAGCCATGTCATAGAAGGATAAGAAACCTTTAAGGAATATGCTCAGAGATGGCGTGAAATTGCGCTCATATTTGTCCCCCTCTTGAGGAAAAAGAGATGACAAAAATATTCTTGAAAACCTTGAGCTCATTTTACTACGACAAAATGGTTTCCAGTGCGCCCAGTGACTTTACTCAAATGGTAGCCATGGGAGTTCGTCTGGAGGAAGCAGTCTGAGAAAGACGTTTAGTAAAAGATGCTGGATCATCAAGCAGTACTAAAAGATACTCTAGTACTCTCCCTAAGAAAAAAGAGCAAGATATTGGTAATATCTCTCTCAGAAAGCAAAGGCGACGATACCAACCAGTAGCAACTGTAACTCCTGCTATCAAACCTGCGCCTGTTCCTACGTATCAACCTCAGGTTGCTCAAAGCCAACCGAATCAACAACAATATCAACAAAGGACACAATAACCTCTTCAGCAGGCTCGTCCTCCATATAACAACAACCGTACAACGCGACCACCAGGGTTCGACCCTATACCAATGCTGTACGCAGAACTATTTCCACTACTACTGGTCAAGGGCACGTCCAAACCCAGTCTCCTCTTACAATACTGGAGAATCCGCCTTTTTGGTTCAAAGCGGATCAGACTTGCCCTTACCATCAAAGAGGACCACGACATAACTTAGAAAATTGTCTCACCTTCAAATCCGATGTGAAAAAGCTTGTTAGGAGCGGGGTCTTATCCTTCAAGGATACAAATCCAAATGTTCAGACAAACCCGTTGCCTCAACACGAAAAGGCTGCGGTAAATTTGATAGAGGGAGAATCTAACCACGACTATCAAATTCATGATGTACTCTTATTGAGGGCCAACCTGGTCAAAATGCATCACAGACAGAGCGGGTATGGGCATGTACCATCTCATAACTATCACCAGTGTGATATCTGCTCAAAAGACAATCAAGGATGTTCTGTGGTGCAATCAGCTCTACAGGAACAATTGGATCTCGGATGGATCCAAGATCATCGAATTCGTGGGGTCAACATGACTTACACAAATTCCAACATCATTCAAAACCATGACATCCGTGCAATGAATGTCAACTTGGTGGCCATGCACTCAAGGCAAAGCCAGCATCACAATCTGCCACAGCACGATTGCGATTCCTATCTAAATTGCTCGGTAAACAATTAGGGATTCTTTTTTGTACAAGAGGCCCTCCAGCGTCAGATGGATCTTGGATGGATTCAGGATTACCACGATAGAAACCAGTATCAAGTGAATATGATTCAAATCTTAAATATTCGCTTGATGAATACCAGCTTGGTGGAGTTACATGCTAAGCAAGACCAGCTCGGTTTTTTGACTTCGCACGATTATCAGAACTGTAAAGTATGTCGTGAGAGTGACCAAGGATGTGCACTTGTTCAAAGAACACTGTAACACTTGTTGAACCACTGTTGGCTTCCAATATATTTATATGAAGACACACAACAAGTTAGCATGATTAATGGGAACCCTACTAGGCATCAAAATCAGGATGTTCGATCAATGGAAACAGATCTAGTAAGGTTACACTACATACAAAGCGGACATGGCCGGGTGCTACTACACAACTATGAACGATGTAGAGTTTGCTCGAAAGATAATCAAGGATGTTACCTCGTGCGAGCAGCCCTTCAAAGTCAGTTGGAACACAAATAAATTCGTCTGTGTCCAGATTTTGGGTCAATCAACATGACGTAAGACTATTTTGCTGATCAAAATGAAGGATGTTGTCGTAATCTCTGATCATAAGAGGACCAAAGATGTTTGTACCATCATCCCTTTACTTGACGAATCGAAAGTTCCTAACCAGGAACTGATTGAAATTACTTACAATGGTCAGAAGAATCAGAAGGCTCCTGTAGTTATCTATCTACCGGGACCATTACCGTATGGATCAACTAAGGATATCCCTTACAAATACGGTGCAACAACAATTGAGAATGGAAAGGAAATTCCATTACCCTTCGTCGTGAATATTGCAGACATAAGTTGAGTAACACGGAGTGGCCAAATCTTCAACCGAGGAGTTGGAGAACCTACCAGAGAAAAGGAACCTCAAACGGAAGTTCCTAATCAACCAGTCGGTCAGTCTAGTGATCCCGACCTTTCAAAGAACAACGATGAGATGTTAAAGCTCACCCAGAAGAGTGAATACAACATTGTTGATCAACTTTTACAAACTCCTTCAAAAATCTCGGTATTATCTTTTTTACTCAGTTTCGAAGCTCACATGGAAGCTCTACAGAAAGTCTAAGAGAAGGCCTTTGTGGAACAGGATGTAACAATAAGGCAATTCGACAGCATCATCTCCAACATCACTTCCTGCAAAAACTTAGGGTTTAGTGATGAGGAATTGCCAGAAGAAGGCAAAAGTCATAACATGGCGCTAAATATTACAGTCAACTACCAGGACGATGTTTTAGCTAGCGTTCTGGTAGATACCGGATCGTCTCTAAATGTTATGCCGAAGTCCACTCTAATGCAACTATCATTCAAAGGATCTTCGATGAGAGGCAGTGAGGTCGTCGTCAAAGCATTTGACGGATCCCGAAAAATAGTTATCGGCGAAGTCGACCTTCCCATAACTATCAGTCCTTACACTTTCTGAGTCACTTTCCAGGTCATGGATATCCAGTTACTTCGACGCTTCACCAAAAGCTGAAGTTTGTCAAGAACGACCAACTCGTCACAGTCTGCGGAGAGCAAGTCTTGATCATGAGTAACTTATCATCATCATGTGTAGAACCAGAAGAGGTTGTTGGAACCCAGTTCCAAGCACTTTCGGTGAGCAACGACAATCAATCAGAAAAGGGAACGTCGATTTCCTCGTACAAAGATGCTCTCGAAGTAATCAAAAGTAACAATGCCAAAGGATGGGGACAACTTGTCATTCCTACTAACAACAAAGCGAAGAAAGGTCTTGGTTTTTCTTCAAACTGTACCCAAACCGCTTTTAACGATGAAAGTCTTCATCCCATTCAAAACTTCTTCCATAGTGGAGGTTTCCTTCACCCATTGTCTCAAGAAGTACATACCATCATCGAGGGTGATTCCTCCGATACAGATGAAGAATGGAAGTCATATCTCAACGAGGATGGTTATATGTCTCAGGAAAAGGTGCCTACGCCATTTTGCTATCTCGCACAGAGTCTGATGTCGAAATGATATATGGAGATTGTGATCCAGAAGGATGTCGTGCTCCACCCAACTCATTAGAGGAAGACACTCTGATGGAAGACAACTTTGACTTTGACTATTAAGGCTCGATGGATGGCCTGCCTATCTGGCAGCCGTACCCAGGAGACTCGGGGCAAAAGAATCAGCCGAAGGATGCATATCAACTGAGCATCATTGAAAAGAATACCTGTGTCCCCACAGAATTATGGGATCATTACTCAGGGCATTCAGAAAACATCTAGCACGACGATGAGTTTACAAAGCTTCCAGGATTAGAATTCATCAACTATGCTTTTCCCGAGGTCAACGTCATCGAGAGGGATTACTCCTCCAGTTCCAAAGAAGTGTAGGACACCTTAGGACAACCGAGTGGCAAATTCGATTACCTGGTTAAGTACATCGCTCTTGAAAGCTCTCGTATCAGGCTCGAAGACATCCAGCCAACTGGATGGGGAGATCCACCTGAGAGTACAAAAGCAGTGCAAGATACAACAGAAGAGTTCGTCTACGACAACTCTTCCTGGGAGACAGATTCCAGCGATCCTGCTCCACCAGAAATTAGCATTATTTCTGAAGACAAGTCCAGAAAGAAGGTACTAGGCTTTGTGATTCACCGAGGAGTTCGCCACCAATGGGTTGCTGTCAATGTTCCGAAAATTGTCCATAAGTCGAAGTAATTGCCGTCTTTATCTTAACCTTTGACCCTGCCCAGGTGAAACAGATGTTTTGATAGGGCTCACTTTCTGTAAATGTTCCTCTTCGCTTCACCCAAAGCGACTGAGTTTTGTTTTATAGGGTTGTAGTTCCAAAAGTCGACAAGATCATAAATAAATAACGTCGTTCTGTAATTTCCGCATTTATTGTTGTTTTCTCTTTTCGCATTTTCAGAAAATGGTAATCCTAAAAAACAACTCATATAATAAAAACAAGCATTTTTCAGAATATACACTGCACACTCTCTTGCATTTTCTCTATCTCTTCTAAAACAAATCATCACGTCATGTAGATTGCTTGTTTTAAACCCCATTGAAACATACGATCCAATGCCTTCTCCCAACTTCGAATTCCCGATATTTGAGGCTGAAGAAGAAAATGACGAAGAAATTCTAGAAGAGATCTCCCGATTAATCAGACAAGAGGAAAGGTCAATTAAACCTCACAAAGAACCGTTGGAAACGGTTAACTTGGGATCAGAAGAAGAGAGAAAAGGGGTCAGGATTGGGGCACTGCTCAGTTCAACTGTCAAAGAAAGTTTGACAAGGCTTCTCAAAGAGTTTCCCAATGTATTCGCTTGGTCCTATCAGGACATGCCAGTGGTGGATACCAGCATCGTGAAACATCATGTACCGTTAAGATCAGAATGTCCGCCGGTAAAACAAAGGCTAAGACGGACTCATCTAGACATGGCAATCAAAATCAAAGAGGAAGTACAAAAACAGATTGACGCGGGGTTCCTCGCCACATCAGAATATCCTCAATGGTTAGCCAATATAGTACCAGTTCCAAAAAAGGACGGAAAGGTCAGAATGTGTGTAGATTACAGGAATCTGAACAAAGCAAGTCCAAAGGATGACTTTCCCTTACCACACATAGATATGTTGATAGACAGTACATCAAAATTCAAAGTCTTCTCCTTCATGGAAGGATTCTCGGGCTATAACCATATCAAAATGGCGCTGAAAGATATGGAGAAAACTTTGTTCATTACCCCATGGGGCACTTTTTATTACAAAGTAATGTCGTTCGGTTTGAAGAACGTCGGAGCAACCTATCAAAGGGCCATGACTACTCTATTTCATGACATGATACACAAAGAAATCGAGGTATATGTCGATGATATGATTGCAAAATCTAAAATGGAAGAGGAGCATGTGACCCACCTGTCAAAACTATTCGAGCATCTGAGAAAGTACAGGCTCCACTTAAATCCCAATAAGTGCACATTTAGTGTTTGCTCGGGGAAACTTTTAGGGTTTATCGTCAGCAATAATGGAATTGAGGTTGATCCTGACAAAGTCAAGGTCATTCAAGAAATGCCTTCTCCAAGGACTGAAAAACAAGTCAGGGGATTCCTAGGACGTCTAAACTATATTTCCAGATTTATATTCCTCATGCCCCCGACATGCGCGCCAAACTTCAAATTACTCAAAAAGAGTCAGGACTACATTTGGATAGAAGTCTGTCAAACCGTCTTCGATAGTATCAAGGAATACCTGTTGAACCCACCGATTCTATCACCTCTAGTGGAAGGAAGACCACTGATCATCTACCTAACAGTCTTGGAAGATTCCATGGGTTGTGTACTTAGCTAACAAGACGAAACAAAAAGGAAAGAGTCTTCCATCTATTATTTAAGCAAGAAATTCACCAACTGCGAGACTCGGTACACTATGCTTGAGAAAACTTGTTGTGCTCTGGCTTGGCCAGCCAAACGTCTTCGCTAGTATATGAATCGTCACACTACTTGGTTAATCTCCGAAATGGATCCAATCAAGTACGTCTTTTAAAAACCTGCTCTCACGGGAAGGATAACCCATTGGCAGATGTTGTTATCAGAACACGACATCGAGTACCATGCTCAGAAAGCCGTAAAAGGAATTGTTTTAGCCGATCATTTGGCTCATCAACCGATTTACAATCAGGAATCATTCGGATTTGACTTCCTAGACGAAGATGTCATGTATTTGAAAATGAAAGATTCCGATGAACCGCTACCCAGTGAAGGGCCAGAACCAGGTTCCCAATGGGGACTAATCTTTGACGGGGCTGTCAATCATTATGGAAATGGAATTGGGGACAATCATCATAACACCTTAGGGTACCCACATTCCTTTCACCGCCAGACTGACATTCAAGTGTACAAACAACGAGGCCGAATACGAAGCTTGCATCATGGGTCTCGAATAATCAATTGACTTAAGGATAAAGAACTTGGATGTGTATGGCGACTCAGCCCTGGTTATCAATCAGATCAAAGGATATTGGAACACATACCAATCAGGACTGATTCCTTACAAAGATTACGCGATAAGGTTGTTACCATTCTTCAACAGAATCGAGTTCCACCATATCCCTCGTTAGGCGAATCACATGGCTGATGCATTAGCCACCCTCTCCTCCATGATTAGTGTAGGTCAATGGAACGACATACCTAAGGTCGACATAATGCGCCTTGAACGGCCCGCCTATATCTTCATGATCGAAGCAGTCATCGATGACAAACCTTGGTATCACGATATCAAATGCTTCCTTCAGAAACAAGAGTACCTGCCTGGGGCATCCAGAAAAGACAGAAAGACCCTCAGAAAACTGGCTGGAAACTTATTCCTGAGCGGTGATACACTCTATAAGAGGAACTTTGACATGATCTTGCTCCAATGCGTAGACAAACCAGAGGCAAACATGTTAATGAAATAAATTCATGAAGGATCCTTTGGCACTCATGCAAACGGACACACAATGGTGAGAAAAATTCTGAGAGCAGGGTACTATTGGTTGACCATGGAATCCGATTGCTACAAGTACATGAGGAGGTGTCACAAGTGTCAGATATACTCAGACATAATTCATGTACCGCCAACGCATCTCAAAGTTATTTCTTCCTCATGGCCTTTTTCCATGTGGGGAATCGACATGATTGGCATGATTGAACCCAAGGCTTCAAACGTACATCGGTTCATCCTGGTAGCCATTGACTACTTCACTATGTGGGTCGATGCAGTGTCGTACGCTAATGTAACCCAACAAGTGGTAGTCCGCTTTATCAAAAACAATCTCATCTGTTGTTTTGGTGTTCCTAGCCAGATCATTACGGATAATGGATCCAACTTGAACAATAAGATGATGAAAGAGTTGTGCATTGAGTTAAATATCAAACACCATAACTCATCTCCCTACCGACCTAAGATGAACGGAGCGGTAGAAGCAGATAACAAGAACATTATGAAGATTGTTCAGAAGATGGTTGTAACCTACAAAGACTGGCATGAGATGTTACCCTTTGTTCTTCACGGTTATCGCACATCTGTCCGTACTTCAATAGGGGCAACCCCTTTCTCTCTAGTATATGGCATGGAAGCAGTTCTCCCCATAGAAGTAGAGATACCATCAATCAGGGTATTGATGGAAGCCAAGCTAATTGAGGCTGAATGGTGTCAAAGTCGACACGACGAACTAAACCTGATCGAAGAAAAGCGAATAATGGCACTATAACATGGTCAGTTATATCAGCAAAGAATGAAGAAAGAGTTTGACAAAAAGGTTCGAACCCGTGTCTTCAGAAAAGGAGACCTCGTGCTTAAGAAGATACAATCATTCCTCACTGATTCCCAGGGCAAGTGGACTTCGAATTACAATGGCCCCTATGTGGTCAAGAAAGCTTTCTTAGGCGGCGCCTTAAGACTAGCAACTACGGATGGAGAAGAATTTACCTATCCCACGAATGTTGACGTAGTCAAGAAATACTTCGCCTAAATAAAAAAAAGAATTCACGCGTAGTCAAGAAATACTCAGGATACTCTGGATATCCAGAATTCAAAGTTGGTAGAAGGATTGTGGTCGTTATGTGTCAATGCACCCTTTCCCCTTAAATTACCATTTTCTAACTTTGTAAATACTCTATGGAATCATGCGTTTGACTGATTTCCCTCCTATCAATAAAATTTGAGCCCTAGTGCTTTTTATTACAATTCTTATTTGTTTTAGCTTTACAGAACGACATTTTAACATGATTAACGACTCTTGAAATAAAACAAAAATGAATTTACTTGTCGACTTTTTCTGCTTTTAAAATAAAGATGGCAATTTCTTTTGACTGTTGAACATCGAAAGAACATCGATCGCTTCTCCAGGAGTAATCAAACTTCAAAGTGCAGAATCAAAGTACTCCTTCCCAAACCAGTACACCTGAATGAAGGATTAGCTGTGTCAGATGCAAATATTCCGTCTGACATCCCCGACAGAGTTCTTATCTCCTAAGCCCGACCAACGGTTTTCCCCACAGGGACTACTTCTCCTAAGCAAGGCAGAATTGCTATTTTGAACCGAAGATACCTCTTCATCCCCTACAGTGGCCAAGTATCCAGTCGTGTTCATCCATTAGTCTGTATGTCGCGTTAGTTTATCAGCATATACATATATACATCATGCATTATTGATTTACATTCATATTCATATTGCATCACTATCCCCCTAGTCGGTCTTGTTCCCAAGTGATAAAAGTCCTCTCAATCGAGTTGTCAGTTCTTTCCTTGTCAGGCAATGTTGTGTCTGAACAATCTCTCTTCCAGTTTATGTCTGGGATGGAGACGGTCTTCGACCACTTTGATAACTTAAACCTCTGAAAGGCAAGAAGACCTTTGACAAACATCACTCTTCGCCATCGAAGATGATATCTTCGCTTTCCCGAATTAAGGAAAATCCCTAGAGAAAGCCTTTTAATCAAAGCTTCGACAATATAGCAGTTTCTCCGAAAGATTCACTGACAAAAAGGTCATCAGTACCTCCAAATTGGATTACATCACATGGCATTTCTTTGAGAAGATCTCGAGGAAAAGTATGATGAAATACCCCCAAGCAGAAAGCAGTCGATCAAGAGACTCGTTTTCCCTAGTAGAGTCAGGAAATGGCATCTCCAACAGAGAAGTTTGTGCACCTCTGTAGCTCAGACGAATGAGTTCCCCAGCAAGTCTGACGTCAAAACTCTTTCCCATCAAATGGCAACTCCCCAGGAAAATTCGGCGAGAAGTTTGAGGAAAACTGCTACAAACAGCGTCCCTTGTCAAGAAAGTTTATTGACAAAAGAAACTGAGACCAGTTCCTTGGTAGGAAACCAGGATCGAGGGGAAGTTTATATCAGAAATTGAGACCAGTTCCTTGGTAGGAAACCAGGATCGAGGGGAAGTTTATATCAGAAACTGAGACCAGTTCCTTGGTAGGAAACCAGGATCGAGGGGAAATTTATTTCAGAAACTGAGACCAGTTCCTTGGCTGAAAACCAGGATCGAGGGGAAGTTTTTACCTTTTCTAAGCATTATTGCTTAGCAAAATAAGATGAATACGTAAACTACCATTCCTAACCACTGTCAATATTTCGGGTATTTCGATATTTAATCATCTTGCACCCTGAATGCCCAAATACATTCGCCATTCACACCTTCGGGTCCAAGAAGATTAAATAGGGGCATCTGTCATACCCCAAATTTTGACCACTAAGATTTCCCATCATTGTGCAAATTATCATCACAATATGGATGTACCTTTATGCCTCATCAATCTTCTCAAGAATTGTTGAGCATTCCCAGTAATCAAGCATTAGGGTTTTAAGCCCTCTTAGAGCCTTAGACAAAGGATCAATCAAGAAATAACAAGATATTCAACTTTCCTAGCCTCACAAACACCCATAAAGGATCAAGAGGACTTCCACATCAAGAATCAAGCACAAGGTTGCAGCATTCCAAGTGGATTAAGCCTTAAGATCGCTAGTGTCACCAAATTAGGGTTTTGGTCGACTGAGGCCTCCAGATGAAAATTTTCATCTGGGCATGAGAGCCAATACTTCAAAGTACAACCTAAGATACTCCAAGGTACCTCATGGACCCAATCATCAAGTCAATTTAGCCTCAGGGGAAGCATTCATCAAAATATCTGGAATTAGGGTTTCTTGACCTAATTCACTCCTAAGTTAACTTTTGGGACAAAACATGAGCCAAGACCTCAAGACATGATTTGAGGGTCTCTAACACACTATACTGATCCATTTGCAACAATGGATTGATTCAAGAAGCTTGATCCATAAGTTTGAATTTCATCAGGACCATAATTAGGGTTTTGAGGGAAAAAGTCAACTGTACCTTGGACTTTTGACCAAGGCATACTCCCAAATCTTGGGACATGATTTAATACACCCTATAACACCTATGGAACATATCCATCAAGTTTTATTTAGATTAAGGACTTGATTTCACAAAGGGTCACACGGTTTGGAATTCATCTGGTAAAAAGTCAACTGTGCACAAAAGTCAATGTTTAACTTTTTGAGATTTTTTCATAATTATGGTTCTTTAACCCTAAAACAATGATAATATATGATTTGAATCATCATTCATCAAGAAAAATCAAAGAAAGTGGGATAACTTGTAAAAGGGGTAACCATAAAAACTTAGAATTTTTTCCAAGTTATGGAACAAAGTGGCTAGGGTACCAACTTCCAAGGATCATAACTTGAGATCCAAGCAACCATTTTGAATGATCCAAAGATGGATTTATAGCTCTCATGGCATACTTCGAAAGTGTCAACTACACCTCATTCCAATTACTCATAGATTTCAAGTTATGATTGGATCAAAATCACTAAGAACATGAAAATACATTTTTCCAACACTTAGAAGAAATTATGTCCAAGTCAGAATTTCAAGTGAAACATCAAAACTTGGAGGGCTGTTTCACATAGTTTTAGGCTGAATCAATTCAAGATGTAAACATCAAAGTTGTTGTACATATTTCCTACAATCCAAGGAACTCATTGGCATGAAACAACTCAGCTTGAGCCAAGAGTTATGGCTGCTGCAACACACCATGGCAAGGCTGTCATGAAAAACCAGTTTTCAAGTTTTCTTGTTTCACACGATTTCTGAGTCAAGGCTTATGATCTTTATGCCACATGTATTCAATCTGATCATAATGCATCTGATCCAACCTGCTAAGTTAGGCCAAGAATGATTCAAAGCTCATCCTTTGGCATGATGAATAATTGAACAAATCCTTGGAATTCAAAGGCAATTTAATGCAAATAGTGAACTTTCAAGATTCTGATCACTTGTAGTCAAGATTCCCTAATAAACAACAATTAAAGTGACTGAGGAATGTGGAATCAGTCAAGGCATAATTGATCTATTTGGGGCAGCTGTTACACCTAATGCAAGAGGCATTTATGCCAAGCCAAATCCATTTGAATGTGATCTGATCCAACAGCCATTCACTATTCCTCCAAGACAAGAATTAATCCACTATAAATAGAGGTCCTAACTGATCATTCAAATGACACCAAAGCAGCTTGCAACATTACTTTCTCTCATTCTCTCCTTAAGTTCCAAAACTCCATATTTTGAGCAACACTATCGGGTTTTGAGTTGCAACCTCTGAAGATGGCTGGTTTACATCCTGAGTGAATCGCATACTCAAAGATAACACAGAGTCACCACCGAAATTTATTTAGTCTCGAAGGACATGGAAAATATCGATAAAACCCAAGGGGAAGAGAAACGGGAACGGTGGTCGGTTATGCGAAAGGAAAGTACTAGCACCTTATGCATCCGTCGTACTCGACGGGAACCATTTTGCTTGCTTCTAAGCTTGGATAGGTTATCTATCTAATGGCTTCAAGCTAAAAGAAAGAAGATAGAAGAAAGGGGAAAAGAAAAGAAAGAAAGAAAGTGCCCGCGGAGGATTGAGGCCCTCGTGCCTACGTACCCTCATAGTGCAATGAGGAAATCAGAGCGTCGTAGTTCGGGGAACCAGGGGACAGAAACGAAGGAAGAAAGGGAGAACGAAAGAAAGGTGGAAGTGTGCTCGCCAAGACATCGCGTCTCGTGCCTACGTATCATACATTCAAAAGAATGCAGAATCAGAGCTTTCGTAGTTCGGGGAACCGAACAGAAAACAAAACAAGAAAGAAACAGGAAGACAAGAGCAGTGGTGTCAAAACCAAGAGAAAGAGTGAAAGAAAACTCTACTGGGGAAGACCGCGCAGTAAGAGCGATTGCACAAGAGACTAGAAAAAGAATGGTGTTAAAACCAAGAATGAAAGAAACTCCGCTGGGGATAACAAAGAGAATCGATGTCGAAACCGAGAGATTAAGAGCAAAATGAATAGAAAAGACTCCGTTGGGGAGAGAAAAGATCAAAGAACTGCTAGGTATAGAGGGTAAGCGGCCCGGCTGGGGATCCAAACAAACGAAAGGTGTCAAAACCAAGAGAAAGGGAGACTTGGTATATTAACTGACTAGCAGTGGTTAACCGAAGAAAGAGAGTAAGACTCTGGCAGGGAAAAGAGGCTGGTGTCAACAGACGGACTGTGATAAACCAAGAGAGAGAGTGCTGAACCAAGAGAAGGTGTTTGACTCTGAGGGGACATCGGTATATTAACTGATAAACAGTGGTTAACCGAGGAAGCAAGGATTGCAACTCTGTGGGGATAGAGAAGCATTGGTTTTAACAGAGAAAACTGTGATTAACCAGAAGAACGGGTGTAGGACCGATCGAAGGTCGTAACCCAAAAGGGGTGTTGGTATTGACTGAACAAACAACACTTAACCAACGAAGAAGGATATTGAACAGAAAGAGGTTACTAACTGCCTGAGGGTTCGATTTTTAACAGAACACTGTGATTAACCGAGAAAAATGAGTGATTAACCAAGAGAAGGTGATTAACTCAAAAAGGGGTTCAGTATTTTAACAGACGGGTTGTGGTTAACTGAAGAAAAGGGTGATTAACCGAGAGAAGGTGATTAACCCAAGGAACTCAATATGTTAACAGACGGACTGTGATTAACAGAGAAGTAGTGTAAACATTGGTGTTTTAACTGACAGACAGTGATTAACCAACAAAGGGAGAAGAACCAGGAGAAGGTTGCGAACTCCGCAGGGGATTCGGTCGTAACAGGAGTACTGTGTTTAACCGAAGAAGGAAAGAAGAGACTCTTCAAGGGAATCACATAACAATGATTAACCGCAAGTAAAGAATAGGGTATTGAAACGAAGAAAGCTTGCTAACCCAATGAACAAAGGATCGTAACCAAGAAGAATGGTGATTGATCAAAGGAGAGGTCGAAAGAGATAGGAATGATCAAGGATCCAAAGAGATTGCAAGCGAAAATAGTGATCAAGGATCGACTCAACTGGGGAAAGAAAGCACATTACTGCCTGGAGATAGAGATGACTAAGCCAAGCACAGGGTCATTCGTCCCCTACCTGAAGTAGTCAGAATGAGAGTAGGAATTCTCCCTTCTCACTCCTTCTCTAACACACAGGGTGTAATGCAGAAATTAAACTGGACGGCCCAACAGCTCCAAGTTGTATAGTGCTCCAGCATTGAAAAATCATTAAGGCAAAAGGTGTGAATCATTGATTATACAAAATTAAGTTCATCCATGAAGAATGAAACTTAATGCAAAACCAAGAAAGGGAATACAAAACAGTACCAAATGATCAACAAATATGCAACACAAAATCATGTTATTGTGATCAAAGAAAAATGAAAGAATGATTATATTCACATGATGCCAAAAATATGAACAATTTGAATAATCAAAAGTGTGCAACAAAAGTTCATGAATAAGCTTCAAAAAGAAGTTAAATGACATTTAAAACATCCATAAAATCAAGCATGACAATCAATGGAAGTTAAAATGAGGAAAGCATGGCAAACACACTTGAAAAACACTAAAAATGGCACTCTGTTACAGTGGTAATCGATTACCCTCTTTGAGTAATCGATTACTTGCTTGAAAAACATCAAATCTAGCAAAATTTGTGCAGAGTAATCGGCTACTCAGTTGAAAAAAACAGCGTTGATGCAAATTTGTGAAGAGTAATCGGTTACTCTCTTTGAGTAATCGATTACCACTGTAACAATGGCAAAAAATAGCAAAAACAGCTTTTCAAAAGCAACTTTCAACACATAATTACTTATCCAAACTACCACATGCTATGGTATGAGTTTGTGCACGAAAATTGAACTTGAAAATAGCAAATAAGCAGTGATAGAATCAATTAACACATCAAGATCATGGATCAAATAATGCAAAATTAATTCACACACAGAAAACATCGAAACTACATCGCGAATGATACGAAAACGTGCGAAATAGAAAAATGAATGAAATCCACCAACCTACAAGGCTGAGATGTGCCTTGGTAAATGTTGCAATGTGATCTTGATGAAGATAATCAAAGAAAACCAGAGGAATCTTCAATTATAGTCGAAACGTATCGAAACCAATCAAATCGCGACGAAAACTCCAAAATGAGAATTATCACCGAAGAAACTTGAATCAATCACTTGAGATGAATCCAAGAGCTATTGAAACTCCACAAAAATCAGTATAATGGAATGGCAATGAAGGTTAAGCTCAAGAAAGAAGCACTTTCAAGGTGAAAGGAGCTTTTTCTTCAATGGAGAATGAAGAGCTTTGGTGAGGTTTTGGAAGAGAATGAAGATGAAGAAGTAGTAGAGAAATCAGAGAGAATGTGAGAGATTTGAGAGTGAAATGTGAGAAACTTGGTGAAAATGGTGGACCCCCCCTGAAAAGTGAGTGAAGGTGTGTTTATATAGACTTTAGGTTTGGAGTATGAGAGGTTTGGACTTAGCTTTGGACTTAGCTTTGGGTTTGGAACTAGGCTAGGAGTTAGTTGGACTTGACTCACCGAGTCAAGGCGGTTAACTCGGTTAGTTAGAACCAACTCGGTAACAATCCCAAGGTGAACTTCAACATCCAAAGATCCACATTACTTGGAAAATAAGGAACATGGTGCACTTAATTTGAAATGATGCATTGGAATAAATTTGAGTGAATTCTTGAAGACTCCAGAATGTTCCACATGCTACTAGACCAATGTAGAATCAAAGCTCAAAGTGTGTGCAAAGGTGCTGTCATGAAAAAGCAGTAGAATTTGCAAACTGACACAGGGTAATCGATTACCCTATTTGAGTAATCGATTACTCTAGCCAATTTTGCCCAATTTTGCTTAAAAATGGTGTTGTGGTCCCGGCTTCGACTTTCCACTTCTTGTTTTGATAAATAGGCATGGAAATCCTTATTTTGTGCTTCTCTTGATGATGTGATGACCTTGTGAGGATATGATTAATCGGGCTTTGGAAAACCTGAATATTCCTGTAACAGAATCAAAGAGAAAAAATGCGAATGCGTATGCCAGTCATGCGAATGCTTATGCTCATGCAAAAGGACAAAAAAGGAGGTCAAATTTTGGGTTACAACAACTGCCCCTATTTAATCCTCTTGGACCTGAATGTACGAATTGCGCCAGCTTTTCGATGATTCGAGGTAAAAGGGGATTAAATAAAAGAGTCGCTCGAGAATTTGGCCGACGGCGACAAAAGAAGAGTGTTAAGAAAGAAAAGATAAGTTCAAAGTTAGCTGAAAATCTGCTGGGAGATAAGTCAGGAAAAAAGAAAGTGAGCATGATTGATGGATATGCTATGTATGCGTTTCTACATGATGCTTGATATCATGCAATGCAAAGGTACAAGATAAGGCATAGTGTGAAGCGGTTAGGCAGAAGATCGTAGCAAAACGACTTCGACATCCTCGGTCGGGGAGAGGACCCGCAGATAAAGACAATCTCTATTGGAGAAGAGAGTTCACAAAGGATGATGATTCCAACGGGAAAAGAAACCGAGAACACTCAGGTTTCTAAATCACCACAGTTGTCTCTGTTGGGGATGAAAGATTGGCTCTGTGAGGGGAAAACATCCTTCTAAACCACGTTGACTTTGCTAAGGAGAAACCACTGCTGCTGGGGCAGATAGTTTCAAATTATTGGAGATGATGTATAACCCTTGCTGGGGAATGTAGCGAGCGATTTTGGACGTGGTTCTTAAGCACTGTCGCTTCTTGGGGGACTACAGGCCGATTCATTTTTTATCCTATTGAAGCTGGTGAAGGAAGGGAAATAGATGTCTCAAATTAACCCTACTTGCAAACTGAGGTTAAACAGTCAAAACTATTGGTTTATAAGTGCTATGTGGATGTGGGGCCTCTCTCTGCTTATTTTTTTCTCTTAGAACAAAATACCGGGATTGTTCATGGGGAATTTGTTAGGATACCATGCCAGATAGGATGGAGGTAGGGGACTTTGGTTTTTTGATTAGTTGTGCTCGCTAAGATTCTTTTGCAATCTTATGCCTACGTATTCCCGAGATAGGGAAATCAGAGCGATCGTAGTTCCTCCTATTCTATGGGAGGAAATGGTGTTTTTGTGTCTTGTTCAAAGCCCAAGATGTGAAGCTAAAAGTGATTTGTATCTTGTTCGAAGCCCAAGATGTGAAGCTAAAGGTGATTTGTTTGTATCTTGTTCAAAGCCCAAGATATGAAGCTAAAGAGTCTATTTGTATCTTGTTTAAAGCCCAAGATATGAAGCTAAAGGGTTTCGATTTTAGAGAGAATTTGTCATCTCTAAAGGGGTCTGTTTGTCACGACAGTTGGGTGATTGATTATAAAGGAGAATTACTTTAACTAGGATATGTGAATCTAGTAATGCCATAATTTCCTTTATAGGGGTTTTTTAACCTGAAGGAGAAGACATTAACTCAGTTTAGAGTAATTCCATCTTTCCTTAGGAATTTCTCATGCTAAAAGAGGGACAGTGGCGTGGATGTAAATAATCCAGAGGCTTGCCGCTTACAGCAATTAGATGGGGGGAAAAGGAGTTGTTGATGTTTGTACACTGTGAGCAAGGCAAAAATTTTAATGCTAAAAGGTTGATTGTCTCAACCGGGGTTTCCTTAAACAAAGCCTAAGAGGAGGCTATAAGGCTGACTTTTCCAGGGAAAATGTTCTTTCTGTCTTGTACAAAGCCCAAGATTGAGGCTAAAGGGGTTTGATTCAACAAGAGAGTCTTTTTGTGTGTCTTGTACGAAGCCCAAGACGGAAGCTAAAAGTTGTTTGACTCAACAGGAGAGTCTTTTATATTCAACAAGAGAGTGATTTGGTGTCTCGTACGAAGCCCGAGACGGAGGCTGAAAGGTTTGTGACCCAACAAAAGGGTCTTTTATACTCAACAAGAGAGTGCTTTGAATCTCGTACGAAGCCCAAGCTGGAGGATAAAAGTTGGTGACCCAACAAGAGAGTCTTTTATACTCAACAAGAGAGTGTGAAAAGGTTAGCTCCGCTAGGGAGGATCATTGTACAAAGACCAAGAGGAGGCTAAAGATGTTGGATACAAGAGAAAATCAATTCTTATATGGGTAATGTTGTACTCATGGATTTGATCAGAGGATCAGGGTTATCTCCTGGGAAATCCAAAGGGTATTGAGACTATCCAAGTCTATGGGTTTTATCTTTTGTACTATGCTTAAGAGAAATTAAGAGACAGTACGTGGGCGATAGAAAGATTTAGACTCTTTGAAAGACTGTTATATTAAGATGATTAATTTCTGTTCCTATACCTTTAAGAAGTCGTCGGGACAATTTGTACGAAGCCCAAGAGGAGGCGAGAAAACTTTTAAGAAGCCGAGGGATAATTTGTAGGAAGCCCAAGAGGAGGCTATCTTCCCGGAGGAAGAATCATTATACGAAGCCTAAGAGGAGGCTGTGAAAACTTCCAAGAAGCTTACGGGTCCTTGTACAACGCCAAAGAGGAGGCGGGGATGCTTTTAGGAAGCCTGTGGGTCCTGCCACTAAGCCCCAGAGGAGGCTGATGAACAGTTCTAGAATAGGTTTAACTTGGAACATTGGCCTTCGGTATATGACCTGTTCAAAGAGGGGAGATTTCTTAGATCTGGTTATCTAAAATTGTTGTAAAAGAAAATGGTTTAAGTTATGTTGAAATATCCGGAAGAACGTCGGATGTAAGGAGACGAGGTCTTGTCTAGTTCTAGACGTAGTTGCCGGGGAAACTCTAAATATCTATACTAGTATTACACAGTCGATATGAGTTTATGAAATAAGACTTACAGTGAAATAGCCCCACAGTACAGTTATATATATATGAAAGCGGGTAAACACTGACCTGGTTGTAGAGTTTCCATGTTGTATTATTAGTTGTTCCACAAAGAAATTAAAAATAACAGTATGTTACAAAATTAAAGGAGAAAGTGCTTTTGAAAGGGAAAATTGGGGATTACAGCTCAAGGAGAGGCCCAGGGTTTTATCAGTGATCGCACTGTCGTTTTGTACAGGGACTTATACAAGTGACTGAGGCCCAAGAAAGGTTTTCTGTACAAAGGGGATGGGTCTTACACTCTCTCAAGAGGCCCAAAGATTTTTAAAGAAAAGGAATGGGGGCTTATAACACGAGGGTAGGCCCAAAGGTTTGATATTTCAACCGGCGATCGCGTCGAGGTATTCTTTTAACGCAGAGGGACTTATACAATATTTGAGGCCCAAAATTGTTTTGGTTAAAAGGGGATTGGGTCTTACACTCTATTAGAGGCCCATGAGTGTTTGAAAATGATTTGTGAGGGTGAAAATCAAAGAAACCCTAATTTTGTCTTCCTTTAAAAGTAAATATTTAAAGAAAATCAAATAAAATGATAAAAATACCAAATAAGTTTGAATAAACCACTTGTGATTTTTGTTTAAGGTTTGAAAAATGAGGTTTTAATCACAAGATGATTTAGAACTCATTTGGTTTTGATTTTCAAAGTAAATATTCACTTTTAAATGTTTAAAAACAATTAAAAATGAATTTATTCACAAAAATACTAATTATATTCAATACATAATATAAATTTGATTTTTTTGTGGAATAAAATATTTTAACATTTTTGTGATTTTTTGCAAAAAGAACCAATAAAAAATAATTAAAATTGAAGGAGTTATTAATTTTCCAATTAATTAACAAAACATGAAAATATTGGAAAAAATAGCAAAATGTGAAAAAACACAAAATGGCATGGGTGGGGTTTGAACCCACGACCTCAAGGTTATAGGGCGCGCGCCTTACCATGGGATGGTGATACACCGTTGATTAAAACAAACCAACAAATATACAAGGCTTGCCTTGCTATCTAGGCCTGGCCAAGGCAAGGCAAGGCAAGTTTTGGCAAGAAACGGGAAGGTCCATAACTTTCTCATTTCTCCATGGCAAGTTTCGTAGCGGTTATCTTCAAACTTCTCGCCGAATTTTCTCGGGATATGCCATTTGATGAGTCTACTGGGGATATTACACCATACTTTTCTCGAGATCTTCCCGGAGAAAAGCCATATGATGTGATCCACTTTGAGGTGCCGATGACTTAGTTGACATTGACTTTCTGGAGAGAAGAATCAATGTGCTTCCGGAAGTCTTTAGTTGAGAGGCTTTCTCTAGGGATTTTCCTTAATCCGGGAAAGCGAAGATATCAACTTCAATGGCGAAGAGTGACATTGGCTGAGGGTTCTCCTGCCTTTCAGAGGTTCAAGTTATCAAAGTGGTCAAAGACCGACTCTAATCCAGAAATAAACTGGTGAGAGATTACTTAGATGATTCACTTCCTGATGAGGAAAGAACAGACAACTTTACTGACAAGAAAACTTTTATCACCAAGGGATAAGACCGACTAGAGTGATAGTTATGCAATATGAATATGAATGTAAATAAATAATGCATGATTTATGTGTGTATATGCTGACAAAACTGACGCGACACACAGACTAAGAGGTGGACACGACTGAATACTCGGCCACGGTGGGAGATGAGAAGTACCACTGGTTCATGATAGCAATTCTACCTTGCTTAGGAGAAATAGTCCCTGTTGAGAGCTACGCGGGTCGGGCTTTGGAGATAAGAACTCTGCTGGAGGTGTCAGATGAAACAAGGTCTCTAACATAGCTGATCTTTCATTCAGGTGCCCTGGTTTAGAAGGAAAACTTTGATTCTGGACAATTGAAGCTCAATTACTTCTGGAGTAGCGATCGATGTTCTTTCGATGTTCAACAGTTAAAAGAATTGCCATCTTTATTTTAAAAGTAGAAAAATTGTTTATAAGTAAATTCGTTTTTGTTTTATATCAAGAATCGTTGATCATATTAAAATGTCGTTCTGTAAAGCTAAAACAAATAAGAATTGCAAACAAAAGCATGAGGGCTCAAATTTTATTGATAGGATGGAAATCAGCCAAACGCGTGATTCCATAGAGTATATACAAAGTTAGAAAATGGTAATTTACAGGGAAAAGGGCTACGTTGAAACATAACGACCATTATCCTTCTACCAACTTTGAATTCTGGACATCCTGAGCTTCTGTCGAAAATGACCTTGACTCGAGTCTTTCTGGCTGATGGTGTAACTGCTGCTGAGGGACTTGCCCCTTTGTTGAACATAGTTACTTGCCATTATCCCTAACTTTTGGCTGGATTGTACTTTGATGTTTCCAATCCATCGGGATGATTTTTTTTTTATTTTGTCTCTAATTTTTGCCCGAACCGCCCTTTCAGGTTTTCAATCCACCGAGACATTTTTTTTTAGTTTAGGAGAAGTATTTCTTGACTACATCAACATTTGTGGGGTAGGAAAATTCCTCTTCATCCATGGTTGCGAGTCTCAAGACGCCACCTGAGAAAGCTTTCTTGACCACATAGGGGCCATCATAATTCGGAGTCCATTTGCCCCGGGCATCAGTGAGGAATGATTGTATCTTCTTGAGCACGAGGTCTCCTTATCTGAAGACACGGGGTCGGACTTTTTAGTCAAACGCCTTCTTCATCCTTTGTTGATACAACTGACCATGGCATAGTGCCGTCATTCATTTTTCTTCTATCAGATTCAGTTTGTCGTGTCGACTTTGACACCATTCATCTTTTGTAAGCTTAGCTTCCATCAATACCCGGATTGATGGGATCTCGACTTCTATGGGGAGCACTGCCTCCATTCCATATACTAGAGAGAAAGGGGTTGCCCCTATTTAAGTGCGAGCAGATGTGCGATAACCGTGAAGAGCAAAGGGTAGCATCTCGTGCCAGTCTTTGTAGGTTACAGCCATCTTTTGAACAATCTTCTTGATGTTCTTGTTGGTCGCTTCTACCGCTCCGTTCATCTTGGGTCGGTAGGGAGATAAGTTATGGTGTTCGATTTTGAACTCAGCACACAACTCTTTCATCATCTTATTGTTCAAGTTGGATCCATTATCAGTAATGATCTGGCTTGGAACACCATAACGGCAAATGATATTGTTTTTGATAAATCGGACCACCACTTGTCGGGTTACATTGGTGTATGACACAGCTTCGACCCACTTGGTGAAGTAATCAATGGCTACCAGGATGAACCGATGTTCGTTTGAAGCCTTGGGCACAATCACGCCGATCATGTTGATTCCCTATAGGGAAAAAGGCCAAGGGGAAGAGAGAACTTTGAGATGCGTCGGCGATACATGTATTTTGTCTGAGTATATCTGATACTTGTGACACCTTCTCATGTACTTGTAGAAGTCGGATTCCATGGTCAACCAGTAGTACCCTGCTCTCAGAATTTTTCTCGTCATCGTGTGTCCGTTGGCATGAGTGCCAAAGGATCCTTCGTGAATTTCTTTTATCAGCATGTCTGCTTCTGGTCTGTCTACACTTCGGAGCAAGACCATGTCGAAGTTTCGCTTATAGAGTGTATCACGGCTCAGAAAGAAACTGCCAGCCAGCCTTCTGAGGGTTTTTCTGTCCTTCCTTAGTGCCCCAGGTGGGTACTCTTGTTTCTGAAGGAAGCATTTGATATCGTGATACCAAGGTTTGTCATCTATGACTGCTTCAATCGTGAAGATGTAAGCGGGATGTTCAAGGCGCATTATGTCGATCTTAGGTAAGTCACTCCATTGACCTACACTAATCATGGAAGAGAGAGTGGCTAATGATCAGCCATGTGATTCTCTTCACGAGGGATGTGATCAAACTCAATTCTGTTGAAGAATGGTAACAACCTTCTCGCATAGTCTTTGTAAGGAATTAGTCCTGATTGGTATGTGTTCCAATCTCCTTTGATTTGATTGATAACCAGGGCTGAGTCTCCATATACATCCAAGTTTTTGATCCTTAAGTCGATCGCTTCCTCAAGACCCATAATACAAGCTTCGTATTCGGCCTCGTTGTTTGTGCACTTGAATATAAGTCTGGCAGTGAAAGAAATGTGGGTACCCTTAGGTGTTATGATGATTGTCCTAATTCTGTTTCTGTGATGATTGACAGCTCCATCAAAAATTAGTCCCCACTGGGAACCTGGTTCTGGCCCTTCACTGGGTAGCGGTTCATCGCAGTCTTTCATTTTCAAATACATGACATCTTCGTCTGGGAAGTCAAACCCGATTGATTCTTGATCGTCAATTGGTTGATGAGCCAAATGATCGGCTAAAATACTTCCTTTAACGGCTTTCTGAGCGTGGTACTCTATGTCATATTCTAATAACAACATCTGCCAACGTTCAATCCTTTCCGTAAGAGCGGGTTTTTCAAAGACATACTTGATCGGATACATTTCGGAGACCAACCAAGTAGTGTGACGAATCATGTATTGGCGAAGATGTTTGGCTGCCCAAGCCAAAGTGCATCAAGTTTTCTCAAGCATTGTGTACCGAATCTCGCAATCGGTGAATTTCTTGCTCAAATAGTAAATGGCAGACTCTTTCCTTTTGGTTTCGTCTTGTTGGCCAAGTACACAACCCATTGAGTCTTCCAAGACTGTTAAATAGATGATCAGCAGTCTTCATTCCACTGGAGGTGATAGAATCGGTGGGTTCAACAGATATTCCTTAATACTGTCGAAGGCGGTTTGACAGTCTTCTGTCTAAACGCAATCCTGATTCTTTTTCAGTAATTTGAAAATCGGCGCACACGTTGCGGTCATGAGGAATATGAATCTGGAAATGTAGTTCAAACGTCCC
The DNA here is from genome assembly GCA_022829125.1 of Lathyrus tuberosus. Classification (NCBI taxonomy): domain Eukaryota; kingdom Viridiplantae; phylum Streptophyta; class Magnoliopsida; order Fabales; family Fabaceae; genus Lathyrus; species Lathyrus tuberosus. The sequence goes on along the minus strand of JALAZF010000020.1, from coordinate 3,252,557 downwards.
AAGAATCCCCTGAATTGTTTTTCAGTTTTCGGAGAAGGCATTTCTTGAATGGCCTTGACCTTGTCAGGATCAACCTCAATTCCTTTCTGGCTGACGATGAACCCTAAGAGTTTCCCCGAACGGACACCGAAGGTGCATTTGTTGGGATTCAAGCGGAGTTTGTACTTTCTCAATCGCTCGAATAGTTTTGACAGGTGGGTCACATGCTCCTCTTCTGTCTTAGATTTTGCAATCATATCATCGACATACACTTCGATTTCTTTGTGTATCATGTCATGAAAAAGAGTAGTCATGGCCCTTTGATAGGTTGCCCCGGCGTTATTCAAACCGAACGACATTACCTTATAACAAAAGGTACCCCATGGGGTAATAAATGAAGTTTTCTCCGTGTCTTTCGGCTCCATTTTTATTTGATTATAGCCCGAGAATCCATCCATGAAGGAGAAAACTTTGAACTTTGTTGTACTGTCTACCAGCATGTCAATGTGTGGTAAATGAAAGTCGTCCTTTGGACTAGCCTTGTTTAAATCTCTGTAATCGACACATATTCTGACCTTTCCGTCTTTTTTCGGAACGGGTGCGATGTTGGCTAACCATTGAGGATATTCTGATGTGGCGAGGAAGCCCGCGTTAATCTGTTTCTGTACCTCCTCTTTGATTTTGATGGCCATGTCCGGGTGAGTCCGTCTCAACCTCTGTTTTACTGGCGGACATTCCGATCTCAACGGTAGATGATTTTCCATGATGCTGGTATCCAACCCTGGCATATCCTGATAGGACCAAGCAAACAGATCGGGAAATTCTCTTAGAAGCTTTGTCAAACTCTCTTTGGCAGTTGGACTGAGCAGCGCCCCAATCCTGATTTCTTTTTTCTCTTTTTCCGAACCCAAGTTGACGGTTTCTAGCAACTCTTTGTGAGGCTCAATGGACCTTTCCTCTTGTCTGAGTAGTAGGGAGATCTCTTCTAGAATTTCTTCGTCACCTTCTTCTTCAGCCCCAAATACCGGGAACTCAAAGTCGGGAGAATGCATCGGATCGTATGTTTCAACGGGGTTTAAAACAAGCAATCTGCATGACGGTATGATTGTTTTTTAGAAGAGATAGAGAGAATGCATAAGTGTGTGCAGTGTTTTTTTTGCTTACTGCTTGTTTTTTATTATTATTCATTTTTTTAGGATTACCATTTTCTGAGAAAAGCAAAAAGAGAAAACAACAATAAATACGGAAATTATAGAATGACGTTATTTTATTAATGAACAAGTCGATTCTTAAAACTACAGCCCTATTAAACAAAACTCTGTCACTTTGGGCGAAGCGAAGAGGGATATTTACAGAAAGTGAGCCCTATCAAAACATCTGTTTCACCTGGGCAGGGTGGAAGATTAAAGTAAAGATGGCAATTACTTTGACTTATGAACAATCTTCGGAACATTGACAGCAACCCATTAGCGGCGAACTCCTTGGTGAATCACAAAGTCTGGTACCTTCCTTCTTGGCTTGTCCTCAGAAATGACGCTGATTTCTAGTGGAGCTAGATCATTGGAATCTGCCTCCCAGGCAGAGTTGTCGTAGGAGGATTTTTCTGTTGTATTTTGTATAGTATTTGTACTCTCACCTGTATCTTCCCATCCAATTGGCTGGATGTCTTCGAGCCTAATACGAGAGCTTTCAGGAGCGGTGTATTTGACCATAAAGTCGTATTTTCCACTTGGTTGTCCCAAGGTGTCCCATACTTCTTTGGAACCGGAGGAGTCATCCCTTTCGATGACGTTGCCCTCGGGAAAAGCATAGTTGATGAATTCTAGTCCGACAAGTTTTGCGAATTCATCGTCGTGCTGGATATTTTCTGAATGACCTGAGTGTTTTTCCCATGACATGGTGGGGATGCAGGTATTCTGTTCAATGAGGCTCAGCTGATCTTAATTGTTCGGCTGATTTTCTTGTCCCGAATTTCCTGGATATGGCTGCCAGATAGGTATGCCATCCATTGGGCCATAATATTCGTGGTCAAAGTTGTCTTTCATCAGAGTGTCTTTCTCTAATGAATTTGGCGGAGCACGACATCCTTCTGGATCACAATCCCCGTATAGCATTTCGACGTCTGACCTTGGTATAAATCTCGAACTCTGTGCGGGATAGCAAAAGGGAGTCTGCGTTTCATCCTGAGATGTATAACCGTCCTCGTTGAGATATGACTTCCATTCTTCCTCCGTATCGGAGAAATCACCTTTATTTATGGTATGCACTTCTTGAGTCACTGTTTGAAGGAAGCCTTCACTGTGGAAGAAGTTCTGAATGGGATGAAAACTTTTATTGGTCGCAGCCGTCTGAGTACAGGTTGAGGAAAAGCCAAGACCTTTCTTTTTCTTATTGTCAGTAGGAATGACAAGCTGCCCCATCCTGTTGTATTGGTATTCTTGATCGCTTTGATAGCATCTTTGTACAAGGAAATCGAAGTTCCCCTTTTGGATTGATTGTCCTTGTGTAGCGAAAGCATTTGGAACTGGGTTCTGATTACCCCCTCTGGTTCTACATAAGTGGATGATGATAAGTTGCTTACGAGCAAGGCCTGTTCTCCACAGACTGTGATGAGTTGGTCATTCTGGACGAACTTTAGCTTTAGGTGGAGGGTCGAAGTGACCGCCCTAGCCTGATGTATCCAAGGTCTTCCTAATAAACAACTGTATGTTACCCGGATGTCCATGACATGGAAAGTCACTTGGAAAGTGTGAGGACCGATAGTTATGGGAAGGTCGACTTTGCCGATAACCGTTTTTCTGGATCCGTCAAATGCTTTGACGACGACCTCGCTGGTTCTCATCGGAGGTCCTTTGAATGATAATTGCATCAAAGTGGACTTCGGCATAATATTTAGGGCTGACCCTATGTCTACCAGTACGCTGGATAAAGCATCGTCCTGGCAGCTGACTGTAATGTTGAGCGCCATGTTATGACGGCGACCTTCTTCAGGTAATTCCTCATCACTAAATCCCAAGTTATTGCAGGAAGTGATGTTAGAGACAATGCTATCGAACTGTATGATTGTTCCATCCTGTTCCACAAAGGTTTGCTCCAAGACTTTCTGTAGAGCCTCCCTGTGCGCTTCTGAACTAAGTAACAGTGATAGTACCGAGATCTTTGAAGGAGTTTGCAACAGTTGATCAACAATGTTGTATTCACTCTTCTGGATGAGCTTTAGCATCTCATCATCGTTTTTTGACAGTTCGGGATCACTGGATTGACCAACTGGTGGATTAGGAGCTTCTGTGTGAGGTTCCTTCTCTTTGCTGGGTTCTCCAACTCCTCTGTTGAAGATTCGACCGCTCCGTGTTACTCGACTGATGTCTGCAATATTCATGATGGAGGGTAATGGAATTTCCTTTCCATTCTCAATTGTTGTTGCACCGTATTTGTAAGGGATAACCTTAGTTAATTCATACGGTAGTGGTCCCGGTAGATAGATGACTATGGGAACCTTTTGATTTTTCTGACCATCGTAAGTAATTTTGATCCGTTCCTGGTTGGGAACTCTCGATTCTTCAAGTAGAGGGATGATGGCACAAACATCCCTAGTCCTCTGATGATCAGAGATTATGACAACGTCCTCGACTTGATCAGCGAGATAGTTGACTGATCCAGAACTTGACCATGGTTGAATCTCTTTGCGGTCCAACTGACTCTGAAGGGCTGCTCGTACGAGGTAGCATCCTCGATTATCCACTGAGCAAACTCCACACCGCTCATAGTTGTGTAGTGGCACCTGGCCACGTCCGCTTTGAATACAGTGTAGTCTCACGAGGTCGGTTTCCATCGACCGAACATCCTGACTTTGATACCTAGTAGGATTCCCGTTAGTGATACTAATTTGCTGGGTGTCTTCATCCATATAGATTGGAAGCCACCAGTGGTTCAACAAGTGCGGAAGTGTTTCCTGGACAAGGGCACAACCTTGATCGTTTTCGCAACCCGCTTTGCAGCCCTGATAATCATGTGATACCAGGAACCCCAGTCGGACCTGTTCAGCATGTAACTCCACCAGGCTAGTATTCATTAAGTGAATATCGAAGATTTGAATCATGTTGATTTGATAATGATTCCTATCATGGTAGTCCTGGATCCATCCCAGATCCATCTGACGCTGGAGGGCCTCTTGTACAAAAGAGCATCCCTGTTTGTTTATCGAGCAAGTCAGATACGAATTGTACTCTTGTCGTGGCAGATTATGATATTGGCTTTGCCTAGAGTGCATCGCCACCATGTTGACATTCATTGCACGGATGTCGTGGTTTTGAATGATGTTGGAATTCCTATAAACCATGTTAACTCCACGAACTCAGTGCTCCTGGATCCATCCGAGATCCATCTGTTCCTGTAGAGCTGATTGCACCACAGAACATCCTGATTGTTTTTAGAGCAGATATCACACTGGTGATAATTGTGAGGTGGCACATGGCCATATCCACTCTGTCTACAATGCATCTTGACCAAGTTGGCCCTTAGTAAGAGTAAATCGGGAATTTGATAGCTGTCGTTAGACTCTACTTCTATCAAGTTGACTGCATCTTTCTCGTGTTGAGGCAGCGGGTTCGAAAGAACATTCGGATTCGTATCTTTGAAAGATAACACCCCACTCCTAACAAGCTTTTTCACGTCGGATTTGAAACTGAGACAGTTCTCTATGTTATGCCCTGGTCCTCCTTGATGGTAAGGGCAAGTCTGATCCACCTTAAACCAAAAAGGCAGATTTTCTGGTACTGTAAGAGGAGCCTGGGTCTGGATGTGCCCTTTGACCAGCAGTAATGGAAATAGTTCTGTGTACAACACCGGTATAGGGTTGAACCCTGGTGGTCACGTTGTTCGATTGTTGTTGTATGGAGGACGAGTCTGCTGAAGGGGCTGTTGTGTCCTTTGCTGAAATTGCTGCGAAAGTGGTTGGCTTTGAGCAACCTAAGGTTGATACGTAGAAACAGGCGCAGGGTTGATAGCAGGAGTTACAGCTGCTACTGGTTGGTACTGTCGCCTTTGCTTTCTGAGAGAGATATTCCCAATATCTTGCTCTCTTTTCTTAGGGAGATCACTACCGTATTTTTTAGTACCGCTTGTCAACCCAGTGTCTTTGACTAGACGTCCTTCTCGAACGGCTTCCTCGAGATGTACTCCCATACCGACCATTTTGGTGAAGTCGCTGGGCGCACTGGCAACCATTCTGTCGTAGTAAAATGAGCTCAAGGTTTTTAAGAAAATATTTGTCATCTCTTTTTCCTCAAGAGGTGGACAAATTTGAGCGGAAATTTCACGCCATCTCTGAGCGTATTCCTTAAAGGTTTCCTTGTCCTTTTGCGACATTGATCTAAGTTGATCTTTGTCTGGTGCCATGTCCAAATTGTATTTATATTGTTGGACGAAGGCAGTGCCAAGATCTTTGAAAGTGCTGATCTCAGTGCGGTTTAAACCCATGTACCATTTGATTGCGGCACCGGTTAAACTATCTAGGAAGTAGTGGATCAGTAGATCCTGGTTCTCTGTCTGAGCTGACATTCACCGAGCATACATCACCAAATGGCTTTGAGGGCAAGAGTTACCCTTGTACTTTTCAAAGTCGGGCACTTGGAACTTGTGCGGAACTTTCACATTGGGGACCAAGCAGAGGTCTGCGGCGTCCTTTCCGAATAAATCCTAACTGCGAATAGCTTGCAGTTCTTTCTGCATTTCCAGGAACTGCTCCTGGAATTCATCCATTCTGTCAAACATACTTTCCTTTCTACCAGAAGGTATCTGTGGAATCTGTACTTCCGGGACAGTGTGCACCATAGGGGGTGGTACCATTACTACGTCAGTGAATCTTGGGGTTTCCCGAAGTTTGTAACCTTCAGGAGTCCTCATTATGCCCCTGGCATCCTCGCTTCCCCGAAGTTTGTAACCTTCAGGCCCAGCGGCTTCTGCTTTGATTCCCTGATCTTCAGTGATCGGTGGAACATATCCTTCCTGGATATAGTTAACAGGCATGCCCCGAGGACGATCTTTTGGCATTTGATACCTAGGATCATACTTCTCCACTATGGGCGTTGAGGTGATCTCTGAGATCACTGTTCTTTGTAGCTGAGCTTCTGCCATGGCTTGCATGTCGTTACAAAGCTTTCTCATATCCTCTCTTAGAGCGTCAATCTCTTCTTTCAACTCTCTATTCTCTTCCTCGAGATTATCCATCTTTTTCTGACAATTGGCCCGAGTATTGTACGAATGAGACATTTTGACTCTAGAACCGAGACACAAACGTGGGATTCGTAGGTAAGAAGAATATGTGACGTGAGAATGATGAATGCAATGATTATATTAACTGTTTTTTGGTTTAATCAAAATAAACTTTGACAATTAGATTGCAAATATCAAACAGTGGGGAAACCCCTTTTTATTGAATTCAAAGGATTGCGGAAACGAAAATACAATAAATTACAAGGTGCGGAAACAGAAACCTAAGCTAATGGGTCCCGAGTCCTCTCTGAGGAGAACTCGGCTGCTGATTCTGGTACTTTCCTTTACTTTGACCGGGGATCTTGGGACGTTGTCGGGTTGTCATTCCTTTGCCAAGTGAAAGGAGCGAGCAAATTCCTTTGGTCATCCTGATTTTCTACAGCATGTTGCTCCAAAATCTCAATTAGAGCATCCTTATCTTTCAGCAGTTACTGTATTTTGGTACACTCCACATTGAGAATGCGGTACTTGTTCTTCCAAGACCTCCTCTCCTGTTGAACTTTGTTGAGAGTAACCTGAAGTTTTTCCGTTTCAGTCATGAAATACAAGACAGATTCCCTTAGTGGAAGAACTCCGTGACGAGGATAAGGCATTTTTAGGCTGAGAGCTCTAGTTTGTACCCAGTGGAGATAAGGCTCCACCGAGACACAGTCCGGTTTTCCTAGAGACTCCCGTCCTTTCTTATGAACATTTTTCCAAGCATGCACTATTTACATCTTTAGTGCCCTGTCATTTTCTCCTTTTTTGAAGAAAAGACCTTCCAGTTGAGCATTACGCGGGACATGCCCCATAGGGTATCCAAATTGACGACGAACTAAAACTGGATGGTAATTGATTCCTCCCTTAGTTCCTATGAGGGGTACGTTGGGGAAGTTTCCACAACGGTCAATGATCCTGATCCCGTCATAAATTCTATTGCACCAATCTATGTCAGAGTTGGTAAGAGACATGATTTTCTGCGACCAACGTAAGGCACTCTTATGATCCCAAAAAGCAGCAGACTTAGGCAAATGGGAAATAAACCACTTATATAGCAGGGGTACATAGCACGTGATCACCCCTTCACTGTACAAATTCCCTAGGTGTACAGAATGATACGCATCTGCGAGCAGGGTTGGTACGACATTTCCAATGAGAAAAACCTTAATGGCGTTGATATCGACGAAGTTATCATTGTTGGGAAACAGAAATAACCCGTAGGTGAGTAAAACAAAGATGCTTTCAAAAGCAGTCACGTTCCCTATACTAGCAAAGTACAGAGCCTTCTTTACCAGAAACTTGGCTGGTAAACCTGGGATTCCTCCTTCGGTAGTCATGTGAGTCTTGACTTCTGACTCATCCAAAGAGATTGCTCTTGCAATGGATTGATCTTTTGGAATTTCTTCCAGTCCAGAAAAGGGAGCTCGATCAGTAATGGGTAGATCAATCAGATGAGAATACTCCTCCAGCATTGGTGCGAGCTGGTAATCCGGGAATGTGAAACAGTGATAGACCGGATCGTAAAACTGAATGAGTGCCTCCAGGATTCCTTCAATTACATGGACCCTTAACAGAGGTAGCAGACCTCCGTACTTGGCTCTAAAAGCGTCAAGATTAGTGATCATCCTCGCTAATCCTCTCAAATCCTCTAGTTTTGGGACCTTGAAGGTATACTTATGAGTTTTCCCTCTACTGAAATCCATGAGCGCAATCTTTTTTTCTGACATTTACAATCATTGTATTAGTTTAATTTGAAATAGAGAGACTGGAAGAAAAAATTTTCTTTGTTTAATGTTTTTAAAATGAATGCATGAATACAGCACACAAAAACATAAAAAAACATGGGGGCAAAGGGTCGGTGTCATGAAGTCAAGGCTCTACCCATCCCAAAGGTTTATACTAGTGATTTTTGTACCTGTCTTTCAAAATCATTAATTCTTGTCGAGATAACATCAGCGGGCTGGGAACCGTGCTAGGTGATGTATTTCAAAGAATCTCAGAAGAGGGTAGTATTGCGTGACAACTATTTCTGATAGCTTCCGCACTACTGAAAGAGGTTTTTCCTAGGGTTAAACAGTCAAAACTATTGGTTTACAGGTGCTATGTGGATATGGGGCCTTTCTCTGCTTATTTTTTCTCTTAGAACAAAATACCGGGATTGTTCATGGGGAATTTGTTAGGATACCGCACTAGATAGGATGGAGGTAGGGGACTTTGGTTTTTTGATTAGTTGTGCTCGCTAAGATTCTTTTGCAATCTTATGCCTACGTATTCCCGGGATAGGGAAATTAGAGCGATCGTAGTTCCTCCTATTCTATGGGAGGAAATGGTGTTTTGGTGTCTTGTTCGAAGCCCAAGACGTGAAGCTAAAAGTGATTTGTATCTTGTTCGAAGCCTAAGATGTGAAGCTGAAGGTGATTTGTTTGTATCTTGTTCAAAGCCCAAGATATGAAGCTAAAGAGTCTATTTGTATCTTGTTTAAAGCCCAAGATATGATGCTAAAGGGTTTCGACTTTAGAGAGAATTTGCCATCTCTAAAGGGGTCTGTTTGTCACAAAAGTTGGGTGACTGATTATAAAGGAGAATTACTTTAACTGGGATATGTGAATCCAGTAATGCCATAATTTCCTTTATAGGGGTTTTTTTAACTTGAAGGAGAAGACCTTAACTCAGTTTAGAGTAATGTCATCTTTCCTTAGGAATTTCTCATGCTAAAAGAGGGACAGTGGTGTGGATGTAAATAATCTAGAGGCTTGTCGCTTACAGCAATTAGATGGGGGGAAAAGGAGTTGTTGATGTTTGTACACTGTGAGCAAGACACAGATTTTGATGCTAAAAGGTTGATTGTCTCAACCGAGGTTTCCTTATACAAAGCCTAAGAGGAGGCTATAAGGCTAGCTTTTCCGGGGAAAATGTTCTTTCTGTCTTTTACAAAGCCCAAGATTGAGGCTAAAGGGGTTTGATTCAACAAGAGAGTCTTTTTGTGTGTCTTGTACGAAGCCCAAGACGGAAGCTAAAAGTTGTTTGACTCAACAAGAGAGTCTTTTATACTCAACAAGAGAGTGATTTGGTGTCTCGTACGAAGCCTGAGACGGAGGCTGAAAGGTTTGTGACCCAACAATAGGGTCTTTTATAGTCAACAAGAGAGTGCTTTGTATCTCGTACGAAGCCCGAGATGGAGGCTAAAAGTTGGTGACCCAACAAGAGAGTATTTTATACTCAACAAGGTTAGCTCCACTGGGGAGGACCATTGTACAAAGCCCAAGAGGAGGCTAAAGATGTTGGATACAAGAGAAAATCAGTTCTTATATGGGTAATGTTGTACTCACGGATTTGATCGGCGGATCAGGGTTATCTCCTGGGAAATCCAAAGGGTATTGAGACTGTCCAAGTCTATGGGTTTTATCTTTTGTACTATGCTTAAGAGAAATTAAGAGACAGTACGTGGGCGATAGAAATATTTAGACTCTTTGAAAGACTGTTCTATTAAGATGATTAATTTCTGTTCCTATACCTTTAAGAGGTCGTCGGGACAATTTGTACGAAGCCCAAGAGGAGGCGAGAAAACTTTTAAGAAGCCGAGGGACAATTTGTACGAAGCCCAAGAGGAGGCTATCTTCCTGGAGGAAGAATCATTATACGAAGCCTAAGAGGAGGCTGTGAAAAATTTTAAGAAGCTGACGAGTCCTTGTACAACGTCCAAGAGGAGGCGGGGATGCTTTTAGGAAGCCTGTGGGTCCTTGCACTAAGCCCAAGAGGAGGCTGATGAACAGTTCCAGAAGGGGTTTCACTTGGAACATTGGCCTTCTGTATATGAACTGTTTAAAGGGGGAGATTTCTTAGATCTAGTTATCGCAAATTGTTGTAAAAGAAAATGGTTTAAGTTATGTTGAAATATCCGGAAGAACGTCGGATGTAAGGAGACGACGTCTTGTCTAGTTCTAGACGTAGTTTCCCGGGAAACTCTAAATATCTATACTAGTATTACACAGTCGATTTGAGTTTATGAAAGAAGACTTACAGTGAAACAGCCCCACAGTACAGTTATATACATATGAAAGCGGTAAATGAATGCGGGTAAACACTTACTCGGTTGTAGAGTTTCCATGCGGTATTGTTAGTTGTTCAACAAAGAAATTGAAAATAACAGTATGTTACAAAATTAAAGGAGAAAGTGCTTTTGAAAGGGAAAATTGGGGCTTACAGCTCAAGGAGAGGCCCAGGGTTTTATCAGTGATCGCACTTTCGTTTTGTACAAGGACTTATACAAGTGACTGAGGCCCAAGAAAGGTTTTCTGTACAAAGGGGACGGGTCTTACACTCTCTCAAGATGCCTAAAGGTTTTTAAAGAAACGGAATGGGGGCTTATAACACGAGGGTAGGCCTAAAGGTTTGATTTTTCAACAGGCGATCGCGCCGAGGTATTCTTTTAACGCAGAGGGACTTATACAGTATTTGAGGCCCAAAATTGTTTTGGTTAAAAGGGGATTGGGTCTTACACTCTATTAGAGGCCCGTGAGTGTTTGAAAATGATTTGTGAGGGTGAAAATCAAAGAAACCCTAATTTTGTCTTCCTTTAAAAGTAAATATTTAAAGAAAATCAAATAAAATGCTAAAAATACCAAATAAGTTTGAATAAACCACTTGTGGTTTTTGGTTAAGGTTTGAAAAATGAGGTTTTAATCACAAGATGATTTAGAACTCATTTGGTTTTGATTTTCAAAGTAAATATTCACTTTTAAATGTTTAAAAACAATTAAAAATGAATTTATTCACAAAAATACTAATTATATTAAATACATAATATAAATTTGATTTTTTTTGTGGTTTTGAAATAGGCCCTATTTTGCATTTTCTGTGCTATCTCATGATACAGGCGAGAATTGCATGGAAATTTGGTACAAACACAACATATATAACATGTATAAGATGTGCATGATCAGTGGACCTCAAAGCAATGCATATTTTGGAAAGTTCAAGTCATGATGCTTACCTCTTTTTAAGCTTTTGGAGTTTTTTGTGCAATCTGCCAAGCCACTTGTTCCATAAATGATTTGATGCTTTGGACACCCTCAAATGATCTCTTAGAAGCTTTTAGGATGGTTGGAATCAGCTGGAAACCTCAAGAACAAGTTTGAGTTCTTTCTTGCAAAAGGGGCAAAAATGGCCAAAATAGAAACTCTCTCAAATGGTGTTCCAGATGGGTGGAACCATTTGGGACAGTTCAAGGATGATATTTGGAGTGTGTTTGAGATTTTATCTGGTTTGGAAAGTGACTGAATCAAGTCATGGCTTGAAAAATGCACAAAAGGCCTATTTTGAGATTTTGAGATGTGACTTTGTGATTTAAGGATTACAGGTCACTTGTGTGAGTTTGGACAGCATAGATATGACATATTGGATGTGTTTGGATCATGATCTGTGATGGAAATGCTCTCTAACTAAAAAACTCAGAGTTACCTTGCTAAAGAAGGTATTTTTGCCTAGAGAAAGAGATTTTGAGGAAAGCATCAGTTTGATGGCTTTGGTGTACTCAAACTGAGCACAAATGAGCTCTATTTATAGTAGAGCAAGTTTGTTTTGGGATCAATAGTGAATGGCAACTGCAGCAGAGGTTTGGCCAATGTTGATCAATGAGAATCCAAGTCTCCTCTACCCATTGACTAGAGGTTAGGGCACAGAGTTGTGGTTCCCTAGTTGTTGGATCAATCTTGACTGAATTCAGTTGCAAATGTGTCAGTCCATGCCACCTTGGTGCTTCCATTGAATGCTCCAATCCGAAATTGGAGTTTTGTCCCTCTTTTAGGATTTCTAGGTTTGGCATGCTACTTCTTGTTCCAAAGACTTTGGAGGCTTGGATCAGTGTTTGTTCCCTTTAGATTTGATCCTCAGATGTGTCCAAAGTGATGACAAGGCTTGGAATTATCTGATTTTGCCAAATCGAGCAAAAGTGCAAAATTCTGCCTAGCCTTGGCAGTTTTCAGTAAGGCATATTGCCATTGTCATATCTCATGGCTCAAGTGGAATTTAATGGAGTTCTTGGCCATTTTGGAAAGCCCTCATATGATACAATTACTGTTTGATCATAATTGGTTTTGATACTTTTTGGATCCAAGTGAAAAATGCCCCTACATTTGGAAAAAAGTGAAGGCAGATTCTGACTTAGTGAAAATTTCACTAAGTGTTGAAAAAAAGTGACATTTTCATTTTTTGTGATTTTGATCATTCCATAACTTAAAATCCATGAGGAACTAGAATGAGTTGTGTTTGAAGCTTTTGTAGAGGGCCATGAGAGCTACAAATCCAGCTTTAAATGGGGAAAAATGGCCTCGTGGCTTAGGAGTTATGATCCTCCAAAGTTGGTACCCTAGCCACTTTGTTCCATAACTTAGAAAAGTTTCTAAGTTTGTATGGTTACCCATTTTACAAGTTATCCCACTTTTCTTGATTTTTCTTGATGAATGATGATTCCAATCACACATTAACATCATTTTAGGGTTAAGGAACCATTATTGTGAAAAATCTCAAAAAGTCAAAGTTTGACTTTTGTGTACAGTTGACTTTTTATCAGATGAATTCCAAACTGTGCGATCCTCTATGAAATCAAGTCCTTGACCTAAATAAAACTTGATGTATTGATTTCATAGGTGTTATAGGGTGTATTGGACCATGTCCTAGGGTTTGGGAGCATGTCCAAGTCAAAAGTCAAAGCTACAATTGACTTTTCCCGCGAAACCCTAACGGTGGTTCAGATGAAATTGAAACTTGTTGATCAAACTTCCTGGATCAATCCATTGTTTCAAATGGATCAATGTGGTGTGTTAGAGACCCTCAAATCATGTCTTGAGGTCTTGGCTCATGTTTTGTCCCAAAAGTCAACTTAGGGGTGAATTAGGTTAAGAAACCCTAATTCCTGATTTTTGATGTATGCATCCCCTGAGGCTAAATTGACTTGATGCTTGGGTTTATGATGTCCCTTGGAGTATCTTAGGTTATGCTTTGAAGCATTGGCTCATGCACAGAGGAAAATTTCCATTTGGAGGCCCTGGTCGACCAAAACCCTAATTTGGTGACACTGGCGATCTTGAGGCTTAATCCACCTGGAATGCTGCAACATTGTGCTTGATTCTTGCTGTGGGAGTCCTTTTGATCCATTGTAGGTTGGAGAGGTTTAGACAAGTTTAAGATCATGTCATTCCTTGATTGATCCTTTGTCTAAGAGCTCTGAGAGGGCTCGAAACCCTAATTTTGATTGTAGTGAATGCTCAGTCCTTTTGGCGAGACTGATGAGGTATAATGGTTCATCCATATTGTGATGATGATTTGCACAATGATGGGAAATCTTAGTGGTCAAAATTTGGGGTATGACAGGGAAAAGGGAGCAAAGTGTCTTTGCTAGGGACACTTCGGCAACCTGCCTAGAGACGTTACAAATCCGTCGGAGGAAAGATATGTAAACAAACAAGCTTTTCGACAAATCGTAATGACGCTTGCTGGGGAGAATGATGACTATGCTGAGGAACTGCTGAGGAAACAACAACTTCTTCACAGAACCATCACATTGCCGGCCAGGCGTTAGGCTTACCAATGGATATTACTGATTATCCTGCAGGAGTTACTAGTAACCCATGCAATGCATAATGCTTTCTCGATTGATTTAGCTTTATATTGTTCTTAACGCTTTTTAGTATTATGTGATCGCAAATAATTGTTTATTTTGCAAACAAAATACTGGAATGAAACAAATTGAGATAACAAAGAATGCATTTTATTGAATGTAAAATTTGTGTACATAAAGTGTGTACAAGGATGCAAAATCCTTGATGAGGAAATTTGCAATAAAATTGAAAAACAAATGTAAATGGCAAAGGGAAACCATGTTTTGCATTGATTACAACATTGGCTACCATCCACTGTAAGTCTAGGTTCCAACGCCTTGCACCAATTGATGATGATTGGAATGTTCTTTTACCGTCTGAGGTCTAGCTAAGAAGAAGAGAGGCTCAAGTGTTCACAGACAATGCCTGTATCCCTAATTTTTGCCTGGACATGTTTTTTCTTTTTTTTTTTCGTCCACCGGGATGCCTATTTTTGCCTACGTCACATTTTCGGGTTTTCAACTTAGCGAGCTACCATTGTTTTTTTCATTGTCCCTAACTTTTGCATGGACATTTCTTTTTTTTGGTCCATCGGGACTTCCATTTTTGCCTAGATTGCCCTTGCGGATGTCAATCTAGCGGATTCTTATCCATTTTTTTCAAGCATAATATTTTTTGACTATATCGGAGTTCACGGGCGATGGTAACTCCTCCCCATCCATGGTGGTGAGGATCAGGGCTCCACCTGAGAAGGCCTTCTTGACAACAAAGGGTCTTTCGTAGTTGGGAGTCCATTTGCCTCGGGGATCCGAGTGAACAGGTGAATATCGCTTGAGCACGAGCTCGCTTTCAAAGAACGTTCAAGGGAGAACTTTCTTGTCAAACGCTCGCTTAAGGCGTCTCTGATACAATTGACCATGACAAACAGCTATAAGGCGCTTCTCTTCGATGAGATTTAACTGGTCATATCTGGATTGAACCCATTCAGCTTAATCAAGATCTGCTTCCATGATGACTCTGAGTGAAGGAATTTTGACTTCAATGGGTAGAACTGCCTCCATACCATACACTAGCGAATACGACGTTGCCCCAGTAGAAGTGCGAACTGATGTTTGATAGCCATGCAGTGCAAAGGAAAGCATTTCATGCCTATCTTTGTAAGTCTTGACCATTTTCTGGACAATCCACTTGATGTTTTTGTTTTCTATTTCAACGACGCCATTCATCTTGGGCCGATATGGTGAAGAGTTGTGGTGCTCGATCTTAAATCCTTGACACAACTCCTTCATCATATTGTTTTTCAGGTTGCTTGCATTGTCTATGATAATGTTTCTAGGAATGCCATAACGACAGATTATCTCTTTCTTGATAAATCTGGAAACCACTTGTCGTGTAACGTTTGCATAAGAAGTAGCATCAACCCACTTGATGAAGTAGTCGATAGCAACCAAAATGAATCGGTGACCATTGGAGGCTTTCGGCTCGATCATTCCAATCATATCTATACCCCACATGGAGAATGGCTAAGGTGAAGTCAAAACATTCAATGGAGTTGGAGGCACATGGATCTTGTCTACGTAGATTTGGCATTTGTGACATCTTTTGGCAAAGTTGTAACAATCTACATCCATTGTTGTCTAGGAATACCCAGCCCGAAGGATCTTCTTGGCCATAGCAGGACCTTTAGCATGTACACCCTCGCAAGGATTGCTACTAGACCAATGTAGAATCAAAGCTCAAAGTGTGTGCAAAGCTGCTGTCATGAAAAAGCAGCAGAATTTGCAAACTGACACAGGGTAATCGATTACCCTATTTGAGTAATCGATTACTCTAGCCAATTTTTCCCAATTTTGCTTAAAAATGGTGATGTGGTCCCGGCTTCGACTTTCCACTTCTTGTTTTGATAAATAGGCATGGAAATCCTTATTTTGTGCTTGTCTTGATGATGTGATGCCCTTGTGAGGATATGATTAATCGGGCTTTGGAAAAGCTGAATATTTCTGCAAGAAAATCAAAGAGAAAAAATGCGAATGCGTATGCCAGCGATGCGAATGCTTATGCTCATGCAAAAGGACAAAAAGGGAGGTCAAATTCCGGGTTATGACAGCTGCCCCTATTTATTCCTCTTGGACCTTAATGTACGAATTGCGCCAGCTTTTCGATGATTCGAGGTAAAAGAGGATTAAATAAAAGAGTAGCTCGAGAATTTGGCCGACGGCGACAAAAGAAGAGTGTTAGGAAAGAAAAGATAAGGTCAAAGTTGGCTGAAAATCTGCTGGGAAATAAGTCAGGCAAAAAGAGAGGGAGTATGATCCATGGATATGCTATGTATGTGTTTCTACATGATGCTTGATATCATGCAATGCAAAGGTGCAAGATAAGGCATAGTGTGAAGCGGTTAGGCAGAAGATCGTAGCAAAACGACTTCGACACCCTCGGTCGGGGAGAGGACCCACAGATAAAGATAATCTCTGCTGGAGAAGAGAGTTTACAAAGGATGATGATTCTGCTGGGGAAAGAAACCGAGAACATCTCAGGTTTCGAAATCACCACGGCTGTCTCTGTTGGGGATGAAAGAATTAAATCAATCCTTCCTACCAAGATTGGCTCTGTGAGGGGAAAACATCCTTCTAAACCACATTGACTTTGCTGAGGAGAAACCACTGCTGCTGGGGCAGATAGTTTCAAATTATTGGAGATGATGTATAACCCTTGCTTGGGAATGTAGCGAGCGATTTTGGACGTGGTTCTTAAGCACTGTCGCTTCTTGGGGGACTACAGGCCGATTCATTTTTATTTTATTGAAGCTGATGAAGGAAGGGAAATAGATATCTCTAATTAACCCTGCTTGCAAACTGAGGTTAAACAGTCAAAACTGTTGGTTTACAGGCGCTATGTGGATGTGGGGCCTCTCTCTGCTTATTTTTTTCTCTTAGAACGAAATACTGGGATTGTTCATGGGGAATTTGTTAGGATACCGTGCCAGATAGGATGGAGGTAGGGGACTTTGGTTTTTTGATTAGTTGTGCTCGCTAAGATTCTTTTGCAATCTTATGCCTACGTATTCTCGGGATAGGGAAATCAGAGGGATTGTAGTTCCTCCTATTCTATGGGAGGAAATGGTGTTTTGGTGTCTTGTTCGAAGCCCAAGACGTGAAGCTAAAAGTGATTTGTATCTCGTTCGAAGCCCAAGATGTGAAGCTGAAGGTGATTTGTTTGTATCTTGTTCAAAGCCCAAGATATGAAGTTAAAGAGTCTATTTGTATCTTGTTTAAAGCCCAAGATATGAAGCTAAAGGGTTTCGATTTTAGAGAAAATTTGTCATCTCCAAAGGGGTCTGTTTGTCACGACAGTTGGGTGACTGATTATAAAGGAGAATTACTTTAACTGGGATATGTGAATCCAGTAATGCCATAATTTCCTTTATAGGGTTTTTTAACCTGAAGGAGAAGACTTTAATCAGTTTAGAGTAATGCCATCTTTCCTTTGGAATTTCTTATGCTAAAAGAGGGACAGTGGTATGGATGTAAATAATTCAGAGGCTTGCCACTTACAGCAATTAGATGGGGGGAAAAGGAGTTGTTGATGTTTGTACACTGTGAGCAAGGCTCAGATTTTGATGCTAAAAGGTTGATTGTCTCAACCGGGGTTTCCTTATACAAAGCCTAAGAGGAGGCTATAAGGCTGACTTTTCTGGGGAAAATGTTCTTTCTGTCTTGTACAAAGCCCAAGATTGAGGCTAAAGGGGTTTGATTCAACAAGAGAGTCTTTTTGTGTGTCTTGTACGAAGCCCAAGACGGAAGCTAAAAGTTGTTTGACTCAACAGGAGAGTCTTTTATACTCAACAAGAGAGTGATTTGGTGTCTCGTACGAATCCTGGGACGGAGGCTGAAAGGTTTGTGACCAACAAGAGGGTCTTTTATACTCAACAAGAGAGTGCTTTGTATCTCGTACGAAGCCCGAGATGGAGGCTAAAAGTTGGTGACCCAACAAGAGAGTCTTTTATACTCAACAAGAGAGTGTGAAAAGGTTAGCTCCGCTGGGGAGGATCATTGTACAAAGCCCAAGGGGAGGCTAAAGATGTTGGATACAAGAGAAAATCAGTTCTTATATGGGTAATGTTGTACTCATGGATTTGATCGGAGGATCAGGTTTATCTCCTGGGAAATCCAAAGGGTATTGAGACTGTCCAAGTCTATGGGTTTTATCTTTTGTACTATGCTTAAGAGAAATTAAGGGACAGTACGTGGGCGATAGAAAGATTTAGACTCTTTGAAAGACTGTTCTATTAAGATGATTAATTTCTGTTGCTATACCTTTAAGAGGTCGTCGGGACAATTTGTACGAAGCCCAAGAGGAGGTAAGAAAACTTTTAAGAAGCCGAGGGACAATTTGTACGAAGCCCAAAAGGAGGCTATCTTCCTAGAGGAAGAATCATTATACGAAGTTCGACGATCAGCTGGTCATCGTCTATGGTGAAGATCTGATTGTGAGCGAGTTATCATCTTTCCGATACGTCGAGATCGAAGAGGGCATAACTGAGGTGCCGTTGCAGTGTCTCAAGTTCAAAGATGTCATCTCTGCTTCAACTAGTCAAAGTAGATCATCGCAAATGACCTTAGCATCTGCTTAGAGTTCTAAAGAGACCATCGAGAGAGGTGCCTTACCAGGCTGGGGGCATGTGATTGATGTGGTTGAGAAGCATAATCGTTTTGGATTAGGTTACTTTCCTGGTCGACAAGCTAGTTCACATGGTACAAAGTAGTGCAACTTGATCAAGTTCAGCAGCGCGGGTTTTCATATGGTGACATCGTGGCAGTCCTTGATGATGCTGGATCCAGTAACCAGATTTCAAGTTTTGTGCGCAAGTGTCCACCGGGTTTCAAGCTCAACAACTGGACATCTACCGTGATTCCTATGGTTTTTCCATATAACATGTAATGCATTTTACTTTCTCATTCCCTCGTCCTCTCCCGAGATGAGTGGATAGCTTGTAAAGGGCCTCACGCTTTTGCAATATTATGTGATCAATAAATAAAATTTTTTTGCATTCAAAATCATGCTCTATTTTCTTTATTTATTTTTACTTTTCACAAACAAATGGAAAAAGTTTCTTTTATTTTCACTCTTTCAAAATAGCTCATTCTAAACATATTCATAAACATGCAGAACTAATAAAAGCATTGATAACAACATGGCAAACATCCGTTGTAATTCTGGGATTCCAATTAACCAAGCCGAAGAAGATGGTGAGGAAGATTGTGAATTGCCGGCCGAACTAGCAAGGCTCCTTGAGCACGAGCATAGATATATTCAGTCGCACAAAGAGTCAGTATAAGTGGTCAATCTTGGTACTGATGAGGTCAGAAGAGAAGACAAGGTTGGCACGTCTCTTACAGAGCATGTACACTCTGAGTTGGTCAAGTTATTGAAAGAGTATGTTGATATCTTCGCCTGGTCTTATCAAGATATGCCTGGGTTGGATACCAACATCGTTGAACATCACTTGCCACTCAAATCATCATCAACTGGTGCAAGGCTTTGGAACCTAGACTTACAGTGGATGGTGGCCAATGTAGTAATCAATGCAAAACATGATTTCCCTTTGCCATTTAAACCTGCTTTTCAATTTTATTGCAAATTTCCTCATCAAGGATTTTTGCATCATTGTACACATCTTATTTGCAAAATTTTCACATTCAATAAAATGCATCATTTGTTATCTCAATTGTTTTCATTCCAGTATTTTGTTTGTAAAATAAACAATTACTTGTGATCACATAATACTATAAAACGTTGAGAACAATAAAAAGCTAAATCAATCAAGAAAACATTATGCATTACATATTTACTGGTAATTCCTGTAGGATAATCAGTAATATCCATTGGTAAGCCTAACGCCCGGTCAGCAATGTAATGGTTCTTTGAAGAAGTTGTTGTTTTCTGAGCAGTTCCTCGGCAGAGTCATCAGTTCCCCAACAATCGCCATTATGGTTCTCCAGAAAGGTTGATTACTTTTCACTTCCCCAACAGATCCATAATGTCTCCAGTAAAGTTGTCAGGACGTACCCCGAGAAGAGACATGGTTGTTCTTTTGCCCAGCACGGGTCGTGCATCATCCACAGCATGTCAGTTTGTCACGCACCCGCAGCTGTACGATTTGGTTCCCCGTCTTCTCCAAGCAGAGAAGATCCTCCGAGCCTTGTGAATTCCTTGCAACAGAGTTAGTGACAACTTAGAAATTAGTGTTTTCTGATTTCGTTCCCAGGCATGGTAAGTCATGAGGGAAGGGTTGGCCCGATTCTCTTATCCCCTGCAGTGTAGATTTGAGCCTTCTCAGTTTCTTTCCCAGCGGAGTCTCCACCATTTTTTGGGTTTTTTCGCAGCAGAGTTATCAACCTTTGGGGGGCCCTTCCCCAGCAGATTTTGTCTTCATCTGTGGGTTCGCTCCCCAACCGAGGATGTCGAGGTCGTTTTGCTATATTCTTTGTCTAATTCGTCGCACGTTACCTTAACCCGTGCCTTTGCATTGTATGATATCAAGCATCATGTAGAACGCATACATGGCATATGCATCAAGCATACTCCCTCTCTTTTGGCCTGATTCATCCCTCAGCAGATATTCAGCCAAACTTCGCACTTATCAACCCTCAAAACAAAACTCTTATTTTGTCACCGTCGGACAAATTTTCGAGCTACTCTTTTATTTAATCCCCTTCTACCTCAAATCATCGAAAAGCTAGCGCAATTCGTACATTCAGGTCCAAGAGGATTTAATAGGGGCAGCTGTCGTAACCTGAAATTTGACCTCCCTCTTTTGCCTTTTTGCATAAGTACGAACATTCGCATCGCTGGCATATGCATCCCCACTTTTCTCTATGTGTTTCGTGTTGCAGGATTTTCAGGTTTTTTGGCCCGATTAATCGCATCCTCACGAAGTCATTACATCATCAAATCAAGCTCAAAATAAAGGTTTCCATGTTTAGTCATCAAAACAAGAGGTGGGAAATTGAAACCGAGACTTCAGTATCAATTCCCAAGAAAATTTGGGCAAAATTGGCTGAAGTAATCGGTTACCCTATGGTGAGTAACCGGTTACTCTGTACAAAGTTGCAGTTCCTGCTGCATTTTTTAGGACAGCAGCTGTGTACACTCTTTGATCTTTGGTTCTACAGTGTTTTAGCAGCATGTGGAATATTCTAGACATCTCTAGACATTTCAAGACTATCCAAGACATTCCAAGTGCATTTATTCCAATGCTTCACTCTAAATTAAGTGCACCATGTTCCTTGATTTCCAAGTATGTGGACCTTTGGATATTGGAGCTCACATTGGTATTGTTACCGAGTTGGTTCTAACTAACTGAGTTAACCGCTTGACTCAGTGAGTCAAGCCTAACTAACTCCTAGCCTAGTTCCAAGCCACCCAAAGCTAAGTCCAAACCAAATTCCAAACCTCTCACACTCCAAACCAAAACTCTATATAAACAAAGCTTCACCATTTTGCAACGACTCCACAATCATTCACAAAAATTCACACTTTCTTCACTCTCAATTCTCTCATTTCTCTCTGCATTTTTCCACAACTACTTCATATTCATCTCAATTTTCTTCCAAAACCTCACCAAAGCTCAATTTCTACCTTAAAGGATAATCACTTTTACATCAAAAGTGATTATTTCTTGAGCTCAACCTTCATCATCTTGCTATTACACTTGGATTTCTGGAGTTTTATAAGCTTTTGGATTCATCTCAAGTGATCATTTCAAGATTCAACTGCTCGAATTCGCATTTCGGAGCTTCGTCACAATTTGCTCGGTTACGATACGTTTTGTCAACAAAATTGAAGATTCCTCTGGTTTTCTTTGATTTTCTGCATCAAGAATCCTTTGCAACAATTACCAAGGCACATCTCAGCCTTGTAGGTTGGTAGACCCTACTTTACTCACTGTTTCGATCTTTTCCCCCAGTTAATGATGTAATTTCGATCGTTTTCGGTTTGATTTTCCATGCAATTGCTTGATCTTTAATCTCCATGATTAATGCTTTCGATTTGTGTTTAATTGCTCTTACATGATGTAATTTTCATGCACAAGTCCATACCCTAGCATGTGGTGGTTGGTAAGTGATTAAGTGCTGAAAATCACTTTTAAAAAGCTGTTTTTGCTGTTATTTTTGCCACTGTCACAGTGGTAACCGGTTACCATGTGGTGAGTAATCGGTTACTCAGTGTATTTTTCACCAAAAAACGCAGTTTTCAAGCATGTAACTGGTTACCATGTGGTGAGTAACCGGTTATCACTGTACAAAATGGCCATTTTTGAGTTTTTTTCAAGCTTGTTTGACATCCTTTCTTCCTCTAACTTCCATGGATCGATATGCCTGATATTTGTGGATGTTTTAAGTGTTTTTTAACTTCTGTTTGAAGCATGCTTGTCAACTTTCGATGCTCGATTTTTCATTTATCAATTATTTGCAACTTTGGCAATGTTTGTTCATGAACATCTTGCATTCCATTTGATCACTTGTTAACATGTTTTGCAATGCATACTAATTATCATTTGGTACTATTTTTGCATTTCATTTCTTGCTTTGCATTAAGTTTGTTCTTGATTGAGCAAATTTAATTTGGTATAATCAATAATTCACACCTTTTTGCTTTAATGATTTTTCATTCTCTTTGGAAAATTGTTAGCATAGCATTTCCCTTTGATTAATTGATCGAAACCATGTTTTGATTAGTTGATCTTCCCCTTCCCTCTCTTTAGGATCTCTTTAGAGCTTCTCTTTCCAGATCCCCCGTGGAGTTAGAGTTTTGCACTACGCACTGTGTAGCGAGCGATTTTTGGACGTGGTTCCTAAGCACTGCCGCTCTGGGGTACTACAGGTCGATTCATTTTTTATCCTATTGAAGCTGATTAAGGAAGGGAAATAGATGTCTCCAATTATCCTTGCTTGCGTACTGAGTTTGAACAGCGATTTGTTAGGCTATAGATGCTATGTGGATGTGGGGGCCTCTCTCTGCTTATTTTGTTGAGAAACTGAAGTGACAGGACTATTGGTAGGATGTTAGGACTGATGATTTTCGATTGATGTCTGAAGGTATGGTATTTTGGGTTTTTGAGTAGTATGCTCGCTAAGATTTTTCAATCTTATGCCTACGTATTCCCGTTTGACGAAACAGGGAAATCAGAGCGATCATAGTTCCTCCTATTCTAGGGGAGGAAAAAGGTGGTTTTGGTGTCTTGTTCAAAGCCCATGACGTGAAGCTAAAGGGAGTATATGTATCTTGTTCAAAGCCCAAGATGTGAAGCTGAAGGGTCTATTTGTATCTTGTTCAAAGCCCAAGATGTGAAGCTAAAGAGTTTTTTAGATAGAATTTGTCATCTCTAAAGAGGAGTTGCTGATGTTTGTATACTGTGGCGAGGCACAACTTTGATGCTAAAAAGGTTGATTGACTCAACCGGGGTTTTCTTTATACAAAGCCTAAGAGGAGGCTATTTACCCAACAAGAGGGTGTTTTTATATGTCTCGTACGAAGCCCGAGATAGAGGCTAAAGGGTTTTGACTCAACAAGAGAGTCTGGAGGTTATTTGACTCAATGAGAGAGAATTTTATACTCAACAAGAGAGTGTTTTCTATCTCGTATGAAGCCCGAGATGGAGGCTAAAAGTGGTTTGACTCAACAAGAGAGCCTTTTATACTCAACAAGAGAGTGATTTATATCTCGTACAAAGCCTGAGATGGAGGCTAAAATTGTTTGACTCAACAAGAGAGTTTTTTATACTCAACAAGAGAGTGTTTTTCTATCTCGTACGAAGCCCGAGATGGAGGCTAAAAGGGAAGTGACCCAACAAGAGGGTCTTTTATACTCAGCAAGAGAGTGATTTTCTATCTCGTACGAAGCCCGAGATGGAGGCTAAAAGTGTTTGACTCAACAAGAGAGTCTTTTATACTCAAAAAGAGAGTGTTTTTGGATCTCGTATAAAGCCCGAGATAGAGGCTAAAGAGGTTCGTGATTGACTCAACAAGAGAGTCTTGACCAGGTGATTGACTCAACCAGAGAGTCTTTTATACTCAACAAGAAAGTGTTTTTATCTGTCTTATACGAAGCCTAAGACGGAGGCTAAAAGAGGGGTTTGACTCAACGAGAGTCATTTATACTCAACAAGAGAGTGTAGGGAGAATCATTGTACAAAGCCCAGAGGTGGCTATCTGTGATGGCGACTGTTTCAGTTAAGTGACAGGTCCAGTGTGTTGGATAAAAGAGAAAATTAGTTCTTATAAAGAGACTGATTAAAGGTAAGGTTGTGCTTTGGGATTGATCAGAGGATCAGGGTTATTTCCTAATCTTTAAGGAAATGAGAAATCCCGAGGGTATTGAGACTGTCCAAGTCTACTGGTGTTTTGAGAAATCGATTCTCAGATAAGTGAAAGATCTTTGTACGATGCCCAAGAAAAGGCTGGTATGTTAAGGGATGAAGGTCAACCCATTAAGTGGTCTGACACTTTACTCAAAAAGACAGCTCTAGCAACTTGATGACTAGGTTATGTTCCTATACCTAGAGAGGTCTCTGGGTCCTTGTACTAATCCCAAGAGAAGGCATGAAAGCTTTTAAGAAGCCGAAGGGTCCTTGTACAACGCCCAAGAGGAGGCGGGGATGCTTTTAAGAAGCCTGTGGGTCCCCAAACACCGAGAAATTCAAGACAGGCTATTCACAGAGAATAGTTCAAGCCAGGAAAGTTTGAGAATTTGGAAGAAACTCAAGAGATGCCATTCACGAAGAAAAGATCATCTCTGGGGAGTTAGAGTTTCTTTGACAATTTCTAAGGGTGACAGTCTGAGAAAGGGTTCACCAAGAATGCTGCCTTTCACGTCTCCATATTTTTTAACCCCAAGAGGAGGGAAGACTGTGTCTGGTAATCCTATGGGGATCTAGTTTTGTTTGTATTTAAGAGTGACCAACAAGGCTTTACCTAGTGCTAGACGTAGTTGCCGGGGAAAACTCTAAATAACTATACTAGTATTACACAGTTGATATTTGACAAGTATATAAAAGTTTGTGAAAGAAGACTTACAGTGAGCAGCCCCACAATACAGTTATATATATATATATATATATATATGAAAGCGGACAAAGAAAATGGGTAAACACTTACTCAGTTGTAGAGCTTCCATGCTATTTTGTTAGTTGTTCAACAAAGAAAGCTTTAATGACAATACTATATTCAAAATTAAAGGAGAAAGTGCTTTGAAAAGATTGTTGGGGCTTACAGCTCAAGGAGAGGCCAAGGTTTTATCAGTGATTGTACTATTGTTTTGAATTTATACAGGGACTTATACAAGTGACTGAGGCCCAAAAAGGTTTTCTGTACAAATGGATGGGTCTTACACTCTCTCAAGAGGCCCAAAGGTTTATTTTTATACAAGTGGTGGGGCTTACAGCTCAATGAGAGGCCCAGGGTTTTGTTTTAAACTGGCGATCGCACCGAGACTTTCTTTTAACGCAGAGGGACTTATACAATATCTGAGGCAAAAAAAGGTTTTGGTTAAAAGGGGATTGGGTCTTACACTCTAATAGAGGCCCAAAATGTTTTGAATGGGTCTTATAGCTCGAGGAGAAGCCCAAGGTTTTTTGTTTGGCAACGGCGATCGCGCCGAGGTTTTTGATGGTATCGGGACTTATACAATACACTGAGGCCTAAATCAAGGAGAGGGCCATGGTTTTTTGTTCAAAAGGCGACGATCGCGCCGAGATTATTTAAAATCGTATCGGGACTTATACAATGACTGAGGCCCAAAATGGTTTCCTATACAAAGGGGTTGGGTCTTACACTCTATTAGAGGCCCAAAGGTGTTTAAAGGAAAGGAATGGGGCTTATAACACGAGGGTAGGCCCAGATGATTTTTAAAAGAGGCGACGATCGCGCCGTTGTTTTTGAAAATACAGTGGGACTTATACAATGGCTGAGGCCCAAAATTGTTTTCTATTTACAAAGGGGTTGGGTATTGCACTCTAATAGAGGCCCAAAGAGTTTGAAAAAGTTTGATGAGGGTTGAATTAATCAAAACCCTAATTTGTTTTCGAAATGTATTTTAATTGAATAAAAATTCAATAAAAAATGAACAAAATTGTTAAGCATGTGAAAAACAAATTGAGATATTGGATTAATGTTTCAAAAATCAAGTTTTGACCTACAAAATGATTAGAATTCATTAAAATTTGCAAAATCAAGAAGGAAAAAATATTTTAAATGTCAAAAACAATTAAAATATTAATTCTTTACAAAAATATCAATTATATGAAATAAATAATACTTTTGGGATTTTTTGGTAAAATAAAATATTTTAACATTTTTTTGAATTATTAAAAAAAGAATCAACTCAAAATCATTAAAACTCAGAGAGAAATTAATTTTTGAATCAATTAAATAAAATCACAAAATTCAAATATTTGAATTTTTGAAAAAGGGCGCCAAGAACACGCGCCCTCTCTCTGTTTCTGCAGATTTACGTTTTCTATCCAATCTCACTGAATACTTGATGATATCATGCAATCTACATATCAATCTACTCGTTTTCACCTCACGATCATGTATATGGTCTTTAATTTCATTTATTTTAAGCATGGAACAAGAAATCAAAGAGAATCCTCAAGAACCCTAAAATTTTCATGAAGGCTCAGAAAACTCCATACACGATTCAAACAAAGCAATTGATTGAGGGAAAACACTCCATGCATGATTATGAACATATGGCCAAATTATTGTGCAGCAAAAAATGCATGGATCATAGAGTTAGAAGAGCTCATGCTTACCTCTTGCAACTGGTGATCGTGTTTTGTGTTAGAGGTGTTACATCCTGGTTCCAATGATGTGGATAGCTTCCCTAGGTGGCATGGAGTGTGTCTGGATGCTTGAAGTGGATTGAAATGATCTGGAACTTGAGATGGTACCCCAACTGCAAATCTGTCAAGAACTTGAGCAATTGGCTAGTGATTTTGTGATTTAGGTGTTTCAGATGTTATGTGAGTGTTTGGATCACTTCTATATGATGTTTATGAGGTGTGTGTGCGGTAGGTTTGGTTGGAATTGCTCTCAAACTCAAAACCCGATAGTGACTTGCCTTAGGGAAAAATTGGAGTGAAGAAGGAGATTTTGAGGAAAGCATTTGTTTGATGGCTTTGGTATACTCAAACTGATCACAAATGAGCTCTATTTATAGTAGAGCAAGTTTGTTTTGCAAGGAATAGTGAATGGCAACTGCTGCATAGGTTTGGCCAATGTTGAGCAATGAGAATCCAAGTCTCCTCTAGCCATTGACTAGAGCTTAGGGCACAGGCTACTGGTTCCCTTGGTCTTGGATAAGTTTTGACTGAATTCGGCTGGAAATGGCTTTGTCCAAGCCACCTTGGTGCATCCATTAAATACTCCAATCCAAAATTGGAGTCTTGTCCCTCTTTTAGGGATTTCTAGGTTTGGCATGCTATTTTTGGTTCCAAAGACTTGGGAGGCTTGGGATCAGAGTTGGCTCCTCCTTGGTCCCCCCTTGAGGTATTCAGATGGATAGAGTTGCTTCCCCTTTGCAAAATTTGAGCAAATCGAGCAAAATGCACAAATCTGCCTTGCCATGACAGTTTTCAGTAAAGCATATTGTCAATGTCATATCTCATGGCTCAAGTGGAATTTGATGGAGTTCTTGGCCGTTTCGAAAAGCCCTCATATGATACAACAACTGTTTGATCATAGTTGGTTTTGATACTTTTTGAATCTAAATGAAAAATGCCCCTACATTTGGAAAAAGTGAAGGCAGATTCTGACTTAGTGATAATTTCACTAAGTGTTGGAAAAAAGTGACATTTTCACTTTTTGTGATTTTGATCATTCCATAACTTAAAATCCATGAGGAATTGGAATGAGTTATGTTTGAAGCTTTTGTAGAGGGCAATGGGACCTACAAATCCAGCTTTGGATGGGGAAAAATGGCCTTGTGGTTTAGGAGTTATGATCCTCCAAAGTTGGTACCCTTGCCACTTTATTCCATAACTTAGAAAAATTTCTAAGTTTTATGGTTACCTCTTTTACAAGTTATCCCACTTTTCTTGATTTTTATTGATGAATGATGATTCCAATCATACATTAACATCATTTTAGGGTCAAAGTACCAAAATTGTGAAAAATCTCAAAAAGTCAAAGTTGACTTTTGTGCACAATTGACTTTTTATCAGACGAATTCCAAACTGTGCGATCCTCTATGAAATCAAGTCCTTGAACTAAATCAAACTTGATAGATTGATTTCATTGGTGTTATAGGGTGTATTGAATCATGTCCCAAGGTTTGGGAGCATGTTCTGGTCAAAAGTCATAGGCACAGTTGACTTTTCCCTCAATACCCTAATTGTGGTTCTGATGAATTTGAAACTTGTTAATCAAGCTTCTTGGATCAATCCATTGTTGTAAATGGATCAATGTAGTGTGTTAGCGACCCTCAAATCCTCTCTTGAAGTCTTGGCTCATTATTTGTCCCAAAAGTCAACTTAGGGGTGAATTAGGTCAAGAAACCCTAACTCCTGATTTTTAGTGAATGCATCCCCTGAGGCTAAATTGACTTGATGATTGGGTCCATGAGATTTCATGGAGTATTTTAGGTTATGCTTTGAAGCATTGGCTCATGCCCAGAGGAAAATTTCCATCTGGAGGCCCTGGTCAACCAAAATCCTAATTTGGTGACACTGGCGATCTTGAGGCTTAATCCACTTAGAAGGGAGCAGCCTTGTGCTTAATCCTTGAAGTGGGAGTCCTCTTGATCCTTTATAGGTGTTTGAGAGGTTAGACAAGTTAAAGATCATGTCATTCCTTGATTGATCCTTTGTCTAAGAGCTCTGAGAGGGCCTGAAACCCTAAGTTTGATTGTAGTGGATGCTCACCCATCCTTGGGGAGACTAATGAGGCATAAGGATACACCCATATTGTGATGATGATTTCCACAATGATGGGAAATCTTAGTGGTCAAAATTTGGGGTATGACAGATGCCCCTATTTAATCTTCTTGGACCCGAAGGTGTGAATGGCGATGGTATTCGGCAATTCGGAGTGCAAGATGATTAAATATCGGAATACCCGAAATTTTGATGGTGGTTAAGAATGGTAGTTCACACATCCTTCTTCTTTTGCTAAGCAATGATGCTCAGAAAAGGTAAAAACTTCCCCTCGATCCTGGACTTCAGCCAAGGAACTGGTCTCAGTCTCTGAAATAAACTTCCCCTCGATCTTGGTTTCTAGCCAAGGAACTGGTCTAAGTTTCTGATATAAACATCCCCTCGATCCTGGTTTCCTACCAAGGAACTGGTCTAAGTTTCTGAAATAAACTTCCCCTCGATCCTGGTCTTCAGCTAAGGAACTGGTCTCAGTTTCTGATGTAAACTTCCCCTCGATCCTGGTTTCAACCAAGAAACTGGTCTAAGTTTCTGATATAAACTTCCCCTCAATCCTGGTTTCCTACCAAGGAACTGGTCTTAGTTTCTGAAATAAACTTCCCCTCGATCCTGGTCTTCAGCCGAGGAACTGGTCGCAGTTTCTTTTATCAATAAACTTTCTTGACAAGGGACATTATTCATAGCGGTTTTCCACAAACTTCTCGCCGAATTTCCTTGGGGAGATGCCATTTGATAGAAAATTTTTTGATGTTAGACTTGCTGGGAAAAACCTGTTCATCTGAGCTATAGAGGTATACAAACTTCTCTGTTGGAGACGCCATTTGTCGAGTCTACCGGGGAAAACAAGTCTCTTGAGAGACTGCTTTCGCTTGGGGATTTTATATCATACTTCTCTCGAGATCTTCCCGGAGAAATGCCATATGATGTACCCCAATTTGGAGGTGCCGATGACTTTGTTAACATTGACTTTCTGGAGAGAAGAACCAAGGTGATGCTGAAAGTCTTTAGTTAAGAGGTTTTCTCTAGGGATTTTCCTTAATCCGGGAAAGCAAAGATATCATCTTCAATGGCGAAGAGTGACATCGGCTGAGGGTTCTCGGGTTTTTTCAGAGGTTCAAGTTATCAAGGTGGTCAAGGGCCAATTATAATCTAGAAATAAACTAGAGGAGAGATCGTTCAGACGCAACATTTCCTGAGGAGGAAAGAACTGACAACTCGATTGAGAGGACTTTTATCACTAAGGGATAAGACCGACTAAAGTGATAGTGATGCAATATGAATGCGAATGTAAATCAATAATGCATGATGTATGTATGTATATGCTGACAAAACTGACGCGACATACAGACTAAGAGATGGACATGACTGGATACTCGTCCACTGCAGGGGGCGAAGAGGTATCGCTGGTCCAAGAGTAGCAATTCTGCCATGCTTAGGAGAGATAGTCCCTGCGGGGAACAACCGTTGGTCGGGCTTAGGAGATAAGGACTCTTTCGATGATGTCAGATAAAACATGGTCTCTGACATAGCTGATCCTTCATTCAGGCGCACTGGTTTAGAAGGAGTACTTTGATTTTGCACTTTGAAGCTCGCTTACTTCTGGAGAAGCGATCGATGTTCTTCTGATGTTCAACAGTCAAAAGAAATTTTCCATCCTTATTTTAAAAGCAGAAAAAGTTTGACAAGTAAATTGATTTTTGTTTTGTTTCAAGAATCGTTGATCATGTTAAAATGTCATTCTGTAAAGCTAAGACAAATAAGAATTGCAAACAAAAGCACAAGGGCTCAAATTTATTGATAGGATGGAAATCAGCCAAACACGTAATTCCAAAGAGTATATACAAAGTTAGAAAATGGTAATTTAAGGGAAAAGGGATACATTGAAACATAACGACCGCTATCCTTCTACCAACTTTGAATTCTGGACATCCTGAGCTTCTGTCGAAGATGACCTTGACTGGAGTTTTCCTGACGGATGGCATTACTGCTGCTAGGGGATTTGCCCCTTTGTTGGACGTAGTTACTTGCTATTAATCCCTAATTTTTGCCTGGATTGTACTTTGAGATTTCCAATCCATCGTGATGATTTTTTTTTGCTTATGTCTCTAATTTTTCCCTGGACCGCCCTTTCGGGTTTTCAATCCACCGAGACTTTTTTTTTTAGTTTAGGCGAAGTATTTCTTGACTACATCAACATTTGTGGGGTAGGCAAATTCTTCTCCATCCATCGTTGCAAATCTCAAAGCGCCGTCTGAGAAAGCTTTCTTGACCACATAAGGGCCATCATAATTCGGAGTCCACTTGCCCCGGGAATCGGTGAGAAATGATTGTATCTTCTTGAGCACAAGGTCTTCTTTCCTGAAGACACGAGGTCAGACCTTTTTGTCAAACACCTTCTTCATTCTCTGCTGATACAACTGACCGTGGCATATTGTCGTTATTCATTTTTCTTCGATCATATTTAGCTCATCGTGTCTGCTTTGACACCATTTAGCCTCTAAAAGCTTAGCTTCCATCAATACCCGGATTGATGGGATCTCTAATTCTATTGGAAGCACTACTTCCAAGCCATATACTAGAGAGAAAGGGGTTGCCCCTGTTGAAGTGCGGACAGATGTGCGATAACCATGAAGAGCAAAGGGTAGTATCTCGTGCTAGTCTTTATAGGTTACATTCATCTTTTGAATAATTTTCTTGATGTTCTTGTTAGCCGCTTATACCGCTCCGTTCATCTTGGGTCGGTAGGGAGATGAGTTATGGTGTTCGATCTTGAACTCTGCGCACATCTCTTTTATCATGTTATTGTTCAAGTTAGATCCATTATCAGTAATGATCTAGCTTGGAACACCATAACGGAATATGAGATTGTTTTTGATAAAGCGGACCACCACTTGTCGGGTTACATTGGCATATGACGCTGCTTCGACCCATTTGGTGAAGTAATCAATGGCTACTAGGATGAACCGATGTCCGTTTGAAGCTTTAGGTTCAATCATGCCAATTATGTCGATTCCCAATATGGAAAAAGGCCATGGGGAAGAAAAAACTTTGAGATGCGTTGGCGATACATGGATTTTGTCGGAGTATATCCGACACTTGTGACACCTTCTCATGTACTTGTAGCAGTCAGATTCCATGGTCAACCAGTAGTACCCAGCTCTCAGAATTTTTCTCGCCATTGGGTGTTCGTTGGCATGAGTGCCAAAGGATCCATTATGAATTTATTTTATCAGCATGTCTACTTCTAGTCTGTCTACACATCGGAGCAAGACCATGTCAAAATTTCTCTTATAGAGTGTATCACCAATCAGAAAGAAGCTTCCTGCTAGCCTTCTGAGTGTCTTTCTCTCCTTCCTTGGTGCCCCAGGTGGGTACTCTTGTTTCTGAAGGAAACCCTTGATATCGTGGCACCAAGGTTTGTCATCTATGACTGCTTCGATCATGAAGATGTAAGCGGGCCATTCAAGGCGCATGATGTCAATCTTAGGTATGTCATTCCATTGACCTACACTAATACTGGAAGAGAGAGTGGCTAAGGCATCAGCCATGTGATTCTCATCACGAGGGATATGATGAAACTCGATTTTGTTAAAGAATGGTAACAACCTTCTCGCGTAATCTTTGTAAGGAATCAATCCTGATTGGTATGTGTTCCAATCTCCTTTGATCTGATTGATAACCAGGGCTGAGTCACCGTATACGTCCACGTTTTTGATCCTTAAGTCGATCGCTTCCTTGAGACCCATGATACAAGCTTCGTATTCGGCCTCGTTGTTCGTGCACTTGAACGTAAGTCTGGCAGTGAAAGGAATATGGGTACCCTGAGGGGTTATGATAATTGCCCCAATTCCATTTCCGTAATGATTGACTGCTCCATCAAAGATTAATCCCCATTGGGAACCTGGTTCTGGCCCTTCACTAGGTAGCGGTTCATCGCAATCTTTCATTTTCAGATACATGACATCTTCGTCTGGGAAATCAAATCCGACTGATTCCTGATTGTCAGTCAGTTGATGAGCCAAATGATCGGCTAAAATACTTCCCTTAATGGCTTTCTGAACGTGATACTCTATGTCATATTCTGATAACAACATCTGCCAACGGGCAATCCTTCCCGTGAGAGCAGGTTTTTTAAAAACATACTTGATTGGATCCATTTCGGAGATTAACCAAGTAGTGTAACGAATCATGTATTGGCGAAGATGTTTGGCTGCCTAAGCCAGAGCACAACAAGTTTTCTCAAGCATAGTGTACCGAGTCTCGCAGTCGGTGAATTTCTTGCTCAGATAGTAGATGGCAGACTCTTTCCTTTTGGTTTCGTCTTGTTGGCCAAGTACACAACCCATGGAGTCTTCCAGGACTGTTAAGTAGATGATCAGTGGTATTTCTTCCACTGGAGGCGATAGAATCGGCGGGTTCAACAGGTATTCCTTAATACTGTTGAAGGCGGTTTGACAGTCTTCTGTCCAAACGTAATCCTGGTTCTTTTTGAGTAATTTGAAAATCGGCGCACATGTCGCGGTCATGAGGCATATGAATCTGGAGATGTAATTCAAATGTCCCAAAAATCCTCTGACTTGTTTTTTAGTTTTCGGAGAAGACATTTCTCGAATGGCCTTGACTTTGTCAGGATCAACCTTAATTCCTTTCTGGCTGACGATGAACCCTAAGAGTTTCCCTGAACGGAAACCAAATGTGCACTTATTGGGATTCAACCGGAGTTTATACTTTCTCAACCGCTCGAATAGTTTTGACAGGTGGGTCACATGCTCCTCCTCTATTTTAGATTTGGCAATCATGTCATCTACATACACTTCGATTTCTATGTGTATCATGTCATGAAAAAGAGTAGTCATGGCCCGTTGATAGGTTTCCCCGACGTTCTTCAAACCGAACGACATTACCTTGTAACAAAAGGTACCCCATGGGGTAATGAACGAAGTTTTCTCCATGTCTTTCGGTGCCATTTTTATCTGATTATAGCCCGAGAATCCATCCATGAAGGAGAAAACTTTGAATTTTGCTGTACTGTCAACCAGCATGTCAATGTATGGTAAAGGAAAGTCGTCCTTCAGACTAGCCTTGTTTAGATCTCTGTAATCGACACACATTCTGACCTTTCCGTCCTTTTTCGGAATGGGTACTATGTTGGCTAACCATTGCGGATATTCTGAAGTGGCGAGGAAGCCCGCATCAATTTGTTTCTATACCTCCTCTTTGATTTTGATGGCCATGTCCGGGTGAGTCCTTCTCAACCTTTTCTTTACTGGCGGACATTCTGACCTTAACGGTAAATGATGCTCCACGATGCTGGTATCCAACCCTGGCATATCCTGATATGACCAAGCGAATACATCGGGAAACTCTTTGAGAAGCTTTGTCAAACTCTCTTTGGCAGCAGGACTGAGCAGTGCCCCAATCCTGATTTCTTTTCTCTCTTTTTCAGAACCTAAGTTGACCGTTTCCAACGGCTCTTTGTAAGGTTCAATGGACCTTTCCTCATGTCTAAGTAGTCGGGAGATCTCTTCTAGAATTTCGTCGTCACCTTCTTCTTCAGCCCCAAATACCGGGAACTCAAACTTGGGAGAAGGCATCGGATCGTATGTTTCAACAGGGTTTAAAATAAGCAATCTGCATGACGTGATGATTTGTGTTTAGAAGCGATAGAGAAAATGCAAGAGTGTGTGCAGTGTTTTCCTTTGGAAAACTGCTTCTTTTTATTATTGAGTTGTTTTTTAGGATTACCATTTTCTGAAAAAGCAAAAAGAGAAAACAACAATTAATGCAGAAATTACAGAACGACGTTTATTTTATTCATGAACAAGTCGATTTTTGAAACTACAGCCCTATAAAAAAAACTCTATCGCTTTGGATGAAGCAAAGAGGGATAATTTACAGAAAGTGAGCCCTATCAAAACATCCGTTTCACCTGGGCAGGGTGAAAGGTTAAAGACGGCAATTACTTTGACTTATGGACGATCTTCGGAACATCGACAGCAACCCATCGGTGGCGAACTCCTCGGTGAATCACAAAGTCTGGTACCTTCCTTGATTTGTCTTCAGAAATAACGCTGGTTTCTGGTAGAGCAGGATCATTGGAATCTGTCTCCCAGGCAGAGTTGTCGTAGGAGGATTCCTCAGTTGTATTTTGCATAGCATTTGTGCTCTTAGGCAAATCTCCCCATCCAGCTGGCTGGATGTCTTCGAGCCTGATGCAAGAGCTTTCAGGAGCAATGTACTTGACCATGAAGTCGAATTTTCCACTTGGTTGTCCTAAGGTGTACCACACTTCTTTGGAACCGGAGGAGTCATCTCTCTCGATGACGTTGACCTCGGGAAAAGCATAGTTGATGAATTTTAGTCATGCAAAATTTGCTAATTCATCGTCGTACTAGACGTTTTCTGAATGACCTGAGTGGCGTTCCCATGACATGGTGGGAATTCAGGTATTCTTTTCAGTGATGCTCAGCTGATTTTCATTGTTCGACTTATTTTCTTGTCCCCAGTCTCCTGGGTACGGTTACCAGATAAGCAGGCCATCCATTGGGCCATAATAGTCGTGGTCAAAGTTGTCATTCATCAGAGTGTCTTCCTCTAATGAATTTGGCAGAGCATGGCATCCTTCAGGATCACAATCTCTATATATTATTTTGACATCTGACTTGGGTATAAATCTCGGACTCTATGCAGGATAGCAAAATGGCGTAGGCACCTCTTCTTGAGACATATAACCATCCTTGTTAAGATAGGACTTCCACTCCTCATCCGTGTCGGAGGAGTCTTCGTCGTTGATGGTATGCATTGCTTGAGGCACTGGGTGAAGGAAACCTCCACTGTGGAAGAAGTCCTGAATGGGATGAAAACTTTCATCATTAGCAGCTGTCTGGGTACAGGTTGCAGAAAAACCAAGACCCTTCTTTGTTTTATTATCAGTAGGAATGACAAGTTGTCCCCATCCTTTCGTATTGTTACTTTCAATTGCCTCGAGAGCGTTTCTGTATAAGGAAATCGAGGTTCCCTTCTCGGATTGATTCTCATTGCTCACCGAAAGTGCTTGGAACTGAGTTCCAACAACCTCCACTGGTTCTACACAAGTAGACGATGATAAGTTACTTATGAGCAAGGCTTGTTACCCACAAACCGTGATGAGTTGATCGTTCTTGACGAACTTCAGTTTTGGTTGCAGTGTCAAAGTGACTGCCCCAGCCTGGTGTATCCAAGGTCTTCCTTGTAAACAGCTGTACGCTGCCCGGATGTCCATGACCTGGAAAGTGATTAGGAAAATATGAGGACCGATAGTTATGGGAAGGTCTACTTCGCTGATAACTACTTTTCGAGATCCGTCAAAGGCTTTGATGATGACCTCACTTCCCCTCATCGGGGATCCTTTGAATGATAGTCACAATAAAGTGGACTTCGGTATAACGTTGATGGTCGATCCCGTGTCTACCAGTACGCTGGCTAAAGCATCGTCCTGACAGTTAACTGTGATATTAAGCGCCATGTTGTGGCATTTTCCCTCCTCTGGGAAATCTTTATCACTGAATCCTAAGTTGTTGCAGGAAGTGATGTTAGAGATGATGCTACCGAACTGTCGTATTGACACATCCTGTTCCACAAAGGCCTGCTCTAAGACTTTCTGCAGAGCCTCTCTGTGGGCTTCGGAACTGAGTAAAAGTGATAGCACAGAGATCTTTGAAGGAGTTTGTAACAGCTGATCAACAATGTTGTATTCACTCC
The DNA here is from genome assembly GCA_022829125.1 of Lathyrus tuberosus. Taxonomy (NCBI): domain Eukaryota; kingdom Viridiplantae; phylum Streptophyta; class Magnoliopsida; order Fabales; family Fabaceae; genus Lathyrus; species Lathyrus tuberosus. The sequence continues at coordinate 3,216,053 of JALAZF010000020.1, read as the reverse complement.
TTTGGATGAGCTTCAGCATCTCATCATCATTTTTCGAAAGATCGGGATCACCAGATTGACCGACTGGTGGATTAGGAGCTTCTGTCTGAAGTTCCTTTTCTTTGTTAGGTTCTCCAACTCCTCGTTGAAGATTCGACCGCTCTGTGTTACTCGACTGATGTCTGCAATATTCACGACGGAGGGTAATGGAATTTCCTTTCCATTCTCGATTATTGTCGCACTGTATTTGTAAGGGATCGCCTTAGCTGATTCATACGGTAATGGTTCTGGTAGATAAATAACTACAGGAGCCTTCTGATTTTTCTGACTGTCATAAGTAACTTCAATCAGTTCCTGGCTAGGAACTTTTGATTCATTCAGTAGAGGGATGATGGTACAAACATCCTTGTTCTATTGATGATCAGAGATTATGACAACGTCTCTGATCTGATCAGTGAAGTAGTCTGGCGTCCAGTCGATTGGCTCAGAATCCAGACATGGGCGAATCTATCTACGATCCACCTGACCTTAAAGAGTTGCCCGCACAAGGTATCATCTATGGTTATTTTCCGAACAGACTCTACAACGTTCATATTATGCGGTGGCACCTGGCCACGTCTGCTCTGAATGCAGTGTAACCTTACTAGGTTGGTCCCCATAGACCGGACATCCTGACTTTGACGCCGAGTAGGGTTCCCATTAAGCACATTGATTTGTTGCGTGTCTTTATTCAGATAGATCGGAAGCCATCAGTACTTTAACAAGTGTTGCAATGTTCTTTGAACGAGAGCGCACCCTTGGTTACTCTCACAACATCCTTTACAGCTCCGATAATCGTGAGAAGTGAGAAAACCGAGTTAGACTTGCTTGGCATGTAACTCCACCAAGCTAGTATTCATCAAACGGATATCAAAGATTTGGATCATGTTGATCTGATAAGGATTTCTATCACGGTAGTCCTGGATCCACCCAAGATCCATCTGATGCTGGAGAGCCTCTTGTACAAAAGAGCATCCCTGTTTGTTTACAGAGCAAGTCAGACATGAATTGTAATCATGTCGCGGCAGATTATGATACTGGCTTTGCCTTGAGTACATCGCCACTAAGTTGACATTCATTGCACGGATTTCGTGTCTCTGAATGATGTTTGAATTCGTACAGGTCATGTTGACTCCACAAACTCGGTGTTGTTGGATCCATCTGAGATCCAATTGTTCCTGTAGAGCTGATTTCACCACAGAACATCCTTGATTGTTTTTAGAGAAGATATCACACTGATGATAATTATGAGGTGGGACATGGCCATACCTACTTTGTCTACAATGCATCTTGACCAAGTTGGCCCTCAATAAGAGTACAACATGAATTTGATAAATGTTATTAGACTCTCCCTATATCAAAATAACTGCAGCTTTCTCGTGTTGAGGCAGTGGGTTTTTGAGAACATTCGGATTCGTATCTTTGAAAGATAAGACCCCGCTACTAACAAGCTTTTGCACATCAGATTTGAAACTGAGACAGTTTTCTATGTTGTGCCCTGGTCCTCCTTGATGATAAGGGCGCGTCTGATCCGCTTTGAACCAAAAAGACGGATTTTCTGGTACAGTAAGAGGAGACCTGGTTTGGACGTGCCCCTTGACCAGTAATAATGGAAACAGCTCTGTGTAAAATATGGGTATAGGATCAAACCCTGATGGCCGTGTTGCATGGTTGTTGTTATATGGAGGACGAGCCTGCTGAAGAGGCTGCTGTGTCCTTTGCTGATATTGCTGTTGATTAGGTTGGCTCTGCGCAACCTGAGGTTGATACGTAGAAACAGGCGCAGGGTTGATAGCAGGAGTTACAGCTGCTACTGGTTGATAATGTCGCCTTTGCTTTCCGAGAGAGATATTCCCAATATCCTGCTCGATTTATTTTTTATCCTATTGAAGCTAATGAAGGAAGGGAAATAGATGTCTCCAATTAACCCTGCTTGCATACTGAGTTTGAACAGCGGTCTGTTAGGTTACAGATGCTATGTGGATGTGGGGGCCTCTCTCTGCTTATTTTGTTGAGAAACTGAAGTGACTGGACTATTGGTAGGATGTTAGGACTGATACTTTTTTATTGATGTCTGAAGGTATGGGATTTTCGGTTTTTGAGTAGTATGCTCGCTAAGATTTTTCAAACTTATGCCTACGTATTCCCGTTTGACGAAATAGGGAAATCAGAGCGATCGTAGTTCCTCCTATTCTAGGGAAGGAAAAAGGTGGTTTTGGTGTCTTGTTCAAAGCCCAAGATGTGAAGCTAAAGGGAGTATATGTATCTTGTTCAAAGCCCAAGATGTGAAGCTGAAGGGTCTATTTGTATCTTGTTCAAAGCCCAAGATGTGAAGCTAAAGAGTTTTTTTAGAGAGAATTTATCATCACTAAAGAGGAGTTGTTGATGTTTGTATACTGTGGCGAGGCACAACTTTGATGTTAACAAGGTTGATTGACTCAACCGAGGTTTTCTTTATACAAAGCCTAAGAGGAGGCTATTGACCCAACAAGAGGGTGTTTTTATATGTCTCGTACGAAGCCCGAGATAGAGGCTAAAGGGTTTTGACTCAACAAGAGAGTCTGGAGGTTGTTTGACTCAATGAGAGAGTTGTTTATACTTAACAAGAGAGTGTTTTCTATCTCGTACGAAGCCCGAGATGGAGGTTGAAAGTGGTTTGACACAACAAGAGAGCCTTTTATACTCAACAAGAGAGTGATTTATATCTCGTACGAAGCCCGAGATGGAGGCTAAAAGTGTTTGACTTAACAAGAGAGTCTTTTATACTCAACAGGAGAGTGTTTTGCTATCTCGTACGAAGCCCGAGATGGAGGCTAAAAGGGAAGTGACCCAATAAGAGGGTCTTTTATACTCAGCAAGAGAGTATTTTCTATCTCGTACGAAGCCCGAGATGGAGGCTAAAAGTGTTTGACTCAACAAGAGAGTTTTTTATACTCAACAAGAGAGTATTTTTGGATCTCGTACAAAGCCCGAGATAGAGGCTAAAGAGGTTCGTGATTGACTCAACAAGAGAGTCTTGACCAGGTGATTGACTTAACCAGAGAGTGTTTTATACTCAACAAGAGTGTGTTTTTATCTGTCTTATACGAAGCCTAAGAAGGAGGCTAAAAGAGGGGTTTGACTCAATAAGAGAGTCTTTTATACTCAACAAGAGAGTGTAGGGAGAATCATTGTACAAAGCCCAAGAGGAGGCTATCTGTGCTGGCGACTGTTTAGTTAAGTGACAGGTCCAGTGTGTTGGATAAAAGAGAAAATCAGTTCTTATAAAGAGATTGATTAAAGGTAAGGTTGTGCTTTGGGATTGATCAGAGGATCAGGGTTATTTCCTGTTCCTTAAGGAAATGGGAAATCCCGAGGGTATTGAGACTGTCCAAGTCTACTTGTGTTTTGAGAAATCGATTCTCAGATAAGTGAACGATCTTTGTACGACGCCCAAGAGAAGGCTGGTATGTTATGGGATGAAGGTCAACCCATTAACTAGTCTGACACTTGACTCATAAAGACAGCTCTAGCAACTTGATGACTAGGTTCTGTTCCTATACCTGTAGAGGTCTCTGGGTCCTTGTACTAAGCCCAAGAGAAGGCATGAGAGCTTTTAAGAAGCCGAAGGGTCCTTGTACAACGCCCAAGAGGAGGCAGGGATGCTTTTAAGAAGCTTGTGGGTCCCCAAACCCCGAGAAATTCAAGACAGGCTATTCCCAGAGAATAGATCAAGCCAGGAAAGTTTGAGAATTTGGAAGAAACTCAAGAGATGCCATTCACGGAGAAAAGATCATCTCTGGGGAGTTAGAGTTTCTTTGACAATTTCTAAGGGTGACAGTCTGAGAAAGGGTTCACCGAGAATGCTGCCTTTCACGTCTCCATATTGTTTAACCCCAAGAGGAGGGAAGACTGTGTCTGGTAATCCTATGGGGATCTAGTTTTGTTTGTATTTAAGAGTGACCAACAGGGCTTTACCTAGTGCTAGACGTCGTTGCCGGGGAAAACTCTAAATAACTATACTAGTATTACACAGTTGATATTTGACAAGTATATAAAATTTTGTGAAAGAAGACTTACAGTGAGCAGCCCCACAATACAGTTATATATATATATATATATATATATATATATATATATATATATATATATATATATATAAGCGGATAAAGAAAGCGGGTAAACACTTACTCGATTGTAGAGCTTCCATGTTGTTTTGTTAGTTGTTCAACAAAGAAAGCTTTGATAACAATATTATATTCAAAATCAAAAGAGAAAGTGCTTTGAAAAGATTGTTGGGGCTTACAGCTCAAGGAGACGCCCAAGGTTTTATCAGTGATTGCACTATTGTTTTGAATATGTACAGGGACTTATACAAGTGACTGAGGCCCAAAAAGGTTTTCTGTACAAAGGGATGGGTCTTACACTCTCTCAAGAGGCCCAAAGGTTTATTTTTATACAAGTGGTGGGGCTTACAGCTCAATTAGAGGCCCAGGGTTTTATTTTAAACTGGCGATCACGCCGAGACTATCTTTTAACGCAGAGGGACTTAAACAATATTTGAGGCCCAAAAAGGTTTTGGTTAAAAGGGGATTGGGTCTTACACTCTAATAGAGGTCCAAAATGTTTTGAATGGGTCTTATAGCTCGAGGAGAAGCCCAAGGTTTTTTGTTTGGCAACGGCGATCGCGCCGAGGTTTTTTATGGTATCGGGACTTATACAATACACTGAGGCCCAAATCATTTTGGTTTAAAAAATGGTTGGGTCTTACACTCTATTAGAGGCCCAATAATTTATTTTTGTACAAGTTGTGGGGCTTACAACTCAAGGAGAGGCCCAAGGTTTTTTGTTCAAAAGGCGACGATCGCGCCGAGATTTTTTAAAATCGTATCGGGACTTATACAATGACTGAGGCCCAAAATGGTTTCCTATACAAAGGGGTTGGGTCTTACACTCTATTAGAGGCCCAAAGGTGTTTAAAGGAAAGGAATGGGGCTTATAACACGAGGGTAGGCCCAGATGATTTTTAAAAGAGGCGACGATCGCGTCGTTGTTTTTGAAAATACAGTGGGACTTATACAATGGCTGAGGTCCAAAATTGTTTTGTATTTACAAAGGGGTTGAGTCTTACACTCTAATAGAGGCCCAAAGAGTTTGAAAAAGTTTGATGAGGGTTGAATTAATCAAAACCCTAATTTGTTTTCCAAATGTATTTTAATTGAATAAAAATTCAATAAAAAATGAACAAAATTGTTAAGCAAGTGAAAAACAAATTGTGATCTTGGATTAATGTTTCAAAAATCAAGTTTTGACCTACAAAATGATTAGAAATCATTAAAATTTGCAAAATCAAGAAGGAAAAAATATTTTAAATGTCAAAAACAATTAAAATATTAATTCTTTGCAAAAATATCAATTATATGAAATAAATAATATTTTTAGGATTTTTTGGTAAAATAAAATATTTTAACATTTTTGTGAATTATTAAAAAAAGAATCAACTCAAAATTATTAAAACTCAGAGAGAAATTAATTTTTGAATCAATTAAATAAAATCACAAAATTCAAATATTTGAATTTTTGAAAAAGGGCGCCTAGAACATGGCAAGAACACGCGCCTTCCCTCTGTTTCTGCAGATTTGCGTTTTCTATCCAATCTCACTGAATACTTGATGATATCATGCAATCTACATATCAATCTACTCGTTTTCACCTCACGATCATGTCTATGGTATTTAATTTCATTTATTTTAAGCATGGAACAAGAAATCAAAGAGAAACCTCAAGAACCCTAAAATTTGCATGAAGGCTCAGAAATTCCATACACGATTCAAACAAAGCAATTGATTGAGGGAAAACACTCCATGCATGATTATGAACATATGGCCAAATTATTGTGCAGCAAAAAATGCATGGATCATAGAGTTAGAAGAGCTCATGCTTACCTCTTGCAACTGGTGATCGTGTTTTGTGTTAGAGGTGTTACAGCCTGGTTCCAATGATGTGGATAGCTTCCCTAGGTGGCATGGAGTGTGTCTGGATGCTTGAAGTGGATTGAAATGATCTGGAACTTGAGATGGTACCCCAACTGCAAATCTGTCAAGAACTTGAGCAATTGGCTAGTGATTTTGTGATTTAGGTGTTTCAGATGTTATGTGAGTGTTTGGATCACTTCTATATGATGTTTATGAGGTGTGTGTGCGATTGGTTTGGTTGGAATTGCTCTCAAACTCAAAACCCGATAGTGACTTGCCTTAGAAGGCAAAATTGGAGTGAAGAAGGAGATTCTGAGGAAAGCATCTGTTTGATGGCTTTGGTGTTCTCAAACTAATCATAAATGAGCTCTATTTATAGTAGAGCCAGTTTGTTTTGCAAGGAATAGTGAATGGCAACTGCTGCATAGGTTTGGCCAATGTTGAGCAATGAGAATCCAAGTCTCCTCTAGCCATTGACTAGAGGTTAGGGCACAGGCTGCTGGTTCCCTTGGTCTTGAATAAGTCTTGACTAAATTTAGTTGGAAATGGCTCAGTCCATGCCACCTTGGTGCATCCATTAAATGCTCAAATCCAAAATTGGAGTCTTGTCCCTCTTTTAGGGATTTCTAGGTTTGGCATGCTATTTTTGGTTCCAAAGACTTGGGAGGCTTGAGATCAGAGTTGGTTCCTCCTTGGTCCCCCCTTGAGGTGTTCAAATGGATAGAGTTTCTTGCCCTTTGAAAATTTGAGCAAATCGAGCAAAATGCACAAATATGCCTTGCCATGACAGTTTTCAGCAAGGCATATTGTCAATGTCATATCTCATGGCTCAAGTGGAATTTAATGGAGTTCTTGGCCATTTTGGAAGTCCCTCATATGATACAACAACTGTTTGATCATAGTTGCTTTTGATAATTTTTGGATCCAAATGAAAAATGCCCCTACATTTGGAAAAAAGTGAAGGCAGATTCTGACTTAGTGAGAATTTCACTAAGTGTTGGAAAAAAGTGACATTTTCACTTTTTGTGATTTTGATCATTCCATAACGTCAAATCCATGAGGAATTGGAACGAGTTCTGTTTGAAGCTTTTGTAGAGGGCAATGAAAGCTACAAATCTAGATTTGGATGGGGAAAAATGACCTTGTGGTTTAGGAGTTATGATCCTCCAAAGTTGGTACCCTTGCCACTTTATTCCATAACTTAGAAAAATTTCTAAGTTTTTATGGTTACCCCTTTTACAAGTTATCCCACTTTTCTTGATTTTTCTTGATGAATGATGATTCCAATCATACATTAACATCATTTTAGGGTCAAAGAACCAAAATTGTGAAAAATCTCAAATAGTCAAAGTTGACTTTTGTGCACAGTTGACTTTTTATCAGACGAATTCCAAACTGTGCGATCCTCTATGAAATCAAGTCATTGACCTAAATCAAACTTGATGGATTGATTTCATAGGTGTTATAGGGTGTATTGAATCATGTTCCAAGGTTTGGGAGCATGTTCTAGTCAAAAGTCAAAGGCACAGCTGACTTTTCCCTCAAAACCCTAATTGTGGTTCTGATGAATTTGAAACTTGTTGATCAAGCTTCTTGGATGAATCCATTATTGCAAATGGATCAATGTAGTGTGTTAGAGACCCTCAAATCCTATCTTGAGGTCTTAGCTCATGATTTGTCCCAAAAGTCAACTTAGGCATGAATTAGGTCAAGAAACCCTAATTTCTGATTTTTAGTGAATGCATCCCCTGAGGCTAAATTGACTTGATGATTGGGTCCATGAGATTTCATGGAGTATTTTAGTTTATGCTTTGAAGCATTGGCTCATGCCCAAAGGAAAATTTCGATCTGGATGCCCTAGTCAACCAAAACACTAATTTGGTGACACTGGCGATCTTGAGGCTTAATCCACTTAGAAGGGAGCATCCTTGTGCTTAATCCTTGAAGTGGGAGTCTTCTTGATCCTTTATAGGTGTTTGAGAGGTTAGAAAAGTTGAAGATCATGTCATTCCTTAATTGATCCTTTGTCTAAGAGCTCTGAGAGGGCCTGAAACCCTAAGTTTGATTGTAGTGGATGCTCACCCATCTTTGGGGAGACTAATGAGGCATAAGGATACACCCATATTGTGATGATGATTTTCACAATGATGGGAAATCTTAGTGGTCAAAATTTGGGGTATGATACACTGCATTAGAGCACTGTATAAATTGAAGTTGTTACGCTGTCCATTTCACAACATGCGGGAACACTGTACAACTTGGAGCTGTTGTGCTGTGTGTTTCAACTCCTACACTACACCCTGTGTGTTAGAGAAGGAATGAGAAGGGAGAATTCCTACTCTCATTCTGATTACTTCAGGTAGGGGATGAATGACCCTGTGCTTGGCTTAGTCACCTCTATCTCCAAGCGGTAGTGTACTTTCTTCCCCAGTCGAGTCGATTCTTGATCACTCCTATTTCTTTTAATCTCCCTCTTTTGATCAATCACCCTTCTTCTTGGTTAAGATCATTTCCCCTTTGGGTAGTAAACTCTCTTTGTTTCAATACCCTGCTCTCTTCTTGTGGTCGACCATCGTCTTTTGATTCCCTTGAAGAGTATTGATTCCTTTTCCTTCAGTCCTACACAATATTCTAGTTACAACTGTATCCCCAGGAGTTTGCAACCTCCTTTTGGTTCTTCTCCTTTTGTTTGGTTAACCACTGCCTGTCAGTTAAAACACCTATTTGCGCATCTTCTCAGTTAAGCACAGTCTGACTGTTAAAATACTGAGCCTTTCGAGTTAATCACCTTCTCTTAGTTAATCACCCATTTTTTCAGTTAACCACAACCTGTCTGTTAAAATACTGAGCTTTTTGAGTTAATCACCTTCTCTTGGTTAATCACTTATTTCCTTCTCGGTTAATCACAGTCCTTCTGTTAAAACCGAATCCCCAGCAGTTAGCAACCTTTTCTTGGTTCGAATACTTGCTCCCTTGGGTTAGTAACCTTCTTTTGGTTCCAATACCCTTTTTGTTGGTCAAGTACCGTTTGTTCGGTCAGTACCAACATCCCCGGTGGGTCACAACCTTTGCTTGGTTCCGCACCCGTCTTTGGGTTACAACCTTCATTCGGTTCTACACCCGTTCTTTTGGTTGATCACAGTCTACCTGTTAAAACCTTTTCCCCACATAGTCCTACTCTCTCGCTTTGGTTAACCACTGTCAGTCAGTTAATATATCGAACCCCTTTTCTTTTGTTTTCAACACTGTCATCTTTGTTTGTTCCCCAGTAGGGTCGCTACCTTCTGGTCCCCAGCACAGTCCTTTGTTCTCTTACCTCCTCGATGAAGTCTCTTTTATTTCCTTTTTCTCTTTTACCTTTTTGGTTTCGACACCATTCTTGCACGTTATCCTCAGCACAACCATTTTCCGTTTCCTTTGCATTCTTTTCTTGGTTTCGACACCATTTCTTTTGTTATCCCCAACGGATCTTTCTCTACCTCTTTTTGCTTTTGGTTTTGACACCACTTTCCGTTCTTTGTTTGGTTTTCCGTCTTAGTTCCCCAAACTACGGAAGCTCTGATTCTGCATTCGTTCGAATTTATGATACGTAGGCACGAGATCGTGATGATCTTGGCGATCACACTTCTACCCTTCCTTCTTCCTTTCCCCTTCTTTTCCTTGGTTCCTCTGAACTACGGAGCTCTGATTTCCTCATTGAACTATGAGGATACGTAGGCACGAGGGCCCTAATCCTCAGCGATCACCTTCTTCCTTTCTTCTTCTCTTTTCTCTTCTCTCTCCTTTTCTTTTAGCTAGAAACCTTTAGATAGATAACCCATCCAAGCCAAGAAGCAAGCAAAATGGTTCCCGTCGAGTACGACGGATGCGTAAGGTGCTAGTACCTTCCTTTCGTATAGCAGACCCCCATTCCCGTTTCTTTTCCCCTTGGGTTTTATCGATATTTTCCCTGTCCTTTGGGACTAAATAAAGTTCGGTGGCGACTTTGTTGTATCTTTGAGTGTTCGATTCACTCAGGTATAAACCAGCCATCTTCAGTAGAGTATTTTTATGATCCCAAAAAACAGCAGACTTGGGCAAATGGGAAATAAACCATTTGTAAAGCAAGGGTACACAGCATGTGATCACTCATCCACTGTACAGATTCCTTAAGTGTACAGAATGATAAGCATCTACAAGCAGGGTTGGTACGGGGTTCCAATCAGAAATATCTTAACAGCGTTGGTATCAACGAAGTTGTCTAAGTCTGGAAAAAGGAACAATCTGTATGTGAGTATGACAAAGATATCCTCGAAAGCAGTAGTGTTCCCTATATTGGCGAAGTACAGGGCTTTCTCTACCAACAACTTGGCTGGTAAACCTTGGATTCCTCCTTTGGTGGTCATGTGAGTCCTGATTTCTGACTCGTCCAAACCAATGGCTCTTGCCATGACCCGATCCTTTGGAATTTCTTCCAGTCCAGAAAAAGGAGCTTGATCAGTGATAGGTAGATCAGTCAGATGAGAGTATTCTTCTAATGTTGGTGCCAATTGGTAATCTGGGAATGTGAAGCAGTGATAAACCAGATCGTAGAACTGGATCAGTGTAGACAGGATTCCTTCAACTACATGGACCCTTAACAGAGATAACAGCCCTCCGTACTTAGCTCTGAAAGCATCAGGGTTGGTGATCATCCTTGCCAACCCCCTTAAATCCTCTAGTTTTGGAGCCTTGAAGGTGTACTTGTGCGTATTTCTTCTACCGAAATCCTTAACTCAATCTTTCTCTCTGATATTTGCAATCATTGTTTCAGTTTAATTTGAAAAAAGATAGAAGAGAAAAGAAGATTTTTTCTTTGTTTAAGAGTTTTTTTTTAAATGAATGCATGAATGCAGCACACACAAAAATTGAAAAGACATGGGTTCAAGGGTTCAACGTCACGGGCATGGATTCATGGCTCTACGCATCCCCAAAGGTTGTATTCTGGTCAATTTTGTACCTGTAGAACTGATCCTAAGGTTCCCAAAATCATTGACCCCCTAGAGATAACAACAGCGAGTTGGTTCACCCGAGCGAGCCGTAGCATCCTAGGGCAATCTCATTTGAGTGTAGTATTGCTTATCAACTATTTCCGATAGTCACTGCACTACCAAGTGGTCATAAAGTTAATGCCTACTAAATCCTCAAGTTCACAGGCGCCGCATTAGGAAAACTCTGTTTTCAACAACGATCGTGATCAACAGGCTGAATCCTATGGGCCCTCGCCTGATTTGGTGGTCTACCAGGTTCGCTTATTCAGGATTCACTCCCTATAAGGCCCCCTGTCTATGCCACCCCTTATCATAGGTTTCTCTCAAACTTTCCAGATGCGACATCACTCGCATTCCCATTGACAGAAAGATAAACACGAATATCAAGTAGGAAAAGCGATATATATATATATATATATATATATATATATATATATATTTATAATATCTAAAGCTAATCATCCTAGACCTCTTAAGAACTATAATCATAAAGAATACTCCCCAGCACAATCGCCATTTTTCTGTAGTGTGCGATTTTTGTCGGTGACGCAACCACCTTATCGCCATGGTTTTGTCCTCACCGTAATGGTAGGAGTGGGGTGCTACTTTCTGATTTCTTATTTATCCTGTGAAGCTGGAAGGGAAAGAGAAGCTATCTAAAACTAACCTTGCACGCGAATGTTTAACTAAACAAACGCTTAAGAGATTCGGGGAGTTCGGGGACAGGTTATGTGATGGGGAGTTGTCAGTTACCCATCTTATATGTGGTTATCCATAGGTTGTTAGCAATTATCCTTACTGCTTTCTACTTACTAGTGTTTGTCTGTAAATGGGGAAGTTTCTTCTTTGGGAGATGTTTCAGAGAGAGAGTGAGTTTTTGATGATTTTGGTGAGGTACTGGACCTTAGTTTTGATTGGCGTGCAGGTACTGTACCTAAAGTTTTTGATTGGTATGCTCGCTAAGATTTCGCAATCTTATGCCTACGTATTCCCGTTTAAAGAAACAGGGAAATCAGAGCAATCGTAGTTCCTCCTATTCTATGAGAGGAAAAGATATCTGGTGTCTTGTTTAAAGCCCAAGATTGAAGCTAACAGGAGTATTTGTGTCTTGTTCAAAGCCCAAGATTTAAGCTAGAGGTTTGACTGAGAGAGAATTTGTTATCTCTAAAGGGAGACATCTCGTCTGTTTATCACAATTGTTAGGTAACTATTTTTAAAGGAGGATTACTTTAACTAGGATATGTGAATCCAGCAATGCCATAATTTCCTTTATGGGGATTTGTCCTGAAGGAGAAAACTTTAACTCAGTGTTGAGCAATGCCATTTTTTCTTAGGAGTCTTTCATGCTAAGAGAGGGACAGTGGCATAGATGTAAATAATCCAGAGGCTTGCCACTTATAGCAATTAGATGAAAGAGGGGATTTACTAGGATAAGAGATGGACAACAACTTGGATATTTGAATCAACAAGTGCACCACTTATAGCATTTATCTTGGATTAAGGTTTGTTTTGATTTCCTGTTTTGATGTGTGATATACAGAGAAATGTCTTCCTGCAGAGAGTTTTTTATTTCCTCTGAGGGGATGGTGGTTTTTGTATGTGCCTTGATCAAAGCCCAGGGTTGAATCTAAGAGATTGATTGCCTCCACTGGGGAAGTCCTTATATAAAGCCTAAGAGGAGGTTAGAAAAGACTGACTCAACAAGAGAGTGTTTATCTGTCTTGTACAAAGCCCAAGATTGAGGCTAAAAAAAAATTGACTCTACTGGGGATATCATTACACAAAGCCTAAGAGGAAGCTAAAAGTTGACTTTTTTGGGGAAATATTTTGTTTATCTTGTATAAATCCCAAGATTGAGGCTAAAAGAGGGATGGCTCAACAAGATAGTGTTTAGGGAGATTTTATATGGTGTCTTGTACAAAGCCCAAGATTGAGGCTAAAAGAAGAAACTGACTCTACTGGTGAGAGGTTTTATCTGTCTTGTACAAAGCCCAAGATTGTGGCTAAAATGGGATTGACTCAGTTAGAGAGTATGATTTGTTTTGTACAAAGCCGAAGATTAAGGCTAACTCTACTGAGGAAGATGATTATACGAAGCCTAAGAAGAGGCTAAAAAGAGATTTAACTCTGCTTAAGGAGATTAACTCCCAAAGCCTAAAAGAAGGCTGGGAGGAATTGACTCCACTGGGAAGATATACATCCAGAGCTTAAGAGAAGGTTATAAAGATTTTGACCTTGTTGGAGAAAGTTTATATATGTCTTGTACAAAGCCCTAGATTGAGGCTAAAAAAATGAATGACTCAACAAGAGAGTGTTTATGGTGTCTTGTACAAAGCCCAAGATTGAGGCTGAAAGAGCTAGGGAAAATCATTATACAAAGCCTAAGAGGAGGCTAAAAAAGGTCGACTCAACAGGAGAGCGCCTTTGAGAAAGAAGATTTACTTAACAAGAGAGTGCTTTTGAAGCTAGATCTGCTGAGGAAAATCATTATACAAAGCCTAAGAGGAGGCTGGCTTCTACTGAGGATTATTGAGATCCAGAGGCAGGTCCAAAATGGGGAATCAACTCTTGCTAAGGATTTACAGAAGAGTTGAGGTATCAGATGCCTTGAGGTTCTGATTTGGGATAGTATGGTATTGATTTGACCCTAGCTGGGGAAATTTGGAAAAAAAGTTTGAGTTTTAGATCCTGTGAGGGTTTTAACTCTACTGGAGATTGGTTAAATGACCAGGGTTTTTCCTGCGTTTGTAGGGAACTTGAGAATGTCTTTGAGATCCAAGAGGAGATTAGACTGTCCAAGTCTACTGGTATGGAAGAGTTTATCTTTGTATGATGCCCAAGAGGAGGCAGATGTTTTAAGGGATGAGTGTCAACCCTAAAATTGGTCTGAGATTGTGACTCTTCGGAAAGACTACTCTAGCAAAGGATGACTAAGTTCTATCCTATACCTTTAAGAGGTCTTCAGGGTCCTTGTATTAAGCCCAAGAGAAGGCATTAGAACTTCTAAGAAGCTGGAGGGTCCTTGTACAAAGCCCAAGAGGAGGCGGGGATGCTTTTAGGAAGCCTGTGGGTCCAAACTTAAGAAGAGTTCAAGAAAAGTTTCACCGGGAATAATCTTTTCTTTAGTGAACAGTTCTAGGGTTTGAAGAAATTCAAGAGAGGTTTCACCGGGAATTAATCATCTCTGGGGAAATGAATTTCTTCTGACAATTTTCTAATAGTGACAGTCTGAGAAAAGTTTCACCGGGAATAATGCCTTTCTCTTTGTTCCATATTGTATAAGCCCAAGAGAAGGCAAGACTGTATCTGGAATTCCTATGGGGAACTAGTTTTGACTGTGTTGAAAGAGTGACCACTGGCTCTATCTAGTTTTAGACCTAATTGTCGGGGAAAACTCTTAGCAGATAAATTACAGGCATATATATACAGATGAAATATATACTGTATGTAATAAGAGGGTAGGAGGACTTATAGGTGAGCAAGCTTCCAGCACAAACAAATATATATATGTGCAAGTATGTAAAAGAAAGGTGTGTAAAACTTACAGGTGAGCAAGCTTCCATTGTAACAGCTGTATGGTTAGTTGTTCAAGAAATTAAAGAAAGTTTTGATAACAACTATGAATTTGAACCTAAATCAAAAGGGAAGTTGTTGTTTTTTTTAAATATTGTTGGGGCTTATACTCAAGGAGAGGCCCATATGAAAAATAGTAATCGTACTGTTGATTTGAAAATTGTATCGGGACTTATAGAATGTATAAGGTCTAAAAAGGTTTTCTGTACAAAGGGATGGGTATTACAACTCAAGGAGAGGCCCAAAAGTGTTTGAAAAAGAAAATAAATGGGACTTACAACACAAGGGTAGGCCCAGATGATTCTGCTTTTAAATGGCGATCGCGCCGAGATTTTTGAAAACACAATGGGACTTATACAATGACTGAGGCCCAAAAAGGTTTTTATTTACAAGGAATGGGTCTTACACTCTATTAGAGGCCCAAAGTGTATTTTAAAAAGAAATATGGGACTTACAACACAAGGGGAGGTCCAGATGGTGTTTGTTTAAAAAGGCGACGTCCGCGCCGAGATTTTTAAAATCGCATTGGGACTTATACAATGACTGAGGCCCAAAATTATTTTCTTTACAATAAGGATTGGGTCTTACACTCTATTAGAGGCCCAGAGTGTTTGAAAATTTAAAATTGAGAGGAACCCCTAATTTTAAATTCAAATGTAATTTTTCAAAGGAAATTGAATGAAGAAAATGATATAAAATACCAAATATATTCAAAAACAAGTTGTACACTTTGAAAAATATTTTGAAAAATCATGTTTAATTACATGAAAGTTTGAAATTCAATAGGTTTTGAAAGATCAAAGTGGGAATTTCATTTAAAAATGTTTAAAAACAAATGAAATTAATTACAAAAATTCTAACTATATTAAAAAAATAATATAAATTGGAGTTTTTTGTAAAATAAAATATTTAAACATTTTTGTGAATTTTGAGAAAAAGAATCAATTCAAAAACACAAATATTCAGAGAGAAATTAATTTTTGAATCAATTAACAAAAATATCAAAATATTCAAAAATTTGAAAAAGGGCGCCAAGAACACTAAGTTTTTGCCCGCGTGCCCTGTTTCTGCAGATTTTCATTTTCTCACTTTTCTCCATGATTCCCCAATGGTTTAGCACAATTCAAGTACCAATCTTGTTCGTTTTTGAACAAGGATCACAACCATATAGCTTAATTGAATTTATATTAAGTATGGAGGAAGAAATCAACAGAAAACCTCAAGAACCCTAATTTCAGCATGAACACAATGAAATTCCATACACGATGGATTCATGGAAATTGATTGAGGGTTATTACTCTACAAACATGCATAAACAAGATGGTAACTCAAAAATAAATTCATGATGCATGAATCATAGAGTTTGAAGGGTTCAGGCCTACCTCTTGCAGTTGGTGATCGAGTTTGATGATGGACGTGTTGCAACTAGGTTCCAATGATCTGGACAGCTTCCTTAGGTGCCAAGGAGTGTGTTTGAATGCTTGGAGTGGACTGAAATAAGCTGGAACTGGTTGTGGTACCTCAACTGCAACTCTGTCAAGAACATGAGCAATTGGCTGGTGATTTGATGAATTTGATGTTCCAGATGATGTGTTAGTGTTTAGATCACTCACATATGATGTTTATGAGGTGTGTGTGTGGGATTGGTTTGGTTGGAATCACTCTCAATCTCAAAACTCGATAGTGACTTGAGTTAGAAGGCAAAATTGGAGTGAAGAAGAGATTTTGAGTAAAGCATCAGTTTGGGTGCTTTGGTGTACTCAAACTGATCACAAATGAGCTCTATTTATTGTGTGTCAAGTTTTTTTTTGCAGCAATAGTGTGTGTCAACTGCAACAGGTATGTGGCCAATGTGGATCAAATGGAATCTCAAGTCTCCTCTAGCCATTGACTTGAGGTTAGAGCACAGGCCTATGGTCTTTTGGTTTAGAGATAAGGCTTGACTCGTTCAGTTAAGTTTGCCTCAGTTCATGTCACCTTGATGCATCCATTAAATGCATTGAAACAAAATTGGAGTCTTGGCACTTTTTAGACTTTTTAGGATGTCATAGCTACATGTAGATCCTTGGACTTGGGAGGCTTGGGGATCAGATAATTCTCATTGGATTTTATCCTCTGATGTGTCCAAATGGATGACAAGGCTTGGAGTTGTCCAAATTTTCCAAATCGAGCAAAACATAAAATTCTGCCTTGTACAAGACAGTTGGAAATGGTGATTTTGAGGGGATCATATCTCCCTGCTCAGGTTGAGTTATAGGAGGCTCTTGTGCTTTTTAGAAAGCCCTCATATGATACAATACATGTGTGACCATAGTTTGTCTTGAAACTATTTGGATCCCATTGAAAAATCCTCATGAACATTGGTGTTTAAAGCTGATAACTTAGGCAGATTTTCACTAAGTGTTGAAAAGTGTCATTTTCTTCATTTTTGTCATTTTGATCACTCCATAACTTAAAATCCATGAAGAATTGGAGTTTGAGGTAGTTGAAGTTTTTGTAGAATGTAGGAAGATCTACAAATCAGGCTTTGGATCACCCAAAATGGCTGCTTGGATCACAAGTTATGATTCTTGGAAGTTGGTACCAAAATCATTCAAACTTAATAAATTAGAAAAAATTTCAATTTTTCAAGGTTACCCCTTTTACAAGTTATCATGATTTCTTGACCAATTCTTGTTCAAATGACATTATAAGTCACATTTTATGAAAATATGAATCATAAGGATCATTTTTCCTAAAAGAAAGTCATGTTTTGACTTTTGGCTCCGGAGCGGTTCGGCGCGTAAAACCCTTGTTATTTCTGTGATTTTGTGGTTGGCATTTATTTTGCTAAAACTATTCTAGCAGCAAGATTCTGTTTAAAAGGAAGATTTCATACTGGCCCTTAGGACATCGCGTTTGATTTCAATTTAAAAGGAAGATTCTGTTGCTGTTAATTGTTACTGAATATTCTGTGAATATTTGGTTATCCTATGTGGCATCCAAAGTATTTTTGGGTTGAGTTTTTGTGTTGGTTTTCGAATTTTCAGCACTTTCTAATTATGGAGACATATTAGGAAACTTTAGATTGAAGACCTGTTTTGTTGGAGTTTATTTTGCAGATTTCTGAGCAGTCTCTTTGCTGCGTTTTTGAAGCCCAATCCAGTCCAGATTTAATGCTATATATTGACTGGTGTAAACCTAGTTTAGGTGTGGAACTTACATGTGTTTTTGTTAGGGTTTTCGAGTGTTATTTGTGAGCCTAACTGGTATCATTCTGATAACAGTATAAGGACTGGTTTTTTGTGTTGTAAGTTCTGTCAGTTACTCATAAACTTTTAAGCATTGAGTTTCTTGTGTGTCAATTCTCATAAGCTTTGAAGTATTGAGAATTGTGTGTTTTGAAAGTGTGACTTTCGTTTTGTTACTTGTGTTGAAAGGAACCAATCACGGGTTGTGATTGTAGAGGGATTTGAGGAGGGCCTCATACCTAGGTGAGTCTTAGGTAGAAGTCATAGGAAGGGTAGTGATTAAGTGAGCAGATTGTAACCGGGTGTGGTTGTTGTATGATATGTGAATTGATATTATCGTATATTGGTTTCGTCCCTGGCTTGGTAGCCCCCAGAGTAGGATTGTTGATCCGAACTGGGTAAACATATCACTGTGTTCTTTACTTTCTGCACTGTTATTATTATTCTTGTCTTGTCCATTGTGTTGGATATCCGCGTCTCAACATCTGTGTAAGACATCTGATATCTGTGCCAGAATTTCAATTGGTATCAAAGCTTGCACCCTTGTTTGGTTCTGGGTGAGATTCAGGGAAGGTACTTTCTGGTACAATGGACAAGGATGGAGGATTTTTGAACAAACCACCTCTGCTTGATGGTTCCAACTATGACTATTGGAAACCAAGGATGATAGCATTCATCAAATCCATGGATGATCAAGCATGGAAAGCTGTTATATAAGGATGGGAACCCCCAAAGGTTAGAGATGGAGAAGGTAAATCTATTGATGTGGTTAAGGAAGAGGAAGACTGGGATGATGCAGATTACAAAGGGTCCTTGGGAAATTCCAAAGCCATGAATGCATTGTTTAATGGTGTTAACAAAAATATCTTCAGGTTGATTGAACACTGCACCATTGCAAAAGAGGCTTGGCAGGTCTTGAAGGTTGCTCATGAAGGGACTTCAAAGGTGAAGATGTCAAAACTTCAGATTCTCACTACCAAGTTTGAAAATTTGAAGATGAAGGAAGATGAGAGCATTCATGACTTTCACATGAACATTATTGAGATAGCTAATGCTTCAAGTGCCCTAGGTGAAAAGATGTCTGACAGCAAACTGGTCAGAAAAATCCTCAGATCTCTACCTAAGAGATTTGACATGAAAGTGACTGCTATAGAGGAAGCTCAGGATATAGATAAGATGAAAGTGGATGAACTTGTGGGATCTCTTCAAACATTAGAATTAGGGATCAGTGGAAAGTCTGAAAAGAAGAAAAGTATAGCTTTTGTGTCAAAGGCAGGTGACTCAGAAGTCGAAAGTAATCTGGACAGAGATGAAGGCCTCTCAGAAGACCTGGTGTTACTTGGCAAACAATTCAACAAAGTGCTCAGAAGGATGGATTGGAAGTCAAGATCAAATGTTAGGGACAAGCCATCTGACTTTAGTAAAAATCAGAATGTTGGGAGAAATACCAGTACTGAAGATAATTCCAATCAAGGGAGAGGAGCTCAGTGTCATGAGTGTGAAGGTTTTGGGCACATAAAATATGAGTGCCCCACTTATCTCAAGAGGTAAAAGAAGGGGCTATCAGTCTCATGGTCAGAAGATGACTCTGAAACTGAAATTGATGAGAAGTCTGGAAAGCGGGTTACAGCATTAACAGGTGTGTGTGAGTCTGATGAAGAGTCAGTCAGTGAAGATCTTACCTTTGAAGAGCTGGCTGCTTCCTATAAGAATAAGAATTTATGCATTAAAAGTGAAGAAGTATGACAGCAGAAAGAAGAGCAAAAGAAAGTTATTGCTCATCTAAAAGCTGAAAAGGTAGAGCATTTGGCTACTATCTCTGATCTGAAAAGTGAAGTGGTTGTTCTGAATTCAAAACTGGATAATGTTATCAAGACAGTCAGAATTCTCAATAGCAGCTCTGATGTGCTTGATGAGATTCTGAAGTCAGGGAGAGATGTTGGAGATGTTAGTGGTCTTGGGTTTGAAAGTTCCAGTGAGATGGACAAGGGAAAATGGCCTGAAGTGACACCTACTCAATCAAAGAAAGAATTGAAGATGCCATTTAACATGTTGCAACATCCTCACAGACATCAGAAGAATTTCACAAGAAGAAAGAATCAAAGATGGAAATGCCACTATTGTGGAAGGTTTAGCCATATAAAACCCTTCTGCTACAGATTATATGGCTACTCCAAGACTGGGTTACAGTCTATTAGGGAACAAGATTGGGTTGGAGCAACGAAAGTGTGGACTCCCAAGAGTACTGTGGAAGAACACATAGCTCATAAATCTTTCAGTGTCTCTGCAAGGGAAAAGTGGTACTTTGACAGTGGATGTTCTAGGCACATGTCTGGTATCAAGGGATGTCTGTCAGATGTTAAGTCTCATTCTATTAACTATGTGACCTTTGGTAATGGATAAAAAAGGAGAGTAATGGGTGTCGGAAAACTGGACTGTACAGGCCAACCCAATCTGGAGGAGGTATTACTTGTTGAAGGCTTAGATGCAAACTTGATAAGCATAAGTCAACTATGTGATCAGGGTCTCAGGGTCAACTTTACCAATTCTGAATGTCTGATAACAAATGAGAAGGGTAAGGTTATCATGAGAGGCGAGAGAGCATCAGATAATTATTACTTGTGGAGTTCTGAGAGCACTACAATATGCTTGGAAACTAAGAAAGCTATTGGAAAGACTATTGAGTTAGAACTGGTGTTGATCAATTGTAGAGCAACTCAAAATGTTAGCATGGTGAACTGTGATAATAAGATTAAACTTAGTAAGTATGACAGCAAGGAAAATTTAAAAGGAGAGTTTGATGGATGCACATTTGAGGCGAATCGGGCGCTCAAAGTTTGTGAATGTCGCGCTTCTCTGGTCCCATTTCTCAAAAATATAAATAGGCGGGCAAACACAGTCTACCTACATCAAACATATTCTACAAAAATTCCTCTTACCCTTTCTCTCCAAAGTTCACGGGCTTTAGGGTTTTCTCTTAACATCCTCAATATTATGCCTTGTGATCAATCGAAAATGTCTCAACATCATGCCTCAGAATCCATGCATGGCTCTTCTGATAACTCAGGATCTTCTCGGACCAATACTGGAGATGATGAATCACTTCGAATGATCAACCTCTCTAATCTTGTGCTTGATATTGCTCCCTTGAACGTAGTACCCGGCTGATCCTAAAGGAAAACGGCAAGTTTCTCACACAACGAATGACAATATTCCTGGTAAGAAGTCTAAACCTTTTTCACCTAGGAAGAAAGTTCACTCATGACTAGTTTATATGCTGACCAAATAAGCCCTAGAAAAAACGTGTCTGAAAAGGGGTCTAAGTCTGGTTTGATTGAGAAGAAGAATACTACTAAATCATGTGGTATAAACAAGAATCCTACTGATGATGATGTAGTCAAAAAGGATAAGGAACTTAGGAGGTTTATTGCCACGATTCTGAGTGAAGTCGAGATAGATGTTGGGTCTGATGTTCCAACATCCTTGACAGGAAATGTCAATGGCAACCCTACAGATAGGACTGCTGATGGTGTCCCCATTCATGTGGACCGCGAAAGAAGGAGTAAAAAGAAAGTCGATGTTGTTATTAATGTTGATGACCTCACTTCTGATGAGGAACCCATTGCTGGGATGTTAAGGAGAATTAAGAGAAGAAGAGAGAAAACTGTGATGATTGAAGGTTCAAAGTCTGCAAAATTGCATAGAAAGTCTGGAGGTGTGGATAGTACCAAGGGAAAAGTTCGAGCTGGGCCTCCTAAACAATGCAGTAAGGTTATTGTGCCAACTAAGAAGAGAAAAATCACTGATCATAATGAGTCTGAGGCTGCAACAGATGTTCAAGACATCATTGGTGTGAAAAACTCTACCTGCAAAAAGACTTATGCTGAAAGTTCTCTTAGGAATACAGATAGATGCAGAGTTATGGATCAAAGGAGGATTGCCCTGGAGAGAGGGCTGGGTAAGGATTTCAATAAATACAAAGAAATCATGGATCTTATTGCAGCTGCTGGATTAATGTGAACTGTGTCCAAGATAGGACCCTGCTATGAGAAATTAGTCAAGGAATTTGTGGTGAATATATCTAAAGATTGTGATGATAACAGGAGTAACAACCTCAGAAAAGTGTATGTGAGAGGAGAAGTCGTCACTTTTTCTCCTGAAGTAATTAATAACTTTCTGGGCAGGTGTAAGGAACCTCAACCTGAGTTAGAGGTCACAGACAATGAAGTATGTAAGGAGATTACAGGTGGTTGTATTAAACACTGGCCAAATGAAGAAAAGCTGTCCTCTGGAAAACTGAGTGTTAAATATGCTATCCTCCACAGGATTGCAGTTGTGAATTGGATTCCTATCAATCACACATCTACTATTTCCTCCATACTTGGTAGATTCATTTATGCTATCGGGAAAAAGGTTTCTTTTGATTTTGGGTCATACATCTTTGAACAAATTCTGAAACAAGTAGTTCAACTGCTGTCAAGATGCCTATTTGCTTTCCATCCCTGATCTGTGGTATTATTTTAGATCAGTGTCCTAACCTTGTGTTAGGGAGTGACACTGCTCTCTAAAGAAAACCTCCTCTATCCCTACACTACAAGTTACTTGGTGGGGCACATGTTTCAGACATTGTTGGGACATCTTCTCAAACTTCCAGTCATGCTACCTTTGATGATGAAGTCATTGCACAGCTGCAAGAGACGTGCAAGGAACTGGAAGATTCCATCAGAAAAGACATTGCTCGAAAGTCCAAACTTGAACAGTTAATTAAAACTTTCATGGAGAAAAGGAATGCTTCTGCTGGAATAGTTGGTAAATACCAAGAAACTGCTGAAGGTGATGCCTCTGGAGGATCTGATAGAGAAAGTGAACAGGGTTCAGATGACTCAGGATCTAGGAGCGGTGATATTGATGCTGAGACTGATGGAGAGAGTGAAGAAATTACATAATCTGGGTCAGATGAAGATGATGATGGTGCTGCAGAATAACTGCAGAATTTTTGCAGAAGATATTTTTTTTGCTTGTCTGTTTTGACTGAACACCTAGGATAACTATTTCGATGTCTTTACTTCTGAACTTTAACTTTTGTTTTGTTTTACTATAAACTGTTTTGCTTGCCTTTGTCATATTTCTGGCTAAAAAGGGGGAGAATGTTGAATGTTGTTGTGTTGCTGCAGTTGAGGGGGAGTTTTTTTTTGTTGATTTGCTGCAGTTGAAGGGGAGTTTTTTTTGCTGCTATGCTATGATGTATGTTGGTATTTCGCTGCTGTCTCTGATATGGATTTTTTTGCTTGTGTTATCTTTGCAAGATTTGTGTGGTGTGTAGTTTTAGCCAAAATAAGCCAAAGAGGGAGATTGTTATTTCTGTGATTTTGTGGTTGGCATTTATTTTGCTAAAACTATTCTAGCAGCAAGATGTTGAAACAAGATGTTCTAATTTTCTGCATTCAACATGTCGAATAAAGATGTCTCATACTGGCCCTTAGGACATCGCGTTTGATTTCAATTTAAAAGGAAGATTCTGTTGCTGTTAATTGTTGTTGAATATTCTGTGAATATTTGGTTATCCTATGTGGCATCCAAATTATTTTTGGGTTGAGTTTTTGTGTTGGTTTTCTAATTTTCAGCACTTTCTAATTATGGAGACATATTAGGAAACTTTAGATTGAAGACCTATTTTGTTGGAGTTTATTTTGCAGATTTGTGAGCAGTCTCTTTGCTGCATTTTTGAAGCCCAATCTAGTCCAGATTTAATGCTATATATTAACTGGTGTAAACCTAGTTTAGGTGTGGAACTTACGTGTGTTTTTGTTAGGGTTTTTGAGTGTTATTTGTGAGCTTAACTGGTATCATTCTGATAACAATATAAGGACTGGTTTTTGGTGTTGTAAGTTCTGTCAGTTACTCATAAGCTTTTAAGCATTGAGTTTCTTGTGTGTCAATTCTCATAAGCTTTGAAGTATTGAGAATTGTGTGTTTTGAAAGTGTGACTTTTGTTTTGTTACTTGTGTTGAAAGGAACCAATCACGGGTTGTGATTGTAGAGGGATTTGAGGAGGGCCTCATACCTAGGTGAGTCTTAGGTAGAAGTCATAGGAAGGGTAGTGATTAAGTGAGTAGATTGTAACCGGGTGTGGTTGTTGTATGATCTGTGAATTGATACTATCATATATTGGTTTCGTCCCTGGCTTGGTAGCCCCCAGAGTAGGATTGTTGATCCGAACTGGGTAAATATATCACTGTGTTCTTTACTTTCTGCACTGTTATTATTATTGTTGTCTTGTTCATTGTGTTGGATATCCGTGTCTCAACATCTGTGTAGGACATCTGATATCTGTGCCAGAATTTCAACCCTAATTCCCGACTTTTAAGGAATGCATCCTCTGAGGGCAATTTAACTTTTCAAATGGATCCCTAGGGTTATTTTGAGCATATTCAGTCATATGTTGGAGTCTTGGCTCATCCTCTTGTGAAAATTTCACTCTGGAGGTCCCGGGCGACATCGGGTGTTTCGAGGCTCAAAACACTTGGGATGTCACAACTTTGTGTTTGATTCTTGATGTGGGATTTCCCTTGATCCTTTGTGGATGTTTTAAGAGGTTAGAAAAGTTGAAGATCATGTCATTCCTTGATTGATCCTTTCTCAAAGTGCTTTGAGAGAGCTCAAACCTTAATTCTTGGTTCTAGTGAAAGCTCAACTATCTTTTAGGAGATTGATGAGGAATGATGGCACCTCCATATTATGGCAATGTTCCTCACAATGATGGGCAATCTTGGGGGTCAAAATTTGGGGTATGACACGCGTCACCGACATAAATCGCACGCTACGAATCCATAACCTTTTCTTTTCATTACGTGAGAATCCATAACTTGTCTTCTTTTGTCGTTCTGTGAGAATCTAGAACCTTTTTTTCTTCAAACTACTACTTTGCTCTGTGAGAACCCAGAGTTATTTCATTTTGTTATGTGAGAATCTGTAACCTACCCGCTATTGTTATGTGAGAAACCATAACTTATCCATTTTGTTACGTGCTAACCTGTAACTTACCATGTTGTTTTGTGAGAAGCTTGGACCTTTCTTTGATCTATGAGAATCTGGAGTCATTTCATTTATTACAATTTTTAATCCTCCTTTTGATCTGTGAGAATCCAAAGCTTACCTTTTTCCTTTACACATTTTGACAAATACCCTCTAGTTTGTTCCGTGAGAAGCCATGACTAACTATTTTGTCTCCCTATATCTTGAGTGAGTCATTTCAACCTTAAATCATGTTATCCCCAACAGACCTCCTCGCTACCTTACACCATGCAATCCCCATAGAGCCTTCTTCACATTTCATATCTCAATCTAATGATAATAATAAAAGTGTCCTTCAGGCATGCATAACATATCATATCATGATGTTGCACCCCAAAATTTTCCCTTCTGTTCTCTAACTTTAACTGGCTTATGTTCGCACCCATACGCATTCCATAGCCATTCAACATGCATTGCATTATGTTCTCAAGACATGGGATCACCATTTATTTCTTGCGACTCAGTGCTATTCAGAGCTCAGTGTAGCGTGAATTTTTGCGTGGTTGCGAATCACTATCGCTTTGGGGTACTACAGTTTGATTCATTTTCTTATCCTATTTAAGATGATGAAGGAAGGGAAATAGATGTCTCCAATTAACCCTGCTTGCAAACTGAGTTTAAACAGATGACTGTTGGTTTACAGATGCTATTAAGATTTTGGGTCTCTCTTAGGTTATTTTGTTAAAAAAAAACATTGTCTAGGCTATTGGTAGGATGTTAGGACTGATGCTTTTCGATTGATGTGTGAAGGTACGGGATTTTGGGTTTTTTTTTATTGGTATGCTCGCTAAGATTTTGCAATCTTATGCCTACGTATTTCCGTTTAACGAAACAGGGAAATCAGAGCGATCGTAGTTCCTCCTATTCTATGGGAGGAAAAAGGTTGTTTTTTGGTGTCTTGTTCATAGCCGAAGACTTGAAGCTAAAGGGGATTTGAATCTTGTTCAAAGCCCAAGATGTGAAGCTAAAGAGGTTTGTGCTAAGATAAAATTTGTCATCTCTAAAGAGGAGTTGTTGATGTTTGTATGTTGTGTGCAAGGCACAACTTTGATGCTAAAAGGTTGATTAACTCAACCAGGGTTTTCTTGATACAAAGCCTAAGAGGAGGCTAGAAGTTGACATTTTCGAGGAAAATGTTCTTTATGTCTTGTACAAAGCCCAAGATTGAGGCTAAAAGGGTTCACTCATCAAGAGAGGATTTTCATGTGTCTTGTACAGAGCCCAAGACGAAGGCTAAAGGAGTGACTGACTCAACAAGAGAGTCCTTTATACTCAACAAGAGAGTTTTTGCTGTCTCGTAGGAAGCCCGAGATTGAGGCTAAAAAAAGTTAAGTTTGACTCAATAAGAGAGTATTTTATACTCAACAAGATTGTTTATGTGTCTTGTACAAATCCCAAGACGGAGGCTAAAATGGTTGACTCAACAAGAGAGTCTGAAGGTGATTAACTCAGCAAGAGAGTCTTTTTATACTCAACACGAGAGTGTTTTGTTGTCTCGTACGAAGCCCGAGATATAGGCTAAAGGGGATTGACTCATCAAGAGAGTCTTTTACACTCAACAAGAGAGAGATTTATATGTGTCTTGTATGAAGCCCAAGACGGAGACTAAAAGTGGTTGACTCAACAAGAGAGTCTTTTATACTCAACAAGAGAGTGTTTTATATGTCTTGTACAATGCCTAAGACGGAGGCTAAAGAGGTTGACTCAACAAGAGAGTCTTTTATACTCAACAAGAGAGTGTTTTACATCTCGTACGAAGCCCGAGATGGAGGCAAAAAGTTTGACTCAACAAGAGATTCTGAAAAGGTTAGCTCCACTGGGGAGAATTATTTGTACAAAGCCCAAGAGGAGGCTGACTGTGTGGTGACTATTTTAGTTGAGTGACAATTCCAGTGTGTTGGATAAAAGAGAAAATCAGTTCTTATAAAGAAAAAGATTATAGGTAAGGTAGTGCTTTGGTATTGACTAGAGGATCATGGTTATTTCCTGTTCTTTAAGGAAATGGTAAATCCTAATGGTATTGAGATTGTCCAAGTCTACTGGTGTTTTGAGAAATTGATTCTCAGATAGTGAATGCTCCTTGTATGATGCCCAAGAGAAGGCTGGTATGTTAAGGGATGAAGGTCAACCCATTAACTGGTCTGACACTTGACTCAGAAAGACAGCTCTAGCAAATTGATGACTAGGTTCTGTTCCTATACTTGTAGAGGTCTCTAGGTCCTTGTACTAAGCCCAAGAGAAGGCATGAGAACTTCTAAGAAGCCGACGGGTCCTTGTACAACGCCCAAGAGGAAGCGGGGATGCTTTTAAGAAGCCTGTGGGTCCCTAAACCAAGAGAAGTTCAAGAAATGCAATTCACCGAGAAGAGATTATTCCAGGAAAGTTTGAGGATTTGGAAGAAACTCAAGAGATGCCATTCACCGAGAATAGATCACCTATTGGGAGTAGAATTTCTTTGACAATTTCTAAGGGTGACGGTTTGAGAAAGGGTTCACAATGAATGTTGTCTTTCACGTCTCCATATTGTTTAACCCCAAGAGGAGGGAAGATTGTATCTGGAAATCCTACGGGGATCTAGTTTTGTTTGTATTTAAGAGTGACCAACAGGGAAAACTCTAAATAACTATACTAGTATTACACAGTGGATATTTGACAAGTATATAAAAGTTTGTGAAAGAAGATTTACAATGAAACAGCCCCACAATACAGTTATATATATGAAAGCGGTAAATGAAAGCTGGTAAACACTTACTCGGTTGTAGAGCTTCCATGCTGTTTTGTTAGTTGTTCAACAAAGAAAGCTTTGATAACAATATTATATTATAAATCAAAGGAGAAAGTGCTTTGAAAAGATTTTTGGGGCTTAGAGGTCGAGGAGAGGCCCAAGGTTTTATCAGTGATTGCACTGTTGTTTTGAATTTGTAAAGGGACTTATACAAGTGACTGAGGCCCAAAAAGGTTTTATGTACAAAGGGATGGGTCTTATACTCTCTCAAGAGGCCCAAATATTTATTTTTTTACAAGGGATGGGGCTTACAGCTCAAGGAGAGGCCTAGGTTTTGACGATGATCACACCGTTGTTTTTGACGGTATCGGGACTTATACAATGACTAAGGCCTAAAATATTTTGGTTTAAAAAAAAGGGTTAGGTCTTACACTCTATTAGAGGCCCAAAGAGTTTTAAGAAAATAAATAAAGATGGGTTTTATAGCTCAAGGAGAAGCCCAGTTGATTATTTTTGAAAAGGCGATCGCGCCGAGCTTTTTGAAAACACAGTGGGTCTTATACAATGACTGAGGCCCAAAATGGTTTTGGTTAAAAGGGGGTTGGGTCTTACACTCTATTAGAGGCCCAAAGGAATTTTGAAGAAAAGAAATGAGGCTTATAACACCAGGGTTGACCCAGATGATTTTGAAAAGGCGACGATCGCGCCGTTGTTTTTGAAAATACAGCGGGACTTATAAAATGACTGGGGCCCAAAAAGTGGTGTATTTACAAAGGGGATGGGTCTTACACTCTAATAGAGGCCCAAAAAGATTTGAAAAATGATTGATGAGGGTTGAATTAATCAAAACCCTAATTTGTTTTCAAAATATATCTTAATAGAATAAAAATTCAATTAAAATGATCAAAATTGTTAAACATGTGTGAAAAACAAATTGTGATCGTGGATTAATATCTGGAAAATCATGTTTATATCCACAAAATGATTGGAAATCAATTAAGTTTGGAAAATCAAGGGAGAAAAAATATTTCAAATGTTGAAAACAAATAAAACATTAATTCTTTGCAAAAATATCAAATATATGAAATAAATAATACTTTTAGGATTTTTTGGTGAAATAAATAATATTTTTGGGATTTTTTGGTAAAATAAAATATTTTAACATTTTTGTGAATTATTAAAAAAAGAATCAACTCAAAATCATTAAAACTCAGAGAGAAATTAATTTTTGAATCAATTAAATAAAATCACAAAATTCAAATATTCAAATATTCAAATATTCAAAAATGGCGCCAAGAACATGCCAAAACACGCGCCACCCTCTGTTTCTGCAGATTTGTGTTTTCTATCCAATCTCACTGAATACTTGATGATATCATGCAATCTACATATCAATCTAGTCGTTTTCACCTCACGATCATGTCTATGGTCTTTAATTTTATTTATTTTAAGCATGGAATAAGAAATCAAAGAGAAACCTCAAGAACCCTAAAATTTGCATGAAGGCTCAGAAATTCCATACACGATTCAAACAAAGCAATTGATTGAGGGTAAACACTCTATGCATGATTATGAACATATGGCCAAATTATTGTGCAGAAAAAAATGCATGGATCATAGAGTTAGAAGAACTCATGCTTACCTCTTGCAGCTGGTGATCGTGTTTTGTGTTAGAGGTGTTACAGCTTGGTTCCAAGGATATGGACATCTTCGCTAGGTGCTATGGAGTGTGTTTGGATGCTTGGAGTGGATTGAATTGAGCTGGAACTTGATTTGGCACCTCAACTGCAAGTCTGTCAAGAACTTGAGCAATTGGCTAGTGATTTTGTGATTTTGGTGTTCCAGATGTTATGTGAATGTTTGGATCACTTCTATATGATGTTTATGAGGTGTGTCTGTGATTGGTTTGGTTGGAATAGCTCTCAAACTCAAAACCCGATAGTGACTTGCCTTAGAAGGCAAAATTGGAAGTGAGAAGGTGATTTTGAGGAAAGCATTTGTTTGATGGCTTTGGTGTACTCAAACTGATCACAAATGAGCTTTATTTATAGTAGAGCAAGTTTGTTTTGCAAGCAATAGTGAATGGCAACTGCTGCAGAGGTTTGGCCAATGTTAATCAATGGGAATCCAAGTCTCCTCTAGCCATTGACTAGAGGTTAGGGCACAGGCTGCTGGTTCCCTTGGTCTTGGATATGTCTTGACTGAATTCAGTTAGAAATGGCTCAGTCCATGCCACCTTGGTTCATCCATTTAATGCTCCAAAACAAAATTGGAGTCTTGTCCCCTCCTTAGGGATTTCTAGGTTTGGCATGCCATTTTTTGTTCCAAGGACTTAGGAGGCTTGAGATCAGAGTTGGTTCCTCCTTGGTCCCCCCTTGAGGTGTTCAGATGGATAAGTGTGTTTGTCATTTGCACAAATTTGGCAAATCGAGCAAAATGCACAAATCTTCCTTGCTTTGACAATTTACAGCAAGGCATATTGCCATTGTCATATCTCATGGCTCAAGTGGAATTTGATGGATTTCTTGGCCATTTTGGAAAGCCCTCATATGATACAACAACTGTTTGATCATAGTTGGTTTTGATACTTTTTGGATCCAAGTAAAAAATTCCCCTACATTTGGAAAAAAGTGACATTTTCACTTTTTCTGATTTTGATCTTTCCATAACTTAAAATCCATGAGGAATTGGAATGAGTTGTGTTTGAAGCTTTTGTAGAGGGCCATGAGATCTATAAATCCAGCTTTGAATGGGGAAAAATTGCCTTGTGGTTTAGGAGATATGATCCTCCAAAGTTGGTACCCTAGCCACTTTGTTCCATAACTCAGAAATTTTTTAAGTTTTTTATGGTTACCCCTTTTACAAGTTATCCCACTTTTCTAGATTTTTCTTGATGAATGATGATTCCAATCACACATTAACATCATTTTAAGGTCAAAGAACCATAATTGTGAAAAATCTCAAAAAGCCAAAGTTGACTTTTGTGCACAGTTGACTTTTTGTCAGATGAATTCCAAACTGTGCGATCCTCTATGAAATCAAGTCCTTGACCTGAATAAAACTTGATGGATTGATTTCATAGGTGTTATATGGTGTATTGAATCATGTCCCAAGGTTTGGGAGCATGCCTGGGTCAAAAGTCAAAGGTACAGTTGACTTTTCCCTCAAAACCCTAATTGTGGTTCTGATGAATTTGAAACTTGTTGATCAAGCTTCTTGGATCAATCCATTGTTGCAAATGGATCAATCTAGTGTATTAGAGACCCTCAAATCCTCTCTTGAGGCCTTGGCTCATGTTTTATCCCAAAACTCAACTTAGGGGTCAATTAGGTCAAGAAACCCTAATTCCTGATTTTTGATGAATGCATCCCCTAAGGATAAATTGACTTGATGATTGGGTTCATGATGTCCCTTGGAGCATATTAGGTTGTGCTTTAAAGCATTTCCTCCTGTATAGGGGAAAAATTCCATCAGGAGGCCCTAGTCGACCAAAACCCTAATTTGGTGACACTGGCGATCTTGAGGCTTGATCCACTTAGAATACTGCAACCTTGTGCTTGATTCTTGATGTGGGAGTCCTATTGATCCATTGTGGATGTTTGAGAGGGTTAGCTAAGTTGAAGATCATGTCACTCCTTGACTGATCTTTTGTCTAAAGGCTCTGGGAGGGCTTGAAACCCTAAGTTTGTTTGCAGTGGATGCTCACCCATCTTTGGGGAGACTAATGAGGTATGATGGTACAACCATATTGTGATGATGATTTGCACAATGATGGGGAATCTTAGTGGTCAAAATTTGGGGTATGACAGATGCCCCTATTTAATCTTCTTGGACCCGAAGGTGTGAATTGCGAACGTGTTCGGGCATTCGGGGTGCAAGATGATTAAATATCGGAATACCCGAAATTTTGATGGTGGTTATGAATGGTAAATTGTACATTCATCTTCTTTTGCTAAGCGATGATACTTTAGAGAAGGTAAACTTCCCCCTCGATCTAGGTCTTCAGCTAAGGAACTGGTATAAGTTTCTGAAATAAACTTCTGTTCGATCCTAGTTTCCTACCAAGGAACTGGTCTTAGTTTTTGAAATAAAATTCCCCTCGATCCTGGTTTCCTACCAAGGAACTGGTCTTAGTTTCCGAAATAAACTTCCCCTCGATCCTGGTTTCCTACAAAGGAACTGGTCTCAGTTTCTTTTGTCAATAAACTTTCTTGACAAGGGACACTATTTGTAGCGGTTTTTTCTTCAAACTTCTCGCCGAATTTTCCTGGGGAGATTCCATTTGACGGAAAAAGATTTGATGTCAGAGTTGCTGGGGAACCCAGTCGTCTGAGTTGTAGAGGTGTTCAAACTTCTCTGTTTGGAGACGCCATTTGTCGGCTCTACTGGGGAAAGCAGGTCCCTTGAGAGACTACTGTCGCTTGAGGGTGTTACATCATACTTTTCTCGGGATCTTCTCGAAGAAATTCCATATGATGTGATCCAATTTTGAGGTGCCGATGACCTTTTCATTAGCGGATCTTTCAGAGAAAAACCGCTGTATTGCCGAATCTTTGGTTAAGAGGCTTTCTCTGGGGATTTTCCTTAATCCGGGAAAGCGAAGACATCATCTTCAATGGCGAAGAGTGATGTTTGTCGAAACTTCTCTTGCTTTTCAGAGGTTCAAGTTATCAAAGTGGTCGAAGACCGTCTCTACTGAAGAGAGATTGCTTAGATGATTCAATTCTTGACGAGGAAGGAACTGACAACTTAACCGAAAAGAGGACTTTTATTACTAAGGGGTAAGACCGACTAGCGTGGTAGTGATGCAATATGAATGTGAATGTAAATCAATAATGCATGATGTATATATGTTTATGCTGACAAAACTGACGCGACATACAGACTAATAGATGGACATGACTGGATACTCGGCCACTGCGGGGGACGAAGAGGTATCGCTGGTCCAAAAGTAGCAATTCTGCCTTGCTTAGGAGAGATAGTCCACGTTCAGAGCTACGTTGGTCGGGCTTAGGATATAAGAACTCTGTCGGGGGTGTCAGACGAAACATGGTCTCAGACACAGTTGATCCTTCATTCAGGTGTACTGGCTAAGAAGGAGTATTTTGATTCTGCACTTTGAGGTTCGATTACTTCTGGAGAAGCGATCGATGTTCTTTCGATGTTCACCAGTCAAAAGAAATTGCCATCTTTACTTTAAAAGAAGAAAAATTTGACAAGTAAATTCATTTTTGTTTTGTTTCAAGAATCGTTGATTATGTTAAAATGTCGTTCTGTAAAGCCAAAACAAATGAGAATTGCAAACAAAAGCACGAGGGCTCAAATTTTATTGATAGGATGGAAATCAGCCAAACGCGTCATTCCATAGAGTATTTACAAAGTTAGAAAATGGTAATTTAAGGGAAAATGGCTACATTGAGACATAACGACCACTATCCTTCTACCAACTTTGAATTCTGGACATCCTGAGCTTCCGTCGAAGATGACCTTGACTGGAGTTTTTCTCGGATGGTGTAACTGTTGTTGAGGATTCGCCCCTGTTGAACATAGTTACTTTCCATTATCCCTAACTTTTACCTGGATTGTACTTTGAGATTTCCAATCCACCGGGATGATTTTTTTGTGTCTCTAATTTTTTCCTGGACCGCCCTTTCGGGTTTTCAATCCACTGAGATGTTTTTTTGTTTTTAGTTTAGGCAAAGTATTTCTTGACTACATCAACATTCGTGGGGTAGGAAAATTCTTCTCTGTCCATGGTTGCGAGTCTCAAGGCGCCGCCTAAGAAAGCTTTCTTGACCACATAGGGGCTGTCGTAATTCAGAGTCCATTTGCCCCGGGAATCAGTGAGAAATGATTGAATCTTCTTGAGCACGAGGTCTCCTTTTCTGAAGACGCGAGGCCAGACCTTTTTGTCAAACGCTCTCTTCATTTTTTGTTGATATAACTGACCATGGCATAGTGCCGTCATTCGCTTCTCTTCAATCAAATTCAGTTCTTCGTGTCGACTTTGACACCATTCAGCTTCCGTTAGCTTAGCTTCCATCAATACCCAGATTGATGGGATCTCTACTTCTATGGGGAGCACTGCTTCATTCCATATACTAGAGAGAAAGGGGTTTCCCCTGTTGAAGTGCAGACAGATGTGCGATAACCATGAAGGGCAAAGGGTAGCATCTCGTGCCAATCTTTGTAAGTTACAACCATCTTCTGAACAATCTTCTTGATGTTCTTGTTAGCAGCTTCTACCGCTCCGTTCATCTTGGGCTGGTAGGGAGATGAATTATGGTGTTCGATCTTGAACTCAGCGCACAACTCTTTCATCATCTTATTGTTTAAGTTAGATACATTGTCAAAAATGATCTGGCTAGGAACACCATAACGGCGGATGATATTGTTTTTGATAAATCGGACCACCACTTGGCGGGTTACATTGGCGTATGACGCAGCTTCGACCCACTTGGTGAAGTAATCAATGGCTACCAGGATGAACTGATGTCTGTTCGAAGCCTTGGGTTCGATCATGCCAATCATGTCGATTCCCCATATGGAAAAAGGCCACGGGGAAGAGAGAACTCTGAGATGCGTTGGCGGTACATGGATTTTGTCTGAGTATATCTGACACTTATGACACTTCCTCATGTACTTGTAGTAGTCGGATTCCATTGTCAACCAATAGTACCCTGCTTTTAGAATTTTTCTCGCCATTGTGTGTTCGTTGGCATGAGTGCCAAAGGATCCTTCGTGAATTTCTTTTATCAGCATGTCTGCTTCTGGTCTGTCTACGCATTGAAGCAAGACCATGTCGAAGTTTCTCTTATAGAGTGTATCACTGCTCAGAAAGAAGCTGCCTGCTAGCCTTCTGAGGGTCTTTCTATCTTTTATGGATGCCCCGAGTGGGTACTCTTATTTTTGAAGGAAGCATTTGATATCGTGATACCAAGGTTTGTCGTCTATGACTGCTTCAATCGTGAAGATGTAAGCGGGTCATTCAAGTCGCATGATGTTGATCTTAGGTAAGTCGTTCCATTGACCTATACTAATCATGGAAGAGAGGGTGGCTAATGCATCAGCCATGTGGTTCTCTTCACGAGGGATACAGTGAAACTCGATTCTGTCGAAGAGTGGTAACAACCTTCTCGCGTAATCTTTGTAAGGAATCAGCCCTGATTGGTATGTATTCCAATCTCCTTTGATCTAATTGATAACCAGGGCTGAATCGCCATATACATCTAAGTTTTTTATCCTTAAGTCGATCGCTTCTTCGAGACCCATGATACAAGCTTCGTTTTCGGCCTCGTTGTTTGTACACTTGAATGTCAGTCGGGCAGTGAAAGAAATATGGGTACCCTGAGGTGTTATGATGATTGCCCTAATTCCGTTTCCATAATGATTGACAGCTCCGTCAAAGATTAGTCCCCATTGGGAACCTGGTTCTGGCCCTTCACTGGGTAGCGGTTCATCGCAGTCTTTCA
Organism: Lathyrus tuberosus; assembly: GCA_022829125.1. Classification (NCBI taxonomy): domain Eukaryota; kingdom Viridiplantae; phylum Streptophyta; class Magnoliopsida; order Fabales; family Fabaceae; genus Lathyrus; species Lathyrus tuberosus. The sequence continues at coordinate 3,180,998 of JALAZF010000020.1, read as the reverse complement.
TTTTTAGATACATGACATCTTTGTCTGGGAAGTCAAATCTGACTGATTCCTGATCGTCAATCGATTGATGAGCTAAATGATCGGCTAAAACACTTCCTGTAATAGCTTTCTGAGCATGGTACTCGATGTCATATTCTAAAAACAACATCTGCCAACGGGCAATCCTTCCCGTAAGAGCAGGTTTTTCAAAGATATACTTGATTAGATCCATTTCAGAGATTAACCAAGTAGTGTGGCAAATCATATACTGGCAAAGACGTTTGGCTGCCCAAGCCAGAGCATAACAAGTTTTCTCGAGCATAGTATACCGAGTTTCATAGTCCGTAAACTTCTTTCTCAAATAGTAAATGGCAGACTCTTTCCTTTTTGTTCCGTCTTGTTGGCCAAGTACACAACCCATTGAGTCTTCCAAGACTGTTAAGTAAATGATTAGTGGCCTTCCTTCCCCTGGAGGAGATAGAATCGGTGGGTTCAATAGGTATTCCTTGATACTGTCGAAGGCAGTTTAATAGTCTTCTGTCCAAACGCAGTCCTGATTCTTTTTTAGTAAATTTAATATCGGCGCGCATATCGCGGTCATGAGGAATATGAATCAGGAGATATAATTCAGACGTCCCAGGAATCCCCTGACTTATTTTTCAGTCTTTGGAGAAGGCATTTCTTGAATGGCCTTGACCTTGTCAGGATCAACCTCAATTCCTTTCTGGCTGACGATGAACCCTAGAAGTTTCCCTGAACGGACACCGAATGTGCACTTATTGGGATTCATGCAGAGTTTGTACTTTCTCAGCCGCTCAAATAGTTTTGACAAGTGGGTCATATGCTCATCTTCTATTTTAGATTTGGCAATCATGTCATCGACATATACCTCGATTTCTTTGTGTATCATGTCACGAAACAGGGTAGTCATGGCCCTTTGATAGGTTGCCCCGACATTCTTCAACCCGAACGACATTACCTTGTAATAAAAGGTTCCCCATGGAGTGATGAAGGAAGTTTTGTCCATGTCTTTCGGCGCCATTTTGATTTGATTATAGCCCGAGAATCCATCCATAAAGGAGAAAACTTTGAATTTCGTTGTACTGCCGACCAGCATGTCAATGTGTGGTAAAGGAAAGTCGTCCTTTGGACTAGCCTTCTTTAGATCTCTGTAGTCTACACACATTCTAACCTTTCCGTCCTTTTTTGGAACTGGTACGATGTTGGCTAACCATTGAGGATATTCTGATGTGGCGAGGAAACCCGCGTCAATCTGTTTCTGGACCTCCTCTTTGATTTTGATGGCCATGTCTGGATGAGTCGGTCTCAACCTTTGTTTTATTGGCTGACATTCTGATCTCAACGGCAGATGATGTTTCACGATGCTGGTATCCAACCCTGGCATGTCCTGGTAGGACCAAGCGAATACATCGGGAGACTCTTTGAGAAGCTTTGTCAAACTTTCTTTGACAATTAGACTGAGCAGTACCCCAATCCTGATCTATTTTCTTTCTTCCTCTGAACCCAAGTTGACCGTTTCCAACGGCTCCTTGTGAGGTTTGATGGATCTTTCCTCTTGTCTGAGTAGTCGGGAGATCTCTTTTGGAATTTCGTCGTCATCTTCTTCTTTAGCCTCAAATACCAGAAATTCAAAGTTGGGAGAAGGCATTGGATCATATGTTTCAACGGGGTTTAAAACAAGCAATCTGCATGACGTGATGATTTGTGTTTAGAAGAGATAGAGAAAATGCAAGAGTGTGTGCAGTGTATTTTTTTATTACTGCTTATTTTTATTATATGAGTTGTTTTTTAGGATTACCATTTTCTGAAAAACGAAAAGAGAAAACAGCAATTAATACGGAAATTACAGAACGACATTTATTTTATTTATGATTTAGTCGATTCTTGAAACTATAGCCCTATAAAACAAAACTTTGTCGCTTTGGGCTAAGCGAAGAGGGATATTTACAGTAAGTGAGCCCTATCAAAACATCTGTTTCACCTGGGCAGGGTGAAAGGTTAAAGTAAAGACGGTAATTACTTTGACTTATGAACAATCTTCGGAACATCGACAACAACCAATTGGCAGCGAACTCCTCGGTGAATCACAAAGTCTGGTACTTTTCTTGATTTGTCTTCAGAAATGACGCTGATTTCCAGTGGATCAGGATCATTGGAATCTGTCTCCCAGGCAGAGTTGTCGTAGGAGGATTCCTCAGTTGTATTTTGCATAGTATTTATGCTCTCAGGTATATCTCCCCATCCAGTTGGTTGGATGTCTTCGAGCCTGATGCGAGAGCTTTTGGGAGCGGTATACTTGACCATGAATTCGTACTTTCCACTTGGTTGTCCCAGGGTGTCCCACATCTCTTTGGGACTGGAGGAGTCATCTCTTTCAATGACGTTGACCTCGGGAAAAGCATAGTTAATGAATTCTAGTCCTGCATACTTTGCGAATTCATTGTCGTGCTGGATATTTTCTGAATGACCTGAGTGTTGATCTCATGATTTGATGAGGACGCAGGTATTCGTTTCAATGATGCTCTACTGATTTTCATTGTTCGGCTGACTTTCTTGCCCCAAGTCTCCTGGGTACGGCTGCCAGATTGGCAGACCATCCATCGGGCCATAGTAGTCATGGTCAAAGTTGTATTTCATCGTAGTGTCTTCCTCTAATGAATTTGGTGGAGCAAGGCATCCTTCTGGATCACAATCTCCATATAACATTTCGACGTCTAACCTCGGTATAAATTTCGGACCTTGTGACGGAAAGCAAAATGGCGTAGGCACCTCTTCCTGAGACATATAATCGTCCCTGTTAAGATAGGACTTCCATTCCTCATCTGTGTCGGAGGAATCTCCCTCGTCGATAGTATGTACTTCTTGAGACACTAGGTGAAGGAAACCTCCACTATGGAAGAAGTTCTGAATGGGATGAAGACTTTCACCATTAACGGCAGTCTGGGAACAGGTTGCAGAAAAACCAAGACCCTTCTTTGTTTTATTATCAGTAGGAATGACAAGTTGTCCCCATCCTTTGTTGCTTTCAATTGCTTCGAGAGCATCTTTGTATGAGGCAATCGAGGTTCCTCTTTCTGCCTGATTATCATTGCTCACCGAAAGTGCTTGGAACTGGGTTCCGATTATCTCCTCCGGTTCCACACAGGTGAATGATGATAAGTTACTCACGATCAAGGCCTGTTCTCCGCACACTGTCACGAGTTGGTAGTTTTTGACAAACTTAAGCTTCTGGTGAAGTGTCGAAGTGACTGCCCCAGCCTGGTGTATCCAAGGTATTCCTAATATGCAACTGTATGTTGCTCGGATGTCCATGACCTGGAAAGTGACTAGGAAAGTGTGAGGACTGATAGTTATGGGAAGGTCGACTTCGTCGATAACTGTTTTCCTGGATCTGTCAAATGCTTTGACGACGACCTCGCTGCCTCTCATCGGAGATCCTTTAAATGATAGTTGCATCAGAGTGGACTTCGGCATGACGTTGAGAGTCGATCCGGTGTCTACCAGTACGCTGGCTACAGCATCGTCCTGGCAGTTAACTGTGATATTGAGCGACATGTTGTGGCTTTTGCCTTCTTCTGGCAATTCCTCATCACTAAACCCCAAGTTGTTGCAGGAAGCGATGTTAGAGACGATGCTATCGAATTGTCGTATTGACACATCCTGTTCCATAAAGGCCTGCTCCAAGACTTTCTGTAGAGCCTCTCTGTAGGCTTCGGAACTGAGTAAAAGTGATAGCACTGAGATCTTTGAAGGAGTTTGTAACAACTGATCAACAATGTTATATTCACTCCTTTGGATGAGTTTCAGCATCTCATCATTATTTTTCAAAAGGTCAGGATTACTGGATTGACCGACTGGTGGATTGGGAGCTTCTGTCTGAAGTTCCTTTTCTTTGTTAGGTTCCCCAACTCCTCGGTTGAAGATTTGACCGCTCCGTGTTACTCGACTGATGTCTGCAATATTTACGACGGAGGGTAATGGAATTTCCTTTCCACTCTCAACTATTTTTGCACCGTATTTGTAGAGGATAGCCTTGGTTGATTTATATGGTAGTGGTCCTGGTAGATAGATAACTACAAGAGCCTTCTGATTTTTCTGACAGTCGTAAGTAACTTCAATCAATTCCTGGTTAGGAACTTTCGATTCGTCCAGTAGAGGGATGATGGTACAAATGTCTTTGGCCCTTTCACGATCAGAGATCACAACAACATCCTTAATCTGATTAGCGAAATAGTCCGGCGTCCAGTTGATAGACCCCAAAACTGAATATTGTTGAATCTCTTTGCGGTCCAACTGACTCTGAAGTGCTGCTCGCAAGAGGTAACACCCTTGGTTATTTTCCGAGCAAACTCTACAGTGCTCATATTATGTGGTGGTACCTGGCCACGTCCGCTCTAAATGTAGTGCAACCTTACCAGGTCTGTTTCCATAGATCGGACATCCTGACTTTGATGCAGAGTAGGGTTCTCGTTTGTCACACTGATTTGTTACGAGTCTTCATCCATATAGATCGGAAGGCACCAGTGGTTCAACAAGTGTTGCAACGTTCTTTGAACGAGAGCGCACCCTTGGTTACTCTCATTGCATGCTGTACAGCTCTGATAATCATGTGAAGTGAGAAAACCGAGTTGGATTTGCTTGGCGTGTAACTCCACCAAGCTGGTATTCATCAAACGAATATCGAAGATTTGAACCATGTTGACCTGATAGGGATTTCTATCATGGTAGTCCTGGATCCATCCAAGATCCATCTGACGCTGGAGGGCCTTTTGTACAAAAGAGCATCCCTGTTTGTTTACCGAGCAAGTCAGATAGGAATTGTAATCGTGCCGCGGAAGATTATGATACTGGCTTTTCCTTGAGTGCATTACCACTAAGTTGACATTCATTGCACAGATGTCGTGGTTCTGAATGATGTTGGAATTCGTATAAGTCATGTTAACCCCACGAACTCGGTGCTCCTGGATCCATCCAAGATCCAATTGTTCCTGTAGAGCTGCTTGCACCACAGAACATCCTTGATTATTTTTAGAGCAGATATCACACTGGTGATAATTATGAGGTGGCACATGGCCATATCCACTCTGTCTACAATGTATCTTGACCAAATTGGCCCTTAATAAGAGTACATCGTGAATTTGATAGCTGTTATTGGACTCTCCTTCTATCAAATTTACTGTGGCTTTCTCATGTTGAGGTAGCGGGTTTGTGAGAACATTCAGATTCGTATCTTCGAAAGATAAGACCCCGCTCCTAACAAGCTTTTGCACATCGGATTTGAAACTGATAAAGTTTTCTATGTTATACCCTGGTCCTCCTTGATGATAAGGGCAAGTCTGATCCGGTTTGAACCAAAAAGGCGGATTCTCCTGTATTTTAAGAGGAGCCCTGGTTTGGACATGCCCCTTGACTAGTAGTAATGGGAATAGTTCTGCGTACAACACCAGTATAGGGTCAAACCCTGGAGGTCGTGTAGTACGGTTGTTGTTATATGGAGGACGAGTCTGCCGAAGAGACTTTTGTGTCCTTTACTGAAGTTGCTGTTGATTCGGTTGGCTCTGAGAAACCTGAGGTTGGTACGCAGGAACAGGCGCAGGATTGATAGCAGGAGTTACATCTGCTACTGGTTGGTATGATCGCCTTTGCTTTCTGAGAGAGATATTCCCAATATCCTGCTCTTTTTTCTTAGGGAGATCACTACCGTATCGTTTTGTATTACTTGATGATCCAGCGTCTTTTACTAAACGTCCTTCTCGGACTGCTTTCTCAAGACGAATTCCCATGCCCACCATCTCGGTGAAGTCACTGGGCGCACTGGAGACCATTTTGTCATAGTAAAATGAGCTTAAGGTCTTTAAGAAAATCTTTGTCATCTCTTTCTCCTCAAGAGGTGGACAAATCTGAGCGGCAATCTCGTGCCATCTCTGAGCGTATTCCTTAAAGGTTTGCTTGTCCTTTTGTGACATCGATCTGAGTTGATCTCTGTCCAGTGCCATGTCCAAATTGTACTTGTATTGTTGAAGAAGGCAGCGCCAAGATCTCTGAATGTGCCGATCCTAGCGCGATTTAAACCCATCTACCAATTTAATGCGGCACCGGTTAAACTATCCTAAAAGTAGTGAATTAGTAGCTCCTGGTTCTTTGTCTGAGCTGACATTCGCCGAGCGTACATCACCAAGTGGCTCTGAGGGCAAGAGTTACCCTTGTATTTTTCAAAATCCGGCACCTGGAATTTGTGCGGGACTTTCACATTGGGGACCAAACAGAGGTCTACGGTGTCCTTTCCAAATAAATCCTGACCACGAAGGGCTTGCAGTTCTTTCTGCATCTCCAAGAATTGTTCCTGGAACTCATTCATTCTGTCGAACATCCTTTCGTTTCCAGCAGAAGGTATCTGGGGAATCTGTCCTTCTAGAACAGTGTGTACCACGGGCGGTGGTATAGTCATTACGGCTGAGACTCTCGGTGCCTCCCGAAGTTTGTAACCTTCAGGAGTTGCTGTCATGTCCCTGGAATCTTCAGTTTCCCGAAGTTTGTAACCTTCAGGCCCAGCGGCTCCTGCTGAAGTTTTTGGATCCTCCGTGATCGGCGGAACATATCCTTCCGGGATATATTTAAGTGGTACGCCCCAGGGACAATCTTTCGGCATTTTGTACCTAGGATCATACTTTTCCACTATGGGCGTTGATGTGATCTCCGAGATCACAATCCTTTGTTGTTACATCTGGGCTTCTACTAGAGCTTGCATGTTGTTATGAAGCTTTCTCAGATCCTCTTTCAGAGTGTTGATTTCTTCCCTCAACTCTCTGTTCTCTTCCTCGAGATCATCCATCCTTTTCTGACGATTGGCCTGAGTATTGTACGAATGAGACAGTTTTACTCTAGAGTCGAGACGCAAACATGAGATTCATAGGTAAGAAGAATGCGTTAAGTGAGAATGATGAATGATATGCAATGATTATATTAATTGTACATTTTTTTGTTTATTCAAAGTAAACTTCGACAATTAGATTGCAAATATCAAACAGTGGGGAAACCCCGTTTTATTGAATTCAAAGGATTGCGGAAATGGAAATACAGTAATTTACAAAGTGCTGAAAAAGGAAATCTAAGCTAATGGATCCTGAGTCCTCTCTGAGGAGAGCTCAGGTGCTGGTTCTGGTATTTTCCTTTTCTTTAAACGGGGCTCTTCGGTCGTTGTCGGGTTGTCATTCCTTTGCCAAGTGAAAGGAGCGAGCAAATTCCTTTGGTCTTCTTGATTCTCTACAGCATGTTGCTTTAAAATCTCAATCAGAGCATCTTTTTCTTTGAACAGTTGTTGTATTTTCTTACACTCCACATTGAGAATACGGTACTTGTTCCTCCAAGACCTCTTCTCCTGTTGAACTTTGCTGAGAATAACCTGAAGTTTTTCCGTCTCAGACATAAAATAAAGGGCAGAGTCCCTTAATGGAAGAACTTCCTAGCGAGGGTAAGGCATCCTCAGCTTGAGAGCTCTAGTTTGTACCCAGTGGAGGTAAGGCTCCACCGAGACACAGTCATGTTTTCCTAGAGACTCTCTTCCTTTCCTATGAATGTGTTTCCAGGCATGCACTATTTCTGTCTTTAGTGCCCTGTCATTTTCTCCTTCCTTGAAGAAAAGACCTTCCAGATGAGCATTACGCGGGATATGCCTCATTGGGTATCCAAATTGATGACGAAATAAAACTGGATGATAATTGATTCCTCCCTTAGTTCCTATAAGGGGTACATTTGGGAAATTTCCACAACGATCAATGATCTTGATCCTGTCATAGATTCGATTGTACCAATCGATGTCAGAGTTGGTAAGAGACATGATTCTCTGCGACCAACGTAAAGTATTCTTTTGATCCCAAAATGCAGCAGACTTGGGCAAGTGGGAAATGAACCATTTGTATAGCAGGGGTACACAGCGTGTGATCATTCCTCTATTATACAAATTCCTTAAGTGTACCGAATGATAAGCATCTGCGAGCAAAGTCGGTACAGGGTTTCCAATCAGAAAAATCTTAATGGCGTTGATATCTACAAAGTTATCGATGTTGCGAAACAAAAAATAACCCGTAGGTAAGCAAAACAAAGATACTCTCGAAAGCGGCCACGTTCCCTATACTAGCAAAGTATAGAGCTTTCATTGTCAAGAACTGGGCTAGAAAACCCTGAATTCCACCCTTAGTGGTCATATGAGTCCTGACCTCTGACTCGTCCAAATAGATTGCTCTTGCAATGGTTTGAACCTTTGGAATTTCTTCCAGTTTAGAAAATGGAGCTTGATCAGTAATGTGCGGATCAGTCAGGTGAGAGTATTCCTCCAGCGTTGGTGCTAGCTGATAATCTGGGAATGTGAAACAGTGATAGACCGGATCGTAGAACTGGATTAGCATGGATAGGATTCCTTCAATTACGTGAACCTTTAATAGAGACAATAGTCCTCCATACTTGGCTCTAAAAGCCTCGTGGTTGGTTATCATCCTAGCCAGACCTCTCAAATCCTCTAGTTTTGGAACCTTGAAGGTATACTTGTGAGTTTTCCTCCTACCGAAATTCATTAGCGCAATCTTTTTTATCTGACATTTACAATCATTGTCTTAGTTTAATTTGAAAAAGAGAGACTAGAAGAGAAGATTTTTTTTGTTTTAGAGTTTTTTAATGAAATGAATGCATGAATGCAGCACACAAAAACATTGAAAAAACATGGGGTCAAAGGGTCGGTGTCATGAAGTCAAGGACCCCCCTCCCCCAAAGGTTTTTTACTGGTGATTTTTTGTACCTGTCCGCAAAATCATTGACCCTTCTTGGGATAACAACAGCAAGCGGATCGCCAGCGAGCTGAAGTATCTTAGAGTGATCTCAAATGAGGGTAGTATCGCGTGACAACTATTTTCGATAGCTTCCACACTACAAAATGGTCTAAGCCTACTAAAAACCTCAGCTTCTCAGATAACCCAGTCGACCACACTACTTTCAACAACCGAAGTCGTATAGGCAATGTATCTGCAAAGGGAGTCTCCATTGAGTTTGATGGTCGATCAGGGACTCTTAACTGGGATTCACTCCCCGCAAGATTACCCGCATTGCCATCACCTATCTTAGGTGTATACTCAATCGTTCCACATGCGGCATCAAACGCATTCCCATTAGCAGAAAAATAAACACAGATATCAATTAGGAAAAGCAGTATATATATTTGTCTTAATCATCCTAGACCTCTAGTCTTATGATCCTATACAGACAATGACCCCCCAGCAGAGTCGTCATTTCTGTGAACTGAATTTAGGGTTTCATCCCTTGGGAAAGAAGGAAAGAATGCCTCCCACTGTGGTCGCCATTTTTCTGTGGCACTTTTTAAGGTTTCTATCTAAGAGATGGGAAGAGAACAAGATCTCTATGTCCCCAGTGGAGTCGCCATTTTTCTGTAGCGCGAATTTTTACGTGGTTGCGAATCACTATCGCTTTGGGGTACTACAGTTCGATTCATTTTTTATCCTATTTAACCTGATGAAGGAAAGGAAATAGATGTCTCCAATTAACCCTGCTTGCAAACTGAGTTTAAATTGATGACTGTTGGTTTACAGATGCTATTAAGATTGTGGGTCTCTCTTAGGTTATTTTGTTTAAAAAACCCGTGTCTAGGCTATTGGTAGGATGTTAGGACTGATGCTTTTCGATTGATGTGTGAAGGTACGGGATTTTGGGTTTTTTGATTGGTATGCTAGCTAAGATTTTGCAATCTTATGCCTACGTATTCCCGTTTAACGAAACAGGGAAATCAGAGCAATCGTAGTTCCTCCTATTTTATGGGAGGAAAAAGGTTGTTTTTTGGTGTCTTGTTCAAAGCCCAAGACATCAAGCTAAAGGGGGTTTGTATCTTGTTCAAAGCCCAAGATGTGAAGCTAAAGAGGTTTGTGCTTAGAGAGAATTTGTCATCTCTAAAGAGGAGTTGTTGATGTTTGTATGCTGTGAGCAAGGCACAACTTTGATGCTAAAAGGTTGATTGACTCAACCGGGGTTTTCTTTATACAAAGCCTAAGAGGAGGCTAGAAGTTGACTTTTTGAGGAAAATGTTCTTTATGTCTTGTACAAAGCCCAAGATTGAGGCTAAAATGGTTCACTCATCAAGAGAGGATTTTCATATGTCTTATACAGAGCCCAAGACGAAGGCTAAAGGAGTGTCTGACTCAACAAGAGAGTCCTTTATACTCAACAAGAGAGTTTTTCCTGTCTCGTATGAAGCACGAGATTGAGGCTAAAAAAAGTTAAGTTTGACTCAACAAGAGAGTCTTTTATACTCAACAAGAGAGTGTTTATGTGTCTCATACAAAGCCCAAGACGGAGGCTAAAAAGGTTGACTCAAAAAGAGAGTCTGAAGGTGATTAACTCAGTAAGAGAGTCTTTTTATACTCAACAAGAGAGTGTTTTGCTGTCTCATACGAAGCCCGAGATAGAGGCTTAAGGGGATTGACTCATCAAGAGAGTCTTTTATACTCAATAAGAGAGTGATTTATATGTGTCTTGTATGAAGCCCGAGACGGAGGCTAAAAGTGGTTGACTCAACAAGAGAGTCTTTTATACTCAATAAGAGAGTGTTTTATATGTCTTGTACAACGCCCAAGATGGAGGCTAAAGAGGTTGACTCAACAAGAGAGTCTTTTATACTCAACAAGAGAGTGTTTAACATCTCATACGAAGCCCGAGATGGAGGCAAAAAGTTTGACTCAACAAGAGAGTCTGAAAAGGTTAGCTCCACTGGGGAGAATTATTTGTACAAAGCCCAAGAGAAGGCTCACTGTGCTGGTGACTATTTCAGTTGAGTGACAGGTCCAGTGTGTTGGATAAAAGAGAAAATCAGTTCTTATAAAGAGAAAGATTATAGGTAAGGTAGTGCTTTGGTATTGACCAGAGGATCAGGGTTATTTCCTGTTCTTTAAGGAAATGGTAAATCCCAAGGGTATTGAGACTGTCCAAGTCTACTGGTGTTTTGAGAAATTGATTCTCAGATAGTGAATGCTCCTTGTATGATGCCCAAGAGAAGGCTGGTATGTTAAGGGATGAAGGTCAACCCATTAACTGGTCTGAAACTTGACTCAGAAAGATAGCTCTAGTAAATTGATGACTAGGTTATGTTCCTATACCTGTAGAGGTCTCTGGGTCCTTGTACTAAGCCCAAGAGAAGGCATGAGAACTTCTAAGAAGCCGACGGGTCCTTGTACAACGCCCAAGAGGAGGCGGGGATGCTTTTAAGAAGCCTGTGGGTCCCCAAACCAAGATAAGTTCAAGAAATGCAATTCACCGAAAAGATATCATTCCAGGAAAGTTCGAGGATTTGGAAGAAACTCAAGAGATGTCATTCACCGAGAATAGATCACCTCTGGGGAGTAGAATTTCTTTGACAATTTCTAAGGGTGACAGTCTGAGAAAGGATTCATAAAGAATGCTGCCTTTCACGTCTCCATATTGTTTAACCCCAAAAGGAGGGAAAACTATATATGGAAATCCTACGGGGATCTAGTTTTGTTTGTATTTAAGAGTGACCAACAGGGCTTTACCTAGTGCTAGACGTAGTTGCCGGGGAAAACTCTAAAAAACTATACTAGTATTACACAGTGGATATTTGACAAGTATATAAAAGTTTGTGAAAGAAGACTTACAGTGAAACAGTCCCACAATAAAGTTATATATATGAAAGCGGTAAATGAAAGCAGGTAAACACTTACTCGGTTGTAGAGCTTCCATGCTGTTTTGTTAGTTGTTCAACAAAGAAAGCTTTGATAACAGTATTATATTTTAAATCAAAGGAGAAAGTGCTTTGAAAAGATTGTTGGGGCTTACAGCTCGAGGAGAGGCCCAAGGTTTTATCAGTGATTGCACTGTTGTTTTGAATTTGTACAAGGACTTATACAAGTGACTGAGGCCCAAAAAGGTTTTCTGTACAAAGGGATGGGTCTTATACTCTCTCAAGAGGCCCAAAGATTTATTTTTGTACAAGTGATGGGGCTTACAGCTCAAGGAGAGGCCCAGGTTTTGACGATGATCGCACCATTGTTTTTGACGGTATCGGGACTTATACAATGACTGAGGCCCAAAATATTTTGGTTTAAAAAAAACGGCTGGGTCTTACACTCTATTAGAGGCCCAAAGAGTTTTACGAAAATAAATAAAGATGGGTCTTATAGCTAAAGGAGAAGCCCAGTTGATTATTTTTGAAAAGGCGATCGCGCCGAGGTTTTTGAAAACACAGTGGGTCTTATACAATGACTAAGGCCCAAAATGGTTTTGGTTAAAATGAGGTTGGGTCTTATACTCTATTAGAGGCCCAAAGGAATTTTAAAGAAAAGAAATGGGGCTTATAATACGAGGGTAGGCCTAGATGATCTTGAAAAGGCGACGATCGCGCCGTTGGTTTTGAAAATACAGCGAGACTTATACAATGACTGAGGCCCAAAAAGTGGTGTATTTACAAAGGGGATGGGTCTTACACTCTAATAGAGGCCCAAAAAGATTTGAAAAATGATTGATGAGGATTGAATTAATCAAAACCCTAATTTATTTTCAAAATATATCTTAATTGAATAAAAATTCAATTAAAATGATCAAAATTGTGAAACATATGTGAAAGACAAATTGTGATATTGGATTAATGTTTGGAAAATCATGTTTATTTCCAAAAAATGATTGGAAATCAATTAAGTTTGGAAAATCAAGGGAGAAAAAGTATTTCAAATGTTAAAAACAAATAAAACATTAATTCTTTGTAAAAATATCAAATATATGAAATAAATAATATTTTTGGGATTTTTTGGTAAAATAAAATATTTTACCATTTTTGTGAATTATTAAAAAAGAATCAACTCAAAATCATTAAAACTCAGAGAGAAATTAATTTTTGAATCAATTAAATAAAATCACAAAATTCAAATATTCAAATATTCAAAAATGGCGCCAAGAACATGCCAAGAACACGCGCGACCCTCTGTTTCTGCAGATTTGCGTTTTCTATCCAATCTCACTGAATACTTGATGATATCATGCAATCTACATATCAATCTACTTGTTTTCACCTCACGATCATGTCTATGGTCTTTAATTTCATTTATTTTATGCATGGAATAAGAAATCAAAGTGAAACCTCAAGAACCCTAAAATTTGCATGAAGGCTCAAAAATTCCATACACGATTCAAACAAAGCAATTGATTGAGGGTAAACACTCCATGCATGATTATGAACATTTGGCCAAATTATTGTGCAGCAAAAAATGCATGGATCATAGAGTTAGAAGAGCTCATGCTTACCTCTTGCAGCTGGTGATCGTGTTTTGTGTTAGAGGTGTTACATCTTGGTTCCAAGGATATGGACAGCTTCCCTAGGTGCTATAGAGTGTGTCTGGATGCTTGGAGTGGATTGAATTGAGCTAGAACTTGATTTGGCACCTCAACTACAAGTCTGTCAAGAACTTGAGCAATTGGCTAGTGATTTTGTGATTTTGGTGTTCCAGATGTTATGTGAGTGTTTGGATCACTTCTATATGATGTTTATGAGGTGTGTGTGTGTGTGTGTGTGTGTGTGTGATTGGTTTGGTTGGAATAGCTCTCAAACTCAAAACCCGATAGTGAATTGCCTTAGAAGGAAAAATTGGAAGTGAAAAGGTGATTTTGAGGAAAGCATTTGTTTGATGGCTTTGGTGTACTCAAACTGATCACAAATGAGCTCTATTTATAGTATAGCAAGTTTGTTGTGCAAGCAATAGTGAATGGAAACTGACTAGAGATTAGGGCACAGGCTGCTGGTTCCCTTGGTCTTGGATATGTCTTGACTGAATTCAGTTAGAAATGGATCAGTCCATGCCACCTTGGTGCATACATTTAATGCTCCAAAACAAAATTGGAGTCTTGTCCCCTCTTTAGGGATTTCTAGGTTTGGGATGTTATTTTTAGTTCCAAGGACTTGGGAGGCTTGGGATCAGAGTTGGTTCCTCCTTGGTCCCGCCTTGAGGTGTTCAGATGGATAAGTGTGTTTGTCATTTGCACAAATTTGGAAAATCGAGCAAAATTCACAAATATGCCTTGCTTTGATAGTTTTCAGCAAGGCATATTGCCATTGTCATATCTCATGGCTCAAGTGGAATTTGATGGAGTTTTCAGCAAGGCAGATGCTGACTTAGTGAAAATTTCACTAAGTGTTGGAAAAAAGTGACATTTTCACTTTTTTTGATTTTGATCATTCCATAACTTAAAATCCATGAGGAATTGGAATTAGTTGTGTTTGAAGCTTTTGTAGAGGGCCATGAGAGCTATAAATCCAGCTTTGAATGGGGGAAAATGGCCTTGTGGTTTAGGAGATATGATCCTCCAAAGTTGGTACCCTAGCCACTTTGTTCCATAACTTCGAAAATTTCTAAGTTTTTTATGGTTACCCCTTTTACAAGTTATCCCACTTTTCTTGATTTTTCTTGATGAAGGATGATTCCAATCACACATTAACATCATTTTAGTGTCAAAGAACCATAATTGTGAAAAATCTCAAAAAGTCAAAGTTGACTTTTGTGCACAGTTGACTTTTTGTCAGATGAATTCCAAACTGTGCGATCCTCTATGAAATCAAGTCCTCGACCTGAATCAAACTTGGTGGATTGATTTCATAGGTGTTATAGGGTGTATTGAATCGTGTCCCAAGGTTTGGGAGCATGCCTGGGTCAAAAGTCAAAGGTACAATTGACTTTTCCCTCAAAACCCTAATTGTGGTTCTGATGAATTTGAAACTTGTTGATCAAGCTTCTTGGATCAATCCATTGTTGCAAATGGATCAATGTAGTGTATTAGAGATCCTCAAATCCTCTCTTGAGGTATTGGCTCATGTTTTGTCCCAAAAATCAACTTAGGGGTGAATTAGGTCAAGAAACCCTAATTCCTGATTTTTGATGAATGCATCCCCTGAGGCTAAATTGACTTGATGATTGGTTTCATGATGTCTCTTGGAGCATCTTAGGTTGTGCTTTAAATCATTTCCTCCTGCCCAGGGGAAAAATTCCATCTGGAGGCCCTGGGCGACCAAAACCCTAATTTGGTGACACTGGCGATCTTGAGGCTTTATCCACTTAGAATGATGCAACCTTGTGCTTGATTCTTGATGTGGGATTCCTCTTGATCCATTGTGGATGTTTGAGTGGGTTAGTCAAGTTGAAGATCATGTCACTACTTGATTGATCATTTGTCTAAAGGCTCTGAGAGGGCTTGAAACCCTAAGTTTGATTGCAGTGGATGCTCACCCATATTTGGGGAGACTAATGAGGTATGATGGTACATCCATATTATGATGATGATTTGCACAATGATGGGGAATCTTAGTGGTCAAAATTTGGGGTATGACACTCAGCAGCAAGCATCAATAGTTTCAACGTTTATTTTTCTCAACTGGTTTGATTATTGTAGAATCAGAAACAGATAACATTAGATCATTTGATTGGTTTTGGACAAGTTCATCATTATATTTCAAGCGTTTTTCAAGTGCAACACCAAAGGTTGAGGTTCAAATGCAGAGCCATGTCCAAAACAAGGTACAATAGGCCAGAAAATTCACTATTTTGTTGTCGTAATCGATTACCACTTTCCAGGTAACCGATTACGCCTTCAAAAAATAGCCTGGAAGGGCATTTTTTGCCTTCGTAACCGATTATGCGTATTCCTGTAATCAGTCATGCCTATTGGTTTTTCAAAAATAACAGATTTTTCAGCATTTGCACTCAATTTCAATCACTTGTGATCACTTCTAGCATTGTGTGGAAGGATCTAGAACCTGCAGAATTTTAACAAATTCCACACCAAATTCCAAACCTATTTCCATACCATTCTCCAAATCACATTTCCAAACCCAATTCCAAGCATCCTTGAGCTCAAAGCCTAATTTCTATTTAAACATTTCCCTCCAAACCACACTAGAAGAATTCATTTTTCACTCATTTTCTGAAATCACTCTCAATTCTCTCTCACTTTGTGAAGAATTTTTCTCTCACATTTTCACTTCATCTTCAACCTCACTCCAAAGCTCTTCCCTTAGTGTTAACAAAATTTTCACTGGAATTTGTTAATCCTTGAGCTAAACCTTCATCACATCGCTTTTCCATTGCTTGATTCTGCAGTAGATTCTTATTTGGATCCAGATCTGAATTTCGGAAGTGATTATTTGAATTGATTTTGGAGTAATTCTAGCTTATTGCATTGTTCTCCAACTTTTCTTGCAAAAGGCTCTTGGATCTCTGGTTTTCTTGAGTGCATTGATCAAATTCTGTTTGAACTCTCACCAAAGCAATCTCAGCTTTGTAGGTTGGTAATTCTTGGATCCAAACTTATTTTAGCTTATTTGCAACTTTCACAATGTAGATCTTTGAGGTTTTGGTGTAGCTTGATCATTTATTTGCATGTTTGATAATTGTTGATTTTGATTGATGGTTTTGCTACTAATTAATGTAATTTTTGTGTACAATTGCATGCCATTTCATATTGCATTTGATTATATAGGAAATGATGTAAAAGTACTTTTCATGCAGGTGTTATTGATGTTGTCGCGTCCGTAATCAGTTACCACATTTGGCTTAACCGGTTGCGCAGTTCAAAAATGACCTGGAATTGTTGTTTTCGCTGTTGTAACCGGTTATAGCATATGGCGTAACCGATTACGCCTACGAATTTTGCAGTTTCTTGCTGCTTTTGTGGACTGTTTTGGGTCCATTCTTTTGAGGACTTGTCGCTACTTTGTATGACTATCATTTCTTGATATATTTTGTTCTAGGAGCAGTACGTATGTGAATCTTGATTGTTTAATTGATTGCATTCTTGATACATGTTTATGTTATGTAATTTTTCACATGTTATCATTTGCTTGTTGTGATTGGTTATTCATGATGCTTGATCGATAATTACATGTTCACATTGCTTGTTTAAATGTTGATGAATACTCATACGCATTGTCGATTATTGCATTATTGATGCATGTTCTTGACGTTAATTTATTGCATGTTGATACTTGCTTGTTGTTGTCATATGTTCATGATGTTTGCTTGATCTTATGAAATTCATGATGCATGTTCATGTTGATGAGCCTAATCCGTGATTGAATGCATTCTTTGTTGTGCATACATTGCTTGAAGGCTCTAAGATTTGACTAAATTTTGGTAAAACATGATGTTGAACAAGATATCCTAACATGAAGAAATCTGTTAAGAACAATATGTCAGATAAGATGTCCTATCTTGAGGACTTGACATGTTGGTCTGATACAAAAGATTTGTTACAGATATGTTCCAAGATTTAAGGCACAATCAGAACATGGATCAAGGAATGATTGGACAGAGATTTTGAAGCCCATGGACAGCTGAAGATTATAAAAGGAAGACCAAGACCTAGGGCAAATAACTAGTCCTTGTTAAGACTTTTGTAAAAGAAAAAAAAATAAGGGTTTAGGGTTTTGAGAGTCGTGTGCTTTCTTGTATTGTAAGTCCTCCTTTGTATCTGTTTGATACATCGTGGTAGACATAGTTTTACATATTCAGAAACCTGTAGGTAATGAATTGTATATTGTTCTTGGGTGAAGCTTTTAAGCAAATTCAAGTATTATTATTAGTCAAAGAGAATTTCAATTAGTATCAGAGCAGGCATCCTGTTCTGTTTCTGGATGAGTTCTAGGGAAGATACTTTCTGGTCTTTTGAACAAGGAAGGAGGTTGCATGATCAGACCATCCTTTGTTGTTGTGGGATTGGAGGTTAGGATAATCAAGACAAATAACTACGGATGGTTGAGTGATACTTTGTGAAGATTCTAGTGCTGCTGCTGATAATCATGCTATTGTTACGCATGGTGCCTTATTAGATGTTCTCACATCTTACCTGGTGCTTGTTTAATTTGGGGTTAGTCTCTCTAATTGTTTAGACCATCTCTAACTGGGAGTAATATAAAGGAAAGAGCATGGTGATATGGCTTCCATTGAAGGATCTTCCTATGTTGGTTGGGAGATAGTTTTAACCAGATACCATGAAGGGTAATAGGAGAAAAAGGTTGAGTTGAGGTCTTCTTTTTATCAAGTTCATGATCTATGAATTTGGTAGACACTCTATGTCATGGTTAAAGTAGCCCAAGATACTTGAGTTTTCCCTCAAGTCCTCTAATAAAGGCACTTCTGAATGTGTTTTATAAATAGAGACAGAAGAGAAGATGGTCAAGAAGATGTTCCAAGGTTACTTAGTAGTGTGACGTGATAATGTCATACCATGTAAGAGAGCCAGGAGCAATTTATTTTTTCTTCCAACCCTATAATAGACTGTCTTTGTTTGTGAATTTTTTATCAGAACTCTTGGAAGGCAAGCTATAGAAGGAACAATATGGTTGTTCAAATGTCAGCACAATTGTACTGACATTCAACTAGGCTGGAACTGGAGTAAATGTTGTTCAAAGTCAAAGCAGTATTATGAGGGTGAATACATTGGATCTTTATGGATAAATTTTTCATACTGATCTCAAGAGCAACTTCATGAGGTGTCTAAATCTTGGAAAGTGATCTTGTTTACTAGTTTGTCTGAAGACGGTTTTCCAAGGAAGATTCATGCTTTGAAGATTTCTTCCTAGGTTGTGCTGGATGTTTTATTCCTTGTTTTGTAGCTAAAGCAAGGATGGGTGTCATATGAAGATATATGAGTCTGTAAGGACTGAACAGTTGCAAAGGGTTCATCTAGTAAAGAAGCTTTTGAAAGATTCAAGAAGATGTGGTTTTCCTAGTCTGAACATCAAAGAGAACACTGAACTGTCAAAAGGTTGTGAAACAAGTTAAGTCATGGATGTTAATCTTAATGTCTCAACATTGTAATCATCATCAGGATTCTCTAGCCAAGGGGAGTCTAATGACATTTGGTGACTGAAGAATACAGAATTGGGATTTAAAATCAATTGCTATTTGTGGCCTTAGCAAGTATTTAATTGATTATCCTTTTGCTTGGTGTTCAAGAAAGATGATGTTGCACCAGAAGGTGCAACTTCAGTCAGTTTCAAGAACTCAAGAATCTATTCTTTGCATCTATTATGTCTTGAAGAATGGATACAATCGGTATCATTTGTGTAGTTCTCAAAAGGTCCTTATCTTGTCCATTAATGTGATCAAGGTGTGTAATTCTAGAAATGGTTTCAGAACCAATTTCAATGATCTGTTCATTGGAAAAGGGACTGATGTTCAACCAGATGTTGAAACATCATTGATCCAAATAGTGAACTTCTTGGACAAAGGAGTGTTGTGGCATATACTCTAAAGGCTAGACAAATGTGTAAAGGTGTTGTAAATCTTCTTCTGATTGGACTTGAAGAAACATTTTGTTTGCAGTCTAGAATAGTCTCTGGTATGGATGATTTTGTTGGGGAAAGAAACCTAAAGAACCAATTGATCAAGATTTTTTTAGACTGGGTGTTGCTCTTATAAACAGGATAGAGGTTGTTTACTCAAACTTGAATATAAAGTTCAAGTCTATGAGAACATGTAACTCTTGTTCTGTTGAGATAGAAGAAATCCAAAGGTGCTTAAGGATGATGGATGTCCTTAAACATCAGATAGCTTGTTTGCACATTCTGCTTCTGGTAAGAAGCTTTATGAGAGTTTATTTCCCTTAGTGATTCTCCTATATCTGTAAAGATTAAGTTGATACAGGTGTGTATCATATTAAGATCTTCATGGGTACCCTGACGTGGTGTAAGAATTACTATGCAAATAGTAAGTCTAGTGATTGGTGAATCAAAGTACATGACTCCTCTGATTGAGACTGATGTCCTAAATGATGTTGGAACATCATTTCTGCTATTGGTTATTCTTGGAGGATGACTGAGTTTGATTTTCAGCTTTGGAGGTATATCTATTCATTGTTGAGTATGGTGAAGAGCTACTGGTCAAGACTGTGTGGATTCCGATGATCTGCGAGTAGATGGTAGGTTCTGCTGGAAGTATCTCTAGAAAAGATTGTATCAGGTTGAATCTTGAGAAGGAAGCAGGTTGAGGATGTATTTCTCTTCATATGAAGAAAGGGTTTGATGTCTTCTAAGTGTGAATGACAGTTTGGCTAACCAAGGAGTTAAGAGAATTTGTATGTCTCTTTCGAGGATGTGATCATTCCAAGTTTGGTTGGATTTATTCTCAAGGAACAAGGTTGTATATGGCTGTAAGATTCAAGTTGGATTTATACAGTGTGTGGATGTGTTCAGGGGGAGAGTGGTCAATGATGTTATTTGGTCTCAATCCAAGAGTCTATTGGTTATGGTATAAGGAATGTGATCCTGGTATTTTCTCACTTATGAGCATGAAGATGTTCATATGAGGTTGTGATGTCAGACAAGATATCTTGACATCGTGGTTTGTTGATCCTTTAGCTTAGTAAGTTCTGCTTGTGAGTTTGAACGGTTAAGGGAATTGAATTATTTCAACTATGTTAATGTTTCTTAGGAGTGACCTGAGAAATTGGTTTGGACACTGTCTGGGAGAATTTATTTATCTCTGCAGATTGAGATAAAATGTATGACAGTCTTTGTTGATAAATGGGAGTTGTCAGACATAATGTCTTGACATCATGGTAAATGTGTTTTAATTCTGGCTAAAAGGAGTATGTTGGGGTTCGTTGGAAGGCATTGTGACTATGCTTCAGAGTTGATAAGAGAGAGTTGACAAAGTCTGATTGGTGTCAAGACATTGTTTAGGACTCATGGTTATTTCTAAGTAGTTCTATATGGACGGCGTTCCTTGGACGGTGGAAAGCGTGCTTTAAAGAAGGCGTGCAAAACATGTCTCTTGGTACATGCGCATTCTTTGGACGGATCTCATTAAATAAGAAACAATCAAAACTGAGTTGGGCGGTGCACATTCATTTATGATGAAGTTATCTACCTCAATTTATGTCTTCATTGAATTGTTCTTCGGTAACATCTTTGGATTGTAAATTCCTAGGGAAACTGCTTGGGCATTTAAAGGGGGTCCTGGCTTCGTGTGTCTCATGTTGTGTTTTTTTATGTTATGTCCTTTGTCCAGGTTTGGGTGAGTATTGTTTGGGTATGGAATTGTGTTGGTTACTTTTACCAATTTTTGGCTAAAAAGGGGGAGAAAGGTTATGTGTCCATCTCAGTTATGTGTTGTTCCTTACAACACATATTGATCTCCTTTCGTGGGTAGAGTTCATTCTTTCATTTGTTTTGCAAGGATGTTGGATAATATGTTCTAACATTCTGTCTGGGTCTTAGTTCTTTATGTTCTGAGTTTTCTTTTTGTGTCTTGTGATCTGAGTTATGAACACAGTTGTGTCTTGAGTTCTGAGTTATCCGGAATTGGGGTTTGGTCTTCTGAGCCCTGATCTGGATAATGGAGGATAGTATATTGGTACTGGTTTTGAGGGGGAGTGTCGTACATATTCTTCTTCATTTACGCCAAGGTAAAGGGTACACGACATACAACAGGTGGTGCGTGCTGTGTAAACCATCCATACAGCTGGACAGGAAGAATGAAACCTTCCAGGAGTCACATTATTTTCTGCTAGACTCGTCATAGGCAGGCTAAAATGACTTTAGGACTTTCTACTCCTTCTCTCCTTGATTTCTTGGGTTTATTGTGCAACAGGAGTTTTAGCCAAAATTTGTCAAAAGTGGGAGATTGAAGGCTCTAAGATTTGACTAAATTTTGGTAAAACATGATGTTGAACAAGATGTCCTAACATGAAGAAATCTGTTAAGAACAATATGTGAGATAAGATAACCTATCTTGAGCACTCGACATCTTGGTCTGATACAACAGGTTTGTTGCAGATCTGTTCCAAGATTTAAGGCGCAATCAAAACATGGATCAAGGAATGATTAGACAGAGATTTTGAATCCCATGGACAGCTGAAGATTATAAAAGGAAGACCAAGACCAAGGGCAAATAACTAGTCCTTGTTAAGACTTTTGTAAGAGAAAAAATAAGGGTTTAGAGTTTTGAGAGTCGTGTGCTTTCTTGTATTGTAAGTCACCCTTTGTATCGGTTTGATACATCGTGGTAGACATAGTTTTACATATTCAGAAACCTGTAGGTAATGAATTGTATATTGTTATTTGATGTTATTAAGAAAATTCAAGTATTAGTGTTAGTCAAAGAGAATTTCACTATTGTCATGAGTTATACAAGGTGTTAAATGTCAACATTTTGCCATTGTTGCATACATGCTTATCCTGAAAATATGTGTTGTTAAATGTTGTTGTATTGTTGCTGGAAATACATCGTTGTTCTGTTTGAAGTGATGTCGTATGCTGTTGTTTGTGTTATTTTCTAGCTTTTTGCTTGCTCTTGCATGTTCCCTTAAGGCTTCCTTGTCCAACTTAATTTTTGATTAAGCTTGGAGTAGGATATACATTAGGTTGTGACCAAGCATGATAACATTAGGGTAGCTTTTCTCTAATCCCAACTTTAGGTCCATCTTGCATGACAACATTAGGATAAAATCGTCTTCTAATCTTAACCTTAGGGCCACGTTGCATGATAACATGTAGGATCGAGTTTCCCCTTAGACCTTGTGCTGTGTCTTTCTCTTCTTCCTCCTAATCCATTCAAAAACTTAATAAATAAGATGTGTATAGTGCGTCACGAGCCTTAAGTACATGGGAAAAGATGAGCGGGAGTCATTCCTTACCTCTTCTTAGAGTATTTTGTACGCGAGACGTTTGGATCATTTGTACAAAGTTCTTGCTCCTATTGTCATAGACTTTAGTGCGTACACATCACAAACCAATTCAATTCACCTCTTTAAAATGCTCCAACAAATTCAAATCATTTTATCCTTCAGGATTTTCTTCAAACCTTTTTAGAAAGGGCATGTTGTTTCCGTTTTACCGCAAACAGGTAACGCATAAGACTTCAGACAACGAGCGGCAAACACCTAAACTCCTGGAACGTGAACGTTAGCATTGTCCATAAAAAAACCCTAAGTAACCCGAGGTCACACGAACTACAGACGCTTTGATTTCTCATTCCTGTTGAGTATACGTAGGCACAAGGGCCCCAATCCTTGGCGAGCAACCTTCCCTTTCACTCATAGTCCTCTGAACTACGTTGACTCTGACTTTCCCATTGCACGAGGGAATCCGTAGGCATAGGATTTTGAGATACTATTGAGTCCCCTTTTGTTTTTTTTTCCTTTTGATTAGAACAACAAGAGTGGATCCCGTTGAGTACAACGGACGTGAGGGGTGATAATACCTTCCTCTTGCGTAATCGACTCCCGAACGCTGAATTTGGAAGCAAGACCATGTTCTTTCCCTTTTGAGGTTTTCTCGATGTTTTCCTTTCCCCGTTGGGATAAATAAAGTTCGATGGCGACTCGATGTCTTCGCCGGTGTTTTTTCGCGGTAGCGATAGCTGGGGACTCTAGTTCCCTATGTGAGTCAGTCCAAGCTCTTGTTTGTTTTATTTTTTCTTTGGGTGTTTATCTATATGCTTTACTTGATTTATTGTTGTGTTGCATTGCATTTTGTTCCACTCGCCATTATTCTGGATATTGTTGTGCTGTCGGAAGGTGTTGTTACTGAGAGATAAGCCCATTACCAAGGCTTAAGCATACACATATGATTAGAGTGGATTTCTGTTGGCATGCGTAGCATTTGATATGTATAGTCAACATGAGATCCGCGTTCAGACAAGGTTTTCTTGGAGATGCTTTGTCCTGCATGTTTATGTAGTAGCCAGGGTGCTTCTTGAAAGCTCGTGACTCTGGAGACCGTTCATGGGAAATCAGTTGAGGCCTTCTTGAGGGATAATAATACCAAACAGGAAACTATCAATGTATTATTGTTTCTCGACCTGAGAGCCCATGAGACTGAGGACCTACTAGGATCCTTGTCCAAGAATAGAACCGGCATGTGAGAGGGGACGGGTTTTTGCAAGAAACCTTGACCTTCATCCTACCTGGTTTACTGGTGTTCTTGTCAATGTGAACTTTTGAGCCTGGTTTTCTGGTATTCTCATCAGAGTAGACTTTTGAACTTGTTATGTTTGACCTGTTCTGTATCAGTGCAACAGATATCCAGAATATTTAGGAGTTGTGATCCCATATCTTTACATTCATCCCATCATATCATTACTGCATTTTGACCCACATGTTTTTTCATTTCCAGGGGTGTATCTTATCTGTGATTCTAGTTGCCGAAGCTTCTTCTTCAAATGGACACTAGTAGAAAGGCCAATGTCAGATACAAGTTTCTGTCGCCCGATTTGAGTTCTCTTCATCAGTTGGTTGCTAGTACTACTTCTGACAACATGGAAGACTCCAGGAAGACTTATGGGAAGATCCTTAGTATGCTCCATACTATCACAGGTTATGAGAAGGGAGATATTCATACATTGCTTCAATTATATGATCTTGCACTGAGATGCTTCATGTTCCGAGATTATCAGTTGGCTCCAACTTTGGAAGAGTTTTCTCTTATTTTTGGGGGTACCGATCAAGGATCAAGTTCCATTCTACATCTCTATATAGATTCGCGATCCGTATGATATTATTGACACTATTTATTTGAGCACATCAGTGGTGAAGGCCAATATGATGAATAAGGGAGGTTTGCCTGGTTTTCATCTGGTTTTCTTGGTGAAGGAGGCTAAAGTCCATGCTGATACTGGTAGTTGGAAAAATTTTAACGCTCTCCTTGCTCTCTGGGTGATGTTTATCATTCAGTGCATACGAGGGATGAAAAGAAGAAAGGAGGACTTATCTTTTGTTGCGCCCCACTTCTCTATAAGTGGTTTGTAAGTCATCTCCCTCGTAGCATTACATTTGTAGAAACCAAATAGTGTTTGAGGTGGTTAGAAAGGGTAATGGGTCTGGTTGCTTAAGACATTGTTTAGTTCAATCGAAGTTTGCTGGGGACTGAGATGATTTACAGTTGTGGGGAGTTTCCCAATGTACCCCTTATTGGTGTGAGGGGTGGTATCAATTACAATCCTGCTCTTGCCAGAAGACAACTAGGATATGCGCTAAGAGATCCACCGAAGGATGAAGAGGTAAAAGAGTCTTTGTTCTTCAGCGTGACGGATCATCCTGAATTATTAGAGAAAGCTGTGAAGGCTTGGCGCCATATTCATCGGAGGGGAAAACCTTTTTTGGGAAGAGTGACTGTGTAGCTTATCCTCCGTATGTAGAATGGATAGAGAAAAGGGTCGAAACTTGGTTCTTACCTTTTCCTATTAAGCCACTCCTGCTTCCGCTAAGTACTGAACAACCTAATTATGTGCCAATGGAGGAATATGACAAGCTCAAGGTTTCTAATCATGACTTGCTTACAAAGAATGAGGAGCTGAAGAGACACATCAGTGCAGTTAGGCGTGCAAATGATGAGATGGTTCAAGATTTCAAGCTGAGAACCGAGTTGCTAGCTTAGAATGACAAGCTGATCATGTCAGAGAATCAGAAAAGGGAAATAATTGGTGCCGACTTGAAGAGTGCCAATTGTATCCTCAAATAGAAGAAGGAAGTTTTGAACAAAGCTTATTCGAAGATTTCCAAATTGAACAAGCAATGGAACGATCTTTTGACTTCTCATAAGAAGATGAAGGATCATTATAAAGCTCGAGTCAAAGACCCGAAGAAGCGGCTCGAGATTAGAGATGAAGAGATCAGAGAAGATCGTCATCAGAAGGATGAGACTAATCATCAGTTGGTGGGTTACCAGTTCCGTTTGAACCAAGTCTTGGCCGAGATGGAAGAGCTCAAGATCAGAGCAGAAATCAAGAAGCCTAGAGGTGAATGTTTTTCTGAAGAGATTGATGATTCTTTGGAATAGAGGAGCCTTTACTTGGAGGGGATTATTCATCAGAGGGATGTTCTCATTCAAGAACTGATTCAGAATCCGAAGCATGATGCAACTAAGAAGCTCTTCAAAGAGGTCCAGGATTAGAGCAATATGCACTTTGGCTGGGGAGGGTTTGCTCTAGTAGAGATGGAGGGTGTGCCTTAGGGCTTCATTGTATTTTTGTTGATGTGATCACCATCAGGCTTGTTAATGTGGATCATTTCTTGTATTCTGGCTTTGGCTGTATTCTCTGTACTCTTGATTCTATTTTGCCATATATATGATGAGCTGTTTTACAAGGTTCCATGGTGTTCTTTTGCTTTAAAACTTGAATCAAAGTGTAGATTCCACTGGAAATGATTGAACATGGCATTTGCATACATTCATGCATTTTCATTCATACCATGCATAATAGGTGTTTGTGTCTGGCCTTCTTATCTTGATCTGGTTTTCTTAGCAGGATTGCAAATTCAAGTGTCCATCGGTATTCTACTAAAGGAACTCAGAAGAGAGTTATGGATAAGATTCAAGCTGAATTGCTTAAAGTCAGAACTCGCATGAGCCAGATCATGGAGTTAATTCAGACTATGGTGCAAGTCCAGAAGGAGCTGAGGGTATTGGTTCAGCCCACTGTTGTTACTCCTAGGGTAGATGTTGGTGGTGTTAATCCTCTTGGCGGAGGTGGCGCAGGTGTTATTCCTACAAGTGGTGTCTTGTGGGTGGTGCAATTCCTATTCCCGCTGTGATACCTACTCCCCATCTTGAAGTCGATAATAAGGATGATGTATTCTCTATGCATGCCATAGAAGCTGGTCTCCCTACCGAAGCTGAGAGGAAATTTTAATTGTTAGAAGACATGATGAAGGCTTTTGAGAATGAGAATACCTTGGGCTCTCACGAATTGGTAGCTGCTGTAGCCATTCCAGCTGCACCGCAACAACAACCATATGCTCCCAAGCAATATCAAAGAAGGCAGAATATGGATTATCGATATTTTTGATACCCCTCCTATGCCTTATACTCAGTTGTTGCAACATTTACACTTACTTCAATTGGTTCAGTTGCAAACTCTGTGTCCACCTGTTTGTAAGCTTCATCCTGGTTACGACGGCAATGCCCATTGTGATTTCCATTCCAGTGCGCCCGAACATCATATTGACAATTGTAAGGCATTCAAGCATAAGGTACAAGATCTGCTTGATTCAAAAGCTATCGAATTTACTCTGAGCAATAGTCCCAATGTGATTCAGAATCTGATGCCACAACATGGTGGTGCAGTCGTGAATGCTATTGAAGAAGTTGATGGGCTAAATTTGGTAACTGATGTGAGTATGATGAAGACTCCGTTGTCATTTGTGAAAGAACATTTGCTTAAAAGGGGTGTGCTTCCATGTTGTTCTTCTGATTGTCGAGAATGTGTGGTTCAACCCGAGGGTTGTGATCTTTTGAAAGATGGTATTCAGAGAATGATTAATGAAGGTAAACTTTAGTTTGACAGGATTTCTGTGGATGGGAATGATAATGGTAAAGATGTAGCTACTATTTCTATTCCGTATACCCCAGTCCTTATCCCAGTGCCAGTGAGGAAAACTCATGTGGTTAGTACAATGCATGGACCTGTGCCATATGAGAGTATTAAGGCCATACCATGGAACTATGGGGCCGAGGTATTTTATCATAGTCAGAAGCAAGTCTCGCTCCCGGGATTTTCATCCAAGTACAAACGCGAAAGTGGCACGGAAACAGAGTCGCCAGCAATGTGTATTTATCCTAAGAGAGGGACAGGAAACACTGCATAAAATGGGGGAAAGGATTGAGCATGGTCTTGCGACCAAGAGAACTGGGTTCGGGATTCGATCAAAGGGTGTCGTCGTCTGGAGCTCCGCTGCTACTAGAAAGGAAAAGGAATGAGAACGGGAAAGAACGAAGAAACGAAGAAGGAAAGAAAAAAAGAAGTGACTCGATAGGACCTTATCGTTGTCCTAGGCCTACATATTCCCTCAGTGCAATGGGAAAGTCAGAGTCAACGTAGTTCGACGGACTACGGGGAAAGGTTGCTCGTCAAGATATCGCATCTCGTGCCTACGTATCTTCAATTAGACAAGAAAGAAGAATCATAGCAAACATAGTTCGGCTCAACAAGGGTTGCTTTGTTTGTGTTTTTTAATGGAAACGTCAGAGTGTGTGTTCCAGCAGTTAGGTGTTGTAGCTCGTTGTATGGAGACTTAGGCGTTACCTGTTTGCAGTAGAACGGACATGACGAGTCCTTAAGAAAGGAGTGAAGGAGATGAGAAAAGAATTTGTTTGTTTTTGTATTTTAGAAAGAAGTATTTTGATTATTGGTGTGTATAACGCATATTGTATTTAGGTCTCTCATGTAGGATCGAATGCCTCGCATATCGACCCAAGACGGGACGTATGCTAAACATTCTAAGAAAGTGAGAGAAGACCCCTCACTATCTTATTCTCACATGAAAGGCTCAAATGCAATATATGTTATGCCTTTATTAAGTGTTTTTGCTTTTGTTTTGAGATGAGAAGAGAGAAACTCAAATGGTTGAGAAAGGTAAAATCTAATGAGGGAGACTAAGACTCAAACCCTAAAGTTATCATACATGGATGTTCCTAATGGTTAAGTGTGGTTTAGAAACCTAAGTCTAAAATAAAAGAGAAGAAGAGTGAGTTCTAACTTACTTCCCAGATGGAAGTTAAGTTAAGAACTCAAAGGGAATGAAAACAATTGAACAAAGAAAGCATAAAATGCTTATGACAATCACAATTTGAAAGCTTAAAAAGATAAAAGAAAAGGAGTTGCATGTGGGTGCACCCCACACACTTAACTTACCATAAGCCCCTGGAAATGTTAGCAAAACCATTTACAAGTTAAGAAAGAAGAAAATAGTAACAAGTAAGGACTAAACAAGTTAAAAACTAAAGAATAAAGGTACTAAAGATTGAAAAGCACTCAAGGTCATAATCTAAACCAAAATAATGTCCTTTGAGGTTAAGAGATCAAACACCAACAAACTATGCACAAACAATGCTCTAAACACCCAAGAAATTGCATCATGAAATTAGTTGATGAAACATGAACAAAAATGCAAGAAGAACGTGTATTTATGCTTAATGAAATGCCAAGGTCAGAAGCATACATACTATTATAATGCATATGGATGTATATGAAAAATCATACAAGGCATGAATGGGATGATTCAAGTAGAAGAACAAGATGAAAAGAAATGACAAGGAGAGAAACAAGTTTCAATTAAGTGCACAAACTTACATGTTAAGGATGCATAACATGTAAAATGAATATGAATACAAGTGTACCAGTAGCATACAATTGATTATGTGCAAATGACATGAAAGGAATGACATATTCAATGCAAACACAAATCATGTAGAGCACAAGAAGGAATGAGATGAGGAATTAGGTCAAAAATGCAAGTAAAAGTGCATAAACACACATCAAAGGCAAACTCAAATCAAAATGACCTATAATCATGAATCAAGAAGGGTATATAATATTCTAAACAAAAACTATAATCTCACACAAAGCCAACAAAACAAGGTGGCACAAGTGCCTCATCAAAATCATATTAGATGGAAGTTGAAGAATATGCACTCAACTTGGTTTATTTACAAGACAAGTCACACATGATGGTAAAATACAATTATGAATGAAAATGCACGTGGATCAATAGCATACCTATTCTAATATGACATGAGAATGCACAAATGAACAAGTTTGGTTCATACACAAACCACTTTAGAGATTAGGAAGAGAGAGCACAAATTGAAGTTCATACAAAATGAAACATGCTTCAAATGTTCATGTAATTGTAATGCATATAATATGACATTATGAGTCAATGAAAATGGATGAAATGATCTATATACAGTATCGGGACATACAATAATGAATGATAATGGCATACCAACATGAGATACACACAAACCATATTGAAGGAGAACAAGTGATATGTGCACAATTAGGTATGGATGCAAGATGAACATCAATTGTAAAACATGTCAAAAGGAAACATGGAAGACCTATAATTTGACATACATGACCTATAATATCCAATTAAGCATGTGTCAAAAGATAACCTCAATCAACTCAAGATACCATAGGCAATAGGACACAAAACCATGGCATATGCACACAATGAAGATCATAAAGGCACATGTAATCAAACATCAAAGCCCAAATAGAAAGAGACTTGGAAAAAAATGTGAAAATATAACAACAATCATCTAAGTCAAAATGGAATCACATATCAAAAGCATGGCTCAAAACTCAACCATAAACATGTTCAATTAATGTCTAAGAACTCACAAAAGGTCACTAAGAAATATGGAACAAAATGAATGTCAAATGCTATGAAAAAATGGTTTTAAAAATAAAATAAAAATGTTTTTAGATGCTTGAAAACATTATTTAATCATATCAAAAAGAGTGTATGCAAAATCGTTTTAGAACTATGCAAAATAAATGGATGAATTTCATGTGTCAAAGAAGAAACCACACAAAAAGAAAATAAAAGAAAATTATGAAAATAATGCCAAGATAAAAGAAAATCAGAAATAAAAAATATGAAAAATTATATTAATGTATAAAGATGCTATATGAATTTTTATGGAATTTTTTAATGTATTTTAGAATTTTTTAAAACAAGAAAATGAAGCAATATGAAAAAAGAAAATTAAAATACAAATAAAAGAGTGCAGGGGGTGTGGCGAAAGTAAAATATTAGTGTAAAATGGTATTGGGCTTAAAAATGGGAGTGCAGATATCAATTAAGTTCAGTCTATTAACATCGCATGTTTGTGTGTGTTCAGGTGTATGCTCAGTCAAACATTTGACTCATTTACCACCACATGATCAATCAAGCAAGAAAAGTAGCATATCCAACGAAACACAAAGCATGCACACAATAGTTACCACGCACTTACACACATATGATCGTCTGAGACCAAAAATAAAGCACGCGCAGGTCACATGATTTTTTAATGCGTTGGCACTTTAAGAAGCGTTGGATGAAATGGATCGGACGACCATGATATAAAGTTGCACTAAACCCTAACTGACCCCTCACCGGCCGGAGAAGGACCTCCGGTCATCTTCTCCGGCCACTCTCCGGCGACTGCAACCTCAAAACTTCCACAAATTAACAAAACGTATACCAATCGAAAGCTGAAGTTACATAGAATGCAAATCCACAGTTATTTTTCACAGATCAATCACATATGAAGAGAATCGAAGAGATGAAAATTGCCCTAGATTTTGCAACTATGCTCTTAGAGAGCCTATCAACTAGCCGGATCATCGTAGCTTCTAGTAAGCTTCATAAACAATAGAAAAACAAGCTAACACAACATGAATTCGTGCAATAAAGTTGGAGAAATTAGAACCTGAACTCTGAATAAACTTGAATCAAAAGAAAGCCAGAGGAGATCCTTAAGTTCTTGAGCTTAAACTGAGCAAAATAAATGCTATTGAATCTTGAAATCTTGAAGAAATCAGAATGAAATTCCAACTGAATTGAAAATGCACTTGATGAATGGACCTTAATCCTCCTTGTTCTTGCTCACTGATGAACCATTGATGAAGAGAGTGATGAATAGATGAATATGATGATGAGATCGTGCAGAGAGAAAGAGAGTTTCAGAGAAGAACTTGAGAATGAGAGTTTGTGGAATGTGAGAGAATTCGAGCAAAATGAAGTGTTGTTGTTAATTTTGTGAGCAAGGGAGCTTATATAGGTTGAGTTAGTTATTAACTAGTGTGGTTAACAGTTAGGAGGAGAGTTAAGTGAGTTGGGTTAAGTGAGTTTCTGAGTTAACTAATTGAGTCAGTTAGTTATAACACGAATTAGTGAGCTTGGCTATGGTGTGGAGAGGTTCATGATGAGGTTTAGAGTGGATGGTGGTGATGTTTCTGATTTCGCAGCAAGATTGTTGTGCAAGTTTTCCACTTTTCTTCTTTCATGTATGATGGATAGTATGGCATGGCATGTGTAAGAGAATGTTTATCCAAATGAAGTAAAGAGTGGGGAGGTGTGTAGTGTATGTGTGCAAACCAAATTAAACAACAACAAATAATGCCAATCAAATCAGTGGGAATGTTGATGTTTGAGGAGGAATTTCTCTCATGTCAATGGATGAAATGATGTGGTTTTGATGGCTATGGAAAGAGGGAACATCATAGAACATGATTGGTGTGAATTTTGGATTGAATAGAGGTTTGGAATAGGATGAAAAATAGCTTGAAAGTCATGTATGTGGGACTGTATCATGGGCGCCGCAACCTGCATAGGGTGCATGACAATGGCCTTGTGGACTTTTAGCATGAGACCCTTTTGTTTGGACCATCATAACTATCTCATAACTTGTTCAAATGGAAAAATATCCAACATCAAAGTTGAAGAGGACATGGAGAGGAACAACTTTGATGTTCAACATTTTTTTATTTGAAGCTTTCTTCAATGAGAAAAATGGCTTGACATTTGGAACACTAAGTGTTTGATGAAATTATGGACTGGGGGGCTGAACTTGCCTTGCCATGACTTGGTTTTTGCCTTGATTTTACCAAACTTTGATTGATCATAACTCCCTCAATTTTGATCCAATGGAAGAGTTCTTTATATGAATTTGAAGCTTAGAGTGTGATATTT
This sequence comes from Lathyrus tuberosus, assembly GCA_022829125.1. Classification (NCBI taxonomy): domain Eukaryota; kingdom Viridiplantae; phylum Streptophyta; class Magnoliopsida; order Fabales; family Fabaceae; genus Lathyrus; species Lathyrus tuberosus. Next base: position 3,148,478 of record JALAZF010000020.1, on the reverse strand, counting down.
AATTGGCTCAATTTGGGCCTGAAGTTTGGACCTTTTATCTTGAAGAAAGGAAGCCTTAAAGTGTAGTGCAAAATGGACCAAACTTGCCATTTTTGGAAACCCTAAGTTTCTAAAAATGGAAACTTTGTACATTTCTTGATTTTTCATGATTCCTCCATCATTTCTTGATCAAATCTTGTCCAATGACCATATGTAACTTGAATTTCATGAATTTGACCTTAAAAAGTCAGGAGTTGACTTTTTTCACTGCACAGTTGACTTTTTCCCCAATTTCTTGATTCTCAAGCAACTGACGAATTGAACCTCTTCTGACATGAACCAATGGGCAATCTTCCATCTTTAGATACTTGATATCATGTAGAAAACATTGAGATCAAGTTTGAACCAAAATTTCATCAGGATACCACTTGAATCCAAAACCCTAGTTTTGGCTGTTTTTGGTTAGGAGATGATGCACTGTCTAACTTCTTGATGAATTCTCCTCTTCCAATGACTTGTGGGATCAATTGACGTGATATATGATGAAAGAGACCCTTGAGGCTTGTTGGGAGACCCTTGGCTCTTGTTCTCTTGCTTTGGATAGTCAATGCTCTGCAATCCACTGATCACATGCCCTTATGCAACATAAGATGATATATGAGATGAAATGAGGTCTAAATGCAATGCAATGAAACATAAGCTAGGAAACAACAAGAGGGCAAATTTTAGGGTGTTACAGCTGCCCCTATTTAATCATTTGTTAACCTGAGAAGGATGAAAGCAACGGCTATTCAGACAATTAAGGTGAATTGTGATTGAATACCCAAAACAACCAGAAAATTTACAAGCTGAATGAAGAAGAAAAGGGATATAAACCCTTCTGGAAGTATCAGCAAATAACTACATAGATTGATACGATGTGTATCGAAATAGGGCTACGGACGAGTGCTGAAAGGACACAGACGAGTGTCAAAGGTCAACGATGCAGGCGAGCATCGGACAAACATCAAAGGTAAACGACGAGTGACTAAGTCGACGATACGGACGAGTATCGCACGATGATTAGGAAAAGGAACACGACGAGTGCTGAAAGGACACGGACGAGTGTCAAAGGTCAACGATGCGGACGAGCATCGGACAATCATCAAAGGTACACGACGAGTGACCAAGTCGACGATACGGACGAGTATCGGACGATGATTAATAAGGGAACACAAACAAGTGTTCGGGTCAACAATATAGACGAGCATCAGACAATCATCAAAAGGACACGACGAGTGACCAAGTCAATGATACGGATGAGTATCAGACAATGATTAATAAGATATGGACGAGTATCTCAAAGGTCAATACGGACGAGTATTGGCTAAATTTCAAACACGGACGAGTGCTGAAAGGACACGGCCGGATGTCAAAGGTCAATACGGACGGGTATTGAAATAAAATTTCAAACACGAACGAGTGTTGAAAGGACACGGACGAGTGTCGAAGGTCAAAACGGACGAGTATTGGCTAAAAAGTTCAAACACGGACGAGTGCCGAAAGGACACAGACGAGTGTCAAAAGTCCATACGGACGGGTATTGAAACAAAATTGTACAATCAAGTGTTATACTAAGCTTTGCTGGGGTTGCATGACAATGTTTTGTCTGTGAATTGCTCTGGCTTGCAGGTAAACGGTTGAACCTGGCTTATGTTTCGTATGCGTATGTTTGAGTTTTTCCGTAATGCTCCATATCAATGGAATGCTACGCTTGTAGAAAATTCTATGCAAACTATATGCAAATGCAAAAGAGACTCCGGACGAGGAATCCAACTCCGCGGGTGTTGCGGTGAAAATCGGGGTAACAAGCTATTAATTAACTTGCATCATATTTCTTTTACAACCGACTTTGATTTATCCAAAGGAAAGGTTCAAGATCGTTTAAAAACCTAAATGGGGGAGATCTAAGGTTCGGGGGTTGGTTACGCCTAGGGAAGGTATTAGCACCCTAAACGTCCGTAGTACTCTACGGGAACCTCTTGTTAAGTTTGTGTTACGTTATGTTTGCTTGCTAAGGAAATAGGAATAGTCTCGTCTTAATCATGATTTAACCGAGAAATCGATAATCAATGATTCTTGACTTTCATCGACTAAAAAGTGAATGAAACTGAAATAAAGAGAAAGTGGTCTCATATTGATCAAAGCTTTGTCACTTTAATGAGATCAATCAAACTATGAGGTGTGTTATATCATCGACCAAAATAAAGATAATGGAATCGAAATGAAAAATAAAGATGGTCTCGTTTAAATCAAGATTTAAATCGATAAATCGATGATCTTAGATTCTTAACTTTCATTGACCAATAAAAATAAATAAGAAGTGGCCTCATATTTATCAAGACTTTATTGATTTGAAATAATCAAAGTCAAGATTTGTGCAATGTCATCGGACTAAAGTAAAGAAAATGGACTCGAAATGAAGAATAAAGTTAGTCTCGTCTTGATTAAGATTTAATCGGAGGATCGATAATCTTTTGATATTCGACTTTCATTGACCAACAAAAATAAAGAAATGAGCCTCATACATATCAAGACTTTTTAATCATTTTGCATAAGTCATGATTTTGTAATATCATTGGCCCTAAAAATCGAAATAAAGATCGTAAGCGAAAAATAAAAATCAAAACAAAATTTGAAGGAAAAAGTTATGAATTCAAGAAATAACATGATAAATTGAAACTAAAAATTCAAAGTGCTCCTAAAATAAAAACTAGAGAAACAAAATTAAGAAATAAATGGAAAATAAAATAAAAATAGTATGAAATAATAAAAGGGTGGTGATGAAGCATGTTTTTTGTCTTTTTGAATTTTTATCTTATCTTTTAAACATCATTCATAATAAAGCCAAACAAAAATTATAGGATATTACAATACTTTTTCCAAAAAAATATTAACATGCTAATGAAGTTGATAACAGCATAGATAAATGATCATGGTACTTTGAAAACGGAGAAATAAAAGAGGTGAATGTTACCTAGTGGAGAAGGTCCACCGCCTCTTCAATGACACGAGTTATGGAAAAATGAAGACGAGCCTTCTCTCCAGAAAATTTGCAAGAATAATTTAGGGAGAAAATTAAGAGAGTATTCAGCCTTTGTGTGGGGTGAATCTGGTGTGTCAAATGAGAGAAAGAGAGATCTTATTTATAGTGTGAATAAAGTGGGAGTGTTGATGTGGCAATCCATGTGACTTTATGAGAATGATTCTTGGCCATTGATAAGTGAAGTGTAAGAATGCTTTTTGGCCATTGATAAATCCATGTTGGCAATCCATGTGACTTTATGAGAATGATTCTTGGCCATTGAATAGTGAAGTGTAAGAATGCTTTTTGGCCATTGATAAATCCAAGTTTGCAATCCATGTGAAGTGTTTGTATTGTAGTGGTCCCCACTTACCATGAAGATAAACAAAATAAAAGTAACAATAATATTAATAAAGCTTAGTAATAATAAAACTAATAATAATAAAACTAATAATAATAAAACTAATAATGATAATAAAACTAATAATAATAAAATTAATAATAATAATAATAATAATAATAATAATAAAGAAATAATAATAATAAAACTAAAACTAATAAAAAAGATAATTAAAAATAGTTAGTAAAAAAAAGAAATAAAACAAATTAAACTCTAACGAAAAATGCATGATTATTGATATGTTTACTAAAAATGCGAAAATAGAGACCAATGAAAAGGATATGCAAACGATCAGAATATCGGAGGGTAAAATTTGGGGTACAACAGTTGCCCCTATTTAAATAACTTTACCGGATGGCACGAGGAATGGAAATCCTTAGTGCATCAAGGTGAAAGGTATTTAAATATAGCAAACCGAAAATTTTTCCCTTAGATGGAATGCAGATGCAAAGGACAAGCAGCAGACATGCAAATGCTGACATGCCATGAACTTCTAGTATGATGATATGATGCCATGATAGTGCAAAATGCAGACAAACAAAACACCAAGGATGAAGGGCAATCCACCACAGGTGAGCTTGCTGGGAAAGGATAAGGTTAGCATTCACGAGAAAGACTCACTGGGGATACAGACTGTCCAACGATAGACTCACTGGGGAGACTCTAAGGATGCACTGGGGATAGAAAAATAAAGAGGAAATCCTACAGGCCCTCACTGGAGATGGGAGCCAGAGAGGGGCTCTCCACTAGGGAAAAGTCCAAGGAGATGGACGACAGGTTTATAGGTGACCGGACGACACTGGGGAAATGAAAGTACACTCTTTACTGGGCATGGAACCAGAAAGAAGACATGATATCCCCTGGGGATCAATTTGGAATAAAAGGATAGACACCAACAAAAAAATTTCTGGGATTTTCTTATACTGAAGAGTTCAAATGGGATCTTCGAGAAAAGCTAAAAGAGAAAGACACATCCGGAGAAACGTCAAATGGCAAAGGAAACCAATCATCCAATAATGGCTTTGAATGAAAGGTACAAGTCACAATATCTAATAATGGCTTTAGATAACGGTGAGCAAACAAGACTATATGGCATTGAATAAAAGGACACCGGGCATTCAATAATGGCTTTGAACGAAAGGTAAACTCATAATATCTAATAATGGCTTTAGATAAAAGTGAACAAAGACTCGATCTGGTAAAATATCAGAAAGAGAGACACATCCAGAAAGCCATCTGATGGTAAAGAAACCAGACATCCAATAATGGCTTTGAATGAGAGGTATGACTCACAATATCTAATAATAGCTTTAGATGAATGTGAATAGTAAAAATCCAAGAAAGCATTGGACAAAAGGACACCAGTCATCCAATAATGGCTTTGAATGAAAGGTACAAATCACGGCATTTGAGAAAGCATCTGATAAGCGTGAGAAAGGTAGAGACCCAAGAAAGCATTGGATAAGAGGAATCACAATATCCAAGAAAGTATTGGATGATTGTGAACTTTCAGGAATGGCACTGAAAGTAAAGGTAGATCACTATATTCAGGAATGGTATCGAATTATAGTGAGAAAGACATCCAGGAATGGCACTTGAATAAACAGATAAGACTTTCAGGAATGGCACTGAAAGATATCCAAGCAAATTTGATGGGTTTACAGGAGGTGGGTAAAACTTCCAGGAATAGCACTGGGAGAAACAAAGAGGAATAAGATATCCAGGAATGGCACTGGAGATCACAAGAGACGGACATCTAGGAATGGCACTGGAGTGAGAGAATATAGAGATCCAGGAATAGCACTGGAATGAGAGAAGAGCAACATCTATCAACAAGATTAGATGCGCAAGAGAATGACAACATTCAGGAATGGCACTGAATGAAAGGAAAGGTAACGTTTTGGTAAGGTAAGACGTGGATAACGACACAACCTCGGGAGAAATACAAATGAGGATAAAACACTCATGATATGCATATGTATATGAATTATGCAAATGATATATGATCAAATGCAAATGCAATGCTGACGACAAGCTCGACTATCTGGGAAGACAAGACTTGAAGACTGATTCCTCTACACGGAGATCACTGCCATTCTGCTTGGGACTAGAGATGCTTCTGCTGAACACATCTTTGCCACACTAATAAACTGTATCTAGTGATGATCCTTGTAAAGAAGGATGGAGAGCCGCTTGGGGATTCTACAAGTAAACTGCCCCAGATTAGCTGATTATTGTAGATGAGCTGATCATTGCTTCGGCTTGATTGATTCTGGAAATGACTGTTTCATGGTGCTCTTGGAAAGCTTGCCGCAGTCTGGGTCTTGAAAATGATTGTTTTACTGTACACTGGGAAAGGTTGCCCCAGTATGAGTCTTGAAAATAATTGTTTTACTGTACACTAGGAAAGCTTGCCCCAGTATCAGTCTTGAAAAATCTTATGTATAAACCGATTTTGAGAAGTCGCCATTAAACCTCAAATCTTGAACCGATTCTCAACAGGATATGGAAGGAACTTGCCCCTGATTGGATCACCGACCAAGTTTCTCAATTGTTTGAAAATTTCTTAAGAAGAAAGCTAGTTTGCAAACAAAAGTATTTGTACAAACATGGTAAATGCAAAGTTCATGCAACTTTTGAAATCAAAATCATTTTGAAAGAGGTGCAAAGTATATGGGATACTGGTCAGAACACGGTGGTTCAAGACATTAAAGTGAAACGTTTAAGCAAAGGGTGTAATACCTAAAATAGGTGACCTGCAAAGATCTTTTGGAGTCAGTTTACGCAACCTTGCTGTCGTATGCTTTCAAAATAACCTTGCTTCAATTAGGTCTTTTGAGGGTTATAACGTGGCCTGGTTCACGGTTTAAGAAACAAAGGATAAAGGCTCAAAGTTTATTTGTGACCCACCCAATCTATGTGGTGAACTCCAGTCCTATGCTCAGTTAACTCAAACTATGCACTCAAATTCCCATGAGTTAGGAATTGCACTGATGATAGTAATGATGATGGTTCAAAATTCAATGGACTTGAGATGGCAGTCACTGCTTCTCACAACATTGTGTTGTTTTTTTTTTTGGTGAGGACCTCAGTCAACTCGCCTGAACTGTGTCATATGAGCTCACAGCTAGCGAGATACCTAATTTTTGTCTAAGTCTCCTTCATAGGTTTTGACTTAGCGGGCTTTTATTTTGTTTTTTTTCTTCCACTCTCTTTTTTTTTAGTGACCGCCTGGCTTAATGATTACAGTGAACCATCATTGGCGTTTGACTTGAAAGGCATCTTCGACACTTGCTTGCCGTGTGCGAAGGAAAACTGTGAGTGCAATATTTTGTTGAAAGTCGTCTTGCATGAAGCTCTTGTAATTGAATGCACAATCCAGTTAACTGAGAACTACCCTACCCCAGGTTAAAACCGCGGGTTTTTATTTGTAAAGAAAAGAAACTCCTACTTCAAGGCCCAAAGGGGTTAAAGAGGGATTATCTTCCTTATTTCTCTAGTGTTTAGGGATTGAAACAATGCCTTACATTGTCAGCAAAGTTTTGATTTGAAAGCATACCAACAACAATTATGAGTATAATGTTTTCATCATCCTCCATCCAATCTTTGCATAATCAACAGAAAGTGGACAAAAAAGTTTTTATTTTATTTTTCATGAAAGAGGAAGCAATAAGAAGTAAATAGCAAACACAAATGAATTGAATCAAAAGTTGCAGTGCTCATTTCATTAATTGTGAAAGTACAAACATAATTTGAAAGCAAACACCCACTACTAAATAAAGAAAGTGAAAACAACAAGAAACAAAGGCCTAGTGACTAATCAACACAAGGATGAGTTGTCCTGTCTGAAACACTGGCTTTTAGGAGGATAGCATGCTGAAGTCGATTGAAGCTTCACTTGGCGTGCCCTGGCAGAGGGTTGTTCTGAACATTGGGATTGTCCTTAAAGGAGAGGATTTTGTTCCTCATCAGCTCTTGTACTCTAGCCTTCAATGCAAAGCAACTTTCCAAGTTATGGCTTGCACCACCTTGATGGTATTCACAATGAAGATTAGCCCTATAGCCAGCTGGAAGAGGATTTGGAGGAGGAGGCAGAGGCCTTGTGGTAATCAAACCTTGTTGAACCAAACCAGGATAAAGTTCTGTGTAAGTCATGGGAATAGGATCATATTGACCCCTATTACGGTACTGGCTCTGTCCTGCAGCCGGACGTTGGAAAGCTTGAGCTGGTCGTGGTGCAGCAACCACAGGAGTAACAGCAGCAACAACAGGGTGAATGGTATACCGAGGTTGGGGACGAGGCCTTCTTGCTTCAACCATGACAACATTAGTCTGGTCTTCCTTTTTCTTCTGAAAATTCCCATAGGATTTCTTCACAGCATTAGAAGATTCAGCAGCCTTGGATACTTTTCCCCTCTTAAGACCTTCCTCTAATCTTTGGCCAATAGTAACCAAATCAGTGAACTTGAAGGAAACACTTCCAACCATCTTCTCCCAATAGAATGGGGACAGGGTATCCATGAACATTCCAGTTAACTCTTTCTCAGCCAAAGGAGGTTCAACCTGGGAAGCCAACTCTCTCCAGTGCTGAGCATACTCCTTGAAAGACTCTTTATCATTCTGAGACATGTTTTGCAGTTGACGGAGATCAGGAGCCATGTCGAGGTTATACTTATACTGCTTCATGAAGGCATTTGTGAGGTCTTGAAAGCTATGGATAGAGTTTTGCTCGAGACTCATGTACCATTTGAGTGATGTTCCACTCAAGCTGTCTTGAAAACAGTGGATCAGCAACTTCTGATTTTTGGCATGAGCAGTCATCCTGCGAAGATACATGACCAGATGAGCCCTTGGGCAAGAGTGCCACTTATACTTCACAAAATCTGGAGTTATAAACTTAGGAGGTATAACAAGGTCTGATACTAAGCACATATTGTCTGCATCCACATTAAAGAAATCAGTACCCTCAACGGCTTTGAGTCTCTTCTCTATGCTCTGAAATTGCTCTCAGACAACTTCAGGTTCAACAAAGTCTTCACGGTCTTCACCTTGAACACTGGCAGCATTGTACTCATAGAGGGGATTCTCGAAAGGAGCTCGAACAGTCTGTTGAACAGCATGGACCACAGGTCTGGGCTCGGTGAAAACAGGAGCCTGAAAGACTGACATAGCAGTCTGACTAACCATAGCAGTAGATGCAATCGGTGGAGAGTAGTTGCGTGGCAAACCAAACTCTGGCCAAGTTGAAGGTGGCATCTGAACTGGTGGAGAATCAATGCTTGAAACTTCCTGGATGACAGTCCTTTGGGGTTGCTCTCCCCTAGCAATCAAAACTTGAAGCATCTCAGTGATTTTAGTCATGCTCGACTTAAGGTGATCGATCTCCATTCGGATCTCAGCATTGTGTACGTCTTGCTCTGACATCTTGCGTCTGTAATTAGCTCTAGTCCGGTATCGGTGTCGAGGAATCAGCTTGACGACTCACAGATGACACTGGAAGATAGAGACCACTGGAAATGAGTGGCTGGGTAAACAGACGCATGCAATGAACCATGCAAAGATGAAAATGATATGCAATGCAATGCAAACAGGATGCAAAACACATGCAACAGGACCAAGGGTTCGAGATCACAGCATGGAGTCTGGGTAAAGAACCAAACCAAGGGTGTGTACTAGGGTTCTTATATCTGTAGAGCAAGGTTCTAAAGAGTTCCCAGAGTCGACAACCCATCTTTTGGATTTTATCAACTTCCCAATTGCTCGGTGATCAATAAAATCCTCAAGAGAGTCTCGTCTGAGCATAGTATCGCGTAGCAATCATTTAGGATTACTCCCTCATAATCATCGCACTACATCCTAAATAGGCCAGGTGGAGTAAAGGGTAACTAATGGTCATCAGTATCTCTGGCTCCTAGGTCATAAGTAGTAACGCATTCACGATTACCCGTTCAACATTTACCACCTCCAAGAGGGCCTCAATTGAGTGTGGACTTCAAGTTCCCTCCTTTGGGATTTGTCCCTCGAAGTTCCCTTGACTATGTCCACGGTTCCTAAACATATGTGTTCTCTCAAGTCCGGGTTAGGACTTATCTCACTCATAGATACCATGATAACCCAAAATAAACAGGATAATAAAGCAAGAACAAAGATACAAGTATATAAGCAAATATGACAAAAATAAGCATATACAAGTAAATAAGAAAACATGAATAACATAAAAACAAGATTGGCTTAACCCTCTTAGGAAAGGACCAGCAATAGGTCTAACTGTTCCCCAGCAGAGTCGCCATTTCTGTTGCGGTGAAAATCGGATAACAAGCTATTAATTAACTTGCATCATATTTCTTTTACAACCGACTTTGATTTATCCAAAGGAAAGGTTCAAGATCGTTTAAAAACCTAAAGGGGGGAGATCTAAGGTTCGGGGGTTGGTTACGCCTAGGGAAGGTATTAGCACCCTAAACGTCCGTAGTACTCTACGGGAACCTCTTGTTAAGTTTGTGTTACGTTATGTTTCCTTGCTAAGGAAATAGGAATAGTCTCGTGTTAATCATGATTTAACCGAGAAATCGATAATCAATGATTCTTGACTTTCATCGACTAAAAAGTGAATGAAACTGAAATAAAGAGAAATTGGTCTCATATTGATCAAAGCTTTGTCACTTTAATGAGATCAATCAAACTATGAGGTGTGTTATATCATCGACCAAAATAAAGATAATGGAATCGAAATGAAAAATAAAGTTGGTCTCGTTTAAATCAAGATTTAAATCGATAAATCGATAATCTTAGATTCTTAACTTTCATTGACCAATAAAAATAAATAAGAAGTGGCCTCATATTTATCAAGACTTTATTGATTTGAAATAATCAAAGTCAAGATTTGTGCAATGTCATCGGCCTAAAGTAAAGAAAATGGACTCGAAATGAAGAATAAAGTTAGTCTCGTCTTGATCAAGATTTAATCGGAGGATCGATAATCTTTTGATATTCGACTTTCATTGACCAACAAAAATCAAGAAATGAGCCTCATACATATCAAGACTTTTTAGTCATTTTGCATAAGTCATGATTTTGTAATATCATTGGCCCTAAAAATCGAATTAAAGATCGTAAGCGAAAAATAAAAATCAAAACAAAATTCGAAGGAAAAAGTTATGAATTCAAGAAATAACATGATAAATTGAAACTAAAAATTCAAAGTGCTCCTAAATTAAAAACTAGAGAAACAAAATTAAGAAATAAATGGAAAATAAAATAAAAATAGTATGAAATAATAAAAGGGTGGTGATGAAGCATGTTTTTTGTCTTTTTGAATTTTTATCTTATCTTTTAAACATCATTCATAATAAAACCAAACAAAAATTATAGGATATTACAATACTTTTTCCAAAAAAATATTAACATGCTAATGAACTTGATAACAGCATAGATAAATGATCATGGTACTTTGAAAACGGAGAAATAAAAGAGGTGAATGTTACCTAGTGGAGACGGTCCACTGCCTCTTCAATGACACGAGTTATGGAAAAATGAAGACAGGCCTTCTCTCCAGAAAATTTGCAAGAATAATTGAGGGAGAAAATTAAGAGAGTATTCAGCCTTTGTGTGGGGTGAATTTGGTGTGTCAAATGAGAGAAAAAGAGATCTTATTTATAGTGTGAATAAAGTGGGAGTGTTGATGTGGCAATCCATGTGACTTTATGAGAATGATTCTTGGTCATTAATAAGTGAAGTGTAAGAATGCTTTTTGGCCATTGATAAATCCATGTTGGCAATCCATGTGACTTTATGAGAATGATTCTTGGTCATTGATAAGTGAAGTGTAAGAATGCTTTTTGGCCATTGATAAATCCAAGTTGGCAATCCATGTGAAGTGTTTGTATTGTAGTGGTCTCCACTTAACATGAAGATAAACAAAATAAAAGTAACAATAATAATAATAAAGCTTAGTAATAATAAAACTAATAATAATAAAACTAATAATGATAATAAAACTAATATTAATAAAATTTATAATAATAATAATAATAATAATAATAATAAAAAGGAAATAATAATAATAAAACTAAAAATAATAAAAAAGATAATTGAAAATAGTTAGTAAAAAAGAAGAAATAAAACAAATTAAACTCTAACGAAAAATGCATGATTATTGATATGTTTACTAAAAATGCGAAAATAGAGACCAATGAAAAGGATATGCAAACGATCAGAATATCGGAGGGTAAAATTTGGGGTACAATAGCGGGGAAAAGATCATTGTTCGATCCTTCAATTGCTCTGTGGTGATTAACCCTTCTGCCGGGGATAACGCTTGCCACAAATTGCCAAAAATAAATCGGCTCGCATACGCTGAGGTGTAACGATCCTATTGAAGAAGTTTCCACTTGAATGACTCTGCCTTAGAGAGATTATTCTGCTCATAAGACTCCGTTGGGGATGAGAATTTTCTGAATGACGTCCTGCTGAGGAAAAGCATCATTAACTCTGCTCGAGGATCTATCAAACCCAAGATCTCCTGCGGGGATAATCAACCTTCTGACTCGGCTGGGGAAAGAATGTACTAACACTCTGCTGAGGAAGAGATTCTGTTAACCTGCTAAACCTCTGCGGGGAGAAAGAATAACTCAGCTGGGGAGTATTACTAACAAGATTCAATGCTAAACTTTGTTGGGATACAACTGCCAGAGATACAATCTTGCTGAGGATCAGAACTACTCCGCTGGGGATAAGCGAATCCTGGTTGGAAGATGTTCCGTTGCGACATGCTGAGAAAGAGTCCCTAGAGATCTGCTAGGAAACCCAAAGCAAACCCACTGTAATCTGTTGAGGAACTAAACTGTCGAGTTTAGGATAAGTGCCACAATGCCCCATGTTAGGCGAACTTTCCGTTTGACGACTCCACTGGAGATAGTGAGTTTACGACAAACTCTATTGGGGAGAACCGCTTCAAATCGTCTCTGTAGCGAGCGAAACTGGACGTGGTTCTTAAGCACTGGTCGCTCTCTGCGGTTGAGTTTACTACAGGTCGATTCATTTTTATCCTATTAAAGCTGATGAAGGAAGGGAAATAGATGTCTCCAATTAACCTTGCTTTGCATACTGAGTTTAAACAGCGGCCTGTTAGGTTACGAATGTTATCAATGTGGGGGGGCCCTTGTACTGGTTATTTGTATTTTTGCAAATACGGTTTCTCTCTTTTTGTTAGGATACTGCTTCAGATTAGGATATATGGGATCTTGGGTTTTTTGTTGATTGCGCTCGCTAAGATTTTTCTTTCAATCTTATGCCTACGTATTCCCGTTTACCGAAACAGGGAAATCAGAGCGTTCGTAGTTCCTCCTATTCTATGGGAGGAAATGGGTGTTTTTGGTGTCTTGTTCAAAGCCCAAGACGTGAAGCGAAAGATGGTTTGTATCTTGTTCAAAGCCCAAGATGTGAAGTTGAAGGTAGTTTATTTGTATCTTGTTCAAAGCCCAAGATATGAAGCTAAAAGGTTTTGACTTTAGAGAGAGTTTGTCATCTCTAAAGAGGGGGTTGTGTGTTACAACTGTTGGGTGACTGGTTATAAAGGGAGGATTACTTTAACCGGGATACGCGGATCCTAGCAATGCCATAATTTCCTTTATAGGGGATTTCAACCTGAAGGAGAAGACTTTAACTCAATGTAGAGCAATGCCATCTTTCCTTAGGAATTTCTCATGCTAAAAGAGGGACAGTGGCATGGATGTAGATGATCCAGAGGCTTGCCGCTTACAGCGATTAGATGAAGGGAGTCGTTTGATGTTTGTGTACTATGAACGAGGCACAGCTTTGATGCTAAAAGGTTGATTGGGTCAACCAGTGGTTTTCTTATACAAAGCCTAAGAGGAGGCTAGTATGTGTCTCGTACAAAGCCCGAGAGAGAGGCTAAAAAGGTTTTGACTCGACGATGGAGTCTTTTGGTATCTCGTATGAAGCCCGAGATGGAGGCTATTTGACTCAACAAGAGAATTTTTTGTGTCTCGTACGAAGCCCGAGATGTAGGCTAAAATTTGTTTGGCTCAATAAGGACCTTTTTGTATCTCGTATAAAGCCCGAGAGAGAGGCGAAAGGGTGATTGACCCAACAAGGGAGTCTCTTATGTGTCTCGTACAAAGTCCGAGAGAAAGGCTAAACGTTGTTTGACTCCGCTGGGGAGAATCATTGTATAAAGCCCAAGAGGAGGCTGACTTCACTGGAGAAGGATCATTATACAAAGCCTAAGAGGAGGCTATGGTTACTGTTTCACTTGAGTGACAGGTCTAGTATACTGATTTTTGAAAGAGAAAATCAGTTCTTATATGAGCAATGTTGTACTCAGGGATTTGATTCAAGGATCCGGGTTATGCCTGTTCTTTAAGGTAGTGGGAAATCTGAAGGGTATTGAGACTGTCCGAGTCTACGGGTTTTCTTCCTATTTAACAAAGGGGTCACTTGAGAATGTCTTTGAGACTCAAGGATATTAGACTGTCTAAGTTTAGAGTTTTATCTTTTGTACTATGCTTTGAGAAACAGTAGTAGACTCTTGAAAAGACTGTTCTATGCAGATGACTAAGTTCTGTTCCTATACCTCTATGAGGTCGTCGGGACAATTTGTACGAAGCCCAAAAGGAGGCTGGAAACTTTTAAGAAGCCGACGGGTCCTTGTACGAAGCCCAAGAGGAGGCTATCATTCCCGGAGGAAGAGATCATTATACGAAGCCTAAGAGGAGGCTGTGAATACTTCTAAGAAGCCGACGGGTCCTTGTACTAAGCGCAAGAGGAGGCGAGGGTGCTTTTAGGAAGCCTGTGGGTCCTTGTACGATGCCCAAGAGGAGGCCGATGCTTTTAAGAAGCCGATGGGTCCCCAAACCCCGAGAAATTCAAGGCAAGCTATTCCCAAGGAATAGATCAAGTCAGGAAAGTTCGAGAATTTGGAAGAAACTCAAGAGATGCCATTCACAGAGAAAATATCATCTCTGGGGAGTAGAGTTTCTTTGACAACTTCTACGAGTGACAGTCTATGAAAGGGTTCACAGAGAATGCTGCCTTTCATATCTCCATATTGTTTAACCCCAAGAGGAGGGAAGACTGTGTCTGGTAATCCTATGGGGATCTAGTTTAGACTATTTCTAAGAGTGGTCAACGGGCTTAATGCTAGACGTAGTTGCCGGGGAAACTCTAAATATCTATACTATTATTACACAGTTGATATGAGTTTATGAAAAAAGACTTACAGTGAAACATCCCCACAATACAGTTATATGTATATGAAAGCGGTAAATGAAAGCAATAACCACTTACTCGGTTGTAGAGCTTCCATGCTGTTTGGTTAGTTGTTCAACAAAGAAAGATTGAAAACAACAGTATATTCAAAATCAAAGGAGAAAGTGTTTTGAAAAAGAAAGATTTGGGGCTTACAGCTCAAGGAGAGGCCCAGGGTTTTATCAGTGAGCGCACTATTTGAAGTTGTACAGAGGGACTTATACAAGTGACTGAGGCCCAAAATGTTTTCTGTACAAGGGTGTTGGGTCTTACACTCTAATAGAGGCCCAAAAAAGTTTAAAGAAAAAGAGTGGGGCTTATAGCTCAAGGAGAGGCCCAGGGTTATTTTGAAAAGGCGACGATCGTGCCGTTTATTTGAAAATATACAGAGGGACTTATACAACGAATGAGGCCCAAAATGTTTTTCTGTACAAGGGTGTTGGGTCTTACACTCTAATAGAGGCCCAAAAGTTTTGAATGGGTTTTATAGCTCAAGGAGAGGCCCAAGGTTATTTTTTAAAAAGGCGACGATCGCGCCGTTTGTTTTTTACGGTATCAGGACTTATACAATACACTGAGACCCAAAAATGATTTGGTCAAAAAAAGGATTGGGCCTTACACTCTATTAGAGGCCCAAGTGAGTTTTAAGAAAAGAAATGGGTCTTACTACTCAAGGGTAGGCCCAAGGTTATTTTTTAAAAAGGCGACGATCGCGCCGTTTGTTTTTTACGGTATCGTGACTTATACAATACACTGAGGCCCAAAAATGATTTGGTCAAAAAAAGGATTGGGTCTTACACTCTATTAGAGGCCCAAAAAGTTTTAAAAATGATTTATGAGGGTTGAATTAATCTAAAAACCTAATTTGTTTTCAAAAATGTATTTAATTGAATAAAAATTCAATTAAAATGATCAAAATTGTTTTACATATGGAAAACAAATTGTGATCTTGGATTAATGCTTCAAAAATTAAGTATTGACCTACAAAATAATTAGAAGGCATTAAAAATTGCAAAATCAATGTAGAAAAAATATTTAAAATGTCAAAAATAATTAAAATATTAATTCGTTGCAAAAATATTAATTATATGAAATAAATAATATTTTTGGGATTTTTTGGGAAAATAAAATATTTTAACATTTTTGTGAATTATTAAAAAAAGAATCAACTCAAAATCATTAAAACTCAGAGAGAAATTAATTTTTGAATTAATTAAATAAAATCACAAAATTCAAATATTTGAATTTGAGAGAAATGGCGCCAAGAACAGCTGAAGAACACGCGCGTTCTCCAGTTTTGCCCAGATTTGCATTTTCTATCCAATCTCACTGAATACTTAATCATATCATGTAATCCACATATCAATCAACTCGTTTCAACCTCACGATCATGTCTATGGTGTTTTATTTCATTTAAATTAAACATATAACAAGAAATCATGAAAAATCCTCAAGAACCCTAGATTTTGCATGAAGGCTGGGATTTTTGATACACGATTCAAACAATGCAATTAATTGAGGGGAAACATTCCATGCATGATTATGAACATTTGGCAAAATTATTGTGCGAGGAAATATGCATAGATTGAGAGATGACCAAGTTTAGGCTTACCTCTAGGTCGTGACAGCAAGTGCAATGTGATTTTTGATTTGTAGGTGTTACAGATGAGTGGTGATGATATGAACAGCTTTCTTACACCCTATGGAGTGTGTTTGAATACTCTGACTTGATTGAAATTGGCTGGATCACTTTATGGCATCTCAACTGCATTTTGGTTAAAACCTTGAGCAATTGACTGGTGATTCTGAGAAATCAGTGTTCCAGTTGTTGTTTAAGTGTTTGATCAGCTCATATGTGATGTATGTGAGGTGTGTGAGTGATTGGTTTGAGTGGAATTGCCCTCTAGCTCAAAACCTGATAGCTACCTTGCTAAGAAAGGCATTTTTGCCAAGAAAGGCATTTTTGCCAAGAGAAAGAGATTTTGAGAAAGGCAAGTGTTGTAGGCCTTTGGTGTACTTAAACTGACCACAATTGAGCTCTATTTATAGTAGAGCAAGTTTGTTTTGCAAGGAATAGTGAATGGCAACTGCTGAGTAGGTTTGTTCAATGTTGGCCAATGGAAGTTCAAGTCTCCTCTAGCCATTGACTAGAGGTTAGGGCACAGGCTGCTGGTTCCCTTGGTCTTGGATAAGTCTTGACTGAATTCAAATGAAAATGGCTCAGTCCATGCTGTAACGACCCGAAAATCTAAATTAATCATTTAATTATTTATTTAATTGATTTAGAAGGAATTAAGAGGCTTTTGGATAATTTGGAGAATTATGGATTAAAAGATTATTTTTAATAATTTTAATATAATGAATAATCATTTATTTAGATTATTATTATTATTATTTAAAATAAAATGAGGAAGGGCAAGGTGGTCTTATTGGAGAATAAGTGAGGATAGGATGGGAAGTTCATAAACTGGGATATATGACTAAAAGAGAAAAGGGAACGATCATTCTAACTGATCGTGTTCTTGGTGAAGGAAACTGAAGCAGAGAAGAAGGAGAGGAAACCTAAAGGGCTGAGGAATTCTCGAAGAATCTGGAAGAAGGAAGGAAAAGCTTCGGATTATTCTAAGGTATGTGGAGAGTTCATAATTTCTTATAGTTTTATAGGAATCAGAGATGAATAGATTAGGGATTGTATGAGTTGTGTTGATTTAGATGATTTTTGATGTAGAATGAGTAATTTGATGAAGATATGATGAGTTTGAATGATGCATATTACTATATGTGTGTTTTGTGAGTGTTTTTGATCAATTTTCGTGTAGAACACTGATTTTTGGGGCAATCAAAGTTAAAAAACGCAGAAAAACACTTTTCGGGAAAATTTGGGTTTTGTCGCATCCTGACACGGGCCGTGTCACACAACACGGGCACCCGTGTCAGCCTACTGGTTGAGAAAAATAAATTTGTATGTTGCAGAGTTCCTGACACGGGAAGTGTCACAGGACACGGGCGGCCGTGTCAGCTTGCTGGTCGTGAATGAAAAATTGATTTTTTTGGAAATTGGTCCCAGGGCTTCTGACACGGGCAGTGTCACAGGACACGGGTGGCCGTGTCAGGCTGCTGACTTGCTACTTTTTTTGATGTTTTGGAATCGTGTCCCAGTTCTTCTGACACGGGCAGTGTCACAGGACACGGGCGGCCGTGTCTGACAGCTGGTTGTCTTATATTTTGCTGTTTTCTTGAAGTTTCTCGATGTTTTCTAGTGTTGTTTCCGTAGAGTCGAAATGTTGATGATTTCTTGTGGATTCATTGTTGTATAGTTGTTGACAATATAAGAGAGATAAAAACATGATTATATAGTGAATTCTTGTTGAAATGATGTGATGATGAATATAATTACATGATGAATTATTGTTGGATATGATATGACTATAAACATGATTGTATGACGAATTCTTGTTGAAATATGATATGATGATAAACGTGATTGTGTGATGAATTATTGTTGAATATGATATGATGATAAACATGATTACATGATGAATTCTTGTTGGATAGGATATGGCGACAAATATGATTATATGGTGATTTCCTTGTTGATTATATGGTGATTTCCTTGTTGATTATATGGTGATTTTTGGTGAAATATGAAATGCATGATGCACATGTGGATTTTGATGATTTGAGGAGTTTGGCATCATTGCATTTCATGGCATATTTTTATGATGGGGCTTCGGCCTATTGGTAGCTTCAATCCCATAGTGTGGATTGGAGTGATATGTTGTTATGGTGTGCTCCCATTGTGGAGGGTTGATGGCCAGTGTCCATCACATGGAGAAAAGTCGGTACCCGCATTGCATACGTTGCATTTTCATTGAAGTTGACATTGCATTTCTTATGGAGCAATTATGATGAGTTGTATTATGGATTCTAAGTTTAGGATATTATGTTGTTGTTGATGATACTATGTTGTTGTTGTTGATGGTACTATGTGGTTGTTGTTAATGATACTGTGTTGATGCTGTTGATTATACTATGGTGTTGATGATAGATATATCATGAAGTTATTGTTGATTATATCCTGAGGTCGTTGTTGATTGTGTTATGATGTTGTTGTTGATTATATCCTGATGTTGTTAATTGATTATGCTATGACGTGGTTGTTGGCTATGCCATGATGTTGTTGTTGCCTTACTGTTCATTTTCCATGTACTTATATTACTATATCGAATTATGTTTTCTCACCCTGCCTGCTTGGAAATGTTGCCTCTTACGTGGGTAACTTGCAGATAACCAAGAGTAGATTCGCGATGCCGGAGGATGTAGCTTTGGAGTGTTTCCGCTTATCGTTGTTCTTAGTAGTGTTTAGGGGTGTCCTGCTCTGTGTCATGTAACATCAGGTTGGGAATTGTTGTGAATCTCGTTACTTTTAGTGTATGACTGAATTTTTATAACCTTGATGATGGTGTTTTATTTGGACATATTCATTGTGAAGAATTTTATGAAATAGAGAATAAAAGTTGATTTCCGCTGCGAAGTTGTAAATTTTGATTTTTATGAACGAGTAACCCGTGTTACGGGACAGGATAATGATTACTAAATGATGTTTTTGAATACATGTGGCATCCTTCATGTTGTTTTACTCTGATAATATGAATTATTTTCCTAAAATTATTTGTGGGGTAGAAGGGTGTTACATTAGTGGTATCAGAGCAGGTCGGTCTGTCCGGCCAGTGTTGTCTATTGTTGTTCATTCCCCTGTACGCGACAAGTGTGTGAAACACTGTCGGTACTGGTTTGCTTTCTAGTTGATTTCTTGCAGGAGTTGGTTTGAAGCTAAGTGGGGGAGAAGCTGTGCTTCTCGGATATGCTTCAGTTGTATGATGTGTGTTCTGTATGCTACTGATGGCGACAGTGCAAGTGTTGTGGAAGCTTTGTTGTTTTCCGAATTCGAAGGTAACATGGATTTAAGATTTTGGTTGTTTAGCAAGTTGGAGTGTCTTGGACAAAGGAAGATTGTTATAAGATGGAATTTAGAACGTTGCTATATCCCGCGTTGTTGGTGAACTGTGAAGTTGTTGTTTAAGTAGCCTTGCGTAAGATGTCGATGTTGGATCACTGATTAAGTGACGGGTGTTGTAGACCTTGCTGTGAAATTATTGGTAACTGGTTGGAAAAGGTTGTAGAAGTCGTTGAAGTTGTTGGAATCTTTTGAACTGTGAGTCGTAGTTGGAAATGCGAAGAGTTTGGAGGTAAGAGAAAGAGGTAGAACTCATGTTCACCAATTTTGGTTTTTATTTTCGCCTTTATGGGACAACCTTCAGTAAAAAGGGCATAACTTTCTACTCGTAACTCCGATGAAAGCGATTCTAGACTTTTCGGAAAGTTTACGAAATTCCCTATAGTTTGCATATAAATTTTGTCTTCGGCATGTTTTTGAACAGAGAGAAAGACGCATTTGAATAGTTGGGTCTGATGCTGATTTTGTTTGGTGGAAGTTTGTATACGAGATTTCTTGACCAGTCCCCTTGCAAAGACGATAACTTTTTACTCGTAATTCAGATTTGAGAGATTCTTGAAGTTCCGGAATCTACATGAAATTCCCTTCATTTTGGAATGTGATTTTGTGTCCAGGACATCTGTATTGAAGAAGATAATCGTGTTTGAAGTTGGACAATTCTTGCTGGAAATAGTAAGATGAAGTCAAGTATGAGATGCTTAGTAATAAGAAGAAGAGTATCGGAGAAGCACATGAAAGTGCGGCGCATGATAGTTGAGAATGATTAAAGTATATAAATCTTTGAAGGATGTTAAATAGTAAAGTGGATTGTATGTTGTTGGCGAGATGTGTCGGCATGAGTCGAAAAAAATTTTGGGAGCTACATCACCAATTAGATGAGGAGATGGTATTGTTGAGGATGTGAGTGGAATGATGATCAAGTGTGAAATTATACAGATCATCGAAGTTGTGAGATTAAAAAGGAAGATGAAGGATTGGTTAGGGTCGTCAAAAGTTTGAACTTAGATAAATGTTTCGACTGAAGTGAGTCGATTGGGATTGTATGTGATGTGGTAACGTTTCCGGTATCAGGAGAATATTCGATAATTGGGTTGTATAACAAGTGTGTATAAGAATGTATATGTTGGATTTTGTGCGTTCTTAGAGATAAGGAAATTAAGAAGAACGTTTGTAAGTCTTAGAGGAATGGTAGAGCAGTATGCTTAGATAACTTTGAGCACGAGGAAGAGGACACTATTGTAGTTAGGTAATGATGATTTATGCCACCATTATGGTTGCCGGCTGTCTATTAACAAATTGAGGAACTGATCACCCTTAATCTCTTGTTGATATTCGACGGAATCATGCTGGATGGAGTATACGTGTCTTGCCAACTAGAATAGTATGCGCAGTGAATTGTTTGGAGTTGAGCCAGATGCTTATGAATTGTTTGAGTTGTCGATGGGGGTTCCTATATAGGGAAATGAGGCGGACTTGAGGATGTTAGTATGAGGTTGCGAGTTGATCAGTGAGTAGTTGGAAGCTCACAGTGTGTTCTGGATAACTTGGGTTTTGATTTGTGGTGGATCGAGAATTCGACTGACATGAAACTTGAAGAACTGTAGAGATAAACCAAGTAGGAAGTAAATGGTAATGTAGGACTATGATTTGACCAAGGATGTCAGATTGAAAAGGGTAGTGGCTGGTATGCCTTAAAGTGTATATATGGAGATATGAATGGTGTTTTCCATACTTGTTTGGGTAAGTTATAACTATGTTCGTTGTGGATATTCTGAGGTTTATAAAAATCAGAAGGAGAGTGCGTGGAGTATTTGGGAGTTGAGTTGCAAGTATTGAAAGAAGTGAAGCTATATGCTGAGCTAGCAAGGTGTGAATTATGATTCGTAAAGATAAAGTTGAGTGGTTGTGTTAATTCGGATGAGGGATTTTGGAGGATTGTGCTAGTATGATTAGGACTTGAGGAATTAGTTTGTTTGATCGGTTTGGTTAATATGCCATGTTAAGTGTAGGTTATTGAGGCTAAGTCTATGGCTATTGGGTGTTAAGCTCTGTTTGGAAGATGAATTTTCTTGTTGAGAATAATTGGACACGTGTATCCTTATGTTGTGGTGAGATTGTCATGCGTTGAGATGAATTTTGATGATGTGTTAATACAAGGTGGTGAAGTTGTGGTTTATGTCGACGATAATTGAGAATTCTTGAAAGTATCTATCCTATGCAAGATTTGGAATTTGGTTGTGGTTGTAGTTCTGTTGGATATTCGGAGGTATTGTGTACAGATCTAAGTTTGAAGTATTCAGTAATCACAAGACTATGGAATGCCTGTTTGGATGGAATTTCCGATGAGTTAAGTTGAAAGGTCTTTTCTTAGGTCTGCTTTGATGGTCGGAAGTTGATGTAAACTTGGTAGATTAGATAGTTGCGAGTACTCAGAGTGCGCAGCGAAAGCATGGATAGCGCAGTTGGTTCTTATTGGAGTAACAATGATGTTGGTGGTTTGATTTCGTTGATGTTGTGTTATGACTTTTGTGTTCTTATCTTTGTTGTTGCCTCGTTGCCTATGGTGATGGTTCGAGTGTGAGTAACTAGTTCCTATGATGGGGAGTTAGGGGAGGGTTGCCTATGGCGATGGTAACAATCGTGTTGTATTCTGGTTCATAGTGAACCTGTATGTTCCTACCCTGATTATTCTCGGTGTGTTGAGTTGGTCGTCGGGTACATCGCGTGAGCATTTCATCTTGTTGTCGTTGGCATTGATAAAATGTATTGTTGTATTGCGTTATTCGTCGGAGGTGATAACGTATCTGGAGTGGTATGCATAGAGTAAATTTTCGAGGACGAAAATTCTTGAAGTAGGGGAGAGTTGTAACGACCCGAAAATCTAAATTAATCATTAAATTATTTATTTAATTGATTTAGAAGGAATTAAGAGGCTTTTGGATAATTTGGAGAATTACGGATTAAAAGATTATTTTTAATAATTTTAATATAATGAATAATCATTTATTTAGATTATTATTATTATTATTTAAAATAAAATGAGGAAGGGCAAGGTGGTCTTATTGGAGAATAAGTGAGGATAGGATAGGAAGTTCATAAACTGGCATATATGACTAAAAGAGAAAAGGGAACGATCATTCTAACTGATCGTGTTCTTGGTGAAGGAAACTGAAGCAGAGAAGAAGGAGAGGAAACCTAAAGGGCTGAGGAATTCTCGAAGAATCTGGAAGAAGGAAGGAAAAGCTTCGGATTATTCTAAGGTATGTGGAGAGTTCATAATTTCTTATAGTTTTATAGGAATCAGATATGAATAGATTAGGGATTGTATGAGTTGTGTTGATTTAGATGATTTTTGATGTAGAATGAGTAATTTGATGAAGATATGATGAGTTTGAATGATGCATATTACTATATGTGTGTTTTGTGAGTGTTTTTGATCAATTTTCGTGTAGAACACTGATTTTTGGGGCAATCAAAGTTAAAAAACGCAGAAAAACACTTTTCGGGAAAATTTGGGTTTTATCGCATCCTGACACGGGCCGTGTCACACAACACGGGCACCCGTGTCAGCCTACTGGTTGAGAAAAATAAAATTGTGTGTTGCAGAGTTCCTGACACGGGCAGTGTCACAGGACACGGGCGGCCGTGTCAGCTTGCTGGTCGTGAATGAAAAATTGATTTTTTTGGAAATTGGTCCCAGGGCTTCTGACACGGGCAGTGTCACAGGACACGGGTGGCCGTGTCAGGCTGCTGACTTGCTACTTTTTTTGATGTTTTGGAATCGTGTCCCAGTTCTTCTGACACGGGCAGTGTCACAGGACACGGGCGGCACAGTTGGTTGTCTTATATTTTGCTGTTTTGTTGAAGTTTCTCGATGTTTTATCGTGTTGTTTCCGTAGAGTCGAAATATTGATGATTTCTTGTGGATTCATTGTTGTATAGTTGTTGACAATATAAGAGAGATAAAAACATGATTATATAGTGAATTCTTGTTGAAATGATGTGATGATGAATATAATTACATGATGAATTATTGTTGGATATGATATGACTATAAACATGATTGTATGACGAATTCTTGTTGAAATATGATATGATGATAAACGTGATTGTGTGATGAATTATTGTTGAATATGATATGATGATAAACATGATTACATGATGAATTCTTGTTGGATAGGATATGGCGACAAATATGATTATATGGTGATTTCCTTGTTGATTATATAGTGATTTCCTTGTTGATTATATGGTGATTTTTGGTGAAATATGAAATGCATGATGCACATGTGGATTTTGATGATTTGAGGAGTTTGGCATCATTGCATTTCATGGCATATTTTTATGATGGGGCTTCGGCCTATTGGTAGATTTAATCCCATAGTGCGGATTGGAGTGATATGTTGTTATGGTGTGCTCCCATTGTGGAGGGTTGATGGCCAGTGTCCATCACATGGAGAAAAGTCGGTACCGCATTGCATACGTTGTATTTTCATTGAAGTTGACATTGCATTTCTTATGGAGCAATTATGATGAGTTGTATTATGGATTCTAAGTTTAGGATATTATGTTGTTGTTGTTGATGATACTATGTTGTTGTTGTTGATGGTACTATATGGTTGTTGTTAATGATACTGTGTTGATGCTGTTGATTATACTATGGTGTTGATGATAGATATATCATGAAGTTATTGTTGATTATATCCTGAGGTCGTTGTTGATTGTGTTATGATGTTGTTGTTGATTATATCCTGATGTTGTTAATTGATGATGCTATGACGTGGTTGTTGGCTATGCCATGATGTTGTTGTTGCCTTACTGTTCATTTTCCATGTACTTATATTACTATATCGAATTATGTTTTCTCACCCTGCCTGCTTGGAAATGTTGCCTCTTACGTGGGTAACTTGCAGATAACCAAGAGTAGATTCACGATGCTGGAGGATGTAGCTTTGGAGTGTTTCCGCTTATCGTTGTTCTTAGTAGTGTTTAGGGGTGTCCTGCTCTGTGTCATGTAACATCGGGTTGGGAATTGTTGTGAATCTCGTTGCTTTTAGTGTATGACTGAATTTTTATAACCTTGATGATGGTGTTTTATTTGGACATATTCATTGTGAAGAATTTTATGAAATAGAGAATAAAAGTTGATTTCCGCTGCGAAGTTGTAAATTTTGATTTTTATGAACGAGTAACCCGTGTTACGGGACAGGATAATGATTACTAAATGATGTTTTTGAATACATGTGGCATCCTTCATGTTGTTTTACTCTGATAATATGAATTATTTTCCTAAAATTATTTGTGGGGTAGAAGGGTGTTACACATGCCACCTTGATGCTTCCATTGAATGCTCTAATCCAAATTTGGAGTCTTGTCCCTATTTTGGCAATTCTAGGTTCAACATGCTATTTCTTGTTCCAAAGACTTTGGAGGCTTGGCTCAGTGATTGTCCCCTTTAGATTCAATCCTCAGATGTGTCCAAGTGTATAGGAGTGTTTGGATTTGCACAATTTTGGAAAATCGATCAAAAATGCAAATTCTGCCTTGCCTTGACAGATTTCAACAAGGCAACTTGCCAATGTCATAACTCATAGCCCAAATGGAATTGGGTAATGTTCTTGGCCATTTTGGAAAGCCCTTACATGATACAACAACTGTTTGAACATGTTTAGTTTTGATCTCTTTTGAATCCAAGTGAAAAATCCCCCTACATTTGGAAAAAAATGAAGACAGATTTGGACTTAGTGAAAATTTCACTAAGTGTTGGAAAAAGTGACATTTTCATTTTTCAGCCATTTTGATCACTCCATAACTCAAAATCCTTAATGAATTGGACTTAGGTCTAGTTAAAGTTTTTGTAGAGGGCAATGAGGGCTACAAATACATCTTTGATTGAGGAAAAATGGCTTTGTGGTTTAGGAGTTATGATCCTCCAAAGTTGGTACCTTTGTCACTTTATTTCATAACTTAGAAAATTTTCTAAGTTTTTATGGTTACTCCTTTTACAAGTTATCACACTTTCTTTGATTTTTCTTGATGAATGATGATTCAAATCATACATTAACATCATTTTAGGGTTAAAAATCCATTTTGGTGAAAAATCTCAAAAAGTCAAAGTTGACTTTTGTGCACAGTTGACTTTTTATCAGATGAATTCCAAACTGTGCAATTCTTCAGGAAATCATGTCCTTGACCTAAATCAAACTTGATGGACATGTTCCATGGGTGTCATGGGGTATATTGAGGCATTTCCTAGGGTTTGGGAGCATGTCCTGGTCAAAAGTCAAAGTTACAGTTGACTTTTCCCTTAAAACCCTAATTGTGGTGCAGATGAAATTGAAACTTGTTGCTCAAGCTTCTTGGATTAATCCATTGTTCCAAATGGATCAATATAATTCATTATAGACCCTCAAACCCTCTCTTGAGGTCTTGGCTCATGATTTGTCCCAAAATTCAACTCAGGGGTGAATTAGGTCAAGAAACCCTAATTCTTGATTTTTGATGAATGCAACCCCTAAGGCAAAATTGACTTGATGATTGGGTCCATGAGGTCCCATGGGGTATATTAGGTTGTGTTTTGGATCATTGGCTTGTGCCCAGATGAAAATTTTCCATCTGGAGGCCCTGGTCGACCAAAACCCTAATTTGGTGACACTGTCGATCTTGAGGCTTGATCCACCTAGAAGGGAGCAGCTTTGTGCTTAATCCTTGGAGTGGGAGTCCTTTTTGATTATTTGTGTATGTTTGAGAGGTTTAGACAAGTTGTAGATCATGTCATTCCTTGATTGACCCTTTTTCTAAGGCTCTGAGACGGCTTAAAACCCTAATTTTGATTGTAGTGGATGCTCACCCATCTTTGGGGAGACTGATGAAGTATGATGGTTCATCCATATTGTGATGATGATTTTCACAATGATGGGAAATCTTAGTGGTCAAAATTTGGGGTATGACAGATGCCCCTATTTAATCTTCTTGAACCCGAAGGTGTGAATGACGAAGGTATACGGGCATTCGGGGTGCAAGGGGATTAAATATCGGAATACCCGAAATTTTGATGGTGGTTATGAATGGTAGCGCATGCATTCATCTTCTTTGGCTAAGCAATGATGCTTAGAAAAGGTAAAACATCCCCTCGATCTTGGTTTCCTACCAAGGAACTGGTCTCAGTTTCTGATTTAAACTTCCCCTCGATCCTGGTTTCCTACCAAGGAACTGGTCTTAGTTTTTTATTTAAACTTCCCCTCGATCCTGGTTTCCTACCAAGGAACTGGTCTAAGTTTCTGATTTAAACTTCCCCTCGATCCTGGTTTCCTACCAAGGAACTGGTCTAAGTTTCTTTTGTCAATAAACCTAATTGACAAGGGACGCTATGCGTAGCGGTTCTCCTCAAACTTCTCGCCGTATTTTCCTGGGGAGATGCCATTTAACGGAAAAGGTTTTTGATGTCAGACTTGCTGGGGAACCCATTTGTCTGAGTTGTAGAGGTGCACAAACTTCTCTGTTGGAAACGCCATTTGTCAACTCTATCTGGAGAAAATGAGCCTCTTGAGAGACTGGTTCTGCTTGGGGTCTTACATCATACTTTTCTCGGGATCTTCCCGGAGAAATGCCATATGATAAGCTCCAATTTTGAGGTGCCGATGACCTTTTCATCAGCGGTCTTTCGGAGAAAGGCAGCTGTATTGCCGAATCTCTGCTTAGGAGGCTTTCTCTGGGGATTTTTCTTTAATCCGGGAAAGCAAGGATATCATCTTCAATGTCGAAGAGTGATGCTGACTAAAAGTTCCTCTGGTTTTTCAGAGGTTCAAGTTATCAAAGTGGTCAAGGGTCAATTTCAATCCATAAATAAACTGGAGAAAAGATTGTTCAGACACAGTATTTCCTGACGAGGAAAGAACTGACAATTCGATTGAGAGGACTCCCATCACTAAGGGACAAGACCGACTAGAGTGATAGTGATGCAATACGATTATGAATGCAAATCAATAATGCATGATGTATGTATGTTTATGCTGACAAAACTGATGCGACATACAAACTGACGGGTGAACACGACTGGATACTCGGCCATCGCGGGGCGTGTAGAAATATCGCTGGTTCAAGATAGCAATTCCACCTTGCTTAGGATAGATAGTCCCCGTTTGGGAGCTACCGTTGGTCGGGCTTAGGAGATAAGAACTCTGCCATGGCGTGTCGGACGAAACAAAGTCTCGGACACAGTTGATTCCTTTATTCAGGCGTACTGGGTTAGAAGGAGTACTTTGATTCTGCACTTTGAAGTTCAAATGCCTTTGGAGACGCAATCGACGCTCTTTCGATGTTCAACAGTCAAACGAAATTACCATTTTTATTAAAAGCAGAAAAATTTTTAACAAGTAAATTCATTTTTGTTTTATTTCAAGAATCGTTATGCATGTTAAAATGTCGTTCTGTAAAGCTAAAACAACTAAGAATTACAAACAAAAGCACAAGGGCTCAAATTTTACTGATAAGATGGAGATCAGCCAAATGCGTGATTCCAAAGAGTATTTACAAAGTTAGAAAATGGTAATTTACAGGGAAAAGGGCTACGTTGAAACATAATGACCACTATCCTTCTACCAACTTTGAATTCGGGGCATCCTGAGCTTCTATCGAAGATGACCTTGACTGGAGTTTTCCTTCGATGGATGATGTAACTGCTGCTGAGAGACTTACCTCTGTTGAACATAGTTACTTTCCATTATCCCTAATTTTTGCCTGGATTGTACTATGATGTTTCCAATCCACCGGGATGATTTTTTTTTATTTTGTCTCTAACTTTTGCCTGGACCGCCCTTTCAAGTTTTCAATCCACCGAGATGTTTTTTTTTTTAGTTTAGGCGAAGTATTTCTTGACTACATCAACATTCATGGGGTAGGAAAATTCCTCTCCATCCATGGTTGCCAGTCTCAAGGTGCCGCATGAGAAAGCTTTCGTGACCACATAGGGGCCATCATAATTTGGGGTCCATTTACCCCGAGAATCAGTGAGAAATGATTGTATCTTCTTGAGCACAAGGTCTCCTTTTTTGAAGACACGAGGTCGGACCTTTTTGTCGAACGCCTTCTTCATTCTTTGTTGATACAACTAACTGTGGCATAGTGTCGTGATTCTATTTTCTTCGATTAGATTCAGTTCATCGTGTCAGCTTTGACACCTTTCAGCTTCGGTGAGCTTAGCTTCCATCAATACTCGGATTGATGGGATCTCTACTTCTATGGGGAGCACTTTCTCCATGCCATACACTAGAGAGAAAGGGGTAGCCCCTGTTGAAGTGCAGACAGATGTGCGATAACCGTGAAGAGCAAAGGGTAGCATGTCGTGCCAATCTATATAGGTTAAAACCATCTTTTGAACGATCCTCTTGATGTTCTTGTTAGCCGCTTCTACCGCTCCGTTCATCTTGGGTCGGTAGGGAGATGAGTTATGGTGTTCGATCTTGAACTCAACGCCCAACTCTTTCATCATCTTGTTGTTCAAGTTAGATCCATTATCAGTAATGATCTCGCTTGGAACACCATTGTAATACCCCAAATTTTGACCACTTAGTTTTCCCATCATTGTGAAAATCATCATCACAATATGGATGAACCATCATGCTTCATCAGTCTCCCCAAAGATGGGTGAGCATCCAATACAATCAAAATTAGGGTTTCAAGCCCTCTCTGAGTGCTTAGACAAAGGATCAATCAAGAAATGACATGATCTTCAACTTGTCTAATCTCTCAAACATCCACAATGGATCAAAAAGGAATCCCACTTCAAGGATTAAGCACAAGGCTGCTCCCTTCTAGGTGGATCAAGTCTCAAGATCGACAGTGTCACCAAATTAGGGTTTTGGTCGACCAGGGTCTCCAGATGGAAATTTTCATCTGGGCACAAGGAAATGATCCAAAACATGACCTAATATGCTTCATGGAACCTCATGAACCCATGCATCAAGTCAATTTTGCCTCAGGGGATGCATTCATCAAAAATCAGGAATTAGGGTTTCTTGACCTAATTCACCCCTAAGTTGACTTTTGGGACAAATCATGAGCCAAGACCTCAAGAGATGATTTGAGGGTCTCTAATATACCATATTGATCCATTTGGGACAATGGATTAATCCAAGAAGTTTGAGCAACAAGTCTCAATTCTATCTGCACCACAATTAGGGTTTTAAGGGAAAAGTCAACTGTAACTTTGACTTTTGACCAAGACATGCTCCCAAACCCTAATACATGATTGAAT
Source organism: Lathyrus tuberosus (assembly GCA_022829125.1). NCBI lineage: Eukaryota > Viridiplantae > Streptophyta > Magnoliopsida > Fabales > Fabaceae > Lathyrus > Lathyrus tuberosus. Next base: position 3,118,495 of record JALAZF010000020.1, on the reverse strand, counting down.
ATACCCTATGACACCCATGGAACATGTCCATCAAGTTTGATTTAGGTCAAGGACATGATTTCCGGAAGAATTGCACAGTTTGGAATTCATTTGATAAAAAGTCAACTGTGCACAAAAGTCAACTTTGACTTTTTGAGATTTTTCACCAAAATGGATTTTTAACCCTAAAATGATGTTATTGTATGATTTGAATCATCATTCATCAAGAAAAATCAAGAAAAGTGAGATAACTTGTAAAAGGGGTAACCATAAAACTTAGAAATTTTTCTAAGTTAAAAATAAAGTGGCAAGGGTACCAACTTTGGAGGACCATAACTCCTAAACCACAACGCCATTTTTTCTCATCCAAAGATGGATTTGTAGCCCTCATTATCACCTACAAAAACTTCAACTACAAGTCATTCCAATTCATTAAGGATTTTGAGTTATGGAGTGATCAAAGTGGCTGAAAAGTGAAAATGTCACTTTTTCCAACACTTAGTGAAATTTTCACTAAGTCAGAATTTGCCTTCACTTTTTCCCAAATGTAGGGGGATTTTTCACTTGGAATCAAAAGAGATCAAAACCAAACTTGTTCAAACAGTTGTTGTATCACGTAAGAGCTTTCCAAAATGCCCAAGAACATTTCCAAATTCAACCTACATCATGAGATACAACATTGGCAAGTTGCCTTGCTGAAATCTGTCAAGGCAAGGCAGAATTTGCACTTTGGCTCGATTTGCCAAAATCAGCCAATTTCAATTGCTCCAATCCACTTGGACACCTCAGAGGATTGAATCTAAAGGGGACAATCACTGAGCCAAGCCTCCAAAGTCCATGGAACAAGAAATAGCATGTTGAACTTAGAATGGCCAAAATAGGGACAAGACTTCAAATTTGGAATGAGGCATTCAATGGAACCATCAAGGTGGCATGGACTGAGCCATTCTCATCTGAAATCAGTCAAGACTTATCCAAGACCAAGGGGACCAAAGCTTTGTGCCCCAACCTCTAGTCAATGGCTAGAGGAGACTTGGATTCTCATTGGACAACATTGGCCAAACCTACTTACCAGCTGCCATGCACTATTCCTTGCAAAACAAACTTGCTCTACTATAAATAGAGCTCAATTGTGGTCAGTTTAAGTACACCAAAGCCATCTAACAGATGCTTTCCTCAAAATCTCTTTCTCTTGGCAAAAATGCCTTTCTTAGCAAGGTAGCTATCGGGTTTTGAGTTTGAGAGCAATTCTGCACAAACCAATCACTCACACACCTTACATACATCACATATGAGCTGATCAAACACTCACATAACTTCTGAAACATCAATTTCATGAAATCACCAGCTGGTTGCTCAAATTTTCAAACAAGGTGCAGCTGAGGTACCACAAAATGATCCAGCCAATTTCAATCAAGTCCAACCATCCAAACACAATCCATAGGGTGTAGGGAAGCTGTCCAGATCATCACAACTCATCTGTAACACCTCCAAATCAAAAATCACTTTGAACTTGCTGTCACGACTTGGAGGTAAGCACATACTTGGTCATCTCTCAATCTATGCATATTTCCTCGCACAATAATTTGGCCATATGTTCATAATCATGCATGGAATGTTTTCCCTCAATTAATTGCATTGTTTGAATCGTGTATCAAAAATCCTAGCCTTCATGCAGAAATTAGGGTTCTTGAGGTTTCTTCGTGATTTCTTGTTGTATGTTTAATTTAAAGGAAATTAAAGTACATAGACATGATCGTGAGGTTGAGACGAGCATAATGATATGTGGATTGCAAGATATGATTACGTATTCATGGAGATTGGATAGAAAACGCAAATCTGAGAAACCAAGAACACGCGCATGTTCTTCAGCTTGTTCTTGGCGCCTTTTTTTCAAATTCAAATATTTGAATTTTGTGATTTTGTTTAATTGATTCAAAAATTAATTTCTCTCTGAGTTTTAATGATTTTGAGTTGATTCTTTTTTTAATAATTCACAAAAATGTTAAAATATTTTATTTTATAAAAAAATCCCAAAAATATTATTTATTTCATATAATTGATATTTTTGTAAAGAATTAATATTTTGATTATTTTTGGCATTTTAAATATTTTTTCTACATTGATTTTGCAACTTTTAATGCTTTCTAATTATTTTGTAGGTCAATACTTAATTTTTGAAGCATTAATCCAAGATCACAATTTTTTTTCCATGTGTTAAACAATTTTTGATCATTTTAATTGAATTTTTATTCAATTAAATACATTTTGAAAACAAATTAGGGTTTTGGATTAATTCAACCCTCATAAATCATTTTCAAAACACTTTGGGCCTCTATTAGAGTGTAAGACCCAATCCTTTTTTTGACCAAATCATCTTTGGGCCTCACTTATTGTATAAGTCCCGATACCGTCAAAAAACAAACGGCGCGATCGTCGCCTTTTCAAAAATCATCTGGGCCTACCCTCGAGTAGTAAGACCCATTTATTTTTCTTCAAAACTCTTTGGGCCTCTTGAGAGAGTGTAAGACCCATCCCCCCTTGTACAAAAACTTTTTGGGCCTCACTCATTGTATAAGTCCCTCTGTACAAGTAAACGGCGCGATCGTCGCCCGTTTAAAAATAAAAACCATCTGGGCCTACCCTCGAGTAGTAAGACCCATTTCTTTTTCTTTAAAACACTTTGCGCCTCTATTAGAGTGTAAGACCCAATCCCCCTTTTAACCAAAACATTTTGGGCCTCACTTATTGTATTAGTCCCTCTGCGTTAAAAGAAAACCTCGGCTCGATCGCCATTTTTAAACGAAAAATCATTTGGGCCTACCCTCGTGTTATAAGCCCCACTCTCTTTTCTTTAAACCTTTTTGGGCCTCTTGAGAGAGTGTAAGACCCATCCCTTTGTACAGAAAACCTTTTTGGGCCCCAGTCACTTGTATAAGTCCCGCTGTACAAAGTCAAACAGTGCGCTCACTGATAAAACCCTGGGCCTCTCCTTGAGCTGTAAGCCCCAGATCTTTCTTTTTCAAAGCACTTTCTCCTTTGATTTTGAATATACTGTTGTTTTTAATCTTTCTTTGTTGAACAACTAACCAAACAGCATGGAAGCACTACAACCGAGTAAGTGGTTATCGCTTTCATTTACTGCTTTCATATTATAAACTGTATTGTGGGGCTGCTCACTGTAAGTCTCCTTTCATAAACTCATATCTACTGTGTAATAATAGTATAGATATTTCGAGTTTCCCCGGCAACTACGTCTAGAACTAGGTGACGCCGTTTCCCTTATTCGTAGAAATAGACGCCTAGATCCCCAATAGGAGCACCAGATACAGTCTTCTCTTCGGCTGTCCTCCTTAGGAATCGTCAAGAAGCTCTACTCCCCAAGATGAATGTATTCTCCGTGAATGGCATCTTTGAGTTTCTTCCCAATTCTCGAACTTTCCTGACTTGATCTATTCCTTGTGGATAGCTTGCCTTGAATGTCTCGGGGTTTGGGTACCCACTACGGTCATAATCTTGGACCTTAACTAAGGAACCCTCTTTAAAAGCTAAAAGTCGCTGGATAGTAAACCTCGCACGTTTACCAGTGGTTTTCATCTTTAAAAGAGTTATCTCTCCTAATGGAAAGGAGATGATAGACCCACGGGCTTCTTAAAACCATCGGCCTCCTCTTGGGCATTATTCAAGGACCCTACGGCTTCTTAGAAGTATTCACAGCCTCCTCTTAGGCTTCGTATAATGATCTCTTCCTTCGGGAATGATAGCCTCCTCTTGGGCTTCGTACAAGGACCCGTTGGCTTCTTAAAAGTTCCCATCCTCCTCTTGGGCTTCGTACAAATTGTCCCGACGACCTCCTAGAGGTATAGGAATAGAACCTAGTCATCCTCATAGAACAGTCCTTTCATAGAGTCTACTACTGTTTCTCAAAGCATAGTATAAAAGATAAAACTCTAGACACGGACAGTCTAACTTCCTTGAGTCTCAAAGACATTCTCAAGCACCCTTCGTTAAATAGGAAGGAAACCCGCAGACTCGGATAGTCTCGATACCCTTTGGATTTCCCGTTTCCTCAAAGAGAAGGAAATATCCCTGATCCTCAAATTGAATCCCCGTATACAGTGTTACTCATATAAGAACTGATTTTCTCTTTTAAATCAGTATATTGGATCTGTCACTCAACTGAAACAGTTACAATAGCCTCCATCTCGGGCTTCGTACGAGATACCAAAATTCTCCCCTGTGGAGTCAAAACAACCTTTTCGCCTCTCTCTCGGGCTTTGTACGAGATACAAAAACACTCTCTTACTGAGTATAAAAGATTCTCCAACTGAGTCAACTCTTTGCTAGCCTCCTCTTAGGCTTTGTATAACGATATGCCCCACTGGGTCAAAAACCTTTAGCCTCTCTCTCGGGCTTTGTACGAGACACAAAATAGCCTCCTCTTAGGCTTTGTATAATGATTTTTCCTAGCGGAAATTAGCCTCTTCTTAGGCTTTGTATAAGAAAACCACTGGTTGATCCAATCGACCTTTTAGCATCAAAGCTGTGCCTCGTTCATAGTACACAAACATTAACAACTCCTTTCCCTTCATCTAATCGCTGTAAGCGGCAAGCCTCTGGATCATCTACATCCATGCCACTGTCCCTCTTTTAGCATGAGAAATTCCTAAGGAAAGATGGCATTGCTCTACACTGAGTTAAAGTCTTCTCCTTCAGGTTAAAACCCTTTCTTCGGAAATTATGGCATTGCTCGGATCCGCGTATCCCAGTTAAAGTAATTCTCCTTCTCCCCTCTTTAGAAATGACAAATTCTCTCTAAAGCCGAGGTCTTTCAGCTTCACATCTTGGGCTTTGAACAAGATACAAATCACCTTTTGCTTCATGTCTTGGGCTTTGAACAAGACACCAAAAACACCAATTTCCTCCCATAGAATAGGAGGAACTACGAACGCTTTGATTTCCCTGTTTCGGTAAACGGGAATACGTAGGCATAAGATCGAAAGAAAAGATCTTAGCGAGCACAATCAACAAAAAACCCAAATCCCATATCTTCGTCAATCAAAAGCAGTAATTCAAAAGCACCTGTCCTAACATCCTAATCCTTATTCCCCACCAGAAACCTTCTGCCCAGGCAAAAAGAAAGAGAACAGTATTGGCGAAAATACGAATAACCAGTACAAAGGCCCCCCCACATTGATAGCATCCGTAACCTAACAGACCGCTGTTTAAACTCAGTATGCAAGCAGGGTTAATTGGAGACATCTATTTCCCTTCCTTATTCAGCTCACAATAGGATAAAAAATGAATCGGCCTGTAGTTTAAAGCTCAAACCGCAGAGAGCGACCAGGGCTTAAGAACCGCGTCCAAAATCGCTCGCTACAGAAAAGTGGCGCCCACCGTGGGGCCAGTTCCTTTCTTTCTACTTCTCTTGTGTGAAAAATTACACAAATGGCGACTCTACTGGGGAGTCTCCTTTTCTGCCTTAGGGCATCATCCCCGTTTTCTACGGAAAATGGGAACTCTACCGAAGAGAAAGATTGACCTATGCTGGTCCATCTCTTAGGCAGGGAACCACAGATTGGGGCTTCCGCCGGGGAACCCATTTCTGTCAGGAACTTAGGATTCGTAGCTTTATAAGTCTAGGATGATTAGGACAAATATATATGCTGCTTTTCCTAATTGCTATACGTGTTTATTTTTCTGCTACTGGGAATGCGTGTGATGCCGCATGTGGTGAGATTGAGTATACACTTAAGAAAAGCCAACCTTTTTCGTAGTGCGGAAACTATCGGAAATAGTTGTTACGCGATACTACCCTCATTTGAGGCTGGTGATCTATTCTCGGTGAATGGCACTTACTCTAAGATTGCACACAACTCGCTGGCGATCCGCTTGTTGTCTGCCTTCCTGGGAGGAGCTGATGATAATGAGTACAGGTACAAAAATCACCCTAGTATAAACCTTTGGGGATGGGTAGAGCCTTGACTTCATGACAACGACCCTTTGACCCCATGTTTTTTCTATGTTTTTGTGTGCTGCATTCATGCATCCATTTAATAAAATATTAAAACATTCAAAAAACTTTCTCTTCTAGTCTCTCTGTTTTTCAAATTAAACTAAGATTGTGATTGCAAATATCAGAGAAAAAAATTACGCTAATGGATTTCGGTAGAAGGAGAACTCACCAGTATACCTTCAAGGTTCCAAAGCTAGAGGATTTGAGAAGGTTAGCAAGGATGATCACTAACCCAGAGGCTTTCAGAGCCAAGCACGGTGGTTTGCTACCACTGTTAAGAGTCCATGTGATTAAGGGGATCATGGACGCGCTCATTCAATTCTACGATCTGGTTTATCATTGTTTCACATTCCCGGATTACCAGCTATCACCAACGCTGGAGGAGTATTCTCATCTGACTGATTTACATATCACTGATCGAGCTCCATTTTCTGGACTGGAAGAAATTCCAAAGAATCAGACTATTGCAATAGCAATTCATTTGGACGAGTCTGAGGTCAAGACTCACATGATTACTATGGGTGGCATCCAAGGTTTGCCGGCCCAGTTCTTGAAAAAGAAAGGCTCTATACTTCGCTAGTATAGGGAACGAGACTGCTTTTGAAAGCATCTTTGTCTTGCTCACCTACGGATTATTTTTGTTTCCCAACATCAATAACTTCGTCGATATCAACGCTATTAAGGTTTTTCTCATTGGAAACCCTGTACCAACTTTGCTCGCAGATGCGTATCATTCTGTACACTTGGGAAATTTGTACAGCGGAGGGGAGATCACATGCTGTGTACCTTTGCTCTACAAATGGTTTATCTCTCACTTGCCCAAGTCTGCTGCTTTTTGGGATTGCAAGAGTGTCTTACGTTGGTCGCAGAAGATCATGTCTCTCACCAACTCTGATATAGATTGGTGTAATAGGATTTATGAGGGAATCAGAATCATTGACCGTTGTGGAAACTTCCCCAGCGTACCCCTCATAGGAACTAAAGGAGGAATCAACTATCATCCGATATTAGTTCTTCGTCAATTTGGATACCCGATGAGACACATCCCACTAGGTGTTCATCTGGAAGGTCTTTTCTTCAAAGAAGGAGAAAGTGACAGAGCACTGAAGATGGAAATAGTGCAAGCTTGGAAACATGTTCATAAGAAAGGACGAGAGTCTCTGGGAAAACCGGACTGTGTCTCGATGGAGCCTTATCTCCATTGGGTACAAACCAGAGCTCTCAAGCTAAAAATGCCTTATTCTCGTTACGGAATTCTTCCACCGAGGGAAACTGTCATGTACTTCATGACGGAAACTGAAAAGCTTCAGGTTACTCTCAACAAAGTTCAAAAGGAAAGAAGGTCTTGGAAAAACAAGTACCGCACCCTCGACGTAGAGTGTATCCAAATACAGCAATTACTGAAAGAGAAAGATGCTCTGATTGAAATTTTGGAGCAGCAAGCTGTAGAGAATCAAGATGACCAAAGGAATTTGCTCGCTCCTTTCACCTGGCAAAGGAATGGCAACCCGACAACGGCCCAAGCGCCCCGGTCAAAGAAGAGGACTCGGGACCCATTAGTTTAGGTTTCTGTTTCTGCACTTTGTAATCTACTGTATTTCCATTTCTGTAATCCTTTGGAATTCAATAAAAAGGGGGTTCCCCACTGTTTGATATTTTCAATCTAATTGTCGAAGTTTATTTTAATTAAACCTAAAAACAATTAATATAATCATTGCATTCATCATTCTCACATCGCGTATTCTCCTTACCTACGAATCTCACGTTTGTGTCTCGATTCTAGAGTCAAACTGTCTCATTCGTACAATACTCGGGCCAATCGTCAGAAAAAGATGGATGATCTTGAGGAAGAAAACAGAGAGTTGAAAGAAGAGATCGACACTCTGAGAGAGGATATGAGAAAGCTTCGTAACGACATGCAAGCCATGGTAGAAGCTCAGCTACAAAGAACTGTGATCTCAGAGATCACCTCAACGCCCATCATAGAAAAGTATGATCCTATGTATCAGATGCCGAAAGATCATCCTTGGGGCATGCCTGTTAACTATATCCCGGAAGGATATGTTCCGCCGATCACTGAAGATCAGGGAATCGCAACAGAAGCCGCTGGGCCTGAAGGTTACAAACTTCGGGAAAACGAAGATGCCAGGGGCATACTCAAGACTCCTGAAGGTTACAAACTTCGGGAGGCGCCAAGACTTACTGCCGTAGTCACGGTACCACCCCCTGTGGTGCACACTGTCCCAGAAGGACAAATTCCACGGACACCTTCTGGTAAGAAGGAAACTATGTTTGACCGAATGGATGAATTCCAGGAGCAGTTCTTGGAAATGCAGAAAGAACTGCAAGCCATTTGCGGTCAAGATCTATTTGGAAAAGACGCCGCAGACCTCTGCTTGGTCACAAATTTAAAAGTCCCGCACAAGTTCCAAGTGCCCGACTTTGAAAAATACAAGGGTAACTCTTGCCCTCAGAGCCATCTGGTGATGTACGCTCGGCGGATGTCAGCCCAGACGGAGAATCAGGACCTGCTGATTCACTACTTTCAGGATCGTTTAACCGGTGCCGCACTCAAATGGTACATGGGTTTAAACCGTACTACGATCAGTACATTCAGAGATTTTGGTACTGCCTTCGTCCAACAATACAAGTACAATTTGGACATGGCACCCGACAGAGATCAACTCAGATCAATGTCGCAAAAGGACAAGGAAACCTTTAAGGAGTATGCTCAAAGGTGGCGTGAAATTGCCGCTCTAATTTGTCCACCTCTTGAGGAAAAAGAGATGACAAAGATCTTCTTAAAGACCTTAAGCTCATTTTACTATGACCGAATGGTTGCCAGTGCGCCCAGCGATTTCACCGAAATGGTCGGCATGGGTGTACGTCTTGAGGAAGTCGTCCGAGAAGGACGTTTGGCAAAAGACACTGGATTGACGAGCGGTACTAAAAAATACGGTAGTGCTCTCCCTAAGAAAAAAGAGCAAGATATTGGGAATATCTCTCTCGGGAAGCAAAGGCGACGTTATCAGCCAGTAGCAGCTGTTACTCCTGTTATCGGCCCCGCGCCTGTTCCTACGTATCAACCTCAGGTTGCGCAGAGCCAACCTGACCAACAAAGGACACAACAGCCTCTTCAGCAGGCTCGTCCTCCATATAACAACCACCGTACAATACGGCCACCAGGATTTGATCCTATACCTGTAACGTACGCAAAGCTGTTTCTGTTACTACTGGCTAAGGGGCACATCCAGACTAAGTCTCCCCTTTCAGTTCTGGAAAATCCGCCTTTCTGGTTTAAGATGGATCAAACATGCCCTTATCATCAAGGAGGTTCAGGGCATAACATTGAGACTTGTCTCAATTTCAAATCCGACGTGCAAAAGCTTGTTAGGAGCGGGCTCTTATCTTTCAAAGATACGAATCCTAATGTTCTTACGAACCCGCTGCCTCAACACGAGAAAGCTGTAGTCAATCTGATTGAGAAAGAGACTAACAATGTCTATCAAATTCATGATGTACTCTTATTGAAGACCAATCTGGTCAAGATGCATTGTAGACAGAGTGGATATGGCCATGTGCCACCTCATAACTATCACCAGTGTGATATCTGCTCTAAAGATAACCAAGGATGTTCTATAGTGCAAGCAGCTCTACAGGAACAAATGGATCTCGGATGGATCCAGGAGCACCGAGTTCGTGGAGTTAACATGGTCTCTACGAATTCTAACGTCATTCAAAACCACGACATCCGTGCGATGAATGCCAACTTGGTGGCGATGCACTCAAGGCAAATCCCGTATCATAATCTGCCGCGGCACGATTACAGTTTCTGTCTGATTTGCTCGGTAAACAAACAGGGATGCTCTTTCATACAAGAGGCCCTTCAGCGTCAGATGGATCTTGGATGGATCCAAGACTACCATGATAGGAATCCCTATCAAATCAACATGGTTCAGATCTTCGACATCCGCGTAATGGATACCAATCTGGTAGAGTTACATGCTGAGCAGGTCCGACTCGGATTCTTAATTTCACACGATTATCAAAATTGTAAAGCAGGTTGCGAAAACGATCGAGGTTGTACCCTTGTCCAGGAGGCACTTCAGCACTTGTTAAATCACTGGTGGATGCCAATCTATATGGACGAAGATACTCAGCAGATTAGTATCAATAACAGGAATCCTACTCGTCGTCAAAGTCAGGATGTCCGATCAATGGAAGGTAACCTAGTGAGGTTACATTGTATTCAAAGTGGGCGTGGCCAGGTGCCACCACACAACTATGACAGTTGTAGCGTCTGTTCGGAAAGTAACCAAGGGTGTTACCTTGTGAGAGCAGCTCTTCAGGGTCAGATCGATCATGGAGAAATTCATCCATATCCAGGTTCAGGACCCATCATTTGGTCGCCGAACTACCTTGCCGAGGAAGTTGAGGATGTTGTCACCATCTCTAGTCATCATAGGACCAGGGATGTTTTTGCCATCATTCCTCTACTCGATGAATCTAAAGTTCCCAACCAGGAACGGATCGAGATTACTTATGACGGTCAGAAAAATCAGAAGGTTCCCATAGTCATCTATCTATCGGGACCACTACCGTATGAATCAGCTAAGGCAATCCCTTACAAATACGGTGCAACAACAATTGAAAATGGAAAGGAAATTCCATTACCCTCCGTCGTGAATATTGCAGACATCAGTCGTGTAACACGGAGCGGTCGAGTCTTCAACCGAGGGGTTGGGGAATCCAGCAAAGAAAAGGAACTTCAGGCAGAAATTCCTGATCCACCAGTCGGTCAATCTAGTAATCCCGACTTTTCAAAAGACAAAGATGATATGCTAAAGCTCATCCAAAGGAGTGAATATAACATTGTTGATCAACTGTTACAGACTCCTTCAAAGATCTCAGTATTATCACTGTTACTCAGTTCAGAAGCACACAGAGAGGCTCTACAGAAAGTCTTGGAGCAAGCCTTTGTGGAACAGGATGTAACAATCAGACAATTCGATAGCATTGTCTCTAACATCACTTCCTGCAAAAATTTGGGATTTAGTGATGAGGAATTACCCGAAGAGGGTCGCCATCATAACATGGCGCTCAATATCACAGTTAACTGCCAGGACGATGCTTTAGCCAACGTACTGGTAGACACAGGGTCAGCCCTGAATGTTATGCCGAAGTACACTTTGATGCAATTATCATTCAAGGGCCCTCAGATGAGAGTCAGCGAGGTCGTCGTCAAAGCATTCGACGGATCCAGAAAAACGGTTATCGGCGAAGTGGATCTTCCCATAACTATTGGTCCTCACACTTTCCAAATCACTTTCCAGGTCATGGATATCCGGGCAACATACAGTTGTTTATTAGGAAGACCTTGGATACATCAGGCTGGAGCGGTTACTTCAACCCTCCACCAAAAGCTAAAGTTCGTCAAGAACGATCAACTTGTCACGGTTTGTGGGGAACAAGCCTTGCTTGTGAGCAACTTATCATCATCTACTTGTGTGGAACCCGAGGAGGTTATTGGAACTCAGTTCCAAGCACTATCGGTGAGCAAGAACGATCAGTACAAAGAAGGAACTTCAATTTCTTCATACAAAGATGCTATCAAAGCGGTCGAGAGTACCGATACGACAGGATGGGGACGGCTTGTCATTCCTATTGACAATAAAACAAAGAAGGGTCTTGGTTTTTCTGCAACCTGTACCCAGACAGCCGCCAACGATGAAAGTCTTCATCCCTTTCAAAACTTCTTCCACAGTGGAGGTTTTCTTCACCCAGTGTCTCAGACAGTTCATGCTATCAATGAGGAAGATCCCTCTGACATAGATGAAGAATGGAAGTCCTACCTTAACAAGGACGGCTATATGTCTCAGGAAGAGGTGCCTATGCCTTTTTGCTTTCCTACAGAAAGTCCGAGATTTATACCAAGATCAGATGTCGAAATGATCTACGGAGATTGTGATCCGGAAGGATGTCGTGCTCCGCCAAATTCATTAGAGGAGAACACTCCGATGAAAGACAATTTTGATTACAACTACTATGGCCCAATGGATGGTCTGCCAATGTGGCAACCTTATCTAGGAAACTTGGGGCAAGAAAGTCAGCCGAGTAACGAAACTCAGCTGAGCATCATTGAACAGAATACCTGTGTCCCCACCATGTCATGGGATCAACATTCAGGTCATTCGGAAACTACTCAACATGAAGATGAATTCGCAACGTTTGCAGGACTAGAATTCATCAACTATGCTTTTCCTGAGGTCAACGTCATCGAGAGGGATGACTTCTCCAGTTCCAAAGAAGTTTGGGACACTCTGGGACAACCAAGTGGAAAATTCGACTATATGGTCAAGTACACCGCTCCTGAAAGCTCTCGTATCAGGCTCGAAGACATCCAGTCAACTGGATGGGGAGATACAGCTGAGAGCACCAATGCTATGCAAAATACAACAGAGGAATCCTCCTACGATAATTCTGCTTGGGAGACAGATTCCAACGATCCTGCTCCACCAGAAATCAGCGTCATTTCTGAAGACAAATCAAGGAATGTGCCAGACTTTGTGATTCACCGAGGAGTTCGCCGCCAATGGGTTGCCGTCGAGGTTCCGAAGGTCGTTCATCAGTCAAAGTAATTGCCATCTTTAAACCTTTCACCCTGCCCAGGTGAAACAGATGTTTTGATAGGGCTCGTTTTCTGTAAATTTCCCTCTTCGCTTTGCCCAAAGCGACAGAGTTTTGTTTTATAGGGCTGTAGTTTCAAGATTCGACTTGTTCATTAATAAAATAACGTCATTCTGTAATTTCCGCATTAATTGTTGTTTTCTCTTTTTGCTTTTTCAGAAAATGGTAATCCTAAAAAACAATTCAATCATAAAAACAAGCAGTAAAACAAATACACTGCACACACTTACATTTTCTCTATCTCTTCTAAACACGAATCATCACGTCATGCAGATTGCTTGTTTTATACCCCGTTGAAACATACGATCCGATGCCTTCTTCCAACTTTGAGTTCCCGGTATTCGAGGCTGAAGAAGAAAATGACAACGAAATTCCAGAAGAGATCTCCCGACTACTCAGACAAGAGGAAAGGTCCATTGAACCTCACAAAGAACCATTGGAAACGGTAAACTTGGGTTCAGAAAAAGAGAGAAAAGAAATCAGGATCGGAGCATTGCTCAGTCCAACTGCCAGAGAGGGTTTGATAAAGCTTCTCAAAGAATTCCCCGATGTGTTCGCTTGGTCCTATTAGGATATGCCAGGGTTGGATACCAGCATCGTGGAACATCACTTACCGTTGAGATCGGAATGTCCGCCAGTAAAGCAAAGGTTGAGACGCACTCACCCGGACATGGCCATCAAAATCAAAGAGGAGGTACAGAAACAGATTGACGCGGGTTTCCTCGCTACATCTGAATATCCTCAATGGTTAGCCAACATCGTACCCATTCCCAAAAAGGACAGAAGGGTCAGAATGTGTGTTGATTACAGAGATTTGAACAAGGCAAGTCCAAAGGACGACTTTCCTTTACCACACATTGACATGCTTGTTGACAGCACATCAAGGTTCAAAGCATTCTCCTTCATGGATGGATTCTCGGGCTATAACCAGATCAAAATGGCGCCGAAAGACATGGAGAAAACTTCGTTCATTACCCCATGGGGTACCTTTTATTACAAGGTAATGCCGTTCGGTTTGAAGAATGCCGGGGCAACCTATCAAAGGGCCATGACTACTCTGTTTCATGACATGATACACAAAGAAATCGAGGTATATGTCGATGATTTGATTGCAAAATCAAGAACAGAGGATGAGCACGTTGAACATCTGTCAAAATTGTTCGAACGTCTAAGAAAATTCAAGCTCCGCTTGAATCCCAACAAGTGCACCTTCGGTGTCCGTTCGGGGAAATTACTAGGGTTCATCGTCAGCCAGAAAGGAATTGAAGTTGATCCTGACAAGGTCAAGGCCATTCAAGAAATGCCTTCTCCGAAAACTAAAAAACAAGTCAGAGGATTCCTGGGACATTTGAACTACATCTCCAGATTCATATTCCTTATGACCGCCACTTGTGCGCCGATTTTCAAGTTATTGAAAAAGAACCAGGATTGCGTTTGGTCAGAAGACTGCCAAACTGCCTTCGACAGTATTAAGGAATATTTGTTGAATCCTCCGATTCTATCACCTCTAGTGGAAGGAATACCACTAATCATTTACCTCACAGTCTTAGAGGACTCAATGGGATGTGTACTTGGCCAACAAGACGAAACTAAAAGGAAAGAGTCTGCCATTTACTATCTAAGCAAGAAATTCACCGACTGCGAGACTCGGTACACAATGCTTGAGAAAACTTGTTGCGCTTTGGCTTGGGCAGCCAAACGTCTTCGCCAGTACATGATTCGTCATACTACTTGGTTGGTCTCCGAAATGGATCCAATCAAGTACGTTTTCGAAAAACCTGCTCTCACGGGAAGGATTGCCCGTTGGCAGATGTTACTATCAGAATATGACATAGAGTACCACGCTCAGAAAGCCGTTAAGGGAAGTATTTTAGCCGATCATTTGGCTCATCAACCGATTGACAATCAAGAATCAATCGGGTTTGACTTCCCAGACGAAGATGTCATGTATCTAAAAATGAAAGATTGCGATGAACCGCTACCCAGTGAAGGGCCAGAACCAGGTTCCCAGTGGGGACTTATCTTTGACGGAGCAGTCAATCATTATGGAAACGGAATTGGGGCAATCATTGTTACCCCTCAGGGTACCCACATTCCTTTCACTGCTAGACTTACGTTCAAATGTATGAACAACGAGGCCGGATACGAAGCATGTATCATGGGTCTCGAAGAAGCGTTTGATTTAAGGATCAAAAACTTGGACGTATACGGCGATTCAGCCCTGGTTATTAACCAAATAAAAGGAGATTGGAACACATACCAATCAGGATTGATTCCTTACAAAGACTATGCAAGAAGGTTGTTACCCTTCTTCAACAGAGTCGACTTTCATCACATCCCTCGTGATGAGAATCACATGGCTGACGCATTAGCCACTCTCTCTTCCATGATTAGTATAGGTCGATGGAATGACATACCTAAGATCGACATAATGCGCCTTGAACGGCCCGCTTACATCTTCGCGATTGAAGCAGTCATAGACGACAGACCTTGGTATCACGATATCAAATGCTTCCTTCAGAAACAAGAGTACCCATCTGGGGCACTCAGAAAAGACAGGAAAACCCTCAGAAGATTGGCTGGAAACTTCTTCCTGGGCGGTGACACTCTTTATAAGAGAAATTTTAACATGGTCTTGCTCCGATGCGTCGACAGACCAGAAGCAGACGTGCTCATGAAAGAAATTCATGAAGGATCCTTTGGCACTCATGCCAACGGACACACAATGGCGAGAAAAATTCTCAGGGCCGGGTATTATTGGTTGACCATGGAATCCGACTGCTACAAGTACATGAGGAAGTGTCACAAGTGTCAGATATACTCCGACAAAATTCATGTCCGCCATCACATCTCAAAGTTCTTTCTTCCCCGTGGCCTTTTTCCATATGGGGAATCGACATGATTGGCATGATTGAGCCCAAGGCTTCAAACGGACATCGGTTCATCCTGGTAGCCATTGACTATTTCACCAAATGGGTCGAAGCAGCGTCATTCGCCAATGTAACCCGATAAGTGGTGGTCCGATTTATCAAAAACAATATCATCTGCCGTTATGGTGTTCCAAGCGAGATCGTTACTGATAATGGATCTAACTTGAACAATAAGATGATGAAAGAGTTATGCGCAGAGTTCAAGATCGAATACCATAACTCATCTCCCTACCGACCCAAGATGAACGGAGCGGTAGAAGCGGCTAACAAGAACATCAAGAAGATCGTTCAAAAAAATGGTTGTAACCTATACAGATTGGCATGAGATGCTACCCTTTGCTCTTCATGGTTATCGCACATATGTCCGCACTTCAACTGGGGCAACCCCTTTCTCTCTAGTATATGGCATGGAGGCAGTGCTTCCCATAGAAGTAGAGATCCCGTCAATCAGGGTATTGATGGAAGCTAAGCTCACCGAAGCTGAATGGTGTCAAAGTCGACACGACGAACTGAACCTGATCGAGGAAAAACGAATCACGGCACTATGCCACAGTCAGTTGTATCAGCAAAGAATGAAGAGGGCGTTTGACAAAAAGGTCCGACCTCGTGTCTTCAGGAAAGGAGACCTCGTGCTCAAGAAGATACAATCATTTCTCACTGACTCTCGGGGCAAATGGACCCCAAATTATGATGGCCCCTATGTGGTCACGAAAGCTTTCTCAGGCGGCGCCTTGAGACTTGCAACCATGGACGGAGAGGAATTTGCCTACCCCACGAATGTTGATGTAGTCAAGAAATACTTTGCCTAAACTAAAAAAAAAACGTCTCGGTGGATTGAAAACCCGAAAGGGCGGTCCAGGCAAAAGTTAGAGACATAAAAAAAAAAAAAAATCATCCCGATGGATTGGAAATCTCATAGTACAATCCAGGCAAAAGTTAGGGTTAATGGCAAGTAACTATGTTCAACAGAGGCAAGTCCCTCAGCAGTAGTTACATCATCTATCGGAGGAAATCTCCAGTCAAAGGTCATCTTCGACAGAAGCTCAGGATGCCCCGAATTCAAAGTTGGTAGAAGGATAGTGGTCGTTATGTTTCAACGTAGCCCTTTTCCCTGTAAATTACCATTTTCTAACTTTGTATATACTCTTTGGAATCACGCGTTTGGCTGATCTCCATCTTATCAATAAAATTTGAGCCCTTGTGCTTTTGTTTGTAATTCTTTGCTTGTTTTAGCTTTACAGAATGATGTTGTTTAAACTTAATCAGCGATTCTTGAAATAAAACAAAAATGAATTTACTTGTTAAAACTTTTTCTGCTTTTAAAATAAAGATGGCAATTTCTTTTGACTGTTGAACATCAGAAGAACATCGATTGCTTCTCCCGAAGTAAGCAAACTTCAAAGTGCAGAATCAAAGTACTCCTTCTAAGCCAGTATGCCTGAATGAAGGGATCAACTGTGTCAGAGACCTTGTTTCGTATGACATCCTCGGCCGAGTTCTCATCTCCTAAGCCCGATCAACATAGCTCCCAATGGGACTATCTCTCCTAAGCAAGGTGGAATTGCTATTTTGAATCAACGGTACTTCTTCGCCCCGCGATGGCCGAGTATCCAATTGTGTTCATCCATTAGTCTGTATGTCGCGTCTGTTTTGTCAGCATATACATACATACTTCATGCATTTTGATTTGCATTTACATTTCATATTGCATCACTATCACTTGAGTCGGTCTTGTCCCCTAGTGATAAACAGTTTTCTCAATCGAGTTTGTCAGTTCTTTCCTCGTCAGGAAGTGTTGCGTCTGCACAATCTCGCCACCAGTGTATCTTTAGATCAAAGTCGGCACTTGGCCACTTTGATAACTTGAACCTCTGAAAAGCTAGAGAAAACTCTCAATAAACATCACTCTTCGCCATTGAAGATGATATCCTTGCTTTCCCGGATTAAGGAAAATCCACAGAGAAAGCCTCGTGATCAGAGATTCGGCAGCATGCCAGTTTTGCTCCGAAAGCACCGCTGATGAAAAGGTCATCGGCCCCACAAAATTGGACCCCATCATATGGCGTTTCTCCGGGAAGATCCCGAGAAAAGTATGATGAAAGATCCCAAATGAAAACAGTCTCTCAAGAGACTCGCTTTCCCCAGTAGAAACAAATGGCATCTCCAAAACAGAGAAGTTTGTGTACCTCTACAATTCAGACGAATGGGTTCCCCAGCAAGTCTGACAAACTTTTTCCACACAAATGGTATCTCCCCAGGAAAATTCGGCGAGAAGTTTGAGGAAAGCCGCTATGAATAGCGTCCCTTGTCAAGAAAGTTTATTGACAAAAGAAACTAAGACCAGTTCTTGGTAGGAAACCAGGATCGAGGGGAAGTTTAAATCAGAAACTAAGACCAGTTCTTGGTAGGAAACCAGGATCGAGGGGAAGTTTAAATCAAAAACTAAGACCAGTTCTTGGTAGGAAACCAGGATCGAGGGGAAGTTTAAATCAGAAACTGAGACCAGTTCCTTGGTAGGAAACCAGGATCGAGGGGAAGTTTACCTTTTCTAAGCATCATCGCTTAGCTAAAGAAGATGAATGCGTAAGCTACCATTCATAACCACCATCAAAATTTCGGATATTCTGATATTTAATCCTCTTGCACCCCGAATGCTCGAATACCTTCGTCATTCATACCTTCGGGTCCAAGAAGATTAAATAGGGGCATATGTAATACCCCAAATTTTGACCACTAAGATTTCCCATCATTGTGAAAATCATCATCATAATATGGATGAACCATTATGCTTCATCAGTCTCCCCAAAGATGGGTGAGCATCCAATACAATCAAAATTAGGGTTTCAAGCCCTCTCTGAGTGCTTAGACAAAGGATCAATCAAGAAATGACATGATCTTCAACTTGTCTAATCTCTTAAACATCCACAATGGATCAAAAAGGACTCCCACTTCAAGGATTAAGCACAAGGCTGCTCCCTTCTAGGTGGATCAAGTCTCAAGATCGACAGTGTCACCAAATTAGGGTTTTGGTCGACCAGGGCCTCCATATGGAAATTTTCATCTGGGCACAAGGCAATGATCCAAAACATAACCTAATATGCTTCATGGAACCTCATGAACCCATACATCAAGTCAATTTTGCCTCAGGGGATGCATTCATCAAAAATCAGGAATTAGGGTTTCTTGACCTAATTCACCCCTAAGTTGACTTTTGGGACAAACCATGAGCCAAGACCTCAAGAGATGATTTGAGGGTCTCTAATACACCATATTGATCCATTTGGAACAATGGATTGATCCAAGAAGCTTGAGCAACAAGTCTCATTTCCATCTGCACCACAATTAGGGTTTTAAGGGAAAAGTCAACTGTAACTTTGACTTTTGACCAAGACATGCTCCCAAACCCTAATACATGATTGAATATACCCTATGACACCCATTGGACATGTCCATCAAGTTTGATTTAGGTCAAGGACATGATTTCCTGAAGAATTGCACAGTTTGGAATTCATCTAATAAAAAGTCAACTGTGCACAAAAGTCAACTTTGACTTTTTGAGATTTTTCACCAAAATGGATTTTTAACCCTAAAATGATGTTAATGTATGATTTGAATCATCATTCATCAAGAAAAATCAAGAAAAGTGAGATAACTTGTAAAAGGGGTAACCATAAAACTTAGAAATTTTTCTAAGTTAAAAATAAAGTGGCAAAGGTACCAACTTTGGAGGACCATAACTCCTAAACCACAAGGCCATTTTTTCTCATCCAAATATGGATTTGTAGCCCTCATTATCACCTACAAAAACTTCAACTACAAGTCATTCCAATTCATTAAGGATTTGAGTTATGGAGTGATCAAAGTGGCTGAAAAGTGAAAATGTCACTTTTTCCAACACTTAGTGAAATTTTCACTAAGTCAGATTCTGCCTCACTTTTTGCCAAATGTAGGGGGATTTTTCACTTGGAATCAAAAGAGATCAAAACCAAACTTGTTCAAACAGTTGTTGTATCATGTAAGAGCTTTCCAAAATGGCCAAGAACATTGCCAAATTCAACCTACATCATGAGATACAACATTGGCAAGTTGCCTTGCTGAAATCTGTCAAGGCAAGGCAGAATTTGCACTTTGGCTCGATTTGCCAAAATCAGCCAATTTCAATTGCTCCAATCCACTTGGACACCTCAGAGGATTGAATCTAAAGGGGACAATCCTGAGCCAAGCCTCGAAAGTCCATGGAACAAGAAATAGCATGTTGAACCTAGAATGGCCAAAATAGGGACAAGACTTCAAATTTGGAATGAGGCATTCAATGGAACCATCAAGGTGGCATGGACTGAGCCATTCTCATCTGAAATCAGTCAAGACTTATCCAAGATCAAGGGGACCAAAGCTCTGTGCCCTAACCTCTAGTCAATGGCTAGAGGAGACTTGGATTCTCATTGGACAACATTGGCCAAACCTATTTACCAGCTGCCATGCATTATTCCTTGCAAAACAAACTTGCTCTACTATAAATAGAGCTCAATTGTGGTCAGTTTAAGTACACCAAAGCCATCTAACAGATGCTTTCCTCAAAATCTCTTTCTCTTGGCAAAAATGCCTTTCTTAGCAAGGTAGTTATCGGGTTTTGAGTTTGAGAGCAATTCTGCACAAACCAATCACTCACACACCTCACATACATCACATATGAGCTGATCAAACACTCACATAACTTCTGAAATATCAATTTCATGAAATCACCAGCTGGTTGCTCAAATTTTCAAACAAGGTGTAGCTGAGGTACCACAAAATGATCCAGCCAATTTCAATCAAGTCCAACCATCCAAACACAATCCATAGGGTGTAGGGAAGCTGTCCAGATCATCACAACTCATCTGTAACACCTCCAAATCAAAAATCACTTTGAACTTGCTGTCACGGCTTGGAGGTAAGCACATACTTGGTCATCTTTCAATCTATGCATATTTCCTCGCACAATAATTTGGCCATATGTTCATAATCATGCATGGAATGTTTTCCCTCAATTAATTGCATTGTTTGAATCGTGTATCAAAAATCCTAGCCTTCATGCAGAAATTAGGGTTCTTGAGGTTTCTTCGTGATTTCTTGTTGTATGTTTAATTTAAATGAAATTAAAGTACATAGACATGATCGTGAGGTTGAGACGAGCATAATGATATGTGGATTGCATGATATGATTACGTATTCATGGAGATTGAATAGAAAACGCAAATCTGAGAAACCAAGAACACGCGCGTGTTCTTCAGCTTATTCTTGGCGCCTTTTTTTCAAATTCAAATATTTGAATTTTGTGATTTTGTTTAATTGATTCAAAAATTAATTTCTCTATGAGTTTAAATGATTTTGAGTTAATTATTTTTTTTAATAATTCACAAAAATGTTAAAATATTTTATTTTATCAAAAAAATCCCAAAAATATTATTTATTTCATATAATTGATATTTTTGTAAAGAATTAATATTTTAATTGTTTTTGGCATTTTAAATATTTTTTCTACATTGATTTTGCAACTTTTAATGCTTTCTAATTATTTTGTAGGTCAATACTTAATTTTTGAAGCATTAATCCAAGATCACAATTTGTTTTCCATGTGTTAAACAATTTTTGATCATTTTAATTGAATTTTTATTCAATTAAATACATTTTGAAAACAAATTAGGGTTTTGGATTAATTCAACCCTCATAAATCATTTTCAAAACACTTTGGGCCTCTATTAGAGTGTAAGACCCAATCCTTTTTTTGACCAAATCATCTTTGGGCCTCACTTAATGTATAAGTCCCGATACCGTCAAAAAACAAACGGCGCGATCGTCGCCTTTTCAAAAATCATCTGGGCCTACCCTCGAGTAGTAAGACCCATTTATTTTTCTTCAAAACTCTTTGGGCCTCTTGAGAGAGTGTAAGACCCATCCCCCCTTGTACAAAAACTTTTTGGGCCTCACTCATTGTATAAGTCCCTTTGTACAAGTAAATGGCGCGATCGTCGCCCGTTTAAAAATAAAAACCATCTGGGCCTACCCTCGAGTAGTAAGACCCATTTCTTTTTCTTTAAAACACTTTGGGCCTCTATTAGAGTGTAAGACCCAATCCCCCTTTTAACCAAAACATTTTGGGCCTCACTTATTGTATAAGTCCCTCTGCGTTAAAAGAAAACCTCGGCGCGATCGCCATTTTTAAACGAAAAATCATTTGGGCCTACCCTCGTGTTATAAGCCCCACTCTCTTTTCTTTAAACCTTTTTGGGCCTCTTGAGAGAGTGTAAGACCCATCCCTTTGTACAGAAAACCTTTTTGGGCCCCAGTCACTTGTATAAGTCCCGCTGTACAAAGTCAAACAGTGCGCTCACTGATAAAACCCTGGGCCTCTCCTTGAGCTGTAAGCCCCAGATCTTTCTTTTTCAAAGCACTTTCTCCTTTGATTTTGAATATACTGTTGTTTTTAATCTTTCTTTGTTGAACAACTAACCAAACAGCATGAAAGCACTACAACCGAGTAAGTGGTTATCGCTTTCATTTACTGCTTTCATATTATAAACTGTATTGTGGGGCTGCTCACTGTAAGTCTCCTTTCATAAACTCATATCTACTGTGTAATAATAGTATAGATATTTCGAGTTTCCCTGGCAACTACGTCTAGAACTAGGTGACGCCGTTTCCCTTATTCGTAGAAATAGACGCCTAGATCCCCAATAGGAGCACCAGATACAGTCTTCTCTTCGGCTGTCCTCCTTAGGAATCGTCAAGAAGCTCTACTCCCCAAGATGAATGTATTCTCCGTGAATGGCATCTTTGAGTTTCTTCCCAATTCTCGAACTTTCCTGACTTGATCTATTCCTTGTGGATAGCTTGCCTTGAATGTCTCGGGGTTTGGGTACCCACTACGGTCATAATCTTGGACCTTAACTAAGGAACCCTCTTTAAAAGCTAAAAGTCGCTGGATAGTAAACCTCGCACGTTTACCAGTGGTTTTCATTTTTAAAAGAGTTATCTCTCCTAATGGAAAGGAGATGATAGACCCACGGGCTTCTTAAAACTATCGGCCTCCTCTTGGGCATTATTCAAGGACCCTACGGCTTCTTAGAAGTATTCACAGCCTCCTCTTAGGCTTCGTATAATGATCTCTTCCTTCGGGAATGATAGCCTCCTCTTGGGCTTCATACAAGGACCCGTCGGCTTCTTAAAAGTTCCCAGCCTCCTCTTGGGCTTCGTACAAATTGTCCCGACGACCTCCTAGAGGTATAGGAACAGAACCTAGTGATCCTCATAGAACAGTCCTTTCATAGAGTCTACTACTGTTTCTCAAAGCATAGTACAAAAGATAAAACTCTAGACACGGACAGTCTAACTTCCTTGAGTCTCAAAGACATTCTCAAGCACCCTTCGTTAAATAGGAAGGAAACCCGCAGACTCGGATAGTCTCGATACCCTTTGGATTTCCCGTTTCCTCAAAGAGAAGGAAATATCCCTGATCCTCAAATTAAATCCCTGTGTACAGTGTTACTCAAATAAGAACTGATTTTCTCTTTTAAATCAGTATATTGGATCTGTCACTCAACAGAAACAGTTACAATAGCCTCCATCTCGGGCTTCGTACGAGATACCAAAATTCTCCCCAGTGGAGTCAAAACAACATTTTCGCCTCTCTCTCGGGCTTTGTACGAGATACAAAAACACTCTCTTACTGAGTATAAAAGATTCTCCAACTGAGTCAACTCTTTGCTAGCCTCCTCTTAGGCTTTGTATAACGATATGCCCCACTGGGTCAAAAACCTTTAGCCTCTCTCTCGGGCTTTGTACGAGACACAAAATAGCCTCCTCTTAGGCTTTGTATAATGATTTTTCCTAGCGGAAATTAGCCTCCTCTTAGGCTTTGTATAAGAAAACCACTGGTTGATCCAATCGACCTTTTAGCATCAAAGTTGTGCCTCGTTCACAGTACACAAACATCAACAACTCCTTTCCCTTCATCTAATCGCTGTAAGCGGCAAGCCTCTGGATCATCTACATCCATGCCACTGTCCCTCTTTTAGCATGAGAAATTCCTAAGGAAAGATGGCATTGCTCTACACTGAGTTAAAGTCTTCTCCTTCAGGTTAAAACCCTTTCTTCGGAAATTATGGCATTGCTCGGATCCGCGTATCCCAGTTAAAGTAATTCTCCTTCTCCCCTCTTTAGAGATGACAAATTCTCTCTAAAGCCGAGGTCTTTCAGCTTCACATATTGGGCTTTGAACAAGATACAAATCACCTTTCGCTTCATGTCTTGGGCTTTGAACAAGACACCAAAAACACCAATTTCTTCCCATAGAATAGGAGGAACTACGAACGCGCTGATTTCCCTGTTTCGGTAAACGGGAATACGTAGGCATAAGATCGAAAGAAAAGAACTTAGCGAGCGCAATCAACAAAAAACCCAAATCCCATATCTTCGTCAATCAAAAGCAGTAATTCAAAAGCACCAGTCCTAACATCCTAATCCTTATTCCCCGCCAGAAACCTTCTGCCCAGGCAAAAAGAAAGAGAACAGTATTGGCGAAAATACAAATAACCAGTACAAAGGCCCCCCACATTGATAGCATCCGTAACCTAACAGACCGCTGTTTAAACTCAGTATGCAAGCAGGGTTAATTGGAGACATCTATTTCCCTTCCTTATTCAGCTCACAATAGGATAAAAAATGAATCGACCTGTAGTTTAAAGCTCAAAAAGCAGAGAGCGACCAGCGCTTAAGAACCGCGTCCAAAATCTCTCGCTACACTACCCTCGAGTAGTAAGACCCATTTATTTTTCTTCAAAACTCTTTGGGCCTCTTGAGAGAGTGTAAGACCCATCCCCCCTTGTACAAAAACTTTTTGGGCCTCACTCATTGTATAAGTCCCTCTGTACAAGTAAACGGCGCGATCGTCGCCTGTTTAAAAATAAAAACCATCTGGGCCTACCCTCGAGTAGTAAGACCCATTTCTTTTTCTTTAAAACACTTTGGGCGTCTAATAGAGTGTAAGACCCAATCCCCCTTTTAACCAAAAACATTTTGGGCCTCACTTATTGTATAAGTCCCTCTGCGTTAAAAGAAAACCTCGGCGCGATCGCCATTTTTAAATGAAAAATCATTTGGTCCTGCCCTCGTGTTATAAACCCCACTCTTTTCTTTAAACCCTTTTTGGGCCTCTTGAGAGAGTATAAGACCCATCCCTTTGTACAGAAAACCATTTTGGGCCCCAGTCACTTATATAAGTCCCTCTGTACAAATTCAAACAGTGCGCTCACTGATAAAACCCTGGGCCTCTCCTTGAGCTGTAAGCCCCAAATCTTTCTTTTTCAAAGCACTTTCTCCTTTGATTTTGAATATACTGTTGTTTTTAATCTTTCTTTGTTGAACAACTAACCAAACAGCATGGAAGCACTACAACCGAGTAAGTGGTTATCGCTTTCATTTACTGCTTTCATATTATAAACTGTATTGTGGGGCTGCTCACTGTAAGTCTCCTTTCAAAAACTCATATCTACTATGTAATAATAGTATAGATATTTCGAGTTTCCCCGGCTACTACGTCTAGAACTAGGTGACGCCGTTTCCCTTATTCGTAGAAATAGACGCCTAGATCCCCAATAGGAGCACCAGATACAGTCTTCTCTTCGGCTGTCCTCCTTAGGAATCGTCAAGAAGCTCTACTCCCCAAGATGAATGTAGTCTCCGTGAATGGCATCTTTGAGTTTCTTCCCAATTCTCGAACTTTCCTGACTTGATCTATTCCTTGTGGATAGCTTGCCTTGAATGTCTCGGGGTTTGGGTACCCACTACGGTCATAATCTTGGACCTTAACTAAGGAACCCTCTTTAAAAGCTAAAAGTCGCTGGATAGTAAACCTTACCAGTGGTTTTCATCTTTAAAAGATTTATCTCTCCTAATGGAAAGGAGATGATAAGACCCACGGGCTTCTTAAAAGCATCGGCCTCCTCTTGGGCATTATTCAAGGACACTACGGCTTCTTAGAAGTATTCACAGCCTCCTCTTAGGCTTCGTATAATGATCTCTTCCTCCGGGAATGATAGCCTCCTCTTGGGCTTCGTACAAGGACCCGTCGGCTTCTTAAAAGTTTCCGGCCTCCTCTTGGGCTTCGTACAAATTGTCCCGACGACCTCCTAGAGGTATAGGAACAGAACTTAGTCATCTTCATAGAACAGTCCTTTCATAGAGTCTACTACTGTTTCTCGAAGCATAGTACAAAAGATAAAACTCTAGACTTGGACAGTCTAACTTCCTTGAGTCTCAAAGACATTCTCAAGCACCCTTCGTTAAATAGGAAGGAAACCCGCAGACTCGGATAGTCTCGATACCCTTTGGATTTCCCGTTTCCTCAAAGAGAAGGAAATATCCCTGATCCTCAAATAAAATCCCTGTGTACAGTGTTACTCATATAAGAACTGATTTTCTCTTTTAAATTAGTATATTGGATATGTCACTCAACTGAAACAGTTACAATAGCCTCCATCTCGGGCTTCGTACGAGATACCAAAATTCTCCCCAGTGGAGTCAAAACAACATTTTCGCCTCTCTCTCGGGCTTTGTACGAGATACAAAAACACTCTCTTACTGAGTATAAATGATTCTCCAACTGAGTCAACTCTTTGCTAGCCTCCTGTTAGGCTTTGTATAACGATATGCCCCACTGGGTCAAAAACCTTTAGCCTCTCTCTCGGGCTTTGTACGAGACACAAAATAGCCTCCTCTTAGGCTTTGTATAATGATTTTCCTAGCGGAAATTAGCCTCCTCTTAGGCTTTGTATAAGAAAACCACTGGTTGATCCAATCAACCTTTTAGCATCAAAGTTGTGCCTCGTTCGCAGTACACAAACATCAATAACTCCTTTCCCTTCATCTAATCGCTGTAAGCGGTAAGCCTCTGGATCATCTACATCCATGCCACTGTCCCTCTTTTAGCATGAGAAATTCCTAAGGAAAGATGGCATTGCTCTACACTGAGTTAAAGTCTTCTCCTTCAGGTTAAAACCCTTTCTTCGGAAATTATGGCATTGCTCGGATCCGCGTATCCCAGTTAAAGTAATTCTCCTTCCCCCTCTTTAGAGATGACAAATTCTCTCTAAAGTCGAGGTCCTTTCGCTTCACGTCTTGGGCTTTGAACAAGACACAAATAGACCTTTTAGCTTCACATCTTGGGCTTTGAACAAGATACAAATCACCTTTCGCTTCATGTCTTGGGCTTTGAACAAGACACCAAAAAATACCAATTTCCTCCCATAGAATAGGAGGAACTACGAATGCTCTGATTTCCCTGTTTCGGTAAACGGGAATACGTAGGCATAAGATCGAAAGAAAAGATCTTAGCGAGCGCAATCAACAAAAAACCCAAATCCCATATCTCCGTCAATCAAAAGCAGTAATTCAAAAGCACCAGTCCTAATATCCTAATCCTTATTCCCCGCCAGAAACCTTCTGCCCAGGTAAAAAAGAAAGAGAACCGTATTGGCGAAAATACAAATAACCAGTACAAAGGCCCCCCACATTGATAGCATCTGTAACCTAACAGACCAATGTTTAAACTCAGTATGCAAGCAGGGTTAATTGGAGACATCTATTTCCCTTCCTTATTCAACTCACAATAGGATAAAAAATGAATCGACCTGTAGTTTAAAGCTCAAACCGCAGAGAGCGACCAACGCTTAAGAACCGCGTCCAAAATCGCTCGCTACAACCATAACGGCAGATGATATTGTTTTTGATAAATCGGACCACCACTTGTCGGGTTACATTAGCGTATGACGCTGCTTCGACCCACTTGGTGAAATAGTCAATGGCTACCAGGATGAACCGATGTCCGTTTGAAGCCTTAGGTTCAATCAAGCCAATCATGTCGATTCCCCATATCGAGAATGGCCATGGTGAAGAGAGAACTTTGAGATGTGATGGCGGTACATGAATTTTGTCGGAGTATATCTGACACTTGTGACACCTCCTCATGTACTTGTAGCAGTCGGATTCCGTGGTCAACCAATAGTACCCTGCTTTTTGAATTTTGCCCGCCATTGTGTGTCCGTTGGCATGAGTGCCAAAGGATCCTTCATGAATTTCTCTCATAAGCATGTCTTCTTCTGGTATGTCTACGTATCAGAGCAAGACCATGTCAAAATTTCTCTTATAGAGAGTGTCACCGCTCAGGAAGAAGTTTCCAGCCAACCTTCTGAGGGCCTTTCTATCTTACATGGATGCCCCAGGTGGGTACCCTTGTTTCTGAAGGAAGCATTTGATATCCTGATACCAAGGTCTGTCGTCCATGACTGCTTCAATCGTGAAGATGTAAGCGGGCCGTTCAAGGCGCATTATGTCAATCTTAGGTATGTCATTCCATTGACCTACACTAATCATGGAAGAGATAGTGGCTAATGCATCATCCATGTGATTCTCATCACGAGGGATGTGATGAAATTCGACTCTGTTGAAGAAGGGTAGCAACCTTCTTGCGTAGTCTTTGTAAGGAATCAGTCCTGATTGGTATGTGTTCCAATCTTCTTTTATCTGATTGATAACCAAGGCTGAGTCGCCGTATACGTCCAAGTTTTTTATCCTTAAATCAATCGCTTCTTCGAGACCCATAATACAAGCTTCGTATTCGGCCTCGTTGTTCGTACATTTGAACGTAAGTCTGGCGGTGAAAGGAATGTGGGTACCCTGAGGGGTAACAATGATTGCCCCAATTCCGTTTCCGTAATGATTAACTGCTCCGTCAAAGATAAGTCCCCATTGGGAACCTGGTTCTGACCCTTCACTGGGTAGCGGTTTGTCGCAATCTTTCATTTTTAAATACATGACATCTTCGTTTGGGAAGTCAAACCCGATTGATTCTTGATCGTCAATCGGTTGATGAGCCAAATGATCGGCTAAAATACTTCCCTTAACGGCTTTCTGAGCGTGATACTCTATGTCATATTCTGATAACAACATCTGCCAATGGGCAATTCTTCCCGTGAGAGCAGGTTTTTCGAAAACGTATTTGATTGGATCCATTTCGGAGACCAACCAAGTAGTATGACGAATCATGTACTGGCGAAGATGTTTGTCTGCCCAAGCCAAAGCGCAGCAAGTTTTCTCAAGCATCGTGTACCGAGTTTCGTAGTCGGTGAATTTCTTGCTCAAATAGTAAATGGCAGACTCTTTCCTTTTGGTTTCGTCTTGTTGGCCAAGTACACATCCCATTGAGTCCTCTAGGACTGTGAGGTAAATGATCAGTGGTCTTCCTTCCACTGGAGGTGATATAATCGGAGGATTCACCAGATATTTCTTAATACTATCGAAGGCGATTTGGCAATCTTTTGTCCAAATGCCATCCTGGTTCTTTTTGAGTAATTTGAAGATCGGCGCACATGTGGCAGTCATGAGGAATATGAATCTGGAGATGTAGTTCAAACGCCCCAGGAATCCCCTGACTTGTTTTTCAGTTTTCAGAGAAGGCATTTCTTGAATGGCCTTGACCTTGTCAGGATCAACCTAAATTCCTTTCTGGTTGACGATGAACCCTAGTAGTTTCCCTGAACGGACACCAATTGTGCACTTGTTGGGATTCAAGCAGAGCTTGAACTTTCTTAAACGTTCGAACAATTTTGACAGATGTTCAACGTGCTCACTCTCTGTTTTTGATTTTGCAATCATATCATCAACATATACCT
Organism: Lathyrus tuberosus; assembly: GCA_022829125.1. NCBI lineage: Eukaryota > Viridiplantae > Streptophyta > Magnoliopsida > Fabales > Fabaceae > Lathyrus > Lathyrus tuberosus. The sequence goes on along the minus strand of JALAZF010000020.1, from coordinate 3,089,177 downwards.
CGATTTCTTTGTGTATCATGTCATGAAACAGAGTAGTCATGGCCCTTTGATAGGTTGCCCCGGCGTTCTTCAAACCGAACGACATTACCTTGTAACAAAAGGTACCCCATGGGGTAATGAACGAAGTTTTCTCCATGTCTTTCGGCACCATTTTGATCTGGTTATAGCCCGAGAATCCATCCATGAAGGAGAAAACTTTGAACTTTGTTGTGTTGTCTACCAGCATGTCAATGTGTGGTAAAGGAAAGTCGTCATTTGGACTTGCCTTGTTCAGATCCCTGTAATCGACACACATTCTGACTTTTTCGTCCTTTTTGGGAATGGGTACGATGTTGGCTAACCATTGAGGATATTCTGATGTGGCGAGGAAACCTGCGTCAATCTGTTTCTGTACTTCCTCTTTGATTTTGATGGCCATGTCCGGATGAGTCCGTCTCAACCTTTGTTTTACTGGTGGACATTCCAATCTTAACGGTAAGTGATGTTCCACGATGTTGGTATCCAACCCTGGCATATCCTGATAGGACCAAGCGAATACATCGGGGAATTCTCTGAGAAGCTTTATCAAACTCTCATTGGCAGTGGGACTGAGCAGTGCCCCAACCCTGATTTCTTTTCTCTCTTTTTCTGAACCCAAGTTTACCGTTTCCAACAGCTCTTTGTGAGGTTCAACGGACCTTTCCTCCAGTCTGAGTAGTCGGGAGATCTCTTCTGGAATTTCGTTGTCATTTTCTTCTTCAGCCTCGAATATCGGGGACTCAAAGTTGGGAGAAGGCATCGGATAGTATGTTTCAACTGGGTTTAAAACAAGCAATCTGCATGACGTGATGATTCGTGTTTAGAAGAGATAGAGAAAAATGCAAGTGTGTGCAGTGTTTTATTTTACTGCTTGTTTTTATTATCGAATTGTTTTTTAGGATTACCATTTTCTGAAAAAGCAAAAAGAGAAAATAGCAATTAATGCGGAAATTACAGAACGACGTTATTTTATTAATGAACAAGTCGACTCTTGAAACTACAGCCCTATAAAACAAAACTCTGTCGCTTTGGGCAAAGCGAAGAGGGAAATTTACAGAAAGCGAGCCCTATCAAAACATCCGTTTCACCAGGGCAGGGTGAAAGGTTATAAGATGGCAATTACTTTGACTGATGAACGATCCTTGGAACCTCGACGGCAACCCATTGGCGGCGAACTCCTCGGTGAATCACAAAGTCTGGCACCTTCCTTAATTTGTCTTCAGAAATGACGCTGATTTCTGGTGGAGCAGGATCATTGGAATTTGTTTCCCAGGCAGAATTGTCGTAGGATCTCAACTATATCTCCCCGTCCAGTTGGCTGGATATCTTCGAGCCTGATACGAGAGCTTTCAGGAGCAGTGTACTTGACCATATAGTGGTATTTTCCACTTGGTTCTCCCAGAGTGTCCCAAACTTCTTTGGAACTGGAGGAGTCATCTTTCTCGATGACGTTGACCTCGGGAAATGCATAGTTGATGAATTCAAGTCCTGCGAACGTTGCGAATTCATCTTCATGTTGAGTAGTTTCTGAATGACCTGAGTGTTGATCCCATGACATGGTGGGGACACAGGTATTCTGTTCAATGATGCTCAGCTGAGTTTCATTACTCGGCTGACTTTCTTGCCCCAAGTTTCCTGGGTAAGGTTGCCACATTGGCAGACCATCCATTGGGCCATAGTAGTTGTATTCAAAGTTGTCTTTCATCAGAGTGTCCTCCTCCAATGAATTTGGCGGAGCACGGAATCCTTCCGGATCACAATCTCCATATATCATTTCGACGTCTGACCTTGGTATAAATTTCGGACTCTGTGCGGGATAGCAAAATGGCGTAGGCACCTCTTCCTGAGACATATAATTGTCCTCGTTAAGGTAGGACTTCCATTCTTCATCTGTGTCAGAGGGATCTTCCTCATTAATAGCATGTACTGCTTGTGACACTGGGTGGAGAAAACCTCCACTGTGGAAGAAGTTTTGAAGGGGATAAAGACTTTCATCGTTGGCAGCTGTCTGGGTACAGGTTGCAGAAAAACCAAGACCCTTCTTTGTTGTATTGCTAGTAGGAATGACAAGTTGTCCCCATCCGGTTGTATTGGTACTCTCGACCACTTTGGTAGCATCATTGTATGAAGAAATGGAAGTTTCTTCTTTGAACTGATTGTTCTTGCTTACCGACAGTGCTTGGATTTGGGTTCCAATAACCTCCTCAGGTTCTATACTAGTAGATGATGACAAGTTACTCACAAGCAAGGCTTGTTCCCCACAAACCGTGACAAGTTGATCGTTCTTGACGAACTTTAGCTTTTGGTGGAGGGTTGAAGTAATCGCTCCAGCCTGATGTATCCAAGGTCTTCCTAATAAACAACTGTACGTTGCCCGGATGTCCATGATCTGGAAAGTGACTTGGAAAGTGTGAGGACCAATAGTTATGGGAAGATCAACTTTGCCGATAACCGTTTTCCTGGATCTGTTGAATGCTTTGACAACAACCTCGCTGATTCTCATCGGAGGGCCTTTGAATGATAGTTGCATCAAAGTGGACTTCGGCATAACATTCAGGGATGACCCTATGTCTACCAGTACGCTGGCTAAAGCATCGTCCTGGCAGTTAACTGTAATGTTGAGCGCCATGTTATGACGGCGACCCTCTTCGGGTAATTCCTCATCACTAAATCCCAAATTATTGCAGGAAGTGATGTTAGAGACAATACTATTGAACTGTCTGATTGTTACATCCTGTTCCATAAAGGCTTGCTCCAAGACTTTTTGTAGAGCCTCCCTATGGGCTTCTGAACTGAGTAACAGTGATAATACTGAGATCTTTGAAGGATTTTGTAACAGTTGATCAACAATGTTGTATTCACTCCTTTGGATGAGCTTCAGCATCTCATCATTATTTTTTGAAAGGTCGGGATTACTGGATTGACCGACTGGTGGATCGGGAGCTTCTGTCTGAAGTTACTTTTCTTTGTTAAGTTCCCCAACTCCTCGGTTGAAGATTCGACCGCTCCGTGTTACACGAATGATGTCTGCAATATTCACGACGGAGGGTAATGGAATTTCCTTTCCATTTTCAATGGTCGTTGCACCGTATTTGTAATGGATAGCCTTAGTTGATTCAGACGGTAATGGTCCCGGTAGATAGATGACTACGTGAGCCTTCTGATTTTTCTGACCATCATAAGTAATCTCGATCCGTTCCCGGTTGGGAATTCTAGATTCGTCAAGTAGAGGGATAATGGCAAAAACATCCCTGGTCCTGTGATGACCAGAGATTGTGACAACATCCTCGATTTGATTAACAAGGTAGTTCGGCGTCCAGTTGATGGGTCCAGAACCCGGATATGGACGAATCTCTCCACGATCCACCTGACCTTGAAGAGCTGCTCGCACAAGGTAACACCCTTGGTTGCTTTCCGAATAGACGCTACAACGGTCATAATTGTGTAGTGCCACCTGGCCACGCCCACTTTGAATACAATGTAACCTCACTAGGTTAGCTTCCACTTATCGGACATCCTGACTCTGACGCCAAGTAGGATTCTTGTTACTGATACTAATCTGCTGAGTATCTTCATCCATATAGATTGGCATCCACCAGTGATTTAACAAGTGCTGAAGTGCCTCCTGGACAAGGGTACAACCTCGATCATTTTCGCAACCCGCTTTATAGTTTTGATAGTCGTGTGATATTAAGAATCCGAGTCGGACCTGTTCAGCATGTAACTCTACTAAGTTGGTATTCATCACGCGAATATCGAAGATCTGAACCATATTGATCTGATAAGGGTTCCTATCATGGTAGTCTTGGATCCATCCAAGATCCATCTAACGCTGGAGGGCCTCTTGTATGAAAGAGCATCCCTGTTTGTTTACCGAGCAAGTCAGACAGGAACTGTAATCGTCCCGCGGTAGATTATGATACTGGCTTTGCCTTGAGTGCATTGCCACCAAGTTGACATTCATTGCACAGATGTCGTGGTTCTGAATGACGTTGGAGTTCGTATAGACCATGCTAACTCCACGAACTCGGTTCTATTGGATCCATCCGAGATCCACCTGTTCCTGTAGAGCTGCTTGCACTACAGAACATCCTTGATTGTTTTTAGAGAAGACATCACATTGATGATAATTATGAGGTGGCACATGGCCATATCCACTCTGTCTACAATGCATCTTGACCAAATTGGTCCTCAATAAGAGTACATCATGAATTTGATAGACATTGTTAAATTCTTTCTCAACCAGGTTGACTGCAGCTTTCTCGTGTTGAGGCAGCGGGTTCGTGAGAACATTGGGATTCGTATCTTTGAAAGATAAGAGCCCACTCCTAACAAGCTTTTGCACGTTGGATTTGAAATTGAGACAGTTCTCTATGTTATGCCCCGATCCTCCTTGATGATAAGGGCATGTTTGATCCACCTTAAACCAAAAAGGTGGATTTTCTGGTACTGTAAGAGGAGACTTAGTCTGGACATGCCCCTTAGCCAGTAGTAATGGAAATAGTTCTGCGTACAACATGGGTATAGGATCAAACCCTGATGGTCGTGTTGTACAGTTGTTGTTGTATTGAGGACGAGCCTGCTGAAGAGGCTGTTGTGTCCTTTGCTGATTAGGTTGGCTTTGTGCAACCTGAGGTTGATACGTAGGAATAGGCGCAGGGCTGATAGCAGGAGTTACAGCTGCTACTGGCTGATAACGTTGCCTTTGCTTTTCGAGAGAGATATTCCCAATATCTTGCTCTTTTTTCTTAGGGAGAGCACTACCGTATTTTTTAGTACCGCTCGTCGATCTAGTGTCTTTTACCAAACGTCCTTCTCGGACGGCTTCCTCAAGACGTACGCCCATGCCTACCATCTCGTTGAAATCACTGGGTGCACTGGCAACCATTCGGTCATAGTAAAATGAGCTTAAGGTCTTTAAGAAGATCTCTGTCATCTCTTTTTCCTCAAGAGGCGGACAAATTTGAGCGGAAATTTCACGCCACCTTTGAGCATACTCCTTAAAGGTTTCCTTGTCCTTTTGCGACATCGATCTGAGTTGATCTCTGTCGGGTGCCATGTCCAAATTGTATTTGTATTGTTGGACGAAGGCAGTACCAAGATCTCTGAATGTGCTAATCGTAGCACGGTTTAAACCCATGTACCATTTTAAGGCAGCGCCGGTTAAACTATCCTGGAAGTAGTGAATCAGTAGGTCCTGATTCTCCGTCTGAGCTGACATCCGCCTAGCGTACATCACCAGATGGCTTTGAGGGCAAGAGTTACCCTTGTACTTTTCAAAGTCGGGCACTTGGAACTTGTGCGGGACTTTCACATTGGGGACCAAGCAGAGATTTGCGGCGTCCTTTCCAAATAAATCCTGACCGCGAATGGCTTGCAGCTCCTTCTGCATTTCCAGAAACTGCTCCTGGAATTCATCCATTCTATCAAACAAAGTTTCCTTTTTATCAGCAGGTATCTGTGGAATCTGTCCTTTCGGGATAGTGTGCACCACAGGGGGTGGCACTGTGACTACGGCAGCGAATCTTGGCATTTCCCGAAGTTTGTAACATTCAGGAGTCTTCAGTATGCCCCTGGCATCTTTGCTTTCCCGAAGTTTGTAACCTTCAGGACTAGCGGTTTCTGTTGTGATTCCCTGATCTTCAGCGATTGGCGGAACATATCCTTCCGGGATATAGTTAACAAGCATGCCCCAAGGACGATCTTTCGGCATCTGATACCTAGGATCAGACTTTTCCACTATGGACGTTGAGGTGATCTCTGAGATCACAGTTCTTTGTAGTTGAGCTTCTGCCATGGCTTGCATGTCGTTACGAAGCTTTCTCATATCCTCTCTCAGAGCGTAGATCTCTTCTTTCAACTCTCTGTTTTCTTCCTCAAGATCATCCATCTTTTTCTGACGATTGGCCCGAGTATTATACGAATGAGATAGTTTGACTCTAGAACCAAGACACAAACGTGAGATTCGTAGGGAAGAAGAATATGTGATGTGAGAATGATGAATGCAATGATTATATTAATTATTTTTTGGTTTAATCAAAACAAACTTCGACAATTAGATTGCAAATATCAAACAGTGGGGAAACCCCTTTTTATTTAATTTAAAGGATTACAGAAATGGAAATATAGTAGATCACAAGGTGCAGAAACAGAAACTTAAGCTAATGGGTCCCGAGTCCTCTCTGAAGAGAAATCGGGTGCTGATTCTGATATCTTCCTTTTCTTTGACCGGGGCTCTTGGGCCGTTGTCAGGTTGTCATTCCTTTGGTCATCTTGATTCTCTACAGCATGTTGCTCCAAAATTTCAATCAGAGCATCTTTCTCTTTCAGTAATTGTTGTATTTTGACGCACTCTACGTCGAGGGTGCGGTACTTGTTCTTCCAAGACCTTCTCTCCTTTTGAACTTTGTTGAGAGTAACCTGAAGCTTTTCCATTTCTGTCATGAAGTACATGACAGACTCCTTTGGCAAAAGAATTCCGTAACGAGGATAAGGCATCTTTAGCTTGAGATCTCTAGTTTGTACCCAGTGGAGATAAGGCTCCACCGAGACACAGTCCGCTTTTCCTAGAGACTCTCGTCCTTTCTTATGAACGTGTTTCCAAGCATGCACTATTTCTGTCTTTAGTGCTCTGTCGTTTTCTCCTTCTTTGAAGAAAAGACCTTCCAGATGAACACTCCGTGGGACGTGTCTCATCGGGTATCCAAATTGACGGTGAACCAATACCGGGTGATAGTTGATTCCTCCTTTAGTTCCTATGAGGGGTACGTTGGGGAAGTTTCCACAATGATCAATGATTCTGATTCCCTCAAAGATCCTATTACACCAATCTATATCAGAGTTGGTAAGAGACATGATCTTCTGCGACCAACGTAAGGCACTCTTGCAATCCCAAAAAGCAGCAGACTTGGGCAAGTGGGAGATAAACCATTTATAAAGCAGAGGTACATAGCATGTGATCTCCCCTCCCCTGTACAAATTTCCCAAGTGTACATAATGATACACATCTGCGAGCAAAGTCGGCATAGGGTTTCCAATGAGAAAAACCTTAATGGAGTTGAAATCGACAAAGTTATTAATGTTGGGAAACAAAAATAACCCGTAGGTGAGCAAGACAAAGATGCTTTCAAAAGCAGTCACGTTTCCTATACTGGCAAAATACAGGGCTTTCTTTGTCAAGAACTGGGCTGGCAAACCTTGGATGCCACCCTTAGTGATTATATGAGTCCTGACCTCAGACTCGTCCAAATGAATTGCTCTTGCAATGATCTGATTCTTTGGAATTTCTTCCAGTCCAGAAAATGGGGCTCGATCAGTGATATGTAAATCGGTCAGATGAGAATACTCCTCCAGCATTGGTGCAAGCTGGTAATCCGGGAATGTGAAACAGTGATAAACTGGATCATAAAACTGAATGAGCACATCCATGATTCCCTCAATCACATGGACTCTTAACAGTGGTAGCAGACCTCCGTGCTTGGCTCTGAAAGCCTCGGGGTTTGTGATCATCCTCGCCAAACCTCTTAAATCCTCTAGCTTTGGAACCTTGAAGGTGTACATATGAGTTCTCCTTCTACCGAAATCCATTAGTGCAATCCTTTTCTCTGATATTTGCAATCACAGTCTTAGTTTAATTTGAAAAACAGAGAGACTAGAAGAGAAATTTTTTGAATGTTTTAATGTTTTTAAATGAATGCATGAATGCAGCACACAAAAACATAGAAAAAACATGGGGTCAAAGGGTCGTTGTCATGAAGTCAAGGCTCTACCCATCCCCAAAAGGTTTATACTAAGGTGATTTTTGTACCTGTACTCATTATCATCAGCTCCTCCCAGGAAAGCAAAACAACAAGCGGATCACCAGCGAGTTGTAAAGCAATCTTAGAGTAAGTGCCATTCACCGAGAATAGATCACCAGCCTCAAATGAGGGTAGTATCGCGTAACAACTATTCCCGATAGTTTCCGCACTACAAAAGGGTTTGGCTCCTCAGCTTCTCAGACTTAACAATCGGCCCATTGTCTAGGTGAGAGAATGGGTTGCATTGGTCAGCCTCCACTGAGGTTGATGGTCGACCTCGTCGCCATCACTTATCTTAAGTGTATACTCAATCTCTCCACATGCGGCATCACACGCATTCCCATTAGCAGAAAAATAAACACATATAGCAATTAGGAAAAGCAGTATATATATTTGTCCTAAACATCCTAGACCTTTAAAGCTATGAATCCTATGTTCCTGACAGAAAATGGGTTCCTCGGCGGAAGCCCCAATCTGTGATATTCTCACAAGAGATGAAAAAAGAAAAGAAACTGAAGAGATTAGCCCCACGGTGGGCGCCATTTTTCTGTAGCGAGCGAAACTGGACGTGGTTCTTAAGCACTGGTCGCTCTCTGCGGTTGAGTTTACTACAGGTCGATTCATTTTTTATCCTATTAAAGCTGATGAAGGAAGGGAAATAGATGTCTCCAATTAACCCTACTTTGCATACTGAGTTTAAACAGCGGTCTGTTAAGTTACGAATGCTATCAATGTGGGGGGGCCCTTGTACTGGTTATTTGTATTTTCGCCAATACGGTTTCTCTCTTTTTGTTAGGATACTGCTTCAGATTAGGATATATGGGATCTTGGGTTTTTTGTTGATTGCGCTCGCTAAGATTTTTCTTTCAATCTTATGCCTACGTGTTCCCGTTTACCGAAACAGGGAAATCAGAGCGTTCGTAGTTCCTCCTATTCTATGGGAGGAAATGGGTGTTTTTGGTGTCTTGTTCAAAGCCCAAGACGTGAAGCGAAAGATGGTTTGTATCTTGTTCAAAGCCCAAGATGTGAAGCTGAAGGTAGTTTATTTGTATCTTGTTCAAAGCCCAAGATATGAAGCTAAAAGGTTTTGACTTTAGAGAGAGTTTGTCATCTCTAAAGAGGGGGTTGTGTGTCACAACTGTTGGGTGACTGGTTATAAAGGGAGGATTACTTTAACCGGGATACGCGGATCATAGCAATTCCATAATTTCCTTTATAGGGGATTTCAACCTGAAGGACAAGACTTTAACTCAATGTAGAGCAATGCCATCTTTCCTTAGGAATTTCTCATGCTAAAAGAGGGACAGTGGCATGGATGTAGATGATCCAGAGGCTTACCGTTTACAGCGATTAGATGAAGGGAGTCGTTTGATGTTTGTGTACTGTGAACGAGGCACAGCTTTGATACTAAAAGGTTGATTGGGTCAACCAGTTGTTTTCTTATACAAAGCCTAAGAGGAGGCTAGTATGTGTCTCGTACAAAGCCCGAGAGAGAGGCTAAAAAGGTTTTGACTCGACGATGGAGTCTTTTGGTATGTCGTATGAAGCCTGAGATGGAGGCTATTTGACTTAACAAGAGAATTTTTTGTGTCTCGTACGAAGCCCGAGATGTAGGCTAAAATTTGTTTGGCTCAATAAGAACCTTTTTGTATCTCGTATGAAGCCCGAGAGAGAGGCGAAAGGGTGATTGACCCAACAAGGGAGTCTCTTATGTGTCTCGAACAAAGCCCGAGAGAGAGGCTAAATGTTGTTTGTCTCTGCTGGGGATAATCATTGTATAAAGCCCAAGAGGAGGCTGACTTCACTGGAGAATGATCATTATACAAAGCCTAAGAGGAGGCTATGGTTACTGTTTCAGTTGAGTGACAGGTCCAGTATACTGATTTTTGAAAGAGAAAATCAGTTCTTATATGAGCAATGTTGTACTCAGGGATTTGATTCAAGGATCCGGGTTATGCCTGTTCTATAAGGTAGTGGGAAATCCGAAGGGTATTGAGACTGTCTGAGTCTACGGGTTTTCTTCCTATTTAACGAAGGGGTCACTTGAGAATGTCTTTGAGACTCAAGGATATTAGACTGTCCAAGTTTAGAGTTTTATCTTTTGTACTATGCTTTGAGAAACATTAGTAGACTCTTGAAAAGACTGTTCTATGCAAATGACTAAGTTCTGTTCCTATACCTCTATGAGGTCGTCGGGACAATTTGTACGAAGCCCAAGAGGAGGCTATCATTCCCGGAGGAAGAGATCATTATACGAAGCCTAATAGGAGGCTGTGAATACTTCTAAGAAGCCGACGGGTCCTTGTACTAAGCCCAAGAGGAGGCGAGGGTGCTTTTAGGAAGCCTGTGGGTCCTTGTACGATGCCCACGAGGAGGCCGATGCTTTTAAGAAGCCGATGGGTCCCCAAACCCCGAGAAATTCAAGGCAAGCTATTCACAAGGAATATATCAAGTCAGGAAAGTTCGAGAATTTGGAAGAAACTCAAGAGATGCCATTCACGGAGAAAAGATCATCTCTGGGGAGTAGAGTTTCTTGACAAGTGCTTTTAAGAAGCATGTGGGTCCCCAAACCCCGAGAAGTTCAAGACATGCCATTCACCGAGAATAGATCAAGCCAGGAAAGTCCGAGAATTTGGAAGAAACTCAAGAGATGCCATTCATGGAGAAAAGATCATCTCTGGGAGTAGAGTTTCTTTGACAACTTCTACGAGTGACAGTCTATGAAAGGGTTCACAGAGAATGTTGCCTTTCATATCTCCATATTGTTTAACCCCAAGAGGAGGGAAGACTGTTTCTGGTAATCCTATGGGGATCTAGTTTAGACTATTTCTAAGAGTGGTCAACGGGCTTAATGCTAGACGTAGTTACCGGGGAAACTCTAAATATCTATACTATTATTACACAGTTGATATGAGTTTATGAAAGAAGACTTACAGTGAAACAGCCCCACAATACAGTTATATGTATATGAAAGCGGTAAATGAAAGCAATAACCACTTACTCGGTTGTAGAGCTTCCATGTTGTTTGGTTAGTTGTTCAACAAAGAAAGATTGAAAACAACAGTATATTCAAAATCAAAGGAGAAAGTGCTTTGAAAAAGAAAGATTTGGGGCTTACAGCTCCAGGAGAGGCCCAGGGTTTTATCATTGAGCGCACTGTTTGAAGTTGTACAGAGGGACTTATACAAGTGACTGAGGCCCAAAATGTTTTCTGTACAAGGGTGTTGGGTCTTACACTCTAATAGAGGCCCAAAAAAGTTTAAAGAAAAAGAGTGGGGCTTATAGCTCATGGAGAGTCCCAGGGTTATTTTGAAAAGGCGACGATCGTGCCGTTTATTTGAAAATGTACAGAGGGACTTAGACAACGAATGAGGCCCAAAATGTTTTTCTGTACAAGGGTGTTGGGTCTTACACTCTAATAGAGGCCCAAAAGTTTTGAACAGGTCTTATAGCTCAAAGAGAGGCCCAAGGTTATTTTTTAAAAAGGCGACGATCGCGCCGTTTGTTTTTGACGGTATCGGGACTTATACAATACACTGAGGCCCAAAAATGATTTGGTCAAAAAAAGGATTGGGTCTTACACTCTATTAGAGGCCCAAGTGAGTTTTAAGAAAAGAAATGGGTCTTACTACTCAAGGGTAGGCCCAAGGTTATTTTTTAAAAAGGCGACGATCGCGCCGTTTGTTTTTTACGGTATCGGGACTTATACAATACACTGAGGCCCAAAAATGATTTGGTCAAAAAAAGGATTCGGTCTTACACTCTATTAAAGGCCCAAGTGAGTTTTAGAAATGATTTATGAGGGTTGAATTAATCCAAAAACCCTAATTTGTTTTCAAAAATGTATTTAATTGAATAAAAATTCAGGTAAAATGATAAAAATTGTTTTACATATGGACAAAAAATTATGATCTTGGATTAATGCTTCAAAAATTAAGTATTGACCTACAAAATAATTAGAAGGCGTTAAAAATTGCAAAATCAATGTAGAAAAAATATTTAAAATGTCAAAAACAATTAAAATATTAATTCTATGCAAAAATATTAGTTATATGAAATAAATAATATTTTTGGGAAAATAAAATATTTTAACATTTTTGTGAATTATTAAAAAAAGAATCAACTCAAAATCATTAAAACTCAGAGAGAAATTAATTTTTGAATCAATTAAATAAAATCACAAAATTCAAATATTTGAATTTGAGAGAAATGGCGCCAAGAACAGCTGAAGAACACGTGCGTTCTTCTGTTTTGCCCAGATTTGCATTTTCTATCCAATCTCACTGAATACTTAATCATATCATGTAATCCACATACCAATCAACTCGTTTCAACCTCACGATCATGTCTATGGTGTTTAATTTCATTTAAATTAAACATATAACAAGAAATAACGAAAAATCCTCAAGAACCCTAGATTTTGCATGAAGGCTGGGATTTTTGATACACGATTCAAACAATGCAATTAATTGAGGGGAAACATTCCATGCATGATTATGAACATTTGGCAAAATTATTGTGCGAGGAAATATGCATAGATTGAGAGATGACCAAGTTTAGGCTTACCTCTAGGTCGTGACAGCAAGTGCAATGTGATTTTTGATTTGGAGGTGTTACATATGAGTGGTGATGATCTGAACAGCTTCCTTACACCCTATGGAGTGTGTTTGAATACTTGGACTTGATTGAAATTGGCTGGATTACTTCATGGCATCTCAACTGCATTTTGGTTAAAACCTTGAGCAATTGACTGGTGATTCTGAGAAATCAGTGTTCCAGTTGTTGTTTAAGTGTTAGATCAGCTCATATGTGATGTATGTGAGGTGTGTGAGTGATTGGTTTGAGTGGAATTGCCCTCTAGCTCAAAACCCGATAGCTACCTTGCTAAGAAAGGCATTTTTGCCAAGAGAAAGAGATTTTGAGAAAGGCAAGTGTTGTAGGCCTTTGGTGTACTTAAACTGACCACAATTGAGCTCTATTTATAGTAGAGCAAGTTTGTTTCGCAAGGAATAGTGAATGGCAACTGCTGAGTAGGTTTGTTCAATGTTGGCCAATGGAAGTTCAAGTCTCCTCTAGCCATTGACTAGAGGTTAGGGCACAGGCTGCCGGTTCCCTTGGTCTTGGATAAGTCTTGACTGAATTCAAATGAAAATGGCTCAGTCCATGCCACCTTGATGCTTCCATTGAATGCTCTAATCCAAATTTGGAGTCTTGTGTAACGCCCCGTTTTGCCAAGTTTATTTTATTGAGTCCTTTTGGATTATTTTATTATTATTTTATTTTATTTTTGACTTTTATGTGAAAATGTGTTATTTTTCGTCGTGAATATTTTATCGCGTTTCGGGAACATTTGCGGGATATTTGAGTGTGGGGGTATTTTGGACATTTCATAGATATTTTTACTAAGTTAGACTAGAAAAGAAAATAGAAAAGAAAAGGGAAAGAAAAATAGAGAGAAAGAAAGAAGAAAGAAGGAAAAAGGGAAGAAAAGAGGAGAAGAGAGAAAATTGGAGAAAGAGTGGAAAAATCATCAAGAACAATTTCTAGGAATCGAGTAATCGGGTAAGGGTGCGAAACTCGATTATTGTATGATTGTATACGATTATGTATGTGTGTTTGTTGTTGTTTTGGATTGATTTGGAGAAAATTAGTAAAAATCATTTTTTGGAAAAATTGAGTAGGAATTGATTTAAATGTGTTAGAACTTGTGTTGAATGTGTTTAGATTGTCTATACATGTTTAATAGGTATTATTACACTTCCATTTGCTGTTTTTCTGAGATTTGGATGATGAATTGGAGGTTTTTGGGTGGAAAATCGTGGAACAAATTATGCAGGAATTTTTCTGGTTTTTCCAGGTCATACGCGTATAGGGCATGTTCATACGCGTATGAACCTTGGCGTTACGCGTATGGTGGGCGAGCCATGAGGGCAATACGCATATGGGCTGCTTATTTTCTCGGCCATCTGCCCATTTGCGTATGATACGCGTAGCATTTCAGGGCAATTCGCGTACGAGAGAGGGCATTACGCGTATGGGTTTTTACACGTGAACTTTGGGAAAATGAGTCTCTGCTCATACGCGTATGGCTCATGGTGGTACGCGTATGGACAGAGCTTTTGCAAAATGTGACTTTTCAAAATATCATTTTTCGTTTTCGTTCGTAACTTTGGTTCCGATTATCCGATTTTTGAATTCTTGGTGTCGTTGGAAAGGTATCGAGTTGTACTTTATGATTATGATGTTTTGAGAATTGTTAGCCGATTAAATTATGTCGGGAAATGTGAATAGTGTCGGTTATCGATTTTTGTCATTTTAATGGTGTGGAATTGACGTGTATTATGCCGTATGTTGTTGTTTTGTACGTGAGATGACTTATGTGCTGTTGTGATGATGCTTTGTGGCCGAAAGGCAAGAAAATGCTAAGTGTGGTATTTGATAAATGTGCATGATTATGAATGTGTGTATGGATGCAATGTGAATGTCATGAGTCATTGTATGCCAAGCATCATAGTGTGCATTGTTGAACGTCCTGAGTGACGGTTTAATTCCTGAGGGAAATTGCTATAACATCGTGTGCCTCGAAAATATGAGGCGATGCCTGAGGACCTAAAGCGGTGGTTATAGACGATTGTGGGCTCCTTTGGAGACTTAAAGCAATCCTTAACGTCGTGTGCCTCGAAAATATGAGGCGATGCCTGAGGACCTAAAGCGACGGGGTGAACATCGTAGGCCCGACGGGGAGTTACTTGAGATTCTCAGTAACGAGCGATGGTTCCAATAGTTCCTGAGTGAACTGATGATGAGACATGAGACAATGGAAGTCGGTACCGCATGGCATGTGCATAGAGTCGTTGTGTCGGTCTCTGTGCATTTGCATAATCATGGATTAAATGTGCATATTAATTGTGTGTGTGAATAATGTGATTGGAATATGTGTAATTGTATTGTGTTATATCTGCTTGTGGTGCATTTGTGGTGAGAAGATGTTATTTGTGCATTCCTGGTGTTAATATATAATTTTATGCAATTATATTATGGTTGTTTTTCTCACCCTTCTGCTGTTTTATAACGCTCTATGAGGCGTTGCAGATTAGAGTTGCTGGAGGTATTCTTTTTGTGAAGCTTTGCGTCTTCATTCTTTTGTCGGTCGGCTCTGATATGTGACTCCGGGTAGCTAGGGTGGCCGTTTGCGATTATTTTGTATATCCGATGATATATTGTGGTTGTATATGTATAAATGGATGTATGATGGACACGTTTATATGTTTATATGTATATATGTATATATGTTGTTCAGATTTTAGATTTTTCCGCTTTAATTCTAATTTCTGAAAAGTGGGTGTAAGGAACTAAGTTTCCTCTGTTGATTGCTACCCCACAGTTGCATATCTTTATGGGCAGGTGTTGTATGCTATGTTTTGTTACAGTTGATGTGATTCCTCCCTTTCTATGCCGCGAATTCAAATGTACTCTGACGAAATTTCGAATTTTCTTTTAGTGCTTTAATTGCATGTTAATTGGGGGTATAGTTTGGGGGCGTCACATTAAGTGGTATCAGAGCCAGTCCGTGTCAGTTGTGTCTGTTGGGTCTGGAATATTGGGCGAGTTGTGTTGGACGAGTTATTGTTTAACCATAGTTTATGTGTTTAGACGAACAGAATATGGCTGGTCGTAATGATGCTGCTTTGGCTGCTGCAATGGAAGCGATGGCACGAGCTGTGCAGGGGGCACCGAATGCTGCAGGAAATGATGAGTTTAGAAAGAATAAGCCGCCAGTCTTTAAAGGGAAACATGATTCGGATGGTGCACAGTTGTGGTTGAAAGAGATTGAGAGGATTTTCAGGGTAATGGATTGTGATGACGATGATGTTAAGGTGAGGCTGGGCACTCATATGTTACACGAAGAGGCTGATGACTGGTGGGTCAGTACTCGTCAGGTGTTGGAAGCTGAGGAGGAGGAAGAAGAGATCACTTGGGAGGTGTTTAGCCGAGAGTTTCTAAGGAATTATTTTCCCGAGGATGTCCGAGGGAAGAAGGAGATTGAGTTTTTAGAGCTAAAACAAGGTAATATGTCGGTTATTGACTATACTGCTAAGTTTGTGGAACTTGTGCAGTTTTATCCTCATTATGTGGAAGCGACTGCTGAATTTTCAAAGTGTGTAAAGTATGAAAGTGGCTTGCGTCCTGAGATAAAGCAGGCTATTGGTTATCAGAGGATCCGAAGGTTTGCTGATTTGGTGGAATGCTGTAGGATTTATGATGAAGATAGTAAGGCTCGTTCCGCTCACTATAAAAGTGTAAGTGACAGAAAAGGGAAGCAACAGTTCTGTGGTGGTCCGTATGTGTCACCGGCTGATAAAGGTAAACAAAGGGGTAATTTTGATCGAAGGTCAAGTGGAGGAGGTATGTCTAATGCTCCTAGGTGTTTTAAGTGTGGTGAATTGGGTCATCGCCAGATGGAATGTAGGAAGAAAGTGGATAAGTGTTCCAATTGTGGTGGTATCGGACATGTTTTAGCTGATTGTAAAAGGAAGAATGTAGTGAAGTGTTATAACTGTGGGGAACCTGGTCACATTAGCTCGAAGTGTCCGAATCATAAGAAAGATCCGACTAGTGGGAAAGTGTTTTCATTGGCGGGAACTCAGACTTCAAGTGCTGATCGTCTGCTAAGAGGTACTTGCTTTATTAATAATACGCCTTTAATTGCTATTATTGATACTGGAGCGACTCATTCGTTTATTTCGTCTGAGTGCGCGAAACGTTTGAATCTTGGGTTATCTTCGATGGATGGTGAGATGGTTATTGATACTCCAGCGATGGGGTCAGTAACTACTTCTTTGGTGAGTTTGAGTTGTCCTTTGACCATTATGGTAAAGACTTTGCGATGGATTTGGTGTGTTTACCGTTGGAAGGTTTAGATGTGGTGTTGGGAATGAATTGGTTGCAATTTAATCGGGTGCACATTGACTATTATCATAAGCTTGTAAGGTTTCCTTCTCTTGAGGAAGACGAAGACTCGAGTTTCTTATCTACCAAAGAGTTGAAGAAACTTTTGGCGGATGAAGCTCAGTTGTTTGGATTATTTGCATCTTTGACGGTGGATAGTCAAGTTTCATTGGAGGTGTTTCCTGTTGTGTGCGAATTTCCTGAGGTGTTTCCTGATGATATTTCAGATGTGCCGCCAGAGAGAGAAGTTAAATTTTCTATTGATCTAGTTCCTGGTACTAGACCTGTTTCTATGGCACCTTATAGAATGTCGGCATCTGAATTGGTGGAGTTGAAAAAGCAGTTAAATGAGTTGTTGGAAAAGAGGTTCGTGAGGCCAAGTGTTTCTCCTTGGGGTGCTCCAGTTTTGTTAGTGAAAAAGAAAGATGGGAGTATGCGATTATGTATTGATTATCGCCAGTTGAACAAAGTGACGATTAAGAGTAAATATCCGCTTCCAAGGATTGATGATCTGATGGATCAGTTGGTTGGTGCTTGTGTATTTAGTAAGATCGATTTGAGATCGGGGTACCATCAGATAAGAGTGAAAGAAGAGGATATTCAGAAGACGGCCTTTAGAACACGTTACGGTCATTATGAATATTCAGTGATGCCGTTCGGGGTTTCTAATGCGCCTGGTGTGTTTATGGAATACATGAATCGTATTTTCCACGAGCATTTGGATCGTTTTGTCGTGGTGTTTATTGATGATATTTTAATCTATTCTAAGTCTCGTGAGGAACATGCAGAGCATTTACGTATTGTTTTGCAGGTTTTGAAGGAAAGGAAGCTTTTTGCCAAATTGTCCAAGTGTGAATTCTGGTTGTCTGAGGTGAGTTTTCTTGGGCACGTAATTTCAGGTAATGGTATTGCTGTGGATCCATCTAAAGTAGAAGCAGTTCTACAATGGGAGGCTCCTAGATCCGTTACCGAGATTCGAAGCTTTTTGGGTTTGGCTGGTTATTACCGGAGGTTCATTGAAGGGTTTTCTAAGCTAGCTCTTCCTTTGACGCAGTTGACTTGTAAGGGCAAAGCATTCATTTGGGATATTCAATGTGAAGAGAGTTTTTGTGAGCTGAAGAGAAGATTGACGACAGCTCCTATTCTGATTTTACCTGATCCTAATGAACCGTTTGTTGTGTACTGCGATGCTTCTTTAATTGGTTTGGGTGGTGTTCTGATGCAGGAAGGTAAAGTTGTAGCTTATGCTTCAAGACAGTTAAGAGTTCATGAGAAAAACTATATTACTCATGATCTTGAGTTAGCGCCTGTAGTTTTTGTGTTGAAGATTTGGAGGCACTATCTCTATGGTGCAAGGTTCGAAGTCTTTAGTGATCATAAAAGCTTGAAATATTTATTTGATCAGAAAGAGTTGAACATGAGGCAGCGGAGATGGTTGGAATTCTTGAAAGATTACGACTTTGGCTTGAATTACCATCCTGGTAAAGCTAATGTGGTAGCCGATGCATTGAGCCGGAAATCGTTGCATATGTCCGCATTGATGGTGAAAGAGTGGGAACTTTTGGAGTCGTTTAGAGACTTGAGCTTGGTATGTGAAGTGACTTCGGTTAGTGTAAGGCTTGGAATGTTGAAAGTTACTAATGAATTTTTGTTGTCGGTTAGTGAGAAACAAAAGCTGGATTTGAAATTCGTTGATTTGATGAGGAATGAGAATGTGGATTTCAAGGTGGATAATTTTGGTGTTTTGAGATTCCGTGGTCATATTTGTATTCCTGATGATGCGGAGTTGAAAAGAATGATTTTGGAGGAAGGACACCGGAGTAATTTAAGTATTCATCCGGGTGCGAATAAGATGTACCAAGATTTGAAGAAGATTTTCTGGTGGTCTGGTTTGAAAAGAGATGTGGCTCAGTTTGTGTATGCATGTTTGACTTGTCAGAAATCGAAAGTGGAACATTTTAGGCCTAGTGGTTTGTTGTAACCGTTGGATATTCCTGAGTGGAAGTGGGATAGCATTTCGATGGATTTTGTAACGGGATTGCCGAATACGCAAAGAGGTCATAATGCTATTTGGGTGATTGTGGACAGGCTGACTAAATCGGCGCATTTTATTCCGATTGACATTAGTTTTTCTTTGGAACGGTTAGCTGAGATCTATATCAGTGTGGTTGTGAAATTGCATGGGATTCCATTGAGTATTGTTTCGGATCGAGATCCTAGGTTTACATCTAGATTTTGGGAAAGCTTACAGAAGGCTTTGGGTTCTAGATTGAGGTTGAGTTCGGCTTATCATCCGCAGACGGATGGTCAGACCGAAAGAACGATTCAGTCGTTGGAGGATTTGTTGAGAGCGTGTGTTTTGGAACAAGGTGGTGCGTGGGACGGTTATCTTGCTTTGGTTGAGTTCACGTATAATAACAGTTTCCATTCTAGTATTGGAATGGCACCTTTTGAGGCATTATATGGACGAAGATGTCGAACGCCGTTGTGTTGGCACGAAACAGGTGAAAGTTCGGTGGTTGGACCGGATTTGGTGCAACAAACGACGGAAAAGGTAAAGTTTATTCGTGAGAAAATGAAGGCTTCTCAGGATAGGCAAAAGAGTTATCATGATCGGAGACGGAAGGATCTTGAGTTTCAAGAGGGTGATCACGTATTTCTGAGAGTTACGCCGGTAACGGGTGTTGGTCGTGCTTTGAAATCTAAGAAGCTTACTTCTCGATTTATTGGTCCTTACCAGATATCTGCGAGAGTTGGTGTTGTGGCGTATCGTGTGGCGTTGCCGCCGAATCTGTCGAATTTGCATGATGTATTTAATGTTTCACAGCTTCGGAAGTATGTTCCGGACCCTTCACATGTGATTCCGATGGACGAGGTTGAGGTAAGAGATAACCTTACGATCGAGGCATTACCAGTTAGTATTTTGGATCGCGAGGTGAAGCGGTTGAGGGGTAAAGAGATTGCACTTGTGAAAGTGGCGTGGGGAGGCGCTGCTGAGGGTAATTTGACGAGGCAATTGGAGAGTAGGATGCGGGAGTCGTATCCAGAGTTGTTTGTATCAGGTAATATTTTCGAGGACGAAAATTTCTAAGTGGGGGAGAATTGTAACGCCCCGTTTTGCCAATTTTATTTTATTGAGTCCTTTTGGATTATTTTATTATTATTTTATTTTATTTTCGACTTTTATGTGAAAATGTGTTATTTTTCGTCGTGAATATTTTATCGCGTTTCGGGAACATTTGCGGGATATTTGAGTGTGGGGGTATTTTGGACATTTCATAGATATTTTTACTAAGTTAGACTAGAAAAGAAAATAGAAAAGAAAAGGGAAAGAAAAATAGAGAGAAAGAAAGAAGAAAGAAGGAAAAAGGGAAGAAAAGAGGAGAAGAGAGAAAATTGGAGAAAGAGTGGAAAAATCATCAAGAACAATTTCTAGGAATCGAGTAATCGGGTAAGGGTGCGAAACTCGATTATTGTATGATTGTATACGATTATGTATGTGTGTTTGTTGTTGTTTTGGATTGATTTGGAGAAAATTAGTAAAAATCATTTTTTGGAAAAATTGAGTAGGAATTGATTTAAATGTGTTAGAACTTGTGTTGAATGTGTTTAGATTGTCTATACATGTTTGATAGGTATTATTACACTTCCATTTGCTGTTTTTCTGAGATTTGGATGATGAATTGGAGGTTTTTGGGTGGAAAATCGTGGAACAAATTATGCAGGAATTTTTCTGGTTTTTCCAGGTCATACGCGTATGGGGCATGTTCATACGCGTATGAACCTTGGCGTTACGCGTATGGTGGGCGAGCCATGAGGGCAATACGCATATGGGCTGCTTATTTTCTCGGCCATCTGCCCATTTGCGTATGATACACGTAGCATTTCAGGGCAATTCGCGTACGAGAGAGGGCATTACGCGTATGGGTTTTTACACGTGAACTTTGGGAAAATGAGTCTCTGCTCATACGCGTATGGCTCATGGTGGTACGCGTATGGACAGAGCTTTTGCAAAATGTGACTTTTCAAAATATCATTTTTCGTTTTCGTTCGTAACTTTGGTTCCGATTATCCGATTTTTGAATTCTTGGTGTCGTTGGAAAGGTATCGAGTTGTACTTTATGATTATGATGTTTTGAGAATTGTTAGCCGATTAAATTATGTCGGGAAATGTGAATAGTGTCGGTTATCGATTTTTGTCATTTTAATGGTGTGGAATTGACGTGTATTATGCCGTATGTTGTTGTTTTGTACGTGAGATGACTTATGTGCTGTTGTGATGATGCTTTGTGGCCGAAAGGCAAGAAAATGCTAAGTGTGGTATTTGATAAATGTGCATGATTATGAATGTGTGTATGGATGCAATGTGAATGTCATGAGTCATTGTATGCCAAGCATCATAGTGTGCATTGTTGAACGTCCTGAGTGATGGTTTAATTCCTGAGGGAAATTGCTATAACATCGTGTGCCTCGAAAATATGAGGCGATGCCTGAGGACCTAAAGCGGTGGTTATAGACGATTGTGGGCTCCTTTGGAGACTTAAAGCAATCCTTAACGTCGTGTGCCTCGAAAATATGAGGCGATGCCTGAGGACCTAAAGCGACGGGTGAACATCGTAGGCCCGACGGGGAGTTACTTGAGATTCTCAGTAACGAGCGATGGTTCCAATAGTTCCTGAGTGAACTGATGATGAGACATGAGATAATGGAAGTCGGTACCGCATGGCATGTGCATAGAGTCGTTGTGTCGGTCTCTGTGCATTTGCATAATCATGGATTAAATGTGCATATTAATTGTGTGTGTGAATAATGTGATTGGAATATGTGTAATTGTATTGTGTTATATCTGCTTGTGGTGCATTTGTGGTGAGAAGATGTTATTTGTGCATTCCTGGTGTTAATATATAATTTTATGCAATTATATTATGGTTGTTTTTCTCACCCTTCTGCTGTTTTATAACGCTCTATGAGGCGTTGCAGATTAGAGTTGCTGGAGGTATTCTTTTTGTGAAGCTTTGCGTCTTCATTCTTTTGTCGGTCGGCTCTGATATGTGACTCCGGGTAGCTAGGGTGGCCGTTTGCGATTATTTTGTATATCCGATGATATATTGTGGTTGTATATGTATAACTGGATGTATGATGGACACGTTTATATGTTTATATGTATATATGTATATATGTTGTTCAGATTTTAGATTTTTCCGCTTTAATTCTAATTTCTGAAAAGTGGGTGTAAGGAACTAAGTTTCCTCTGTTGATTGCTACCCCACAGTTGCATATCTTTATGGGCAGGTGTTGTATGCTATGTTTTGTTACAGTTGATGTGATTCCTCCCTTTCTATGCCGCGAATTCAAATGTACTCTGACGAAATTTTGAATTTTCTTTTAGTGCTTTAATTGCATGTTAATTGGGGGTATAGTTTGGGGGCGTCACATCTTGTCCCTATTTTGGCAATTCTAGGTTCAACATGCTATTTCTTGTTCCAAAGACTTTGGAGGCTTGGCTCAGTGATTGTCCCCTTTAGATTCAATCCTCAGATGTGTCCAAGTGGATAGGAGTGTTTGGATTTGCACAATTTTGGAAAATCGAGCAAAAATGCAAATTCTGCCTTGCCTTGACAGATTTCAACAAGGCAACTTGCCAATGTCATAACTCATAGCCCAAATGGAATTTGGTAATGTTCTTGGCCATTTTGGAAAGCCCTTACATGATACAACAACTGTTTGAACATGTTTGGTTTTGATCTCTTTTGAATCCAAGTGAAAAATCCCCCTACATTTGGAAAAAAATGAAGACAGATTTGGATTTAGTGAAAATTTCACTAAGTGTTGGAAAAAGTGACATTTTCATTTTTCAGCCATTTTGATCACTCCATAACTCAAAATCCTTAATGAATTGGACTTAGGTCTAGTTGAAGTTTTTGTAGAGGGTAATGAGGGCTACAAATACATCTTTGGATGAGGAAAAATGGCTTTGTGGTTTAGGAGTTATGATCCTCCAAAGTTGGTACCTTTGTCACTTTATTTCATAACTTAGAAAATTTTCTAAGTTTTTATGGTTACCCCTTTTACAAGTTATCACACTTTCTTTGATTTTTCTTGATGAATGATGATTAAAATCATACATTAACATCATTTTAGGGTTAAAAATCCATTTTGGTGAAAAATCTCAAAAAGTCAAAGTTGACTTTTGTGCACAGTTGACTTTTTATCAGATGAATTCCAAATTGTGCAATTCTTCAGGAAATCATGTCCTTGACCTAAATCAAACTTGATGGACATGTTCCATAGGTGTCATGGGGTATATTGAGGCATGTCCTAGGGTTTGGGAGCATGTCCTGGTCAAAAGTCAAAGTTACAGTTGACTTTTCCCTTAAAACCCTAATTGTGGTGCAGATGAAATTGAAACTTGTTGCTCAAGCTTCTTGGATTAATCCATTGTTCCAAATGGATCAATATAGTTCATTAGAGACCCTCAAACCCTCTCTTGAGGTCTTGGCTCATGATTTGTCCCAAAAGTCAACTCAGGGGTGAATTAGGTCAAGAAACCCTAATTCCTGATTTTTGATGAATGCAACCCCTAAGGCAAAATTGACTTGATGATTGGGTCCATGAGGTCCCATGGGGTATATTAGGTTGTGTTTTGGATCATTGGCTTGTGCCCAGATGAAAATTTTCCATCTGGAGGCCCTGGTCGACCGAAACCCTAATTTGGTGACACTGTCGATCTTGAGGCTTGATCCACCTAGAAGGGAGCAGCTTTGTGCTTAATCCTTGGAGTGGGAGTCCTTTTTGATCCTTTGTGTATGTTTGAGAGGTTTGGACAAGTTGCAGATCATGTCATTCCTTGATTGACCCTTTGTCTAAGGCTCTGAGAGGGCTTAAAACCCTAATTTTGATTGTAGTGGATGCTCACCCATCTTTGGGGAGACTGATGAAGTATGATGGTTCATCCATATTGTGATGATGATTTTCACAATGATGGGAAATCTTAGTGGTCAAAATTTGGGGTATGACAGTCTCGTGTTAGGGAATGTCTGTGAAGAGGATTTTATAGAAGACCAAGCATCTTCAAACTCTTAGACAAATACTGAGATTTGAGCTAGAATGCAATAATTAAGATGTCAATCTACTAGGAATAATAGATATGGAACACAACCGGTCAAAGGTATTTCACGCTGCCCCATGCTTGGTAGGGTCACAAACTCGCTTTTGCCCCAGATTACAAGGTTGATCTGAAGAAATCGTCCCAAGAGGGTTTTACAGAAGATTTGGCATCTTCAACTCCCGGACACTCACTGAGTCTTGAAAATTAGTTGCAAGGTCTGCGAAGCAACTCCACTGGGGAATTTTGCAACCGTTATCGACACAGAAAAGCTTGTAGCTGTTGGAAGTATTAAATGAGAGAATTGACTTAATAAGATACATCGGTACCCAATGGTCATTAACTTGTCGATATCGGATCGTCGTGAACGACCGTCAGCTGATGAATGGACTCAATCAGTAAACGTTGTGACAAAAGGGTGACATATGAACCCTTTCCTAAACCTGATTGCCCCGGCATTCTGCATGGGGATAAGTGATTACTTGTTTGGAAGAAACGAGCCATGATCTCAGAAAGGCTTCAATCTTGTTTTTTAGCCTAACATGAGGCTGCTACCTGCAAGCAGAGGATATGCACATACGCCCCGTGCTGGATATGACTTTTGTAAATGAGAAAATCCAAACCTAAACCACCACTCGTTGGGGGATAGCATCTAACCCTGCTTGGCGCTGAAAATGACTCCATGTTAGGCTTTTGAATGTAAACCTGCAACAAGAGAAATACACACATATGTCCAGGGGATTGCATGGTTTGAATCCACCGTTCGGAGTTAATCAACATTCAAAGCAATTTTGAATGTTTTCCCTGTGCATGCTATTGTAAAGCCTCAATGTTTTCAACAATGCAATGTTTTTTAACAAAAATTCGGACGTTTTTCGCAAACAAAACAGTAAAATGAAAACAAAAAAGAAGCTTTTTGACTTAATCATCAACTTTATTGATTGAAAGGCCCAGAATAGGCAAGTACATCAGGAAGCAATCCCTGGAAAGAGGTGATTGCTGAAAATTGAGAAAAGAAACTATCCTAATGGAAATGTGAAAACAACATTTCACTGAGTTTCAATTCTGCTATGACCAGTATGTCTTCAAGACTTTCTGATTATCTTCACTCTCTAAGGAGAATGATTGGACCGATTCCTATCCTTTGGAGAATGCCAGTTTGAGTGAAACGATGAGGTAGTACAGATGACTCAGATCGCAGTCTTCGCTTAATCCCTCTTTTGCGTGGATCGCCCTTTTCAGGTTTTCAATCCACCGGGATACCCTTTCTTGCCTGAGTTGTCCTTGCGGATTTTCAACTCACCGGGTGTACAATTTTTTTATTTTATATCCCTAATTTTTTCCCGAACCTCTTTTATTCTGTTTTTATGGTTCGCCGGGATGCCCTTTTTTGCCTGGACTTTTCTTTTTTTCTGTCCAGCGGGTCTCTTTATGCGAAGTATTTTTTGAGTGCGTCTGAGTTGACAGGGGATGGAAAATCTTCACCATCCATGGTGGTAAGCATTAATCCTTTACAAGAGAAAACTTTTTTAACCATGAATGGACCTTCATAGTTTGGTGTCCATTTTCCCCTGTGATCTGTGCTTGGAGGATGGATCCTTTTAAGTACCAATTCACCAACTTGATACTCCTGAGGTCGCACTTTCTGATAAAACGCTCGCTTCATCCTTCGCTGATATAATTGACCATGGCAAATAGATGCTAGTCTCTTTTCCTCAACTAGGCTTAGCTCATTGAATCGGGATCGAACCCATTCTCCCTCATCCAGTTTGACATCCATCATAACTCTCAGCGAGGGAATCTCAACTTCAACTGGTAGGACTGCCTCCATACCATACACCAGTGAGAACGGTGTTGCCCCAGTAGATGTCCTTACTGATGTTCGGTACCCATGCAAGGCAAACGGTAGCATCTCATGCTAATATTTATAGGTCACCACCATCTTTTGCACAATCTTCTTGATATTCTTGTTGGCCGCTTCAACAGCGCCATTCATCTTTGGACGGTACGGCGAAGAATTGTGATGCTCAATTTTGAAGTCCCGACATAACTCTGCCATCATTTTGTTGTTGAGATTAGAACCATTATCAGTAATGATTCTTTCGGGCACTGCATAGCGACAGATGATATCTCTTTTCAGAAATCTGGCTACCACCTGCTTTGTGACATTGGCATAAGACGCTGCTTCCACCCATTTGGTAAAGTAATCAATAGAGACCAAGATGAAGCGATGACCGTTGGAAGCAGTTGGCTCAATCTTTCCAATCATGTCAATGCCCCACATTGCAAAGGGCCAAAGAGAAGACATTACATTCAACAGACTCGGAGGTACATGCACTCTATCTGCATAAATCTGACATTTGTGGCACTTGCGGGCGTATGCACAACAGTCTGCATCCATAGTCATCCAACAATACCCTGATCTCAATAATTTCTTTGCCATTACATGTCCTCCGGCATGGGTACCGAAAGAGCCTTTGTGCACTTCTTACATCAGCATGTTTGCTTCGTGTCTGTCTACGCATCTGAGCAAAACCATGTCGAAGTTTTGTTTGTACAGCACATCCTCATTCAGGAAGAAACTACCAGCCAACCTCCTCAGAGTCTTTTTATCATTGGTAGATGCCCCAGGAGGGTATTCTTGACTCTTCAAGAAGCACTTAATATCATGAAACCACAGCTTATCATCAGACATTGTGTCAACAGCAAACACGTGTGCAGGTCTGTCAAGACGAGACACCTCAATCTTGGGTACATGATTCCACCTCTGCACTTTGATCATAGAGGACAATGTGGCCAGGGCATCAGCAAACTTATTCTCGTCTCGAGGAATATGGTACAACTTCACTTTTGTAAAGAAAGTCAATATCCTCCTCGCATAGTCTCTGTAAGGGATCAAGTTTGGTTGATGAGTGTGCCAATATCCATTAATCTGATTGATCACCAAAGCCGAATCACCGAAGATATCGAGGGTCTTAATTCGTAAATTAATCGCCTCCTCTATCTGCATTATACAAGCTTCATATTCTTCTTCATTGTTGGTGCATCTGAAAGTTACTCGGGCAGTGAAAGGCATATGAACACCTTCTGGCGTGATAAGAACTGCTCCAACTCCGCATCTATTCATGTTGACGGCCCCATTAAACATCAAACTCCATTTGGATTCAGGGTCTGGCCCCTCCTCCGAGAGTGGTTCCTCGCAGTCTTTAACTTTGAGAAACATGATGTCTTCATCAGGGAAATCAAATTTCATGGGTTGGTAATCATCAATAGGCTGCTGTGCAAGATAGTCTGATAGGATACTTCCTTTGATGGCTTTATGAGAAGTATATTAGATATCATATTCAGTCAGCACCATCTGCCAACGTGCAACCCATCCGGTCAATGCTGGTTTCTCAAATATGTACTTGACAGGGTCCATCTTTGAAATTAACAAGGTTGTATGAGTGAGCATATATTGCCTCAACTGCTTAGCAGCTCATGTAAGTGCACAGCATGTCCTTTCAAGCATTGAGTATCGTGATTCGCAATCATTGAATTTTTTGCTCAAGTAATAGATGGCGTGCTCCTTCTTACCCGTCTCATCATGTTGACCGAGAACACAACCCATGGATCCTTCAAGCACAGTCAAATACATGATCAAGGGTCTCCATGGAACTGGAGGCATGAGAATTGGAGGTTCCTGCAAATATTCTTTTATTTTCTCGAAAGCCCTTTGGAAATCGTCATTAAACCTGACCGCTTGTTCTTTTCTTAACAGCTTAAATATTGGTTCACAAGTGGCTGTGAGGTGAGATATGAACCGTGCAATGTAGTTTAATCTACCCAGGAAACCACATACTTCTTTTTATGTTCTTGGTACAGGCATTTCTTGCATCGCTTTTATTTTGGCGGGATCAACCTCAATTCCTTTTTCGCTTACGATGAAACCCAACAATTTACCGGACCATACTCCGAAAGTGCACTTGTTCGAATTCAGCCTGAGTCGAAACTTTCTCAACCTCTCAAACAGTTTCTTCAAGTTGACCAGATGCTCTTCTTCTGTTCGAGACTTGGCAATCATATCATCTACATAACACTCAATCTCCTTATGAATCAAGTCATGGAAGAGTGTTACCATAGCTTGCTGATACGTTGCCCCGACATTCTTCAACCCAAAAGGCATCACCTTGTAACAGAAGGTACCCCACGGGGTAATGAATGTTGTCTTTTCCATGTCTTCTGGTGCCATCTTGATTTGGTTTTATCCAGAGAAGCCATCCATGAAAGAGAATATCGAGAACTGAGCGGTGTTGTTAACTAGTACATCAATATGAGGTAAAGGAAAGTCATCTTTCGGACTTGCTCTGTTTAGATCCCGGTAGTCAATGCACATTCTGACCTTACCATCCTTCTTCGGCACAGGAACGATATTTACAACCCACGGTGGGTAATTGGTAACGGCCAGGAATCCCGCATCTAACTGTTTTTGCACCTCTTACTTGATTTTGAGAGCCATTTCTGGTTTAGTTCTCCGGAGCTTTTGCTTGACAGGAGGAGAGCCCTATTTCAATGGCAACCTGTGCACAATAATGTCTGTAACTAACCCCGACATATCTTGATACGACCAGGCAAAGATGTCCACATATTCCCGCAGCATACTGATCAGTTCTTTCTTCACCTCGGCCTGCAGGTTGGCTCCAATCTTAATCTCTTTCTTGGCGTCCTCAGAACCAATGTTGATAACCTCAATTGTCTCTTGGTGGGGTTGAATGACCTCTCCTCCCACTTCACCAATCTGGCCAATTCCTCTGGAACTTCATAGTTTTCTTCATCCCCCTCTTCGGCTTGATAGATTGGATTATCAAAGTCATACTTGGCCATAGCAGAATCGTTATCAATGAAATCCGGATGATTAAGTCTGCATGATTGGGGGTCATGCTTTATTTTAGAATGAGCCTTTTGAAAAAAAGAAATAACAAAATAAAACATTGCTATTTTATTGTTTTTCTGCAAAAATAAAAATGAAAGACAAGGAACACAAAATTTGAATGCAAAACGTCCTTTATTAATGATAAAAAACCTTGCAAATGCAATTATGAGGCCCTACAAATGGATCTACGAGCCTTGGGCAGAGCGCGAGATTTTAACATGCAACAAAGAAAAACAAAGAAAATTACTCTGTCTGGAGAGTAACTTGAACAATTTCTTCAACAGACCAATTGCACAGCTATTGTCCCGGTACACACGAGCACACCCACTTGTCGAGGTCACAATCACTGTCAACGTCATCTTCACTTGCAGCGCACATCTGATTTGGATTAATAATTCCCCCGCTGTAGAAAGTAATCGGCCCCTGGTGCTCTGCTGCAGCAGCTTGATACTGATTATAGCCTATATTGAACTTGTCTTCCTTTGCAGAGACTTCATTCAATTTGCCCCAGCCTTGGGCATTACCTGCTTTGACCACTTCCACTTCCTGTCTGTAAGAAGCAATAGAGGTACCCACCTGTCCTTCACTCTGAGAAGATACTGCCTGTGAAGACGAATCACCAATATTGACTGCCTCAAATGCTTGACTCAGCATCTCATGAATCTCTCCATCCATTTCCACGTACTTAAAGGTAGAGAGCTGACTGACGAAATGTCTTCTTCTCCACACACAGTCACCACTTGACCATCAACCACGTATTTCAATTTCTGGTGCAACGTATATGTCACTGCCCCAGCGGCATGAATCCACGGTCTTCCTAACAAGCAGCTATATGCGGGTTGAATGTCCATCACGTAGAACACGCACTTAAACACCTGAGGACCAATTTTTACTGGGAGCTCCACCTCTCCGAATATAGAACGTTTCGAACTGTCGAAAGCCCTCACTACCAAATCACTTGGTCTCAGAATGATTCCTTCAGCGTCTAACTTTATCAAGGCCTTCTTTGGTAACACGTTCAGGGAAGACCCCGTGTATACCAATACATGAGATAACACTGCGCCTTTACACTCTAGGGTGATGTGTAATGCCCTGTTGTGATTGCGACCCTCAGTAGTCAAATCAAAGTCTGTAAAACCTAGCCCATGCCTAGCATTGACATTGGAAATAACCGACTCTAATTGATTCACAGTAATCTCATGAGGTACATAGGCCATATTCAAGACCTTCAGAAGTGCCTCTCGATGAGCTGCAGAACACATAAGCAATGACAAGATAGAAATTTTTTATGGTGTTTGATTCAACTAATCAACCACTTTATAATCACTCTTTTTAATAAGTCTCATGAACTCCTCGACTTCCTTCTCAAAAGTACCTTTCTGCACCGATTCAGGAACAACAACCTCTGTAGCCACCTGTTTACCCTTGGCTTTGGTTGCTGCCTCAGTTTCAGCATTAGTTCTCAAAGTCTGTGGGGCAAACAAGCGTCCACTTCTGGTGAAGCCACTAAGACCTCCAACATTATCAATACTGGAACTACCCCCCACTGGAGCTTCCACTTCTTGCTTTTCTCCTTGGTAGTAAACATCTGCACCGTAGTTCCATGGGATAGCCCGCTCACTAGTATAAGGAACTGGTCCTGGTACTATAATAGTAACAGGACTCACTACATCAGGCACAATAATGCCTGCAGGCGATGGCACCTGAATTTCAGCTGGCGTAAAATAAATGGCAACAGTTGACACATCATCGTCCTTTCTGTCCCCCTGATCAAACTGTAGACATCCTTCATCCATCAAACTTTGGATACCGGCCCACAGTTTATCACAACCATTACTCTGATTCTTACAATCAACACAATCTTCTTCACAGCCAGGGAACACTTGCCCCTTCAACAACCGAGCCTTCACAATATTCAGCGGAGTCTTCACCCTGTTCACATCAGTTACCAAATTCAAAACTTTCCCATCTTCAATGGCATTGACTTTTGGCACATTATGGAAGCACATTCGGTGGAGGCGAGAAATTAATTACTTTAGCATCAATCAAATCCTGTACTTTATGCTGAAATGCCCGACACTTTTCAATAGTATGACCTGGAGCCCCAGAATGAAACTCACAACGAGCATTGGCATCATAACCCTTTGGTAATACAGCAGGAACCAGGCCCATCGTACGA
Source organism: Lathyrus tuberosus (assembly GCA_022829125.1). Classification (NCBI taxonomy): domain Eukaryota; kingdom Viridiplantae; phylum Streptophyta; class Magnoliopsida; order Fabales; family Fabaceae; genus Lathyrus; species Lathyrus tuberosus. The sequence continues at coordinate 3,058,215 of JALAZF010000020.1, read as the reverse complement.
AGCTCCACCAGATTAAGCTTCAACAATTGGGGTAACAAAGCTGCGTAAGTCAAAGGCAGAGGGTCCATACGCCTGCCAGCTTGTCAATGCTGATATGCTCTCCGTGGCTGTTGATTATTCTGTGGCTGAACATTCTGTTGCTGTGGTTGTGATTGTACTTGTGGACTAGGAATGGTCACAGCAGCAACCTGATTATAAGAATCTTGATATCCTCTTCCTCTTCCTCTATTCTTATAAATAGCATTGGCTTCACCATCTCTCTTTTTGGTAGCTCCAGTAAATGGCTTCCTCACCCCTGAGGAACTAGCACCACTGGCATCTTGTATTTTTCTGAGCTTCAACAAACTTTCAATCCTTTCCCCAACGATTACAATGTCTGGAAACCCAATTGAAGGATAGGCAGCCAATCTATCAAGATAAGTTCCCTGAAGAGTACCCATAAACATGTCAGCCATTTCTCGATCCTGCAGCGGAGGTTGAACCATGGTAGCCAACTGGCGCCACCTTTGAGCATATTCCTTAAAACTCTCCTTCGTATTCTGAGCCATACTCTACAACTGAGTACGGTTCAGAGCCATGTCCATGTTGTATTGATACTGCTTGACAAAAGCATGAGCTAACTCCTTCCAGTTCCTTACAGTAGTCCTGCTCAACTTCATATATCATTCTTGAGATGCCCCAGTAAGGCTGTCCTGGAAATAGTACATCCACAATTTCTCATCGTCAGTATGAGCAACTATCATCCCCACGTAAGATTGGAGATGAGTTTTAGGACAAGTAGTGCCATTGTACTTGTCATATGTTGGTGGCTTGAACTTGTGTGGGATTCTTACTCCAGGTACCAATCCCAAGTCAGAAACATCAAAACCTAGAGTGTTTTGGGATTCAATGGACTTGATTTTTTCAGCGAGCTCGTCAAACCTGCGAGTGTTCTCATCTTCAGCATCTAACAGAGTGAACTGATCCTCTGGGTTGTCTTCCCCAGCATGACGAACCCCGTTACTTTTAGGAGGGTCATCGCCTGCACCAACGCCAGTCTGATTACCACTGCCATTCTGCACCTCTACCTGTGGCCGCTCGACCATTACCCTAAGTCTTTCCTGATTTTGAGCCATACCAGTCATTAAGGTCATGAACTGGTCTATCCTGTTCCTCAGCTCAGCCAATTCTATTTGCATCGATCCATGATCTTAGTCTGGTTTCTGCGAGTTGCGTACCGGTGGATGTGGTTGTCAGCTATAGTGCCTGAAACCAAATAAAGGTTAGAGACCCTGCAACAAGTAACTGAAAAGCAAGCAACAAAATGAAGAATGATATATGCTATGCAATGTCATGTTGATTCATTTTGGGCATTCCTTCCCTCGATTCCAGTTTGACTGCAATGGAGTAACACATACACCTGCAACTGCTAATATTGATAGAACATCAGAGGTGCACATTAGTGAATCAGAATATCCATCATATACGGCCCAGTGAGTGTGTGAACCATTGTATAATCTGGTGAAGAATCCACCTCATAGAATCAATAATACCAAAACGAAATACTCATAGCATAAATGAAAACCCACAACCAGGTGTGTAACTGTCAAATACAAATTTGTTCTGAACAAATACAACTGAAAGCATGAATACAAACAAAAGAAAACCCATCAACAAGCCTGATGGTGAGTTCTTAGAACAATAATGAAAATGCTTCAGACACTAAGCCCATACAAGTCTTCCTGAACCTCCTTGAGAAGTGCTTCGGTAATGGGATCATTAGGACGCTCTGTAAGACTCCTGATCAGCTGACTCCTTATCTTGACAGCTTCCTCCAGCTTCCTGATTTGGTCTTTAACAGCTAAATCTTTCACTTTCTTTACTCCAGCACGGACTTTTAGATCTTCAATCTCTCCGTTATCTGAACTAAGTTTCTTGAGAAATTTGCTTTCTTTACTCTTCAAATTCCTTTTTAACTCATCATTTTCAGCCTTGATTCCTGCTTCAATCTTCCTTCGGCACTCGGAGAACTCATCCCGTCTCTGCTGCCCTTTGGAAAGTGCATTTTTAGATTTCGCCAACTGCTCGTTGATACGCTTGCACGCCTCGTTTAACGCCATCTCATTTTGTTTAATCTTGCGAATATAGACAGTGTCCTCAGTAATTCTTTTCTCATTTACCTCATGGCGCTCAATTAACTTTTTAACTTCATGCTCAACCTTACGCTTTTCACAAAGCGTCTTTCAGAGTCCTTCGCTTAACTTCTCATTCATCTTGATCGTCTTGTCCTTTTCCGCTTTAAGCTTGTTATATTCAACAACACTTATCATGGTCACAGGTTCAGCAGCAACTGGATCTGACGGTCCTTCCATGGAGAACGGCAAAAGGGTGATCTGAACTCTTCTTTTCAACCATGCATTATACTAAGAAGAAGACACGTTATTGCACTTGCCAAAGACAACTTTACCTTTCGTTTGCAAATTACCCCAGGCTCCGGCAGCTTGCTTTACCAACAAAGGATTATCTTTCACAGAGAAGAAGAAGGATTCCTCCAATTCACTATCCCTCGGAGGATCTATTAAAGAAAATCCCAACTGTCTTCTTAAGATAACAGGATGGTAATTGATGCAGCCCCTTATTCCCAAGAGTGGCACATTTGAATGTCTTCCGCAACTGCTGATAAAATTCCCACCCATCGTTCTTTGATCAAACCAACGAATATCTTTTACCGTCAACTTAATCAGCCTTTTAGTCCAATTCATTGAAGGATGAGGATCCAAGAAAGCCTCAGAATTAGGTAAGTGTCTCATGAGCCATTTATGAAACAAAGGTGCACAACATCAAACCAATCCCCCTCGTTTCTTCTCATTCTTATAATGCACAGAATAATGCAAGTCACCCAAGAGTGTAGGTATAGGATTCTTCAACACAAAGATATTGATGGCTCTCATGTCTACAAATTTGGACTAATCAGCAAACAGCATAATCCCATAAATTCTCAAGGTCAGAATAGCACAAACTATTTCCCATTGAGCCTTAGCAGCACACTCTTTAACTTTAGCAACCAAGAAATCCAGATGAAAGCCAGATAAACCTCCTTTGGTGGCGAGGTTATCTTCTACCACAGGTACACTCAGATGGAGATCCTTAGCTATCTCCTCAAGCATTGGAGGACGCATATCAGAGTTAAAAGGAATCTGGTATTTCAGAGGCACGCTTGAAAGAAGGGCATACTCTTCAAGCATTGGAGCCAACTGAAAGTCCAAAAAAGTGAAGCACCTCAACTGTGGGTCATAAAACTGCAAGCAAGTATGAATAGCACTCCTCTCTGAAGCATTCAAATCATCAACCATAGTCAGAATCTCTCCATGAGCCTTTCTGAACATACCCACATAATCTGGAGTAATAAGAGATACCATCTTCTGTAACTGACCCACCTTGGTGTCAAAGAACGTGTAATGTACATTGTTCTTTCTTGGAATATCCATAGCTGCAAAGGTACTGTCAACCGGAATCAAAAGGAAGTATACCCTGCAAATGAATAAACATGAAGGTTAAATGCAAAAATGTGAATGATGATATGTATGTAAGGGCATGTGATCAATGCTGAACATATATTGCTGAACCCACTATACTGCAGTCTGAGTTTGGTGAAATACACAAAACCAAGATAAAAAGGCCCGGTAACAAATCCAGAACAATAAGAAACCAGGCAGGATCAAAGATTCAGTAACAAATCCAGAACAAATGAGAAAACCGGGTATGCTGAAGGTCAAAGGTTCCGGCACACCTGTAAACAATCCCCCCAATCTCACATGTATGTACTAGAAAGTGAGGATTCTCAAATTTGGATCTCAGAATGAAAGGTAATAGCACATTCAGCCCGAAGGATACAATGCTATCGCCATACAAAGAGATCGTCCTCTGATTCACCTCAAAATAAAGAGGGGTCATCCTAAAAGGTCATCCAGACTTAACAGCTCTTCCAGATAGCTCTACCATTGTGGCAGACCCACAACGCAGAATTCTCTAGAGAGAACCACATCCAGATTGTGTTTCATATTCCCTCCTCGCACCGAAATGGAGCGTGAGAGGACATGAAACACGCTAAACATAAGTTCACTCAGGCCTGTGTATTGGGCCTATCTTTCAGAATACCCCATCCCGCCAAACAGACAAAGCAGCACAGCACAGTATAGTATAATACAGTATATGAAATGAAAATTCTAAAATGCGATAAATATAGTAATGTACAGTAAAGCAGTAATACAATAAATAGCAATACAGTAAAATAGTAAATACAACATCAAAGTAAACACCCAATGAAAGAAAAACAGACAAGCGCTAGGATTGACTCGCTTAGGGAACCATAGATTCTGGGTTCGATCCCCAGCAGAGTCGCCAGCTGTCGCTCCCGGGATTTTCATCCAAGTACAAACGCGAACGTGGCACGGAAACAGAGTCGCTAGCAATGTGTATTTATCCCAAGAGAGGGAAAGGAAACACTGCATAAACCTGGGGGAAAGGATAGAGCATGGTCTTGCGACCAAGAGAACTGGGTTTGGGAGTCGGTTACGCGAAGGGAAGGTATTAGCACCCCCACGCGTCCATCATACCCGATGGGATCCACGCTTGCTTGTTTCGATCAAAGGGTGTCGTCGTCTGGAGCTCCGCTGCTACTGGAAAGGAAAAGGAACGAGAATGGGAAAGAACGAAGAAACGAAGAAGGAAAGAAAAAAAGAAGTGACTCGATAAGACCTTATCGTTGTCCTAGGCCTACGTATTCCCTCAGTGCAATGGGAAAGTCAGAGTCAATGTAGTTCAAGGACTACGGGGAAAGGTTGCTCATCGAGATATCGCATCTCGTGCCTACGTATCTTCAATCAGACGAGAAAGAAGAATCAGAGCAAACGTAGTTCAGCTCAACAAGGGTTGCTTTGTTTGTGTTTTTTAATGGAAACGTCAGAGTGCATATTCCAGCAGTTAGGTGTTGCAGCTCGTTGTATGGAGACTTAGGCGTTACCTGTTTGCGGTAGAACGGACATGACGAGTCCTTAAGAACGGAGTGAAGGAGATGAGAAAAAATTTGTTTGTTTTTGTATTTTAGAAAGAAGTATTTTGATTATTGGTGTGTATAACGCATATTGTATTTAAGTCTCTCATGTAGGATCGAATGCCTCGCATATCGACCCAAGACGGGACATATGTTAAACATTCTAAGAAAGTGAGAGAATACCCCTCACTATCTTATTCTCACATGAAAGGCTCAAATGCAATATATGTTATACCTTTATTAAGTGTTTTTGCTTTTGTTTTGAGATGAGAAGAGAGAGACTCAAATGGTTGAGAAAGGTAAAATCTAATGAGGGAGACTAAGACTCAAACCCTAAAGTTATAATACATGGATGTTCCTAATTGTTAAGTGTGGTTTAGAAACCTAAGTCTAAAAGAAAAGAGAAGAAGAGTGATTTCTAACTTACTTCCCAGATGGAAGTTAAGTTAAGAACTCAAAGGGAATGAAAACAATTGAACAAAGAAAGCATAAAATGCTTATCACAATCACAATTTGAAATCTTAAAAAGATAAAAGAAAAGGAGTTGCATGTGGGTGCACCCCACACACTTAACTTACCATAAGCCCCTGGAAATGTTAGCAAAACCATTTACAAGTTAAGAAAGAAGGAAAGACTAACAAGTAAGGAATAAAAAAGTTAAGAACTAAAGAATAAAGGTACTAAAGGTTGAAAAGCACTCAAGGTCAGAACCTAAACCAAAAGAATGTCCTTTGAGGTTAAGAGATCAAACACCAACAAACTATGCACAAACAATGCTCTAAACACCCAAGAAATTGCAACATGAAATTAGTTGATGAAACATGAACAAAAATGCAAGAAGAACATGTATTTATGCTTAATGAAATGCTAAAGTCAGAAGCATACATCATATTATAATGCATATGGATGTATATGAAAAATCATACAAGGCATGAATGGGATGATTCAAGTAGAAGAACAAGATGAAAAGAAATGACAAGGGGAGAAACAAGTTTCAATTAAGTGCACAAACTTACATGTTAAGGATGCATAACATGTAAAATGAATATGAATACAAGTGGACCAGTAGCATACAATTGATGATGTGCAAATTACATGAAAGGAATGACATATTCAATGCAAACACAAATCATGTAGAGCACAAGAAGGAATGAGATGAGGAATTAGGTCAAAAATGCAAGTAAAAGTGCATAAACACACATCAAAGGCAAACTCAAATCAAAACACTACGCCAAAATTACTCTTTGGCAACACTACGCCAAAAGCGCTGCTATAAGTTAAAAAATTTAGAAAACACGGAAACTGCTCACTTAGAAAAATAAAATCGCATCTAAATATAAGACCTTAGACAGCGCTTTTGAGGAAAGCGCTTTCTAAGGTCTTATAAATTTAAAAAAAAATTAAAGGAAAATATTAGACAACGCTTGCCTTAAAAGCACTGTCTAAGGTCTTATAAATTAAAAAAAAATATAAGACCTGAGACAGCGCTTTTGAGGAAAGCGCTTTCTAAGGTCTTATAAATTAAAAAAAAAATTAAAGTAAAATATTAGACAGCGCTTTACTCAAAAGCGCTGTCTAAGGTCTTATAAATTAAAAAAAAAAAATCAAAAGCGCTGTCTAAGGCCCACCTTAGACAGCGCTTTCATTCAAAGTGATGTCTAAGGTCTTTTTAATTAAAATAAAAATTAAAACGGTATCAGTATTAATACTGATACCGTTTCAATTTTCATTTCATTCTTTCCCTCTTTCCCTCTCTTTCTGCGAACAAGAACGAACCAGCTGAAACCACCGCCGTCGTCCGTCCTTTCACCGCCGTCGTCCGTCCTTTCTCGCCGTCGTCCGTCCGGCCGTCGTCCTTCCTACATTGTCCTCCACCATCCTCCACCGTACTCCACCGTGCTCCACTGTTCCGGTAAGAGTTTTTCTTTTTATGTTAGCAGTGAGTTTCATATTTTTATGTTAGGTTAGTGTTATTGTAGTTTAGGGTGTTACAATGGACGCGTACTAAGTGAACAGTGGACGCGTACTAAGTAAATGTGTTTCATGTACTAAGTAGATGTGTTTCTGTTAGGTTAGTGTGAGAATGAGGATGAAAATGTGTTTCATGTGCTCTAAGACTGGAACTGCATATATGCAACCCATGCACAGTTTTATATCGTTCATTTTGATTTTATAACTAATTACTTTTATTTTGATTGTCGAGACGTGGGGTTTGTATTTGAGATTGAACATGACTCGAAAAGAGCACTATTCTAATTTAGGAGTAGAAAGTAGCTGAAAGGTTTTGATTAACATGATATATGAACATTATAAGTTTAACGAGAGTATTTTTGTTCTAGTTCACCGTATTTGAAAATGTTGAAATCGAGGTGAAATGTGAAAATCAACCATACTTGGTGCGAAAGAAATATGATTGCTGATTGACTTGCAAACTTTAGCATTTTTATGAATCATTTGGATCTTTTTAGTTTTAGAATCTCCTCCTCGAAAACTTTTAAAGATCTTTTTTATGACAATTTCAAAGTTTTCATGTCTAAGAATATTAGTTTAAGTTACTTTAAGTTAGTTTAGATTAGTGTTATTGTAGTTTAGGTTAGTTTATTAGGTAAAGAAATATATTGTAAATCCTTAAGTCATAACTTTCCTCCTTTTGGTTTTGATTTCTATTAATTACTAAGGGAAATTAATAATTGTTATTGCTATATAATGTGTTAGTTTAGTTTAGGTTAGTTTAGGTTAGTGTTAGTGTTAGTGTTAATATTGCTCATTAAATGTTATATATTATGTCATATTATATCTGATATCCTTGATTTCCTTGATTTCTTTATCCTTGATTTCTTTATTATATTTGTTATATATTATGTCATATTATATTTGTTATATAATATATTTGATATCCTTGATTTCTTTATTACAGGTTAGATGGCTACTAACGATGATCACCCACATGATGATGATCACCCACATGATGATGATTACCCACATGATGATGATCCTATTCAGGATGAAAGTCAAAAATCTATGGAAGAAGAGATTAAAAGAGGAATAACCGTTATGATGAAAGTGATCCGTGCTAGAGATCAAGGCATCATTTTAGATGTGCATTGGAGCCCTTCAGGCACTCTTGTTGAGCCTAACAGTCATACCTTGACAAGTTTCATTGGTGCACTTGTAAGGAATGCGATTCCTATTACTTGTGATGATTGGAGAAACAAACAGTTGAAGGAAGTCAAAGAAAAAAATTGGAATGAGATAAAGGTACCATAATTATGTCTTTAATTATGCCAACTAATCATGTATTTTAAATTATTTGTACTAACCAATGTGTATGGTTTTTTTAGAGGTGCTTCAACGTTGAGGAAGAAAGAAAAGCTTATTTGATGAGATTGGCAGGGAAGCTCCTAAGAGGGTTTTGGACATATTTAAACCGCACCTTTCTTAAGGACGCTGAAGGTAACTTTGTTGATGTAGAGTATCCATCTAAATATGCAAGTTTGATTTCACCACAAGAATGGGTAACGTTTAAAGCCAAACGACAAACTCCGACATTTAAGAGTTTAAGTGCAATTAATCGGGAAAGAGCATCAGCTCCCCAGTATCGATACAGGAAAGGACGTGTTGGATATGGACGTTTGGAGCAATCTTTGGTAAGTATCAATAAATTGCAATGATATAATAATTGTTCATCATGAGTTATATTTGATCATATTATTTGGCTTTATATGTAGTTACAAAAGGTGAATAGCTCTGAAACATCTCTTCCTGCACATGTCTTGTGGAAGGAAGCCCGTGTGGGCAAGTCTGGAGTTGTTGCAGAAGAGGTTCTACAAGTATTTGAGAAATGTGTAAGTATAACAATATTTTTTTAATTAAATCAAAACTTTATTAACAAATATTTGACAAATATTCGATATTCATCTGATTTTCAGGAGGCGTTATCTCAGTCTGTATCTCTAGATGATTCCAGGAGCATACTTAGTCGGGCATTAGATGTCCCTGAGTATTCTGGTCGGGTGAGGGGTATGGGATTTGGGATCACTCCGACCTCCTTGAATATTAAAAAAGGAAAGGCTCCTAGTAATACAGAACTTCAAGCTAAATTGGAAGCACTGGAAGCTGAAGTTCGGGAATTAAGAAAGGAGAAAGAAAGGGATAACGCTTCAGGTTTTAGAGATGGATCGGAGAAAGATAGTATCAACTGCAGCTTTCGACCGAATATTCCAGAGGTAATTATATATATTTTTATGAAATTAAATTAGTATCTTAAATTATTTAAATGACATATATACACATTAACAATGTCATATTTATTTTTGGTTTTAGGGCGTTTCCCATTGTCAGCTCTTCTTATCTTCGCCAACTTATCGGAAGGTTGGCAAGGGAAAAGTGTATAACACTTCGGTAGAATTACTTCACAATAACCCACTCCCTACTGGATACATGAAAGTATCGGTTGATATTGCTACAGAGGCGGGTGCATTATTACCCTATCCTGACGATGTTTCGGATGCAACATTGGTGGGAGATGTTATAGGGTCGTATGTTGCATGGCCGTCAAACCTCATACTCGTAGGATATGAGGTATGCTTAAAACCGTTATGAACCTTTGTTAACCTTAATGTGTAGGTTCAAAGATTTTACGAGCATTTTATTTTCATTTTTTACATGGTAATGTTATTTAGACTCCAACAAGATCCAAAACAAAGGATAAGGGGATTCCGGAGCATACCGAGTCCGTTGTCTCAAAAAAAGAGGTACATCACAATTATATGATATTTATGCATGGAAAATGTTAAATTGGATATCTTATACTTCATCTAACAAATTATATGATATATAGCTTCCTGGTAAAGAGATTAGCAATGTTTCAACACAGAAAAATGTTGGTGCTAAGAAGAACAGGGCTAGAAAACAACCTATCTCCCAGTTTAGGTCATGCCTTCAGACGTTTCTACAATTGACAGATATTCCGATCGGAGGTGTTCGTCTTATACATATGGAGAAAGGTATATATGGCTTTGAACATGAACAAAATATTGGTAATGAAGACTTCGAGCAAGTTTTCAATCATGAAGAATTAGGCGTCAGTGTTGTCAATACATACGTGAGGTATATATCCGATCTACTTTGGTATATTAATTGAACAACTTATTTACTTTATGTTTCAAATGAATAGTCTAATGTTAATGATGTTTTTATTTAAGGTTTCTGTATGACAAAGTTATGCGCCCACGTGGATTGCAGCAAAGATTTGCATTCTTATGCCCCGCGTCTGTCAACTTATCCTTAATAATAAATAAACCAGATGAGGTCCTGGCGTATGTACGCGACGTCTTTATGGACAACCAAGAAACGGAAAAGTTGTTCCTTTTACCGTTTAATACTGGGTTAGATTTTCATTCTAAATTCATCTATTATAGTTTTTTTGTATTTTGACGTCGTGTAGAAAGTTTCCATCTAACACTTGTTTAATCTTACAGTGGACATTGGTTGTTGGTCGCAATTAATCCTAGCAGAGAAGTGGTGTATTATCTGGATTCGTTAGGAAATGATTGGACAACATACCCGGATATGTAGAAATGTATTGACACGTAAGTGAGATTGTTCTTAATATGAATGTGTATATTTATTTGTTTGTTTATTTATTTATGTGAATTGTTCTAAATATTCATTTATATTTTATTAGCGTTATACAAGCTTTCTGAGCACTACGAGATGGCCAAGTACCAAAGAGGAGAGTCAACCCCATTACATGGAATAGAGTGAAGGTATATTAATTATCACATGTTTTATTATATATTAGTGATGCTACTTGATAAAACTTAGGATTTATCCATATTTTCTTTTCATTTTTAGTGTCCTCGGCAACGTAATGAAATAGATTGCGGATATTTCATGTTGAAGTTTATGAGAGACACTCTTTTTTTGGATCGAATAGAGATTTCATCCGATGTATGAATTTCTAACTTATGAGTTATTTTAATATTTAACACATATCTCTCATATAATGAAATAGTTAAAACTAAATCAAACTATGTTATATTATTATGTAGTACTTTGAAGAATGCAAGTGTGCTCATTACTCAATTTCTCAATTGGATGAAATTAAAGAGGATTGATGTCAATACATCATGGAGCTCGGAGTTTTATCAGGTATAATATTGTACTCTTACTTTAATTGATGAGAATTTAAATATGTGTAACTTTCTAACTATAGACATTGTTGATGTATTCTTTTAATTGAATTACAATCTTTGTGTTCTTTCAGGACCTATGTAGATTTGAAGCAATGCTTTGGTTGGATGCAAAAGTACTAGTATAAGTAATATGTACATTTGTCTATATATATATATATATATATATTGGTTTGAATTGCCAATTGTTTTGGATATATAATTTTGGTGTAAATTGGTACATTTAAATAGGCTAAATTGGATTGATTTGAATCTCCAAATTGTGGTATTTTTCTGGAAAAAAATTGGTTGAAAAACAGGTAAAATTCTGATTGAAAAACCTGGTAAAAATTGTGGTTTAAAAAAATTTATATAAAAATTTTCGTACACCTTAGACAGTGCTTTACACTAAAAGCACTGTCTAAGGTGGGGCTTAGAAAGCGCTTTCACCAAAAGCGCTGTCTAAGGTATGCCTAAAAATGTTCAAAAAGGTGGGGCTTAGAAAGCGCTTTCACCAAAAGCGCTGTCTAAGGTATACCTAAAAAGTTCAAAAAGGTGGGTCTTAGACAGCGCTTTTTGTGAAAATATACCCCTCTTTAGACAGCGCTTTTGGTATTACCCAAAGCGCTGTCTAAACCTTTAGCAGCGCAGGTTTAGACAGCGCTTTCTAAGGCCAAAAAAAGCGCTGTCTAAGGTCTTGTTTGGCGTAGTGAAATAACCTATAATCATGAATCAAGAAGGGTCTATAATATTCTAAACAAAAACTATAATTTCACACAAAGCCAACAAAACAAGGTGGCACAAGTGCCTCATCAAAATCATATTAGATGGAAGTAGAAGAATATGCACACAAGTTGGTTTATTTACAAGACAAGTCACACATGATGGTAAAATACAATTATGAATGCAAATGCACGTGGATCAATAGCATACCTATTCTAAGATGACATGAGAATTCACAAATGAACAAGTTTGGTTCATTCACAAACCACTTTAGAGATTAGGAAGAGACAGCACAAGTTGAAGTTCATACAAAATGAAACATGCTTCAAATGTTCATGTAATTGTAATGAATATAATATGACAATATAAGTCAATGAAAATGGATGAAATGATCTATATACAGTAGAGGGACATACAAGAATGAATGAGAATGGCATACCAACATGAGATACACACAAACCATATTGAAGGAGAACAAGTGATATGTGCACAATTAGGTATGGATGCAAGATGAACATCAATTGCAAAACATGTCAAAAGGAAACATGGAAGACCTAGAATTTGACATACATGACCTATAATATCCAAGTAAGCTTGTGTCAAAAGATAACCTCAATCAACTCAAGATACCATAGGCAATATGACACAAAACCATGGCATATGCACACAATGAAGATCATAAAGGCACATGTAATCAAACATCGAAGCCCAAATAGAAAGAGACTTGGAAAAAAATGTGAAAATATAACACCAATCATCTAAGTCAGAATGGAATCACATATCAAAAAGATGGCTCAAAACTCAACCATAAACATGTTCAATTAACGTCTAAGAACTCACAAAAGTTCACTAAGAAAGATGTAACAAAATGAATGTCAAATGCTATGAAAAAATGGTTTTAAAAATAAAATAAAAATTTTTTTAGATGCTTGAAAACATTATTTAATCATAGCAAAAAGATTGAATGCAAAATGCTTTTAGAACTATGCAAAATAAATGGATGAATTTCATGTGTCAAAGAAGAAACCACACAAAAAGAAAATAAAAGAAAATTATGAAAATAATGCCAGGATAAAAGAAAATCAGAAATAAAAAAGATGGAAAATTATTTTAATGCATAAAGATGCTATATGAATTTTTATGGAATTGTTTAATGTATTTTAGTATTTTTTTAAATAAGAAAATGAAGCAATATGAAAAAAGAAAATTAAAATACAAATAAAAGAGTGCAGGGGGTGTGGCGAAAGTAAAATATTAGTGTAAAATGGTATTGGGCTTAAAAATGGGAGTGCAGATATCAATTTAGTTTAGTCCATTAACAGCGCGTGTTTGTGTGTGTTCAGGTGTATGCTCAGTCAAACATTTGATTCATTTACCACCACATGATCAATCAAGCAAGAAAAGTAGCATATTCCAACGAAACACAAAGCATGCACACAATAGTTACCACGCACTCACACATATGATCGTCTGAGACAAAAAATAAAGCACGCACAGGTCACATGATTTTTTAATGCGTTGGCACTTTAAGAAGCGTCGGATGAAATGGATCGGACTACCATGATATAAAGTTGCACTAAACCCTAACTGACCCCTCACCGGCCGGAGAAGACGACCGGACGACTGCAACCTCAAAACTTCCAGAAATTAACAAAACTTATACCAATCGAAAGCTGAAGTTACATAGAATGCAAATCCACAGTTATTTTTCACAGATCAATCACATATGAAGAGAATCGAAGAGATGAAAATTTCCCTAGATTTTGCAACTATGCTCTTAGAGAGCCTATCAACTAGCCGGATCATCATAGCTTCTAGTAAGCTTCATAAACAGCAAAAAAACAAGCTAAAACAACATGAATTCGTGCAATAAAGTTGGAGAGATTAGAACCTGAACTTTGAAGAAACTTGAATCAAAAGAAAGCCAGAGGAGATCCTTAAGTTCTTGAGCTTAAACTGAGCAAAATAAATGCTATTGAATCTTGAAATCTTGAAGAAATCAGAATTAAATTCCAACTGAATTAAAAATGCACTTGATGAATGGACCTTAATCCTCCTTGTTCTTGCTCACTGATGAACCATTGATGAAGAGAGTGATGAATAGATGAAGATGATGATGAGATCGTGCAGAGAGAAAGAGAGTTTCAGAGAAGAACTTGAGAATGAGAGTTTGTGAAATGTGAGATAATTCGAGCAAAATGAAGTGTTGTTGTTAATTTTGTGAGCAAGGGAGCTTATATAGGTTGAGTTAGTTGTTAACTAGTGTGGTTAACAGTTAGGAGGAGAGTTAAGTGAGTTGGGTTAAGTGAGTTTCTGAGTTAACTAACTGAGTCAGTTAGTTATAACACGAATTAATGAGCTTGGCTATGGTGTGGAGAGGTTCATGATGAGGTTTAGAGTGGATGGTGGTGATGTTTATGATTTCGCAGCAAGCTTGTTGTGCAAGTTTTCCACTTTTCTTCTTTCATGTATGATGGATAGTATGGCATGGCATGTGTAAGAGAATGTTTATCCAAATGAAGTAAAGAGTGGGGAGGTGTGTAATGTATGCGTGTAAACCAAATGAAACAATAACAAATAATGCCAATCAAATCAATGGGAATTTTGATGTTTAAGGAGGAATTTCTCTCATGTCAATGGATGAAATGATGTGGTTTTGATGGCTATGGAAAGAGGGAACATCATAGAACACGATTGGTGTGAATTTTGGATTGAATAGAGGTTTGGAATAGGATGAAAAACAGCTTGGAAGACATGTATGTGGGACTGCATCATGGGCGTGGCAACCTGCATAGTGTGCATGACAATGGCCTTGTGGATTTTTAGCATGAGACCCTTATGTTTGGACCATCATAACTATCTCATAACTTGTTCAAATGGGAAAATGTCCAACATCAAAGTTGAAGAGGATATGGAGAGGAACAACTTTGATGTTCAAAATTTTTTCATTTAAAGCTTTCTTCAATAAGAAAAATGGCTTGACATTTGGCACACCAAGTGTTTGATGAAATTATGGCCTGGGGGCCTGAACTTCCCTTGCCATGACTTGGTTTTTGCCTTGATTTTACCAAACTTCGATTGATCATAACTCCCTCAATTTTGATCCAATGGAAGAGTTCTTTATATGGATTTGAAGCTTAGAGTGTGATCTTTAATTGGCTTAATTTGGGCCTGAAGTTTGGAGCTTTTATCTTGAAGAAATAAAGCCTTAAAGTGTAGTGCAAAATGGCCCAAACTTGCCATTTTTGGAAACCCTAAGTTTCTAAAAATGGAAACTTTGTACATTTCTTGATTTTTCATGATTCCTCCATCATTTCTTGATCAAATCTTGTCCAATGACCATATATAACTTAAATTTCATGAATTTGACCTTAAAGAGTCAGGAGTTGACTTTTTTCACTGCATAGTTGACTTTTTCCCCAATTTATTGATTCTCAAGCAACTGACCAATTGAACCTCTTCTGACATGAACCAATGAGCAATCTTCCATCTTTAGATACTTGATATCATGTAGAAAACATTGAGATCAAGTTTGAACCAATATTTCTTCAAGAGACCACTTGAATCCAAAACCCTAGTTTGGGTTGTTTTTGGTTAGGAGATGATGCACTGTCTAACTTCTTGGTGAATTCTCCTCTTCCAATGACTTGTGGGATCAATTGACATGATATATGATGAAAGAGATCCTTGTAGTGGATACCGGATCTTCCCTCAATATGTTACCTAAGAAGGCACTGATGAAGTTAGATATATAAGGAGTGATACTCAAACTCAGTGACTTCTGTCATACCCTAAATTTTGACCACAAAGATTTCCCATCATTGTGCAAACCATCACCACAATATGGATGTACCCTCATACCTCATCAATCTTCTCAAGGATTGTCGAGCATTCACTACAACCAAGAATTAGGGTTTTGATCCCTCTCAGAGCACTCAGACAAAGGATCAATCAAGAATTGACATGATCTTCAACTTGTCTGGCCTCTCAAACACCCATAAAGGATCAAGAGGTCTCCCACATCAAGAATCAAGCACAAGGTTGCAACATTCCAAGTGGATCAAGCCTCAAGATCGCCAGTATCACCAAATTAGGGTTTTGGTCGACTAAGACCTCCAGATGAAATTTTTCATCTGGGCATGAGCCAATACTTCAAAACATGAGTCAAGAAGCTCAATGGGACCTCATGAACCCAATCATAGAGTCAAAATAGCCTCAGGGGATGCATTCATCAAAAATCAGGAATTAGGGTTTCTTTACCTAATTCACCCCTAAGTTGACTTTTGGAGAAAGACATGAGCCAAGACCTCAAGAAGTGTTTTCAAGACCTCTAATACATCATATTGATCCATTCACAATATTGGATTGAGTCTAAGAACTTGGTTCACAAGCAATGCAAGGATTCCAATTCAGCTGGACCAATTATGGTTTCCTGATGAAAAATCAACTGTATCTTTGACTTTTGACCAAGACACGTTACCAAACCTTGGGACATGATTCAAGACACTCTATAACACCTATGGAATACATACATTAGGTTTGAATTAGGTCAAGTACTTAATTTCATAGAGGATCACACAGTTTGGAATTCATCTGACAAAAAGTCAACTGTGCCAAAAAACCAAGTTTGACTTTTTGAATTTCTTGACAAACAAGGCTTCCCTAAGTAAAAAACAATGTTAATTCATGGTTTGGATCATCATCCATCAATAAAAATCAAGAAAATTGAGGTTACTTGAAAAAAGGGCAAACATAAGAAACTTAAAATTTTCCAAGTTATGGAACAAAAGTGATTTGGTACCAACTTTGCAAGGTCATAACTCATAAACCACAAGGCCTTTTTCTCCCATCCAAAGCTCAAATGAAAGCTCTCATTACATACTTCAAAATTGTCAACTATATCAGATTACAAATCCTCATGTATTTTGAGTTATTGACTGATCAAAATCACAAAAACATGAAAATGAACATTTTTTCCAACACTTAGTGAAAATTTTGGACAAAATCTGTCTTGGGTTTTCACCAACTTTGAGGCCATTTTTCACCATGATCCAAGTTGATTCAAGACCAATGTTGGACACCAAAGTTAAAATATGATATACAAGCTTTCAAAAGAGTACCAGAACTCATCCTAATTCAACTTGAGTAGGGAGTTATAGGCATGGAAACATGACACCTCCAAGACTGGTTTTACAAAAGTGCACATCATCATTGATGGCCTATAACAAAACTCAAATAAATTCAAACTTTGGGGTCGTTCACCCGAACTTCGGATGTTTGTTTATCTGTTGTCGCGTCCTTAAAATTTTCTACTTCAGGGTAGGCTTCTTTCATATCGACCAGCTACCCATCCACCACCGTTTTGAAAAAAATCCTTCCTTGACACATCCAGGTCTAGTGCGATGCATAATGCCTGGGCTTTGGATCTTTCAAAGGCCTTATTTCCAGCAAAAAGTAGGTCCACCTAGGCATCTTGCAGATACTTCTTTAAAGTTTCATTAAGAGCCCAAGTTTGTTCTGGTTCTTGGGCCAGACCAGCGCTAGAAGTTTCCAGCTCCAAGCATTTGGACTCAGCAACTTCTTTCTGATTGGTCATATTCGATAATTGGAACTCATAAGTTTCCTTTTGCTTATTCATCTCGGAAGGTTGCTTGTTCAACTCCTCCACTTTGTTAGTCTGAACCTTTAAGTCGGCATTTAGCTGAGTTATCTCCTTGGAAAGAAGAGCCTCGTTTTGCTCATGAGCATCACCCACTTTGAATAAATCTCAGGTCATCATTGTACATATCATCAAGTAGGCCCCTAGGTTTTAGGTCAATTGTTGAGCACCAATAGACTTTACCTTCTCTACATCCTCAATTGCGTTCAGGTGATCATAGAGATACCTCATCCCGTCAAAGCGATTGAACCAGAACTTAAACTCGGGAGAATGTTTAGATTGATGACCGCTACTTGAATCTTGCATAAGAGTGGTAATTGTCAAGTCAGCTTGACTGATGTCATCACTCATTACAATCTTCATTTTCTTTGGAGAGCTGGGCTTTGGGTCTTCAGGGGTATGGGCAGAGATCGTTTGGGACTCTGATATGACAAGAATCATTTTAGCAACATCCAAATTCTTTCTTTTGAGGGCCCAGGTCTGAATGTCCATGAGGTCACTCTAAGAAGCGGATTGATCTCCACGCCTCTCCCTAGCTTTGACCATCAACTTCTTTTGTTAGGAGAGCTTGAGGGTTGTCATGTTGGCTGAAATAAACGAACCAAAATCAGTAAAAAGGATGACTAATGATATCATAATAGAGTGATAAATAAATGTGTGGAAATTACCCAAAAAATTTGAAATTTAGTTTGGGTTCATCAACCATCTGTAAAAGATCTTTGACTTTCACTACCCGAAAAACGTCCAAAACGGCCAAAGACCGGAGTTCCAAGTCATTTTATTTGTCATAGTCAAAACTAGAGATAAGTTAAGCATTTTTCGACGAATAGATCGGGAAACAATAGTTCCTAACTAAAGCATACATATCTTAGGGACATATTTTCCCACTTTTAACTCTAAGGAATTTGTTTTTAAAACCCTTATAATTGGTAGTATAGCCTTATAGGAAGCTCTTTCTCGAAATTCCACTGAGGGAAACCCAACCTCCTTTTTCTGCACCCTTTAACTCAAAAAATGAGAAGAATAAACCTAAGGTCGCTATTATGTCCATTGTATCACATACAATCTCAAAAGCCTTGATAAAGTCCCACCCATTGGGGCGTAATTGGGAAGGGGCTGTGTTTAGGGTTTTGAGAAGATCGGACTCGAACTTGGTAAATGGAATGCGGATTTTAAAATCTTCGATGACTTTTGAATAAAAATAGAAATATTCCACCAATACTCCTTTAAGACGAGTGATACAAACCCTTTCACTAACTACGCAGGGTTCCAGTATAACGTCTTCCTCATTTCCAGTGGAAGAGATTAAGGTAGTGGAACAAAGCTTCGGGATGTATCTTTCTTTGATAATACTATGGTCATAACTCAAAACCTCTTTGTCTATCAAAGAACCTGTTGCTTCCCTCTAAATATCCATAAACCTGAGGACGAAGACTCCAAATTAGTGTTACTAGTGGGTAAAGGGATCACCATAAAATTCTCTAATAATTCGGTCAAAGTCTGTTCTGTTCAAATAACCCTCACACTCTCGCATACAGGTATTCCAAATCCTATTTCTTTCACTAGCAGTAAGAACAATTTAACATGAAGACATAATAAAAAGAGCAGAAAAGAAATGATATTTGAAGTTTAAAGGAATGAATGAAGATCAGTTGTCAGACGCTCAGGAAGAAGGTTGCTTGGAAAATATATTTGAATAAAAACTAAGCCTTTTAAAGCAATAGAATTGTAACGGTCAAGAATTTGTATCAAAGGGTAATGATGAAAGTTGGAGTTCCCATAAAAGTCATCATGAAGAGGTGAGTGAAAGGCATGTCATCATTAAGTAGATGATAATCACCAAGCAGGAGATCGGTCTCGAAGAAAAGGAATTCAGAGATTATTTTGTCTGAACACTTCACTCCGAAAGAATCTTGTGATCGGGGGGGGGGGCTTATGTACATCTGAGTAGGTGGGACAGTCGAGTATGATGAGGCTAACAAGTCGTATAGTCATGTCCATATCTACAATTCGAAACCCGTTTAGGGGTATCAAAATAAGCAAGACGGAGCCGACCTTATACAAGTCGGGAGCGACCTCGTTCATACAGATCTGACCCGATGACAAGGCTAAGATGTCATTTAAAGGGTCGCGAGGGACACTTACTAAATGATGCATTATGACGGGATAGTTATAATTATTAAAGAGATAGACGTTACATAGAAATTATTGGGATGAAGGACGTTATTGAAAAAAGCATTTATGAGGGATATAGAGAGTAAAACCGGGAGAAAGGGGTGAAGATTGGGACCTATAAATAGGAGATTACTTGAAGGGTAGAAGGAAGACAAAATATCAGAGAACAAATACATAACAGACACTCCAACCAGTCGTTTTAGGCTCTCCTTGACTCATAACAAGGAATTCAACCTTTTAGTGTTTTTTAGTAAGAACACAAATGTACGTATTAAACATTACTTCATAACCACTGTCACAAAATTGACTAATGATTAAGAGGTTATGATTTAGTCCATCTACTAACCAAACATTATTAATTTAAATGGGAGAAATACGAATAGTACATGTACCAACGATCCCTCATTTATGGTTTCCTCCAATCCCCACAGTTCCTCCCTCTTTCAAAGTTAGGGTTTGGAACATATGATTATCTTCTATCATATGTCGTGAGCAGCCATTTTCCAAGTACCAAGACTGGTTTTTTCCTTCTCCCTTGACGCATATCTGATGCAAAGACAAATTCAGATTCAAGTAACCATTATCTTATGGGTCCTTTGAAGTTTTTTCTGAAAGGATTTTTATTATTTTGTACCTTAGCCTTTAATTCCAATTCAATTCAATAATAGGATAATAAGACAATAATAGGATTTTTATTATTTTGTACCTTAGCCTTTTCTGCATTTTTCAAGCCATGTCTTTATTCAGTCACTTTCATAACCAAACAACACTTCAAATACTCTCCAAATATCATCCTCAAACTTTCCCAACAAGTTTCCCTCAATTGTAACACCATTTGAGTGAGTTACTATTTTGGTCACTTTTGCCCTGAGGTTTCAAGCTGGTTTTGATCATCCTAAAAGCTTCTAAGGGATCTATCACGAGTGTCTAAGGCATTAGATTACTTCTGGCACAAGCATTTTGCAAGATAGCACAAGGAGCTTCAAGAGGTAAGTGCATAACAACTTGAACTCTTTAAAATATGCATTGCTTTGATGTCTATTGATCATGAACATGTCATACATATCATATGTGTTGTGTTTGAACCAATTTACCATGTTATTGTTGCTTGTATGAAGAGATAACATAGAACTTGCAAATTTTGGCCTATTTTGAAACCACTATTGGGTTTTAAAATGTAGGCATATTTAGAAAATTCTGAAACCACCATTGTATTCCTCATGAAATTCTAGGTAGGATCCATCGAAATTTCATCCAATTTCATAGAGAAATGAGGGAGATATGATACTTCTTGCAGATCACTCAAAACTTGATTTTTGCCTTGGCCTGGCCTGAAAATAAGGTTACCCTTATGTATCTATGGGGTGGTTTTGATACACAGATGTATCACCACCCCAGTGGTAGCAGCGCATGTGTGTTTGGTTAGAGGGTGTGGGTTCAACAACCACCCATACCATTTTTTTGGCTCCCTCTCATTTTTGTTATTTTGCTCATTTTTTATGACTTTCTTAATTAATCTCAAAATTAATTTCTCTTTCATTTGTTATCATTTTTTATTGGTTCTTTTTTTAAAAAGTCACAAAAATGTTAAATTATTTTATTCTACAAAAAAATTAAATATGTGTTATTTATTTAATCTATCTAGAATTTTTGTAAATAATTTCATTTTTATTGTTTTTTTAACAATTTAAAATGAAATTCTCACCTTGATTTTTTAAAACAAATTGGATTTCAAGCTTTCATGTGATTAAACATGATTTTTCAAAATATTTTTCAAAGCTTACCACTTATTTTTAAATATATTTGATATTTTATATTTAATTTCCTTTGAAAATTATATTTTTAATTAAAATTAGGGTTTCTCTTAATTTTAATTTTTCAAACTTCTTTTCAAAACACTTTTGGGCCTCTTTGTAGAGTGTAAGTCTCATCCCTTTGTAAATAATTGATATTGGGCCTCAGTCATTGTATAAGTCCCTATACGATTTTAGAAATCTCATCGCGATCGCCATTTTCAAAATAATTTTCATCTGGGTCTCTCCTTGAGTTGTAAGCCCCATTTTCTTCTTTTTCAAACACTTTTGGGCCTCTATTAGAGTGTAAGACCCATTCCTTCTTGTGCATAAATAATTTTGGGCCTCAGTTATTGTATAAGTCCCTCTGTGATTTTAAAAATCACGGCGCGGTCGTCGCCTTTTCTAATAAGTCATTTGGGCCTCTCCTTGAGCTATAAGCCCCAAACAAATATTTTTTTAAAAAACAACTTTCATTCAAATTCAAATTCAATGTTGTTTTCTTTCAAAACTTTCTTCAATTTCTGGAAACCCTGAAAGATGGAATACAGTTGTAGTCAATACTACAGATCACAATATGCTTGGGCTTCTTCTCAGAAGGTAAGTCCCCATATCTATTTCAATGCTTATTTCTCAGATATATCTGTCAATATAATTGTCTGTGTATATATAAATATTTGTGCATATCTTACTTAGAGTTCCCCCAGTAGTTAGGTCTAGGTTTAGATCAAACCAGAGGTTAACTTACAACATAGTCAAAACTAGTTCCCCATAGGAAATTCCCTATATAGTCTTGCCTCCTCTTGGGCTTATACAATATGGAACAGAGAAAGGCATTATTCCCAGTGAAACTTTTCTCAAGACTGTCAAACTTAGAAATATTATATTGTGTACAAGAAATTCATTTCCTCATAGAGGATTAATTCTCAGTGAAACCTCTTTTAAATTTCTTCAAACCCTAGAACTGTTCAGCAAAGAAAGGATTAATTCACGGTGAAACCTTTCTTGAACTTTTCTTAGGCTTGGACCCACGGGCTTCCTAAAAGCATCCCCAACCTCCTCTTGGTCTTTATACAAGGGCACATAGGTTTCCTAGAAGTTACCCAGCCTCCTCTTGGGCTTAGTACAAGGACCCTTAGGCTTCTTAGAAGTTCCTCAGCCTCCCCTTGGGCTTAGTACAAGGACCCAAAGGCCTCCTACAGGTATAGGATAGAATTTAGTCATCTTTGCTAGTTCAATCCTCCGGAGAATCAGAATTCCAAAACATCAAACCATTTTAGGGTTGATCTTCATCCCTTAAACCTGCAGCCTCCTCTTGGGCATCTTACAAAGATCTCTCTCTACACTAGAGCCTACCACTTCTTGAGAGACTTGGACAGTCTCAGCCTCCTCTTGGGCTTCATACAAGTAGACTTGGAAAGTCTCATATCCTCTTGGATCTCACCAAGAAACCCTCAAGTTTCCTAAAAGCACAGAAAAAACCCTGATCATTTCATCAATATACTAATCTCCAGCAGAGTTAAAACCTCTAAGGTTTTCAAACTCATTTTTAAATCCCCTCTGACCCCTTAAACAAGGTTTAAACTTTCACCTTAAAAATCCCCAACCAGGGTCAATTTACCATCAACAAATTGCCAGTAAAATCAAAACCTCATGGCATCTGATACCACAACTCTTCTCTGATTCTCAGCAAGAGTAAAACCTTTGGATTCCCCAACACAATCTGGACCTGCTCCTAGATTCCCAGTAATCCTCAACAAGAGATAGCCTCCTCTTAGGCTTCATATAAGAACTTCCCCCAGTGGAGCAAGTCAGCCTCAATCTTGGGCTTTATACAAGACAGATAAAACCCTCCTCAGTAGAGTCAATCTCTTTTCAGCCTCAATCTTGGGCTTTGTACAAGACAGATAAAAACTCCCTTAGTAGAGTCAACCTTTTAGCTTCATTCTTGGGCTTTGATCAATGCACACAAAAATCATCATCCCCTCTGATGAGACCATGAGTCGACTCTGCAGGAGAATATTTCATCTATACATCATATATCAAAATTAACAATCAAAACCTTTTTCCTAGATAATTGTTGTAAGTGGCACACTTGTTTATTCAAAATCCAAGCCGGAGTCCTTCCTTTATCTTGGCTAAAAATCATCTTTCATCTATCAGCTGTAAGTGGCAAGCCTCTGGATTCCTAACATCCAAGACAATTTCCCTCTCTTAGCAATGAAGATTCATAAGGAAAAATGGCATTGCTCAATACTGAGTTAAAGTTTCTTCCTTCATGACATCACCCTTATAAAGGAAATTATGGCATTGCTGGATTCATATATCCCAGTTAAAGCAACTTCCTTTATAATCGGTTTCTTAAACATTTTGTGATGAATAGGTGAGATATCTCCCTTTAGAGATGATAAATTCTCTCTAAGTCAACCTTTTAGCTTCAATCTTGGGCTTTGAACAAGACACAAATACTCAGCTAGCTTCAATCTTGGGCTTTGAACAAGACACCAAACATCTTTCCTCCCATAGCATAGGAGGAACTACGATTGCTATGATTTCCCAGATATCTTTACGGGAATACGTAGGCATAAGATTGCGAAATCTTAGCGAGCACATAAATCAAAAACTTTAGGTCCAGTACCTTCCCAAAAACAACGAAAAACTAGAAAACAACAAAAACATTCTCTCAACACTCTCAAAGGAGAAACTTTCCCAAGCCACGGCAGATAAACACCAGAGAACATTTCAAATTAATAGAGAAACATGCAATAAAAAGCCTATGGATAACCATATATACACTGGGTGTTAATAGCTTCCCTTTGTATAACCTGACCCCGAACCCCCAATCTCTTTGCATTTGTTAAAGAAAATATTTGAGTGCAAGGTTAGTTTTAGATAACTTCCCTTTCCTTTCCAGCTTCATAGGATAAATAAGAAATCAGAAAGTAGCACCCAATTCCAACCATTGCGGTAAGGTGGTCGCGTCACCGACAAAAATTGCACGCTACACCCTTGACTCAAGCAACTAAGATTTTCTCTGAACAAACCATATTTACCTCAAGAGGTCTGAAATCTCCCTTCAGATTGGATTCATCCTTATGATTAAGAAAGAAGAATCATTCCTTGCAAATTTGGATGGTGAAAATAAATCACCTCCACTCTCTTTAGATTTATGTTTCACAGAAACACCCTCTAGTCAGAAGAGTAACGAGAAGTCTCCAGATGCACGACTGAGATACCTTTATGAGTGGACTTGAGATAAATCTCAAGTATCTTTGACAACTTAGCCAAAAAAATATATACCAACTTCCTAGAGCATGAACTTGATAAACCCAATCTCTACTCACCTTATCTTCAGACTGACTTCAAGATACATGATGGAACCAAACGTCCAAGTACCAAGTCACCATGACAGACATCAACCAACAACTATCTCCATTCCATCGCTCCCGACTTTGGAATGAATAGGTGCTGATATCTTCAAGAGTAGAAGCTGACAATTGAGATCTTCCACCATCTTTCTTCTATCACAACTCCATAATCCTATAAATACCAGAGTTCTTCCATCAGAAACATATGAAGCGGAACCACCAAGGAACATCTTCAACATGCCCTAATAAGACGTCAGAACATCTTATAAGACACCACACAAGAGAACTAGCCACTCCTCCTGCATTTGCTGTAGAAACTCCTTAGAAAACATGAACCACCAACAGTAGTCGTTACCTTCGATCCAGAACATCCATCCATCCATTAATACCCTTGAGTATGTCTGAGTGAATGATCTAATCTCCCAAACTCCTTCTTGTTTAAAGCGCCAAAAAGTATCTCCCAAGATCTCATCCAGACACAGACACGATGCCTGCTCTGATACCAATTAAAATTCTGGCATAGCAGATTGCAGATGTCCTAACACATGCCAAGACATTATTCTCTGCACAACTTTAAAATAAGAACATAAAAACAAACTGATATTCAGAATATGAGTAGTAGCAGTAAGACAAATGTTTCGACATCGATTACAACATGTTAATCAGAACTGAACTGTAAATTGAAGAATGATAAATAACACAGAATACGATAACCCAGTTCGGTGCAAATCACCAACATCTTGGGGCATACCAAGCTAGGAAGAAGAATCCACTATCAGTAGTATAGTTTTATGTAAACAACCGCTGGTTTACAGTAAACAACCTCTAGTTTACCTATCACTACCCAATGAAAACTTTATCTAAGAACTCCGTCCTTGATAAGAGAAACCCATCTCACTCCATAAATCACAACCTGTGATTATCTAACAGTTATAGTCACAATAACTGTATGATCCTACTTGAAAGACACCCCTTTTAATACAAAGTTCAGTCAAGCATTCTTGACTAACAAGTTAACTCGGATTTGCTTAAAAGCTTCATCCAAGAACAATACACAATTCATTACCTACGGGTTTCTGAATCTGTACAAGTACCTATGTCTTCCATAATGTATCAAATCGATACAGTGGGATACTTACAAGAGAAACCTACGACTCTTAAACCGTAAACCCTACTTTACAAAATAGGATTCCTAAGTCTATGTCGTTCTCTCTCACTTTTCAGGCCTATGACTAGGTCTTCTTTTATAGCCTTCTGCTGCCTTGGGCTTTAAATCTTCTTTACTTGATCCACCGCCAATCGCGCCTTGAATCTTGGAACATATTTAAAAACAAACCTGATGTGATAGTCATGATGTCGAGTCTTCATGCTAGGACATTTCATTCGACATCTTTGGTATGGGGCAGAAACCTTCATGTTGGAACATCTTTCACAACATTATATTTTACCAAAATTTAGTCAAACTCTTAGAGCTTTCAGGAAACATTGTCGCCGATCACTTGGCTCATCAACCGATTGACGATCAGGAATCAATCAAGTTGGACTTCCCAGATGAAGATGTAATGTACCTAAATATGAAAGATTGTGATGAACCACTACAAAGTGAAGGGCCAGAGCCAGGATCCTAATGGGGACGAATATTCGACAGAGCTGTCAACGCTTATGGAAATGGAATTGGGGCAATCATTGTTACCCCCTCAGGGTACCCATATTCCTTTCACAGCCAAATTGGCATTCAAATGTACAAACAATGAGGCTGAATATGAAGCTTGCATCCTGGGTCTCGAAGAAGCTATCGACTTAAGGATAAAGAACTTGGATGTGTATGGAGACTTAGCCTTGGTTATAAATCAGATCAAGGGAGAGTGGAACACATATCAACTTGGATTGATTCCTTACAAAGACTACGCAAGAAGGTTGTTACCCTTCTTCAACAAGATTGATTTTCATCACATTCCTCGTGAAGAAAACCACATGGCTGATGCACTGGCTACTCTCTCTTCCATGATTAGTGTAAATCGATGGAACGACATACCCAAGATTAACATAATGCTCCTTGACAGACCTGCTTACATATTCGTAGTGGAAGCCACCGTTGACAACAAACCATGGTATCATGATGTCAAATGCTTCCTTCAAAGACATGAGTACCCACCTGGGGCATCGAGAAAAGATAGGAAGACTCTCAGAAGACTAGTTGGAAACTTTTTCCTAAACAATGATGTGCTTTACAAGAGAAACTTTGACATGGTTTTGCTCAGATGCGTGGACAGACACGAAGCGAACATGTTAATGAAAGAGATTCATGAAGGCTCCTTTGGCACTCATAGCAATGGACAAACAATGGCAAGAAAAATTCTGAGAGCAGGATATTATTGGATGACAATGGAATCTGATTACTACAAATACATGAGGAAGTGTCATAAGTGTTAGATATACGCCGACAAAATCCATGTACCACCAATGTATCTCAAAGTTCTATCTTCTCCATGGCCTTTTTCTATATGGGGAATCGGCATGATTGGCATAATTGAACCCAGAACTTCAAACGGGCATCGGTTCATCCTAGTAGCCATTGATTACTTCACCAAATGGGTTGAAGCGGTATCATACACAAATGTGACCAGACAAGTGGTGGTTTGATTTATCAAGAACAATCTCACTTGCCGTTATGGTATTCCTAGCCAGATCATTACTGATAATGGATCTAACTTAAATAACAAGATGATGAAAGAGTTGCGCACTGAGTTCAAAATTGAACACCATAACTCGTCTCCCTACCGGCCTAAGATGAATGGAGCGGTAGAAGCAGCTAACAAAAATACCAAGAAGATCATTCTAGAAGATGGTTGTAACTGTTAGTTCTTGTGATTGGCTGAAATTTTGGTAAAACAATGATAATGTCATGGTTGATGTTTCAACAAGAGATTCTAACATTAGTGTTATGTTTAGTTAACATTATGGTTTTGTTAAAGTTGTAAGGGTTGCAGTTGTGTGCTGATGTTAAACCCGATGTCTTGACATCAGTTGTGAACATCAGTCTGAGATGATTTATTAGGGCTGCGTGTGTTTCTGGTTTTAATGAGATATTCTACTGAAGAGAATCAGAGATTGCAGGCGAATATCATGGGTTAGATATATTCTGTTGAAATAATTTATGAAGAAGATTAGTTGTTGCTAATTTAATGCAAAAAGATATGGAGAATAATTATGAAGAGTTGATTGAAGATTTAATTGAAGATCTATTTAGTAGCAGAATCTTTTGCAGATTTGTAGCAGAAGATTTGTTGGGATTTGAAGGCCCAAATCCAGTTGGGGAAAAGTTATAAATAGAATGCTTGTAATCTAGAATAGGCACGGGTCCAAGATGTAGATCATTAGGGCTTAGTCTAAGTGAACCACTCGAGTTGTGAGATGGTCACTGTGTTCTTACTCAAAAACCTGTAGGTAATGAGTTTTGTATTGTTATTGGAGAAAGCTTTGAAGCAACTCCAAGGTGTGTCATGGAAGTGTGACTTCTACTTTTCTGTGATTGAAGAGCTGTTGGAAATCAAGCTGTTAATGCAGTGAATGAGATGTTGACTGCTAAACATCATTGCGATGATTGGGAGTGAGATGGAGTCTCTTATCTAGGGAGGACTTAGATAGAAGGGTCATTGGGTAGTGATTAAATTAGGTAGATTGTCAACTGGTTTGTTAATTCTGTAATTTGATACTACTAATAGTAGACTTCCTTCCTGGCTTGGTATGCCCCCAGATGTAGGTTGTTAGACCGAACTAGGTGAACAATCCTTGTGTGCTAGTCTGTGCTTTTATTGTCTTATTCATACTGCAGATATTGATGTTGTGACATCACACTTAACATCACATATCTAATACCGGAATTTCAATTGGTATCAGAGCAGGCATCCTGTCTGTTTCTGGATGAGATCTAGGGAAGATACTTTCTGGTTCATGAGCAAGGAAGATAGTTGGACTATTCATGATAGAGTATTGTTATCAGGAGAACTGCTGTTGGCACTTGGTTTATAATGATGGTATGCAAGGATTATTGAGTAGTGCCTGAAGGTTGTTGAGGAGTTGGTGTGTGTTCCGTTGCTTGGTATCTAATGTAACCCTGGTTGGTTCTTGTATCTCTGGTGGTGAGATTCTAGGAAGTTTTTCTCTTGCAAAGACATTAGGGTTTGGTCTCCCCAGCTTCAACCGTTTGGTTAGAGATGCCAAAGATACTTGAGGATTATCTCATATCTTTATTTTAGGAGAGAAGTGATCATAAGGTGAATGGATCTTACTAAAGACTGTTGGACATGGAAGTGTCAGAAGAAGAATAAATTTCAAATCAGGCATTGAAGACCAATCTGCCCTGAATTGTGATTCCTTCTTTATCATTTTTCTTGATGGTGAAAGAAGAGGGTGGAGCCAAAGCAAAAGAGTATCACTGTCAAATCTTTCATGCGGGAGTGAAGATCTTGATAAGTTATCTCTTAAGCTTAGTTGTGGTGACCTAATTAGGAGGATTTTCCTGGGTATGATGTCAAATGTAGTTCTGGTATATCTGAAGATGAATTCTCTTATGAAGGTACATGAACTCTAAGAAGTTTTATCAAGAAAGAAGCTGAGCTTAATATGTCAATTCTAATGTCTCAGCATCGTACTACACATCAGCAGTCTATGGTAAATGCTAAGTCAAAGACCTATTAAATTGTAGCTGTTTTGAAGGATCACTGAAGCTATGAAGTTGAACAATTTTTGAGATGCTGCTCATAATGTCATAGCATAAGAGAAGGAAATGATACTTGTTTAAACTAAAATGTCTGAGGACAATTGTATAGTGAAAATGCATCCAAGAGTTTGTGTGCAGTAGCAGTATGAATTAGCCTGTGTCAATTGGTGTTTGCATGAGCTCTTTCAGTTTTGTGGCTTGAAGGATTGGAAGTAGCATATTGTCTATGGTATGCAGAAGGATGGTAGTTATCACTCTTAAGTTAAACAAGAGGCCTGAACCTTGTGCTTATAAGAAAAAGCTTCTGGAAGAGTGTGTTATGCAAGTTACTGCAGTTTTGTTGGTCTGATCTTGGAAGTTGATCAGATATTGATATGTTCTCGTGTGTTCCCTACAAGAGATATGTGTGGATTAGTATGGTTGTAGTCTCCAAATTCATAGGAGATGTTTACTGTGGTTTAGACTAATGTCGGAACTGATGTTGAAACATCATATCAGTTCTTTGCTCAGGGTGGAGTAAAAGATCAAGACACTGACCTAACCTGGAAGGCTTTTGTGATATGAATGGTTATCATGAAGAAGATTCAGAAGATGTTTGAATCTGAAGAAGGGTTAAACCACAGGGATTTAAGATCAATTGCTATTCATAAGTATTTAATTGATTATCATTGAAAGACAAGATTAAGGATGTTCTGTCAATTATTTTAACATCTTTTCATCAGAGGTTTGGAGAATCATGGGAGGGGTTCTACATTCGCTCACAAGTCGCCTAGGTGTTGACCTGGGATTATTGCTTAGCATCTGTTCCTAGAAAGTATTGACTTGTCCAGATGGTGGTGCTATTGAAGATGAAGATGGAAGACTATAAAGACATCATATTCTTGATGGTTACAGCTTGGATCAGTTTATTTCTGATCTAAGTGGTTTGGAGCATGGTGTTTGCTCTAGTTGTGAAGGTTGAGGATAAGTGGCAGTTATCTCTGGCTTTCTACTGACGGCTCTACTAAGGGAAGTGGCCTTCTTTAGTATTGCTATGGGGTAGTCTTGGACTATTTATTTTCTAAAGATTCAGATGTGGTAGGTTTGAAGTCTTTGGAGGTTCTAAGCAGGATGGAGGTTGTCTACTCAAACTTGATTGTTGAATAAAGTCTATGAGAGCATGGAAATATGTTTCTGCAAAGGGAGGAGGTTCTTCTGAGTAGCAGAAGGTAGAGCTGAATTCAACAGTTGGATGACATAATGTTCTGACATCTAGCTTAACATCAGGAGTCTCAGCTGGTGATATGGCACATCAGCTAATGATAGGGTGATCTACAGGAATGAACAATAGGATGCTTCAAAAAGATCGTTCTCTTGGCAGTGTGCGGGAGCTGCAGGAAGGAGAAGATGTTACATGACCATGGCTTAGGGAGTCTAAGTGTGAGCAAGTGGAACATGTGACTTGAAGATCTAGTTTCCTTGGTGGATCAAGATATCTTGTGAGAGTTCTGACAAACGTGAAAAAAATCAAAATGTGGTATTTGGTTGTTTTCAAAAGTGGAATCAAGATAGTTAGAGTGTGGCAGCTGGTTATTATTTAGGATTGTCTTGTAACAAGTTACTCTTGGGCAGAAGGGTGATGAGTTGAAGACTCAAGGAGATCATTCCTCTTGAAGGTGGATAAGAGTTTATTTCTCTAGATTACTATGTCATAGTAAGTCCAGTTGGTGGAGCATATCAAGAATCATTGTGATGATATCTTGGTGAGTGGCAGATGTTCTAACTTGTGTTGGGACATTATCTGGTTGAATATCCTTGGTGAAGGATGATTATGCTCTGGTTCAGGAGTTTGGTGCCTACATTAGGCCTAAGGAGGCGTCTACATAGTCATACGGGAGAATGATGAAGTAGAAGGTCTGCCTTGGATGGAGATTGTAGACTGAAGTAGATCAGGTACTGATTGACTGGAAGAGAGAATGACTGCCTTTGGAGGGTTGGTGATCCTTATTGTGACTTCATGTGTGAGCAACTGATGTTTATGGTCATAAGGGACAGTGGTACCAAAATGAATGTGCTCAGCAAGTGTGCTTAAATGTGTATCTTCATCTAGAGCGTTAGTTAACCATGACTGGGGGAGTACTTGTCTTTGGATTTTGCTACAAAGGTACATATATCGTGAAGATTACATGCTGATCAAGATTGGTTGAATCTTATGAGGGTATAATGTCAGATAACATGTTATGACATTAGGCTGGTGGTTGGCATTAGATGGTTCTAGGCATGTGAAGCTAAGTGTGCACATGCTTCTGAGGAGAAGTCTGAAGACTATTTTATGAATAATCTTCTGTGGATTATTGGGTTGATAATGTTGTGAGCAAGCAGACATTGTCTGATAAGATGTCAGAACATGGTACAGGACATGTTTTTCTTGAGCCAAACAAGGAATTATTCTGGACGGTGGTGTAAGGATAAGGTGAAACACGTGTCTTCGACTATGCATGGAACTGTTTTGGCACAATTTATGGTAAGAATCAGTTTAGAAGCAATAAAGGCGGTCAAGACTGTTTTGGATGGTAGACATTGAATTTGGATGGAGTTTTTAGTTCCTAAAATAGCGTTTCTGTGACCAAGAACTTTGATTATTCAAAGCTCGTTAATTCCAAAGTAACTGGTCAGCTATTTATAGAGGTTATTCTTTGCTCCTTCAGCCAGTGAGTGTTCTTGTTTCATAAGTCTTATGGCTTTTGTTTGTTTTTGGGTGAGCACTACTTGGGTCTGGTTCTATGAGGGTTTTCTTTGCCAAATTTTGGCTAAAAAGGGGGAGAAAGGAAAGGGCTTTCCTAAATGGTTTGCGCAGATGCTATGTCTGGAGTTTGCAGTTCCATATGTGGTTCAGAGAAGTTTAAGAGGATGTCCTATCCTTAAGTTGGTGTTGAGTCTTTGTGACTTGTGTCCTGAGTTATGAACACAGTTGTGACTTGTGTTCTGAGTTACCTGGGTTGGCAAAATGGCACTTCTTAAGTTTCATCTTATGCCACAGATTGACTAGGGGTGTCTGATCAAAGAAGGTGTGCAGAATTCTCTTATGCCACCATTGGTCTTTTATGTATAGACAGACATTTCTTTTCTGGAGGAGTCTTCTACATTTGTTCAGGGTATGTCCTAGAAGGAAAAAGAAATGTGTTGTATTGAGGGGGAGTGTCAGATATCTTCTTCCTCATGTGCACCAAATGACTTCAGGACTTTCTACTTCTTAGGTCCTAATGTACTGCCTGAAGTTGATGTGCTGTGGTGATGTTATGTCAAACATAATGTCCTAACATCATTTAAAATTTCCCAAGAAGATGATTCTCTATGGTTGCTATACACAGTAGCTACTGATGGTCACTGTTAGGTTCAGTAGTTGCTGATGACTACTAGCAGAAGTATAGGGGTGTAATTGCGGCTGTAATCTGAGTTGTAATGTTTATATATTTGTTTTGGCCAAAATTAGCCAAAGGGGGAGATTGTTAGTTCTTGTGATTGGCTGAAATTTTGGTAAAACAATGTTAATGTCATGGTTGATGTTTCAACATGAGATTCTAACATTAGTGTTATGTTTAGTTAACATTCTGGTTTTGTTAAAGTTGTAAGGGTTGCAGTTGTGTGCTGATGTTAAACCCGATGTCTTGACATCAGTTGTGAACATCAGTCTGAGATGATTTATTAGGGTTGCGTGTATTTCTAGTTTTAATGAGATATTCTACTGAAGAGAATCAGAGATTGCAGGCGAATATCATGGGTTAGATATATTCTGTTGAAATCATTTATGAAGAAGATTAGTTGTTGCTAATTTAATGGAAAAAGATATGGAGAATAATTATGAAGAGTTGATTGAAGATTTAATTGAAGATCTATTTAGTAGCAGAATCTTTTGCAGATTTGTAGCAGAAGATTTGTTGGGATTTAAAGGCCCAAATCCAGTTGGGAAAAAGTTATAAATAGAATGCTTGTAATCTAGAATAGGCACGGGTCCAAGATGTAGATCATTAGGGCTTAGTCTAAGTGAACCACTCGAGTTGTGAGATGGTCACTGTGTTCTTACTCAGAAACCTGTAGGTAATGAGTTTTGTATTGTTATTGGAGGAAGCTTTGAAGCAACTCCAAGGTGTGTCATGGAAGTGTGACTTCTACTTTTCTGTGATTGAAGAGTTGTTGGAAATCAAGTTGTTGATGCAGTGGCTGAGATGTTGACTGCTAAACATCATTGCGATGATTGGGAGTGAGATGGAGTCTCTTATCTAGGGAGGACTTAGATAGAAGGGTCATTGGGTAGTGATTAAATTAGGTAGATTGTCAACTGGTTTGTTGAGTCTGTAATTTGATACTACTAATAGTGGACTTCCTTCCTGGCTTGGTATGCCCCCAGATGTAGGTTGTTAGACCGAACTGGGTGAATAATCCTTGTGTGCTAGTCTGTGCTTTTATTGTCTTGTTCATACTGCAGATATTGATGTTGTGACATCACACTTAACATCACATATCTGATACCAGAATTTCAGTAACCTACAAAGATTGGCACGCGATGCTACCATTTGCTTTTCACGATTATCGTACATCCGTCTGCACTTCAACAGGGGCAACCCCTTTTTCTCTTGTATATGGCATGGAAGCAGTGCTCCCCATAGAAGTAGAGATCCCGTCAATGAGAGTATTGATGGAGGCCAAGCTAACGGAAGTTGAATGGTGTCAAGGCAGATACGATGAACTGAATTTAATCGAAGAAAAGAGAATGACAGCTTTATGACATGGTCAGTTATATCAGTAAAGAATGAAGAAGGCGTTTGACAAAAAGGTCCGACCCTGCGTCTTTAAATAAGGAGACCTCGTACTAGAAAGGATCCAATTATTTCTCACTGATCCCAGGGGAAAATGGACTCCAAATTATGATGCCCCATATGTCATTAAGAAAGCCTTTTCAGGCGGTGCCTTGAGACTCACAACCGTGGATGGAGAAGAGTTTACATATCCCACAAATGTTGATGCAATCAAGTGATACTTCGCCTAAATAAAAAAAAAGTAGAAGAACAGTTTGCTAGGTTGAAAACCCTAAAGGGCGATTAGGCAAAAAAGAGCGTCTCGGTGGACTGAAAACCCGAAAGGGCGGTCCACGCAGAAATTAGAGACATAAAAAAATCAATCATCTCGGTGGATTGAAAACCTGAAAAGGCAATCCAAGCAAAAGTTTGGGATTTATGGCAAGTAACTGCATCCGACTAAGATTGGATCATCAGAAGCGACGTCATCTGTCAAGAAATCCTCAATCATAGGTCACCTTCAACAGAAGCTCAAGAATATCCAGAATTCAAAGTTGGTAGAAGTAAAGTGGCCATTATGTTTCAATGTAGCCCTTTCCCATTAAATTACCATTTTCTAAGCTTTGTAATGCTCCATGGGATCACACCTTTAGCTGATTACCATTCTATCAATGAAAATTGGAGCCCTTGTGCCCTTTATTTGTAATTCTCATTTATTCTGCTTTGCAAAATGACATTTTTTATATGATTAACATTCTTGAAACAAAAAAAAATGAATTTACTTTTGTTTTCAAAAACAGAAATTTCATTTTTTACTTCTGCTTTTAAAATAAAGACGACAATTTCCTTTTGATTGATGAACATAAAAAGGAACATCGACGGCTTCTCCGAAAGCAATCAAACTTCAAAATGCGGAATCAAGATATTCTTTATGATCAGTATATCTTGAATATAGGATCGATTACTTCGGATGGAGCATCCCATTTGTCATCCCCAGTAAGGTTTCTATCTCCAGGAATAAAGATAGGAACAGGAATCCCTTCCTCCAACAGGCTGCTACTGTCAGAAAACACCGGTAAAAGTTCACTCCCCCCAGGAGTCGCATCTTGTTACTACCAAGAATAGGTAAATTTCAGCAATAGGGTTTTGTTCCCTCGACAAACCAATGATACTTTTTATTCCCCGCAGTGGCCAGGTATCCAGTTGTGTTCATCACTAGTTCGTATGTCGTGTCTGTTTTGTCAGCATAAGCATTCATACATCATTGCATAATTGATTCATATTCAAGTGCATATTCATAATGCATAAGTTGCGTCTTTCACTCTGGTTGTGTTTACTCCCCACGAGTGATAAACGTCCTCTCTCCATTACAGTCGTCATCCTTAGGCGGAAAGGATGTACCTTTTGGATAGGATAAAATCCCAGCTTGAGTTCTTTCCTTATCAGGAAATGTCTTGATTAGACAATCTCTCTCCCGTTCATTCCTGGATTGAAGTCAATCATCGATCACTTTGATAACTTGAACCTCTGAAAGACGAAAAGGAATTAGGTTATACACCTTCGAAGATTAACTTTTCATCATTGAAGATGATATTTTGCTTTCCCGGATTAAAGAAAATCCCCCGTGGAAACTTCTCAACAAAAGACTCTTGGCAATATGGATATCACATCCTCCAAGAAATCTCTACCGATTGTCAAATGAAGAAGTTTGTTTTGGCCCCATAAATCCCAATAAACTGACAAATGACAGTCTTTCCCCGAGAAGTTTGTCCTGCTTTCAAGGAAGTCATCAGCGCCTTAAAATTGAATTACATCACATGACGTTACTCCGAAGAAGTCTCGAAGGGAAGTATGATGTAATTTCTCCAGAAAATGGTATCTCCAACAGAGAAGTTTGCACACCTTTGCAGTTCAGACAAATGGTTCTCTCCAACAAGTTTGACATCAAATTTTTTTCCATCAAATGGCATCTCCCTAGTAAACCTCGGCGAGAAGTTTGATAAAGACCACCACAGATAGCATTCCTTGTCAAGAGAAGAACTCGACAAGAAGAAACTGAGACCAGTTCCATGGCTGAAGACCAGGATCGAGGGGAAGTTTATTTCAAGAAACTGAGACCAGTTCCATGGCTGAAGACCAGGATCAATGGGAAGTTTATTTTAAGAAACTAAGATCAGTTCCATGGCTGAAAACCAGGATCGAGGGGAAGTTCTACCCTTTTCTATGTAAGCTTATTTAGCAAGAGAAGATGGATGAGCAAATAGCTACCATTCACAACCATAATCAAAATTTCGGGCATTCCGATATTTAATCCTCTTGTACCTCGAATGTCCGAATATCTTCATCATTCACCCCTTCAGGTCCAAGAAGATTAAATAGGGGCATCTGTCATACCCTAAATTTTGACCACAAGATTTCCCATCATTGTGCAAATCATCACCACAATATGGATGTACCTTCATACCTCATCAATCTTCTCAAAGATTGTTTAGTAGTTACCTCAACCAAGGATTAGGGTTTTTTAGCCTTCTCAGAGCATCCAGACAAAGGATCAATCAAAAATTGACATGATCTTCAACTTGTCAAACCTCTCAAACATCCATGAAGGATCAAGAGGTCTCCCACATCAAGAATCAAGCATAGGAAATGCAATATTTCCAGTTGATCAAGCACTCAAGATCACCAGTGTCACCAAATTAGGGTTTTGATCGACCAAGGCCCTAGAGAGAAAATTTTCATCTGGGCATGTGCCAATACTTCAAAACATGATTCAATAAGCTCAAAAGGACCTCATGGATCCATTCATAAGTTCAAAATAGCCTCAGGGGATACATTCACAAAAAATCAGGAATTAGGGTTTTCTTGACCTAATTCACCCCCTAAGTTGACTTTTCGAGCAAGGAATGAGCCAAGACCTCAAGATACGCTTTGAGAACCTCACACACATTACATTGATCCATTTATAAGTTTGGATTGATTCAAAAAACTTGGTTCATAAGCAATACTAGGATTCAAATTCATCTGGACCACAAACTAGGGTTTTTGTTGAAAAGTCAAATATACCTTTGACTTTTGAGCAAGGCATGATCTCAAACATTGGGACATGATTCAATACACTTTAAAACACCTATGGAATCCATCCATTAGGTTCAATTTAGCCCAAAGACTTGATTTCATAAAGGATCACAAAGTCCAAAGTTCATCTGACACAAAAAGTCAATAAAAATGTTAATATGTGATTTGAATCATGATTGATCAAGAAAAATCAAGAAAATTGAGGTTACTTGCAAAAAGGGCAACCTTGAGAAACTTGAAATTTCACTAAGTTATGGAAAAAAAGTTATTTTTACCCAACTTTGCAAGGCCATAACTTGAGATCCAAGCATTAATTTTCTTCCATCCAAAGCTCAAATGAAAGCTCTCATTACATACTACAAAAGTGTCATACTGACCCATGATCAAAAAATGCTTGGATTTTAAGTTATGAAGTGATCAAATCAAGAAAAGTATGAAATGAATTCCAACACTTAGTG
Organism: Lathyrus tuberosus; assembly: GCA_022829125.1. Lineage (NCBI taxonomy): Eukaryota > Viridiplantae > Streptophyta > Magnoliopsida > Fabales > Fabaceae > Lathyrus > Lathyrus tuberosus. Next base: position 3,020,261 of record JALAZF010000020.1, on the reverse strand, counting down.
AAAATTTTAGACAGAATCTGTTTTGTGTTTTAGCCAACTTTGAGGTCATTTTTCTCTATGATCCACAATGATCCAAGACCAGATGCAAACATCAACGTTGAAGTATGATGTGCAATCTTCCAAAGAGTACAAGGACATCATCAAACTCCACTTGAGCAAAGAGATATGGAGTGATCAACATGCCATGCTACAATTGTTCTTCAAAGACAGTTTTTTTCATTTCTTGCACCAACGATTTTTGAGTCAAATTGCAATGATCATGATCATACCAATTCAACATGGACCAGAGTGACTCATCACAAACCTGTAAGATAGTGCCAAATCCAAAGTTCTCAAAGAGTGAAAACTTGGAATTCTCAAACCAGTCCATTTTCACCCAACCCAAGCACCCAAACACTTCACATAAGCATTATAAAAGTGATCTATAACCTCAAAACACTTATGTAACATCGGAATCACCAAGTCACCATCCTTTTGCTCAATTTTGCATCAAAGTTGCAGATTGAGTCGAGGCAAGTGATCCAGAAGGTTTCAATCCATTCTCAACATTAGAACACAATCCTTGAGGGTCAAGGAAGGTCATCCTCATTTGTATATACTTGTACATACCTATCTAGAGTTTCCCCAACAGTAAGGTCATCCTCAGTTTACCCTTTAGGTCAAACAGTAGGATACTTATAACTTAGTTCAATAACTAGTTCCCTTATAGGAAACTTCCCCAATACACTCTGCCTCTTCTTGGGCTTTATTCAATATGGAACAAAGAAAGGCATTATTCCCAGTGAAACTTTTCTTAAGACTGTCAAAACTTAGAAACATATAAAAGAAATTCATTTCCCTCAGAAAGGATTAATTCTCGATGAAACCTCTTTTGAATTTCTTCAAACCTTATAACTGTTCCACAAAGAAATGATTATTTCCCGGTGAAACCTTTCTTGAACTTTTCTTAGGCTTGGACCCACAGGCTTCTTAAAAGTCCCCCACAACCTCCTCTTGGGCTTAGTATAAGGACCCACAGGCTTCCTAGAAGCATCCCAGCCTCTTCTTGGGCTTAGTACAAGGACTCAAAGGCTTTCTAAAAGCATAGGAAAGTTTAGTAATTTCTACTAATTCAATCCTCAGGAAAGTCAAAACCATGGAATCTAAGTCATTCAAGGTTTGATCTTCATCCCTAGAACCCTCTGCCTTCTCTTGGGCATCATACAAGGATCTTTCTCCAACTAGAATCTGCCTTCTCTTAAGAGATTTGGGTAGTCTCAGCCTCCTCTTGGGTTTCATACAAGTAAACTTAGAAGGTCTCATTCTCACAGCCTCCTCTTGAGCTTAATACAAGGATCCTTCAGACTTCCTAAAAACTTAGGATAAGTCCTAGACACCTCTATCCCTATATTAGTTCCCAGGAGAGTCAAAAGCCTCTAAGGCTTCCAAACTTATCTTTCTTTTTAGTCTTTACTAATCTTCAACAAGAATTTCACCTCAAATTCCCCAACCAGGGTCAGATCACAATCAATAAACCCCAGAAGATTAAGGTTTTTATAACAGTTGATGGATCAACTCTCTCCTAATAGAGTTAAATTTCTTTCTGACTCCCCAAGCAGTTTGAACTTTCTCTTAGGATTTAAAATTCCTCAGCAAGAGTCCATCCCTCTACAGGATCCCCCGTAGCCTCCTCTTAGGCTTCATATAAGGATTTTCCCAATCAGCCTCAATCTTGGGCTTGGTACAAGACATATATAACATTCCCCCAGTGGAGTCAGTTTCTTTTAGCTTCAACCTTGGGCTTTGATCAAGGCACTCAAAATCCATCATCCCTACAGATGAGACCATGTGTCCTTTCTGTAGGAGGACATTTCCTCTATACATCACATTTTAAAACAAATAATCAAAACTTTTTCCAGATAATTGATGTAAGCGATACACTTATTGATTCAAAATCCAAGCTGGAGTCTTTCCTTTATCATGGCTAAATTTCCCCTTCATCTAAGAAATGTAAGTGGCAAGCCTCTGGATTCACACATCCATGTCAATTTCCCTCTCTTAGCATGCAAAGATTTATGAAGGAAGATATGGCATCACTAGATTCCACACATCCCAGTTAAAGTAACTTCCCTTATAACCAATTACTCAATAGTTGTGATGAATAGGTGAGATATCTCCCTTTAAAGATGACAAATTCTCTCTTTGTCAAACTTTTAGCTTCAATCTTGGGCTTTAAACAAGACACAAATACTCCATTAGCTTCAATCTTGGGCTTTGAACAAGACACCAAATTTTCCTCCCATTGAATAAGAGGAACTACGATTGCTCTAATTTCCTTAATCTCTTTACGGGAATACGTAGGCATAAGATTGTGAAATCTTAGCGAGCGCACTAATCGAAAACCTTAGGTCCAGTACCTTCCTAAAAACAATAGAAAACCCAAAAACATTCTCTCAACCCTCACAAAGGAGAAACTTTCCCAATCAACAGCAGATAGACTTAAAAAAGCATTTCAAATAGTAGAAAATATTTGTAAATAAAGGTTCCTATGGATAACTAGAGATACTCTAGGTGTTAATACCTTCCCTTTGTATAACCAACCCCTGATCCCCGATATCTTCGCATTTGTTAAGGAAAACATTTGCACGCAGGGTTAGTTTGAGATATCTTCCCCTTCCTTTTAAGCTTCATAGAATAAATACAGAAATCAGAAAGTAGCACGAAATGCAGTTGTGGCCGCGTCACAAAAATCGACGCTACAATGCCATATACCACTTCCAAGGTCAACTTATCTGAAAAGATCAGGTGTTACGTTACCATGAGAAACCGTAACTAAAACATCTATTGTTGGGGTTAGATATAGTCATTATTTTCATGTACTAAATATGTCATGGAGTTTTATGTAAAGCTACTCATGCTGTAATATTGGCGACTCTTTAATTTTAATGTTTATTTTAGCTTTGCAACCTAAAACATGTTTTCATGGTGTGACCTAACATCGAAAGGTGTTTGTCACTACTAGATCCAAGATAATCATTTATTAAGTATTAAGCCTAGACATAGGTATAAGCTCAATATCCACATGAATTGTAATAGGATCGGCATGGAGTCTTACTACTTTACAAATGTTTGTGCTTAATTATCTGTGTTAGCTAATAGTCTGATATATTGTCTATTGGGTAATACACTGATCTTACAGTGTGAAACCCGAAAGGAGATTCAAATGAGGATAAAAGATGGTATTATTATAAGTTGAGTAAATGAGCATATGATTAACCTATTGATGTGCATGGTAGATACATAATGGTGAAGTCTACCTCCATTAACCATTGTTACTATTAACACTGAAATCTTCAACTTTACTTTTTGTCATTTATTTTGTTTTATTTACTTTTCGGCATCACATCAAACACAAAACTCTTTCCTACTTAGAATGAAAACACTGTTAAACTATCATTAAAACCACCTGTCTATGTGGAAATGATAATTGTAAAACTTATGTTTGCTGCTAATGCAACACCAAGTGACTCAAAAAATAAGAAGATGGAGGGAGAATTGTCACAACTACAAAAAAACACATTTTACCTCGGGCGGAAAAGGGATTTTATCTCGTTTACAAAAGCAGGGTAACAAAGGGTGACATGAAAACTTGCCACTTTACCCCTCGATTTTTTATTAACCAAGGGAATAGTTAAAATGTTCATTGGTTCGATCCCTAACAACATCATTTTTGTATTTTCAAAGCTAGCGCTACACACCTCTTATATATATATATATATATATATATATATATATATATATATATATATATATATATATATATATATATATATATATATATATATATATATATATATATATATATATATATATATGTTTATAAATTACATTGTTTACAAATATACATTTTTTATATTAAAATACAAAGTTTCTTATGTTACATTGTTTTGGTTTCGATCTACAACTACATATTTTTGACAAATCTGATTCATCATTGTCACTGTTATTCATGGATAAGAATAAATCCAGATTTTGTTGCATACCCATTTCTTTTCAAGTTGAATGGTTATGCACTCATCTATTTTCTTATATAACATTAAGAAAATTTAGATACATAACATAAAACCTTGAAACAAAAATTTAGATATTATATAAGAACACCAACCTTGGAACAAATTTTTTTCTGCACTTGCAATCCATCCTAGAGATCTTCCAAGCTTGTTTAAATTTCAATGTTTTCATGGAAAATACTTTCATTATCAATGTTTGAGTTTCACAAGATAGTGTCTGAGATATATAGTGGTGGTGTTCGTGTTCTTATTGGATGTAGAAGGTTTCTTGTGGATTGATGTGTTTGCAATATCTTGGGCGTTGATACTATATGAATGTAGAGCATTAATTCTTTGTAGGTTGACTGAGTAACTATACCCCTCGGTTCTTTGATAAAGGAAAAAAAATTGTTCAAGCTTGGTGTTAGAAGAACAACATACAATAGAGAACCTTGAAGATTTTTTCTGTCTTGCAATCCATCCCAAAGCAATGGTGTACGAGTTTGGAACAACTATAAATGAGTTAGGTTTTGGGTAAATATGATTATCTAACCCCTCATTTATTAAATTAACCGAAGGAATATATCATTTAATTTAAAAATAAAAAATAAAATAAAAATACACCACTTTTAAAGAAATACAAACATAAACTGCATTTGCTAAAAATCGAAGCATGTCATGAATTTGTATTTACCTCAAAATTCGAAAACAATATAGAAAAGAATTGACATTGAAAATTTTAACACTAGTATAAAGAAACAAAGGAATAATAGCAGACGAATGGAGATAAGAGAGAAACATAGTGAAAAAAGAATAAAATATTGAAAGTAAAGGAGATAAGGGATAGAAAGACTGTGCCTGAGAGTTATCATGGTTCGAACAAAACCACTTGGTCTACTCAAGTCCCCAAAAGTTTCCCCTTGAAATTTCTTCGAAAATCAACTTTGAGAATTTACAGGATTAACCCAAACAAACCTTCTAACAATAACTAGAGCTCTTACACATGCTTATATCAAGAACCTTCACCCAAACTTTTAGGTTTAGCTTGAATCCTTCAAATATTTTACAAAGATGTTGCACAAGGGTATCAAACTCTTGAATAATTTTTTAGCACATCACTAGTATAACACAACTCTCAAAAACAACTTTTCACTCTTTTTACACTAAGGAAACTCACCACAAGAAAATTGGAAAATTATGACAGTTACAACGGTTAGAACAGCCGCAATTTGTATGTTACGACGGTTGCATCTTCGTCCCAGAAACGTGCGTCGCAAGGCTGTATTGCAACGGTTGTCAAAACCGTCACACCAACCATCATTCTCTTTCACGATGGTTAGGGAACTGACGTAACCTAAATATTGCGAAGGTTACCAATCATCGTGGAATTTTGTTTAGATTTTTGTTTCCATTGATGATTGCGACGATTTCAAACTGTCATGAGTGTCACATCCTAAAGGTTCAAACCTTCGTAATTTTGATTTAAAAATTTTAAATATAATTTATTTGGTAACGGTTTAAAGCGCTACTAATTATTTAATTTTTACTATTAGCAACAGTTTAAACCATTATTAATTTTTATCCATAGTATTATTTTTTTTTATATTTTGTATTTTAATTATTATCTACTAAAATATTTTTAATATAGTATTATTTTTTCTTTAAATTATTTCTATTAAAATATTTTTATTTATGGTATTATTTTTTTTGTAATATTTCTTTATCTTTTTATTTGATTTTCTATCACTTTTTAACGTAGTAAAATTAATTCCAATAAAAAACATGTAATATCAAATAAGCATCATGATATCAAAAAAAAAAGAGTTCCATAATCATGTCATGTAGTACAAAAAACCAAAAACCATATCGAATCTTAATCTTATAATAATAAGCATCACAATGCCAAAAATACATAGGAAAATTTATAATCTAATTGATTCATAGCAAAGTCTAATTTGTCCTTCTTGATGATCCATTATCTGCAATTCGGTAGCTAGACTAAGAAGAACATCTACCATCAAAGGGTGATTCCAATCCTTGAAAAAAGGTATTAAAATAATACTCTTTAAAATAATACTCATGAGCTTTAACTTTAAATGCATCTGAATAATATACTTGTCTTCCACTAGAATTTCGCATATGCATTAAGAGTTCAATTTCATCTTTCCTAGCATTGTCCCTTTAATTTAAGAATGTGATTGCCTCCATCAGTTCATCAATTTTTGAATTATTTTATTTAAGTGCATTAATTTCTTCTTGCATTTCCTTTGTTTTTTCATTTTCTTCAAAAGAAGACGCCGATCTCGTAGATCTATTAATCTAAGATGGCGTAATTTCAAGTCCATACTACGAACATATCCAGGATGTTCTTTTCCAAATACTTTCTGAAATGCCTCATTTTCAAACATAGAATCCTTAATTGCATCTTGTAATTTTTCCTGCACATGCAAAAGAGAATATTGAGCTAATGTTTATATAACAAGGATAACGTATATTAGTAACAAGTTCCAGTACATTGCATCTAAAAATCAATACTATTGTAAAAGGCTCACATTGCAAATATCAAGTGGATTTGTGACAGACCAAAACATAAATTTAATTGAGTATAGAACTCCCCTTGTGTAACAATAACATATAAATCTAAAGAAAATTGTAATCAATATCCACTTTTGCTATACATATTTTGAACAGCAAAATTGTAAATGTTATAATAAAAGTTAGGAGGACCAAGGGTCATTTATATTAAGGATTTTCGCTGCAAGTTCACCTTAAAAAAATGCAAGGAAACAATTTCTATCGGTACACCAAACTGAAATTGGCCCTTGCAAATACCTTATATACAGAAAAAATCTACACAAGGAACCTTCTACCCAATTGAAAAAGTTATGCAACAGATTCCATAGCAAAACTATCAACATTATGCGACAAATTCCACTGCAAACTATCATATTTATACAACAGATTTCACTGCAAAACTATCAACATTATGCAACAACTCCACTGCAAAACTATCCTAATTATACAACAGATTCCACTGCAAAACTATCAACAAGCAACAACTATTAAAACTTTACTCATTGGAGAAGAAAAAGTGTTTGCAATTGAATATTTATCGAGAAGGATAAAAACAAGACTAAACACATTTTAACAATTCTTCAGTGATATTTAGCTTTAGAAGTGAACTGCAGTTTCTGGAATTTATTATGGTGATGGCTTAACTATCTAAAAGTTTCCCTAGAATTGAAGGAAAAAGAAAGAGAATTGTGAACTGTTCATGCAACTTACATGCTCTACATTGGTAATAAATAAAAACACACATTATAGATAGGGATGAGATACAATGCATTACTTATATATTAAAAATAAAATTATACGAGTAAAATACTAATATTATCTGTGTTTTTTCTTTCCGCCTATATTGAACAAAAACAACCCAATTGTTTTCGGTAATGCCTTTGCATTTTGGATAATTTAGAAAGAAAAACAAAGATAACTAGGATTTAATTTGTTTTATGGAGTAACAGTTGATGTAACTGTTAAGACTCAAAATAAACTAGCCTAAATTCTATCAATTCAGATGAAGCCAATATCTCTACATGTAACCAATCATTCCAACCACAAATATTTACAGCAACAAAATAAGATTCCATTGATAGTCACAACATACACTAAAACCAATAAGTAATTCAATCCACAAATATACACAACATCGTCTTACGGTACCATTGATGCTAGTCATAAAAAAAAATGAGATTAACCAAAATAACCACAAATATTTAGCTAACACGTTAATATATTTAACTATTTATGCGAATGAAATTGAAAGGCGTGTTAGTAACTGAATAAAAACAAAGTGTGATAAACATAAGAATATTGCAACATATGAAAATTTTGATTCCATATAAACATAGACACGCTATGTTGCCAAATGATACACAACATAAGAAAAATTTGATTCCATATAAACTTAGACTCACTATGACACACTATGTTGTCGAATGATACACCATTCATTCATAATACACAACAAACAAACCTCAGAAACAAATAAACAAACCTTAAACAACCTCCAAAGCTCTAAAAAACAGACTTAAACTATGAACCTCACTTTAGGTAAACAAATGAAAAACATCCATGATTAGACATACCACACTAAACCACAAACTAATCAGTGTGAGGCAGGAAAACGTTTGAACTCAGTGTGATTGTAATACATTTACCTTGCTTTAAATTGACTAATCTGACATCATATTGGTACAATTCATATTCAACAACCAAAGGCACAATGCAAAGCAACTCAAGATAGAACTTCAATTCTAAGGCTATTCAAAAAGAGAACAAACAGGGGTGTAAGTGTCCTAATTTCCCAACATATGATGGAAATAGATTCATAAAACACAAAATGTCCCTCATTCTCATTCCCAGTAAATAGAAAGCTAATTGAAACACTCAAAGCAGAAGGGACAAAGTGTAAAACAGGTTGCTCAAACAGGTTGCAACAAACAAGTTAGTAATAGGTTCTAACAATCAAAATAAACTTCAACCAAATCAAATTACTAATAGTGATAACTGTAACAAATAACATGGTGTTTTCATCATTATCATTTTATTAGAAAACCTTAATTGATAGAAGTATCAATAGAAAACCCTAATTGATAGAAGCATCAATAGAAAAGGATATTGAAACTTACAAAAAGAGAACTTGATGTGAGATAGGAATTGTACTTGATGCCCTAATTTTCACAACTGTACACGAACTCACCAAACACGAAACACACAAAAAAATGGATTTTGAACTGAGAAGAGCGAGATAGGATGCTCAGATTCAAAGGGAAGCCATTGAAGCTTCTCAAAAATTGTATTGATGTCGCTCAACCAAAGTCTGTGTAAACAAAGGAAAAGTGAAATAATGCCCTTTGATAAATTTTTCAGTAATAATATGCGTGTGAAAAGGTTTAAGGGGGAGGCGGTTGGTTCACCGTCGTGACCTTTGATAAATTTTTAGTAATAACGTGCGTGTTGAAAGGTTTAGAGGGGCGACAATTGGTTCACCGTCGTGACCTTTGATGAGTTTTTCACCTTTGTTAAGGTTGCAATGTGTGTTACTAGGTTTAGGGGGGAGGTTGTTACACTGTCGTGACCTATATTTTAGGGTTGTTCTTGTGACCATCGTGAACTTAATTTTAGGGCGATTTAATGATAATTGTAGCAATATTTATTAATTTTATAAAAATGTAAGGGCGGTTGGTGTAAACCATCGTGACAACCGTCTCTATATGAGAGTTACGACGGTTATCAAGTAACTGTCACAATTTTTGTGACGTAAAACCCTAATTTCCTTGTAGTGACTCTAGTAAAAAAAATGTAAAACTGAGTAGAAAAATGGTATAAATGTTTCTATTAAGAAGAATTGGATTAAAATCAAATAAAGACAATCCTCCTTTATATAGGAAGAGATTTAGCTCAAAAGGAAAATAATACATGATCCATTTTAATGATTTAATCAATTAAATCCTATGAATTAATTGATTAACTAAGCTAACGGAAGTTTGAAAAACTATGTCACCTAATTGATTACTAACCTCCTTAATCAATTAAGATGCCTTTGATTCTAATCGATTAGAAAGACATTTTAATCGATTAGACAACATATAATATGTTCCTAATTTATTAAATAAGTTTCTAATCAACCAAGTGTTTGTCCTGGTTGGTTTTCATAAGAATTTACAAACGACAAGAGGTTGGAAAAACTTTTTTTTGTGTCTGTGTTTGCCTTAGTATCTAAAGACATACTTTTGTTCCTTTTACAATAATTTGATCATGACTAAGACAACCCTAAGCCCGGGATCAGAATATCTTTCACACTTTCACATCATCAAGTCTTCAAGTTCCTTGATTGATTCAGCAATGTCTAACACTTTAAATTGAAACTTAATGTCTTTGCCTGATGAGGATTTTGTTATTTCTTCTTTGATTGGATTCCATCATCACAAACCATTATATAGTCGTAATCAACTCTCCCTGTGACCTTTTAACACCAATCATCGTTTGACTTATAACATGTAGATTCAAATTCTCCCCATTTTCATGATGATAACTCATATCTCAAGGAAGTGGTAAAAAATGACAAATAGATAAAAAGATTAGAGTGGTTAACCTCCCTCTATAGATTAAAAAAAAAAGTATATTATATTCCCCATAAAAGTATACTTATCTCTATTTGGCATTATCAAAAAGGAGGAAAAGGAAACAACATATAGATCACATATTTTTCTTGAGAAATGGAAGAAGACGATAAAGAAGAAGTTGAAGAAATACTTAGCAGATTAATCCATGCATGATTTATTTAAAATTCCTAACTCAATTCTTATAAAAAGGAAGTTCTTTTAGGAAGAGATTTTGTAAAAATATTTGTCAATTGATTAGATGAAGACGCAAACTCAATTATGTAATCCATTTTTCTGACACGATCCTTTATAAAGTGGTGCCTAATCTCAATGTTTTTGGTCAGAGAGTGAGGTCCCAGAATGTTATTGAGGTCTATGGCGCTATTGTTGTCACATTTTATCCGGACACCTCCAAGATCAACTCAATAATCACATAGCTGATGTTTCATCCAAATAATTTAAGTGTAACAACTACCCGCATCATGCTTCAATTGTAGATAACACAACACTTGCTTGTTTCTTGCTATGTTAGTAGATAAGCAAGTTACCAAGTAAGTGACACGTATCAGTGATACTTTTTCGATTCAATTAACTAGAAGCAAAATCGGAATCAAAATGCCTAACTAAAGCACAATATATCCATTTGGGGTTATATAAATCCATAAATGGTGTGCTATTGAGATGGTCATAATGTTGACCGCAAAGAGGCATGATTCTTTTGGATTTGCTTGAAAGGGAGCATAAAGATAAACAACAAATATTATATCATGCCGAAATGTAGTAAGGTAAAGAAGAGAACTCATCATACCTCAATACTTTCTCTCTTCAATTGATTTTTCTTCCTCGTCTTTATCCAGCCTGCATGAAGTTCTCACTAGTATAACACAACTATTAGAATGATTTTTTTTCACTCTTTTGTCACTGAGACAACTCTAGTAAAAATATTTGTTTAGAATGAATGAGAGTAGAAAGAATGGTATATGTGTTTCTATTTAAAAAGTAGCATAAAATAAAATGAGGACAAACCTCTTTTATATAGAAAAGGATTTGACTAAAAAAGGAAACAATGCATTGGCTATGTTAATGAGTTAATCGATTAAATCCATGAATTAATCGATTAGCCAAGCTAAATTATGAAAGTTTTAAAAACTATGTCACATAATCAATTTTCAACCTCCTTAATCGATTGGGATGCATTACACTTTGATTTTAATCAAGTCGAAGGACCTTTGAATCAATTAGATAATGTATAATACACTTCTATATGAATAAATAAATTTCCAATCAATCAAGCACTTACCCAGATTACATTTCACAAAATTTAACAAACGAAAAGGTGTTAGAAATATATTTTGTGTGTTTGTGATTGTCTTAGTTTCTTAAGACTTACTCTTGTTCCTATTACAATAAATTAATCAAGCGCTACTACGGAACAGACATTTAACAACGGTTGGAAAAGATACATAACCACGCAGGACCAGGCGTTGTTATGTAGAGTGTGGTTGTATATATGATACTTACAATTACGGCCATGTAACTGTTGTAATAAACTAGAAAGAGCGCGCCCTATCACAACGGTTTATCAAAAAAACTGTTGTGATAAAGTGATGGTCCTAGGTTCGATTCCCAGCTGTGCAGTTTTGTTTTTAATTTTTTTCTGGACAGCGCGCGAGTTATTGTAACAGTTATGTTAAATAACCGTTGTTAAATTTTCTGCAGAATTTATAATTATATCCTGCTTTTATAATTTATACCAATTTTTAACCTATATTATTGTTCACCATATCACAGCAGAAAATACAACACGAATTTGTGATAAAGTTATAATAATATTAATTGTATCATATTCATGATACACCATAACATCATCACATGAATCTTATATAACCAATACATCAACCATTACACCATCAGTAAACATACAAACGTAATCAACTATAACCTAATTCTTCATTACAACAAATGCAATGAACACTAAAAATAAAATAAAAAACCAGATAATCTTCAACTGTTTCTTCAGGATCTTCACCTTCAACATCAATTCGTCCTCCTTGGCTTTGTAGGTGTTAATCATTCCCTTCTCCTCATTCAAGTTCTTTGTAACAACCCGCGGCCGCTCGCGCACGAGTCCCGGCACTATTACCAACTCAGACTTAATCACTAGCCCCCTTTTTCAACTATACTAGTGTTTTTGCCTCCCGTGGGAATCGAACCGTGTACCTGGGGATAAGTACCACGTTCACAACTTCAATTCTTCAAATTCCTTGCTTCATTCAATAATGTCATGTACTTTTAAGAGTAACTTAATATCTTTGACTGATGAGGCATGTGAAATTTCTTCTTTAATTGAATGTCATCAAGAACCACTTGATACTTGCAATCAAGCTCCCTTCGATAATTGACACAAATAATTTCTTGACTTATTAATACCAATTGTCTGTTTAACTTATGGAATTGTCATATTCTAAATTGTTTGATATTTGTAATCATCAAAACTAAGTGTTTTTAGATTTCACTTGAGGGGGCGTGAGGCTTTCTCTTTTTTGTTTATATCCTTTATTAATCTATGTAAATTATTCTATTAAATGATTTATTGTGACCAAGGAGAGCATATTTGAGTTAAAAGATATAAACTAGGAATAAATGGTCAAACTAATTTCTTGCATGGGTGTATCTGCTATGACAAAATGCGTGGTACATATTGTGAGAGCGTGCACCATGAGTGTTTGACTTTGACTCTAACAACTTCAAAAGATATGTTAGGTACCAAAATTCAGGGAAAATCAAGCCAAGGTACACGAATCAAGGTACTTCCTCATTTATTCACTATCCATCCACATGTGTATATATATGATTTGAAACCAAGTGCAATTTTTTGTCACTATCATGCTGATTCTTCTACACGTCTTTGGCAAAGTAGTTAGGACATGTATCTGTCTTTGAATTTAATGTTGTAAATACTAATATGTTTAACTGTATACTCTCAATATACACATAACTAAGAATTATGGCATGTATGTATATCATAAAATGAATGCGGAAATTACTTAATTATGAGGAATTTGAAGATCTTTATTTTGTAAATTATTTTGCTTTTTATAGCGATATTTTGGATTGCGCCGCACAAGAAATCGATCAGAGTTTATAAATTTAAGATGATCTCTTTTTATAAAGAAATTATTTAGTGGCTGCCAATTAATTTGTTTCTTCTTAACGTAACTTTACAAAAGTACATATACAGACAGAATACAAGTAGTATCGTAAGATTTATATATTTGACTTTTTTTTATAAGCATAGAGCAAATTAAGAATGCTGCACATTTAAGTAAAGCTCAACTAATAGTCGGCATTTTCCAAGAAATTATGTTGTATACATATATCTTATGAGATCATGCTTTGAAAATATAACAAACTTCGGTATCATACTATATATCTTACGGTGGAAAAGTGGATAGTATATTTGCCGTGTCAACAAAAATAGGATGTGTTCGAGGTCAACGATATTGCGCTCCAGCATGTCGTTGAAGCGACGTATCACGTGTCTTCTGCTGAGGAGGGAGAGGTGTCTATGTCTGCTGGTTTACGTAATTTGGTTAGTAGAAGTGGTGAGGATGGTTTGGTTGTGGGCCTATATGTGGCAAGTGGATTTCGTTCTCAATTGATGGACTTTTGAAAGCTCAAAAGGCCCAAAGTTCTAGTAGAAGAGTGGGCCGTTGTCAATAGAAGAAGGATTCTAATTTGGGAAGGAGTAACAAAAATCAATGTCCTGAAAATTGGGGGGAGAATCTAGGGACTTCAGGTGCTTTCGTCCCCAATTCCTCTCCAATCTTATCAAGCCCTATTCTTCTTCACGATGATGCTGTTAATCGCGCTCAAGAGGTTGGTTGTCCTAAGCATATTCTCCCTAGTTTTTCCATGGGTCTGGCTTCTATTCCTATTTCTTCTTCTATGAGTCTTTTGCCGAAGAGAGAGAGCAGAGAGGAATCAGTTTTGCGGTGTCATTCAATGACAGACTCGGAAGTTTTGCAAGGAAATAAGAGGTTCTGGGAAGCGCTGGAGAGTAAGGTTACAGAGAAAGTGTGGGAGATTATCGATTCCTTTGGTGTTAGAGAAGGAGGGAGGAAAGGAGAAATTCTTAAGGAAATTCGCGCTCTTGAGGATAGAGACAAGGAAGGGGAGCTTCAGAGGGTTTCGACAAACAAGATTGATCAATGAATATCTTTTCTCTCAATATGAGAGGATGCGGAAACACGATTAAAAGAAAAAGATTTGCATGTATAATTTGTACTGGTAAAGTTGATGTTTGTTTTAATCAAGAGACGAAGTTGGCTTCTTTGGACTTCAAGATTGCCTCATCGTTGTGGGCTCATACCGAAGTAGAATAGTCAGATTTGGGGGCGACGGGGTTGGCAGGGGGTTTAGCTATTTTGTGGAGGAGAGATTCTATGAAGCTAATCTGTAGTTTTAGTAGAGATGGTTTTGTGGGACTTAATGCAGAGTGGAAGGGTAAGGATTTGTTCTTTATGAATGTCTACTCGCCTTGTAGTTTGACTCTTAAAAGGAAGTTATGGAAAGAGTTGGTGGAGGTGAAGAATAGTTTCGGAAGGGGCGAATGGATAATCGGAGGGGATATTAACACGGTAGCTTCTTCAAGTGAAAGGAAGGGTGTGTCTGAGGGTGGTAGAATGAGGGAGATGGAGGAGTTTCATCGGTTTGATCGAAGAGTGGAAGATTGTGGGTCAATTTATTGGCGATAGGGATATATCAGACCATTGTCAGATATGGTTGAAAGTAAGTACAGTAGATTGGGGCCCTAAACCCTTCAGATTTAATGATAGCTGGTTAAATCACCCAGATTTCTTTAAGTTTGTGGAATCGGAATGGAATTCTTTTGAGGTTGGGGGGAGAAGCGATTTTGTCTTGAAAAGGAAATTGGGTATGCTCAAAACTATTTTGAAAAAGTGGAATAAGGAGATTTTCGGATGGATAGACTTGAAAGTAGATGAGGCAATATGCAAACTTAACGACTTAGATGTGGAGGTTAGTCGTCTTGGTTTCTCTAATTTCAGTGATATGGCAGCAGCAAGGGAGAATGCATCTAAAGATATTTGGAACAGTCTTAATCAAAATGAGAGTATGCCCAGGCTTAAGTCGAGGGCTTTGTGGCTAAAGGAAGGCGTTAGAAATTTTGGATATTTTCGCAGAGTCGTGAAAGGAAGGCACAGAAGAAACACTGTTTCGTTCGTTAATACCAACAGTGGTAGAAAAGAGCATGTAGAAGATATCAAATTTGAGGTGAGAAATTTCTTTGAAGATAATTTAAGGGGGACTTCGCTTGTTCATCCGTTTATAGAGGATTTAGGTTTGAAGAGTTTGTCGGAAGAAGATAAGAAGAGGCTCAAATTAGACGTGTCGGAGGAAGAAGTTAAAGATGCAATGTGGTTTTGCAACGACAATAAAAGCCCGGGGTCAGACAGGTTTAGCTTTGGCTTTTTCCAGAATTGTTGGGAGATTATGAAAGGTGATGTTTTTCGGTTTGTTCAGGATTTCTTCTTATCCCCCTCTCTTACTAAAGTTGCTACAGCTTCATTTATCACATTAGTGGCTAAAGTTAAAAACCCTCAATTCTTAGTTAACTACAGGCCTATATGTCTGGTGAGTTGCTATCAGAAGATTCTGGCTAAAATCTTGGCTGGTCGATTGAATAAGGTAGTGGGCAGTTTGGTATCTTTTAAACAAACGGCATTCATTCCTGGGAGAAGTATTCATGACGGAGTGGTTATAGCTAATGAGGTGTTAGATTTGGCGAAAAGAACTAAACGGAAGTGCATGGTTATGAAGATTGATTTCGAAAGGGCTTATAATTGTGTCGCGTGGAGTTATCTTAGATTCCTGTTTGATAAGATGAACTTCGGGGAGAGGTGGAAAAAGTGGATAAAGAAGTTGTTTTCAGTGGTTCTATATCTGTTCTAATTAACGGAAGCTCGACGGAAGATTTTTCAATTGGTAAAGGTCTCCGTCAAAATGACCTTCTGTCACTGTTTCTTTTTAATATGGTTATGGAGGAACTTACTCAACTTCTGAAAAAGGCTGAGAGTATGAGAAAGTATAAGGGTTTCTTGGCTAATGAGGAAGTCTCGTACAAAGTTGTTCAGTTTTCCGACGACACCCTTCTGGTAGGGGAAGCTGATTGGGATAATTTTTGGAGCATTAAAGCGGTGCTTCGAGGTTTCGAACTTGTGTCGGGTTTGAAAGTGAATTTTTTCAAAAGTTCTCTTGGAGGAAATAATTTGAATTAGGATTTCACGGTAGCAGCCTCTTCTATTCTCCACTGTGACTTGTTGAAACTTCCTTGTAAATTTTAGGGTGTGTATATTGGCAACAGCCCGAGGGAAGGTTTCGATGTGGAAAGATGTTATTGATCAAGTGATACGTAGGTTGTCAGTTTGGAAAGGGAAGAACTTGTTTATCGGAGGTAGAGTAGCATTAATCAATTTAGTCCTTAATGCATTGTCGATTTATTCTCTTTCTTTTTATAAGGATCCGGTAAAGGACATTAAGGATATCCAACATATTCAAAGTAACTTTCTGTGGGGAGGGTGCGCAAGCCGTAAGAAAGTGCATTGGATAGATTGGAAAACAGTGTGTGCTCCGAAAGAGAAATGAGGGTTGTGAGTTAAGGTTGTGGCTTCTTTCAATCGGTCGCTCTTGCTTAAGTGGAAGTGGAGATGTTTGAATGAGGAAGGGGTGATCTGGAAAGGTGTCATTAAGCATAGATACGCGAAGAAAGGTTTGAGTCTGGCTATTATGAATTACGAAGGGTCTAGAGGCAAGAGTTTTGATTCAATATGGTGGCGCGACCTGTTATCGCTTAGCTTCAACAGAACTTCTATTTATGATGAGTTTGTTGATAGTATTAAGGGATCTTTGGGTAACGGTAAAAGTATGGCTTTCTGGCATAGTGTTTGGGTCCTTGATGAGCCGCTGAGGGTGTATTTCCCTAATCTGTTTCGCCATTGTATCGATATTGGTTTCTCAGTAGCAGAGATGGATGTCTGGAGCGGGACAGAATGGGTGTGGATTCTGGAATTTATCCCTTTTGCAGTCGGGTCGGTCATGCACTACAAGAAAACATCAAAGTTGATGGGTGTTAATCACCCCGCGAGATAAAGTACTTATTGGGTGTTATTCACCCCGCAACGCAGAAATCAAAAAAAAAAAGTTTATGACATTTTTCATCTTTAAACTGATGGTGGGAAATTCAAATTTTTTGAAAAGTCCGTTACGGGATGAAAAGCACGCTGCAACGCTTCTGAATAAAATTGGTGGGAAATTAAAAGGCTCAATTAATGAGGCGTCAGTGTAGCAGGTGAACATTCTGACACATACGTTGCTGGGTGTTTGTCACGCCGCAACTCCTAACAGCATTAAATGTTGCGAGATGTTTTCCACGCCGCAGCCTTCTTATATATTCCACCGCTTCGTTTTCTCATCCACATTCTAGAATCCTAAGAGAATTAATACACAAATACTCTCTTCTAACTCCTGTTTCTCTCTTTCTGTCCCACTACTCAAATAAATTCTTCAAATCCTTCACCTTCAACACAAATATCTCTGTCTTTAGGAGCAAGTTTTGTTATTGTTGGTGGGTGAATCCGGATTTTTTTTTCAAGATCTTCTTCAAGAGTTGCAATTGCTGTTAAGGTACACATAGTAAACTTGTTCTTGTATGTTTTTTACTGGATTGCATGAGCTGTGTAGATTTAGTTTCTTTGAAGGTTGTATGATAAAATTAGGGATGATATAATTTTTGTATAATATGTTAGAACAAATTTTTGTTTTTCTTTTTTATAATTAGGGATGATTTATAAAAATTAGGGATGATTTTCGTTTTTAGAAAATACTTATTTCTTAGGGATGATTTTTGTTTTTCTTTAGAAAAATTAGGGAACAGGTTTAAAAAATACTTATTTTTTATAATATTTTTTAGACAGATTTAATATATAAAAATAGATTTTCGTTTTTATAATTTTTTTAAAATAGAGTTATTATTATTTTTAGAAATATATTATTATTATTATTTTTAAAAACAGAAATAAATTTATTATTATTTTTTGTTTTTTTATAATATTTTTTGGACATATTTAATATATAAAAATAGATTTTGGTTTTTATAATTTTTTTAAACAGATATATTATTAATTTTTACTAATAGATTATTATTATTATTTTTAAAAATAGAAATAAATTCATTATTATTTTTAATTATTTCTGAATTTTTTTAAAAAATTAATTTTTAAATTTATATTATTTATTATATTTATATTATTATAAATATTAAAATTAATATTTATAAAATATAAATATTATTATTTTTTATTATATAACACACATTTTGCGTTGTGCTTTTCTTCCTGCAATTAAGAACGTTGCGGCATGTTATTCACCCGGCAACAAACTATTACCAACTCTGCTCTGCGCTGATAACACCTCTGCATTGCTATGCATTGTTCTGCTCTGAATTCTGGAAATTGAGTTGCGGCGTGTTTTTCACTTAGCAACGTTGCGGCGTAATTTACACCCTACAACAGTTTGCGACTAACGATTTTGCGGGGTGTTTGGGCTACCCCGCAATAGTTCATTTGCAGGGTATTTTTAACACTTGTTGGGTGTTATTCACCCAGCTACTTGAGGGTTTTTTTTTGTAGTAATGGAAAGAGAAAAGGAAGACTTTAAGGATATCCTTGATATGGTTACTCTAAAGGCTGGAGTTGAAGACAGTTTCGAGTGGGTTTTCGAGGGTAATTCCATATT
Source organism: Lathyrus tuberosus (assembly GCA_022829125.1). NCBI lineage: Eukaryota > Viridiplantae > Streptophyta > Magnoliopsida > Fabales > Fabaceae > Lathyrus > Lathyrus tuberosus. The sequence continues at coordinate 3,001,252 of JALAZF010000020.1, read as the reverse complement.
CTCGGTTTCTTCTTGGTACAAGTCGTTGTATTAGGATAAGGTGGAATATGAGATTGCGGATGATATTTTGACTAGATACAAAGTTGTTTGGGAGGCAAAGATCTCGTCAAACTTGCAGGTTTTCCTATAGAGATTGTTTCGGAATCGAATCGCTTCTAAAGATCAGCTGCATGGTAAGAATATAGGGCTTGGAGGGGCGTCCCAGATGTGTGTTTCGTATGATGGTCATGAGGAGAATCCCTCACATTTTTCTGCAGTGTGATTATGCAGGAAAAGTTTGGGAAGGAATTAGAAAGTGGTTTGGTATTAAAATAAAGCTTGACGGTAACTGTCTTGACTACTTCTGTAATTTCATCACCTCATCTGCTAAACTGGTGGGTAGTTTGTTGGGCATCGTTGTTTGGGCTGCTACGGTTTGGTTTCTTTGGTTGAGGAGGAACAATTTGTTATTTTCGGATAAGAAAGAATCGGTGGATGATACGCTGAATTCAATCAAATTTTACTCTTGGAGATGGTTAATTGGTAAAAACTCCCCTGTTAAGTATTCTTTTTCTGAATCGTTTTCTGCGCCAATTAATTGTATCAACCCGAGGTAATATTCCTGGTTTGTTTGTTGTTTTTTCGGGTTCGAGCACCCCTTGTGTCGTTAGTAATATTGCCTATTAAAAAAAAATACTTTAAGGATATATCACACCTCATCCTTAAAACTGAATATCTAGAGAATAAATGAAAGATTATGTGATGCGAAAATTTAATAGTAAAAAAGATGTTTGATATCATTTTAAAATATATGGTTGAACCTTACTCAAATCTACAAAATTGATAGTAGGGTGAGGATTGCTCAACTTATAAAAACATGTTCAGATTATGAGAAACTCTTAATAATATATTTTTTAAATAATTTTTTTATTATTTAAGGAAAAAATAAATTTTATAGTAATAAAGTATATAAAAGAATATTATTAAAATTTATTAATAATAAGATATGTTTAAATATTATTAAAATTTTAAGTATAGGCTTTTTTTTAAGAACTTTAAGTCACAGCATATTAGTATTTCAAATTTAAAAGAAAGCTATACAAAACATCATAAGAAATACTATCTTTGTTTTTTATTATAAGTCATTTTAGAGAAATATTTTGTATTATAATATAAGTCATTTTATAATACTAATAAATTATTAATATTAATTTTTTATTATATCCTTAAATATTTAATATTTTCTCTCCTTTCAATTATGTAAATTTGTCTTTCTGACGACACGAATTTATATCGTATTTTTAGACGCACTATGCGCATTTTTAGTCCGTGTTTTTATCGAGTCTTGTTATACTTACTTCGTTTTTTCTATGTTTTGTGTTTGCAGGAATAATAATCAAGATCCCGGAAGAAATGGAGAAAAGAAGCGAAAGAAAGAGAAAAATTCAGCAGAGCAGCAAATTCTACAGTCCCAGCTGATATGGCGTTCTCCGTCCTTTGTTGGCATTCGCCATTGCTTCCTGATGGCGCCCCTATTTGAATTCAGAGCATGGCATTCCCCATGCCCCCATGGCGTTCTCCGTACAGTCGCGGGAGCAAATTTTCACTGCAGAATCCGTTTCTGGCAGTTTTGGGAAGTTTTCTAACTTCCTTTCCCTCCAAATTCGAAAGAGGCAGTTGAGTATCAGATCTTCTATATATAGGGCCTCTCGGAGCAGTGAAAAAGGGTCGAAAAAGTGCGCGGAAGCTCTACCGGAATTTCATTAGAATTTTAGGCACAAATTTACCGATAAAAGCAACAATTACTCGCAATTAGGAATTGTTGCAAATTATGTACTGACTTACTTTTGCTGTACTTTTTGGATCGTGATTTATACAAGTGTTATTTCCATTCCGTCCCGATTTATTTTACCGCAAGAATTTTACAGGGTTTTTTACTTTACCGTATTTTCAATATATTTGGTACTTTAAAATTGTTCAACATGTTAGATTTAGAAAATGTATGTTTAAAAATGTTAGACTTAGGATTAATTATGTCTGAGTAAATAATCTGAGACCGACATGTGAGGACCGTCGTATTCGGCGGGACTCTGTAGAAACAATTGGTACAAAACTATGATTGTATGTCAATTTGGTTTTAATTTCCAAGTTTAATGTTTCTTATTTCGACATGAGAGTGTGAAATAAGTTAAGATTTAGGCCAAGACCACGAGAGCGTGAGGAGTGAATCGGATAATGGAAATTAGGCAACATATTTAAATACAGCGAGAGCACTTTAGATATTGTTTAGGATATTATTGGTTTCCAAAGCATGTTTCTTAGTTACCGGGCGAGCGAGAGCAAAATCTTGGGATTAGGAAGCATGACTTTTGTCAAGACCGTGAGAGCGCGAGACGGAGCCTTTAAGTCGGTTTATTCTACGGAATGACAATATAGTCGTAGTTAGTACCCATATCCTATAAGCCCCGTAGGTGCACGGAAATCATATTTCGGGCTTGTTTTAGTATTAAATTTCAGATTCTAAATTCCGTCCTTTATTTCTCATTTAATTCCTGTTTTCCTTCAGCCTTAGCTTTGCATAGCAACCTTGGATAACATTAGTTTGATTATCTGTCCCTGTGGGTTCCACAACCTTTTTAAGACTACACGATCAACTGTATACTTGCAGATTTATCCTTCAGTGTCAGATGATCAAGTTTTTGGCGCCGTTGCCGGGGACATATTTAGTCAATATTGTGAATCTTTTGTTGCGCAGTATAGACTAAGGCAACTATTTTACCTATTAAATTGTCGATTGTAAGGTAAGCACTCGCTCACAAGGCGAAGAGTTGGAGCAACCAATTGACGAAATCGAATGTTATATTAGTCTAAGACGTCGAATTAACAAATTCCATATTAGATATAATCTTCCAGACCCTATTCTTCCTTACTCAGATTCGGAACCCGAATCAGAACTAGAACCAATCATGGCCGAAGGACCGAGAAACCGTCCCCTGAAGTATTATGTTGTTCCATCATAAGAAGAACCACATAATAGCATTGCTGCCCCCGCTATTAATCGAAACGATTTTGAACTGAAACCTTCGCTGATATCAGCAGTTCAACAAAACCAGTTTTCAGGTAATGCTATGGACGATCCAAATTTACATTTGTCAATATTTGTGCAATACGCAGACACTGTGAAAGCAAATGGTGTTAGCCCTGAAGTGATAAGATTAAGACTTTTTCCATTTTCCTTGAGAGATAGAGCTAGAGCTTGGCTCCAGTCTCTGCCATCAAACTCAGTGACAACATGGGATGAGTTAAAAAAAGTCTTCTTAGCTTGATATTTCCCACCAAGCAAGACAACTATGTTAAGAGCTCAAATCAACGGATTTAAGCAAAAAGATAACGAATCTCTTTTCGACGCTTGGGAGAGATACAAGGATATGATGAGGCTTTGCCCACACCATGGACTTGAAGAATGGCTGATAATCCATACCTTTTACAATGGTCTACTGTACAATACCAAAATGAATCTGAGCGCAACAGTTGGTGGTGCTCTAATGGACAAACCGTATGAGGAAGCCTACGAACTTATCGAGACTATGGCTCAAAACCATTTCCAAAGGGGAAGTGAACATGCTGGTGTAGAGATGTCAACTACAAAAGGAGGAATGTACGAAGTCAATGGTTTAGACCGTGTCAATGCTAAAGTGGATGCACTTACATAGAAAATCGAAAGTTTAGCAATAGCATCACCCGCAGCTGCAGTTACACCCAATTATGAAATGTGTGGAACCCCTGGGCACACAAACGTCGAATGTCAAGTATTAATTGGTACTCCTACCGACCAAGTGAACTATACTCAAGGAAATCCGTATTCAAACACTTACAATCCTGGCTGGAGAAATCACCGAATTTTTCATACAAAAACAACAATGCTTTACAACCACCAAACCCAACACCTGCTATTCCACCTGGTTACCAGAAACAACCACCTAGAAAATCAAATCTGGAAATCATGATGGAAAACTTTATGAATGCTCAAGTTCAACAAAACAAAGAATTCGCAAATCAAAACGCTCATACGAGTGAATTGATGAAACATATGTCAAGTAAACTTGATGTTATGGCTACTCATAACAAAATGTTGGAAACGCAAATTTCTCAAGTAGCCCAACAACAATCAACTATAGCAGGCCCCGCTGGAGCATTTCCTGGCCAACCACAACCAAATCCAAAAAGTCATGCTAATGCTATCACTTTGCGAAGTGGAATAGAATATGATGGACCAGTTGACCCGAGATTCCAAAATTCAGCCATGCACCAAAATTCATCAAAGGGGACTGAAAAAGTATGAGAACCAACTAGCGATAAGGAAGATAAAAGCGAAGAGGCCGAAGAAAAAGAAACACCCTACGTGCCTCCGCCACCATAAAAACCACCTGTACCTTATCCTCAAAGATTTGCCAAATCCAAAAATGAAGGGAAATTTAAGAAATTCGTAGAGCTTCTAAAACAACTGAACATAACCATACCTTTCACAGAAGCTATTACACAAATTCCCTCGTATGCAAAATTTCTCAAAGAGATCCTGTCGAATAAGAAAAAGCTCGAGGATAATGAAACTGTTATGCTCACTACTGAGTGTAGCGCTATAATTCAAAAAAACATGCCTCCTAAGCTGAAAGACCCAGGAAGCTTTTCATACCTCGCGTAATCGGAAAATCTATCATAGACAAAGCACTATGTGATTTAGGAGCCAATGTTAGCTTAATGCCATTATCTACATGCAAGAAACTTGACTTAGGGGAACTAAGGCCGACAAAAATGTCATTACAACTAGCGGACCGTTCTGTTAAATATCCCATTGGTATGCTAGAGAACGTGCTCGTTCGTATAGGTCAGTTCTATATCCCTACTGATTTTGTGATAATGGACATTAAGGAAGATTCGAACATACCCATTATTTTAGGAAGACCGTTTTTAGCAACAGTCGGAGCCATCATCGATGTTAAGAAAGGAAAACTAACTTTTGAAGTTGGGGAAGAGAAAGTTGAATTTATCTTGGCCCAATTAGCTCCAGCTATAGACAATTCATGTTGTTTCCTAGATGTTATCGACGAATGCATTAGAGAAATGGAGAAGAAACCAACTAAGTACACTGAAATACTAAAGATTCCAGCACCTCCAATATTCGAAGACGATAATTGGCGCGAGCCATACGAAGAAAACAGTCTACGAGAATGCCTAGCACTAACACCTGATCCAATGCCATGCCCGAAGAAACCTTCTATAGAACTCAAAACACTGCCCAAAGATTTAAGGTATGAATTCCTAGACACTGAGCTCGAGTGACCAGTAATAGTCAATGCCGACTTAGGACAAATAGAGACCGAAAAACGATTACATGTCTTAAGAAAGTATTCTACGGTTTTAGGTTACAACATCTCAGATCTAAAAGGGATAAGCCCCTCTCTATGTATGCATCGCATTATGCTAGAAGAGGACAGTAAAACCTCTAGAGAGCACCAAAGGAGATTAAACCCCATCTTAAGTGATGTAGTCAAAAAGGAGGTGCAAAAACTATTAGAAGCAGGAAATATATACCCGATATTTGATAGTAATTGGGTCAGCCCTGTGCATGTTGTACCGAAAAAAGGAGGTGTTACAGTTATTAGCAACGAGAAAGGCGAATCCGTAGTGAAACAAATTAAAATTGGATGCAGAATGTGTATAGATTATAGGAAGCTACATAAAGCCACTCGTAAAGACCATTTTCATTTACCTTTCATAGATCAAATGCTTGAACGGCTGGCTAAACACTCTCATTTTTTTTATCTCGACGGATACTCATGATTCTTTCAAATCCCTATTCACCCTGATGACCAAGAAAAGACTACGTTCACCTGTCCCTATGGTACATTTTCCTATCGACGAATGCCGTTTGGACTATGTAACGCTCCCGCAACATTTCAAAGATGCATGATGTCGATCTTTGCAGATTTCATAGACGACATAATGGAAGTATTTATGGACAATTTCTCTGTATGTGGGGGAAGTTTCAAAAATTACTTATCAAACCTTCAAATGGTACTTGAATGATGCATTAAAGTAAACTTAGTGCTTAACTGGGAGAAATGCCATTTCATGGTAAGGCAAGGAATAGTTCTTGGACATGTAGTATCCGACAGAGGTATTGAAGTAGATAAAGCAAAAATAGAAATTATAGAGAACCTTCAACCTCCGAAAACGGTTAGAGAAGTTCGCAGTTTCTTAGGACACGCCGGATTTTATCGGCGATTCATTAAAGATTTCTCTAAAATCACAAAGCCACTGACTGAGCTGTTGATGAAAGATGTCGAGTTCATCTTTGATGAGGATTGCTTGAAAGCATTCGAACACCTTAAAAACACTCTTATTACGGCACCAATCATCCAACCACCTGATTAGAGTATACCATTTGAGATTATGTGTGACGCCAGTGACTACGCTGTCGGCGCTGTCCTAGGACAAAGGAAAGATAAGAAGCTTCATGCTATTTACTATGTATGTAGAACCTTGGACAATGCACAGATGAGCTACGCCACCACCGAAAAGGAACTCCTTGCAGTTGTGTTCGCTTTAGATAAATTTTGTTCCTACCTAGTGGGAGCAAAAATTATTGTCTATACCGATCATGCTGCAATTAGATATCCGTTGACTAAGAAGGATGCCAAACCAAGACTCTTAAGATGGATTTTGCTCTTAAAAGAGTTCGACTTAGAAATCAAGGATAAGAAAGGTACCGAAAACGCAGTAGCAGATCATCTCTCTAGGATTGAGGATCTGAGATCGAAGAAGTGCCAATTAATGACGAATTCCCTTATGACAGACTAGTAGCCCAGTTAGAAAGAGAAAGCGAGACAGTTGAATATTCCTTGATATTTAATGATGCGAAAACTAATGAAGTAGTAGAATCAATTTGCACCAAGACCACACTGCCGTGGTATGCTGACTTTGTCAACTACCTAGCAGCTGGGGTGCTTCCACCAGACTTAACATACCAACAAAAGAAAAAGTTTTTCCATGATCTTAAACACTACTATTGGGATGAACCCCTACTTTTCAAGAGAGGCGCCAATGGAATATTTCGTCGATGCTTCCCTGAATCAGAAGTAGCTGATGTCATATCTCATTGTCATGCTGCACCCTATGGAGGGCATGCAAGTACCTCGAAAACATGTGCAAAGATCCTACAATCTGGTCTCTTCTGGCCAAATCTTTGGAAGGATGTACACGTCGCCGTTATGAACTGCGACCGGTGTCAACGCACTGGTAACATCTCTAGATGCGATGAGATGCCACAGAAGGGGATTTTAGAAGTGGAAGTCTTTGACATATGGGGTATAGAATTCATGGGACCCTTTCCGTCTTCTTTTGGTAATAAGTACATACTCATTGCAGTCGATTACGCATCAAAATGGATCGAGGAAATAGCTTCTCCTACGGATGATGCACAAGTGGTGATTAAGCTCTTTAAAAACATAATCTTTCCTAGGTTCGGTGTACCAAGAATTGTCATTAGCGATGGCGGCTCCCATTTCATTTTGAATGTCTTTGGGAAGCTTTTGCTTAAATATGGAGTCCGACACCGAGTAGCAACACCCTATTATCCTCAAACCAGTGGACAAGTCGAGGTGTCAAATAGGGAGATCAAACAAATCTTAGAAAAAACCGTTGCAACCTCCAGGAAAGATTGGTCTACTAAACTTCATGAGGTTATATGGGCTTATAGGACAGCTTACAAAACCCCGATAGGAACCACACCGTTCAAAATGGTTTATGGCAAGTCTTGCCACCTGCCTGTAGAACTAGAGAATAAAGCTTATTGGGCCATTAAGACCCCAAACATGAATTACGCAGCAGCAGGGGAGAAAAGAATTTTAGATATCCATGAACTCGAGGAACTTAGACTGGATGCCTACGAAAATGCCCGAATCTATAAAGAGAGAACCAAGAAATGGAATGATAAGCGGATAGCAAAGAGAGAGTTCAATGAAGGAGACATAGGTCTTCTCTTTAACTCTCGACTGAAGCTGTTCCCAGGCAAGTTACGTTCCCGATGGTCTGGCCCCTTTGAGGTTGTGAAAGCTTTCCGAAGTGGAGAAATAGAAATCGGAGGAAAAATAAACGAAACATTCATTGTGAACGGGTAGCGACTTAAGCACTACCACACCGTAGAAAACAAGGAATTCTTCACTAGTTATAAGTTGGAAGAGTTGCCTGCTCCTCCAAATAAATGAATTTTCTTTCTTGACCATTGTCGAGCTCCCGACATTAAACAAAGCGCTCCGTGGAGGCAGCCCACGATCTTTGTTCATTATTGTTTATTTCCGTAATTTTACTTGTATTAGCTATTAACTTTTAATGCATACTTACATTTATGTTATTATTATTATTATTATTACTATTATTATTATTATTCCTATTATTACTATCTTTTTTATTTTTCACTAACCTTTGTTTATAGTACAACTTGACTAATAGGAAATCATTGTCTAATTTCAGGCTAACTCGTCTTAGGCTAGCACTAAACTCTAGGAGAATGCAGCCCTTCGAGAACCATGAAGTTGATTTTAGGAATGAGGTCCAGAGGCGCCGTTTTGAGGCCCTGTCCCAGAGAGACTTTGATGTGTCTATTTACAATGACAACCCTACTATGACCACTCTTGGCATCCCAGATAGTGTCACCTACCTGCTGAATCAGTTGGGGTGGGATGATTTCGCTATTAGAAAGAGATTTAGCACTTACCATAACTTGACCCTGGAGTTCTTAAGCTCGTTATACTATGATCCTACCCGAGGGTTTGGTTTTGGCCGTGGGTTGGCTACCTTTAGGTTGTTTGGAAACAAGTATCGTTTTACACATCATGAGCTGGCTGACTTGTTAGGATTTCCTAATGGGCCTGATGCCATAACTAAGACTCCTGAAGATGCCTTCACTGCTTATTATCTGAATCATTTTTGGGGTACTCTGACTAGTAATTACAATCCTGAGCCGAATGGCATGTTCTTTGAGAGTATCCATAATCCTGGTATTAGGTATTTCCACAAGACATTGGCCCACACCCTTTTTGGTAAGGAAGAAAATGTGACTCCAGTCTCTAAGGACGAGCTTTATATCATGTCCTAAGCCTCACAAAGTAAGCCAGTTCATGATGTGTCTTGATGTTCCAACCTCTTGATCCTCCAACAAAACGAGAGGATTGGGGCGTTGGAAGAGTCTTCCCGTCCAAGATCCCCTCAGCCTAGGAAGGATCGACGATGATCCAAGAGTCCACAACCCCGGCGGGAAGCTGATCGTCGGGTCCGCCAAGAACCAGAGCCCCATGCTGTTCGGAAGCGTGATCATGTTTCCCTGAAAAACCAACATTCCCCGGGAAACAAGAGAACCTGGAGAGATCAACGTTCACCCCCGGTCAGACCAAAAGGTCGGGCACGTACACCATCACCCCGTAGAAGTCGCCGCCACGTCTTCGAGCGAAGCATCCGCTCCCCCTCCCCAATATTGATAAACTTGTTGGTAACTCTGCCAATTTTAAACTATTATCATTCATGGGCGCCTATTCGGGCGACAATCAAATACCAATGGTGATAAGCGATAAAAAATACACGACCTTCATGACCGAATCGGACAATTATTACAACAACGTAATGCCTTTCGGCCTGAAGAACGTCGGAGCGACCTACCAGAGAATGATGAACAAGGTCTTCCGAGGAGAGATAGGCGACATGCTCGAAGTCTACATGGACGATATGATCGTAAAATCTCACGAGGAGACTGATCACACAGCCCATTTGAGAAAGGTCTTCGAACAGGCCAAGAAATACCGAATGCGTTTCAACCCAGAAAAGTGCACGTTTGGAGTACGGGTGGGCAAGTTCCTCGGCTTCCATCTGACAGAGCAAGGAATCGAGGCCAACCCCGACAAGTGCAGGGCATTCTTCAAATTTCCAACGCCCAACTCGAAGAAGTCCATCCAATCCCTCAACGGGATGCTCGCTTATTTGTCTCGTTTCGTGGCCAATTCTGCCCAGCATGCCCTGCCCTTCTTCAAACTCCTCCGCAAGGAAGTAGCATTTGAATGGACAAAGGAATACGACCAGGCTCTCCTCCATCTGAAACAGGCACTTTCAGAACCACCAGTCCTCTCTCGGCTAGATAACGGCGAAACTTTGTACCTCTATCTCGCCATGGCAACCGAGGTCGTGAGCGCCGCCCTCATTCGTGAAATGCTCGACGGGTAGAAGCCCATATATTTCACCAGCAAAGAAATGTAGGGACCAGAGCTGAGATATCAGTAGATAGAGAAGGTAGCACTGGCCCTCATCAACGCTGCGCGAAGACTGAGGCACTACTTCCTGGCCCACACAATCGTGGTCCGGACAAATCAACCCGTAAATCAACTACTGGGGCGACCATATATGGCTGGCAGAATGCTCAAATGGTCGTTAGAGATGTCCGAGTTCGACATTCAGTATGAAAGCAGAAAATCCCTCAAAGCCCAGGCTTTGGCTAACTTCGTCACAAAGATAACATTTGCAGATTTCCCCCACCTGCGGGGCACGCAAGGGGACCATCTTTGTAGACGGAGCATCCAGCTCAGCAGGGAGCGGGGCATGTATCATCTTGGAAAATGACAGGGAATCATCATCGAGGTATCACCTACCTTATCCTTCCCCACGTCTAATAACTAGGCTGAGTGCGAGCCTTTCCTTGCCTGCCTGCGCCTGGCCAAAGATCTAAGGGCAGAAGATGTCGTCATATGCATGGATTCGCAACTCGTGGCCCTTCATGTTTGATGGGAATACAGGCCAAAAACGACAACCTATCCGAGTACTTAGCCCTGGTCAAAGAGAAGATGACTAAGTTCACTGCAGTAGAGGTAAAGCATGTTCCCCGTGAACATAACGTCAGAGCAGATGTATTGTCTAAACTGGCGAGCACGAAGAAAAAGGACAGAAACAAGTCCGTCATTCAGGAGATGCTTCCTCAACCCAGTATCGAGAAGACATCTCCGACCCTCGACGTGCAGGTCATCGGTGACAACAACTGCTGGATGACCCCCGTTTACAACTACCTCGCTAGGGACAAACTTCTGTCTGACCCCAAAGAAGCCAGCACAGTGAGGCGCTGGGCCTGCTCCTACATCCTGGTCGAAGATAAACTCTACAGGCAAGGGTTCTCCATCCCTTTACTTAAATGCGTCGAGGAAGAGATGGTCGCCCACGTCCTGCGCGAGGTCCACGAAGGAATCAACACCCAACATCTCGGGGGAAGATCCCTCGTCCGGAAAGCCCTTCGAGCAGGGTACTACTGGCCAACCATGTAGCAGGATGCTAAAGAGCACGTGAAGAAATGCGACAAATGCCAACGGCACGGGGACATGCACCTAGCTCCACCTAACGAGCTCAAAGTTATATCCTCCCCGTGGTCATTCGCCTAGCGGGGCTTGGACATCCTAGGGCCATTCGTAATAGGATCAAACCAGAACAAATACTTAATAATAGGCGTTGATTACTTCACAAAGTGGATAGAGGCGGAGGCTCTAGCCAAAATAACAGCCCTTAACATACTTCGTTTCTACAAGCGAAACATCCTCGCACGCTTTGGCATTCCCCAAGCGATCGTCACGGATGATGCGTCCGCAAGTGCACGGAAATATCGAAGTAATATAAAAGATTGTCGAACCCACAGAGACCAATGTTAACCTACCGTTATCTATTGCTGCGATGTAAAGCTAAGGCTAATGATAATTGATAAAAGGGAAACTAGGACTAGAACTAAAATAAAACTAAGAAAATATAACAGAAAAGAGAGACCGGAATGTGGATTCCGTGTACCTCAGGCACTCTGTAATTGGTTGGCGTTAATTTACTTATGTTCCGTAGAAAATATTGATCTAAAGACTCTGCCTCACACTCACGTGCTATTGACTAAAGCCACATCTCCTAACCACAGGATTTTGCTCTCGCTCGCCCGTTTTAATTAGAAAACGTATTTTGAAAATCAATTAGATCCTAATCGATACCTAAAGCGCTCTCGCTGTTTTTAGAATCAATGCCCCGTTCCCACTATCTGGTTCGATCCCCACGCTCTCGCAGTGTCGGCTCTAACCTTTACTTGCTTCTCACTCTCGTGACGAAACAGTTTTAAATAACCTCTCACTCTTGTGACAAAGCTATTTAAATTAAACTTGGAAACAAAGACCAAAACATAATTTATTATAAGGTAGCGCTAATTTAATTACCGAGTCCCGTCGGAACGACGGTCCTCACAGACCGGAATCTAAACAATTTAGTCACACTTGGATAGGAAAGTAAACATGCTATTACGATGAATTAATATAAGACAAAACATAATTAAGCTATCAATTAAAAACAATAGAGTAAGCAAATAAAGAAAAACCTGTAATCGAATGGGAACTGGAAGCAGAAAACTTGACTGAATTGTAATGCCAACAGGCTTGAATCCGATACAGAAATTAAATGACAGAAATAAATCCTAGAATTATATTGGGAATAGTCCCCCGATGTGGAGAACTATTTCTTTTACATCGTGCAAGAAAACTGCTTAAAAACTAAAGAAATAAAATCTGGCCAAAAGAAGAAGAAGAAACAATTGTGGAACTGCTCCCCTTTTTATATTGATGGCGTAGTCCTCCTGAAATCCGGTTTGTTGACGGTTTTGGTCCATGGAAATAGGATTCGTGGGTAAATTAGTCTCTGCATGGAGAAAGAACCGAAGAAATAATCGGTAGTGGGTTTGTGGCAGTCACCACATTCTTTGTATGTGGCACTCGCCACATCATCCTCTAAATATATGTGGCAGTTGCCACATTCCCTCCTTTCTTCTTGTGGTTGTCGCCACATTTAGCTTTGTGGTGGGCGCCACACTTTAAGTGTATGGTGGGCCCACCCCTTTTATTTTTTTTTCTTTTCTTTTTCTATTTCTTTCCTTCCCTTTTCTTTCCTTCCCTTTTTCTTCAATTCTTCTCTTAATTATTTTCTTTTCTTTCTTTTGTACTTTAATCCGATTTAATCCAAGTCACCTGAAAACATGATAATCGAGACATAAATTGAAGCATAAATGAAATAAATTAAGGGAAAACATAACTAAAATTCATGTAAGTCAAGTCAAATAAATGATACATTTACGTGTTATCAACACCCCCACACTTAAACCTTTGCTTGTCCTCAAGCAAACCATGACTCGTTGGAAAAATAGTGCATACGGATACTCTTCCTAGGCTACCAACTCTACTTCAGTTAAGTTTGCGTCGATAGGTACTTGCTCACACACTAAGGATATCGTAACAACACAATTCTGCTTTTGCGGTCATCAACCTCCCTCCTATACAAACCAATCTGAATCATGTTATTATACCTAAGCCTAATTTACTCATTCTTCTTTCGTCCCTTTTCATTCTGGCACAATCACATTAAGCTCGTTATCCTTTCACACTCATGGTAGGATGGCCTGTTAGTGACTATGATCTCATTATCATCGTTTTTTTCTTTTTGCACACTGGCTTAATTATCAATAAAATAAAGAAGTTTGCACCGTTGGGCTAAATGATCGGGTGAGGATCACCTAACTTAGAAGGAGCATTTCTTTTCATTCATTCATATTTTTTTTCTTTTTAATTTACCTTTTAAGTCTGAGATCATACACTTATTTGCATCGGCTTCCTACTTAGTGCGTGCTTAGGATGGTGCTGAATGCTAAATAAACTACTTAGGGACTACTAAAGGGGTGAGAACTTAAGGCTATGGCATAACAAGTGCTCAAATTGATTTCCATAATTTGGAGGCTCACGGTGTTAAAACGATACCGATCTTGCGGAATTTTCCCAAGTCTCACAATCTAACCTCAATTTCGTCTGTAGCCTAAGATTTTCAAAAGAAACAATATTTTTAACTCAAAAATTTTCAAAATATTCGGTATGGCCAAAGAGAATGGGGAAATCGATAAACAACATAAAATCAGCTTAAAGACTCGACAGCACATGCACAGACAGACGAAACATTTAAAATAGAAAATTTTTTAAAATATGCTAGAAAACAGTAAATCTAACTAGAAAGCGGTAAAATGAAAGCGGTAAATGTTCCTCCCCCACACCTAAACCAAAAATTATCCTCAATGTTTTGATAAAAGGTGGTAAAGGAAGGATATAACTTGTATGAATGCCACGACCAAATTCGCTCTAATTCTTCCTATGTTGTCCCTGTCTTCGCTAGCCACTTCTACTCCAGCGTCTTGTACTACGAGTTATTTGAATTTGCTGAAACTTTACTTTACTGAAGCTGCTCATCATACTACCTCATTCCGAAGGAAGTACCTGCAAAAAATGTTAGGAAAATACGGTGCAGTGTGTGCAGGTTGAACCTGACCATGCGAAAGGACAAGGAGAAGGTGAGTCACGAACAAGAGAGATATGCTCTCTCCTATCATACTCATCATCGGTGTCACCACCAGCAGCGACATTCGTAGGAATGTCCGTGGGCACCAGGTCATTTTAAGGGATTGTCATCTAGAGATCTTTCGCCTAAATGCAGCTGAGACGTGACAAGCGATACAATTCTTTATTTTATGCAAACACAAACAATAAAAGTAAAACATTAAATTAAAAGCTCGTGGGTTGCCTCCCACATAGGGCTTTGTTTAACATTGATAGCTCAACGGTTAGGAGTGTTAATCTTCGGTTTCCATGGCAATTTATCAAGCCATCTCACATATCCCTCACCTTTTCTTTTTTTCCTTCTGTGGGGTGGTTCGTTCTTTTGAACTTGTGGTGGTGGTTCTGGATCTTTCCAAAGTATTAGCTTTTCAAGTTTGGGCTTAGTTATTTCATCCATCACCTCAAAGTTTAACCTTACCCTCTTAATGATTTCCCTAGTTTCATGGTACTCCAATTTTATTTTTTTATTTAGGACCTCAAACGAAGGTGCATTGGCGTGGACATTTTCCAATGCCTTCACATACGTTTCAGATTGGGAGTCTACAAACCTAGGCAGGAAAGGAATCGGTGGGGTATAGGGAGAAGGAACAATAATAAATGCTTCCTTCTCTACCTCTTTGACAACTTCCCTTTCGGGTGGTGTCGTTGAATTTTTCTCAATCTCTACTTTTTCCTCACCAGAACTCTCCTCAACCTCATTATCACTCTCCTCAACCTCATTATCACTCTCCTTAGGATTTTCGATTTGTCTTTCACTACTGGTCACTACAACATCGACATGCTCCTCAAGGGAGGGTCCTATAGGTGTTTGTGCAAGAAGGGAGATTTGAGTCTCCAATTCCTCGGTGTGAGTCACGAGGGACTCGACCACAATGTTAATCCTCCTAAAGGTTTCATAAGTTTGGAGATGTTGTTTTCTAAACTCTTCATTCTGGATAGTTTGTTCCTCCAAAAAGCGCTCCATCATAAGTTCCCTAGGGCGGCGAGCTATCCTTAAGTCATCACTCCCATGCTCGGGAGCAATGGCTATGCATGGCCCAATCCACTTCTACTTCCATAACGGCCCAATTGCCTAAGTCCAGCAGGTGCAGGGCAGCATTTACCTTTCTGCCCCTCTATCGGGCACATATGGACAGATGAACCTCAAGGTCATTTGCTCCTCCCTGGGTGTTCGCCTAAGTGAACAACCATTGGCCTTCCTTCGCAGGTTTACTCGCGGGATTGGCCACACAAATCCCAGAACAAGGAATTGGAACAACGATGAGTTCTCGTTGTAACACTTAGAATATTCAAAGCTTTCATTAATTCACTCATGACAATTGTTGTTGAATCTCCAAAGAACAAATTAACACAACAACAACAATCAAACAGAAGCTGTTGATGAAGAAGACAACAATTGAAGATCAGTCAAGTCATCAACCTACCTTCTCGTCAAAGCTCATTGAAGATCTGAAGCAAGGATTTGCTGCTCAAAGCTTGCTTAACTAGAAGACGAAGAAGAAGAAGATCTACAAGATGTCAACCATCATAACATCTAAATACATCTTTGTAGTTTCTTAGGAAAGCAAGGAGTTGATTGCTCAAAACTTGCTTGAACACATGTGTGTGTTCTTTGTACTTAAACCTAGGAGAAACTTGCTTATTAAGAAGCACAATTTGTAATCTCCAGTTTGCCAATTCAACTAGATGAATTGAGACTCCTCAAGTGAACGTTATATCCTGATGGGATCCCTGGACGGTTCAGCTGTGAGTTGAAGCCCTTGAGTAGATCACGCGGTGATCAGATACTTGAGATGACAATGGCTGAGGGTCATTATGGAAAATCCTGAAATATGGTCAGTAGCGTTATATTCATTAAATTGAATCCCTGAACGGCTAGTTGTGAAATCCCAGCAATGGGTCTGCTCGGTCAATGAACTTTATATCATGTTGGATCCCTGAACGGTTCATTGGGTTGTTAGTCACAGTGCGGCTGTGTAAGTAGTTAGTCGCCGGCTGTTGCCCGTGCAAGTGTAATCATGATTTGGTTATAGTGGATTAAGTCCTTGTGCTCAAGGCGAAATCACCTGAGGAGGGTGGACTGGATTAGCCCGCGTGGTGAACCAGGATATATCAAGTGTCCTTTACTCCCTTTCTTAGTATCTCTTTTTATGTTCCTGCTTTGAATATCAGAACCTCATATTAAGCAAAGTCAGAACCTTGCAGCCTATCTCTGATAAGCTTCCGCACTGCAAGTTCTGAGTATCGTATCTTATGAACATAACTCATACGGTTCTCATACTTGTTAGTTAATAGATCATAATCTCTTAATGAACATTGAAGGTTCTTGAGCGTCAAATTAACAAGATGCAAAAAGTTACAAAAAGAGTAAATACATAATTCAAACACCCATTTCTTGTGTCTTTCTCGCACCTTCAATTGGTATCAGAGCTCCGGTTCTGTTATTGATTCACATCAAACACTTAACAGTGTCAGAAAAAGATCCATATGTGGTGTGTAGAAGTACTCTTAGTGATATTGAAATCCACTTACAATTTCTATAACAGTTCAGCAGTTAACTGTGTACAAAATTGTAATCAATCTGATTACTTCGTAAGCAAGTCACTGATTCTAGATGAAGCCTCACTAAAATTAAAGAATCAATTGATAATATAAATTCATCAGATAAAAGGAAGTATCTGTTGAATGCTCATTCTGGAAAATACGTGTGGATAAAACCACGTATATGATTAAAAGATGAATCATCAAAAAGCAAGAAATCTTGTTTGCTGAAGATTAATTCATTATGAGTTTTTGAGATGTTTTCAAGAAACGGATTAGGTCCACCCTTGACTTTCTCGTTTAAAAACTCATTCTGGATCTCTTCATGTAAAGAAGGAAGATTGTTGTTCTAAGACTTTGAATTTCAGAAAGAAATCTGTTAAATTCAGAATCTAAAAAATTCAAATTATTAGAAATGATTCAATGTCAGAATCTAGAATGATCAAAAGATTCAATGGAAAACTGAATCCCAAAGATTCAGTTGATTCCAAACGAACTCTTAACTGGTTCAGTGATCAAGCTCCAACAACCTGAAATCATCCTAGTAAAGATCAAATGTTGATAATGTGATTTTCAACAGATCAAGCGTTCTCAGAACCACTTGTGCTATGAAATTGGATGCTATCATTTCAGGTATCTAGGTTCTCTAACTGATGTCATAAAAGATGGCATAAAAGATGTTAGCTTGAAGAAATTAGTTAATTCTTAGATATGTGTGAACAACCCCAAACAAGTTGATCATCATTGTGAGAACAAGAGGTTCATGCAAATCATGTCTAGTGATGTACACATGAGGCATGATGATGTTCTGGTTCTGAACAAGTTCTGAAACAACCTTGAGGAACAAAGTCAGATGTTGATATGTCAACTCCTTCCTGAATAACCTCTCAAAGATTCTCACTGAACTGGTGAAATCAATCATCTTTCAAAGAGAAGAAACTCTCACAAACACAAACTGAATTCGGGCTATGAAAGGAGAACTCAACTAATTCTCAAAGTTTGTTGTTTAAGATTCGGATCCATATCTCAAGAACCTATCGGAACCAAACAAGCTCTATGGATCTTGAAAATGAGGAATCAGAAACAGATGTAATCTGTTCAGTATGAATAAGATCGTCAAATAGAAATTATTGTTCACTCAGAACTGCTTCCAAGCATATGAGTGACAATTCTCTTTCAGAGCATTCATTATATCGCCTTCCAAAAGGATTGTATGTAATTGATTATGTCCAGATGATGTGATCAGTCTGATAATGTTATGTCTTAATCTCGGTTACTATTACCTAAGAGTTGTCGGACAAGATTGAACAAGAAAAGAGAGAAAGTTGTGATTCAACCAGGATCACATTCCAAGAAAATATTCACTTTCCTCAGAAGTCAGAACGCAAGCGTATCTTAAAGAGTCCAAGAAACCTCTGCAGCTTACCTAAAAATAGGCAGGATCTAAAAGATGCTCAAAGGTTCAGAAAGGAATGCTTTCACGAAAAGGTCTCGCTAAAAGATTCGCTTCAAAAGCACTAAGTTAAGTCTGAAAAACTAAGGTACACTTTTCTTTTCACTAATAATTTGTTAAACTCATGAGACGCCTTAATTAGAATTCTTTCAAATTTATCATAGCATGTTTTACTAGATAATTATTTAGGAATTCGTACATGTTCTTTAGGGAAATAATCAACCAATAGAAAATCTGTTAAGCATAGATGAAAAGAAATTGCTAAAACCAAGAAAACCCTTTAACATAACTACACGCAAAAGATACAATCATCATTGCACAACATATCTCTGACAACTTAATAAGATCTTCCTAAAATCTTTTGAACTGACCTATATCTTTCCTAGACTAGGCATAAATCAATCTACGCACTTACTCTATAAAGTCACGTCTCCCTTTCATGCTCCTATGCTCAAAACTCCAAGCCTCTTTGTCCATCCACTATCATGCCTCCACTAACCTTTCTCGGTAATTCAAACCTTCTTGAACTCATTCCTGTGAAATGATTCTCATTCAGTACTCCTTCACTCTCAAGAGATACTGCATGTAGTATATCAGATATTTTGTATACTCAACAATGGACTAGGTACTCCATGATGCTAGAAAAACTATCTATGTAAACCTGGTCAAAGAATTTTGGAAACATGCCGATCTTGATGTTGAAAGAAATTGCATCACTTCCTATGTTTTTGAAATCCCTATTGACATCAACCCATTTTCAGTAATCCTCGCAACTGGATGTGAGGATGTTGGAATTCATGTTAAGTTTGACAAACACAATTTCTTTCCTGCAAGAAATTTTGCATCCCTTCATAACTTATCTTCGAGATACATACCCTACAATCCTGAGAATCTCCTACCAACTCCAAAAGCCTGGTACAAACTCATGCTGTCAAACTTTCTTCCCAAAATAGATAGCAATAATCTAATTCGTTTTCATGACCATAAGTTCATTTATTTACTAATGAATGACTTTCGGATAAATTTACCACACTCAATCTTCAACTGTCTCTAGAAAACCATTCTTGAGTCTGGGAACCTCACAAAATCCTGCATTCCTTATGGAAGAGTTTTGTCTGAGATTTTCTTCAGAGATGGAATTGTGGACATGATCAAGGAAAGAATTGAAGATGATGGTCCTGAAGAGTTTCCAGAAAACTGTCTGTTAAAGACATATTATGAAGTCTTTAGTGACTAGAGAAACTATGTTAATTGTGCTTCAATCGCTTTGTTTGTGCTCAATTATCCTTAGACTATTGTCAAATCTATGAACATTAATTATAGTATCTCTTCAAATAATAAAATGTTCCATAGAAAATAAGCTTTAGAATTTTACAGTTAAAACTTAAAAATATTAACCTACTAAAATTATTTTCTATAAACTAAAATTTATTACCATCATTAATATATCCAACTCATCGACCACTCATCGAAAAGCCATCATTAACTCTAGTATCCTTCCCAATAAATAGACAACTCACTCGTCTTTTTAGCTACACGCGTTTACATCTCTCTATATACCCAAGATTTAATACAATATCTAGGAAACAACATATCAAATCCTATCCCCAAAAGCAATCATCACACTTCATCCTAACTCACCCATAAAAGGTAGGATTCCTCTCTCCGTCCTTCAACTCTCAAATACAAATTTCTAAACTAAGAACAATGAACTCTCGAAGGAGTGGACCAACCTTCCGTGAAAACAACGAAAATCTACACCTTATTCCTGAGAAGAAACTCAACCTTGCTCATCCCGGAGAAAATGGCTTGGAGATACTTAGAAGCATGCAAGCCCAATCTTGGAAAAGTTATTATGCTCTTCTATATGGTCCTATTTATCCAAACCTTGTTAAAGAATTCTGGAAATATGCCAGAATCAGCAATGATGGCAAAACCATCTGGTCAGAAGTTCACTATCAACCCATTGATATCTCTGTCTCTTTGATAGAGAGAATCATAGAATGTGTCTCTGACAGAATCACGATTGAAGACTTTCAATCTGATCTAAGTATAGTGGATAGATGCAGAATCCTGTTCGATAACTCATATCCATATGAACCAAACAGCCTGGAGAAGCTTCTCCCGTCTCCAAAAACCTGGTTCAAATTTTCTTTGACCAACCTTCATCCTCGTGGAGATGCTAGAAGCACCCTGACACATAGCGACATAATCTTTATCTTTCTTCTAACACATCATGTTACAATAGATCTCCCTAAAACCATTTTTCACCATATGAGTCATTCCATCAAAATCTCCAGAAACAAGGTGCAAGCTTTCATTCCATATGGAATAATCATCTCAGAAATTCTTCTAAAAAAAGGGCCTGGGATTTAATTATCAGGCTTGAACCTCGTACTTCTCATATCGAAATCAGTTGTGAAACTATGACCAGTGTTGAGGATTCTGATGATTAAGGTGGTGATGTTCATTTAGCAGTTGCTATGTTTTGTCTTTAATTCGTTATGTACAATCTCCATTGAATTAATGAAAATGTCTTATTTGTCTCTTAGATAATTTAACCAGTATTAGAAATCAAAACGGCTAAATTAAAAGAAACTCATTAATTTATCCCATCTAGGAAATCGCGTATAAAAGACCACTTCCCTATTTCTTACTAGAAATTTCTCAGCTGTTCAACTCTCTTGAAATACGCATACAGTCGTTCGACTAATAAACTAGTAAGGAACATCTCAATCCTTCATAACACGGAAGTACGTAACTCTAAAAGTTTTTCTCTTATAAGAACCTGTTTTTGTCAAGTCCAAATCTGTATCTACATGTTTGTGTTTAAATCTTTATTTGAATACAGTTAGCCTGTTTAAAGAGCTTCTTATTGGTTTTGTCTAATTGCTCTTCAGATTAATCTTGCCATATTGAAAAATTTATAAAACAAACCTAAATTGCTTTTAAGGTACCTGAACCCTGTTTCACAAGTGGCTTCCATCCTTCAATTAAATACATACTGAGTATGGATGTGTTTCCCTAAAATGAGTCTAAATGCTTCTAAATGACTTTATGACTCTGTAAATGAATATAAATGACTACATGCTTAAATGCCAATATGCCCTAACACTTTTTGATGATGTCAAAAAGGGGGAGAAATATATTAATTTTGATTGAAAGAAATCTGAAAGAATGCAGAACTCAAACAAAGTACTCTTATAAAATGTGTTACTACTAACGGTTGTTGTTTGATGTTATCCGAGGAACTCTAAACAAGTTCACTAGGCATTCTAAAGACAGGATAAGAAGAAGAACCATGATCACAGAATAAAGAATCAGATTAAGTAAGAAAACTCTGAAAGCAGTCAAGGAAAAGTCAACATTTCAAGATTCTCACTCAGAAGATCTGTGCAAATCAGAAGTCAAAAACTATCTCAAGATCTGGATTAAAGATCCAAGCAAGAAACCATTCTATCAGGAACTATTTGAGTTAAAGACGATTTGGTATCAGACTAAATCATCAATTAGAAATCAGATTCAGTACACAAAGATTAATATCAGACTCTCAAAGCAAAGTTGTGGCTTACTGTCAAATACCCTCATTGGTATCAATATCAGCACTCTAATGAATTACCTCTTAAGCGTATGAGAATAAATTCTTCACATGGTATCAAACTCAAAATACTCTGGTATAAGAGTCAGCACATCATTTTTACATCCGACTAAAATAAGATGTACCAGTTTCAGAATCAAGCGTGATTGATCACAAGTTTTAACCTTCAATTGGCATCTGATCAAAAATCAAGCTTTGATAATTTAACTGAGTTGTGACAATAGCAAGGTCTGAAATAAACATGTGTTCAAAGTCAAACTCTGAAAAGTCATGATCAACACTGGTGATTAAATTTAGAAACTCTGAATTTCGATTCTGAAAGATCCCAATATCTGACTTATGGAAATTAGGGGAAGATTACCCAGAAGACCAAAATGCAAAATATAAATTCTTCATATATCCTGAAACTCAGGGGGAGTATCTCAAAAGACAGTTTCTGATATACAGCGAAGCTATGTTTATCAGTCAAAGAACTGCTCTAATTCTGTGCTTAATTGAATCTACTGAAAAGTAGAAATGCTTCAGACGACTCTGAAGATAACAAGCTCTGATATAACAACAAAGGAAACTGAGTTCTAAAGATCTGAAGATGGAAGTTTTGTTGAACTAGTCCAGATGCTAAAGACTCTTCATTTTCTTAAGGACAAGATATAAAAGTAACTTTTTTCTATTCCTGTTCTGGCAACTCAAGATGTTACTCTGTATATCTTTGGATTATATAAAATCCTAGATGATCTCAGACAAAGCTTTGAGGATAACTCATTCAGGGGGAGCTGTTGTTCCACACTTTGAATTTGTTTGCTTTGGTGATTACCTTGTATAAAATGTTCAATCAAAATACTTGGTTTTGTCATCATCAAAAAGGGGGAGATTCTGAGAGCAAGATTTATCTCTACAAGTCAATCTATGTTTTGATGATAACAATAAGTATTTGTGAAAGAACCATTTTATGGTCTAACGTGTGTTGTGTGCAGTTCATAAGAACTAAAGAATCAGAACCAACATACACCAGCCAGATGTACTATGATTGAATATATATATATATATATATATATATATATATATATATATATGCGAAGTTACTATGTGTGACTAATGTCACGAGAAGCAAGAACGCTTGTTTATCTAGTCATAATCAGCCAGATCCAAGGATGCCAAGATTGCTGTTGCAATGCTCTTGTGGATGCTCTCTGAAAGTGATCAAGATTCTGAAGATAGCGAAGCTTCTGAAGAAGTACACTTAGAAAGAACCAAAGTTCTGAAGACTCCTATGACTTAAAGTTCTTATGGCTGAAGGCGCTGAAGACCAAGTGCAAAAAGATTCTGAAGACTGACGAGTTCTGAAGATCAAGGTCTCAAACAAGAAGTTCTGAAGACTCTGAAGACAAGCTCTGAAGATTCGGAAGACTTAAAGCAGAAAAGGATAACACTCTTAAAGACCAAGTGCTGAAGTTCTAAAGACTGATTCCTAATGGACTTCTTCAATTAACGGAAGACTTGAAGCATCAGATATTCTGCTATAAAGACTCCACTCATGCTTCATCAAATTAACATCAGAAGCCACTGAAGTATCCAAGTCTAAATATTACCGTCGTGAGTTAATTGTACACACTGCCCAAGAAAAGATATCTTCTGCAAAAAGAAGATATGTCAGTACAAGTCATTATATCACAACGTCTCTTCTCCAAACAGGCAACATTATTCTCTAACGGCTATATTTCTACTGGCTATTTAATGGAAAGAGTTTTTGCTACTGATGTGTGGATCACTTGTAGAATTACGAACTGAATATTCATCTACAGAATTGACCAAGTCATCGTGTGAAGATAGCAACAACGGTGAGTTCTCATTGTAACACTTAGAATATTCAAAGTTGTCATTAATTCACTCATGACAATTGTTGTTGAATCTCCAAAGAACAAATTAACACAACAACAACAATCAAACAGAAGCTGTTGATGAAGAAGACAACAATTGAAGATCAGTCAAGTCATCAACCTACCTTCTCGTCAAAGCTCATTGAAGATCTGAAGCAAGGAGTTGCTGCTTAAAGCTTGCTCAACCAGAAGACGAAGAAGAAGAATATCTACAAGATGTCAACCATCATAATATCTAAATACATCTTTGTAGTTTCTTAGGAAAGCAAGGAGCTGATTGCTCAAAACTTGCTTGAACACATGTGTGTGTTCTTTGTACTTAAACCTAGGAGAAACTTGCTTATTAAGAAGCACAATTTGTAATCTCCAGTTTTCCAATTCAACTAGATGAATTGAGACTCCTCAAGTGAACGTTATATCCTGATGGGATCCCTGAATGGTTCAGCTGTGAGTTGAGGCCCTTGAGTAGATCACGCGGTGATCAGATACTTGAGATGACAATGGCTGAGGGTCATTGTGGAAAATCCTGAAATATGGTCAGTAGCGTTATATTCATTAAATTGAATCCCTGAACGGCTAGCTGTGAAATCCCAGCAGTGGGTCTGCTCGGTCAATGAACGTTATATCCTGTTGGATCCCTGAATGGTTCATTGGGTTGTTAGTCACAGTGCGGTTGCGCAAGTAGTTAGTCACAGTGCGGCTGTGTAAGTAGTTAGTCGTCGGCTGTTGCCCGTGCAAGTGTAATCATGATTTGGTTATAGTGGATTAAGTCCTTGTGTTCAAGGCGAAATCACCTGAGGAGGGTGGACTGGATTAGCCCGCATGGTGAACCAGGATATATCATGTGTCCTTTACTCCCTTGCTTAGTATCTCTTTTTATGTTCTTGCTTTGAATATCAGAACCTCATATTAAGCAAAGTCAGAACCTTGCAGTCTATCTCTGATAAGCTTCTGCACTGTAAGTTCTGAGTATCGTATCTTATGAACAAAACTCATACGGTTCTCATACTCGTTTGTTAATAGATCAAAATCTCTCAATGAACATTGAAGGTTCTTGAGCGTCAAATTAACAAGATGCGAAAAGTTACTAAAAGAGTAAATACACAATCCAAACCCCCCTTTCTTGTGTCTTTCTCGCACCTTCATGTTATATTTCAGTTTCTTGCTTTTTGGTAAAAGTTGTAAAGTTTGAATGATCAGCAGGTTTGGAACAAAGCGAACATAAAAGAAAGGAAAGGCAAAATAGAAAGCAAAATGGACGATAACTTAAACTCTGAAAATAAATTGCATTAAGTAAAGTTGGACACAATTGTACATTTTCGCGGGATTGAACTCGTTTCTCTCCAAGCTTGGTACTTTGAGTGTTTTCCCTTTACAATGTGAAAAAATGCGACCCCTCAAAATGGAAAATACAATGCTTTATATAGGCCTAGAGAATAACCGTTCATCTGCCCAGATGCCCTCTGGCGCTGACACGTGGATCCCCACTCTCTTTTCAACTTCCTATATTCTTGGAACTTTCAAAATTTTCCCGCCCAAGCACTTATCTTTGAATTTGGGACTTGTCCTTCGCCTGACTTTGTTCCGACGTCGTGGCTTGTCGCCCTCTCTCCGACGCACCCTTCTGGCATGTGTCGGATCGACACGTTGAGCATCCATTGGCGTCGATTTGCCATTGATTTTCTCCTGGTCTTTCACCTTTGGTCGAAATCGCCTGTCAACAAACTGCCCCCCCAAAAGGTCAATTTCGACTGAGCACTGCGTCGATTAAGAAATCTGGTTTTTTGGTTCCTTACGAGATTTCGACGGCCTTTTCTTTGACACATTCGCCAACGTTTTGTCTTCTCCTAAAACACGTGTCAAGCTCCGTCTGACATGATGATGGCAATCTTATACCACGATTTCCAAGAAAAGCGCAATGATGGCTAGTCTCGTCTAAGTTATGGGCCTCAAAACCATCCCCCACTTACTTCTCAGAAGTTGAAAAGCTTTATTGGCCTTTCATCTTTTGCGCGTGTCTTATAAATATCCTTCTACAAAGACACTCTTAACATTTTTCGCAACTTCTTCTTCAAAACCTGCAATTTGCTCTCAGAATCAAACTTTGCTCTCTTTCTCCCAAAACGCTCGTTGTCTCAGAACATCTTCTGCATTTCCAATGGCTTCGTCAAACACTGCTACCACTTACATTCCTTAAACTACTGGTAACAATCCAGTTGTGTATGTGCTCTCTGAAGCAGAAACCTTCTGTCCTCTTCCTCAACCGTCATCTGCTGACGAGACGGTGGTAGACAATTGGCGCCGCTAGATGGTTATCCCCTTCGCGGTGGAGAACAAACTTCACAGTTTCCATGGCCCTCTTCCGGACAAAAGATCTAACCCAAAAGAGCTCCAGAAGTTCTTTCCTTGCTTCAACCAAACAATTCCACCGGCTTTCGAGAAAGGCGGTACTTTGGATCTCAAATTTATGGCACCCAAATCTCGAGTCTTCAGATCCATGCCTACCCCAGGAAATAAAGATTATCTTGCCTGGCTCGACAAAGTCGAAGGTCAACGAAAGAAACAGTGGATTAAATATGGCATTTTCGACGCCATCCAACTCTCCAGAACTGCTCACAGGGTCAACCCTTGTCTGCTACTTGCGTCAATTTACTTCTAGGAAGGATCGACCAACACATTCCACCTCCCCTGTGGCATGTTCACATTAACACTTTTCGACGTGGCGGCCATTACTGGCCTTTCGCCACAGGGTGAGACGTTCGACCCAACCCTGGAGACCGACCATGCGTTCGACTTCGAACGTGCCAGCTTTCATAACTATATTGAAGACCATCATGACAAGCGCTCCCAAGAAGTCTCTGATGAGGAGCACATTTCCTTCTTGACATTATGGTTGTCGTACTACATGTTTTGCTCTGACTCCTTACAAATAGCCAAGAGTTTTATTAATCTGGCCATTCAGATCCATGAAGGTCGACAGATATCTTTGGCCAAACTTCTGCTAGCCTCTCTCTACCATTCCCTTGGCCTGTCAGCCATGAGGCTGAAACTCCTCCACCAAACCACCAAGGCTTTAAACATCTCAGGGCCTGTGTGGCTGTTGCAGCATTAGCTCAATGCCACCTTTGAACACAAGTTGGGATACCCAGCTTCTGCGACAATGGAGCGTCTGAACAGAGAGCATTCTCTCGAAGGAATGCGCCTTGCTCTGATGACTACCCAAGAGGCTCCGAAGTAAACCCTCATTATGAGGTATCTCACTATGTTTGTCGAGACCACTTCTTTCGTCCCCGACAGGGCGCCGTTTGTGGAACGTAAGTTTGGCCCTGAATGGTTTAGAAATCCATTTCCTGGGGTTTCCCCCAAAGCTACTGCACAGTTAAACTCCATATGACGGGCGTTTCTTACTTCTACCATGATATCCTTTCGAATCGAAACGAGAAATAACGGCTATGGTTTCATGAACTATTAGCCAAATTTGGTATCCCGACAATTTGGCCTAAGCCAAATGTTGCCAAAGTCTTTGGTAAGACACCCTGATGACATAGTACGGTTTGGCCGACGCCTGACTCAAGTAGGTCATAGAGCTTGCATGAGGTTCGTCAGAGCCTCTCAACATCTCGAACTACCTGTGTGTGTCTTCCAGCCTTCCTTTTTCACCACTCAAGGATTCGACGCCTGGTGGTCGGAGTACCAGGCTCAGGCCTTCACTCCGAACCTTTTCTTGGAGATTATGGTCGACGCTTTTGCTTCTCTGGCTGGTGGAGTTCCTAAATCATCGACCGCGGCCATTGTTGCAGATGTCGACCCCATGGAAGATCCTTCCACAAAGGTAGCTTATAGACTCTGATTTTGTTTCGCCTGTGGGTTTAAACTAAATTGTTTCAGCTATGTTTTCAGGGACGCAAACGGGAAACTGCTGCTGCGTCGACCTCCGCTAGGTTAGCTAAAAAACCCAGGGTCACCACTTCACAGGTATATTTCATTTTCTTACCCTACTTCTTTGTTTTTTCCTTGTCTGATGGTATTTTTGCACAGGCTACTGGGAAGATTCCTTCTCCTGAAAGAACTGAGTCGAATGAGAGTACCCACTCTCGAGTTTTCACCGCAATAGCTCCAGCATCCCCTCCATCCACACCTTTGGTGAGGAAGAAAAAAGCTTTGACACAGAGAACACCTTCAAGGACTGGCGTTTTGACGGTGGCCCCGGCTATCCCCAAAAATCTTGAAGACGTATTTGAGCCAATCCCTACTGTCGTCCTTCCCAAGACAAAAACTTCTCAGCCTCCGTAGGTACTTCCCTTCTCCGCTTTAGTACCGTAGATGACCTTTAGGTGAAAAATCTCACTTGCATTTTGCTTTGTAGGAAAATGTGGTCATTTCGACCACTGTCGGTATTGGCGACACTGAAATGGCTGCCGACGCCACTACTGCTGACATTACTATTATGCCAAGTCCTTAGAGGATTGATGAATTCCAGATACCTGTGTCAGAGGAAGAATTGGTGGCGAGAACGCCTCATTCCCAACCTGACAACCTTGAGAATGATGGTGCAACTCTTGGGGAGAATATCAATCCTTTGCCTGTCGTCACCACTACTGAAGTCGAAGAGAACTTTCAAGCCCCTGAACATGGCTCATAGAGAACTTCACCTACTGTCGACAAAACCCCTACTCCAGAGGAACTCTTGGCAGCCAAGAAAACAGATCCAGCAGCGACCCTGAAGGCGCTACACCAACTTCACAAAGAAACTGAAGAGATTCAGCCCACCAGTTCGACAACCATCCCAACTCCAGAACTAGACGCCTTCTTCAATCTCAAACTTCAACAGTTACAGTCCTATCTTTTTGAAGAACAGTTCCTGGCGGCTGTCGCCGAAGAAGCTGCCATAGCCAACGATGTCTTCAAGCTCTTAGATGAACTTTCTGAATACCAGCTTCCTGCCCCCGCGGCCACGTACCTGATTGAGTTTGAAGGTTTCTTCACTCAGTTGGCCAAATATCTCTCTATGAGTCATCAAGCCGACACTCAAATTCGGTTTCGGCATAATGATATGAAACGTGAGTGGTACCTTAGCTCAGTTTGTGAACAGAAGCTTGGAGACTTCGAAACCAAAAAACAAGAGCGCTCCGACAAGCATCAAGCCTTCAACCAGCAGATATCTGAATATCAAGCTCAGATAACAGAGCTGACGAAAAAGATTGCTGAGGTCGAACAACAGAAAGCCTCCTTAGACTCAACTGAGCCTCTGCCCTCTCAAGAAGCCATCGACCACTAGGTAGTCCAAGGAATTGCCCATGTTGAAGCGGCTATGAGGATCAAGGATGCTATTAGCCGTATGCAGAGAAGAAAGGTGCTCCTCGAGAGGAAGATTGTTCACGAGAAGACCCCTCTTTGAAGACTTTAAGTCTAGATTCCTGAGTTTCCTTAGCTTGTATGTCGAACTGATGTAACAATATTTTGTAAGCCACTTTTGGCCCCTTAGCCCATTTTGGCCTTTAATTAATGAGAAGCTATATTTTGATGTGAATCTCTTGTAGCATAGGTCTATATTCCTTTAAATATTTCCCATTTATTCTTAAGATTCGTTGGTCCATTCCCAACTCTTGCACTTCATATGCGTTGTGACTAAACACTCGAGTCACTTTAAATGGTCCCTCCTAGTTAGGTGACCATTTTCCCATCGTCCGATCTCGCCGATCCATGGGCAACACCACTTTCCAAACATAGTCATTTACAACAAAGGCTTTCTCTTGGACCCTCTTGTTGTACGCCTTGGCGACTCGTGCCTTTTGGCGCAACAAGACATTCAAAGCTACCATCCTTTCCTCGTCTAAGTCCACGAGTTCGTCTAGCATCATTTCCCAATATCGTTCCATCGGAATCTCATATTGTCATTGTACTCTAACTGATTGCAGGCATACTTCGGCTGGTAGTACGACGTCATGCCCGAAGGTTAAACGGAACGGAGTCGAATTGGTCGACTCCTTGGGTGACGTCCGACAAGCCCACGAAACTTGACTTAATGTCTTATGCCAGTTCTTTGGCTTTTTCGCAACGTGCTTCTTGATTAGCCCTATTATCACCTTATTAGCTGCTTCGACCTGACCATTCGCCTGAGCATAGTATGGTGTCGAAGTAACCAACTTGAAACCTGTTTCTGCTGCAAATTCTTGCATTTTCTGCCCCACGAACACAGAGCCTTGATCTATTGTGATTGCTTCAGGTATCCCGAATCTATACAAGATATAATTCTGGACGAATTCTATCATGGTCTCTTGATCCACCTTCACTAGAGGCACAACCTTTATCCATTTTGTGAAATAGTCTATTCCCACGAGGATGAAACTTTGCTGCTTCGACGAAGCTGGTCGGATCTCTCCTATTACATCCAAAGCCCAACCTCGAAATGGCCATGGTTTGACTATAACATGCAACTCACTGGTTGGTACATGCTGAATATTTGCATGTCTCTGGCAATCCTGGCACCCTTTCGCAAAATCTACGCAATCCTTGAGCATGCTGGGCCAGTAGATACCTTGTCGAAACAAAAGCCATTTCATTTTGTGACTAACCTGGTGAGCTCCACAGGTTCCACTATGAACCTCAAAAATTGCCAAATAGGCATCAGTATCTCCTAAGCATTTGAGCAACATTCCCTCTGGAGTTTTCTTCAATAACTCGTTTCCTATAAGGACATAACTCATTGCTCTATACTTCGTCTTCCTATCAGTACTGCCTGACGGATTCTCCAAATACTCCATGATTGGTCTTCGCCAATCTGTTGGCGATACACTGTTAGCAAAAACCTCATAACTCCCCAAATCTTCGACCAAAAGCCTTGAGTCCTTGGATGTCGACCAGCTTGGTGGTGAATGCATGTTCGACACCATCTTTTCCCTAGTTTCGATGAACTCTTTCAGCTTACCCTTTGACACTTTATAACTAGAGGCAATTTGTGCTAATTCACTAGCTTTATGGTTTTCTACCCTCGGTACATGTGAAATGTTGACCACTTCAAAATGCTCTAACAAACATCTCGCCAATGAGAAGTAACTTAAAAGATGCTTTTTCACGCACTTGTACTCCCTTGTGATTTGTTTAATCACCAATTCTGAGTCTCCTCTTATCTCGACCTCTCTGGCTCCCAAATCCTTAAGTATTTTGAGACCAGTGATTAAGGTTTCATACTCCGCCTCATTATTCGAGCATTTTCCATCAACTTTGCATTTAAATGTAGTTGGAATCCCTTGTGGGGATATTATTAGGATTCCAATACCTGCCACGTTTTTATGGCTTGATCCATCGAAGTACAACTTCCACGGAGCGATGTCGATACTGTGTATCGACGTTTCGACCAAAGCGTGGTCGACAATAAAGTCTGCCACTATTTAACCCTTCATCACCCTTAAAGGGACGTATGTCAGAGAGAACTCAGTTAATGCCGGTGCCCACTTCCCAATTCGACTATGCAAAATAGGTTTGGACAACATATGCTTAATAACTTCAAAATGCGACGAAACATAAACCTCAACTGGTTTAATATATTGCTTTAGTTTCATACATGAGAAGTACAAGCATAGGCCCAATTTTTCAATCAGAGTGTACGTAGTTTCAGCATCTATTAACATTCTACTAAGGTAATAAATGGGTCTTTCGACGCCACTACTATCCTCTTGTGCTAACATACTGCCTATGGTCGCATCCGACGCTGTAATGTACAACTTCATGTTTCTATTTATACTAGGTGGTAATAGGATCAGAGGCTTTGTAAGGTACTCCTTAATTGCGTCGAAAGCCTCATGCTGCCCCTGTCCCCAACGGAACTCACTTTCCTTCTTGGTCTTGAGCAGTGGCGAAAACACTTTCGTCTTGCCACTTAGGTTCGAGATGAACCTCCTCAAGGAATTTATCTTCCCCAACAAAGACTAGAGATGTTTCTTTGTCGTCGGAGGCTTGAGATCCAAGATTGCCCTCGTCTTGTTCTGATTGATCTTGATGCCTCGCTTGTGGACTACGAATCCCAGAAAGTCTCCTGCATGAACACCAAAGGCACATTTTAGTGGATTCATTTTTAATCCATATTTTCTCATTCTCTCAAACGAGCGTCGAAGGTGGTCGAGGTGACCATCTTCTGATGACGATTTTATGACTATGTCATCAATGTATACCTGCATAAAATTCTCAATAAAGTCATGGAATATAGCATTCATAGCCCTTTGATAGGTCGCCCCAGCATTTTTCAGCCTAAAAGGCATCACAACCCATTCATATGTCCCCAAAGCTCCAGGGCATCGAAACGCGGTTTTGGGGACATCCTCTTCAGCTATGAGGATTTGATTGTAGCCGGAGTAGCCATCGAGCATGCTCAAATATTCGAATCCTGTGGCTGAGTCGACCAGCATTTCTGCCACGGGCATCGAATATTCGTCTTTAGGGGTAGCGTTGTTCAAGTCCCTAAAGTCGATGTAAACTCGAAGGGTTCCATTTTTTTTAATAACGGGTACTATGTTTGAGATCCATTCTACATACCTTGCAGTTCTGATGAACCGGGTTTTGAGCAGTCTTTCAATTTCCTGCTTAATCTTTGACGTGACTTCTGGGGCGAAGCGTCGAGGTTGTTGCTTTACTGGCCTCTTACCTGGCTGGATCAGAAGTCGATGCTCCACTACGCTCCGACCCAGACCAGGCATTTCGCCATAATCCCAGACAAAGCAATCCTTGTACTCTTTTAACACTTCAACCAGCTTGGCCTTTATTTCCGGCCCCACTTTGGCACTCATATATGTGGGTCTTTTGGTTGTCCCATCCCTTAAGTCAACCTCTTCAAGTGGGTCTTGCGCCTGCATTTTCTGCAGCTCATGATTTGGGTCTTTCTCAAACCCTAAAGGCTCGTCATCGTAAATACAATCAAGCCTTCGGCTTTCCAAATCTGCTCCTTGGCCCTGTAGGCCACCCGTTTGTGTATCACAGTCGACTCCCTCAACTATTTGGGGTGATTTGTCTTCTTCAAGTGCCGACATCCTTCTATTTTCAGCCAAATAGGCCGAAATTCGAGTCATGCTTTTTGACTCAGCAGTCATTTTCACCGACTGTGGGCTACCCCGTTGGTGGCATTTCCATAGGCTCCATGACTTCGCCGGCAGCATCCCAGATGAACCCATAGTCGGGGTCTAAGTTCAGGATGCGACCCGTATCGACGGAGGTGTAGGAACCTGACCCGTCGTCACAAGGAGCCACATTTGCTAAGTGTTGGTTAAAAGACTTCTTGTTACCCTTGGCGTCGTCGACTTTGTAGTAACTCTGATCTGCCTCAATATTTTTGACGATGCCATCTTTTCTCCAAATGGTCAATCTCTGGTGCATTATCGACGGTACTGCCCCAATTCCATGGATCCACTCCCGTCCCAGCAACAGATTGAAATTTTCCTTTGAATTGATGACCATGAAGAGTGTTAGCCTGTTGGTTGTGCCCACTGCCAAATCTACTTGAACAACCCCCAGGATATTACTGGTCTTACCTTCATAGTTGGAAAGAACCATGTTGTGTTGTCGGAGGTCAGCCTCTGTTTTTCCAATCTTCTTGAATAAATTGTGAGGCATCAGATTTACAGTTGCCCCACCATCCACGAAAACCTTGTTAACTGCCACTCCGTCAACTTTCGCCTTTATAAACAACGGCTTCAAGTGGTACATCATCCCAGGGCTAGGACGTTCAAACATAGCTGTTTGCTCTTCGACCACACCACTATTCATCACATAGTATCATAGCGGCTTGTCATCCGCATTTTCACCAGGGACAAAATCTTCTTCGGCCTCAGAGATCTCAGACACCACGTCATACTCAGCTGGTAGGACCGACACGATACCACAATTCAGCATGAAATCTTCACCATAGGTGTCGTCGTTGGTGTCGTCGTACATGTCTTCGTTGAAATCTCCCTCAGGTGATGGATCATACTCGTCATCCGACTGAGGAGAATATTTTGGCTCTTCTTCATCCGACTGAGGAGTATATTCTGGTTCGTTTTTGCTTTCAACCAGCGAAGTACATTGTGAGCTCTGGGTCGACACTACCCCTTTCTCTCTTGATGTGTCCACGGTTACTGCCATGGCCTGGTTTGTCGCCACTCTGTCTTTTTCTACCCATTTCCTCTTGGGTGTTGGCGTTTTTGTCCCAACGTCCCGACAGGCTTCGATTGTGAAGTTGCAGCCTCTCTCCCAGCCTTCTTATTGCGCTGATAGCGCCTCCACTGGGTCCTAGTCATAGGGTTTTTTCCCTTGTAGTTAGGGGACACCCTATAGCATGTTGGCTCGACTCTTTTGTCGGCAACATTCACTTCTTTTTCTAAATCCAGAGCCTTCCATTTTGGTCTTTTACTTCCTTTCTGGCTAACTGGTGCCATCCAACTTTCCTGTGGGGTGTCTGACGGAGGCACGAAAGTTTTGGTCGCGCCTCTTGGAATAGCTTTCTGTACTCCCCTCTCCTCATCTCACGCACCCAGCATCTCAGACGTTCTTCTTGGCTCATTACAGGATCTGATCAACCTTATATATATATATATATATATATAGGGTTCATATCCTATGAGAATGTCATTTTTATGTGAGAACATGAGAATGAATCTGAATCATTAGATTTTAAAATAAATGGTGGAGATTATGTGTGGTTTTTATTTTTCTCTCTCCTCCATTATTAAAATAAATGATGGAGGAGAGAGAAAAAAATTGACACATAATCTCCACCATTTATTTTAAAATCTAATGGTTGAGATTAATTCTTATATTCTCACATAAAAATGACATTCTTATACGATACATTCCCTATATATATATATATATATATATATATATATATATGAAAAACTCAAACATAATAAATATAAGAAAGCATTTATGCTTTGCTATTTCAAATCACTTTTGCTTTACATTAAGTGTTTCCTATAACTTTTCCTCATCTAAGTTGTAATGATTTTGACTATTATTTTTATTATCTTAAAGAAAACCTATATTTTGATAGGTTGGTTCATGGGATTTTCAAGATGCTGTTGAATTAGAATTTGGCCAATCCAATATGGGACAAGAGGATATAGGATTGTCATTATTCCACTACTAGTGTTCTATTTTATTCTGAAAATTCCCATGAATTAACTTAAATTGATCTTTTTTTTTTCAAAAATATTATTTACACCATAGCTACAAAGATAATTTAGAAAATATGATTATAGTTTTCATTTTATTACTTTTTTTGTTCACAATTGTTGACAATTATTACCTTAAAAAGTAATTAGCTACATCTAACCAATCTTTGAAGAGGTGTGCAACAATATTTTGGTTTATATATGATATAGGCTTGTTTTAACATTTTGATAATACAACTAGAAAAGCAATTCGATGTGACTCCAAGCAATTTTTTATGTTGTACATGTATATTCCATTTTATCTATTAATCTTTCTAATATGTCACCATGGTCATTCATGATTAAACAATATGCCAAGTCATTTCCAATTGAGATAGTGTATATATTATCTCCTAAAATACATTTTTCCTTTACTATCAAAATTTTAAATCTAATTTTTTGTATATATATTATATAAAATAATTTTAGCTCTTTCTTAAATTATATCTAATGAGTTTATATATTTTTTAAAATAATTTTATAATATATTTAAAAGATAAAATTTTATTTTTACACATAATGAGGTTTGAAACTCTTATTTTTTATTTTCAACAATGTCAAAGTGTTAATATTTTTAATAAAAATCTACGGGGCAACGATATAGACTAATTATTCGAAACAAAGAGAACCTCAATAAATATTAAATTTTCTCTTCAAAAAATTTAACAAAATTAGATATTTATAACTGAAAAAACTACGATGACTGAGAATTTAACACAACTACACGCTGATGAATTCATAACTAAATTCGAAATCAAAATTTTAGTTAAATTGAAAAAGATGACTTATATCCAAGTGCTTTTAAAATATTTCAAAGTCTTATTTGACAAAATACAACTAATATGATAAAATACTCCACAAAATATGTAATCTGTTGAAAGATTTAATGTGTATGAATTTGTTAATAGTTAAAGAAAAGTGTTGCTTGACTTGGTGAGGAGCATGTAGCTAGCCTGACCATAAATGCATGGAATTTGTATATGGTTTGACATAATATAAAATTTAAAGATTAGATATTATAAATAATAACAAAACAAAAAGTTGATATAAAAAAGGTTTCATATTTCCAATTTCACCCTCCATTCTGATCATGCATTTACTCTCTTATCCCTAATGACAAAACAAACCCAGCTTGACATGTGCTTGTGCCTCTATATATACATCATCTCTCATGTTTTCAACTCACGCCCAACACACTTTCTTCATCCCTTCCTTCCCATCTCAACAAGTTTTCTATACTTAAATTCATCTCTCTCTTTCTCTCACACAACAAAACAAAAACACACATTTCACAACAACACAACCATGCCTGAAGCACCTAGAGACTACAACCTTGTTGAACAGAACACAAAAATCCTCGACTTCATTGAGGATGTTACCTCAAAACCCGATCATGTCCAACAACAAGTCCTTTCAGAAATCCTCTCTCGCAATGCAAACGTTGAGTATCTCAAACGGTACAATCTCAATGGTAACACAAACCGTGACACCTTCAAAAAACGCTTACCTGTTATCTCATACGAAGATATTCAACCCGATATCGAACGCATCGCAAATGGTGACACCTCTCCCATCCTTTGCTCCAAACCCATTTCAGAGTTTCTCACAAGGTCCGTCTTTCTCTCTTTCTCTCTAAGATACATATAACATGTAAATAGAAATATCTCTTAATTTGTAACATGTAGTGATGAAGTTGTTTTTGTTTTGGTTGCAGTTCTGGTACATCTGGTGGTGAGAGAAAACTTATGCCAACAATTGAAGAGGAGTTAGGAAGGAGAAGTTTGTTGTATAGTTTATTGATGCCAGTGATGAGTCAGTTTGTTCCTGGATTAGAAAAAGGGAAAGGAATGTACCTAATGTTTATAAAATCTGAGGCTACAACACCTGGTGGAATTGTAGCTAGGCCTGTTTTAACAAGCTACTACAAAAGTTCTTATTTTAGAGATAGACCCTATGACCCTTACACAAACTACACAAGCCCAAATGAAACTGTGCTCTGTCCTGATTCATATCAAAGCATGTATTCTCAACTCCTTTGTGGTCTTTGCCAAAACAAAGAGGTTCTAAGGGTTGGTGCTGTTTTTGCCTCTGGTTTCATAAGGGCTATTAGGTTTCTTGAAAAACACTGGACCCTTCTTGCAAATGATATTAGAACAGGAACTGTTAACTCCTTAATCACT
Organism: Lathyrus tuberosus; assembly: GCA_022829125.1. Classification (NCBI taxonomy): domain Eukaryota; kingdom Viridiplantae; phylum Streptophyta; class Magnoliopsida; order Fabales; family Fabaceae; genus Lathyrus; species Lathyrus tuberosus. The sequence goes on along the minus strand of JALAZF010000020.1, from coordinate 2,963,958 downwards.
GACATAACAGTGAGAGATTCTGTCATGAAAGTCCTTAAACCCGATCCTAAGCTTGCTGATTTTATTCAAACTGAGTGTAGTAAGAGTTCTTGGCAGGGGATTATTACTAGGTTGTGGCCTAATACTAAGTATGTGGATGTTATTGTGACAGGAACAATGTCACAGTATATTCCTATTTTGGATTATTATAGCAATGGTTTACCACTTGTTTGCACTATGTATGCTTCTAGTGAATGTTACTTTGGTGTTAATCTTAACCCTCTTTGTAAACCTAGTGAAGTGGCTTATACACTTATTCCCACCATGTGTTACTATGAGTTTTTGCCTGTTAATAGAACCAATGGTGTCACTGATTCTCTTCACACACCTAGATCCCTTAACGAGAAAGAACAGAAAGAGCTCGTCGAACTTGTTGATGTCAAACTCGGTCAAGAATATGAACTTGTTGTCACTACTTATGCTGGTAAGACTTTTAATTTCATCTTAACTGTTGTATTTTATAATATTATATGTTATGATTTTGAATATGTTTATGAAACTGATTTGCAACAGAACATGAGATGAATTATATTTTTTCTTCTTTTAGGGCTATACCGTTATAGAGTTGGTGATGTGCTGAAGGTAGCTGGATTCAAGAACAAAGCACCACAGTTCAACTTTGTATGCAGAAAAAACGTTGTATTGAGCATTGATTCAGACAAAACCGACGAGGTTGAGCTTCAGAATGCAATGGCAAATGCTGTGACACATTTAGTACCATTCAGCGCAACGGTGTCGGAATACACAAGCTATGCAGACACAACAACAATTCCAGGACACTATGTGCTATACTGGGAACTCACACTGAACAAATCAAAACCAATTCCACCTTCTGTTTTTGAAGATTGCTGCTTAACAATTGAAGAGTCACTAAACAGCGTGTATCGACAGGGCCGTGTCTCGGACAAATCGATTGGTCCGCTCGAGATAAAGATCGTGGAACAGGGCACCTTTGATAAACTAATGGATTATGCTATTAGTTTAGGTGCTTCAATTAATCAGTACAAGACACCAAGGTGTGTGAAGTTTGTACCTGTGGTTGAACTCTTGAATTCAAAGGTAATGTCAAGTTACTTTAGTCCCAAGTGTCCAAAATGGGTTCCTGGTCACAAACAATGGATCAATCAGAATTGAAAATTGAATTATTATAATAAGCTACATTATTATATTAATGTGGTTGGTACTTAGTAGCTTTTCTTAGCCGTTCATGTGAACTGTTTTTTAAGACCATTATGTTAGGGAGGAGAAGAAGAAGAAAATTTAATCACTTTTTTTTAGGTTAATTTCCCATGTCCAAAAACTTCTTTTGTTGTTGTTAGTAACTTGTTGCATAGTGAAGTGAACCTAGCCAGTGTAAAAAGCAATTTCTGTTTGAAAGAAAGCTCTTTTGTCTTTCTTTTTAATTATTATTATTGTTATTATTATCATTATAATTATCCAGTAAAATTAGAATTTTTATTATTACTTATTATTTATTAACTTTATAGTACCATCATGATCTATTGGTTTTGTCAAGTCTCATGTGGCTTATTTGGTGTATAAAGGAAACAACAAAAGACATCACTTCTTAACACCTTTCTTTTTCTATTATTTTTTTAGAAAAAGCATAACTTTTTTCCATATCAATTCCACTACTAATATCTAACAAACAAATCATAACTAAGTTAATTATATAAAGTTTAAAAAAAAGCAGAATTATCCTGTTTCACCGAGTGAATAGGAGGACTATTCTGGAAAAAAAATTTGTCACCAATTATTTTCTACCACTTATTGATTAGCCTCTTTAAGCACTCATAATGACCTTAAATTCTCTTTTTCTGAAAGTTTATTTATTACAAATAGTTGTTTGTGTTAGATTCTGTCACTAAATCAAGGAACTAAACTAATTCTAAGCTTAAACATGCTTTCTTCAACAAGTTAATTCATCAACACAAAAAATGTAATAGAATTCCATTTCCAACTGTTTTCTAGCAGTAGCAACATATAAGCAAATTCAATTTTCACACATTCTTCTACATCTTTACATTTACACTGCTTAGAACGCGATACCAATAAATATTCATATGTTTAGACGTATTAAATATATTTATTATTCAATAAATTTAAATTACAGAATTATTGATTTAAAAAATATTAATATTTGACAGTCAGAATTAGGAAGGATTAACCAATGCTAAAATCTAAAACGAAACACTTTTACAAGCGATGAATCTGGCTGATTAAATTTTGAAATATAACTAAAGAGAGGAATTTTTTAATTTTATTGAGATGAAATATAACCTTGACGGACACCTCAAAAAATATTTAAATTTATAAAAAACAACCTAATACATTTTTAATTTAAAACAGAAAAAAATTGAATCAAACTTTTAAGCTAAAACAAAAATAAAATAAAAAATTATAAAAAAAAATTAAAATATTGTATTCGGTATATTGGTCTCAAATTTAAGATTTAAAAATAAAATATCTGATGAGATTGCCCCCACTGTGTCTGTGAGGCAACAAAAAGACCAATTCAATAAATTTTGAGGCATTTAAACTATGCAGAATCAAAGACTGGTCAAAGAACTAGGAAGTGTGCAATGCCAAGAAATTTTTGGATCGGAGTGAATATAGTAGTAGTAGATAAGAAAGAATCAGTACAATCGCTCACATTGATGTTCCCTCTATGTTATTATATTCTTTGAACACAAACAAAATAAACAGCTTATTTAATAATTTTTTTAAAAGGAATAAAAAACAAGTGTTAAGGGTGTGTCAGAGAAGGGAGAAGAAAGAGACAAGAATTAATTTTGAGAGACAAATTTGTGTTCGGCTGAGATTGATAAAGCAACAAAAAGCACTTAAGAGGAGAAGCAGTGTGTGTGAGAAAGGAGATAAGGTTTGTACAATGTTGCAGTGTGTGCTGAATTTGTCTAAGCACAAAATGTTTTTTTATCTCTTGTCTTCTTTATGGTTTACCATTTGTGTTCTGTATATACATTTTCCCAAGAAGTAAGGGAAATATTCAAAGGTAGGTAGGTACCACACACAATAATATTCACCAAATCACACTCAACTACAGTATAGTTGATTAATGTAATTAATACAAGATAATGTTGAGTGTTAAATGCAACCTTAAGCAACTATAAAGATTAATTTATTACGTTATTAAAAGTGTAAATTCAAAGACTAATCTTTTTAAGGCAAAAGAAAATTCGATTTAAGAGATTTAATATCCGTTTGTTTTATCTTTAATTTTTTTATTTTTAAAAATGATTTTTCTATTTTTTAAATATTAAAATAGTTAAAAATTAAAAAATTAATTTTGATATCTATAATATGAATATACATTGTTAAATACTGAAATATAATTTAATGAAAAGTTATTTAAAATAGAGTCAAATTTAAGTAATTTTATGAAATTTTCATAAAAATTATAATTAAAAGATGAAATATTAAAGTAACGTTTAAACAATAATTATTTAAATTAATTTTTCTATTTAATTTTTAAAAAATATATTTATATATTTTTTAACAAAAATATGTAATATCATAATTATTAGCCTAAATTACAGTTTTGGTCTCTCTATTTTAGGAAACTCACAAAATTAGTCCCTTATTTATTTTTTAAACAGTTTTGGTCTCCATCCCAATTTTTCGTCTAAAAATATTGTTGTGTACTATTTTTTAGATATGTGGCATACTTTTATTAACTTGGTATAAGAAATATTAATTATTCATTTCATTTTCGATGATATTTTCTTCCTTCATTCATCTTCTCTAATCGTCTTCTTCATCTTCTTTCTCTCTTAGCTTGTTCGCTCATCTTCTTCGCTCTCCAAAAAATGCTCTATATGTTCTCTCTCGTTCAGAAAGTATGCCACGTATACCAAAAATGACACATCAACATTTTTTTAATGAAAAATGGACATGAGAGACCAAAATTGTTTAAAAAATAAATAGGGGGACTGATTTCGTGAGTTTGTTAAAATAAGGGGACCAAATTTGTAATTTAGCCTAATTATTATTATTTTTTAAAAAATTAAAACAACAGTGTTTTTAACATTGTTGAATGGTCAGAATTCGGGATGACAATGAGTAGCGCTAAAAATCAACTGAACCACAACATAAAAAAACGTGCGATTTGGTTTGGTTCATTGGCTTTAAGAAAACCAAACCAAACCAATGCAGTTTGGTTCGGTTCGTTTGATTCTGTTTTTACATAAAAAAAATATTGAGCCATATATACACATATAGATGACAACATAACTTTGTATTTAGTCATTCATACACAACTAAATAACAACAAAACTCATTATATTTGGACAATAACTTTCCAATTTAATATGTAAAAATCATATTAGAAAAAAGTTAAATAATAAACGTAAAATAATAGCATAAAACAATATCAAAACATATGAAAAAGAGGAGATGAGATGAGAGATTAGTAAAGATGAAAAAGAAAGAACAAAATAGAGGAGAGATTAGAGAAGAAGAGGCGTGATAAAAATAAAATCGGAAGAGAGGACAATAGCATAAAAATGAGAGGGTGAAAAAGAAAGATTATAAGAGAGTAGAGATAAGAGAAGAAGAGGAAAAAAGTATCTGGCGAACAAGGCGTTGTTTATTGTGAAAATTAGTAAACAACCTCTGGTCTACCAAATTAATAAGAAATTGGGTAACTTACAGGATCAACCATACAAAATCCTAGGACATGTGCTAAATAAATTAAAATGATATTTGGAAAAAGATGAACGCTTCGACAATATTCATGGTTTAAAGAAAGTCTACTTCGACAATATTAAAGAAAAAGTAATGCGGGAAAATCATCGAAAGTGCGTTGGAAAATAATTTGCAAAAAGTAAAAGATAACTTCTGGGCAAAGATTAACTGAATTGCATTGAATGAAAAAGATGGTGTTACATCAAACGTACATTTCTCATTGTCATACCATAAATTTTGACCACAAGATTTCCCATCATTGTGCAAATCATCACCGCAATATGGATGTACCTTCATACCTCATCAATCCTCTCAAATATTGTTAAGCATTCACCTCAATCAAGAATTAGGGTTTTAGACCCTCTCAGAGTACTCAGACAAAGGATCAATCAAGAAATGACACGATCTTCAACTTGCCAAGCCTCTCAAACATCCATGAAGGATCAAAAGGTCTCCCATATCAAGAATCAAGCACAAAAGTGCAACATTTTAAGTTGATCTAGTCTCAAGATCATCAGTGTCACCAAATTAGGGTTTTGGTCGACCAAGGCCTCTAGAGAAAAAATTTCATCTGGGCATGAGCCAATACTTCAAAATATAATTCAAGAAGCTCAAAGAGATCTCATGGATCCAATCATAAGTTCAAAATAGCCTCAGGGGATGCATTCATCAAAAATCAGGAATTAGGGTTTCTTGACCTAATTCACCCCTAAGTTGACTTTTGGAGCAAGGCATGAGCCAAAACCTCAAGAAATGTTTTGAAGACCTCAAATATATTATATTGATACTCTTATAAGTTCAAATGGACAAAAAGAATTTGGTTCATAAGCAATATAAAGATGCAAATTCATCTGGACCACAAACTAGGGTTTCTGAGAAAAAGTCAACCCTACCTTTGACTTTTGACCAAGATACGATCTCAAAGCTTGGGACATGATTCAAGACACTCTAAAACACCTATGGAATCCATCCATTAGGTTTGAATTAGGTCAAGAATTTGATTTCATAAAGAATCACAAAGTTTGAAATCCATCTGATAAAAAGTCAACTGTACCCCAAAACCAAGTTTGACTTTTGAGATTTTTTGACAAGCATGGCTTCTTTAATTCAAAAACAATGTTAAATTATGGTTTTGATCATCATCCATCAAGAAAAATCAAGAAAAGGGGGGTTACTTGCAAAATGGGCAACCTTAAGAAACTTGAATTTTCACTAAGTCATGAAAAAAAGTGATTTTTACCCAACTTTGCAAGACCATAACTTGTGATCCAAGTAACCTTTTTCTTCCATCCAAAGCTTAAATGAAAGCTCTCATTACATACTACAAGATTGTCAACTACACCATAGCCCAAATCTTCATGGATATTGAGTTATGGATTGATAAAAAACACAAAAAATGAGAAATTGACATTTTTCAAGCACTAAGAAAAATTTGAGACAAAATTTGTCTCATGATTTGTCCAACTTTGGAGGTATTTTCCATCATGATCCAAGATGATTCAAGACCAAAGTTAAACATCAAAGTTGAAGTATGATATATGGGCTTTCTAAAAAGTACAAGAGCCTCCCATGATTCAACTTGAGCAAGAAGTTATGAGCTTCCCAAAATGGCATTTTTCACCTTGCCTACACAACAACATGGATACATGACTTATGCCACACGATTTCTTCCTTCAAGTTTTGCCATTTTTCCAACTTTTTCATCTTTCAAAAACACAAAACTTCTAATGACCCACTTGTTACTTGATCAAAGAGTCAAGAATTCAACTAGACATGTGCAAAATCATCATGACATGAACCTTGAAATTCAAATTTGGCATTAAGCATTTATGTGATACATATAGGTGGCATGGATCAGTTACAAGCCAGTCCAAATGAGTCAAGATTTCTCCAAAGATCAGAGGACCTAAACCTGCAAAGTTTGGCCCAAGTTAATGGATAGAGGAGACTTTGGCTACATGACAAAAACCATTGGATAATAGGGTGATCCAGCCTCTATTCACTATTCCTTCGAAAACAAACTTCCTCTACTATAAATAGAGGTCATTTGTGACTAATTTAAACATAACAATCCATGTTTTCCTTCACTCTCCAAAACCAGAATTTGCTTCCTTTTCAAGTAGCTTTCGAATTTTTCAATAGGAAGGAATTCTATCAAAACTAATGGTGTAGGCGCCTCATATATATCATATAGAAGTTATCCAAACACTTCTCCATCATCTGTAACACCAGAATCACAAACCTCCAAATCACACTCAAGCCAAATTGCAGTTGAGGTACCACAAAGGGTTCAAGGTGTTTCCAATCCATTCAAAGCTTCTAAACACCTTACATAAGGTCCATTGAAGCTGTCCAGATCATCACACAACATCTGTAACACCTCTACATCAGAATTCGAATTCCTCTTGCACAAGTAAGCCTGACACTCTCAAACTCTATACTACATGCATCATAAATTTGTTTTCAAGTTACCAACATGTTTCTGGTAGTCCACAGAGTAATAACCCTCAATCAATTGCATGATTTCATTCGTGTTTAAGATTTCATGATAGTTTTTTCAAATTCTAGGGTTTCTGTGTTCATCACAATTATCTCACTCCACACTTAAAATAAATGAAATTAAATACCACCATCGTGTTCCTTGATCAAAAGCGAGCAAGATTGATATTTGAATCATTCCATTTCATCACGTATTGAGTGAGATTGAGAGGTTTTTACAAATCTAGGGGAATAGAGAACGCGCGAGCAAGAACAAGTGTTCTTGGCGCCCTTTTTGAATTTTCAAATTTTCAAAATTTTCTTTTATTTTTTAATTGATTTCAAAAATTAATTTCTCTTTGATTTTTAATCATTTTTTATTGATTTTTTTTTTCAAAATCACAAAAATGTTAAAATATTTTATTCTAGAAAACAAATCAAAAGAATATTATTTATTTAATATATTTTGAATTTTTGTAAATAATTTATTTTTAATTATTTTAAAATATTTTTAATGAAATCTTTCTCTTGATTTTTCAAACTTAGTTGAATTTCAAGCTTTCATATGAATAAAACTTGAATTTTCAAAACATTTTTTAAAGATCACAACATGTTTTTGAATATATTTGATATTTTATATCATTTTGTATTTAATTTTCTTTGAAAAATTGTAATTTTATTAAAATTAGGGTTTTCTCCTTGATTTTAAATTTTCAATCTTCATCTGAAACACTTTTGGGCCTCTATTAGAGTGTAAGACCCAACACCGTTTTGTACATAAATAATGTGGGCCTCAGTCATTGTATAAGTCCCATTGGGGTTTTCAAAACCGCGACGCGATCGTCGCCTTTCAAATAAAAAATTTGGGTCTCTCCTTGAGTATAAGCCCCATTCTTCTTCTTTACAAACACTTTTGGGCCTCTAATATAGTGTAAGACCCAAATCCTTTTTTCATAAACATATTTTAGGCCTCTGCTATAATATAAGTCTCACAACGTCTTTCAGTATCGCAGTGCGATCCCTATTTCAAAATAAGTCAGTAGTGCCTCTCCTTGAGTATAACCCCCAATCTCTTTGTATAAAAACTTTGGTTTAAACAAACAAACAACTTCCATGGGCCTCTCCTAGAGTTGTAAGCCTCATACCTCTGTTTTCAAAATCATCGGTCTGTTTTAACTGGTACTAAGAGGAGCATTATTCCCGGTGAAACTGCTCTTAGACCACTTGGGACTCTCTTTGAGTTATAAGCCCCAAACATTCTTTTAAACAACTTTATTTCAAATTCAAACTTAAAGTTTTCTCAAAACTTTCTTCAATTTCTTAAAACCCTAATCATACAGTTAAAATCAGTACAATCAATCACCATACACTTGGGCCTCTTCTCAGAGTGTAAGACCCAACATCTTTTCAATTAAATGCATACTTATTTATATACCTGTCAATTCACTTATTTGTATATACTTGTGCATATCTGTCTAGAGTTTCCCCAACAGTTAGGTATACACTTAGGTCAAACTAGAGGTTACTTTTAACTTAGTCAAAACTAGTTCCCTCATAGGAAATTCCCCTCAATACAATCTGCCTCCTCTTGGGCTTATTCAATATGGAATAGAGAAAGGCATTATTCCCAGTGAAACTTTTCTCAAGACTGTCAAAATTTAGAAACATATACAAGAAATTCATTTCCCCAGAGAGGATTAATTCCTGGTGAAACCTTTTTTAAATTTCTTCAAACCTTAGAACTGTTCAACAAAGAAAGGGTTATTCCCGGTGAAACCTTTCTTGAACTTTTCTTTGGCTTGGACCCACATGCTTCCTAGAAGTATCCCCAGCCTCCTCTTGGGCTTAGTATAAGGACCAACAGGCTTCTTAGAAGTTTGAAATTCTAGTTAAGCAGATCACTAAGATGTCAGACAGGATGTCGTGACAATTGATCTTCGCTTCTCACAAGGATTAAGGAAGAATAGAAACAAACTGCAGAAAGAAAATAACACACAGAAATTGTTAACCCATTTCGGTGATCAACAACACCTACGTCTGGGGGCTACCAAGCCAGGAATGAAATCAACTAAGTAGAATTGGTTCTAAGCTAAACTCAAACGTTTACAACTTAGTACCTAGAAACTACCCTTCCTAGATTTCTACCTAAGACACTCCTAGGTATGAGACCCTTCTCAATTCCCTTCCAATCATAGTAGTAACTGAAAATATTACAACTCAAAAAACAGTCCTTCTCTGGTATTCACACAATACATGAGAGGCTCACAAAAGTACAAACCCTAGTACTTCTAAAACAGCTGCAATATTCAACACATAAACTAGGTTAAAACCATCCTATTTATATTGCAAAACAGAACTGGATTTGGGCTTCAAAAGCCCAACAATTCTGCTCCTCAGAATCTGCGACCTATTCTTTTTTCAATCCCAAGTTACCAAAAATGTCTCCTTACAAGGAAACCGCATATTCCATTTAGAATCAAAATCTCTGATTCCACAATCTCAGATGCCACCTGGAATCAAGTCATATTCCAATCACACCTGTTACCAAAATACAGTTATCCCAAAACTGTAACAGACAGAGATGTCGAATCCACCTGATAGGACATCTTGTCTAACAACTTAAACTGCAGTTAGTTGATCATGTCAGGACATCTTGTCCAACATCTTTATGCTAAGTTAGTTTTACCAAAATTGATGCCAACCTCAAGGACTTGGGCTCATCAATTTCCCCTTTGGCAGATTTTGGCTAAAACTAACTTTCACTGACCTGCAGAATCATATCAGGGAGACCACCATCAGAACAACAGCGAAAACCTAACATTGTCTCCCCCTCAATCAGTACAGATCTACTCCCCCTCAGTGGTTAGTAGAAAAATAACAATGGTTACTGATATTAGTATTTCTCCCCATTTTTAGCCAAAATATGACAAAGGCAGAAGTACTAATTCAAAAACCAATAAAACAATTCATAGTAGTTAAATTACACACCCAACAAGAATAAAAAATATCCTGGGCATTCAGCCCTTACACAACCAAAAATAAAGAGAAAACATAAAGCAAAAGAACACACTAGAGCAAGAGAGAATTCTGAAAAACCCTCTCAATTTGGTGGGAATACATATTCAGAGAACAAAATATCATTCCCACAACCAGTGGAAAGTTATGCCTCGTCAGATAAGCAAACTCCAAGCTTGCCTCTCAATGCCTCAAATTAATTTGCATCCAAAGCTTTAGTAAAAATGTCAGATAGTTGATTTTTTTGTGGCCACATGCTCCAGAGTTATGATTTTGTCCTCCACCAGGTCTCGAATAAAGTGATGTCTGAAGTCAATGTGTTTAGTTTGGCTGTGCTGAATGAGATTCTTTGAAATGTTTATTGCACTTAATTTATCACAGAAAAGTGTCATAACATCTTGCGGAACATTATATTCAGTCAGCATTTGCTTCATCAACATCATTTGAGAACAGCAACTCCCTGCTGCAATGTATTCAGCTTCAGCAGTAGATAAGGAGACACAGTTTTGCTTTTTGCTGAACTAGGAGATTAAATCGTTCCCTAGAAAGAAACATCCACCAGAGGTGATTTTTCTATCATCTGCATTTCCAGCCCAGTCAGCATCACAGTATTATATTAATACAGAGTCAGAGCTGTGTGTGTAGAGTAGTCCATAGTTACATGTTCCATTCACATTTGATCCTTCTGGTCTGGGTACAAGATCCCAGACCTCATGCCTCTTGAACTTCCATAACTCTTCTTGCATCGCATTAATCCAGAATTCATCTGTCAAGGCCTCCTTGACATTCTTGGGTTCCATCTTTGACACAAAACAGACACTTGCCACCACATCTCGTGATCTGGTCATCCTTCCTCCATTTGGGTCCCCTATTATAAGTTCTTTAGGGTTATCTTTCTGTATTCTGATGGAGGGTCCCTTGTCAACTCGCTCGGTCACAGTAGATTCATGATTGTCATAATTGGGTACAACAGTATCTTCAGAGTTATCTTGAGGTGTTTCAACATCCTCTGTGACATCTTCGTCTTCCTTGGGGAAGAATGCTCCAATATCATTTGTAGCTTCAACCTCCATATGAGAGTCATCAACCACAATATTTATAGACTCCAATACTACTTGAGTTCTTGAATTGTAGACTCGGTATGTTCTGCTGTTTGTGGAGTAACCTAGAAAGATTCCTTCCTCACTCTTGGGATCCATCTTTCTTCTCTGCTCATGGTCTTCCAGGATGTAGCATTTGCTTCCGAAGACATGGAAGTATTTCACAGTTGGCTTTCTACCCTTCCATAGTTCATATAATGTGGCAGATGTTCCAGACCTGATGGTTACCCTGTTTAAGATGTAGCAAGTTGTGTTCATTGCTTCAGCCCAAAAGTGATATGGGAGTTTCTTTGCATGAAGCATGACCCTTGCATACTCTTGAATAGTTCTATTATTTCTCTCAACTACACCATTCTATTGGGGAGTGATGGGTGAAGAGAACTCATGTCTGATTCCTTTTGAGCAGCAGAACTCATTAAACTTACTGTTCTCAAACTCCTTTCCATGATCGCTTCTAATTCTAACAATTCCACAATCCTTCTCTCTTTGAAGTTTCTAACACATTCCTTTGAAAACTTCAAATACCTCTGACTTCTCTTTGATAAAATGCACCCAAGTGTACCTAGAGAAATCATCCACAACTATATACACATACCTTTTTCCTCCAAGACTTTCAACCTGCATAGGTCCCATTAAATCCATATGAAGAAGCTTTAAGTTTTTTGAGGTGGTCTGATGTTGCAGCATTTTATGTGACATTCTGGTCTGTTTACCAATCAGGCATTCCCCACATATATTTCCTTCATCTATCTTCAGATTTGGAATCCCTCTGACAGCCTCCTTGGATATGACCTCTTTCATTCCTTTTAAGTATAAATGACCAAGTTTCTGATGCCATAACTTCACTTCATCCTCCCTTGACACCAGACAGGTGGAGAGGCACTGAGTTTCATGAGGATCCCATAAGTAACAATTATCCTTGGATCTGTTACCTTTCATGATAAGTTCCTCTTTATCGTTTGTTACCAGGCATTCAGATTCAGAGAATTTCACCTTAAGACCTTAGTCACACAGTTGGCTGATACTTATTAGATTTATAATCAATCCCTTAACATATAAAATCCTATCAAGGTTGGGCTGTCCATCATACTTCAACTTAACAACACCTTTTATCTCTCCTTTTGAACCATCTCCAAAGGTGACATGGCCTGTGGGATGAGGTTTGATGTCAGCCAAAAACTTCTTCACACCAGTCATGTGTCTGGAGCAGCCACTGTCGAAATACCAGTCTTCTTTGGCAGAGGCTTTTAAGGAGGTATGAGCAATGAAGGCTACAGTTTGATTCTTTGGGATCCACTTCTTCTTCCCTTTGGGAGCTCTCTTTCTTCTCCTGGATCTTGTTGATGATTTAGGTTATCCGTTCAACTTATAGCAGTGAGCCTTTATATGACCAAACTTCCCACAGTAATAACACTGTTTGTCATGTTTTTGCTTTCTTGGAGAGATGTTCTGAGGCCTTTGATGATGTTGGGACATCTTTCTCGACATCACTTGGGCTAAGTTCCCTCCAGTCCTATGTCTTTTGATCTCAACTTGATCATTATAGTCAAGTCCCTTTTCACTTCCGGTATTTCTTCCTGACGTAAGGATTTCATCTAGCATGTTTGAGCTATTGTTCATCATCCTTATGTACTTGGTCATGTTGTTGAGTTTGGAGTTTAACAACACCACTTTATCCTCCAAATCAGAGATCATTTCTAGATGATTCAGTCTTTCATCACAAAGTTGTGAGATAAGATTCTGCTGATCTTGTCCTAATTGACACAGTTCAGCAAAGTCATTAGGGTTGAGTGGTCTGTTATCTGACTCCTTGTCAGAATCATAAACTCCAGTCATTGCAGATACCTTTTTAGTAGACTCTCCATCGCTCGAGGAGTCATCCTCAGACCCCGAGGTGGATATACCTTTTTTCTCCTTCTTGTGAAATGTGGGGCACTCACCTCTTATATGTCCAAAACCTCCACACTCAAAGCACTGAATTCCCTTCCCTCGATTGGGTTTCTTATCATAGCTACGTCTTCTTCCAAAGTTCCTTGATCTATAGATGTCAGAAGTCTGAGCCTTGACATTGGTCCTAGACTTCTCATCCAGTTTCTTTGCCAGTTGATGAAATTGTTTCTCAAGGAACCCTACAAGTTTTGACAAATCCTCATTGGTGTCACCCTCTTCTTGGTTGGTCACCAAGGCAAGAATTTTCTTCTTTTCACCCTTCTCGCTGATAGCCATCTCAAAGGTTTGGATTGATCCCATAAGCGCATCTACTATCATAGTATTTATGTCCTGAGCTTCTTCAATAGCTGTCACTTTCATATCAAACCTCTTGGGAAGAGACCTTAGAATTTTCTGAACCAACTTGGCTTCAGGAATTTTCTTTCCAAGGTCACTAGATGTGTTGGCAATATCAATGATGTTCATATGAAAGTCATGTATACTTTCATCCTCTCTCATCCTCAGGTTCTCAAACTTGGTGGTGAGAAGCTGAAGTCTTGAAGATTTAATTCGAGAGGTACCCTCACGAGCAGTCTTCAGAATTTCCCAAACATTCTTAGCAACAGTACAGTTCTTGATGAGTCTGAAAATGTTATTGTCCACACCATTGAAAAAGGCATTCAAGGCTTTGGAATTTCCTTGAGCAAGCTTATCATCTTCATCATCCCAATCTTCTTCCGGTTTCAGCTCATCAATGAGCTTCCTATCTTCGTCTTTGATCTTTGGTGGATCCCACCCTTTAACCACATACTTCCAAGCTTTTCCATCCATTGACTTGATAAACGCCACCATGCGCACTTTCCAATATTCATAATTGGAACCATCAAGTATAGGTGGTATATTCAGAATTCCTTATTCTTTATCCATCGAACCAGAAAGTATTGTCCCTGAATCTCACCCAGATACAGAGCAGGATGCCTGATCTGATACTAATTAAAATTCTGGTTAAGCAGATCACTAAGATGTTAGACAGGATGTCGTGACACTTGATCTCCACTTCTCACAAGGATTAAGGAAGAACATAAACAAACTGCAGAAATAAAATAACACACAGAAATTGTTAACCTAGTTCGGTGATTAACAACACCTACGTCTGGGGGCTACCAAGCCAGGAATTAAATAAACTAAATAGAATTGGTTCTAAGCTAAACTCAAACTTTTACAACTTAGTACCTAGAAACTACCCTTCCTAGATTTCTACCTAAAACACTTCTAGGTATGAGACCCTTCTCAATTCCCTTCCAATCACAGCAGTGACTGAAAATATTACAACTCAAAAAACTGTCCTTCTCTGGTATTCAAAAAATACACGAGAGGCTCACAAAATTACAAACCCTAGTACTTCTAAAACAGCTGTAATATTCAACACATAAACTAGGTTAAAACCATCCATTTATATTGCAAAACATAACTGGATTTGGGCTTCAAAAGTGCAGCAATTCTGCTCCTCACAATCTGCGACCTATTCTTTTCTTCAATCCCAAGTTACCAAAAATGTCTCCTTACAAGGAAACCGCATATTCCATTTAGAATCAGAATCTCTGATTCCACAATCTCATATGCCACCTGGAATCAAGTCATATTTCAATCACACCTGTTACCAAAATACAGTTATCCCAAAATTGTAACAGACAGAGATGCCGAATCCACCTTATAGGACATCTTGTCTAACAACTTAACCTGCAGTGAGTTCATCATGTCAGGACATCTTGTCCAACATCTTTCTGTTAAGTTAGTTTTACCAAAATTGATGCCAACCTCAAGGACTTGGGCTCATCAAAGTTCCTCAGCCTCCTCTTGGCCTTAATACAAGGACCCAAAGGCTTCCTAAAAGCATAGGATAAAATTTAGTCATCTCTACTAGTTCAATCCCCAGGAGAGTCAAATTTCCAGAACATCCAGTCAGTCAGGAGTTGTTCTTCATCTCTAGAACCCACAGCCTCCTCTTGGGCATCATACAAAAATCTTTTTTCCAACTAGAGTCTATATTTTTTAATGAGACTTGGAGAGTCTCAGCCTCCTCTTGGGCTTCATTCAATTAGACTTGGAAAGTCTCATAGTCTCCTTTTTGACTAAACACTAAGACCCACAAGTTTCCTAAAGGCATAGGGTAGATCCTGATCATTTTACCAATACACCAGTCTCCAGCAGAGTTAAAAACTTCTAAGGTTTTTAAACTCACCCTTAAGTACATCACATCTTCGTTTGGGAAGTCAAATTTGACTGATTCCTGATCGTCAATCGGTTGATGAGCCAAATGATCGACTAAAATACTTCCTTTGACGGCTTTCTAAGCATGGTACTCGATGTCGTATTCTGATAACAACATCTGCCAATGGGCAATCCTTCCTATGAGAGCAGGCTTTTCAAAGACGTACTTGATCGGATCCATTTTGGAGATTAACCAAGTAGTGTGACAAATCATGTACTGGCAAAGACGTTTGGTTGCCCAAGCCAGAGCGCAACAAGTTTTCTCGAGCATGGTGTATCGAGTTTCACAGTCCGTGAATTTCTTGCTTAAGTAATAAATGGCAGATTATTTTCTTTTTATTTCGTCTTGTTGGCCAAGCACACAACCCATGGAGTCTTCCAAGACTGTTAAGTAGATGATCAGTGGTCTTCCTTTCACTAGAGGAGACAAAAAAAGGCGGTTTCATTAGATATTCTTTGATATTGTCGAAGGCCTTTTCACAATCTTCTGTCCATACACAACTTTGGTTCTTTCTGAGTAGCTTGAAGATCGGCGCACATGTCGCGGTCATGAGGGATATGAATCTTGAGATGTAATTCAGACGTCCCAAAAATTCTCTGACCTGCTTTTCAGTCATTGGAGAAGGCATTTCTTGAATAGCCTTGACTTTGTCGGGATCAACCTCAATTCCTTTCTGGATGATAATGAATCCTAAGAGTTTTCCTGAGCGTACACCAAATGTGCACTTATTAGGATTCAAGCGGAGTTTGTATTTTCTCAAACACTCGAATAACTTTGATAGGTGTTCCACATGTTCTTCTTCTATTTTAGATTTTGCAATCATGTCATCAACGTGCACTTCAATCTCTTTGTGCATCATGTCGTGAAACAGAGTTGTCATGGCCCTTTGATAAGTTGCCCATGCGTTCTTCAGACCGAACGACATTACTTTATAACAAAAGGTGCCCCATGGGGTAATGAATGAAGTTTTCTCCATATCTTCTGGCGCCATTTTGATTTTATTATAGCCCGAGAATCCATCCATGAAGGAGAAGACTTTAAATTTTGTTGTGTTGTCTACCAGCATGTCAATGTGTGGCAGGGGGAAGTCATCCTTTGGACTTGCTTTGTTCAAATCCTTGTAGTCTACACATATTTTGAATTTTCCGTCCTTCTTTGAAACTGGCACTATGTTAGCTAGCCATTGAGGATATTCTGAGGTGGCAAGGAAACCTGCGTCGATTTGCTTCTGCACTTCCTCCTTAATTTTGATGACCATATCTGGATGAGTCATTCTCAATCTTTGTTTTATTGGAGGACATTCTATTTTCAGTGGTAAGTGATGTTCCACGATGCTGGTATCCAACCCTGGCATGTCCAGGTAGGACCAAGCAAACACATCTGGAAACTCTTTGAGAAGTTTTATCAAGCCTTCTCTAACAGTTGGACTGAGCAGTGCTCCAATCTTAACTTCTTTCCACTCTTCTTGTGAGCCCAAATTAACCGTTTCCAACGGCTCTTTGTAAGGCTCAATGGACTTTTCCTCTTGTCTGAGTAGTCAGGAGATCTCTTCTGGAATTTCTTCGTCCTCTTCTTCTTCGGCTTCAAATACCGGGAATTCAAATTTGGGAGAAGGCATTGGATCGTACGTTTTAACGGGGTTTAAAACAAGTAGTCTGCATGACGTGATGATTCCTTTTTAGAAAAGACAGAGAGAATGCAAAAGTGTGTGAAGTGTATTTTCTGAAAACACTTGTTTTTATTTTGGGTTGTTTTTTTTAGGATTACCATTTTCTGAAAAACGAAAAGTGAAAATAGCAATAAATGCAGGAATTCAAAATGGCATTATTTATCCATGATTTGTCGATTTTTGAAACACAACCCTATAAAACAAAACTCTGTCGCTTTGGGCGAAGCGAAGAGGGACATTTACAGAAAAGCAAGCCCTATAAAACATCCATTTCACCCGGGGCAAGGTGAAAGGTTAAAACAAAGACGTGGCAATTACTTCGACTTATGAAAGACTTTCGGGACATCGACCGCAACCCAATGGCGACGAACTCCTCCGTGGATCACAAAGTCTGGTACTTTCCTTCTTGGTTTGTCTTCAGAAATGACACTGATTTCTGGCGGATTAGGATCATTGGAGTCTTCTTCCCATGCAGAGTTACCATAAGAGGTCTCTTCCGTTGCATCTTTCATAGTGTTTTCACTCTCAAGAGGATCTCCCCATCCAGTTGGCTGGATGTCCTCGTATCTGATGCGAGAGCTTTTGGGAGCAATGTATTTGACTAGAAAGTCGTACTTGCCGCTTGGCTGCCCCAAGGTATCCCAGGTTTCTGTGGGAATAGACGAGTCATCTTCCTCAATGACGTTGACTTAGGGAAATGCATAGTTAATGAATTCTTGTCCTGCGATCTTTGCAAAGTCATCAACATGGTGTTGGACATTTTCGAAATATTCTGAATAAGGATTCCATAACTCTGTGGGAACATGTGTATTTTTTTCAAGATTACTCGGCTGATAGGCATTGTCTAGTTGACTCTTTTGCCCCGAGTCTTCCGTGTATGGCTTCCAGATAGGCAAGTCATCCAGGGGATCATAATAATCGTAGTTGAGGTTGTCTTTCATCAGATTGTCTTCCTCTAATGAATTGGGTGGAGCACGACATCCTTCGGGATCACAATCTCCATAGATCATTTTGACATCTAATCTTGGTATATATTTGGGACTTTGCTTTGGAGAGCAGAACGACATGTACGTTTCTCCCTGAGATATGTAACCTTCATCGTTGAGATAAGATTTACACTCTTCATCTGTACATAAGAGTTGTTCCCATTGATGGTGTGGATTTCTTGAGATACTGGGTGGAGGAAGCCTCCACTGTGGAAGAAATCCTGAATGGGACGAAAACTTTCATCCTTCTTTGTAGTCTGGGTATAGGTCGGAGAGAAACCAAGATCTTTTCTTGTCCTGTTATCAGTAGGAATTTCAATCTGTCCCCATCCTTTTATGTCACTACTCCCTATTACTTTGAGAGCGTCTTTATAAGAGGAAATCGATGTTCCTTTCTCTTGGGGATTCTCATTTCTCACCGAGAGTGCTTGAAATTGAGTTCCAATAATCTCCTATGGTTCTACACAGGAGAATGATGATAAGTTGCTCACGATTAAAGCTTGCTCTCCGCATATTGTGACTAATTTGTCATTCTTGACAAACTTCAGCTTCTAGTTAAGTATCGAAGTGACTGCCCTGGCTTCGTGTATCCAAGGTCTTCCTAATAAACAGTTGTATGCCGCTCGGATGTCCATGACTTGGAAAGTGACTTGGAAAGTGTGAGGACCGATGGTTATGGGAAGATCGACTTCGCCAATAACCATTTTTTGGATCCGTCAAAGGCTTTGACGATGATCTCACTGCCTCTCATGGGAGTACCTTGAGAAGATAGTCGTACCAAAGTTGACCTTGGCATGACGTTCAAGGATGAACCTGTGTCTAGAAGTACGCTGGCTAAAGCATCGTCCTAGCAACTGACTGTAATGTTGAGTGCCATGTTATGGTTTTTGCCTTCCTCTGGAAGTTCTTCATCACTGAATCCCAAGTTGTTGCAGGAAGTGATGTTGGAGATGATGCTGTTAAATTGACCTACTGTCACATCTTGTTCTAAAAAGGCCTATTCCAAGACTTTCTGTAGAGCTTCCCTGTGAGCTTCTGAACTAAGCAGGGGCGATAGTACAGAGATTCGAGACGAAGTTTGCAACAATTGAACCATAATGTTGTACTCGCTTTTCTGAATGAGCTTCAATATTTCATCGTTGTTCTTCACAGGTTCTCCATTGCTGGATTGACCAACTTGTTGGTTAGGAACTTTGACTTTAGGTTCCTTTTCTTTGGTAGGTTCTCTAACTTCTCTATTGAAGATCCGACCGCTCCGGGTAACTCGACTGATGTCGGCATTGTTCACAACGGAGGGTAATGGAGTTTCTTTTCCATTTTCTATGGTCGTTGCACCGTACTTATTTGGGATAGCCTTTTCTGACTTGTACAGTATTGGACCTGGCAAGTAGATGACCACAAGGGCTTTTTGGGCCTTTTGACCGTCGTAGGCAACCTCGATCAGCTCTAAGTTTGGAATTTTCCTATTGTCAAGAGAGAATTTGGACTCATTGAGCAGAGGAATTATGGCACAAACATCCTTGGTTATTCCATGATTGGATACTATGAAAGTGCTTTTGTCTAGTAGTCCCTAGTTCTTATTTTGAACAGGGAAACAATCTTGCATCATGTTGATTGATTCAGAATTCAAGCATGGTTAAATTTCCTTTCGGTCTAACTGATGCTGGAGAACTGCTCGCACGAGATAGCATCCCTGGTTATTTTCCGAGCATATTCCACAATGTTCATAATTGTGATGTGGTACACGACCGTACCCACTTTGTCTGCAGTGCATCCTTACCAGATCTGTTTCTAGTAAGCGGATATCACAACTTTGGTGTCTACCAGGATTCCCATCAGCCATACTAACTTGTTACATGTCTTCATCCAGGTAGATCGGAAGCCACCAGTGGTCCAACAGATTTTGAAGACTTCTTTGTACAAGCGCACACCCTTGGTCGTTTTCGTAGCATTCTTTACAGTCTTGATAATCGTACGAGGCCAGAAAACCAAGTCTGACCTGCTTGGCATGCAATTCCCCTAGACTGGTATTCATTAAGCGGATGTCAAAGATCTGAACCATATTGACTTGATGATCATTTCTTTCATGGTAGTCTTGGATCCATCCGAGATCCATTTGGCGCTGGAGGGCCTCTTGTACAAAAGAGCATCCCTGATTGTCCTTTGACCAGATTGGGCAAGCGCTGCAATCGTGCCGCGGAAAATTGTAATACTGACTTTGTCTTGAATGCATTGCCACTAGATTGACGTTCATTGCACAAATGTCATGGTTTTAAACAATGTATGTATGTGCATGGGCCATGTTTATTTCACTAATCATGTGATTCTGAATCCAGCCCAGATCTATTTGCTCTTGCAGAGCTGTTTGTACTATGGTACATCCTTGATTGTCCTTGGAAAAGATATCACACTGATGATAGTTGTGAGATGGCACATGGCCGTACTCGCTCTGTTTGCAATGCATTTTTACCAGGTTGATTCCTAGTAAGTGTACATTATGAATTTAATAACTGCTGTCGGGTTCTCTTTCTATCAAATTTACTGTAGTCTTCTCATGTTGCGGTAATGGGTTCGTTTGAACATTTGGATTAGTATCTTTGAAAGATAAAACCCCTTTCCCGATGAGCTTCTGTACATCAGACTTGAAGCTGAGGCAATTCTCAATGTTATATCCCAATCCTCCTTGATGGTAAGGGCAAGTCTGATCTGCTTTGAACCAAAAAGGTGGATTTTTTTGGTATTGTAAGAGGAGTCCTAGTTTGAACATGCCCCTTGGCCAGTAGAAGTGGAAATAACTTTGTATACAACATCGATATAGGGTTGAACCCTGATGGTCGTTTAGTACGATTGCTATTATTGTACTGCGGGCGAGCATGCTGAAGAGGCTGTTGCGGCCTTTGCTGATACTGTTGTTGACTTGGTTGGCTTGTAGCAACCTGAGGTTGATATGTCGGAGCTGGCGATGGGTTAATAGCGGGAGTTACTGCTGCCACCGGTTGATACCTTCGCCTTTGCTTTCCCAGAGAGATATTATTGATATCTTGCTCTTTCTTCTTTTAGAAAGCATTACCGTATCTTTTGGTACTGCTAGATGGCTCTACATCTTTAACCAATCGTCCTTCTCTGACTGCTTCTTCAAGGCGTACTCCCATGTTCACCATTTCAGTGAAGTCACTAGGCGCACTTGCAACCATTCGATCGTAATAAAATGAGCTTAATGTTTTCAAGAAGATCTTTGTCATTTCCTTTTCCTCGAGAGGAGGACATATCTGGGCGGCGATTTCACGCCATCTCTGAGCATATTCCTTGGAGGTTTCTTTATCCTTTTGTGACATTGCTCTGAGCTGATCCCTATCAGGTGCCATATCCAAATTGTATATATACTGCTGAAAGAAGGCTGCGCCGAGATCTCTGAAAGTACTGATCTTGGTGCGGTTTAAACCCATGTACCATTTGAGTGCGGAACTAGTTAAACTGTCTTGAAAATAATGGATCAGTAGCCGTTGATTCTCTATCTGAGTAGATATTTTTCGAGCGTACATTACCAAATGACTTTGTGGGCAAGAGTTGCCTCTGTATTTTTCAAAGTCGGGCACCTTGAATTTGTGCGGTATCTTTACATTAGGGACCAAGCAGAGGTCAGCGACGTCTTTGCCAAACAAGTCCTGACTGCGAATGGCATGCAGTTCCTTCTGCATTTCCAAGAATTGTTCTTGGAACTCATTCATCCTTTCGTATACTTCTTCATTTTTGCCAGAAGTGGCCTGCAGAATCTATTCTTCCGGGATAGTGTGTACCACTGGTTGTGGTATAGTCATTACCGTGGTAACTCTTGGCGCTTCAGTGACCTGAAGTTTGTAACCTTCAGGAGTTTCTTCTACAATCATTGCATCTTCATTTACTTGAAGTTTGTAACCTTTAGGTCTGGAGGTTCATGCTATGACTTCCGGGTCTTCAGTGACCGGTGGGATGTATCCTTCAGGTATAAAATTAAGAGGCATGCCCCAGGGAAAACCTTTAGGCATGTTGTATTGAGGATGACTGCTAGGTGTCTCAAATGCTGGTGTGGAAGTAATCTCCGAGATCACAGTCCTTTGATGTTGTTGCTCCTTGGCTGCGGCCAGGGATTACATGGTGTCGTGGAGTTTCTCCAAACTCTCCTTTTGAGTGTTGATTTCTTCTCTCAGCTCTCTGTTCTCTTCCTCGAGATCGTCCACTTTCTTTTGTCGATTGGCTCGAGTATTTGTACGAATTAGACAATTTAACTCTAGAGTACGACACATATGTGAGACTCAAAGACAAAGATGGGTTATGTGAGAATGATGAATGATATGCAAAGAATGATATATTTTTTAGTTTTTGGTTTCAAAAGAACTTTTAACAATTATATTGCAAATATCACACAGCGGGGGAGAGACCCTTTTATTGAATTTGAAAGATTGCAGTATTTTACAGGGAAAAGTACAGTATTTTACAAAGTGCGAGAAGGAAAACTAGGCCTATGGATCCTGAGTTCTCTTTGAGGAGAGCTCAGATGCTGGTTCCTAAATTTTTCTTTTCTTTGATCGAGTCCCTTCAGTTGTTGTCAGGTTGACGATCCTTTGCCAAGTGAAAGGAGTGAGCAAATTTCTTCGTTCCTCCTGACTTTCTATGGCATGCTGTTCTAATATCTCAATTAGAGCATCCTTTTCCTTTAGTAGTTCTTGAATCTTGGTACATTCCAAATTAAGAATTTGGTACTTGTTCTTCCAAGAGTTCTTCTCACGTTGGACTTTGTTAAGAGCGACCTGGAGTTTTTCCGCATCAGACATGAAATAAAGGACACATTCCTTTAAGGGAAAAACTTCTTGACAAGGGCAAGGCATCCTCAGTTTGATGGCTCTAGTTTGCACCCAGTGGAGATAAGGCTCTACAGAGATGCAGTTTGGCCTCCCCAGGGACTCTCTCCCCTTCCTGTGAACATGTTTCCAGGCATGCACTATTTCTTTCTTTAGTGCCCTGTCATTTTCTCCTTCCTTGAAGAAAAGACCTTCCAGATGAGCATTATGTGGGATATTCTTCATCGGGTATCCAAGTTGACGGCGAGCTAAAATTGGATGATAGTTGATCCCTCCTTTAGTACCAATGAGGGGTACATTGGGGAAATTTCCACATTTGTCGATGATTTTTACTCCGTCATAGAACCGATTGTACCAATCTATGTCAGAGTTGGTAAGGGACAAAATCTTCTGCGACCATCGTAGATTACTCTTGTGATCCCAAAGAGCAGCAGACTTGGGCAAATGGGAAATAAACCATTTGTAGAGTAATGGTACACATCATATGATCATCCCTTCACCGTACAAATTCCTTAAGTGTACAGAATGGTAAGCATCCGGAAGCAAGGTTGGGACCGGGTTCCCAATTAAGAATATCTTAACAACATTGGTGTCGACGAAGTTGTCAATGTTGGGAAAGAGGAATAACCCATATATGAGCAGAACAAAGACATCTTCAAAAGCGGTTACATTTCCTATACTGGCTAAGTATAGAGCTTTCTCCATCAAGAATTTAGCTGGTAAACCCTGGATTCCTCTTTTGGTGGTTATGTGAGTCCTGATTTCTGACTCATCCAAAGAGATTGCTCTTGCAATGGCTTGATCTTTTGGAATTTCTTCCAGTCCAGAAAATGGATCTTGATCAGTGATAGACAAATCAATCAGGTGGGAGTACTCCTCCAGTGTTGTTGTGAGCTGATAATCTAGAAAAGTGAAGCAGTGGTAAACTGGACCGTAGAAATGAACTAGTGTAGCTAGGATCCCTTCAACCATGTTGACCTTCAAAAGAGACAAAAGTCCTCTGTGTTTAGCTCTGAAAGCCTCAGGATTAGTAATCATTTTTCCCAATTTCCTTACGTCTTCTAGTTTTGGAACCTTGAAGGTGTACTTGTGCGTTTTTCTTCTTCCGAAATCCATAACGCAACTTCTGATATTTGTAATTATTATTTCAGTTCTTTTAGAAAAAGAGTTTTTCTTGTTTTAAAAAGGTTTTTTAATGAATGCATGGATGCATGAATGCAGCAAACAAAAACATTTGAAAACATGGGTTTAGGGGTTCATCGTCACGAGCATGGAGCCATGGATCTACCCATCCCCAAAGGTCTGTACTAATAATTCAATTTTTGTACCTGTAGAACGGGTTATAACAGAGGTTCCCAAAATCATTGACCCCTCTTAGGGATATTGACAGCAAGCCGATTGACTCGGGAGAGCTGTAATATCCCAAGATGAATCTCCTTTGAGTGTAGTATCGCGTGTCGACTATTCCTGATAGTCACCGCACTATCTAATGGTTTCTTGGTTAAGTGTCTACTAATCCTCAGCTTCAAGGGTAACCCAATGGGAAAAAACAACACTTTCACGACATGCTCGTTCAACATTGGTAATTCCACGCGGGCACCTCCACTGATTCGGTGGACTCTCAAGTTAGCTTGGTCGGGATTCACTCCCTATAAGCCTCCCTGAATACACCACCACTTATCTTAATGTTCTCTCGGACTCACCACATGCGTATTAACCGCATTCCTAGATAACAGTAATTTAAACACGGGTATCAAATAATATGATCGCAAATGATATATAAAAAATGAGAAAGTAAGCAAATAAGCAGAAAAATAAATGTAAAGCAAGGCCTAGACCTCTTGGGAATTCTAATCCTAATCAGTCCCCAGCAGAGTCGCCATTTTTCTGTAGCGTGCGGTTTTTGTCGGTGGCGCGACCACCTTACCACAAAATTTGGTTTGGGTGCTACTTTCTAATTTTTGTATTTATTCTATGAAACTGGTTAAGGAGGGGGAATATATCTTAAAATAACCCTGCACACAAATGTTTTCTTTAACAAATACTAAAAGATCGGGGATCGGGGTCTGGTTATACAAAGGGAAGCTATTAACACCCAATGTATCTATGGTAATCCATAGGAACCTTCTTTTGCATGTATTTCTGTTAACTTAAAATGATTTCTTGTGTTTACTTGCTGTGGATTGGGAAAGTTTCTCCTTTGGGAGTGTTGAGAGAATGTTTTTGCTGTTTTTGGTTTTTCTGTTGTTTTTGGGAAGGTACTGGACCTAAGGTTTTTGATTTGTGTGCTCGCTAAGATTTCACAATCTTATGCCTACATATTCCCATAAAGAGATTTGGGAAATCAGAGCAATCGTAGTTCCTCCTATTCTATGGGAGGAAAGAAAATTTGGTGTCTTGTTCAAAGTCCAAGATTAAAGCTAAAGAGTTTTTGTGTCTTGTTTGAAGCCCAAGATTGAAGCTAAAGGTTGACTGAGAGAGAATTTGTCATCTCTAAAGGGAGATATCTCACTTATTTATCACAAATGTTGAGTAATTGGTTATAAGGGAAATTACTTTAACTGGGATGTGTGATTTAGCAATGCCATAATTTCCTTTATAAGAGGGATGTCAGGAAGGAAGAAAACTTTAACTCAGTGTAGAGCAATGCCATTTTTTCCTTTATGAATCTTTCATGCTAAGAGAGGGACATTGACTTAGATGTATAGAATCCAGAGGCTTGCCACTTATAGCTGTTAGATGAAAGATAAGTTTTAGCCAGGATAAGAGAAGGACTCCAGCTTGGATTTTGAATCAACAAGTGTGCCACTTACAACAATTATCTGGAAAAAGGTTTTGATTTGTTTGTTTTGATATGTGATGTATAGAAGAGGTATCCTCCTGCAGAGATGACTCATGGTCTTATTTGAGGGGATGTTGATTTTTTTGTGCCTTGTTCAAAGCCCAACGTTGAAGCTGAAAGAAAATGACTCCACTGGGGAGAGTTTTATCTGTCTTGTACAAAACCCAAGATTGAGGCTGATCGGGGAAATTCTTATATGAAGCCTAAGAGGAGGCTGACTTTTGTTGAGGATTTGTTGAAATCCAGGAGCATGTCAAAATTGTATTGGGGAATCCAAAGGGATTTCATCCTTGATGGGAATCAGGGAAGAGTTGAAATAACAAATGCCATGAGACTCTGACTTCATTGAGGATTTGGTGATTTTCAATTTACCTTTGCTGGGATGTTTCAAAGTGAAAGTTAAGCCTTATTGGGTGTCAGGGGAGTTTAAGGTGAGTTTGAAAACTTCAGAGGTTTTCAACTCTGCTGGAGACTGATGTATTGGTAGAGTGATCAGGGTTCTTCCTAAGCTTTTAGGAAACTTAAGGGTCTCTGTGTGAGATAAAAAAGGAGATGAGACTTTCCAAGTCTACTTGAATGAAGCCCAAGAGGAGGCTGAGACTGTCCAAGTCTCTCAAGAAGTAGAGGGGTCTTTGTATGATGCCCAAGAGAAGGCTATTGGTTTAAGGGATGAAGATCAACCCTAGAATGGTATGATGTTTTGAAATTTTGACTCTCCTGGGGATTGAACTAGTAGAGATAACTAATTTCTATCCTATGCTTTTAGGAAGCCTTTGGTTCCTTGTACTAAGCCCAAGAGAAGGCTGGGGGAACTTCTAAGAAGCCTATTGGTCCTTGTACTAAGCCCAAGAGGAGGCTGGGGATGCTTATAGGAAGCCTGTGGGTCCAAGCCAAAGAAAAGTTCAAGAAAGGTTTCACCGAGAATTAATCCTTTCTTTGTTGAACAGTTCTAAGGTTTGAAAAAATTCAAAAGAGGTTTCACTGGGAATTAATCCTCTCTGGGAAAATGAACTTCTTGTATATACATATTTCTAAGTTTTGACAGTCTTGAGAAAAGTTTCACCGGGAATAATGTCTTTCTCTGTTCCATATTGAATAAGTCCAAGAGGAGGCAGACTCTATAGGGAATTTCCTATGAGGGAACTAGTTTTGACTAAGTTAATAATAATCTCTGGTTTGACCTAAGTGTAGACCTAACTGCCGGGGAAAACTCTAGACAAGTATGCATAAATATATACAGATAAATGAATCAACGGGTATATAACAAATATGCATTGAATTGAAAAGATGTTGGGTCTTACACTATGAGAAGAGGCCCAAGTGTATGGTGATTGATTGTATTGACTATAACTGTATGATTAGGGTTTTTAAGAATTAGAAGAAAGTTTTGAGAAAACTTTGAATTTGAATTTGAATTAAAAGAAATTTGTTTGAAAGAGACTAAATGTTTGGGGCTTATAACTCAAAGAGAGGCCCAAGTAGTCTAAGAGCAGTTTCACCGGGAATAATGCTCCTCTTAGTACCAGCTTAAAACAGATAGATGATTTTGAAAACAGTGGTATGGGGTTTACAACTCAAGGAGAGCCCATGGAGGTTGTTTATTGTTTAAAACAAAGTTTATGTACAAAAGGTTGGGGCTTATACACAAGGAGAGGCCCAGATGACTTATTTGAAAAGAGGAATCGCACTACGACACCAAAAGACGTTGTGGGACTTATACTCTAGCAGAGGCCCAAAAATTGTTTTGGCTTAATTGCAATTATGGTCCCTCTATTTTGTATTTTTTTGAGTTTTGATCCTCCCATTTTAAAACCCACGATTTTGGTCCCTTTTTTAAGTTTTGAGTTTGATTTTAGTCCCTTCTTCACATTTAAACTTTTTTTTAATGACGTGGCACTATTAAGATGATGTGTCAGTGCTAGGTCATTTAAAGAAAATTAATTTAAGACTTTTTTTTATTGACTAGGATAATTAATTTATTAATATAATTTTATTAAGTAATTAATTAATTAATTAAAATTTTAAATGAAACACTTTGGGCCTTAAGTTATTGGCTAATGACAGTGGTCCATCATTCTAATCCACATTTGAATTGTTGTGTTTGTTTCAACTTTATAAACACTTTTATGACTTATACAAAAATCAACGTGGGACTTCTAAAAGATATTTCATACTACAACATCATCTCCTTCTTCTTCATTGCAATAACTTCTCCTTCTTCTCAATTCGTGGTTATGAAACACGTTTTTCCCAAATTCAATACATTTGTTTCAATTTATGTTAATGTCATGAGGAGCAATGTGTTATTGTGTCTCCAAAAGCATATTATTCCTCAGAGTCCGATACATTTTGACAAAGCCCATTTGCTTTAATATGTAGCTGTATATCACAAGTTCTTTCATGGTTTCTTCTTTTTAATCTCAATGTTATATTTAAATTTTAATCATTCCTTTCTTAAGAAAAATTATTGGCTCCCACCTCCAAGAATGGTTGGTCAACAGTTATAATTTTGAAAGATTCTTATACCACTTTAGAAATGCTTGAGAGGCTAAATGAGATATATTCCAGTACTCCAATGAACACTGCAACACATACAAACAAAACTGTTAACAAAATTCCCATTAAACTCGTCAACACTTTCGCAACCAAACACCAACATGGTAATCAACCTTCAATTAAGGCTGTAGACACTGTATTAGCAGATAATAAACATGGTAATTAACTTCTCGTCCTTGTTAATTCATTTCATTTAGTTTTGAAGCATAACTTGAGCATCTTATATACTATTATCATCCCCCTTGCAGAACCTCCTCAGACAAAGTCATCGCAGCCTTGTCCCAAGAGGCGTAGACCTTGCCATGGTTGGATTTCTAGTGATGATGAAGAGGAGTATCTAATAGAACTACCTGCAATACATAAGTTGTGAATAATGGGGTAAGTTAATGTAAAGAGAGCAGGATATTGCAATGAAGAAGGAGAAGTTATTGCAATGAAGAAGAAGAAGATGATGTTGTAATATGAAATATCTTTTAGAAGTCCCACATTGATTTTTGTATAAGTCATAAAAGTGTTTATAAAGTTGAAACAAACACAACAATTCAAATGTTGATTAGAATGATGGACCAATGACATTAGCCAATAACTTAAGGCCCAAAGTGTTTCATTTAAAATTTTAATTAATTAATTAATTATAAAAAATAATAATAAAATATCAATAATTAATTAATTACTTAATAAAATTATATTAATAAATTAATTATCCTAGTCAATAAAAAAAAGTCTTAAATTAATTTTTTTTAAATGATCTGGCACTGACACATCATCTTAATAGTGCCACGTCATTAAAAAAAAGTTTAAATTTGAAGAGGGGACTAAAATCAAACTTAAAACTTAAAAAAGGGACCAAAATCGTGAGTTTTAAAATGGGAGGATCAAAACCCAAAAAAATACAAAATAGAGGGACCATAATTGCAATTAAGCCAATTGTTTTTGTACAAAGAGGGATTGGGTCTTACACTCTAATAGAGGCCCAAAAGTGTTTGTGAAGAAATAATAATGGGGCTTATAATCAAGGAGAGGCCCAGATGATTTATTTGAAAAGACGACAATCGCGTCGCATTTTGAAAACCACGGAGGGACTTATACAATGACTGAGGCCCCAAAAATTATTTACACAAATGGATTGGGTCTTACACTCTATTAGAGGCCCAAAAATGTTATTTTTATACAAGAATTGGGGTTTATAGCTCAAGGAGATGCCCAGATGAAAAAAGAGCAATCGCACCGTTTATCGTATCGGGACTTATACAATGACTGAGGCCCAAAATGGTGTATTTACAAAGGGGTTGGGTCTTACACTCTACAAAATGGCCCAAAAGATTTCTCAAATGAAGTTTGAAAAATTAAAATTAAGGAAAACCCTAATTTTAATTAAAAAATCAATTTTTTAAAGAAAATTAAATAGAAAATGAGATAAAATATCAAACATATTTAAAAAAAGTTGTGAACTTTGAAAAATGTTTTGAAAAATCATGTTATGTTTATATGAAAGTGTGAAATTCATTTGAATTTTAAAAATCAAGAAGAAAATTCCATTTAAAAATGTTTAAAAAAAATTTAAATGAAATTCTTTACAAAAATTCAAACTATATTAAATAAATAATATAAATTTAATTTTTTTGTAAAATAAAATATTTTAACATTTTCGTGAAATTAAAAAAAAAAAAGAACCAATAAAAAATGATTAATTGCATTTATATTAAGTGTGGAGTGAGAAATCAAGTGATGAACACATGAACCCTAATTTCTGCAAGAACAATATGAAATCCTATACACAATAGCTACAAAGCAATTGATTGAAGGGAAACACTCTACATAAGTGCATAAACATGTTTGTAACTTGAAAACACATTTATGATGCATGGATCATAGAGTTTGAGAGTTCAGGCTTACCTCTTGCAAGAAGAAATCGAATTGTGTGTTGGAGGTGTTACAGATGTTGTTTGATGACTTGGACAATTTCAATGGACCTTATGTAAGGTGTTTGGAAGCTTGGAATGGATTGAAACAACCTGGAACTCTTTGTGGTACCTCAACTGCAAATTTGCTTGAGTGTGATTTGGAGCTTTGTGATTCTGAGGTTACAGATGTGTGTGAAGTGTTTGGATAGCTCACATATGATGTATATTATGTGTCTACAACATTGGTTTTGATAGAATTGCTCTCTATTTGAAAATTCGATAGTTACTTGAAAAAGAAGCAAAATCTGGTTTTTGAGAGTGAACAGAAGAAAAACATGAGTTATTATGCTTTGGTGTACTCAAACTGATCAGAAATGATCCCTATTTATAATAGAGCAAGTTTGTTTTGGGAGCAATAGTGATTGGGGGCTGGATCACCCTATTATCCATTGAGTTTTGTCATGTAGCCAAAGTCTCCTCTAGCCATTTCCTTGAGTCAATCTTGCATGCCTATGGTCTTCTGATTCTTGGACTAATCTTGACTCATTTGCAATGTTGTGGAATGATACGTGCCATCTCTATGCATCCATTCAATGCCTCATGACAAAGTTGGAGTTTTGGAAATGAACCTTGAATGCCACATGCCTAAAGGATTGGATTTTTGACTTGGTGGCCTTGTGATTAGATACTTCATCATTCATGTTGATTTTGGATAGAAATACAATAATGCAAGTGTCCAAAATTGGCTCAAGGAATCGTGGGATACAAGTCATGTACCAATGCTGTTATGTAGGCAGGGTGAAAAATGCCATTTTTGGAGGCTTATAACTCCTTACTCAAGTTGAATCATGGGAGGCTCTTGTACTTTTTGGAAAGCCCCTATATCATACTTCAACTTTGATGTTTAACTTTGGTCTTGAATCATCTTGGATCATGATGAAAAATAGCCTCAAAGTTGGTGAAAATATAAAACAGATTCTGTCAAAAAATTTCACTAAGTGTTGAAAAAATGTCTATTTTCCATTTTTTGTGATTTTGATCAATCCATAACTCAAAATCCACGAGGATTTGGAATATGTTGTAGTTGACAATCTTGAAGTATGTAACGAGAGCTTTCATTTGAGCTTTGGATGGAAGAAAAAGGTTAATTGGATCACAAGTTATGGTCTTGCAAAGTTGGGTAGAAATCACTTTTTTCATGACTTAGTGAAATTTCAAGTTTCTTAAGATTGCCCCTTTTGCAAGTAACCCCACTTTTCTTGATTTTTCTTGATGGATGATGATCCAAACCATAAGTTAACATTGTTTTTGACTTAGAGAAGCCATGTTTGTCAAGTAATCCAAAAAGTCAAACTTGATTTTTGGCACAATTGACTTTTGGACAGATGAATTTCAAACTGATTTTCTATGAAATTAAGTTCTTGACCTAATTCAAACCTAATGGATGGATTCCATAGGTGTTTTAGAGTGTCTTGAATCATTTCCTAAGGTTTGAGATCATGTCTTGGTCAAAAGTCAAAGGTGGGGTTGACTTTTTTTCTCAAAAACCCTAGTTTGTGGTCAGATGAATTTGCATCTCTATATTGCTCACGAACCAAGTTCTTTGTGTCCATTTGAACTTGTAAGAGGATCAATATGATATATTTGAGGTCTCCAAAACATTTCTTGAGGTCTTGGCTCACGCCTTGCTCCAAAAGTCAACTTAGGGGTGAATTAGATCAAGAACCCTAATTCCTGAATTTTGATGAATACATCCACTGAGGCTATTTTGAACTTATGATTGGATCCATGAGGTCCCTTTGAGCTTATTAGATCATGTTTTGAAGTATTGGCTCATGTCCAGATGAAAACTTCTCTCTGGAGGCCTTGGTCGACCAAAACCCTAATTTGGTGATACTGATGATCTTAAGGCTTGATCAACTTGAGATGTTGCATTTTCATGCTTGATTCTTGATGTGGGAAACCTATTGATCCTTCATGGATGTTTGAGAGGCTTGACAAGTTGAGGATCATGTCCATTCTTGATTGATCATTTGTCTGAGTACTCTGAGAGGGATCAAAACCCTAATTCTTGATATGGGGTGAATGCTCAACAATCTTTGAGAGGATTGATGAGGCATGAAGGTACATCCATATTGTGGTGATGATTTGCACATTGATGGGAAATCTTGTGGTCAAAATTTAGGGTATGACAGATGCTTCTATTTAATCTTCCTGGACCTGAAGGTGTGAATGCCGAAGGCATTTGGACATTTAAGGTAAAAGAGGATTAAATATCAGAATACCCGAAATTTTGATTGTGGTTATGAATAGCAGTTATCTGCTCATCCATCTTCTTTTGCTATGCAATGATACTTAGAAAAGGGTGAAACTTCCCCTTCGATCCTGGTCTTCAGCCATGGAACTGGTCTCAGTTTCCTTTTGAAATAAACCTCCCATCGATCCTGGTCTTCAACCATGGAGCTGGTCTCAGTTTTTTTTGAAATAAACTTCCCCTCGATCATGGTCTTCAGCCATGGAACTGGTCTCAGTTTCCTTTTGAAATAAACCTCCCCTCGATCCTGATCTTCAGCCATGGAATTGGTCTCAGTTTCTTCTTGTCAAATCCATTTTTTGATAAGGAATGCTATCTGTGATGGTTTTCACCAAACTTCTCGCAGGGGAGATGCCATTTGATGGAAAATGACTTGATGTCAGACTTACTGGGGGATAACCATTCATCTGAATTGCCGAGGTGTGCAAAATTTTCTGTTAGAGATGCCATTTGCTTGGATATGTTACATCATACTTCCCTTCGAGACCTTTTCGGAGAGACGCCATGCGATGTAATTCAATTTTGAGGTGCTGATGACTTCATTGACAACAAATTTCTTGGGGAGAAACAACCGTATTGCCAAGAGTCTTTTGTCGAGAACCTTTCTCTGGGGATTTTTCCTTAATCCGGGAAAGCAAAATATCATCTTCAATGGTGAAGAGTGATGTTCCAAACGTGTATAACCAAACGGTTTCTGGTCATTCAGAGGTTCAAGTTATCAAAGTGGTCGAAGACAGATTCCAATCCAGGAATAAACTGGAGAGAGATTGTTTAGACGGTACATTTTCCTGACGAGGAAAGAACTTAGACTGGAATTTGGTCCTATCGGACGTAGAAAGGAAGACTGACGACTCTATCAAAGAGAGGAAGTTTATCACTTGGGTACGAGTATGGCCAGAGTGATATTAATGCAACATGAATATGAATATGAATCAATTATGCATGATGTATGTATGTTTATGCTGCCAAAACAGACACGACATATAGACTGATGATGAGTTTAAGTGGATACTCGGCCACTCTGGAAGATAGGGGTACCTTTGGAGATTTTGAAGGTAGTATTGAAGGTACGAGAAAGACACAAGAAATGGGGGTTTGAATTGTGTATTTACTCTTTTGACAACTTTTAACTTTTTGTTGTTAAGACGTTGTGATAGCATCAGAGTTCATTGAGAGACTCTGACTTGTGAAATAACATCCAGACTTGCCTTGCATGAATCGTAAGAACCAACAAGAGTTTGAACGCTGTGTGCATCATTCAGAACTTGCAAATCGGAAGCTGATCAGAGTTGCAAGGTTCTGACTTGCTTATGTAAGGTTCTGATGCTTAATATAGAAACATAAACAAAGACATTACACATAAGAGTAAAGGACACACGATATATCCTGGTTCACCAAAAAGGCTAATCCAGTCCACCCTCCTCAAGTGATTTCGCCTTGAACACAAGGTCTTAATCCACTATAATCAATCTCGATTACACATACACGGGCAACAGCCGGTGACTAACAACCTGCACAGCCGGACTGTGACTAACACACAATGACTTACGTCAATGTCATCTCAAGTACCCAGATCATCGCATGATCCCTTGAGGCATCTCTCTCAGTGAACCGTTCAGGGATCCAATCAGGATATAACGTTCACTGGAGGAATCACAATGAGTTCCATCAGGGATCCCACAAGAGTCTGATCAACATATGATCCTCTTTGAGATATGACTACCATTGACCCAACGTTCCAAGATCTTCTAAGATCTCTATCCAGGATTTCACGATGACCTACAGCCATCGTCTCCCCAAGTATTCCGATCAACCCGTGATCTACTTGAGGCTTCCATCAACAGTGACCCGTTCAGGGATCCAATCAGGATATAACGTCCACTGGAGGAATCTCAATTCTTAAGTCAAATTGGCAGACTGGAGATGAGTGTGGTGCTTCCTTGTAAGAAGATTCTCCTAAGTTTAAGTACAAAGAACACACAAGTTTTTGAGCAAGATGTAAGCAACTGCTCCTTTCTTATCCTAAGAAACTACAGAGATGTATAATGATTTGACAGTGGTTGACATCTTGTAGATCTTCTTCTTCTTCATCTTCTTGGGTGAGCAAGCTTTGAGCAATAACTCCTTGCTTCAGATCTTCAATGTAGTGCTGACGAGAAGAGGTTGATGACTTGACTGATTTGCAATGTTGTCTTCTTCATCAACAACTTCTGTACCAATTCATTGTTATTGTGTTGAATGATTATCTTTGAGCTTCAACAACAATGGTCATGTGTAAATTGATGACAACTTTTGATAATCTAAGTGTTACAACGAGAACTCATCGTTGTTGCTATCTTCACACAATGACTTGATCAATTCATCTTTTGTGGAGTGAATCGATTTTTGGACTTGATCAATGTCTTCAAAAGTAAATACTCTTTCCTTTAAATAGCCCAGTAGAAATATAGCCGTTTGAAATATTGTTGGTTTTTGGAAAAGAGACGTTGCATAATAACTAGCTGTATTGACACATCTCCTTTTTGCTGTGGGAAAAGTGACGGGATATATCTTTCTTGGGCGTCGTGTATAGTTACTCACAACGGTAACATTTGACTTCCAAACTTCAGAGGCTTTTGATGGTAAATTGATGAAGCATGAGTAGAGTCTTCTTAACAGGATATCTGATATGTCAAGTCTTCAGTTATTTGAAGAAGCCCATTAGGAATCAGTCTTCAGAACTTCAGCACTTGTCTTTAAGAACATTATCCTTTTTCGTCTTCAAGTCTTCCGAAACTTCAGAACTCGTAAGTCTTCAGAGTTCTTCTGCACTTGGTCTTCAGAGCCTTCCGCCTTTAGAACTTCAAGTCATGAGAGTCTTCAGCACTTCGGTTCTTCAGAGGATTATCTTCTTCAGAAGCTTCACAATCTTCAGAATCTAGACCACTTTCAGAGAGCATCCACAAGAGCATTGCAACAGCAATATCGGCATCCTTGGATCTGACTGATCACGATCAGATACAGAAGCAGTCTTGCTTTTTGCGACTTGTGTCACACATAGTAACTTCGCATATTATCAATTACGCTCATCTGGTTGGTGCTTGTTAGTTCTGATAACTTCTATGAATATAATCTACACACAACACACGTTAGAACATAAAATGGTTCTTTCACAAATACGTATTATTATCATTAAAACATAGATTGACTTGTGGAGACAACTCTTGCTCTCACAATTTCCCCCTTTTTGATGATGACAAAACCAAGTATTTTGATTGAACATTTTATACAAGGTAATCACCAAAACAAACATATTCAGAGTCTGGAACAACAGCTCCCCCTGAATGTGTTATCCTCGGTTTTATCTGTGATCATCTAGAATCTTATATGATCCAAAGATATACAGAATAACAACTTGAGTTGCCAGAACGAAGAATAGAAAATGACTACTTCTCTATCTCGTCTTTAAGAAAATAAAGAGTCTTCAACATCTGGACTAGTTCATCATAACTTCCATCTTCAGATCTTCAGAACTCAGTTCCTTTGTGGTCGTATCAGAGCTTGTAATCTTCAGAGTCTTCTGAAGCATTTCTACTTTTCAGCAGATTCATTTAAGCACAAATAGATCAGTTCTTATTTGATAACATAGCCTCGCTATTCATCAGAGACAAATACTGTCTTTTAAGAAACTCCCCCTGAGTTTCAGACTTTGTGAAGATTATAGGATTTATCATTTGAATCTTCTGGGTAGTCTCCCCCTAATTTCCATAAGTCAGATATTGGGATCTTCAGAACGTAGTTCAGGAATATTAAATTTTAACCACCAATAAAGATCATGACTTTTCAGAGTTTGACTTAGAACACAGGTCTTTATCTCAGAACCTTGTTACTGTCACAACCCAGTAGTTCATCAAAGCTTGATTTTTTGATCAGATACCAATTGAAGGTTAATTTTTATGATCAATCAACGCTTTATTCTGAATCTGGTACACATGATTTGATTTTAGTCTGATACCAAGTGATGTGCTGAGTCTTATACCAGAGTAAGTTGAGTCTGATACCAACTGAATGTATTCTTCTTATACCACTTGAAGGGTATTTTCTTAGAGTGCTGAAATTGATACCAGTGAAGGTATTAAAAGCATTATACAGCTTAACTCTGATTGATATTACTGCAGCCTGAGTCTGATACCAATCTTAATGTATACTGAATCTGATTACCATTTGTTGACTTAGTCTGATACCAAATCATTTCTTCTTAATTGAGTTCTTGGTAGACATCAGAACTACTTCTTCTTGGATCTTCAATCTGGATCTTCAGACAGTTCTTGACTTCTGATTTGTACAATTCTTCTGAATAAGTATCTTGAGATGTATACTTTGTCTTGACTGCTTTCAGAGTTTTCTTCTTCTGATTCTTGCGTTCTGAATCTCATATTCTTAGACAGCTTACAACTTCTAAACCAAGTGAGACAGAGATCAAGATAAACTTTGATTTTCAGACAGTTTTCAACTTTTGAACAGTACTGGGTAGATATGATTCTGAATACATGTTCACGAAGTGCACAACTTCTATCATATGACCAACAGTTCATAAAAACTTCACTGTTCTTCTTTCTTAACCTGTTCTTAGAATGCCCAGTGAACTTTTTTAGAGTTCCTCGGTTAAACATCAAACAACAAACGTTAGTAGTAACACATTTTATATGATTGATTACTTGTTTGAGTTTGCATTCTTTCTGTTTTAAGATTTTCTTCCTTTCAATCAATATCAATATTCATATTCATCAATCAAAATCATATTCTTTCTCCCCCTTTTTGACATCATCAAAAAGTTATAGAGCATCTTAGCATTTAAGCATATGTAGATGATAGTGAACATAAATAGACTTAAGGGATGTTATCATTTAAGCATTAAGCAAATCTATGTCAAAATGATAAGGAACAATGATATACCATTGTAGAGATTAGATACGTCATTATCATAGATGGACAATTAGATGGAAGTATTAACACCGAACCTCAAAATAGTTATAAAATATAGAGCATAGGATAAGCTTAATCCTAATTCAAAAGATTTTTCATTAATTACCAAGAGGAGAATATATAATGCAAGAGACAAGGTAACAAAACATAGAGCAAAATGATCATAACTCTATCCTATTATTCTTCAGGGAATTCCAGAGAATTCAACATAACTTATGGGTGAACATTCTTCAGTTGCTCCAATGTGTCGTAATCTGGAGATTACATCTTGAATCTCAAGGACACGAGATATGACCCTTCCATATGGAATGCTAAAGGAAGACTTGTTTCTAGACAAGAGGATTTGTTCCTGCAAATGATTGAACATGGTTTGAGGAAGGTTTATTTTTCTTCTGTAGACCAAAAGGAAAATAAATAGTCGGTCTGAGTAAGACAGCACTCTTGTTCCTATTTTTCTAGGTCTTAAGTTAGTTTCAATGATTTTTTGCCATATTTTTGCAGATGGGATAAGTGTGGAGACACAGTTGAAGGGACCATTCCCACAATGAATTTTGTAGATGAGATCATTGAAGATTTTCCTTTCCTTGTAGTCTTCAATGGTGTCACTGTTTTCATCGCACTTGATTGCTTGTGCAATGACAGAGGGTTTAACTACCACTGGAATTCCAGAGACAACTGACTGAATGATGTGCTAGTTATACACGTTAGAAAATACATCAGCATTTGCCCAGAATTATTTAACAAGATGTGTGTAAATGAGACCTGGAAGCATCTCAAGATAACCTTCCCATTTCTGACACTTTAGTTCGAACGAAGTTCTTGTAAAGCCAAGTTCTTTGAGAGAACCGGTGTTCACAGAGAATTCATTTATGATTCTTAACCCAGAGATTTCACTCCTAGTAGGTTTTGGATGAGAGGTGGACATTCTAGAGGGAATACTAAAGAGAGACACTAACTGAGATGGTTTTGAATAATGGATATAGGAGTGAACAAGGTGCCTTAAATAGGCAACGAATAGAGAGAGTCAAATAAATGCTTGTGACTCAAACCGTCAGGTTCGTCATTTCCTAGACATTTTAAGCTATATATGACTAGGTTAAGGGATTAATACTAGCACTGAGTCCAACAGTTAATTATTCTTGGAAAGACCAAGAGATCACGTTTAGACTTCTCTAATTTATTCTTGACAGGAGTCCAGGATTTGCAATAAGTGCACATACGTAGGCATAAAGAATTAAAAGTAACACATACTTCATTAACTTAATTAGAAATTACACAATATGAGCATGTGAACTTAATAAACCATTACACACTAATAACTTAGCCTATTTGAGACAGGTAATCTTCTAATTTTATGAGAACCAACTGTTGTCGAAGGTTTCACAAAACTTCCTATCCAGAGCAGTATCTGGACCACATTGAACTCTGCAGATCTTTTGCACTATTCCTGCTCTAAAGAGTACTTCTGATAGGAGTCTTCCATAAGGAATGAATGTTTGGTTCATGGTTCTTGACGTGACGATTGACTCTTTAAGATGGTCAAAGATTACTTGGGATAGGTCTATAGGAATTTGCCTAAGAAGACACATGATGAAGAGCTTATCATCATGATACAGAAAGTCCTTGTTTGTATTGCGAGGTTTAATATTTGTCAAGATGAACTTAAACCAACCTCTAGAAATAGGTAAAAGTTTTCTAGGTTTCGTAGGTTCAAAGGCAGATCTTTTATCAAACATATAGTGCATTTTAGCATCGGAGGTGCATCGAATGGATGCCTGGTTGGGAGTGACACCTCCTAGTGGACAGTCAATGGCTTCAGAAATTTTTGTCGTGTTGATGGTGACTGGGAGATCATAAATGCCAGAGGAGATGGTTAGACCATTACTGCTAACAAAGGCATTGATCCAAAAGAATTTTAAAAGGTTAGGATAAGTTGAGCCTCTTAGCATATGTATGTATCCATTCCAATTTTGAAAGTGAATACCAAGATGAAAATCATGATCAGTATCCATTGAATTTGGTCGTTTTTCATTGATGACTTCAAGGAGATCATCATTGCCATAAAAGGTTCTTGGAGTCATTTTAGATTGCGTTTAGGGTGAAAGGAAGGTTGAGAACAAGAGATTGTGGAGAATACTTTTTGGAATGACTTTAAATAGACGGATGGAGGAGTTTGAACTGAATGGGTCAATGACTAAGAATGACTTAGGAAGACTGGAAATCTTAGATGAAGACAGATAAGCAGTCTGTTGTTCTAGGGAAGATCAAGGAGATGCACTTTATTCTTAGCAAAAGTTAGGTGGATGCAGTAACTGCATTATGAAGTCATTAATTCTATGAGGAGACCAAAAGACACGCTTTCTAATTTCAAGGTTTTTATTTATTTATCATTAATCAGCGCATAGCCCAAAAAGCAGACAAAAAGGATTTTTCACTATTTTCAATATTAAAAGAGAATCCCGGTCTGTCAGAATATGACCATGCCTGGTTTAGATGCTATTGCCTAGGTAATGAGCTATTTTGGTTATGGTAGCACGTTTCCCTATTTCATAGCTGACAGATGTCACTCAATATGCGCGTATCAAGGAAATTTGGATGGCCCAGATTTTCTTAAGTAGAAATTTGGATAGATTAAAGAATCTAAGGAGTGTCGTTCAATTTAATTGAACATCATGGTTTCTTAGACTAACTAGGTTGAGTGGAGTGACTTTATGAGAGAGAGAGAGTTAGGTCTGGAATAGGATTACTAGTTGGAGTGTACTTATGGGTTATAGGATGTGGTCAACCAGAGTGAGTGACATGATGAGGAGAATCTTATATTCGAGATCTATATACTTTAACTGTTCCAAAAAGCATGTGCAGACACATACGGAAAAGGACAAAAGATTATCTTAAAAGTTTTTCTAATCACTTCTCACAAAACTTAATCACAGCATAACCAAAAGGTTTGATAAAGTGATTCTGGTTGTTATCATGAAAATAAGTCATAAATGAAGGAAGGATGGTACCTGAGATCTTTACAGACGTATCTGGATGCATTTCCAACTTGACTCTGATTTTTTCTTTTCTGAGTGAACTGCTGAGGGTTCTTGGATTCTTTAAGATTCACTTGCATTTTGACTTTTTTTCTTGTTCAACCTTATTTATCTATTTTCTGAGAATTAACAAATCAGAGACTCTGATTTATATGATCAGAACGACAGATTTCCATAAGGCCTTTTCATAAGGTTATTGAGTTCAAGACTATAACATGACCCGTTGAGAGATTATGTGCTGAGAAATATTGACATCACATAATATTCTCTGACTTGTCTCTTCAACTTCAGAACCGATTATCATCAAACGTGTTTACAACATGAAACATAGTTTGCATGATACTTCTTGCTCTTACAATGCTGATCTAACTTGTTTGCAAATAGGCCATAGCATATCCATTTCTGATTTCTTCATTCTGGATGACGTCTGCAACTAGAATCCTTAAGTCGAGGAACTAAGTGTTTAGATTGATATCTTATGTTTCCAATGTATAAAAGGTTCTGAGACACTTATCAGATATTGATCTGATCACTAATGTTTGGTTCAACTGAGAGATAATTTTAAGTCATCAGATCTTGGTTATACTGATTCAATCAAAACTCTAAGTGTTCATTC
Organism: Lathyrus tuberosus; assembly: GCA_022829125.1. NCBI lineage: Eukaryota > Viridiplantae > Streptophyta > Magnoliopsida > Fabales > Fabaceae > Lathyrus > Lathyrus tuberosus. The sequence continues at coordinate 2,922,696 of JALAZF010000020.1, read as the reverse complement.
TTAATCAAGTACTTGATGAATCTGTGAGAATCCTCTTTCTGAATATTCTTTCAGTTTCCTGCATAGCTTCCAAGAAAACAATATTCAGTTCTACATTGAATCTTTTAACCTTCTTGATTAGTCAAAATTCAGATGTTGAATTATTTTGAATTCTGCATACTTCATCTTGAATTTCAACATCATAGAACAAAAATCTTTCTTCTTTATATGAAGAGGTTCTGAATGAGTTTTTAAACGAGAAAGTCAAGGGTGAACCTAATCCGTTTCTTGAAAACATCTCAAAAACTCATAAAGAATTGATCTTCAGCAAACAAGACTTCTTATTTTCTGATGATTTAACTTTGAGCAAATACGTGGTTCATCCACATGTATCTTCCAAGATAGGCATTCAACAGATACTACTTCTTATCTGATGAGTCTATCTTATCAGGTGATTCTTCAATCTTCATTAAAACTTAAGTGAGGAAGATTTAGTTGTTTGACAACTACAAAACTTACAGAATCGGTGATTTGCTCAAGTACTCAGATTGATTACAATTTTGTACACAGTCAACTTCTGAACTGTTACAAAAGTTATAAGTGGATTTCAATCTCACCCAGAGTATTTCTACACACCGCATCTGGATCTTTTTCTGACACTATTAAGTGTTTAATATCCATCAAAAATAGAACCAGAGTTCTGATACCAATTGAAGATGCGAGAAAGACACAAGAAAGAGGGGTTTGAATTGTGTATTTACTCTTTTGACAACTTTTAACTTCTTGTTGTTAAGACACTGTGATAGCATCAGAGTTCGTTGAGAGACTATGACTTGTGAAGTAACATTCATACTTGCCTTGCATGAATCGTAAGAACCAACGAGAGTCTGAACGCTGTGTGCATCATTCAGAACTTGCAGAGCGGAAGCTTATCAGAGTTGCAAGGTTCTGACTTGCTTATGTAAGGTTCTGATACTTAATATAGAAACATAAATAAAGACATTATGCATAAGAGTAAAGGACACACAATATATATTGGTTCACCACAAAGGCTAATCCAGTCCACCCTCCTCAGGTGATTTCTCCTTGAACACAAGGTCTTAATCCACTATAATCAATCTCGATTACACATGCATGGGTAACAACCGATGACTAACAACCTGCACAGCCGCACTGTGACTAACCCACAATGACTTACGTCAATGTCATCTCAAGTACCCAGATCATCACATGATCCCTTGAGGCATCTCTCTTAGTGACCCAACGTTCCAAAATCTTCTAAGATCTCTAGCCAGGATTTCACGATGACCTGCAGCCACCGTCACCCCAAGTATTCCGATCAACCCGTGTTCCACTTGAGGCTTCCATCAACAGGGACCCGTTCAAGGATCCAATCAGGATATAACGTCCACTAGAGGAATCTCAATTCTTAAGTCAAATTGGCAGACTGGAGATGAGTGTGGTGCTTCCTTGTAAGCAGATTCTCCTAAGTTTAAGTACAAAGAACACACAAGTGTTTGAGCAAGATGTGAGCAACAACTTCTTGCTTATCCTAAGAAACTACAGAGATGTATAATGATTTGACAGTGGTTGACATCTTATAGATCTTCTTCTTCTTCTTCGTCTTCTTGGGTGAGCAAGCTTTGAGCAATAAATCCTTGCTTCAGATCTTCAATGTAGCACTGACGAGAAGGTGGTTGATGACTTGACTGATTTGCAATGTTGTCTTCTTCATCAACAGCTTATGTACCAATTCATTATTGTTGTGTTGAATGATGATCTTTGAGCTTCAACAACAATGGTCATGTGTAAATTGATGACAGCTTTTGATATTCTAAGTGTTACAACGAGAACTCATCATTGTTTCTATCTTCACACAATGACTTGATCAATTCATCTTTTGTGGAGTGAATCGATTTTTGGACTTGATCAATGTCTTCAAACGCGAATACTCTTTCCTTTAAATAACCCAGTAGAAATATAGCCGTTTGAAATATTGTTGGCTGTTGGAAAAGAGACGTTGCGTAATAACTAGCTGTACTGACACATCTCCTTTTTGCTGTGGGAGAAGTGATGGGATATATCTTTCTTGGGCGTCGTGTACACTTACTCACAACGGCAACATTTGACTTCCAAACTTCAGAGGCTTCTGATGGTAAATTGATGAAGCATGAGTAAAGTCTTCTTAACAGGATATCTGATATGTCAAGTCTTCAGTCATTTGAAGAAGTCCATTAGGAATCAGTCTTCAGAACTTCAGCACTTGTCTTTAAGAACATTATCCTTTTCGTCTTCAAGTCTTCCGAAACTTCAGAACTCGTAAGTCTTGAGAGTCTTTCTGCACTTGGTCTTTAGAGCCTTCCGCCTTCACAACTTCAAGTCATGAGAGTCTTCAGCACTTCGGTTCTTCAGAGGATTATCTTCTTCAGAATCTAGACCACTTTCAGAGAGCATCCACAAGAGCATTGCAATAGCAATATCGGCATCCTTGGATCTGACTGATTACGATCAGATACAGAAGCATTCTTACTTCTTGCGACTTGTGTCACACATAGTAACTTCACATATTATCAATTACGCTCATCTGGTTGGTGCTTGTTGGATCTGATAACTTCTATGAATATGATCTGCACACAACACATGTTAGAACATAAAATGGTTCTTTCACAAATACGTATTGTTATCATCAAAACATAGATTGACTTGTGGAGACAACTCTTGCTCTCACAAGTACTTTTGTTTGGGAACGGGGATTCCTATGTTTGTTCTGGTTTTCGGAGGTATAAACCTGCTAAGGATAGAAATCCGTTCTTGCTCTTCAAGGGTAAATTTTATTGGGGAGAAAAGCCAATCATTGGTTCTCAAAGGTAAAAAACTCTACCTGGATGTTAGATGGGACACTCCGTATGAAATAGTTTCTCCTTTAATCAGGGTGTACTGATCAAGAGAAGTACTTTGATTATGCATTTTGAAGTTTGATCATTTTCGGAGAAGCCGTCGATGTTCCTTTTTGTGCTCATTAATCAAAAAAAAAATTGCCATCCTTATTTTAAAAGCAGAAGTAAATTTGAAGACAAAGGTAAAAAAATAAAATCATTTTTTTATTCAAGAATGTTAATCAAATAAACATGTCATTTTGCAAAGCAGAATGAATGAGAATTACAAACAAAGGCACAAGGGCTCAAATTTTATTGATAGAATGGTAATAAGCCAAACGCATGATCCCATGGAGCATTACAAAGTTTAGAAAATGGTAATTTAAAGGAAAAGGGGCTACATTGAAACATAACGACCGCTATCCTTCCACCAACTTTGAATTCTGGACATTCTGAGCTTCTGTCGAAAGTGACCTTGACTGAATTTTTCCTGACAGATGACGTTATCGCTGGGGAGCCAATCTTAACGGACGTAGTTACTTTCCATGAATCCCTAATTTTTGCCTGGATTGCCTTTTCAGGTTTTCAATCCATCGGGATGGTCATTGATTATGTCTCTAATTTTTGCCTGGACCGCCCTTTTGGGTTTTCAATCCACCGAGATGTTCGCTTTTATTTATTTATTTATTTTGGCGAAGTATTTCTTGACTACATCAACATTCGTGGGGTAGGTAAACTCCTCTCCATCCATGGTTGCAAGTCTCAAGGCACCGCATGAGAAGGCTTTCATAACTACATAAGGGCCATCGTAATTCAGAGTCCATTTCCCCCTAGAATCAGTAAGAAATGATTGTATCTTCTTGAGTATGAGGTCTCCTTCTCTGAAGACACGGGGTCAGACCTTTTTGTCAAATGCTTTCTTCATTCTTTGCTGATATAACTGACCATGGCATAAAGCCGTCATTCTCTTTTCTTCGATCATATTCAGTTCATCGTGTCGGCTTTGACACTATTCAGCTTCTGTTAGCTTGGCTTCCATCAATATTCTCAGTGATGGGATCTCTACTTCTATGGGGAGCACTGCTTCCATGCCATACACTAATGAGAAAGAGGTTGCCCCTGTTGAAGTGCGAACAGATGTGCGATAACCATGAAGAGCAAAGGGTAGCATCTCGTGCCAATCTTTGTAGGTTACAACCATCGTTTGAATGATCTTCTTGATATTCTTGTTAGCCGCTTCTACCACTCCATTCATTTTAGGTCGGTAGGGAGATGAGTTATGGTGTTCAATCTTGAACTCAACACACAACTCTTTCATTATCTTGTTGTTCAAGTTGGATCCATTATCCGTAATGATCTGGCTTGGAACACCATAACGACAAATGAGATTGTTCTTGATAAATCGGACCACTACTTGTCTGGTCACATTGGAGTATGATACTGCTTCAACCCATTTGGTGAAGTAGTCAATGGCTACCAGGATGAACCGATCTCCATTTAAGGCTTTGGGTTCTGTCATACCCCAAATTTTGACCACCAAGATTTCCCATCATTGTGCAAGTCATCATCACAATATGGATGTACCTTCATGCTTCATCAATCTCCTCAAAGATGGTTGAGCATTCACCACAATCAAGAATTAGGGTTTCAAGCCCTCTTAGAGCACTTAGACAAAGGATCAATCAAGAAATGACATGATCTTCAACTTGTCTAACCTCTCAAACACCTATAAAGGATCAAGAGGACTCCCACATCAAGAATCAAGCACAAAGTTGCAACATTCTAAGTGGATCAAGCCTCAAGATCGCCAGTGTCACCAAATTAGGGGTTTGGTCGACTGAGACCTCCAGATGAAAATTTTCATCTGGGCATGAGCCAATGCTTCAAAGCACAACCCAAGATACTCCAAGGGACCTCATGGACCCAATCATCAAGTTAATTTAACCTTAGGGTATGGATTTACCAAAAATCAGGAATTAGGGTTTCTTGACCTAATTTACCCCTAAGTTGACTTTTGGGACAAAGCATGAGCCAAGACCTCAAGACATGATTTGAGGGCATCAAATACACCACATTTATCCATTTAAAACAATGGATTGATCCAAGAAGCTTGATTCACAAGTTTCAATTTCATCTGGACCACAATTAGGGTTTTGAAGAAAAAAGTCAACTGTACCTTTGACTTTTGACCAAGACATGCTCCCAAACTTTGGGACATGATTCAGTACACCCTATAACACCTATGGAATCCATCCATTAGGTTTTATTATGGTCAAGGATTTAATTTCACAAAGGATCGCACAGTTTGGATTTCATCCGATAAAAAGTCAACTGTACACAAAATCAAGTTTGACTTTTTGGAAATTTTCACAAATATGGTTCCCCTAAGTAAAAAATAATGTTAATGTACGGCATTGATCATCATTCATTAATAAAAATCAAGAAAAGTGAGGTTTCTTGCGAAAGGGGCAACCTTGAGAAACCAAAATTTTTCTAAGTTATGGAACAAAAGTGGTTTTGGTACCAACTTCCAAGGACCATAACTTGAGATCCAAGCAACCATTTTGGGTGATCCAAAGCTGGATTTGTAGGTCTTGTTACACTCTACAAAAGCATCAACTACCTCAGACTCCAATTCTTTATGGATTTTGAGTGATGGATTATTCAAAATCACAAAAACATGAAAATGACACTTTTTCCAACACTTAGTGAAAATCTGCCTAAGTTACCAACCTTGAACATCAATGTTCATGGAGGTTTTTCAGTTGGATCCAAATATTTTCAAAATAAACTATGATCACACATGTTTTGCATCATATGAGGGCTTTCTAAAAAGCTCAAGAACCTCCCGTAACTCAACCTGAGAAGGGAGATATGAATCCCTCAAAATCACCATTTCCAGCTGTCCTAAGCAAGGCAGAATTTGGTGTTTTGCTCGATTTGACCAATTTGGACAACTCCAAGCCTTGTCATCCATTTGGACTCATCTGAGGATAAAACAAAAGGAGAATGATCTGATCCCCAAGCCTCCAAAGTCCAAGAATCTACACTTAGCCATAATAAACCTAAAAAGGCTAAAAAGGTGTCAAGACTCCAATTTTGTTTCCAAGCATTCAATGGATGCACCAAGGTGGCATGGACTGACACATTCCTAACTGAATGAGTCAAGAATTAGCACTGAATCAAAGAACCATAGGTCTGCGCCCTAACCCCAAGTTAATGGCTAGAGGATACTTAAGATTCCTTTTGCTCAACATTGGCCAAAGGCCTGCTGCAGCTTCCATTCACTATTGATGCCAAAACAAACTTGACACACTATAAGTAGACCTCATTTGTGATCAGTTTGAGTACACCAAAGCACTACAACTGATGCTTTCCTCAAAATCTCTCTCTTTAGGCCAAAATGCCTTCTTTTGCAAGTCATCTTTGTGTTTTTTGAGTTAGAGAGCAATTACACCACAGCTCATGATCCAAACACATCCAATATGTCATATCTAAGCTGTTCAAACACTCACTTGTGACATGAAACACCAAAATCAGAAAATCCACTTCCAAAACCTCAAAATTGGACTTTTCTACATTTTCCAAGCCATGCCTCAAAATTGGACCAAACAAGGCCTCAAACACACTCCAAATATCATCCTCAAACTATCCCAAATGGTTCCCCTCATTTGGAACATCATTTGAGAGAGTTGCCATATTGGTCACTTTTGCCCCTTTTGTAAGAAAGAGCCAAAACTTGTTCCTGAAGATTCCAGCTGGTTCTAATCATCCTAAAAGCTTCTAAGGGATCAATTGAGAGTATTCAAAGCATTGGATCACTTCTGGCACAAGGAACTTGACAGTTAGCACAAGAAGCTCCAAGAGGTAAGTGCATCACAACTTGAACTCTTTGAATTATGCATTCCTTTGAGGTCCACTGATCATAAACATCTCATACATGTCGTATATGTTGTGTTTGAACCAATTTTTCATACAATTCTTGCCTGTACCATGAGATAGCATAGAACATGCAAAATTTGACCTATTTTGAAACCACTATCGGGTTTTAAAATAGGAACACTTTCTGAAAATTCCAAAAGAACCATTGGATTCCTTGTGAAATTCTAGGCCAGATGCACCTAAATTTTGTCTAAATCCATGGAGAAATGAGAAAGTTAGAGGCTTCACGTAAATTGCCAAAACTTGCCTTGCCTTGGCCAGACCTGAAAACTTGGCACCCCTTATGTATTAATGGGGTGGTTTTGATACACGAATGTATCACCACCCTAGTGGTAGCGCGCATGTGTGTTTGTGTATGAGGTCGTGGGTTCAAACCCCACCCAGACCTTTTTTGCTACCTCTCTCATTTTTTTGCTATTTTTCATTATTTTCATGTTTTTATTAATTAATTCAAAAATTAATGTCTCTCTCAATTTTAATTGTTTTTGATTGATTCTTTTTTTGAAAATTCAAAAAAATATTAAAATATTTTATTACATGAAAATTTCACAAAAATATTATTTATTTCACATATTTGGTATTTTTGTAAAGAATTATGTTTTATTTGTTTTTAAACATTAAAAATATTTCTTTCTCTTGGTTTTACAAAATTCAAATGATTTTTAAATCATCCCATGAATGAAATATGATTTTACAAATATAAATCCAAGATCACAACCTTTTTTCACATGTTTGACTATTTTAATTGAATTTTTATTCAATTAAAATACATTTTAAAACCAAAAATTAGGGTTTTGATCACTATCACCCTAACAAATCTTTTCAAACATCTTTGGGCCTCTATTAGAATGTAAGACCCAATCCCTTTTAACCAAAACCTTTTGGGCCTCAGTCATTGTATAAGTCCCACTGCGATTTTAAAATCTCGACGCGGTCGTCGCCTTTTTAACGAAAACTTTTGGGCCTACCTTTGAGTTGTAAGTCCCATTTCTTTTCTTTTTCAAACAATTTGGGCCTCTCCTTGAGTTGTAAGACCCATCCCTTTGTACAAAAAACCTTTGTTAGGCCTCAGTCATTGTATAAGTCCCTATACAATTTTCAAAACAACGGTACGACTACTGTTTTTCATCTGGGCCTCTCCTTGAGTTGTAAGCCCCATCTCTTGTACAAAAATAAACTTTGGGCCTCTCCTTGAGTTGTAAGACCCAACCCTCTTTGTAAATATAATACTTTGGGCCTCAGTCGTTGTATAAGTCCCGATACAATTTTCAGATCAACGGTACGATTACTGTTTTTTTTCATCTTGGCCTCCCCTTGAGTATAAGCCCAAATAATCTGTTCAAAAATAACTTCCCTTTTGATTTAGGTTCAAACTCATAGTTGTTGTCAAAACTTTCTTTAATTTCTTGAACAACAAACCATACAGATGTTTACAATAGAAGCTTGCTCGTCTGTAAGTTTTAAACAACTTTCTTTACATGCTTTCATATATATATATATATATATATATTTGTTTGTATTGCTGGAAGCTTGCTCACCTCTAAGTCCTTCTTTCATTCTTTTAAATGCTTGTCATATATATATATATATAAATAACTGTATTGCTGGAAGCTTGCTCTCCTGTAAGTCATTCTTTCATATCCTTTTAAATACTTGTCATATATCAACTGTATATATACTTTTATATCTGCTTAGAGTTTTCCCCAGCAACTAGGTCTAGAACTAGGTAAAGTTAGTGGTCACTCTTTCAACAGTCAAAACTAGTTCCCCAAAGGAATTCCAGATACAGTCTTGCCTTCTCTTGGGCTTAAACAATATGGAACAAAGAGAAAGGCATTATTCCCGGTGAAACTTTTCTCAGACTGTCACTATTAGAAATTTTCAAAGAAGTTCATTTCCCCAGAGAGGATTAATTCCCGGTGAAACCTCTCTTGAATTTCTTCAACCCCTATAACTGTTCACTAAAAGAAAAGATTATTCCCGATGAAACTTTTCTTGAACTCTTCTTAGGTTTGGACCCACAGGCTTCCTAAAAGCATCCCCGCCTCTTCTTGGGCTTTGTACAAGGACCCTCAGGCTTCTTAGAAGTTCTCATGCCTTCTCTTGGGCTTAATACAAGGACCCTGAAGACCTCTTAAAGGTGTAGGATAGAACCTAGTCATCCTTTGTTAGAGCAGTCTTTCCAAAGAGTCAAAACCTCATACTAATTTAGTGTTGATTCTCATCCCTTAAAACACCAGCCTCCTCTTGGGGATCATACAAAGATAAACTCTTCCATACCAGTAGACTTGGACAGTCTAATCTCCTCTTGGATCTCAAAGACATTCTCATGTTCCCTACAAACATAGGAGAAACCCTGTTCATTTTAATCAATCTCCAGTAGAGTTAAAACCTATGGATTCTAAAACCCAGTCTTTCTCCTAAAGTTCCCCAGCCAGGGTCAGCTTACCTTTAGTATAACACTATCCCAAATCAAAACCTCAAGGAATCTGATACCTCAACTCTTCTGGAACCCTAAACAAAAGTTGATTCCCCATTTTGGACCTGCCTCTGGATCTCAATAATCCTCAGCAGAAGCCAGCCTCCTCTTAGGCTTTGTATAATGATTTTCCTCAGTAGAATTAGCCCCAATAACACCCTTTTGTTGAGTCCATCTACTTTCTTAAAGCACTCTCTTGTTGAGTCAATCACCTTAAGGCACTCTCTTGTTGAGTCAACCTTTTTACAGCCTCCTCTTAGGCTTTGTATAATGATTTTCCTCAGTCGAGTCACCTTTCAAAATACTCTCTTGTTGAGTCAATCACCTTTCCATACTCTCGTGTTGAGTCAATGTTACCAAAAACACTCTCTTGTTGAGTCAGTCATTCTTTTAGCCTCAATCTTGGGTTTTGTACAAGACATATATAAACTTTCTCCAATAAAGTCAAAATCTTCAAGAACTCTTTTAAAGCTTGGGGCAAATATCTTCCCCAGCAAAGTCAATTCCTCCCAGCCTTCTTTTAGGCTTTAAGAAATAATAATCCTAAGCAGAATCAATCAACTACCTAAAAATCCTCCGCTGAGTCAGTCAACTACCTTTTGGCCTCAATCTTGGGCTTTGTACAAGACACCAAATTAAACAATCTCTTGTTGAATTAGTCTCATTTTAGCCTCAATCTTGGGCTTTTTACAAGACAGATAAAGATTTCTTTCCCATAGAGTCAGTTTCTTTTCAATCTCAATCTTGGGCTTTGTACAAGACACCGTATAAATATCTCTAGCAGAGTCAATCTTCTTATAGCCACAATCTTGGGCTTTGTACAAGACAGATAAAACCTCTCACCCATAGAGTCAGTCTCCCCTTTTAGCCTCAATCTTGGGCTTTGTACAAGACAGAAAAAATATTTCCCCGAAAAAGTAAAACTTCTAGCCTCCTCTTAGGCTTTGTATAATGATATCCCCAATGGAGTCAAATCTCTTTTAGCCTCAATCTTGGGCATTGTACAAGACAGACAAACACTATCTTGTTGAGTCAGCCTTTTCCAGCCGCCTCTTAGGCTTTGTATAAGGATTTCCCCATTGGAGTCAATCAATCTCTTAGCTTCAACCTTGGGCTTTGATCAAGGATCACACAAATCAACATCCCCTCAGAGGAAATCAAAATCTCTCTGTAGGAAGACACTTCTCTGTATATCACACAGAAAATCAAAACAAACCTTAATCTCAGATAATTGCTGTAAGTGGCACACTTGTTGATTTAAATATCCAAGCTATCGTCCATCTCTTATCCTGGTAAAAATCCTATTTTTCATCTAATTGCGGTAAGCGGGAAGCCTCTGGATTGTTTACATCCACGCCACTGGCTCATCAACCGATTGACGATCAAGAATCAGTCGGGTTTGACTTCCCAGACGAAGTTGTCATGTACTTGAAAATGAAAGATTGCGATGAACCGCTACCCAATGAAGGGCCAAAACCAGGTTCCCAATGGGGACTAATCATTTACGGAGCTGTCAATAATTACGGAAATGAAATTGGGGCAATAATCATAACACCTCAGGGTACCCACATTCCTTTCACCGCCCGACTGACATTCAAGTGTACAAACAACAAGGCCAAATACGAAGCTTGTATCACGGGCCTCGAAGAAGCGATTGACTTGAGAATTAAGAACTTGGATGTGTATGGAGACCTAGCCCTGGTTATCAATCAGATCAAAGGAGATTGGAACACATACCAATCAGGACTGATTCCTTACAAAGACTACGCGAGAAGGTTGTTACCATTCTTCAACAGAATCGAGTTTCATCACATCCCTCGTGAAGATAATCACATGGCTGATGCCTTAGCCACTCTATCTTCCATGATTAGTGTAGGTCAATGGAACGACGTACCTTAGATTGACATAATGCGCCTAGAAAGGCCCGCTAACATCTTCGCGATTGAAGCAGTCATAGACGACAAACCTTGGTATCATGATATCAAATGCCTCCTTAAAAAACAAGAGTACCCATCTAGGGCATCCAGAAAAGACAGAAAGACCCTCAAAAGATTGGCAGGAAGCTTCTTTTTGAGCGGTGATACACTCTATAAGAGAAACTTTGACATGGTCTTGCTCCAATGTGTAGACAGACCAGAAGCAAACATGTTGATGAAAGAAATTCATGAAGGATCCTTTGGCACTCATACCAACGGGCACACAATGGCGAGAAAAATTCTAAGAGCGGGGTACTATTGGTTGACAATGAAATCTGATTGCTACAAGTACATGAGGAGGTGTCATAAGTGTTAGATATACTCAGACAAAATCCATGTACCGCCAACACATCTCAAAGTTCTTTCTTCCCCATGGCCTTTTTCTATATGGGGAATCGACATGATTGGCATGATCGAACCCAAGGCTTCAAATGGACATCGGTTCATCCTGGTAGCCATTGACTACTTCACCAAGTTGGTCAAAGCAGCATTTTACACCAATGTAACCTGACAAGTGGTGGTCCGATTCATCAAAAATAATATCATCTGGTGTTATGGTGTTCCCAGACAGATCATTACTGATAATGGATCTAACTTAAACAATAAGATGATGAAAGAGTTGTGTGCTGAGTTCAAGATCGAACACCATAACTCTTCTCCCTACCGGCTTAAGATGAATGGAGCGGTAGAAGCGGCTAACAAGAACATCAAGAAGATTGTTCAAAATATGGTTGTAACCTACAAAGACTGGCACGAGATGCTACCCTTTTCTCTTCACAGTTATCGCACGTCTGTCCGCACTTTAATAGGGGCAACCCTTTTCTCTCTAGTATATGGCATGGAAGCGGTACTTCCCATAGAAGTAGAGATACCATCAATCAGGGTATTGATGGAAGCTAAGCTAACAAAAGCTGAATGGTGTCAAAGTCGACATAACGAACTAAATATGATCAAAGAAAAGCGAGTAACGGCTCTGTGCCACGGTCAGTTGTATCAATAAATAATGAAGAAAACGTTTAACAAAAAGGTCCGACCCCGTGTCTTCCGAAAAGGAGACCCTGTGCTAAAAAAGATACAATCATTTCACACCGATTCTCGGGGCAAATGGACTTTGAATTACGATGGCCCCTATGTGGTCAAGAAAGCCTTCTCAGGTGGTGCCTTGAGACTCGCAACCATGGATGGAGAGGAGTTTACCTACCCAACGAATGTTGACGTAGTCAAGAAATACTTCACCTAAACAAAAAAAAACATCTCGGTGGATTGAAAACCCGAAAGGGCGGTCCAGGCAAAAATTAGAGACACAAGCAAAAAAAAAATCCTGGTGGATTGAAAATCTCAAAGTACAATCCAGGCAAAGGTTAGGGATTAATGGCAAGTTACTACGTCCGACAAGGTTAAATCCCCATCAATAATGCTATCCATCAGGAAAACTCTAGTCAAGGTCATCTTCGACAAAAGCTCAGGATGTCTAGAATTCAAAGTTGGTAATTACCATTTTCTAACTTTGTAAATACTCTATGGGATCACGCGCTTGGCTGATTTCCATCCTATCAATAAAATTTGAGCCCTAGTACTTTTGTTTGCAATTCTTATTTGTTTTAGCTTTACAGATTAACATTTTTAACATGATCAACGATTCTTGAAATAAAACAAAAAAGAATTTACTTGTCAAATTTTTTTCTGCTTCTAAAATAAAAATGGCAATTCTTTTGACTGTTGAACATCGAAAGAACATCGATCGCTTCTCCAGAGGTGATTGAACCTCAAAGTGCAGAATCAAAGTACTCCTTCTAAACTAATACGCCTGAATGAAGGATCAACCGTGTCAGAGACCATGTTTCATCTGACATCCCCGACAGGGTTTCGTACCTCTTAAAACCGATTGACAATTCTTCTTCCCCAAGGGGACCGTATTTCCCAAGCAGGGCAGGATGGCTATTTTGAACCAGTGGTACATTTATCCTCCATCGTGGCCGAGTATCCAATCGTGTTCATCCATTAGTCTGTATGTCACGTCAGTTTTGTCAGCATATACATACATACATCATGCATTATTGATTCATACTCATGTTCATATTGCATCGCTATCACTCTAGTCGGTCTAGTTCCCAAGTGATAAAGTCCTCTCAATCGCGTTGTTAGTCCCTTACTTGTTAGGAAATGCAGCGTCTGAGCAGTTTCTCCCCAATTTATTTCTGGATTGGAGACGACCCTCGACCACTTTGATAACTTGAACCTCTGAGAAACAAGAAGACATTCGACAAACGTCACTCTTTACTATTGAAGATGATGTTCTCGCTTTCCCAAATTAAGGAAAATCCCCAGAGAAAGCCTCGCAACTAAAGACTCTCAGCAACACATTGGTTTTTCTCTTCAGAAAGTCAATGTTAATGAAGTCGTCAGCACCTTAAAATTGGATTACATCACATGGTATTTCTCCGAGAAGATCTCGAAGAAAAGTATAATGTAATATCCCCAAGCAGGAAACAGCCTCTCAAGAGACTCGTTTTCCCCAGTAGAGTCAACAAATGGTGTCTCCAACAGAGATGTTTGAACACCTCTACAACTCAGACGAATGGGTTCCCCAGCAAGTATGACATCAAAACTTTTTCCCATCAAATGGCATCTCCCCAGGAAAATTCGGCGAGAAGTTTGAGGAAAATCATTACACATAGCGTCCCTTGTCAAGGAAGGAACTTGACACAAAAAAATAAAAGAACTGAGACCAGTTCCTTGGCTGAAGACCAGGATCGAGGGGAAGTTTATTGACAAAAGAAACTAAGACCAGTTCCTTGGCTGAAGACCATGATCAAGGGGAAGTTTATATCAGAAACTAAGACCAGTTCCATGGGTAAAAACTAGGATCTAGGGGAAGTTTATTTTAGATACTGAGACCAGTTCCTTGGCGGAAGACCAGGATCGAGGGGAAGTTTATTTAAGAAACTTAGACCAGTTCCTTGGCTGAAGACCAGGATCGAGGGGACGTTTCACCCTTTACTAAGCATTATTGCTTAGCAAAAGAAGATGGATGAGCAAACTTCCATTCATAATCACCATCAAAGTTTCAGGTATTCCGATATTTAATCCTCTTGTACTCCGAATGCCCGAATACCTTCGCCATTCACACCTTCGGGTCCAAGAAGATTAAATAGGGGTATCTGTCATACCCCAAATTTTGACCACCAAGATTTCCCATCATTGTGCAAGTCATCATCATAATATGGATGTACCTTCATGCCTCATCAATCTCCTTAAAGATGGTTGAGCATTCACCACAATCAAGAATTAGGGTTTCAAGCCCTCTTAGAGCACTTAGACAAAGGATCAATCAAGAAATGACATGATCTTCAACTTTTCTAACCTCTCAAACACCTATAAAGAATCAAGAGGACTCCCACATCACGAATCAAGCACAAATATGCAACATTCCAAGTGGACCAAGCCTCAAGATCGCCAGTGTCACCAAATTAGGGGTTTGGTCGACTGAGGCCTCCAGATGAAAATTTTCATCTAGGCATGAGCCAATGCTTCAAAGCACAACCCAAGATATTCCAAGGGACCTCATGGACCCAATCATCAAGTTAATTTAACCTTAGGGTATGGATTTACCAAAAATCAGGAATTAGGGTTTCTTGACCTAATTCACCCCTAAGTTGACTTTTGGGACAAAGCATGAGCCAAGACCTCAAGACATGATTTGAGGGCATAAAATACACCACATTTATCCATTTAAAACAATGGATTGATCCAAGAAGCTTGATTCACAAGTTTCAATTTCATCTGGACCACAATTAGGGTTTTGAAGAAAAAAGTCAACTGTACCTTTGACTTTTGACCAAGACATGCTCCCAAACTTTGGGACATGATTCAATACACCCTATAACACCTATGGAATCCATCCATTAGGTTTTATTATGGTCAAGGATTTGATTTCACAAAGGATCGCACAGTTTGGATTTCATCCGATAAAAAGTCAACTGTACACAAAATCAAGTTTGACTTTTTGGAAATTTTCACAAATATGGTTCCCCTAAGTAAAAAATAATGTTAATGTACGGCATTGATCATCATTCATTAATAAAAATCAAGAAAAGTGAGGTTTCTTGCGAAAGGGGCAACCTTGAGAAACCAAAATTTTTCTAAGTTATGGAACAAAAGTGGTTTTGGTACCAACTTCCAAGGACCATAACTTGAGATCCAAGCAACCATTTTGGGTGATCCAAAGCTGGATTTGTAGGTCTTGTTACACTCTACAAAAGCATCAACTACCTCAGACTCCAATTCTTTATGGATTTTGAGTGATGGATTATTCAAAATCACAAAAACATGAAAATGACACTTTTTCCAACACTTAGTGAAAATCTGCCTAAGTTACCAACCTTGAACATCAATGTTCATGGAGGTTTTTCAGTTGGATCCAAATAGTTTCAAAACAAACTATGATCACAAATATTTTGTATCATATGAGGGCTTTTTAAAAAGCACAAGAGCCTCCCATAACTCAAACTGAGCAGGGAGATATGAATCCCTCAAAATCACCATTTCCAACTGTCCTAAGCAAGGCAGAATTTGGTGTTTTGCTCGATTTGACCAATTTGGACAACTCCAAGCCTTGTCATCCATTTGGACACATCTGAGAATAAAACAAAAGGAGAATGATCTGAACCCCAAGCCTCCAAAGTCCAAGAATCTACACTTAGCCATAACAAACCTAAAAAGGCTAAAAAGGTGCCAAGACTCCAAAATTGTGTTTCCAAGCATTCAATGGATGCACCAAGGTGGAATGGACTGACACATTCCTGAGTCAAAGAACCATAGGCCTGTGCCCTAACCTTAAGTCAATGGCTAGAGGAGACTTAAGATTCCTTTTGCTCAACATTGGCCAAAGGCCTGCTGCAGCTGCCATTCACTATTGATGCCAAAACAAACTTGACACACTATAAATAGAGCTCATTTGTGATCAGTTTAAGTACACCAAAGCACTACAACTGATGCTTTCCTCAAAATCTCTCTCTTTAGGCCAAAATACCTTCTTTTGCAAGTCATCTCTGAGTTTTTTGAGTTAGAGAGCAATTCCACCATAGCTCATGATCCAAACACATCCAATATATCATATCTAAGCTGTTCAAACACTCACTTGTGACCTGAAACACCAAAATCAGAAAATTCACTTCCAAAACCTTAAAATTGGACTTTTCTGCATTTTCCAAGCCATGCCTTGATTCATTCACTTCCAAAACCAAACAAGGCCTCAAACACACTCCAAATATCATCCTCAAACTATCCCAAATGGTTCCCCACATCTGGAACAGCATTTGAGAGAATTGCCATATTGGTCACTTTCGTCCCTTTTGCAAGAAAGAGCTATAACGTATTCATGAAGATTCCAGCTGGTTCTAATCATCCTAAAAGCTTCTAAGGGATCAATTGAGAGTGTTCAAAGCATTGGATCACTTCTGGCACAAGGAACTTGACTGTTAGCACAAGAAGCTCCAAGACGTAAGTGCATCAGAACTTGAACTCTTTGAATTATGCATTCCTTTGAGGTCCACTGATCATAAACATCTCATACATGTTGTATATGTTGTGTTTGAACCAATTTGTCATACAATTATTGCCTGTACCATGAGATAGCATAGAACATGCAAATTTGACCTATTTTGAAACCACTATCGGGTTTTAAAATAGGGACACTTTCTGAAAATTCCAAAAGCACCATTGGATTCCTTGTGAAATTCTAGGCCCGATGCACCTAAATTTTGTCTAAATCCATGGAGAAATGAGAAAGTTAGAGGCTTCACGTAAATTGCCAAAACTTGCCTTGCCTTGGCCAGGCCTGAAAACTTGGCACCCCTTATGTATTAATGGAGTGGTTTTGATACACGGATGTATCACCACCCCAGTGGTAGCACGCATGTGTGTTTGTGTATGAGTTCGTGGGTTCAAACCCCACCCAGACCTTTTTTGCTACCTCTCTCATTTTTTGCTATTTTTCATTATTTTCATGTTTTTATTAATTAATTCAAAAATTAATTTCTCTCTCAATTTTAATTGTTTTTGATTGATTCTTTTTTTGAAAATTCACAAAAATATTAAAATATTTTATTCCATGAAAATTTCACAAAAATATTATTTATTTCACATATTTGGTATTTTTGTAAAGAATTATGTTTTATTTGTTTTTAAACATTAAAAATATTTCTTTCTCTTGGTTTTGCAAAATCCAAATGATTTTTAAATCATCCCAGGAATGAAACATGATTTTCCAAATATAAATCCAAGATCACAACCTTTTTTTCACATGTTTGACTATTTTAATTGAAATTTTTATTCAATTAAAATACATTTTAAAACAAAAAATTAGGGTTTTGATCACTATCACCCTAACAAATATTTTCA
Organism: Lathyrus tuberosus; assembly: GCA_022829125.1. Lineage (NCBI taxonomy): Eukaryota > Viridiplantae > Streptophyta > Magnoliopsida > Fabales > Fabaceae > Lathyrus > Lathyrus tuberosus. The sequence goes on along the minus strand of JALAZF010000020.1, from coordinate 2,905,042 downwards.
AACATCTTTTGGCCTCTGTTAGAGTGTAAGACCCAATCCCTTTTTAACCAAAACCTTTTTGGGCCTCAGTCATTGTATAAGTCCCACTGCGATTTTAAAATCTCGACACGGTCGTCGCCTTTTTAACGAAAACTTTTGGGCCTACCTTTGAGTTGTAAGTCCCATTTCTTTTCTTTTTCAAACATTTTGGGCCTCTCCATGAGTTGTAAGACCCATCCCTTTGTACAGAAAACCTTAGTTGGGCCTCAGTCATTGTATAAGTCCGGATACAATTTTCAAAACAACGGTACGACTACTGTTTTTCATCTGGGCCTCTCCTTGAGTTGTAAGCCCCATCTCTTGTACAAAAATAAACTTTGGGCCACTCCTTGAGTTGTAAGACCCAACCCTCTTTGTAAATATAATAATTTGGGCCTCAGTCGTTGTATAAGTCCCGATACAATTTTCAGATCAACGGTACGATTACTGTTATTTTAATCTGGGCCTCCCCTTGAGTATAAGCCCCAATAATCTGTTCAAAAAATACTTCCCTTTTGATTTAGGTTCAAACTCATAGTTGTTGTCAAAACTTTCTTTAATTTCTTGAACAACTAACCATACAGATGTTACAACGGAAGCTTGCTCGCCTGTAAGTTTTAGACAACTTTCTTTACATGCTTTCATATATATATATATATATATATATATTTGTCTGTATTGCTGGAAGCTTGCTCACCTGTAAGTCGTTCTTTCATTCTTTTAAATGCTTGTCATATATATAACTGTATTGCTGGAAGCTTGCTCACCTATAAGTCCTTCTTTCATATCCTTTTAAATACTTGTCATATATCAACTGTATATATACTTGTATATCTGCTTAGAGTTTTCCCCGGCAACTAGGTCTAGAACTAGGTAAAGCCAGTGGTCACTCTTTCAACAGTCAAAACTAGTTCCCCATAGGAATTCCAGATACAGTCTTGCCTTCTCTTGGGCTTAAACAATATGGAACAAAGAGAAAGACATTATTCCCGGAGAAACTTTTCTCAGACTGTCACTATTAGAAATTGTCAAAGAAGTTCATTTACCTAGAGAGGATTAATTCCCGGTGAAATCTCTCTTGAATTTCTTCAAATCCTAGAACTGTTCACTAAAAGAAAAGATTATTCCCGTTGAAACTTTTCTTGAACTCTTCTTAGGTTTGGACCCACAGGCTTCCTAAAAGCATCCCCGCCTCTTCTTGGGCTTTTTACAAGGACCCTCAGGCATCTTAGAAGTTCTCATTCCTTCTCTTGGGCTTAATACAAGGACCCTGAAGACCTCTTAAAGGTGTAGGACAGAACCTAGTCATCCTTTGTTAGAGCAGTCTTTCCAAAGAGTCAAAACCTCATACTAATTTAGGGTTGATTCTCATCCCTTAAAAACACCTGCCTCCTCTTGGGCATCATACAAGGATAAACTCTTCCTTACCAGTAGGCTTGAACAGTCTAATCTCCTCTTGGATCTCAAAGACATTCTCAAGTTCCCTACAAACATAAGAGAAACCCTGGTCATTTTAATCAATCCCCAGTAGAGTTAAAACCCATGGATTCTAAAACCCAGTCTTTCTCCTAAAATTCCCCAGCCAGGGTCAGCTTACCATCAGTATAACACTATCCCAAATCAGAACCTCAAGGAATCTGATACCTCAACTCTTCTGGAACCTTTAGCAAGAGTTGATTCCCCATTTTGGTCCTGCCTCTGGATCTCAATAATCCTCAGCAGAAGCTAGCCTCCTCTTAGGCTTTGTATAATGATTTTCCTCAGTAGAATTAGCCCTAACAACACCGTTTTGTTGAGCCCATCTACTTTCTTAAAGCACTCTCTTGTTGAGTCAATCACCTTAAGGCACTCTCTTGTTGAGTCAACCTTTTTACAACCTCCTCTTAGGCTTTGTATAATGATTTTCTCAACCGAGTCACCTTTCAAAATACTCTCTTGTTGAGTCAATCACCTTTCCATACTCTCTTGTTGAGTCAATGGTACCAAAAACACTCTCTTGTTGAGTCAGTCATTCTTTTAGCCTCAATCTTGGGCTTTGTACAAGACATATATAAACTTTCTCCAATAAAGTCAAAATCTTCATGAACTCTTTTAAAGCTTGGGGCAAATATCTTCCCCAACAAAGTCAATTCCTCCCAGCCTTCTTTTAGGCTTTGAGAAATAATAATCATAAGCAGAATCAATCTTCTTTTCAGCCTCCTCTTAGGTTTTGTATAATGATTTTCCCAGTAAGGTTAGCCTCAATCTTGGGCTTTGTACAAGACACCTAAAAATCCTCCGCTAAGTCAGTCAACTACCTTTTCGCCTCAATCTTGGGCTTTGTACAAGACACTAAATAAAACACTCTCTTGTTGAGTCATTCTCATTTTAGCCTCAATCTTGGGCTTTGTACAAGACATATAAAGATTTCTTTCCCACAGAGTCAGTTTCTTTTCAGCCTCAATCTTGGGCTTTGTACAAGACACCGTATAAATCTCTCTACCAGAGTCAATCTTCTTTTAGCCACAATCTTGGGCTTTGTACAAGACAGATAAAACCTCCCACCCATAGAGTCAGTCTCCCCTTTTATCCTCAATCTTGGGATTTGTACAAGACAGACAAAATATATCCCCGGAAAAGTCAAACTTCTAGCCTCCTCTTAGGCTTTGTATAATGATATCCCCAAAGGAGTCAATTCTCTTTTAGCCTCAATCTTGGGCTTTGTACAAGACAGATAAACACTCTCTTGTTGAGTCAGCCTTTTCCAGCCGCCTCTTAGGCTTTTTATAAGGATTTCCCGAGTGGAGTCAATCAATCTCTTAGCTTCAACCTTGGGCTTTGATCAAGGCACACAAAAATCAACATCCCCTCAGAGGAAATCAAAATCTCTCTGTAGGAAGACACTTCTCTGTATATCACACAGAAAATCAAAACAAACCTTAATCCCAGATAACTGCTGTAAGTGGCACACTTGTTGATTCAAATATCCAAGCTGTCGTCCATCTCTTATCCTGGTAAAAATCCTCTTTTTCATCTAATTGTTGTAAGCGGCAAGCCTCTGGATTATTTACATCCACGCCACAGTCCCTCTCTTAGCATGAAAACTCCTAAGGAAAAATGGCATTGCTCAACACTGAGTTAAAGTTTCCTCCTTTAGGACAAATCCCTCATAAAGAAAATTATGGCATTGCTGGATTCACATATCCCAGTTAAAGTAATCCTCCTTTATAAACAGTCACCAAACAGTTGTGATAAACAGACAAGATGTCTCCCTTTAGAGATGACAAGTTCTCTCTCAGTCAAACCTTATAGCTTCAGTCTTGGGCTTTGAACAAGACACAAACAACCTTTTAGCTTCAATCTTGGGCTTTGAACAAGACACAATTATTCCCTTTAGCTTTAATCTTGGGGTTTGAACAAGACACTAAAACATCATCTTTTTCCTCCCATAGAATAGGAGGAACTACGATTGCTCTGATTTCCTTATTTCTTTGAACGGGAATACGTAGGCATAAGATTGTGAAATCTTAGCGAGCATACCAATAAAAAATTTTAGGTCCAGTACCTTCACACTAACCAAAACTTTAGCTCCATTATCTTATCAAAAATCTTGGAAAACCCGAAACCAACAAAAACTCTCTCTCTCAAATATCTCCCAAAGAAGAAACTTTCCCAACCCACAACAGATAAACACCATCAAGTATAAAAGCAGAACCTATTGCTAACAACCTGTGGATAACTACATATAGGATGGGAAATTGACAACTCCCCATTGTATAGCCTGACCCCGAACTTCCCAAATCTCTCTTAAGCGTTTGTTCAGTTAAACATTCGTGTGCAAGGTTAGTTTTAGATAGCTTCCCTTCCCCTTCCAGCTTCACGGGATAAATAAGAAATCAGAAAGTAGCACCCCACTCCTACCATTGCGGTGAGGAACCCATTTGCGATAAGGTGGTCGCGTCACCGATAAAAATCGCACGCTACAGGTTCAATCATGCCAATCTTGTCGATTCCCCATTTAGAAAAAGGCCATGGAGAAGAAAGAACCTTGAGATGCGTTGGCGGTACATGGATTTCGTCGGCGTATATCTGACACTTATGACATTTCCTCATGTACTTATAGCAATCGGATTACATTGTCAACCAATAATATCCTGCTCTCAGAATTTTCTTGCCATTGTATGTCCATTGGCATGAGTGCCAAAGGAACCTTCATGGATTTCTTTCATTAGCATGTTTGCTTCTTGTCTATCTACGCATCTGAGCAAAACCACGTCGAAGTTTCTTTTATAGAGTACATCATTGTTCAGGAAGAAGTTGCCAGCCAGTCTTCAGAGAGTCTTCCTATCTTTTCTTGATGCCCCAGACGGGTATTCTTGTCTTTGAAGGAAGCATTTAATATTGTGATACCATGGTTTGTCATCTATGACTGCTTCAACTGCAAATATATAAGCAGGCCTATCAAGGTGCATTATGTCGATCTTAGGTATGTCGTTCCATCGACTCACACTAATCATGGAGGATAGAGTAGCCAATGCATCAGCCATGTGATTTTCTTCACGAGGGATATGATGAAACTCGATTCTATTGAAGAATGGTAACAACCTTCTCGCGTAGTCTTTGTAAGGAATTAATCCTGATTGATATGCATTCCACTCTCCTTTGATCTGATTGATAACCAGGGTTGAGTCTCCATACACATCCAAATTCTTTATCCTTAGGTTAATAGCTTCTTCGAGAACCATGATACAAGCTTCGTATTCGGCCTCATTGTTTATGGATTTGAATGTCAATCTGGCAGTGAAAGGAATATGGGTACCCTGAGGTGTTGCTATGATTGCCCCAATTCCGTTTCCATAAGAATTGACGGCTCCGTCAAATATTAGTCCCCAGTGGGAACCTGGTTCCGGCCCTTCGCTTGGCAGCGGTTCATCGCACTTTCATTTTCAAGTACATCACATCTTCGTCTGGGAAGTCAAATTTGACTGATTCGTGATCGCCAATCGGTTGATGAGCCAAATGATCGGCTAAAATACTTCCTTTGACGGCTTTCTAAGCATGGTACTCGATGTCATATTCCGATAACAAAATCTGCCAACGGGAAATCCTTCCTGTGAGAGCAGGCTTTTCAAAGACGTACTTGATCGGGTCCATTTCAGAGATTAACCAAGTAGTGTGACAAATCATGTACTGGCGAAGACGTTTGTTTTCCCAAACCAGAGCGCCTGAAGTTTTCTCGAGCATGGTGTATCGAGTTTCACAGTCCGTGAATTTCTTTCTTAAGTAATAAATGGCATATTCTTTTCTTTTTGTTTCGTCTTGTTGGCCAAGCACACAACCCATGGAGTCTTCCAAGACTGTTAAGTAGATGATCAGTGGTCTTCCTTCCACTGGAGGAGACATAATAGGTGGATTCAACAGATATTCTTTGATGCTGTCGAAGGCCTTTTGACAATCTTCTGTCCATACAAAGCTTTGGTTCTTTCTGAGTAGCTTGAAGATCGGCGCGCATGTCGCAGTCATGAGGGAAATGAATCTTGAGATGTAATTTAAACGTCCCAAAAACCCTCTGACCTACTTTTCAGTCTTTGGAGAAGGCATTTCTTGAATAGCCTTGACTTTGTCGGGATCAACCTCAATTCCTTTATGGCTGATAATGAATCCTAAGAGTTTTCTTGAGCGTACACTGAATGTGCACTTATTAGGATTCAAGCGGAGTTTGTATTTTTTCAGACGCTCGAATAACTTTGATATGTGTTCCACATGTTCTTCTTCTGTTTTAGATTTGGCAATCATGTCATTGACGTACACTTGAATCTCTTTGTGCATCATGTTGTGAAATAGAGTTGTCATGGCCATTTGATAAGTTGCCCCTGCGTTCTTCAGACCGAACGACATTACTTTATAACAAAAGGTGCCCCATGGGGTGATGAATGAAGTTTTCTACATATCTTCTGGCACCATTTTGATTTGATTATAGCCCTAGAATCCATCCTTGAAGGAGAAGACTTTGAATTTTGTTGTGCTGTCTACCAGCATGTCAATGTGTGGCAGGGGGAAGTCATCCTTTGGACTTGCTTTGTTCAAATCCCTGTAGTCTACACACATTCTGACTTTTCCGTCCTTCTTTAGAACTGGCACTATGTTGGCTAGCCATTGAGGTTATTCTGAGGTGGCAAGGAAACCTGCGTCGATTTGCTTCTGCACTTCCTCCTTAATTTTGATGGCCATATCTGGATGAGTCCTTCTCAATCTTTGTTTTACTGGAGGACATTCTGTTTTCAGTGGTAAGTGATGTTCCACGATGCCGATATCCAACCCTGGCATGTCCAGGTAGGACCAAGTAAACACATTTGGAAAATCTTTGAGAATTTTATCAAGCCTTCTCTGACAATTTGACTGAGCAGTGCTCCAATCTTAAATTCTTTCCCCTCTTCTTGTGAGCCCAAATTAACCATTTCCAACGGCTCTTTGTAAGACTCAATGGACCTTTCCTCTTGTCTGAGTAGTCAGGAGATCTCTTCTGGAATTTCTTCGTCCTCTTCTTCTTCGGCTTCAAATACTGGGAATTCAAATTTAGAGAAGGCATTGGATCATACATTTTAACGGGGTTTAAAACAAGTAATCTGCACGACGTGATGATTCCTTTTTAGAAAAGACAGAGAGAATGCAAAAGTGTGTGCAGTGTATTTTCTAAAAACGCTTGTTTTTATTTTGGGTTGTTTTTTTTTACGGATACCATTTTCTGAAAAACGAAAAGTCAAAATAGCAATAAATGCAAGAATTCAGAATGACATTATTTATTTATTTATGATTTATCGATTCTTGAAACACAACCCTATAAAACAAAACTATGTCGCTTTGGGCGAAGCGAAGAAGGACATTTACAGAAAAGCAAACCCTATAAAACATCCATTTCACCCGGGCAAGGTGAAAGGTTGAAACAAAGATGTGGAAATTACTTCGAATTATGAACGAATTTCGGGACATCGACCGCAACCCAATGGCGACGAACTCCTCTGTGGATCACAAAGTCTGGTACTTTCTTTCTTGGTTTGTCTTCAGAAATGACACTAATTTCTAGCGGAGTGGGATCATTGGAGTCTTCTTCCCATGCAGAGTTATCATAAGAGGACTCTTACATTGCATCTTCCATAGTGTTTCCACTCTCAAGAGGATCTCCCCATCGAGTTGGTTGGATGTCCTTGTATCTAATGTGAGAGCTTTCGGGAGCAGTGTATTTGACTAGAATGTCGTACTTGCTACTTGGCTGCCCCAAGGTATCCCAGATTTCTGTGGGAATAGATGAGTCATCTTCCTCAATGACGTTGACTTGGGGAAATGCATAGTTAATAAATTCTTGTCCTGCGATCTTTGTAAAGTCATAAACATGGTGTTGGACATTTTCAGAATGTTCTGACTAAGGATTCCATGACTCTGTCGGAACATGTGTAATTTTCTCAAGATTACTCAGCTGATAGGCATTGTCCGGCTTACTCTTTTGCCCCGAGTCTTCTGTTTATGGCTTCCAGATAGGCAAGTCATCCAGGGGATCATAATAATCATAGTCGAGGTTGTCTTTCATCAGATTGTCTTCCTCTAATGAATTGGGTGGAGCACGACATCCTTCGGGATCACAATCTTCATAGATCATTCTGACATTCGATCTTGGTATATATTTGGGACTTTGCTTTGGAGAGCAGAACGACATATATGTTTCTCCCTGAGATATGTAACCTTCATCGTTGAGATAATATTTCCACTCTTCATCTGTATCTGAAGAGTTGTTCCCATCGATGGTGTGGACTTCTTGAGATACTGGGTGGAGGAAGCCTCCACTGTTGAAGAAATCCTGAATGGGACAAAAACTTTCATCCTTCTCTGTAGTCTGGGTTCAGGTCAGAGAGAAACCAAGACTTTTCTTGTCTTGTTATTAGTAGGAATTACAATTTGTCCCCATCCTTTTATGTCACTACTCCCCATTACTTTGAGAGCGTTTTTATAAGAGGAAATCGATGTTTCTTACTCTTGGTGATTCTCATTGCTCACCGACAGTGCTTGAAATTGAGTTCCAATAATCTCCTCTGGTTCTACACAGGAGAATGATGATAAGTTGCTCACGATTAAAGCTTGCTCTCTGCATACTGTGACTAATTTGTCGTTCTTGACAAACTTCAGCTTCTGGTGAAGTGTCGAAGTGACTTCCCCGGCTTCGTGTATCCAAGGACTTCCTAATAAACAGTTGTATACCGCTCGGATGTCCATGATTTGGAAAGTGACTTGGAAAGTGTGAGGATCGATGGTTATGGGAAGATCGACTTCGCTGATAACCGTTTTGCTGGATCCGTCAAAGGATTTGACGATGATCTCACTACCTCTCATGGGAGTACCTTAAAAAGATAGTCGTACCAAAGTTGACCTTGGCATGGCGTTCAAGGATGAACCCGTGTCTACCAGTACGCAGGCTAAAGCATCGTCCTGACAACTAACTATGATGTTGAGTGTCATGTTATGGTTTTTGCCTTCCTCTGGAAGTTCTTTATCACTGAATCCCAAGTTGTTGCAGGAAGTGATGTTGGAGATGTTGCTGTCAAATTGACCTACTGTCATATCTTTTTCTACAAAGGCTTATTCCAAGACTTTCTATAGATCTTCCCTGTGAGCTTCTGAACTGAGCAGGAGAGATAGTACAGAGATTCGAGATGGAGTGTGCAACAATTGATCCATAATGTTGTACTCACTTTTCTGAATGAGCTTCAACATTTCATCATTGTTTTTCACAGGTTTTGCATTGCTGGATTGACCAACTTGTTGGTTAGGAACTTCGACTTGAGGTTCCTTTTGTTTGGTAGGTTCTCCAACTCCTCTGTTGAAGATCCAACCGCTCCGGGTAACTCGACTGATGTCAGCAATGTTCACAACGGAGGGTAATGGAGTTTCTTTTCCATTTTCTATGGTATTTGCACTGTACTTGTATGGGATAGCCTTTTCTGACTTGTACGGTATTGGACCTGGCAAGTAGATGACCACAAGGGCTTTTTGGGCCTTTTAACCGTCGTAGGCAACCTCGATCAGCTCTAAGTTTGGAATTATCCTATTGTCAAGAGAGATTTTGGACTCATTGAGCAGAGGAATTATGGCGCAAACATCTTTGGTTATTCCATGATTGGAGACTATGACAGTGCATTTGTCTAGTAGTCCTTGGTTCTTGTTTTGAATAGGGAAACAATCTTGTATCATGTTGATTGATTCAGAATTCAAGCATGGTTGAATTTCCTTTCAGTCTAACTAATGCTGGAGAGCTGCTCGCACGAGATAGCATCCCTGTTTATTTTCTGAGCATATTCCACAGTGTTCATAATTGTGAGGTGGTACCCGACCGTACCCACTTTGTATGCAGTGCATCCTTACCAGATCTATTTCTAGTTAGCGGATATCACAACTTTGGTGTCTACCAGGATTCCCATCAGCCATGCTAACTTGTTGCGTGTCTTCATCCAGGTAGATTGGAAGCCACCAGTGGTCCAATAGATGTTGAAGAGTTCTTTGTACAAGCGCACACCCTTGGTCGTTTTCGTAGCATTCTTTACATTCTTGATAATCGTGTGAGACCAGAAAACCAAGTTTGACCTGCTTGGCATGCAATTCCACTACACTGGTATTCATTAAGCGGATGTCAAAGATCTGAACCATATTGACTTGATGATCATTTCTTTCATGGTAATCTTGGATCCATCCGAGATCCATTTGGCGCTGGAGGGCCTCTTGTACAAAAGAGCATCCTTGATTGTCCTTTGAGCAGATTGGGCAACCGTTGTAATCGTGCTGCTAAAAATTGTAATACTGACTTTGTCTTGAATGCATTGCCACTAGATTGACGTTCATTGCACGAATGTCATGGTTTTGAACAATGTTTGGATGTGCATGGGCCATGTTTATTTCACGAATCCTGTGATCCTGAATCTAGCCCAGATCCATTTGCTCTTGCAGAGCTGTTTGTACTGTGGTACATCCTTGATTGTCCTTGGAACAGATATCACACTGATGATAGTTGTGAGATGGAACATGTCCGTACCCGCTCTGTCTGTAATGCATTTTTACCAGGTTGATTCCTAGTAAGCATACATTGTGATTTTAATAACTGCTGTCGGGTTCTCCTTCTATCAAATTCACTGTAGTCTTCTCATGTTGCGGTAATGGGTTCGTTTGAACATTTGGATTAGTATCTTTGAAAGATAAAACCTCGTTCCTGACGAGCTTCTGTACATCAGACTTGAAGCTGAGGCAATTCTCAATGTTATGTCCCAATCCTCCTTGATGGTAAGGGCAAGTCTGATCTGCTTTAAACCAAAAAGGTGGATTTTTTGGTATTGTAAGAGGAATCCTGGTTTGAACGTGCCCCTTGGCTAGTAAAAGTGGAAATAACTTTGTATACAACATCGGTATAGGGTCGAACCCTGATGGTCATGTAATATGATTGGTATTATTGTACTGCGGGCGAGCCTGCTAAAGGGGCTGTTGCGGCCTTTGTTGATACTGTTGTTGACTTGGTTGGCTCGTAGCAACTTGAGGTTGATATGTCAGAGCTGGCGCTGGGTTGATAGCAGGAGTTACTGCTGCTACCGGTTGATACCTTCGCCTTTGCTTTCCCAGAGAGATATTACTGATATCTTGCTCTTTCTTCTTTTAGAAAGCACTACCGTATCTTTTGGTACTGCTAGATGGCTCTGCATATTTGACCAATCGTCCTTCTCGGACTGTTTCTTCATGGCGTACTCCCATGTTCACCATTTCAGTGAAGTCACCGGGCGCTCTGTCGACCATTCGATCGTAATAAAACGAGCTTAATGTTTTCAGGAAGATCTTTGTCATTTCATTTTCCTCAAGGGGAGGACAGATCTGGGCGGCGATTTCACGCCATCTCTGAGCATATTCCTTGAAGGTTTCTTTATACTTTTGTGACATTGCTCTGAGCTGATCCCTATCAGGTACCATATCTAAATTGTATTTATACTGCTGAACGAAGGCTGCGCCGAGATCTCTGAAAGTACTAATCTTGGTGCGGTTTAAACCCATGTACCATTTGAGTGCGACACCGGTTAAACTGTCTTGGAAATAATGGATCAGTAGCTGTTGACTCTCTGTATGAGTAGACATTTTTCGAGCATACATTACCAAATGACTTTGTGGGCAAGAGTTGTCTCTGTATTTTTCAAAGTTGGGCACCTTGAATTTGTGAGGTATCTTTACATTAGGGACCAAGAAGAGGTCAATGGCGTCTTTGCCAAACAAGTCCTGACTGCGAATGGCATGCAGTTCATTCTGCATTTCCAAGAATAGTTCTTGGAATTCATTCATCCTTTCGTATACTTCTTCATTTCTGCCAGAAGTGGCCTGCATAGTCTGTTTTTCCGGGATAGCGTGTACCACTGGTTGTGGTATAATCATTATGGCGGTAACTCTTGGGGCTTAAGTGACCTAGAGTTTGTACCCTTCAAGAGTTTCTGCTATAATCCTTGTATCTTCATTTACCTGAAGTTTGTAACCTTCAGATCTGGTGGTTCCTGCTATGACTTCCTGGTCTTCAGTGACCGGTGGGATGTATCCTTCAGGTATAAAGTTGAGAGGCATGCCCCCAGGAAATCCTTTAGGCCTGTTGTTTTGAGGATGATTGTCAGGTGTCTCAAATGCTGGTGTGTATGTAATCTCCGATATCACAGTCCTTTGATGTTGTTGCTCCTAGGCTGCGACCAAGGATTGCATGGTGTCGTGGAGTTTCTCCAAACTCTCCTTTAGAGCGTTGATTTCTTCTCTCAACTCTCTATTCTCTTCCACGAGATCGTCCATTTTCTTTTGCCAATTGGCCCGAGTATTGTACGAATGAGACAGTTTGACTCTAGAGTGCGACACCTATGTGAGACTCAAAGACAAAGATGGGTTATGTGAGAATGATGAATGATATATTTTTTAGTTTTTGTTTTCAAAAGAACTTTTTACAATTATATTGCAAATATCACACAGCGGGGGAGAAACCCTTTTATTGAATTTGAAAGATTATAGTATTTTACAGGGAAAATTATGGCATTTTACAAAGTGCGAGAAGGAAAACCAGGCCTATGGATCCTAAATTCTCTCTGAGGAGAGCTCAGATACTGGTTCCTAAATTTTTATTTTCTTCGATCGGGTCCCTTCATCTGTTGTTGGGTCGACGCTCCTTTGCCAAGTGAAAGGAGTGAGCAAATTTCTTTGTTCCTCCTGACTTTCTATGGCATGATGTTCTAAAATCTCAATCAGAGCGTCCTTTTCCTTTAGTAGTTCCTGAATCTTGGTACATTCCAAATTAAGAATATGGTACTTGTTCTTCCAAGAGTTCTTCTCACGTTGGACTTTATTAAGAGCGACCTGGAGTTTTTCTGCATTAGACATGAAATATAGGACAGATTCCTTTAAGGGAAAAACATCTTGACGAGGGTAAGGCATCCTTAGTTTGATGGCTCTAGTTTGCACCCAATGGAGATAAGGCTCTGCAGAGATGCAGTTTGGCCTCCCCAGGGACTCTCTCCCCTTTCTATGAACATGTTGCCAGGCATGCACTATTTCTTTCTTTAGTGCCCTATCAGTTTCTCCTTCCTTGAAGAAAAGACCTTCCAAATGAGCATTATGTGGGATATTGTTCATCGAGTATCCAAGTTGACAGCGAGCTAAAATTGGATGATAGTTGATCCCTCCTTTAGTACCAATGAGGGGTACATTGGGGAAATTTCCACATTTGTCGATGATTTTTACTCCGTCATAGACTCGATTGTACCAATCTATGTCAGAGTTGGTAAGGGACATAATCTTCTGCGACCATCGCAGATTACTCTTGTGATCCCAAAAAGCAGCAGACTTGGGCAAATGGGAAATAAACCATTTGTAGAGAAATGGTACACAACATGTGATCATCCCTCCAACGTACAAATTCCTTAAGTGTACAAAATGGTAAGCATCCGCAAGCAAGGTTGGGACCAGGTTCCCAATTAAGAATATCTTAGCAGCATTGGTGTCGACGAAGTTGTCAATGTTGGGAATGAGGAATAACCCATATATGACCAGAACAAAGACACCTTCGAAAGCGGTTACATTTCCTATACTGGCAAAGTATAGAGCTTTCTCCATCAAGATTTTAGCTGGTAAACCCTGGATTCCTCCTTTGGTGGTTATGTGAGTCCTGATTTCTGACTCATCTAAAGAGATTGCTCTTGCAATGGCTTGATCTTTTGGAATTTCTTCCTGTCCGAAAAATGGATCTTGATCAGTGATAGGCAAATCAATTAGGTGGGAGTACTCCTTCAGTGTTAGTGTGAGCTGGTAATCTGGAAAAGTGAAGCAGTGGTAAACCGGATCGTAGAACTGAACTAGTGTAGCCAGGATCCCTTCAACCATGTTGACCTTTAAAAGAGAAAAAAGTCCTCTGTGTTTAGCTCTGAAAGCCTCGGGATTAGTAATCATTCTTCCCAATTTCCTTAGGTCTTCTAGTTTTGGAACCTTGAAGGTGTACTTGTGCATTTTTCTTCTTACGAAATCCATAACGCAATTTCTGATATTTGCAATTATTGTTTCAGTTCTTTTAGAAAAAGAGTTTTTCTTGTTTTGAAAAGGTTTTTTAATGAATGCATGGATGCATGAATGCAGCAAACAAAAACATTTGAAAACATGGGTTTAGGGGTTCATCGTCACGAGCATGGAGCCATGGTTCTACCCATCCCCAAAGGTGTGTACTAATAGGTCAATTTTTGTACCTGTAGAACGGGTTCTAACAGAGGTTCCCAAAATCATTGACCCGTCTTAGGGATATTGACAGCAAGTCGATTGACTCGGGAGAGCTATAATATCCCAAGATGAATCTCCTTTGAGTGTAGTATCTCGTGTCAACTATTCCCGATAGTCACCGCACTACCTAATGGTTTCTTGGTTAAGTGTCTACTAATCCTCAGCTTCAAGGGTAACCCAATGGGAAAAAACAATGCTTTCATGACATGCTCGTTCAACATAGGTAATTCCACGCGGGCACCCCACTGATTCGGTGGACTCTCAAGTTAGCTTGGCCGGGATTCACTCCCTATAAGCCTCCCTGAATACGCCACCACTTATCTTAATGTTCTCTCGGACTCACCACATGCGTATTAATCAGATTCCCATATAACAGAAATTTAAACACGGGTATCAAGTAATATGACCGCAAATGATATATACAAAATGAGAAAGCAAGCAAATAAGCAGAAAAATAAATGCAAAGCAAGGCCTAGACCTCTTAGGAATTCTAATCCTAATCAGTCCCCAGCAGAGTCACCATTTTTATGTAGCGCACGGTTTTTCTCGGTGACGCGACCACCTTACCGCGGAATTTGGTTTGGGTGCTACTTTCTGATTTATGTATTTATCCTATGAAGCTGGTTAAGGAAGGGGAAGATATCTTAAACTAACCCTGCACGCAAATGTTTTCTTTAACAAATGCTAAGAGATCGGGGATCGGGGTCTGGTTATACAAAGGGAAGCTATTAACATCTAGTGTATCTATGGTAATCCATAGGAACCTTCTTTTGCATGTATTTTTGTTAACTTAAAATGCTTTCTCGTGTTTATCTACTATGGATTGGGAAAGTTTCTCCTTTGGGAGTATTGAAAGAATGTTTTTGCTGTTTTAGGTTTTTCTATTGTTTTTGTGAAGGTACTGGATCTAAGATTTTTTATTTGTGTGCCCACTAATATTTCGCAATCTTATGCCTACATATTCCCGTAAAGAGATTTGGGAAATAAGAGCAATCGTAGCTCCTCTTATTCTATGGGAGGAAAGAAAATTTGGTGTCTTGTTCAAAGCCCAAGATTGAAGCTAAAGAGTTTTTATGTCTTGTTTGAAGCCCAAGATTGAAGCTAAAGGTTGACTGAGAGAGAATTTGTCATCTTTAAAGGGAGATATCTCACTTATTCATCAAAAATGTTGAGTAATTGGTTATAAGGGAAATTACTTTAACTAGGATGTGTGATCCAGCAATGCCATAATTTTCTTTATAAGAGGGATGTCATGAAGGAAGAAAACTTTAACTCAGTGTAGAGCAATGCCATTTTTTCCTTTATGAATCTTTCATGCTAAGAGAGGGACATTGGCTTGGATGTATAGAATCCAGAGGCTTACCACTTACAGCTGTTAGATGAAAGATAAGTTTTAGCCAGGATAAGAGAAGGACTTCAGCTTGGATTTTGAATCAACAAGTGTGCCACTTACAATAATTATCTGGAAAAAGGTTTTGATTTGTTTGTTTTGATATGTGATGTATAGAAGAGGTATCCTCCTGCAGAGAAGACTCATGGTTTCATCTGAGGGGATGTTGATTTTTGTGTGCCTTGTTCAAAGCCCAAGGTTGAAGCTGAAAGAAAATGACTCCACTGGGGAGAGTTTTATCTGTCTTGTACAAAGCCCAAGATTGAGGCTGATCGGGGAAATTCTTATATGAAGGCTAAGAGGAGGCTGACTTTTGCTGAGGATTTGTTGAAATCCAGGAGCAGGTCCAAATTGTATTGGGGAATCCAAAGGGATTTCATCCTTGATGAGAATCAGGGAAAAGTTGTAATAACAGATGCCGTGAGACTCTGACTTCATTGAGGATTTGGTGATTTTCAATTTACCCTGGCTGGGATATTTCAAAGTGAAAGTTAAGCCTTGTTGGGTGTCAGGGGAGTTTAAGGTGAGTTTGAAAACTTTAGAGGTTTTCAACTCTGCTGGAGAATGATGTATTGGTAGAGTGATCAGGGTTATTCCTATGCTTTTAGGAAACTTAAGGGTCTCTGTGTGAGATCAAAAAGGAGATGAGACTTTCCAAGTCAACTTGAATGAAGCCCAAGAGGAGGCTGAGACTGTCCAAGTCTCTCAAGAAGTGGAAGGGTCTTTGTATGATGCCCAAGAGAAGGCTATTGGTTTAAGGGATGAAGATCAACCCTAGAATGGTATGATGTTCTGGAATTTTCACTCTCCCGGGGATTGAACAAGTAGAGATTACTAATTTCTATCCTATGATTTTAGGAAGCCTTTGGGTCCTTGTACTAAGCCCAAGAAGAGGCCGGGGGAACTTCTAATAAGCTTGTTAGTCCTTGTACTAAGCCCAAGAGGAGTATGGGGATGCTTATAGGAAGCCTGCGGGTCCAAGCCAAAGAAAAATTCAAGAAAAGTTTCACCGGGAATTAATCCTTTCTTTGTTGAACAGTTCTAAGGTTTGAAGAAATTCAAAAGAGGTTTCACCGGGAATTAATCCTCTCTGGGAAAATGAACTTCATTTATATACATATTTCTAAGTTTTGACAGTCTTGAGAAAAATTTCACCGGGAATAATGCCTTTCTCTGTTCCATATTGAATAAGCCCAAGAGGAGGCAGACTGTATAGGGAATTTCCTATGAGGGAACTAGTTTTGACTAAGTTAAAAGTAACCTCTGGTTTGACCTAAGTGTAGACCTAATTGCTGGGGAAAACTCTAGACAAGTATGCACAAATATATACAGATAAATGAATCAACAGGTATATAACAAATATGCATTAAATTGAAAAGATGTTAGGTCTTACACTCTGAGAAGAGGCCCAAGTGTATGGTGATTGATTGTATTGACTACAACTGTATGATTAGGTTTTTAAGAAATTGAAGAAAGTTTTGAGAAAACTTTGAATTTGAATTTGAATTAAAAGAAATTTGTTTGAAAGAAAAGAATTGTTTGGGGCTTATAACTCAAAGAGAGGCCCAAGTGGTCTAAGAGCAGTTTCACCGGGAATAATGCTCCTCTTAGTACCAGTTTAAAATAGATAGATGATTTTGAAAACAGAGGTATGTGGTTTACAACTCAAGGAGAGGCCCATGGAGGTTGTTTATTGTTGAAAACACAGTTTATGTACAAAAGGTTGGGGCTTATACTCTAGGAGAGGCCCAAATGACTTATTTGAAAAGAGGAATCGCACTACGACACCAAAATACGCTGTGGGACTTATACTCTAGCAGAGGCCCAAAAATTGTTTTTGTACAAAGAGGGATTGGGTCTTACACTCTAATAGAGGCCCAAAAGTGTTTGTGAAGAAAGAATAATGGAGCTTATACTCAAGGAGAGGCCCAGATGATTTATTTGAAAAGACAACGATCGTGTCGCGATTTTGAAAATCACAGAGGGACTTATACAATAACATAAGCCCCAAAAATTATTTACACAAAGGGATTGGGTCTTACACTCTATTAGAGGCCCAAAAATGTTACTTTTATAGAAGAATTGGGGCTTATAGCTCAAGGAGATGCCCAGATGAAAAAAAAACGATCGCACCGTTTATCATATCGGGACTTATACAATGACTGAGACCCAAAATGGTGTATTTACAAAGGGGTTGGGTCTTACACTCTACAAAGAGGCCCAAAAGATTTTTCAAATGAAGTTTGAAAAATTAAAATTAAGGAAAACCCTAATTTTAATTAAAAAAACAAATTTTTAAAGAAAATTAAATAGAAAATGATATAAAATATCAAACATATTTAAAAAAAAGTTGTGAACTTTGAAAAATATTTTGAAAAATCATGTTATGTTTATATGAAAGTGTGAAATTCATTTGAATTTGAAAAATCAAGAAGAAAATTCCATTTAAAAATATTTAAAAAAAATTAAAATGAAATTCTTTACAAAAATTCAAACTATATTAAATAAATAATATAAATTTAATTTTTTTTGTAAAATAAAATATTTTAACATTTTTGTGAAATAAAAAAAAAAGAACCAATAAAAAATGATTAAAATTGAGAGAGAAATTAAAATTTGAAATCAATTAAGAAAATAACTTAAAAATTCAAAAATTCAAATAAATTTGAAAAAGGCGCCAACGGTCACCTTCTTCTTCCTCGTGCCCGCGTCATGGACGATTTGCAAAACCTCACTTTTCTCTCTGATTACTCAATGGTTTTGACTTTTGTAAACATCAATCTCACTCGTTGTTGAACATGGAAGCTTGGAATGGATTGAAACAACCTAGAACTCTTTGTGGTACTTCAACTGCAAATTGGCTTGAGTGTGATTTGGAGCTTTGTGATTCTGAGGTTACATATGTGTGGGAAGTATTTGGATAGCTCACATATGATGTGTCTACAACATTGGTTTTGATAGAATTGCTCTCTATTTGAAAATTTGATAGTTACTTGAAAAAAAAGCAAAATCTGGTTTTTGAGAGTGAAAGCAAGAAAAACACGAGTTGTTATGCTTTGGTGTACTCAAACTGATAAAAAAGGATCCATATTTATAGTAGAGCAAGTTTGTTTTGGGAGCAATAGTGATTGGGGGTTGGATCACCCTATTATCCATTGAGTTTTGTCATGTAGCCAAAGTCCCCTCTAGCCATTGACTTGAGTCAATCTTGCAGGCCTATGGTCTTCTGATTCTTGGACTAATCTTGACTCATTTGCAATGTTGTGGACTGATACATGCCAGTTCTATGCATCTATTCAATGCCTCATGACAAAGTTGGAGTTTTTGGAAATGAACCTTGAATGCCACATGCCTAAAGGATTGGATTTTTGACTTGGTGGCCTTGTGATCAGATACTTCATCATTCATGTTAATTTTGGATAGAAATACAATGATGCAAGTGTCCAAAATTGGCTCAAGGAATCTTGGGATACAAGTCATGTACCAATGCTGTTATGTAGGCAGGGTGAAAAATGCCATTTTTGGAGGCTTATAACTCCTTGCTCAAGTTGAATCATGGGAAGCTCTTGTACATTTTGGAAAGCCCCTACATCATACTTCAACTTTGATGTTTAACTTTGGTCTTGAATGATCTTGGATCATGATGAAAATGGCCTCAAATTTGGTGAAAATATAAAACAGATTATGTCCAATTTTTTTACTAAGTGTTGAAAAAATGACCATTTTCCATTTTTTGTGATTTTGATCAATCCATAACTCAAAATCCATGAGGATTTGGAATATGTTGTGGTTGACAATCTTGAAGTATGTAATGAGAGCTTTCATTTGAGCTTTGGATGGAAGAAAAAGGTTACTTGGATCACAAGTTATGGTCTTGCAAAGTTGGGTAGAAATCAATTTTTTCATGACTTAGTGAAATTTCAAGTTTCTTAAGATTGCCCTTTTGCAAGTAACCCACTTTCCTTGATTTCTCTTGATGGATGATGATCCAAACCATAATTTAACATTGTTTTTGACTTAGAGAAGCCATGTTTGTCAAGAAATCCAAAAAGTCAAACTTGATTTTTGGCACAGTTGACTTTTTGTCAGATGAATTTCAAACTTTGTGATTTTCTATGAAATTAAGTTCTTGACCTAATTCAAACCTAATGGATGGATTCTATAGGTGTTTTAGAGTGTATTGAATCATTTCGTAAGGTTTGAGATCATGCTTTGGTCAAAAGTCAAAGGTGGGGTTGACTTTTTTTCCCAGAAACTCTAGTTTGTGGTCAGATGAATTTGCATCTCTATATTGCTCATGAACCAAGTTCTTTGTGTCCATTTGAACTTTTAAGAGGATCAATATGAGATATTTGAGGTCTCCAAAACATTTATTGAGGTCTTCACTCATGCCTTGCTCCAAAAGTCAACTTAGGGGTCAATTAGATCAAGAAACCCTAATTCCTGAATTTTGATGAAAACATCCCCTGAGGCTATTTTGAACTTATGATTGGATCCATGAGGTCCCTTTGAGCTTCTTAGATAATTTTTTGAAGTATTGGCTCATGCCCAGATGAAAACTTCTCTCTGGAGGCCTTGGTCGACCAAAACTCTAATTTGGTGACACTGATGATCTTAAGGCTTGATCAACTTGAGATGTTGCATTTTCATGCTTGATTATTAATGTGGGAAACCTATTAATCCTTCATGGATGTTTGAGAGGCTTGAAAAGTTAAGGATCATGTCCATTCTTGATTGATCCTTTGTCTGAGTACTCTGAGAGGGCTCAAAACCCTAATTCTTAATATGGAGTGAATGCTCAACAATCTTTGAGAGGATTGATGAGGCATGAAGGTACATCCATATTATGGTGATGATTTGCACAATGATGGGAAATCTTGTGGTCAAAATTTAGGGTATGACACATGAAAGATTCATAAAGGAAAAAGTGGCATTGCTCTACACTGAGTTAAAGCTTCTTCCTTTATGACATCCCTCTTATAAAGGAAATTATGGCATTGCTGGATTTTACATATCCCAGTTAAAGTAATTTACCTTATAATCAATTTCTCAACATTTGTGATGAATAGGGGAGATATCTCCCTTTAGAGATGACAAATTTTCTCTCAGTCAACCTTTAGCTTCAACCATGGGCTTTCAACAAGACACAAATACTCTGATAGCTTCAATCTTGGGCTTTAAACAAGACACCATACAATTTCCTCCCATAGAATAGGAGGAACTACAATTGCTATGATTTCCCAAATCTCTTTATGGGAATACGTAGGCATAAGATTGCGAAATCTTAGCGAGCACACAAATCAAAAATCTTAGGTCCAGTACCTTCCCAAAAACAATAGAAACCCTAAAAACAACAAAAAAATTCTCTCAACCTTCCCAAAGGAGAAAATTTCCCAATCCACAGTAGATAAACACAAGAAAGCATTTCAAAATTATCAGAAATACATGCAAAAGAAGGTTCCTATAGATTACTATAGATACTCTAGGTGTTAGTAGCTTCCCTTTGTATAACCAGACCCTGATCCCCGATCTCTTAGCATTTGTTAAAGAAAACATTTGTGTGCAGGGTTAGTTTAAGATATCTTTCCCTTCCTTTCAAGCTTCATAGGATAAATACAGAAATCAGAAAGTAGCACCAAACATGCGGAAGGTGGTCGCGTCACCGGAAAAAAACCGACTGCTACAGAAAAATGGCGACTCTGCTAGGGAGTTATAGGATTAGATTTCCTAAGAGGTCTAGGCCTTGCTTTGCATTTATTATTATTTTTTTTACTGCTATCTTACTTGCGTTCTCATTTTTTTATATATCATCTTGTAGCGAGCGATTTTGGACGCGGTTCTTAAGCGCTGGTCGCTCTCTGCGGTTTGAGCTTTGACTACAGGTCGATTCATTTTTTATCCTATTGTGAGCTGAATAAGGAAGGGAAATAGATGTCTCCAATTAACCCTGCTTGCATACTGAGTTTAAACAGCGGTCTGTTAGGTTACGGATGTTATCAATGTGGGGGGCCTTTGTACTGGTTATTTGTATTTTCGCTAATACGGTTTTCTTTCTTTTTATCTAGGCAGAAGATTTCTGGCGGGGAACGAGGATTAGGATGTTAGGACTGATGCTTTTGAATTACTGCTTTTTGATTGATGGAGATATGGGATTTGGGTTTTTTGTTGATTGTGCTCGCTAAGATCTTTTCTTTCGATCTTATGCCTACGTATTCCCGTTTACTGAAACAGGGAAATCAGAGCGTTCGTAGTTCCTCCTATTCTATTGGAGGAAATGGGTGTTTTGGTGTCTTGTTCAAAGCCCAAGACGTGAAGCGAAAGGTGATTTGTATCTTGTTCAAAGCCCAAGATGTGAAGCTGAAAGGTCTATTTGTGTCTTGTTCAAAGCCCAAGACGTGAAGCTGAAAGACCTCGGCTTTAGAGAGAATTTGTCATCTCTAAAGAGGGGAGAAGAAGAATTACTTTAACTGGGATACGCGAATCCGAGCAATGCCATAATTTCCGAAGAAAGGGTTTTAACCTGAAGGAGAAGACTTTAACTCAGTGTAGAGCAATGCCATCTTTCCTTAGGAATTTCTCATGCTAAAAGAGGGACATTGGCGTGGATATAGATGATCCAGAGGCTTGCTGCTTACAACGATTAGATGAAGGGAAAGGAGTTGTTGATGTTTGTGTACTGTGAACGAGGTACAACTTTGATGCTAAAATGTTAATTGGATTAACCAGTGGTTTTCTTATACAAAGCCTAAGAGGAGACTAATTTCCGCTAGGAAAATCATTATACAAAGCCTAAGAGGAGGCTAATTTGTGTCTCGTACAAAGCCCGAGAGAGAGGCTAAAAGGTTTTGACCCGATGATAGAGTCTCTGTGTCTCGTACGAAGCCCGAGATGGAGGCTATTGTTTGATTCAACGAGGGAGTCTCTTATGTGTCTCGTACAAAGCCCGAGAGAGAGGCTAAACGTTGTTTGACTCCCCGGGGGAGAATTTTGGTATCTCGTACAAAGCCCGAGATGGAGGCTATTGTAACTGTTTCAGTTGAGTGACAGATCCAATATACTGATTTTAAAAGAGAAAATCAGTTTTTATATGAGCAACACTGTACTCATGGGTTAGATCTGAGGATCGGGGTTGTTTCCTTTTTTTTGGGGAAACTGGAAATCCAAAGGGTGTTGAGACTGTCCGAGTCTGCGGGTTTCCTTCCTATTTAACGAAGGGTGCTTGAGAATGTCTTTGAGACTCAAGGAGGTTAGACTGTCCGTGTCTAGAGTTTTATCTTTTGTACTATGCTTTGAGAAACAGTAGTAGACTCTATGAAAGGACTGTTCTATGAGGATGACTAAGTTCTGTTCCTATACCTCTAGGAGGTCGTCGGGACAATTTGTACGAAGCCCCACAGGAGGCTGGAAACTTTTAAGAAGCCGACGGGTCCTTGTACGAAGCCCAAGAGGAGGCTATCATTCCCGAAGGAAGAGATCATTATACGAAGCCTAAGAGGAGGCTGTGAATACTTCTAAGAAGCCGTAGTGTCCTTGAATAATGCCCAAGAGGAGGCCGATGCTTTTAAGAAGCCCGTGGGTCTATCATCTCTATTCCATTAGGAGAGATAACTCTTTTAAAGATGAAAACCACTGGTAAACGTGCGAGGTTTACTATCCAGCGACTTTTAGCTTTTAAAGAGGGTTCCTTAGTTAAGGTCCAAGATTATGACCGTAGTGGGTACCCAAACCTCGAGACATTCAAAGCAAGCTATCAACAAGGAATAGATCAAGTCAGGAAAGTTCGAGAATTTGGAAGAAACTCAAAGATGCCATTCACGGAGAATACATGCATCTTGGGGAGTAGAGCTTCTTGACGATTCCTAAGGAGGACAACCGAAGAGAAGACTGTATCTGGTGCTCCTATTGGGGATCTAGGCGTCTATTTCTATGAATAAATGAAACGGCGTCACCTAGTTCTAGACGTAGTTGCCGGGGAAACTCGAAATATCTATACTATTATTACACAATAGATATGAGTTTATGAAAGGAGACTTACAATGAGCAGCCCCACAACACAGTTTATAATATGAAAGCAGTAAACGAAAGCGATAAACACTTACTCGGTTGTAGTGCTTCCATGCTGTTTGGTGAGTTGTTTCAACAAAGAAATATTGAAAACAACAGTATATTCAAAATCAAAGGAGAAAGTCCTTTGAAAAAGAAAGATTTGGGGCTTACAGCTCAAGGAGAGGCCCAGGGTTTTATCAGTGAGCGCACTGTTTGACTTTGTACAGAGGGACTTATACAAGTGACTGGGGCCCAAAAATGGTTTTCTGTACAAAGGGATGGGTCTTACGCTCTCTCAAGAGGCCCAAAAAGAAAAAAGAGTGGGGCTTATAACATGAGGGTAGGCCCAGTTGGTTTTTTCGTTTAAAAATGGCGATCGCGCCGAGGTTTTCTTTTAATGCAGAGGGACTTATACAATAAGTGAGGCCCAAATGTTTTGGTTAAAAGGGGGATTGGGTCTTACACTCTAATAGAGGCCCAAAGTGTTTTGAATGGGTCTTATAGCTCAAGGAGAGGCCCAGATGATTTTTATTTTTAAACGGGCGACGATCGCGCCGTTTACTTGTACAGAGGGACTTATACAATGAGTGAGGCCCAAAAAGTCTTTGTACAAGGGGGGATGGGTCTTACACTCTCTCAAGAGGCCCAAAAATGTTTTGAAAATGATTTATGAGGGTTGAATTAATCCAAAACCCTAATTTGTTTTCAAAATGTATTTAATTGAATAAAAATTCAATTAAAATGATCAAAAATTGTTTAACACATGGAAAACAAATTGTGATCTTGGATTAATGCTTCAAAAATTAAGTATTGACCTACAAAATAATTAGAAAGCATTAAAAGTTGCAAAATCAATGTAGAAAAAATATTTAAAATGCCAAAAACAATCAAAATATTAATTCTTTACAAAAATATCAATTATATGAAATAAATAATATTTTTGGGATTTTTTGTGAAAATAAAATATTTTAACATTTTTGTGAATTATTAAAAAAAAGAATCAACTCAAAATCATTAAAACTAAGAGAGAAATTAATTTTTGAATCAATTAAACAAAATCACAAAATTCAAATATTTGAATATATGAAAAATGGCGCCAAGAACAGCTGAAGAACACGCGCGTGTTCTTGGTTTCTCAGATTTGCATTTTCTATCCAATCTCCATGAATACGAAATCATATCATGCAATCCACATATCATTATGCCCGTCTCAACCTCACGATCATGTCTATGTACTTTAATTTCATTTAAATTAAACATACAACAAGAAATCACGAAGAGACCTCAAGAACCCTAATTTCTGCATGAAGGCTAGGAATTTTGATACATGATTCAAACAATGCAATTAATTGAGGGAAAACATTCCATGCATGATTATGAACATATGGCCAAATTATTGTGCGAGGAAATATGCATAGATTGAGAGATGACCAAGCATGTGCTTACCTCTAGGCCGTGACAGCAAGTTCAAAGTGATTTTTGATTTGGAGGTGTTACAGATGAGTTGTGATGATCTGAACAGCTTCCCTACACCCTATGGATTGTGTTTGGATGGTTGGACTTGATTGAAATTGGCTGGATCATTTTGTGGTACCTCAGCTGCACTTTGGTTAAAACCTTGAGCAACCAGCTGGTGATTTTGTGAAATTGATGTTTCAGAAGTAATCTAAGTGTTTGATCAGCTCATATGTGATGTATGTGAGGTGTGTGAGTGATTGGTTTGATTGGAATTGCTCTCAAACTCGAAACCCGATAGTGACTTGCCTTAGAAGGCAAAATTGGAGTGAAAGAAGAGATTTTGAGGAAAGCATCTGTTAGATGGCTTTGGTGTACTCAAACTGACCACAATTGAGCTCTATTTATAGTAGAGCAAGTTTGTTTTGCAAGGAATAGTGCATGGCAGCTGGTAAGTAGGTTTGGCCAATGTTGTCCAATGGAATTTCAAGTCTCCTCTAGCCATTGACTAGAGGTTAGGGCACAGAGCTTTGGTTCCCTTGGTCTTGGATAAGTCTTGACTGATTTAAGATGAGAATGGCTCAGTCCATGCCACCTTGATGGTTCCATTGAATGCCTCATTCCAAATTTGAAGTCTTGTCCCTATTTTGGCCATTCTAGGTTCAACATGCTATTTCTTGTTCCATGGACTTTGGAGGCTTGGCTTAGTGATTGTCCCCTTTAGATTCAATCCTATGAGGTGTCCAAGTGGATAGGAGCAATTGGATTTGGCTGATTTTGGCAAATCGACCAAAGTTGCAAATTCTGCCTTGCCTTGACAGATTTCAGCAAGGCAACTTGGCAATGTTGTATCTCATGGTGTAGGTTGAATTTGGCAATGTTCTTGGCCATTTTGGAAAGCTCTTACATGATACAACAACTGTTTGAACAAGTTTGGTTTTGATCTCTTTTGATTCCAAGTGAAAAATCCCCCTACATTTGGCAAAAAGTGAGGCAGAATCTGACTTAGTGAAAATTTCACTAAGTGTTGGAAAAAGTGACATTTTCACTTTTCAGCCACTTTGATCACTCCATAACTCAAAATCCTTAATGAATTGGAATGACTTGTAGTTGAAGTTTTTGTAGATGATAATGAGGGCTACAAATCCATCTTTGGATGAGAAAAAATGGCCTTGTGGTTTAGGAGTTATGGTCCTCCAAAGTTGGTACCCTTGCCACTTTATTTTTAACTTAGAAAAATTTCTAAGTTTTATGGTTACCCCTTTTACAAGTTATATCACTTTTCTTGATTTTTCTTAATGAATGATGATTCAAATCATACATTAACATCATTTTAGGGTTAAAAATCCATTTTGGTGAAAAATCTCAAAAAGTCAAAGTTGACTTTTGTGCACAGTTGACTTTTTATCAGATGAATTCCAAACTGTGCAATTCTTCAGGAAATCATGTCCTTGACCTAAATAAAACTTGATTGACATGTTCCATGGGTGTCATAGGGTATATTCAATCATGTATTAGGGTTTGGGAGCATGTCTAGGTCAAAAGTCAAAGTTACAGTTGACTTTTCTCGCGAAACCCTAATTGTGGTGCAGATGAAATTGAGACTTGTTGCTCAAGCTTCTTGGATCAATCCATTGTTCCAAATGGATCAATATGGTATATTAGAGACCCTCAAATCCTCTCTTGTGGTCTTGGCTCATGATTTGTCCCAAAAGTCAACTTAGGGGTGAATTAGGTCAAGAAACCCTAATTCCTGATTTTTGATGAATGCATCCCCTGAGGCAAAATTGACTTGATGCATGGGTTCATGAGGTTCCATGAAGTATATTAGGTTATGTTTTGGATCATTGCCTTGTGCCCAGATGAAAATTTCCATCTGGAGGCCCTGGTCGACCAAAACCCTAATTTGGTGACACTGTCGATCTTGAGGCTTGATCCACCTAGAAGGGAGCAGCTTTGTGCTTAATCCTTAAAGTGGGAGTCCTTTTGATCCATTGTGGATGTTTAAGAGATTAGACAAGTTGAAAATCAAGTCATTTCTTGATTGAGCCTTTGTCTAAAGCTCAGAGAGGGCTTGAAACCCTAATTTTGATTGTAGTGGATGCTCACCCATCTTTGGGGAGACTAATGAGGCATGATGATTCATCCATATTGTGATGATGATTTGCACAATGATGGGAAACTCTAGTGGTCAAAATTTGGGGTATTACAGATGCCCCTATTTAATCTTCTTGGACCCGAAGGTGTGAATGACGAAAGTATTCGAGCATTCGGGGTGCAAGAGGATTAAATATCGGAATATCCGAAATTTTGATGGTGGTTATGAATGGTAGCTTACGCATTCATCTTCTTTAGCTAAGCAATGATGTTTAGAAAAGGTAAACTTCCCCTCGATCCTGGTCTTCAACCAAGGAACTGGTCTCAGTTTTCTCTTGTCAACTTCCCCTCGCTCTTGGTTTCCTACCAAGGAACTGGTCTTAGTTTCTTTTATAAACTTCCCCTCGTTCTTGGTTTCCTACCAAGGAACTGGTCTTAGTTTCTGATTTAAACTTCCCCTCGATCCTGGTTTTCTACCAAGGAACTGGTCTTAGTTGATTTAAACTTCCCCTCGATCCTGGTTTCCTACCAAGGAACTGGTCTCAGTTTCTTTTGTCAATAAACTTTACTGACAAGGAACGCTGTTAGTAGCGGTTTTCCTTCAAACTTCTCGCCGAATTTTCCTGGGGAGATGCCATTTGAGTGGAAAAAGTTTTGATGTCAGACTTGCTGGGGAACCCATTCGTCTGAATTGTAGAGGTACACAAACTTCTCTTTTGGAGACGCCATTTGTCGATTCTACGAGGGAAAGCGAGTCCCTTGAGAAACTGCTTCCATTTGGGGTTACATCATACTTTTCTCGGGATCCTCCGGGAGAAATGCCATATGATGGGATCCAATTTTGAGGTGCCAATGACCTTCTCATCAGTGGTTTTTTCGGAGCAAAACTGGCGTGCTGCCGAATCTCTGATCACGAGGCTTTCTCTGTGGATTTTCCTTAATCCGGGAAAGCAAGGATATCATCTTCAATGGCGAAGAGTGATGTTTATTGAAGGTTCTCTGATCTTTCAGAGGTTTAAATTATCAAAGTGGCCAAGGACCAACTTCTTTCCAGAATTAAACTGGAAGCGAGGTTGTTCAGGCACAGTATTTCCTGACGAGGCAAGAACTGACAACTCGATTGAGAGGACTTCTACCACTAGGGGACAAGACCGACTAGAGTGATAGTGATGCAATATGAAATGTGAATGCAAATCAATAATGCATGATGTATGTATGTATATGCTGACAAAACAGACGCGACATACAGACTAATTGATGAACACAATTGGATACTCGGCCATCGCGGGGCGAAGAAGTACCGTTGATTCAAAATAGCAATTCCACCTTGCTTAGGAGAGATAGTCCCGTTGGGAGCTATGTTGATCAGGCTTAGGAGATGAGAACTCGGCCGAGGATGTCAGACGAAACATGGTCTCTGACATTATTGATCCTTCACTCAGGAGTACTGGTCTAGA
Source organism: Lathyrus tuberosus (assembly GCA_022829125.1). Taxonomy (NCBI): domain Eukaryota; kingdom Viridiplantae; phylum Streptophyta; class Magnoliopsida; order Fabales; family Fabaceae; genus Lathyrus; species Lathyrus tuberosus. The sequence goes on along the minus strand of JALAZF010000020.1, from coordinate 2,876,788 downwards.
AGGAGTACTTTGATTCTGCACTTTGGAGTTCACTTACTTCGGGAGAAGCGATCGATGTTCTTCTGATGTTCAACAGTCAAAAGAAATGCCATCTTTAATTTAAAAGCAGAAAAAGGTTAACAAGTAAATTTATTTTTGTTTTATTTCAAGAATCGCTGATTAAGTTTAAACAACGTTGTTCTGTAAAGCTAAAACAAATAAAGAATTACAAACAAAAGCACAAGGGCTCAAATTTTATTGATAAGATGGAGATCAGCCAAACACGTGATTCCAGAGAGTATATACAAAGTTAGAAAATGGTAATTTACAGGGAAAAGGGCTACGTTGAAACATAACGACCACTATCCTTCTACCAACTTTGAGTTCGGGACATCCTGAGCTTCCGTCGAAGATGACCTTTGACTGGAGATTTCCTCCGATGGATGCTGTAACTGCTGCTAAGGGACTTGCCTCTGTTGAACATAGTTACTTGCCATTATCCCTAATTTTTGCCTGGATTGTACTTTGATGTTTCCAATCCATCGGGATGATTTTTTTTCATGTCTCTAACTTTTTCCTGGACCGCCCTTTCGGGTTTTCAATCCACCGAGACGTTTTTTTTTTAGTTTTAGGCGAAGTATTTCTTGACTACATCAACATTCGTGGGGTAGGCAAATTCCTCTCCGTCCATGGTTGCAAGTCTCAAGGCGCCGCCTGAGAAAGCTTTCGTGACCACATAGGGGCCATCATAATTTGGGGTCCATTTGCCCCGAGAATCAGTGAGAAATGATTGTATCTTCTTGAGCACAAGGTCTCCTTTTCTGAAGATACGAGGTCGGACCTTTTTGTCGAACGCCCTTTTCATTCTATGTTGATACAACTGACCATGGCATAGTGCCGTGATTCGCTTTTCTTCGATCAGATTCAATTCATCGTGTCGACTTTGACACCATTCTGCTTCGGTGAGCTTAGCTTCCATCAATACCCGGATTGATGGGATCTCTACTTCTATGGGGAGCACTGCTTCCATGCCATATACTAGAGAGAAAGGGGTTGCCCCTGTTGAAGTGCGGACAGATGTTCGATAACTATGAAGGGCAAAGGGTAGCATTTTGTGCCAATCTTTGTAGGTTACAACCATCTTCTGAACAATCCTCTTGATGTTCTTGTTTGTCGCTTCTACCGCTCCGTTCATCTTGGGTCGGTAGGGAGATGAGTTATGGTGTTCGATTTTGAACTCTGCACACAACTCTTTCATCATCTTATTGTTCAAGTTAGATCCATTATCAGTAATGATCTCGCTTGGAACACCATAACGGCAGATGATATTGTTTTTGATAAATCGGACCACCACTTGTCGGGTTACATTGGCGAATGACGCTGCTTCGACCCACTTGGTGAAATAGTCAATGGCTACCAGGATGAACCGATGTCCATTTGAAGCCTTGGGCTCAATCATACCAATCATATTGATTCCCCATATGGAAAATGGCCACGGGGAAGAAAGAACTTTGAGATGTGATGGCGGTACATGAATTTTGTCGGAGTATATCTGACACTTGTGACACCTCCTCATGTACTTGTAGCAGTCGGATTCCATGGTCAACCAATAATACCCGGCCCTGAGGATTTTCCTCGCCATTGTGTGTCCGTTGGCATGAGTGCCAAAGGATCCTTCATGAATTTCTTTCATGAGCATGTCTGCTTCTGGTCTGTCGACGCATCGAAGCAAAACCATGTCAAAATTTCTCTTATAAAGAGTGTCACCGCTCAGGAAGAAGTTTCCAGCCAATCTTCTGAGGGTTTTCCTGTCTTTTCTGAGTGCCCCAGATGGGTACTCTTGATTCTGAAGGAAGCATTTGATATCGTGATACCAAGGTCTGTCATCTATGACTGCTTCAATTGCGAAGATGTAAGCGGGCCGTTCAAGGCGCATGATGTCGATCTTAGGTATGTCATTCCATCGACCTACACTAATCATGGAAGAGAGAGTGGCTAATGCGTCAGCCATGTGATTCTCCTCACGAGGGATATGATGAAACTCAACTTTGTTGAAGAAAGGCAACAACCTTCTTGTGTAATCTTTGTATGGAATCAATCCTGATTGGTATGTGTTCCAATCTCCTTTTATCTGATTGATAACCAAGGCTGAGTCACCATATACGTCCAAGTTTTTGATCCTTAAATCAATCGCTTCTTCGAGACCCATGATACATGCTTCGTATTCGGCCTCGTTGTTCGTACACTTAAACGTAAGTCTGGCAGTGAAAGGAATGTGGGAACCCTGAGGGGTAACAATGATTGCCCCAATTCCGTTTCCATAATGATTGACTGCTCCGTCAAAGATAAGTCCCCAATGGGAACCTGGTTCTGGCCCTTCACTGAGTAGCGGTTCATCGCAATCTTTCATCTTTAGATACATGACATCTTCGTCTGGGAAGTCAAACCCAATTGATTCTTGATCGTCAATCGGTTGATGAGCCAAATGATCGGCTAAAATACTTCCTTTAACGGCTTTCTGAGCATGGTACTCTATGTCATATTCTGATAGTAACATCTGCCAACGGGCAATCCTTCCTGTGAGAGCAGGTTTTTCGAAAACGTACTTGATTGGATCCATTTCGGAGACCAACCAAGTAGTATGACGAATCATGTACTGGCGAAGACGTTTGGCTGCCCAAGCCAAAGCGCAACAAGTTTTCTTAAGCATTATGTACCGAGTCTCGCAGTCGGTGAACTTCTTGCTTAGATAGTAAATGGAAGACTCTTTCCGTTTAGTTTCGTCTTGTTGGCCAAGTACACATCCCATTGAGTCCTCTAGGACTGTGAGGTAAATGATCAGTGGTCTCCCTTCCACTGGAGGTGATAGAATCGGAGGATTCAACAGATATTCCTTGATACTGTCGAAGGCGGTTTGGCAATCTTCTGACCAAACGCAATCCTGGTTCTTTTTGAGTAATTTGAAAATTGGCGCACACGTCGCGGTCATAAGGAATATGAATCTGGAGATGTAGTTCAAACGTCCCAGGAATCCTCTGACTTGTTTTTCAGTTTTCGGAGAAGGCATTTCTTGAATGGCCTTGACCTTGTCAGGATCAACTTCAATTCCTTTCTGGCTGACGATGAACCCTAGTAGTTTCCCTGAACGGACACCGAAGGTGCACTTGTTAGGATTCAAGCGGAGCTTGAATTTTCTTAGACGTTCGAACAGTTTTGACAGATGTTCAACGTGCTCATCCTCTGTTCTTGAATTTGCAATCATATCATCGACATATACTTCAATTTCCTTGTGTATCATGTCATGAAACAGAGTAGTCATGGCCCTTTGATAGGTTGCCCCGGCGTTCTTCAAACCGAACGGCATTACCTTGTAACAAAAGGTACCCCATGGGGTAATGAACGAAGTTTTCTCCATGTCTTTCGGCGCCATTTTGATCCGGTTATAGCCCGAGAATCCATCCATGAAGGAGAATACTTTGAACTTTGCTGTGCTGTCAACCAACATGTCAATGTATGGTAAAGGAAAGTCGTCCTTTGGACTTGCCCTGTTCAGATCTCTGTAATCGACACACATTCTAACCTTTCCATCCTTTTTAGGAACGGGTACGATGTTGGCTAACCATTGAGGATATTCAGATGTAGCGAGGAAACCCGCGTCGATCTGTTTCTTTACCTCCTCCTTGATTTTGATGGCCATGTCCAGGTGAGTCCGTCTCAACCTTTGCTTTACTGACGGACATTCCGATCTTAATGGTAAGTGATGTTCCACGATGCTGGTATCCAACCCTGGCATATCCTGATAGGACCAAGCAAACACATCGGGGAATTCTTTGAGAAGCTTTATCAGATCTTCTCTGGCAGTTGGACTGAGCAGTGCTCCGATCCTGATTTCTTTTCTCTCTTTTTCTGAACCCAAGTTTACCGTTTCCAACGGCTCTTTATGAGGTTCAATGGACCTTTCCTCTTGTCTGAGTAGTCGGGAGATCTCTTCTAGAATTTCGTCGTCAACTTCTTCTTCAGCCTTGAATACCGGGAACTCAAAGTTGGGAGAAGGCATCAGATCATATGTTTCAACGGGGTTTAAAACAAGCAATCTGCATGACGTGATGATTCGTGTTTAGAAGAGATAGAGAAAATGCAAGTGTGTGCAGTGTTTTTGTTTTACTGCTTGTTTTTATTTTTGAATTGTTTTTTAGGATTACCATTTTCTGAAAAAGCAAAAAGAGAAAACATCAATTAATGCGGAAATTACAGAACGACGTTATTTTATTAATGAACAAGTCGACTCTTGAAACTACAGCCCTATAAAACAAAACTCACTCGCTTTGGGCAAGGCGAAGAGGGAAATTTACAGAAAGCGAGCCCTATCAAAACATCCGTTTCACCTGGGCAGGGTGAAAGGCTTAAAGATGGCAATTACTTTGACTGGCGAACGACCTTCGGAACATCGACAACAACCCATTGGCGGCGGACTCCTCGGTGTATCACAAAGTCTGGCACCTTCCTTGATTTGTCTTTAGAAATAACGCTGATTTATGGTGGAGTAGGATCATTGGAATCTGTCTCCCAAGCAGAATTGTCGTAGGAGGATTCCTCTGTTGCATTTTGCATAGCATTGGTGCTCTCAGCTGTATCTCCCCATCCAGTTGGCTGGATATCTTCGAGCTTGATATGAGAGCTTTCGGGAGCAGTGTACTTGACCATAAAGTCGTATTTTCCACTTGGTTGTCCCAGGGTGTCCCACACTTCTGTGGAACTGGAGGAGTCATTTCTCTCGATGACGTTAACCTCGGGAAAAGCATAGTTGATGAATTCAAGTCCTGCAAACGTTGTGAATTCATCTTCATGTTGAGTAGTTTCTGAATGACCTGAGTGTTAATCCCATGACATGGTGGGGACACAGGTATTCTGTTCAACGACGGTCAGCTGATTTTCATTGTTCGGCTGACTCTCTTGCCCCAAATTTCCTGGGTAAGGCTGCCACATTGGCAGGCCATCCATCGGGCCATAGTAATTGTGGTCAAAGTTGTCTTTCATCAGAGTGTCCTCCTCTAATGAATTTGGCAGAGCACGGCATCCTTCCGGATCACAATCTCCGTAGATCATTTCGACATCTGATCTTGGTATAAATCTCGGACTTTCTGTAGGAAAGCAAAAAGGCATAGGCACCTCTTCCTGAGACATGTAGCCGTCCTTGTTAAGGTAGGACCTCCATTCTTCATCTGTGTCAGAGGGATCTTCCTCATTGATAGCATGAACCGTCTGAGACACTGGGTGGAGAAAACCTCCACTGTGGAAGAAGTTTTGAAGGGGATGAAGACTTTCATCGTTGGCAACTGTCTGGGTACAGGTTGCAGAAAAACCAAGACCCTTCTTTGTTTTATTGTCAGTGGGAATGACAAGCTGTCCCCATCCTGTCGTATCGGTACTCTCGACCGCTTTGATAGCATCATTGTATGAGGAAATTGAGGTTCCTCCTTCAGATTGATCGTTCTTGCTCACCGATAGTGCTTGGAACTGAGTTCCAATAACCTCCTCGGGTTCCACACAAGTAGATGATGATAAGTTGCTTACAAGCAAGGCTTGTTCCCCATAAACCGTGACAAGTTGATCGTTCCGAATGAACTTTAGCTTTTGGTGGAGGGTTGAAGTAACCGCTCCCGCCTGATGTATCCAAGGTCTTCCTAATAAACAACTGTATGTTGCCCGGATGTCCATGACCTAGAAAATGATTTGGAAAGTGTGAGGACCAATAGTTATGGGAAGATCAACTTCGCCGACAACCATTTTTTTGGATCCGTCGAATGCTTTGACGACGACCTCGCTGACTCTCATCGGAGGGCCCTTAAATGATAATTGCATCAAAGTGGACTTCGGCATAACATTCAGGGCTGACCCTGTGTCTACCAGTACGTTGGCTAAAGCATCGCCCTGGCAGTTGACTGTAATGTTGAGCGCCATGTTATGACAGCGACCCTCTTCAGGTAATTCTTCATCACTAAATCCCAAATTATTGCAGGAAGTGATGTTAGAGACAATGCTATCGAACTGTCTAATTGTTACATCCTGTTCCACAAAGGCTTGCTCCAAGACTTTCTGTAGAGCCTCTCTGTGTGCTTCTGAACTGAGTAACAGTGATAAAATTGAGATCTTTGAAGGAGTCTGCAACAGTTGATCAACAATGCTATATTCACTCCTTTGGACGAGTTTTAGCATCTCATCTCTGTCTTTTGAAAAGTCGGAATTACTAGATTGACCGACTGGCGGATCAGGAATTTCTGCCTAAAGTTCCTTTTCTTTGTTGGATTCTCCAACCCCTCGGTTGAAGATTCGACCACTCCGTGTTACTCGACTGATGTCTGCAATGTTCACAACGGAGGGTAATGGAATTTCCTTTCCATTCTCGATTATTGTTGCACCGTATTTGTAAGGGATTGCCTTAGCTGATTCATACGGTAGTGGCCCCGGTAGATAGATGACTATGGGAACCTTCTGATTTTTCTGACCATCATAAGTAACCTTGATCCGTTCCCGGTTGGGAACTTTAGATTCATCAAATAGAGGGATGATGGCAAAAACATCCCTGGTCTGGTGACGACCAGAGATGGTGACAACATCCTCAACTTGATCGGCAAGGTAATTCGGCGTCCAGTTGATGGGTCCAGAACCCAGATATGGACGAATTTCTCCATGATCGACCTGACCCTGAAGAGCTGCTCTCACAAGGTAACACCCTTGGTTACTTTCCAAACAGACGTTACAACTGTCATAGTTGTGTGGTGGCACCTGGCCACGCCCACTTTGAATACAATGTAACCTCACTAGGTTACCTTCCATTGATCGGACATCCTGACTTTGACGACGAGTAGGATTCCTGTTATTGATACTAATTTGCTGAGCATCTTCGTCCATGTAGATTGGCATCCACCAATGATTTAACAAGTGCTGAAGTGCCTCCTGGACAAGGGTACAACCTCGATCGTTTTCGCAACCCGCTTTACAATTTTGATAGTCATGTGATATTAAGAATCCGAATCGGACCTGCTCAGCATGTAACTCTACCAGGTTGGTATTTATTACGCGGATATCAAAGATCTGAACCATGTTGATTTGATAGGAGTTCCTATCATGGTAGTCTTGGATCCATCCAAGATCCATCTGACGCCGAGGGCCTCTTGTATGAAAGAGCATCCCTGTTTGTTTACCGAGCAAATCAGACAGGAACTGTAATCGTGCCGTGGCAGATTATGATACCGGCTTTGCCTTGAGTGCATCGCCACCAAATTGACATTCATCGCACGGATGTCGTGGTTTTGAATGACGTTGGAATTCGTGTAAACCATGTTAACTCCACGAACTCGGTGCTCTTGGATCCATCCAAGATCCATTTGTTCCTGTAGAGCTGCTTGCACTACCGAGCATCCTTGATTGTTTTTAGAGCAGATATCACACTGGTGATAATTATGAGGTGGCACATGGCCATATCCACTCTGTCTACAATGCATCTTAACCAGATTGGTTTTCAACAAGAGTACATCGTGAATTTGATAGACATCGTTGGTCTCTTTCTCAATCAGATTGACTGCAGCTTTCTCATGTTGAGGCAGCGGGTTCGTGAGAACATTAGGATTCGTATCTTTGAAAGATAAGAGCCCGCTCCTAACAAGCTTTTACACGTCGGATTTGAAATTGAGACAAGTCTCAATGTTATGCCCTGAACCTCCTTGATGATAAGGGCATGTTTGATCCGCTTTAAACCAAAAAGGCGGATTTTCCGGAATTGTAAGAGGAGACTTAGTCTGAATGTGCCCCTTAGCCAGCAGTAACGGAAATAATTCAGCGTACGATACGGGTATAGGATCAAATCCTGGTGGCCGTGTTGTACGGTTGTTGTTATATGGAGGACGAGCCTGCTGAAGAGGCTGTTGTGTCCTTTGCTGATCAGGCTGGCTCTGCGTAACTTGAGGTTGATACATAGGAATAGGCGCAGGGCTGATAGGAGGAGTTACAGCTGCTACCGGCTGATAACGTCGCCTTTGCTTTCTGAGAGAGATATTCCCAATATCTTGCTCTTTTTTCTTAGGGAGAGCACTACCATATTTTTTAGTACCGCTCGTCGATCCAGTGTCTTTTACCAAACGTCCTTCTCGGACGGCTTCCTCAAGACGTACACCCATGCCGACCATCTCGGTGAAATCACTGGGCGCACTGGCAACCATTCGGTCATAGTAAAATGAGCTTAAGGTCTTTAAGAAGATTTTTGTCATCTCTTTTTCCTCAAGAGGTGGACAAATTTGAGCGGAAATTTCACGCCACCTTTGAGCATACTCCTTAAAGGTTTCCTTGTCCTTTTGTGACATTGATCTGAGTTGATCTCTGTCGGGTGCCATGTCCAAATTGTACTTGTATTGTTGAACGAAGGCAGTACCAAGATCTCTGAATGTACTGATCGTAGTACGGTTTAAACCCATGTAACATTTGAGTGCGACACCAGTTAAACTATCCTGGAAGTAGTGAATCAGCAGGTCCTGATTCTCCGTCTGAGCTGACATCCGCCGAGCGTACATCACCAGATGGCTCTGAGGGCAAGAGTTACCCTTGTATTTTTCAAAGTCGGGCACTTGGAACTTGTGCGGGACTTCCACATTTGGGACCAAGCAGAGGTCTGCGGCGTCCTTTCCAAATAGATCCTGACCACGAATGCCCTACAGCTCTTTCTGCATTTCCAAGAACTACTCCTGGAATTCATCCATTATGTCAAACATAGTTTCCTTCTTACCAGAAGGTGTCTGTGGAATCTGTCCTTCCGGGACAGTGTGCACCACAGGGGGTGGTACCGTGACTACGGCAGTAAGTCTTGGTGTTTCCCGAAGTTTATAACCTTCAGGAGTCTTGAGTATGCCCCTGGCATCTTCGCTTTCCTGAAGTTTGTAACCTTCAGGCCCAGCGGCTTCTGTTGTGATTCCCTGATCTTCAGTGATCGGTGGAACATATCCTTCCGGGATATAGTTAACATGCATGCCCCAAGGACGATCTCTCGGCATCTGATACCTTGGATCATACTTTTCTACGATGGGCGTTGAGGTGATCTCTGAGATCACAGTTCTTTGTAGCTGAGCTTCTGCCATGGCTTGCATGTCGTTACGAAGCTTTCTCATATCCTCTCTCAGAGCGTCGATCTCTTCTTTCAACTCTCTGTTTTCTTCCTCAAGATCATCCATCTTTTTCTGACGATTGGCCCGAGTATTATACGAATGAGACGGTTTGACTCTAGAATCGAGACACAAACGTGAGATTCGTAGGTAAGGAGAATACGCGATGTGAGAATGATGAATGCAATGATTATATTAATTATTGTTTTTTGGTTTAATCAAAATAAACTTCGACAATTAGATTGCAAATATCAAATAGTGGGGAAACCCCTTTTTATTGAATTCAAAGAATTACAGAAATGGAAATACAGTAGATTACAAAGTGCAGAAACAGAAACCTAAACTAATGGGTCCCGAGTCCTCTTCTTTGACCGGGGCGCTTGGGCCGTTGTCGGGTTGCCATTCCTTTGCCAGGTGAAAGGAGCGAGCAAATTTCTTTGGTCATCTTGATTCTCTACAGCATGCTGCTCCAAAATTTCAATCAGAGCATCTTTCTCTTTCAGTAATTGCTGTATTTGGATACACTCTACGCCGAGGGTGCGGTACTTGTTCTTCCAAGATCTTCTCTCCTTTTGAACTTTGTTGAGAGTAACCTGAAGCTTTTCAGTTTCCGTCATGAAGTACATGACAGATTCCCTCGGCGGAAGAATTCCGTAACGAGGATAAGGCATCTTTAGCTTGAGAGCTCTAGTTTGTACCCAATGGAGATAAGGCTCCACCGAGACACAGTCCGGTTTTCCCAGAGACTCTCGTCCTTTCTTATGAACATGTTTCCAAGCTTGCACTATTTCCATCTTTAGTGCTCTGTCACTTTCTCCTTCTTTGAAGAAAAGACCTTCCAGATGAACACCCAGTGGGATGTGTCTCATCGGGTATCCAAATTGACGAAGAACCAATGTCGGATGATAGTTGATTCCTCCCTTAGTTCCTATGAGGGGTACGCTGGGGAAGTTTCCACAACGGTCAATGATTCTGATTCCCTCATAAATCCTATTACACCAATCTATATCGGAATTGGTGAGAGACATGATCTTCTGCGACCAACGTAAGACACTCTTGTAATCCCAAAAAGCAGCAGGCTTGGGCAAGTGAGAGATAAACCATTTGTAGAGCAAAGGTACACAGCATGTGATCTCCCCTCCGTTGTACAAATTTCCCAAGTGTACAGAATGATACGCATCTGCGAGCAAAGTCGGCACAGGGTTTCCAATGAGAAAAACCTTAATAGCGTTGATATCGACGAAGTTATTGATGTTAGGAAACAAAAATAACCCGTAGGTGAGCAAGACAAAGATGCTTTCAAAAGCAGTCATGTTCCCTATACTAGCAAAGTACAGAGCTTTCTTTGTCAAGAACTGGGCTGGCAAACCTTGGATGCCACCCTTAGTAGTCATGTGAGTCCTGACCTCAGACTCGTCCAAATGAATTGCTATTGCAATATTCTGATTCTTTGGAATTTCTTCCAGTCCAGAAAATGGAGCTCGATCAGTGATATGTAAATCAGTCAGATGAGAATACTCCTCCAGCATTGGTGATAGCTGGTAATCCGGGAATGTGAAACAATGATAAACCGGATCGTAGAACTGAATGAGCGCGTCCATGATCCCCTTAATCACATGGACTCTTAACAGTGGTAGCAAACCACCGTGCTTGGCTCTGAAAGCCTCTGGGTTAACGATCATCCTTGCTAACTTTCTCAAATCCGCTAGCTTTGGAACCTTGAAGGTATACTGGTGAGTTCTCCTTCTACCGAAATCCATCAATGCAATCTTTTTCTCTGATATTTGCAATCACAGTCTTAGTTTATTTTGAAAAAACAGAGAGACTAGAAGAGAAATTTTTTTTGGATGTTTTAATGTTTTATTAAATGGATGCATGAATGCAGCACACAAAAACATAGAAAAAACATGGGGTCAAAGGGTCGTTGTCATGAAGTCAAGGCTCTACCCATCCCCAAAGGTTTATACTAGGGTGATTTTTGTACCTGTACTCATTATCATCAGCTCCTCCCAGGAAAGCAAGACAACAAGCGGATCGCCAGCGAATTGTAAAGCAATCTTAGAGTAAGTGCCATTCACCGAGAATAGTTCACCAGCCTCAAATGAGGGTAGTATCGCGTAACAACTATTTCCGATAGTTTCCGCACTACGAAAGGGTTTGGCTCCTCAGCTTCTCAGGCTTAACAACTGGCCCATTGGCTAGAAGAGTGAATGGGTTGCGTTGGTCAGCCTCCACTGAGGTTGATGGTCGACCTCGTCGCCATCACTTATCTTAAGTGTATACTCATTCTTTCCACATACGGCATCACCCGCATTCCCATTAGTAGAAAAATAAACATGTATAGCAATTAGGAAAAGCAGTATATATATTTGTCCTAATCATCCTAGACTTATAAAGCTAAGAATCCTAAGTTCCTGACAGAAATGGCTCCCCGGCTGAGTTACCACTCTGTAGTTTTTCACACAAGAGGTGAAAAGGAAGACCGTGCCTAGATCTAACTTTGAAACGCCCCACGGTGGGGGCCACTTTTCTGTAGCGAACGATTTTGGACGCGGTTCTTAAGCGCTGGTCGCTCTCTGCGGTTTGAGCTTTGACTACAGGTCGATTCATTTTTTATCCTATTGTGAGCTGAATAAGGAAGGGAAATAGATGTCTCCAATTAACCCTGCTTGCATACTGAGTTTAAATAGCGGTCTGTTAGGTTACGGATGCTATCAATGTGGGGTGCCTTTGTACTGGTTATTTGTATTTTCGCCAATACGGTTTTCTTTCTTTTTATCTAGGCAGAAGGTTTCTGGCGGGGAACGAGGATTAGGATGTTATGACTGATGCTTTTGAATTACTGCTTTTTGATTGATGGAGATATGGGATTTGGGTTTTTTGTTGATTGTGCTCGCTAAGATCTTTTCTTTCGATCTTATGCCTACGTATTCCCGTTTACCGAAACAGGGAAATCAGAGCGTTCGTAGTTCCTCCTATTCTATGGGAGGAAATGGGTGTTTTGGTGTCTTGTTCAAAGCCCAAGACGTGAAGCGAAAGGTGATTTGTATCTTGTTCAAAGCCCAAGATGTGAAGCTGAAAGGTCTATTTGTGTCTTGTTCAAAGCCCAAGACGTGAAGCTGAAAGGCCTCGGCTTTAGAGAGAATTTGTCATCTCTAAAGAGGGGAGAAGGAGAATTACTTTAACTGGGATACGCGGATCCGAGCAATGCCATAATTTCCAAAGAAAGGGTTTTAACCTGAAGGAGAAGACTTTAACTCAGTGTAGAGCAATGCCATCTTTCCTTAGGAATTTCTCATGCTAAAAGAGGGACATTGGCGTGGATATAGATGATCCAGAGGCTTGTCGCTTACAGCGATTAGATGAAGGGAAAGGAGTTGTTGATGTTTGTGTACTGTGAATGAGGTACAACTTTGATGCTAAAAGGTTAATTGGATTAACCAGTGGTTTTCTTATACAAAGCCTAAGAGGAGACTAATTTCCGCTAGGAAAATCATTATACAAAGCCTAAGAGGAGGCTAATTTGTGTCTCGTACAAAGCCCGAGAGAGAGGCTAAAAGGTTTTGACCCGATGATAGAGTCTCTGTGTATCGTACGAAGCCCGAGATGGAGGCTATTGTTTGACTCAACGAGGGAGTCTCTTATGTGTCTCGTACAAAGCCCAAGAGAGAGGCTAAACGTTGTTTGACTCCCCTGGGGAGAATTTTGGTATCTCGTACAAAGCCCGAGATGGAGGCTATTGTAACTGTTTCAGTTGAGTGACAGATCCAATATACTGATTTTAAAAGAGAAAATCAGTTCTTATATGAGCAACACTGTACTCATGGGTTAGATCTGAGGATCGGGGTTGTTTCCTTTTTTTTGGGGAAACTGGAAATCCAAAGGGTGTTGAGACTGTCCGAGTCTGCGGGTTTCCTTCCTATTTAACGAAGGGTGCTTGGGAATGTCTTTGAGACTCAAGGAGGTTAGACTGTCTGTGTCTAGAGTTTTATCTTTTGTACTATGCTTTGAGAAACAGTAGTAGACTTTATGAAAGGACTGTTCTATGAGGATGACTAAGTTCTGTTCCTATACCTCTAGGAGGTCGTCGGGATAATTTGTACGAAGCCCCAGAGGAGGCTGGAAACTTTTAAGCCGACGGGTCCTTGTACGAAGCCCAAGAGAAGGCTATCATTCCCGAAGGAAGAGATCATTATACGAAGCCTAAGAGGAGGCTGTGAATACTTCTAAGAAGCCGTAGTGTCCTTGAATAATGCCCAAGAGGAGGCCGATGCTTTTAAGAAGCCCGTGGGTATATCATCTCCTTTCCATTAGGAGAGATAAATCTTTGAAAGATGAAAACCACTGGTAAACGTGCGAGGTTTACTATCCAACGACTTTTAGCTTTTAAAGAGGGTTCCTTAGTTAAGGTCCAAGATTATGACCGTAGTGGGTACCCAAACCTCGAGACATTCAAGGAAAGCTATCCACAAGGAATAGATCAAGTCAGGAAAGTTCGAGAATTTGGAAGAAACTCCAAGATGCCATTCACGGAGAATACATTCATCTTGGGGAGTAGAGCTTCTTGACGATTCCTAAGGAGGACAGCCGAAGAGAAGACTGTATCTGGTGCTCCTATTGGGGATCTAGGCGTCTATTTCTACGAATAAATGAAACGGCGTCACCTAGTTCTAGACGTAGTTGCCGGAGAAACTCGAAATATCTATACTATTATTACACAGTAGATATGAGTTTATGAAAGGAGATTTACAGTGAGCAGCCCCACAACACAGTTTATAATATGAAAGCAGTAAACGAAAGCGATAAACACTTACTCGGTTGTAGTGCTTCCATGCTGTTTGGTTAGTTGTTTCAACAAAGAAATATTGAAAACAACTGTATATTCAAAATCAAAGGAGAAAGTGCTTTGAAAAAGAAAGATTTGGGGCTTACAGCTCAAGGAGAGGCCCAGGGTTTTATTAGTGAGCGCACTGTTTGACTTTGTACAGAGGGACTTATACAAGTGACTGGGGCCTAAAAATGGTTTTCTGTACAAAGGGATGGGTCTTACACTCTCTCAAGAGGCCCAAAAAGAAAAAAGAGTGGGGCTTATAACACGAGGGTAGGCCCAGTTGGTTTTTCGTTTAAAAATGGCGATCGCGCCGAGGTTTTCTTTTAACGCAGAGGGACTTATACAATAAGTGAGGCCCAAATGTTTTGGTTAAAAGGGGGATTGGGTCTTACACTCTAATAGAGGCCCAAAGTGTTTTTAATGGGTCTTATAGCTCAAGGAGAGGCCCAGATGATTTTTATTTTTAAACGGGCGACGATCGCGCCGTTTACTTGTACAGAGGGACTTATACAATGAGTGAGGCCCAAAAAGTCTTTGTACAAGGGGGGATGGGTCTTACACTCTCTCAAGAGGCCCAAAAATGTTTTGAAAATGATTTATGAGGGTTGAATTAATCCAAAACCCTAATTTGTTTTCAAAATGTATTTAATTGAATAAAAATTCAATTAAAATGATCAAAAATTGTTTAACACATGGAAAACAAATTGTGATCTTGGATTAATGCTTCAAAAATTAAGTATTGACCTACAAAATAATTAGAAAGCATTAAAAGTTGCAAAATCAATGTAGAAAAAATATTTAAAATGCCAAAAACAATCAAAATATTAATTCTTTACAAAAATATCAATTATACGAAATAAATAATATTTTTGGGATTTTTTGTGAAAATAAAATATTTTAACATTTTTGTGAATTATTAAAAAAAAGAATCAACTCAAAATCATTAAAACTAAGAGAGAAATTAATTTTTGAATCAATTAAACAAAATCACAAAATTCAAATATTTGAATATATGAAAAATGGCGCCAAGAACAGCTGAAGAACACGCGCGTGTTCTTGGTTTCTCAGATTTGCATTTTCTATCCAATCTCCATGAATACGAAATCATATCATGCAATCCACATATCATTATGCTCGTCTCAACCTCACGATCATGTCTATGTACTTTAATTTCATTTAAATTAAACATACAACAAGAAATCACGAAGAGACCTCAAGAACCCTAATTTCTGCATGAAGGCTAGGATTTTTGATACACGATTCAAACAATGCAATTAATTGAGGGAAAACATTCCATGCATGATTATGAACATATGGCCAAATTATTGTGCGAGGAAATATGCATAGATTGAGAGATGACCAAGCATGTGCTTACCTCTAGGCCGTGACAGCAAGTTCAAAGTGATTTTTGATTTGGAGGTGTTACAGATGAGTTGTGATGATCTGAACAGCTTCCCTACACCCTATGGATTGTGTTTGGATGGTTGGACTTGATTGAAATTGGCTGGATCATTTTGTGGTACCTCAGCTGCACTTTGGTTAAAACCTTGAGCAACCAGCTGGTGATTTTGTGAAATTGATGTTTCAGAAGTAATCTAAGTGTTTGATCAGCTCATATGTGATGTATGTGAGGTGTGTGAGTGATTGGTTTGATTGGAATTGCTCTCAAACTCAAAACCCGATAGTGACTTGCCTTAGAAGGCAAAATTGGAGTGAAAGAAGAGATTTTGAGGAAAGCATCTGTTAGATGGCTTTGGTGTACTCAAACTGACCACAATTGAGCTCTATTTATAGTAGAGCAAGTTTGTTTTGCAAGGAATAGTGCATGGCAGCTGGTAAGTAGGTTTGGCCAATGTTGTCCAATGGAATTTCAAGTCTCCTCTAGCCATTGACTAGAGGTTAGGGCACAGAGCTTTGGTTCCCTTGGTCTTGGATAAGTCTTGACTGATTTAAGATGAGAATGGCTCAGTCCATGCCACCTTGATGGTTCCATTGAATGCCTCATTCCAAATTTGAAGTCTTGTCCCTATTTTGGCCATTCTAGGTTCAACATGCTATTTCTTGTTCCATGGACTTTGGAGGCTTGGCTCAGTGATTGTCCCCTTTAGATTCAATCCTATGAGGTGTCCAAGTGGATAGGAGCAATTGGATTTGGTTGATTTTGGCAAATCGACCAAAGTTGCAAATTCTGCCTTGCCTTGACAGATTTCAGCAAGGCAACTTGGCAATGTTGTATCTCATGGTGTAGGTTGAATTTGGCAATGTTCTTGGCCATTTTGGAAAGCTCTTACATGATACAACAACTGTTTGAACAAGTTTGGTTTTGATCTCTTTTGATTCCAAATGAAAAATCCCCCTACATTTGGCAAAAAGTGAGGCAGAATCTGACTTAGTGAAAATTTCACTAAGTGTTGGAAAAAGTGACATTTTCACTTTTCAGCCACTTTGATCACTCCATAACTCAAAATCCTTAATGAATTGGAATGACTTGTAGTTGAAGTTTTTGTAGATGATAATGAGGGCTACAAATCCATCTTTGGATGAGAAAAAATGGCCTTGTGGTTTAGGAGTTATGGTCCTCCAAAGTTGGTACCCTTGTCACTTTATTTTTAACTTAGAAAAATTTCTAAGTTTTATGGTTACCCCTTTTACAAGTTATCTCACTTTTCTTGATTTTTCTTGATAAATGATGATTCAAATCATACATTAACATCATTTTAGGGTTAAAAATCCATTTTGGTGAAAAATCTCAAAAAGTCAAAGTTGACTTTTGTGCACAGTTGACTTTTTATCAGATGAATTCCAAACTGTGCAATTCTTCAGGAAATCATGTCCTTGACCTAAATCAAACTTGATGGACATGTTCCATGGGTGTCATAGGGTATATTCAATCATGTATTAGGGTTTGGGAGCATGTCTAGGTCAAAAGTCAAAGTTACAGTTGACTTTTCTCGCGAAACCCTAATTGTGGTGCAGATGAAATTGAGACTTGTTGCTCAAGCTTCTTGGATCAATCCATTGTTCAAAATGGATCAATATGGTATATTAGAGACCCTCAAATCCTCTCTTGAGGTCTTGGCTCATGATTTGTCCCAAAAGTCAACTTAGGGGTGAATTAGGTCAAGAAACCCTAATTCCTGATTTTTGATGAATGCATCCCCTGAGGTAAAATTGACTTGATGCATGGGTTCATGAGGTTCCATGAAGTATATTAGGTTATGTTTTGGATCATTGCCTTGTGCCCAGATGAAAATTTCCATCTGGAGGCCCTGGTCGACCAAAACCCTAATTTGGTGACACTGTCGATCTTGAGGCTTGATCCACCTAGAAGGGAGCAGCTTTGTGCTTAATCCTTAAAGTGGGAGTCCTTTTGATCCATTGTGGATGTTTAAGAGATTAGACAAGTTGAAAATAAAGTCATTTCTTTTTGAGCCTTTGTCTAAAGCTCAGAGAGGGCTTGAAACCCTAATTTTGATTGTAGTGGATGCTCACCCATCTTTGGGGAGACTAATGAGGCATGATGATTCATCCATATTGTGATGATGATTTGCACAATGATGGGAAACTCTAGTGGTCAAAATTTGGGGTATTACACGTCTGCTGTCATATTACTTGATATCCTTGCTTACATTACTGTTATCTGGGAATGCGATTAATATGCATGTGGTGAGTTCGAGAGAATATTAAGATAAGTGGTGGCGTATTCAGGGAGGCTTATAGGGAGTGAATCCCGACTAAGCTAACTTGAGAGTCCACAGAATCAGTGGAGGTGCCCGCATGGAATTACCAATGTTGAACGAGCATGTCGTGAAAGCATTGTTTTTTCCCATTGGGTTACCCTTAAAGCTGAGGATTAGTAAGCATTTAACCATTTGACCATTAGGTAGTGCGGTAACTATCGGGAATAGTTGATATGCAATACTACACTCAAAGGAGATTCATCTTGGGATATTACAGCTCTCATGAGTCAGACGGTTTGCTGTTAATATCCTTAAGAGGGGTCAATGATTTTGGAAACCTTTGTTAGAACTCGTTCTACAAGTACAAAATTTAACCTCCAATACACACCTTGGGGATGGGTAGATCCATGACTCCATGCTCATGACGATGAACCCCTAAACCCATGTTTTCAAATGTTTTTGTTTGCTGCATTCATGCATTCATTAAAAAAACTCTTCTTAAACAAGAAAAAATCTTTTTCTAAAAGAATTGAAACAATAATTGCAAATATCAAAGGTTGCTTTATGGATTTTGGAAGAAGAAAAATGCACAAGTACACCTTCAAGGTTCCAAAACTAGAAGACCTAAGGAAATTGGGAAGAACGATTATTAATCCCGAGGCTTTCAGAGCTAAGCACGAAGAACTATTGTCTCTTTTGAAAATCAACATGGTTGAAGGGATCCTGTCTACACTGGTTCAGTTCTACGATCCAATATACCATTGCTTCACTTTCCCAGATTATCAGCTCACACCAACAC
The DNA here is from genome assembly GCA_022829125.1 of Lathyrus tuberosus. Taxonomy (NCBI): domain Eukaryota; kingdom Viridiplantae; phylum Streptophyta; class Magnoliopsida; order Fabales; family Fabaceae; genus Lathyrus; species Lathyrus tuberosus. The sequence goes on along the minus strand of JALAZF010000020.1, from coordinate 2,858,347 downwards.
TGGAAGAGTACTTTCACCAAATTGATTTACCTATCACTGATCAAGATCCATTTTCTGGACTGGAAGAAATTCCAAAAGATCAAGCCATTGCAAGAGCAATATCTTTGGAAGAGTCAGATGTCAGGACTCACATGACCACCAAGGGAGGAATCCAGGGTTTACCGGCTAAATTCCTAATGGAGAAAGCTCTATACTTTGCCAGTATAGGAAATATAACCACTTTCGAAGATGTCTTTGTTCTGCTCATATATGGGTTATTCCTCTTTCCCAATATTGACAACTTCGTTGACACCAATGCTTTTAAGATATTCTTAATTGGGAACCCAGTCCCAACTTTGCTCGCGGATGCTTATCATTCTGTACACTTAAGGAATTTCTACAGTGAAGGGATGATCACATGCTGTGTACCATTACTCTACAAATGGTTTATTTCCTACCTGCCTAAGTCTGCTGCTTTTTGGGATCACAAAAGTAGTCTGCGATGGTCGCAGAAGATTATGTCCCTTACCAATTCCGACATAGATTGGTACAATCGGATCTATGACGGAGTAAAAATCATCGACAAATGTGAAAATTTCCCCAATGTACCCCTCATTGGTACTAAAGGAGGGATCAACTATCATCCAATTTTAGCTTGCTGTCAACTTGGATACCCGATGAAGAATATCCCACATAATGTTCATCTGGAAGGTCTTTTCTTCAAGGAAGGAGAAAATGACAGGGCACTAAAGAAAGAAATAGTACATGCCTGGCAACATGTTCATAGGAAGGGGAGAGAGTCCCTGGGGAGGAAAAATTGCATCTCTGCAAAGCCTTATCTCCACTGGGTACAAACTAGAGCCATCAAACTGAGGATGCCCTACCCTCGTCAAGAAGTTTTTTCCTTAAAGGAATCCGTTCTTTATTTCATGTCTGGTACAGAAAAACTCCAGATCGCTCTCAACAAGGTCCAACGTGAGAAGAACTCTTGGAAGAACAACTACCAGATTCTTAATTTAGAATGTACCAAGATTCAGGAACTGCTAAAGGAAAAGGATTCTCTGATTGAGATATTAGAGCAGCATGCCATAGAAAGTCAGGAGGAACGAAGAAATTTGCTCTCTCCCTTCACTTGGCAAAGGATCGTCGACCCGACAAAAGCTGAAGGGGCCCGATCGAAGAAGAGAAAAATTCAGGAACTAGCATCTAAGCTCTCCTTAGAAAGAACTCAGGATCTATAGGCCTAATTTTCCTTCTCGCACTTTGTAAAATACTGTACTTTTCCCATTAAAATACTGCAATCTTTCGAGTTCAATAAAAGGGTATTCCCAGCTGTGTGATATTTGCAATATAATTGTTAAAAATTCTTTTGAAAACAAAAACTAAAAAAATATATCATTCTCATTATTTGCATATCATTCATCATTCTCACATAGCACGTCTTTGTCATTGAGTCTCACATATATGTCACACTCTAGAGTCAAATTGTCTCATTCATACAATACTTGGGCCAATCGACAAAAGAAAATGGATGATTTCGAGGAAGAGAACAGAGAGCTGAGAGAAGAAATCAATGCTCTAAAGGAGAGTTTGGAGAAACTCCACAACACCATGGAATCCCGGGCTGCAGCCCAGGAACAACAACATCAAAGGACTGTGATCTCGGAGATTACATCTACACTAGCATTTGAAACACCTGGCAGTCATCCTCAGTACAACATGCTTAAAGGTTTTCCCTAGGGCACGCCTCTCAACTTTATACCTGTGGGATACATCCCACCGGTCACTGAAGACCCGGAAGCCGTAACAGGAACTACCTGTAGCGTGCGATTTATGTCGGTGACGCGACCACCTTATCTCAGAATGTGGGTTTCTCCTCACTATCGCTCCCGAAAGATTCGCATCCAACAGTACAAACGCGAAAGTGGCACAGAAAGAACAGAGTCGCCAGCAATGTGTATTTATCCCGAGAGAGGGAAAGGAAACACTGCATAAACCTGAAGAGAAGGGAGAGAACATGGTCTCACGACCAAGAGAAATGGGTACGGGAGTCGGTTACGCGAAGGGAAGGTGTTAGCACCCAACACGTCCATCGTACTCGATGGGATCCACGCTTGCTGTCTGCATCAAAAGGTGTCGTAGTCTGGAGCTCCACTGCTACGGGACCGGAGAAGAAACGAGAACAGAAAGAATGGAGAAACGAAGGAGAAAAGAAAAAAAAAGTGACTCGATAGGACGTTATCGTTGTCCTAGACCTACGTACTCCCTTAGTGCAATGGGAAAGTCAGAGTCAACGTAGTTCGGACGGGAACTGTGGGGGAAGGTTGCTTGCCAGGACAATCGATGTCTTGTGCCTACATATCCTTAATCGGAAGAGAGAGAGGAATCAGAGCTGATGTAGTTCGTGGGTACGACCACGGATGGGTAAGTGTTTTATACGTGAGTGACGAGCTCTTTCTCAGAAAATGAAGTTTGAAACCCAACAATCCCGAAGGATAAAAAGATTTGAATTTGTTTGGTGTTTTTTAGACAGAAATGTCTTTTAAGTTGTTTCGTAACTTGCATTGAACCCAAGTCTTAAATATAGGAACGAATACTTCACGCGTCGTCCCCAACAGGACGTACACTAGGTATCCTAGAAGAATGAGGGGAAGCCCCTCACTCCCCACTTCCTACATAGAAGGCTCAAGCGCAATACACGTTAACTTTTATTACGTGTTTTCAAGAAGTTTTGAGATGAGAAGAGAGATGACCCAAAGGAAACTCTAAGGGGGAACTACGAGTCCTAATGTTATCATGCATGGATGACCTATGGTTAGTGAGGCTTAGGAGAGACGTCTACCTAAAACCTAATGCTAATCCTACTCCAAGCTTAATCAAAAATTAAGTTGGACTAGGTAGCTCTAAAGGGAGAGAATCCAAGACTTAAACAAGTCTTGAGATTCAAGGGAGGAAGAGAGTGAAAGAGAGGGGAAAGAAACATCTTAAATGCTAAAGCAAACACAAGTATGAAAGCTTAAAAGAGAAAGAAGAAGTTAGAATATGGATGACTATCCACATCCCATTCACTTACCATTAGCCCCTACATGGTTAGCAAAAACAAACATAAACAACAAATGAAACCCAAACAAGTCACAACCCAAATTGGAATGGTTACAAACTAAATGGAACTCATCCAAGTCAGAATGTACACCTTAGAGGTGACCCACAATATTTACCAAACAAGATCAAGCAAAGAGAATGCAAACAAGTGGCAAAACATACAAGAAAGTCATCAAAGAAGGAGTAGAAGAATGAGTGGATATGCCAGGTGATCATGCAAGAATGCTTCAAATAAAATCCAAGTCAGAATGTGGATGACCAAAACATGTGCCTAAACATGCCATACAAATGTCACATAAGGCATACAAACAAGTATCCAAGCATTAAGAATCATTAGAAGAAGGAGAAGTAAGCATGTAAATGAAACATGCTAAAGGATGCTAAATGAAACATGAATAGCATATGACATGAATACAAAGCTTCAAGGTCAGAAACATACATCATATGAGATGCAAAGGAATGATATGGCATGGCATACACAAACCAAACACAAGTCAAGAAGAGGCATATATGAGAAAAAGTGATAAGATAAGTCAAAAGAGGCATGTAAATCAAACATGGAACATGTGCACAAAATATGCAACAACCTTACACCAATGACTTATAATGATAATCACATGACCTATAATGATTCAAACATGGTTTATGAAGTCAAAGAAACAATCCCAACTAATGGCACAAGGGCCTTCTCAAACAAGTAATCAAACATGCCCAAAGATGTGCACAAAAGAAGACCTCAAACAAAGAGCAATCAAACAATTAGCAAATCATCTCCAGAAATTACCAAATTAATCCTCAAAACACCTCAACTAGGGGTAAATATCATGTTAAAAACTCATGCTAAAATTCACAAGATAAGTCCTTCAATCAATTATGCAAAGTCACATGAGAATTATGAACTAATATGCAAAAGAAAGGGACCAAAATGCAATATGAAAAGAATTTAAAAATATCGGAAAAATGCTTTTATGCATTTCAACATGTTGATGAGACAATGCAAAAAGAATGGGTTCAAAATGTTTTATATGCTATGAGAAATAAAATCTACAATGCAAAGTATGCTCATATGAAACAATTCAAAGGGAAATTGAAGCAACAATTAATTCAGATGCTAAAAATAAAATAAAAATGGAAAATAAAATTTGGAAACATTTTATAAAACCCTAAGGATGATCCATAATTTTTTGGTAATTTTTGGGTGCATAAAACTATTTTTAAAAATTAAAAATGGAAATTAATCAATTAAATAAAATAAAATGGAAGAAAATACACCAGGGGTGCAGCATTAGCAATATTCACGTTCAAGAATAAAAATGGGCTTAACAAGGGGGTTCAGAAAGCAAGTCCAGTCCAAAATAAAAACAATCAGCGCAGCCAAACAAAAAATGGACTCAGTCAACCAAATTGACTCACTATCAGCCATAAGATCAATCTAACGCTTCACATCAAGTCAACAAAAGCAACATGTAATCATGATAAGAGGCACAGATCTACACGCACACCATAATTAACATACACATGCGCGCATTAAATCACTCAGAATTTAAAAAAGAAACACGTGGGGAGTACATGAGAATTTTAATGCGCTGGCAATACATCATCCATCAGATTAAATCAACGCATCATATCAGGTCAACAAAGTCAAAAATCATGCAAGATTAAGGGCTATGATCTGAGGCACATGGTAACTATCATGGACTACAAACACACAAACAACAAAATAAAACCAAATTTTAAATGGCGTGGCACGCAGATGACCATCAGATCCAAAGATCCAACCGTCCAAACATCATCACCTTCATTGAGTTCTCCGTTCACCTGAAAGTGAACCAGACACCGGAGCCCTAGCTCCGGTCGTCTTCTCCGGTGACCTGCAACTTCAAATTCTCCAGAAAATGCAAACGAGTACATCATCTTGTTCAGATTTCCACAAGGATCACAAATATACAAACCATTTCATCAAACAATCAACACATAAGGAAAATCGAAGAAGAAAAGTTGGGATCCAAAACTTTCAAACTCACAATACACACATGTTACACGTCCAAATTCAAAACAAAATACATCAACATGCTCAGTGAACCTCATAGATCATTATGCACATCAAAAAAATGAGTTCTAAGAGCATGGAAAGTAAGCTTACCTGAGATCTGTAGAGCTTGAAATACACTAAGAACGCCTTCCAAAAGCTGCAGATCTTCCTCTTTTGAGCTCTATTTGCAAAATAAATGCAAATAGAGGCTTGAATCTGGCTAGATCTAGGAGTTTGAACTTGAACCAACTTGAGATGCACTTGCTGAAAACCTTGCTCTTAGCTCAAAACAATGGTTGATTATTGTTCTACCAAGTGTGTAGATCAAGAATATGAAAAAAATTCTTCAGAAACCCTTGAGATAAGAGAGTTTTGAAGAGAGAAAGTTTTGGTGAGAAAAAGAGATTCTGAACAAATAGGAGTTCATGACCTAGCTGTGAAAGCATGAGTTAGCTTATATACATTCCATTAGTCCACTGATCATGATTAGCAATTGGTTAATCCCTTAGTTAATGAGTTTTGGAGTGTTTTGCAAAAATGCAATTAGTGATACAACCACTAATCCACACGTGCATTCCCATGCCTTTCATGATGAATCACTGACACTTCCTTTGCTGATCACAAATGGATTGGAATTGGGCCTTGAAATGTCTTGGTTTGCAAGTTTCAATCCATCTTGCAAAATTGTATAAAGTGAAATAAGTGATGAATATGGCATGAAATGACTTGATTCAAAGGCAAAAAATGATCCTCATGAGGTGTACTTGGATGTTGTAATGTGACATGAACCAATAGAACCAATTACAAGTCAATTTGTACCAAAATACAAAAGGTGGAAAAAGTGGTACATGTGAAAACCCTTAAAAGCACCTTGCATTATTTTGACTATAACTTGAGTTCTACAAATGATATGGAAACCATCTAGTACTTTTTGGAAATGGGAGAGAAAGATCTTAAACTTTCATGTTGGAGGAAAATTCATTTGGAGCTTCCTTGATGATGAAAAGTCAAATTGAATGTAGTGGAAAAATTGCCAAAAATGGAAAGTTCTCATTATGGGTCACAAATTTAGTAACTTTTGCACAAACTCTTGATTCTTGAAGAATGATGCCAACCATGCTATTCCTTGACCAAATAAAGGTACATGGACTTGGGAAACATGATTTGAACCCTTGAAAACCCATGGTTGACTTTCCTTTCTCACTGTTGACTTTTACTTACTTCACAAGTAACTGATCCACTGAAAATCCTCCACAATGAATCACTAGCCAAGTCTTCCCCCATGGGTGTTTGTGAGCATATAGAACCTCATGAGAATGTATTTGAACAAGAAAAACCCATCAAGAAGCCTTTTGGAACCAAAACCCTAATTTGGATAAACTGATTAGGAGGGAAAGATTCACTTGAAATCCTTTGCCATTCTTGACCTTGTGAAGACATGATGAGCTCTTCAAACCACCTTGAGGCTTGAGACTCCTTTGAAATGAACCAAGTACCTTGATCCCATGATAAGAACCAATGCTATACACAAATGCTAATGCAAGAAATGCAAAGAAACATAAGCCAGTTAGCTAAAAACAAGAAGGCAAATTTTGGGGTGTTACACTCACCGTAATGGTAGGAGTGAGGTCCTACTTTCTGATTTCTTATATATCCTGTGAAGCTGGAAGGGAAAGGGAAGCTATCTAAAACTAACCTTGCGCACGAATGTTTAAAGCGAACAAATGCTAAGAGAGATTCAGGGAGTTCGGGGTCAGGTTATACAATGGGGAGTTGTCAATTACCCATCCTATATGTGGTTATCCACAGGTTGTTAGTTTCAGGTTCTGCTTTGTACTTGATGGTGTTTATCTGTTGATGGGTTGGGAAAGTTTCTTGTTTGAGAGAGAGAGAGAGAGTTTTTGATGATTTTGGTGAGGTATTGGACCTCAGTTTTGATTAGTATGTGTGAAGGTACTGGACCTAGAGGTTTTGATTGGTAATGCTCGCTAACATTTCGCAATCTTATGCCTACGTATTCCCGTTTAAAGAAACAGGGAAATCAGAGCAATCGTAGTTCCTCCTATTCTATGGGAGGAAAAGATATTTGGTGCCTTGTTCAAAGCCCAAGATTGAAGCTAAAAGGTTTATTTGTGTCTTGTTCAAACCCCAAGATTAAAGCTAAAAGGTTTGACTGAGAGAGAATTTGTCATCTCTAAAGGGAGATATCTCATCTGTTTATCACAACTATTGGGTGACAGTTTACAAAGGAGGGTTACTTTAACTGGAATATGTGAATCCAGCAATGCCATAATTTCCTTTATAGGGGTGTTGTCCTGAAGGGGAAAACTTTAACTCAGTGTAGAGAAATGCCATTTTTCCTTAGGAGTCTTTCATGCTAAAAGAGGGACAGTGGCGTGGATGTAAATAATCCAGAGGCTTGCCACTTACAACAATTAGATGAAAGAGAGGATTTTGCCAGGATAAGAGATGGACTACAACTTGGAAATTTGAATCAACAAGTGTGCCACTTACAGCGGTTATCTGGAATTAGGGTTTGTTTTGAATGTTTGTTTTGATGTGTGATAACACAGAGAAATGTCTTCCTACAGAGAGATTTTTATTTCCTCTGAGGGGATGTTGATTTTTGTGTGCCTTGATCAAAGCACAAGGTTGAAGCTAAGAGATTGATTGGGTCCACTGGGGAAGTCTTTATACTAAGCCTAAGAGGAGGCTAGAAAAGACTGACTCAACAAGAGAGTGTTTATCTGTCTTGTACAAAGCCCAAGATTGAGGCTAAAAAGAGACTGACTCTTTTGGGGATATTATTATATAAAGCCTAAGAGGAGGCTAAAAGTTTGACTTTTCCGGGGAAAATATTTTGTCTGTCTTGTACAAAGCCCAAGATTGAGGCTAAAAGGGATTTTGACTCCTCTGGGGAGGGTTTGTAGGTGTCTTGTACAAAGCACAAGATTGAGGCTGAAAAGAAGACTGACTCTGTGGGAAATAAATCTTTATCTATCTTGTACAAAGCCCAAGATTGAGGCTAAAATGAGATTTTATTGACTCGGCTGAGGATGTTTTAAGTGTCTTGTACAAAGCCCGAGATTGAGGCTGAAAGAAGTTTGACTCTACTGAAGAATATTATCTATCTTGTACAAAGCCCAAGATTGAGGTTGAAGAGAGGATTGACTCTACTTAGGAAAATTTATATGGTGTCTTGTACAAAGCCCAAGATTGAGGCTAAAAGGGTTTGAGTCAACAAGAGAGTGCTTTTATTTGTCTTGTACAAAGCCCAAGATTGTGGCTGAATGTTGACTCAACAAGAAAGTGTTTTTATCTGTCTTGTACAAAGCCCAAGATTGAGGCTGTAAGGGTTGACTCAACAAGAGAGTGCTTTTGTTTTATACCATTGACTTAACAAGAGAGTGTGGAAAAGTAATTGACTCAACAAGAGAGTCTGAAAAGGTTAGCTCAGCTAGGGAAAATCATTGTATAAAGCCCAAGTGGAGGCTGACTTTGCTAGGGGAGAATAAAGAAAGAAATCATTATACAAAGCTTAAAAGGAGGCTGAATATGCTGAGGAAAGGAAGGATCATTATACAAAGCCTAAGAGGAAGCTAACTTCTGCTGAGGATTATTGAGATCCAGAGGCAGGTCCAAATGGGGAATCAACTCTTGCTGAGGGTTTACATAAGAGTTGAGATATCAGATGCCTTGAGGTTCTGATTTGGGATAATGTTATACTGATGGTAAACTGGCCCTGGCTAAAGGATTTTTAGGAGAAAGACTGGGTTTTAGAACCCATAGGTTTTAACTCTACAGGAGATTGATTAAACGACCAGGGTTTTTCATGTGTTGGCAAGGAACTTGAAATTGTCTTTGAGACTCAAGGGGGATTAGACTGTCTGAGTCTACTGGTATGGAAGAGTTTATCTTTGTATGATGCCCAAGAAGAGGCAGGTGTTTTAAGGGATGAGTTTTAACCCTAAAATGGTTTCATGTTTTGACACTGGAAAGACTGCTTTAGCAAAGGATGACTAAGTTATGTCGTATACCTTTAAGAGGTCTTCAGGGTCCTTGTATTAAGCCCAAGAGAAGGCATGAGAACTTCTAAGAAGCCGGATGGTCCTTGTACAAAGCCCAAGAGGAGGCGGGGATGCTTTTAGGAAGCCTGTGGGTCCCAAACCTAAGAAGAGTTCAAGAAAAGTTTCACCGAGAATAATCTTTTCTTTAATGAACAGTTCTAGGGTTTGAAGAAATTCAAGAGAGGTTTCACCGAGAATTTATCCTCTCTGGGGAAATGAACTTTTTTGACAATTTCTAATAGTGACAGTCAGAGAAATGTTTCACCAGGAATAATGCCTTTCTCTTTGTTCCATATTGTTTAAGCCCAAGAGAAGGCAAGACTGTATCTGGAATCCTATGGGGATCTAGTTTTGGCTGTATTGAAAGAGTGACCAACTGGCTTTACCTAGTTCTAGACCTAGTTGTCGGGGAAAACTCTAAGCAGATATACTAGTATATATACAATTGATATATGACAAGTATTTAAAAGGATATGAAAGAAGGACTTACAGGTGAGCAAGCTTCCAACAATACAGTTATATATATATATATGACATGTATTTAAAAGAATGAAAGAAGGACTTAAAGGTGAGCAAGCTTCCAGCAATGCAGTTATAAATATGAAAGCTGATAAAAGTTACAGGCGAGCAAGCTTCCATTGTAACAGCTGTATGGTTAGTTGTTCAAGAAACTAAAGAAAGTTTTGATAACAACTATAGATTTAAACCTAAAATCTAGAGGAAAGTTGTTTTGAAAAGATTGTTGGGGCTTATACTCAAGGAGAGGCCCAGAAAGGTTTTCTGTACAGAGGGATGAGTCTTACAACTCAAGGAGAGGCCCAAAGGTTTGAAAAAGAAAAGAAATGGGACTTACAACACAAGGGTATGCCAAGATGAAAATGTTTTGAAAAAGCGACGATCGCGTTGAGATTTTGAAAACACAGTGGGTCTTATACAATGACTGAGGCCCAAAAAGGTTTTTATTTACAAGGAATGGGTCTTACACCCTATTAGAGGCCCAAAGTTTATTTTATATACAAGTGACGGGGCTTACAACTCAAGGAGAGGCCCAGGTGTGTTTTGTTTAAAAGGCGACGACCGCGTCGAGATTTTAAAATCGTATCGGGACTTATACAATGACTGAGGGCCAAATTATTTATTTACTAGAGGGGGTTGGGTCTTACACTCTATTAGAGGCCCAAAGTTTGTTTGAAAATTTAAAATCGAGAGGAAACCCTAATTTTAAACTAAAATGTCATTTTTCAAAGGTAATTTAAATAATAAAATGATAAAATATCAATTATATTCAAAAACAAGTTGTACACTTTGGAAAATATTTTGAAAAATCAGGTTTAATCATATCAAAGCTTAAAATTCAATTGATTTTGAAAGATCAAAGTGGGAATTTCATTTTAAAATGTTTAAAACAATAAAAAATGAAATTAATTACAAAAATTCTAACTATATTAAATAAATAATATAAATTGGATTTTTTTGTAAAATAAAATATTTAATCATTATAGTGAATTTTGAGAAAAAGAATCAATTCAAAAACATAAATATTCAAAGAGAAATTAATTTTTGAATCAATTAAACAAAATAACCAAAAATTCAAAATTTTGAATTATGGCGCCAAGAACACTTGGTTCTTGCTCGCGCCCTCTATTTTTGCATATTTGTGTTTTCTCACTTTTCTCCATGATTTCTCAATGGTTTTGCATGATTCAAGTACCAATCTTGTTCGTTTTTGAACAAGGATCACAACCATATAGTTTAATTGCATTTATATTAAGTATGGAGAAATAAATCAACAGAAAACCTCAAGAACCCTAGTTTGAACATGAACACAATGAAATTTCATACACAATTGATTCATGGTAATTGATTGAGGGTTATCACTCTATATACATGCAAGAACAAGATAGTAACTCAAAAATTCATTTATGATGCTTGTGAGCATATAGAACCTCATGAGAATGTATTTGAACAAGCAAAACCCATCCAGAAGCCTTTTGGAACCAAAACCCTAATTTGGATCAACTGATTAGGAGGGAAAGATTCACTTGAAATCCTTTGCCATTCTTGACCTTGTGAAGACATGATGAGCTCTTCAAACCACCTTGAGGATTGAGACTCCTTTGAAATGAACCAAGTACCTTGATCCCATGCTAAGAACCAATGCTATGCACAAATGCTAATGCAAGAAATGTAAAGAAACATAAGCCAGTTAGCTAAAAACAAGAAGGCAAATTTTGGGGTGTTACAGCTGCCCCTATTCAATCAACTTGGTCCTGAAGGTATGTAGCAACGGCTGCCATGCGTTCAAAGGATTCACGGAGATTGAATACCAAAAGACCTAAAATTTGCAATCCTCAAAGGAGGGACGACTCCACTGGGGAACAAGCAATAAATGTTGCACTATCACAACACGTACGAGTGTTGGAAACCAATACAAACAATGTTTTGAAAAGTCTTGAAATGAACACAAACGAGTGTTAGCTATGCTGGAGATAAACACGGACGGGTGCAAAAGGATTCAATACGGACGGGTACTGAAAAGGTACACGGACGGGTGTAAAAAGATTCAATACGGACGGGTACTGAAAAGGTACACGGACGGGTGTAAAAGGTTTCAATACGGACGGGTATCAAAAAGGTACACGGATGGGTGTAAAAAGGTTTCAATATGGACGGGTATCGAAAAGGTACACGGACGGGTGTAAAAGGATTCAATACGGACGGGTACTGAAAAGGTACACGGACGGGTGTAAAAGGTTTCAATACGGACGGGTATCGAAAAGGTACACAGACAGGTGTAAAAGAATTCAATACGGACGGGTACTGAAAAGGTACACGGACAGGTGTAAAAAGAGTTCAATACGGACGGGTATTGAAAAGGTACACGGACGGCTGCAAAAGGATTCAATACGGACGGGTACTGAAAAGGTACACGGACGGGTGTAAAAAGAGTTCAATACGGACGGGTATTGAAAAGGTACACGGACGGCTGCAAAAGGATTCAATACGGACGGGTACTGAAAAGGTACACTGACGGGTGTAAAAAGAGTTCAATACGGACGGGTATTGAAAAGGTACACGGACGGGTGTAAAAGGATTCAATACGGACGGGTATCGAAAAGGTACACGGACGGGTGTAAAAAGGGTTCAATACGGACGGGTATTAAAAAGGTACACGGACGGGTGTAAAAGGATTCAATACGGACGGGTGTAAATAGGGTTCAATACGGACGGGTATCGAAAAGCTTGTAAAGCAACTTTTATCGGGGATTAATCTCGCTGGGGAATGGAAGGCAACACGAATGAGTGTCATCAAAAGGTCAATACAGACGGGTATTAAAATCAAAGGTTCAGACACGGATGGGTGCCGAGGGAAACACGGACGAGTGTCTGACGGTAAAAACCTTGAGGGGATAAACCAAAGGACCACCTGGACAAAGGGGTATAAAAAGAAATCATGGATTAACAATCCTGGCAAACAACTTTGTAAGGGAATGTCAAATATTGCTTTGAACGACCAAACCCAACCTGTGGAGTAAAGTCAAAAGATATCTTTCTGAAATCCGGCTTTTCCTGACGAAGGAAAACTCAAACCTGGCTTATGCTTCAGATGCATATGTTTGAATTTTGTCGTAATGCTCCACACGAAGTGGAAATGCTATGCATTTAGGAGGCTGCCATGCAAAAAGATGCTTATGAAATGCAAAAAGACCATCCCAGCGAAATAAACACTGAGAATAGAAGCAGCTCCACCGAGGACGACAAACTACATTGTCATCAAACTAAAGAACAATGCTAAGGAAAACTTCACCCTGCTAGGGAAGATCACAATCACCAATTCTGCTGGAGATGGACGAAACTCCGATAGAATACCCACTTTGTTGGGGAATATCAAGATCAACAACTTTGCTGGAGATGGACGAAACTCCGAGAGAATACTCACTCAGCTGGGGAGGGAGATGAATACTGAATATGGAAACTCCTCCGCCGGGGATCACTAAATACTTCAGAACTTGGCTTTAACGCCTGCCAAAAACAATTAGACTTAAAATCTGCTGGGGATACTAATCACCACCAGACTCTTCTTGGGGATGTCAGTGAGCTTAATCTGCTGTTAGGGAAATAAATTTACCCTCACCCTACTGGGGATTAGATCAGGCCATTGTCGGTGAGACTATACCTCATGACCGACTGAGGAAAAAAAGACACCAGGACTCTGTGGGGATAATAACATCTTTGTCCACGAACTTCCTGCTGGAGGTACAACAACATCCACCTTAGAGCAATTAACTTCTGAACGTTTGCTAGGGAATAGCAATTCAAACACAACTTTGGCTGGGTATACCCTCATCTGTACTCCTGTTGAGGGGGACGATCCTCAACGACTCCTCTTGTGAGAAATAGTAGTTATCAACATCCACTCTGCTAGGGGATGAACACACTGTTTCCTGACTAGCTGGGAAAACGACTGCCCCATACTCTGTGGGGAAACACCACCTGCTGAAGAAAGGTGAGCCAAATCACAACTCTGGCTGGGGGAAAACCTCTTATATCCTGCTGAGGGAGACAATCCTCAACGACTCCGCTTAGGGAGTTACTTCTCTTACACTCTGCTGAGGAAGACGATCCTCGTTACTCTGATGGTGAAGAGTAATAAACTGCCGAGGACAATCAGAATTCAAAGTTGGGGAGAACAAACTCTACTGGGGAGGTACACCTGTCATCCTGCAAAACCAACAGAAAGGTTTACGTGCAAAAATGATTACTTTGATTATCATCATAGTGACTATCGCCTAAGCAATTGCCACTGTTTTCCAACTTGTTTCATAAAGCTCAACATTTAGCATGTAATGTTTATAAAAAATATCAGACATTTTCACAAACAAAACAGGTAAAGCAAAAAAAACAAAAGCTCTTTGACTGAAATGCAAACTTTATTGAATGAATCGGCCTATAAATAGGCATTTACATCTGGAAGCAATTCCTGAAAAGAGGTAATTGCGCAAAAAGTAAAAGAAGATACACATGTCGGCAATGTGGGGAACAGATATCCACCATGACTCGACTCAGCTATAACCCATATGACTTGTTTATCCGCAGATATTTTGGCCTTTGAAGACGACTGACTGGACTGATTCCTTTCCTTCGAATTTTCCAAGTGTGAATAGTGATCACAGATCGAACGCGGATCGTAGTCTTTGCTTTTAAATCCCTAACTTTTGCCTGGATTGCCCTTTTCGGGTTTCAATCCACCGGGATACCCTTTTTTGCCAAAGTTGCCTTTTCAGGTTTTCAACCTTGTGGGTTTATTCTTTTTTTTCTTTTTATCCCTAATTTTTACCCGAACCTTTTCTTTTTATGGTTCGCCAGGATGCCCCATTTTTGCCTGAACCTTCTTTTTATGTTCAGCGAGTCTCTTTTATGCAAAGTATTTTTTGACTACATCCGCGTTCATAGGGGACGTAAAATCTTCGCCATCCATGGTTGAGAGTAATAAGGCTCCACCAGAGAAAACTTGTCTTACTACATATGGCCCTTCGTAATTCGGAGTCCACTTGCCCCTGTGATCTGTTTGAGGAGGAGTGATCCTTTTCAGAACTAATTCACCAGTTTGAAAACACCGAGGACGCACTTTCTGATCAAATTCTTTTTTCATCCTGCTCTGATACAACCGGCCATGCACAATGGCTTTCAATCTCTTCTCTTCAATGAGGTTCAGTTCATTCAGCCGGGAACGCACCCACTCAGCTTCATCAAGCTTCACGTCTGTCAGAATTCTCAAAGAAGGAATCTCAACCTCTAATGGCAGAATTGCTTCCATACCATACACCAGTGAGAAAGGAGTTGCCCTAGTTGATGTGCGTACTGAAGTACGATATCCTTGCAAAGCGTAAGGCAACATCTCATGCCAGTCTTTGTATGTCACTACCATCTTCTGAACAATCTTCTTTATGTTCTTATTAGCCGCTTCAACAGCCCCATTCATCTTCGGGCGATAGGGAGAAGAATTGTGATGCTCGATCTTAAAGCTCTGGCATAGCTCCTTCTTCATCTTATTGTTCAAATTTGAACCATTATCAGTAATGATTATCTCCGGGACTCCATACCGGCAGATGATGTCCTTCTTAATAAACCGGGCTACCACTTGCCTGGTGACGTTGGCATACGACGCTGCTTCTACCCACTTCGTGAAATAATCAATAGCTACCAGGATAAAACGATGTCCATTCGAAGCGGTCGGCTCGATCTTTCCAATCATGTCAATGCCCCACATGGTAAAAGGCCAAGGTGACGATAAAACATTCAGAGGAGTAGGCGGTACGTGTACCTTGTCAGCATAAATCTGGCATTTATGACACTTCCGGGCGTATTTAAAACAATCAGACTCCATAGTCATCCAGTAATACCCCGCTCTCAACAGTTTTCTTGCCATAGCATGCCCATTGGCATGAGTACCGAAGGAACCTTCGTGAACTTCTTCCATTAACAGGCCTGCCTTGTGTTCATCAACACAACGTAGCAGGACCATGTCAAAGTTTCTCTTGTACAACACATCATCCTTGTTCAAAAAGAAGTTTTCTAATAACCTCCTCAATGTCTTTTTATCCTTGGAAGATGCCACAGCTGGGTATTCCTGACTCTTCAAGAAGACTTTGATGTCATGATACCAAGGCTTGCCATCTGATGCCCCTTCAACTGCAAATACAAAAGCAGGCCTGTCCAAGCGCATGATTCTGATTGAAGGAGTTTCATTCCAACGATTCACTTGATACATTGATGACAACGTTGCCAACACATCAGCCATCTGATTCTCAACCTTGGGAATGTGATGGAAGTCCACTCTGTCAAAGAAAGGTAACAACCTTCTGGCATAGTTGTTATATGGAACAAGATTCGCTTGACGAGTCTCCCATTCACCTGTAATCTGATTAACCACTAACGCAGAATCACCATAAACATCGAGGTTCTTGATTCTCAAATCAATCGATTCTTCTAACCCCATGATGCATGCTTTATACTCTGCCTCATTGTTGGTGCATATGAACACTAATCGGGCAGTGAAGGGTATATGAGAACCCTGTGGAGTCGTAATGATTGCGCCAATTCCATTACCATATGAATTAACAGCTCCATCAAAAACCATCTTCCACTGAGATCCAATATCAGGTCCTTCATCAGGCAAAGGTTCTTCACAAACCTTCATCTTCAGGTACATGATATGCTCATCCGGAAATTCAAACTTCATCGGTTGATAATCCTCAATTGGCTGTTCGGCAAGGTATTTTGACAAAAAACTTCCCTTAATGGCCTTTTGGGAAACATACTGAATATCGTATTCTGTCAAAACCATCTGCCAACGGGCTATTCTACCAGAAAGTGCTTGCTTCTCAAACACATACTTGATCGGATCCATCTTTGAAATCAAGAGGGTTGTATGGTTTAACATATACTGCCTCAAACGCTTAGCGGCCCAAGCGAGTGCACAACATGTTTTCTCCTGCATCGAGTACCTTGAATCACAATCAGTAAACTTTTTACTCAAGTAGTAGATGGCATGCTCTTTTCTACCTGACTCGTCTTGTTGACCGAGCACACAACCCATTGAATTCTCAAGAACCGTGAGATACATAATCAAAGGCCTTACTAGCACTGGTGGCATAAGGACTGGAGGTTCCTGCAAGTATTCTTTAATCTTTTCAAACGCCTTTTGACAATTTTCATTCCACCTGACCGCTTGATCTTTTCTTAACAACTTGAAGATTGGTTCACACGTGGCTGTGAGATGCGAGATGAACCTAGCAATGTAGTTTAATCTCCCCAAGAAACCACGAACCTCTTTTTCTGTTTTCGGCACAGGCATTTCTTGTATGGCTTTTACCTTCGCAGGATCGACCTCAATACCCTTTTCACTAATAATGAACCCCAGCAATTTTCCTGATCTCACCCCGAAGGTGCATTTGTTTGGATTCAACCTCAGTCTGAATTTTCTCAATCTTTCAAACAACTTCTGAAGATTTACCAAATGTTCTTCTTCCGTCTGTGACTTCGCAATCATGTCATCAACATAGACTTCAATCTCTTTGTGAATCATATCATGAAAGAGAGTCACCATCGCCCGCTGGTAAGTTGCCCCTGCATTTTTCAATCCAAAGGGCATCACTTTGTAGCAAAAAGTTCCCCATGGTGTTATGAATGTTGTCTTCTCCATGTCCTCTGGGGCCATCTTGATTTGGTTATACCCAGAGAAGCCATCCATGAAGGAAAACACAAAATACTGAGCAGTATTGTCAACTAACACGTCAATGTAAGGGAGCGGGAAATCATCCTTTGGGCTTGCTCTGTTCAAATCCCTGTAATCAACATACATCCTGACCTTCCCATCCTTCTTAGGTACAGGCACGATGTTAGCAACCCATGGAGGATAATTTGTTACGGCAAGAAAACCGGCATCTAGCTGTTTCTGAACCTCTTCCTTGATCTTGACAGACATCTCCGGTTTAGTTCTTCTCAATTTTTGCTTGACCGGAGCATAACCTTCTTTAAGTGATAGCAGGTGTACAACAATATCAGTATCGAGCCCAGGCATGTCTTGGTAAGACCAGGCGAAGATGTCCACATACTCACGGAGCATTTCAATCAATCTTCCCTTGACACTGTCTTCCAATGCAGCCCATATCCTTACTTCCTTTCTGGCGTCCTCGGTTCCCAGATTCACAATCTCAATTTCCTCCTGATGAGGTAGGAAGACTCTCTCCTCTTGCTTCAACAATCTGGCCAACTCTTCGGGCAGCTCACAATCTTCGTCAGTCTCTCCTTTAGCCTGATAGATTAGATTGTCAAAGTCATACCGAGCTATAGCTGAGTCATGATCGGTGTCATCTGAACAAAAAGACCTGCAAGATTGATGAGGTATGTTTTATTATGTATGCAACAAAAGAAACACATTGCCATTTTGATGTGGGTTTTTAATGCATAAAAATAAAACAGAAAGACAGAGATCAAAATATTTGAGTGTGAAAAGTCCTTTATTGATGATAAAGAAAAACATGCAACAGTTAAAAGCCCTACAAATAAAATCACTACGTCTTGGGCAGAACGCAAGATTAACATAATAGGAAAACAAAGCAATTACTCGAAGCTAGTCACTTGAATGACTCTCTTAGAAGACCAGTTGCACAGACTTTCTCCTGGGACGCAAGGACGAATCCAGCTATCCATGTCACAATCACTGTCCCCTTCTTCCTCAATGACATTAACCCTGTCGAAGAAAACACCGGCACTAGTGAAACAGACTGGGCCATAGAATTTGGGAAGATCCCCGTCTCTCCTGGATGGCTTGTATCCTAATCCATAAGTATCCCTCTTCTCCTGAACTTCAACCACCTGGCCCCACCTCTGTGAGCTACCAGCTTCAACCACAGCTTTGGCGTCTTTAAACGAAGACATAGAAACCTCTGGTTGATCTGCCACTACAGGCTGCTCTATAGTCTCAGACTGGACAACCTCTTCAGAAACCTTCACCTTTTCAAACCCCTGACACAACGTCTCATGGATTTCCCCATTCACTTCCACGTATTTGAAGGTTGACAGCTGACTAATCATTATGTCTTCTTCCCCGCACACCGTCACTACATGACCATCAACCATGTATTTCAGCTTTTGATGCAAAGTGGAGGTTACAGCGTCTGCACCATGGATCCAAGGACGACCCAACAAACAGCTGTACGCTGGCTGAATATCCATTATGTAAAATGTTGCCTCAAAGATTTCTGGTCCAACCTTGATCGGAAGCATAATCTCACCAAAGATAGATCTCTTCAGGCCATCAAAAGCTCGCACCACCAAGTCACTTGGTGTACAAATAAGTCCCCTGGTAGCTAACTTCATTAATGCTTTCTTGAGCAATACATTCAACGATGATCCAGTATCAACCAATACATGTGACATCAATGAACCACGGAACTCAATCGAAATATGCAGGGCATGGTTATGATTCCTCCCAGTAGGAGTCAAATCAAGATCTGTAAAACCCAAGCCATTACCCGCATTCACGTGGGCTACAACCCCTTACAGCTGGTTAACAGAAATCTCTTGAGGAACGTAGGCTGCATTCAAAACCTTCAGAAGAGCATTCCTGTGAGCATCAGAACATAATAGCAAAGACAGAATAGAGATCTTGGACGGGGTCTGGTGTAACTGGTCCACGATCTTGTAATCACTTTTCCTGATGAACCTCATAAACTCTACATTTTCAGAAAAAGCATCATCAACCAGCTTTACCGTAGAATCAATAACCACTGGAGGCTGAACAGAACCATCAATTGCCTATTTCCCCCTATCTTGCCTAGAAGTACTGGGTTGATCATTAACAGGAGTAAGCACTCTACCACTTCTCGTTATAGCATCAGCTTCAACCTTAACCTTAGGACTAGAACTCACTGGTGAGGTATTCATTAATTCCTAATTTTGTCCATTGACGAACACCTCTACACCGTAATTCCAAGGAATAGCCTTAGTGCTTTCATACGGAATAGGTCCAGCCCTCGTGATAATAACTGGAGGTGGCCTTGCCGGACCTGAAATAGTAATCGTTTTGAACGGGATGGTGATAGTAGCAACCTTCTCACTAACAACCTCTTCTTGTTGATTACCCCGATCAAACTGTAAACAGCCCTCATCAATCATACTCTTGATACCCATCTTCAACGAATCACAACCATTAACCTTCGTCAAACAATCTGAGCAGTTCTCATCACAACCCGGATAGACACCACCCTTCAATAACCTGTTTTTAACCACAGCTAACGGAGTTTTTAGCTCCTCAACATCCATGATCAAATTCAAAGCTTCACATTCCTCAATTATCGCATTCACCCTCGGCCCATTATGATCAGGCATAGGGTTTTGAATAACATTGGGCCCAACATTCGAGAAATTGATAGCCTTGGAGTCTACAAGGTCTTGCACCTTGTGATGAACGCCCTACACTTCTCCACAGTGTGCCCCGGAGCACCAGAATGAAAATCGCAGTGTGCGTTAGCATCGTAGCCTTGTGGGAGTTCCCCTATTGGTGGATCCAGGGTACGGAGCTCAACTAGACGCAACTGCAGCAAATGTTACAACAGCTGTGCATATGACATTGGTGGTTGATCAAAATG
This sequence comes from Lathyrus tuberosus, assembly GCA_022829125.1. Classification (NCBI taxonomy): domain Eukaryota; kingdom Viridiplantae; phylum Streptophyta; class Magnoliopsida; order Fabales; family Fabaceae; genus Lathyrus; species Lathyrus tuberosus. The sequence goes on along the minus strand of JALAZF010000020.1, from coordinate 2,838,011 downwards.
CCTCTCCGCATTCCTTTGTCTGTTCTGATACTGGCCCTGCTGCCTATTCTGATTAGTATTATTCCTCTGTTGCTGTGGTGGAGGTAACGTTGTTGGGATAGTTACCGATGCTACTTGTTGATTATTGTTCTGACGCTGTTTCCCTTTTCCCCCGTGAGATGATATAGCGTTGGTCTCTCCTTTCTTCTTATATCCATCAAACGGCTTCTTTCCATGCCCGGAGGATGATCCGTCACCACTAGAAACTTTTCCAGCCTTAATTCTGATCTCTACCTTCTGTCCGATAGCAATCACATATGCAAACTTGCCTAGAGAACAAGGCAATAGCTTCTCATAATAGTGCTTAGGCAGTGTGTCCATAAACATATCCAACATCTCTTTTTCCAGCATTGGTGGTTGTACCCTAGCCGCCAATTCACGCCACCTTTGCGCGTATTCTTTGAAACTTTCATCATTTTTCTGGGACATGCTCAACAGCTGAGTTCTGTTGGGAGTCATGTCTGTGTTGTACTGGTAATGCTTGATAAAACCTGTAGCCAGCTCTCTCCAAGTACGGACATCTCTACTTTCCAGCGCCATGTACCATTCCAAAGACGCGCCAGACAGGCTGTCTTGGAAAAAGTGCATCATTAGTTTTTCATCCTTAGCATGGGTAGCCATCTTCCTAGTATAAGCCTTTATATGAGTTCTCAGGCAGGTAGAACCATTATACTTCTCCAGTGTAGGAATCTGAATCTTGTGTGGAATGACAATATCAGGGACCAACCCTAGATCGTCCAAATCTATTCCCAGATCATCCTGTTTCACAACCCCTTTCAATTGCGCCTCAATTAAACGGATCCTCTCATCACTGACCACAAGTAAGCCAGCGTCCAAGCTTCTGACTGAAAAAACATCATTCTGTTGACCATCAATACGATGGCCATGGATAGCTCGAACAGTATTTCCTTCTCCAACAATTGAAGGAATCCCACCCTGTCCTCCAGCACCAGTGATAGGAATGTTGATACCAGCACCACCTCCGCCCGAAGGAATAACACGATTAAGAAAACCACCGTGTAAGATACCATTTTCATCAACCTGCGACACCAAAGGCTGAACTAGAGTTCTGAATTCATTCTAACTCTGCACCACACCGTACATCATCTCCATGAATTGATCGATGCGAGCTTGCATAGCTGCCATGTTTGCCTGAAATTTGTCCATCACTCTGCTTTGATTAAGCCTGGTAGAATACCGATGAGTTGGTTGATCAATCCTGACTGACAAAAAGAGAGAGCATAAGAAAACCAGAGAACCCAAGATAACCTACTATGCAACATGAGATGATTATGAGATGCAAATGCAAACAAACATATTTAAACATTTCCAAGGTATATCCTTTGATTCCAATCTTTGAAACCGGGCCAGGGATTGGACACCTCATCGGAAAATAAATCTGAACTCAGCAATACCGCAGCATTAAACTAAGGAAACAAACCACAATTCAAATAAAAACCACCAAGGCACAAATATCTGAATCAAACATTCTATTATCAAGATGGAAGAATTCATACAAACAAAGTCAATTGTAACCAACGGTGATTCCATCAACAATCCTGATGGTAACCACAAAAGTAATAGATACACAACAACTACAATTCTACCCCAAACAGACTAGCCTCCACTTCTTCAAGAAGATTCAAAGTGTCAGGATGTGTCGGTCGCGTGATCAGCCCTTTGATTAACCTGTTTCTCTTTGCAATCTCTTGGTTCAGCGTTGCAATCTGCTCTTCAGCGTTGCTACCTTCATGTCTCACCTTCTTGATTCCAGCTTGTAATTTGAGCTCTTCAATCTCCTTTTGGGATTCTTTCCACTTGTTGAAGAAATGCTTTCCTTTTTCTTTCGCCTCTTGCAGCTCTCTGTTTAATTCCTCGTTTTCGACTTGGACCTCACTCCACATCTCTTGATAAACATCAAGTTCGGTTTCAGTCTTAGCAAAAAGCTTCTTAGTCGTCCTGGTGGTTTTGCTTGATGTCTATGCTGCCATGCTAATCTTCTTGAAGTGCTGAATTCTGCTATCCAGATCATTTTCTATCTTCTTCAAATGCTCGGTCGACTCCTTAACTTGCCACTTCAGCTCTAAGTTGTCCTGCAAAACTCCTTGCAGCTGACTACTCATACCAGAATTCTCTGCTCTTAATTTGTGCACCAACTTCTGTTGCTTGTTGAACTCTTCAATAGGCACAGTAAGTCTTTCCTCCACACTTTCTAGGTACAGCATAGGTGCTCGATCAAAAGGCAAGTAACACTCCTCAACTCTCTGTTTTATCCAATCCACATAAGGAAGGAAAACCTGATTGTTAGGTTTGCCCAGAACGACCTTTCCTTTTTTCAGTATACTACCCCAAGCTTCAGAAGCTCTCTGCGCCTCCTCCAAACCTTCAGACGAGTGGAAATACAATGATTCTTCCACATCTCTCTTAACAGGCGGACCTACCAGAGCATAACCAAACTGTCTGACGGCCAAAGAAGGGTTATAGTTAATTCCTCCCTTCCTCCCTATCAATGGAACATTAGGGTACTTACCACAACTGTGAATGATATCTCTGCCAAGCAATCCTTGATTTATCCACATGATGTTTTTACTGACCAATCCCATCAGGCGCTGACTCCACTCTAGAGAATCCTTAGAATCAACAAAAGCACCAGATTGAGGTAGACGACTTGCGAACCATTTATAAAACAATGGAGCGCAACAATGAACCATCCTTCCTCTCTTCTTTTCATTCCTGTTGTATAAGGCATAATGGAGATCTCCCAACAGGGTTGGAACAGGATTCCTCATCATGAATATCCTGATAGCATCTTCATCAACAAAATCAGGCTCATTGGGGAACAACACAATACCATAAACACAAAGAGCTAGTAGTGCGTTGAAGACAATCCATTCTTTATCTTCTGTTGCTTTCTGAGCCTTCTTTGTTAGATACCCCAACTTGAAACCACAGATTTTTCGTTTGTTAGAAATGTTGGCTTCTAACTCTGACTTGCTCAAATAAAGAGCACTGGCCAATTTCCCACAATCCAGATCTCCTTTTGAACCAAAGAAGCGAGGAACTTCCTTGATAGCAATCCCTAGCATGTTAGAATATTCCTCCAAAGTAGGCACAAACAAATAATCCGGGAACAAAAAACATCTCAGTGGAGGGTCATAGAACTGCATCAGAGTATGAAGACCCCGAAACTCATAATCGTCGATGTTACGAACAAAAGACAGAATCCACCCATACTTCTTCGCGAAAGCATTCAATACTTCAGGACTCGCCATTCCCTTCAGGATAGTGAGAGGACCTATTGCTGGCTTGAGAAACTTGTAGATAATAATATCCTTCTTACCTCTTGGAACATCCATCCCTAATACTGCCCTCTAACTGGAATCACAGATTCGGATACAACCTGGAAATGCAAAAATATGAATGTCAGAGAAAAAAATGAAATGCAATGCAAAACATGGGATCAAGGCATCAAGCATCTGTGCTGAACTGGCTGGACAATCTTGAGGCTCTGTACAAACTCTTAAGTCAAACCGGGATAACAGAATAACCACACTGATACGGCTGTAGAGACAAAGAATCCAAAAAACACCGGGTAGGTAGAAAGTCACGGTTACCTGCAAACCTGTAAACAACCCGCCCCTCTCACATGTGGGTACTAAGATCCTCAGTATCCCGGGCTCTCAGGTCGAGAAATGATGATACGTTCACCACTTCTGGTTTGGCATCATCACCAATCGAAGAGGCCTCAACTGATTCACAAAAATGAAGGATCCTCAGCTTCGGAGGTTTGAGAAGCAATAGCACATTCATCCCAAAGGATACAATGCTACCGCCAATCAAAGAGGTCGTCCGCTGATTCACCTCAAAAGGAAATCCTATAGCAAGTTCCCAGCATTGGGTCCTCGGGTTGAGAATGTGCAATGGGTTTGCCACAGAACGTGGTCTGCCACTTTCACATCCCGGGAGGAGTGCCACAACTGAGTCCTCGGGAATGGTCTCCAAAGTCGACAATCCCTCAAGAGAATACCTACTAGCCTATACCAACGCACAGTAGCAGGTAGCTCCTGATAGAACCTCGTCTGGTTGTGGGTCTCAGGAACGACAATATATGGCCACCCCCATGCAAGCGTCACGACTATCCACTCTAAAACCTGTGTCCATGCTCAAGCCTGGGTAGTGGGCTTATCTCTCAGAACATCCCAACCCGCCAAACAGAAAACCAGCCAGCACAGCACAGTAATATCCAGTATGACAGTAATAAAATGAAATGCAATGCAATAAAAGCTGTAAGTACAGTAAAATAAGTAAAACAGCAATACAGTAATACAGTAATATACAACAGAATGCACCACAAAAAAAAACACCCAATGAAATAAAACAGACAAGCACTAGGATTGACTCGCAAAAGGGGATGGACTAGCAAGAGGTCAACCAGAGTCCCCAGCAGAGTCGCCAGCTGTCGTTCCCAAAAGATTCGCATCCAACGGTACAAACGCGAGAGTGGCGCAGAAAGAATAGAGTCGCCAGCAATGTGTATTTATCCCGAGAGAGGGAAAGGAAACATTGCATAAACCTGAAGAGAAGGGAAAGAACATGGTCTCACGACCAAGAGAAACGGGTACGGGAGTCGGTTACGCGAAGGGAAGGTGTTAGCACCCAACACGTCCATCGTACTCGATGGGATCCACGCTTGCTGTCTGCATCAAAAGGTGTCGTCGTCTGGAGCTCCACTGCTACGGGACCGGAGAAGAAACGAGAACGGAAAGAACGGAGAAATGAAGGAGAAAAGAAAAAAAAAAGTGACTCGATAGGACGTTATCGTTGTCCTAGGCCTATGTACTCCTTCAGTGCAATGGTAAAGTTAGAGTCAATGTAGTTCGGACGGGAACTGTGGGGGAAGGTTGCACGCCAAGACAATCGCTGTCTTGTGCCTACATATCCTCAATCGAACGAGAGAGAGGAATCAGAGCTGATGAAGTTCGTGGGTACAACCACGGATGGGTAAGTGTTTTTTATGTGAGCGACGAGCTCTTTCTCTGAAAATGAAGTTTGAAACCCAACAATCCCGAAGGATAAAAAGATTTGAATTTGTTTGGTGTTTTTTAGACAGAAATGTCTTTTAAGTTGTTTCGTAACTTGCATTGAACCCAAGTCTTAAATATAGGAACGAATACTTCGCGCATCGTCCCCAACAGGACGTACACTAGGTATCCTAGAAGAATGAGGGGAATCCCCTCACTCCCCACTTCCTACATAGAAGGCTCAAGCGCAATACACGTTAACTTTTATTACGTGTTTTCAAGAAGTTTTGAGATGAGAAGAGAGACGACCCAAAGGAAACTCTAAGGGGGAACTACGAGTCCTAATGTTATCATGCATGGATGACCTATGGTTAGTGAGGCTTAGGAGAGACGTCTACCTAAAACCTAATGCTAATCCTACTCCAAGCTTAATCAAAAATTATGTTGGACTAGGTAGCTCTAAAGGGAGAGAATCCAAGACTTAAACAAGTCTTAAGATTCAAGGGAGGAAGAGAGTGAAAGAGAGGGGAAAGAAACATCTTAAATGCTAAAGCAAACACAAGTATGAAAGCTTAAAAGAGAAAGGATAAGTTAGAATGTGGATGACTATCCACATCCCATTCACTTACCATTAGCCCCTACATGGTTAGCAAAAACAAACATAAGCAGCAAATGAAACCCAAACAAGTCACAACCCAAAGAGAAATGGTTACAAACCAAATGAAACTCATCCAAATCAGAATGTACACTTTAGAGGTGACCCACAATGTTTACCAAACAAGGTCAAGCAAAGAGAATGCAAACAAGTGGCAAAACATACAAGAAAGTCATCAAAGAAGGAGTAGAAGAAGAATGAATGGATATGCAAGGTGATCATGCAAGAATGCTTCAAATAAAATCCAAGTCAGAATATGGATGACCTAAACATGTGCCTAAACATGCCATACAAATATCACATAAGGCATACAAACAAGTATCCAAGCATTAAGAATCATTAGAAGAAGGAGAAGTAAGCATGTAAATGAAACATGTTAAAGGATGCAAAATGAAACATGAATAGCATATGACATGAATACAAAGCTTCAAGGTCAGAAACATACATCATATGAGATGTAAAGGAATGATATGGCATGGCATACACAAACCAAACACAAGTCAAGAGGAGGCATAGATGAGAAGAAGTGATAAGATAAGTCAAAAGAGGCATGTAAATCAAACATGGAACATGTGCACAAAATATGCAACAACCTTACACCAATGACTTATAATGATAATCACATGACCTATAATGATTCAAACATGGTTTATGAAGTCAAATAAACAATCCTAACTAATGGCACAAGTGCCTTCTCAAACAAGTAATCAAACATGCCCAAAGATGTGCACAAAAGAAGACCTCAAACAAAGAGCAATCAAACAATTAGCAAATCATCTTCAGAAATTACCAAATTAATCCTCAAAACACCTAAACTAGGTTCAAACATCATATTAAAAACTCATGCAAAAATTCACAAGATAAGTCCTTCAATCAATTATTCAAAGTCACATGGGAATTATGAACTAATATGCAAAATAAAGGGACCAAAATGCAATATGAAAAGAATTTAAAAATATGGGAAAAATTCTTTTATGCCCTTCAACATGTTGATGATACAATGCAAAAAGAATGGGTTCAAAATGTTTTATATGCTATGAGAATTAAAAGCTACAATGCAAAGTATGCACATATGAAACAATTCAAAAGGAAATTGAAGCAACAATTAATTCAGATGCTAAAAATAAAATAAAAATGGAAAATAAAATTTGGAAAATTTTTATAAAACCCTAAGGATGATCCATAATATTTTTGGTAATTTTTGGGTGCATAAAACTATTTTTAAAATTTAAAAATGGAAATGAATCAATTAAATAAAATAAAATGGAAGAAAATACACCAGGGGTGCAGCATTAGCAATATTCACGTTCAAGAATAAAAATGGGCTTAACAAGGGGGTTCAGAAAGCAAGTCTAGTCTAAAATAAAAACAATCAGTGCAGCCAAACAAAAAATGGACTCAGTCAACCAAATTGACTCACTATCACCCATATAATCAATCTAACGCTTCACATCAAGTCAACAAAAGCAACATGCAATCATCATAAGAGGCATAAATATACACGCACACCATAATTAACATACACACGCGCGCATTAATTCACTCAGAATTTAAAAAAGAAACACGTGGGGAGCACATGAGAATTTTAATGCGCTGGCAATACATCATCCATCAGATTAAATCAACGCATCATATCAGGTTAACAAAGTCAAAAATCATGCAAGATTAAGGGCTATGATCTGAGGCACATGGTAACTATCATGGACTACAAACACACAAACCACAAAATAAAACCAAATTTTAAATGGCGTGGCACACAGATGACCATCAGATCCAAAGATCCAACGGTCCAAACATCATCACCTTTATTGAGTTCTCCGTTCACCTGAAAGTGAACCAGACGCCGGAGCCCTAGCTCCGGTCGTCTTCTCCGGTGGCCTGCAACTTCAAATTCTCCAGAAAATGCAAACGAGTACATCATCTTGTTCAGATTTCCACAAGGATCACAAATATACAAACCATTTCATCAAACAATCAACACATAAGGCAAATCGAAGAAGAAAAGTTGGGATCCAAAACTTTCAAACTCACAATACACACATGTTACACGTCCAAATTCAAAACAAAATACATCAACATGCTCAGTGAACCTCATAGATCATTATGCACATCAAAAAAATGAGTTCTAAGAGCATGGAAAGTAAGCTTACCTGAGATCTGTAGAGCTTGAAATACACTAAGAACGCCTTCCAAAAGCTGCAGATCTTCCTCTTTTGAGCTATATTTGCAAAATAAATGCAAATAGAGGCTTGAATCTGGCTAGATCTAGGAGTTTGAACTTGAACCAACTTGAGATGCACTTGGTGAAAACCTTGCTCTTAGCTCAAAACAATGGTTGATTCTTGTTCTACCAAGTGTGTAGATCAAGAATATGAAAAAATTTCTTCAGAAACCCTTGAGATGAGAGAGTTTCGAAGAGAGAAAGTTTTGGTGAGAAAAAGAGATTCTGAATAAATGGGAGTGCATGACCTAGCTATGAAGGCATGAGTTAGCTTATATACATTCCATTAGTCCACTGATCATGATTAGCAATTGGTTAATCCCTTGGTTAATGAGTTTTGGAGTGTTTTGCAAAAATGCAATTAGTGATACCACCACTAATCCACACGTGCGTTCCCATGCCTTTCATGATGAATCACTCACACTTCCTTTGCTGATCACAAATGGATTGGAATTGGGCCTTGAAATGTCTTGGTTTGCAAGTTTCAATCCATCTTGCAAAATTGTATAATGTGAAATAAGTGATGAATATGGCATGAAATGACTTGATTCAAAGGCCAAAAATGATCCTCATGAGGTGTACTTGGATGTTGTAATGTGACATGAACCAATAGAACCAATTACAAGTCAATTTGTACCAAAATGCAAAAGGTGGAAAAAGTGGTACATGTGAAAACCCTTAAAAGCACCTTGCATTGTTTTGACCATAACTTGAGTTATACAAATGATATGGAAACCATCTAGTACTTTTTGGAAATGGGAGAGAAAGATCTTCAACTTTCATGTTGGAGGAAAATTAATTTGGAGCTTCCTTGATGATGAAAAGTCAAGTTGAATGTAATGGAAAAATTTCCAAAAATGGAAAGTTCTCATTATGGGTCATTTTCCAAATTTAGTAACTTTTGCACAAACTCTTGATTCTTGAAGAATGATGTCAACCATGCTATTTCTTGACCAAATAAAGGTACATGGACTTGGGAAACATGATTTGAACCCTTGAAAACCCATGGTTGACTTTCCTTTCTCACCGTTGACTTTTGCTTACTTCACAAGTAACTGATCCACTGAAAATCCTCCACAATGAATCACTAGCCAAGTCTTCCCCCATGAGTGCTTGTGAGCATATAGAACCTCATGAGAATTTATTTGAACAAGCAAAACCCATCAAGAAGCCTTTTGGAACCAAAACCCTAATTTGGATCAACTGATTAGGAGGGAAAGATTCACTTGAAATCCTTTGCCATTCTTGACCTTGTGAAGACATGATGAGCTCTTCAAACCACCTTGAGGCTTGAGACTCCTTTGAAATGAACCAAGTACCTTGATCCCATGCTAAGAACCAATGCTATGCACAAATTCTAATGCAAGAAGAAACATAAGCCAGTTAGCTAAAAATAAGAAGGCAAATTTTGGGGTGTTACATTCACCGTAATGGTAGGAGTGGGGTCCTACTTTCTGATTTCTTATATATCCCGTGAAGCTGGAATGGAAAGGGAAGCTATCTAAAACTAACCTTGCGCACGAATGTTTAAAGAGAACAAATGCTAAGAGAGATTCAGGGAGTTCGGGGTCAGGTTATACAATGGGGAGTTGTCAATTACCCATCCTATATGTGGTTATCCACAGGTTGTTAGTTTTAGGTTCTGCTTTGTACTTGATGGTGTTTATCTATTGATGGGTTGGGAAAGTTTCTTGTTTGAGAGAGAGAGAGAGAGAGTTTTTGATGATTTTGGTGAGGTATTGGACCTCAGTTTTGATTAGTATGTGTGAAGGTACTGGACCTAGAGGTTTTGATTGGTATGCTCGCTAACATTTCGCAATCTTATGCCTACGTATTCCCGTTTAAAGAAACAGGGAAATCAGAGCAATCGTAGTTCCTCCTATTCTATGGGAGGAAAAGATATTTGGTGTCTTGTTCAAAGCCCAAGATTGAAGCTAAAAGGTTTATTTGTGTCTTGTTCAAACCCCAAGATTAAAGCTAAAAGGTTTGACTGAGAGAGAATTTGTCATCTCTAAAGGGAGATATCTCATCTGTTTATCACAACTGTTGGGTGACAGTTTATAACGGAGGGTTACTTTAACTGGAATATGTGAATCCAGCAATGCCATAATTTCCTTTATAGGGGTGTTGTCCTGAAGGGGAAAACTTTAACTCATTGTAGAGAAATGCCATTTTTCCTTAGGAGTCTTTCATGCTAAAAGAGGGACAGTGGCGTGGATGTAAATAATCCAGAGGCTTGCCACTTACAGCAATTAGATGAAAGAGAGGATTTTTCCAGGATAAGAGATGGACGACAACTTGGATATTTGAATCAACAAGTGTGCCACTTACAGCGGTTATCTGGAACTAGGGTTTGTTTTGAATGTTTGTTTTGATGTGTGATAACACAGAGAAATGTCTTCCTACAGAGAGATTTTGATTTCCTCTGAGGGGATGTTGATTTTTGTGTGCCTTGATCAAAGCGCAAGGTTGAAGCTAAGAGATTGATTGGCTCCACTGGGGAAGTCCTTATACTAAGCCTAAGAGGAGGCTAGAAAAGACTGCCTCAACAAGAGAGTGTTTATCTGTCTTGTACAAAGCCCAAGATTGAGGCTAAAAAGAGACTGACTCTTTTGGGGATATTATTATACAAAGCCTAAGAGGAGGCTAAAAGTTTGACTTTTCCGGGGAAAATATTTTGTCTGTCTTGTACAAAGCCCAAGATTGAGGCTAAAAGGGATTTTGACTCCTCTGGGGAGGGTTTGTAGGTGTCTTGTTCAAAGCACAAGATTGAGGCTGAAAAGAAGACTGACTCTGTGGGAAAGAAATCTTTATCTGTCTTGTACAAAGCCCAAGATTGAGGCTAAAATGAGATTTTACTGACTCGGCTGAGGATGTTTTAAGTGTCTTGTACAAAGCCCAAGATTGAGGCTGAAAGAAGTTTGACTCTGCTGAAGAATATTATCTGTCTTGTACAAAGCCCAAGATTGAGGCTGAAGAGAGGATTGACTCTGCTTAGGGAAATTTATATGGTGTCTTGTACAAAGCCCAAGATTGAGGCTAAAAGGGTTTGACTCAACAAGAGAGTGCTTTTATCTGTCTTGTACAAAGCCCCAGATTGTAGCTGAATGTTGACTCAACAAGAGAGTGTTTTTATCTGTCTTGTACAAAGCCCAAGATTGAGGCTGTAAGGGTTGACTCAACAAGAGAGTGATTTTGTTTTATACCATTGACTTAACAAGAGAGTGTGGAAAAGTAATTGACTCAACAAGAGAGTCTGAAAAGGTTAGCTCAGCTAGGGAAAATCATTGTATAAAGCCCAAGTGGAGGATGACTTTGCTAGGGGAGAACAAAGAAAGAAATCATTATACAAAGCCTAAAAGGAGGCTGAATATGCTGAGGAAAGGAAGGATCATTATACAAAGCCTAAGAGGAGGCTAACTTCTGCTAAGGATTATTGAGATCCAGAGGCAGGTCCAAATGGGGAATCAACTCTTGCTGAGGGTTTACATAAGAGTTGAGATATCAGATGCCTTGAGGTTCTGATTTGGGATAATGTTATACTGATGGTAAACTGGCTCTGGCTAAAGGATTTTTAGGAGAAAGACTGGGTTTTAGAACCCATGGGTTTTAACTCTACAGGAGATTGATTAAATGACCAGGGTTTTTCATGTGTTGGCAAGGAACTTGAAATTATCTTTGAGACTCAAGGGGGATTAGACTGTCCGAGTCTACTGGTATGGAAGAGTTTATCTTTGTATGATGCCCAAGAGGAGGCAGGTGTTTTAAGGGATGAGTTTCAACCCTAAAATGGTTTCATGTTTTGACACTGGAAAGAGTGCTCTAGTAAAGGATGACTAAGTTCTGTCTTATACCTTTAAGAGGTCTCCAGGGTCCTTGTATTAAGCCCAAGAGAAGGCATGAGAACTTCTAAGAAGTCGGAAGGTCCTTGTACAAAGCCCAAGAGGAGGCGGGGATGGTTTTAGGAAGCCTGTGGGTCCCAAACCTAAGAAGAGTTCAAGAAAAGTTTCACCGAGAATAATCTTTTCTTTAATGAACAGTTCTAGGGTTTGAAGAAATTCAAGAGAGGTTTCACCGAGAATTAATCCTCTCTGGGGAAATGAACTTCTTTGACAATTTCTAATAGTGACAGTCTGAGAAAAGTTTCACTGGGAATAATGCCTTTCTCTTTGTTCCATATTGTTTAATGCCCAAGAGAAGGCAAGACTGTATCTGGAATCCTATGGGGATCTAGTTTTGGCTGTATTGAAAGAGTGACCAACTGGCTTTACCTAGTTCTAGACCTAGTTGCCGGGGAAAACTCTAAGCAGATATACTAATATATATACAGTTGATATATGACAAGTATTTAAAAGGATATGAAAGAAGGACTTACAGGTGAGCAAGCTTCCAGCAATACAGTTATATATATATATGACATGTATTTAAAAGAATGAAAGAAGGACTTACAGGTGAGCAAGCTTTCAGCAATACAGTTATAAATATGAAAGCTGATAAAAGTTACAGGCGAGCAAGCTTCCATTGTAACAGCTGTATGGTTAGTTGTTCGAGAAACTAAATAAAGTTTTGATAACAACTATAGATTTAAACCTAAAATCAAGTGGAAAGTTGTTTTGAAAAGATTGTTGGGGCTTATACTCAAGGAGAGGCCCAGAAAGGTTTTCGGTACAGAGGGATGGGTCTTACAACTCAAAGAGAGGCCCAAAGGTTTGAAAAAGAAAAGAAATGGGACTTACAACACAAGGGTATGCCAAGATGAAAATGTTTTGAAACAGCGACGATCGCGTTGAGATTTTGAAAACACAGTGGGTCTTATACAATGACTGAGGCCCAAAAAGGTTTTTATTTACAAGGAATGGGTCTTACACCCTATTAGAGGCCCAAAGTTTATTTTATATACAAGTGATGGGGCTTACAACTCAAGGAGAGGCCCAGGTGATTTTTGTTTAAAAGGCGACGACCGCGCCGAGATTTTAAAATCGTATTGGGACTTATACAATGACTGAGGTCCAAATTATTTATTTACAAGAGGGGGTTGGGTCTTACACTCTATTAGAGGCCCAAAGTTTGTTTGAAAATTTAAAATCGAGAGGAAACCCTAATTTTAAACTAAAATGTCATTTTTCAAAGGTAATTTAAATAATAAAATGATAAAATGTCTATTATATTCAAAAACAAGTTGTACACTTTGGAAAATATTTTGAAAAATCAGGTTTAATCATATCAAAGCTTAAAATTCAATTGATTTTGAAAGATCAAAGTGGGAATTTCATTTTAAAATGTTTAAAACAATAAAAAATGAAATTAATTACAAAAATTCTAACTATATTAAATAAATAATATAAATTGGAGTTTTTTGTAAAATAAAATATTTAATCATTTTAGTGAATTTTGAGAAAAAGAATCAATTCAAAAACATAAATATTCAGAGAGAAATTAATTTTTGAATCAATTAAACAAAATAACCAAATATTCAAAATTTTGAATTATGGCGCCAAGAACACTTGGTTCTTGCCCGCGCCCTCTATTTTTGCATATTTGTGTTTTCTCACTTTTCTCCATGATTTCTCAATGGTTTTGCATGATTCAAGTACCAATCTTGTTCGTTTTTGAACAAGGATCACAACCATATAGTTTAATTGCATTTATATTAAGTATGGAGAAATAAATCAACAGAAAACCTCAAGAACCCTAGTTTCAGCATGAACACAATGAAATTTCATACACGATTGATTCATGGCAATTGATTGAGGGTTATCACTCTATATACATGCAAGAACAAGATAGTAACTCAAAAATTCATTTATGATGCATGGAATATAGAGTTTGAAGGGTTTATGCGTACCTCTTGCAGCTGGTGATCGAGTTTGGTGATTGAGGTGTTGCAGCTAGGTTCCAATGATCTGGACAGCTTCCTTAAGTGCCATGGAGTATGTTTGAATGCTTGGAGTGGATTGATATAAGTTGGAACTTGATGTGGCACCTCAACTGTAACTCTGTCAAGAACTTGAGCAATTGGCTGGTGATTTTGAGAATCTGATGTTCCAGATGTGATTTTGTGTTATGGATCACTTACATATGATGTTTATGAGGTGTGTGTGTGTGTGATTGGTTTAGTTGGAATTGCTCTCAAACTCAAAACCCGATAGTGACTTTAGTTAGAAGACAAAATTGGAGTGAAAGGGAGATTTTGAGGAAAGCATCAGTTTAAGTGCTTTGGTGTACTCAAACTGATCACAATTGAGGTCTATTTATAGTGTGTCAAGTTTGTTTTGGCAGCAATAGTGTGTGGCAACTGCAGCAGGTCTGTGGCCAATGTGGATCAAATGAAATCTCAAGTCTCCTTTAGCCATTGACTTGAGGTTAGAGCACAAGCATATGGTCACCTGGTTCAGAGATAAGGCTTGACTCATTCAGTTAAACTTGCCTCAGTTCATGCCACCTTGATGCATCCATTGAATGCATTGAAACAAAATTGGAGTCTTGGCAGCTTTTAGCTCTTTTAGGTTTGGCATGGCTATATGTAGATCCTTGGACTTGGGAGGCTTGGGGATTAGATCATTCTCCTTTTGTTTTATCCTCAGATGTGTCCAAATGGATGACAAGGCTTGGAGTTGTCCAAATTTGCCTAATCGAGCAAATGCACAAAATCTGCCTTGCTTGGAACAGTTGGAAATGGTGATTTTGAGGGAGTCATATCTCCCTGCTCAGGCTGAGTTATGGGAGGCTCTTGTGCTTTTTAGAAAGCCCTCATATCATACAAAACATGTGTGATCATAGTTTGTTTTGAAACTATTTGGATCCCATTGAAAAATCATCATGAACATTGATGTTCAAGGCTGATAACTTAGGCAGATTTTCACTAAAAGTTGGAAAAAGTGTTATTTTCATGTTTTTGTCATTTTGATCACTCCATAACTTAAAATCCATAAAGAATTGGAGTTAGAGGTAGTTGAAGCTTTTGTAGAGTGTAGAAATACCTACAAATCCAGCTTTGGATCACCCAAAATGGTTGCTTGGATCTCAAGTTATGACCCTTGGAAGTTGGTACCAAAATCACTTTTGTTCCATAACTTAGAAAAATTTTGGTTTCTTATGGTTGCCCCTTTTGCAAGAAACCTCACTTTTCTTGATTTTTCTTAATGAATGATGATCAATACCATACATTAACATTATTTTTGACTTAGGGGAACCATATTTGTGAAAAATTCCAAAAAGTGAAACTTGATTTTGTGCACAATTGACTTTTTATCAGATGAAATCCAAACTGTGCGATCCTTTATGAAATCAAGTCCTTGACCTAAATCAAACCTAATGGATGGATTCCATAGGTGTTATAGGGTATATTGAATCATGTCCCAAGGTTTGGAAGCATGTCCTGGTCAAAAGTCAAAGATACAGTTGACTTTTTCCTCGAAACCCTAATTGTGGTCCAGATGAAATTGAAACTTGTGAATCAAGCTTCTTGGATCAATCCATTGTTGTAAATGGATCAATAAGTGTATTGGAGGCCCTCAAATCATGAGGTCTTGGCTCAGTTTTTGTCCCAAAAGTTAACTTAGGGGTGAATTAGGTCAAGAAACCCTAATTCCTGATTTTTTTTGGTAAATGCATCCCCTGAGGTTAAATTGACTTGATGATTGGGTCCATGAGGTCCCTTGGAGTATCTTGGGTTGTGCTTTGAAGCCATGGCTCATGTTCAGATGAAAATTTTCATCTGGAGGCCTCAGTCGACCAAAACCCTAATTTGGTGACACTGGCGATCTTGAGTCTTGATCCACTTGGAATGTTGCAGCTTTGAGCTTGATTCTTGATGTGGGAGTCCTCTTGACCCTTTATAGGTGCTTGAGAGGTTAAAAAAGTTGAAGATCATGTCATTTCTTGATTGATCCTTTGTCTAAGTGCTCTGAGAGGGCTTAAAACCCTAATTCTTGATTGTGGTGAATGCTCAACCATCTTTGAGGAGATTGATGAGGCATGGAGGTACATCCTTATTGTGATGATGTCTTGCATAATGATGGGAAATCTTGGTGGTCAAAATTTGGGGTATGACACCACCAGACCTAAAGGTTACAAACTTCAGGTAAATGAAGATGCAAGGGTTACAACAGAAATTCCTGATGGTTACAAACATCAGGTCACTGAAGCACCAAGAGTTACCGCCGTAATGACTATACCACAATCAGTGTTACACACTATCCCGGAGGAACAGATTCTGCAAGCTGCTTCTAGTAGAAACGAAGAAGTATACGAAAGGATGAATGAATTCCAGGAACAATTCTTGGAAATGTAGAAAGAACTGCATGCCATTCGCAGACAAGACTTATTTGGCAAAGGCGTTGCCGACCTCTGTTTGGTCCCTAATGTAAAAATACCGCACAAATTCAAGGTGCCTGACTTTGAAAAATACAAAGGCAACTCTTGCCCTCAATGTCATTTGGTAATGTATGCTCGGAAAATGTCTACCTAGACAGAAAATCAACAGCTACTAATCCATTACTTCCAAGACAGTTTAACCGGTGTCGCACTCAAATGGTACATGGGTTTAAACCACACCAAGATCAGTACTTTCAGAGATCTCGGGGCAGCCTTCGTTCAGCAGTATAAATACAATTTAGACATGGCGGCAGATAAGGACCAGCTCAGAGTAATGTCACAAAAGGATAAAGAAACCTTCAAGGAGTATGCTCAGAGATGGTGTGAAATCGCCACCCAGATCTGTCCTCCCCTCGAGGAAAAGGAAATGACAAAGATCTTCCTGAAAACATTAAGCTCATTTTATTATGACCGGATGGTCGCCAGTGTGCCTAGTGACTTCACTGAAATGGTGAACATGGGGGTACGCCTTGAGGAAGCAGTCCGAGAAGGACGATTAGTCAAAGATGCAGAGCCATCCAGAAGTACTAAAAGATACGGTAATGCTTTCCAAAAGAAGAAAGAGCAAGATATCAGTAATATCTCTCAAGGAAAGCAAATGCGAAGGTATCAACCGGTAGCAGTGGTTACTCCCGCTATTAACCCAGCACCACCTCCGACATATCAACCTCAAGTTGCTCAGAGCCAACCAAGTCAACAACAGTATCAGCAAAGGCAGCAACAGCTTCTTCAGCAGGCTCACCCGCAGTATAATAATAACAATCGTATCACACGGTCACCGGGGTTTGACCCTATACCAATGTTATATGCAGAGTTATTTCCACTTCTACTGGCCAAGGGGCATGTTCAAACTACGACTCTTCTTACAGTACCAGAAAATCCACTTTTTTGGTTCAAAGCAGATCAAACTTGCCCTTACCATCAAGGAGGATCGGGACATAACATTGAGAATTGCCTCAGCTTCAAATTTGATGTACAAAAGCTTGTCAGAAACGAAATTTTATGTTTTAAAGATATAAATCCGAATGTTCAGACGAACCCATTACCGCAACATGAGAAGACTACGGTGAATTTGATAGAAGGAGAACCTGACAGCAGTTATCAAATTCATAATGTATGCTTACTGGAAACCAACCTGGTAAAAATGCATTACCAACAGAGCGGGTACGACCATGTGCCATCTCACAACTATCATCTGTGTGGTATCTGTTCCATAGACAATCAAGGATGTTCCATAGTACAAATAACCCTTCAAGATCAAATGGATCTAGGCTGGATTTAGGATCACAGGAATCGCGAAGTAAACATGGCCCATGCACATCCAAACATTGTTCAAAACCATAACATTCGTGCAATGAATGCCAATCTAGTGGCAATGCATTCAAGACAAAGTCAATATTACAATTTACCATGGCATGATTACAACACTTGCCCGATTTGCTCAAAAGACAATCAAGGATGCTCTTTTGTACAAGAGGCCCTCCAACGTCAATTGGATCTTGGATGGATCCAAGACGACCATGAAAGGAATGATCATCAGGTTAACATGGTTCAGATCTTTGACATACACTTAATGAATACCAGTCTAGTGGAATTGCATGCCAAGCAGGTCAAACTTGGTTTTCTGGCCTCGCACGATTATCAAGACTGTAAAGAGTGCTACGAAAACAACCAAGGGTGTGCGCTTGTACAAAGAACTCTTCAACATCTGTTGGACCACTGGTGGCTTCCGATCTACCTGGATGAAGACACGCAACAAGTTAGCATGGCTGATGGGAATCCTGGTAGACACCAAAGTTGTGATATCCGCTTACTAGAAATAGATCTGGTAAGGATGAACTGCATACAAAGTGGATACGGTCGGGTACCACCTCACAATTATGAGTGTTGTGGAATATGCTCGGAAAATAACCAAGGAAGCTATCTCGTGCGAGCAGCTCTCTAGCATCAGTTAGACCGAAAGGAAACTCAACCGCACTTGAATTCTCAATCAATCAACATGGTACAAGTTTGACTCCATATTCAAAACAAGGACCAAAGACTACTAGAAAAAACCATTGTCACAGTCTCCAATAAAAGAGAACCTGTCAACCATGGAATTACCAAGGATGTTTGCTCCATAATTCCTTTGCTCAATGAGCCAAAGATCCCTCTCGACGGTAGAAATATTCCCAACCTACAGCTGATCGAGGTTGCCTACGATGGTCAAAAGACCCAAAAAGCCCATGTGGTCGTCTACTTGGCAGGACCAATACCATACAAGTCAGAAAAGGCTATCCCGTACAAGTACGGTGCAACAACCATAGAAAATGGAAAAAAAATCCCACTACCATCCGTTGTGAACATTGCTAACATCAGTCGAGTTACCCGAAGCGGTCGAATCTTCAACAGAGGGGTTGAAGAACCTACAAAAGAAAAGGAACCTCAAGCAGAAGTTCCTAATCAATTAGTTGGTCAATTCGGAAATGCGGACCCTGTAAAGAACAACGATGAAATGTTAAAGCTCATCCAGAAAAACGAGTATAACATTGTGGGTCAATTGTTGCAAACTCCGTCTCAGATCTCTGTGTTATCTCTCCTGCTTAGTTCAGAAGCTCACAGAGAAGCTTTGCAGAAAGTTTTAGAACAAGCCTTTGTAGAACAAGATGTGACAGTGGATCAGTTTGACAACATTATTAGCAACATCACTTCCTGCAACAATTTGGGTTTCAGTGATGAAGAACTTCCAGAGGAAGGCAAGAACCATAATATGGCACTCAATATCACAGTCAATTGCCAGGACGATACTTTATCCAGTGTAGTGGTAGATGCAGGTTCATCCTTGAACGTCATGCCAAGGTCAACTTTGGTACGACTTTCTTTTCAAGGTACTCCTATGAGAGGCAGTGAGATCATCGTCAAAGCCTTTGACGGATCCAGAAAAACAGTTATCGGCGAAGTTGATCTTCCCATAACCATTGGTACTAACACTTTCCAAGTCACTTTCCAGGTCATGGACATCCGAGCAGCTTACAGCTATTTATTAGGAAGACCTTAGATACATGAAGTAGGGGCAGTCACTTCGACACTTCACCAGAAGCTGAAGTTCGTCAAGAACGACAAATTAGTCACGGTATACGGAGAGTAAGCTTTAATCGTGAGCAACTTATCATCATTCTCCTGTGTAGAACCAGAGGAGTTCGTTGGAACTTAATTTCAAGCACTCTCGGTGAGCAATGAGAATCACCAAGAAAAAGGAACATCAATTTCCTCATACAAAGACACTCTCAAAGAATGGGGAGTGGTGACATAAAAGGATGGGGATAGATTATAATTCCTACTAAT
Organism: Lathyrus tuberosus; assembly: GCA_022829125.1. Taxonomy (NCBI): domain Eukaryota; kingdom Viridiplantae; phylum Streptophyta; class Magnoliopsida; order Fabales; family Fabaceae; genus Lathyrus; species Lathyrus tuberosus. Next base: position 2,818,375 of record JALAZF010000020.1, on the reverse strand, counting down.
AACAAGACAAGAAAAGGTCTTGGTTTCTATCCGACATGTACCCAGACTAAAAAGAAGGATGAAAGTTTTCTTCCCATTCATGATTTCTTCCACAGTGGAGGCTTCCTCCACCCAGTATCTCAAGAAGTCCACACCATCGAGGATAACAACTCTTCTGATGAGGAGTGGAAGTCATATCTCAACGATGAAGGTTATGTATCTCAGGGAGAAACATACGTGCCATTCTGCTCTCCAAAGCAAAGTCCCAGATATATACCAAGATCAGATGTCAGAATGATCTTTGGAGATTATGATCCCGAAGGATGTCGTGCTCCACCCAATTCATTAGAGGAAGACACTCTGATGAAAGACAACTTTGACTACGATTCTTATGATCCCCTAGATGATTTACCTATCTGGAAGCCATACATGGAAAACTCGGGGCAAAAGAGTCAGCCAGATAATGCCTATCAGCTGAATAACCTTGAAAAGAATACGCCTATTCTCCCAGAATCATGGAATCCCTACTCAGAACATTCTGAAAATGACCCACACCGCGGTGATGAATTTGAAAAGATTGCAGGACAAGAATTCATAAACTATGCATTTCTTGAGGTCAACTTCATTGAAGAAGATAACTCATCTATTCCCACAGAAACTTGGGATACCTTGGGGCAGCCAAGCGGCAAGTACAACTTTCTAGTAAAAAACACCGCTCCCGAAAGCTCTCGCATCAGATTCGAGGACATCCATCCAACTGGTTGGGGAGATCCTCTTGAGAGTGAAAACACTATGGAAGATGCGACAGAATAGCCCTCTTATGATAACTCTGCATGGGAAGAAGACTCCAATGATCCCACTCCTCTAAAATTCAGTGTCATTTCTTAAGACAAACCAAGAAGAAAAGTACCAAACTTTGTGATTCACAGAGGAGTTCGTCGCCATTGGGTGGCGGTCGATGTCCTTAATGTCATTCATAAATTAAAGTAACTGTCGCATCTTTGTTTTGACCTTTCACTTTGCCCGGGTGAAATGGATGTTTGATAGGTTTTACTTTTCTGTAAATGTCACTCTTCGCTTTGCCCAAAGCAACAGAGTTTTGTTTTATAGGGTTGTGTTTCAAGAATCGACAAATCATAAATAAATAATGTCATTCTGAACTCCCGCATTTATTTCTATTTTCACTTTTTATTTTTTCAGTAAATGGTAATCTTAAAAAAATAACCCGAGATAAAAAACAAACGTTTTCAAAAAAATATATACACTGCACACACTTTTGCATTCTCTCTATCTTTTCTATAAAAAAATCATCACGTCGTGCAGATTACTTATTTTAAACCCTATTGAAACATAGGATCCAATGCCTTCTCCCAACTTTGAATTCCTGGTATTTGAAGCTGAAGAAGAAGAGGACGAAGAAATTCCAGAAGAGATCTCCCGACTACTCAGACAAGAGGAAAGGTCCATTGAACCTTACAAAGAACCGTTGGAAACGGTCAATTTGGGTTCAGAAGAAGAAAGGAAGGAAATTAAGATTGGAGCACTGCTTAATGCAATTGTTAGAGAAGGCTTGATAAAACTTCTCAAAGAATTTCCAGATATGTTTGCTTGGTCCTACCAGGACATGCCAGGGTTGGATACCAGCATCGTGGAACATCACTTACCACTGAAAATAGAATGTCCTCCGATAAAACAAAGACTGGGAAGGTCTCATCCAGATATGGCCATCAAAATTAAGGAGGAAGTGCATAAACAGATCGACGCCGGTTTCCTTGCCACCTTAGAATATCCTCAATGGCTGGCCAACATAGTGCCAATTCCTAAAAAAGACGAAAATGTCAGAATGTGTGTAGACTATAGGGATTTAAACAAAGCAATTCCAAAGGATGATTTTCCCCTACCACACATTGACATGCTAGTTGACAACACAGTAAAATTCAAAGTATTCTCCTTCATGGATGGATTCTCGGGATATAATCAAATCAAAATGGCGCTAGAGGATATGGATAAAACTTCATTCATCACTCCATGGGGCACCTTTTGTGACAAAGTAATGTCGTTCGGTCTGAAGAATGCAGGGGCAAATTATCAAAGGGCCATGACAACTCTGTTTCATGACATGATGCACAAAGAAATTGAAGTGTACGTCGATGACATGATCGCCAAATCTAAAACAGAAGAAGAACATGTGGAACACCTATCAAAATTATTCGAGCATCTGAGAAAGTACAAACTCTGCTTGAATCCCAACAAATTGACATTCGGTGTTCGCTCGAGAAAGCTCTTAGGATTCATCGTCAGCTAAAAGGAATTGAGGTTGATCCCGACAAAGTTAAGGCCATTCAAGAAATGCCTTCACCAAAGACTGGAAAATAGGTCAGAGGATTTTTAGGACGTCTGAATTAAATCTCAAGATTCATATCCCTCATGACCGCGACATGCGCGCCGATCTTCAAACTACTCAGAAAGAACCAAAGTTGTGTATGGACAGAAGACTGCCAAAAGGTTTTCGACAGCATCAAAGTATATATGCTAAATCCACCAATTCTGTCTCCTCTAGTAGAAGGAAGACCATTGATCATCTACTTAACAGTCTTGGAAGACTCTATGGGCTGTGTACTTGGCCAACAAGATGAGACAAAAAGAAAAGAGTCTGTCATTTATTACTTAAGCAAGAAGTTCACGGACTGTGAAACTCGATACACTATGCTCGAGAAAACTTGATGCGCTCTGGCTTGGGCAACCAAACGTTTGCGCCAGTACATGATTTGTCACACTACTTAGTTAATCTCCTAAATGGATCCGATCAAGTACGTATTTGAAAAGCCTGCTCTCACGGGAAGGATTGCCTGTTGGCAAAAGTTGTTATCAGAATATGATATCGAGTACCATGCTCAGAAAGTCGTTAAAGGAAGTTTTTTAGCCGATCATTTGGCTCATCAACCAATTGACAATCAAGAACCAGTCAAATTTGACTTCTCGGACGAAGATGTCATGTACCTAAAAATGAAAGATTGCGATGAAACGCTGCTAAGCGAAGGGCCAGAACCAGGCTCCCAATGGAGACTAATATTCGACAGAGCTGTCAACGCTTATGGAAATTGAATTGGGGCAATCATAGTAACACCTCAGGGTACCCATGTTCCTTTCACTGCCAGATTGACATTCAAATACACAAACAATGAGGCCGAATACGAAACTTGTATCATGGGTCTCAAAGAAGCTATCGACTTAAGGATAAAGAACTTGGATGTGTATGGTGACTCAGCATTGGTTATAAATCAGATTAAAGGAGAGTGGAACACATATAAATCGGGATTGATTCCTTATAAAGACTACGCGAGAAGGTTATTGCCTTTCTTCAACAAGATTGAGTTTCATCACATCCCTCGTGAAGAAAACCACATGGCTGATGCACTATCCACTCTATCCTCCATGATTAGTGTGAATTGATGGAACGATGTACCCAAGATTGACATAATGCGCCTTGAAAGGCCCGCTTACATCTTCACGATTGAAGTAGTCATAGATGACAAACCATGGTATCATGATATTAAGTGTTTCCTTTAAAAACAGGAATACCCGCCTGAGGCATCAAGAAAAGATAGGAAGACTCTCAGAAGACTGACTGGCAACTTCTTCCTGAATAATGATATACTCTACAAGAGAAACTTCGACATGGTTTTGCTCAGATGTGTAGACATGCAAGTAGCAAACATGCTAATGAAAGAAATTCAAGAAGGATCCTTTAGCACTCATGCCACTGGAAACACAATGGCAAGAAAAATTCTGAGAGTATGATATTATTGGCTGACAATGGAATCCGATTACTATAAGTACATGAGGAGGTGTCGCAAGTGTCAGATATACGCCGACAATATCCATGTACCACCAACGCATCTCAAAGTCCTTTCTTCTCCATAGCCTTTTTCTATATGAGGAATCGACATGATTGGCATGATTGAACCCAAAGCTTTAAACGGACATCGGTTCATCCTTGTAGCCATTGTCTACTTCACCAAATGGATCTAAGCAGTATCGTACACCAATGTGACCCGACAAGTGGTGGTCCAATTTATCAAGAACAATCTCATATGCCGTTATGGTGTTCCAAGCCAGATCATTACGGATAATGGATCGAACCTAAACAACAAGATGATGAAAGAGTTGTGTGTTGAGTTCAAAATTGAACACCATAACTCGTCTCCCTACCAGCCTAAAATGAATGGAGCGGTAGAAGTGGCTAATAAGAACATTAAGAAAATCATTCAGAAGATGGTTGTAATCTACAAAGATTGGCATGAGATGCTACCCTTTGCTCTTCACGGTCATCGCACATCCATCCGCACTTCAACAAGGGCAACCCTTTTCTCTCTAGTATATGGCATGGAAGCAGTTCTCCCCATAGAAGTAGAGATCCCATCAATGAGAGTATTGATGGAAGCCAAGTTAACAGAAGTTGAATGGTGTCAAAGCCGACACAATGAACTGAACATAATCGAAGAAAAGAGAATGACGGCTTTATGCCATGGTCAGTTATATCAGCAAAGAATAAAGAAGGTGTTTGATAAAAAGGTCTAACCCCGTGTCTTCAGAAAAGGAGACCTTGTGCTCAAGAAGATACAATCATTTCTCACTGATTCCAGGGGCAAATGGACTCCGAATTATGATGACCCCTATGTTGTTAAGAAAGCCTTCTCAGGCGGTGCCTTGAAACTCGTAACCATGGATGAAGAGGAGTTTACCTACCCCATAAATGTTGATGTAGTCAAGAAATACTTCGCCTAAATGAAAAAAAAATGTCTCGTTGGATTGAAAACCCGAAAGGGCGGCCCAGGCAAAAATTTGAGACATAAATAATGACCATCGCGATGGATTGAAAACCTGAAAAGGCAATCCAGGCAAAAGTTAGGGATTCATGGAAATGAACTATATTCGACAAGATTGACTCCTCAGTGGTAACGTCATCTGTCAAGAAATTCTCAATCAAGATCATCTTCGACAGAAGCTCAGAATGTCCAGAATTTAAAATTGGTGGAAGGATAGCGGTCGTTATGTTTCAATGTAGCCCCTTTTCCTTTAAATTACCATTTTCTAAACTTTGTAATGCTCCATGGGATCACACTCTTGGCTGATTACCATCATATCAATAAAAATTTGAACCCTAGTGCCTTTTGTTTGCAATTCTCACTCATTCTGCTGTGCAAAATGACATGTTTATTTGATTAAACATTCTTGAAACAAAAAAAATGAATGAATTTTACTTGTAAAATTTACTTCTACTTTTAAAATAAACATGGGGATTTTTTTATTAATGAGCACAAAAAGGAATATCGATGGCTTCTCCCGAAGTGATCAAAATCTCAAAATGCAGAATCGAATTACTCCTTGTAATCAGTACGCCATGAATAAAGGATCAACTGCTTCAGACAGAATGTCCCGTCTATCATCCTCGGTAGAGTTCTTATCTCTAAGAACCAATAATTGGTTTTTCTCCCCAGTGGGATCTACCCCTGAAAAACAAGAACGGATTTCTATCCCTAGCAGGTTTGTATCTCCGGGAACCAGAACAAACACTAGAATCCCTGTTCCTAAATAAAAGCACTACCTTCAAAATCTCCAAACGTACCCCCATCTCCCAGAGTGGCCGAGTATCCATTTGAACCCATCGTCAGTCCGTATGTCGTGTCTGTTTTGTCAGCATCAGCATCTCATACATCATGCATAATTGATTCATATTCATACTCAAGTTGCATTAATATCACTCTGGTCATACTCATCCCTAAGTGATAAGCGTCCTCTCTCTGATAGATTGTCAGTCTTCCTTACCACGTCCAATAAGACAAAATCCCAATTTAAGTTTTTTCCCCGACAAAAATGTACCGTCTAAATAATCTCTCTCCAGTTTATTTCTGGATTGGAGTCTGTCCTCGGCCTCTTTGATAACTTGTACCTCTGAAAGACAAGAAGCCATATGGTCATACACCTTTAGAACTTCACTCTTCACCAATAAATATGATATTTTGCTTTCCCGGATTAAGAAAAAATCCCTAGAGAAAGCCTCTCTACAAAATACTCTTGGCAGTACGGTAGTTTCTCTCCGAAATTTTTTGCTTTCAATAGTCGTCAGCACCTTGAAATTGAATTACATCACGTGGCGTCTCTCTGAAAAGAGGAAGTATGCTGTAATTTCCTCAACAAATGGCATCTCCCACAAGAGAAGTTTGTACACCCCTGCAATTCAGACTAATGGTCCCCACCAACAAGTTTCACATCAAAACTTTACTCATCCTACAACATCCCTCCAAAGAAAATTTGAAGAGAAGTATGATGAAACACGTTTTTCCATCAAATGGCATCTCCCTGGTGAGAAGTTTGGTAAAAAAAACATCACAGATAGAATTCCTTGTCAAAAGACTGACTTGGCAAGATGAAACTAAGACCAGTTCCATGGCTAAAGACCAGGATCGAGGGGAAGTTTATTTCAAAAAAAACTAAGACCAGTTCCGTGGCTAAAGACCAGGATCAAGGGGAAGTTTATTTCAAAAGAAACTGAGACCAGTTCCATGGCTGAAGACCAGGATCGAGGGGAAGTTTATTTCAAAAGAAACTGAGACCAGTTCCGTGGCTGAAGACCAGGATCGAGGGGAGGTTTATTTCAAAATAAACTGAGACCAGTTCCGTGGCTGAAGACCAGGATTGAGGGGAAGTTTATTCGAAAGAAACTGAGACCAGTTCCATGGCTAAAGACCAGGATCGAAGGAAAGTTTATTTCAAAAGAAACTAAGACCAGTTCCATGGCCGAAGGCCAGGATCGAGGGGAAGTTTATTTCAAAAGAAACTAAGACCAGTTCCATGGCTGAAGACCAGGATCGAGGGGAAGTTTATTTCAAAAGAAACTAAGACCAGTTCTGTGGCTAAAGACCATGATCAAGGGGAAGTTTATTTCAAAATAAGACTGAGACCAGTTCTGTGGCTGAAGACCAGGATCGAGGGGAAGTTTACCCTTTTCTAAGTAGCATTACTTAGCAAAAGAAGATGGACGAGCAAATAACCACTATTCACAACCATAGTCAAAATTTCGGGTATTCCGATATTTAATCCTTTTTTAGCTTGAATGTACGAACGTCTTCGTCATTCACACCTTCAGGTCCAAGAAGACTAAATCGGGGAATCTGTCATACCCTGAATTTTGACCACAAGATTTACCATCATGGTGCAAATCATCACCACAATATGGATGTACCTTCATACCTCATCAATCCTCTCAAAGATTGTTGAGCATTCACCTCAATCAAGACTTAGGGTTTTGGACCCTCTCAGAGTACTCAGACAAAGGATCAATCAAGAATGGACATGATCTTTAACTTGTCAAGCCTCTCAAACATCCATGAAGAATCAATAGGTCTCCCATATCAAGAATCAAGCACAAGAGTGCAACATTTCAAGTTGATCTAGTCTCAATATCATCAGTGTCACCAAATTAGGGTTTTGGTCGACCAAGGCCTCCAGAGAGAAATTTTCATCAAGGCAGGAGCCAATACTTCAAAACATAATCCAAGAAGCTCAAAGAGATCTCATGGATCCAATCATAAGTTCAAAATATCCTCACGGGATGCATTCATCAAAAATCAGGAATTAGGGTTTCTTGACCTAATTCACCCCTAAGTTGACTTTTGGAGCAAGGCATGAGCCAAAACCTCAAGGAATGTTTTGAAGACCTCAAATATCTTATATTGATCCTCTTACAAGTTCAAATGGACATAAAGAACTTGGTTCATAAGCAATATAAATATGCAAATTCATCTGGACCACAAACTAGGGTTTCTAAGAAAAGGTCAACCCTACCTTTGACTTTTGACCAAGACATGATCTCAAACCTTGGGACATGATTCAAGACACTCTAAAACACCTATGGAATCCATCCATTAGGTTTGAATTAGGTCAAGAACTTGATTTCATAAAGAATCACAAATTTTGAAATCCATCTGATAAAAAGTCAATTGTACCCCAAAACCAAGTTTGAGTTTTGAGATTTTTTGACAAACATGGCTTCTTCAAGTCAAAAACAATGTTAACTTATGGTTTTGATCATCATCCATCAAGAAAAATCAAGAAAAGTGGGGTTACTTGCAAAAGGGGCAACCTTAAGAAACTTGAATTTTCACTAAGTCATGAAAAAAGTGATGTTTACCCAACTTTGCAAGACCATAACTTGTGGTCCAAGTAACCTTTTTCTTCCATCCAAAGCTCAAATGAAAGCTCTCATTACATAATACAAGATTGTCAACTACACCATATCCCAAATATTCATGGATTTTGAGTTATGGATTGATCAAAAACACAAAAAATGAGAAATGGACATTTTTCAAACACTTAGAAAAATTTGAGACAGAATCTGTCTCATGATTTGTCCAACTTTGGAGGCATTTTCCATCATGATCCAAGATGATTCAAGACCAAAGTTAAACATCAAAGTTGAAGTATGATATATGGGCTTTCTAAAAAGTACAAGAGCCTCCCATGATTCAACTTGAGCAAGAAGTTATGAGCTTCCCAAAATGGAATTTTTCACCCTGCCTACACAGCAGCATGGATACATGACTTATGCCGCACGATTTCTTCCTTCAAGTTTTGCCATTTTACCAACTTTGTCATCTTCTAAAAACACAAAACTTCTGATGACTCACTTATTACTTGATTAAGGAGTCAAGAATTCAACTAGGCATGCGCAAAATCATCATGACATGAACCTTGAAATTCAAATTTGACATTAATCATTTATGTGATACATAGAGGTGGCATGGATCAGTTACAAGCCAGTCCAAATGAGTCAAGATTTCTCCAAAGATCAGAAGACCTAAGCCTGCAAAGTTTGGCCCAAGTCAATGGCTAGATGAGACTTTGACTACATGACAAAAACCATTGGATAATAGGGTGATCCAGCTTCCATTCACTATTCCTCCAAAAACAAACTTCCTCTACTATAAATAGAGGTCATTTGTGGCTGATTTAAACACACCAAAACATAGCAATCCTTGTTTTCCTTCATTCACTCTCCAAAACCAGAATTTGCTTCCTTTTCAAGTAACTTTCGGATTTTTCAATAGGAAGCAATTCTATCAAAACTAATGGTGTATACACCTCATATATATCATATAGAAGTTATCCAAACACTTCTCCATCATCTGTAACACCAGAATCAAAAACCTCCGAATCACACTCAAGCTAAATTGCAGTTGAGGTACCACGAAGGGTTCAATGTAACGCCCCAAATAATTATAATATTTATTTAATTGAATTATTATGATTATTCGGTGTTTTTATGCTTTTTGATGATTTTGTGACGTTGATGACTTTATGTGGTGCTGTGGGGTAACCTTGGGTTAAGGGAACATTGAGACCTCTTAGAAGCAGTGATTAATTAGATTATCTTGTTAATAATAATATTGGAATAATTTGAGTAATTAGAATATTATTTGGATTATTATTATTATTGTTAATTAAAATAATTAGGAGACCATTAAGGGTAAGACGGTAACGTTGAGGGGATTAGTGGAGGATAATACAGTAAATCGTAATTAAGGCCCAAAACATAGGTTTAACAAAAGAAAAATAAGGATTATGAGAATTAGTTTTGTGCAACCCTAAGAAGTGATTAGAGAGCTGAGGAAAGGAGGCTAGAACGAGGAATCAACCGTAGAACCACGGGAACAAAGAATTTCTGCTGGAAAATTCGAGGTATGGGGGGTAATCCGGGTTAATATGTTTGATATGGGTTTAAGGTAGAGGTAATTGTGTGTTTTCGTTTTCTGATGAATTTGTGCTGAAATCTGTGACGAATCTGTGATGATTTTCGTAACACTGTATGTGTATGAACTTTGTTGCGAATCTGATATGTGCTGCTATAATTGATGTTGAATCTGTGTGAATGATTGTTGATGTTGTGATGAACTTGTGGGTAACCAGATCTGAAAATCGAACTTGATATTAACCAGTTTCAGACTTAATAAATTGGAGAAATTGATGTAGACAAATAAGTAGGATGAAAAATATAGATCTGTGATTAATCGAAGCCAGTTTAGGTCTGAGTTTGGTAGATCGAAGGTGCTGGAATGAGGAAGTTTGCGTTTGGATGCGAGATCTGAGTTTTGGGATAATTTCTGGTGATACGCGTAATGGGGGAAGTATTACGCGTAATTAGGGGGCTTCATAGGGTGATACGCGTAGCGTACGTACCCGTCCCCAAGGGCTGGCACGGCCCTCTGCTAGTACGCATAGCAACACGTATGGGATGGTGGGCAATACGCGTAAGAGGAGGCATTACGCATATTGGAGACCAGGAAAATGGGGAATACGCATAAGGGGAGATGCTTACGCGTATGTGTCGCAACTGAGAAAAAATAACCGGCGAGAAAACAGAACAGAAGAGTCGCCACCGAACGTTATTTATCCCAACGCAGGGATAGGAAACGATCGAAGAAAACCTGAAGAGGGAGAAGACATGGTCATCGCAAACATAGTCCAGGTTCGGGAGTCGGTTACGCGAGGGAAAGGTATTAGCACCCCCATGCGTCCATCGTACTCGATGGGATCCATGCTTGTTGTCTAATCAAAGGGTGAGTTATCTAAAGCCTACTGCTAAACGGAAATGAAACGGGGGAAAGAAAAGAAAAAGTGACTCGGTAGGACATCTCTGTCCTAGCCCTACGTATTCCCTTGTGCAATGGGAAAGTCAGAGTCAACGTAGTTCGGAGGACTACGGGTGGATGGGGGGAAGGTTGCTCGCCAAGACATCGCTGTCTTGTGCCTACGTATCCTCAATCTAACTAGAGAGAGGAAGTCAGAGCAGTCGTAGTTCGACCTACGGGTTGAAAAGGTGGGAAGAGTGCTCGCCAAGACATTGTCGTCTTGTGCCTACGTATCCTCAATCTAACCAGAGAGAGGAAATCAGAGCGTCCGTAGTTCGTGGTACGGGTCAAAAAGGGAGAAGGGTGCTTGCCAAGACATCGCCGTCTTGTGCCTACGTATCCTCAATCTAACCAGAGAGAGGAAATCAGAGCGCCCGTAGTTCGTGGAAACGACCATAATGGTTAAGTGTTTTTTATAAGCGACGTTAGGTTCGCGTCCGACAATTAGGGTCGATGCCTGTTTGCGACAAAACGGAAGTAACGTGCTCTTTTCTAAAAATGATTTGAAACCCAACAATCCCGAAGGATGAAAAAGATTTGAATTTGTTTTGTGTTTTTTAGACAGAAATGGATTAAGTTAGCTGGTAACTTGTATTGCACTAAATTCAATGACATACGAACGAATATGTCACATATCGTCCCCAACAGGATGTATGCTAAACACTCTAGAAGAATGAAAGGAGACCCCTCATTCCTCATTTCCCATGTACTTAAGGCTCATGAACAATACGCGTTACCTTTATTAAGTGTTTTAGACTCGTTAGGAGATGATAAGAGAAGACTCAAAGGGAGAATAAAAACACTAAGGGAAATCTATCCTAATGTTATCATGCAAAATTGGCCCTAAGGTTGAGATAAGAAGGGAAGATTCTACCTAAAGTTCGCATGCATGGTTTGAATCCTAATGTCTATCCTACTCCAAGCTTAATTAAAGATTAAGTTGGACTAGGGAACCCTAAAGGAAAAAGGCAAATCCAAGACTTAAACAAGTCTTGAGATTCAAGGGAGGGTAAGAAGTGAAAGAGATGAAGAAGAAGATGAAGCATGAGATAAGAAACAAGGTAGGGCAGCAAGCACATCATGCATATCATATCCAAATCACACCACCAATCATGCTTCAAAAGATTACACAATGAAGTTCAAGCAAACAAAAAGAAACAAACAAGAAAAGATGCAAGCAAACTTGCATTAGAAACATAATTGAACACCATTAGACATCACACCATGGTAATGTGAGCAAAGCAAGATGAGAATGAAGCAAAGTCAGAACTCAAGTCATGTCATGATCATCTAATTCAAACATGTAAGAAGGCTTCACATTAACATGCATCATGAACCAAAGTAGCAACAACCAAATGCTAATGAAATGCATCATAAAAATCAATCCACAATTATCAAATGAGGTGAAAACATGATGTGAATCCAAGCGGGCAGTAGCAAATGCATCATCCATAAACCATAATCAATCTTAAACCAATCAAGAATAATAATCAAGCATCATACTCAAAGCATGTACAAAAACTATGCAAGTATGCAACAAAATACAGTCCAAAATGATTCACATACTTCCATATAAGTGAAACAACGCAAAAGATGATCAATGCACCAAGTGCCAAGGCAAATCAGAACCTTAAACATGTCTCATCAATCAAAGAAATATCACAAAGTATCAAGGAAGTTCATGCCATTCAAAGGCACAAAATTAGGTTAAGAAGTGTGCACTATCATGCTCAAAACATCATCAAATGAATGCATCAACCAAAAATAGCAAAGTGATCCAATAAAATCCCAAAAAATAATCAAAGACAAGTTTAAACATCCAATTAACATATGCAAAAATATTGGAACAAAACTAGCTCAAGAACATGTCCAAAGGTGCTCCACAAGGCAAGGTATGTAAATAATCTAGCATGGATTGAGGGCCAACAAAACATGAATGGCAAGTCACCAAAAAGTAACTCAACCCAAGCCCTAACCAGCCTCAAAACATCCTGGTATCAAAGCCTTAACGTGGCTAAAAAATTAGCCTCAAAAGATAAACCAAAGTCACAAAAATTCCAAACCCTAGATGAAGGGTATCCTTGGAAACACATTTTCAAATTAAATCAAAATAAAAATAGTAAAAAGAAATTAAAAATAAAATAAAAATTGTGAAAAATAAGTCAACACATTAATTGACTAGAAAATCATTTTTATGGTATTTTTATAATGAATTTAATAATTAAAATAAAAATGAAATCTAAAATGAAAAGGAAAATAAAAAATAAAAAGTAAAGGTGAAACAGGGAGGTGCATCGGCAATATTAAAACCCAAGGCATCATGTATACACGCGCGTGTTGGGCCCAAACTGGTAGGGTGCGAATATTGAAAACATTGAGCCCAAATCACATTAAAATATGCCATCAGCCTTTTTTAAAACAAAAAAAGAAAAAAAGAAAACAAGGTGTCACGAAATCATGTGACATGCTCATCAATCGGTCAACCTTGTTAAAGTCAGAAAAAGACAAAAATGAAGACCAGCCAATCATATTTTAACATGTCTTCGTCTTCTTCATGGGCCAAACCCTAATTCAATACCATGCATTGTGACAAATACGATTATGAGCAGCATCAACATCTCAAATTCTACCTCTCAAATTTCACCATGGAAACTTAACCAAAACGAGTGAAATAAAACATCAAACTGGAGCTCACGGATCATAGATCAACGTGATGCCCTTCATTTCTTAAAATACTCACTCTAACATAGATAAAAATGAGCTCAAAGATGCGGGTATCAAGGCATAGTCAAGGATTCAAACAAGACAACATGTTCATACTTAAACGATGCTTATTGCACACATGATGCCTACCATAAGTAGGACTTCTGCCACACATAAAATGGTCAAAGCTTCATAGATCTAACAATGGAAGTGTGAGAAGATTACCTAGTGGAGTTATGTCCACTAAACCTTGGTTATAGCAACTTAAGAAACCCAGAAATCTTGTTCTTCACTCTTCAAAGAGCACGAAATGAGCAAGAAAATGAAGTAGACTTGAGAGAAAAATGGAGAATTCTTGAGATGAAGAAAAATTCAGATCTGACAAAGTGTGTCCAATGACCTCCTCCTTTTTGTTTTTAGGGTATTTTGATCTTAAATATGATGGGTAGAAGTGGCTTTTTGGGCCTAAGAATTGAGAAATGATTCAGTTGGAATTTTGCCAAAAAAGAGTGAGAGAAAGGGTGGTACGGGTAGTGATCTCATGAAGGGTGTAGGGAGTGATTTTTTGTTGTAGTTATGAGAGAGGAATTGGTGTGAAAAGGATAGGCACGTGAGGAAAAAAGTGGAAACAAGTTTTGTGCAAAAATCTCTTTTCCACTTTAGTGTAACAACTTCACTAATGGTACAAGGTTGGTACCAATTGTGCGTGTCCTAACTTGGTAATGTTTTGTGATGAAAAAGTGAATGGCACGCATGAAATAAGATTGGACATGTTGCTGCATGATCATGCCAAGGTTTTGTCCAAAACATACACCCAAAATTTCATGCTTGAGACAAGTTGGAATGTCAAACTTTGAATGATGATATCTTGGTGTGTAAGGGACCATTTGATGAGTTCTTTAGATGCAAAGAAACTAGGAAATACCATGAACAAGTTTGGTGTTGAAGGGAAGATTATTTGAGGCCTTAATCAATAAGAAAAATAGCCATGAAAGTATTTCCCCAAATCTGCTAAAAATGACTTAGAAAAAATTCTAAGTTTTTGAATTTTGCAAGGTGAAAACTTCCAACTTTTGGATGCTATAACTCATTCAAAAATGACCCAAATGACATGGTTCTTGTGCTCATTTTGAAGGAAATATTTCACACTACAACTTACATGTGGAAAATATTTGCAAATGAAGCCTTGATCATGATGAAAATTGGCCTTGAAAATGGTTAAAAACTTTCCCAAAATAGTAACTTTTAAAACCTAGTTTTCTTCCAAAAATGGCAAGTTCTCAAAATTCTTGATTTTCGACATTTCCTTGATATTTTCATGATCAAATCTCATCTATTGATCATATTTGACTTGAAAATGATCATGTTGACCTCAAAAAGTCAGGAGTTGACTTTTACAACGAACATTTGACTTTGTTCCCAATTCTCCTGATTTTCAATCCTTTGAACAATTGAAACCCCTCTGAACCAAATTGATGGACCATTTTCCATTCCTAGACACTTAGGGACATGTGGAACACCATGGAATCAAGTCTTGCACAAAAAGTCAGAAATAAACTAATCTTATGTGAAACCCTAATTTTGGCACCCATGGTTTAGGAGAAATCGACCCATGCTCAAAATCTAAATTCCTCTGAATATGATGTGTATCCTCTCAAACAATGACGATATATGCCACTTGATGATGATAAAACTTCAAATATCTTGCCCATTGGAGTGTTAGACTATAAAATTCCAAAAACCCTAATTTGAGAAATCAAGCTAGGAGGATATGATTCACTTGAAATCTCTTGCCGATTGCAATCATCTGATGAGGTGATGGGCACATTAGGATGCCCTGAGGTTTAATAATCCATTTTAGCTCAAGTATTGATGGCATCAAGAACCTTTCTCTCCCTGGTTCCTTGGACGATACACATGATCTTTTGCTTGAACCTCTGGAAAACCTTTTATTCCCTTGAGTTAACCTAGATACCTTGTTCCCATGCTAAAAACCAATGATATGCACAATGAGAAGAAACATAAGCCAGTTAGTGTTAGAAACAGAAGGAAAATTTTGTGGTGCTACAGCTGCCCCTATTCAATCGACCGTGGACCTGAAGGAATAATAGCAACGACTCTCAGACATTCAAGGTGCACGGAGATTGAATACCAAAAGAACCCAGAAAATTGCAAACTGTGGGGAAATATAATAGAGTGTTTTCCAGCCGAAGGTGGACTCAAAGTGGGGATGCCGCCCGAAAGTGGACTTGCAATGAAATGGTTTAAGAATGAGAGAATGCCGACCAGAGGCGGTCTCACAACCAAACAAAGATTTACCAGCCGAATGTGGGTTCAAAACCAAAAGTAACATAAAAGTGTAGGCCGAAGGCGGACTCAGAAAGGTTTACCAGCAAAAGTTAACATAAAAGTGTCGGTCGAAGTCGGACACAGAAAGGTTTACCAGCCGAAGGTAGGTTCATAACCAAAAGTAACATAAAAGTGTCGGCCGAAGGCAGACTCAGAAAGGTTTACCAGCCGAAGGCAGGTTTAGAAAAGGAATGCCTGCACGAAGGCGGTCATAGATCCTAAACAAGGGTACACCAGCCGAAGGTGGGTTTTTTAAAAGGAAAGCCGACACGAAGGAGGACTCATATCCAAACACAAAGGAAGGACGACACGAAGACGGTCTCATAACTAAGGGTTACCATCACAAGATGGATTTCAAATGGAAAGCCGACATGAAGGTGGTCTCATATCCAAACACAATGGAAGGCCGACACGAAGGCGGTCTCATAACCAAGGGTTACCATCACAAGATGGATTTCAAAAGGAAATCCGACATGAAGGTAGTCTCATATACAAACACAAAGGTAGGCCGACACGAAGACGGTCTCATAACCAAGGGTTACCATCACAAGATGGATTTCAAAAGGAAAGCTGACACAAAGGCGGTCTCATATCCAAACACAAAGGTAGGCCGACATGAAGGCGGTCTCATAACCAAGGGTTACCATCACAAGATGGATTTCAAAAGGAAAGCCGACACGAAGGGGGTCTCATAACCAAGGGTTACCATCACAAGATGGTTTTCAAAAGGAAATCCGACACGAAGGCGGTCTCATCTCCAAACACAAAGGAAGCCGACACGAAGGCGGTCTCATAACCAAGGGTTACCATCACAAGATGGATTACAAAAGGAAAGCCGACACGAAGGCGGTCTCATATCCAAACACAAAGGTAGGCCGACACGAAGGCGATCTCATAACCAAGGGTTACCATCACAAGATGGATTTCAAAAGGAAAGCCGACACGAAGGCGGTCTCATATCCAAACACAAATGTATGCCGACACGAAGGCGGTCTATAACCAAAGGTTACCATCACAAGATGGATTTAAAAAAGGAAAGCCGACACGAAAGAAGTCTTATATCCAAACACAAAGGTAGGCCGACACGAAGGCGCTCTCATAACCAAGGGTTACCATCACAAGATGGATTTCAAAAGGAAAGCCGACACGAGGGCTGTCTCATATTCAAACACAAAGGTAGGCCGACACGAAGGCGGTCTCATAACCAAGGGTTACCATCACAAGATGGATTTAAAAAGGAAAGCCGACACGAAGGCGGTCTCATATCCAAACACAAAGGTAGGCCGACACGAAGGCGGTCTCATAACCAAGGGTTACCATCACAAGATGGATTTCAAAAGGAAAGCCGACACGAAGGCGGTCTCATATCCAAAAACAGAGGTAGGCCGACACGAAGGTTGTCTCATAACCAAGGGTTACCATCACAAGATGGATTTCAAAAGGAAAGCCGACACGAAGGCGGTCTCATATCCAAACACAAAGGTAGGCCGACACGAAGGCGGTCTCCTAACCAAGGGTTACTATCACAAGATGGATTTCAAAAGGAAAGCAGACACGAAGGCGGTCTCATATCCAAACACAAAGGTAGGCCGACACATAGGCGGTCTCATAACCAAGGGTTACCATCACAAGATGGATTTCAAAAGAAAAGCCGACATGAAGGTGGTTTCATATCCAAACACAAAGGTAGGCCGACCCGAAGGCGGTCTCATAACCAAGGGTTACCATCACAAGATGGATTTCAAAAGGAAAGCTGACACGAAGGTGGTCCCATATCCAAACACAAAGGTAGGCCGACACGAAGGCGGTCTCATAGCCAAGGGTTTCCATCACAAGATGGATTTCAAAAGGAAAGCCGACACGAAAGAGGTCTCATGACCAAGGGTTACCATCACAAGATGGATTCCAAAAGGAAAGCCGACACGAAGGCGGTCTCATATCCAAACACAGAGGTAGGCCGACACGAAGGTTGTCTCATAACCAAGGGTTACCATCACAAGATGGATTTCAAAAGGAAAGCCGACACGAAGGCGGTCTCATATCCAAACACAAAGGAAGGCCGACACGAAGGCGGTCTCATAACCAAGGGTTACTATCACAAGATGGATTTCAAAAGGAAAGCAGACACGAAGGCGGTCTCATATCCAAACACAAAGGTAGGCCGACACATAGGCGGTCTCATAACCAAGGGTTACCATCCCAAGATGGATTTCAAAAGAAAAGCCGACATGAAGGTGGTTTCATATCCAAACACAAAGGTAGGCTGACACGAAGGCGGACTCATAACCAAGGGTTACTATCACATGATGGATTTCAAAAGGAAAGCCGACACGAAGGCGGTCTCATATCCAAACACAAAGATAGGGCGACATAAAGGCGGTCTCATAACCAAGGGTTACCATCACAAGATGGATTTCAAAAAGGGAAGCCGACACAAAGGCGGTCTCATATCCAAACACAAAGGCAGGACGACACGAAGTCGGTCTCATAACCAAGGGTTACCATCACAAGATGGATTTCAAAAGGAAAGCCGACACGAGGGCGGTCTCATATCCAAACACAAAGGTAGGCCGACACGAAGGCGGTCTCATAAACAAAGGTTACCATCACAAGATGGATTTCAATAGGAAAGCCGACACAAAGGCGGTCTCATATCAAAACACAAAGGTAGGTCGACACGAAGCCGGTCTCATAACCAAGGGTTACCACCACAAGATGGATTTCAAAAGGAAAGCCGACACGAAGGCGGTCTCATATCCAAACACAAAGGTAGGTTGACACGAATGGGGTCTCATAACCAAGGGTTACCATCACAAGATGAATTTGAAAACGAAAGCCGACAAGAAGGCGGTCTCATAACCAAGGGTTACCATCACAAGATGGTTTTCAAAAGGAAATCCGACACGAAGGCGGTCTCATATATAAAAACAAAGGTAGGCCGACACGAAGGCGGTCTCATAACCAAGGGTTACCATCACAAGATGGATTTAAAAAGGAAAGCCGACACGAAGGCGGTCTCATATCCAAACACAAAGGTAGGCCGACACGAAGGCGGTCTCATAACCAAGGGTTACCATCACAAGATGGATTTCAAAAGGAAAGCCGACACGAAGGCGGTCTCATATCCAAACACAGAGGTAGGCTGACACGAAGGTTGTCTCATAACCAAGGGTTACCATCACAAGATGGATTTCAAAAGGAAAGCCGACACGAATGCGGTCCCATATCCAAACACAAAGGTAGGCCGACACGAAGGCGGTCTCATAACCAAGGGTTACCATCACAAGATGGATTCCAAAAGGAAAGCAGACACGAAGGCAGTCTCATATCCAAACACAAAGGTAGGCCAACACATAGGCGGTCTCATAACCAAGGGTTACCATCACAAGCTGGATTTCAAAAGGAAAGCCGACACGAAGGCGGTCTCATATCCAAACACAAAGGTAGGCCGACACGAAGGCGGTCTCATAACCAAGGGTTACCATCACAAGATGGACTTCAAAAGGAAAGCTAACACAAAGGCGGTTTCATATCCAAACACAAAGGAAGCCGACACGAAGGCGGTCTCATATCCAAACACAAAGGTAGGCCGACACGAAGGCGGTCTCATAACCAAGGGTTACCATCACAAGATGGATTTCAAAAGGAAAGCCAACACGAGGGCTGTCTCATATCCAAACACAAACGTAGGCCGACACGAAGGCTGTCTCATAACAAAGGGTTACCATCACAAGATGGATTTCAAAAGGAAAGCCGACACGAAGGCGGTCTCATATCCAAACACAAAGGTAGGCCGACCCGAAGGCGGTCTCATAACCAAGGGTTACCATCACAAGATGGATTTCAACAGGAAAGCCGACTCGAAGGCGGTCTCATATCCAAACACAAAGGTAGCCGACACGAAGGCTGGCTCATAACCAAGGGTTACCATCACAAGATGGATTTCAAAAGGAAAGCCGAAACGAAGGCGGTCCCATATCCAAACACAAAGGTAGGCCGACACGAAGGCGGTCTCATAACCAAGGGTTACGATCACAAGACGGATTTCAAAAGGAAAACCGACACGAAGGCGGTCTCATAACCAAGGGATACCATCACAAGATGGTTTTCAAAAGGAAAGCCGACACGAAGGCAGTCTCATATCCAAACACAATTGTAGGACGACACGAAGGCGGTCTCATAACCAAGGGTTACCATTACAAGATGGATTTCAAAAGGAAAGCCGACACGAAGGCAGTTTCATATCCACACACAAAGGAAGTCGACACGAAGGCGGTCTCAAAACCAAGGGTTACCATCACATGATTGATTTCAAAAGTAAAGTTGACACGAAGGCGATCTCATATCCAAACACAAGGGTAGGCTGACACAAATGCGGTCTCATAACCAAGGGTTACCATCACAAGATGGGTTTCAAAAGGAAAGCCGACATGAAGGTCGTCTCATATCGAAACACAAAGGTAGGCCGACACGAAGGCGGACTCATAACCAAGGGTTACCATCACAAGATGGATTTCAAAAGGAAAGCCGACTCGAAGGCGGTCTCATATCCAAACACAAAGGTAGCCGACACGAAGGCTGTCTCATAACCAAGGGTTACCATCACAAGATGGATTTCAAAAGGAAAGCCGAAACGAAGGCGGTCCCATATCCAAACACAAAGGTAGGCCGACACGAAGGCGGTCTCATAACCAAGGGTTACCATCACAAGATGGATTTAAAAAGGAAAGCCGACACGAAGGCGGTCTCATAACCAAGGGATACCATCACAAGATGGTTTTCAAAAGGAAAGCCGACACGAAGGCGGTCTCATATCCAAACACAATTGTAGGACGACACGAAGGCGGTCTCATAACCAAGGGTTACCATCACAAGATGGACTTCAAAAGGAAAGCTAACACAAAGGCGGTTTCATATCCAAACACAAAGGAAGCCGACACGAAGGCGGTCTCATAACCAAGGGTTACGATCACAAGACGGATTTCAAAAGGAAAACCGACACGAAGGCGGTCTCATAACCAAGGGATACCATCACAAGATGGTTTTCAAAAGGAAAGCCGACACGAAGGCGGTCTCATATCCAAACACAATTGTAGGACGACACGAAGGCGGTCTCATAACCAAGGGTTACCATCACAAGATGGACTTCAAAAGGAAAGCTAACACAAAGGCGGTTTCATATCCAAACACAAAGGAAGCCGACACGAAGGCGGTCTCATATCCAAACACAAAGGTAGACCGACACGAAGGCGGTCTCATAACCAAGGGTTACCATCACAAGATGGATTTCAAAAGGAAAGCCAACACGAGGGCTGTCTCATATCCAAACACAAAGGTAGGCCGACACGAAGGCTGTCTCATAACAAAGGGTTACCATCACAAGATGGATTTCAAAAGGAAAGCCGACACGAAGGCGGTCTCATATCCAAACACAAAGGTAGGCCGACCCGAAGGCGGTCTCATAACCAAGGGTTACCATCACAAGATGGATTTCAAAAGGAAAGCCGACTCGAAGGCGGTCTCATATCCAAACACAAAGGTAGCCGACACGAAGGCTGTCTCATAACCAAGGGTTACCATCACAAGATGGATTTCAAAAGGAAAGCCGAAACGAAGGCGGTCCCATATCCAAACACAAAGGTAGGCCGACACGAAGGCGGTCTCATAAACAAAGGTTACCATCACAAGATGGATTTCAATAGGAAAGCCGACACAAAGGCGGTCTCATATCAAAACACAAAGGTAGGTCGACACGAAGCCAGTCTCATAACCAAGGGTTACCACCACAAGATGGATTTCAAAAGGAAAGCCGACACGAAGGCGGTCTCATATCCAAACACAAAGGTAGGTTGACACGAATGGGGTCTCATAACCAAGGGTTACCATCACAAGATGAATTTGAAAACGAAAGCCGACAAGAAGGCGGTCTCATAACCAAGGGTTACCATCACAAGATGGTTTTCAAAAGGAAATCCGACACGAAGGCGGTCTCATATATAAAAACAAAGGTAGGCCGACACGAAGGCGGTCTCATAACCAAGGGTTACCATCACAAGATGGATTTAAAAAGGAAAGCCGACACGAAGGCGGTCTCATATCCAAACACAAAGGTAGGCCGACACGAAGGCGGTCTCATAACCAAGGGTTACCATCACAAGATGGATTTCAAAAGGAAAGCCGACACGAAGGCGGTCTCATATCCAAACACAGAGGTAGGCTGACACGAAGGTTGTCTCATAACCAAGGGTTACCATCACAAGATGGATTTCAAAAGGAAAGCCGACACGAATGCGGTCCCATATCCAAACACAAAGGTAGGCCGACACGAAGGCGGTCTCATAACCAAGGGTTACCATCACAAGATGGATTCCAAAAGGAAAGCAGACACGAAGGCAGTCTCATATCCAAACACAAAGGTAGGCCAACACATAGGCGGTCTCATAACCAAGGGTTACCATCACAAGATGGATTTCAAAAGGAAAGCCGACACGAAGGCGGTCTCATATCCAAACACAAAGGTAGGCCGACACGAAGGCGGTCTCATAACCAAGGGTTACCATCACAAGATGGACTTCAAAAGGAAAGCTAACACAAAGGCGGTTTCATATCCAAACACAAAGGAAGCCGACACGAAGGCGGTCTCATATCCAAACACAAAGGTAGGCCGACACGAAGGCGGTCTCATAACCAAGGGTTACCATCACAAGATGGATTTCAAAAGGAAAGCCAACACGAGGGCTGTCTCATATCCAAACACAAAGGTAGGCCGACACGAAGGCTGTCTCATAACAAAGGGTTACCATCGCAAGATGGATTTCAAAAGGAAAGCCGACACGAAGGCGGTCTCATATCCAAACACAAAGGTAGGCCGACCCGAAGGCGGTCTCATAACCAAGGGTTACCATCACAAGATGGATTTCAAAAGGAAAGCCGACTCGAAGGCGGTCTCATATCCAAACACAAAGGTAGCCGACACGAAGGCTGTCTCATAACCAAGGGTTACCATCACAAGATGGATTTCAAAAGGAAAGCCGAAACGAAGGCGGTCCCATATCCAAACACAAAGGTAGGCTGACACGAAGGCGGTCTCATAACCAAGGGTTACGATCACAAGACGGATTTCAAAAGGAAAACCGACACGAAGGCGGTCTCATAACCAAGGGATACCATCACAAGATGGTTTTCAAAAGGAAAGCCGACACGAAGGCGGTCTCATATCCAAACACAATTGTAGGACGACACGAAGGCGGTCTCATAACCAAGGGTTACCATTACAAGATGGATTTCAAAAGGAAAGCCGACACGAAGGCAGTTTCATATCCACACACAAAGGAAGTCGACACGAAGGCGGTCTCAAAACCAAGGGTTACCATCACATGATTGATTTCAAAAGTAAAGTTGACACGAAGGCGATCTCATATCCAAACACAAGGGTAGGCTGACACAAATGCGGTCTCATAACCAAGGGTTACCATCACAAGATGGGTTTCAAAAGGAAAGCCGACATGAAGGTCGTCTCATATCGAAACACAAAGTTAGGCCGACACGAAGGTGGACTCATAACCAAGGGTTACCATCACAAGATGGATTTCAAAAGGAAAGCCGACTCGAAGGCAGTCTCATATCCAAACACAAAGGTAGCCGACACGAAGGCTGTCTCATAACCAAGGGTTACCATCACAAGATGGATTTCAAAAGGAAAGCCGAAACGAAGGCGGTCCCATATCCAAACACAAAGGTAGGCCGACACGAAGGCGGTCTCATAACCAAGGGTTACGATCACAAGACGGATTTCAAAAGGAAAACCGACACGAAGGCGGTATCATAACCAAGGGATACCATCACAAGATGGTTTTCAAAAGGAAAGCCGACACGAAGGCGGTCTCATATCCAAACACAATTGTAGGACGACACGAAGGCGGTCTCATAACCAAGGGTTACCATTACAAGATGGATTTCAAAAGGAAAGCCGACACGAAGGCAGTTTCATATCCACACACAAAGGAAGTCGACACGAAAGCGGTCTCAAAACCAAGGGTTACCATCACAAGATTGATTTCAAAAGTAAAGTTGACACGAAGGCGATCTCATATCCAAACACAAGGGTAGGCTGACACAAATGCGGTCTCATAACCAAGGGTTACCATTACAAGATGGGTTTCAAAAGGAAAGCCGACAGGAAGGTCGTCTCATATCCAAACACAAAGGTAGGCCGACACGAAGGCGGACTCATAACCAAGGGTTACTATCACAAGATGGATTTCCAAAGGAAAGACGACACGAAGGCGGTCTCATATCCAAACACAAAGATAGGCCGACATGAAGGCGGTCTCATAACCAAGGGTTACCATCACAAGATGGATTTCAAAAAGGGAAGCCGACACAAAGGCGATTTCATATCCAAACACAAAGGTAGGCCGACATGAAGTCGGTCTCATAACCAAGGGTTACCATCAAAAGATGGATTTCAAAAGGAAAGCCGACACGAGGGCGATCTCATATCCAAACACAAAGGTAGGCCGACACGAAGGCGGTCTCATATTCAAGGGTTACCATCACAAGATGGATTTCAATAGGAAAGCCGACACAAAGGCGGTCTCATATCAAAACACAAAGGTAGGTCGAGACGAAGGCGGTCTCATAACCAAGGGTTACCACCACAAGATGGATTTAAAAAGGAAAGCCGACACGAAGGCGGTCTCATATCCAAACACAAAGGTAGGCTGACACGAATGGGGTCTCATAACCAAGGGTTACCATCACAAGATGGATATGAAGAGGAAAGCCGACACGAAGGCGGTCTCATAACCACGGGTTACCATCACAAGATGGTTTTCAAAAGGAAATCCGACACGAAGGCGGTCTCATATATAAAAACAAAGGTAGGCCGACACGAAGGCGGTCTCATAACCAAGGGGTACCATCACAAGATGGATTTAAAAAGGAAAGCCGACACGAAGGCAGTCTCATCTCCAAACACAAAGGAAGCCGACACGAAGGCGGTCTAATAACCAAGGGTTACCATCACAAGATGGATTTCAAAAGGAAAGCCGACACGAAGGTGGTCTCATATCTAAACACAGAGGTAGGCCGACACGAAGTCGATCTCATAACCAAGGGTTACCATCACAAGATGGATTTCAAAAGGAAAGCCGACACGAAGGCGGTCTCATATGCAAACACAAAGGTATGCCGACACGAAGGCGGTCTCATAACCAAGGGTTACCATCATAAGATGGATTTAAAAAAGGAAAGGCGACACGAAAGAAGTCTTGTATCCAAACACAAAGGTAGGCCGACACGAAGGCGGTCTCATAACCAAGGGTTACCATCACAAGATGGATTTCAAAAGGAAAGCTGACACGAGGGCTGTCTCATATTCAAACACAAAGGTAGGCCGACACGAAGGCGGTCTCATAACAAAGGGTTACCATCGAAAGATGGATTTCAAAATGAAAGCCGACACGAAGGCGGTCCCATATCCAAACACAAAGGTAGGCCGACACGAAGGCGGTCTCATAACCAAGGGTTACCATCAGAAGATGGATTTCAAAAGGAAAGCCGACACGAAGGCGGTCTCATAACCAAGGGTTACCATCACAAGATGGATTTCAAAAGGAAAGCCGACACGAGGGCGGTCTCATATCCAAACCCAAAGGTAGGCCGACTCGAAGGCGGTCTCATAACCAATGGTTACCATCACAAGATGGATTTCAAAAGGAAAGCCAACACGAGGGCTGTCTCATATCCAAACACAAAGGTAGGCCGACACGAAGGCGGTCTCATAACAAAGGGTTACCATCACAAGATGGATTTCAAAAGGAAATCCGACACGAAGGCGGTCTCATATCCAAACACAAAGGTAGGCCGACCCGAAGGCGGTCTCATAACCAAGGGTTACCATCACAAGATGGATTTCAAAAGGAAAGCCGACACGAAGGCGGTCTCATATCCAAACACAAAGGTAGCCGACACGAAGGCTGTCTCATAACCAAGGGTTACCATCACAAGAAGGATTTCAAAAGGAAAGCCGAAACGAAGGCGGTCTCATATCCAAACACAAAGGCAGGACGACACGAAGTCGGTCTCATAACCAAGGGTTACCATCACAAGATGGATTTCAAAAAGAAAGTCGACACGAGGGAGGTCTCATATCCAAACACAAAGGCAGGACGACACGAAGTCGGTCTCATAACCAAGGGTTACCATCACAAGATGGATTTCAATAGGAAAGCCGACACGAAGGCGGTCTCATATCAAAACCCAAAGGTAGGTCGACACGAAGCCGGTCTCATAACCAAGGGTTACCACCACAAGATGGATTTCAAAAGGAAAGCCGACACGAAGGCGATCTCATATCCAAACACAAAGGTAGGCTGACACGAATGGGGTCTCATAACCAAGGGTTACCATCACAAGATGAATTTGAAAAGGAAAGCCGACACGAAGGCGGTCTCATAACCAAGGGTTACCATCACAAGATGGTTTTCAAAAGGAAATCCGACACGAAGGCGGTCTCATATATAAAAACAAAGGTAGGCTGACACGTAGGCGGTCTCATAACCAAGGGTTACCATCACAAGATGGATTTAAAAAGGAAAGCCGACACGAAGGCGGTGTCATATCCAAACACAAAGGTAGGCCGACACGAAGGCGGTCTCATAACCAAGGGTTACCATCACAAGATGGATTTCAAAAGGAAAGCCGACACAAAGGCGGTCTCATATCCAAACACAGACGTAGGCTGACACGAAGGTTGTCTCATAACCAAGGGTTACCATCACAAGATGGATTTCAAAAGGAAAGCCGACACGAAGGCGGTCTCATATCCAAACACAAAGGTAGGCTGACACGAAGGCGGTCTCATAACCAAGGGTTACCATCACAAGATGGATTTCAAAAGGAAAGCAGACACGAAGGCGGTCTCATATCCAAACACAAAGGTAGGTCGACACGAAGGCGGTCTCATAACCAAGGGTTACCATCACAAGATGGACTTCAAAAGGAAAGCCAACACAAAGGCGGTTTCGTATCTAAACACAAAGGAAGACGACACGAAGGCGGTCTCATATTCAAACACAAAGGTAGGCCGACACGAAGGCGGTCTCATAACCAAGGGTTACCATCACAAGCTGGATTTCAAAAGGAAAGCCAACACGAGGGCTGTCTCATATCCAAACACAAAGGTAGGCCGACACGAAGGCGGTCTCATATCAAAGGGTTACCATCACAAGATGGATTTCAAAAGGAAAGCCGACACGAAGGCGGTCTCATATCCAAACACAAAGGTAGGCCGACCCGAAGGCGGTCTCATAACCAAGGGTTACCATCACAAGATGGATTTCAAAAGGAAAGCCGACACGAAGGTGGTCTCATATCTAAACACAGAGGTAGGCCGACACGAAGGCGATCTCATAACCAAGGGTTACCATCACAAGATGGATTTCAAAAGGAAAGCCGACACGAAGGCGGTCTCATATGCAAACACAAAGGTATGCCGACACGAAGGCGGTCTCATAACCAAGGGTTACCATCATAAGATGGATTTAAAAAAGGAAAGGCGACACGAAAGAAGTCTTGTATCCAAACACAAAGGTAGGCCGACACGAAGGCGGTCTCATAACCAAGGGTTACCATCACAAGATGGATTTCAAAAGGAAAGCTGACACGAGGGCTGTCTCATATTCAAACACAAAGGTAGGCCGACACGAAGGCGGTCTCATAACAAAGGGTTACCATCGAAAGATGGATTTCAAAATGAAAGCCGACACGAAGGCGGTCCCATATCCAAACACAAAGGTAGGCCGACACGAAGGCGGTCTCATAACCAAGGGTTACCATCAGAAGATGGATTTCAAAAGGAAAGCCGACACGAAGGCGGTCTCATAACCAAGGGTTACCATCACAAGATGGATTTCAAAAGGAAAGCCGACACGAGGGCGGTCTCATATCCAAACCCAAAGGTAGGCCGACTCGAAGGCGGTCTCATAACCAATGGTTACCATCACAAGATGGATTTCAAAAGGAAAGCCAACACGAGGGCTGTCTCATATCCAAACACAAAGGTAGGCCGACACGAAGGCGGTCTCATAACAAAGGGTTACCATCACAAGATGGATTTCAAAAGGAAATCCGACACGAAGGCGGTCTCATATCCAAACACAAAGGTAGGCCGACCCGAAGGCGGTCTCATAACCAAGGGTTACCATCACAAGATGGATTTCAAAAGGAAAGCCGACACGAAGGCGGTCTCATATCCAAACACAAAGGTAGCCGACACGAAGGCTGTCTCATAACCAAGGGTTACCATCACAAGAAGGATTTCAAAAGGAAAGCCGAAACGAAGGCGGTCTCATATCCAAACACAAAGGCAGGACGACACGAAGTCGGTCTCATAACCAAGGGTTACCATCACAAGATGGATTTCAAAAAGAAAGTCGACACGAGGGAGGTCTCATATCCAAACACAAAGGCAGGACGACACGAAGTCGGTCTCATAACCAAGGGTTACCATCACAAGATGGATTTCAATAGGAAAGCCGACACGAAGGCGGTCTCATATCAAAACCCAAAGGTAGGTCGACACGAAGCCGGTCTCATAACCAAGGGTTACCACCACAAGATGGATTTCAAAAGGAAAGCCGACACGAAGGCGATCTCATATCCAAACACAAAGGTAGGCTGACACGAATGGGGTCTCATAACCAAGGGTTACCATCACAAGATGAATTTGAAAAGGAAAGCCGACACGAAGGCGGTCTCATAACCAAGGGTTACCATCACAAGATGGTTTTCAAAAGGAAATCCGACACGAAGGCGGTCTCATATATAAAAACAAAGGTAGGCTGACACGTAGGCGGTCTCATAACCAAGGGTTACCATCACAAGATGGATTTAAAAAGGAAAGCCGACACGAAGGCGGTGTCATATCCAAACACAAAGGTAGGCCGACACGAAGGCGGTCTCATAACCAAGGGTTACCATCACAAGATGGATTTCAAAAGGAAAGCCGACACAAAGGCGGTCTCATATCCAAACACAGACGTAGGCTGACACGAAGGTTGTCTCATAACCAAGGGTTACCATCACAAGATGGATTTCAAAAGGAAAGCCGACACGAAGGCGGTCTCATATCCAAACACAAAGGTAGGCTGACACGAAGGCGGTCTCATAACCAAGGGTTACCATCACAAGATGGATTTCAAAAGGAAAGCAGACACGAAGGCGGTCTCATATCCAAACACAAAGGTAGGTCGACACGAAGGCGGTCTCATAACCAAGGGTTACCATCACAAGATGGACTTCAAAAGGAAAGCCAACACAAAGGCGGTTTCGTATCCAAACACAAAGGAAGACGACACGAAGGCGGTCTCATATTCAAACACAAAGGTAGGCCGACACGAAGGCGGTCTCATAACCAAGGGTTACCATCACAAGCTGGATTTCAAAAGGAAAGCCAACACGAGGGCTGTCTCATATCCAAACACAAAGGTAGGCCGACACGAAGGCGGTCTCATATCAAAGGGTTACCATCACAAGATGGATTTCAAAAGGAAAGCCGACACGAAGGCGATCTCATATCCAAACACAAAGGTAGGCCGACCCGAAGGCGGTCTCATAACCAAGGGTTACCATCACAAGATGGATTTCAAAAGGAAAGCCGACACGAAGGTGGTCTCATATCTAAACACAGAGGTAGGCCGACACGAAGGCGATCTCATAACCAAGGGTTACCATCACAAGATGGATTTCAAAAGGAAAGCCGACACGAAGGCGGTCTCATATGCAAACACAAAGGTATGCCGACACGAAGGCGGTCTCATAACCAAGGGTTACCATCATAAGATGGATTTAAAAAAGGAAAGGCGACACGAAAGAAGTCTTGTATCCAAACACAAAGGTAGGCCGACACGAAGGCGGTCTCATAACCAAGGGTTACCATCACAAGATGGATTTCAAAAGGAAAGCTGACACGAGGGCTGTCTCATATTCAAACACAAAGGTAGGCCGACACGAAGGCGGTCTCATAACAAAGGGTTACCATCGAAAGATGGATTTCAAAATGAAAGCCGACACGAAGGCGGTCCCATATCCAAACACAAAGGTAGGCCGACACGAAGGCGGTCTCATAACCAAGGGTTACCATCAGAAGATGGATTTCAAAAGGAAAGCCGACACGAAGGCGGTCTCATAACCAAGGGTTACCATCACAAGATGGATTTCAAAAGGAAAGCCGACACGAGGGCGGTCTCATATCCAAACCCAAAGGTAGGCCGACTCGAAGGCGGTCTCATAACCAATGGTTACCATCACAAGATGGATTTCAAAAGGAAAGCCAACACGAGGGCTGTCTCATATCCAAACACAAAGGTAGGCCGACACGAAGGCGGTCTCATAACAAAGGGTTACCATCACAAGATGGATTTCAAAAGGAAATCCGACACGAAGGCGGTCTCATATCCAAACACAAAGGTAGGCCGACCCGAAGGCGGTCTCATAACCAAGGGTTACCATCACAAGATGGATTTCAAAAGGAAAGCCGACACGAAGGCGGTCTCATATCCAAACACAAAGGTAGCCGACACGAAGGCTGTCTCATAACCAAGGGTTACCATCACAAGAAGGATTTCAAAAGGAAAGCCGAAACGAAGGCGGTCTCATATCCAAACACAAAGGCAGGACGACACGAAGTCGGTCTCATAACCAAGGGTTACCATCACAAGATGGATTTCAAAAAGAAAGTCGACACGAGGGAGGTCTCATATCCAAACACAAAGGCAGGACGACACGAAGTCGGTCTCATAACCAAGGGTTACCATCACAAGATGGATTTCAATAGGAAAGCCGACACGAAGGCGGTCTCATATCAAAACCCAAAGGTAGGTCGACACGAAGCCGGTCTCATAACCAAGGGTTACCACCACAAGATGGATTTCAAAAGGAAAGCCGACACGAAGGCGATCTCATATCCAAACACAAAGGTAGGCTGACACGAATGGGGTCTCATAACCAAGGGTTACCATCACAAGATGAATTTGAAAAGGAAAGCCGACACGAAGGCGGTCTCATAACCAAGGGTTACCATCACAAGATGGTTTTCAAAAGGAAATCCGACACGAAGGCGGTCTCATATATAAAAACAAAGGTAGGCTGACACGTAGGCGGTCTCATAACCAAGGGTTACCATCACAAGATGGATTTAAAAAGGAAAGCCGACACGAAGGCGGTGTCATATCCAAACACAAAGGTAGGCCGACACGAAGGCGGTCTCATAACCAAGGGTTACCATCACAAGATGGATTTCAAAAGGAAAGCCGACACAAAGGCGGTCTCATATCCAAACACAGACGTAGGCTGACACGAAGGTTGTCTCATAACCAAGGGTTACCATCACAAGATGGATTTCAAAAGGAAAGCCGACACGAAGGCGGTCTCATATCCAAACACAAAGGTAGGCTGACACGAAGGCGGTCTCATAACCAAGGGTTACCATCACAAGATGGATTTCAAAAGGAAAGCAGACACGAAGGCGGTCTCATATCCAAACACAAAGGTAGGTCGACACGAAGGCGGTCTCATAACCAAGGGTTACCATCACAAGATGGACTTCAAAAGGAAAGCCAACACAAAGGCGGTTTCGTATCCAAACACAAAGGAAGACGACACGAAGGCGGTCTCATATTCAAACACAAAGGTAGGCCGACACGAAGGCGGTCTCATAACCAAGGGTTACCATCACAAGCTGGATTTCAAAAGGAAAGCCAACACGAGGGCTGTCTCATATCCAAACACAAAGGTAGGCCGACACGAAGGCGGTCTCATATCAAAGGGTTACCATCACAAGATGGATTTCAAAAGGAAAGCCGACACGAAGGCGATCTCATATCCAAACACAAAGGTAGGCCGACCCGAAGGCGGTCTCATAACCAAGGGTTACCATCACAAGATGGATTTCAAAAGGAAAGCCGACACGAAGGTGGTCTCATATCTAAACACAGAGGTAGGCCGACACGAAGGCGATCTCATAACCAAGGGTTACCATCACAAGATGGATTTCAAAAGGAAAGCCGACACGAAGGCGGTCTCATATGCAAACACAAAGGTATGCCGACACGAAGGCGGTCTCATAACCAAGGGTTACCATCATAAGATGGATTTAAAAAAGGAAAGGCGACACGAAAGAAGTCTTGTATCCAAACACAAAGGTAGGCCGACACGAAGGCGGTCTCATAACCAAGGGTTACCATCACAAGATGGATTTCAAAAGGAAAGCTGACACGAGGGCTGTCTCATATTCAAACACAAAGGTAGGCCGACACGAAGGCGGTCTCATAACAAAGGGTTACCATCGAAAGATGGATTTCAAAATGAAAGCCGACACGAAGGCGGTCCCATATCCAAACACAAAGGTAGGCCGACACGAAGGCGGTCTCATAACCAAGGGTTACCATCAGAAGATGGATTTCAAAAGGAAAGCCGACACGAAGGCGGTCTCATAACCAAGGGTTACCATCACAAGATGGATTTCAAAAGGAAAGCCGACACGAGGGCGGTCTCATATCCAAACCCAAAGGTAGGCCGACTCGAAGGCGGTCTCATAACCAATGGTTACCATCACAAGATGGATTTCAAAAGGAAAGCCAACACGAGGGCTGTCTCATATCCAAACACAAAGGTAGGCCGACACGAAGGCGGTCTCATAACAAAGGGTTACCATCACAAGATGGATTTCAAAAGGAAATCCGACACGAAGGCGGTCTCATATCCAAACACAAAGGTAGGCCGACCCGAAGGCGGTCTCATAACCAAGGGTTACCATCACAAGATGGATTTCAAAAGGAAAGCCGACACGAAGGCGGTCTCATATCCAAACACAAAGGTAGCCGACACGAAGGCTGTCTCATAACCAAGGGTTACCATCACAAGAAGGATTTCAAAAGGAAAGCCGAAACGAAGGCGGTCTCATATCCAAACACAAAGGCAGGACGACACGAAGTCGGTCTCATAACCAAGGGTTACCATCACAAGATGGATTTCAAAAAGAAAGTCGACACGAGGGAGGTCTCATATCCAAACACAAAGGCAGGACGACACGAAGTCGGTCTCATAACCAAGGGTTACCATCACAAGATGGATTTCAATAGGAAAGCCGACACGAAGGCGGTCTCATATCAAAACCCAAAGGTAGGTCGACACGAAGCCGGTCTCATAACCAAGGGTTACCACCACAAGATGGATTTCAAAAGGAAAGCCGACACGAAGGCGATCTCATATCCAAACACAAAGGTAGGCTGACACGAATGGGGTCTCATAACCAAGGGTTACCATCACAAGATGAATTTGAAAAGGAAAGCCGACACGAAGGCGGTCTCATAACCAAGGGTTACCATCACAAGATGGTTTTCAAAAGGAAATCCGACACGAAGGTGGTCTCATATATAAAAACAAAGGTAGGCTGACACGTAGGCGGTCTCATAACCAAGGGTTACCATCACAAGATGGATTTAAAAAGGAAAGCCGACACGAAGGCGGTGTCATATCCAAACACAAAGGTAGGCCGACACGAAGGCGGTCTCATAACCAAGGGTTACCATCACAAGATGGATTTCAAAAGGAAAGCCGACACAAAGGCGGTCTCATATCCAAACACAGACGTAGGCTGACACGAAGGTTGTCTCATAACCAAGGGTTACCATCACAAGATGGATTTCAAAAGGAAAGCCGACACGAAGGCGGTCTCATATCCAAACACAAAGGTAGGCTGACACGAAGGCGGTCTCATAACCAAGGGTTACCATCACAAGATGGATTTCAAAAGGAAAGCAGACACGAAGGCGGTCTCATATCCAAACACAAAGGTAGGTCGACACGAAGGCGGTCTCATAACCAAGGGTTACCATCACAAGATGGACTTCAAAAGGAAAGCCAACACAAAGGCGGTTTCGTATCCAAACACAAAGGAAGACGACACGAAGGCGGTCTCATATTCAAACACAAAGGTAGGCCGACACGAAGGCGGTCTCATAACCAAGGGTTACCATCACAAGCTGGATTTCAAAAGGAAAGCCAACACGAGGGCTGTCTCATATCCAAACACAAAGGTAGGCCGACACGAAGGCGGTCTCATATCAAAGGGTTACCATCACAAGATGGATTTCAAAAGGAAAGCCGACACGAAGGCGGTCTCATATCCAAACACAAAGGTAGGCCGACCCGAAGGCGGTCTCATAACCAAGGGTTACCATCACAAGATGGATTTCAAAAGGAAAGCCGACACGAAGGCAGTCTCATATCCAAACACAAAGTTGGCCGACACGAAGGCTGTCTCATAACCAAGGGTTACCATCACAAAATGGATTTCAAAATGGAAGCCGAAACGAAGGCGGTCCCATATCCAAACACAAAGGTAGGCCGACACGAAGGCGGTCTCATAACCAAGGGTTACCATCACAAGATGGATTTCAAAAGGAAAACCGACACGAAGGCGGTCTCATAACCAAGGGATACCATCACAAGATGGTTTTCAAAAGGAAAGCCGACACGAAGGCGGTCTCATATCCAAACACAATTGTAGGACGACACGAAGGCGGTCTCATAACGAAGGGTTACCATTACAAGATGGATTTCAAAAGGAAAGCTGACACTAAGGCAGTCTCATATCCAAACACAAAGGAAGTCGACTCGAAGGCGGTCTCAAAACCAAGGGTTACCATCACAAGATTGATTTTAAAAGTAAAGTTGACACGAAGGCGATCTCATATCCAAACACAAGGGTAGGCTGACACAAAGGCGGTCTCATAACCAAGGGTTACCATCACAAGATGGGTTTCAAAAGGAAAGCCGACACGAAGGCCGTCTCATATCCAAACACAAAGGTAGGCCGACACGAAGGCGGACTCATAACCAAGGGTTTCTATCACAAGATGGATTTCCAAAGGAAAGACGACACGAAGGCGGTCTCATAACTAAGGGTTACCATCACAAGATGGATTTGAAAAGGAAAGCCGACACGAAGGCGGTCTCATAACCAAGGGTTACCATCACAAGATGGTTTTCAAAAGGAAATCCGACACGAAGGCGATCTCATATATAAAAACAAAGGTAGGCTGACACGAAGGCGGTCTCATAACCAAGGGTTACCATCACAAGATGGATTTAAAAAGGAAAGCCGACACGAAGGCGGTGTCATATCCAAACACAAAGGTAGGCCGACACGAAGGCGGTCTCATAACCAAGGGTTACCATCACAAGATGGATTTCAAAAGGAAAGCCGACACAAAGGCGGTCTCATATCCAAACACAGACGTAGGATGACACGAAGGTTGTCTCATAACCAAGGGTTACCATCACAAGATGGATTTCAAAAGGAAAGCCGACACGAAGGCGGTCTCATATCCAAACACAAAGGTAGGCCGACACGAAGGCGGTCTCATAACCAAGGGTTACCATCACAAGATGGATTTCAAAAGGAAAGCAGACACGAAGGCGGTCTCATATCCAAACACAAAGGTAGGTCGACACGAAGGCGGTCTCATAACCAAGGGTTACCATCACAAGATGGACTTCAAAAGGAAAGCCAACACAAAGGCGGTTTCATATCCAAACACAAAGGAAGACGACACGAAGGCGGTCTCATATTCAAACACAAAGGTAGGCCGACACGAAGGCGGTCTCATAACCAAGGGTTACCATCACAAGCTGGATTTCAAAAGGAAAGCCAACACGAGGGCTGTCTCATATACAAACACAAAGGTAGGCCGACACGAAGGCGGTCTCATACAAAAGGGTTACCATCACAAGATGGATTTCAAAAGGAA
This sequence comes from Lathyrus tuberosus, assembly GCA_022829125.1. Classification (NCBI taxonomy): domain Eukaryota; kingdom Viridiplantae; phylum Streptophyta; class Magnoliopsida; order Fabales; family Fabaceae; genus Lathyrus; species Lathyrus tuberosus. Next base: position 2,782,836 of record JALAZF010000020.1, on the reverse strand, counting down.
AGCCGACACGAAGGCGGTCTCATATCCAAACACAAAGGTAGGCCGACCCGAAGGCGGTCTCATAACCAAGGGTTACCATCACAAGATGGATTTCAAAAGGAAAGCCGACACGAAGGCAGTCTCATATCCAAACACAAAGTTAGCCGACACGAAGGCTGTCTCATAACCAAGGGTTACCATCACAAGATGGATTTCAAAATGAAAGCCGAAACGAAGGCGGTCCCATATCCAAACACAAAGGTAGGCCGACACGAAGGCGGTCTCATAACCAAGGGTTACCATCACAAGATGGATTTCAAAAGGAAAACCGACACGAAGGCGGTCTCATAACCAAGGGATACCATCACAAGATGGTTTTCAAAAGGAAAGCTGACACGAAGGCCGTCTCATATCCAAACACAATTGTAGGACGACACGAAGGCGGTCTCATAACCAAGGGTTACCATTACAAGATGGATTTCAAAAGGAAAGCTGACACTAAGGCAGTCTCATATCCAAACACAAAGGAAGTCGACTCGAAGGCGGTCTCAAAACCAAGGGTTACCATCACAAGATTGATTTCAAAAGTAAAGTTGACACGAAGGCGATCTCATATCCAAACACAAGGGTAGGCTGACACAAAGGCGGTCTCATAACCAAGGGTTACCATCACAAGATGGGTTTCAAAAGGAAAGCTGACACGAAGGCCGTCTCATATCCAAACACAAAGGTAGGCCGACACGAAGGCGGACTCATAACCAAGGGTTACTATCACAAGATGGATTTCCAAAGGAAAGACGACACGAAGGCGGTCTCATAACCAAGGGTTACCATCACATGATGGATTTGAAAAGGAAAGCCGACACGAAGGCGGTCTCATAACCAAGGGTTACCATCACAAGATGGTTTTCAAAAGGAAATTCGACACGAAGGCGGTCTCATATATAAAAACAAAGGTAGGCCGACACGAAGGCGGTCTCATAACCAAGGGGTACCATCACAAGATGGATTTAAAAAGGAAAGCCGACACGAAGGCAGTCTCATATACAAACACAAAGGAAGCCGACACGAAGGCGGTCTAATTACCAAGGGTTACCATCACAAGATGGATTTCAAAAGGAATGCCGACACGAAGGCGGTCTCATATCCAAACACAGAGGTAGGCCGACACGAAGGTTGTCTCATAACCAAGGGTTACCATCACAAGATGAATTTCAAAAGGAAAGTAGACACGAAGGCGGTCTCATATCCAAACACAAAGGTAGGCCGACACGAAGGCGGTCTCATGACCAAGGGGTACCATCACAAGATGGATTTGAAAAGGAAAGCAGACACGAAGGCGGTCTCATATCCAAACACAAAGGTAGGCCGACACATAAGCGGTCTCATAACCAAGGGTTACCATCACAAGATGGATTTCAAAAGGAAAGCCGACACAAAGGCGGTCTCATATCCAAACACAAAGGTAGGTCAACACGAAGGCGGTCTCATAACCAAGGGTTACCATCACAAGATGGATTTAAAAAAGGAAAGCCGATACGTGGGTTGTCTCATATCCAAACCCAATGATAGGCCGACACGAAGGCGGTCTCTTAACCAAGGGTTACCATCACAAGATGGATTTCAAAAGAAAAACTGACACGAAGGCGATCTCATATCCAAACAAAAAGGTAGGCCGACACGAAATCGGTCTCATAACCAAGGGTCACCATCACAAGATGGATTTCAAAAGGAAAGCCGACATGAAGGCGGTCTCATATCCAAACACAAAGGTAGCCGACACGAAGGTGGTCTCATAACCAAGGGTTACCATCAAAATATGGATTTCAATAGGAAAGCCGGCGCGAAGGCGGTCTCATATCCAAACACAAAGGTAGGCCGACACGAAGGCGAACTTATAACCAAGGGTTACTAACACAAGATGGATTTCAAAAGGAAAGCCGACACGAAGGCGGTCTCATATCCAAAGACAAAGGTAGGCCGACACGAAGGCGGTCTCATAACCAAGGGTTACCATCACAAGATTGATTTCAAAAGGAAAGCTGACACGAAGGCAGTCTCATATCCAAACACAAAGGTAGGCCGACACGAAGGCGGTCTCATAACCAAGGGTTACCATCACAAGATGGATTTCAAAAGGAAAGCCAACACGAGGGCGATCTCATATCCCAACCCAAAGGTAGGCCGACTCGAAGGCGGTCTCATAACCAATGGTTACCATCACAAGATGGATTTCAAAAGGAAAGCCAACACGAGGGCTGTCTCATATCCAAACACAAAGGTAGGCCGACACGAAGGCGGTCTCATAACAAAGGGTTACCATCACAAGATGGATTTCAAAAGGAAAGCCGACACGAAGGCGGTCTCATATCCAAACACAAAGGTAGGCCGACCCCAAGGCGGTCTCATAACCAAGGGTTACCATCACAAGATGGATTTCAAAAGGAAAGCCGACCCGAAGGCGGTCTCATATCCAAACACAAAGGTAGCCGACACGAAGGCGGTCTCATAACCAAGCATTACCATCACAAGATGGATTTCAAAAGGAAAGCCGAAACGAAGGCGGTCCCATATCCAAACACAAAGGTAGGCCGACACGAAGGCGGTCTCATAACCAAGGGTTACCATCACAGGACGGATTTCAAAAGGAAAGCCGACACGTAGGCGGTCTCATAACCAAGGGATACCATCACAAGATGGTTTTCAAAAGGAAAGCCGACACGAAGGCGGTCTCATATCCAAACACAATTGTAGGGCGACACGAAGGCGGTCTCATAACCAAGGGTTACCATTACAAGATGGATTTCAAAAGGAAAGCCGACACGAAGGCAATCTCATATCCAAACACAAAGGAAGTCGACACGAAGGCGGTCTCAAAACCAGGGTTACTATCACAAGATTGATTTCAAAAGTAAAGTTGACACGAAGGCGATCTCATATCCAAACACAAAGGTAGGCCGACACAAAGGCTGTCTCATAACCAAGGGTTACCATCACAAGATGGATTTCAAAAGGAAAGCTGACACGAAGGCAGTCTCATATCCAAACACAAAGGTAGGCCGACACGAAGGCGGTCTCATAACCAAGGGTTACCATCACAAGATGGATTTCAAAAGGAAAGCCGACACGAGGGCGATCTCATATCCAAACCCAAAGGTAGGCCGACTCGAAGGCGGTCTCATAACCAATGGTTACCATCACAAGATGGATTTCAAAAGAAAAGCCAACACGAGGGCTGTCTAATATTCAAACACAAAGGTAGGCCGACACGAAGGCGGTCTCATAACAAAGGGTTACCATCACAAGATGGATTTCAAAAGGAAAGCCGACACGAAGGCGGTCTCATATCCAAACACAAAGGTAGGCCGCCCCAAGGTGGTCTCATAACCAAGGGTTACCATCACAAGATGGATTTCAAAAGGAAAGCCGTCACGAAGGCGGTCTCATATCCAAACACAAAGGTAGCCGACACGAAGGCGGTCTCATAACCAAGCGTTACCATCACAAGATGGATTTCAAAAGGAAAGCCGAAACGAAGGCGGTCCCATATCCAAACACAAAGGTAGGCCGACACGAAGGCGGTCTCATAACCTAGGGTTACCATCACAAGACGGATTTCAAAAGGAAAGCCGACACAAAGGCGGTCTCATAACCAAGGGATACCATCACAAGATGGTTTTCAAAAGGAAAGCCGACACGAAGGCGGTCTCATATCCAAACACAATTGTAGGACGACACGAAGGCGGTCTCATAACCAAGGGTTACCATTATAAGATGGATTTCAAAAGGAAAGCCGACACGAAGGCAGTCTCATATCCAAACACAAAGGAAGTCGACACGAAGGCGGTCTCAAAACCAGGGTTACCATCACAAGAATGATTTCAAAAGTAAAGTTGACACGAAGGCGATCTCATATCCAAACACAAAGGTAGGCCAACACAAAGGCTGTCTCATAACCAAGGGTTACCATCACAAGATGGGTTTCAAAAGGAAAGCCGACACGAAGGTGGTCTCATATCCAAACACAAAGGTAGGCCGACACGAAGGCGGACTCATAACCAAGGGTTACTATCACAAGATGGATTTCCACAGGAAAGACGACACGAAGGCGGTCTCATATCCAAACACAAAGGTAGGCCGACACGAAGCCGGTCTCATAACCAAGGGTTACCATCACAAGATGGATTTCAAAAGGAAAGCTGACACGAAGGCAGTCTCATATCCAAACACAAAGGTAGGCCGACACGAAGGCGGTCTCATAACCGAGGGTTACCATCACAAGATGGATTTCAAAAGGAAAGCCGACACGAGGGCGATCTCATATCCAAACCCAAAGGTAGGCCGACTCGAAGGCGGTCTCATAACCAATGGTTACCATCACAAGATGGATTTCAAAAGGAAAGCCAACACGAGGGTTGTTTCATATCGAAACACAAAGGTAGGCCGACACGAAGGCGGTCTCATAACAAAGGGTTACCATCACAAGATGGATTTCAAAAGGAAAGCCAACACGAAGGCGGTCTCATATCCAAACACAAATGTAGGCCGACCCGAAGGCGGTCTCATAACCAAGGGTTACCATCACAAGATGGATTTCAAAAGGAAAGCCGACAAGAAGGCGGTCTCATATCCAAACACAAAGGTAGCCGACACGAAGGTTGTCTCATAACCAAGGGTTACCATCACAAGACGGATTTCAAAAGGAAAGCCGACACGAAGGCGGTCTCATAACCAAGGGATACCATCACAAGATGGTTTTCAAAAGGAAAGCCGACACGAAGGCGGTCTCATATCCAAACACAATTCTAGGACGACACGAAGGCGGTCTCATAACCAAGGGTTACCATTACAAGATGGATTTCAAAAGGAAAGCCGACACGAAGGCAATCTCATATCCAAACACAAAGGAAGTCGACACGAAGGCGGTCTCAAAACCAGGGTTACCATCACAAGATTGATTTCAAAAGTAAAGTTGACACGAAGGCGATCTCATATCCAAACACAAAGGTAGGCCGACACAAAGGCTGTCTCATAACCAAGGGTTACCAGGACAAGATGGATTTCAAAAGGAAAGCTGACACGAAGGCAGTCTCATATCCAAACAAAAAGGTAGGCCGAAACGAAGGCGGTCTCATAACCAAGGGTTACCATCACAAGATGGATTTCAAAAGGAAAGCCGACACGAGGGCGATCTCATATCCAAACCCAAAGGTAGGCCGACTCGAAGGCGGTCTCATAACCAATGGTTACCATCACAAGATATATTTCAAAAGAAAAGCCAACACGAGGGCTGTCTCATATTCAAACACAAAGGTAGGCCGACACGAAGGCGGTCTCATAACAAAGGGTTACCATCACAAGATGGATTTCAAAAGGAAAGCCGACACGAAGGCGGTCTCATATCCAAACACAAAGGTAGGCCGACCCCAAGGCGGTCTCATAACCAAGGGTTACCATCACAAGATGGATTTCAAAAGGAAAGCCGTCATGAAGGCGGTCTCATATCCAAACACAAAGGAAGCCGACACGAAGGCGGTCTCATAACCAAGCGTTACCATCACAAGATGGATTTCAAAAGGAAAGCCGAAACGAAGGCAGTCCCATATCCAAACACAAAGGTAGGCCGACACGAAGGCGGTCTCATAACCAAGGGTTACCATCACAAGACGGATTTCAAAAGGAAAGCCGACACGAAGGCGGTCTCATAACCAAGGGATACCATCACAAGATGGTTTTCAAAAGGAAAGCCAACAAGAAGGCGGTCTCATATCCAAACACAATTGTAGGACGACACGAAGGCGGTCTCATAACCAAGGGTTACCATTACAAGTTGGATTTCAAAAGGAAAGCCGACACGAAGGCAGTCTCATATCCAAACACAAAGGAAGTCGACACGAAGGCGGTCTCAAAACCAGGGTTACCATCACAAGATTGATTTCAAAAGTAAAGTTGACACGAAGGCGATCTCATATCCAAACACAAAGGTAGGCCGACACAAAGGCTGTCTCATAACCAAGGGTTACCATCACAAGATGGGTTTCAAAAGGAAAGCCGACACGAAGGCGGTCTTATATCCAAACACAAAGGTAGGCCGACATGAAGGCGGACTCATAACCAAGGGTTACTATCACAAGATGGATTTCCACAGGAAAGACGACACGAAGGCGGTCTCATATCCAAACACAAAGGTAGGCCGACACGAAGGCGGTCTCATAACCAAGGGTTACCATCACAAGATGGATTTCAAAAGGAAAGCTGACACGAAGGCAGTCTCATATCCAAACACAAAGGTAGGCCGACACGAAGGCGGTCTCATAACCGAGGGTTACCATCACAAGATGGATTTCAAAAGGAAAGCCGACACGAGGGCGATCTCATATCCAAACCCAAAGGTAGGCCGACTCGAAGGCGGTCTCATAACCAATGGTTACCATCACAAGATGGATTTCAAAAGAAAAGCCAACACGAGGGCTGTTTCATATCCAAACACAAAGGTAGGCCGACACGAAGGCGGTCTCATAACAAAGGGTTACCATCACAAGATGGATTTCAAAAGGAAAGCCAACACGAAGGCGGTCTCATATCCAAACACAAATGTAGGCCGACCCGAAGGCGGTCTCATAACCAAGGGTTACCATCACAAGATGGATTTCAAAAGGAAAGCCGACAAGAAGGCGGTCTCATATCCAAACACAAAGGTAGCCGACACGATGGCTGTCTCATAACCAAGGGTTACCATCACAAGACGGATTTCAAAAGGAAAGCCGACACGAAGGCGGTCTCATAACCAAGGGATACCATCACAAGATGGTTTTCAAAAGGAAAGCCGACACGAAGGCGGTCTCATATCCAAACACAATTGTAGGACGACACGAAGGCGGTCTCATAACAAAGGGTTACCATTACAAGATGGATTTCAAAAGGAAAGCCGACACGAAGGCAGTCTCATATCCAAACACAAAGGAAGTCGACACGAAGGCGGACTCAAAACCAGGGTTACCATCACAAGATTGATTTCAAAAGTAAAGTTGACACGAAGGCGATCTCATATCCAAACACAAAGGTAGGCCGACACAAAGGCGGTCTCATAACCAAGGGTTACCATCACAAGATGGGTTTCAAAAGGAAAGCCGACACGAAGGCGGTCTCATATCCAAGCACAAAGGTAGGCCGACACGAAGGCGGACTCATAACCCAGGGTTACTATAACAAGATGGATTTCAAAAGGAAAGCCGACACGAGGGCGATCTCATATCCAAACCCAAAGGTAGGCCGACTCGAAGGCGGTCTCATAACCAATGGTTACCATCACAAGATGGATTTCAAAAGGAAAGCCAACACGAGGGTTGTTTCATATCGAAACACAAAGGTAGGCCGACACGAAGGCGGTCTCATAACAAAGGGTTACCATCACAAGATGGATTTCAAAAGGAAAGCCGACACAAAGGCGGTCTCATATCCAAACACAAAGGTAGGTCGACACGAAGGCGGTCTCATAACCAAGGGTTACCATCACAAGATGGATTTAAAAAAGGAAAGCCGATACGTGGGTTGTCTCATATCCAAACCCAATGATAGGCCGACACGAAGGCGGTCTCTTAACCAAGGGTTACCATCACAAGATGGATTTCAAAAGAAAAACTGACACGAAGGCGATCTCATATCCAAACAAAAAGGTAGGCCGACACGAAAGCGGTCTCATAACCAAGGGTCACCATCACAAGATGGATTTCAAAAGGAAAGCCGACATGAAGGCGGTCTCATATCCAAACACAAAGGTAGCCGACACGAAGGTGGTCTCATAACCAAGGGTTACCATCAAAATATGGATTTCAATAGGAAAGCCGGCGCGAAGGCGGTCTCATATCCAAACACAAAGGTAGGCCGACACGAAGGCGAACTTATAACCAAGGGTTACTAACACAAGATGGATTTCAAAAGGAAAGCCGACACGAAGGCGGTCTCATATCCAAAGACAAAGGTAGGCCGACACGAAGGCGGTCTCATAACCAAGGGTTACCATCACAAGATGGATTTCAAAAGGAAAGCTGACACGAAGGCAGTCTCATATCCAAACACAAAGGTAGGCCGACACGAAGGCGGTCTCATAACCAAGGGTTACCATCACAAGATGGATTTCAAAAGGAAAGCCAACACGAGGGCGATCTCATATCCAAACCCAAAGGTAGGCCGACTCGAAGGCGGTCTCATAACCAATGGTTACCATCACAAGATGGATTTCAAAAGGAAAGCCAACACGAGGGCTGTCTCAAATCCAAACACAAAGGTAGGCCGACACGAAGGCGGTCTCATAACAAAGGGTTACCATCACAAGATGGATTTCAAAAGGAAAGCCGACACGAAGGCGGTCTCATATCCAAACACAAAGGTAGGCCGACCCCAAGGCGGTCTCATAACCAAGGGTTACCATCACAAGATGGATTTCAAAAGGAAAGCCGACCCGAAGGCGGTCTCATATCCAAACACAAAGGTAGCCGACACGAAGGCGGTCTCATAACCAAGCATTACCATCACAAGATGGATTTCAAAAGGAAAGCCGAAACGAAGGCGGTCCCATATCCAAACACAAAGGTAGGCCGACACGAAGGCGGTCTCATAACCAAGGGTTACCATCACAGGACGGATTTCAAAAGGAAAGCCGACACGAAGGCGGTCTCATAACCAAGGGATACCATCACAAGATGGTTTTCAAAAGGAAAGCCGACACGAAGGCGGTCTCATATCCAAACACAATTGTAGGGCGACACGAAGGCGGTCTCATAACCAAGGGTTACCATTACAAGATGGATTTCAAAAGGAAAGCCGACACGAAGGCAATCTCATATCCAAACACAAAGGAAGTCGACACGAAGGCGGTCTCAAAACCAGGGTTACTATCACAAGATTGATTTCAAAAGTAAAGTTGACACGAAGGCGATCTCATATCCAAACACAAAGGTAGGCCGACACAAAGGCTGTCTCATAACCAAGGGTTACCATCACAAGATGGATTTCAAAAGGAAAGCTGACACGAAGGCAGTCTCATATCCAAACACAAAGGTAGGCCGACACGAAGGCGGTCTCATAACCAAGGGTTACCATCACAAGATGGATTTCAAAAGGAAAGCCGACACGAGGGCGATCTCATATCCAAACCCAAAGGTAGGCCGACTCGAAGGCGGTCTCATAACCAATGGTTACCATCACAAGATGGATTTCAAAAGAAAAGCCAACACGAGGGCTGTCTCATATTCAAACACAAAGGTAGGCCGACACGAAGGCGGTCTCATAACAAAGGGTTACCATCACAAGATGGATTTCAAAAGGAAAGCCGACACGAAGGCGGTCTCATATCCAAACACAAAGGTAGGCCGCCCCAAGGTGGTCTCATAACCAAGGGTTACCATCACAAGATGGATTTCAAAAGGAAAGCCGTCACGAAGGCGGTCTCATATCCAAACACAAAGGTAGCCGACACGAAGGCGGTCTCATAACCAAGCGTTACCATCACAAGATGGATTTCAAAAGGAAAGCCGAAACGAAGGCGGTCCCATATCCAAACACAAAGGTAGGCCGACACGAAGGCGGTCTCATAACCTAGGGTTACCATCACAAGACGGATTTCAAAAGGAAAGCCGACACAAAGGCGGTCTCATAACCAAGGGATACCATCACAAGATGGTTTTCAAAAGGAAAGCCGACATGAAGGCGGTCTCATATCCAAACACAATTGTAGGACGACACGAAGGCGGTCTCATAACCAAGGGTTACCATTATAAGATGGATTTCAAAAGGAAAGCCGACACGAAGGCAGTCTCATATCCAAACACAAAGGAAGTCGACACGAAGGCGGTCTCAAAACCAGGGTTACCATCACAAGAATGATTTCAAAAGTAAAGTTGACACGAAGGCGATCTCATATCCAAACACAAAGGTAGGCCAACACAAAGGCTGTCTCATAACCAAGGGTTACCATCACAAGATGGGTTTCAAAAGGAAAGCCGACACGAAGGCGGTCTCATATCCAAACACAAAGGTAGGCCGACACGAAGGCGGACTCATAACCAAGGGTTACTATCACAAGATGGATTTCCACAGGAAAGACGACACGAAGGCGGTCTCATATCCAAACACAAAGGTAGGCCGACACGAAGGCGGTCTCATAACCAAGGGTTACCATCACAAGATGGATTTCAAAAGGAAAGCTGACACGAAGGCAGTCTCATATCCAAACACAAAGGTAGGCCGACACGAAGGCGGTCTCATAACCGAGGGTTACCATCACAAGATGGATTTCAAAAGGAAAGCCGACACGAGGGCGATCTCATATCCAAACCCAAAGGTAGGTCGACTCGAAGGCGGTCTCATAACCAATGGTTACCATCACAAGATGGATTTCAAAAGGAAAGCCAACACGAGGGTTGTTTCATATCGAAACACAAAGGTAGGCCGACACGAAGGCGGTCTCATAACAAAGGGTTACCATCACAAGATGGATTTCAAAAGGAAAGCCAACACGAAGGCGGTCTCATATCCAAACACAAATGTAGGCCGACCCGAAGGCGGTCTCATAACCAAGGGTTACCATCACAAGATGGATTTCAAAAGGAAAGCCGACAAGAAGGCGGTCTCATATCCAAACACAAAGGTAGCCGACACGAAGGTTGTCTCATAACCAAGGGTTACCATCACAAGACGGATTTCAAAAGGAAAGCCGACACGAAGGCGGTCTCATAACCAAGGGATACCATCACAAGATGGTTTTCAAAAGGAAAGCCGACACGAAGGCGGTCTCATATCCAAACACAATTCTAGGACGACACGAAGGCGGTCTCATAACCAAGGGTTACCATTACAAGATGGATTTTAAAAGGAAAGCCGACACGAAGGCAATCTCATATCCAAACACAAAGGAAGTCGACACGAAGGCGGTCTCAAAACCAGGGTTACCATCACAAGATTGATTTCAAAAGTAAAGTTGACACGAAGGCGGTCTCATATCCAAACACAAAGGTAGGCCGACACGAAGGCGGTCTCATAACCAAGGGTTACCATCACAAGATGGATTTCAAAAGGAAAGCTGACACGAAGGCAGTCTCATATCCAAACACAAAGGTAGGCCGACACGAAGGCGGTCTCATAACCGAGGGTTACCATCACAAGATGGATTTCAAAAGGAAAGTCGACACGAGGGCGATCTCATATCCAAACCCAAAGGTAGGCCGACTCGAAGGCGGTCTCATAACCAATGGTTACCATCACAAGATGGATTTCAAAAGAAAAGCCAACACGAGGGCTGTTTCATATCCAAACACAAAGGTAGGCCGACACGAAGGCGGTCTCATAACAAAGGGTTACCATCACAAGATGGATTTCAAAAGGAAAGCCAACACGAAGGCGGTCTCATATCCAAACACAAATGTAGGCCGACCCGAAGGCGGTCTCATAACCAAGGGTTACCATCACAAGATGGATTTCAAAAGGAAAGCCGACAAGAAGGCGGTCTCATATCCAAACACAAAGGTAGCCGACACGATGGCTGTCTCATAACCAAGGGTTACCATCACAAGACGGATTTCAAAAGGAAAGCCGACACGAAGGCGGTCTCATAACCAAGGGATACCATCACAAGATGGTTTTCAAAAGGAAAGCCGACACGAAGGCGGTCTCATATCCAAACACAATTGTAGGACGACACGAAGGCGGTCTCATAACCAAGGGTTACCATTACAAGATGGATTTCAAAAGGAAAGCCGACACGAAGGCAGTCTCATATCCAAACACAAAGGAAGTCGACACGAAGGCGGACTCAAAACCAGGGTTACCATCACAAGATGGATTTCAAAAGGAAAGCCGACACGAAGGCGGTCTCATATCCAAACACAAAGGTAGGCCGACCCCAAGGCGGTCTCATAACCAAGGGTTACCATCACAAGATGGATTTCAAAAGGAAAGCCGACCCGAAGGCGGTCTCATATCCAAACACAAAGGTAGCCGACACGAAGGCGGTCTCATAACCAAGCATTACCATCACAAGATGGATTTCAAAAGGAAAGCCGAAACGAAGGCGGTCCCATATCCAAACACAAAGGTAGGCCGACACGAAGGCGGTCTCATAACCAAGGGTTACCATCACAGGACGGATTTCAAAAGGAAAGCCGACACGAAGGCGGTCTCATAACCAAGGGATACCATCACAAGATGGTTTTCAAAAGGAAAGCCGACACGAAGGCGGTCTCATATCCAAACACAATTGTAGGGCGACACGAAGGCGGTCTCATAACCAAGGGTTACCATTACAAGATGGATTTCAAAAGGAAAGCCGACACGAAGGCAATCTCATATCCAAACACAAAGGAAGTCGACACGAAGGCGGTCTCAAAACCAGGGTTACTATCACAAGATTGATTTCAAAAGTAAAGTTGACACGAAGGCGATCTCATATCCAAACACAAAGGTAGGCCGACACAAAGGCTGTCTCATAACCAAGGGTTACCATCACAAGATGGATTTCAAAAGGAAAGCTGACACGAAGGCAGTCTCATATCCAAACACAAAGGTAGGCCGACACGAAGGCGGTCTCATAACCAAGGGTTACCATCACAAGATGGATTTCAAAAGGAAAGCCGACACGAGGGCGATCTCATATCCAAACCCAAAGGTAGGCCGACTCGAAGGCGGTCTCATAACCAATGGTTACCATCACAAGATGGATTTCAAAAGAAAAGCCAACACGAGGGCTGTCTCATATTCAAACACAAAGGTAGGCCGACACGAAGGCGGTCTCATAACAAAGGGTTACCATCACAAGATGGATTTCAAAAGGAAAGCCGACACGAAGGCGGTCTCATATCCAAACACAAAGGTAGGCCGCCCCAAGGTGGTCTCATAACCAAGGGTTACCATCACAAGATGGATTTCAAAAGGAAAGCCGTCACGAAGGCGGTCTCATATCCAAACACAAAGGTAGCCGACACGAAGGCGGTCTCATAACCAAGCGTTACCATCACAAGATGGATTTCAAAAGGAAAGCCGAAACGAAGGCGGTCCCATATCCAAACACAAAGGTAGGCCGACACGAAGGCGGTCTCATAACCTAGGGTTACCATCACAAGACGGATTTCAAAAGGAAAGCCGACACAAAGGCGGTCTCATAACCAAGGGATACCATCACAAGATGGTTTTCAAAAGGAAAGCCGACATGAAGGCGGTCTCATATCCAAACACAATTGTAGGACGACACGAAGGCGGTCTCATAACCAAGGGTTACCATTATAAGATGGATTTCAAAAGGAAAGCCGACACGAAGGCAGTCTCATATCCAAACACAAAGGAAGTCGACACGAAGGCGGTCTCAAAACCAGGGTTACCATCACAAGAATGATTTCAAAAGTAAAGTTGACACGAAGGCGATCTCATATCCAAACACAAAGGTAGGCCAACACAAAGGCTGTCTCATAACCAAGGGTTACCATCACAAGATGGGTTTCAAAAGGAAAGCCGACACGAAGGCGGTCTCATATCCAAACACAAAGGTAGGCCGACACGAAGGCGGACTCATAACCAAGGGTTACTATCACAAGATGGATTTCCACAGGAAAGACGACACGAAGGCGGTCTCATATCCAAACACAAAGGTAGGCCGACACGAAGGCGGTCTCATAACCAAGGGTTACCATCACAAGATGGATTTCAAAAGGAAAGCTGACACGAAGGCAGTCTCATATCCAAACACAAAGGTAGGCCGACACGAAGGCGGTCTCATAACCGAGGGTTACCATCACAAGATGGATTTCAAAAGGAAAGCCGACACGAGGGCGATCTCATATCCAAACCCAAAGGTAGGCCGACTCGAAGGCGGTCTCATAACCAATGGTTACCATCACAAGATGGATTTCAAAAGGAAAGCCAACACGAGGGTTGTTTCATATCGAAACACAAAGGTAGGCCGACACGAAGGCGGTCTCATAACAAAGGGTTACCATCACAAGATGGATTTCAAAAGGAAAGCCAACACGAAGGCGGTCTCATATCCAAACACAAATGTAGGCCGACCCGAAGGCGGTCTCATAACCAAGGGTTACCATCACAAGATGGATTTCAAAAGGAAAGCCGACAAGAAGGCGGTCTCATATCCAAACACAAAGGTAGCCGACACGAAGGTTGTCTCATAACCAAGGGTTACCATCACAAGACGGATTTCAAAAGGAAAGCCGACACGAAGGCGGTCTCATAACCAAGGGATACCATCACAAGATGGTTTTCAAAAGGAAAGCCGACACGAAGGCGGTCTCATATCCAAACACAATTCTAGGACGACACGAAGGCGGTCTCATAACCAAGGGTTACCATTACAAGATGGATTTTAAAAGGAAAGCCGACACGAAGGCAATCTCATATCCAAACACAAAGGAAGTCGACACGAAGGCGGTCTCAAAACCAGGGTTACCATCACAAGATTGATTTCAAAAGTAAAGTTGACACGAAGGCGATCTCATATCCAAACACAAAGGTAGGCCGACACGAAGGCGGTCTCATAACCAAGGGTTACCATCACAAGATGGATTTCAAAAGGAAAGCTGACACGAAGGCAGTCTCATATCCAAACACAAAGGTAGGCCGACACGAAGGCGGTCTCATAACCGAGGGTTACCATCACAAGATGGATTTCAAAAGGAAAGTCGACACGAGGGCGATCTCATATCCAAACCCAAAGGTAGGCCGACTCGAAGGCGGTCTCATAACCAATGGTTACCATCACAAGATGGATTTCAAAAGAAAAGCCAACACGAGGGCTGTTTCATATCCAAACACAAAGGTAGGCCGACACGAAGGCGGTCTCATAACAAAGGGTTACCATCACAAGATGGATTTCAAAAGGAAAGCCAACACGAAGGCGGTCTCATATCCAAACACAAATGTAGGCCGACCCGAAGGCGGTCTCATAACCAAGGGTTGCCATCACAAGATGGATTTCAAAAGGAAAGCCGACAAGAAGGCGGTCTCATATCCAAACACAAAGGTAGCCGACACGATGGCTGTCTCATAACCAAGGGTTACCATCACAAGACGGATTTCAAAAGGAAAGCCGACACGAAGGCGGTCTCATAACCAAGGGATACCATCACAAGATGGTTTTCAAAAGGAAAGCCGACACGAAGGCGGTCTCATATCCAAACACAATTGTAGGACGACACGAAGGCGGTCTCATAACCAAGGGTTACCATTACAAGATGGATTTCAAAAGGAAAGCCGACACGAAGGCAGTCTCATATCCAAACACAAAGGAAGTCGACACGAAGGCGGACTCAAAACCAGGGTTACCATCACAAGATTGATTTCAAAAGTAAAGTTGACACGAAGGCGATCTCATATCCAAACACAAAGGTAGGCCGACACAAAGGCGGTCTCATAACCAAGGGTTACCATCACAAGATGGGTTTCAAAAGGAAAGCCGACACGAAGGCGGTCTCATATCCAAGCACAAAGGTAGGCCGACACGAAGGCGGACTCATAACCCAGGGTTACTATCACAAGATGGATTTCCAAAGGAAAGACGACACGAAGGTGGTCTCATATCCAAACACAAAGATAGGCCGACATGAAGGCGGTCTCATAACCAAGGGTTACCATCACAAGATGGATTTCAAAAAGGGAAGCCGACACAAAGGCGGTTTCATATCCAAACACAAAGGTAGGCCGCATGAAGTCGGTCTCATAACCAAGGGTTACCATCAAAAGATGGATTTCAAAAGGAAAGCCGACACGAGGGCGATCTCATATCCAAACACAAAGGTAGGCCGACACGAAGGCGGACTCATAACCAAGGGTTACCATCACAAGAAGGATTTCAATAGGAAAGCCGACACGAAGGCGGTCTCATATCAAAACACAAAGGTAGGTCGACACGAAGGCGGTCTCATAACCAAGGGTTACCACCACAAGATGGATTTAAAAAGGAAAGCCGACACGAAGGCGGTCTCATATCCAAACACAAAGGTAGGCTGACACGAATGGGGTCTCATAACCAAGGGTTACCATGACAAGATGGATTTGAAAAGGAAAACCGACACGAAGGCGGTCTCATAACCAAGGGTTACCATCACAAGATGGTTTTCAAAAGGAAATCCGACACGAAGGCGGTCTCATATATAAAAACAAAGGTAGGCCGACACGAAGGCGGTCTCATAACCAAGGGGTACCATCACAAGATGGATTTAAAAAGGAAAGCCGACACGAACGCAGTCTCATATCCAAACACAAAGGAAGCCGACACGAAGGCGGTCTAATAACCAAGGGTTACCATCACAAGATGGATTTCAAAAGGAAAGCCGACACGAAGGCGGTCTCATATCCAAACACAGAGGTAGGCCGACACGAAGGCTGTCTCATAACCAAGGGTTACCATCACAAGATGGATTTCAAAAGGAAAGCTGACACGAAGGCGATCTCATATCAAAACACAAAGGTAGGCCGACACGAAGGCGGTCTCATAACTAAGGGTTACCATCACAAGATGGATTTGAAAAGGAAAGCAGACACGAAGGCGGTCTCATATCCAAACACAAAAGTAGGCCGACACATAAGCTGTCTCATAACCAAGGGTTACCATCACAAGATGGATTTCAAAAGGAAAGCCGACACGAGGGCTGTCTCATGTCCAAACACAATGGTAGGCCGACACGAAGGCGGTCTCTTAACCTAGGGTTACCTTCACAAGATGGATTTCAAAAGGAAAACCGACACGAAGACGATCTCATATCCAAACACAAAGGTAGGCCGACACGAAAGAGGTCTCATAACCAAGGGTCACCATCACTAGATGGATTTCAAAAGGAAAGCCGACACGAAGGCGGTCTCATATCCAAACACAAAGGTAGCCGACACGAAGGTGGTCAAATAACCAAGGGTTACCATCACAATATGGATTTCAATAGGAAAGCCGACACGAAGGCGAACTCATAACCAAGGGTTACCATCACAAGATGGATTTCAACAGGAAAGACGACACGAGGGCTGTCTCATATACAAAACACAATGGTAGGCCGACACGAAGGTGGTCTCATAACCAAGGGTTACCATCACAAGATGGATTTCAAAAGGAAAGCCGACACGAAGGCGGTCTCATATCCAAACACAAAGGTAGGCCGACACGAAGGCGGTCTCATAACCAAGGGTTACCATCACAAGATGGATTTCAAAAGGAAAGCTGACACGAAGGCAGTCTCATATCCAAACACAAAGGTAGGCCAACACGAAGGCGGTCTCATAACCAAGGGTTACCATCACAAGATGGATTTCAAAAGGAAAGCCGACACGAGGGCGATCTCAAATCCAAACCCAAAGGTAGGCCGACTCGAAGGCGGTCTCATAACCAATGGTTACCATCACAAGATGGATTTCAAAAGGAAAGCCGACACGAAGGGGGTCTCATATCCGAACACAAAGGTAGGCCGACACGAAAGCGGTCTCATAAGAACGGGTTACCATCACAAGATGGATTTCAAATGGAAAGCCGACTCGAAGGCGGTCTCAAATCCAAACACAAAGGTTGGCCGACACGAAGGCGGACTCATAACCAAGGGTTAATATCACAAGATGGATTTCAAAAGGAAAGCCGACACGAAGGCGGTCTCTTATCCAAACACAAAGGTAGGCCGACACGAATGCGGTCTCATAACCAAGGGTTACCATCACAAGATGGATTTCAAAAGGAAAGCCGACACAAAGGCGGTCTCATATCCAAATACAAAGGTAGACCGACACGAAGGCAGTCTCTTAACCAAGGGTTACCATCACAAGATGGATTTCAAAAGGAAAGCCGACACGAGGGCTGTCTCATATCCAAACACAAAGATAGGCCGACACGATGGCGGTCTCATAACCAAGGTTTACCATCACAAGATGGATTTCAAATGGAAAGCCGACACGAAGGCGGTCTCATATCCAAACACAAAAGTAGGCCGACACGAAGGCAGTCTCAAAACCAAGGGTTACCATCACAAGTTGGATTTCAAAAGGAAAACCGACACGAAGGCGGTCTCGTATCCAAACACAAAGGTAGCGGACACAAAGGCGGTCTCAAAACCAAGGGTTACCATCACAAGATGGATTTCAAAAGGAAAGCCGACACGAAGGCGGTCTCAAATCCAAACACAAAGGTTGGCCGGCACGAAGGCGGACTCATAACCAAGGGTTACTATCACAAGATGGATTTCAAAAGGAAAGCCGACACGAAGGCGGTCTCTTATCCAAACACAAAGATAGGCCGACACGAATGCGGTCTCATAACCAAGGGTTACCCTTACAAGATGAATTTCAAAAAGGGAAGCCGACACGAAGGCGGTCTCATATCCAAACACACAGGTAGGCCAACACGAAGTCGGTATCATAACCAAGGGTTACCATCACAAGATGTATTTCAAAAGGAAAGGCGACACGAGGGCGATCTCATATCCAAACACAAAGGTAGGCCGACACGAATGCGGTCTCATAACCAAGGGTCACCATCACAAGATGGATTTCAAAAGGAAAGCTGACACGAAGGCGGTCTCATATCCAAACACAAAGGTAGGCCGACACGAAGGCTGTCTCATAAACAAGGGTTACGATCACAAGATGGATTTCAAAAGGAAAGCCGACACGAAGGCGGTCTCATATCCAAACACAAAGGTAGGCCGACACGAGGGCGGTCTCATAACCAAGGGTTACCATCACAAGATGGATTTGAAAAGGAAAGTAGACACGAAGGCGGTCTCATATCCAAACACAAAGGTAGGCCGACACGAAGGTGGTCTCATAACCAAGGGTTACCATCACAATATGGATTTCAATAGGAAAGCCGACGCGAAGGCGGTCTCATATCCAAACACAAAGGTAGGCCGACACGAAGGCGGACTCATAACCAAGGGTTACCATCACAAGATGGATTTCAAAAGGAAAGCCGACACAAAGGTGGTCTCATATCCAAACACAAAGGTATACCGACACGAAGGCAGTCTCTTAACCAAGGGTTACCATCAGAAGATGGATTTCAAAAGGAAAGCCGACACGAGGGCTGTCTCATATCCAAACACAAAGATAGGCCGACACGATGGCGGTCTCATAACCAAGGTTTACCATCACAAGATGGACTTCAAATGGAAAGCCGACACGAAGGCGGTCTCATAACCAAGGGTTACCATCACAAGATGGATTTCAAAAGGAAAGCCGACACAAAGGCGGTCTCATATCCAAATACAAAGGTAGACCGACACGAAGGCAGTCTCTTAACCAAGGGTTACCATCACAAGATGGATTTCAAAAGGAAAGCCGACACGGGGGCTGTCTCATATCCAAACACAAAGATAGGCCGACACGATGGCGGTCTCATAACCAAGGTTTACCATCACAAGATGGATTTCAAATGGAAAACCGACACGAAGGCGGTCTCGTATCCAAACACAAAGGTAGCGGACACAAAGGCGGTCTCAAAACCAAGGGTTACCATCACAAGATGGATTTCAAAAGGAAAGCCGACACGAAGGCGGTCTCAAATCCAAACACAAAGGTTGGCCGGCACGAAGGCGGACTCATAACCAAGGGTTACTATCACAAGATGGATTTCAAAAGGAAAGCCGACACGAAGGCGGTCTCTTATCCAAACACAAAGATAGGCCGACACGAATGCGGTCTCATAACCAAGGGTTACCCTTACAAGATGAATTTCAAAAAGGGAAGCCGACACGAAGGCGGTCTCATATCCAAACACACAGGTAGGCCAACACGAAGTCGGTATCATAACCAAGGGTTACCATCACAAGATGTATTTCAAAAGGAAAGGCGACACGAGGGCGATCTCATATCCAAACACAAAGGTAGGCCGACACGAATGCGGTCTCATAACCAAGGGTCACCATCACAAGATGGATTTCAAAAGGAAAGCTGACACGAAGGCGGTCTCATATCCAAACACAAAGGTAGGCCGACACGAAGGCTGTCTCATAAACAAGGGTTACGATCACAAGATGGATTTCAAAAGGAAAGCCGACACGAAGGCGGTCTCATATCCAAACACAAAGGTAGGCCGACACGAGGGCGGTCTCATAACCAAGGGTTACCATCACAAGATGGATTTGAAAAGGAAAGTAGACACGAAGGCGGTCTCATATCCAAACACAAAGGTAGGCCGACACGAAGGTGGTCTCATAACCAAGGGTTACCATCACAATATGGATTTCAATAGGAAAGCCGACGCGAAGGCGGTCTCATATCCAAACACAAAGGTAGGCCGACACGAAGGCGGACTCATAACCAAGGGTTACCATCACAAGATGGATTTCAAAAGGAAAGCCGACACAAAGGCGGTCTCATATCCAAACACAAAGGTATACCGACACGAAGGCAGTCTCTTAACCAAGGGTTACCATCACAAGATGGATTTCAAAAGGAAAGCCGACACGAGGGCTGTCTCATATCCAAACACAAAGATAGGCCGACACGATGGCGGTCTCATAACCAAGGTTTACCATCACAAGATGGATTTCAAATGGAAAGCCGACACGAAGGCGGTCTCATATCCAAACACAAAAGTAGGCCGACACGAAGGCAGTCTCAAAACCAAGGGTTACCATCAGAAGTTGGATTTCAAAAGGAAAACCGACACGAAGGCGGTCTCGTATCCAAACACAAAGGTAGCGGACACAAAGGCGGTCTCAAAACCAAGGGTTACCATCACAAGATGGATTTCAAAAGGAAAGCCGACACGAAGGCGGTCTCAAATCCAAACACAAAGGTTGGCCGACACGAAGGCGGACTCATAACCAAGGGTTACTATCACAAGATGGATTTCAAAAGGAAAGCCGACACGAAGGC
Organism: Lathyrus tuberosus; assembly: GCA_022829125.1. Lineage (NCBI taxonomy): Eukaryota > Viridiplantae > Streptophyta > Magnoliopsida > Fabales > Fabaceae > Lathyrus > Lathyrus tuberosus. The sequence continues at coordinate 2,762,004 of JALAZF010000020.1, read as the reverse complement.
GGTCTCTTATCCAAACACAAAGATAGGCCGACACGAATGCGGTCTCATAACCAAGGGTTACCCTTACAAGATGAATTTCAAAAAGGGAAGCCGACACGAAGGCGGTCTCATATCCAAACACACAGGTAGGCCAACACGAAGTCGGTATCATAACCAAGGGTTACCATCACAAGATGTATTTCAAAAGGAAAGGCGACACGAGGGCGATCTCATAACCAAACACAAAGGTAGGCCGACACGAATGCGGTCTCATAACCAAGGGTCACCATCACAAGATGGATTTCAAAAGGAAAGCTGACACGAAGGCGGTCTCATATCCAAACACAAAGGTAGGCCGACACGAAGGCTGTCTCATAAACAAGGGTTACGATCACAAGATGGATTTCAAAAGGAAAGCCGACACGAAGGCGGTCTCATATCCAAACACAAAGGTAGGCCGACACGAGGGCGGTCTCATAACCAAGGGTTACCATCACAAGATGGATTTGAAAAGGAAAGTAGACACGAAGGCGGTCTCATATCCAAACACAAAGGTAGGCCAACACGAAGGTGGTCTCATAACCAAGGGTTACCATCACAATATGGATTTCAATAGGAAAGCCGACGCGAAGGCGGTCTCATATCCAAACACAAAGGTAGGCCGACACGAAGGCGGACTCATAACCAAGGGTTACCATCACAATATGGATTTCAATAGGAAAGCCGACGCGAAGGCGGTCTCATATCCAAACACAAAGGTAGGCCGACACGAAGGCGGTCTCATAACCAAGTGTTGCCATCACAAGATGGATTTCAAAAGGAAAGCCGACACGAGGGCTGTCTCATATCTAAACACAATGGTAGGCCGACACGAAGGCGGTCTCTTAACCTAGGGTTACCATCACAAAATGGATTTCAAAAGGAAAACCGACACGAAGGCGATCTCATATCCAAACACAAAGGTAGGCCGACACGAAAGCGGTCTCATAACCAAGGGTCACCATCACAAGATGGATTTCAAAAGGAAAGCCGACACGAAGGCGGTCTCATATCCAAACACAAAGGTAGCCGACACGAAGGTGGTTTCATAACCAAGGGTTACCATCAAAATATGGATTTCAATAGGAAAGCCGACACGAAGGCGGTCTCATATCCAAACACAAAGGTAGGCCGACACGAAGGCGGACTCATAACCAAGGGTTACTAACATAAAATGGATTTCAAAAGGAAAACCGACACGAAGGCGATCTCATATCCAAACACAAAGGTAGGCCGACACGAAAGCGGTCTCATAACCAAGGGTCACCATCACAAGATGGATTTCAAAAGGAAAGCCGACACGAAGGCGGTCTCATATCCAAACACAAAGGTAGGCCGACACGAAGGCGGACTCATAACCCAGGGTTACTATCACAAGATGGATTTCCAAAGGAAAGACGACACGAAGGTGGTCTCATATCCAAACACAAAGATAGGCCGACATGAAGGCGGTCTCATAACCAAGGGTTACCATCACAAGATGGATTTCAAAAAGGGAAGCCGACACAAAGGCGGTTTCATATCCAAACACAAAGGCAGGCCGACATGAAGTCGGTCTCATAACCAAGGGTTACCATCAAAAGATGGATTTCAAAAGGAAAGCCGACGCGAGGGCGATCTCATATCCAAACACAAAGGTAGGCCGACACGAAGGCGGTCTCATAACCAAGGGTTACCATCACAAGACGGATTTCAAAAGGAAAGCCGACACGAAGGCGGTCGCATAACCAAGGGATACCATCACAAGATGGTTTTCAAAAGGAAAGCCGACACGAAGGCGGTCTCATATCCAAACACAATTGTAGGGCGACACGAAGGCGGTCTCATAACCAAGGGTTACCATTACATGATGGATTTCAAAAGGAAAGCCGACACGAAGGCAATCTCATATCCAAACACAAAGGAAGTCGACACGAAGGCAGTCTCAAAACCAGGGTTACCATCACAAGATTGATTTCAAAAGTAAAGTTGACACGAAGGCGATCTCATATCCAAACACAAAGGTAGGCCGACACAAAGGCTGTCTCATAACCAAGGGTTACCATCACAAGATGGATTTCAAAAGGAAAGCTGACACGAAGGCAGTCTCATATCCAAACACAAAGGTAGGCCGACACGAAGGCGGTCTCATAACCAAGGGTTACCATCACAAGATGGATTTCAAAAGGAAAGCCGACACGAAGGCGATCTCATATCCAAACCCAAAGGTAGGCCGACTCGAAGGCGGTCTCATAACCAATGGTTACCATCACAAGATGGATTTCAAAAGAAAAGCCAACACGAGCGCTGTCTCATATTCAAACACAAAGGTAGGCCGACACGAAGGCGGTCTCATAACAAAGGGTTACCATCACAAGATGGATTTCAAAAGGAAAGCCGACACGAAGGCGGTCTCATATCCAAACACAAAGGTCGGCCGACCCCAAGGCGGTCTCATAACCAAGGGTTACCATCACAAGATGGATTTCAAAAGGAAACCCGACACGAAGGCGGTCTCATATCCAAACACAAAGGTAGCCGACACGAAGGCGGTCTCATAACCAAGCGTTACCATCACAAGATGGATTTCAAAAGGAAAGCCGAAACGAAGGCGGTCCCATATCCAAACACAAAGGTAGGCCGACACGAAGGCGGTCTCATAACCAAGGGTTACCATCACAAGACGGATTTCAAAAGGAAAGCCGACACGAAGGCGGTCTCATAACCAAGGGATACCATCACAAGATGGTTTTCAAAAGGAAAGCCGACACGAAGGCGGTCTCATATCCAAACACAATTGTAGGACGACACGAAGGCGGTCTCATAACCAAGGGTTACCATTACAAGATGGATTTCAAAAGGAAAGCCGACACGAAGGCAGTCTCATATCCAAACACAAAGGAAGTCGACACGAAGGCGGTCTCAAAACCAGGGTTACCATCACAAGATTGATTTCAAAAGTAAAGTTGACACGAAGGCGATCTCATATCCAAACACAAAGGTAGGCCGACACAAAGGCTGTCTCATAACCAAGGGTTACCATCACAAGATGGGTTTCAAAAGGAAAGCCGACACGAAGGCGGTCTCATATCCAAACACAAAGGTAGGCCGACACGAAGGCGGACTCATAACCAAGGGTTACTATCACAAGATGGATTTCCACAGGAAAGACGACACGAAGGCGGTCTCATATCCAAACACAAAGGTAGGCCGACACGAAGGCGGTCTCATAACCAAGGGTTACCATCACAAGATGGATTTCAAAAGGAAAGCTGACACGAAGGCAGTCTCATATCCAAACACAAAGGTAGGCCGACACGAAGGCGGTCTCATAACCGAGGGTTACCATCACAAGATGGATTTCAAAAGGAAAGCCGACACGAGGGCGATCTCATATCCAAACCCAAAGGTAGGCCGACTCGAAGGCGGTCTCATAACCAATGGCTACCATCACAAGATGGATTTCAAAAGGAAAGCCAACACGAGGGCTGTTTCATATCCAAACACAAAGGTAGGCCGACATGAAGGCGGTCTCATAACAAAGGGTTACCATCACAAGATGGATTTCAAAAGGAAAGCCAACACGAAGGTGGTCTCATATCCAAACACAAATGTAGGCCGACCCGAAGGCGGTCTCATAACCAAGGGTTACCATCACAAGATGGATTTCAAAAGGAAAGCCGACAAGAAGGCGGTCTCATATCCAAACACAAAGGTAGCCGACACGAAGGCTGTCTCATAACCAAGGGTTACCATCACAAGACGGATTTCAAAAGGAAAGCCGACACGAAGGCGGTCTCATAACCAAGGGATACCATCACAAGATGGCTTTCAAAAGGAAAGCCGACACGAAGGCGGTCTCATATCCAAACACAATTGTAGGACGACACGAAGGCGGTCTCATAACCAAGGGTTACCATTACAAGATGGATTTCAAAAGGAAAGCCGACACGAAGGCAGTCTCATATCCAAACACAAAGGAAGTCGACACGAAGGCGGACTCAAAACCAGGGTTACCATCACAAGATTGATTTCAAAAGTAAAGTTGACACGAAGGCGATCTCATATCCAAACACAAAGGTAGGCCGACACAAAGGCGGTCTCATATCCAAACACAATTGTAGGACGACACGAAGGCGGTCTCATAACCAAGGGTTACCATCACAAGATGGGTTTCAAAAGGAAAGCCGACACGAAGGCGGTCTCATATCCAAACACAAAGGTAGGCCGACACGAAGGCGGACTCATAACCCAGGGTTACTATCACAAGATGGATTTCCAAAGGAAAGACGACACGAAGGTGGTCTCATATCCAAACACAAAGATAGGCCGACATGAAGGCGGTCTCATAACCAAGGGTTACCATCACAAGATGGATTTCAAAAAGGGAAGCCGACACAAAGGCGATTTCATATCCAAACACAAAGGTAGGCCGACATGAAGTCGGTCTCATAACCAAGGGTTACCATCAAAAGATGGATTTCAAAAGGAAAGCCGACGCGAGGGCGATCTCATATCCAAACACAAAGGTAGGCCGACACGAAGGCGGTCTCATAACCAAGGGTTACCATCACAAGAAGGATTTCAATAGGAAAGCCGACACGAAGGCGGTCTCATATCAAAACACAAAGGTAGGTCGACACGAAGGCGGTCTCATAACCAAGGGTTACCACCACAAGATGGATTTAAAAAGGAAAGCCGACACGAATGCGGTCTCATATCCAAACACAAAGGTAGGCTGACACGAATGGGGTCTCATAACCAAGGGTTACCATGACAAGATGGATTTGAAAAGGAAAACCGACACGAAGGCGGTCTCATAACCAAGGGTTACCATCACAAGATGGTTTTCTAAAGGAAACCGACACGAAGGCGGTCTCATATATAAAAACAAAGGTAGGCCGACACGAAGGCGGTCTCATAACCAAGGGGTACCATCACAAGATGGATTTAAAAAGGAAAGCCGACACGAACGCAGTCTCATATCCAAACACAAAGGAAGCCGACACAAAGGCGGTCTAATAGCCAAGGGTTACCATCACAGGATGGATTTCAAAAGGAAAGCCGACACGAAGGCGGTCTCATACCCAAACACAGAGGTAGGCCGACACGAAGGTTGTCTCATAACCAAGGGTTACCATCACAAGATGGATTTCAAAAGGAAAGCTGACACGAAGGCGATCTCATATCAAAACACAAAGGTAGGCCGACACGAAGGCGGTCTCATAACTAAGGGTTACCATCACAAGATGGATTTGAAAAGGAAAGCAGACACGAAGGCGGTCTCATATCCAAACACAAAGGTAGGCCGACACATAAGCTGTCTCATAACCAAGGGTTACCATCACAAGATGGATTTCAAAAGGAAAGCCGACACGAGGGCTGTCTCATGTCCAACCACAATGGTAGGCCGACACGAAGGCGGTCTCTTAACCTAGGGTTACCATCACAAGATGGATTTCAAAAGGAAAACCGACACGAAGGCGATCTCATATCCAAACACAAAGGTAGGCCGACACGAAAGAGGTCTCATAACCAAGGGTCACCATCACAAGATGGATTTCAAAAGGAAAGCCGACACGAAGGCGGTCTCATATCCAAACACAAAGGTAGCCGACACGAAGGTGGTCAAATAACCAAGGGTTACCATCACAATATGGATTTCAATAGGAAAGCCGACGCGAAGGCGGTCTCATATCCAAACACAAAGGTAGGCCGACACGAAGGCGAACTCATAACCAAGGGTTACCATCACAAGATGGATTTCAAAAGGAAAGCCGACACGAGGGCTGTCTCATATACAAAACACAATGGTAGGCCGACATGAAGGCGGTCTCATAACCAAGGGTTACCATCACAAGATGGATTTCAAAAGGAAAGCCGACACGAAGGCGGTCTCATATCCAAACACAAAGGTAGGCCGACACGAAGGCGGTCTCATAACCAAGGGTTACCATTACAAGATGGATTTCAAAAGGAAAGCTGACACGAAGGCAGTCTCATATCCAAACACAAAGGTAGGCCGACACGAAGGCGGTCTCATAACCAAGGGTTACCATCACAAGATGGATTTCAAAAGGAAAGCCGACACGAGGGCGATCTCAAATCCAAACCCAAAGGTAGGCCGACTCGAAGTCGGTCTCATAACCAATGGTTACCATCACAAGATGGATTTCAAAAGGAAAGCCGACACGAAGGGGGTCTCATATCCAAACACAAAGGTAGGCCGACGCGAAGGCGGTCTCATAAGAACGGGTTACCATCACAAGATGGATTTCAAAAGGAAAGCCGACTCGAAGGCGGTCTCAAATCCAAACACAAAGGTTGGCCGACACGAAGGCGGACTCATAACCAAGGGTTAATATCACAAGATGGATTTCAAAAGGAAAGCCGACACGAAGGCGGTCTCTTATCCAAACACAAAGGTAGGCCGACACGAATGCGGTCTCATAACCAAGGGTTACCATCACAAGATGGATTTCAAAAGGAAAGCCGACACGAAGGCGGTCTCATATCCAAACACAAAGGTAGCCGACACGAAGGTGGTCAAATAACCAAGGGTTACCATCACAATATGGATTTCAATAGGAAAGCCGACGCAAAGGCGGTCTCATATCCAAACACAAAGGTAGGCCGACACGAAGGCGAACTCATAACCAAGGGTTACCATCACAAGATGGATTTCAAAAGGAAAGCCGACACGAGGGCTGTCTCATATACAAAACATAATGGTAGGCCGGCACGAAGGCGGTCTCATAACCAAGGGTTACCATCACAAGATGGATTTCAAAAGGAAAGCCGACACGAGGGCGATCTCAAATCCAAACCCAAAGGTAGGCCGACTCGAAGTCGGTCTCATAACCAATGGTTACCATCACAAGATGGATTTCAAAAGGAAAGCCGACACGAGGGCGATCTCAAATCCAAACCCACAGGTAGGCCGACTCGAAGTCGGTCTCATAACCAATGGTTACCATCACAAGATGGATTTCAAAAGGAAAGCCGACACGAAGGGGGTCTCATATCCAAACACAAAGGTAGGCCGACGCGAAGGCGGTCTCATAAGAACGGGTTACCATCACAAGATGGATTTCAAAAGGAAAGCCGACTCGAAGGCGGTCTCAAATCCAAACACAAAGGTTGGCCGTCACGAAGGCGGACTAATAACCAAGGGTTAATATCACAAGATGGATTTCAAAAGGAAAGCCGACACGAAGGCGGTCTCTTATCCAAACACAAAGGTAGGCCGACACGAATGCGGTCTCATAACCAAGGGTTACCATCACAAGATGGATTTCAAAAGGAAAGCCGACACAAAGGCGGTCTCATATCCAAACACAAAGGTACACCGACACGAAGGCAGTCTCTTAACCAAGGGTTACCATCACAAGATGGATTTCAAAAGGAAAGCCGACACGAGGGCTGTCTCATATCCAAACACAAAGATAGGCCGACACGATGGCGGTCTCATAACCAAGGTTTACCATCACAAGATGGATTTCAAATGGAAAGCCGACACGAAGGCGGTCTCATATCCAAACCCAAAGGTAGGCCGACACGAAGGCGGTCTCATAACCAAGGGTTACCATCACAAGATGGATTTCAAAAGGAAAGCCGACACGAGGGCTATCTCATATCCAAACACAAAAGTAGGCCGACACGAAGGCAGTCTCAAAACCAAGGGTTACCATCACAAGTTGGATTTCAAAAGGAAAGCCGACACGAAGGCGGTCTCGTATCCAAACACAAAGGTAGCGGACACAAAGGCGGTCTCAAAACCAAGGGTTACCATCACAAGATGGATTTCAAAAGGAAAGCCGACACGAAGGCGGTCTCAAATCCAAACACAAAGGTTGGCCGACACGAAGGCGGACTCATAACCAAGGGTTACTATCACAAGATGGATTTCAAAAGGAAAGCCGACACGAAGGCGGTCTCTTATCCAAACACAAAGATAGGCCGACACGAATGCGGTCTCATAACCAAGGGTTACCCTTACAAGATGAATTTCAAAAAGGGAAGCCGACACGAAGGCGGTCTCATATCCAAACACACAGGTAGGCCAACACGAAGTCGGTCTCATAACCAAGGGTTACCATCACAAGATGTATTTCAAAAGGAAAGGCGACACGAGGGCGGTCTCATATCCAAACACAAAGGTAGGCCGACACGAATGCGGTCTCATAACCAAGGGTCACCATCACAAGATGGATTTCAAAAGGAAAGCTGACACGAAGGCGGTCTCATATCCAAACACAAAGGTAGGCCGACACGAGGGCGGTCTCATAACCAAGGGTTACCATCACAAGATGGATTTGAAAAGGAAAGTAGACACGAAGGCGGTCTCATATCCAAATACAAAGGTAGGCCGACACGAAGGTGGTCTCATAACCAAGGGTTACCATCACAATATGGATTTCAATAGGAAAGCCGACGCGAAGGCGGTCTCATATCCAAACACAAAGGTAGGCCGACACGAAGGCGGACTCATAACCAAGGGTTACTAACATAAGATGGATTTCAAAAGGAAAGCCGACACGAAGGCGGTCTCATATCCAAACACAATGGTAGGCCGACACGAAGGCGGTCTCATAACCAAGGGTTACCATCACAAGATGGATTTCAAAAGGAAAGCCGACACGAGGGCTGTCTCATATCCAAACACAATGGTAGGCCGACACGAAGGCGGTCTCTTAACCTAGGGTTACCATCACAAAATGGATTTCAAAAGGAAAACCGACACGAAGGCGATCTCATATCCAAACACAAAGGTAGGCCGACACGAAAGCGGTCTCATAACCAAGGGTCACCATCACAAGATGGATTTCAAAAGGAAAGCCGACACGAAGGCGGTCTCATATCCAAACACAAAGGTAGCCGACACGAAGGTGGTCTCATAACCAAGGGTTACCATCACAATTTGGATTTCAATAGGAAAGCCGACACGAAGGCGGTCTCATATCCAAACACAAAGGTAGGCCGACACGAAGGCGGACTCATAACCAAGGGTTACTAACATAAAATGGATTTCAAAAGGAAAACCGACACGAAGGCGATCTCATATCCAAACACAAAGGTAGGCCGACACGAAAGCGGTCTCATAACCAAGGGTCACCATCACAAGATGGATTTCAAAAGGAAAGCCGACACGAAGGCGGTCTCATATCCAAACACAAAGGTAGCCGACACGAAGGTGGTCTCATAACCAAGGGTTACCATCACAATATGGATTTCAATAGGAAAGCCGACACGAAGGCGGTCTCATATCCAAACACAAAGGTAGGCCGACACGAAGGCGGTCTCATAACCAAGGGTTACCATCACAAGATGGATTTCAAAAGGAAAGCTGACACGAAGGCAGTCTCATATCCAAACACAAAGGTAGGCCGACACGAAGGCGGTCTCATAACCAAGGGTTACCATCACAAGATGGATTTCAAAAGGAAAGCCAACACGAGGGCGATCTCATATCCAAACCCAAAGGTAGGCCAACTCGAAGGCGGTCTCATAACCAATGGTTACCATCACAAGATGGATTTCAAAAGGAAAGCCGACACGAAGGCGGTCTCAAATCCAAACACAAAGGTTTGGCAACACGAAGGCGGACTCATAACCAAGGGCTACTATCACAAGATGGATTTCAAAAGGAAATCCGACACGAAGGCGGTCTCTTATCCAAACACAAAGGTAGACCGACACGAATGCGGTCTCATAACCAAGGGTTACCATCACAAGATGGATTTCAAAAGGAAAGCTGACACAGAGGCGGTCTCATATCCAAACACAAAGGTAGACTGACACGAAGGCAGTCTCATAACCAAGGGTTACCATCACCAGATGGATTTCAAAAGGAAAACCGACACGAAGGCGGTCTCATATCCAAACACAAAGGTAGCCCAACACGTAGGCGATCTCATAACCAAGTGTTACCATCACAAGATGGATTTCAAAAGGAAAGCAGACACATAGGCGGTCTCATATCCAAACACACAGGTAGGCTGACACGAAGGCGGTCTCTTAACCAAGGGTTACCATCACAAGATGGATTTCAAAAGGAAAGCCGACACGAGGGCTGTCTCATATTCAAACACAAAGATAGGCCGACACGATGGCGGTCTCATAACCAAGGATTACCATCACAAGATGGATTTCAAATGGAAAGCCGACACGAAGGCGGTCTCATATCCAAACACCAAAGTAGGCCGACACGAAGGCAGTCTCAAAACCAAGGGTTACCATCACAAGTTGGATTTCAAAAGGAAAGCCGACACGAAGGCGGTCTCGTATCCAAACACAAAGGTAGCGGACACAAAGGTGGTCTCAAAACCAAGGGTTACCATCACAAGATGTATTTCAATAGGAAAGCCGACCCGAAGGCGGTCTCAAATCCAAACACAAAGGTTGGCCGACACGAAGGCGGACTCATAACCAAGGGTTACTATCACAAGATGGATTTCAAAAGGAAGCCGACACGAAGGCGGTCTCTTATCCAAACACAAAGATAGTCCGACACGAATGCGGTCTCATAACCAAGGGTTACCCTTACAAGATGAATTTCAAAAAGGGAAGCCGACACGAAGGCGGTCTCATATCCAAACACACAGGTAGGCCGACACGAAGTCGGTCTCATAACCACGGGTTACCATCACAAGATGTATTTCAAAAGGAAAGCTGACACGAGGGCGGTCTCATATCCAAACACAAAGGTAGACCGACACGAATGCGGTCTCATAACCAAGGGTGTCCATCACAAGATGGATTTCAAAAGGAAAGCCGACACGAAGGCGGTCTCATATCCAAACACAAAGGTAGGTCGACTCGAAGGCGGTCTCACAACCAAGGGTTACCATCACAATATGGATTTCAATAGGAAAGCCGACGCGAAGGCGGTCTCATATCCAAACACAAAGGTAGGCCGACACGAAGGCGGACTCATAACCAAGGGTTACTAACATAAGATGGATTTCAAAAGGAAAGCCGACACGAAGGCGGTCTCATATCCAAACACAAAGGTAGGCCGACACGAAGGCGGTCTCATAACCAAGGGTTACTATCACAAGATGGATTTCAAAAGGAAAGCCGACACGAAGGCGGTCTCTTATCCAAACACAAAGGTAGGCCGACACGAATGCGGTCTCAAATCCAAACCCAAAGGTAGGCCGACTCGAAGTCGGTCTCATAACCAATGGTTACCATCACAAGATGGATTTCAAAAGGAAAGCCGACACGAAGGGGGTCTCATATCCAAACACAAAGGTAGGCCGACGCGAAGACGGTCTCATAAGAACGGGTTACCATCACAAGATGGATTTCAAAAGGAAAGCCGACTCGAAGGCGGTCTCAAATCCAAACACAAAGGTTGGCCGACACGAAGGCGGACTCATAACCAAGGGTTAATATCACAAGATGGATTTCAAAAGGAAAGCCGACACGAAGGCGGTCTCTTATCCAAACACAAAGGTAGGCCGACACGAATGCGGTCTCATAACCAAGGGTTACCATCACAAGATGGATTTCAAAAGGAAAGCCGACACAAAGGCGGTCTCATATCCAAACACAAAGGTACACCGACACGAAGGTAGTCTCTTAACCAAGGGTTACCATCACAAGATGGATTTCAAAAGGAAAGCCGACACGAGGGCTATCTCATATCCAAACACAAAGATAGGCCGACACGATGGCGGTCTCATAACCAAGGTTTACCATCACAAGATGGATTTCAAATGGAAACCCGACACGAAGGCGGTCTCATATCCAAACACAAAAGTAGGCCGACACGAAGGCAGTCTCAAAACCAAGGGTTACCATCACAAGTTGGATTTCAAAAGGAAAGCCGACACGAAGGCGGTCTCGTATCCAAACACAAAGGTAGCGGACACAAAGGCGGTCTCAAAACCAAGGGTTACCATCACAAGATGGATTTCAAAAGGAAAGCCGACACGAAGGCGGTCTCAAATCCAAACACAAAGGTTGGCCGACACGAAGGCGGACTCATAACCAAGGGTTACTATCACAAGATGGATTTCAAAAGGAAAGCCGACACGAAGGCGGTCTCTTATCCAAACACAAAGATAGGCCGACACGAATGCGGTCTCATAACCAAGGGTTACCCTTACAAGATGAATTTCAAAAAGGGAAGCCGACACGAAGGCGGTCTCATATCCAAACACACAGGTAGGCCAACACGAAGTCGGTCTCATAACCAAGGGTTACCATCACAAGATGTATTTCAAAAGGAAAGGCGACACGAGGGCGGTCTCATATCCAAACACAAAGGTAGGCCGACACGAATGCGGTCTCATAACCAAGGGTCACCATCACAAGATGGATTTCAAAAGGAAAGCTGACACGAAGGCGGTCTCATATCCAAACACAAAGGTAGGCCGACACGAGGGCGGTCTCATAACCAAGGGTTACCATCACAAGATGGATTTGAAAAGGAAAGTAGACACGAAGGCGGTCTCATATCCAAATACAAAGGTAGGCCGACACGAAGGTGGTCTCATAACCAAGGGTTACCATCACAATATGGATTTCAATAGGAAAGCCGACGCGAAGGCGGTCTCATATCCAAACACAAAGGTAGGCCGACACGAAGGCGGACTCATAACCAAGGGTTACTAACATAAGATGGATTTCAAAAGTAAAGCCGACACGAAGGCGGTCTCATATCCAAACACAAAGGTAGGCCGACACGAAGGCGGTCTCATAACCAAGGGTTACCATCACAAGATGGATTTCAAAAGGAAAGCCGACACGAGGGCTGTCTCATATCCAAACACAATGGTAGGCCGACACGAAGGCGGTCTCTTAACCTAGGGTTACCATCACAAAATGGATTTCAAAAGGAAAACCGACACGAAGGCGATCTCATATCCAAACACAAAGGTAGGCCGACACGAAAGCGGTCTCATAACCAAGGGTCACCATCACAAGATGGATTTCAAAAGGAAAGCCGACACGAAGGCGGTCTCATATCCAAACACAAAGGTAGCCGACACGAAGGTGGTCTCATAACCAAGGGTTACCATCACAATATGGATTTCAATAGGAAAGCCGACACGAAGGCGGTCTCATATCCAAACACAAAGGTAGGCCGACACGAAGGCGGACTCATAACCAAGGGTTACTAACATAAAATGGATTTCAATAGGAAAACCGACACGAAGGGGATCTCATATCCAAACACAAAGGTAGGCCGACACGAAAGCGGTCTCATAACCAAGGGTCACCATCACAAGATGGATTTCAAAAGGAAAGCCGACACGAAGGCGGTCTCATATCCAAACACAAAGGTAGCCGACACGAAGGTGGTCTCATAACCAAGGGTTACCATCACAATATGGATTTCAATAGGAAAGCCGACACGAAGGCGGTCTCATATCCAAACACAAAGGTAGGCCGACACGAAGGCGGTCTCATAACCAAGGGTTACCATCACAAGATGGATTTCAAAAGGAAAGCTGACACGAAGGCAGTCTCATATCCAAACACAAAGGTAGGCCGACACGAAGGCGGTCTCATAACCAAGGGTTACCATCACAAGATGGATTTCAAAAGGAAAGCCAACACGAGGGCGATCTCATATCCAAACCCAAAGGTAGGCCAACTCGAAGGCGGTCTCATAACCAATGGTTACCATCACAAGATGGATTTCAAAAGGAAAGCCGACACGAAGGCGGTCTCAAATCCAAACACAAAGGTTTGGCAACACGAAGGCGGACTCATAACCAATGGCTACTATCACAAGATGGATTTCAAAAGGAAATCCGACACGAAGGCGGTCTCTTATCCAAACACAAAGGTAGGCCGACACGAATGCGGTCTCATAACCAAGGGTTACCATCACAAGTTGGATTTCAAAAGGAAAGCTGACACAGAGGCGGTCTCATATCCAAACACAAAGGTAGACTGACACGAAGGCAGTCTCATAACCAAGGGTTACCATCACCAGATGGATTTCAAAAGGAAAACCGACACGAAGGCGGTCTCATATCCAAACACAAAGGTAGCCCAACACGTAGGCGATCTCATAACCAAGTGTTACCATCACAAGATGGATTTCAAAAGGAAAGCAGACACATAGGCAGTCTCATATCCAAACACACAGGTAGGCTGACACGAAGGCGGTCTCTTAACCAAGGGTTACCATCACAAGATGGATTTCAAAAGGAAAGCCGACACGAGGGCTGTCTCATATTCAAACACAAAGATAGGCCGACACGATGGCGGTCTCATAACCAAGGTTTACCATCACAAGATGGATTTCAAATGGAAAGCCGACACGAAGGCGGTCTCATATCCAAACACCAAAGTAGGCCGACACGAAGGCAGTCTCAAAACCAAGGGTTACCATCACAAGTTGGATTTCAAAAGGAAAGTCGACACGAAGGCGGTCTCGTATCCAAACACAAAGGTAGCGGACACAAAGGCGGTCTCAAAACCAAGGGTTACCATCACAAGATGGATTTAAATAGGAAAGCCGACCCGAAGGCGGTCTCAAATCCAAACACAAAGGTTGGCCGACACGAAGGCGGACTTATAACCAAGGGTTACTATCACAAGATGGATTTCAAAAGGAAGCCGACATGAAGGCGGTCTCATATCCAAACACAAAGATAGTCCGACACGAATGCGGTCTCATAACCAAGGGTTACCCTTACAAGATGAATTTCAAAAAGGGAAGCCGACACGAAGGCGGTCTCATATCCAAACACACAGGTAGGCCGACACGAAGTCGGTCTCATAACCACGGGTTACCATCACAAGATGTATTTCAAAAGGAAAGCTGACACGAGGGCGGTCTCATATCCAAACACAAAGGTAGGCCGACACGAATGCGGTCTCATAACCAAGGGTGTCCATCACAAGATGGATTTCAAAAGGAAAGCCGACACGAAGGCGGTCTCATATCCAAACACAAAGGTAGGTCGACTCGAAGGCGGTCTCACAACCAAGGGTTACCATCACAAGATGGATTTCAAAAGGAAAGCCGACACGAAGGGGGTCTCATATCCAAACACAAAGGTAGGCCGACGCGAAGGCGGTCTCATAAGAACGGGTTACCATCACAAGATGGATTTCAAAAGGAAAGCCGACACGAAGGCGGTCTCAAATCCAAACACAAAGGTTGGCCGACACGAAGGCGGACTCATAACCAAGGGTTAATATCACAAGATGGATTTCAAAAGGAAAGCCGACACGAAGGCGGTCTCTTATCCAAACACAAAGGTAGGCCGACACGAATGCTGTCTCATAACCAAGGGTTACCATCACAAGATGGATTTCAAAAGGAAAGCCGACCCAAAGGCGGTCTCATATCCAAACACAAAGGTAGACCGACACTAAGGCAGTCTCATAACCAAGGGTTACCATCACAAGATGGATTTCAAAAGGAAAACCGACACGAAGGCGGTCTTATATCCAAACACAAAGGTAGCCCAACACGTAGGCGATCTCATAACCATGTGTTACCATCACAAGATGGATTTCAAAAGGAAAGCCGACACATAGGCGGTCTCATATCCAAACACACAGGTAGGCTGACACGAAGGCGGTCTCTTAACCAAGGGTTACCATCACAAGATGGATTTTAAAAGGAAAGCCGACACGAGGGCTGTCTCATATCCAAACACAAAGATAGGCCGACACGAATGCGGTCTCATAACTAAGGGTTACCCTTACAAGATGAATTTCAAAAAGGGAAGCCGACACGAAGGCGGTCTCATATCCAAACACAAAGGTAGGCCAACACGAAGTCGGTCTCATAACCAAGGGTTACCATCACAAGATGTATTTCAAAAGGAAAGGCGGCACGAGGGCGGTCTCATATCCAAACACAAAGGTAGGCCGACACGAATGCGGTCTCATAACCAAGGGTTACCATCACAAGATGGATTTCAAAAGGAAAGCTGACACGAAGGCGGTCTCATATCCAAAAAAAAAGGTAGGCCGACACGAAGGCTATCTCATAACCAAGGGTTACCATCACAAGATGGATTTCAAAAGGAAAGCCGACACGAAGGCGGTCTCTTATCCAAACACAAATGTAGGCCATCACGAAGGCGGTCTCATAACCTAGGGTTACCATCACAAGATGGATTTGAAAAGGAAAGCAGACACGAAGACGGTCTCATATCCAAACACAAAGGTAGGCCGACACATAAGCGGTCTCATAACCAAGGGTTACCATCACAAGATGGATTTCAAAAGGAAAGCCGACACAAAGGCGGTCTCATATCCAAACACAAAGGTAGGCCGACACGAAGGCGGTCTCATAACCAAGGGTTACCATCACAAGATGGATTTCAAAAGGAAAGCCGACACGAGGGCTGTCTCATATCCAAACACAATGGTTGGCCGACACGAAGGCGGTCTTTTAACCAAGGGTTACCATCACAAGGTGGATTTCAAAAGGAAAACCGACACGAAGGCGATCTCATATCCAAACACAAAGGTAGGCCGACACGAAGTCGGTCTCATAACCACGGGTTACCATCACAAGATGTATTTCAAAAGGAAAGCTGACACGAGGGCGGTCTCATATCCAAACACAAAGGTAGGCCGACACGAATGCGGTCTCATAACCAAGGGTGTCCATCACAAGATGGATTTCAAAAGGAAAGCCGACACGAAGGCGGTCTCATATCCAAACACAAAGGTAGGTCGACTCGAAGGCGGTCTCACAACCAAGGGTTACCATCACAAGATGGATTTCAAAAGGAAAGCCGACACGAAGGGGGTCTCATATCCAAACACAAAGGTAGGCCGACGCGAAGGCGGTCTCATAAGAACGGGTTACCATCACAAGATGGATTTCAAAAGGAAAGCCGACACGAAGGCGGTCTCAAATCCAAACACAAAGGTAGGCCGACACGAAGGCGGACTCATAACCAAGGGTTACTAACACAAGATGGATTTCAAAAGGAAAGCTGACACGAAGGCAGTCTGATATCCAAACACAAAGGTAGGCCGACACGAAGGCGGTCTCATAACCAAAGGTGTCCATCACAAGATGGATTTCAAAAGGAAAGCCGACACGAGGGCGATCTCATATCCAAACCCAAAGGTAGGTCGACTCGAAGGCGGTCTCACAACCAATGGTTACCATCACAAGATGGATTTCAAAAGGAAAGCCGACACGAAGGCGGTCTCATATCCAAACACAAAGGTAGGCCGACGCGAAGGCGGTCTCATAAGAACTGGTTACCATCACAAGATGGATTTCAAAAGGAAAGCCGACCCAAAGGCGGTCTCATATCCAAACACAAAGGTAGACCGACACGAAGGCAGTCTCATAACCAAGGGTTACCATCACAAGATGGATTTCAAAAGGAAAACCGACACGAAGGCGGTCTCATATCCAAACACAAAGGTAGCCCAACACGTAGGCGATCTCATAACCAAGTGTTACCATCACAAGATGGATTTCAAAAGGAAAGCCGACACATAGGCGGTCTCATATCCAAACACACAGGTAGGCTGACACGAAGGCGGTCTCTTAACCAAGGGTTACCATCACAAGATGGATTTCAAAAGGAAAGCCGACACGGGGGCTGTCTCATATCCAAACACAAAGATAGGCCGACACGATGGCGGTCTCATAACCAAGGTTTACCATCACAAGATGGATTTCAAATGGAAAGCCGACACGAAGACGGTCTCATATCCAAACACAAAAGTAGGCCGACACGAAGGCAGTCTCAAAACCAAGGGTTACCATCACAAGTTGGATTTCAAAAGGAAAGCCGACACGAAGGCGGTCTCGTATCCAAACACAAAGGTGGCGGACACAAAGGCGGTCTCAAAACCAAGGGTTACCATCACAAGATGGATTTCAAAAGGAAAGCTGACACGAAGGCGGTCTCAAATCCAAACACAAAGGTTGGCCGACACGAAGGCGGACTCATAACCAAGGGTTACTATCACAAGATGCATTTCAAAAGGAAATCCTACACGAAGGCGGTCTCTTATCCAAACACAAAGATAGGCCGACACGAATGCGGTCTCATAACCTAGGGTTACCCTTACAAGATGAATTTCAAAAAGGGAAGCCGACATGAAGGCGGTCTCATATCCAAACACACAGGTAGCCCGACACGAAGTCGGTCTCATAACCAAGGGTTACCATCACAAGATGTATTTCAAAAGGAAAGGCGACACGAGGGCGGTCTCATATCCAAACACAAAGGTAGGCCGACACGAATGCGGTCTCATAACCAAGGGTCACCATCACAAGATGGATTTCAAAAGGAAAGCTGACACGAAGGCGGTCTCATATCCAAACAAAAAGGTAGGCCGACACGAAGGCTGTCTCATAACCAAGGGTTACCATCACAAGATGGATTTTAAAAGGAAAGCCGACACGAGGGCTGTCTCATATCCAAACACAATGGTAGGCCGACACGAAGGCGATCTCTTAACCAAGGGTTACCATCACAAGGTGGATTTCAAAAGGAAAACCGACACGAAGGCGATCTCATATCCAAACACAAAGGTAGGCCGACACGAAAGCGGTCTCATAACCAAGGGTCACCATCACAAGATGGATTTCAAAAGGAAAGACGACACGAAGGCGGTCTCATATCCAAACACAAAGGTAGCCGACACGAAGGTGGTCTCATAACCAAGGGTTACCATCGCAATATGGATTTCAATAGGAAAGCCGACGCGAAGGCGGTCTCATATCCAAACACAAAGGTAGGCCGACACGAAGGCGGACTCATAACCAAGGGTTACTAACACAAGATGGATTTCAAAAGGAAAGCTGACACGAAGGCAGTCTGATATCCAAACACAAAGGTAGGCCGACACGAAGGCGGTCTCATAACCAAGGGTGTCCATCACAAGATGGATTTCAAAAGGAAAGCCGACACGAGGGCGATCTCATATCCAAACCCAAAGGTAGGTCGACTCGAAGGCGGTCTCACAACCAATGGTTACCATCACAAGATGGATTTCAAAAGGAAAGCCGACACGAAGGGGGTCTCATATCCAAACACAAAGGTAGGCCGACGCGAAGGCGGTCTCATAAGAACTGGTTACCATCACAAGATGGATTTCAAAAGGAAAGCCGACACGAAGGCGGTCTCAAATCCAAACACAAAGGTTGGCCGACACGAAGGCGGACTCATAACCAAGGGTTACTATCACAAGATGCATTTCAAAAGGAAAGCCTACACGAAGGCGGTCTCTTATCCAAACACAAAGATAGGCCGACACGAATGCGGTCTCATAACCTAGGGTTACCCTTACAAGATGAATTTCAAAAAGGGAAGCCGACATGAAGGCGGTCTCATATCCTAACACACAGGTAGGCCGACACGAAGTCGGTCTCATAACCAAGGGTTACCATCACAAGATGTATTTCAAAAGGAAAGGCGACACGAGGGCGGTCTCATATCCAAACACAAAGGTAGGCCGACACGAATGCGGTCTCATAACCAAGGGTCACCATCACAAGATGGATTTCAAAAGGAAAGCTGACACGAAGGCGGTCTCATATCCAAACTAAAAGGTAGGCCGACACGAAGGCTGTCTCATAACCAAGGGTTACCATCACAAGATGGATTTTAAAAGGAAAGCCGACACGAGGGCTGTCTCATATCCAAACACAATGGTAGGCCGACACGAAGGCGATCTCTTAACCAAGGGTTACCATCACAAGGTGGATTTCAAAAGGAAAACCGACACGAAGGCGATCTCATATCCAAACACAAATGTAGGCCGACACGAAAGCGGTCTCATAACCAAGGGTCACCATCACAAGATGGATTTCAAAAGGAAAGACGACACGAAGGCGGTCTCATATCCAAACACAAAGGTAGCCGACACGAAGGTGGTCTCATAACCAAGGGTTACCATCGCAATATGGATTTCAATAGGAAAGCCGACGCGAAGGCGGTCTCATATCCAAACACAAAGGTAGGCCGACACGAAGGCGGACTCATAACCAAGGGTTACTTACACAAGATGGATTTCAAAAGGAAAACTGACACGAAGGCAGTCTGATATCCAAACACAAAGGTAGGCCGACACGAAGGCGGTCTCATAACCAAGGGTGTCCATCACAAGATGGATTTCAAAAGGAAAGCCGACACGAGGGCGATCTCATATCCAAACCCAAAGGTAGGTCGACTCGAAGGCGGTCTCACAACCAATGGTTACCATCACAAGATGGATTTCAAAAGGAAAGCCGACACGAAGGGGGTCTCATATCCAAACACAAAGGTAGGCCAACACAATGGCGCTCTCATAAGAACTGGTTACCATCAGAAGATGGATTTCAAATGGAAAGCCGACACGAAGGCGGTCTCAAATCCAAACACAAAGGTTGGCCGACACGAAGGCGGACTCATAACCAAGGGTTAATATCACAAGATGGATTTCAAAAGGAGAGCCGACACGAAGGCGGTCTCGTATCCAAACACAAAGGTAGGCCGACACAAAGGCGGTCTCAAAACCAAGGGTTACCATCACAAGATGGATTTCAAAAGGAAAGCCGACACGAAGGCGGTCTCAAATCCAAACACAAAGGTTGGCCGACACGAAGGCGGACTCATAACCAAGGGTTACTATCACAAGATGGATTTCAAAAGGAAAGCCGACACGAAGGCGGTCTCTTATCCAAACACAAAGATAGGCCGACACGAATGCGGTCTCATAACCTAGGGTTACCCTTACAAGATGAATTTAAAAAAGGGAAGCCGACACATAGGCGGTCTCATATCCAAACACACAGGTAGGCTGACACGAAGTCGGTCTCATAACCAAGGGTTACCATCACAAGATGTATTTCAAAAGGAAAGGCGACACGAGGTCGGTCTGATATCCAAACACAAAGGTAGGCCGACACGAATGCGGTCTCATAACCAAGGGTCACCATCACAAGATGGATTTCAAAATGAAAGCTGACACGAAGGCGGTCTCATATCCGAACAAAAAGGTAGGCCGACACGAAGGCTGTCTCATAACCAAGGGTTACCATCACAAGATGGATTTCAAAAGGAAAGCCGACACGAAGGCGGTCTCTTATCCAAACACAAATGTAGGCCGACACGAAGGCGGTCTCATAACCTAGGGTTACCATCACAAGATGGATTTGAAAAGGAAAGCAGACACGAAGGCGGTCTCATATCCAAACACAAAGGTAGGCCGACACATAAGCGGTCTCATAACCAAGGGTTACCATCACAAGATGGATTTCAAAAGGAAAGCCGACTCAAAGGCGGTCTCATATCCAAACACAAAGGTAGGCCGACACGAAGGCGGTCTCATAACCAAGGGTTACCATCACAAGATGGATTTCAAAAGGAAAGCCGACACGAGGGCTGTCTCATATCCAAACACAATGGTAGACCGACACGAAGGCGGTCTCTTAACCAAGGGTTACCATCACAAGGTGGATTTCAAAAGGAAAACCGACACGAAGGCGATCTCATATCGAAACACAAAGGTAGGCCGACACGAAAGCGGTCTCATAACCATGGGTCACCATTACAAGATGGATTTCAAAAGGAAAGCCGACACGAAGGCGGTCTCATATCCAAACACAAAGGTAGCCGACACGAAGGTGGTCTCATAACCAAGGGTTACCATCACAATATGGATTTCAATAGGAAAGCCGACGCGAAGGCGGTCTCATATCCAAACACAAAGGTAGGCCGACACGAAGGCGGACTCATAACCAAGGGTTACTAACACAAGATGGATTTCAAAAGGAAAGCTGACACGAAGGCAGTCTCATATCCAAACACAAAGGTAGGCCGACACGAAGGCGGTCTCATAACCAAGGGTGTCCATCACAGGATGGATTTCAAAAGGAAAGCCGACACGAGGGCGATCGCATATCCAAACCCAAAGGTAGGCCGACTCGAAGGCGGTCTCATAACCAATGGTTACCATCACAAGATGGATTTCAAAAGGAAAGCCGACACGAAGGGGGTCTCATATCCAAACACAAAGGTAGGCCGACGCGAAGGCGGTCTCATAAGAACGGGTTACCATCACAAGATGGATTTCAAAAGGAAAGCCGACACGAAGGCGGTCTCAAATCCAAACACAAAGGTTGGCCGACACGAAGGCGGGCTCGTAACCAAGGGTTAATATCACAAGATGGAATTCAAAAGGAAAGCCGACACGAAGGCGGTCTCTTATCCAAACACAAAGGTAGGCCGACACGAATGCGGTCTCATAACCAAGGGTTACCATCACAAGATGGATTTCAAAAGGAAAGCCGACACAAAGGCGGTCTCATATCCAAACACAAAGGTAGACCGACACGAAGGCAGTCTCATAACCAAGGGTTACCATCATAAGATGGATTTCAAAAGGAAAGCCGACACGAGGGCGGGCTCATATCCAAACACAATGGTAGCCGACATGAAGGCGGTCTCAAAACCAACGGTTACCATCACAAGATGGCTTTCAAAAGGAAAGCCGACACGAAGGCGGTCTCATATCCAAACACAAAGGTAGCCCAACACGTAGGCGATCTCATAACCAAGGGTTACCATCACAAGATGGATTTCAAAAGGAAAGCCGACACATAGGCGGTCTCATATCCAAACACACAGGTTGGCTGACACGAAGGCGGTCTCTTAACCAAGGGTTACCATCACAAGATGGATTTCAAAAGGAAAGCCGACACGAGGGCTGTCTCATATCCAAACACAAGGGCTATCTCATATCCAAACACAAAGATAGGCCAACACAATGGCGCTCTCATAACCAAGGTTTACCATCAGAAGATGGATTTCAAATGGAAAGCCAACACGAAGGCGGTCTCATATCCAAACACAAAAGTAGGCCGACACGAAGGCAGTCTCAAAACCAAGGGTTACCATCACAAGTTGGATTTCAAAAGGAGTGCCGACACGAAGGCGGTCTCGTATCCAAACACAAAGGTAGCAGACACAAAGGCGGTCTCAAAACCAAGGGTTACCATCACAAGATGGATTTCAAAAGGAAAGCCGACACGAAGGCGGTCTCAAATCCAAACACAAAGGTTGGCCGACACGAAGGCGGACTCATAACCAAGGGTTACTATCACAAGATGGATTTCAAAAGGAAAGCCGACACGAAGGCGGTCTCTTATCCAAACACAAAGATAGGCCGACACGAATGCGGTCTCATAACCTAGGGTTACCCTTACAAGATGAATTTCAAAAAGGGAAGCCGACACGAAGGCGGTCTCATATCCAAACACACAGGTAGGCCGACACGAAGTCGGTCTCATAACCAAGAGTTACCATCACAAGATGTATTTCAAAAGGAAAGGCGACACGAGGTCGGTCTGATATCCAAACACAAAGGTAGGACGACACGAATGCGGTCTCATAACCAAGGGTCACCATCACAAGATGGATTTCAAAATGAAAGCTGACATGAAGGCGGTCTCATATCCGAACAAAAAGGTAGGCCGACACGAAGGCTGTCTCATAACCAAGGGTTACCATCACAAGATGGATTTCAAAAGGAAAGCCGACACGAAGGCGGTCTCTTATCCAAACACAAATGTAGGCCGACACGAAGGCGGTCTCATAACCTAGGGTTACCATCACAAGATGGATTTGAAAAGGAAAGCAGACACGAAGGCGGTCTCATATCCAAACACAAAGGTAGGCCGACACATAAGCGGTCTCATAACCAAGGGTTACCATCACAAGATGGATTTCAAAAGGAAAGCCGACTCAAAGGCGGTCTCATATCCAAACACAAAGGTAGGCCGACACGAAGGCGGTCTCATAACCAAGGGTTACCATCACAAGATGGATTTCAAAAGGAAAGCCGACACGAGGGCTGTCTCATATCCAAACACAATGGTAGGCCGACACGAAGGCGGTCTCTTAACCAAGGGTTACCATCACAAGGTGGATTTCAAAAGGAAAACCGACACGAAGGCGATCTCATATCGAAACACAAAGGTAGGCCGACACGAAAGCGGTCTCATAACCATGGGTCACCATTACAAGATGGATTTCAAAAGGAAAGCCGACACGAAGGCGGTCTCATATCCAAACACAAAGGTAGCCGACACGAAGGTGGTCTCATAACCAAGGGTTATCATCACAATATGGATTTCAATAGGAAAGCCGACGCGAAGGCGGTCTCATATCCAAACACAAAGGTAGGCCGACACGAAGGCGGACTCATAACCAAGGGTTACTAACACAAGATGGATTTCAAAAGGAAAGCTGACACGAAGGCAGTCTCATATCCAAACACAAAGGTAGGCCGACATGAAGGCGGTCTCATAACCAAGGGTGTCCATCACAAGATGGATTTCAAAAGGAAAGCCGACACGAGGGCGATCGCATATCCAAACCCAAAGGTAGGCCGACTCGAAGGCGGTCTCATAACCAATGGTTACCATCACAAGATGGATTTCAAAAGGAAAGCCGACACGAAGGGGGTCTCATATCCAAACACAAAGGTAGGCCGACGCGAAGGCGGTCTCATAAGAACGGGTTACCATCACAAGATGGATTTCAAAAGGAAAGCCGACACGAAGGCGGTCTCAAATCCAAACACAAAGGTTGGCCGACACGAAGGCGGACTCATAACCAAGGGTTAATATCACAAGATGGAATTCAAAAGGAAAGCCGACACGAAGGCGGTTTCTTATCCAAACACAAAGGTAGGCCGACACGAATGCGGTCTCATAACCAAGGGTTACCATCACAAGATGGATTTCAAAAGGAAAGCCGACACAAAGGCGGTCTCATATCCAAACACAAAGGTAGACCGACACGAAGGCAGTCTCATAACCAAGGGTTACCATCATAAGATGGATTTCAAAAGGAAAGCCGACACGAGGGCGGGCTCATATCCAAACACAAAGGTAGCCGACATGAAGGCGGTCTCAAAACAAACGGTTACCATCACAAGATGGCTTTCAAAAGGAAAGCCGACACGAAGGCGGTCTCATATCCAAACACAAAGGTAGCCCAACACGCAGGCGATCTCATAACTAAGGGTTACCATCACAAGATGGATTTCAAAAGGAAAGCCGACACATAGGCGGTCTCATATCCAAACACACAGGTAGGCTGACACGAAGGCGGTCTCTTAACCAAGGGTTACCATCACAAGATGGATTTGAAAAGGAAAGCAGACACGAAGGCGGTCTCATATCCAAACACAAAGGTAGGCCGACACATAAGCGGTCTCATAACCAAGGGTTACCGTCACAAGATGGATTTCAAAAGGAAAGCCGACACAAAGGCGGTCTCATATCCAAACACAAAGGTAGGCCGACACGAAGGCGGACTCAAAACCAAGGGTTACTAACACAAGATGGATTTCAAAAGGAAAGCCGACACGAGGGCTGTCTCATATCCAAACACAATGGTAGGCCGACACGAAGGCGGTCTCTTAACCAAGGGTTACCATCACAAGATGGATTTCAAAAGGAAAGCCGACACGAAGGCGGTCTCATATCCAAACACAAAGGTAGCCGACACGAAGGTGGTCTCATAAACAAGGGTTACCATCACAATATGGATTTCAATAGGAAAGCCGACGCGAAGGCGGTCTCATATCCAAACACAAAGGGAGGCCGACACGAAGGCGGACTCAAATCCAAGGGTTACTAACACAAGATGGATTTCAAAAGGAAAGCCGACACAAAGGCGGTCTCATATCCAAACACAAAGGTAGACCGACACGAAGGCAGTCTCATAACCAAGGGTTACCATCATAAGATGGATTTCAAAAGGAAAGCCGACACGAGGGCGGGCTCATATCCAAACACAAAGGTAGCCGACATGAAGGCGGTCTCAAAACAAACGGTTACCATCACAAGATGGCTTTCAAAAGGAAAGCCGACACGAAGGCGGTCTCATATCCAAACACAAAGGTAGCCCAACACGCAGGCGATCTCATAACCAAGGGTTACCATCACAAGATGGATTTCAAAAGGAAAGCCGACACATAGGCGGTCTCATATCCAAACACACAGGTAGGCTGACACGAAGGCGGTCTCTTAACCAAGGGTTACCATCACAAGATGGATTTCAAAAGGAAACCCGACACGAGGGCTGTCTCATATCCAAACACAAGGGCTGTCTCATATCCAAACACAAAGATAGGCCAACACAATGGCGCTCTCATAACCAAGGTTTACCATCAGAAGATGGATTTCAAATGGAAAGCCAACACGAAGGCGGTCTCATATCCAAACACAAAAGTAGGCCGACACGAAAGAAGTCTCAAAACCAAGGGTTACCATCACAAGTTGGATTTCAAAAGGAAAGCCGACACGAAGGCGGTCTCGTATCCAAACACAAAGGTAGCGGACACAAAGGCGGTCTCAAAACCAAGGGTTACCATCAAAAGATGGATTTCAAAAGGAAAGCCGACACGAAGGCGGTCTCAAATCCAAACACAAAGGTTGGCCGACACGAAGGCGGACTCATAACCAAGGGTTACTGTCACAAGATGGATTTCAAAAGGAAAGCCGACACGAAGGCGGTCTCTTATCCAAACACAAAGATAGGCCGACACAAATGCGGTCTCATAACCAAGGGTTACCCTTACAAGATGAATTTCAAAAAGGGAAGCCGACACGAAGGCGGTATCATATCCAAACACACAGGTAGGCCGACACGAAGTCGGTCTCATAACCAAGGGTTACCATCACAAGATGTATTTCAAAAGGAAAGGCGACACGAGGGCGGTCTCATATCCAAACACAAAGGTAGGCCGACACGAATGCGGTCTCATAACCAAGGGTCACCATCACAAGATGGATTTCAAAGGAAAGCTGACACGAAGGCGGTCTCATATCCAAACACAAAGGTAGGCCGACACGAAGGCTGTCTCATAACCAAGGGTTACCATCACAAGATGGATTTCAAAAGGAAAGCCGACACGAAGGCGGTCTCATATCCAAACACAAAGGTAGGCCGACACGAAGGCGGTCTCATAACCAAGGGTTACCATCACAAGATGGATTTGAAAAGGAAAGCAGACACGAAGGCGGTCTCATATCTAAACACAAAGGTAGGCCGACACGAAGGCGGTCTCATAACCAAGGGTTAATATCACAAGATGGAATTCAAAAGGAAAGCCGACACGAAGGCGGTCTCTTATCCAAACACAAAGGTAGGCCGACACGAATGCGATCTCATAACCAAGGGTTACCATCACAAGATGGATTTCAAAAGGAAAGCCGACACAAAGGCGGTCTCATATCCAAACACAAAGGTAGACCGACACGAAGGCAGTCTCATAACCAAGGGTTACCATCATAAGATGGATTTCAAAAGGAAAGCCGACACGAGGGCGGGCTCATATCCAAACACAAAGGTAGCCGACATGAAGGCGGTCTCAAAACAAACGGTTACCATCACAAGATGGCTTTCAAAAGGAAAGCCGACACGAAGGCGGTCTCATATCCAAACACAAAGGTAGCCCAACACGCAGGCGATCTCATAACCAAGGGTTACCATCACAAGATGGATTTCAAAAGGAAAGCCGACACATAGGCGGTCTCATATCCAAACACACAGGTAGGCTGACACGAAGGCGGTCTCTTAACCAAGGGTTACCATCACAAGATGGATTTCAAAAGGAAACCCGACACGAGGGCTGTCTCATATCCAAACACAAGGGCTGTCTCATATCCAAACACAAAGATAGGCCAACACAATGGCGCTCTCATAACCAAGGTTTACCATCAGAAGATGGATTTCAAATGGAAAGCCAACACGAAGGCGGTCTCATATCCAAACACAAAAGTAGGCCGACACGAAAGCAGTCTCAAAACCAAGGGTTACCATCACAAGTTGGATTTCAAAAGGAAAGCCGACACGAAGGCGGTCTCGTATGCAAACACAAAGGTAGCGGACACAAAGGCGGTCTCAAAACCAAGGGTTACCATCAAAAGATGGATTTCAAAAGGAAAGCCGACACGAAGGCGGTCTCAAATCCAAACACAAAGGTTGGCCGACACGAAGGCGGACTCATAACCAAGGGTTACTATCACAAGATGGATTTCAAAAGGAAAGCCGACACGAAGGCGGTCTCTAATCCAAACACAAAGATAGGCCGACACAAATGCGGTCTCATAACCAAGGGTTACCCTTACAAGATGAATTTCAAAAAGGGAAGCCGACACGAAGGCGGTATCATATCCAAACACACAGGTAGGCCGACACGAAGTCGGTCTCATAACCAAGGGTTACCATCACAAGATGTATTTCAAAAGGAAAGGCGACACGAGGGCGGTCTCATATCCAAACACCAAGGTAGGCCGACACGAATGCGGTCTCATAACCAAGGGTCACCATCACAAGATGGATTTCAAAGGAAAGCTGACACGAAGGCGGTCTCATATCCAAACACAAAGGTAGGCCGACACGAAGGCGGTCTCATAACCAAGGGTTACCATCACAAGATGGATTTCAAAAGGAAAGCCGACACGAAGGCGGTCTCATATCCAAACACAAAGGTAGGCCGACACGAAGGCGGTCTCATAACCAAGGGTTACCATCACAAGATGGATTTGAAAAGGAAAGCAGACACGAAGGCGGTCTCATATCCAAACACAAAGGTAGGCCGACACATAAGCGGTCTCATAACCAAGGGTTACCGTCACAAGATGGATTTCAAAAGGAAAGCCGACACAAAGGCGGTCTCATATCCAAACACAAAGGTAGGCCGACACGAAGGCGGACTCAAAACCAAGGGTTACTAACACAAGATGGATTTCAAAAGGAAAGCCGACACGAGGGCTGTCTCATATCCAAACACAATGGTAGGCCGACACGAAGGCGGTCTCTTAACCAAGGGTTACCATCACAAGATGGATTTCAAAAGGAAAGCCGACACGAAGGCGGTCTCATATCCAAACACAAAGGTAGCCGACACGAAGGTGGTCTCATAAACAAGGGTTACCATCACAATATGGATTTCAATAGGAAAGCCGACGCGAAGGCGGTCTCATATCCAAACACAAAGGGAGGCCGACACGAAGGCGGACTCAAATCCAAGGGTTACTAACACAAGATGGATTTCAAAAGGAAAGCCGACACGAAGGCGGTCTCTTATCCAAACACAAAGGTAGGCCGACACGAAGGCGGTCTCATAACCAAGGGTTACCATCATAAGATGGATTCCAAAAGGAAAGCCGACACGAGGGCGGGCTAATATCCAAACACAAAGGTAGGCCGACGCGAAGGAGGTCTCATAAAAACGGGTTACCATCACAAGATGGATTTCAAAAGGAAAGCCGACACGAAGGCGGTCTCAAATCCAAACACAAAGGTTGGCCGACACGAAGGCGGACTCATAACCAAGGGTTAATATCACAAGATGGATTTCAAAAGGAAAGCCGACACGAAGGCGGTCTCTTATCCAAACACAAAGGTAGGCCGACACGAATGCGGGCTCATAACCAAGGGTTACCATCACCAGATGGATTTCAAAAGGAAAGCCGACACAAAGGCGGTGTCATATCCAAACACAAAGGTAGACCGACACGAAGGCAGTCTCATAACCAAGGGTTACCATCATAAGATGGATTTCAAAAGGAAAGCCGACACGAGGCCGGGCTAATATCCAAACACAAAGGTAGCCGACATGAAGGCGGTCTCAAAACCAAGGGTTACCATCACAAGATGGCTTTCAAAAGGAAAGCCGACACGAAGGCGGTCTCATATCCAAACACAAAGGTAGCCTAACACGTAGGCGATCTCATAACCAAGGGTTACCATCACAAGATGGATTTCAAAAGGAAAGCTGACACATAGGCGGTCTCATATCCAAACACACAGGTAGGCTGACACGAAGGCGGTCTCTTAACCAAGGGTTGCCATCACAAGATGAATTTCAAAAGGAAAGCCGACACGAGGGTTGTCACATATCCAACCACAAAGATAGGCCGACACGATGACGGTCTCATAACCAAGGTTTACCATCACAAGATGGATTTCAAATGGAAAGCCGACACGAAGGCGGTCTCATATCCAAACACAAAAGTAGGCCGACACGAAGGCATTCTCAAAACCAAGGGTTACCATCACAAGTTGGATTTCAAAAGGAAAGCCGACACGAAGGCGGTCTCGTATCCAAACACAAAGGTAGCGGACACAAAGGCGGTCTCAAAACCAAGGGTTACCATCACAAGATGGATTTCAAAAGGAAAGCCGACACGAAGGCAGTCTCAAATCCAAACACAAAGGTTGGCCGACACGAATGCGGTCTCATAACCAAGGGTTACCCTTACAAGATGAATTTCAAAAAGGGAAGCCGACACGAAGGCGGTCTCATATCCATACACACTGGTAGGCCGACACGAAGTCGGTCTCATAACCAAGGGTTACTATCACAAGATGTATTTCAAAAGGAAAGGCGACACGAGGGCGGTCTCATATCCAAACACAAAGGTAGGCCGACACGAATGCGGTCTCATTACCAAGGGTCACCATCACAAGATGGATTTCAAAAGGAAAGCTGACACGAAGGCGGTCTCATATCCAAACACAAAGGTAGGCCGACACGAAGGCGGTCTCATAACCAAGGGTTACCATCACAAGATGGATTTCAAAAGGAAAGCCGACACGAGGGCGGTCTCATATCCAAACCCAAAGGTAGGCCGACTCGAAGGTGGTCTCATAACCAAGGGTTACCATCACAAGATGGATTTCAAAATGAAAGCCGACACGAAGGCTGTCTCATATCCAAAAACAAAGGTAGGCCGACACGAAGGCGGTCTCATAACCAAGGGTTACCATCACAAGATGGATTTCAAAAGGAAAGCAGACACGAAGGCGGTCTCATATCCAAACACAAATGTAGGCCGACACGAAGGCAGTCTCATAACCAAGGGATACCATCATAAGATGGATTTCAAAAGGAAAGCCGACACGAAGGTGGTCCCATATCCAAACACAAAGGTAGGCCGACACGAAGGCGGTCTCATAACCAAGGGTTACCATCACAAGACGGATTTCAAAAGGAAAGCCGACACGAAGGCGGTCTCAAAACCAAGGGATACCATCACAAGATGGTTTTCAAAAGGAAAGCCGACACGAAGGCGGTCTCATATCCAAACACAAATGTAGGACGACACGAAGGCCGTCTCATAACCAAGGGTTACCATTACAAGATGGATTTCAAAAGGAAAGCCGACACGAAGGCAGTCTCATATCCAAACACAAAGGAAGTCGACACAAAGGCGGTCTCAAAACCAAGGGTTACCATCACAAGATTGATTTCAAAAGGAAAGTTGACACGAAGGCGATCTCATATCCAAACACAAAGGTAGCCCGACACAAAGGCGGTCTCATAACCAAGGGTTACCATCACAAGATGGATTTCAAAAGGAAAGCAGACACGAAGGCGGTCTAATACCCAAACACAAAGGTAAGCCGACACGTAGTCGGTCTCATAACCAAGGGTTACCATCACAAGATGGATTTCAAAAGGAAAGCCGACATAAAGGCGGTCTCATATCCAAACACAAAGGTAGGCCGACACGAAGGCGGTCTCATAACCAAGGGTTACCATCACAAGATGGATTTCAAAAGGAAAGCCGACACGAGGGCTGTCTCATATCCAAACACAAATGTAGGCCGACACGAAGGGGGTCTCATAACCAAGGGTTTCCATCACAAGATGGATTTCAGAAAGAAAGCCGACATGAGGGTTGTCTCATATCCAAACACAAAGGTAGGCCGACACGAAGGCGGTCTCATAACAAAGGGTTACCATCATAAGATGGATTTCAAAAGGAAAGCCGACACGAAGGCGGTCTCATATCCAAACACAAAGGTAGGCCGACCCGAAGGCGGTCTCATAACCAAGGGTTACCATCACAAGATGGATTTCAAAAGGAAAGCAGACACGAAGGCGGTCTCATATCCAAACACAAATGTAGGCCGACACGAAGGCGGTCTCATAAAAAAGGGTTACCATCACAAGATGGATTTCAAAAGGAAAGCCAACACGAAGGCGGTCCCATATCCAAACACAAAGGTAGGCCGACACGAAGGCAGTCTCATAACCAAGGGTTACCATCACAAGACGGATTTCAAAAGGAAAGCCGACACGAAGGCGGTCTTATATCCAAACACAAATGTAGGACGACACGAAGGCCGTCTCATAACCAAGGGTTACCATTACAAGATGGATTTCAAAAGGAAAGCCGACACGAAGGCAGTCTCATATCCAAACACAAAGGAAGTCGACACAAAGGCGGTCTCAAAACCAAGGGTTACCATCACAAGATTGATTTCAAAAGGAAAGTTGACACGAAGGCGATCTCATATCCAAACACAAAGGTAGCCCGACACAAAGGCGGTCTCATAACCAAGGGTTACCATCACAAGATGGATTTCAAAAGGAAAGCAGACACGAAGGCGGTCTAATACCCAAACACAAAGGTAAGCCGACACGTAGTCGGTCTCATAACCAAGGGTTACCATCACAAGATGGATTTCAAAAGGAAAGCCGACATAAAGGCGGTCTCATATCCAAACACAAAGGTAGGCCGACACGAAGGCGGTCTCATAACCAAGGGTTACCATCACAAGATGGATTTCAAAAGGAAAGCCGACACGAGGGCTGTCTCATATCCAAACACAAATGTAGGCCGACACGAAGGGGGTCTCATAACCAAGGGTTACCATCACAAGATGGATTTCAGAAGGAAAGCCGACATGAGGGTTGTTTCATATCCAAACACAAAGGTAGGCCGACACGAAGGCGGTTACATAACAAAGGGTTACCATCACAAGATGGATTTCAAAAGGAAAGCCGACACGAAGGCGGTCTCATATCCAAACACAAAGGTAGGCCGACCCGAAGGCGGTCTCATAACCAAGGGTTACCATCACAAGATGGATTTCAAAAGGAAAGCAGACACGAAGGCGGTCTCATATCCAAACACAAATGTAGGCCGACACGAAGGCGGTCTCATAAAAAAGGGTTACCATCACAAGATGGATTTCAAAAGGAAAGCCAACACGAAGGCGGTCCCATATCCAAACACAAAGGTAGGCCGACACGAAGGCAGTCTCATAACCAAGGGTTACCATCACAAGACGGATTTCAAAAGGAAAGCCGATACGAAGGCGGTCTCAAAACCAAGGGATACCATCACAAGATGGTTTTCAAAAGGAAAGACGACACGAAGGCAGTCTCATATCCAAACACAAATGTAGGACGACACGAAGGCGGTCTCATAACCAAGGGTTACCATTACAAGATGGATTTCAAAAGGAAAGCCGACACGAAGGCAGTCTCATATCCAAACACAAAGGAAGTCGACACAAAGGCGGTCTCAAAACCAAGGGTTACCATCACAAGATTGATTTCAAAAGGAAAGTTGACACGAAGGCGATCTCATATCCAAACACAAAGGTAGGCCGACACAAAGGCGGTCTCATAACCAAGGGTTACCATCACAAGATGGATTTCAAAAGGAAAGCAGACA
This sequence comes from Lathyrus tuberosus, assembly GCA_022829125.1. NCBI lineage: Eukaryota > Viridiplantae > Streptophyta > Magnoliopsida > Fabales > Fabaceae > Lathyrus > Lathyrus tuberosus. The sequence continues at coordinate 2,728,568 of JALAZF010000020.1, read as the reverse complement.
CGAAGGCGGTCTCATATCCAAACACAAATGTAGGCCGACACGAAGGCGATCTCATAACCAAGGGTTACCATCACAAGATGGATTTCAAAAGGAAAGCCGACACGAAAGCGGTCCCATATCCAAACCCAAAGGTAGGCTGACACGAAGGCGGTCTCATAACCAAGGGTTACCATCACAAGACGGATTTCAAAAGGAAAGCCGACACGAAGGCGGTCTCAAAACCAAGGGATACCATCACAAGATGGTTTTCAAAAGGAAAGCCGACACGAAGGCGGTCTCATATCCAAACACAAATGTAGGACGACACGAAGGCCGTCTCATAACCTAGGGTTACCATTACAAGATGGATTTCAAAAGGAAAGCCGACATGAAGGCAGTCTCATATCCAAACACAAAGGAAGTCGACACAAAGGCGGTCTCAAAACCAAGGGTTACCATCACAAGATTGATTTCAAAAGGAAAGTTGACACGAAGGCGATCTCATATCCAAACACAAAGGTAGGCCGACACAAAGGCGGTCTCATAACCTAGGGTTACCATCACAAGATGGATTTCAAAAGGAAAGCAGACAAAAAGGCGGTCTAATACCCGAACACAAAGGTAAGCCGACACGTAGTCGGTCTCATAACCAAGGGTTACCATCACAAGATGGATTTCAAAAGGAAAGCCGACATAAATGCGGTCTCATATCCAAACACAAAGGTAGGCCGACACGAAGGCGGTCTCATAACCAAGGGTTACCATCACAAGATTGATTTCAAAAGGAAAGCCGACACGAGGGCTGTCTCAAATCCAAACACAAATGTAGGCCGACACGAAGGCGGTCTCATAACCAAGGGTTACCATCACAAGATGGATTTCAAAAGGAAAGCTGACACGAGGGCTGTCTCATATCCAAACACAAAGGTAGGCCGACACGAAGGCGGTCTCATAACAAAGGGTTACCATCACAAGATGGATTTCAAAAGGAAAGCTGACACGAAGGCGGTCTCATATCCAAACACAAAGGTAGGCCGACCCGAAGGCGGTCTCATAAGCAAGGGTTACCATCACAAGATGGATTTCAAAAGGAAAGCAGACACGAAGGCAGTCTCATATCCAAACACAAATGTAGGCCGACACGAAGGCGGTCTCATAACCAAGGGTTACCATCACAAGATGGATTTCAAAAGGAAAGCCAACACGAAGGCGGTCCCATATCCAAACACAAAGGTAGGCCGACACGAAGGCAGTCTCATAACTAAGGGTTACCATCACAAGACGGATTTCAAAAGGAAAGCCGACACGAAGGCGGTCTCAAAACCAAGGGATACCATCACAAGATGGTTTTCAAAAGGAAAGACGACACGAAGGCGGTCTCATATCCAAACACAAATGTAGGACGACATGAAGGCGGTCTCATAACCAAGGTTTACCATTACAAGATGGATTTCAAAAGGAAAGCCGACACGAAGGCAGTCTCATATCCAAACACAAAGGAAGTTGACACAAAGGCGGTCTCAAAACCAAGGGTTACCATCACAAGATTGATTTGAAAAGGAAAGTTGACACGAAGGCGATCTCATATCCAAACACAAAGGTAGGCCGACACAAAGGCGGTCTCATAACCAAGGGTTGCCATCACAAGATGGGTTTCAAAAGGAAAGCCGACACGAAGGCGGTCTCATATCCAAACACAAAAGTAGGCCGACACGAAGGCAGTCTCAAAACCAAGGGTTACCATCATAAGTTGGATTTCAAAAGGAAAGCCGACACGAAGGCGGTCTCGTATCCAAACACAAAGGTAGCGGACACAAAGGCGGTCTCAAAACCAAGGGTTACCATCACAAGATGGATTTCAAAAGGAAAGCCGACACGAAGGCGGTCTCAAATCCAAACACAAAGGTTGGCCGACACGAAGGCGGACTCATAACCAAGGGTTACTATCACAAGATGGATTTCAAAAGGAAAGCCGACACGAAGGCGGTCTCTTATCCAAACACAAAGATAGGCCGACACGAAGGCGGTCTCATAACCAAGGGTTACCCTTACAAGATGAATTTCAAAAAGGGAAGCCGGCACGAAGGCGGTCTCATATCCAAACACACAGGTAGGCCGACACGAAGTCGGTCTCATAACCAAGGGTTACTATCACAAGATGTATTTCAAAAGGAAAGGCGACACGAGGGCGGTCTCATATCCAAACACAAAGGTAGGCCGACACGAATGCGGTCTCATAACCAAGGGTCACCATCACAAGATGGATTTCAAAAGGAAAGCTGACACGAAGGCGGTCTCATATCCAAACACAAAGGTAGGCCGACACGAAGGCAGTCTCATAACCAAGGGTTACCATCACAAGATGGATTTCAAAAGGAAAGCCGACACGAGGGCGGTCTCATATCCAAACCCAAAGGTAGGCCAACTCGAAGGTGGTCTCATAACCAAGGGTTACCATCACAAGATGGATTTCAAAATGAAAGCCGACACGAAGGCTGTCTCATATCCAAAAACAAAGGTAGGCCGACAAGAAGGCGGTCTCATAACCAAGGGTTACCACCACAAGAAGGATTTCAAAAGGAAAGCAGACACGAAGGCGGTCTCATATCCAAACACAAAGGTAAGCCGACACGTAGTCGGTCTCATAACCAAGGGTTACCATCACAAGATGGATTTCAAAAGGAAAGCCGACATAAAGGCGGTCTCATATCCAAACACAAAGGTAGGCCGACGCGAAGGCGGTCTCATAACCAAGGGTTACCATCACAAGATGGATTTCAAAAGGAAAGCCGACACGAGGGTTGTCTCATATCCAAACACAAATGTAGGCCGACACGAAGGCGGTCTCATAACCAAGGGTTACCATCACAAGATGGATTTCAAAAGGAAAGCCGACACGAGGGCCGTCTCATATCCAAACACAAAGGTAGGCCGACACGAAGGTGGTCTCATAACAAAGGGTTACCATCACAAGATGGATTTCAAAAGGAAAGCTGACACGAAGGCGGTCTCATATCCAAACACAAAGGTAGGCCGACCCGAAGGCGGTCTCATAACCAAGGGTTACCATCATAAGTTGGATTTCAAAAGGAAAGCCGACACGAAGGCGGTCTCGTATCCAAACACAAAAGTAGGCCGACACGAAGGCAGTCTCAAAACCAAGGGTTACCATCATAAGTTGGATTTCAAAAGGAAAGCCGACACGAAGGCGGTCTCGTATCCAAACACAAAGGTAGCGGACACAAAGGCGGTCTCAAAACCAAGGGTTACCATCACAAGATGGATTTCAAAAGGAAAGCCGACACGAAGGCAGTCTCAAATCCAAACACAAAGGTTGGCTGACACGAAGGCGGACTCATAACCAAGGGTTACTATCACAAGATGGATTTCAAAAGGAAAGCCGACACGAAGGCGGTCTGTTATCCAAACACAAAGATAGGCGGACACGAAGGCGGTCTCATAACCAAGGGTTACCCTTACAAGATGAATTTCAAAAAGGGAAGCCGGCACGAAGGCGGTCTCATATCCAAACACACAGGTAGGCCGACACGAAGTCGGTCTCATAACCAAGGGTTACTATCACAAGATGTATTTCAAAAGGAAAGGCGACACGAGGGCGGTCTCATATCCAAACACAAAGGTAGGCCGACACGAATGCGGTCTCATAACCAAGGGTCCCCATCACAAGATGGATTTCAAAAGGAAAGCTGACACGAAGGCGGTCTCATATCCAAACACAAAGGTAGGCCGACACGAAGGCAGTCTCATAACCAAGGGTTACCATCACAAGATGGATTTCAAAAGGAAAGCCGACACGAGGGCGGTCTCATATCCAAACCCAAAGGTAGGCCAACTCGAACGTGGTCTCATAACCAAGGGTTACCATCACAAGATGGATTTCAAAATGAAAGCCGACACGAAGGCTGTCTCATATCCAAAAACAAAGGTAGGCCGACAAGAAGGCGGTCTCATAACCAAGGGTTACCACCACAAGAAGGATTTCAAAAGGAAAGCAGACACGAAGGCGGTCTCATATCCAAACACAAAGGTAAGCCGACACGTAGTCGGTCTCATAACCAAGGGTTACCATCACAAGATGGATTTCAAAAGGAAAGCCGACATAAAGGCGGTCTCATATCCAAACACAAAGGTAGGCCGACGCGAAGGCGGTCTCATAACCAAGGGTTACCATCACAAGATGGATTTCAAAAGGAAAGCCGACACGAGGGTTGTCTCATATCCAAACACAAATGTAGGCCGACACGAAGGCGATCTCATAACCAAGGGTTACCATCACAAGATGGATTTCAAAAGGAAAGCCGACACGAAAGCGGTCCCATATCCAAACCCAAAGGTAGGCTGACACGAAGGCGGTCTCATAACCAAGGGTTACCATCACAAGACGGATTTCAAAAGGAAAGCCGACACGAAGGCGGTCTCAAAACCAAGGGATACCATCACAAGATGGTTTTCAAAAGGAAAGCCGACACGAAGGCGGTCTCATATCCAAACACAAATGTAGGACGACACGAAGGCCGTCTCATAACCTAGGGTTACCATTACAAGATGGATTTCAAAAGGAAAGCCGACACGAAGGCAGTCTCATATCCAAACACAAAGGAAGTCGACACAAAGGCGGTCTCAAAACCAAGGGTTACCATCACAAGATTGATTTCAAAAGGAAAGTTGACACGAAGGCGATCTCATATCCAAACACAAAGGTAGGCCGACACAAAGGCGGTCTCATAACCTAGGGTTACCATCACAAGATGGATTTCAAAAGGAAAGCAGACAAAAAGGCGGTCTAATACCCGAACACAAAGGTAAGCCGACACGTAGTCGGTCTCATAACCAAGGGTTACCATCACAAGATGGATTTCAAAAGGAAAGCCGACATAAATGCGGTCTCATATCCAAACACAAAGGTAGGCCGACACGAAGGCGGTCTCATAACCAAGGGTTACCATCACAAGATTGATTTCAAAAGGAAAGCCGACACGAGGGCTGTCTCAAATCCAAACACAAATGTAGGCCGACACGAAGGCGGTCTCATAACCAAGGGTTACCATCACAAGATGGATTTCAAAAGGAAAGCCGACACGAGGGCTGTCTCATATCCAAACACAAAGGTAGGCCGACACGAAGGCGGTCTCATAACAAAGGGTTACCATCACAAGATGGATTTCAAAAGGAAAGCTGACACGAAGGCGGTCTCATATCCAAACACAAAGGTAGGCCGACCCGAAGGCGGTCTCATAAGCAAGGGTTACCATCACAAGATGGATTTCAAAAGGAAAGCAGACACGAAGGCAGTCTCATATCCAAACACAAATGTAGGCCGACACGAAGGCGGTCTCATAACCAAGGGTTACCATCACAAGATGGATTTCAAAAGGAAAGCCAACACGAAGGCGGTCCCATATCCAAACACAAAGGTAGGCCGACACGAAGGCAGTCTCATAACTAAGGGTTACCATCACAAGACGGATTTCAAAAGGAAAGCCGACACGAAGGCGGTCTCAAAACCAAGGGATACCATCACAAGATGGTTTTCAAAAGGAAAGACGACACGAAGGCGGTCTCATATCCAAACACAATTGTAGGACGACATGAAGGCGGTCTCATAACCAAGGTTTACCATTACAAGATGGATTTCAAAAGGAAAGCCGACACGAAGGCAGTCTCATATCCAAACACAAAGGAAGTTGACACAAAGGCGGTCTCAAAACCAAGGGTTACCATCACAAGATTGATTTGAAAAGGAAAGTTGACACGAAGGCGATCTCATATCCAAACACAAAGGTAGGCCGACACAAAGGCGGTCTCATAACCAAGGGTTGCCATCACAAGATGGGTTTCAAAAGGAAAGCCGACACGAAGGCGGTCTCATATCCAAACACAAAAGTAGGCCGACACGAAGGCAGTCTCAAAACCAAGGGTTACCATCATAAGTTGGATTTCAAAAGGAAAGCCGACACGAAGGCGGTCTCGTATCCAAACACAAAGGTAGCGGACACAAAGGCGGTCTCAAAACCAAGGGTTACCATCACAAGATGGATTTCAAAAGGAAAGCCGACACGAAGGCGGTCTCAAATCCAAACACCAAGGTTGGCCGACACGAAGGCGGACTCATAACCAAGGGTTACTATCACAAGATGGATTTCAAAAGGAAAGCCGACACGAAGGCGGTCTCTTATCCAAACACAAAGATAGGCCGACACGAAGGCGGTCTCATAACCAAGGGTTACCCTTACAAGATGAATTTCAAAAAGGGAAGCCGGCACGAAGGCGGTCTCATATCCAAACACACAGGTAGGCCGACACGAAGTCGGTCTCATAACCAAGGGTTACTATCACAAGATGTATTTCAAAAGGAAAGGCGACACGAGGGCGGTCTCATATCCAAACACAAAGGTAGGCCGACACGAATGCGGTCTCATAACCAAGGGTCACCATCACAAGATGGATTTCAAAAGGAAAGCTGACACGAAGGCGGTCTCATATCCAAACACAAAGGTAGGCCGACACGAAGGCAGTCTCATAACCAAGGGTTACCATCACAAGATGGATTTCAAAAGGAAAGCCGACACGAGGGCGGTCTCATATCCAAACCCAAAGGTAGGCCAACTCGAAGGTGGTCTCATAACCAAGGGTTACCATCACAAGATGGATTTCAAAATGAAAGCCGACACGAAGGCTGTCTCATATCCAAAAACAAAGGTAGGCCGACAAGAAGGCGGTCTCATAACCAAGGGTTACCACCACAAGAAGGATTTCAAAAGGAAAGCAGACACGAAGGCGGTCTCATATCCAAACACAAAGGTAAGCCGACACGTAGTCGGTCTCATAACCAAGGGTTACCATCACAAGATGGATTTCAAAAGGAAAGCCGACATAAAGGCGGTCTCATATCCAAACACAAAGGTAGGCCGACGCGAAGGCGGTCTCATAACCAAGGGTTACCATCACAAGATGGATTTCAAAAGGAAAGCCGACACGAGGGTTGTCTCATATCCAAACACAAATGTAGGCCGACACGAAGGCGGTCTCATAACCAAGGGTTACCATCACAAGATGGATTTCAAAAGGAAAGCCGACACGAGGGCCGTCTCATATCCAAACACAAAGGTAGGCCGACACGAAGGTGGTCTCATAACAAAGGGTTACCATCACAAGATGGATTTCAAAAGGAAAGCTGACACGAAGGCGGTCTCATATCCAAACACAAAGGTAGGCCGACCCGAAGGCGGTCTCATAACCAAGGGTTACCATCATAAGTTGGATTTCAAAAGGAAAGCCGACACGAAGGCGGTCTCGTATCCAAACACAAAAGTAGGCCGACACGAAGGCAGTCTCAAAACCAAGGGTTACCATCATAAGTTGGATTTCAAAAGGAAAGCCGACACGAAGGCGGTCTCGTATCCAAACACAAAGGTAGCGGACACAAAGGCGGTCTCAAAACCAAGGGTTACCATCACAAGATGGATTTCAAAAGGAAAGCCGACACGAAGGCAGTCTCAAATCCAAACACAAAGGTTGGCTGACACGAAGGCGGACTCATAACCAAGGGTTACTATCACAAGATGGATTTCAAAAGGAAAGCCGACACGAAGGCGGTCTGTTATCCAAACACAAAGATAGGCGGACACGAAGGCGGTCTCATAACCAAGGGTTACCCTTACAAGATGAATTTCAAAAAGGGAATCCGGCACGAAGGCGGTCTCATATCCAAACACACAGGTAGGCCGACACGAAGTCGGTCTCATAACCAAGGGTTACTATCACAAGATGTATTTCAAAAGGAAAGGCGACACGAGGGCGGTCTCATATCCAAACACAAAGGTAGGCCGACACGAATGCGGTCTCATAACCAAGGGTCACCATCACAAGATGGATTTCAAAAGGAAAGTTGACACGAAGGCGGTCTCATATCCAAACACAAAGGTAGGCCGACACGAAGGCAGTCTCATAACCAAGGGTTACCATCACAAGATGGATTTCAAAAGGAAAGCCGACACGAGGGCGGTCTCATATCCAAACCCAAAGGTAGGCCAACTCGAAGGTGGTCTCATAACCAAGGGTTACCATCACAAGATGGATTTCAAAATGAAAGCCGACACGAAGGCTGTCTCATATCCAAAAACAAAGGTAGGCCGACAAGAAGGCGGTCTCATAACCAAGGGTTACCACCACAAGAAGGATTTCAAAAGGAAAGCAGACACGAAGGCGGTCTCATATCCAAACACAAAGGTAAGCCGACACGTAGTCGGTCTCATAACCAAGGGTTACCATCACAAGATGGATTTCAAAAGGAAAGCCGACATAAAGGCGGTCTCATATCCAAACACAAAGGTAGGCCGACGCGAAGGCGGTCTCATAACCAAGGGTTACCATCACAAGATGGATTTCAAAAGGAAAGCCGACACGAGGGTTGTCTCATATCCAAACACAAATGTAGGCCGACACGAAGGCGGTCTCATAACCAAGGGTTACCATCACAAGATGGATTTCAAAAGGAAAGCCGACACGAGGGCCGTCTCATATCCAAACACAAAGGTAGGCCGACACGAAGGTGGTCTCATAACAAAGGGTTACCATCACAAGATGGATTTCAAAAGGAAAGCTGACACGAAGGCGGTCTCATATCCAAACACAAAGGTAGGCCGACCCGAAGGCGGTCTCATAACCAAGGGTTACCATCATAAGTTGGATTTCAAAAGGAAAGCCGACACGAAGGCGGTCTCGTATCCAAACACAAAAGTAGGCCGACACGAAGGCAGTCTCAAAACCAAGGGTTACCATCATAAGTTGGATTTCAAAAGGAAAGCCGACACGAAGGCGGTCTCGTATCCAAACACAAAGGTAGCGGACACAAAGGCGGTCTCAAAACCAAGGGTTACCATCACAAGATGGATTTCAAAAGGAAAGCCGACACGAAGGCAGTCTCAAATCCAAACACAAAGGTTGGCTGACACGAAGGCGGACTCATAACCAAGGGTTACTATCACAAGATGGATTTCAAAAGGAAAGCCGACACGAAGGCGGTCTGTTATCCAAACACAAAGATAGGCGGACACGAAGGCGGTCTCATAACCAAGGGTTACCCTTACAAGATGAATTTCAAAAAGGGAAGCCGGCACGAAGGCGGTCTCATATCCAAACACACAGGTAGGCCGACACGAAGTCGGTCTCATAACCAAGGGTTACTATCACAAGATGTATTTCAAAAGGAAAGGCGACACGAGGGCGGTCTCATATCCAAACACAAAGGTAGGCCGACACGAATGCGGTCTCATAACCAAGGGTCCCCATCACAAGATGGATTTCAAAAGGAAAGCTGACACGAAGGCGGTCTCATATCCAAACACAAAGGTAGGCCGACACGAAGGCAGTCTCATAACCAAGGGTTACCATCACAAGATGGATTTCAAAAGGAAAGCCGACACGAGGGCGGTCTCATATCCAAACCCAAAGGTAGGCCAACTCGAACGTGGTCTCATAACCAAGGGTTACCATCACAAGATGGATTTCAAAATGAAAGCCGACACGAAGGCTGTCTCATATCCAAAAACAAAGGTAGGCCGACAAGAAGGCGGTCTCATAACCAAGGGTTACCACCACAAGAAGGATTTCAAAAGGAAAGCAGACACGAAGGCGGTCTCATATCCAAACACAAAGGTAAGCCGACACGTAGTCGGTCTCATAACCAAGGGTTACCATCACAAGATGGATTTCAAAAGGAAAGCCGACATAAAGGCGGTCTCATATCCAAACACAAAGGTAGGCCGACGCGAAGGCGGTCTCATAACCAAGGGTTACCATCACAAGATGGATTTCAAAAGGAAAGCCGACACGAGGGTTGTCTCATATCCAAACACAAATGTAGGCCGACACGAAGGCGGTCTCATAACCAAGGGTTACCATCACAAGATGGATTTCAAAAGGAAAGCCGACACGAGGGCCGTCTCATATCCAAACACAAAGGTAGGCCGACACGAAGGTGGTCTCATAACAAAGGGTTACCATCACAAGATCGATTTCAAAAGGAAAGCCGACACGAAGGCGGTCTCATATCCAAACACAAAGGTAGGCCGACCCGAAGGCGGTCTCATAACCAAGGGTTACCATCATAAGTTGGATTTCAAAAGGAAAGCCGACACGAAGGCGGTCTCGTATCCAAACACAAAAGTAGGCCGACACGAAGGCAGTCTCAAAACCAAGGGTTACCATCATAAGTTGGATTTCAAAAGGAAAGCCGACACGAAGGCGGTCTCGTATCCAAACACAAAGGTAGCGGACACAAAGGCGGTCTCAAAACCAAGGGTTACCATCACAAGATGGATTTCAAAAGGAAAGCCGACACGAAGGCGGTCTCAAATCCAAACACAAAGGTTGGCTGACACGAAGGCGGACTCATAACCAAGGGTTACTATCACAAGATGGATTTCAAAAGGAAAGCCGACACGAAGGCGGTCTGTTATCCAAACACAAAGATAGGCGGACACGAAGGCGGTCTCATAACCAAGGGTTACCCTTACAAGATGAATTTCAAAAAGGGAAGCCGGCACGAAGGCGGTCTCATATCCAAACACACAGGTAGGCCGACACGAAGTCGGTCTCATAACCAAGGGTTACTATCACAAGATGTATTTCAAAAGGAAAGGCGACACGAGGGCGGTCTCATATCCAAACACAAAGGTAGGCCGACACGAATGCGGTCTCATAACCAAGGGTCACCATCACAAGATGGATTTCAAAAGGAAAGCTGACACAAAGGCGGTCTCATATCCAAACACAAAGGTAGGCCGACACAAAGGCAGTCTCATAACCAAGGGTTACCATCACAAGATGGATTTCAAAAGGAAAGCCGACACGAGGGCGGTCTCATATCCAAACCCAAAGGTAGGCCGACTCGAAGGTGGTCTCATAACCAAGGGTTACCATCACAAGATGGATTTCAAAATGAAAGCCGACACGAAGGCTGTCTCATATCCAAAAACTAAGGTAGGCCGACAAGAAGGCGGTCTCATAACCAAGGGTTACCACCACAAGAAGGATTTCAAAAGGAAAGCAGACACGAAGGCGGTCTCATATCCAAACACAAAGGTAAGCCGACACGTAGTCGGTCTCATAACCAAGGGTTACCATCACAAGATGGATTTCAAAAGGAAAGCCGACATAAAGGCGGTCTCATATCCAAACACAAAGGTAGGCCGACACGAAGGCGGTCTCATAACCAAGGGTTACCATCACAAGATGGATTTCAAAAGGAAAGCCGACACGAGGGTTGTCTCATATCCAAACACAAATGTAGGCCGACACGAAGGCGGTCTCATAACCAAGGGTTACCATCACAAGATGGATTTCAAAAGGAAAGCCGACACGAGGGCCGTCTCATATCCAAACACAAAGGTAGGCGGACACGAAGGTGGTCTCATAACAAAGGGTTACCATCACAAGATGGATTTCAAAAGGAAAGCCGACACGAAGGCGGTCTCATATCCAAACACAAAGGTAGGCCGACCCGAAGGCGGTCTCATAACCAAGGGTTACCATCACAAGACAGATTTCAAAAGGAAAGCCGACACGAAGGCGGTCTCAAAACCAAGGGATACCATTACAAGATGGATTTCAAAAGGAAAGCCGACACGAAGGCAGTCTCATATCCAAACACAAAGGAAGCCGACACAAATGCGGTCTCAAAACCAAGGGTTACCATCACAAGATTGATTTCAAAAGGAAAGGTGACACGAAGGCGATCTCATATCCAAACACAAAGGTAGGCCGACACAAAGGCGGTTTCATAACCAAGGGTTACCATCACAAGATGGATTTCAAAAGGAAAGCTGACACGAAGGCGGTCTCATATCCAAACACAAAGGTAGGCCGACACGAAGGCAGTCTCATAACCAAGGGTTACCATCACAAGATGGATTTCAAAAGGAAAGCCGACACGAGGGCGGTCTCATATCCAAACCCAAAGGTAGGCCAACTCGAAGGTGGTCTCATAACCAAGGGTTACCATCACAAGATGGATTTCAAAATGAAAGCCGACACGAAGGCTGTCTCATATCCAAAAACAAAGGTAGGCCGACAAGAAGGCGGTCTCATAACCAAGGGTTACCACCACAAGAAGGATTTCAAAAGGAAAGCAGACACGAAGGCGGTCTCATATCCAAACACAAAGGTAAGCCGACACGTAGTCGGTCTCATAACCAAGGGTTACCATCACAAGATGGATTTCAAAAGGAAAGCCGACATAAAGGCGGTCTCATATCCAAACACAAAGGTAGGCCGACGCGAAGGCGGTCTCATAACCAAGGGTTACCATCACAAGATGGATTTCAAAAGGAAAGCCGACACGAGGGTTGTCTCATATCCAAACACAAATGTAGGCCGACACGAAGGCGGTCTCATAACCAAGGGTTACCATCACAAGATGGATTTCAAAAGGAAAGCCGACACGAGGGCCGTCTCATATCCAAACACAAAGGTAGGCCGACACGAAGGTGGTCTCATAACAAAGGGTTACCATCACAAGATGGATTTCAAAAGGAAAGCTGACACGAAGGCGGTCTCATATCCAAACACAAAGGTAGGCCGACCCGAAGGCGGTCTCATAACCAAGGGTTACCATCATAAGTTGGATTTCAAAAGGAAAGCCGACACGAAGGCGGTCTCGTATCCAAACACAAAAGTAGGCCGACACGAAGGCAGTCTCAAAACCAAGGGTTACCATCATAAGTTGGATTTCAAAAGGAAAGCCGACACGAAGGCGGTCTCGTATCCAAACACAAAGGTAGCGGACACAAAGGCGGTCTCAAAACCAAGGGTTACCATCACAAGATGGATTTCAAAAGGAAAGCCGACACGAAGGCAGTCTCAAATCCAAACACAAAGGTTGGCTGACACGAAGGCGGACTCATAACCAAGGGTTACTATCACAAGATGGATTTCAAAAGGAAAGCCGACACGAAGGCGGTCTGTTATCCAAACACAAAGATAGGCGGACACGAAGGCGGTCTCATAACCAAGGGTTACCCTTACAAGATGAATTTCAAAAAGGGAAGCCGGCACGAAGGCGGTCTCATATCCAAACACACAGGTAGGCCGACACGAAGTCGGTCTCATAACCAAGGGTTACTATCACAAGATGTATTTCAAAAGGAAAGGCGACACGAGGGCGGTCTCATATCCAAACACAAAGGTAGGCCGACACGAATGCGGTCTCATAACCAAGGGTCACCATCACAAGATGGATTTCAAAAGGAAAGCTGACACGAAGGCGGTCTCATATCCAAACACAAAGGTAGGCCGACACGAAGGCAGTCTCATAACCAAGGGTTACCATCACAAGATGGATTTCAAAAGGAAAGCCGACACGAGGGCGGTCTCATATCCAAACCCAAAGGTAGGCCAACTCGAACGTGGTCTCATAACCAAGGGTTACCATCACAAGATGGATTTCAAAATGAAAGCCGACACGAAGGCTGTCTCATATCCAAAAACAAAGGTAGGCCGACAAGAAGGCGGTCTCATAACCAAGGGTTACCACCACAAGAAGGATTTCAAAAGGAAAGCAGACACGAAGGCGGTCTCATATCCAAACACAAAGGTAAGCCGACACGTAGTCGGTCTCATAACCAAGGGTTACCATCACAAGATGGATTTCAAAAGGAAAGCCGACATAAAGGCGGTCTCATATCCAAACACAAAGGTAGGCCGACGCGAAGGCGGTCTCATAACCAAGGGTTACCATCACAAGATGGATTTCAAAAGGAAAGCCGACACGAGGGTTGTCTCATATCCAAACACAAATGTAGGCCGACACGAAGGCGGTCTCATAACCAAGGGTTACCATCACAAGATGGATTTCAAAAGGAAAGCCGACACGAGGGCCGTCTCATATCCAAACACAAAGGTAGGCCGACACGAAGGTGGTCTCATAACAAAGGGTTACCATCACAAGATCGATTTCAAAAGGAAAGCCGACACGAAGGCGGTCTCATATCCAAACACAAAGGTAGGCCGACCCGAAGGCGGTCTCATAACCAAGGGTTACCATCATAAGTTGGATTTCAAAAGGAAAGCCGACACGAAGGCGGTCTCGTATCCAAACACAAAAGTAGGCCGACACGAAGGCAGTCTCAAAACCAAGGGTTACCATCATAAGTTGGATTTCAAAAGGAAAGCCGACACGAAGGCGGTCTCGTATCCAAACACAAAGGTAGCGGACACAAAGGCGGTCTCAAAACCAAGGGTTACCATCACAAGATGGATTTCAAAAGGAAAGCCGACACGAAGGCGGTCTCAAATCCAAACACAAAGGTTGGCTGACACGAAGGCGGACTCATAACCAAGGGTTACTATCACAAGATGGATTTCAAAAGGAAAGCCGACACGAAGGCGGTCTGTTATCCAAACACAAAGATAGGCGGACACGAAGGCGGTCTCATAACCAAGGGTTACCCTTACAAGATGAATTTCAAAAAGGGAAGCCGGCACGAAGGCGGTCTCATATCCAAACACACAGGTAGGCCGACACGAAGTCGGTCTCATAACCAAGGGTTACTATCACAAGATGTATTTCAAAAGGAAAGGCGACACGAGGGCGGTCTCATATCCAAACACAAAGGTAGGCCGACACGAATGCGGTCTCATAACCAAGGGTCACCATCACAAGATGGATTTCAAAAGGAAAGCTGACACAAAGGCGGTCTCATATCCAAACACAAAGGTAGGCCGACACAAAGGCAGTCTCATAACCAAGGGTTACCATCACAAGATGGATTTCAAAAGGAAAGCCGACACGAGGGCGGTCTCATATCCAAACCCAAAGGTAGGCCGACTCGAAGGTGGTCTCATAACCAAGGGTTACCATCACAAGATGGATTTCAAAATGAAAGCCGACACGAAGGCTGTCTCATATCCAAAAACAAAGGTAGGCCGACAAGAAGGCGGTCTCATAACCAAGGGTTACCACCACAAGAAGGATTTCAAAAGGAAAGCAGACACGAAGGCGGTCTCATATCCAAACACAAAGGTAAGCCGACACGTAGTCGGTCTCATAACCAAGGGTTACCATCACAAGATGGATTTCAAAAGGAAAGCTGACATAAAGGCGGTCTCATATCCAAACACAAAGGTAGGCCGACACGAAGGCGGTCTCATAACCAAGGGTTACCATCACAAGATGGATTTCAAAAGGAAAGCCGACACGAGGGTTGTCTCATATCCAAACACAAATGTAGGCCGACACGAAGGCGGTCTCATAACCAAGGGTTACCATCACAAGATGGATTTCAAAAGGAAAGCCGACACGAGGGCCGTCTCATATCCAAACACAAAGGTAGGCGGACACGAAGGTGGTCTCATAACAAAGGGTTACCATCACAAGATGGATTTCAAAAGGAAAGCCGACACGAAGGCGGTCTCATATCCAAACACAAAGGTAGGCCGACCCGAAGGCGATCTCATAACCAAGGGTTACCATCACAAGACAGATTTCAAAAGGAAAGCCGACACGAAGGCGGTCTCAAAACCAAGGGATACCATTACAAGATGGATTTCAAAAGGAAAGCCGACACGAAGGCAGTCTCATATCCAAACACAAAGGAAGTCGACACAAATGCGGTCTCAAAACCAAGGGTTACCATCACAAGATTGATTTCAAAAGGAAAGGTGACACGAAGGCGATCTCATATCCAAACACAAAGGTAGGCCGACACAAAGGCGGTTTCATAACCAAGGGTTACCATCACAAGATGGATTTCAAAAGGAAAGCAGACACGAAGGCGGTCTCATATCCAAACACAAAGTTAAGCCGACACGTAGTCGGTCTCATAACCAAGGGTTACCATCACAAGATGGATTTCAAAAGGAAAGCCGACACGAAGGCGGTCTCATATCCAAACACAAAGGTAGGCCGACCCGAAGGCGGTCTCATAACCAAGGGTTACCATCACAAGATGGATTTCAAAAGGAAAGCCAACACGAAGGCGGTCTCATATCCAAACACAAAGGTAGCCGACATGAAGGCAGTCTCATAACCAAGGGTTACCATCACAAGGTGGATTTCAAAAGGAAAGCCGACACGAAGGCGGTCCCATATCCAAACACAAAGGTAGGCCGACACGAAGGCGGTCTGATAACCAAGGGTTACCATCACAAGCTGGTTTTCAAAAGGAAAGCCGACACGAAGGCGGTCTCATATCCAAACACAAATGTAGGACGACACGAAGGCGGTCTCATAACCAAGGGTTACCATTACAAGATGGATTTCAAAAGGAAAGCCGACACGAAGGCAGTCTCATATCCAAACACAAAGGAAGACGACACAAAGGCGGTCTCAAAACCAAGGGTTACCATCACAAGATTGATTTCAAAAGGAAAGTTGACACGAAGGCGATCTCATATCCAAACACAAAGGTAGGCCGACACAAAGGCGGTCTCATAACCAAGGGTTACCATCACAAGATGGGTTTCAAAAGGAAAGCCGACACGAAGGCGGTCTCATATCCAAACACAAAGGTAGGCCGACATGAAGTCGGTCTCATAACCAAGGGTTACCATCACGAGATGGATTTCAAAAAGGGAAGCCGACACAAAGGCGGTCTCATATCCAAACACAAAGGTAGGCTGACATGAAGTCGGTCTCATAACCAAGGGTTACCATCACAAGATGGATTTTAAAAGGATAGCCGGCACGAGTGCGATCTCATATCCAAACACAAAGGTAGGCTGACACGAATGGGGTCGCATAACCCAGGGTTACCATCACAAGCAGGTTTTCAAAAGGAAAGCCGACACGAAGGCGGTCTCATATCCAAACACAAATGTAGGACGACACGAAGGCGGTCTCATACCCAAGGGTTACCATTACAAGATGGATTTCAAAAGGAAAGCCGACACGAGGGTTGTCTCATATCCAAACACAAATGTAGGCCGACACGAAGGCGGTCTCATAACCAAGGGTTACCATCACAAGATGGATTTCAAAAGGAAAGCCGACACGAGGGCCGTCTCATATCCAAACACAAAGGTAGGCCGACACGAAGGTGGTCTCATAACAAAGGGTTACCATCACAAGATGGATTTCAAAAGGAAAGCCGACACGAAGGCGGTCTCATATCCAAACACAAAGGTAGGCCGACCCGAAGGCGGTCTCAGAACCAAGGGTTACCATCACAAGATGGATTTCAAAAGGAAAGCCAACAGGAAGGCGGTCTCATATCCAAACACAAAGGTAGCCGACACGAAGGCAGTCCCATAACCAAGGGTTACCATCACAAGATGGATTTCAAAAGGAAAGCTGACACGAAGGCGGTCCCATATCCAAACACAAAAGTAGGCCGACACGAAGGCGGTCTCATAACCAAGGGTTACCATCACAAGACAGATTTCAAAAGGAAAGCCGACACGAAGGCGGTCTCATAACCAAGGGTTACCATCACAAGATGGATTTCAAAAGGAAAGCCAACAGGAAGGCGGTCTCATATCCAAACACAAAGGTAGCCGACACGAAGGCAGTCCCATAACCAAGGGTTACCATCACAAGATGGATTTCAAAAGGAAAGCCGACACGAAGGCGGTCCCATATCCAAACACAAAGGTAGGCCGACACGAAGGCGGTCTCATAAACAAGGGTTACCATCACAAGCTGGTTTTCAAAAGGAAAGCCGACACGAAGGCGGTCTCATATCCAAACACAAATGTAGGACGACACGTAGGCGGTCTCATAACCAAGGGTTACCATTACAAGATGGATTTCAAAAGGAAAGCCAACACGAAGGCAGTCTCATATCCAAACACAAAGGAAGACGACACAAAGGCGGTCTCAAAACCAAGGGTTACCATCACAAGATTGATTTCAAAAGGAAAGTTGACACGAAGGCGATCTCATATCCAAACACAAAGGTAGGCCGACACAAAGGCGGTCTCATAACCAAGGGTTACCATCACAAGATGGGTTTCAAAAGGAAAGCCGACACGAAGGCGGTCTCATATCCAAACACAAAGGTAGGCCGACATGAAGTCGGTCTCATAACCAAGGGTTACCATCACAAGATAGATTTCAAAAAGGGAAGCCGACACAAAGGCGGTCTCATATCCAAACACAAAGGTAGGCTGACATGAAGTCGGTCTCATAACCAAGGGTTACCATCACAAGATGGATTTCAAAAGGATAGCCGGCACGAGGGCGATCTCATATCCAAACACAAAGGTAGGCCGACACGAAGGCGGTCTCATAACCAAGGGTTACCATCACAAGATGGATTTCAATAGGAAAGCCGACACGAAGGCAGTCTCATATCAAAACACAAAGGTAGGTCGACACGAAGGCGGTCTCATAACCAAGGGTTACCACCACAAGATGGATTTCAAAAGGAAAGCCGACACGAAGGGGGTCTCATATCCAAACACAAAGGTAGGCTGACACGAATGGGGTCGCATAACCCAGGGTTACCATCACAAGCAGGTTTTCAAAAGGAAAGCCGACACGAAGGCGGTCTCATATCCAAACTCAAATGTAGGATGACACGAAGGCGGTCTCATAACCAAGGGTTACCATTACAAGATGTATTTCAAAAGGAAAGCCGACACGAAGGCAGTCTCATATCCAAACACAAAGGAAGTCGACACAAAGGCGGTCTCAAAACCAAGGGTTACCATCACAAGATTGATTTCAAAAGGAAAGTTGACACGAAGGCGATCTCATATCCAAACACAAAGGTAGGCCGACACAAAGGCGGTCTCATAACCAAGGGTTACCATCACAAGATGGGTTTCAAAAGGAAAGCCGAAACGAAGGCGGTCTCATATCCAAACACAAAGGTAGGCCGACACGAAGGCGGACTCATAACCAAGGGTTACTATCACAAGATGGATTTCCAAAGGAAAGACGACAAGAAGGCGGTCTCATATCCAAACACAAAGATAGGCCGACATGAAGGCGGTCTCATAACCAAGGGTTACCATTACAAGATGGATTTCAAAAGGAAAGCCAACACGAAGGCGGTCTCATATCCAAACACAAAGGTAGCCGACACGAAGGCAGTTTCATAACCAAGGGTTACCATCACAAGATGGATTTCAAAAGGAAAGCCGACACGAAGGCGGTCCCATATCCAAACACAAAGGTAGGCCGACACGAAGGCGGTCTCATAACCAAGGGTTACCATGACAAGCTGGTTTTCAAAAGGAAAGCCGACACGAAGGCGGTCTCATATCCAAACACAAAATTAGGACGAAACGAAGGCGGTTTCATATCCAAACACAAAGGTAGGCCGGCACGAAGGCGGACTCATAACCAAGGGTTACTATCACAAGATGGATTTCCAAAGGAAAGACGACAAGAAGGCGGTCTCATATCCAAACACAAAGATAGGCCGACATGAAGGCGGTCTCATAACCAAGGGTTACCATTACAAGATGGATTTCAGAAGGACAGCCGACACGAAGGCAGTCTCATATCCAAACACAAAGGAAGTCGACACAAAGGCGGTCTCAAAACCAAGGGTTACCATCACAAGATGGATTTCAAAAGGAAAGCCGACACGAAGGCGGTCTCATATCCAAACACAAAGGTAGGCCGACACGAAGGCGGTCTCATAACCAAGGGTTACCATTACAAGACAGATTTCAAAAGGAAAGCCGACACGAAGGCAGTCTCATATCCAAACACAAAGGAAGTCGACACAAAGGCGGTCTCAAAACCAAGGGTTACCATCACAAGATGGATTCCAAAAGGAAAGCCGACACGAAGGCGGTCCCATATCCAAACACAAAGGTAGGCCGACACGAAGGCGGTCTCATAAACAAGGGTTACCATCACAAGCTGGTTTTCAAAAGGAAAGCCGACACGAAGGCGGTCTCATATCCAAACACAAATGTAGGACGACACGTAGGCGGTCTCATAACCAAGGGTTACCATTACAAGATGGATTTCAAAAGGAAAGCCAACACGAAGGCAGTCTCATATCCAAACACAAAGGAAGACGACACAAAGGCGGTCTCAAAACCAAGGGTTACCATCACAAGATTGATTTCAAAAGGAAAGTTGACACGAAGGCGATCTCATATCCAAACACAAAGGTAGGCCGACACAAAGGCGGTCTCATAACCAAGGGTTACCATCACAAGATGGGTTTCAAAAGGAAAGCCGACACGAAGGCGGTCTCATATCCAAACACAAAGGTAGGCCGACATGAAGTCGGTCTCATAACCAAGGGTTACCATCACAAGATAGATTTCAAAAAGGGAAGCCGACACAAAGGCGGTCTCATATCCAAACACAAAGGTAGGCTGACATGAAGTCGGTCTCATAACCAAGGGTTACCATCACAAGATGGATTTCAAAAGGATAGCCGGCACGAGGGCGATCTCATATCCAAACACAAAGGTAGGCCGACACGAAGGCGGTCTCATAACCAAGGGTTACCATCACAAGATGGATTTCAATAGGAAAGCCGACACGAAGGCAGTCTCATATCAAAACACAAAGGTAGGTCGACACGAAGGCGGTCTCATAACCAAGGGTTACCACCACAAGATGGATTTCAAAAGGAAAGCCGACACGAAGGGGGTCTCATATCCAAACACAAAGGTAGGCTGACACGAATGGGGTCGCATAACCCAGGGTTACCATCACAAGCAGGTTTTCAAAAGGAAAGCCGACACGAAGGCGGTCTCATATCCAAACTCAAATGTAGGATGACACGAAGGCGGTCTCATAACCAAGGGTTACCATTACAAGATGTATTTCAAAAGGAAAGCCGACACGAAGGCAGTCTCATATCCAAACACAAAGGAAGTCGACACAAAGGCGGTCTCAAAACCAAGGGTTACCATCACAAGATTGATTTCAAAAGGAAAGTTGACACGAAGGCGATCTCATATCCAAACACAAAGGTAGGCCGACACAAAGGCGGTCTCATAACCAAGGGTTACCATCACAAGATGGGTTTCAAAAGGAAAGCCGAAACGAAGGCGGTCTCATATCCAAACACAAAGGTAGGCCGACACGAAGGCGGACTCATAACCAAGGGTTACTATCACAAGATGGATTTCCAAAGGAAAGACGACAAGAAGGCGGTCTCATATCCAAACACAAAGATAGGCCGACATGAAGGCGGTCTCATAACCAAGGGTTACCATTACAAGATGGATTTCAAAAGGAAAGCCAACACGAAGGCGGTCTCATATCCAAACACAAAGGTAGCCGACACGAAGGCAGTTTCATAACCAAGGGTTACCATCACAAGATGGATTTCAAAAGGAAAGCCGACACGAAGGCGGTCCCATATCCAAACACAAAGGAAGGCCGACACGAAGGCGGTCTCATAACCAAGGGTTACCATGACAAGCTGGTTTTCAAAAGGAAAGCCGACACGAAGGCGGTCTCATATCCAAACACAAAATTAGGACGAAACGAAGGCGGTTTCATATCCAAACACAAAGGTAGGCCGGCACGAAGGCGGACTCATAACCAAGGGTTACTATCACAAGATGGATTTCCAAAGGAAAGACGACAAGAAGGCGGTCTCATATCCAAACACAAAGATAGGCCGACATGAAGGCGGTCTCATAACCAAGGGTTACCATTACAAGATGGATTTCAAAAGGACAGCCGACACGAAGGCAGTCTCATATCCAAACACAAAGGAAGTCGACACAAAGGCGGTCTCAAAACCAAGGGTTACCATCACAAGATGGATTTCAAAAGGAAAGCCGACACGAAGGCGGTCTCATATCCAAACACAAAGGTAGGCCGACACGAAGGCGGTCTCATAACCAAGGGTTACCATTACAAGACAGATTTCAAAAGGAAAGCCGACACGAAGGCAGTCTCATATCCAAACACAAAGGAAGTCGACACAAAGGCGGTCTCAAAACCAAGGGTTACCATCACAAGATGGATTCCAAAAGGAAAGCCGACACGAAGGCGGTCCCATATCCAAACACAAAGGTAGGCCGACACGAAGGCGGTCTCATAACGAAGGGTTACCATCACAAGACAGATTTCAAAAGGAAAGCCGACACGAAGGCGGTCTCAAAACCAAGGGATACCATTACAAGATGGATTTCAAAAGGAAAGCCGACACGAAGGCAGTCTCATATCCAAACACAAAGGAAGTCGACACAAAGGCGGTCTCAAAACCAAGGGTTACCATCACAAGATTGATTTCAAAAGGAAAGGTGACACGAAGGCGATCTCATATCCAAACCCAAAGGTAGGCCGACACAAAGGCGGTTTCATAACCAAGGGTTACCATCACAAGGTGGATTTCAAAAGGAAAGCAGACATGAAGGCGGTCTCATATCCAAACACAAAGGTAAGCCGACACGTAGTCGGTCTCATAACCAAGGGTTACCATCACAAGATGGATTTCAAAAGGAAAGCCGACACGAAGGCGGTCTCATATCCAAACACAAAGGTAGGCCGACCCGAAGGAGGTCTCATAACCAAGGGTTACCATCACAAGATGGATTTCAAAAGGAAAGCCAACACGAAGGCGGTCTCATATCTAAACACAAAGGTAGCCGAGACGAAGGCAGTCTCATAACCAAGGGTTACCATCACAAGATGGATTTCAAAAGGAAAGCCGACACGAAGGCGGTCCCATATCCAAACACAAAGGTAGGCCGACACGAAGGCGGTCTCATAACCAAGGGTTACCATCACAAGCTGGTTTTCAAAAGGAAAGCCGACACGAAGGCGGTCTCATATCCAAACACAAATGTAGGACGACACGAAGGCGGTCTCATAACCAAGGGTTACCATTACAAGATGGATTTCAAAAGGAAAGCCGACACGAAGGCAGTCTCATATCCAAACACAAAGGAAGTCGACACAAAGGCGGTCTCAAAACCAAGGGTTACCATCACAAGATTGATTTCAAAAGGAAAGTTGACACGAAGGCGATCTCATATCCAAACACAAAGGTAGGACGACACAAAGGCGGTCTCATAACCAAGGGTTACCATCACAAGATGGGTTTCAAAAGGAAAGCCGACACGAAGGCGGTCTCATATCCAAACAAAAAGGTAGGCCGACATGAAGTCGGTCTCATAACCAAGGGTTACCATCACAAGATGGATTTCAAAAAGGGAAGCCGACACAAAGGCGGTCTCATATCCAAACACAAAGGTAGGCTGACATGAAGTCGGTCTCATAACCAAGGGTTACCATCACAAGATGGATTTCAAAAGGATAGCCGGCACGAGGGCGATCTCATATCCAAACACAAAGGTAGGCCGACACGAAGGCGGTCTCATAACCAAGGGTTACCATCACAAGATGGATTTCAATAGGAAAGTCGACACGAAGGCAGTCTCATATCAAAACACAAAGGTAGGTCGACACGAAGGCGGTCTCATAACCAAGGGTTACCACCACAAGATGGATTTCAAAAGGAAAGCCGACACGAAGGCGGTCTCATATCCAAACACAAAGGTAGGCTGACACGAATGGGGTCGCATAACCCAGGGTTACCATCACAAGCTGGTTTTCAAAAGGAAAGCCGACACGAAGGCGGTCTCATATCCAAACACAAATGTAGGACGACACGAAGGCGGTCTCATAACCAAGGGTTACCATTACAAGATGGATTTCAAAAGGAAAGCCGACACGAAGGCAGTCTCATATCCAAACACAAAGGAAGTCGACACAAAGGCGGTCTCAAAACCAAGGGTTACCATCACAAGATTGATTTCAAAAGGAAAGTTGACACGAAGGCGATCTCATATCCAAACACAAAGGTAGGCCGACACAAAGGCGGTCTCATAACCAAGGGTTACCATCACAAGATGGGTTTCAAAAGGAAAGCCGACACGAAGGCGGTCTCATATCCAAACACAAAGGTAGGCCGGCACGAAGGCGGACTCATAACCAAGGGTTACCATCACAAGACAGATTTCAAAAGGAAAGCCGACACGAAGGCGGTCTCAAAACCAAGGGATACCATTACAAGATGGATTTCAAAAGGAAAGCCGACACGAAGGCAGTCTCATATCCAAACACAAAGGAAGTCGACACAAAGGCGGTCTCAAAACCAAGGGTTACCATCACAAGATTGATTTCAAAAGGAAAGGTGACACGAAGGCGATCTCATATCCAAACCCAAAGGTAGGCCGACACAAAGGCGGTTTCATAACCAAGGGTTACCATCACAAGGTGGATTTCAAAAGGAAAGCAGACATGAAGGCGGTCTCATATCCAAACACAAAGGTAAGCCGACACGTAGTCGGTCTCATAACCAAGGGTTACCATCACAAGATGGATTTCAAAAGGAAAGCCGACACGAAGGCGGTCTCATATCCAAACACAAAGGTAGGCCGACCCGAAGGAGGTCTCATAACCAAGGGTTACCATCACAAGATGGATTTCAAAAGGAAAGCCAACACGAAGGCGGTCTCATATCCAAACACAAAGGTAGCCGAGACGAAGGCAGTCTCATAACCAAGGGTTACCATCACAAGATGGATTTCAAAAGGAAAGCCGACACGAAGGCGGTCCCATATCCAAACACAAAGGTAGGCCGACACGAAGGCGGTCTCATAACCAAGGGTTACCATCACAAGCTGGTTTTCAAAAGGAAAGCCGACACGAAGGCGGTCTCATATCCAAACACAAATGTAGGACGACACGAAGGCGGTCTCATAACCAAGGGTTACCATTACAAGATGGATTTCAAAAGGAAAGCCGACACGAAGGCAGTCTCATATCCAAACACAAAGGAAGTCGACACAAAGGCGGTCTCAAAACCAAGGGTTACCATCACAAGATTGATTTCAAAAGGAAAGTTGACACGAAGGCGATCTCATATCCAAACACAAAGGTAGGACGACACAAAGGCGGTCTCATAACCAAGGGTTACCATCACAAGATGGGTTTCAAAAGGAAAGCCGACACGAAGGCGGTCTCATATCCAAACAAAAAGGTAGGCCGACATGAAGTCGGTCTCATAACCAAGGGTTACCATCACAAGATGGATTTCAAAAAGGGAAGCCGACACAAAGGCGGTCTCATATCCAAACACAAAGGTAGGCTGACATGAAGTCGGTCTCATAACCAAGGGTTACCATCACAAGATGGATTTCAAAAGGATAGCCGGCACGAGGGCGATCTCATATCCAAACACAAAGGTAGGCCGACACGAAGGCGGTCTCATAACCAAGGGTTACCATCACAAGATGGATTTCAATAGGAAAGTCGACACGAAGGCAGTCTCATATCAAAACACAAAGGTAGGTCGACACGAAGGCGGTCTCATAACCAAGGGTTACCACCACAAGATGGATTTCAAAAGGAAAGCCGACACGAAGGCGGTCTCATATCCAAACACAAAGGTAGGCTGACACGAATGGGGTCGCATAACCCAGGGTTACCATCACAAGCTGGTTTTCAAAAGGAAAGCCGACACGAAGGCGGTCTCATATCCAAACACAAATGTAGGACGACACGAAGGCGGTCTCATAACCAAGGGTTACCATTACAAGATGGATTTCAAAAGGAAAGCCGACACGAAGGCAGTCTCATATCCAAACACAAAGGAAGTCGACACAAAGGCGGTCTCAAAACCAAGGGTTACCATCACAAGATTGATTTCAAAAGGAAAGTTGACACGAAGGCGATCTCATATCCAAACACAAAGGTAGGCCGACACAAAGGCGGTCTCATAACCAAGGGTTACCATCACAAGATGGGTTTCAAAAGGAAAGCCGACACGAAGGCGGTCTCATATCCAAACACAAAGGTAGGCCGGCACGAAGGCGGACTCATAACCAAGGGTTACTATCACAAGATGGATTTCCAAAGGAAAGACGACAAGAAGGCGGTCTCATATCCAAACACAAAGATAGGCCGACATGAAGGCGGTCTCATAACCAAGGGTTACCATTACAAGATGGATTTCAAAAGGAAAGCCGACACGAAGGCAGTCTCATATCCAAACACAAAGGAAGTCGACACAAAGGCGGTCTCAAAACCAAGGGTTACCATCACAAGATTGATTTCAAAAGGAAAGTTGACACGAAGGCGATCTCATATCCAAACACAAAGGTAGGCCGACACAAAGGCGGTCTCATAACCAAGGGTTACCATCACAAGATGGGTTTCAAAAGGAAAGCCGAGATGAAGGCGGTCTCATATCCAAACACAAAGGTAGGCCGGCACGAAGGCGGACTCATAACCAAGGGTTACTATCACAAGATGGATTTCCAAAGGAAAGACGACAAGAAGGCGGTCTCATATCCAAACACAAAGATAGGCCGACATGAAGGCGGTCTCATAACCAAGGGTTACCATCACAACATGGATTTCAAAAAGGGAAGCCGACACAAAGGCGGTCTCATATCCAAACACAAAGGTAGGCTGACATGAAGTCGGTCTCATAACCAAGGGTTACCATCACAAGATGGATTTCAAAAGGATAGCCGGCACGAGGGCGATCTCATATCCAAACACAAAGGTAGGCCGACACGAAGGCGGTCTCATAACCAAGGGTTACCATCACAAGATGGATTTCAAAAGGAAAGCCAACACGAAGGCGGTCTCATATCCAAACACAAAGGTAGCCGAGACGAAGGCAGTCTCATAACCAAGGGTTACCATCACAAGATGGATTTCAAAAGGAAAGCCGACACGAAGGCAGTCTCATATCCAAACACAAAGGAAGTCGACACAAAGGCGGTCTCAAAACCAAGGGTTACCATCACAAGATTGATTTCAAAAGGAAAGGTGACACGAAGGCGATCTCATATCCAAACCCAAAGGTAGGCCGACACAAAGGCGGTTTCATAACCAAGGGTTACCATCACAAGATGGATTTCAAAAGGAAAGCAGACATGAAGGCGGTCTCATATCCAAACACAAAGGTAAGCCGACACGTAGTCGGTCTCATAACCAAGGGTTTCCATCACAAGATGGATTTCAAAAGGAAAGCCGACACGAAGGCGGTCTCATATCCAAACACAAAGGTAGGCCGACCCGAAGGAGGTCTCATAACCAAGGGTTACCATCACAAGATGGATTTCAAAAGGAAAGCCAACACGAAGGCGGTCTCATATCCAAACACAAAGGTAGCCGAGACGAAGGCAGTCTCATAACCAAGGGTTACCATCACAAGATGGATTTCAAAAGGAAAGCCGACACGAAGGCGGTCCCATATCCAAACACAAAGGTAGGTCGACACGAAGGCGGTCTCATAACCAAGGGTTACCATCACAAGCTGGTTTTCAAAAGGAAAGCCGACACGAAGGCGGTCTCATATCCAAACACAAATGTAGGACGACACGAAGGCGGTCTCATAACCAAGGGTTACCATTACAAGATGGATTTCAAAAGGAAAGCCGACACGAAGGCAGTCTCATATCCAAACACAAAGGAAGTCGACACAAAGGCGGTCTCAAAACCAAGGGTTACCATCACAAGATTGATTTCAAAAGGAAAGTTGACACGAAGGCGATCTCATATCCAAACACAAAGGTAGGACGACACAAAGGCGGTCTCATAACCAAGGGTTACCATCACAAGATGGGTTTCAAAAGGAAAGCCGACACGAAGGCGGTCTCATATCCAAACAAAAAGGTAGGCCGACATGAAGTCGGTCTCATAACCAAGGGTTACCATCACAAGATGGATTTCAAAAAGGGAAGCCGACACAAAGGCGGTCTCATATCCAAACACAAAGGTAGGCTGACATGAAGTCGGTCTCATAACCAAGGGTTACCATCACAAGATGGATTTCAAAAGGATAGCCGGCACGAGGGCGATCTCATATCCAAACACAAAGGTAGGCCGACACGAAGGCGGTCTCATAACCAAGGGTTACCATCACAAGATGGATTTCAATAGGAAAGCCGACACGAAGGCAGTCTCATATCAAAACACAAAGGTAGGTCGACACGAAGGCGGTCTCATAACCAAGGGTTACCACCACAAGATGGATTTCAAAAGGAAAGCCGACACGAAGGCGGTCTCATATCCAAACACAAAGGTAGGCTGACACGAATGGGGTCGCATAACCCAGGGTTACCATCACAAGCTGGTTTTCAAAAGGAAAGCCGACACGAAGGCGGTCTCATATCCAAACACAAATGTAGGACGACACGAAGGCGGTCTCATAACCAAGGGTTACCATTACAAGATGGATTTCAAAAGGAAAGCCGACACGAAGGCAGTCTCATATCCAAACACAAAGGAAGTCGACACAAAGGCGGTCTCAAAACCAAGGGTTACCATCACAAGATTGATTTCAAAAGGAAAGTTGACACGAAGGCGATCTCATATCCAAACACAAAGGTAGGCCGACACAAAGGCGGTCTCATAACCAAGGGTTACCATCACAAGATGGGTTTCAAAAGGAAAGCCGACACGAAGGCGGTCTCATATCCAAACACAAAGGTAGGCCGGCACGAAGGCGGACTCATAACCAAGGGTTACTATCACAAGATGGATTTCCAAAGGAAAGACGACAAGAAGGCGGTCTCATATCCAAACACAAAGATAGGCCGACATGAAGGCGGTCTCATAACCAAGGGTTACCATTACAAGATGGATTTCAAAAGGAAAGCCGACACGAAGGCAGTCTCATATCCAAACACAAAGGAAGTCGACACAAAGGCGGTCTCAAAACCAAGGGTTACCATCACAAGATTGATTTCAAAAGGAAAGTTGACACGAAGGCGATCTCATATCCAAACACAAAGGTAGGCCGACACAAAGGCGGTCTCATAACCAAGGGTTACCATCACAAGATGGGTTTCAAAAGGAAAGCCGAGATGAAGGCGGTCTCATATCCAAACACAAAGGTAGGCCGGCACGAAGGCGGACTCATAACCAAGGGTTACTATCACAAGATGGATTTCCAAAGGAAAGACGACAAGAAGGCGGTCTCATATCCAAACACAAAGATAGGCCGACATGAAGGCGGTCTCATAACCAAGGGTTACCATCACAACATGGATTTCAAAAAGGGAAGCCGACACAAAGGCGGTCTCATATCCAAACACAAAGGTAGGCTGACATGAAGTCGGTCTCATAACCAAGGGTTACCATCACAAGATGGATTTCAAAAGGATAGCCGGCACGAGGGCGATCTCATATCCAAACACAAAGGTAGGCCGACACGAAGGCGGTCTCATAACCAAGGGTTACCATCACAAGATGGATTTCAAAAGGAAAGCCAACACGAAGGCGGTCTCATATCCAAACACAAAGGTAGCCGAGACGAAGGCAGTCTCATAACCAAGGGTTACCATCACAAGATGGATTTCAAAAGGAAAGCCGACACGAAGGCGGTCCCATATCCAAACACAAAGGTAGGCCGACACGAAGGCGGTCTCATAACCAAGGGTTACCATCACAAGCTGGTTTTCAAAAGGAAAGCCGACACGAAGGCGGTCTCATATCCAAACACAAATGTAGGACGACACGAAGGCGGTCTCATAACCAAGGGTTACCATTACAAGATGGATTTCAAAAGGAAAGCCGACACGAAGGCAGTCTCATATCCAAACACAAAGGAAGTCGACACAAAGGCGGTCTCAAAACCAAGGGTTACCATCACAAGATTGATTTCAAAAGGAAAGTTGACACGAAGGCGATCTCATATCCAAACACAAAGGTAGGACGACACAAAGGCGGTCTCATAACCAAGGGTTACCATCACAAGATGGGTTTCAAAAGGAAAGCCGACACGAAGGCGGTCTCATATCCAAACAAAAAGGTAGGCCGACATGAAGTCGGTCTCATAACCAAGGGTTACCATCACAAGATGGATTTCAAAAAGGGAAGCCGACACAAAGGCGGTCTCATATCCAAACACAAAGGTAGGCTGACATGAAGTCGGTCTCATAACCAAGGGTTACCATCACAAGATGGATTTCAAAAGGATAGCCGGCACGAGGGCGATCTCATATCCAAACACAAAGGTAGGCCGACACGAAGGCGGTCTCATAACCAAGGGTTACCATCACAAGATGGATTTCAATAGGAAAGCCGACACGAAGGCAGTCTCATATCAAAACACAAAGGTAGGTCGACACGAAGGCGGTCTCATAACCAAGGGTTACCACCACAAGATGGATTTCAAAAGGAAAGCCGACACGAAGGCGGTCTCATATCCAAACACAAAGGTAGGCTGACACGAATGGGGTCGCATAACCCAGGGTTACCATCACAAGCTGGTTTTCAAAAGGAAAGCCGACACGAAGGCGGTCTCATATCCAAACACAAATGTAGGACGACACGAAGGCGGTCTCATAACCAAGGGTTACCATTACAAGATGGATTTCAAAAGGAAAGCCGACACGAAGGCAGTCTCATATCCAAACACAAAGGAAGTCGACACAAAGGCGGTCTCAAAACCAAGGGTTACCATCACAAGATTGATTTCAAAAGGAAAGTTGACACGAAGGCGATCTCATATCCAAACACAAAGGTAGGCCGACACAAAGGCGGTCTCATAACCAAGGGTTACCATCACAAGATGGGTTTCAAAAGGAAAGCCGAGATGAAGGCGGTCTCATATCCAAACACAAAGGTAGGCCGGCACGAAGGCGGACTCATAACCAAGGGTTACTATCACAAGATGGATTTCCAAAGGAAAGACGACAAGAAGGCGGTCTCATATCCAAACACAAAGATAGGCCGACATGAAGGCGGTCTCATAACCAAGGGTTACCATCACAACATTGATTTCAAAAAGGGAAGCCGACACAAAGGCGGTCTCATA
The DNA here is from genome assembly GCA_022829125.1 of Lathyrus tuberosus. Taxonomy (NCBI): domain Eukaryota; kingdom Viridiplantae; phylum Streptophyta; class Magnoliopsida; order Fabales; family Fabaceae; genus Lathyrus; species Lathyrus tuberosus. The sequence goes on along the minus strand of JALAZF010000020.1, from coordinate 2,697,852 downwards.
TTCAAACACAAAGGTAGGCTGACATGAAGTCGGTCTCATAACCAAGGGTTACCATCACAAGATGGATTTCAAAAGGATAGCCGGCACGAGGGCGATCTCATATCCAAACACAAAGGTAGGCCGACACGAAGGCGGTCTCATAACCAAGGGTTACCATCACAAGATGGATTTCAATAGGAAAGCCGACACGAAGGCAGTCTCATATCAAAACACAAAGGTAGGTCGACACGAAGGCGGTCTCATAACCAAGGGTTACCACCACAAGATGGATTTCAAAAGGAAAGCTGACACGAAGGCGGTCTCATATCCAAACACAAAGGTAGGCTGACACGAATGGGGTCGCATAACCAAGGGTTACCATCACAAGATGGATTTGAAAAGGAAAGCCGACACAAAGGCGGTCTCATAACCAAGGGTTACCATCACAAGATGGTTTTCAAAAGGAAATCCGACACGAAGGCGGTCACATATATAAAAACAAAGGTAGGCCGACACGAAGGCGGTCTCATAACCAAGGGTTACCATCACAAAATGGATTTAAAAAGGAAAGCCGACACGAAGGCAGTCTCATATCCAAACACAAAGGAATCTGACACGAAGGCGGTCTAATAACCAACGGTTACCATCACAAGATGGATTTCAAAAGGAAAGCCGACACGAAGGCGGTCTCATATCCAAACACAGAGGTAGGCCGACACGAAGGCTGTCTCATAACCAAGGGTTACCATCACAAGATGGATTTCAAAAGGAAAGCCGACACGAAGTCGGTCTCATATCCAAACACAAAGGTAGGTTGACACGAAGGCGGTCTCATAACCAAGGGTTACCATCACAAGATGGATTTGAAAAGGAAAGCAGACACGAAGGCGGTCTCATATCCAAACACAAATGTAGGCCGACACATAAGCGGTCTCATTACCAAGGGTTACCATCACAAGATGGATTTCAAAAGGAAAGCCGACAAAAGGGCGGTCTCGTATCCAAACACAAAGGTAGAGGACACAAAGGCGGTCTCAAAACCAAGGGTTACCATCACAAGATGGATTTCAAAAGGAAAACCGACACGAAGGCGGTCTTATATCCAAACACAAAGGTAGGCCGACACGAAGGCGGACTAATAACCAAGGGTTACTATCACAAGATGGATTTCAAAAGGAAAGCTGACACGAAGGCGGTCTCTTATCCAAACACAAAGATAGGCTGACACGAATGCGGTCTCATAACCAAGGGTTACCCTTACAAGATGAATTTCAAAAAGGGAAGCCGACACGAAGGCGGTCTCATATCCAAACAAACAGGTAGGCCGACACGAAGTCTGTCTCATAACCAAGGGTTACCATCACAGGATGGATTTCAAAAGGAAAGCCGACACGAAGGCTGTCTCATATCTAAAAACAAAGGTAGGCCGACACGAAGGCGGTCTCATAGCCAAGGGTTACCATCACAAGATGGATTTCAAAAGGAAAGCAGACACGAAGGCGGTCTCATATCCAAACACAAAGGTAGCCGACACGAAGGCGGTCTCAAAACCACGGGTTACCATCACAAGTTGGATTTCAAAAGGAAAACCGACACGAAGTTAGTCTCGTATCCAAACACAAAGGTAGCGGACACAAAGGCGGTCTCAAAACCAAGGGTTACCATCACAAGATGGATTTCAAAAGGAAAGCCGACACGAAGGCGGTCTCAAATCCAAACACAAAGGTTGGCCGACACGAAGGCGGACTCATAACCAAGGGTTACTATCACAAGATGGATTTCAAAAGGAAAGCCGACACGAAAGCGGTCTCTTATCCAAACACAAAGATAGGCCGACACGAATGCGGTCTCATAACCAAGGGTTACCCTTACAAGATGAATTTCAAAAAGGGAAGCCGACACGAAGGCGGTCTCATATCCAAACACACAGGTAGGCCGACACGAAGTCGGTCTCATAACCAAGGGTTACCATCACAAGATGTATTTCAAAAGGAAAGCCGACACGAAGGCGGTCCCATATCCAAACACAAAGGTAGGCCGACACGAAGGCGGTCTCATAACCAAGGGTTACCATCACAAGCTGGTTTTCAAAAGGAAAGCCGACACGAAGGCGGTCTCATATCCAAACACAAATGTAGGACGACACGAAGGCGGTCTCATAACCAAGGGTTACCATTACAAGATGGATTTCAAAAGGAAAGCCGACACGAAGGCAGTCTCATATCCAAACACAAAGGAAGTCGACACAAAGGCGGTCTCAAAACCAAGGGTTACCATCACAAGATTGATTTCAAAAGGAAAGTTGACACGAAGGCGATCTCATATCCAAACACAAAGGTAGGCCGACACAAAGGCGGTCTCATAACCAAGGGTTACCATCACAAGATGGGTTTCAAAAGGAAAGCCGACACGAAGGCAGTCTCATATCCAAACACAAAGGTAGGCCGACATGAAGTCGGTCTCATAACCAAGGGTTACCATCACAAGATGGATTTCAAAAAGGGAAGCCGACACAAAGGCGGTCTCATATCCAAACACAAAGGTAGGCTGACATGAAGTCGGTCTCATAACCAAGGGTTACCATCACAAGATGGATTTCAAAAGGATAGCCGGCACGAGGGCGATCTCATATCCAAACACAAAGGTAGGCCAACACGAAGGCGGTCTCATAACCAAGGGTTACCATCACAAGATGGATTTCAATAGGAAAGCCGACACGAAGGCAGTCTCATATCAAAACACAAAGGTAGGTCGACACGAAGGCGGTCTCATAACCAAGGGTTACCACCACAAGATGGATTTCAAAAGGAAAGCCGACACGAAGGCGGTCTCATATCCAAACACAAAGGTAGGCTGACACGAATGGGGTCGCATAACCCAGGGTTACCATCACAAGCTTGTTTTCAAAAGGAAAGCCGACACGAAGGCGGTCTCATATCAAAACACAAATGTAGGACGACACGAAGGCGGTCTCATAACCAAGGGTTACCATTACAAGATGGATTTCAAAAGGAAGGCCGACACGAAGGCAGTCTCATATCCAAACACAATGGAAGTCGACACAAAGGCGGTCTCAAAACCAAGGGTTACCATCACAAGATTGATTTCAAAAGGAAAGTTGACACGAAGGCGATCTCATATCCAAACACAAAGGTAGGCCGACACAAAGGCGGTCTCATAACCAAGGGTTACCATCACAAGATGGATTTCAAAAGGAAAGCCGACACAAGGGTGGTCTCGTATCCAAACACAAAGGTAGCGGCCACAAAGGTGGTCTTAAAACCAAGGGTTACCATCACAAGATGGATTTCAAAAGGAAAGCCGACACGAAGGCGGTCTTATATCCAAACACAAAGGTAGGCCGACACGAAGGCGAACTAATAACCAAGGGTTACTATCACAAGATGGATTTCAAAAGGAAAGCTGACACGAAGGCGGTCTCTTATCCAAACACAAAGATAGGCCGACACGAATACGGTCTCATAACCAAGGGTTACCCTTACAAGATGAGTTTCAAAAAAGGAAGCCGACACGAAGGCGGTCTCATATCCAAACACACAGGTAGGCCGACACGAAGTCTGTCTCATAACCAAGGGTTACCATCACAAGATGGATTTCAAAAGGAAAGCCGACATGAAGGCGGTCTCAAATCCAAACACAAAGGTAGGCCGGCACGAAGGCGGACTCATAACCAAGGGTTACTATCACAAGATGGATTTCCAAAGGAAAGACGACAAGAAGGTGGTCTCATATCCAAACACAAAGATAGGCCGACATGAAGACGGTCTCATAACCAAGGGTTACCATCACAACATGGATTTCAAAAAGGGAAGCCGACACAAAGGCGGTCTCATATCCAAACACAAAGGTAGGCCGACATGAAGTCGGTCTCATAACCAAGGGTTACCATCACAAGATGGATTTCAAAAGGATAGCCGACACGAGGGCGATCTCATATCCAAACACAAAGGTAGGCCGACACGAAGGCGGTCTCATAACCAAGGGTTACCATCACAAGATGGATTTCAATAGGAAAGCCGACACGAAGGCAGTCTCATATCAAAACACAAAGGTAGGTCGACACGAAGGCGGTCTCATAACCAAGGGTTACCACCACAAGATGGATTTCAAAAGGAAAGCCGACACGAAGGCGGTCTCATATCCAAACACAAAGGTAGGCTGACACGAATGGGGTCGCATAACCAAGGGTTACCATCACAAGATGGATTTGAAAAGGAAAGCCGACACAAAGGCGGTCTCATAACCAAGGGTTACCATCACAAGATGGTTTTCAAAAGGAAATCCGACACGAAGGCGGTCACATATATAAAAACAAAGGTAGGCCGACACGAAGGCGGTCTCATAACCAAGGGTTTCCATCACAAAATGGATTTAAAAAGGAAAGCCGACACGAAGGCAGTCTCATATCCAAACACAAAGGAATCTGACACGAAGGCGGTCTAATAACCAACGGTTACCATCACAAGATGGATTTCAAAAGGAAAGCCGACACGAAGGCGGTCTCATATCCAAACACAGAGGTAGGCCGACACGAAGGCTGTCTCATAACCAAGGGTTACCATCACAAGATGGATTTCAAAAGGAAAGCCGACACGAAGTCGGTCTCATATCCAAACACAAAGGTAGGCTGACACGAAGGCGGTCTCATAACCAAGGGTTACCATCACAAGATGGATTTGAAAAGGAAAGCAGACACGAAGGCGGTCTCATATCCAAACACAAAGGTAGCCGACACATAAGCGGTCTCATAACCAAGGGTTACCATCACAAGATGGATTTCAAAAGGAAAGCCGACACAAGGGCGGTCTCGTATCCAAACACAAAGGTAGCGGACACAAAGGCGGTCTCAAAACCAAGGGTTACCATCACAAGATGGATTTCAAAAGGAAAGCCGACACGAAGGCGGTCTTATATCTAAACACAAAGGTAGGCCGACACGAAGGCGGACTAATAACCAAGGGTTACTATCACAAGATGGATTTCAAAAGGAAAGCTGACACGAAGGCGGTCTCTTATCCAAACACAAAGATAGGCCGACACGAATACGGTCTCATAACCAAGGGTTACCCTTACAAGATGAATTTCAAAAAGGGAAGCCGACACGAAGGCGGTCTCATATCCAAACACACAGGTAGGCCGACACGAAGTCTGTCTCATAACCAAGGGTTACCATCACAAGATGGATTTCAAAAGGAAAGCCGACACGAAGGCTGTTTCATATCTAAAAACAAAGGTAGGCCGACACGAAGGCGGTCTCATAACCAAGGGTTACCATCACAAGATGGATTTCAAAAGGAAAGCAGACACGAAGGCGGTCTCATATCCAAACACAAAGGTAGCCGACACGAAGGCGGTCTCAAAACCAAGGGTTACCATCACAAGTTGGATTTCAAAAGGAAAGCCGACACGAAGTTGGTCTCGTATCCAAACACAAAGGTAGCGGACACAAAGGCGGTCTCAAAACCAAGGGTTACCATCACAAGATGGATTTCAAAAGGAAAGCCGACACGAAGGCGGTCTCAAATCCAAACACAAAGGTTGGCCGACACGAAGGCGGACTCATAACCAAGGGTTACTATCACAAGATGGATTTCAAAAGGAAAGCCGACACGAAAGCGGTCTCTTATCCAAACACAAAGATAGGCCGACACGAATGCGGTCTCATAACCAAGGGTTACCCTTACAAGATGAATTTCAAAAAGGGAAGCCGACACGAAGGCGGTCTCATATCCAAACACACAGGTAGGCCGACACGAAGTCGGTCTCATAACCAAGGGTAACCATCACAAGATGTATTTCAAAAGGAAAGGCGACACGAGGGCGGTCTCATATCCAAACACAAAGGTAGGCCGACACGAATGCGGTCTCATAACCATGGGTCACCATCAGAAGATGGATTTCAAAAGGAAAGCTGACACGAAGGCGGTCTCATATCCAAACACAAAGGTAGGCCGACACGAAGGCGGTCTCATAACCAAGGGTTACCATCACAAGATGGATTTCAAAAGGAAAGCCGACACGAGGGCGGTCTCATATCCAAACCCAAAGGTAGGGCGACTCGAAGGTGGTCTCATAACCAAGGGTTACCATCACAAGACGGATTTCAAAATGAAAGCCGAAACGAAGGCTGTCTCATATCCAAAAACAAAGGTAGGCCGACACGAAGGCGGTCTCATAACCAAGGGTTACCATCACAAGATGGATTTCAAAAGGAAAGCAGACACGAAGGCGGTCTCATATCCAAACACAAAGATAAGCCGACACGTAGTCGGTCTCATAACCAAGGGTTACCATCACAAGATAGATTTCAAAAGGAAAGCCGACATAAAGGCGGTCTCATATCCAAACACAAAGGTAGGCCGACACGAAGGCGGTCTCATTACCAAGGGTTACCATCACAAGATGGATTTCAAAAGGAAAGCCGACATGAGGGTTGTCTCATATCCAAACACAAATGTAGGCCGACCCGAAGGCGGTCTAATAACCAACGGTTACCATCACAAGATGGATTTCAAAAGGAAAACCGACACGAAGGCGGTCTCATATCCAAACACAGAGGTAGGCCGACACGAAGGCTGTCTCATAACCAAGGGTTACCATCACAAGATGGATTTCAAAAGAAAAGCCGACACGAAGGCGGTCTCGTATCCGAACACAAAGGTAGGCTGACACGAAGGAGGTCTCATAACCAAGGGTTACCATCACAAGATGGATTTGAAAAGGAAAGCAGACACGAAGGCGGTCTCATATCCAAACACAAAGGTAGGCCGACACATAAGCGGTCTCATAACCAAGGGTTACCATCACAAGATGGATTTCAAAACGAATGCCGACACAAAGGCGGTCTCGTATCCAAACACAAAGGTAGCAGACACAAAGGCGGTCTCAAAACCAAGGGTTACCATCACAAGATGGATTTCAAAAGGAAAGCCGACACGAAGGCGGTCTCAAATCTAAACACAGAGGTTGGCCGACACGAAGGCGGACTCATAACCAAGGGTTAGTATCACAAGATGGATTTCAAAAGGAAAGCTGACACGAAGGCGGTCTCTTATCCAAACACAAAGATAGGCCGACACGAATGCGGTCTCATAACCAAGGGTTACCCTTACAAGATGAATTTCAAAAAGGGAAGCTGACACGAAGGCGGTCTCATATCCAAACACACAGGTAGGCCGACACGAAGTCTGTCTCATAACCAAGGGTTACCATCACAAGATGGATTTCAAAAGGAAAGCCGACACGAAGGCTGTCTCATATCCAAAAACAAAGGTAGGCCGACACGAAGGCGGTCTCATAACCAAGGGTTACCATCACAAGATGGATTTCAAAAGGAAAGCAGACACGAAGGCGGTCTCATATCCAAACACAAAGGTAGCCGACACGAAGGCGGTCTCAAAACCAAGGGTTACCATCACAAGATGGCTTTCAAAAGGAAAGCCGACCCGAAGGCGGTCTCATATCCAAACACAAAGGTAGCCGACACGAAGGCGGTCTCAAAACCAAGGGTTACCATCACAAGATGGCTTTCAAAAGGAAAGCCGACAAGAAGGCGGTCTCATATCCAAACACAAAGGTAGTCCAACACGTAGGCGGTCTCATAACCAAAGTTTACCATCACAAGATGGATTTCAAATGGAAAGCCGACACGAAGGCGGTCTCATATCCAAACACAAAAGTAGGCCGACACGAAGGCAGTCTCAAAACCAAGGGTTACCATCACAAGTTGGATTTCAAAAGGAAAGCCGACACGAAGGCGGTCTCGTATCCAAACACAAAGGTAGCGGACACAAAGGCGGTCTCAAAACGAAGGGTTACCATCACAAGATGGATTTCAAAAGGAAAGCCGACACGAAGGCTGTCTCAAATCCAAACACAAAGGTTGGCCGACACGAAGGCGGACTCATAACCAAGGGTTACTATCACAAGTTGGATTTCAAAAGGAAAGCCGACACGAAGGCGGTCTCTTATCCAAACACAAAGATAGGCCGACACGAATGCGGTCTCATAACCAAGGGTTACCCTTACAAGATGAATTTCAAAAAGGGAAGCCGACACGAAGGCGGTCTCATATCCAAACACACAGGTAGGCCGACACGAAGTCGGTCTTATAACCAAGGGTTACCATCACAAGATGTATTTAAAAAGGAAAGGCGACACGACGGCGGTCTCATATCCAAACACAAATGAAGGCCGACACGAATGCGGTCTCATAACCAAGGGTCACCATCACAAGATGGATTTCAAAAGGAAAGCTGACACGAAGGCGGTCTCATATCCAAACACAAAGGTAGGCCGACACGAAGGCGGTCTCATAACCAAGGGTTACCATCACAAGATGGATTTCAAAATGAAAGCCGACACGAAGGCTGTCTCATATCCAAAAACAAAGGTAGGCCGACACGAAGGCGGTCTCATAACCAAGGGTTACCATCACAAGATGGATTTCAAAAGGAAAGCAAACACGAAGGCGGTCTCATATCCAAACACAAAGGTAAGCCGACACGTAGTCGGTCTCATAACCAAGGGTTACCATCACAAGAAGGATTTCAAAAGGAAAGCCGACATAAAGGCGGTCTCATATCCAAACACAAAGGTAGGCCGACACGAAGGCGGTCTCATAACCAAGGGTTACCATCACAAGATAGATTTCAAAAGGAAAGCCGACACGAGGGTTGTCTCATATCCAAACACAAATGTAGGCCGACCCGAAGGCGGTCTAATAACCAACGGTTACCATCACAAGATGGATTTCAAAAGGAAAGCCGACACGAAAGCGGTCTCATATCCAAACACAGAGGTAGGCCGACACGAAGGCTGTCTCATAACCAAGGGTTACCATCACAAGATGGATTTCAAAAGGAAAGCCGACACGAAGGCGGTCTCATATCCAAACACAAAGGTAGGCTGACACGAAGGCGGTCTCATAACCAAGGGTTACCATCACAAGATGGATTTGAAAAGGAAAGCAGACACGAAGGCGGTCTCATATCCAAACACAAAGGTAGGCCGACACATAAGCGGTCTCATAACCAAGGGTTACCATCACAAGATGGATTTCAAAAGGAAACCCGACACAAAGGCGGTCTCGTATCCAAACACAAAGGTAGCAGACACAAAGGCGGTCTCAAAACCAAGGGTTACCATCACAAGATGGATTTCAAAAGGAAAGCCGACACGAAGGCGGTCTCAAATCCAAACACAAAGGTTGGCCGACACGAAGGCGGACTCATAACCAAGGGTTACTATCACAAGATGGATTTCAAAAGGAAAGCTGACACGAAGGCGGTCTCTTATCCAAACACAAAGATAGGGCGACACGAATGTGGTCTCATAACCAAGGGTTACCCTTACAAGATGAATTTCAAAAAGGGAAGCTGAGACGAAGGCGGTCTCATATCCAAACACACAGTTAGGCCGACACGAAGTCTGTCTCATAACCAAGGGTTACCATCACAAGATGGATTTCAAAAGGAAAGCCGACACGAAGGCTGTCTCATATCCAAAAACAAAGGTAGGCCGACACAAAGGCGGTCTCATAACCAAGGGTTACCATCACAAGATGGATTTCAAAAGGAAGGCAGACGCGAAGGCGGTCTCATATCCAAACACAAAGGTAGCCGACACGAAGGCGGTCTCAAAACCAAGGGTTACCATCACAAGATGGCTTTCAAAAGGAAAGCCGACACGAAGGCGGTCTCATATCCAAACACAAAGGTAGCCCAACACGTAGGCGATCTCATAACCAAGGGTTACCATCACAAGATGGATTTCAAAAGGAAAGCTAACACGAATGCGGTCTCATATCCAAACACAAAGGTAAGCCGACACGTAGTCGGTCTCATAACCAAGGGTTACCATCACAAGAAGGATTTCAAAAGGAAAGCCGACATAAAGGCGGTCTCATATCCAAACACAAAGGTAGGCCGACACGAAGGCGGTCTCATAACCAAGGGTTACCATCACAAGATAGATTTCAAAAGGAAAGCCGACACGAGGGTTGTCTCATATCCAAACACAAATGTAGGCCGACCCGAAGGCGGTCTAATAACCAACGGTTACCATCACAAGATGGATTTCAAAAGGAAAGCCGACACGAAAGCGGTCTCATATCCAAACACAGAGGTAGGCCGACACGAAGGCTGTCTCATAACCAAGGGTTACCATCACAAGATGGATTTCAAAAGAAAAGCCGACACGAAGGCGGTCTCGTATCCGAACACAAAGGTTGGCTGACACGAAGGCGGTCTCATAACCAAGGGTTACCATCACAAGATGCATTTGAAAAGGAAAGCAGACACGAAGGCGGTCTCATATCCAAACACAAAGGTAGGCCGACACATAAGCGGTCTCATAACCAAGGGTTACCATCACAAGATGGATTTCAAAACGAATGCCGACACAAAGGCGGTCTCGTATCCAAACACAAAGGTAGCAGACACAAAGGCGGTCTCAAAACCAAGGGTTACCATCACAAGATGGATTTCAAAAGGAAAGCCGACACGAAGGCGGTCTCAAATCTAAACACAGAGGTTGGCCGACACGAAGGCGGACTCATAACCAAGGGTTAGTATCACAAGATGGATTTCAAAAGGAAAGCTGACACGAAGGCGGTCTCTTATCCAAACACAAAGATAGGCCGACACGAATGCGGTCTCATAACCAAGGGTTACCCTTACAAGATGAATTTCAAAAAGGGAAGCTGACACGAAGGCGGTCTCATATCCAAACACACAGGTAGGCCGACACGAAGTCTGTCTCATAACCAAGGGTTACCATCACAAGATGGATTTCAAAAGGAAAGCCGACACGAAGGCTGTCTCATATCCAAAAACAAAGGTAGGCCGACACGAAGGCGGTCTCATAACCAAGGGTTACCATCACAAGATGGATTTCAAAAGGAAAGCAGACACGAAGGCGGTCTCATATCCAAACACAAAGGTAGCCGACACGAAGGCGGTCTCAAAACCAAGGGTTACCATCACAAGATGGCTTTCAAAAGGAAAGCCGACCCGAAGGCGGTCTCATATCCAAACACAAAGGTAGCCGACACGAAGGCGGTCTCAAAACCAAGGGTTACCATCACAAGATGGCTTTCAAAAGGAAAGCCGACAAGAAGGCGGTCTCATATCCAAACACAAAGGTAGCCCAACACGTAGGCGGTCTCATAACCAAAGTTTACCATCACAAGATGGATTTCAAATGGAAAGCCGACACGAAGGCGGTCTCATATCCAAACACAAAAGTAGGCCGACACGAAGGCAGTCTCAAAACCAAGGGTTACCATCACAAGTTGGATTTCAAAAGGAAAGCCGACACGAAGGCGGTCTCGTATCCAAACACAAAGGTAGCGGACACAAAGGCGGTCTCAAAACGAAGGGTTACCATCACAAGATGGATTTCAAAAGGAAAGCCGACACGAAGGCTGTCTCAAATCCAAACACAAAGGTTGGCCGACACGAAGGCGGACTCATAACCAAGGGTTACTATCACAAGTTGGATTTCAAAAGGAAAGCCGACACGAAGGCGGTCTCTTATCCAAACACAAAGATAGGCCGACACGAATGCGGTCTCATAACCAAGGGTTACCCTTACAAGATGAATTTCAAAAAGGGAAGCCGACACGAAGGCGGTCTCATATCCAAACACACAGGTAGGCCGACACGAAGTCGGTCTTATAACCAAGGGTTACCATCACAAGATGTATTTAAAAAGGAAAGGCGACACGACGGCGGTCTCATATCCAAACACAAATGAAGGCCGACACGAATGCGGTCTCATAACCAAGGGTCACCATCACAAGATGGATTTCAAAAGGAAAGCTGACACGAAGGCGGTCTCATATCCAAACACAAAGGTAGGCCGACACGAAGGCGGTCTCATAACCAAGGGTTACCATCACAAGATGGATTTCAAAATGAAAGCCGCCACGAAGGCTGTCTCATATCCAAAAACAAAGGTAGGCCGACACGAAGGCGGTCTCATAACCAAGGGTTACCATCACAAGATGGATTTCAAAAGGAAAGCAAACACGAAGGCGGTCTCATATCCAAACACAAAGGTAAGCCGACACGTAGTCGGTCTCATAACCAAGGGTTACCATCACAAGAAGGATTTCAAAAGGAAAGCCGACATAAAGGCGGTCTCATATCCAAACACAAAGGTAGGCCGACACGAAGGCGGTCTCATAACCAAGGGTTACCATCACAAGATAGATTTCAAAAGGAAAGCCGACACGAGGGTTGTCTCATATCCAAACACAAATGTAGGCCGACCCGAAGGCGGTCTAATAACCAACGGTTACCATCACAAGATGGATTTCAAAAGGAAAGCCGACACGAAAGCGGTCTCATATCCAAACACAGAGGTAGGCCGACACGAAGGCTGTCTCATAACCAAGGGTTACCATCACAAGATGGATTTCAAAAGGAAAGCCGACACGAAGGCGGTCTCATATCCAAACACAAAGGTAGGCTGACACGAAGGCGGTCTCATAACCAAGGGTTACCATCACAAGATGGATTTGAAAAGGAAAGCAGACACGAAGGCGGTCTCATATCCAAACACAAAGGTAGGCCGACACATAAGCGGTCTCATAACCAAGGGTTACCATCACAAGATGGATTTCAAAAGGAAACCCGACACAAAGGCGGTCTCGTATCCAAACACAAAGGTAGCAGACACAAAGGCGGTCTCAAAACCAAGGGTTACCATCACAAGATGGATTTCAAAAGGAAAGCCGACACGAAGGCGGTCTCAAATCCAAACACAAAGGTTGGCCGACACGAAGGCGGACTCATAACCAAGGGTTACTATCACAAGATGGATTTCAAAAGGAAAGCTGACACGAAGGCGGTCTCTTATCCAAACACAAAGATAGGGCGACACGAATGTGGTCTCATAACCAAGGGTTACCCTTACAAGATGAATTTCAAAAAGGGAAGCTGAGACGAAGGCGGTCTCATATCCAAACACACAGTTAGGCCGACACGAAGTCTGTCTCATAACCAAGGGTTACCATCACAAGATGGATTTCAAAAGGAAAGCCGACACGAAGGCTGTCTCATATCCAAAAACAAAGGTAGGCCGACACAAAGGCGGTCTCATAACCAAGGGTTACCATCACAAGATGGATTTCAAAAGGAAGGCAGACGCGAAGGCGGTCTCATATCCAAACACAAAGGTAGCCGACACGAAGGCGGTCTCAAAACCAAGGGTTACCATCACAAGATGGCTTTCAAAAGGAAAGCCGACACGAAGGCGGTCTCATATCCAAACACAAAGGTAGCCCAACACGTAGGCGATCTCATAACCAAGGGTTACCATCACAAGATGGATTTCAAAAGGAAAGCTAACACGAAGGCGGTCTCTTATCCAAACTCAAAGATAGGCCGACACGAATGCGGTCTCATAACCAAGGGTTACCCTTATAAGATGAATTTCAAAAAGGGAAGCCGACACGAAGGCGGTCTCATATCCAAACACACAGGTAGGCCGACACGATGTCGGTCTCATAACCAAGGGTTACTTTCACAAGATGTATTTCAAAAGGAAAGGCGACCCGAGGGCGGTCTCATATACAAACACAAAGGTAGGCCGACACGAATGCGGTCTCATAACCAAGGGTCACCATCACAAGATGGATTTCAAAAGAAAAGCCGACACGAAGGCGGTCTCATATCCAAACACAAAGGTAGGCCTACACGAAGGCGGTCTCATAACCAAGGGTTACCATAACAAGATGGATTTCAAAAGGAAAGCCGACACGAGGGCGGTCTCATATCCAAACCCAAAGGTAGGCCGACACGAAGGCGGTCTCATAACCAAGGGTTACCATCACAAGACGGATTTCAAAAGGAAAGCAAACACGAAGGCGGTCTCATATCCAAACACAAAGGTAAGCCGACACGTAGTCGGTCTCATAACCAAGGGTTACCATCACAAGAAGGATTTCAAAAGGAAAGCCGACATAAAGGCGGTCTCATATCCAAACACAAAGGTAGGCCGACACGAAGGCGGTCTCATAACCAAGGGTTACCATCACAAGATGGATTTTAAAAGGAAAGCCGACACGAGGGTTGTCTCATATCCAAACACAAATGTAGGCCGACCCGAAGGCGGTCTAATAACCAACGGTTACCATCACAAGATGGATTTCAAAAGGAAAGCCGACACGAAAGCGGTCTCATATCCAAACACAGAGGTAGGCCGACACGAAGGCTGTCTCATAACCAAGGGTTACCATCACAAGATGGATTTCAAAAGGAAAGCCGACACGAAGGCGGTCTCATATCCAAACACAAAGGTAGGCTGACACGAAGGCGGTCTCATAACCAAGGGTTACCATCACAAGATGGATTTGAAAAGGAAAGCAGACACGAAGGCCGTCTCATATCCAAACACAAAGGTAGGCCGACACATAAGCGGTCTCATAACCAAGGGTTACCATCACAAGATGGATTTCAAAAGGAAACCCGACACAAAGGCGGTCTCGTATCCAAACACAAAGGTAGCAGACACAAAGGCGGTCTCAAAACCAAGGGTTACCATCACAAGATGGATTTCAAAAGGAAAGCCGACACGAAGGCGGTCTCAAATCCAAACACAAAGGTTGGCCGACACGAAGGCGGACTCATAACCAAGGGTTACTATCACAAGATGGATTTTAAAAGGAAAGCTGACACGAAGGCGGTCTCTTATCCAAACACAAAGATAGGGCGACACGAATGCGGTCTCATAACCAAGGGTTACCCTTACAAGATGAATTTCAAAAAGGGAAGCTGAGACGAAGGCGGTCTCATATCCAAACACACAGTTAGGCCGACACGAAGTCTGTCTCATAACCAAGGGTTACCATCACAAGATGGATTTCAAAAGGAACGCCGACACGAAGGCTGTCTCATATCCAAAAACAAAGGTAGGCCGACACGAAGTCGGTCTCATAACCAAGGGTTACCATCACAAGATGGATTTCAAAAGGAAGGCAGACGCGAAGGCGGTCTCATATCCAAACACAAAGGTAGCCGACACGAAGGCGGTCTCAAAACCAAGGGTTACCATCACAAGATGGTTTTCAAAAGGAAAGCCGACACGAAGGCGGTCTCATATCCAAACACAAAGGTAGCCCAACACGTAGGCGATCTCATAACCAAGGGTTACCATCACAAGATGGATTTCAAAAGGAAAGCTAACACGAAGGCGGTCTCTTATCCAAACACAAAGATAGGCGGACACGAATGCGGTCTCATAACCAAGGGTTACCCTTACAAGATGAATTTCAAAAAGGGAAGCCGACACGAAGGCGATCTCATATCCAAACACACAGGTAGGCCGACACGAAGTCGGTCTCATAACCAAGGGTTACTTTCACAAGATGTATTTCAAAAGGAAAGGCGACACGAGGGCGGTCTCATATACAAACACAAAGGTAGGCCGACACGAATGCGGTCTCATAACCAAGGGTCACCATCACAAGATGGATTTCAAAAGGAAAGCCGACACGAAGGCGGTCTCATATCCAAACACAAAGGTAGGCCTACACGAAGGCGGTCTCATAACCAAGGGTTACCATCACAAGATGGATTTCAAAAGGAAAGCCGACACGAGGGCGGTCTCATATCCAACCCCAAAGGTAGGCCGACTCGAAGGTGGTCTCATAACCAGGGGTTACCATCACAAGATGGATTTCAAAATGAAAGCTGACACGAAGGCTGTCTCATATCCAAAAACAAAGGTAGGCCGACACGAAGGCGGTCTCATAACCAAGGGTTACCATCACAAGATGGATTTCAAAAGGAAAGCAGACACGAAGGCGGTCTCATATCCAAACACAAAGGTAAGCCGACACGTAGTCGGTCTCATAACCAAGGGTTACCATCACAAGATGGATTTCAAAAGGAAAGCCGACATAAAGGCGGTCTCATATCCAAACACAAAGGTAGGCCGACACGAAGGCGGTCTCATAACCAAGGGTTACCATCACAAGATGGATTTCAAAAGGAAAGCCGACACGAGGGCTGTCTCATATCCAAACACAAATGTAGGCCGACACGAAGGCGGTCTCATAACCAAGGGTTACCATCACAAGATGGATTTCAAAAGGAAAGCAAACACGAAGGCGGTCTCATATCCAAACACAAAGGTAACCCGACACGTAGTCGGTCTCATAACCAAGGGTTACCATCACAAGATGGATTTCAAAAGGAAAGCCGACATAAAGGCGGCCTCATATCCAAACACAAAGGTAGGCCGACACGAAGGCGGTCTCATTACCAAGGGTTACCATCACAAGATGGATTTCAAAAGGAAAGCCGACACGAGGGTTGTCTCATATCCAAACACAAATGTAGGCCGACCCGAAGGCGGTCTAATAACCAACGGTTACCATCACAAGATGGATTTCAAAAGGAAAGCCGACACGAAAGCGGTCTCATATCCAAACACAGAGGTAGGCCGACACGAAGGTTGTCTCATAACCAAGGGTTACCATCACAAGATGGATTTCAAAAGGAAAGCCGACACGAAGGCGGTCTCATATCCAAACACAAAGGTGGGCTGACACGAAGGCGGTCTCATAACCAAGGGTTACCATCACAAGATGGATTTGAAAAGGAAAGCAGACACGAAGGCATTCTCATATCCAAACACAAAGGTAGGCCGACACATAAGCGGTCTCATAACCAAGGGTTACCATCACAAGATGGATTTCAAAAGGAAACCCGACACAAAGGCGGTCTCGTATCCAAACACAAAGGTAGCAGACACAAAGGCGGTCTCAAAACCAAGGGTTACCATCACAAGATGGATTTCAAAAGGAAAGCCGACACGAAGGCGGTCTCAAATCCAAACACAAAGGTTCGCCGACACGAAGGCGGACTCATAACCAAGCGTTACTATCACAAGATGGATTTCAAAAGGAAAGCTGACACGAAGGCGGTCTCTTATCCAAACACAAAGATAGGGCGACACGAATGCGGTCTCATAACCAAGGGTTACCCTTACAAGATGAATTTCAAAAAGGGAAGCTGAGACGAAGGCGGTCTCATATCCAAACACACAGTTAGGCCGACACGAAGTCTGTCTCATAACCAAGGGTTACCATCACAAGATGGATTTCAAAAGGAAAGCCGACACGAAGGCTGTCTCATATCCAAAAACAAAGGTAGGCCGACACGAAGGCGGTCTCATAACCAAGGGTTACCATCACAAGATGGATTTCAAAAGGAAGGCAGACGCGAAGGCGGTGTCATATCCAAACACAAAGGTAGCCGACACGAAGGCGGTCTCAAAACCAAGGGTTACCATCACAAGATGGTTTTCAAAAGGAAAGCCGACACGAAGGCGGTCTCATATCCAAACACAAAGGTAGCCCAACACGTAGGCGATCTCATAACCAAGGGTTACCATCACAAGATGGATTTCAAAAGGAAAGCTAACACGAAGGCGGTCTCTTATCCAAACACAAAGATAGGCCGACACGAATGCGGTCTCATAACCAAGGGTTACCCTTACAAGATGAATTTAAAAAAGGGAAGCCGACACGAAGGCGGTCTCATATCCAAACACACAGGTAGGCCGACACGAAGTCGGTATCATAACCAAGGGTTACTTTCACAAGATGTATTTCAAAAGGAAAGGCGACACGAGGGCGGTCTCATATACAAACACAAAGGTAGGCCGACACGAATGCGGTCTCATAACCAAGGGTCACCATCACAAGATGGATTTCAAAAGGAAAGCCGACACGAAGGCGGTCTCATATCCAAACACAAAGGTAGGCCTACACGAAGGCGGTCTCATAACCAAGGGTTACCATCACAAGATGGATTTCAAAAGGAAAGCCGACACGAGGGCGGTCTCATATCCAAACCCAAAGGTAGGCGGACTCGAAGGTGGTCTCATAACCAAGGGTTACCATCACAAAATGGATTTCAAAATGAAAGCTGACACGAAGGCTGTCTCATATCCAAAAACAAAGGTAGGCCGACACGAAGGCAGTCTCATAACCAAGGGTTACCATCACAAGATGGATTTCAAAAGGAAAGCAGACACGAAGGCGGTCTCATATCCAAACACAAAGGTAAGCCGACACGTAGTCGGTCTCATAACCAAGGGTTACCATCACAAGATGGATTTCAAAAGGAAAGCCGACATAAAGGCGGTCTCATATCCAAACACAAAGGTAGGCCGACACGAAGGCGGTCTCATAACCAAGGGTTACCATCACAAGATGGATTTCAAAAGGAAAGCCGACACGAGGGCTGTCTCATATCCAAACACAAATGTAGGCCGACACGAAGGCGGTCTCATAACCAAGGGTTACCATCACAAGATGGATTTCAAAAGGAAAGCCGACACGAGGGCTGTCTCATATCCAAACACAAAGGTAGGCCGACACGAAGGCGGTCTCATAACAAAGGGTTACCATCACAAGATGGATTTCAAAAGGAAAGCCGACACGAAGGCGGTCTCATATCTAAACACAAAGGTAGCCCGACCCGAAGGCGGTCTCATAACCAAGGGTTACCATCACAAGATGGATTTCAAAAGGAAAGCCGACACGAAAGCGGTCTCATATCCAAACACAGAGGTAGGCCGACACGAAGGCTGTCTCATAACCAAGGGTTACCATCACAAGATGGATTTCAAAAGCAAAGCCGACACGAAGGCGGTCTCATATCCAAACACAAAGGTAGGCTGGCACGAAGGCGGTCTCATAACCAAGGGTTACCATCACAAGATGGATTTGAAAAGGAAAGCAGACACGAAGGCGGTCTCATATCCAAACACAAAGGTAGGCCGACACATAAGCGGTCTCATAACCAAGGGTTACCATCACAAGATGGATTTCAAAAGGAAACCCGACACAAAGGCGGTCTCGTATCCAAACACAAAGGTAGCAGACACAAAGGCGGTCTCAAAACCAAGGGTTACCATCACAAGATGGATTTCAAAAGGAAAGCCGACACGAAGGCGGTCTCAAATCCAAACACAAAGGTTGGCCGACACGAAGGCGGACTCATAACCAAGGGTTACTATCACAAGATGGATTTCAAAAGGAAAGCTGACACGAAGGCGGTCTCTTATCCAAACACAAAGATAGGGCGACACGAATGCGGTCTCATAACCAAGGGTTACCCTTACAAGATGAATTTCAAAAAGGGAAGCTGAGACGAAGGCGGTCTCATATCCAAACACACAGTTAGGCCGACACGAAGTCTGTCTCATAACCAAGGGTTACCATCACAAGATGGATTTCAAAAGGAAAGCCGACACGAAGGCTGTCTCATATCCAAAAACAAAGGTAGGCCGACACGAAGGCGGTCTCATAACCAAGGGTTACCATCACAAGTTGGATTTCAAAAGGAAGGCAGACGCGAAGGCGGTCTCATATCCAAACACAAAGGTAGCCGACACGAAGGCGGTCTCAAAACCAAGGGTTACCATCACAAGATGGCTTTCAAAAGGAAAGCCGACGAAGGCGGTCTCATATCCAAACACAAAGGTAGCCCAACACGTAGGCGATCTCATAACCAAGGGTTACCATCACAAGATGGATTTCAAAAGGAAAGCTAACACGAAGGCGGTCTCTTATCCAAACACAAAGATAGGCCGACACGAATGCGGTCTCATAACCAAGGGTTACCCTTACAAGATGAATATCAAAAAGGCAAGCCGACACGAAGGCGGTCTCATATCCAAACACACAGGTAGGCCGACACGAAGTCGGTCTCATAACCAAGGGTTACTTTCACAAGATGTATTTCAAAAGGAAAGGCGACACGAGGGCGGTCTCATATACAAACACAAAGGTAAGCTGACACGAATGCGGTCTCATAACCAAGGGTCACCATCACAAGATGGATTTCAAAAGGAAAGCCGACACGAAGGCGGTCTCATATCCAAACACAAAGGTAGGCCTACACGAAGGCGGTCTCATAACCAAGGGTTACCATCACAAGATGGATTTCAAAAGGAAAGCCGACACGAGGGCGGTCTCATATCCAAACCCAAAGGTAGGCCGACTCGAAGGTGGTCTCATAACCAAGGGTTACCATCACAAGATGGATTTCAAAATGAAAGCTGACACGAAGGCTGTCTCATATCCAAAAACAAAGGTAGGCCGACACGAAGGCGGTCTCATAACCAAGGGTTACCATCACAAGATGGATTTCAAAAGGAAAGCAGACACGAATGCGGTCTCATATCCAAACACAAAGGCAAGCCGGCACGTAGTCGGTCTCATAACCAAGGGTTACCATCACAAGATGGATTTCAAAAGGAAAGCCGACATAAAGGCGGTCTCATATCCAAACACAAAGGTAGGCCGACACGAAGGCGGTCTCATAACCAAGGGTTACCATCACAAGATGGATTTCAAAAGGAAAGCCGACACGAGGGCTGTCTCATATCCAAACACAAATGTAGGCCGACACGAAGGCGGTCTCATAACCAAGGGTTACCATCACAAGATGGATTTCAAAAGGAAAGCCGACACGAGGGCTGTCTCATATCCAAACACAAAGGTAGGCCGACATGAAGGCGGTCTCATAACAAAGGGTTACCATCACAAGATGGATTTCAAAAGGAAAGCCGACACGAAGGCGGTCTCATATCTAAACACAAAGGTAGCCCGACCCGAAGGCGGTCTCATAACCAAGGGTTACCATCACAAGATGGATTTCAAAAGGAAAGCCGACACGAAAGCGCTCTCATATCCAAACACAGAGGTAGGCCGACACGAAGGCTGTCTCATAACCAAGGGTTACCATCACAAGATGGATTTCAAAAGGAAAGTCGACACGAAGGCGGTCTCATATCCAAACACAAAGGTAGGCTGACACGAAGGCGGTCTCATAACCAAGGGTTACCATCACAAGATGGATTTGAAAAGGAAAGCAGACACGAAGGCGGTCTCATATCCAAACACAAAGGTAGGCCGACACATAAGCGGTCTCATAACCTAGGGTTACCATCACAAGATGGATTTCAAAAGGAAACCCGACACAAAGGCGGTCTCGTATCCAAACACAAAGGTAGCAGACACAAAGGCGGTCTCAAAACCAAGGGTTACCATCACAAGATGGATTTCAAAAGGAAAGCCGACACGAAGGCGGTCTCAAATCCAAACACAAAGGTTGGCCGACACGAAGGCGGACTCATAACCAAGGGTTACTATCACAAGATGGATTTCAAAAGGAAAGCTGACACGAAGGCGGTCTCTTATCCAAACACAAAGATAGGGCGACACGAATGCGGTCTCATAACCAAGGGTTACCCTTACAAGATGAATTTCAAAAAGGGAAGCTGAGACGAAGGCGGTCTCATATCCAAACACACAGTTAGGCCGACACGAAGTCTGTCTCATAACCAAGGGTTACCATCACAAGATGGATTTCAAAAGGAAAGCCGACACGAAGGCTGTCTCATATCCAAAAACAAAGGTAGGCCGACACGAAGGCGGTCTCATAACCAAGGGTTACCATCACAAGATGGATTTCAAAAGGAAGGCAGACGCGAAGGCGGTCTCATATCCAAACACAAAGGTAGCCGACACGAAGGCGGTCTCAAAACCAAGGGTTACCATCACAAGATGGCTTTCACAAGGAAAGCCGACACGAAGGCGGTCTCATATCCAAACACAAAGGTAGCCCAACACGTAGGCGATCTCATAACCAAGGGTTACCATCACAAGATGGATTTCAAAAGGAAAGCTTACACGAAGGCGGTCTCTTATCCAAACACAAAGATAGGCCGACACGAATGCGGTCTCATAACCAAGGGTTACCCTTACAAGATGAATTTCAAAAAGAGAAGCCGACACGAAGGCGGTCTCATATCCAAACACACAGGTAGGCCGACACGAAGTCGGTCTCATAACCAAGGGTTACTTTCACAAGATGTATTTCAAAAGGAAAGGCGACACGAGGGCGGTCTCATATACAAACACAAAGGTAGGCCGACACGAATGCGGTCTCATAACCAAGGGTCACCATCACAAGATGGATTTCAAAAGGAAAGCCGACACGAAGGCGGTCTCATATCCAAACATAAAGGTAGGCCTACACGAAGGCGGTCTCATAACCAAGGGTTACCATCACAAGATGGATTTCAAAAGGAAAGCCGACACGAGGGCGGTCTCATATCCAAACCCAAAGGTAGGCCGACTCGAAGGTGGTCTCAAAACCAAGGGTTACCATCACAAGATGGATTTCAAAATGAAAGCTGACACGAAGGCTGTCTCATATCCAAAAACAAAGGTAGGCCGACACGAAGGCGGTCTCATAACCAAGGGTTACCATCACAAGATGGATTTCAAAAGGAAAGCAGACACGAAGGCGGTCTCATATCCAAACACAAAGGTAAGCCGACACGTAGTCGGTCTCATAACCAAGGGTTACCATCACAAGATGGATTTCAAAAGGAAAGCCGACATAAAGGCGGTCTCATATCCAAACACAAATGTAGGCCGACACGAAGGCGGTCTCATAACCAAGGGTTACCATCACAAGATGGATTTCAAAAGGAAAGCCGACACGAGGGCTGTCTCATATCCAAACACAAAGGTAGGCCGACACGAAGGCGGTCTCATAACAAAGGGTTACCATCACAAGATGGATTTCAAAAGGAAAGCCGACACGAAGGCGGTCTCATATCTAAACACAAAGGTAGCCCGACCCGAAGGCGGTCTCATAACCAAGGGTTACCATCACAAGATGGATTTCAAAAGGAAAGCCGACACGAAAGCGCTCTCATATCCAAACACAGAGGTAGGCCGACACGAAGGCTGTCTCATAACCAAGGGTTACCATCACAAGATGGATTTCAAAAGGAAAGCCGACACGAAGGCGATCTCATATCCAAACACAAAGGTAGGCTGACACGAAGGCGGTCTCATAACCAAGGGTTACCATCACAAGATGGATTTGAAAAGGAAAGCAGACACGAAGGCGGTCTCATATCCAAACACAAAGGTAGGCTGACACATAAGCGGTCTCATAACCAAGGGTTACCATCACAAGATGGATTTCAAAAGGAAACCCGACACAAAGGCGGTCTCGTATCCAAACACAAAGGTAGCAGACACAAAGGCGGTCTCAAAACCAAGGGTTACCATCACAAGATGGATTTCAAAAGGAAAGCCGACACGAAGGCGGTCTCAAATCCAAACACAAAGGTTGGCCGACACGAAGGCGGACTCATAACCAAGGGTTACTATCACAAGATGGATTTCAAAAGGAAAGCTGACACGAAGGCGGTCTCTTATCCAAACACAAAGATAGGGCGACAGGAATGCGGTCTCATAACCAAGGGTTACCCTTACAAGATGAATTTCAAAAAGGGAAGCTGAGACGAAGGCGGTCTCATATCCAAACACACAGTTAGGCCGACACGAAGTCTGTCTCATAACCAAGGGTTACCATCACAAGAAGGATTTCAAAAGGAAAGCCGACACGAAGGCTGTCTCATATCCAAAAACAAAGGTAGGCCGACACGAAGGCGGTCTCATAACCAAGGGTTACCATCACAAGATGGATTTCAAAAGGAAGGCAGACGCGAAGGGGGTCTCATATCCAAACACAAAGGTAGCCGACACGAAGGCGGTCTCCAAACCAAGGGTTACCATCACAAGATGGCTTTCAAAAGGAAAGCCGACACGAAGGCGGTCTCATATCCAAACACAAAGGTAGCCCAACACGTAGGCGATCTCATAACCTAGGGTTACCATCACAAGATGGATTTCAAAAGGAAAGCAGACACGAAGGCGGTCTCGTATCCAAACACAAAGGTAAGCCGACACGTAGTCGGTCTCATAACCAAGGGTTACCATCACAAGATGGTTTTTAAAAGGAAAGCCGACACGAAGGCGGTCTCATATCCAAACACAAAGGTAGCCCAACACGTAGGCGATCTCATAACCAAGGGTTACCATCACAAGATGGATTTCAAAAGGAAAGCTAACACGAAGGCGGTCTCTTATCCAAACACAAAGATAGGCCGACACGAATGCGGTCTCATAACCAAGGGTTACCCTTACAAGATGAATTTCAAAAAGGGAAGCCGACACGAAGGCGGTCTCATATCCAAACACACAGGTAGGCCGACACGAAGTCGGTCTCATAACCAAGGGTTACTTTCACAAGATGTATTTCAAAAGGAAAGGCGACACGAGGGCGGTCTCATATACAAACACAAAGGTAGGCCGACACGAATGCGGTCTCATAACCAAGGGTCACTATCACAAGATGGATTTCAAAAGGAAAGCCGACACGAAGGCGGTCTCATATCCAAACACAAAGGTAGGCCCACACGAAGGCGGTCTCATAACCAAGGGTTACCATCACAAGATGGATTTCAAAAGGAAAGCCGACACGAGGGCGGTCTCATATCCAAACCCAAAGGTAGGCCGACTCGAAGGAGGTCTCAAAACCAAGGGTTACCATCACAAGATGGATTTCAAAATGAAAGCTGACACGAAGGCTGTCTCATATCCAAAAACAAAGGTAGGCCGACACGAAGGCGGTCTCATAACCAAGGGTTACCATCACAAGATGGATTTCAAAAGGAAAGCAGACACGAAGGCGGTCTCATATCCAAACACAAAGGTAAGCCGACACGTAGTCGGTCTCATAACCAAGGGTTACCATCACAAGATGGATTTCAAAAGGAAAGCCGACAAAAAGGCGGTCTCATATCCAAACACAAAGGTAGGCCGACACGAAGGCGGTCTCATAACCAAGGGTTACCATCACAAGATGGATTTCAAAAGGAAAGCCGACACGAGGGCTGTCTCATATCCAAACACAAATGTAGGCCGACACGAAGGCGGTCTCATAACCAAGGGTTACCATCACAAGATGGATTTCAAAAGGAAAGCCGACACGAGGGCTGTCTCATATCCAAACACAAAGGAAGGCCGACACGAAGGCGGTCTCATAACAAAGGATTACCATCACAAGATGGATTTCAAAAGGAAAGCCGACACGAAGGCGGTCTCATATCTAAACACAAAGGTAGCCCGACCCGAAGGCGGTCTCATAACCAAGGGTTACCATCACAAGATGGATTTCAAAAGGAAAGCCGACACGAAAGCGGTCTCATATCCAAACACAGAGGTAGGCCGACACGAAGGCTGTCTCATAACCAAGGGTTACCATCACAAGATGGATTTCAAAAGGAAAGCCGACACGAAGGCGATCTCATATCCAAACACAAAGGTAGGCTGACACGAAGGCGGTCTCATAACCAAGGGTTACCATCACAAGATGGATTTGAAAAGGAAAGCAGACACGAAGGCGGTCTCATATCCAAACACAAAGGTAGGCTGACACATAAGCGGTCTCATAACCAAGGGTTACCATCACAAGATGGATTTCAAAAGGAAACCCGACACAAAGGCGGTCTCGTATCCAAACACAAAGGTAGCAGACACAAAGGCGGTCTCAAAACCAAGGGTTACCATCACAAGATGGATTTCAAAAGGAAAGCCGACACGAAGGCGGTCTCAAATCCAAACACAAAGGTTGGCCGACACGAAGGCGGACTCATAACCAAGGGTTACTATCACAAGATGGATTTCAAAAGGAAAGCTAACACGAAGGCGGTCTCTTATCCAAACACAAAGATAGGGCGACAGGAATGCGGTCTCATAACCAAGGGTTACCCTTACAAGATGAATTTCAAAAAGGGAAGCTGAGACGAAGGCGGTCTCATATCCAAACACACAGTTAGGCCGACACGAAGTCTGTCTCATAACCAAGGGTTACCATCACAAGAAGGATTTCAAAAGGAAAGCCGACACGAAGGCTGTCTCATATCCAAAAACAAAGGTAGGCCGACACGAAGGCGGTCTCATAACCAAGGGTTACCATCACAAGATGGATTTCAAAAGGAAGGCAGACGCTAAGGCGGTCTCATATCCAAACACAAAGGTAGCCGACACGAAGGCGGTCTCCAAACCAAGGGTTACCATCACAAGATGGCTTTCAAAAGGAAAGCCGACACGAAGGCGGTCTCATATCCAAACACAAAGGTAGCCCAACACGTAGGCGATCTCATAACCAAGGGTTACCATCACAAGATGGATTTCAAAAGGAAAGCAGACACGAAGGCGGTCTCATATCCAAACACAAAGGTAAGCCGACACGTAGTCGGTCTCATAACCAAGGGTTACCATCACAAGATGGTTTTCAAAAGGAAAGCCGACACGAAGGCGGTCTCATATCCAAACACAAAGGTAGCCCAACACGTAGGCAATCTCATAACCAAGGGTTACCATCACAAGATGGATTTCAAAAGGAAAGCTAACACGAAGGCGGTCTCTTATCCAAACACAAAGATAGGCCGACACGAATGCGGTCTCATAACCAAGGGTTACCCTTACAAGATGAATTTCAAAAAGGGAAGCCGACACGAAGGCGGTCTCATATCCAAACACACAGGTAGGCCGACACGAAGTCGGTCTCATAACCAAGGGTTACTTTCACAAGATGTATTTCAAAAGGAAAGGCGACACGAGGGCGGTCTCATATACAAACACAAAGGTAGGCCGACACGAATGCGGTCTCATAACCAAGGGTCACCATCACAAGATGGATTTCAAAAGGAAAGCCGACACGAAGGCGGTCTCATATCCAAACACAAAGGTAGGCCTACACGAAGGCGGTCTCATAACCAAGGGTTACCATCACAAGATGGATTTCAAAAGGAAAGCCGACACGAGGGCGGTCTCATATCCAAACCCAAAGGTAGGCCGACTCGAAGGTGGTCTCAAAACCAAGGGTTACCATCACAAGATGGATTTCAAAATGAAAGCTGACACGAAGGCTGTCTCATATCCAAAAACAAAGGTAGGCCGACACGAAGGCGGTCTCATAACCAAGGGTTACCATCACAAGATGGATTTCAAAAGGAAAGCAGACACGAAGGCGGTCTCATATCCAAACACAAAGGTAAGCCGACACGTAGTCGGTCTCATAACCAAGGGTTACCATCACAAGATGGATTTCAAAAGGAAAGCCGACATAAAGGCGGTCTCATATCCAAACACAAAGGTAGGCCGACAGGAAGGCGGTCTCATAACCAAGGGTTACCATCACAAGATGGATTTCAAAAGGAAAGCCGACACGAGGGCTGTCTCATATCCAAACACAAATGTAGGCCGACACGAAGGCGGTCTCATAACCAAGGGTTACCATCACAAGATGGATTTCAAAAGGAAAGCCGACACGAGGGCTGTCTCATATCCAAACACAAAGGTAGGCCGACACGAAGGCGGTCTCATAACAAAGGGTTACCATCACAAGATGGATTTCAAAAGGAAAGCCGACACGAAGGCGGTCTCATATCTAAACACAAAGGTAGCCCGACCCGAAGGCGGTCTCATAACCAAGGGTTACCATCACAAGATGGATTTCAAAAGGAAAGCCGACACGAAAGCGGTCTCATATCCAAACACAGAGGTAGGCCGACACGAAGGCTGTCTCATAACCAAGGGTTACCATCACAAGATGGATTTCAAAAGGAAAGCCGACACGAAGGCGATCTCATATCCAAAAACAAAGGTAGGCTGACACGAAGGCGGTCTCATAACCAAGGGTTACCATCACAAGATGGATTTGAAAAGGAAAGCAGACACGAAGGCGGTCTCATATCCAAA
Source organism: Lathyrus tuberosus (assembly GCA_022829125.1). Classification (NCBI taxonomy): domain Eukaryota; kingdom Viridiplantae; phylum Streptophyta; class Magnoliopsida; order Fabales; family Fabaceae; genus Lathyrus; species Lathyrus tuberosus. The sequence goes on along the minus strand of JALAZF010000020.1, from coordinate 2,670,194 downwards.
CACAAAGGTAGGCTGACACATAAGCGGTCTCATAACCAAGGGTTACCATCACAAGATGGATTTCAAAAGGAAACCCGACACAAAGGCGGTCTCGTATCCAAACACAAAGGTAGCAGACACAAAGGCGGTCTCAAAACCAAGGGTTACCATCACAAGATGGATTTCAAAAGGAAAGCCGACACGAAGGCGGTCTCAAATCCAAACACAAAGGTTGGCCGACACGAAGGCGGACTCATAACCAAGGGTTACTATCACAAGATGGATTTCAAAAGGAAAGATGACACGAAGGCGGTCTCTTATCCAAACACAAAGATAGGGCGACAGGAATGCGGTCTCATAACCAAGGGTTACCCTTGCAACATGAATTTCAAAAAGGGAAGCTGAGACGAAGGCGGTCTCATATCCAAACACACAGTTAGGCCGACACGAAGTCTGTCTCATAACCAAGGGTTACCATCACAAGAAGGATTTCAAAAGGAAAGCCGACACGAAGGCTGTCTCATATCCAAAAACAAAGGTAGGCCGACACGAAGGCGGTCTCATAACCAAGGGTTACCATCACAAGATAGATTTCAAAAGGAAGGCAGACGCGAAGGCGGTCTCATATCCAAACACAAAGGTAGCCGACACGAAGGCGGTCTCCAAACCAAGGGTTACCATCACAAGATGGCTTTCAAAAGGAAAGCCGACACGAAGGCGGTCTCATATCCAAACACAAAGGTAGCCCAACACGTAGGCGATCTCATAACCAAGGGTTACCATCACAAGATGGATTTCAAAAGGAAAGCAGACACGAAGGCGGTCTCATATCCAAACACAAAGGTAAGCCGACACGTAGTCGGTCTCATAACCAAGGGTTACCATCACAAGATGGTTTTCAAAAGGAAAGCCGACACGAAGGCGGTCTCATATCCAAACACAAAGGTAGCCCAACACGTAGGCGATCTCATAACCAAGGGTTACCATCACAAGATGGATTTCAAAAGGAAAGCTAACACGAAGGCGGTCTCTTATCCAAACACAAAGATAGGCCGACACGAATGCGGTCTCATAACCAAGGGTTACCCTTACAAGATGAATTTCAAAAAGGGAAGCCGACACGAAGGCGGTCTCATATCCAAACACAAAGGTAGGCCGACACGAAGTCGGTCTCATAACCAAGGGTTACTTTCACAAGATGTATTTCAAAAGGAAAGGCGACACGAGGGCGGTCTCATATACAAACACAAAGGTAGGCCGACACGAATGCGGTCTCATAACCAAGGGTCACCATCACAAGATGGATTTCAAAAGGAAAGCCGACACGAAGGCGGTCTCATATCCAAACACAAAGGTAGGCCTACACGAAGGCGGTCTCATAACCAAGGGTTACCATCACAAGATGGATTTCAAAAGGAAAGCCGACACGAGGGCGGTCTCATATCCAAACCCAAAGGTAGGCCGACTCGAAGGTGGTCTCAAAACCAAGGGTTACCATCACAAGATGGATTTCAAAATGAAAGCTGACACGAAGGCTGTCTCATATCCAAAAACAAAGGTAGGCCGACACGAAGGCGGTCTCATAACCAAGGGTTACCATCACAAGATGGATTTCAAAAGGAAAGCAGACACGAAGGCGGTCTCATATCCAAACACAAAGGTAAGCCGACACGTAGTCGGTCTCATAACCAAGGGTTACCATCACAAGATGGATTTCAAAAGGAAAGCCGACATAAAGGCGGTCTCATATCCAAACACAAAGGTAGGCCGACAGGAAGGCGGTCTCATAACCAAGGGTTACCATCACAAGATGGATTTCAAAAGGAAAGCCGACACGAGGGCTGTCTCATATCCAAACACAAATGTAGGCCGACACGAAGGCGGTCTCATAACCAAGGGTTACCATCACAAGATGGATTTCAAAAGGAAAGCCGACACGAGGGCTGTCTCATATCCAAACACAAAGGTAGGCCGACACGAAGGCGGTCTCATAACAAAGGGTTACCATCACAAGATGGATTTCAAAAGGAAAGCCGACACGAAGGCGGTCTCATATCTAAACACAAAGGTAGCCTGACCCGAAGGCGGTCTCATAACCAAGGGTTACCATCACAAGATGGATTTCAAAAGGAAAGCCGACACGAAAGCGGTCTCATATCCAAACACAGAGGTAGGCCGACACGAAGGCTGTCTCATAACCAAGGGTTACCATCACAAGATGGATTTCAAAAGGAAAGCCGACACGAAGGCGATCTCATATCCAAAAACAAAGGTAGGCTGACACGAAGGCGGTCTCATAACCAAGGGTTACCATCACAAGATGGATTTGAAAAGGAAAGCAGACACGAAGGCGGTCTCATATCCAAACACAAAGGTAGGCTGACACATAAGCGGTCTCATAACCAAGGGTTACCATCACAAGATGGATTTCAAAAGGAAACCCGACACAAAGGCGGTCTCGTATCCAAACACAAAGGTAGCAGACACAAAGGCGGTCTCAAAACCAAGGGTTACCATCACAAGATGGATTTCAAAAGGAAAGCCGACACGAAGGCGGTCTCAAATCCAAACACAAAGGTTGGCCGACACGAAGGCGGACTCATAACCAAGGGTTACTATCACAAGATGGATTTCAAAAGGAAAGATGACACGAAGGCGGTCTCTTATCCAAACACAAAGATAGGGCGACAGGAATGCGGTCTCATAACCAAGGGTTACCCTTGCAACATGAATTTCAAAAAGGGAAGCTGAGACGAAGGCGGTCTCATATCCAAACACACAGTTAGGCCGACACGAAGTCTGTCTCATAACCAAGGGTTACCATCACAAGAAGGATTTCAAAAGGAAAGCCGACACGAAGGCTGTCTCATATCCAAAAACAAAGGTAGGCCGACACGAAGGCGGTCTCATAACCAAGGGTTACCATCACAAGATAGATTTCAAAAGGAAGGCAGACGCGAAGGCGGTCTCATATCCAAACACAAAGGTAGCCGACACGAAGGCGGTCTCCAAACCAAGGGTTACCATCACAAGATGGCTTTCAAAAGGAAAGCCGACACGAAGGCGGTCTCATATCCAAACACAAAGGTAGCCCAACACGTAGGCGATCTCATAACCAAGGGTTACCATCACAAGATGGATTTCAAAAGGAAAGCAGACACGAAGGCGGTCTCATATCCAAACACAAAGGTAAGCCGACACGTAGTCGGTCTCATAACCAAGGGTTACCATCACAAGATGGTTTTCAAAAGGAAAGCCGACACGAAGGCGGTCTCATATCCAAACACAAAGGTAGCCCAACACGTAGGCGATCTCATAACCAAGGGTTACCATCACAAGATGGATTTCAAAAGGAAAGCTAACACGAAGGCGGTCTCTTATCCAAACACAAAGATAGGCCGACACGAATGCGGTCTCATAACCAAGGGTTACCCTTACAAGATGAATTTCAAAAAGGGAAGCCGACACGAAGGCGGTCTCATATCCAAACACACAGGTAGGCCGACACGAAGTCGGTCTCATAACCAAGGGTTACTTTCACAAGATGTATTTCAAAAGGAAAGGCGACACGAGGGCGGTCTCATATACAAACACAAAGGTAGGCCGACACGAATGCGGTCTCATAACCAAGGGTCACCATCACAAGATGGATTTCAAAAGGAAAGCCGACACGAAGGCGGTCTCATATCCAAACACAAAGGTAGGCCTACACGAAGGCGGTCTCATAACCAAGGGTTACCATCACAAGATGGATTTCAAAAGGAAAGCCGACACGAGGGCGGTCTCATATCCAAACCCAAAGGTAGGCTGACTCGAAGGTGGTCTCATAACCAAGGGTTACCATCACAAGATGGATTTCAAAATGAAAGCTGACACGAAGGCTGTCTCATATCCAAAAACAAAGGTAGGCCGACACGAAGGCGGTCTCATAACCAAGGGTTACCATCACAAGATAGATTTCAAAAGGAAGGCAGACGCGAAGGCGGTCTCATATCCAAACACAAAGGTAGCCGACACGAAGGCGGTCTCCAAACCAAGGGTTACCATCACAAGATGGCTTTCAAAAGGAAAGCCGACACGAAGGCGGTCTCATATCCAAACACAAAGGTAGCCCAACACGTAGGCGATCTCATAACCAAGGGTTACCATCACAAGATGGATTTCAAAAGGAAAGCAGACACGAAGGCGGTCTCATATCCAAACACAAAGGTAAGCCGACACGTAGTCGGTCTCATAACCAAGGGTTACCATCACAAGATGGTTTTCAAAAGGAAAGCCGACACGAAGGCGGTCTCATATCCAAACACAAAGGTAGCCCAACACGTAGGCGATCTCATAACCAAGGGTTACCATCACAAGATGGATTTCAAAAGGAAAGCTAACACGAAGGCGGTCTCTTATCCAAACACAAAGATAGGCCGACACGAATGCGGTCTCATAACCAAGGGTTACCCTTACAAGATGAATTTCAAAAAGGGAAGCCGACACGAAGGCGGTCTCATATCCAAACACAAAGGTAGGCCGACACGAAGTCGGTCTCATAACCAAGGGTTACTTTCACAAGATGTATTTCAAAAGGAAAGGCGACACGAGGGCGGTCTCATATACAAACACAAAGGTAGGCCGACACGAATGCGGTCTCATAACCAAGGGTCACCATCACAAGATGGATTTCAAAAGGAAAGCCGACACGAAGGCGGTCTCATATCCAAACACAAAGGTAGGCCTACACGAAGGCGGTCTCATAACCAAGGGTTACCATCACAAGATGGATTTCAAAAGGAAAGCCGACACGAGGGCGGTCTCATATCCAAACCCAAAGGTAGGCCGACTCGAAGGTGGTCTCAAAACCAAGGGTTACCATCACAAGATGGATTTCAAAATGAAAGCTGACACGAAGGCTGTCTCATATCCAAAAACAAAGGTAGGCCGACACGAAGGCGGTCTCATAACCAAGGGTTACCATCACAAGATGGATTTCAAAAGGAAAGCAGACACGAAGGCGGTCTCATATCCAAACACAAAGGTAAGCCGACACGTAGTCGGTCTCATAACCAAGGGTTACCATCACAAGATGGATTTCAAAAGGAAAGCCGACATAAAGGCGGTCTCATATCCAAACACAAAGGTAGGCCGACAGGAAGGCGGTCTCATAACCAAGGGTTACCATCACAAGATGGATTTCAAAAGGAAAGCCGACACGAGGGCTGTCTCATATCCAAACACAAATGTAGGCCGACACGAAGGCGGTCTCATAACCAAGGGTTACCATCACAAGATGGATTTCAAAAGGAAAGCCGACACGAGGGCTGTCTCATATCCAAACACAAAGGTAGGCCGACACGAAGGCGGTCTCATAACAAAGGGTTACCATCACAAGATGGATTTCAAAAGGAAAGCCGACACGAAGGCGGTCTCATATCTAAACACAAAGGTAGCCCGACCCGAAGGCGGTCTCATAACCAAGGGTTACCATCACAAGATGGATTTCAAAAGGAAAGCCGACACGAAAGCGGTCTCATATCCAAACACAGAGGTAGGCCGACACGAAGGCTGTCTCATAACCAAGGGTTACCATCACAAGATGGATTTCAAAAGGAAAGCCGACACGAAGGCGATCTCATATCCAAAAACAAAGGTAGGCTGACACGAAGGCGGTCTCATAACCAAGGGTTACCATCACAAGATGGATTTGAAAAGGAAAGCAGACACGAAGGCGGTCTCATATCCAAACACAAAGGTAGGCTGACACATAAGCGGTCTCATAACCAAGGGTTACCATCACAAGATGGATTTCAAAAGGAAACCCGACACAAAGGCGGTCTCGTATCCAAACACAAAGGTAGCAGACACAAAGGCGGTCTCAAAACCAAGGGTTACCATCACAAGATGGATTTCAAAAGGAAAGCCGACACGAAGGCGGTCTCAAATCCAAACACAAAGGTTGGCCGACACGAAGGCGGACTCATAACCAAGGGTTACTATCACAAGATGGATTTCAAAAGGAAAGATGACACGAAGGCGGTCTCTTATCCAAACACAAAGATAGGGCGACAGGAATGCGGTCTCATAACCAAGGGTTACCCTTGCAACATGAATTTCAAAAAGGGAAGCTGAGACGAAGGCGGTCTCATATCCAAACACACAGTTAGGCCGACACGAAGTCTGTCTCATAACCAAGGGTTACCATCACAAGAAGGATTTCAAAAGGAAAGCCGACACGAAGGCTGTCTCATATCCAAAAACAAAGGTAGGCCGACACGAAGGCGGTCTCATAACCAAGGGTTACCATCACAAGATAGATTTCAAAAGGAAGGCAGACGCGAAGGCGGTCTCATATCCAAACACAAAGGTAGCCGACACGAAGGCGGTCTCCAAACCAAGGGTTACCATCACAAGATGGCTTTCAAAAGGAAAGCCGACACGAAGGCGGTCTCATATCCAAACACAAAGGTAGCCCAACACGTAGGCGATCTCATAACCAAGGGTTACCATCACAAGATGGATTTCAAAAGGAAAGCAGACACGAAGGCGGTCTCATATCCAAACACAAAGGTAAGCCGACACGTAGTCGGTCTCATAACCAAGGGTTACCATCACAAGATGGTTTTCAAAAGGAAAGCCGACACGAAGGCGGTCTCATATCCAAACACAAAGGTAGCCCAACACGTAGGCGATCTCATAACCAAGGGTTACCATCACAAGATGGATTTCAAAAGGAAAGCTAACACGAAGGCGGTCTCTTATCCAAACACAAAGATAGGCCGACACGAATGCGGTCTCATAACCAAGGGTTACCCTTACAAGATGAATTTCAAAAAGGGAAGCCGACACGAAGGCGGTCTCATATCCAAACACACAGGTAGGCCGACACGAAGTCGGTCTCATAACCAAGGGTTACTTTCACAAGATGTATTTCAAAAGGAAAGGCGACACGAGGGCGGTCTCATATACAAACACAAAGGTAGGCCGACACGAATGCGGTCTCATAACCAAGGGTCACCATCACAAGATGGATTTCAAAAGGAAAGCCGACACGAAGGCGGTCTCATATCCAAACACAAAGGTAGGCCTACACGAAGGCGGTCTCATAACCAAGGGTTACCATCACAAGATGGATTTCAAAAGGAAAGCCGACACGAGGGCGGTCTCATATCCAAACCCAAAGGTAGGCTGACTCGAAGGTGGTCTCATAACCAAGGGTTACCATCACAAGATGGATTTCAAAATGAAAGCTGACACGAAGGCTGTCTCATATCCAAAAACAAAGGTAGGCCGACACGAAGGCGGTCTCATAACCAAGGGTTACCATCACAAGATGGATTTCAAAAGGAAAGCAGACACGAAGGCGGTCTCATATCCAAACACAAAGGTAAGCCGACACGTAGTCGGTCTCATAACCAAGGGTTACCATCACAAGATGGATTTCAAAAGGAAAGCCGACATAAAGGCGGTCTCATATCCAAACACAAAGGTAGGCCGACACGAAGGCGGTCTCATAACCAAGGGTTACCATCACAAGATGGATTTCAAAAGGAAAGCCGACACGAGGGCTGTCTCATATCCAAACACAAATGTAGGCCGACACGAAGGCGGTCTCATAACCAAGGGTTACCATCACAAGATGGATTTCAAAAGGAAAGCCGACACGAGGGCTGTCTCATATCCAAACACAAAGGTAGGCCGACACGAAGGCGGTCTCATAACAAAGGGTTACCATCACAAGATGGATTTCAAAAGGAAAGTCGACACGAAGGCGGTCTCATATCTAAACACAAAGGTAGCCCGACCCGAAGGCGGTCTCATAACCAAGGGTTACCATCACAAGATGGATTTCAAAAGGAAAGCCGACACGAAGGCGGTCCTATATCCAAACACAAAGGTAGGCCGACACGAAGGCGGTCTCATAACCAAGGGTTACCATCACATGACGGATTTCAAAAGGAAAGCCGACACGAAGGCGGTCTCAAAACCAAGGGATACCATCACAAGATGGTTTTCAAAAGGAAAGCCGACACGAAGGCGGTCTCAGATCCAAACACAAATGTAGGACGACACGAAGGCGGTCTCATAACCAAGGGTTACCATTACAAGATGGATTTCAAAAGGAAAGCCGACACGAAGGCAGTCTCATATCCAAACACAAAGGAAGTCGACACAAAGGCGGTCTCAAAACCAAGGGTTACCATCACAAGATTGATTTCAAAAGGAAAGTTGACACGAAGGCGATCTCATATCCAAACACAAAGGTAGGCCGACACAAAGGCGGTCTCATAACCAAGGGTTACCATCACAAGATGGGTTTCAAAAGGAAAGCCGACACGAAGGCGGTCTCATATCCAAACACAATGGTAGGCCGACACGAAGGCGGACTCATAACCAAGGGTTACTATCACAAGATGGATTTCCAAAGGAAAGACGACAAGAAGGCGGTCTCATATCCAAACACAAAGATAGGCCGACATGAAGGCGGTCTCATAACCAAGGGTTACCATCACAAGATGGATTTCAAAAAGGGAAGCCGACACAAAGGCAGTCTCATATCCAAACACAAAGGTAGGCCGACATGAAGTCGGTCTCATAACCAAGGGTTACCATCACAAGATGGATTTCAAAAGGATAGCCGACACGAGGGCGATCTCATATCCAAACACAAAGGTAGGCCGACACGAAGGCGGTCTCATAACCAAGGGTTACCATCACAAGATGGATTTCAATAGGAAAGCCGACACGAAGGCGGTCTCATATCAAAACACAAAGGTAGGTCGACACGAAGGCGGTCTCATAACCAAGGGTTACCACCACAAGATGGATTTCTAAAGGAAAGCCGACACGAAGGTGGTCTCATATCCAAACACAAAGGTAGGCTGACACGAATGGGGTCGCATAACCAAGGGTTACCATCACAAGATGGATTTGAAAAGGAAAGCCGACACAAAGGCGGTCTCATAACCAAGGGTTACCATCACAAGATGGTTTTCAAAAGGAAATCCGACACGAAGGCGGTCTCATATATAAAAACAAAGGTAGGCCGACACGAAGGCGGTCTCATAACCAAGGGTTACCATCACAAAATGGATTTAAAAAGGAAAGCCGACACGAAGGCAGTCTCATATCCAAACACAAAGGTAGGCCGACCCGAAGGCGGTCTCATAACCAAGGGTAACCATCACAAGATGCATTTCAAAAGGATAGCCGACACGAGGGCGATCTCATATCCAAACACAAAGGAAGTCGACACAAAGGCGGTCTCAAAACCAAGGGTTACCATCACAAGATGGATTTCAAAAGGAAAGCCGACATAAAGGCGGTCTCATATCCAAACACAAAGGTAGGCCGACACGAAGGCGGTCTCATAACCAAGGGTTACCATCACAAGATGGATTTCAAAAGGAAAGCCGACACGAGGGCTGTCTCATATCCAAACACAAAGGTAGGCCGACACGAAGGCGGTCTCATAACAAAGGGTTACCATCACAAGATGGATTTCAAAAGGAAAGCCGACACGAAGGCGGTCTCATATCTAAACACAAAGGTAGCCCGACCCGAAGGCGGTCTCATAACCAAGGGTTACCATCACAAGATGGATTTCAAAAGGAAAGCCGACACGAAGGCGGTCCTATATCCAAACACAAAGGTAGGCCGACACGAAGGCGGTCTCATAATCAAGGGTTACCATCACAAGACGGATTTCAAAAGGAAAGCCGACACGAAGGCGGTCTCAAAACCAAGGGATACCATCACAAGATGGTTTTCAAAAGGAAAGCCGACACGAAGGCGGTCTCAGATCCAAACACAAATGTAGGACGACACGAAGGCGGTCTCATAACCAAGGGTTACCATTACAAGATGGATTTCAAAAGGAAAGCCGACACGAAGGCAGCCTCATATCCAAACACAAAGGAAGTCGACACAAAGGCGGTCTCAAAACCAAGGGTTACCATCACAAGATTGATTTCAAAAGGAAAGTTGACACGAAGGCGATCTCATATCCAAACACAAAGGTAGGCCGACACAAAGGCGGTCTCATAACCAAGGGTTACCATCACAAGATGGGTTTCAAAAGGAAAGCCGACACGAAGGCGGTCTCATATCCAAACACAAAGGTAGGCCGACCCGAAGGCGGTCTCATAACCAAGGGTTACCATCACAAGATGGATTTCAAAAGGATAGCCGACACGAGGGCGATCTCATATCCAAACACAAAGGTAGGCCGACACGAAGGCGGTCTCATAACCAAGGGTTACCATCACAAGATGGATTTTAATAGGAAAGTCGACACGAAGGCGGTCTCATATCAAAACACAAAGGTAGGTCGACACGAAGGCGGTCTCATAACCAAGGGTTACCACCACAAGATGGATTTCTAAAGGAAAGCCGACACGAAGGCAGTCTCATATCCAAACACAAAGGTAGGCTCACACGAATGGGGTCGCATAACCAAGGGTTACCATCACAAGATGGATTTGAAAAGGAAAGCCGACACGAAGGCGGTCTCATATATAAAAACAAAGGTAGGCCGACACGAAGGCGGTCTCATAACCAAGGGTTACCATCACAAAATGGATTTAAAAAGGAAAGCCGACACGAAGGCAGTCTCATATCCAAACACAAAGGTAGGCCGACACGAAGGCGGACTCATAACCAAGGGTTACTATCACAAGATGGATTTCCAAAGGAAAGACGACAAGACGGCGGTCTCAAATCCAAACACAAAGATAGGCCGACATGAAGGCGGTCTCATAACCAAGGGTTACCATCACAAGATGGTTTTCAAAAGGAAATCCGACACGAAGGCGGTCTCATATATAAAAACAAAGGTAGGCCGACACGAAGGCGGTCTCATAACCAAGGGTTACCATCACAAAATGGATTTAAAAAGGAAAGCCGACACGAAGGCAGTCTCATATCCAAACACAAAGGTAGGCCGACCCGAAGGCGGTCTCATAACCAAGGGTTACCATCACAAGATGCATTTCAAAAGGATAGCCGACACGAGGGCGATCTCATATCCAAACACAAAGGAAGTCGACACAAAGGCGGTCTCAAAACCAAGGGTTACCATCACAAGATGGATTTCAAAAGGAAAGCCGACATAAAGGTGGTCTCATATCCAAACACAAAGGTAGGCCGACACGAAGGCGGTCTCATAACCAAGGGTTACCCTTACAAGATGAATTTCAAAAAGGGAAGCCGACACGAAGGCGGCCTCATATCCAAACACACAGGTAGGCCGACACGAAGTCTGTCTCATAACCAAGGGTTACCATCACAAGATGGATTTCAAAAGGAAAGCCAACACGAAGGCTGTCTCATATCCAAAAACAAAGGTAGGCCGACACGAAGGAGGTCTAATAACCAAGGGTTACCATCACAAGATGGATTTCAAAAGGAAAGCAGACACGAAGGCGGTCTCATATCCAAACACAAAGGTAAGCCGACACGTAGTCGGTCTCATAACCAAGGGTTACCATCACAAGATGGATTTCAAAAGGATAGCCGACATAAAGGCGGTCTCATATCCAAACACAAAGGTAGGCCGACACGAAGGCGGTCTCATAACCTAGGGTTACCATCACAAGATGGATTTCAAAAGGAAAGCCGACACGAGGTCTGTCTCATATCCAAACACAAATGTAGGCCGACACGAAGGCGGCCTCATAACCAAGGGTTACCATCACAAGATGGATTTCAAAAGGAAAGCCGACACGAGGGCTGTCTCATATCCAAACACAAAGGTAGGCCGACACGAAGGCGGTCACATAACAAAGGGTAACCATCACAAGATGGATTTCAAAAGGAAAGCCGACACGAAGGCGGTCTCATATCTAAACACAAAGGTAGGCCGACCCGAAGGCGGTCTCATAACCAAGGGTTACCATCACAAGATGGATTTCAAAAGGATAGCCGACACGAGGGCGATCTCATATCCAAACACAAAGGAAGTTGACACAAAGGCGGTCTCAAAACCAAGGGTTGCCATCACAAGATTGATTTCAAAAGGAAAGTTGACACGAAGGCGATCTCATATCCAAACACAAAGGTAGGCCGACACAAAGGCGGTCTCATAACCAAGGGTTACCATCACAAGATGGGTTTCAAAAGGAAAGCCGACATGAAGGCGGTCTCATATCCAAACACAAAGGTAGGCTGACACGAAGGCGGTCTCATAACCAAGGGTTATCATCACAAGATGGATTTGAAAAGGAAAGCAGACACGAAGGCGGTCTCATATCCAAACACAAAGGTAGGCCGACACATAAGCGGTCTCATAACCAAGGGTTACCATCACAAGATGGATTTCAAAAGGAAAGCCGACACAAAGGCGGTCTCGTATCCAAACACAAAGGTTGGCCGACACGAAGGCGGACTCATAACCAAGGGTTACTATCACAAGGTGGATTTCAAAAGGAAAGCTGACACGAAGGCGGTCTCTTATCCAAACACAAAGATAGGCCGACACGAATGCGGTCTCATAACCAAGGGTTACCCTTACAAGATGAATTTCAAAAAGGGAAGCCGACACGAAGGCGGCCTCATATCCAAACACACAGGTAGGCCGACACGAAGTCTGTCTCATAACCAAGGGTTACCATCACAAGATGGATTTCAAAAGGAAAGCCAACACGAAGGCTGTCTCATATCCAAAAACAAAGGTAGGCCGACACGAAGGAGGTCTAATAACCAAGGGTTACCATCACAAGATGGATTTCAAAAGGAAAGCAGACACGAAGGCGGTCTCATATCCAAACACAAAGGTAAGCCGACACGTAGTCGGTCTCATAACCAAGGGTTACCATCACAAGATGGATTTCAAAAGGATAGCCGACATAAAGGCGGTCTCATATCCAAACACAAAGGTAGGCCGACACGAAGGCGGTCTCATAACCTAGGGTTACCATCACAAGATGGATTTCAAAAGGAAAGCCGACACGAGGTCTGTCTCATATCCAAACACAAATGTAGGCCGACACGAAGGCGGCCTCATAACCAAGGGTTACCATCACAAGATGGATTTCAAAAGGAAAGCCGACACGAGGGCTGTCTCATATCCAAACACAAAGGTAGGCCGACACGAAGGCGGTCTCATAACAAAGGGTAACCATCACAAGATGGATTTCAAAAGGAAAGCCGACACGAAGGCGGTCTCATATCTAAACACAAAGGTAGGCCGACCCGAAGGCGGTCTCATAACCAAGGGTTACCATCACAAGATGGATTTCAAAAGGATAGCCGACACGAGGGCGATCTCATATCCAAACACAAAGGAAGTCGACACAAAGGCGGTCTCAAAACCAAGGGTTGCCATCACAAGATTGATTTCAAAAGGAAAGTTGACACGAAGGCGATCTCATATCCAAACACAAAGGTAGGCCGACATAAAGGCGGTCTCATAACCAAGGGTTACTATCACAAGATGGGTTTCAAAAGGAAAGCCGACACGAAGGCGGTCTCATATCCAAACAAAAAGGTAGGCCGACACGAAGGCGGACTCATAACCAAGGGTTACTATCACAAGATGTATTTCCAAAGGAAAGACGACAAGAAGGCGGTCTCATATCCAAACACAAAGATAGGCCGACATGAAGGCGGTCTCATAACCAAGGGTTACCATCACAAGATGGATTTCAAAAAGGGAAGCCGACACAAAGGCGGTCTCATATCCAAACACAAAGGTAGGCCGACATGAAGTCGGTCTCATAACCAAGGGTTACCATCACAAGATGGATTTCAAAAGGATAGCCGACACGAGGGCGATCTCATATCTAAACACAAAGGTAGGCCGACACGAAGGCGGTCTCATAACCAAGGGTTACCATCACAAGATGGATTTCAATAGGAAAGCCGACACGAAGGCGGTCTCATATCAAAACACAAAGGTAGGTCGACACGAAGGCGGTCTCATAACCAAGGGTTACCACCACAAGATGGATTTCTAAAGGAAAGTCGACACGAAGGAGGTCTCATATCCAAACACAAAGGTAGGCTGACACGAATGGGGTCGCATAACCAAGGGTTACCATCACAAGATGGATTTGAAAAGGAAAGCCGACACAAAGGCGGTCTCATAACCAAGGGTTACCATCACAAGATGGTTTTCAAAAGGAAATCCGACACGAAGGCGGTCTCATATATAAAAACAAAGGTAGGCCGACACGAAGGCGGTCTCATAACCAAGGGTTACCATCACAAAATGGATTTAAAAAGGAAAGCCGACACGAAGGCAATCTCATATCCAAACACAAAGGAAGCCGACACGAAGGCGGTCTAATAACCAACGGTTACCATCACAAGATGGATTTCAAAAGGAAAGCCGACACGAAGGCGGTCTCATATCCAAACACAGAGATAGGCCGACACGAAGGCTGTCTCATAACCAAGGGTTACCATCACAAGATGGATTTCAAAAGGAAAGCCGACAGGAAGGCGGTCTCATATCCAAACACAAAGGTAGGCTGACACGAAGGCGGTCTCATAACCAAGGGTTATCATCACAAGATGGATTTGAAAAGGAAAGCAGACACGAAGGCGGTCTCATATCCAAACACAAAGGTAGGCCGACACATAAGCGGTCTCATAACCAAGGGTTACCATCACAAGATGGATTTCAAAAGGAAAGCCGACACAAAGGCGGTCTCGTATCCAAACACAAAGGTAGCGGACACAAAGGCGGTCTCAAAACCAAGGGTTACCATCACAAGATGGATTTCAAAAGGAAAGCCGACACAAAGGCGGTCTCAAATCCAAACACAAAGGTTGGCCGACACGAAGGCGGACTCATAACCAAGGGTTACTATCACAAGATGGATTTCAAAAGGAAAGCTGACACGAAGGCGGTCTCTTATCCAAACACAAAGATAGGCCGACACGAATGCGGTCTCATAACCAAGGGTTACCCTTACAAGATGAATTTCAAAAAGGGAACCCGACACGAAGGCGGTCTCATATCCAAACACACAGGTAGGCCGACACGAAGTCTGTCTCATAACCAAGGGTTACCATCACAAGATTGATTTCAAAAGGAAAGCCGACATGAAGGCGGTCTCATAACCAAGGGATACCATCACAAGATGGTTTTCAAAAGGAAAGCCGACACGAAGACGGTCCCATATCCAAACACAAAGGTAGGCCGACACGAAGGCGGTCTAATAACCAAGGGTTACCATCACAAGATGGATTTCAAAAGGAAAGCCGACACGAGGTCTGTCTCATATCCAAACACAAATATAGGCCGACACGAAGGCGGTCTCATAACCAAGGGTTACCATCACAAGATGGATTTCAAAAGAAAAGCCGACACGAGGGCTGTCTCATATCCAAACACAAAGGTAGGCCGACACGAAGGCGGTCTCATAACAAAGGGTTACCATCACAAGATGGTTTTCAAAAGGAAAGCCGACACGAAGGCGGTCTCATATCCAAACACAAAGGTAGCCGACACGAAGGCTGTCTCATAACCAAGGGTTACCATCACAAGATGGATTTCAAAAGGAAAGCCGACACGAAGGCGGTCCCATATCCAAACACAAAGGTAGGCCGACACGAAGGCGGTCTCATAACCAAGGGTTACCATCACAAGACGGATTTCAAAAGGAAAGCCGACACGAAGGCGGTCTCATAACCAAGGGATACCATCACAAGATGGTTTTCAAAAGGAAAGCCGACACGAGGGCGATTTCATATCCAAACACAAAGGTAGGCCGACACGAAGACGGTCTCATAACCAAGGGTTACTATCACAAGATGGATTTCAATAGGAAAGCCGACACGAAGGCGGTCTCATATCAAAACACAAAGGTAGGTCGACACGAAGGCGTCTCATAACCAAGGGTTACCACCACAAGATGGATTTCAAAAGGAAAGCCGACACGAAGGCGGTCTCATATCCAAACACAAAGGTAGGCTGACACGAATGGGGTCCCATAACCAAGGGTTACAATCACAAGATGGATTTGAAAAGAAAAGCCGACACGAAGGCGGTCTCATAACCAAGGGTTACCATCACAAGATGCTTTTCAAAAGGAAATCCGACACGAAGGCGGTCTCATATCCAAACACAAAGATACCGACACGAAGGCGGTCTCATAACCAAGGGTTACCATCACAAGATGGATTTCAAAAGGAAAGCCGACACGAGGTCTGTCTCATATCCAAACACAAATGTAGGCCGACACGAAGGCGGTCTCATAACCAAGGGTTACCATCACAAGATGGATTTCAAAAGGAAAGCCGACACGAGGACTGTCTCATATCCAAACACAAAGGTAGGCCGACACGAAGGCGGTCTCATAACAAAGGGTTACCATCACAAGATGGTTTTCAAAAGGAAAGCCGACACGAAGGCGGTCTCATATCCAAACACAAAGGTAGGCCGACCCGAAAGCGGTCTCATAACCAAGGGTTACCTTCACCAGATGGATTTAAAAAGGAAAGCCGACACGAAGGCGGTCTCATATCCAAACACAAAGGTAGCCGACACGAAGGCTGTCTCATAACCAAGGGTTACCTTCACAAGATGGATTTCAAAAGGAAAGCCGACACAAAGGCGGTCTCGTATCCAAACACAAAGGTAGCGGACACAAAGGCGGTCTCAAAACCATGGGTTACCATCACAAGATGGATTTCAAAAGGAAAGCCGACACAAAGGCGGTCTCAAATCCAAACACAAAGGTTGGCCGACACGAAGGCGGTCTCATATATAAAAACAAAGGTAGGCCGATACGAAGGCGGTCTCATTACCAAGGGTTACCATCACAAAATGGATTTAAAAAGGAAAGCCGACACGAAGGCAGTCTCATATCCAAACACAAAGGAAGCCGACACGAAGGCGGTCTAATAACCAACGGTTACCATCACAAGATGGATTTCAAAAGGAAAGCCGACACGAAGGCGGTCTCATATCCAAACACAAAGGTAGGCCGACACGAAGGCGGTCTCATAACCAAGGGTTACCATCACAAGATGGATTTCAAAAGGAAAGCCGACACGAGGTCTGTCTCATATCCAAACACAAATGTAGGCCGACACGAAGGCGGTCTCATAACCAAGGGTTACCATCACAAGATGGATTTCAAAAGAAAAGCCGACACGAAGGCTGTCTCATATCCAAACACAAAGGTAGGCCGACACGAAGGCGGTCTCATAACAAAGGGTTACCATCACAAGATGGTTTTCAAAAGGAAAGCCGACACGAAGGCGGTCTCGTATCCAAACACAAAGGTAGGCCGACCCGAAGGCGGTCTCATAACCAAGGGTTACCATCACAAGATGGATTTAAAAAGGAAAGCTGACACTAAGGCGGTCTCTTATCCAAACACAAAGGTAGCTGACACGAAGGCTGTCTCATAACCAAGGGTTACCATCACAAGATGGATTTCAATAGGAAAGCCAACAGGAAGGCGGTGCCATATCCAAACACAAAGGTAGGCCGACAGGAAGGCGGTCTCATAACCAAGGGTTACCATCACAAGACGGATTTCAAAAGGAAAGCCGACACGAAGGCGGTCTCATAACCAAGGGATACCATCACAAGATGGTTTTCAAAAGGAAAGCCGACACGAAGACGGTCCCATATCCAAACACAAATGTAGGACGACACGAAGGCGGTCTCATAACCAAGGGTTACCATTACAAGATGGATTTCAAAAGGAAAGCCGACACGAAGGCAGTCTCATATCCAAACACAAAGGAAGTCGACACGAAGGCGGTCTCAAAACCAAGGGTTACCATCACAAGATAGATTTCAAAAGGAAAGTTGACACGAAGGCGATCTCATATCCAAACACAAAGGTAGGCTGACACAAAGGCGGTCTCATAACCAAGGGTTAGCATCACAAGATGGGTTTCAAAAGGAAAGCCGACACGAAGGCGGTCTCATATCCAAACACAAAGGTAGGCCGACACGAAGGCGGACTCATAACCAAGGGTTACTATCACAAGATGGATTTCCAAAGGAAAGACGACACGAAGGCGGTCTCTTATCCAAACACAAAGATAGGCCGACATGAAGGCGGTCTCAAAACCAAGGGTTACCATCACAAGATGGATTTCAAAAAGGGAAGCCGACACAAAGGCGGTCTCATATCCAAACACAAAGGTAGGCCGACATGAAGTCGGTCTCATAACCAAGGGTTACCATCACAAGATGGATTTCAAAAGGAAAGCAGACACGAGGGCGATCTCATATCCAAACACAAAGGTAGGCCGACACGAAGGCGGTCTCATAACCAAGGGTTACCATCACAAGATGGATTTCAATAGGAAAGCCGACACGAAGGCGGTCTCATATCAAAACACAAAGGTAGGTCGACACGAAGGCGTCTCATAACCAAGGGTTACCACCACAAGATGGATTTCAAAAGGAAAGCCGACACGAAGGCGGTCTCATATCCAAACACAAAGGTAGGCTGACACGAATGGGGTCCCATAACCAAGGGTTACAATCACAAGATGGATTTGAAAAGAAAACCCGACACGAAGGCGGTCTCATAACCAAGGGTTACCATCACAAGATGGTGTTCAAAAGGAAATCCGACACGAAGGCGGTCTCATATCCAAACACAAAGATACCGACAAGAAGGCGGTCTCATAACCAAGGGTTACCATCACAAGATGGATTTCAAAAGGAAAGCCGACACGAGGTCTGTCTCATATCCAAACACAAATGTAGGCCGACACGAAGGCGGTCTCATAACCAAGGGTTACCATTACAAGATGGATTTCAAAAGGAAAGCCGACACGAGGGTTGTCTCATATCCAAACACAAAGGTAGGCCGACACGAAGGCGGTCTCATAACAAAGGGTTACCATCACAAGATGGTTTTCAAAAGGAAAGCCGACACGAAGGCGGTCTCATATCCAAACACAAAGGTAGGCCGACCCGAAAGCGGTCTCATAACCAAGGGTTACCATCACCAGATGGATTTAAAAAGGAAAGCCGACACGAAGGCGGTCTCATATCCAAACACAAAGGTAGCCGACAGGAAGGCTATCTCATAACCAAGGGTTACCATCACAAGATGGATTTCAAAAGGAAAGCCGACACAAAGGCGGTCTCGTATCCAAACACAAAGGTAGCGGACACAAAGGCGGTCTCAAAACCAAGGGTTACCATCACAAGATGGATTTCAAAAGGAAAGCCGACACAAACGCGGTCTCAAATCCAAACACAAAGGTTGGTCGACACGAAGGCGGTCTCATATATAAAAACAAAGGTAGGCCGACACGAAGGCGGTCTCATAACCAAGGGTTACCATCACAAAATGGATTTAAAAAGGAAAGCCGACACGAAGGCAGTCTCATATCCAAACACAAAGGAAGCCGACACGAAGGCGGTCTAATAACCAACGGTTACCATCACAAGATGGATTTCAAAAGGAAAGCCGACACGAAGGCGGTCTCATATCCAAACACAGAGGTAGGCCGACACGAAGGCTGTCTCATAACCAAGGGTTACCATCACAAGATGGATTTCAAAAGGAAAACCGACACGAAGGCGGTCTCATATCCAAACACAAAGGTAGGCTGACACGAAGGCGGTCTCATAACCAAGGGTTATCATCACAAGATGGATTTGAAAAGGAAAGCAGACACGAAGGCGGTCTCATATCCAAACAGAAAGGTAGGCCGACACATAAGTGGTCTCATAACCAAGGGTTACCATCACAAGATGGATTTCAAAAGGAAAGCCGACACAAAGGCGGTCTCGTATCCAAACACAAAGGTAGCGGACACAAAGGCGGTCTCAAAACCAAGGGTTACCATCACAAGATGGATTTCAAAAGGAAAGCCGACACGAGGGCGATCTCATATCCAAACACAAAGGTAGGCCGACACGAAGGCGGTCTCATAACCAAGGGTTACTATCACAAGATGGATTTCAATAGGAAAGCCGACACGAAGGCGGTCTCATTTCAAAACACAAAGGTAGGTCGACACGAAGGCGTCTCATAACCAAGGGTTACCACCACAAGATGGATTTCAAAAGGAAAGCCGACACGAAGGCGGTCTCATATCCAAACACAAAGGCAGGCTGACACGAATGGGGTCCCATAACCAAGGGTTACAATCACAAGATGGATTTGAAAAGAAAAGCCGACACGAAGGCGGTCTCATAACCAAGGGTTACCATCACAAGATGCTTTTCAAAAGGAAATCCGACACGAAGGCGGTCTCATATCCAAACACAAAGATACCGACACGAAGGCGGTCTCATAACCAAGGGTTACCATCACAAGATGGATTTCAAAAGGAAAGCCGACACGAGGGCTGTCTCATATCCAAACACAAAGGTAGGCCGACACGAAGGCGGTCTCATAACAAAGGGTTACCATCACAAGATGGTTTTCAAAAGGAAAGCCGACACGAAGGCGGTCTCATATCCAAACACAAAGGTAGGCCGACCCGAAAGCGGTCTCATAACCAAGGGTTACCTTCACCAGATGGATTTAAAAAGGAAAGCCGACACGAAGGCGGTCTCATATCCAAACACAAAGGTAGCCGACACGAAGGCTGTCTCATAACCAAGGGTTACCTTCACAAGATGGATTTCAAAAGGAAAGCCGACACAAAGGCGGTCTCGTATCCAAACACAAAGGTAGCGGACACAAAGGCGGTCTCAAAACCATGGGTTACCATCACAAGATGGATTTCAAAAGGAAAGCCGACACAAAGGCGGTCTCAAATCCAAACACAAAGGTTGGCCGACACGAAGGCGGTCTCATATATAAAAACAAAGGTAGGCCGACACGAAGGCGGTCTCATAACCAAGGGTTACCATCACAAAATGGATTTAAAAAGGAAAGCCGACACGAAGGCAGTCTCATATCCAAACACAAAGGAAGCCGACACGAAGGCGGTCTAATAACCAACGGTTACCATCACAAGTTGGATTTCAAAAGGAAAGCCGACACGAAGGCGGTCTCATATCCAAACACAAAGGTAGGCCGACACGAAGGCGGTCTCATAACCAAGGGTTACCATCACAAGATGGATTTCAAAAGGAAAGCCGACACGAGGTCTGTCTCATATCCAAACACAAATGTAGGCCGACACGAAGGCGGTCTCATAACCAAAGGTTACCATCACAAGATGGATTTCAAAAGAAAAGCCGACACGAAGGCTGTCTCATATCCAAACACAAAGGTAGGCCGACACGAAGGCGGTCTCATAACAAAGGGTTACCATCACAAGATGGTTTTCAAAAGGAAAGCCGACACGAAGGCGGTCTCGTATCCAAACACAAAGGTAGGCCGACCCGAAGGCGGTCTCATAACCAAGGGTTACCATCACAAGATGGATTTAAAAAGGAAAGCTGACACGAAGGCGGTCTCTTATCCAAACACAAAGGTAGCTGACACGAAGGCTGTCTCATAACCAAGGGTTACAATCACAAGATGGATTTCAATAGGAAAGCCAACAGGAAGGCGGTGCCATATCCAAACACAAAGGTAGGCCGACACGAAGGCGGTCTCATAACCAAGGGTTACCATCACAAGACGGATTTCAAAAGGAAAGCCGACACGAAGGCGGTCTCATAACCAAGGGATACCATCACAAGATGGTTTTCAAAAGGAAAGCCGACACGAAGACGGTCCCATATCCAAACACAAATGTAGGACGACACGAAGGCGGTCTCATAACCAAGGGTTACCATTACAAGATGGATTTCAAAAGGAAAGCCGACACGAAGGCAGTCTCATATCCAAACACAAAGGAAGTCGACACGAAGGCGGTCTCAAAACCAAGGGTTACCATCACAAGATAGATTTCAAAAGGAAAGTTGACACGAAGGCGATCTCATATCCAAACACAAAGGTAGGCTGACACAAAGGCGGTCTCATAACCAAGGGTTAGCATCACAAGATGGGTTTCAAAAGGAAAGCCGACACGAAGGCCGTCTCATATCCAAACACAAAGGTAGGCCGACACGAAGGCGGACTCATAACCAAGGGTTACTATCACAAGATGGATTTCCAAAGGAAAGACGACACGAAGGCGGTCTCTTATCCAAACACAAAGATAGGCCGACATGAAGGCGGTCTCAAAACCAAGGGTTACCATCACAAGATGGATTTCAAAAACGGAAGCCGACACAAAGGCGGTCTCATATCCAAACACAAAGGTAGGCCGACATGAAGTCGGTCTCATAACCAAGGGTTACCATCACAAGATGGATTTCAAAAGGAAAGCCGACACGAGGGCGATCTCATATCCAAACACAAAGGTAGGCCGACACGAAGGCGGTCTCATAACCAAGGGTTACCATCACAAGATGGATTTCAATAGGAAAGCCGACACGAAGGCGGTCTCATATCAAAACACAAAGGTAGGTCGACACGAAGGCGTCTCATAACCAAGGGTTACCACCACAAGATGGATTTCAAAAGGAAAGCCGACACGAAGGCGGTCTCATATCCAAACACAAAGGTAGGATGACACGAATGGGGTCCCATAACCAAGGGTTACAATCACAAGATGGATTTGAAAAGAAAACCCGACACGAAGGCCGTCTCATATCCAAGGGTTACCATCACAAGATGCTTTTCAAAAGGAAATCCGACACGAAGGCGGTCTCATATCCAAACACAAAGATACCGACACGAAGGCGGTCTCATAACCAAGGGTTACCATCACAAGATGGATTTCAAAAGGAAAGCCGACACGAGGGCTGTCTCATATCCAAACACAAAGGTAGGCCGACACGAAGGCGGTCTCATAACAAAGGGTTACCATCACAAGATGGTTTTCAAAAGGAAAGCCGACACGAAGGCGGTCTCATATCCAAACACAAAGGTAGGCCGACCCGAAAGTGGTCTCATAACCAAGGGTTACCTTCACCAGATGGATTTAAAAAGGAAAGCCGACACGAAGGCGGTCTCATATCCAAACACAAAGGTAGCCGACACGAAGGCGGTCTCATAACCAAGGGTTACCATCACAAGATGGATTTCAAAAGGAAAGCCGACACGAGGTCTGTCTCATATCCAAACACAAATGTAGGCCGACACGAAGGCGGTCTCATAACCAAAGGTTACCATCACAAGATGGATTTCAAAAGAAAAGCCGACACGAAGGCTGTCTCATATCCAAACACAAAGGTAGGCCGACACGAAGGCGGTCTCATAACAAAGGGTTACCATCACAAGATGGTTTTCAAAAGGAAAGCCGACACGAAGGCGGTCTCGTATCCAAACACAAAGGTAGGCCGACCCGAAGGCGGTCTCATAACCAAGGGTTACCATCACAAGATGGATTTAAAAAGGAAAGCTGACACGAAGGCGGTCTCTTATCCAAACACAAAGGTAGCTGACACGAAGGCTGTCTCATAACCAAGGGTTACAATCACAAGATGGATTTCAATAGGAAAGCCAACAGGAAGGCGGTGCCATATCCAAACACAAAGGTAGGCCGACACGAAGGCGGTCTCATAACCAAGGGTTACCATCACAAGACGGATTTCAAAAGGAAAGCCGACACGAAGGCGGTCTCATAACCAAGGGATACCATCACAAGATGGTTTTCAAAAGGAAAGCCGACACGAAGACGGTCCCATATCCAAACACAAATGTAGGACGACACGAAGGCGGTCTCATAACCAAGGGTTACCATTACAAGATGGATTTCAAAAGGAAAGCCGACACGAAGGCAGTCTCATATCCAAACACAAAGGAAGTCGACACGAAGGCGGTCTCAAAACCAAGGGTTACCATCACAAGATAGATTTCAAAAGGAAAGTTGACACGAAGGCGATCTCATATCCAAACACAAAGGTAGGCTGACACAAAGGCGGTCTCATAACCAAGGGTTAGCATCACAAGATGGATTTCAAAAGGAAAGCCGACACGAGGTCTGTCTCATATCCAAACACAAATGTAGGCCGACACGAAGGCGGTCTCATAACCAAGGGTTACCATCACAAGATGGATTTCAAAAGGAAAGCCGACACGAGGGTTGTCTCATATCCAAACACAAAGGTAGGCCGACACGAAGGCGGTCTCATAACAAAGGGTTACCATCACAAGATGGTTTTCAAAAGGAAAGCCGACACGAAGGCGGTCTCATATCCAAACACAAAGGTAGGCCGACCCGAAAGCGGTCTCATAACCAAGGGTTACCATCACCAGATGGATTTAAAAAGGAAAGCCGACACGAAGGCGGTCTCATATCCAAACACAAAGGTAGCCGACAGGAAGGCTATCTCATAACCAAGGGTTACCATCACAAGATGGATTTCAAAAGCAAAGCCGACACA
Organism: Lathyrus tuberosus; assembly: GCA_022829125.1. Taxonomy (NCBI): domain Eukaryota; kingdom Viridiplantae; phylum Streptophyta; class Magnoliopsida; order Fabales; family Fabaceae; genus Lathyrus; species Lathyrus tuberosus. Next base: position 2,645,962 of record JALAZF010000020.1, on the reverse strand, counting down.
AAGGCGGTCTCGTATCCAAACACAAAGGTAGCGGACACAAAGGCGGTCTCAAAACCAAGGGTTACCATCACAAGATGGATTTCAAAAGGAAAGCCGACACAAACGCGGTCTCAAATCCAAACACAAAGGTTGGTCGACACGAAGGCGGTCTCATATATAAAAACAAAGGTAGGCCGACACGAAGGCGGTCTCATAACCAAGGGTTACCATCAAAAAATGGATTTAAAAATGAAAGCCGACACGAAGGCAGTCTCATATCCAAAGACAAAGGAAGCCGACACGAAGGCGGTCTAATAACCAACGGTTACCATCACAAGATGGATTTCAAAAGGAAAGCCGACACGAAGGCGGTCTCATATCCAAACACAGAGGTAGGCCGACACGAAGGCTGTCTCATAACCAAGGGTTACCATCACAAGATGGATTTCAAAAGGAAAGCCGACACGAAGGCGGTCTCATATCTAAACACAAAGGTAGGCTGACACGAAGGCGGTCTCATAACCAAGGGTTATCATCACAAGATGGATTTGAAAAGGAAAGCAGACACGAAGGCGGTCTCATATCCAAACACAAAGGTAGGCCGACACATAAGTGGTCTCATAACCAAGGGTTACCATCACAAGATGGATTTCAAAAGGAAAGCCGACACAAATGCGGTCTCGTATCCAAACACAAAGGTAGCGGACACAAAGGCGGTCTCAAAACCAAGGGTTACCATCACAAGATGGATTTCAAAAGGAAAGCCGACACAAACACGGTCTCAAATCCAAACACAAAGGTTGGTCGACACGAAGGCGGTCTCATATATAAAAACAAAGGTAGGCCGACACGAAGGCGGTCTCATAACCAAGGGTTACCATCACAAAATGGATTTAAAAAGGAAAGCCGACACGAAGGCAGTCTCATATCCAAACACAAAGGAAGCCGACACGAAGGCGGTCTAATAACCAACGGTTACCATCACAAGATGGATTTCAAAAGGAAAGCCGACACGAAGGCGGTCTCATATCCAAACACAGAGGTAGGCCGACACGAAGGCTGTCTCAAAACCTAGGGTTACCATCACAAGATGGATTTCAAAAGGAAAGCCGACACAAAGGCGGTCTCAAATCCAAACACAAAGGTTGGCCGACACGAAGGCGGACTCATAACCAAGTGTTACTATCACAAGATGGATTTCAAAAGGAAAGCCGACACGAAGGCGGTCCCATATCCAAACACAAAGGTAGGCCGACACGAAGGCGGTCTCATAACCAAGGGTTACCATCACAAGACGGATTTCAAAAGGAAAGCCGACACGAAGGCGGTCTCATAACCAAGGGATACCATCACAAGATGGTTTTCAAAAGGAAAGACGACACGAGGTCTGTCTCATATCCAAACACAAATGTAGGCCGACACGAAGGCGGTCTCATAACCAAAGGTTACCATCACAAGATGGATTTCAAAAGAAAAGCTGACACGAAGGCTGTCTCATATCCAAACACAAAGGTAGGCCGACACGAAGGCGGTCTCATAACCAAGGGTTACCATCACAAGATGGATTTCAAAAGGAAAGCCGACACGAGGTCTGTCTCATATCCAAACACAAATGTAGGCCGACACGAAGGCGGTCTCATAACCAAAGGTTACCATCACAAGATGGATTTCAAAAGAAAAGCCGACACGAAGGCTGTCTCATATCCAAACACAAAGGTAGGCCGACACGAAGGCGGTCTCATAACAAAGGGTTACCATCACAAGATGGTTTTCAAAAGGAAAGCCGACACGAAGGCGGTCTCGTATCCAAACACAAAGGTAGGCCGACCCGAAGGCGGTCTCATAACCAAGGGTTACCATCACAAGATGGATTTAAAAAGGAAAGCTGACACGAAGGCGGTCTCTTATCCAAACACAAAGGTAGCTGACACGAAGGCTGTCTCATAACCAAGGGTTACAATCACAAGATGGATTTCAATAGGAAAGCCAACAGGAAGGCGGTGCCATATCCAAACACAAAGGTAGGCCGACACGAAGGCGGTCTCATAACCAAGGGTTACCATCACAAGACGGATTTCAAAAGGAAAGCCGACACGAAGGCGGTCTCATAACCAAGGGATACCATCACAAGATGGTTTTCAAAAGGAAAGCCGACACGAAGACGGTCACATATCCAAACACAAATGTAGGACGACACGAAGGCGGTCTCATAACCAAGGGTTACCATTACAAGATGGATTTCAAAAGGAAAGCCGACACGAAGGCAGTCTCATATCCAAACACAAAGGAAGTCGACACGAAGGCGGTCTCAAAACCAAGGGTTACCATCACAAGATAGATTTCAAAAGGAAAGTTGACACGAAGGCGATCTCATATCCAAACACAAAGGAAGGCTGACACAAAGGCGGTCTCATAACCAAGGGTTAGCATCACAAGATGGATTTCAAAAGGAAAGCCGACACGAGGTCTGTCTCATATCCAAACACAAATGTAGGCCGACACGAAGGCGGTCTCATAACCAAGGGTTACCATCACAAGATGGATTTCAAAAGGAAAGCCGACACGAGGGTTGTCTCATATCCAAACACAAAGGTAGGCCGACACGAAGGCGGTCTCATAACAAAGGGTTACCATCACAAGATGGTTTTCAAAAGGAAAGCCGACACGAAGGCGGTCTCATATCCAAACACAAAGGTAGGCCGACCCGAAAGCGGTCTCATAACCAAGGGTTACCATCACCAGATGGATTTAAAAAGGAAAGCCGACACGAAGGCGGTCTCATATCCAAACACAAAGGTAGCCGACAGGAAGGCTATCTCATAACCAAGGGTTACCATCACAAGATGGATTTCAAAAGGAAAGCCGACACAAAGGCGGTCTCGTATCCAAACACAAAGGTAGCGGACACAAAGGCGGTCTCAAAACCAAGGGTTACCATCACAAGATGGATTTCAAAAGGAAAGCCGACACAAACGCGGTCTAAAATCCAAACACAAAGGTTGGTCGACACGAAGGCGGTCTCATATATAAAAACAAAGGTAGGCCGACACGAAGGCGGTCTCATAACCAAGGGTTACCATCAAAAAATGGATTTAAAAATGAAATCCGACACGAAGGCAGTCTCATATCCAAAGACAAAGGAAGCCGACACGAAGGCGGTCTAATAACCAACGGTTACCATCACAAGATGGATTTCAAAAGGAAAGCCGACACGAAGGCTGTCTCATATCCAAACACAGAGGTAGGCCGACACGAAGGCTGTCTCATAACCAAGGGTTACCATCACAAGATGGATTTCAAAAGGAAAGCCGACACGAAGGCGGTCTCATATCTAAACACAAAGGTAGGCTGACACGAAGGCGGTCTCATAACCAAGGGTTATCATCACAAGATGGATTTGAAAAGGAAAGCAGACACGAAGGCGGTCTCATATCCAAACACAAAGGTAGGCCGACACATAAGTGGTCTCATAACCAAGGGTTACCATCACAAGATGGATTTCAAAAGGAAAGCCGACACAAATGCGGTCTCGTATCCAAACACAAAGGTAGCGGACACAAAGGCGGTCTCAAAACCAAGGGTTACCATCACAAGATGGATTTCAAAAGGAAAGCCGACACAAACACGGTCTCAAATCCAAACACAAAGGTTGGTCGACACGAAGGCGGTCTCATATATAAAAACAAAGGTAGGCCGACACGAAGGCGGTCTCATAACCAAGGGTTACCATCACAAAATGGATTTAAAAAGGAAAGCCGACACGAAGGCAGTCTCATATCCAAACACAAAGGAAGCCGACACGAAGGCGGTCTAATAACCAACGGTTACCATCACAAGATGGATTTCAAAAGGAAAGCCGACACGAAGGCGGTCTCATATCCAAACACAGAGGTAGGCCGACACGAAGGCTGTCTCAAAACCTAGGGTTACCATCACAAGATGGATTTCAAAAGGAAAGTCGACACAAAGGCGGTCTCAAATCCAAACACAAAGGTTGGCCGACACGAAGGCGGACTCATAACCAAGTGTTACTATCACAAGATGGATTTCAAAAGGAAAGCCGACACGAAGGCGGTCCCATATCCAAACACAAAGGTAGGCCGACACGAAGGCGGTCTCATAACCAAGGGTTACCATCACAAGACGGATTTCAAAAGGAAAGCCGACACGAAGGCGGTCTCATAACCAAGGGATACCATCACAAGATGGTTTTCAAAAGGAAAGACGACACGAAGACGGTCCCATATCCAAACACAAATGTAGGACGACACGAAGGCGGTCTCATAACCAAGGGTTACCATTACAAGATGGATTTCAAAAGGAAAGCCGACAAGAAGGCAGTCTCATATCCAAACACAAAGGAAGTCGACACGAAGGCGGTCTCAAAACCAAGGGTTACCATCACAAGATAGATTTCAAAAGGAAAGTTAACACGAAGGCGATCTCATATCCAAACACAAAGGTAGGCTGACACAAAGGCGGTCTCATAACCAAGGGTTAGCATCGCAAGATGGGTTTCAAAAGGAAAGCCGACACGAAGGCGGTCTCATATCCAAACACAAAGGTAGGCCGACACGAAGGCGGACTCATAACCAAGGGTTACTATCACAAGATGGATTTCCAAAGGAAAGACGACACGAAGGCGGTCTCATATCCAAACACAAAGATAGGCCGACATGAAGGCGGTCTCAAAACCAAGGGTTACCATCACAAGATGGATTTCAAAAAGGGAAGCCGACACAAAGGCGGTCTCATATCCAAACACAAAGGTAGGCCGACATGAAGTCGGTCTCATAACCAAGGGTTACCATCACAAAATGGATTTAAAAAGGAAAGCCGACACGAAGGCAGTCCCATATCCAAACACAAAGGAAGCCGACACGAAGGCGGTCTAATAACCAACGGTTACCATCACAAGATGGATTTCAAAAGGAAAGCCGACACGAAGGCGGTCTCATATCCAAACACAGAGGTAGGCCGACACGAAGGCTGTCTCATAACCAAGGGTTACCATCACAAGATGGATTTCATAAGGAAAGCCGACACGAAGGCGGTCTCATATCCAAACACAAAGGTAGGCTGACACGAAGGCGGTCTCATAACCAAGGGTTATCATCACAAGATGGATTTGAAAAGGAAAGCAGACACGAAGGCGGTCTCATATCCAAACACAAAGGTAGGCCGACACATAAGTGGTCTCATAACCAAGGGTTACCATCACAAGATGGATTTCAAAAGGAAAGCCGACACAAAGGCGGTCTCGTATCCAAACACAAAGGTAGCGGACACAAAGGCGGTCTCAAAACCAAGGGTTACCATCACAAGATGGATTTCAAAAGGAAAGCCGACACAAAGGCGGTCTCAAATCCAAACACAAAGGTTGGCCGACACGAAGGCGGACTCATAACCAAGTGTTACTATCACAAGATGGATTTCAAAAGGAAAGCCGACACGAAGGCGGTCCCATATACAAACACAAAGGTAGGCCGACACGAAGGCGGTCTCATAACCAAGGGTTACCATCACAAGACGGATTTCAAAAGGAAAGCCGACACGAAGGCGGTCTCATAACCAAGGGATACCATCACAAGATGGTTTTCAAAAGGAAAGCCGACACGAAGACGGTCCCATATCCAAACACAAATGTAGGACGACACGAAGGCGGTCTCATAACCAAGGGTCACCATTACAAGATGGATTTCAAAAGGAAAGCCGACAAGAAGGCAGTCTCATATCCAAACACAAAGGAAGTCGACACGAAGGCGGTCTCAAAACCAAGGGTTACCATCACAAGATAGATTTCAAAAGGAAAGTTGACATGAAGGCGATCTCATATCCAAACACAAAGGTAGGCTGACACAAAGGCGGTCTCATAACCAAGGGTTAGCATCGCAAGATGGGTTTCAAAAGGAAAGCCGACACGAAGGCGGTCTCATATCCAAACACAAAGGTAGGCCGACACGAATGCGGACTCATAACCAAGGGTTACTATCACAAGATGGATTTCCAAAGGAAAGACGACACGAAGGCGGTCTCATATCCAAACACAAAGATAGGCCGACATGAAGGCGGTCTCAAAACCAAGGGTTACCATCACAAGATGGATTTCAAAAAGGGAAGCCGACACAAAGGCGGTCTCATATCCAAACACAAAGGTAGGCCGACATGAAGTCGGTCTCATAACCAAGGGTTACCATCACAAGATGGATTTCAAAAGGAAAGCCGACACGAGGGCGATCTCATATCCAAACACAAAGGTAGGCCGACACGAAGGCGGTCTCATAACCAAGGGTTACCATCACAAGATGGATTTCAATAGGAAAGCCGACACGAAGGCGGTCTCATATCAAAACACAAAGGTAGGTCGACACGAAGGCGTCTCATAACCAAGGGTTACCACCACAAGATGGATTTCAAAAGGAAAGCCGACACGAAGGTGGTCTCATATCCAAACACAAAGGTAGGCTGACACGAATGGGGTCCCGTAACCAAGGGTTACAATCACAAGATGGATTTGAAAAGAAAAGCCGACACGAAGGCGGTCTCATAACCAAGGGTTACCATCACAAGATGGTTTTCAAAAGGAAATCCGACACGAAGGCGGTCTCATATCCAAACACAAAGATACTGACACGAAGGCGGTCTCATAACCAAGGGTTACCATCACAAGATGGATTTCAAAAGGAAAGCCGACACGAGGCCTGTCTCATATCCAAACACAAATGTAGGCCGACACGAAGGCGGTCTCATAACCAAGGGTTACCATCACAAGATGGATTTCAAAAGGAAAGCCGACACGAGGGCTGTCTCATATCCAAACACAAAGGTAGGCCGACACGAAGGCGGTCTCATAACAAAGGGTTACCATCACAAGATGGTTTTCAAAAGGAAAGCCGACACGAAGGCGGTCTCATATCCAAACACAAAGGTAGCCGACACGAAGGCTGTCTCATAACCAAGGGTTACCCTCACAAGATGGATTTCAAAAGGAAAGCCGACACAAAGGCGGCCTCGTATCCAAACACAAAGGTAGCGGACACAAAGTCGGTCTCAAAACCAAGGGTTACCATCACAAGATGGATTTCAAAAGGAAAGCCAACACAAAGGCGGTCTCAAATCCAAACACAAAGGTTGGCCGACACGAAGGCGGTCTCATATATAAAAACAAAGGTAGGCCGACACGAAGGCGGTCTCATAACCATGGGTTACCATCACAAAATAGATTTAAAAAGGAAAACCGACACGAAGGCAGTCTCATATCCAAACACAAAGGAAGCCGACACGAAGGCGGTCTAATAACCAACGGTTACCATCACATGATGGATTTCAAAAGGAAAGCCGACACGAAGGGGGTCTCATATCCAAACACAGAGGTAGGCCGACACGAAGGCTGTCTCATAACCAAGGGTTACCATCACAAGATGGATTTCAATAGGAAAGCCGACACGAAGGCGGTCTCATATCAAAACAGAAAGGTAGGTCGACACGAAGGCGTCTCATAACCAAGGGTTACCACCACAAGATGGATTTCAAAAGGAAAGCCGACACGAAGGCGGTCTCATATCCAAACACAAAGGTAGGCTGACACGAATGAGGTCCCATAACCAAGGGTTACAATCACAAGATGGATTTGAAAAGAAAAGCCGACACGAAGGCGGTCTCATAACCAAGGGTTACCATCACAAGATGGTTTTCAAAAGGAAATCCGACACGAAGGCGGTCTCATATCCAAACACAAAGATACCGACACGAAGGCGGTCTCATAACCAAGGGTTACCATCACAAGATGGATTTCAAAAGGAAAGCCGACACGAGGTCTGTCTCATATCCAAACACAAATGTAGGCCGACACGAAGGCGGTCTCATAACAAAGGGTTACCATCACAAGATGGTTTTCAAAAGGAAAGCCGACACGAAGGCGGTCTCATATCCAAACACAAAGGTAGGCCGACCCGAAAGCGGTCTCATAACCAAGGGTTACCATCACCAGATGGATTTAAAAAGGAAAGCCGACACGAAGGCGGTCTCATATCCAAACACAAAGGTAGCCGACACGAAGGCTGTCTCATAACCAAGGGTTACCATCACAAGATGGATTTCAAAAGGAAAGCCGACACAAAGGCGGTCTCGTATCCAAACACAAAGGTAGCGGACACAAAGGCCGTCTCAAAACCAAGGGTTACCATCACAAGATGGATTTCAAAAGGAAAGCCGACACAAAGGCGGTCTCAAATCCAAACACAAAGGTTGGCCGACACGAAGGCGGTCTCATATATAAAAACAAAGGTAGGCCGACACGAAGGCGGTCTCATAACCAAGGGTTACCATCACAAAATGGATTTAAAAAGGAAAGCCGACACGAAGGGAGTCTCATATCCAAACACAAAGGAAGCCGACACGAAGGCGGTCTAATAACCAACGGTTACCATCACAAGATGGATTTCAAAAGGAAAGCCGACACGAAGGCGGTCTCATATCCAAACACAGAGGTAGGCCGACACGAAGGTTGTCTCATAACCAAGGGTTACCATCACAAGATGGATTTCAAAAGGAAAGCCGACACGAAGGCGGTCTCATATCCAAACACAAAGGTAGGCTGACACGAAGGCGGTCTCATAACCAAGGGTTATCATCACAAGATGGATTTGAAAAGGAAAGCAGACACGAAGGCGGTCTCACATCCAAACACAAAGGTAGGCCGACACATAAGTGGTCTCATAACCAAGGGTTACCATCACAAGATGGATTTCAAAATAAAAGCCGACACAAAGGCGGTCTCGTATCCAAACACAAAGGTAGCGGACACAAAGGCGGTCTCAAAACCAAGGGTTACCATCACAAGATGGATTTCAAAAGGAAAGCCGACACAAAGGCGGTCTCAAATCCAAACACAAAGGTTGGCCGACACGAAGGCGGACTCATAACCAAGGGTTACTATCACAAGATGGATTTCAAAAGGAAAGCTGACACGAAGGCGGTCTCTTATCCAAACACAAAGATAGGCCGACACGAATGCGGTCTCATAACCAAGGGTTACCCTTACAAGATGAATTTCAAAAAGGGAAGCCGACACGAAGGCGGTCTCATATCCAAACACACAGGTAGGCCGACACGAAGTCTGTCTCATAACCAAGGGTTACCATCACAAGATGGATTTCAAAAGGAAAGCCAACACGAAGGCTGTCTCATATCCAAAAACAAAGGTAGGCCGACACGAAGGCGGTCTAATAACCAAGGGTTACCATCACAAGATGAATTTCAAAAGGAAAGCAGACACGAAGGCGGTCTCATATCCAAACACAAAGGTAAGCCGACACGTAGTCGGTCTCATAACCAAGGGTTACCATCACAAGATGGATTTCAAAAGGAAAGCCGACATAAAGGCGGTCTCATATCCAAACACAAAGGTAGGCCGACACGAAGGCGGTATCATAACCAAGGGTTACCATCACAAGATGGATTTCAAAAGGAAAGCCGACACGAGGTCTGTCTCATATCCAAACACAAATGTAGGCCGACACGAAGGCGGTCTCATAACAAAGGGTTACCATCACAAGATGGTTTTCAAAAGGAAAGCCGACACGAAGGCGGTCTCATATCCAAACACAAAGGTAGGCCGACCCGAAAGCGGTCTCATAACCAAGGGTTACCATCACCAGATGGATTTAAAAAGGAAATCCGACACGAAGGCGGTCTCATATCCAAACACAAAGGTAGCCGACACGAAGGCTGTCTCATAACCAAGGGTTACCATCACAAGATGGATTTCAAAAGGAAAGCCGACACAAAGGCGGTCTCGTATTCAAACACAAAGGTAGCGGACACAAAGGCCGTCTCAAAACCAAGGGTTACCATCACAAGATGGATTTCAAAAGGAAAGCCGACACAAAGGCGGTCTCAAATCCAAACACAAAGGTTGGCCTACACGAAGGCGGTCTCATATATAAAAACAAAGGTAGGCCGACACGAAAGCGGTCTCATAACCAAGGGTTACCATCACAAAATGGATTTAAAAAGGAAAGCCGACACGAAGGGAGTCTCATATCCAAACACAAAGGAAGCCGACACGAAGGCGGTCTAATAACCAACGGTTACCATCACAAGATGGATTTCAAAAGGAAAGCCGACACGAAGGCGGTCTCATATCCAAACACAGAGGTAGGCCGACACGAAGGCTGTCTCATAACCAAGGGTTACCATCACAAGATGGATTTCAAAAGGAAAGCCGACACGAAGGCGGTCTCATATCCAAACACAAAGGTAGGCTGACACGAAGGCGGTCTCATAACCAAGGGTTATCATCACAAGATGGATTTGAAAAGGAAAGCAGACACGAAGGCGGTCTCACATCCAAACACAAAGGTAGGCCGACACATAAGTGGTCTCATAACCAAGGGTTACCATCACAAGATGGATTTCAAAATAAAAGCCGACACAAAGGCGGTCTCGTATCCAAACACAAAGGTAGCGGACACAAAGGCGGTCTCAAAACCAAGGGTTACCATCACAAGATGGATTTCAAAAGGAAAGCCGACACAAAGGCGGTCTCAAATCCAAACACAAAGGTTGGCCGACACGAAGGCGGACTCATAACCAAGGGTTACTATCACAAGATGGATTTCAAAAGGAAAGCTGACACGAAGGCGGTCTCTTATCCAAACACAAAGATAGGCCGACACGAATGCGGTCTCATAACCAAGGGTTACCCTTACAAGATGAATTTCAAAAAGGGAAGCCGACACGAAGGCGGTCTCATATCCAAACACACAGGTAGGCCGACACGAAGTCTGTCTCATAACCAAGGGTTACCATCACAAGATGGATTTCAAAAGGAAAGCCAACACGAAGGCTGTCTCATATCCAAAAACAAAGGTAGGCCGACACGAAGGCGGTCTAATAACCAAGGGTTACCATCACAAGATGGATTTCAAAAGGAAAGCAGACACGAAGGCGGTCTCATATCCAAACACAAAGGTAAGCCGACACGTAGTCGGTCTCATAACCAAGGGTTACCATCACAAGATGGATTTCAAAAGGAAAGCCAACATAAAGGCGGTCTCATATCCAAACACAAAGGTAGGCCGACACGAAGGCGGTCTCATAACCAAGGGTTACCATCACAAGATGGATTTCAAAAGGAAAGCCGACACGAGGTCTGTCTCATATCCAAACACAAATGTAGGCCGACACGAAGGCGGTCTCATAACCAAGGGTTACCATCACAAGATGGATTTCAAAAGGAAAGCCGACACGAGGGCTGTCTCATATCCAAACACAAAGGTAGGCCGACACGAAGGCGGTCTCATAACAAAGGGTTACCATCACAAGATGGTTTTCAAAAGGAAAGCCGACACGAAGGCGGTCTCATATCCAAACACAAAGGTAGGCCGACCCGAAGGCGGTCTCATAACCAACCGTTACCATCACAAGATGGATTTAAAAAGGAAAGCTGACACGAAGGCGGTCTCATATCCAAACACAAAGGTAGGCGACACGAAGGCTGTCTCATAACCAAGGGTTACCATCACAAGATGGATTTCAAAACGAAAGCCGACACGAAGGCGGTCTCAAAACCAAGGGATAGCATCAAAAGATGGTTTTCAAAAGAAAAGCCGACACGAAGACGGTCCCATATCCAAACACAAATGTAGGACGACACGAAGGCGGTCTCATAACCAAGGGTTACCATTACAAGATGGATTTCAAAAGGAAAGCCGACACGAAGGCAGTCTCATATCCAAACACAAAGGAAGTCGACACGAAGGCGGTCTCAAAACCAAGGGTTACCATCACAAGATAGATTTCAAAAGGAAAGTTGACACGAAGGAGATCTCATATCCAAACACAAAGGTAGGCTGACACAAAGGCGGTCTCATAACCAAGGGTTAGCATCACAAGATGGGTTTCAAAAGGAAAGCCGACACGAAGGCGGTCTCATATCCAAACACAAAGATAGGCCGACATGAAGGTGGTCTCATAACCAAGGGTTACCATCACAAGATGGATTTCAAAAAGGGAAGCCGACACAAAGGCGGTCTCATATCCAAACACAAAGGTAGGCCGACATGAAGTCGGTCTCATAACCAAGGGTTACCATCACAAGATGGATTTCAAAAGGAAATCCGACATGAGGGCGATCTCATATCCAAACACAAAGGTAGGCCGACACGAAGGCGGTCTCATAACCATGGGTTACCATCACAAGATGGATTTCAATAAGAAAGCCGACACGAAGGCGGTCTCATATCAAAACACAAAGGTAGGTCGACACGAAGGCGTCTCATAACCAAGGGTTACCACCACAAGATGGATTTCAAAAGGAAAGCCGACACGAAGGCGGTCTCATATCCAAACACAAAGTTAGGCTGACACGAATGGGGTCCCATAACCAGGGGTTACAATCACAAGATGGATTTGAAAAGAAAAGCCGACACGAAGGCGGTCTCATAACCAAGGGTTACCATCACAAGATGGTTTTCAAAAGGAAATCCGACACGAAGGCGGTCTCATATCCAAACACAAAGATACCGACACGAAGGCGGTCTCAAAACCAAGGGTTACCATCACAAGATGATTTCAAAAGGAAAGCCAACACGAGGTCTGTCTCATATCCAAACACAAATGTAGACCGACACGAAGGCGGTCTCATAACCAAGGGTTACCATCACAAGATGGATTTCAAAAGGAAAGCCGACACGAGGGCTGTCTCATATCTAAACACAAAGGTAGGCCGACACGAAGGCGGTCTCATAACAAAGGGTTACCATCACAAGATGGTTTTCAAAAGGAAAGCCGACACGAAGGCGGTCTCATATCCAAACACAAAGGTAGGCCGACCCGAAGGCGGTCTCATAACCAAGGGTTACCATCACCAGATGGATTTAAAAAGGAAAGCCGACACGAAGGCGGTCTCATATCCAAACACAAAGGTAGCCGACACGAAGGCTGTCTCATAACCAAGGGTTACCATCACAAGATGGATTTCAAAAGGAAAGCCGACACGAAGGCGGTCCCATATCCAAACACAAAGGTAGGCCGACACGAAGGCGGTCTTATAACCAAGGGTTACCATCACAAGACGGATTTCAAAAGGAAAGCCGACACGAAGGCGGTCTCATAACCAAGGGATACCATCACAAGATGATTTTCAAAAGGAAAGCCGACACGAAGACGGTCTCATATCCAAATACAAATGTAAGACGACACGAAGGCGGTCTCATAACCAAGGGTTACCATTACAAGATGGATTTGAAAAGGAAAGCCAACACGAAGGCAGTCTCATATCCAAACACAAAGGAAGTCGACACGAAGGCGGTCTCAAAACCAAGGCTTACCATCACAAGATTGATTTCAAAAGGAAAGTTGACACGAAGGCGATCTCATATCCAAACACAAAGGTAGGCTGACACAAAGGCGGTCTCATAACCAAGGGTTAGCATCACAAGATGGGTTTCAAAAGGAAAGCCGACACGAAGGCGGTCTCATATCCAAACACAAAGGTAGGCCGACACGAAGGCGGACTCATAACCAAGGGTTACTATCACAAGATGGATTTCCAAAGGAAAGACGACACGAAGGCGGTCTCATATCCAAACACAAAGATAGGCCGACATGAAGGCGGTCTCATAACCAAGGGTTACCATCACAAGATGGATTTCAAAAAGGGAAGCCGACACAAAGACGGTCTCATATCCAAACCAAAGGTAGGCCGACATGAAGTCGGTCTCATAACCAAGGGTTACCATCACAAGATGGATTTCAAAAGGAAAGCCGACACGAGGGTGATCTCATATCCAAACACAAAGGTAGGCCGACACGAAGGCGGTCTCATCACCAAGGGTTACCATCACAAGATGGATTTCAATAGGAAAGCCGACACGAAGGCGGTCTCATATCAAAACACAAAGGTAGGTGGACACGAAGGCGTCTCATAACCAAGGGTTACCACCACAAGATGGATTTCAAAAGGAAATCCGACACGAAGGCGGTCTCATATCCAAACACAAAGGTAGGCTGACACGAATGGGGTCCCATAACCAAGGGTTACCATCACAAGATGGATTTGAAAAGAAAAGCCGACACGAAGGCGGTCTCATAACCAAGGGTTACCATCACAAGATGGTTTTCAAAAGGAAATCCGACATGAAGGCGGTCTCATATCCAAACACAAGGGTAGGCCGACACGAAGGCGGTCTCATAACCAAGGGTTACAATCACAAGATGGATTTCAAAAAGGGAAGCCGACACAAAGGCGGTCTCATATCCAAACACAAAGGTAGGCCGACATGAAGTCGGTCTCATAACCAAGGGTTACCATCACAAGATGGATTTCAAAAGGAAAGCCGACACGAGGGAGATCTCATATCCAAATACAAAGGTAGGCCGACACGAAGGCGGTCTCATAACCAAGGGTTACCATCACAAGATGGATTTCAATAGGAAAGCCGACACGAAGGCGGTCTCATATCAAAACACAAAGGTAGGTGGACACGAAGGCGTCTCATAACCAAGGGTTACCACCACAAGATGGATTTCAAAAGGAAAGCCGACACGAAGGCGGTCTCATATCCAAACACAAAGGTAGGCTGACACGAATGGGGTCCCATAACCAAGGGTTACCATCACAAGATGGATTTGAAAAGAAAAGCCGACACGAAGGCGGTCTCATAACCAAGGGTTACCATCACAAGATGGTTTTCAAAAGGAAATCTGACATGAAGGCGGTCTCTTATCCAAACACAAGGGTAGCCCGACACGAAGGCGGTCTCATAACCAAGGGTTACCATCACAAGATGGATTTCAAAAGGAAAGCCGACACGAGGTCTGTCTCATATCCAAACACAAATGTAGGCCGACACGAAGGCGGTCTCATAACCAAGGGTTACCATCACAAGATGGATTTCAAAAGGAAAGCCGACACGAGGGCTGTCTCATATCCAAACACAAAGGTAGGCCGACACGAAGGCGGTCTCATAACAAAGGGTTACCATCACAAGATGGTTTTCAAAAGGAAAGCCGACACAAAGGCGGTCTCATATCCAAACACAAAGGTAGGCCGACCCGAAGGCGGTCTCATAACCAAGGGTTACCATCACAAGATGGATTTAAAAAGGAAAGCCGACACGAAGGCGGTCCCATATCCAAACACAAAGGTAGGCCGACACGAAGGCGGTCTCATAACCAAGGGTTACCATCACAAGACGGATTTCAAAAGGAAAGCCGACACGAAGGCGGACTTATAACCAAGGGATACCATCACAAGAAGGTTTTCAAAAGGAAAGCCGACACGAAGGCGGTCTCATATCCAAACACAAATGTAGGACGACACGAAGGCGGTCTCATAACCAAGGGTTACCATTACAAGATGGATTTCAGTAGGAAAGCCGACACGAAGGCAGTCTCATATCCAAACACAAAGGAAGTCGACACGAAGGCGGTCTCAAAACCAAGGGTTACCATCACAAGATTGATTTCAAAAGGAAAGTTGACACGAAGGCGATCTCATATCCAAACACAAAGGTAGGCTGACACAAAGGCGGTCTCATAACCAAGGGTTAGCATCACAAGATGGGTTTCAAAAGGAAAGCCGACACGAAGGCGGTCTCATATCCAAACACAAAGGTAGGCCGACACGAAGGCGGACTCATAACCAAGGGTTACTATCACAAGATGGATTTCCAAAGGAAAGACGACACGAAGGCGGTCTCATATCCAAACACAAAGATAGGCCGACATGAAGGCGGTCTCATAACCAAGGGTTACCATCACAAGATGGATTTCAAAAAGGGAAGCCGACACAAAGGCAGTCTCATATCCAAACCAAAGGTAGGCCGACATGAAGTCGGTCTCATAACCAAGGGTTACCATCACAAGATGGATTTCAAAAGGAAAGCCGACACGAGGGCGATCTCATATCCAAACACAAAGGTAGGCCGACACGAAGGCGGTCTCATCACCAAGGGTTACCATCACAAGATGGATTTCAATAGGAAAGCCGGCACGAAGGCGGTCTCATATCAAAACACAAAGGTAGGTGGACACGAAGGCGTCTCATAACCAAGGGTTACCACCACAAGATGGATTTCAAAAGGAAATCCGACACGAAGGCGGTCTCATATCCAAACACAAAGGTAGGCTGACACGAATGGGGTCCCATAACCAAGGGTTACCATCACAAGATGGATTTGAAAAGAAAAGCCGACACGAAGGCGGTCTCATAACCAAGGGTTACCATCACAAGATGGTTTTCAAAAGGAAATCCGACATGAAGGCGGTCTCATATCCAAACACAAGGGTAGGCCGACACGAAGGCGGTCTCATAACCAAGGGTTACAATCACAAGATGGATTTCAAAAAGGGAAGCCGACACAAAGGCGGTCTCATATCCAAACACAAAGGTAGGCCGACATGAAGTCGGTCTCATAACCAAGGGTTACCATCACAAGATGGATTTCAAAAGGAAAGCCGACACGAGGGCGATCTCATATCCAAATACAAAGGTAGGCCGACACGAAGGCGGTCTCATAACCAAGGGTTACCATCACAAGATGGATTTCAATAGGAAAGCCGACACGAAGGCGGTCTCATATCAAAACACAAAGGTAGGTGGACACGAAGGCGTCTCATAACCAAGGGTTACCACCACAAGATGGATTTCAAAAGGAAAGCCGACACGAAGGCGGTCACATATCCAAACACAAAGGTAGGCTGACACGAATGGGGTCCCATAACCAAGGGTTACCATCACAAGATGGATTTGAAAAGAAAAGCCAACACGAAGGCGGTCTCATAACCAAGGGTTACCATCACAAGATGGTTTTCAAAAGGAAATCCGACATGAAGGCGGTCTCATATCCAAACACAAGGGTAGCCCGACACGAAGGCGGTCTCATAACCAAGGGTTACCATCACAAGATGGATTTCAAAAGGAAAGCCGACACGAGGTCTGTCTCATATCCAAACACAAATGTAGGCCGACAACAAGGCGGTCTCATAACCAAGGGTTACCATCACAAGATGGATTTCAAAAGGAAAGCCGACACGAGGGCTGTCTCATATCCAAACACAAAGGTAGGCCGACACGAAGGCGGTCTCATAACAAAGGGTTACCATCACAAGATGGTTTTCAAAAGGAAAGCCGACACGAAGGCGGTCTCATATCCAAACACAAAGGTAGGCCGACCCGAAGGCGGTCTCATAACCAAGGGTTACCATCACAAGATGGATTTAAAAAGGAAAGCCGACACGAAGGCGGTCCCATATCCAAACACAAAGGTAGGCCGACACGAAGGCGGTCTCATAACCAAGGGTTACCATCACAAGACGGATTTCAAAAGGAAAGCCGACACGAAGGCGGACTTATAACCAAGGGATACCATCACAAGAAGGTTTTCAAAAGGAAAGCCGACACGAAGGCGGTCTCATATCCAAACACAAATGTAGGACGACACGAAGGCGGTCTCATAACCAAGGGTTACCATTACAAGATGGATTTCAGTAGGAAAGCCGACACGAAGGCAGTCTCATATCCAAACACAAAGGAAGTCGACACGAAGGCGGTCTCAAAACCAAGGGTTACCATCACAAGATTGATTTCAAAAGGAAAGTTGACACGAAGGCGATCTCATATCCAAACACAAAGGTAGGCTGACACAAAGGCGGTCTCATAACCAAGGGTTAGCATCACAAGATGGGTTTCAAAAGGAAAGCCGACACGAAGGCGGTCTCATATCCAAACACAAAGGTAGGCCGACACGAAGGCGGACTCATAACCAAGGGTTACTATCACAAGATGGATTTCCAAAGGAAAGACGACACGAAGGCGGTCTCATATCCAAACACAAAGATAGGCCGACATGAAGGCGGTCTCATAACCAAGGGTTACCATCACAAGATGGATTTCAAAAAGGGAAGCCGACACAAAGGCGGTCTCATATCCAAACCAAAGGTAGGCCGACACGAAGTCGGTCTCATAACCAAGGGTTACCATCACAAGATGGATTTCAAAAGGAAAGCCGACACGAGGGTGATCTCATATCCAAACACAAAGGTAGGCCGACACGAAGGCGGTCTCATCACCAAGGGTTACCATCACAAGATGGATTTCAATAGGAAAGCCGACACGAAGGCGGTCTCATATCAAAACACAAAGGTAGGTGGACACGAAGGCGTCTCATAACCAAGGGTTACCACCACAAGATGGATTTCAAAAGGAAATCCGACACGAAGGCGGTCTCATATCCAAACACAAAGGTAGGCTGACACGAATGGGGTCCCATAACCAAGGGTTACCATCACAAGATGGATTTGAAAAGAAAAGCCGACACGAAGGCGGTCTCATAACCAAGGGTTACCATCACAAGATGGTTTTCAAAAGGAAATCCGACATGAAGGCGGTCTCATATCCAAACACAAGGGTAGGCCGACACGAAGGCGGTCTCATAACCAAGGGTTACAATCACAAGATGGATTTCAAAAAGGGAAGCCGACAGAAAGGCGGTCTCATATCCAAACACAAAGGTAGGCCGACATGAAGTCGGTCTCATAACCAAGGGTTACCATCACAAGATGGATTTCAAAAGGAAAGCCGACACGAGGGCGATCTCATATCCAAATACAAAGGTAGGCCGACACGAAGGCGGTCTCATAACCAAGGGTTACCATCACAAGATGGATTTCAATAGGAAAGCCGACACGAAGGCGGTCTCATATCAAAACACAAAGGTAGGTGGACACGAAGGCGTCTCATAACCAAGGGTTACCACCACAAGATGGATTTCAAAAGGAAAGCCGACACGAAGGCGGTCTCATATCCAAACACAAAGGTAGGCTGACACGAATGGGGTCCCATAACCAAGGGTTACCATCACAAGATGGATTTGAAAAGAAAAGCCGACACGAAGGCGGTCTCATAACCAAGGGTTACCATCACAAGATGGTTTTCAAAAGGAAATCCGACATGAAGGCGGTCTCATATCCAAACACAAGGGTAGCCCGACACGAAGGCGGTCTCATAACCAAGGGTTACCATCACAAGATGGATTTCAAAAGGAAAGCCGACACGAGGTCTGTCTCATATCCAAACACAAATGTAGGCCGACACGAAGGCGGTCTCATAACCAAGGGTTACCATCACAAGATGGATTTCAAAAGGAAAGCCGACACGAGGGCTGTCTCATATCGAAACACAAAGGTAGGCCGACACGAAGGCGGTCTCATAACAAAGGGTTACCATCACAAGATGGTTTTCAAAAGGAAAGCCGACACGAAGGCGGTCTCATATCCAAACACAAAGGTAGGCTGACCCGAAGGCGGTCTCATAACCAAGGGTTACCATCACAAGATGGATTTAAAAAGGAAAGCCGACACGATGGCGGTCCCATATCCAAACACAAAGGTAGGCCGACACGAAGGCGGTCTCATAACCAAGGGTTACTATCACAAGACGGATTTCAAAAGGAAAGCCGACACGAAGGCGGACTTATAACCAAGGGATACCATCACAAGAAGGTTTTCAAAAGGAAAGCCGACACGAAGGCGGTCTCATATCCAAACACAAATGTAGGACGACACGAAGGCGGTCTCATAACCAAGGGTTACCATTACAAGATGGATTTCAGTAGGAAAGCCGACACGAAGGCAGTCTCATATCCAAACACAAAGGAAGTCGACACGAAGGCGGTCTCAAAACCAAGGGTTACCATCACAAGATTGATTTCAAAAGGAAAGTTGACACGAAGGCGATCTCATATCCAAACACAAAGGTAGGCTGACACAAAGGCGGTCTCATAACCAAGGGTTAGCATCACAAGATGGGTTTCAAAAGGAAAGCCGACACGAAGGCGGTCTCATATCCAAACACAAAGGTAGGCCGACACGAAGGCGGACTCATAACCAAGGGTTACTATCACAAGATGGATTTCCAAAGGAAAGACGACACGAAGGCGGTCTCATATCCAAACACAAAGATAGGCCGACATGAAGGCGGTCTCATAACCAAGGGTTACCATCACAAGATGGATTTCAAAAAGGGAAGCCGACACAAAGGCGGTCTCATATCCAAACCAAAGGTAGGCCGACACGAAGTCGGTCTCATAACCAAGGGTTACCATCACAAGATGGATTTCAAAAGGAGAGCCGACACGAGGGCGATCTCATATCCAAACACAAAGGTAGGCCGACACGAAGGCGGTCTCATAACCAAGGGTTACCATCACAAGATGGATTTCAATAGGAAAGCCGACACGAAGGCGGTCTCATATCAAAACACAAAGGTAGGTGGACACGAAGGCGTCTCATAACCAAGGGTTACCACCACAAGATGGATTTCAAAAGGAAATCCGACACGAAGGCGGTCTCATATCCAAACACAAAGGTAGGCTGACACGAATGGGGTCCCATAACCAAGGGTTACCATCACAAGATGGATTTGAAAAGAAAAGCCGACACGAAGGCGGTCTCATAACCAAGGGTTACCATCACAAGATGGTTTTCAAAAGGAAATCAGACATGAAGGCGGTCTCATATCCAAACACAAGGGTAGGCCGACACGAAGGCGGTCTCATAACCAAGGGTTACAATCACAAGATGGATTTCAAAAAGGGAAGCCGACACAAAGGCGGTCTCATATCCAAACACAAAGGTAGGCCGACATGAAGTCGGTCTCATAACCAAGGGTTACCATCACAAGATGGATTTCAAAAGGAAAGCCGACACGAGGGCGATCTCATATCCAAATACAAAGGTAGGCCGACACGAAGGCGGTCTCATAACCAAGGGTTACCATCACAAGATGGATTTCAATAGGAAAGCCGACACGAAGGCGGTCTCATATCAAAACACAAAGGTAGGTGGACACGAAGGCGTCTCATAACCAAGGGTTACCACCATAAGATGGATTTCAAAAGGAAAGCCGACACGAAGGCGGTCTCATATCCAAACACAAAGGTAGGCTGACACGAATGGGGTCGCATAACCAAGGGTTACCATCACAAGATGGATTTGAAAAGAAAAGCCGACACGAAGGCGGTCTCACAACCAAGGGTTACCATCACAAGATGGTTTTCAAAAGGAAATCCGACATGAAGGCGGTCTCATATCCAAACACAAGGGTAGCCCGACACGAAGGCGGTCTCATAACCAAGGGTTACCATCACAAGATGGATTTCAAAAGGAAAGCCGACACGAGGTCTGTCTCATATCCAAACACAAATGTAGGCCGACACGAAGGCGGTCTCATAACCAAGGGTTACCATCACAAGATGGATTTCAAAAGGAAAGCCGACACGAGGGCTGTCTCATATCCAAACACAAAGGTAGGCCGACACGAAGGCGGTCTCATAACAAAGGGTTACCATCACAAGATGGTTTTCAAAAGGAAAGCCGACACAATGGCGGTCTCATATCCAAACACAAAGGTAGGCCGACCCGAAGGCGGTCTCATAACCAAGGGATACCATCACAAGATGGATTTAAAAAGGAAAGCCGACACGAAGGCGGTCCCATATCCAAACACAAAGGTAGGCCGACACGAAGGCGGTCTCATAACCAAGGGTTACCATCACAAGACGGATTTCAAAAGGAAAGCCGACACGAAGGCGGACTCATAACCAAGGGATACCATCACAAGAAGGTTTTCAAAAGGAAAGCCGACACGAAGGCGGTCTCATATCCAAACACAAATGTAGGACGACACGAAGGCGGTCTCATAACCAAGGGTTACCATTACAAGATGGATTTCAGTAGGAAAGCCGACACGAAGGCAGTCTCATATCCAAACACAAAGGAAGTCGACACGAAGACGGTCTCAAAACCAAGGGTTACCATCACAAGATTGATTTCAAAAGGAAAGTTGACACGAAGGTGATCTCATATCCAAACACAAAGGTAGGCTGACACAAAGGCGGTCTCATAACCAAGGGTTAGCATCACAAGATGGGTTTCAAAAGGAAAGCCGACACGAAGGCGGTCTCATATCCAAACACAAAGGTAGGCCGACACGAAGGCGGACTCATAACCAAGGGTTACTATCACAAGATGGATTTCCAAAGGAAAGACGACACGAAGGCGGTCTCATATCCAAACACAAAGATAGGCCGGCATGAAGGCGGTCTCATAACCAAGGGTTACCATCACAAGATGGATTTCAAAAAGGGAAGCCGACACAAAGGCGGTCTCATATCCAAACCAAAGGTAGGCCGACACGAAGTCGGTCTCATAACCAAGGGTTACCATCACAAGATGGATTTCAAAAGGAAAGCCGACACGAGGGCGATCTCATATCCAAACACAAAGGTAGGCCGACACGAAGGCGGTCTCATAACCAAGGGTTACCATCACAAGATGGATTTCAATAGGAAAGCCGACACGAAGGCGGTCTCATATCAAAACACAAAGGCAGGTGGACACGAAGGCGTCTCATAACTAAGGGTTACCACCACAAGATGGATTTCAAAAGGAAATCCGACACGAAGGCGGTCTCATATCCAAACACAAAGGTAGGCTGACACGAATGGGGTCCCATAACCAAGGGTTACCATCACAAGATGGATTTGAAAAGAAAAGCCGACACGAAGGCGGTCTCATAACCAAGGGTTACCATCACAAGATGGTTTTCAAAAGGAAATCCGACATGAAGGCGGTCTCATATCCAAACACAAGGGTAGGCCGACACGAAGGCGGTCTCATAACCAAGGGTTACAATCACAAGATGGATTTCAAAAAGGGAAGCCGACACAAAGGCGGTCTCATATCCAAACACAAAGGTAGGCCGACATGAAGTCGGTCTCATAACCAAGGGTTACCATCACAAGATGGATTTCAAAAGGAAAGCCGACACGAGGGCGATCTCATAGCCAAATACAAAGGTAGGCCGACACGAAGGCGGTCTCATAACCAAGGGTTACCATCACAAGATGGATTTCAATAGGAAAGCCGACACGAAGGCGGTCTCATATCAAAACACAAAGGTAGGTGGACACGAAGGCGTCTCATAACCAAGGGTTACCACCACAAGATGGATTTCAAAAGGAAAGCCGACACGAAGGCGGTCTCATATCCAAACACAAAGGTAGGCTGACACGAATGGGGTCCCATAACCAAGGGTTACCATCACAAGATGGATTTGAAAAGAAAAGCCGACACGAAGGCGGTCTCATAACCAAGGGTTACCATCACAAGATGGTTTTCAAAAGGAAATCCGACATGAAGGCGGTCTCATATCCAAACACAAGGGTAGCCCGACACGAAGGCGGTCTCATAACCAAGGGTTACCATCACAAGATGGATTTCAAAAGGAAAGCCGACACGAGGTCTGTCTCATATCCAAACACAAATGTAGGCCGACACGAAGGCGGTCTCATAACCAAGGGTTACCATCACAAGATGGATTTCAATAGGAAAGCCGACACGAAGGCGGTCTCATATCAAAACACAAAGGTAGGTGGACACGAAGGCGTCTCATAACCAAGGGTTACCACCACAAGATGGATTTCAAAAGGAAAGCCGACACGAAGGCGGTCTCATATCCAAACACAAAGGTAGGCTGACACGAATGGGGTCCCATAGCCAAGGGTTACCATCACAAGATGGATTTGAAAAGAAAAGCCGACACGAAGGCGGTCTCATAACCAAGGGTTACCATCACAAGATGGTTTTCAAAAGGAAATCCGACATGAAGGCGGTCTCATATCCAAACACAAGGGTAGCCCGACACGAAGGCGGTCTCATAACCAAGGGTTACCATCACAAGATGGATTTCAAAAGGAATGCCGACACGAGGTCTGTCTCATATCCAAACACAAATGTAGGCCGACACGAAGGCGGTCTCATAACCAAGGGTTAGCATCACAAGATGGATTTCAAAAGGAAAGCCGACACGAGGGCTGTCTCATATCCAAACACAAAGGTAGGCCGACACGAAGGCGGTCTCATAACAAAGGGTTACCATCACAAGATGGTTTTCAAAAGGAAAGCCGACACAAAGGCGGTCTCATATCCAAACACAAAGGTAGGCCGACCCGAAGGCGGTCTCATAACCAAGGGTTACCATCACAAGATGGATTTAAAAAGGAAAGCCGACACGAAGGCGGTCCCATATCCAAACACAAAGGTAGGCCGACACGAAGGCGGTCTCATAACCAAGGGTTACCATCACAAGACGGATTTCAAAAGGAAAGCCGACACGAAGGCGGACTCATAACCAAGGGATACCATCACAAGAAGGTTTTCAAAAGGAAAGCCGACACGAAGGCGGTCTCATATCCAAACACAAATGTAGGACGACACGAAGGCGGTCTCATAACCAAGGGTTACCATTACAAGATGGATTTCAGTAGGAAAGCCGACACGAAGGCAGTCTCATATCCAAACACAAAGGAAGTCGACACGAAGGCGGTCTCAAAACCAAGGGTTACCATCACAAGATTGATTTCAAAAGGAAAGTTGACACGAAGGCGATCTCATATCCAAACACAAAGGTAGGCTGACACAAAGGCGGTCTCATAACCAAGGGTTAGCATCACAAGATGGGTTCCAAAAGGAAAGCCGACACGAAGGCGGTCTCATATCCAAACACAAAGGTAGGCCGACACGAAGGCGGACTCATAACCAAGGGTTACTATCACAAGATGGATTTCCAAAGGAAAGACGACACGAAGGCGGTCTCATATCCAAACACAAAGATAGGCCGACATGAAGGCGGTCTCATAACCAAGGGTTACCATCACAAGATGGATTTCAAAAAGGGAAGCCGACACAAAGGCGGTCTCATATCCAAACCAAAGGTAGGCCGACACGAAGTCGGTCTCATAACCAAGGGTTACCATCACAAGATGGATTTCAAAAGGAAAGCCGACACGAGGGCGATCTCATATCCAAACACAAAGGTAGGCCGACACGAAGGCGGTCTCATAACCAAGGGTTACCATCACAAGATGGATTTCAATAGGAAAGCCGACACGAAGGCGGTCTCATATCAAAACACAAAGGTAGGTGGACACGAAGGCGTCTCATAACCAAGGGTTACCACCACAAGATGGATTTCAAAAGGAAATCCGACACGAAGGCGGTCTCATATCCAAACACAAAGGTAGGCTGACACGAATGGGGTCCCATAACCAAGGGTTACCATCACAAGATGGATTTGAAAAGAAAAGCCGACACGAAGGCGGTCTCATAACCAAGGGTTACCATCACAAGATGGTTTTCAAAAGGAAATCCGACATGAAGGCGGTCTCATATCCAAACACAAGGGTAGGCCGACACGAAGGCGGTCTCATAACCAAGGGTTACAATCACAAGATGGATTTCAAAAAGGGAAGCCGACACAAAGATGGTCTCATATCCAAACACAAAGGTATGCCGACATGAAGTCGGTCTCATAACCAAGGGTTACCATCACAAGATGGATTTCAAAAGGAAAGCCGACACGAGGGCGATCTCATATCCAAATACAAAGGTAGGCCGACACGAAGGCGGTCTCATAACCAAGGGTTACCATCACAAGATGGATTTCAATAGGAAAGCCGACACGAAGGCGGTCTCATATCAAAACACAAAGGTAGGTGGACACGAAGGCGTCTCATAACCAAGGGTTACCACCACAAGATGGATTTCAAAAGGAAAGCCGACACGAAGGCGGTCTCATATCCAAACACAAAGGTAGGCTGACACGAATGGGGTCCCATAACCAAGGGTTACCATCACAAGATGGATTTGAAAAGAAAAGCCGACACGAAGGCGGTCTTATAACCAAGGGTTACCATCACAAGATGGTTTTCAAAAGGAAATCTGACATGAAGGCGGTCTCATATCCAAACACAAGGGTAGCCCGACACGAAGGCGGTCTCATAACCAAGGGTTACCATCACAAGATGGATTTCAAAAGGAAAGCCGACACGAGGTCTGTCTCATATCCAAACACAAATGTAGGCCGACACGAAGGCGGTCTCATAACCAAGGGTTACCATCACAAGATGGATTTCAAAAGGAAAGCCGACACGAGGGCTGTCTCATATCCAAACACAAAGGTAGGCCGACACGAAGGCGGTCTCATAACAAAGGGTTACCATCACAAGATGGTTTTCAAAAGGAAAGCCGACACGAAGGCGGTCTCATATCCAAACACAAAGGTAGGCCGACCCGAAGGCGGTCTCATAACCAAGGGTTACCATCACAAGATCAATTTAAAAAGGAAAGCCGACACGAAGGCGGTCCCATATCCAAACACAAAGGTAGGCCGACACGAAGGCGGTCTCATAACCAAGGGTTACCATCACAAGACGGATTTCAAAAGGAAAGCCGACACGAAGGCGGACTCATAACCAAGGGATACCATCACAAGAAGGTTTTCAAAAGGAAAGCCGACACGAAGGCGGTCTCATATCCAAACACAAATGTAGGACGACACGAAGGCGGTCTCATAACCAAGGGTTACCATTACAAGATGGATTTCAGTAGGAAAGCCGACACGAAGGCAGTCTCATATCCAAACACAAAGGAAGTCGACACGAAGGCGGTCTCAAAACCAAGGGTTACCATCACAAGATTGATTTCAAAAGGAAAGTTGACACGAAGGCGATCTCATATCCAAACACAAAGGTAGTCTGACACAAAGGCGGTCTCATAACCAAGGGTTAGCATCACAAGATGGGTTTCAAAAGGAAAGCCGACACGAAGGCGGTCTCATATCCAAACACAAAGATAGGCCGACATGAAGGTGGTCTCATAACCAAGGGTTACCATCACAAGATGGATTTCAAAAAGGGAAGCCGACACAAAGGCGGTCTTATATCCAAACACAAAGGTAGGCCGACATGAAGTCGGTCTCATAACCAAGGGTTACCATCACAAGATGGATTTCAAAAGGAAAGCCGACACGAGGGCGATCTCATATCCAAACACAAAGGTAGGCCGACACGAAGGCGGTCTCATAACCAAGGGTTACCATCACAAGATGGATTTCAATAGGAAAGCCGACACGAAGGCGGTCTCATATCAAAACACAAAGGTAGGTGGACACGAAGGCGTCTCATAACCAAGGGTTACCACCACAAGATGGATTTCAAAAGGAAAGCCGACACGAAGGCGGTCTCATATCCAAACACAAAGGTAGGCTGACACGAATGGGGTCCCATAACCAAGGGTTACCATCACAAGATGGATTTGAAAAGAAAAGCCGACACGAAGGCGGTCTCATAACCAAGGGTTACCATCACAAGATGGTTTTCAAAAGGAAATCCGACACGAGGTCTGTCTCATATCCAAACACAAATGTAGGCCGACACGAAGGCGGTCTCATAACCAAGGGTTACCACCACAAGATGGATTTCAAAAGGAAAGCCGACACGAAGGCGGTCTCATATCCAAACACAAAGGTAGGCTGACACGAATGGGGTCGCATAACCAAGGGTTACCATCACAAGATGGATTTGAAAAGAAAAGCCGACACGAAGGCGGTCTCACAACCAAGGGTTACCATCACAAGATGGTTTTCAAAAGGAAATCCGACATGAAGGCGGTCTCATATCCAAACACAAGGGTAGCCCGACACGAAGGCGGTCTCATAACCAAGGGTTACCATCACAAGATGGATTTCAAAAGGAAAGCCGACACGAGGTCTGTCTCATATCCAAACACAAATGTAGGCCGACACGAAGGCGGTCTCATAACCAAGGGTTACCATCACAAGATGGATTTCAAAAGGAAAGCCGACACGAGGGCTGTCTCATATCCAAACACAAAGGTAGGCCGACACGAAGGCGGTCTCATAACAAAGGGTTACCATCACAAGATGGTTTTCAAAAGGAAAGCCGACACAATGGCGGTCTCATATCCAAACACAAAGGTAGGCCGACCCGAAGGCGGTCTCATAACCAAGGGATACCATCACAAGATGGATTTAAAAAGGAAAGCCGACACGAAGGCGGTCCCATATCCAAACACAAAGGTAGGCCGACACGAAGGCGGTCTCATAACCAAGGGATACCATCACAAGAAGGTTTTCAAAAGGAAAGCCGACACGAAGGCGGTCTCATATCCAAACACAAATGTAGGACGACACGAAGGCGGTCTCATAACCAAGGGTTACCATTACAAGATGGATTTCAGTAGGAAAGCCGACACGAAGGCAGTCTCATATCCAAACACAAAGGAAGTCGACACGAAGACGGTCTCAAAACCAAGGGTTACCATCACAAGATTGATTTCAAAAGGAAAGTTGACACGAAGGTGATCTCATATCCAAACACAAAGGTAGGCTGACACAAAGGCGGTCTCATAACCAAGGGTTAGCATCACAAGATGGGTTTCAAAAGGAAAGCCGACACGAAGGCGGTCTCATATCCAAACACAAAGGTAGGCCGACACGAAGGCGGACTCATAACCAAGGGTTACTATCACAAGATGGATTTCCAAAGGAAAGACGACACGAAGGCGGTCTCATATCCAAACACAAAGATAGGCCGGCATGAAGGCGGTCTCATAACCAAGGGTTACCATCACAAGATGGATTTCAAAAAGGGAAGCCGACACAAAGGCGGTCTCATATCCAAACCAAAGGTAGGCCGACACGAAGTCGGTCTCATAACCAAGGGTTACCATCACAAGATGGATTTCAAAAGGAAAGCCGACACGAGGGCGATCTCATATCCAAACACAAAGGTAGGCCGACACGAAGGCGGTCTCATAACCAAGGGTTACCATCACAAGATGGATTTCAATAGGAAAGCCGACACGAAGGCGGTCTCATATCAAAACACAAAGGCAGGTGGACACGAAGGCGTCTCATAACTAAGGGTTACCACCACAAGATGGATTTCAAAAGGAAATCCGACACGAAGGCGGTCTCATATCCAAACACAAAGGTAGGCTGACACGAATGGGGTCCCATAACCAAGGGTTACCATCACAAGATGGATTTGAAAAGAAAAGCCGACACGAAGGCGGTCTCATAACCAAGGGTTACCATCACAAGATGGTTTTCAAAAGGAAATCCGACATGAAGGCGGTCTCATATCCAAACACAAGGGTAGGCCGACACGAAGGCGGTCTCATAACCAAGGGTTACAATCACAAGATGGATTTCAAAAAGGGAAGCCGACACAAAGGCGGTCTCATATCCAAACACAAAGGTAGGCCGACATGAAGTCGGTCTCATAACCAAGGGTTACCATCACAAGATGGATTTCAAAAGGAAAGCCGACACGAGGGCGATCTCATAGCCAAATACAAAGGTAGGCCGACACGAAGGCGGTCTCATAACCAAGGGTTACCATCACAAGATGGATTTCAATAGGAAAGCCGACACGAAGGCGGTCTCATATCAAAACACAAAGGTAGGTGGACACGAAGGCGTCTCATAACCAAGGGTTACCACCACAAGATGGATTTCAAAAGGAAAGCCGACACGAAGGCGGTCTCATATCCAAACACAAAGGTAGGCTGACACGAATGGGGTCCCATAACCAAGGGTTACCATCACAAGATGGATTTGAAAAGAAAAGCCGACACGAAGGCGGTCTCATAACCAAGGGTTACCATCACAAGATGGTTTTCAAAAGGAAATCCGACACGAGGTCTGTCTCATATCCAAACACAAATGTAGGCCGACACGAAGGCGGTCTCATAACCAAGGGTTACCACCACAAGATGGATTTCAAAAGGAAAGCCGACACGAAGGCGGTCTCATATCCAAACACAAAGGTAGGCTGACACGAATGGGGTCGCATAACCAAGGGTTACCATCACAAGATGGATTTGAAAAGAAAAGCCGACACGAAGGCGGTCTCACAACCAAGGGTTACCATCACAAGATGGTTTTCAAAAGGAAATCCGACATGAAGGCGGTCTCATATCCAAACACAAGGGTAGCCCGACACGAAGGCGGTCTCATAACCAAGGGTTACCATCACAAGATGGATTTCAAAAGGAAAGCCGACACGAGGTCTGTCTCATATCCAAACACAAATGTAGGCCGACACGAAGGCGGTCTCATAACCAAGGGTTACCATCACAAGATGGATTTCAAAAGGAAAGCCGACACGAGGGCTGTCTCATATCCAAACACAAAGGTAGGCCGACACGAAGGCGGTCTCATAACAAAGGGTTACCATCACAAGATGGTTTTCAAAAGGAAAGCCGACACAATGGCGGTCTCATATCCAAACACAAAGGTAGGCCGACCCGAAGGCGGTCTCATAACCAAGGGATACCATCACAAGATGGATTTAAAAAGGAAAGCCGACACGAAGGCGGTCCCATATCCAAACACAAAGGTAGGCCGACACGAAGGCGGTCTCATAACCAAGGGATACCATCACAAGAAGGTTTTCAAAAGGAAAGCCGACACGAAGGCGGTCTCATATCCAAACACAAATGTAGGACGACACGAAGGCGGTCTCATAACCAAGGGTTACCATTACAAGATGGATTTCAGTAGGAAAGCCGACACGAAGGCAGTCTCATATCCAAACACAAAGGAAGTCGACACGAAGACGGTCTCAAAACCAAGGGTTACCATCACAAGATTGATTTCAAAAGGAAAGTTGACACGAAGGTGATCTCATATCCAAACACAAAGGTAGGCTGACACAAAGGCGGTCTCATAACCAAGGGTTAGCATCACAAGATGGGTTTCAAAAGGAAAGCCGACACGAAGGCGGTCTCATATCCAAACACAAAGGTAGGCCGACACGAAGGCGGACTCATAACCAAGGGTTACTATCACAAGATGGATTTCCAAAGGAAAGACGACACGAAGGCGGTCTCATATCCAAACACAAAGATAGGCCGGCATGAAGGCGGTCTCATAACCAAGGGTTACCATCACAAGATGGATTTCAAAAAGGGAAGCCGACACAAAGGCGGTCTCATATCCAAACCAAAGGTAGGCCGACACGAAGTCGGTCTCATAACCAAGGGTTACCATCACAAGATGGATTTCAAAAGGAAAGCCGACACGAGGGCGATCTCATATCCAAACACAAAGGTAGGCCGACACGAAGGCGGTCTCATAACCAAGGGTTACCATCACAAGATGGATTTCAATAGGAAAGCCGACACGAAGGCGGTCTCATATCAAAACACAAAGGCAGGTGGACACGAAGGCGTCTCATAACTAAGGGTTACCACCACAAGATGGATTTCAAAAGGAAATCCGACACGAAGGCGGTCTCATATCCAAACACAAAGGTAGGCTGACACGAATGGGGTCCCATAACCAAGGGTTACCATCACAAGATGGATTTGAAAAGAAAAGCCGACACGAAGGCGGTCTCATAACCAAGGGTTACCATCACAAGATGGTTTTCAAAAGGAAATCCGACATGAAGGCGGTCTCATATCCAAACACAAGGGTAGGCCGACACGAAGGCGGTCTCATAACCAAGGGTTACAATCACAAGATGGATTTCAAAAAGGGAAGCCGACACAAAGGCGGTCTCATATCCAAACACAAAGGTAGGCCGACATGAAGTCGGTCTCATAACCAAGGGTTACCATCACAAGATGGATTTCAAAAGGAAAGCCGACACGAGGGCGATCTCATAGCCAAATACAAAGGTAGGCCGACACGAAGGCGGTCTCATAACCAAGGGTTACCATCACAAGATGGATTTCAATAGGAAAGCCGACACGAAGGCGGTCTCATATCAAAACACAAAGGTAGGTGGACACGAAGGCGTCTCATAACCAAGGGTTACCACCACAAGATGGATTTCAAAAGGAAAGCCGACACGAAGGCGGTCTCATATCCAAACACAAAGGTAGGCTGACACGAATGGGGTCCCATAACCAAGGGTTACCATCACAAGATGGATTTGAAAAGAAAAGCCGACACGAAGGCGGTCTCATAACCAAGGGTTACCATCACAAGATGGTTTTCAAAAGGAAATCCGACATGAAGGCGGTCTCATATCCAAACACAAGGGTAGCCCGACACGAAGGCGGTCTCATAACCAAGGGTTACCATCACAAGATGGATTTCAAAAGGAAAGCCGACACGAGGTCTGTCTCATATCCAAACACAAATGTAGGCCGACACGAAGGCGGTCTCATAACCAAGGGTTACCATCACAAGATGGATTTCAATAGGAAAGCCGACACGAAGGCGGTCTCATATCAAAACACAAAGGTAGGTGGACACGAAGGCGTCTCATAACCAAGGGTTACCACCACAAGATGGATTTCAAAAGGAAAGCCGACACGAAGGCGGTCTCATATCCAAACACAAAGGTAGGCTGACACGAATGGGGTCCCATAGCCAAGGGTTACCATCACAAGATGGATTTGAAAAGAAAAGCCGACACGAAGGCGGTCTCATAACCAAGGGTTACCATCACAAGATGGTTTTCAAAAGGAAATCCGACATGAAGGCGGTCTCATATCCAAACACAAGGGTAGCCCGACACGAAGGCGGTCTCATAACCAAGGGTTACCATCACAAGATGGATTTCAAAAGGAATGCCGACACGAGGTCTGTCTCATATCCAAACACAAATGTAGGCCGACACGAAGGCGGTCTCATAACCAAGGGTTAGCATCACAAGATGGATTTCAAAAGGAAAGCCGACACGAGGGCTGTCTCATATCCAAACACAAAGGTAGGCCGACACGAAGGCGGTCTCATAACAAAGGGTTACCATCACAAGATGGTTTTCAAAAGGAAAGCCGACACAAAGGCGGTCTCATATCCAAACACAAAGGTAGGCCGACCCGAAGGCGGTCTCATAACCAAGGGTTACCATCACAAGATGGATTTAAAAAGGAAAGCCGACACGAAGGCGGTCCCATATCCAAACACAAAGGTAGGCCGACACGAAGGCGGTCTCATAACCAAGGGTTACCATCACAAGACGGATTTCAAAAGGAAAGCCGACACGAAGGCGGACTCATAACCAAGGGATACCATCACAAGAAGGTTTTCAAAAGGAAAGCCGACACGAAGGCGGTCTCATATCCAAACACAAATGTAGGACGACACGAAGGCGGTCTCATAACCAAGGGTTACCATTACAAGATGGATTTCAGTAGGAAAGCCGACACGAAGGCAGTCTCATATCCAAACACAAAGGAAGTCGACACGAAGGCGGTCTCAAAACCAAGGGTTACCATCACAAGATTGATTTCAAAAGGAAAGTTGACACGAAGGCGATCTCATATCCAAACACAAAGGTAGGCTGACACAAAGGCGGTCTCATAACCAAGGGTTAGCATCACAAGATGGGTTCCAAAAGGAAAGCCGACACGAAGGCGGTCTCATATCCAAACACAAAGGTAGGCCGACACGAAGGCGGACTCATAACCAAGGGTTACTATCACAAGATGGATTTCCAAAGGAAAGACGACACGAAGGCGGTCTCATATCCAAACACAAAGATAGGCCGACATGAAGGCGGTCTCATAACCAAGGGTTACCATCACAAGATGGATTTCAAAAAGGTAAGCCGACACAAAGGCGGTCTCATATCCAAACCAAAGGTAGGCCGACACGAAGTCGGTCTCATAACCAAGGGTTACCATCACAAGATGGATTTCAAAAGGAAAGCCGACACGAGGGCGATCTCATATCCAAACACAAAGGTAGGCCGACACGAAGGCGGTCTCATAACCAAGGGTTACCATCACAAGATGGATTTCAATAGGAAAGCCGACACGAAGGCGGTCTCATATCAAAACACAAAGGTAGGTGGACACGAAGGCGTCTCATAACCAAGGGTTACCACCACAAGATGGATTTCAAAAGGAAATCCGACACGAAGGCGGTCTCATATCCAAACACAAAGGTAGGCTGACACGAATGGGGTCCCATAACCAAGGGTTACCATCACAAGATGGATTTGAAAAGAAAAGCCGACACGAAGGCGGTCTCATAACCAAGGGTTACCATCACAAGATGGTTTTCAAAAGGAAATCCGACATGAAGGCGGTCTCATATCCAAACACAAGGGTAGGCCGACACGAAGGCGGTCTCATAACCAAGGGTTACAATCACAAGATGGATTTCAAAAAGGGAAGCCGACACAAAGATGGTCTCATATCCAAACACAAAGGTATGCCGACATGAAGTCGGTCTCATAACCAAGGGTTACCATCACAAGATGGATTTCAAAAGGAAAGCCGACACGAGGGCGATCTCATATCCAAATACAAAGGTAGGCCGACACGAAGGCGGTCTCATAACCAAGGGTTACCATCACAAGATGGATTTCAATAGGAAAGCCGACACGAAGGCGGTCTCATATCAAAACACAAAGGTAGGTGGACACGAAGGCGTCTCATAACCAAGGGTTACCACCACAAGATGGATTTCAAAAGGAAAGCCGACACGAAGGCGGTCTCATATCCAAACACAAAGGTAGGCTGACACGAATGGGGTCCCATAACCAAGGGTTACCATCACAAGATGGATTTGAAAAGAAAAGCCGACACGAAGGCGGTCTTATAACCAAGGGTTACCATCACAAGATGGTTTTCAAAAGGAAATCTGACATGAAGGCGGTCTCATATCCAAACACAAGGGTAGCCCGACACGAAGGCGGTCTCATAACCAAGGGTTACCATCACAAGATGGATTTCAAAAGGAAAGCCGACACGAGGTCTGTCTCATATCCAAACACAAATGTAGGCCGACACGAAGGCGGTCTCATAACCAAGGGTTACCATCACAAGATGGATTTCAAAAGGAAAGCCGACACGAGGGCTGTCTCATATCCAAACACAAAGGTAGGCCGACACGAAGGCGGTCTCATAACAAAGGGTTACCATCACAAGATGGTTTTCAAAAGGAAAGCCGACACGAAGGCGGTCTCATATCCAAACACAAAGGTAGGCCGACCCGAAGGCGGTCTCATAACCAAGGGTTACCATCACAAGATCAATTTAAAAAGGAAAGCCGACACGAAGGCGGTCCCATATCCAAACACAAAGGTAGGCCGACACGAAGGCGGTCTCATAACCAAGGGTTACCATCACAAGACGGATTTCAAAAGGAAAGCCGACACGAAGGCGGACTCATAACCAAGGGATACCATCACAAGAAGGTTTTCAAAAGGAAAGCCGACACGAAGGCGGTCTCATATCCAAACACAAATGTAGGACGACACGAAGGCGGTCTCATAACCAAGGGTTACCATTACAAGATGGATTTCAGTAGGAAAGCCGACACGAAGGCAGTCTCATATCCAAACACAAAGGAAGTCGACACGAAGGCGGTCTCAAAACCAAGGGTTACCATCACAAGATTGATTTCAAAAGGAAAGTTGACACGAAGGCGATCTCATATCCAAACACAAAGGTAGTCTGACACAAAGGCGGTCTCATAACCAAGGGTTAGCATCACAAGATGGGTTTCAAAAGGAAAGCCGACACGAAGGCGGTCTCATATCCAAACACAAAGATAGGCCGACATGAAGGTGGTCTCATAACCAAGGGTTACCATCACAAGATGGATTTCAAAAAGGGAAGCCGACACAAAGGCGGTCTTATATCCAAACACAAAGGTAGGCCGACATGAAGTCGGTCTCATAACCAAGGGTTACCATCACAAGATGGATTTCAAAAGGAAAGCCGACACGAGGGCGATCTCATATCCAAACACAAAGGTAGGCCGACACGAAGGCGGTCTCATAACCAAGGGTTACCATCACAAGATGGATTTCAATAGGAAAGCCGACACGAAGGCGGTCTCATATCAAAACACAAAGGTAGGTGGACACGAAGGCGTCTCATAACCAAGGGTTACCACCACAAGATGGATTTCAAAAGGAAAGCCGACACGAAGGCGGTCTCATATCCAAACACAAAGGTAGGCTGACACGAATGGGGTCCCATAACCAAGGGTTACCATCACAAGATGGATTTGAAAAGAAAAGCCGACACGAAGGCGGTCTCATAACCAAGGGTTACCATCACAAGATGGTTTTCAAAAGGAAATCCGACACGAGGTCTGTCTCATATCCAAACACAAATGTAGGCCGACACGAAGGCGGTCTCATAACCAAGGGTTACCATCACAAGATGGATTTCAAAAGGAAAGCCGACACGAGGGCTGTCTCATATCCAAACACAAAGGTAGGCCGACACGAAGGCGGTCTCATAACCAAGGGTTACCATCACAAGATGGATTTCAAAAGGAAAGCCGACACGAGGGCTGTCTCATATCCAAACACAAAGGTAGGCCGACACGAAGGCGGTCTCATAACAAAGGGTTACCATCACAAGATGGTTTTCAAAAGGAAAGCCGACACGAAGGCGGTCTCATATCCAAACACAAAGGTAGGCCGACCCGAAGGCGGTCTCATAACCAAGGGTTACCATCACAAGATGGATTTCAAAAGGAAAGCCGACACGAGGTCTGTCTCATATCCAAACACAAAGGTAGGCTGACACGAATGGGGTCCCATAACCAAGGGTTACCATCACAAGATGGATTTGAAAAGAAAAGCCGACACGAAGGCGGTCTCATAACCAAGGGTTACCATCACAAGATGGTTTTCAAAAGGAAATCTGACATGAAGGCGGTCTCATATCCAAACACAAGGGTAGCCCGACACGAAGGCGGTCTCATAACCAAGGGTTACCATCACAAGATGGATTTCAAAAGGAAAGCCGACACGAGGTCTGTCTCATATCCAAACACAAATGTAGGCCGACACGAAGGCGGTCTCATAACCAAGGGTTACCATCACAAGATGGATTTCAAAAGGAAAGCCGACACGAGGGCTGTCTCATATCCAAACACAAAGGTAGGCCGACACGAAGGCGGTCTCATAACAAAGGGTTACCATCACAAGATGGTTTTCAAAAGGAAAGCCGACACGAAGGCGGTCTCATATCCAAACACAAAGGTAGGCCGACCCGAAGGCGGTCTCATAACCAAGGGTTACCATCACAAGATCAATTTAAAAAGGAAAGCCGACACGAAGGCGGTCCCATATCCAAACACAAAGGTAGGCCGACACGAAGGCGGTCTCATAACCAAGGGTTACCATCACAAGACGGATTTCAAAAGGAAAGCCGACACGAAGGCGGACTCATAACCAAGGGATACCATCACAAGAAGGTTTTCAAAAGGAAAGCCGACACGAAGGCGGTCTCATATCCAAACACAAATGTAGGACGACACGAAGGCGGTCTCATAACCAAGGGTTACCATTACAAGATGGATTTCAGTAGGAAAGCCGACACGAAGGCAGTCTCATATCCAAACACAAAGGAAGTCGACACGAAGGCGGTCTCAAAACCAAGGGTTACCATCACAAGATTGATTTCAAAAGGAAAGTTGACACGAAGGCGATCTCATATCCAAACACAAAGGTAGTCTGACACAAAGGCGGTCTCATAACCAAGGGTTAGCATCACAAGATGGGTTTCAAAAGGAAAGCCGACACGAAGGCGGTCTCATATCCAAACACAAAGATAGGCCGACATGAAGGTGGTCTCATAACCAAGGGTTACCATCACAAGATGGATTTCAAAAAGGGAAGCCGACACAAAGGCGGTCTTATATCCAAACACAAAGGTAGGCCGACATGAAGTCGGTCTCATAACCAAGGGTTACCATCACAAGATGGATTTCAAAAGGAAAGCCGACACGAGGGCGATCTCATATCCAAACACAAAGGTAGG
Organism: Lathyrus tuberosus; assembly: GCA_022829125.1. Taxonomy (NCBI): domain Eukaryota; kingdom Viridiplantae; phylum Streptophyta; class Magnoliopsida; order Fabales; family Fabaceae; genus Lathyrus; species Lathyrus tuberosus. Next base: position 2,608,360 of record JALAZF010000020.1, on the reverse strand, counting down.
CCGACACGAAGGCGGTCTCATAACCAAGGGTTACCATCACAAGATGGATTTCAATAGGAAAGCCGACACGAAGGCGGTCTCATATCAAAACACAAAGGTAGGTGGACACGAAGGCGTCTCATAACCAAGGGTTACCACCACAAGATGGATTTCAAAAGGAAAGCCGACACGAAGGCGGTCTCATATCCAAACACAAAGGTAGGCTGACACGAATGGGGTCCCATAACCAAGGGTTACCATCACAAGATGGATTTGAAAAGAAAAGCCGACACGAAGGCGGTCTCATAACCAAGGGTTACCATCACAAGATGGTTTTCAAAAGGAAATCCGACACGAGGTCTGTCTCATATCCAAACACAAATGTAGGCCGACACGAAGGCGGTCTCATAACCAAGGGTTACCATCACAAGATGGATTTCAAAAGGAAAGCCGACACGAGGGCTGTCTCATATCCAAACACAAAGGTAGGCCGACACGAAGGCGGTCTCATAACCAAGGGTTACCATCACAAGATGGATTTCAAAAGGAAAGCCGACACGAGGGCTGTCTCATATCCAAACACAAAGGTAGGCCGACACGAAGGCGGTCTCATAACAAAGGGTTACCATCACAAGATGGTTTTCAAAAGGAAAGCCGACACGAAGGCGGTCTCATATCCAAACACAAAGGTAGGCCGACCCGAAGGCGGTCTCATAACCAAGGGTTACCATGACAAGATGGATTTCAAAAGGAAAGCCGACACGAGGTCTGTCTCATATCCAAACACAAATGTAGGCCGACACGAAGGCGGTCTCATAACCAAGGGTTACCATCACAAGATGGATTTCAAAAGGAAAGCCGACACGAGGGCTGTCTCATATCCAAACACAAAGGTAGGCCGACCCGAAGGCGGTCTCATAACAAAGGGTTACCATCACTAGATGGTTTTCAAAAGGAAAGCCGACACGAAGGCGGTCTCATATCCAAACACAAAGGTAGGCCGACCCGAAGGCGGTCTCATAACCAAGGGTTGCCATCACAAGATGGATTTAAAAAGGAAAGCCGACACGAAGGCGGTCCCATATCCAAACACAAAGGTAGGCCGACACGAAGGCGGTCTCATAACCAAGGGTTACCATAACAAGACGGATTTCAAAAGGAAAGCCGACACGAAGGCGGACTCATAACCAAGGGATACCATCACAAGAAGGTTTTCAAAAGGAAAGCCGACACGAAGGCGGTCTCATATCCAAACACAAATGTAGGATGACACGAAGGCGGTCTCATAACCAAGGGTTACCATTACAAGATGGATTTCAGTAGGAAAGCCGACACGAAGGCAGTCTCATATCCAAACACAAAGGAAGTCGACACGAAGGCGGTCTCAAAACCAAGGGTTACCATCACAAGATTGATTTCAAAAGGAAAGTTGACACGAAGGCGATCTCATATCCAAACACAAAGGTAGGCTGACACAAAGGCGGTCTCATAACCAAGGGTTAGCATCACAAGATGGGTTTCAAAAGGAAAGCCGACACGAAGGCGGTCTCATATCCAAACACAAAGATAGGCCGACATGAAGGTGGTCTCATAACCAAGGGTTACCATCACAAGATGGATTTCAAAAAGGGAAGCCGACACGAAGGCGGTCTCATATCCAAACACAAAGATAGGCCGACATGAAGGTGGTCTCATAACCAAGGGTTACCATCTCAAGATGGATTTCAAAAAGGGAAGCCGACACAAAGGCGGTCTTATATCCAAACACAAAGGTAGGCCGACATGAAGTCGGTCTCATAACCAAGGGTTACCATCACAAGATGGATTTCAATAGGAAAGCCGACACGAAGGCGGTCTCATATCAAAACACAAAGGTAGGTGGACACGAAGGCGTCTCATAACCAAGGGTTACCACCACAAGATGGATTTCAAAAGGAAAGCCGACACGAAGGCGTTCTCATATCCAAACACAAAGGTAGGCTGACACGAATGGGGTCCCATAACCAAGGGTTACCATCACAAGATGGATTTGAAAAGAAAAGCCGACACGAAGGCGGTCTCATAACCAAGGGTTACCATCACAAGATGGTTTTCAAAAGGAAATCCGACATGAAGGTGGTCTCATATCCAAACACAAGGGTAGGCCGACACGAAGGCGATCTCATAACCAAGGGTTACCATCACAAGATGGATTTCAAAATGAAAGCCGACACGAGGTCTGTCTCATATCCAAACACAAATGTAGGCCGACACGAAGGCGGTCTCATAACCAAGGGTTACCATCACAAGATGGATTTCAAAAGGAAAGCCGACACGAGGGTTGTCTCATATCCAAACACAAAGGTAGGCCGACACGAAGGCGGTCTCATAACAAAGGGTTACCATCACAAGATGGTTTTCAAAAGGAAAGCCGACACGAAGGCGGTCTCATATCCAAACACAAAGGTAGGCCGACCCGAAGGCGGTCTCATAACCAAGGGTTACCATCACAAGATGGATTTAAAAAGGAAAGCCGACACGAAGGCGGTCCCATATCCAAACACAAAGGTAGGCCGACACGAAGGCGGTCTCATAACCAAGGGTTACCATCACAAGACGGATTTCAAAAGGAAAGCCGACACGAAGGCGGACTCATAACCAAGGGATACCATCACAAGAAGGTTTTCAAAAGGAGAGCCGACACGAAGGCGGTCTCATATCCAAACACAAATGTAGGACGACACGAAGGCGGTCTCATAACCAATGGTTACCATTACAAGATGGATTTCAGTAGGAAAGCCGACACGAAGGCAGTCTCATATCCAAACACAAAGGAAGTCGACACGAAGGCGGTCTCAAAACCAAGGGTTACCATCACAAGATTGATTTCAAAAGGAAAGTTGACACGAAGGCGATCTCATATCCAAACACAAAGGTAGGCTGACACAAAGGCGGTCTCATAACCAAGGGTTAGCATCACAAGATGGGTTTCAAAAGGAAAGCCGACACGAAGGCGGTCTCATATCCAAACACAAAGATAGGCCGACATGAAGGTGGTCTCATAACCAAGGGTTACCATCACAAGATGGATTTCAAAAAGGGAAGCCGACACAAAGGCGGTCTCATATCCAAACACAAAGGTAGGCCGACATGAAGTCGGTCTCATAACCAAGGGTTACCATCACAAGATGGATTTCAAAAGGAAAGCCGACACGAGGGCGATCTCATATCTAAACACAAAGGTAGGCCGACACGAAGGCGGTCTCATAACCAAGGGTTACCATCACAAGATGGATTTCAATAGGAAAGCCGACACGAAGGCGGTCTCATATCAAAACACAAAGGTAGGTCGACACGAAGGCGTCTCATAACCAAGGGTTACCACCACAAGATGGATTTCAAAAGGAAAGCCGACACGAAGGCGGTCTCATATCCAAACACAAAGTTAGGCTGACACGAATGGGGTCCCATTACCAGGGGTTACAATCACAAGATGGATTTGAAAAGAAAAGCCGACACGAAGGCGGTCTCATAACCAAGGGTTACCATCACAAGAAGGTTTTCAAAAGGAAATCCGACACGAAGGCGGTCTCATATCCAAACACAAAGATACCGACACGAAGGCGGTCTCAAAACCAAGGGTTACCATCACAAGATGGATTTCAAAAGGAAAGCCGACACGAGGTCTGTCTCATATCCAAACACAAATGTAGGCCGACACGAAGGCGGTCTCATAACCAAGGGTTACCATCACAAGATGGATTTCAAAAGGAAAGCCGACACGAGGGCTGTCTCATATCTAAACACAAAGGTAGGCCGACACGAAGGCGGTCTCATAACAAAGGGTTACCATCACAAGATGGTTTTCAAAAGGAAAGCCGACACGAAGGCGGTCTCATATCCAAACACAAAGGTAGGCCGACCCGAAGGCGGTCTCATAACCAAGGGTTACCATCACCAGATGGATTTAAAAAGGAAAGCCGACACGAAGGCGGTCTCATATCAAAACACAAAGGTAGCCGACACGAAGGCTGTCTCATAACCAAGGGTTACCATCACAAGATGGATTTCAAAAGGAAAGCCGACACGAAGGCGGTCCCATATCCAAACACAAAGGTAGGCCGACACGAAGGCGGTCTTATAACCAAGGGTTACCATCACAAGACGGATTTCAAAAGGAAAGTCGACACGAAGGCGGTCTCATAACCAAGGGATACCATCACAAGATGGTTTTCAAAAGGAAAGCCGACACGAAGGCGGTCTCATATCCAAATACAAATGTAAGACGACACGAAGGCGGTCTCATAACCAAGGGTTACCATTACAAGATGGATTTGAAAAGGAAAGCCGACAGGAAGGCAGTCTCTTATCCAAACACAAAGGAAGTCGACACGAAGGCGGTCTCAAAACCAAGGGTTACCATCACAAGATTGATTTCAAAAGGAAAGTTGACACGAAGGCGATCTCATATCCAAACACAAAGGTAGGCTGACACAAAGGCGGTCTCATATCCAAACACAAAGGTAGGCCGACACGAAGGCGGACTCATAACTAAGGGTTACTATCACAAGATGGATTTCCAAAGGAAAGACGACACGAAGGCGGTCTCATATCCAAACACAAAGATAGACCGACATGAAGGCGGTCTCATAACCAAGGGTTACCATCACAAGATGGATTTCAAAAAGGGAAGCCGACACAAAGGCGGTCTTATATCCAAACCAAAGGTAGGCCGACATGAAGTCGGTCTCATAACCAAGGGTTACCATCACAAGATGGATTTCAAAAGGAAAGCCGACACGAGGGCGATCTCATATCCAAACACAAAGGTAGGCCGACACGAAGGCGGTCTCATAACCAAGGGTTACCATCACAAGATGGATTTCAATAGGAAAGCCGACACGAAGGCGGTCTCATATCAAAACACAAAGGTAGGTGGACACGAAGGCGTCTCATAACCAAGGGTTACCACCACAAGATGGATTTCAAAAGGAAATCCGACACGAAGGCGGTCTCATATCCAAACACAAAGGTAGGCTGACACGAATGGGGTCCCATAACCAAGGGTTACCATCACAAGATGGATTTGAAAAGAAAAGCCGACACGAAGGCGGTCTCATAACCAAGGGTTACCATCACAAGATGGTTTTCAAAAGGAAATCCGACATGAAGGCGGTCTCATATCGAAACACAAGGGTAGGCCGACACGAAGGCGGTCTCATAACCAAGGGTTACCATCACAAGATGGATTTCAAAAAGGGAAGCCGACACAAAGGCGGTCTCATATCCAAACACAAAGGTAGGCCGACATGAAGTCGGTCTCATAACCAAGGGTTACCATCACAAGATGGATTTCAAAAGGAAAGCCGACACGAGGGCGATCTCATATCCAAATACAAAGGTAGGCCGACACGAAGGCGGTCTCATAACCAAGGGTTACCATCACAAGATGGATTTCAAAAGGAAAGCCGACACGAAGGCGGTCTCATACCAAAACACAAAGGTAGGTGGACACGAAGGCGTCTCATAACCAAGGGTTACCACCACAAGATGGATTTCATAAGGAAAGCCGACACGAAGGCGGTCTCATATCCAAATACAAAGGTAGGCTGACACGAATGGGGTCCCATAACCAAGGGTTACCATCACAAGATGGATTTGAAAAGAAAAGCCGACACGAAGGCGGTCTCATAACCAAGGGTTACCATCACAAGATGGTTTTCAAAAGGAAATCCGACACGAGGTCTGTCTCATATCCAAACACAAATGTAGGCCGACACGAAGGCGGTCTCATAACCAAGGGTTACCATCACAAGATGGATTTCAAAAGGAAAGCCGACACGAGGGCTGTCTCATATCCAAACACAAAGGTAGGCCGACACGAAGGCGGTCTCATAACCAAGGGTTACCATCACAAGATGGATTTCAAAAGGAAAGCCGACACGAGGGTTGTCTCATATCCAAACACAAAGGTAGGCCGACACGAAGGCGGTCTCATAACAAAGGGTTACCATCACAAGATGGTTTTCAAAAGGAAAGCCGACACGAAGGCGGTCTCATATCCAAACACAAAGGTAGGCCGACCCGAAGGCGGTCTCATAACCAAGGGTTACCATCACAAGATGGATTTCAAAAGGAAAGCCGACACGAGGTCTGTCTCATATCCAAACACAAATGTAGGCCGACACGAAGGCGGTCTCATAACCAAGGGTTACCATCACAAGATGGATTTCAAAAGGAAAGCCGACACGAGGGCTGTCTCATATCCAAACACAAAGGTAGGCCGACCCGAAGGCGGTCTCATAACAAAGGGTTACCATCACTAGATGGTTTTCAAAAGGAAAGCCGACACGAAGGCGGTCTCATATCCAAACACAAAGGTAGGCCGACCCGAAGGCGGTCTCATAACCAAGGGTTGCCATCACAAGATGGATTTAAAAAGGAAAGCCGACACGAAGGCGATCCCATATCCAAACACAAAGGTAGGCCGACACGAAGGCGGTCTCATAACCAAGGGTTACCATAACAAGACGGATTTCAAAAGGAAAGCCGACACGAAGGCGGACTCATAACCAAGGGATACCATCACAAGAAGGTTTTCAAAAGGAAAGCCGACACGAAGGCGGTCTCATATCCAAACACAAATGTAGGATGACACGAAGGCGGTCTCATAACCAAGGGTTACCATTACAAGATGGATTTCAGTAGGAAAGCCGACACGAAGGCAGTCTCATATCCAAACACAAAGGAAGTCGACACGAAGGCGGTCTCATAACCAAGGGTTACCATCACAAGATGGATTTCAAAAGGAAAGCCGACACGAGGGTTGTCTCATATCCAAACACAAAGGTAGGCCGACACGAAGGCGGTCTCATAACAAAGGGTTACCATCACAAGATGGTTTTCAAAAGGAAAGCCGACACGAAGGCGGTCTCATATCCAAACACAAAGGTAGGCCGACCCGAAGGCGGTCTCATAACCAAGGGTTACCATCACAAGATGGATTTCAAAAGGAAAGCCGACACGAGGTCTGTCTCATATCCAAACACAAATGTAGGCCGACACGAAGGCGGTCTCATAACCAAGGGTTACCATCACAAGATGGATTTCAAAAGGAAAGCCGACACGAGGGCTGTCTCATATCCAAACACAAAGGTAGGCCGACCCGAAGGCGGTCTCATAACAAAGGGTTACCATCACTAGATGGTTTTCAAAAGGAAAGCCGACACGAAGGCGGTCTCATATCCAAACACAAAGGTAGGCCGACCCGAAGGCGGTCTCATAACCAAGGGTTGCCATCACAAGATGGATTTAAAAAGGAAAGCCGACACGAAGGCGATCCCATATCCAAACACAAAGGTAGGCCGACACGAAGGCGGTCTCATAACCAAGGGTTACCATAACAAGACGGATTTCAAAAGGAAAGCCGACACGAAGGCGGACTCATAACCAAGGGATACCATCACAAGAAGGTTTTCAAAAGGAAAGCCGACACGAAGGCGGTCTCATATCCAAACACAAATGTAGGATGACACGAAGGCGGTCTCATAACCAAGGGTTACCATTACAAGATGGATTTCAGTAGGAAAGCCGACACGAAGGCAGTCTCATATCCAAACACAAAGGAAGTCGACACGAAGGCGGTCTCAAAACCAAGGGTTACCATCACAAGATTGATTTCAAAAGGAAAGTTGACACGAAGGCGATCTCATATCCAAACACAAAGGTAGGCTGACACAAAGGCGGTCTCATAACCAAGGGTTAGCATCACAAGATGGGTTTCAAAAGGAAAGCCGACACGAAGGCGGTCTCATATCCAAACACAAAGATAGGCCGACATGAAGGTGGTCTCATAACCAAGGGTTACCATCACAAGATGGATTTCAAAAAGGGAAGCCGACACGAAGGCGGTCTCATATCCAAACACAAAGATAGGCCGACATGAAGGTGGTCTCATAACCAAGGGTTACCATCACAAGATGGATTTCAAAAAGGGAAGCCGACACAAAGGCGGTCTTATATCCAAACACAAAGGTAGGCCGACATGAAGTCGGTCTCATAACCAAGGGTTACCATCACAAGATGGATTTCAATAGGAAAGCCGACACGAAGGCGGTCTCATATCAAAACACAAAGGTAGGTGGACACGAAGGCGTCTCATAACCAAGGGTTACCACCACAAGATGGATTTCAAAAGGAAAGCCGACACGAAGGCGTTCTCATATCCAAACACAAAGGTAGGCTGACACGAATGGGGTCCCATAACCAAGGGTTACCATCACAAGATGGATTTGAAAAGAAAAGCCGACACGAAGGCGGTCTCATAACCAAGGGTTACCATCACAAGATGGTTTTCAAAAGGAAATCCGACATGAAGGCGGTCTCATATCCAAACACAAGGGTAGGCCGACACGAAGGCGGTCTCATAACCAAGGGTTACCATCACAAGATGGATTTCAAAAGGAAAGCCGACACGAGGTCTGTCTCATATCCAAACACAAATGTAGGCCGACACGAAGGCGGTCTCATAACCAAGGGTTACCATCACAAGATGGATTTCAAAAGGAAAGCCGACACGAGGGTTGTCTCATATCCAAACACAAAGGTAGGCCGACACGAAGGCGGTCTCATAACAAAGGGTTACCATCACAAGATGGTTTTCAAAAGGAAAGCCGACACGAAGGCGGTCTCATATCCAAACACAAAGGTAGGCCGACCCGAAGGCGGTCTCATAACCAAGGGTTACCATCACAAGATGGATTTAAAAAGGAAAGCCGACACGAAGGCGGTCCCATATCCAAACACAAAGGTAGGCCGACACGAAGGCGGTCTCATAACCAAGGGTTACCATCACAAGACGGATTTCAAAAGGAAAGCCGACACGAAGGCGGACTCATAACCAAGGGATACCATCACAAGAAGGTTTTCAAAAGGAGAGCCGACACGAAGGCGGTCTCATATCCAAACACAAATGTAGGACGACACGAAGGCGGTCTCATAACCAATGGTTACCATTACAAGATGGATTTCAGTAGGAAAGCCGACACGAAGGCAGTCTCATATCCAAACACAAAGGAAGTCGACACGAAGGCGGTCTCAAAACCAAGGGTTACCATCACAAGATTGATTTCAAAAGGAAAGTTGACACGAAGGCGATCTCATATCCAAACACAAAGGTAGGCTGACACAAAGGCGGTCTCATAACCAAGGGTTAGCATCACAAGATGGGTTTCAAAAGGAAAGCCGACACGAAGGCGGTCTCATATCCAAACACAAAGATAGGCCGACATGAAGGTGGTCTCATAACCAAGGGTTACCATCACAAGATGGATTTCAAAAAGGGAAGCCGACACAAAGGCGGTCTCATATCCAAACACAAAGGTAGGCCGACATGAAGTCGGTCTCATAACCAAGGGTTACCATCACAAGATGGATTTCAAAAGGAAAGCCGACACGAGGGCGATCTCATATCTAAACACAAAGGTAGGCCGACACGAAGGCGGTCTCATAACCAAGGGTTACCATCACAAGATGGATTTCAATAGGAAAGCCGACACGAAGGCGGTCTCATATCAAAACACAAAGGTAGGTCGACACGAAGGCGTCTCATAACCAAGGGTTACCACCACAAGATGGATTTCAAAAGGAAAGCCGACACGAAGGCGGTCTCATATCCAAACACAAAGTTAGGCTGACACGAATGGGGTCCCATAACCAGGGGTTACAATCACAAGATGGATTTGAAAAGAAAAGCCGACACGAAGGCGGTCTCATAACCAAGGGTTACCATCACAAGAAGGTTTTCAAAAGGAAATCCGACACGAAGGCGGTCTCATATCCAAACACAAAGATACCGACACGAAGGCGGTCTCAAAACCAAGGGTTACCATCACAAGATGGATTTCAAAAGGAAAGCCGACACGAGGTCTGTCTCATATCCAAACACAAATGTAGGCCGACACGAAGGCGGTCTCATAACCAAGGGTTACCATCACAAGATGGATTTCAAAAGGAAAGCCGACACGAGGGCTGTCTCATATCTAAACACAAAGGTAGGCCGACACGAAGGCGGTCTCATAACAAAGGGTTACCATCACAAGATGGTTTTCAAAAGGAAAGCCGACACGAAGGCGGTCTCATATCCAAACACAAAGGTAGGCCGACCCGAAGGCGGTCTCATAACCAAGGGTTACCATCACCAGATGGATTTAAAAAGGAAAGTCGACACGAAGGCGGTCTCATATCAAAACACAAAGGTAGCCGACACGAAGGCTGTCTCATAACCAAGGGTTACCATCACAAGATGGATTTCAAAAGGAAAGCCGACACGAAGGCGGTCCCATATCCAAACACAAAGGTAGGCCGACACGAAGGCGGTCTTATAACCAAGGGTTACCATCACAAGACGGATTTCAAAAGGAAAGTCGACACGAAGGCGGTCTCATAACCAAGGGATACCATCACAAGATGGTTTTCAAAAGGAAAGCCGACACGAAGGCGGTCTCATATCCAAATACAAATGTAAGACGACACGAAGGCGGTCTCATAACCAAGGGTTACCATTACAAGATGGATTTGAAAAGGAAAGCCGACAGGAAGGCAGTCTCTTATCCAAACACAAAGGAAGTCGACACGAAGGCGGTCTCAAAACCAAGGGTTACCATCACAAGATTGATTTCAAAAGGAAAGTTGACACGAAGGCGATCTCATATCCAAACACAAAGGTAGGCTGACACAAAGGCGGTCTCATATCCAAACACAAAGGTAGGCCGACACGAAGGCGGACTCATAACTAAGGGTTACTATCACAAGATGGATTTCCAAAGGAAAGACGACACGAAGGCGGTCTCATATCCAAACACAAAGATAGGCCGACATGAAGGCGGTCTCATAACCAAGGGTTACCATCACAAGATGGATTTCAAAAAGGGAAGCCGACACAAAGGCGGTCTTATATCCAAACCAAAGGTAGGCCGACATGAAGTCGGTCTCATAACCAAGGGTTACCATCACAAGATGGATTTCAAAAGGAAAGCCGACACGAGGGCGATCTCATATCCAAACACAAAGGTAGGCCGACACGAAGGCGGTCTCATAACCAAGGGTTACCATCACAAGATGGATTTCAATAGGAAAGCCGACACGAAGGCGGTCTCATATCAAAACACAAAGGTAGGTGGACACGAAGGCGTCTCATAACCAAGGGTTACCACCACAAGATGGATTTCAAAAGGAAATCCGACACGAAGGCGGTCTCATATCCAAACACAAAGGTAGGCTGACACGAATGGGGTCCCATAACCAAGGGTTACCATCACAAGATGGATTTGAAAAGAAAAGCCGACACGAAGGCGGTCTCATAACCAAGGGTTACCATCACAAGATGGTTTTCAAAAGGAAATCCGACATGAAGGCGGTCTCATATCGAAACACAAGGGTAGGCCGACACGAAGGCGGTCTCATAACCAAGGGTTACCATCACAAGATGGATTTCAAAAAGGGAAGCCGACACAAAGGCGGTCTCATATCCAAACACAAAGGTAGGCCGACATGAAGTCGGTCTCATAACCAAGGGTTACCATCACAAGATGGATTTCAAAAGGAAAGCCGACACGAGGGCGATCTCATATCCAAATACAAAGGTAGGCCGACACGAAGGCGGTCTCATAACCAAGGGTTACCATCACAAGATGGATTTCAAAAGGAAAGCCGACACGAAGGCGGTCTCATACCAAAACACAAAGGTAGGTGGACACGAAGGCGTCTCATAACCAAGGGTTACCACCACAAGATGGATTTCATAAGGAAAGCCGACACGAAGGCGGTCTCATATCCAAATACAAAGGTAGGCTGACACGAATGGGGTCCCATAACCAAGGGTTACCATCACAAGATGGATTTGAAAAGAAAAGCCGACACGAAGGCGATCTCATAACCAAGGGTTACCATCACAAGATGGTTTTCAAAAGGAAATCCGACATGAAGGCGGTCTCATATCCAAACACAAGGGTAGGCCGACACGAAGGCGGTCTCATAACCAAGGGTTACCATCACAAGATGGATTTCAAAAGGAAAGCCGACACGAGGTCTGTCTCATATCCAAACACAAATGTAGGCCGACACGAAGGCGGTCTCATAACCAAGGATTACCATCACAAGATGGATTTCAAAAGGAAAGCCGACACGAGGGTTGTCTCATATCCAAACACAAAGGTAGGCCGACACGAAGGCGGTCTCATAACAAAGGGTTACCATCACAAGATGGTTTTCAAAAGGAAAGCCGACACGAAGGCGGTCTCATATCCAAACACAAAGGTAGGCCGACCCGAAGGCGGTCTCATAACCAAGGGTTACCATCACAAGATGGATTTAAAAAGGAAAGCCGACACGAAGGCGGTCCCATATCCAAACACAAAGGTAGGCCGACACGAAGGCGGTCTCATAACCAAGGGTTACCATCACAAGACGGATTTCAAAAGGAAAGCCGACACGAAGGCGGACTCATAACCAAGGGATACCATCACAAGAAGGTTTTCAAAAGGAAAGCCGACACGAAGGCGGTCTCATATCCAAACACACATGTAGGACGACACGAAGGCGGGCTCATAACCAAGGGTTACCATTACAAGATGGATTTCAGTAGGAAAGCCGACACGAAGGCAGTCTCATATCCAAACACAAAGGAAGTCGAAACGAAGGCGGTCTCAAAACCAAGGGTTACCATCACAAGATTGATTTCAAAAGGAAAGTTGACACGAAGGCGATCTCATATCCAAACACAAAGGTAGGCTGACACAAAGGCGGTCTCATAACCAAGGGTTAGCATCACAAGATGGGTTTCAAAAGGAAAGCCGACACGAAGGCGGACTCATAACCAAGGGTTACTATCACAATATGGATTTCCAAAGGAAAGACGACACGAAGGCGGTCTCATATCCAAACACAAAGATAGGCCGACATGAAGGCGGTCTCATAACCAAGGGTTACCATCACAAGATGGATTTCAAAAAGGGAAGCCGACACAAAGGCGGTAGCATATCCAAACACAAAGGTAGGCCGACATGAAGTCGGTCTCATAACCAAGGGTTACCATCACAAGATGGATTTCAAAAGGAAAGCCGACACGAGGGCGATCTCATATCCAAATACAAAGGTAGGCCGACACGAAGGCGGTCTCATAACCAAGGGTTACCATCACAAGATGGATTTCAATAGGAAAGCCGACACGAAGGCGGTCTCATATCAAAACACAAAGGTAGGTGGACACGAAGGCGTCTCATAACCAAGGGTTACCACCACAAGATGTATTTCAAAAGGAAAGCCGACACGAAGGCGGTCTCATATCCAAACACAAAGGTAGGTTGACACGAATGGGGTCCCATAACCAAGGGGTACCATCACAAGATGGATTTGAAAATAAAAGCCGACACGAAGGCTGTCTCATAACCAAGGGTTACCATCACAAGATGGTTTTCATAAGGAAATCCGACATGAAGGCGGTCTCATATCCAAACACAAGGGTAGGCCGACACGAAGGCGGTCTCATAACCAAGGGTTACCATCACAAGATGGATTTCAATAGGAAAGCCGACACGAAGGCAGTCTCATATCAAAACACAAAGGTAGGTGGACACGAAGGCGTCTCATAACCAAGGGTCACCACCACAAGATGGATTTTAAAAGGAAAGCCGACACGAGGTCTGTCTCATATCCAAACACAAATGTAGGCCGACACGAAGGCGGTCTCATAACCAAGGGTTACCATCACAAGATGGATTTCAAAAGGAAAGCCGACACGAGGGCTGTCTCATATCCAAACACAAAGGTAGGCCGACACGAAGGCGGACTCATAACCAAGGGATACCATCACAAGAAGGTTTTCAAAAGGAAAGCCGACACGAAGGCGGTCTCATATCCAAACACAAATGTAGGACGACACGAAGATGGTCTCATAACCAAGGGTTACCATTACAAGATGGATTTCAATAGGAAAGCCGACACGAAGGCAGTCTCATATCCAAACACAAAGGAAGTCGACACGAAGGCGGTCTCAAAACCAAGGGTTACCATCACAAGATGGATTTCAAAAGGAAAGCCGACACGAAGGCGGTCTCATACCAAAACACAAAGGTAGGTGGACACGAAGGCGTCTCATAACCAAGGGTTACCACCACAAGATGGATTTCATAAGGAAAGCCGACACGAAGGCGGTCTCATATCCAAATACAAAGGTAGGCTGACACGAATGGGGTCCCATAACCAAGGGTTACCATCACAAGATGGATTTGAAAAGAAAAGCCGACACGAAGGCGATCTCATAACCAAGGGTTACCATCACAAGATGGTTTTCAAAAGGAAATCCGACATGAAGGCGGTCTCATATCCAAACACAAATGTAGGCCGACACGAAGGCGGTCTCATACCCAAGGATTACCATCACAAGATGGATTTCAAAAGGAAAGCCGACACGAGGGTTGTCTCATATCCAAACACAAAGGTAGGCCGACACGAAGGCGGTCTCATAACAAAGGGTTACCATCACAAGATGGTTTTCAAAAGGAAAGCCGACACGAAGGCGGTCTCATATCCAAACACAAAGGTAGGCCGACCCGAAGGCGGTCTCATAACCAAGGGTTACCATCACAAGATGGATTTAAAAAGGAAAGCCGACACGAAGGCGGTCCCATATCCAAACACAAAGGTAGGCCGACACGAAGGCGGTCTCATAACCAAGGGTTACCATCACAAGACGGATTTCAAAAGGAAAGCCGACACGAAGGCGGACTCATAACCAAGGGATACCATCACAAGAAGGTTTTCAAAAGGAAAGCCGACACGAAGGCGGTCTCATATCCAAACACACATGTAGGACGACACGAAGGCGGGCTCATAACCAAGGGTTACCATTACAAGATGGATTTCAGTAGGAAAGCCGACACGAAGGCAGTCTCATATCCAAACACAAAGGAAGTCGAAACGAAGGCGGTCTCAAAACCAAGGGTTACCATCACAAGATTGATTTCAAAAGGAAAGTTGACACGAAGGCGATCTCATATCCAAACACAAAGGTAGGCTGACACAAAGGCGGTCTCATAACCAAGGGTTAGCATCACAAGATGGGTTTCAAAAGGAAAGCCGACACGAAGGCGGACTCATAACCAAGGGTTACTATCACAATATGGATTTCCAAAGGAAAGACGACACGAAGGCGGTCTCATATCCAAACACAAAGATAGGCCGACATGAAGGCGGTCTCATAACCAAGGGTTACCATCACAAGATGGATTTCAAAAAGGGAAGCCGACACAAAGGCGGTAGCATATCCAAACACAAAGGTAGGCCGACATGAAGTCGGTCTCATAACCAAGGGTTACCATCACAAGATGGATTTCAAAAGGAAAGCCGACACGAGGGCGATCTCATATCCAAATACAAAGGTAGGCCGACACGAAGGCGGTCTCATAACCAAGGGTTACCATCACAAGATGGATTTCAATAGGAAAGCCGACACGAAGGCGGTCTCATATCAAAACACAAAGGTAGGTGGACACGAAGGCGTCTCATAACCAAGGGTTACCACCACAAGATGTATTTCAAAAGGAAAGCCGACACGAAGGCGGTCTCATATCCAAACACAAAGGTAGGTTGACACGAATGGGGTCCCATAACCAAGGGGTACCATCACAAGATGGATTTGAAAATAAAAGCCGACACGAAGGCTGTCTCATAACCAAGGGTTACCATCACAAGATGGTTTTCATAAGGAAATCCGACATGAAGGCGGTCTCATATCCAAACACAAGGGTAGGCCGACACGAAGGCGGTCTCATAACCAAGGGTTACCATCACAAGATGGATTTCAATAGGAAAGCCGACACGAAGGCAGTCTCATATCAAAACACAAAGGTAGGTGGACACGAAGGCGTCTCATAACCAAGGGTCACCACCACAAGATGGATTTTAAAAGGAAAGCCGACACGAGGTCTGTCTCATATCCAAACACAAATGTAGGCCGACACGAAGGCGGTCTCATAACCAAGGGTTACCATCACAAGATGGATTTCAAAAGGAAAGCCGACACGAGGGCTGTCTCATATCCAAACACAAAGGTAGGCCGACACGAAGGCGGACTCATAACCAAGGGATACCATCACAAGAAGGTTTTCAAAAGGAAAGCCGACACGAAGGCGGTCTCATATCCAAACACAAATGTAGGACGACACGAAGATGGTCTCATAACCAAGGGTTACCATTACAAGATGGATTTCAATAGGAAAGCCGACACGAAGGCAGTCTCATATCCAAACACAAAGGAAGTCGACACGAAGGCGGTCTCAAAACCAAGGGTTACCATCACAAGATGGATTTCAAAAGGAAAGCCGACACGAAGGCGGTCTCATACCAAAACACAAAGGTAGGTGGACACGAAGGCGTCTCATAACCAAGGGTTACCACCACAAGATGGATTTCATAAGGAAAGCCGACACGAAGGCGGTCTCATATCCAAATACAAAGGTAGGCTGACACGAATGGGGTCCCATAACCAAGGGTTACCATCACAAGATGGATTTGAAAAGAAAAGCCGACACGAAGGCGATCTCATAACCAAGGGTTACCATCACAAGATGGTTTTCAAAAGGAAATCCGACATGAAGGCGGTCTCATATCCAAACACAAGGGTAGGCCGACACGAAGGCGGTCTCATAACCAAGGGTTACCATCACAAGATGGATTTCAAAAGGAAAGCCGACACGAGGTCTGTCTCATATCCAAACACAAATGTAGGCCGACACGAAGGCGGTCTCATAACCAAGGGTTACCATCACAAGATGGATTTCAAAAGGAAAGCCGACAAGAGGGCTGTCTCATATCCAAACACAAAGGTAGGCCGACACGAAGGCGGTCTCATAACAAAGGGTTACCATCACAAGATGGTTTTCAAAAGGAAAGCCGACACGAAGGCGGTCTCATATCCAAACACAAAGGTAGGCCGACCCGAAGGCGGTCTCATAACCAAGGGTTACCATCACAAGATGGATTTAAAAAGGAAAGCCGACACGAAGGCGGTCCCATATCCAAACACAAAGGTAGGCCGACACGAAGGCGGTCTCATAACCAAGGGTTACCATCACAAGACGGATTTCAAAAGGAAAGCCGACACGAAGGCGGACTCATAACCAAGGGATACCATCACAAGAAGGTTTTCAAAAGGAAAGCCGACACGAAGGCGGTCTCATATCCAAACACAAATGTAGGACGACACGAAGGCGGGCTCATAACCAAGGGTTACCATTACAAGATGGATTTCAGTAGGAAAGCCGACACGAAGGCAGTCTCATATCCAAACACAAAGGAAGTCGAAACGAAGGCGGTCTCAAAACCAAGGGTTACCATCACAAGATTGATTTCAAAAGGAAAGTTGACACGAAGGCGATCTCATATCCAAACACAAAGGTAGGCTGACACAAAGGCGGTCTCATAACCAAGGGTTAGCATCACAAGATGGGTTTCAAAAGGAAAGCCGACACGAAGGCGGACTCATAACCAAGGGTTACTATCACAATATGGATTTCCAAAGGAAAGACGACACGAAGGTGGTCTCATATCCAAACACAAAGATAGGCCGACATGAAGGCGGTCTCATAACCAAGGGTTACCATCACAAGATGGATTTCAAAAAGGGAAGCCGACACAAAGGCGGTAGCATATCCAAACACAAAGGTAGGCCGACATGAAGTCGGTCTCATAACCAAGGGTTACCATCACAAGATGGATTTCAAAAGGAAAGCCGACACGAGGGCGATCTCATATCCAAATACAAAGGTAGGCCGACACGAAGGCGGTCTCATAACCAAGGGTTACCATCACAAGATGGATTTCAATAGGAAAGCCGACACGAAGGCGGTCTCATATCAAAACACAAAGGTAGGTGGACACGAAGGCGTCTCATAACCAAGGGTTACCACCACAAGATGGATTTCAAAAGGAAAGCCGACACGAAGGCGGTCTCATATCCAAACACAAAGGTAGGTTGACACGAATGGGGTCCCATAACCAAGGGGTACCATCACAAAATGGATTTGAAAATAAAAGCCGACACGAAGGCTGTCTCATAACCAAGGGTTACCATCACAAGATGGTTTTCATAAGGAAATCCGACATGAAGGCGGTCTCATATCCAAACACAAGGGTAGGCCGACACGAAGGCGGTCTCATAACCAAGGGTTACCATCACAAGATGGATTTCAATAGGAAAGCCGACACGAAGGCAGTCTCATATCAAAACACAAAGGTAGGTGGACACGAAGGCGTCTCATAACCAAGGGTTACCACCACAAGATGGATTTTAAAAGGAAAGCCGACACGAGGTCTGTCTCATATCCAAACACAAATGTAGGCCGACACGAAGGCGGTCTCATAACCAAGGGTTACCATCACAAGATGGATTTCAAAAGGAAAGCCGACACGAGGGCTGTCTCATATCCAAACACAAAGGTAGGCCGACACGAAGGCGGACTCATAACCAAGGGATACCATCACAAGAAGGTTTTCAAAAGGAAAGCCGACACGAAGGCGGTCTCATATCCAAACACAAATGTAGGACGACACGAAGATGGTCTCATAACCAAGGGTTACCATTACAAGATGGATTTCAATAGGAAAGCCGACACGAAGGCAGTCTCATATCCAAACACAAAGGAAGTCGACACGAAGGCGGTCTCAAAACCAAGGGTTACCATCACAAGATGGATTTCAAAAGGAAAGCCGACACGAAGGCGGTCTCATACCAAAACACAAAGGTAGGTGGACACGAAGGCGTCTCATAACCAAGGGTTACCACCACAAGATGGATTTCATAAGGAAAGCCGACACGAAGGCGGTCTCATATCCAAATACAAAGGTAGGCTGACACGAATGGGGTCCCATAACCAAGGGTTACCATCACAAGATGGATTTGAAAAGAAAAGCCGACACGAAGGCGATCTCATAACCAAGGGTTACCATCACAAGATGGTTTTCAAAAGGAAATCCGACATGAAGGCGGTCTCATATCCAAACACAAGGGTAGGCCGACACGAAGGCGGTCTCATAACCAAGGGTTACCATCACAAGATGGATTTCAAAAGGAAAGCCGACACGAGGTCTGTCTCATATCCAAACACAAATGTAGGCCGACACGAAGGCGGTCTCATAACCAAGGGTTACCATCACAAGATGGATTTCAAAAGGAAAGCCGACAAGAGGGCTGTCTCATATCCAAACACAAAGGTAGGCCGACACGAAGGCGGTCTCATAACAAAGGGTTACCATCACAAGATGGTTTTCAAAAGGAAAGCCGACACGAAGGCGGTCTCATATCCAAACACAAAGGTAGGCCGACCCGAAGGCGGTCTCATAACCAAGGGTTACCATCACAAGATGGATTTAAAAAGGAAAGCCGACACGAAGGCGGTCCCATATCCAAACACAAAGGTAGGCCGACACGAAGGCGGTCTCATAACCAAGGGTTACCATCACAAGACGGATTTCAAAAGGAAAGCCGACACGAAGGCGGACTCATAACCAAGGGATACCATCACAAGAAGGTTTTCAAAAGGAAAGCCGACACGAAGGCGGTCTCATATCCAAACACAAATGTAGGACGACACGAAGGCGGGCTCATAACCAAGGGTTACCATTACAAGATGGATTTCAGTAGGAAAGCCGACACGAAGGCAGTCTCATATCCAAACACAAAGGAAGTCGAAACGAAGGCGGTCTCAAAACCAAGGGTTACCATCACAAGATTGATTTCAAAAGGAAAGTTGACACGAAGGCGATCTCATATCCAAACACAAAGGTAGGCTGACACAAAGGCGGTCTCATAACCAAGGGTTAGCATCACAAGATGGGTTTCAAAAGGAAAGCCGACACGAAGGCGGACTCATAACCAAGGGTTACTATCACAATATGGATTTCCAAAGGAAAGACGACACGAAGGTGGTCTCATATCCAAACACAAAGATAGGCCGACATGAAGGCGGTCTCATAACCAAGGGTTACCATCACAAGATGGATTTCAAAAAGGGAAGCCGACACAAAGGCGGTAGCATATCCAAACACAAAGGTAGGCCGACATGAAGTCGGTCTCATAACCAAGGGTTACCATCACAAGATGGATTTCAAAAGGAAAGCCGACACGAGGGCGATCTCATATCCAAATACAAAGGTAGGCCGACACGAAGGCGGTCTCATAACCAAGGGTTACCATCACAAGATGGATTTCAATAGGAAAGCCGACACGAAGGCGGTCTCATATCAAAACACAAAGGTAGGTGGACACGAAGGCGTCTCATAACCAAGGGTTACCACCACAAGATGGATTTCAAAAGGAAAGCCGACACGAAGGCGGTCTCATATCCAAACACAAAGGTAGGTTGACACGAATGGGGTCCCATAACCAAGGGGTACCATCACAAGATGGATTTGAAAATAAAAGCCGACACGAAGGCTGTCTCATAACCAAGGGTTACCATCACAAGATGGTTTTCATAAGGAAATCCGACATGAAGGCGGTCTCATATCCAAACACAAGGGTAGGCCGACACGAAGGCGGTCTCATAACCAAGGGTTACCATCACAAGATGGATTTCAATAGGAAAGCCGACACGAAGGCAGTCTCATATCAAAACACAAAGGTAGGTGGACACGAAGGCGTCTCATAACCAAGGGTTACCACCACAAGATGGATTTTAAAAGGAAAGCCGACACGAGGTCTGTCTCATATCCAAACACAAATGTAGGCCGACACGAAGGCGGTCTCATAACCAAGGGTTACCATCACAAGATGGATTTCAAAAGGAAAGCCGACACGAGGGCTGTCTCATATCCAAACACAAAGGTAGGCCGACACGAAGGCGGACTCATAACCAAGGGATACCATCACAAGAAGGTTTTCAAAAGGAAAGCCGACACGAAGGCGGTCTCATATCCAAACACAAATGTAGGACGACACGAAGATGGTCTCATAACCAAGGGTTACCATTACAAGATGGATTTCAATAGGAAAGCCGACACGAAGGCAGTCTCATATCCAAACACAAAGGAAGTCGACACGAAGGCGGTCTCAAAACCAAGGGTTACCATCACAAGATGGATTTCAAAAGGAAAGCCGACACGAAGGCGGTCTCATACCAAAACACAAAGGTAGGTGGACACGAAGGCGTCTCATAACCAAGGGTTACCACCACAAGATGGATTTCATAAGGAAAGCCGACACGAAGGCGGTCTCATATCCAAATACAAAGGTAGGCTGACACGAATGGGGTCCCATAACCAAGGGTTACCATCACAAGATGGATTTGAAAAGAAAAGCCGACACGAAGGCGATCTCATAACCAAGGGTTACCATCACAAGATGGTTTTCAAAAGGAAATCCGACATGAAGGCGGTCTCATATCCAAACACAAGGGTAGGCCGACACGAAGGCGGTCTCATAACCAAGGGTTACCATCACAAGATGGATTTCAAAAGGAAAGCCGACACGAGGTCTGTCTCATATCCAAACACAAATGTAGGCCGACACGAAGGCGGTCTCATAACCAAGGGTTACCATCACAAGATGGATTTCAAAAGGAAAGCCGACAAGAGGGCTGTCTCATATCCAAACACAAAGGTAGGCCGACACGAAGGCGGTCTCATAACAAAGGGTTACCATCACAAGATGGTTTTCAAAAGGAAAGCCGACACGAAGGCGGTCTCATATCCAAACACAAAGGTAGGCCGACCCGAAGGCGGTCTCATAACCAAGGGTTACCATCACAAGATGGATTTAAAAAGGAAAGCCGACACGAAGGCGGTCCCATATCCAAACACAAAGGTAGGCCGACACGAAGGCGGTCTCATAACCAAGGGTTACCATCACAAGACGGATTTCAAAAGGAAAGCCGACACGAAGGCGGACTCATAACCAAGGGATACCATCACAAGAAGGTTTTCAAAAGGAAAGCCGACACGAAGGCGGTCTCATATCCAAACACAAATGTAGGACGACACGAAGGCGGGCTCATAACCAAGGGTTACCATTACAAGATGGATTTCAGTAGGAAAGCCGACACGAAGGCAGTCTCATATCCAAACACAAAGGAAGTCGAAACGAAGGCGGTCTCAAAACCAAGGGTTACCATCACAAGATTGATTTCAAAAGGAAAGTTGACACGAAGGCGATCTCATATCCAAACACAAAGGTAGGCTGACACAAAGGCGGTCTCATAACCAAGGGTTAGCATCACAAGATGGGTTTCAAAAGGAAAGCCGACACGAAGGCGGACTCATAACCAAGGGTTACTATCACAATATGGATTTCCAAAGGAAAGACGACACGAAGGTGGTCTCATATCCAAACACAAAGATAGGCCGACATGAAGGCGGTCTCATAACCAAGGGTTACCATCACAAGATGGATTTCAAAAAGGGAAGCCGACACAAAGGCGGTAGCATATCCAAACACAAAGGTAGGCCGACATGAAGTCGGTCTCATAACCAAGGGTTACCATCACAAGATGGATTTCAAAAGGAAAGCCGACACGAGGGCGATCTCATATCCAAATACAAAGGTAGGCCGACACGAAGGCGGTCTCATAACCAAGGGTTACCATCACAAGATGGATTTCAATAGGAAAGCCGACACGAAGGCGGTCTCATATCAAAACACAAAGGTAGGTGGACACGAAGGCGTCTCATAACCAAGGGTTACCACCACAAGATGGATTTCAAAAGGAAAGCCGACACGAAGGCGGTCTCATATCCAAACACAAAGGTAGGTTGACACGAATGGGGTCCCATAACCAAGGGGTACCATCACAAGATGGATTTGAAAATAAAAGCCGACACGAAGGCTGTCTCATAACCAAGGGTTACCATCACAAGATGGTTTTCATAAGGAAATCCGACATGAAGGCGGTCTCATATCCAAACACAAGGGTAGGCCGACACGAAGGCGGTCTCATAACCAAGGGTTACCATCACAAGATGGATTTCAATAGGAAAGCCGACACGAAGGCAGTCTCATATCAAAACACAAAGGTAGGTGGACACGAAGGCGTCTCATAACCAAGGGTTACCACCACAAGATGGATTTTAAAAGGAAAGCCGACACGAGGTCTGTCTCATATCCAAACACAAATGTAGGCCGACACGAAGGCGGTCTCATAACCAAGGGTTACCATCACAAGATGGATTTCAAAAGGAAAGCCGACACGAGGGCTGTCTCATATCCAAACACAAAGGTAGGCCGACACGAAGGCGGACTCATAACCAAGGGATACCATCACAAGAAGGTTTTCAAATGGAAAGCCGACACGAAGGCGGTCTCATATCCAAACACAAATGTAGGACGACACGAAGATGGTCTCATAACCAAGGGTTACCATTACAAGATGGATTTCAATAGGAAAGCCGACACGAAGGCAGTCTCATATCCAAACACAAAGGAAGTCGACACGAAGGCGGTCTCAAAACCAAGGGTTACCATCACAAGATTGATTTCAAAAGGAAAGTTGACACGAAGGCGATCTCATATCCAAACACAAAGGTAGGCTGACACAAAGGCGGTCTCATAACCAAGGGTTAGCATCACAAGATGGGTTTCAAAAGGAAAGCCGACACGAAGGCGGACTCATAACCAAGGGTTACTATCACAAGATGGATTTCCAAAGGAAAGACGACACGAAGGCGGTCTCATATCCAAACACAAAGATAGGCCGACATGAAGGCGGTCTCATAACCAAGGGTTACCATCACAAGATGGATTTCAAAAAGGGAATCCGACACAAAGGCGGTCGCATATCCAAACACAAAGGTAGGCCGACATGAAGTCGGTCTCATAACCAAGGGTTACCATCACAAGGTGGATTTCAAAAGGAAAGCCGACACGAGGGCGATATCATATCCAAATACAAAGGTAGGCCGACACGAAGGCGGTCTCATAACCAAGGGTTACCATCACAAGATGGATTTCAATAGGTAAGCCGACACGAAGGCGGTCTCATATCAAAACACAAAGGTAGGTGGACACGAAGGCGTCTCATAACCAAGGGTTACCACCACAAGATGGATTTCAAAAGGAAAGCCGACACGAAGGCGGTCTCATTTCCAAACACAAAGGTAGGCTGACACGAATGGGGTCCCATAACCAAGGGTTACCATCACAAGATGGATTTGAAAAGAAAAGCCGACACGAAGGCGGTCTCATAACCAAGGGTTACCATCACAAGATGATTTTCAAAAGGAAATCCGACATGAAGGCGGTCTCATATCCAAACACAAGGGTAGGCCGACACGAAGGCGGTCTCATAACCAAGGGTTACCATCACAAGATGGATTTCAAAAGGAAAGCCGACACGAGGTCTGTCTCATATCCAAACACAAATGTAGGCCGACACGAAGGCGGTCTCATAACCAAGGGTTACCATTACAAGATGGATTTGAAAAGGAAAGCCGACACGAAGGCAGTCTCATATCCAAACACAAAGGAAGCCGACACGAAGGCGGTCTCATATCCAAACACAGAGGTAGGCCGACACGAAGGTTGTCTCATAACCAAGGGTTACCATCACAAGATGGATTTCAAAAGGAAAGCCGACACGAAGGCGGTCTCATATCCAAACACAAAGGTAGGCTGACACGAAGGCGGTCTCATAACCAAGGGTTATCATCACAAGATGGATTTGAAAAGGAAAGCAGACACGAAGGCGGTCTCATATCCAAACACAAAGGTAGGGCGACACATAAGTGGTCTTATAACCAAGGGTTACCATCACAAGATGGATTTCAAAATAAAAGCCGACACAAAGGCTGTCTCGTATCCAAACACAAAGGTAGCGGACACAAAGGCGGTCTCAAAACCAAGGGTTACCATCACAAGATGGATTTCAAAAGGAAAGCCGACACAAAGGCGGTCTCAAATCCAAACACAAAGGTTGGCCGACACGAAGGCGGACTCATAACCAAGGGTTACTATCACAAGATGGATTTCAAAAGGAAAGCTGACACGAAGGCGGTCTCTTATCCAAACACAAAGATAGGCCGACACGAATGCGGTCTCATAACCAAGGGTTACCCTTACAAGATGAATTTCAAAAAGGGAAGCCGACACGAAGGCGGTCTCATATCCAAACACACAGGTAGGCCGACACGAAGTCTGTCTCATAACCAAGGGTTACCATCACAAGATGGATTTCAAAAGGAAAGCCAACACGAAGGCTGTCTCATATCCAAAAACAAAGGTAGGCCGACACGAAGGCGGTCTAATAACCAAGGGTTACCATCACAAGATGGATTTCAAAAGGAAAGCAGACACGAAGGCGGTCTCATATCCAAACACAAAGGGAAGCCGACACGTAGTCGGTCTCATAACCAAGGGTTACCATCACAAGATGGATTTCAAAAGGAAAGCCGACATAAAGGCGGTCTCATATCCAAACACAAAGGTAGGCCGACACGAAGGCCGTCTCATAACCAAGGGTTACCATCACAAGATGGATTTCAAAAGGAAAGCCGACACGAGGTATGTCTCATATCCAAACACAAATGTAGGCCGACACGAAGGCGGTCTCATAACCAAGGGTTACCATCACAAGATGGATTTCAAAAGGAAAGCCGACACGAGGGCTGTCTCATATCCAAACACAAAGGTAGGCCGACACGAAGGCGGTCTCATAACAAAGGGTTACCATCACAAGATGGTTTTCAAAAGGAAAGCCGACACGAAGGCGGTCTCATATCCAAACACAAAGGTAGGCCGACCCGAAGGCGGTCTCATAACCAACGGTTACCATCACAAGATGGATTTAAAAAGGAAAGCTGACACGAAGGCGGTCTCATATCCAAACACAAAGGTAGCTGACACGAAGGCTGTCTCATAACCAAGGGTTACCATCACAAGATGGATTTCAAAAGGAAAGCCGACACGAAGGCGGTCTCATAACCAAGGGATACCATCAAAAGATGGTTTCCAAAAGGAAAGCCGACACGAAGACGGTCCCATATCCAAACACAAATGTAGGACGACACGAAGGCGGTCTCATAACCAAGGGTTACCATTACAAGATGGATTTCAAAAGGAAAGCCGACACGAAGGCAGTCTCATATCCAAACACAAAGGAAGTCGACACGAAGGCGGTCTCAAAACCAAGGGTTACCATCACAAGATAGATTTCAAAAGGAAAGTTGACACGAAGGAGATCTCATATCCAAACACAAAGGTAGGCTGACACAAAGGCGGTCTCATAACCAAGGGTTAGCATCACAAGATGGGTTTCAAAAGGAAAGCCGACACGAAGGCGGTCTCATATCCAAACACAAAGATAGGCCGACATGAAGGTGGTCTCATAACCAAGGGTTACCATCACAAGATGGATTTCAAAAAGGGAAGCCGACACAAAGGCGGTCTCATATCCAAACACAAAGGTAGGCCGACATGAAGTCGGTCTCATAACCAAGGGTTACCATCACAAGATGGATTTCAAAAGGAAAGCCGACATGAGGGCGATCTCATATCCAAACACAAAGGTAGGCCGACACGAAGGCGGTCTCATAACCAAGGGTTACCATCACAAGATGGATTTCAATAGGAAAGCCGACACGAAGGCGGTCTCATATCAAAACACAAAGGTAGGTCGACACGAAGGCGTCTCATAACCAATGGTTACCATCACAAGATGGATTTAAAAAGGAAAGCTGACACGAAGGCGGTCTCATATCCAAACACAAAGGTAGCTGACACGAAGGCTGTCTCATAACCAAGGGTTACCATCACAAGATGGATTTCAAAAGGAAAGCCGACACGAAGGCGGTCTCATAACCAAGGGATACCATCAAAAGATGGTTTTCAAAAGGAAAGCCGACACGAAGACGGTCCCATATCCAAACACAAATGTAGGCCGACACAAAGGCGGTCTCATAACCAAGGGTTAGCATCACAAGATGGGTTTCAAAAGGAAAGCCGACACGAAGGCGGTCTCATATCCAAACACAAAGATAGGCCGACATGAAGGTGGTCTCATAACCAAGGGTTACCATCACAAGATGGATTTCAAAAAGGGAAGCCGACACAAAGGCGGTCTCATATCCAAACACAAAGGTAGGCCGACATGAAGTCGGTCTCATAACCAAGGGTTACCATCACAAGATGGATTTCAAAAGGAAAGCCGACATGAGGGCGATCTCATTTCCAAACACAAAGGTAGGCCGACACGAAGGCGGTCTCATAACCAAGGGTTACCATCACAAGATTGATTTCAATAGGAAAGCCGACACGAAGGCGGTCTCATATCAAAACACAAAGGTAGGTCGACACGAAGGCGTCTCATAACCAAGGGTTACCATCACAAGATGGATTTAAAAAGGAAAGCTGACACGAAGGCGGTCTCATATCCAAACACAAAGGTAGCTGACACGAAGGCTGTCTCATAACCAAGGGTTACCATCACAAGATGGATTTCAAAAGGAAAGCCGACACGAAGGCGGTCTCATAACCAAGGGATACCATCAAAAGATGGTTTTCAAAAGGAAAGCCGACACGAAGACGGTCCCATATCCAAACACAAATGTAGGCCGACACAAAGGCGGTCTCATAACCAAGGGTTAGCATCACAAGATGGGTTTCAAAAGGAAAGCCGACACGAAGGCGGTCTCATATCCAAACACAAAGATAGGCCGACATGAAGGTGGTCTCATAACCAAGGGTTACCATCACAAGATGGATTTCAAAAAGGGAAGCCGACACAAAGGCGGTCTCATATCCAAACACAAAGGTAGGCCGACATGAAGTCGGTCTCATAACCAAGGGTTACCATCACAAGATGGATTTCAAAAGGAAAGCCGACATGAGGGCGATCTCATATCCAAACACAAAGGTAGGCCGACACGAAGGCGGTCTCATAACCAAGGGTTACCATCACAAGATGGATTTCAATAGGAAAGCCGACACGAAGGCGGTCTCATATCAAAACACAAAGGTAGGTCGACACGAAGGCGTCTCATAACCAAGGGTTACCACCACAAGCTGGATTTCAAAAGGCAAGCCGACACGAAGGCGGTCTCATATCCAAACACAAAGTTAGGCTGACACGAATGGGGTCCCATAACCAGGGGTTACAATCACAAGATGGATTTGAAAAGAAAAGCCGACACGATGGCGGTCTCATAACCAAGGGTTACCATCACAAGATGGTTTTCAAAAGGAAATCCGACACGAAGGCGGTCTCATATCCAAACACAAAGATACCGACACGAAGGCGGTCTCAAAACCAAGGGTTACCATCACAAGATGGATTTCAAAAGGAAAGCCGACACGAGGTCTGTCTCATATCCAAACACAAATGTAGACCGACACGAAGGCGGTCTCATAACCAAGGGTTACCATCACAAGATGGATTTCAAAAGGAAAGCCGACACGAGGGCTGTCTCATATCTAAACACAAAGGTAGGCCGACACGAAGGCGGTCTCATAACAAAGGGTTACCATCACAAGATGGTTTTCAAAAGGAAAGCCGACACGAAGGCGGTCTCATATCCAAACACAAAGGTAGGTCGACCCGAAGGCGGTCTCATAACCAAGGGTTACCATCACCAGATGGATTTAAAAAGGAAAGCCGACACGAAGGCGGTCTCATATCCAAACACAAAGGTAGCCGACACGAAGGCTGTCTCATAACCAAGGGTTACCATCACAAGATGGATTTCAAAAGGAAAGTCGACACGAAGGCGGTCCAATATCCAAACACAAAGGTAGGCCGACACGAAGGCGGTCTTATAACCAAGGGTTACCATCACATGACGGATTTCAAAAGGAAAGCCGACACGAAGGCGGTCTCATAACCAAGGGATACCATCACAAGATGGTTTTCAAAAGGAAAGCCGACACGAAGACGGTCTCATATCCAAATACAAATGTAAGACGACACGAAGGCGGTCTCATATCCAAACACAAAGGAAGTCGACACGAAGGCGGTCTCAAAACCAAGGGTTACCATCACAAGATTGATTTCAAAAGGAAAGTTGACACGAAGGCGATCTCATATCCAAACACAAAGGTAGGCTGACACAAAGGCGGTCTCATAACCAAGGGTTAGCATCACAAGATGGGTTTCAAAAGGAAAGCCGACACGAAGGCGGTCTCATATCCAAACACAAAGATAGGCCGACATGAAGGCGGTCTCATAACCAAGGGTTACCATCACAAGATGGATTTCAAAAAGGGAAGCCGACACAAAGGCGGTCTCATATCCAAACCAAAGGTAGGCCGACATGAAGTCGGTCTCATAACCAAGGGTTACCATCACAAGATGGATTTCAAAAGGAAAGCCGACACGAGGGCGATCTCATATCCAAACACAAAGGTAGG
Organism: Lathyrus tuberosus; assembly: GCA_022829125.1. NCBI lineage: Eukaryota > Viridiplantae > Streptophyta > Magnoliopsida > Fabales > Fabaceae > Lathyrus > Lathyrus tuberosus. The sequence goes on along the minus strand of JALAZF010000020.1, from coordinate 2,579,016 downwards.
CCGACACGAAGGCGGTCTCATAACCAAGGGTTACCATCACAAGATGGATTTCAATAGGAAAGCCGACACGAAGGCGGTCTCATATCAAAACACAAAGGTAGGTGGACACGAAGGCGTCTCATAACCAAGGGTTACCACCACAAGATGGATTTCAAAAGGAAATCCGACACGAAGGCGGTCTCATAACCAAGGGTTACCATCACAAGATGGTTTTCAAAAGGAAATCCGACATGAAGGCGGTCTCATATCCAAACACAAGGGTAGGCCGACACGAAGGCGGTCTCATAACCAAGGGTTACCATCACAAGATGGATTTCAAAAAGGGAAGCCGACACAAAGGCGGTCTCATATCCAAACACAAAGGTTGGCTGACACAAAGGCGGTCTCATAACCAAGGGTTAGCATCACAAGATGGGTTTCAAAAGGAAAGCCGACACGAAGGCGGTCTCATATCCAAACACAAAGATAGGCCGACATGAAGGCGGTCTCATAACCAAGGGTTACCATCACAAGATGGATTTCAAAAAGGGAAGCCGACACAAAGGCGGTCTCATATCCAAACCAAAGGTAGGCCGACATGAAGTCGGTCTCATAACCATGGGTTACCATCACAAGATGGATTTCAAAAGGAAAGCCGACACGAGGGCGATCTCATATCCAAACACAAAGGTAGGCCGACACGAAGGCGGTCTCATAACCAAGGGTTACCATCACAAGATGGATTTCAATAGGAAAGCCGACACGAAGGCGGTCTCATATCAAAACACAAAGGTAGGTGGACACGAAGGCGTCTCATAACCAAGGGTTACCACCACAAGATGGATTTCAAAAGGAAATCCGACACGAAGGCGGTCTCATATCCAAACACAAAGGTAGGCTGACACGAATGGGGTCCCATAACCAAGGGTTACCATCACAAGATGGATTTGAAAAGAAAAGCCGACACGAAGGCGGTCTCATAACCAAGGGTTACCATCACAAGATGGTTTTCAAAAGGAAATCCGACATGAAGGCGGTCTCATATCCAAACACAAGGGTAGGCCGACACGAAGGCGGTCTCATAACCAAGGGTTACCATCACAAGATGGATTTCAAAAAGGGAAGCCGACACAAAGGCGGTCTCATATCCAAACCCAAAGGTTGGCCGACATGAAGTCGGTCTCATAACCAAGGCTTACCATCACAAGATGGATTTCAAAAGGAAAGCCGACACGAGGGCGATCTCATATCCAAATACAAAGGTAGGCCGACACGAAGGCGGTCTCATAACCAAGGGTTACCATCACAAGATGGATTTCAATAGGAAAGCCGACACGAAGGCGGTCTCATATCAAAACACAAAGGTAGGTGGACACGAAGGCGTCTCATAACCAAGGGTTACCACCACAACATGGATTTCAAAAGGAAAGCCGACACGAAGGCGGTCTCATATCCAAACACAAAGGTAGGCTGACACGAATGGGGTCCCATAACCAAGGGTTACCATCACAAGATGGATTTGAAAAGAAAAGCCGACACGAAGGCGGTCTCATAACCAAGGGTTACCATCACAAGATGGTTTTCAAAAGGAAATCCGACATGAAGGCGGTCTCATATCCAAACACAAGGGTAGGCCGACACGAATGCGGTCTCATAACCAAGGGTTACCATCACATGATGGATTTCAAAAGGAAAGCCGACACGAGGTCTGTCTCATATCCAAACACAAATGTAGGCCGACACAAAGGCGGTCTCATAACCAAGGGTTACCATCACAAGATGGATTTCAAAAGGAAAGCCGACACGAGGGCTGTCTCATATCCAAACACAAAGGTAGGCCGACACGAAGGCGGTCTCATAACAAAGGGTTACCATCACAAGATGGTTTTCAAAAGGAAAGCCGACACGAAGGCGGTCTCATATCCAAACACAAAGGTAGGCCGACCCGAAGGCGGTCTCATAACCAAGGGTTACCATCACAGGATGGATTTAAAAAGGAAAGCCGGCACGAAGGCGGTCCCATATCCAAACACAAAGGTAGGCCGACACGAAGGCGGTCTCATAACCAAGGGTTACCATCACAAGACGGATTTCAAAAGGAAAGCCGACACGAAGGCGGACTCATAACCAAGGGATACCATCACAAGAAGATTTTCAAATGGAAAGCCGACACGAAGGCGGTCTCATATCCAAACACAAATGTAGGACGACACGAAGGCGGTCTCATAACCAAGGGTTACCATTACAAGATGGATTTCAGTAGGAAAGCCGACACGAAGGCAGTCTCATATCCAAACACAAAGGAAGTCGACACGAAGGCGGTCTCAAAACCAAGGGTTACCATCACAAGATTGATTTCAAAAGGAAAGTTGACACGAAGGCGATCTCATATCCAAACACAAAGGTAGGCTGACACAAAGGCGGTCTCATAACCAAGGGTTAGCATCACAAGATGGGTTTCAAAAGGAAAGCCGACACGAAGGCGGTCTCATATCCAAACACAAAGATAGGCCGACATGAAGGCGGACTCATAACTAAGGGTTACTATCACAAGATGGATTTCAAAAAGGGAAGCCGACACAAAGGCGGTCTCATATCCAAACACAAAGGTAGGCCGACATGAAGTCGGTCTCATAACCAAGGGTTACCATCACAAGATGGATTTCAAAAGGAAAGCTGACACGAGGGCGATCTCATATCCAAACACAAAGGTAGGCCGACACGAAGGCGGTCTCATAACTAAGGGTTACCATCACAAGATGGATTTCAATAGGAAAGCCGACACGAAGGCGGTCTCATATCAAAACACAAAGGTAGATGGACACGAAGGCGTCTCATAACCAAGGGTTACCACCACAAGATGGATTTCAAAAGGAAAGCCGACACGAAGGCGGTCTCATATCCAAACACAAAGGTAGGCTGACACGAATGGGGTCCCATAACCAAGGGTTACCATCACAAGATGGATTTGAAAAGAAAAGCCGACACGAAGGCGGTCTCATAACCAAGGGTTACCATCACAAGATGGTTTTCAAAAGGAAATCCGACATGAAGGCGGTCTCATATCCAAACACAAGGGTAGGCCGACACGAAGGCGGTCTCATAACCAAGGGTTACCATCACAAGATGGATTTCAAAAGGAAAGCCGACACGAGGTCTGTCTCATATCCAAACACAAATGTAGGCCGACACGAAGGCGGTCTCATAACCAAGGGTTACCATCACAAGATGGATTTCAAAAGGAAAGCCGACACGAGGGCTGTCTCATTTCCAAACACAAAGGTAGGCCGACACGAAGGCGGTCTCATAACAAAGGGTTACCATCACAAGATGGTTTTCAAAAGGAAAGCCGACACGAAGGCGGTCTCATATCCAAACACAAAGGTAGGCCGACCCGAAGGCGGTCTCATAACCAAGGGTTACCATCACAAGACGGATTTCAAAAGGAAAGCCGACACGAAGGCGGACTCATAACCAAGGGATACCATCACAAGAAGGTTTTCAAAAGGAGAGCCGACACGAAGGCGGTCTCATATCCAAACACAAATGTAGGACGACACGAAGGCGGTCTCATAACCAAGGGTTACCATTACAAGATGGATTTCAGTAGGAAAGCCGACACGAAGGCAGTCTCATATCCAAACACAAAGGAAGTCGACACGAAGGCGGTCTCAAAACCAAGGGTTACCATCACAAGATTGATTTCAAAAGGAAAGTTGACACGAAGGCGATCTCATATCCAAACACAAAGGTAGCCTGACACAAAGGCGGTCTCATAACCAAGGGTTAGCATCACAAGATGGGTTTCAAAAGGAAAGCCGACACGAAGGCGGTCTCATATCCAAACACAAAGATAGGCCGACATGAAGGTGGTCTCATAACCAAGGGTTACCATCACAAGATGGATTTCAAAAAGGGAAGCCGACACAAAGGCGGTCTCATATCCAAACACAAAGGTAGGCCGACATGAAGTCGGTCTCATAACCAAGGGTTACCATCACAAGATGGATTTCAAAAGGAAAGCCGACACGAGGGCGATCTCATATCTAAACACAAAGGTAGGCCGACACGAAGGCGGTCTCATAACCAAGGGTTACCATCACAAGATGGATTTCAATAGGAAAGCCGATACGAAGGCGGTCTCATATCAAAACACAAAGGTAGGTCGACACGAAGGCGTCTCATAACCAAGGGTTACCACCACAAGATGGATTTCAAAAGGAAAGCCGACACGAAGGCGGTCTCATATCCAAACACAAAGTTAGGCTGACACGAATGGGGTCCCATAACCAGGGGTTACCATCACAAGATGGATTTCAATAGGAAAGCCGATACGAAGGCGGTCTCATATCAAAACACAAAGGTAGGTCGACACGAAGGCGGTCTCATAACCAAGGGTTACCATCACAAGATGGATTTCAATAGGAAAGCCGATACGAAGGCGGTCTCATATCAAAACACAAAGGTAGGTCGACATGAAGGCGGTCTCATAACCAAGGGTTACCATCACAAGATGGTTTTCAAAAGGAAATCCGACACGAAGGCGGTCTCATATCCAAACACAAAGATACCGACACGAAGGCGGTCTCAAAACCAAGGGTTACCATCACAAGATGGATTTCAAAAGGAAAGCCGACACGAGGTCTGTCTCATATCCAAACACAAATGTAGGCCGACACGAAGGCGGTCTCATAACCAAGGGTTACCATCACAAGATGGATTTCAAAAGGAAAGCCGACACGAGGGCTGTCTCATATCTAAACACAAAGGTAGGCCGACACGAAGGCGGTCTCATAACAAAGGGTTACCATCACAAGATGGTTTTCAAAAGGAAAGCCGACACGAAGGCAGTCTCATATCCAAACACAAAGGTAGGCCGACCCGAAGGCGGTCTCATAACCAAGGGATACCATCACAAGATGGTTTTCAAAAGGAAAGCCGACATGAAGGCGGTCTCATATCCAAATACAAATGTAAGACGACACGAAGGCGGTCTCATAACCAAGGGTTACCATTACAAGATGGATTTGAAAAGGAAAGCCGACACGAAGGCAGTCTCATATCCAAACACAAAGGAAGTCGACACGAAGGCGGTCTCAAAACCAAGGGTTACCATCACAAGATTGATTTCAAAAGGAAAGTTGACACGAAGGCGATCTCATAGCCAAACACAAAGGTAGGCTGACACAAAGGCGGTCTCATAACCAAGGGTTAGCATCACAAGATGGGTTTCAAAAGGAAAGCCGACACGAAGGCGGTCTCATATCCAAACACAAAGGTAGGCCGACACGAAGGCGGACTCATAACTAAGGGTTACTATCACAAGATGGATTTCTAAAGGAAAGACGACACGAAGGCGGTCTCATATCCAAACACAAAGATAGGCCGACATGAAGGCAGTCTCATAACCAAGGGTTACCATCACAAGATGGATTTCAAAAAGGGAAGCCGACACAAAGGCGGTCTTATATCCAAACCAAAGGTAGGCCGACATGAAGTCGGTCTCATAACCAAGGGTTACCATCACAAGATGGATTTCAAAAGGAAAGCCGACACGAGGGCGATCTCATATCCAAACACAAAGGTAGGCCGACACGAAGGCGGTCTCATAACCAAGGGTTACCATCACAAGATGGATTTCAATAGGAAAGCCGACACGAAGGTGGTCTCATATCAAAACACAAAGGTAGGTGGACATGAAGGCGTCTCATAACCAAGGGTTACCACCACAAGATGGATTTCAAAAGGAAATCCGTCACGAAGGCGGTCTCATATCCAAACACAAAGGTAGGCTGACACGAATGGGGTCCCATAACCAAGGGTTACCATCACAAGATGGATTTGAAAAGAAAAGCCGACACGAAGGCGGTCTCATAACCAAGGGTTACCATCACAAGATGGTTTTCAAAAGGAAATCCGACATGAAGGCGGTCTCATATCCAAACACAAGGGTAGGCCGACACGAAGGCGGTCTCATAACCAAGGGTTACCATCACAAGATGGATTTCAAAAGGAAAGCCAACACGAGGTCTGTCTCATATCCAAACACAAATGTAGGCCGACACGAAGGCGGTCTCATAACCAAGGGTTACCATCACAAGATGGATTTCAAAAGGAAAGCCGACACGACGGCTGTCTCATATCCAAACACAAAGGTAGGCCGACACGAAGGCGGTCTCATAACAAAGGGTTACCATCACAAGATGGTTTTCAAAAGGAAAGCCGACACGAAGGCGGTCTCATATCCAAACACAAAGGTAGGCCGACCCGAAGGCGGTCTCATAACCAAGGGTTACCATCACAAGATGGATTTAAAAAGGAAAGCCGACACGAAGGCGGTCCCATATCCAAACACAAAGGTAGGCCGACACGAAGGCGGTCTCATAACCAAGGGTTACCATAACAAGACGGATTTCAAAAGGAAAGCCGACACGAAGGCGGACTCATAACCAAGGGATACCATCACAAGAAGGTTTTCAAAAGGAAAGCCGACACGAAGGCGGTCTCATGTCCAAACACAAATGTAGGACGACACGAAGGCGGTCTCATAACCAAGGGTTACCATTACAAGATGGATTTCAGTAGGAAAGCCGACACGAAGGCAGTCTCATATCCAAACACAAAGGAAGTCAACACGAAGGCGGTCTCAAAACCAAGGGTTACCATCACAAGATTGATTTCAAAAGGAAAGTTGACACGAAGGCGATCTCATATCCAAACACAAAGGTAGGCTGACACAAAGGCGGTCTCATAACCAAGGGTTAGCATCACAAGATGGGTTTCAAAAGGAAAGCCGACACGAAGGCGGTCTCATATCCAAACACAAAGATAGGCCGACATGAAGGTGGTCTCATAACCAAGGGTTACCATCACAAGATGGATTTCAAAAAGGGAAGCCGACACAAAGGCGGTCTCATATCCAAACACAAAGGTAGGCCGACATGAAGTCGGTCTCATAACCAAGGGTTACCATCACAAGATGGATTTCAAAAGGAAAGCCGACACGAGGGCGATCTCATATCCAAACACAAAGGTAGGCCGACACGAAGGCGGTCTCATAACTAAGGGTTACCATCACAAGATGGATTTCAATAGGAAAGCCGACACGAAGGCGGTCTCATATCAAAACACAAAGGTAGATGGACACGAAGGCGTCTCATAACCAAGGGTTACCACCACAAGATGGATTTCAAAAGGAAAGCCGACACGAAGGCGGTCTCATATCCAAACACAAAGGTAGGCTGACACGAATGGGGTCCCATAACCAAGGGTTACCATCACAAGATGGATTTGAAAAGAAAAGCCGACACGAAGGCGGTCTCATAACCAAGGGTTACCATCACAAGATGGTTTTCAAAAGGAAATCCGACATGAAGGCGGTCTCATATCCAAACACAAGGGTAGGCCGACACGAAGGCGGTCTCATAACCAAGGGTTACCATCACAAGATGGATTTCAAAAGGAAAGCCGACACGAGGTCTGTCTCATATCCGAACACAAATGTAGGCCGACACGAAGGCGGTCTCATAACCAAGGGTTACCATCACAAGATGGATTTCAAAAGGAAAGCCGACACGAGGGCTGTCTCATATCCAAACACAAAGGTAGGCCGACACGAAGGCGGTCTCATAACAAAGGGTTACCATCACAAGATGGTTTTCAAAAGGAAAGCCGACACGAAGGCGGTCTCATATCCAAACACAAAGGTAGGCCGACCCGAAGGCGGTCTCATAACCAAGGGTTACCATCACAAGATGGATTTTAAAAGGAAAGCCGACACGAAGGCGGTCCCATATCCAAACACAAAGGTAGGCCGACACGAAGGCGGTCTCATAACCAAGGGTTACCATCACAAGACGGATTTCAAAAGGAAAGCCGACACGAAGGCGGACTCATAACCAAGGGATACCATCACAAGAAGGTTTTCAAAAGGAGAGCCGACACGAAGGCGGTCTCATATCCAAACACAAATGTAGGACGACACGAAGGCGGTCTCATAACCAAGGGTTACCATTACAAGATGGATTTCAGTAGGAAAGCCGACACGAAGGCAGTCTCATATCCAAACACAAAGGAAGTCGACACGAAGGCGGTCTCAAAACCAAGGGTTACCATCACAAGATTGATTTCAAAAGGAAAGTTGACACGAAGGCGATCTCATATCCAAACACAAAGGTAGGCTGACACAAAGGCGGTCTCATAACCAAGGGTTAGCATCACAAGATGGGTTTCAAAAGGAAAGCCGACACGAAGGCGGTCTCATATCCAAACACAAAGATAGGCCGACATGAAGGTGGTCTCATAACCAAGGGTTACCATCACAAGATGGATTTCAAAAAGGGAAGCCGACACAAAGGCGGTCTCATATCCAAACACAAAGGTAGGCCGACATGAAGTCGGTCTCATAACCAAGGGTTACCATCACAAGATGGATTTCAAAAGGAAAGCCGACACGAGGGCGATCTCATATCCAAACACAAAGGTAGGCCGACACGAAGGCGGTCTCATAACTAAGGGTTACCATCACAAGATGGATTTCAATAGGAAAGCCGACACGAAGGCGGTCTCATATCAAAACACAAAGGTAGATGGACACGAAGGCGTCTCATAACCAAGGGTTACCACCACAAGATGGATTTCAAAAGGAAAGCCGACACGATGGCGGTCTCATATCCAAACACAAAGGTAGGCTGACACGAATGGGGTCCCATAACCAAGGGTTACCATCACAAGATGGATTTGAAAAGAAAAGCCGACACGAAGGCGGTCTCATAACCAAGGGTTACCATCACAAGATGGTTTTCAAAAGGAAATCCGACATGAAGGCGGTCTCATATCCAAACACAAGGGTAGGCCGACACGAAGGCGGTCTCATAACCAAGGGTTACCATCACAAGATGGATTTCAAAAGGAAAGCCGACACGAGGTCTGTCTCATATCCAAACACAAATGTAGGCCGACACGAAGGCGGTCTCATAACCAAGGGTTACCATCACAAGATGGATTTCAAAAGGAAAGCCGACACGAGGGTTGTCTCATATCCAAACACAAAGGTAGGCCGACACGAAGGCGGTCTCATAACAAAGGGTTACCATCACAAGATGGTTTTCAAAAGGAAAGCCGACACGAAGGCGGTCTCATATCCAAACACAAAGGTAGGCCGACCCGAAGGCGGTCTCATAACCAAGGGTTACCATCACAAGATGGATTTCAAAAGGAAAGCCGACACGAGGTCTGTCTCATATCCAAACACAAATGTAGGCCGACACGAAGGCGGTCTCATAACCAAGGGTTACCATCACAAGATGGATTTCAAAAGGAAAGCCGACACGAGGGCTGTCTCATATCCAAACACAAAGGTAGGCCGACACGAAGGCGGTCTCATAACAAAGGGTTACCATCACAAGATGGTTTTCAAAAGGAAAGCCGACACGAAGGCGGTCCCATATCCAAACACAAAGGTAGGCCGACACTAAGGCGGTCTCATAACCAAGGGTTACCATCACAAGACGGATTTCAAAAGGAAAGCCGACACGAAGGCGGACTCATAACCAAGGGATACCATCACAAGAAGGTTTTCAAAAGGAGAGCCGACACGAAGGCGGTCTCATATCCAAACACAAATGTAGGACGACACGAAGGCGGTCTCATAACCAAGGGTTACCATTACAAGATGGATTTCAGTAGGAAAGCCGACACGAAGGCAGTCTCATATCCAAACACAAAGGAAGTCGACACGAAGGCGGTCTCAAAACCAAGGGTTACCATCACAAGATTGATTTCAAAAGGAAAGTTGACACGAAGGCGATCTCATATCCAAACACAAAGGTAGGCTGACACAAAGGCGGTCTCATAACCAAGGGTTAGCATCACAAGATGGGTTTCAAAAGGAAAGCCGACACGAAGGCGGTCTCATATCCAAACACAAAGATAGGCTGACATGAAGGTGGTCTCATAACCAAGGGTTACCATCACAAGATGGATTTCAAAAAGGGAAGCCGACACAAAGGCGGTCTCATATCCAAACACAAAGGTAGGCCGACATGAAGTCGGTCTCATAACCAAGGGTTACCATCACAAGATGGATTTCAAAAGGAAAGCCGACACGAGGGCGATCTCATATCCAAACACAAAGGTAGGCCGACACGAAGGCGGTCTCATAACTAAGGGTTACCATCACAAGATGGATTTCAATAGGAAAGCCGACACGAAGGCGGTCTCATATCAAAACACAAAGGTAGATGGACACGAAGGCGTCTCATAACCAAGGGTTACCACCACAAGATGGATTTCAAAAGGAAAGCCGACACGAAGGCGGTCTCATATCCAAACACAAAGGTAGGCTGACACGAATGGGGTCCCATAACCAAGGGTTACCATCACAAGATGGATTTGAAAAGAAAAGCCGACACGAAGGCGGTCTCATAACCAAGGGTTACCATCACAAGATGGTTTTCAAAAGGAAATCCGACATGAAGGCGGTCTCATATCCAAACACAAGGGTAGGCCGACACGAAGGCGGTCTCATAACCAAGGGTTACCATCACAAGATGGATTTCAAAAGGAAAGCCGACACGAGGTCTGTCTCATATCCAAACACAAATGTAGGCCGACACGAAGGCGGTCTCATAACCAAGGGTTAGCATCACAAGATGGATTTCAAAAGGAAAGCCGACACGAGGGCTGTCTCATATCCAAACACAAAGGTAGGCCGACACGAAGGCGGTCTCATAACAAAGGGTTACCATCACAAGATGGTTTTCAAAAGGAAAGCCGACACGAAGGCGGTCTCATATCCAAACACAAAGGTAGGCCGACCCGAAGGCGGTCTCATAACCAAGGGTTACCATCACAAGATGGATTTTAAAAGGAAAGCCGACACGAAGGCGGTCCCATATCCAAACACAAAGGTAGGCCGACACGAAGGCGGTCTCATAACCAAGGGTTACCATCACAAGACGGATTTCAAAAGGAAAGCCGACACGAAGGCGGACTCATAACCAAGGGATACCATCACAAGAAGGTTTTCAAAAGGAGAGCCGACACGAAGGCGGTCTCATATCCAAACACAAATGTAGGACGACACGAAGGCGGTCTCATAACCAAGGGTTACCATTACAAGATGGATTTCAGTAGGAAAGCCGACACGAAGGCAGTCTCATATCCAAACACAAAGGAAGTCGACACGAAGGCGGTCTCAAAACCAAGGGTTACCATCACAAGATTGATTTCAAAAGGAAAGTTGACACGAAGGCGATCTCATATCCAAACACAAAGGTAGGCTGACACAAAGGCGGTCTCATAACCAAGGGTTAGCATCACAAGATGGGTTTCAAAAGGAAAGCCGACACGAAGGCGGTCTCATATCCAAACACAAAGATAGGCCGACATGAAGGTGGTCTCATAACCAAGGGTTACCATCACAAGATGGATTTCAAAAAGGGAAGCCGACACAAAGGCGGTCTCATATCCAAACACAAAGGTAGGCCGACATGAAGTCGGTCTCATAACCAAGGGTTACCATCACAAGATGGATTTCAAAAGGAAAGCCGACACGAGGGCGATCTCATATCCAAACACAAAGGTAGGCCGACACGAAGGCGGTCTCATAACTAAGGGTTACCATCACAAGATGGATTTCAATAGGAAAGCCGACACGAAGGCGGTATCATATCAAAACACAAAGGTAGATGGACACGAAGGCGTCTCATAACCAAGGGTTACCACCACAAGATGGATTTCAAAAGGAAAGCCGACACGAAGGCGGTCTCATATCCAAACACAAAGGTAGGCTGACACGAATGGGGTCCCATAACCAAGGGTTACCATCACAAGATGGATTTGAAAAGAAAAGCCGACACGAAGGCGGTCTCATAACCAAGGGTTACCATCACAAGATTGATTTCAAAAGGAAAGTTGACACGAAGGCGATCTCATATCCAAACACAAAGGTAGGCTGACACAAAGGCGGTCTCATAACCAAGGGTTAGCATCACAAGATGGGTTTCAAAAGGAAAGCCGACACGAAGGCGGTCTCATATCCAAACACAAAGATAGGCTGACATGAAGGTGGTCTCATAACCAAGGGTTACCATCACAAGATGGATTTCAAAAAGGGAAGCCGACACAAAGGCGGTCTCATATCCAAACACAAAGGTAGGCCGACATGAAGTCGGTCTCATAACCAAGGGTTACCATCACAAGATGGATTTCAAAAGGAAAGCCGACACGAGGGCGATCTCATATCCAAACACAAAGGTAGGCCGACACGAAGGCGGTCTCATAACTAAGGGTTACCATCACAAGATGGATTTCAATAGGAAAGCCGACACGAAGGCGGTCTCATATCAAAACACAAAGGTAGATGGACACGAAGGCGTCTCATAACCAAGGGTTACCACCACAAGATGGATTTCAAAAGGAAAGCCGACACGAAGGCGGTCTCATATCCAAACACAAAGGTAGGCTGACACGAATGGGGTCCCATAACCAAGGGTTACCATCACAAGATGGATTTGAAAAGAAAAGCCGACACGAAGGCGGTCTCATAACCAAGGGTTACCATCACAAGATGGTTTTCAAAAGGAAATCCGACATGAAGGCGGTCTCATATCCAAACACAAGGGTAGGCCGACACGAAGGCGGTCTCATAACCAAGGGTTACCATCACAAGATGGATTTCAAAAGGAAAGCCGACACGAGGTCTGTCTCATATCCAAACACAAATGTAGGCCGACACGAAGGCGGTCTCATAACCAAGGGTTAGCATCACAAGATGGATTTCAAAAGGAAAGCCGACACGAGGGCTGTCTCATATCCAAACACAAAGGTAGGCCGACACGAAGGCGGTCTCATAACAAAGGGTTACCATCACAAGATGGTTTTCAAAAGGAAAGCCGACACGAAGGCGGTCTCATATCCAAACACAAAGGTAGGCCGACCCGAAGGCGGTCTCATAACCAAGGGTTACCATCACAAGATGGATTTTAAAAGGAAAGCCGACACGAAGGCGGTCCCATATCCAAACACAAAGGTAGGCCGACACGAAGGCGGTCTCATAACCAAGGGTTACCATCACAAGACGGATTTCAAAAGGAAAGCCGACACGAAGGCGGACTCATAACCAAGGGATACCATCACAAGAAGGTTTTCAAAAGGAGAGCCGACACGAAGGCGGTCTCATATCCAAACACAAATGTAGGACGACACGAAGGCGGTCTCATAACCAAGGGTTACCATTACAAGATGGATTTCAGTAGGAAAGCCGACACGAAGGCAGTCTCATATCCAAACACAAAGGAAGTCGACACGAAGGCGGTCTCAAAACCAAGGGTTACCATCACAAGATTGATTTCAAAAGGAAAGTTGACACGAAGGCGATCTCATATCCAAACACAAAGGTAGGCTGACACAAAGGCGGTCTCATAACCAAGGGTTAGCATCACAAGATGGGTTTCAAAAGGAAAGCCGACACGAAGGCGGTCTCATATCCAAACACAAAGATAGGCCGACATGAAGGTGGTCTCATAACCAAGGGTTACCATCACAAGATGGATTTCAAAAAGGGAAGCCGACACAAAGGCGGTCTCATATCCAAACACAAAGGTAGGCCGACATGAAGTCGGTCTCATAACCAAGGGTTACCATCACAAGATGGATTTCAAAAGGAAAGCCGACACGAGGGCGATCTCATATCCAAACACAAAGGTAGGCCGACACGAAGGCGGTCTCATAACTAAGGGTTACCATCACAAGATGGATTTCAATAGGAAAGCCGACACGAAGGCGGTATCATATCAAAACACAAAGGTAGATGGACACGAAGGCGTCTCATAACCAAGGGTTACCACCACAAGATGGATTTCAAAAGGAAAGCCGACACGAAGGCGGTCTCATATCCAAACACAAAGGTAGGCTGACACGAATGGGGTCCCATAACCAAGGGTTACCATCACAAGATGGATTTGAAAAGAAAAGCCGACACGAAGGCGGTCTCATAACCAAGGGTTACCATCACAAGATGGTTTTCAAAAGGAAATCCGACATGAAGGCGGTCTCATATCCAAACACAAGGGTAGGCCGACACGAAGGCGGTCTCAGAACCAAGGGTTACCATCACAAGATGGATTTCAAAAGGAAAGCCGACACGAGGTCTGTCTCATATCCAAACACAAATGTAGGCCGACACGAAGGCGGTCTCATAACCAAGGGTTACCATCACAAGATGGATTTCAAAAGGAAAGCCGACACGAGGGCTGTCTCATATCCAAACACAAAGGTAGGCCGACACGAAGGCGGTCTCATAACAAAGGGTTACCATCACAAGATGGTTTTCAAAAGGAAAGCCGACACGAAGGCGGTCTCATATCCAAACACAAAGGTAGGCCGACCCGAAGGCGGTCTCATAACCAAGGGTTACCATCACAAGATGGATTTTAAAAGGAAAGCCGACACGAAGGCGGTCCCATATCCAAACACAAAGGTAGGCCGACACGAAGGCGGTCTCATAACCAAGGGTTACCATCACAAGACGGATTTCAAAAGGAAAGCCGACACGAAGGCGGACTCATAACCAAGGGATACCATCACAAGAAGGTTTTCAAAAGGAGAGCCGACACGAAGGCGGTCTCATATCCAAACACAAATGTAGGACGACACGAAGGCGGTCTCATAACCAAGGGTTACCATTACAAGATGGATTTCAGTAGGAAAGCCGACACGAAGGCAGTCTCATATCCAAACACAAAGGAAGTCGACACGAAGGCGGTCTCAAAACCAAGGGTTACCATCACAAGATTGATTTCAAAAGGAAAGTTGACACGAAGGCGATCTCATATCCAAACACAAAGGTAGGCTGACACAAAGGCGGTCTCATAACCAAGGGTTAGCATCACAAGATGGGTTTCAAAAGGAAAGCCGACACGAAGGCGGTCTCATATCCAAACACAAAGATAGGCCGACATGAAGGTGGTCTCATAACCAAGGGTTACCATCACAAGATGGATTTCAAAAAGGGAAGCCGACACAAAGGCGGTCTCATATCCAAACACAAAGGTAGGCCGACATGAAGTCGGTCTCATAACCAAGGGTTACCATCACAAGATGGATTTCAAAAGGAAAGCCGACACGAGGGCGATCTCATATCCAAACACAAAGGTAGGCCGACACGAAGGCGGTCTCATAACTAAGGGTTACCATCACAAGATGGATTTCAATAGGAAAGCCAACACGAAGGCGGTATCATATCAAAACACAAAGGTAGATGGACACGAAGGCGTCTCATAACCAAGGGTTACCACCACAAGATGGATTTCAAAAGGAAAGCCGACACGAAGGCGGTCTCATATCCAAACACAAAGGTAGGCTGACACGAATGGGGTCCCATAACCAAGGGTTACCATCACAAGATGGATTTGAAAAGAAAAGCCGACACGAAGGCGGTCTCATAACCAAGGGTTACCATCACAAGATTGATTTCAAAAGGAAAGTTGACACGAAGGCGATCTCATATCCAAACACAAAGGTAGGCTGACACAAAGGCGGCTCATAACCAAGGGTTAGCATCACAAGATGGGTTTCAAAAGGAAAGCCGACACGAAGGCGGTCTCATATCCAAACACAAAGATAGGCTGACATGAAGGTGGTCTCATAACCAAGGGTTACCATCACAAGATGGATTTCAAAAAGGGAAGCCGACACAAAGGCGGTCTCATATCCAAACACAAAGGTAGGCCGACATGAAGTCGGTCTCATAACCAAGGGTTACCATCACAAGATGGATTTCAAAAGGAAAGCCGACACGAGGGCGATCTCATATCCAAACACAAAGGTAGGCCGACACGAAGGCGGTCTCATAACTAAGGGTTACCATCACAAGATGGATTTCAATAGGAAAGCCGACACGAAGGCGGTCTCATATCAAAACACAAAGGTAGATGGACACGAAGGCGTCTCATAACCAAGGGTTACCACCACAAGATGGATTTCAAAAGGAAAGCCGACACGAAGGCGGTCTCATATCCAAACACAAAGGTAGGCTGACACGAATGGGGTCCCATAACCAAGGGTTACCATCACAAGATGGATTTGAAAAGAAAAGCCGACACGAAGGCGGTCTCATAACCAAGGGTTACCATCACAAGATGGTTTTCAAAAGGAAATCCGACATGAAGGCGGTCTCATATCCAAACACAAGGGTAGGCCGACACGAAGGCGGTCTCATAACCAAGGGTTACCATCACAAGATGGATTTCAAAAGGAAAGCCGACACGAGGTCTGTCTCATATCCAAACACAAATGTAGGCCGACACGAAGGCGGTCTCATAACCAAGGGTTAGCATCACAAGATGGATTTCAAAAGGAAAGCCGACACGAGGGCTGTCTCATATCCAAACACAAAGGTAGGCCGACACGAAGGCGGTCTCATAACAAAGGGTTACCATCACAAGATGGTTTTCAAAAGGAAAGCCGACACGAAGGCGGTCTCATATCCAAACACAAAGGTAGGCCGACCCGAAGGCGGTCTCATAACCAAGGGTTACCATCACAAGATGGATTTTAAAAGGAAAGCCGACACGAAGGCGGTCCCATATCCAAACACAAAGGTAGGCCGACACGAAGGCGGTCTCATAACCAAGGGTTACCATCACAAGACGGATTTCAAAAGGAAAGCCGACACGAAGGCGGACTCATAACCAAGGGATACCATCACAAGAAGGTTTTCAAAAGGAGAGCCGACACGAAGGCGGTCTCATATCCAAACACAAATGTAGGACGACACGAAGGCGGTCTCATAACCAAGGGTTACCATTACAAGATGGATTTCAGTAGGAAAGCCGACACGAAGGCAGTCTCATATCCAAACACAAAGGAAGTCGACACGAAGGCGGTCTCAAAACCAAGGGTTACCATCACAAGATTGATTTCAAAAGGAAAGTTGACACGAAGGCGATCTCATATCCAAACACAAAGGTAGGCTGACACAAAGGCGGTCTCATAACCAAGGGTTAGCATCACAAGATGGGTTTCAAAAGGAAAGCCGACACGAAGGCGGTCTCATATCCAAACACAAAGATAGGCCGACATGAAGGTGGTCTCATAACCAAGGGTTACCATCACAAGATGGATTTCAAAAAGGGAAGCCGACACAAAGGCGGTCTCATATCCAAACACAAAGGTAGGCCGACATGAAGTCGGTCTCATAACCAAGGGTTACCATCACAAGATGGATTTCAAAAGGAAAGCCGACACGAGGGCGATCTCATATCCAAACACAAAGGTAGGCCGACACGAAGGCGGTCTCATAACTAAGGGTTACCATCACAAGATGGATTTCAATAGGAAAGCCGACACGAAGGCGGTATCATATCAAAACACAAAGGTAGATGGACACGAAGGCGTCTCATAACCAAGGGTTACCACCACAAGATGGATTTCAAAAGGAAAGCCGACACGAAGGCGGTCTCATATCCAAACACAAAGGTAGGCTGACACGAATGGGGTCCCATAACCAAGGGTTACCATCACAAGATGGATTTGAAAAGAAAAGCCGACACGAAGGCGGTCTCATAACCAAGGGTTACCATCACAAGATGGTTTTCAAAAGGAAATCCGACATGAAGGCGGTCTCATATCCAAACACAAGGGTAGGCCGACACGAAGGCGGTCTCATAACCAAGGGTTACCATCACAAGATGGATTTCAAAAGGAAAGCCGACACGAGGTCTGTCTCATATCCAAACACAAATGTAGGCCGACACGAAGGCGGTCTCATAACCAAGGGTTACCATCACAAGATGGATTTCAAAAGGAAAGCCGACACGAGGGCTGTCTCATATCCAAACACAAAGGTAGGCCGACACGAAGGCGGTCTCATAACAAAGGGTTACCATCACAAGATGGTTTTCAAAAGGAAAGCCGACACGAAGGCGGTCTCATATCCAAACACAAAGGTAGGCCGACCCGAAGGCGGTCTCATAACCAAGGGTTACCATCACAAGATGGATTTTAAAAGGAAAGCCGACACGAAGGCGGTCCCATATCCAAACACAAAGGTAGGCCGACACGAAGGCGGTCTCATAACCAAGGGTTACCATCACAAGACGGATTTCAAAAGGAAAGCCGACACGAAGGCGGACTCATAACCAAGGGATACCATCACAAGAAGGTTTTCAAAAGGAGAGCCGACACGAAGGCGGTCTCATATCCAAACACAAATGTAGGACGACACGAAGGCGGTCTCATAACCAAGGGTTACCATTACAAGATGGATTTCAGTAGGAAAGCCGACACGAAGGCAGTCTCATATCCAAACACAAAGGAAGTCGACACGAAGGCGGTCTCAAAACCAAGGGTTACCATCACAAGATTGATTTCAAAAGGAAAGTTGACATGAAGGCGATCTCATATCCAAACACAAAGGTAGCCTGACACAAAGGCGGTCTCATAACCAAGGGTTAGCATCACAAGATGGGTTTCAAAAGGAAAGACGACACGAAGGCGGTCTCATATCCAAACACAAAGATAGGCCGACATGAAGGTGGTCTCATAACCAAGGGTTACCATCACAAGATGGATTTCAAAAAGGGAAGCCGACACAAAGGCGGTCTCATATCCAAACACAAAGGTAGGCCGACATGAAGTCGGTCTCATAACCAAGGGTTACCATCACAAGATGGATTTCAAAAGGAAAGCCGACACGAGGGCGATCTCATATCTAAACACAAAGGTAGGCCGACACGAAGGCGGTCTCATAACCAAGGGTTACCATCACAAGATGGATTTCAATAGGAAAGCCGATACGAAGGCGGTCTCATATCAAAACACAAAGGTAGGTCGACACGAAGGCGTCTCATAACCAAGGGTTACCACCACAAGATGGATTTCAAAAGGAAAGCCGACACGAAGGCGGTCTCATATCCAAACACAAAGTTAGGCTGACACGAATGGGGTCCCATAACCAGGGGTTACCATCACAAGATGGATTTCAATAGGAAAGCCGATACGAAGGCGGTCTCATATCAAAACACAAAGGTAGGTCGACACGAAGGCGGTCTCATAACCAAGGGTTACCATCACAAGATGGATTTCAATAGGAAAGCCGACACGAAGGCGGTCTCATATCAAAACACAAAGGTAGATGGACACGAAGGCGTCTCATAACCAAGGGTTACCACCACAAGATGGATTTCAAAAGGAAAGCCGACACGAAGGCGGTCTCATATCCAAACACAAAGGTAGGCTGACACGAATGGGGTCCCATAACCAAGGGTTACCATCACAAGATGGATTTGAAAAGAAAAGCCGACACGAAGGCGGTCTCATAACCAAGGGTTACCATCACAAGATGGTTTTCAAAAGGAAATCCGACATGAAGGCGGTCTCATATCCAAACACAAGGGTAGGCCGACACGAAGGCGGTCTCATAACCAAGGGTTACCATCACAAGATGGATTTCAAAAGGAAAGCCGACACGAGGTCTGTCTCATATCCAAACACAAATGTAGGCCGACACGAAGGCGGTCTCATAACCAAGGGTTAGCATCACAAGATGGATTTCAAAAGGAAAGCCGACACGAGGGCTGTCTCATATCCAAACACAAAGGTAGGCCGACACGAAGGCGGTCTCATAACAAAGGGTTACCATCACAAGATGGTTTTCAAAAGGAAAGCCGACACGAAGGCGGTCTCATATCCAAACACAAAGGTAGGCCGACCCGAAGGCGGTCTCATAACCAAGGGTTACCATCACAAGATGGATTTTAAAAGGAAAGCCGACACGAAGGCGGTCCCATATCCAAACACAAAGGTAGGCCGACACGAAGGCGGTCTCATAACCAAGGGTTACCATCACAAGACGGATTTCAAAAGGAAAGCCGACACGAAGGCGGACTCATAACCAAGGGATACCATCACAAGAAGGTTTTCAAAAGGAGAGCCGACACGAAGGCGGTCTCATATCCAAACACAAATGTAGGACGACACGAAGGCGGTCTCATAACCAAGGGTTACCATTACAAGATGGATTTCAGTAGGAAAGCCGACATGAAGGCAGTCTCATATCCAAACACAAAGGAAGTCGACACGAAGGCGGTCTCAAAACCAAGGGTTACCATCACAAGATTGATTTCAAAAGGAAAGTTGACACGAAGGCGATCTCATATCCAAACACAAAGGTAGGCTGACACAAAGGCGGTCTCATAACCAAGGGTTAGCATCACAAGATGGGTTTCAAAAGGAAAGCCGACACGAAGGCGGTCTCATATCCAAACACAAAGATAGGCCGACATGAAGGTGGTCTCATAACCAAGGGTTACCATCACAAGATGGATTTCAAAAAGGGAAGCCGACACAAAGGCGGTCTCATATCCAAACACAAAGGTAGGCCGACATGAAGTCGGTCTCATAACCAAGGGTTACCATCACAAGATGGATTTCAAAAGGAAAGCCGACACGAGGGCGATCTCATATCCAAACACAAAGGTAGGCCGACACGAAGGCGGTCTCATAACTAAGGGTTACCATCACAAGATGGATTTCAATAGGAAAGCCGACACGAAGGCGGTATCATATCAAAACACAAAGGTAGATGGACACGAAGGCGTCTCATAACCAAGGGTTACCACCACAAGATGGATTTCAAAAGGAAAGCCGACACGAAGGCGGTCTCATATCCAAACACAAAGGTAGGCTGACACGAATGGGGTCCCATAACCAAGGGTTACCATCACAAGATGGATTTGAAAAGAAAAGCCGACACGAAGGCGGTCTCATAACCAAGGGTTACCATCACAAGATGGTTTTCAAAAGGAAATCCGACATGAAGGCGGTCTCATATCCAAACACAAGGGTAGGCCGACACGAAGGCGGTCTCATAACCAAGGGTTACCATCACAAGATGGATTTCAAAAGGAAAGCCGACACGAGGTCTGTCTCATATCCAAACACAAATGTAGGCCGACACGAAGGCGGTCTCATAACCAAGGGTTACCATCACAAGATGGATTTCAAAAGGAAAGCCGACACGAGGGCTGTCTCATATCCAAACACAAAGGTAGGCCGACACGAAGGCGGTCTCATAACAAAGGGTTACCATCACAAGATGGTTTTCAAAAGGAAAGCCGACACGAAGGCGGTCTCATATCCAAACACAAAGGTAGGCCGACCCGAAGGCGGTCTCATAACCAAGGGTTACCATCACAAGATGGATTTTAAAAGGAAAGCCGACACGAAGGCGGTCCCATATCCAAACACAAAGGTAGGCCGACACGAAGGCGGTCTCATAACCAAGGGTTACCATCACAAGACGGATTTCAAAAGGAAAGCCGACACGAAGGCGGACTCATAACCAAGGGATACCATCACAAGAAGGTTTTCAAAAGGAGAGCCGACACGAAGGCGGTCTCATATCCAAACACAAATGTAGGACGACACGAAGGCGGTCTCATAACCAAGGGTTACCATTACAAGATGGATTTCAGTAGGAAAGCCGACACGAAGGCAGTCTCATATCCAAACACAAAGGAAGTCGACACGAAGGCGGTCTCAAAACCAAGGGTTACCATCACAAGATTGATTTCAAAAGGAAAGTTGACATGAAGGCGATCTCATATCCAAACACAAAGGTAGCCTGACACAAAGGCGGTCTCATAACCAAGGGTTAGCATCACAAGATGGGTTTCAAAAGGAAAGACGACACGAAGGCGGTCTCATATCCAAACACAAAGATAGGCCGACATGAAGGTGGTCTCATAACCAAGGGTTACCATCACAAGATGGATTTCAAAAAGGGAAGCCGACACAAAGGCGGTCTCATATCCAAACACAAAGGTAGGCCGACATGAAGTCGGTCTCATAACCAAGGGTTACCATCACAAGATGGATTTCAAAAGGAAAGCCGACACGAGGGCGATCTCATATCTAAACACAAAGGTAGGCCGACACGAAGGCGGTCTCATAACCAAGGGTTACCATCACAAGATGGATTTCAATAGGAAAGCCGATACGAAGGCGGTCTCATATCAAAACACAAAGGTAGGTCGACACGAAGGCGTCTCATAACCAAGGGTTACCACCACAAGATGGATTTCAAAAGGAAAGCCGACACGAAGGCGGTCTCATATCCAAACACAAAGTTAGGCTGACACGAATGGGGTCCCATAACCAGGGGTTACCATCACAAGATGGATTTCAATAGGAAAGCCGATACGAAGGCGGTCTCATATCAAAACACAAAGGTAGGTCGACACGAAGGCGGTCTCATAACCAAGGGTTACCATCACAAGATGGATTTCAATAGGAAAGCCGATACGAAGGCGGTCTCATATCAAAACACAAAGGTAGGTCGACACGAAGGCGGTCTCATAACCAAGGGTTACCATCACAAGATGGTTTTCAAAAGGAAATCCGACACGAAGGCGGTCTCATATCCAAACACAAAGATACCGACACGAAGGCGGTCTCAAAACCAAGGGTTACCATCACAAGATGGATTTCAAAAGGAAAGCCGACACGAGGTCTGTCTCATATCCAAACAAAAATGTAGGCCGACACGAAGGCGGTCTCATAACCAAGGGTTACCATCACAAGATGGATTTCAAAAGGAAAGCCGACACGAGGTCTGTCTCATATCCAAACAAAAATGTAGGCCGACACGAAGGCGGTCTCATAACCAAGGGTTACCATCACAAGATGGATTTCAAAAGGAAAGCCGACACGAGGGCTGTCTCATATCTAAACACAAAGGTAGGCCGACACGAAGGCGGTCTCATAACAAAGGGTTACCATCACAAGATGGATTTCAAAAGGAAAGCCGACACGAGGGCGATCTCATATCCAAACACAAAGGTAGGCCGACACGAAGGCGGTCTCATAACTAAGGGTTACCATCACAAGATGGATTTCAATAGGAAAGCCGACACGAAGGCGGTCTCATATCAAAACACAAAGGTAGATGGACACGAAGGCGTCTCATAACCAAGGGTTACCACCACAAGATGGATTTCAAAAGGAAAGCCGACACGAAGGCGGTCTCATATCCAAACACAAAGGTAGGCTGACACGAATGGGGTCCCATAACCAAGGGTTACCATCACAAGATGGATTTGAAAAGAAAAGCCGACACGAAGGCGGTCTCATAACCAAGGGTTACCATCACAAGATGGTTTTCAAAAGGAAATCCGACATGAAGGCGGTCTCATATCCAAACACAAGGGTAGGCCGACACGAAGGCGGTCTCATAACCAAGGGTTACCATCACAAGATGGATTTCAAAAGGAAAGCCGACACGAGGTCTGTCTCATATCCAAACACAAATGTAGGCCGACACGAAGGCGGTCTCATAACCAAGGGTTACCATCACAAGATGGATTTCAAAAGGAAAGCCGACACGAGGGCTGTCTCATATCCAAACACAAAGGTAGGCCGACACGAAGGCGGTCTCATAACAAAGGGTTACCATCACAAGATGGTTTTCAAAAGGAAAGCCGACACGAAGGCGGTCTCATATCCAAACACAAAGGTAGGCCGACCCGAAGGCGGTCTCATAACCAAGGGTTACCATCACAAGATGGATTTCAAAAGGAAAGCCGACACGAGGTCTGTCTCATATCCAAACACAAATGTAGGCCGACACGAAGGCGGTCTCATAACCAAGGGTTACCATCACAAGATGGATTTCAAAAGGAAAGCCGACACGAGGGCTGTCTCATATCCAAACACAAAGGTAGGCCGACACGAAGGCGGTCTCATAACAAAGGGTTACCATCACAAGATGGTTTTCAAAAGGAAAGCCGACACGAAGGCGGTCCCATATCCAAACACAAAGGTAGGCCGACACTAAGGCGGTCTCATAACCAAGGGTTACCATCACAAGACGGATTTCAAAAGGAAAGCCGACACGAAGGCGGACTCATAACCAAGGGATACCATCACAAGAAGGTTTTCAAAAGGAGAGCCGACACGAAGGCGGTCTCATATCCAAACACAAATGTAGGACGACACGAAGGCGGTCTCATAACCAAGGGTTACCATTACAAGATGGATTTCAGTAGGAAAGCCGACACGAAGGCAGTCTCATATCCAAACACAAAGGAAGTCGACACGAAGGCGGTCTCAAAACCAAGGGTTACCATCACAAGATTGATTTCAAAAGGAAAGTTGACACGAAGGCGATCTCATATCCAAACACAAAGGTAGGCTGACACAAAGGCGGTCTCATAACCAAGGGTTAGCATCACAAGATGGGTTTCAAAAGGAAAGCCGACACGAAGGCGGTCTCATATCCAAACACAAAGATAGGCTGACATGAAGGTGGTCTCATAACCAAGGGTTACCATCACAAGATGGATTTCAAAAAGGGAAGCCGACAGAAAGGCGGTCTCATATCCAAACACAAAGGTAGGCCGACATGAAGTCGGTCTCATAACCAAGGGTTACCATCACAAGATGGATTTCAAAAGGAAAGCCGACACGAGGGCGATCTCATATCCAAACACAAAGGTAGGCCGACACGAAGGCGGTCTCATAACTAAGGGTTACCATCACAAGATGGATTTCAATAGGAAAGCCGACACGAAGGCGGTCTCATATCAAAACACAAAGGTAGATGGACACGAAGGCGTCTCATAACCAAGGGTTACCACCACAAGATGGATTTCAAAAGGAAAGCCGACACGAAGGCGGTCTCATATCCAAACACAAAGGTAGGCTGACACGAATGGGGTCCCATAACCAAGGGTTACCATCACAAGATGGATTTGAAAAGAAAAGCCGACACGAAGGCGGTCTCATAACCAAGGGTTACCATCACAAGATGGTTTTCAAAAGGAAATCCGACATGAAGGCGGTCTCATATCCAAACACAAGGGTAGGCCGACACGAAAGCGGTCTCATAACCAAGGGTTACCATCACAAGATGGATTTCAAAAGGAAAGCCGACACGAGGTCTGTCTCATATCCAAACACAAATGTAGGCCGACACGAAGGCGGTCTCATAACCAAGGGTTACCATCACAAGATGGATTTCAAAAGGAAAGCCGACACGAGGGCTGTCTCATATCCAAACACAAAGGTAGGCCGACACGAAGGCGGTCTCATAACAAAGGGTTACCATCACAAGATGGTTTTCAAAAGGAAAGCCGACACGAAGGCGGTCTCATATCCAAACACAAAGGTAGGCCGACCCGAAGGCGGTCTCATAACCAAGGGTTACCATTACAAGATGGATTTTAAAAGGAAAGCCGACACGAAGGCGGTCCCATATCCAAACACAAAGGTAGGCCGACACGAAGGCGGTCTCATAACCAAGGGTTACCATCACAAGACGGATTTCAAAAGGAAAGCCGACACGAAGGCGGACTCATAACCAAGGGATACCATCACAAGAAGGTTTTCAAAAGGAGAGCCGACACGAAGGCGGTCTCATATCCAAACACAAATGTAGGACGACACGAAGGCGGTCTCATAACCAAGGGTTACCATTACAAGATGGATTTCAGTAGGAAAGCCGACACGAAGGCAGTCTCATATCCAAACACAAAGGAAGTCGACACGAAGGCGGTCTCAAAACCAAGGGTTACCATCACAAGATTGATTTCAAAAGGAAAGTTGACACGAAGGCGATCTCATATCCAAACACAAAGGTAGGCTGACACAAAGGCGGTCTCATAACCAAGGGTTAGCATCACAAGATGGGTTTCAAAAGGAAAGCCGACACGAAGGCGGTCTCATATCCAAACACAAAGATAGGCCGACATGAAGGTGGTCTCATAACCAAGGGTTACCATCACAAGATGGATTTCAAAAAGGGAAGCCGACACAAAGGCGGTCTCATATCCAAACACAAAGGTAGGCCGACATGAAGTCGGTCTCATAACCAAGGGTTACCATCACAAGATGGATTTCAAAAGGAAAGCCGACACGAGGGCGATCTCATATCCAAACACAAAGGTAGGCCGACACGAAGGCGGTCTCATAACTAAGGGTTACCATCACAAGATGGATTTCAATAGGAAAGCCGACACGAAGGCGGTATCATATCAAAACACAAAGGTAGATGGACACGAAGGCGTCTCATAACCAAGGGTTACCACCACAAGATGGATTTCAAAAGGAAAGCCGACGCGAAGGCGGTCTCATATCCAAACACAAAGGTAGGCTGACACGAATGGGGTCCCATAACCAAGGGTTACCATCACAAGATGGATTTGAAAAGAAAAGCCGACACGAAGGCGGTCTCATAACCAAGGGTTACCATCACAAGATGGTTTTCAAAAGGAAATCCGACATGAAGGCGGTCTCATATCCAAACACAAGGGTAGGCCGACACGAAGGCGGTCTCATAACCAAGGGTTACCATCACAAGATGGATTTCAAAAGGAAAGCCGACACGAGGTCTGTCTCATATCCAAACACAAATGTAGGCCGACACGAAGGCGGTCTCATAACCAAGGGTTACCATCACAAGATGGATTTCAAAAGGAAAGCCGACACGAGGGCTGTCTCATATCCAAACACAAAGGTAGGCCGACACGAAGGCGGTCTCATAACAAAGGGTTACCATCACAAGATGGTTTTCAAAAGGAAAGCCGACACGAAGGCGGTCTCATATCCAAACACAAAGGTAGGCCGACCCGAAGGCGGTCTCATAACCAAGGGTTACCATCACAAGATGGATTTTAAAAGGAAAGCCGACACGAAGGCGGTCCCATATCCAAACACAAAGGTAGGCCGACACGAAGGCGGTCTCATAACCAAGGGTTACCATCACAAGACGGATTTCAAAAGGAAAGCCGACACGAAGGCGGACTCATAACCAAGGGATACCATCACAAGAAGGTTTTCAAAAGGAGAGCCGACACGAAGGCGGTCTCATATCCAAACACAAATGTAGGACGACACGAAGGCGGTCTCATAACCAAGGGTTACCATTACAAGATGGATTTCAGTAGGAAAGCCGACACGAAGGCAGTCTCATATCCAAACACAAAGGAAGTCGACACGAAGGCGGTCTCAAAACCAAGGGTTACCATCACAAGATTGATTTCAAAAGGAAAGTTGACATGAAGGCGATCTCATATCCAAACACAAAGGTAGCCTGACACAAAGGCGGTCTCATAACCAAGGGTTAGCATCACAAGATGGGTTTCAAAAGGAAAGACGACACGAAGGCGGTCTCATATCCAAACACAAAGATAGGCCGACATGAAGGTGGTCTCATAACCAAGGGTTACCATCACAAGATGGATTTCAAAAAGGGAAGCCGACACAAAGGCGGTCTCATATCCAAACACAAAGGTAGGCCGACATGAAGTCGGTCTCATAACCAAGGGTTACCATCACAAGATGGATTTCAAAAGGAAAGCCGACACGAGGGCGATCTCATATCTAAACACAAAGGTAGGCCGACACGAAGGCGGTCTCATAACCAAGGGTTACCATCACAAGATGGATTTCAATAGGAAAGCCGATACGAAGGCGGTCTCATATCAAAACACAAAGGTAGGTCGACACGAAGGCGTCTCATAACCAAGGGTTACCACCACAAGATGGATTTCAAAAGGAAAGCCGACACGAAGGCGGTCTCATATCCAAACACAAAGTTAGGCTGACACGAATGGGGTCCCATAACCAGGGGTTACCATCACAAGATGGATTTCAATAGGAAAGCCGATACGAAGGCGGTCTCATATCAAAACACAAAGGTAGGTCGACACGAAGGCGGTCTCATAACCAAGGGTTACCATCACAAGATGGATTTCAATAGGAAAGCCGATACGAAGGCGGTCTCATATCAAAACACAAAGGTAGGTCGACACGAAGGCGGTCTCATAACCAAGGGTTACCATCACAAGATGGTTTTCAAAAGGAAATCCGACACGAAGGCGGTCTCATATCCAAACACAAAGATACCGACACGAAGGCGGTCTCAAAACCAAGGGTTACCATCACAAGATGGATTTCAAAAGGAAAGCCGACACGAGGTCTGTCTCATATCCAAACAAAAATGTAGGCCGACACGAAGGCGGTCTCATAACCAAGGGTTACCATCACAAGATGGATTTCAAAAGGAAAGCCGACACGAGGGCTGTCTCATATCTAAACACAAAGGTAGGCCGACACGAAGGCGGTCTCATAACAAAGGGTTACCATCACAAGATGGTTTTCAAAAGGAAAGCCGACACGAAGGCAGTCTCATATCCAAACACAAAGGTAGGCCGACCCGAAGGCGGTCTCATAACCAAGGGATACCATCACAAGATGGTTTTCAAAAGGAAAGCCGACACGAAGGCGGTCTCATATCCAAATACAAATGTAAGACGACACGAAGGCGGTCTCATAACCAAGGGTTACCATTACAAGATGGATTTGAAAAGGAAAGACGACACGAAGGCGATCTCATATCCAAACACAAAGGTAGGCTGACACAAAGGCGGTCTCATAACCAAGGGTTAGCATCACAAGATGGGTTTCAAAAGGAAAGCCGACACGAAGGCGGTCTCATATCCAAACACAAAGGTAGGCCGACACGAAGGCGGACTCATAACTAAGGGTTACTATCACAAGATGGATTTCCAAAGGAAAGACGACACGAAGGCGGTCTCATATCCAAACACAAAGATAGGCCGACATGAAGGCGGTCTCATAACCAAGGGTTACCATCACAAGATGGATTTCAAAAAGGGAAGCCGACACAAAGGCGGTCTTATATCCAAACCAAAGGTAGGCCGACATGAAGTCGGTCTCATAACCAAGGGTTACCATCACAAGATGGATTTCAAAAGGAAAGCCGACACGAGGGCGATCTCATATCCAAACACAAAGGTAGGCCGACACGAAGGCGGTCTCATAACCAAGGGTTACCATCACAAGATGGATTTCAATAGGAAAGCCGACACGAAGGTGGTCTCATATCAAAACACAAAGGTAGGTGGACATGAAGGCGTCTCATAACCAAGGGTTACCACCACAAGATGGATTTCAAAAGGAAATCCGACACGAAGGCGGTCTCATATCCAAACACAAAGGTAGGCTGACACGAATGGGGTCCCATAACCAAGGGCTACCATCACAAGATGGATTTGAAAAGAAAAGCCGACACGAAGGCGGTCTCATAACCAAGGGTTACCATCACAAGATGGTTTTCAAAAGGAAATCCGACATGAAGGCGGTCTCATATCCAAACACAAGGGTAGGCCGACACGAAGGCGGTCTCATAACCAAGGGTTACCATCACAAGATGGATTTCAAAAAGGGAAGCCGACACAAAGGCGGTCTCATATCCAAACACAAAGGTAGGCCGACATGAAGTCGGTCTCATAACCAAGGGTTACCATCACAAGATGGATTTCAAAAGGAAAGCCGACACGAGGGCGATCTCATATCCAAATACAAAGGTAGGCCGACACGAAGGCGGTCTCATAACCAAGGGTTACCATCACAAGATGAATTTCAATAGGAAAGCCGACACGAAGGCGGTCTCATATCCAAACACAAAGGTAGGCCGACCCGAAGGCGGTCTCATAACCAAGGGTTACCATCACAAGATGGATTTTAAAAGGAAAGCCGACACGAAGGCGGTCCCATATCCAAACACAAAGGTAGGCCGACACGAAGGCGGTCTCATAACCAAGGGTTACCATCACAAGACGGATTTCAAAAGGAAAGCCGACACGAAGGCGGACTCATAACCAAGGGATACCATCACAAGATGGTTTTCAAAAGGAGAGCCGACACGAAGGCGGTCTCATATCCAAACACAAATGTAGGCCGACACGAAGGCGGTCTCATAACCAAGGGTTACCATCACAAGATGAATTTCAATAGGAAAGCCGACACGAAGGCGGTCTCATATCCAAACACAAAGGTAGGCCGACCCGAAGGCGGTCTCATAACCAAGGGTTACCATCACAAGATGGATTTTAAAAGGAAAGCCGACACGAAGGAGGTCCCATATCCAAACACAAAGGTAGGCCGACACGAAGGCGGTCTCATAACCAAGGGTTACCATCACAAGACGGATTTCAAAAGGAAAGCCGACACGAAGGCGGACTCATAACCAAGGGATACCATCACAAGATGGTTTTCAAAAGGAGAGCCGACACGAAGGCAGTCTCATATCCAAACACAAAGGAAGTCGACACGAAGGCGGTCTCAAAACCAAGGGTTACCATCACAAGATTGATTTCAAAAGGAAAGTTGACACGAAGGCGATCTCATATCCAAACACAAAGGTAGCCTGACACAAAGGCGGTCTCATAACCAAACACAAAGATAGGCCGACATGAAGTCGGTCTCATAACCAAGGGTTACCATCACAAGATGGATTTAAAAAAGGGAAGCCGACACAAAGGCGGTCTCATATCCAAACACAAAGGTAGGCCGACATGAAGTCGGTCTCATAACCAAGGGTTACCATCACAAGATGGATTTCAAAAGGAAAGCCGACACGAGGGCGATCTCATATCTAAACACAAAGGTAGGCCGACACGAAGGCGGTCTCATAACCAAGGGTTACCATCACAAGATGGATTTCAATAGGAAAGCCGATACGAAGGCGGTCTCATATCAAAACACAAAGGTAGGTCGACACGAAGGCGTCTCATAACCAAGGGTTACCACCACAAGATGGATTTCAAAAGGAAAGCCGACACGAAGGCGGTCTCATATCCAAACACAAAGTTAGGCTGACACGAATGGGGTCCCATAACCAGGGGTTACCATCACAAGATGGATTTCAATAGGAAAGCCGATACGAAGGCGGTCTCATATCAAAACACAAAGGTAGGTCGACACGAAGGCGGTCTCATAACCAAGGGTTACCATCACAAGATGGATTTCAATAGGAAAGCCGATACGAAGGCGGTCTCATATCAAAACACAAAGGTAGGTCGACACGAAGGCGGTCTCATAACCAAGGGTTACCATCACAAGATGGATTTCAATAGGAAAGCCGATACGAAGGCGGTCTCATATCAAAACACAAAGGTAGGTCGACACGAAGGCGGTCTCATAACCAAGGGTTACCATCACAAGATGGTTTTCAAAAGGAAATCCGACACGAAGGCGGTCTCATATCCAAACACAAAGATACCGACACGAAGGCGGTCTCAAAACCAAGGGTTACCATCACAAGATGGATTTCAAAAGGAAAGCCGACACGAGGTCTGTCTCATATCCAAACACAAATGTAGGCCGACACGAAGGCGGTCTCATAACCAAGGGTTACCATCACAAGATGGATTTCAAAAGGAAAGCCGACACGAGGGCTGTCTCATATCTAAACACAAAGGTAGGCCGACACGAAGGCGGTCTCATAACAAAGGGTTACCATCACAAGATGGTTTTCAAAAGGAAAGCCGACACGAAGGCAGTCTCATATCCAAACACAAAGGTAGGCCGACCCGAAGGCGGTCTCATAACCAAGGGATACCATCACAAGATGGTTTTCAAAAGGAAAGCCGACACGAAGGCGGTCTCATATCCAAATACAAATGTAAGATGACACGAAGGCGGTCTCATAACCAAGGGTTACCATTACAAGATGGATTTGAAAAGGAAAGCCGACACGAAGGCAGTCTCATATCCAAACACAAAGGAAGTCGACACGAAGGCGGTCTCAAAACCAAGGGTTACCATCACAAGATTGATTTCAAAAGGAAAGTTCACACGAAGGCGATCTCATATCCAAACACAAAGGTAGGCTGACACAAAGGCGGTCTCATAACCAAGGGTTAGCATCACAAGATGGGTTTCAAAAGGAAAGCCGACACGAAGGCGGTCTCATATCCAAACACAAAGGTAGGCCGACACGAAGGCGGACTCATAACTAAGGGTTACTATCACAAGATGGATTTACAAAGGAAAGACGACACGAAGGCGGTCTCATATCCAAACACAAAGATAGGCCGACATGAAGGCGGTCTCATAACCAAGGGTTGCCATCACAAGATGGTTTTCAAAAGGAAATCCGACACGAAGGCGGTCTCATATCCAAACACAAAGATACCGACACGAAGGCGGTCTCAAAACCAAGGGTTACCATCACAAGATGGATTTCAAAAGGAAAGCCGACACGAGGTCTGTCTCATATCCAAACACAAATGTAGGCCGACACGAAGGCGGTCTCATAACCAAGGGTTACCATCACAAGATGGATTTCAAAAGGAAAGCCGACACGAGGGCTGTCTCATATCTAAACACAAAGGTAGGCCGACACGAAGGCGGTCTCATAACAAAGGGTTACCATCACAAGATGGTTTTCAAAAGGAAAGCCGACACGAAGGCAGTCTCATATCCAAACACAAAGGTAGGCCGACCCGAAGGCGGTCTCATAACCAAGGGATACCATCACAAGATGGTTTTCAAAAGGAAAGCCGACACGAAGGCGGTCTCATATCCAAATACAAATGTAAGACGACACGAAGGCGGTCTCATAACCAAGGGTTACCATTACAAGATGGATTTGAAAAGGAAAGCCGACACGAAGGCAGTCTCATATCCAAACACAAAGGAAGTCGACACGAAGGCGGTCTCAAAACCAAGGGTTACCATCACAAGATTGATTTCAAAAGGAAAGTTGACACGAAGGCGATCTCATATCCAAACACAAAGGTAGGCTGACACAAAGGCGGTCTCATAACCAAGGGTTAGCATCACAAGATGGGTTTCAAAAGGAAAGCCGACACGAAGGCGGTCTCATATCCAAACACAAAGGTAGGCCGACACGAAGGCGGACTCATAACTAAGGGTTACTATCACAAGATGGATTTACAAAGGAAAGACGACACGAAGGCGGTCTCATATCCAAACACAAAGATAGGCCGACATGAAGGCGGTCTCATAACCAAGGGTTACCATCACAAGATGGATTTCAAAAAGGGAAGCCGACACAAAGGCGGTCTTATATCCAAACCAAAGGTAGGCCGACATGAAGTCGGTCTCATAACCAAGGGTTACCATCACAAGATGGATTTCAAAAGGAAAGCCGACACGAGGGCGATCTCATATCCAAACACAAAGGTAGGCCGACACGAAGGCGGTCTCATAACCAAGGGTTACCATCACAAGATGGATTTCAATAGGAAAGCCGACACGAAGGTGGTCTCATATCAAAACACAAAGGTAGGTGGACATGAAGGCGTCTCATAACCAAGGGTTACCACCACAAGATGGATTTCAAAAGGAAATCCGACACGAAGGCGGTCTCATATCCAAACACAAAGGTAGGCTGACACGAATGGGGTCCCATAACCAAGGGTTACCATCACAAGATGGATTTGAAAAGAAAAGCCGACACGAAGGCGGTCTCATAACCAAGGGTTACCATCACAAGATGGTTTTCAAAAGGAAATCCGACATGAGGGCTGTCTCATATCTAAACACAAAGGTAGGCCGACACGAAGGCGGTCTCATAACAAAGGGTTACCATCACAAGATGGTTTTCAAAAGGAAAGCCGACACGAAGGCGGTCTCATATCCAAACACAAAGGTAGGCCGACCCGAAGGCGGTCTCATAACCAAGGGTTACCATCACAAGATGGATTTAAAAAGGAAAGCCGACACGAAGGCGGTCCCATATCCAAACACAAAGGTAGGCCGACACGAAGGCGGTCTCATAACCAAGGGTTACCATCACAAGACGGATTTCAAAAGGAAAGCCGACACGAAGGCGGACTCATAACCAAGGGATACCATCACAAGAAGGTTTTCAAAAGGAAAGCCGACACGGAGGCGGTCTGATATCCAAACACAAATGTAGGACGACACGAAAGCGGACTCATAACCAAGGGTTACCATTACAAGATGTATTTCAGTAGGAAAGCCGACACGAAGGCAGTCTCATATCCAAACACAAAGGAAGTCGAAACGAAGGCGGTCTCAAAACCAAGGGTTACCATCACAAGATTGATTTCAAAAGGAAAGTTGACACGAAGGCGATCTCATATCCAAACACAAAGGTAGGCTGACACAAAGGCGGTCTCATAACCAAGGGTTAGCATCACAAGATGGGTTTTAAAAGGAAAGCCGACACGAAGGCGGACTCATAACCAAGGGTTACTATCACAATATGGATTTCCAAAGGAAAGACGACACGAAGGCGCTCTCATATCCAAACACAAAGATAGGCCGACATGAAGGCGGTCTCATAACCAAGGGTTACCATCACAAGATGGATTTCAAAAAGGGAAGCCGACACAAAGGCGGTAGCATATCCAAACACAAAGGTAGGCCGACATGAAGTCGGTCTCATAACCAAGGGTTACCATCACAAGATGGATTTCAAAAGGAAAGCCGACACGAGGGCGATCTCATATCCAAATACAAAGGTAGGCCGACACGAAGGCGGTCTCATAACCAAGGGTTACCATCACAAGATGGATTTCAATAGGAAAGCCGACACAAAGGCGGTCTCATATCAAAACACAAAGGTAGGTGGACACGAAGGCGTCTCATAACCAAGGGTTACCACCACAAGATGGATTTCAAAAGGAAAGCCGACACGAAGGCGGTCTCATATCCAAACACAAAGGTAGGTTGACACGAATGGGGTCCCATAACCAAGGGTTACCATCACAAGATGGATTTGAAAATAAAAGCCGACACGAAGGCTGTCTCATAACCAAGGGTTACCATCACAAGATGGTTTTCAAAAGGAAATCCGACATGAAGGCGGTCTCATATCCAAACACAAGGGTAGGCCGACACGAAGGCGGTCTCATAACCAAGGGTTACCATCACAAGATGGATTTCAATAGGAAAGCCGACACGAAGGCGGTCTCATATCAAAACACAAAGGTAGGTGGACACGAAGGCGTCTCATAACCAAGGGTTACCACCACAAGATGGATTTTAAAAGGAAAGCCGACACGAGGTCTGTCTCATATCCAAACACAAATGTAGGCCGACACGAAGGCGGTCTCATAACCAAGGGTTACCATCACAAGATGGATTTCAAAAGGAAAGCCGACACGAGGGTTGTCTCATATCCAAACACAAAGGTAGGCCGACACGAAGGCGGACTCATAACCAAGGGATACCATCACAAGAAGGTTTTCAAAAGGAAAGCCGACACGAAGGCGGTCTCATATCCAAACACAAATGTAGGACGACACGAAGGCGGTCTCATAACCAAGGGTTACCATTACAAGATGGATTTGAAAAGGAAAGCCGACACGAAGGCAGTCTCATATCCAAACACAAAGGAAGTCGACACGAAGGCGGTCTCAAAACCAAGGGTTACCATCACAAGATTGATTTCAAAAGGAAAGTTGACACGAAGGCGATCTCATATCAAAACACAAAGGTAGGCTGACACAAAGGCGGTCTCATAACCAAGGGTTAGCATCACAAGATGGGTTTCAAAAGGAAAGCCGACACGAAGGCGGTCTCATATCCAAACACAAAGGTAGGCCGACACGAAGGCGGACTCATAACTAAGGGTTACTATCACAAGATGGATTTCCAAAGGAAAGACGACACGAAGGCGGTCTCATATCCAAACACAAGGATAGGCCGACATGAAGGCGGTCTCATAACCAAGGGTTACCATCACAAGATGGATTTCAAAAAGGGAAGCCGACACAAAGGCGGTCTTATATCCAAACCAAAGGTAGGCCGACATGAAGTCGGTCTCATAACCAAGGGTTACCATCACAAGATGGATTTCAAAAGGAAAGCCGACACGAGGGCGATCTCATATCCAAACACAAAGGTAGGCCGACACGAAGGCGGTCTCATAACCAAGGGTTACCATCACCAGATGGATTTCAATAGGAAAGCCGACACGAAGGTGGTCTCATATCAAAACACAAAGGTAGGTGGACATGAAGGCGTCTCATAACCAAGGGTTACCACCACAAGATGGATTTCAAAAGGAAATCCGACACGAAGGCGGTCTCATATCCAAACACAAAGGTAGGCTGACACGAATGGGGTCCCATAACCAAGGGTTACCATCACAAGATGGATTTGAAAAGAAAAGCCGACACGAAGGCGGTCTCATAACCAAGGGTTACCATCACAAGATGGTTTTCAAAAGGAAATCCGACATGAAGGCGGTCTCATATCCAAACACAAGGGTAGGCCGACACGAAGGCGGTCTCACAACCAAGGGTTACCATCACAAGATGGATTTCAAAAAGGGAAGCCGACACAAAGGCGGTCTCATATCCAAACACAAAGGTAGGCCGACATGAAGTCGGTCTCATAACCAAGGGTTACCATCACAAGATGGATTTCAAAAGGAAAGCCGACACGAGGGCGATCTCATATCCAAATACAAAGGTAGGCCGACACGAAGGCGGTCTCATAACCAAGGGTTACCATCACAAGATGGATTTCAATAGGAAAGCCGACACGAAGGCGGTCTCATATCAAAACACAAAGGTAGGTGGACACGAAGGCGTCTCATAACCAAGGGTTACCACCACAAGATGGATTTCAAAAGGAAAGCCGACACGAAGGCGGTCTCATATCCAAACACAAAGGTAGGCTGACACGAATGGGGTCCCATAACCAAGGGTTACCATCACAAGATGGATTTGAAAAGAAAAGTCGACACGAAGGCGGTCTCATAACCAAGGGTTACCATCACAAGATGGTTTTCAAAAGGAAATCCGACATGAAGGCGGTCTCATATCCAAATACAAGGGTAGGCCGACACGAAGGCGGTCTCATAACCAAGGGTTACCATCACAAGATGGATTTCAAAAGGAAAGCCGACACGAGGTCTGTCTCATATCCAAACACAAATGTAGGCCGACACAAAGGCGGTCTCATAACCAAGGGTTACCATCACAAGATGGATTTCAAAAGGAAAGCCGACACGAGGGTTGTCTCATATCCAAACACAAAGGTAGGCCGACACGAAGGCGGTCTCATAACAAAGGGTTACCATCACAAGATGGTTTTCAAAAGGAAAGCCGACACGAAGGCGGTCTCATATCCAAACACAAAGGTAGGCCGACCCGAAGGCGGTCTCATAACCAAGGGTTACCATCACAAGATGGATTTAAAAAGGAAAGCCGACACGAAGGCGGTCCCATATCCAAACACAAAGGTAGGCCGACACGAAGGCGGTCTCATAACCAAGGGTTACCATCACAAGACGGATTTCAAAAGGAAAGCCGACACGAAGGCGGACTCATAACCAAGGGATACCATCACAAGAAGGTTTTCAAAAGGAAAGCCGACACGAAGGCGGTCTCATATCCAAACACAAATGTAGGACGACACGAAGGCGGGCTCATAACCAAGGGTTACCATTACAAGTTGTATTTCAGTAGGAAAGCCGACACGAAGGCAGTCTCATATTCAAACACAAAGGAAGTCGAAACGAAGGCGGTCTCAAAACCAAGGGTTACCATCACAAGATTGATTTCAAAAGGAAAGTTGACACGAAGGCGATCTCATATCCAAACACAAAGGTAGGCTGACACAAAGGCGGTCTCATAACCAAGGGTTAGCATCACAAGATGGGTTTTAAAAGGAAAGCCGACACGAAGGCGGACTCATAACCAAGGGTTACTATCACAATATGGATTTCCAAAGGAAAGACGACACGAAGGCGCTCTCATATCCAAACACAAAGATAGGCCGACATGAAGGCGGTCTCATAACCAAGGGTTACCATCACAAGATGGATTTCAAAAAGGGAAGCCGACACAAAGGCGGTAGCATATCCAAACACAAAGGTAGGCCGACATGAAGTCGGTCTCATAACCAAGGGTTAGCATCACAAGATGGATTTCAAAAGGAAAGCCGACACGAGGGCGATCTCATATCCAAATACAAAGGTAGGCCGACACGAAGGCGGTCTCATAACCAAGGGTTACCATCACAAGATGGATTTCAATAGGAAAGCCGACACAAAGGCGGTCTCATATCAAAACACAAAGGTAGGTGGACACGAAGGCGTCTCATAACCAAGGGTTACCACCACAAGATGGATTTCAAAAGGAAAGCCGACACGAAGGCGGTCTCATATCCAAACACAAAGGTAGGTTGACACGAATGGGGTCCCATAACCAAGGGTTACCATCACAAGATGGATTTGAAAATAAAAGCCGACACGAAGGCTGTCTCATAACCAAGGGTTACCATCACAAGATGGTTTTCAAAAGGAAATCCGACATGAAGGCGGTCTCATATCCAAACACAAGGGTAGGCCGACACGAAGGCGGTCTCATAACCAAGGGTTACCATCACAAGATGGATTTCAAAAAGGGAAGCCGACACAAAGGCGGTAGCATATCCAAACACAAAGGTAGGCCGACATGAAGTCGGTCTCATAACCAAGGGTTAGCATCACAAGATGGATTTCAAAAGGAAAGCCGACACGAGGGCGATCTAATATCCAAATACAAAGGTAGGCCGACACGAAGGCGGTCTCATAACCAAGGGTTACCATCACAAGATGGATTTCAATAGGAAAGCCGACACAAAGGCGGTCTCATATCAAAACACAAAGGTAGGTGGACACGAAGGCGTCTCATAACCAAGGGTTACCACCACAAGATGGATTTCAAAAGGAAAGCCGACACGAAGGCGGTCTCATATCCAAACACAAAGGTAGGTTGACACGAATGGGGTCCCATAACCAAGGGTTACCATCACAAGATGGATTTGAAAATAAAAGCCGACACGAAGGCTGTCTCATAACCAAGGGTTACCATCACAAGATGGATTTAAAAAGGAAAGCCGACACGAAGGCGGTCCCATATCCAAACACAAAGGTAGGCCGACACGAAGGCGGTCTCATAACCAAGGGTTACCATCACAAGACGGATTTCAAAAGGAAAGCCGACACGAAGGCGGACTCATAACCAAGGGATACCATCACAAGAAGGTTTTCAAAAGGAAAGCCGACACGAAGGCGGTCTCATATCCAAACACAAATGTAGGACGACACGAAGGCGGGCTCATAACCAAGGGTTACCATTACAAGTTGTATTTCAGTAGGAAAGCCGACACGAAGGCAGTCTCATATTCAAACACAAAGGAAGTCGAAACGAAGGCGGTCTCAAAACCAAGGGTTACCATCACAAGATTGATTTCAAAAGGAAAGTTGACACGAAGGCGATCTCATATCCAAACACAAAGGTAGGCTGACACAAAGGCGGTCTCATAACCAAGGGTTAGCATCACAAGATGGGTTTTAAAAGGAAAGCCGACACGAAGGCGGACTCATAACCAAGGGTTACTATCACAATATGGATTTCCAAAGGAAAGACGACACGAAGGCGCTCTCATATCCAAACACAAAGATAGGCCGACATGAAGGCGGTCTCATAACCAAGGGTTACCATCACAAGATGGATTTCAAAAAGGGAAGCCGACACAAAGGCGGTAGCATATCCAAACACAAAGGTAGGCCGACATGAAGTCGGTCTCATAACCAAGGGTTAGCATCACAAGATGGATTTCAAAAGGAAAGCCGACACGAGGGCGATCTCATATCCAAATACAAAGGTAGGCCGACACGAAGGCGGTCTCATAACCAAGGGTTACCATCACAAGATGGATTTCAATAGGAAAGCCGACACAAAGGCGGTCTCATATCAAAACACAAAGGTAGGTGGACACGAAGGCGTCTCATAACCAAGGGTTACCACCACAAGATGGATTTCAAAAGGAAAGCCGACACGAAGGCGGTCTCATATCCAAACACAAAGGTAGGTTGACACGAATGGGGTCCCATAACCAAGGGTTACCATCACAAGATGGATTTGAAAATAAAAGCCGACACGAAGGCTGTCTCATAACCAAGGGTTACCATCACAAGATGGTTTTCAAAAGGAAATCCGACATGAAGGCGGTCTCATATCCAAACACAAGGGTAGGCCGACACGAAGGCGGTCTCATAACCAAGGGTTACCATCACAAGATGGATTTCAAAAAGGGAAGCCGACACAAAGGCGGTAGCATATCCAAACACAAAGGTAGGCCGACATGAAGTCGGTCTCATAACCAAGGGTTAGCATCACAAGATGGATTTCAAAAGGAAAGCCGACACGAGGGCGATCTAATATCCAAATACAAAGGTAGGCCGACACGAAGGCGGTCTCATAACCAAGGGTTACCATCACAAGATGGATTTCAATAGGAAAGCCGACACAAAGGCGGTCTCATATCAAAACACAAAGGTAGGTGGACACGAAGGCGTCTCATAACCAAGGGTTACCACCACAAGATGGATTTCAAAAGGAAAGCCGACACGAAGGCGGTCTCATATCCAAACACAAAGGTAGGTTGACACGAATGGGGTCCCATAACCAAGGGTTACCATCACAAGATGGATTTGAAAATAAAAGCCGACACGAAGGCTGTCTCATAACCAAGGGTTACCATCACAAGATGGTTTTCAAAAGGAAATCCGACATGAAGGCGGTCTCATATCCAAACACAAGGGTAGGCCGACACGAAGGCGGTCTCATAACCAAGGGTTACCATCACAAGATGGATTTCAATAGGAAAGCCGACACGAAGGCGGTCTCATATCAAAACACAAAGGTAGGTGGACACGAAGGCGTCTCATAACCAAGGGTTACCACCACAAGATGGATTTTAAAAGGAAAGCCGACACGAGGTCTGTCTCATATCCAAACACAAATGTAGGCCGACACGAAGGCGGTCTCATAACCAAGGGTTA
This sequence comes from Lathyrus tuberosus, assembly GCA_022829125.1. NCBI lineage: Eukaryota > Viridiplantae > Streptophyta > Magnoliopsida > Fabales > Fabaceae > Lathyrus > Lathyrus tuberosus. Next base: position 2,538,389 of record JALAZF010000020.1, on the reverse strand, counting down.
CCATCACAAGATGGATTTCAAAAGGAAAGCCGACACGAGGGCTGTCTCATATCCAAACACAAAGGTAGGCCGACACGAAGGCGGACTCATAACCAAGGGATACCATCACAAGAAGGTTTTCAAAAGGAAAGCCGACACGAAGGCGGTCTCATATCCAAACACAAATGTAGGACGACACGAAGGCGGTCTCATAACCAAGGGTTACCATTACAAGATGGATTTCAATAGGAAAGCCGACACGAAGGCAGTCTCATATCCAAACACAAAGGAAGTCAACACGAAGGCGGTCTCAAAACCAAGGGTTACCATCACAAGATTGATTTCAAAAGGAAACTTGACACGAAGGCGATCTCATATCCAAACACAAAGGTAGGCTGACACAAAGGCGGTCTCATAACCAAGGGTTAGCATCACAAGATGGGTTTCAAAAGGAAAGCCGACACGAAGGCGGACTCATAACCAAGGGTTACCATCACAAGATGGATTTCAAAAAGGGAAGCCGACACAAAGGCGGTCTTATATCCAAACCAAAGGTAGGCCGACATGAAGTCGGTCTCATAACCAAGGGTTACCATCACAAGATGGATTTCAAAAGGAAAGCCGACACGAGGGCGATCTCATATCCAAACACAAGGGTAGGCCGACACGAAGGCGGTCTCATAACCAAGGGTTACCATCACAAGATGGATTTCAATAGGAAAGCCGACACGAAGGTGGTCTCATATCAAAACACAAAATTAGGTGGACATGAAGGCGTCTCATAACCAAGGGTTACCACCACAAGATGGATTTCAAAAGGAAATCCGACACGAAGGCGGTCTCATATCCAAACACAAAGGTAGGCTGACACGAATGGGGTCCCATAACCAAGGGTTACCATCACAAGATGGATTTGAAAAGAAAAGCCGACACGAAGGCGGTCTCATAACCAAGGGTTACCATCACAAGATGGTTTTCAAAAGGAAATCCGACATGAAGGCGGTCTCATATCCAAACACAAGGGTAGGCCGACACGAAGGCGGTCTCATAACCAAGGGTTACCATCACAAGATGGATTTCAAAAAGGGAAGCCGACACAAAGGCGGTCTCATATCCAAACACAAAGGTAGGCCGACATGAAGTCGGTCTCATAACCAAGGGTTACCATCACAAGATGGATTTCAAAAGGAAAGCCGACACGAGGGCGATCTCATATCCAAATACAAAGGTAGGCCGACACGAAGGCGGTCTCATAACCAAGGGTTACCATCACAAGATGGATTTCAATAGGAAAGCCGACACGAAGGCGGTCTCATATCAAAACACAAAGGTAGGTGGACACGAAGGCGTCTCATAACCAAGGGTTACCACCACAAGATGGATTTCAAAAGGAAAGCCGACACGAAGGCGGTCTCATATCCAAACACAAAGGTAGGCTGACACGAATGGGGTCCCATAACCAAGGGTTACCATCACAAGATGGATTTGAAAAGAAAAGCCGACACGAAGGCGGTCTCATAACCAAGGGTTACCATCACAAGATGGTTTTCAAAAGGAAATTCGACATGAAGGCGGTCTCATATCCAAACACAAGGGTAGGCCGACACGAAGGCGGTCTCATAACCAAGGGTTACCATCACAAGATGGATTTCAAAAGGAAAGCCGACACGAGGTCTGTCTCATATCCAAACACAAATGTAGGCCGACACGAAGGCGGTCTCATAACCAAGGGTTACCATCACAAGATGGATTTCAAAAGGAAAGCCGACACGAGGGCTGTCTCATATCCAAACACAAAGGTAGGCCGACACGAAGGCGGTCTCATAACAAAGGGTTACCATCACAAGATGGTTTTCAAAAGGAAAGCCGACACGAAGGCGGTCTCATATCCAAACACAAAGGTAGGCCGACCCGAAGGCGGTCTCATAACCAAGGGTTACCATCACAAGATGGATTTAAAAAGGAAAGCCGACACGAAGGCGGTCCCATATCCAAACACAAAGGTAGGCCGACACGAAGGCGGTCTCATAACCAAGGGTTACCATCACAAGACGGATTTCAAAAGGAAAGCCGACACGAAGGCGGACTCATAACCAAGGGATACCATCACAAGAAGGTTTTCAAAAGGAAAGCCGACACGAAGGCGGTCTCATATCCAAACACAAATGTAGGACGACACGAAGGCGGGCTCATAACCAAGGGTTACCATTACAAGATGTATTTCAGTAGGAAAGCCGACACGAAGGAAGTCTCATATCCAAACACAAAGGAAGTCAACACGAAGGCGGTCTCAAAACCAAGGGTTACCATCAAAAGATTGATTTCAAAAGGAAAGTTGACACGAAGGCGATCTCATATCCAAACACAAAGGTAGGCTGACACAAAGGCGGTCTCATAACCAAGGGTTAGCATCACAAGATGGGTTTCAAAAGGAAAGCCGACACGAAGGCGGACTCATAACCAAGGGTTACCATCACAAGATGGATTTCAAAAAGGGAAGCCGACACAAAGGCGGTCTTATATCCAAACCAAAGGTAGGCCGACATGAAGTCGGTCTCATAACCAAGGGTTACCATCACAAGATGGATTTCAAAAGGAAAGCCGACACGAGGGCGATCTCATATCCAAACACAAAGGTAGGCCGACACGAAGGCGGTCTCATAACCAAGGGTTACCATCACAAGATGGATTTCAAAAGGAAAGCCGACACGAGGGCGATCTCATATCCAAATACAAAGGTAGGCCGACACGAAGGCGGTCTCATAACCAAGGGTTACCATCACAAGATGGATTTCAATAGGAAAGCCGACACGAAGGCGGTCTCATATCAAAACACAAAGGTAGGTGGACACGAAGGCGTCTCATAACCAAGGGTTACCACCACAAGATGGATTTCAAAAGGAAAGCCGACACGAAGGCGGTCTCATATCCAAACACAAAGGTAGGCTGACACGAATGGGGTCCCATAACCAAGGGTTACCATCACAAGATGGATTTGAAAAGAAAAGCCGACACGAAGGCGGTCTCATAACCAAGGGTTACCATCACAAGATGGTTTTTAAAAGGAAATCCGACATGAAGGCGGTCTCATATCCAAATACAAGGGTAGGCCGACACGAAGGCGGTCTCATAACCAAGGGTTACCATCACAAGATGGATTTCAAAAGGAAAGCCGACACGAGGTCTGTCTCATATCCAAACACAAATGTAGGCCGACACGAAGGCGGTCTCATAACCAAGGGTTACCATCACAAGATGGATTTCAAAAGGAAAGCCGACACGAGGGTTGTCTCATATCCAAACACAAAGGTAGGCCGACACGAAGGCGGTCTCATAACAAAGGGTTACCATCACAAGATGGTTTTCAAAAGGAAAGCCGACACGAAGGCGGTCCCATATCCAAACACAAAGGTAGGCCGACCCGAAGGCGGTCTCATAACCAAGGGTTACCATCACAAGACGGATTTCAAAAGGAAAGCCGACACGAAGGCGGACTCATAACCAAGGGATACCATCACAAGAAGGTTTTCAAAAGGAAAGCCAACACGAAGGCGGTCTCATATCCAAACACAAATGTAGGACGACACGAAGGCGGGCTCATAACCAAGGGTTACCATTACAAGTTGTATTTCAGTAGGAAAGCCGACACGAAGGCAGTCTCATATTCAAACACAAAGGAAGTCGAAACGAAGGCGGTCTCAAAACCAAGGGTTACCATCACAAGATTGATTTCAAAAGGAAAGTTGACACGAAGGCGATCTCATATCCAAACACAAAGGTAGGCTGACACAAAGGCGGTCTCATAACCAAGGGTTAGCATCACAAGATGGGTTTTAAAAGGAAAGCCGACACGAAGGCGGACTCATAACCAAGGGTTACTATCACAATATGGATTTCCAAAGGAAAGACGACACGAAGGCGCTCTCATATCCAAACACAAAGATAGGCCGACATGAAGGCGGTCTCATAACCAAGGGTTACCATCACAAGATGGATTTCAAAAAGGGAAGCCGACACAAAGGCGGTAGCATATCCAAACACAAAGGTAGGCCGACATGAAGTCGGTCTCATAACCAAGGGTTACCATCACAAGATGGATTTCAAAAGGAAAGCCGACACGAGGGCGATCTCATATCCAAATACAAAGGTAGGCCGACACGAAGGCGGTCTCATAACCAAGGGTTACCATCACAAGATGGATTTCAATAGGAAAGCCGACACAAAGGCGGTCTCATATCAAAACACAAAGGTAGGTGGACACGAAGGCGTCTCATAACCAAGGGTTACCATCACAAGATGGATTTCAAAAGGAAATCCGACACGAGGGCGATCTCATATCCAAACACAAGGGTAGGCCGACACGAAGGCGGTCTCATAACCAAGGGTTACCATCACAAGATGGATTTCAATAGGAAAGCCGACACGAAGGTGGTCTCATATCAAAACACAAAATTAGGTGGACATGAAGGCGTCTCATAACCAAGGGTTACCACCACAAGATGGATTTCAAAAGGAAATCCGACACGAAGGCGGTCTCATATCCAAACACAAAGGTAGGCTGACACGAATGGGGTCCCATAACCAAGGGTTACCATCACAAGATGGATTTGAAAAGAAAAGCCGACACGAAGGCGGTCTCATAACCAAGGGTTACCATCACAAGATGGTTTTCAAAAGGAAATCCGACATGAAGGCGGTCTCATATCCAAACACAAGGGTAGGCCGACACGAAGGCGGTCTCATAACCAAGGGTTACCATCACAAGATGGATTTCAAAAAGGGAAGCCGACACAAAGGCGGTCTCATATCCAAACACAAAGGTAGGCCGACATGAAGTCGGTCTCATAACCAAGGGTTACCATCACAAGATGGATTTCAAAAGGAAAGCCGACACGAGGGCGATCTCATATCCAAATACAAAGGTAGGCCGACACGAAGGCGGTCTCATAACCAAGGGTTACCATCACAAGATGGATTTCAATAGGAAAGCCGACACGAAGGCGGTCTCATATCAAAACACAAAGGTAGGTGGACACGAAGGCGTCTCATAACCAAGGGTTACCACCACAAGATGGATTTCAAAAGGAAAGCCGACACGAAGGCGGTCTCATATCCAAACACAAAGGTAGGCTGACACGAATGGGGTCCCATAACCAAGGGTTACCATCACAAGATGGATTTGAAAAGAAAAGCCGACACGAAGGCGGTCTCATAACCAAGGGTTACCATCACAAGATGGTTTTCAAAAGGAAATTCGACATGAAGGCGGTCTCATATCCAAACACAAGGGTAGGCCGACACGAAGGCGGTCTCATAACCAAGGGTTACCATCACAAGATGGATTTCAAAAGGAAAGCCGACACGAGGTCTGTCTCATATCCAAACACAAATGTAGGCCGACACGAAGGCGGTCTCATAACCAAGGGTTACCATCACAAGATGGATTTCAAAAGGAAAGCCGACACGAGGGCTGTCTCATATCCAAACACAAAGGTAGGCCGACACGAAGGCGGTCTCATAACAAAGGGTTACCATCACAAGATGGTTTTCAAAAGGAAAGCCGACACGAAGGCGGTCTCATATCCAAACACAAAGGTAGGCCGACCCGAAGGCGGTCTCATAACCAAGGGTTACCATCACAAGATGGATTTAAAAAGGAAAGCCGACACGAAGGCGGTCCCATATCCAAACACAAAGGTAGGCCGACACGAAGGCGGACTCATAACCAAGGGTTACCATCACAAGATGGATTTCAAAAGGAAAGCCGACACGAAGGCGGTCTCATATCCAAACACAAAGGTAGGCTGACACGAATGGGGTCCCATAACCAAGGGTTACCATCACAAGATGGATTTGAAAAGAAAAGCCGACACGAAGGCGGTCTCATAACCAAGGGTTACCATCACAAGATGGTTTTTAAAAGGAAATCCGACATGAAGGCGGTCTCATATCCAAATACAAGGGTAGGCCGACACGAAGGCGGTCTCATAACCAAGGGTTACCATCACAAGATGGATTTCAAAAGGAAAGCCGACACGAGGTCTGTCTCATATCCAAACACAAATGTAGGCCGACACGAAGGCGGTCTCATAACCAAGGGTTACCATCACAAGATGGATTTCAAAAGGAAAGCCGACACGAGGGTTGTCTCATATCCAAACACAAAGGTAGGCCGACACGAAGGCGGTCTCATAACAAAGGGTTACCATCACAAGATGGTTTTCAAAAGGAAAGCCGACACGAAGGCGGTCTCATATCCAAACACAAAGGTAGGCCGACCCGAAGGCGGTCTCATAACCAAGGGTTACCATCACAAGACGGATTTCAAAAGGAAAGCCGACACGAAGGCGGACTCATAACCAAGGGATACCATCACAAGAAGGTTTTCAAAAGGAAAGCCAACACGAAGGCGGTCTCATATCCAAACACAAATGTAGGACGACACGAAGGCGGGCTCATAACCAAGGGTTACCATTACAAGTTGTATTTCAGTAGGAAAGCCGACACGAAGGCAGTCTCATATTCAAACACAAAGGAAGTCGAAACGAAGGCGGTCTCAAAACCAAGGGTTACCATCACAAGATTGATTTCAAAAGGAAAGTTGACACGAAGGCGATCTCATATCCAAACACAAAGGTAGGCTGACACAAAGGCGGTCTCATAACCAAGGGTTAGCATCACAAGATGGGTTTTAAAAGGAAAGCCGACACGAAGGCGGACTCATAACCAAGGGTTACTATCACAATATGGATTTCCAAAGGAAAGACGACACGAAGGCGCTCTCATATCCAAACACAAAGATAGGCCGACATGAAGGCGGTCTCATAACCAAAGGTTACCATCACAAGATGGATTTCAAAAAGGGAAGCCGACACAAAGGCGGTAGCATATCCAAACACAAAGGTAGGCCGACATGAAGTCGGTCTCATAACCAAGGGTTACCATCACAAGATGGATTTCAAAAGGAAAGCCGACACGAGGGCGATCTCATATCCAAATACAAAGGTAGGCCGACACGAAGGCGGTCTCATAACCAAGGGTTACCATCACAAGATGGATTTCAATAGGAAAGCCGACACAAAGGCGGTCTCATATCAAAACACAAAGGTAGGTGGACACGAAGGCGTCTCATAACCAAGGGTTACCATCACAAGATGGATTTCAAAAGGAAATCCGACACGAGGGCGATCTCATATCCAAACACAAGGGTAGGCCGACACGAAGGCGGTCTCATAACCAAGGGTTACCATCACAAGATGGATTTCAATAGGAAAGCCGACACGAAGGTGGTCTCATATCAAAACACAAAATTAGGTGGACATGAAGGCGTCTCATAACCAAGGGTTACCACCACAAGATGGATTTCAAAAGGAAATCCGACACGAAGGCGGTCTCATATCCAAACACAAAGGTAGGCTGACACGAATGGGGTCCCATAACCAAGGGTTACCATCACAAGATGGATTTGAAAAGAAAAGCCGACACGAAGGCGGTCTCATAACCAAGGGTTACCATCACAAGATGGTTTTCAAAAGGAAATCCGACATGAAGGCGGTCTCATATCCAAACACAAGGGTAGGCCGACACGAAGGCGGTCTCATAACCAAGGGTTACCATCACAAGATGGATTTCAAAAAGGGAAGCCGACACAAAGGCGGTCTCATATCCAAACACAAAGGTAGGCCGACATGAAGTCGGTCTCATAACCAAGGGTTACCATCACAAGATGGATTTCAAAAGGAAAGCCGACACGAGGGCGATCTCATATCCAAATACAAAGGTAGGCCGACACGAAGGCGGTCTCATAACCAAGGGTTACCATCACAAGATGGATTTCAATAGGAAAGCCGACACGAAGGCGGTCTCATATCAAAACACAAAGGTAGGTGGACACGAAGGCGTCTCATAACCAAGGGTTACCACCACAAGATGGATTTCAAAAGGAAAGCCGACACGAAGGCGGTCTCATATCCAAACACAAAGGTAGGCTGACACGAATGGGGTCCCATAACCATGGGTTACCATCACAAGATGGATTTGAAAAGAAAAGCCGACACGAAGGCGGTCTCATAACCAAGGGTTACCATCACAAGATGGTTTTCAAAAGGAAATTCGACATGAAGGCGGTCTCATATCCAAACACAAGGGTAGGCCGACACGAAGGCGGTCTCATAACCAAGGGTTACCATCACAAGATGGATTTCAAAAGGAAAGCCGACACGAGGTCTGTCTCATATCCAAACACAAATGTAGGCCGACACGAAGGCGGTCTCATAACCAAGGGTTACCATCACAAGATGGATTTCAAAAGGAAAGCCGACACGAGGGCTGTCTCATATCCAAACACAAAGGTAGGCCGACACGAAGGCGGTCTCATAACAAAGGGTTACCATCACAAGATGGTTTTCAAAAGGAAAGCCGACACGAAGGCGGTCTCATATCCAAACACAAAGGTAGGCCGACCCGAAGGCGGTCTCATAACCAAGGGTTACCATCACAAGATGGATTTAAAAAGGAAAGCCGACACGAAGGCGGTCCCATATCCAAACACAAAGGTAGGCCGACACGAAGGCGGACTCATAACCAAGGGTTACCATCACAAGACGGATTTCAAAAGGAAAGCCGACACGAAGGCGGACTCATAACCAAGGGATACCATCACAAGAAGGTTTTCAAAAGGAAAGCCGACACGAAGGCGGTCTCATATCCAAACACAAATGTAGGACGACACGAAGGCGGGCTCCTAACCAAGGGTTACCATTACAAGATGTATTTCAGTAGGAAAGCCGACACGAAGGAAGTCTCATATCCAAACACAAAGGAAGTCAACACGAAGGCGGTCTCAAAACCAAGGGTTACCATCAAAAGATTGATTTCAAAAGGAAAGTTGACACGAAGGCGATCTCATATCCAAACACAAAGGTAGGCTGACACAAAGGCGGTCTCATAACCAAGGGTTAGCATCACAAGATGGGTTTCAAAAGGAAAGCCGACACGAAGGCGGACTCATAACCAAGGGTTACCATCACAAGATGGATTTCAAAAAGGGAAGCCGACACAAAGGCGGTCTTATATCCAAACCAAAGGTAGGCCGACATGAAGGCGGTCTCATAACCAAGGGTTACCATCACAAGATGGTTTTCAAAAGGAAATCCGACATGAAGGCGGTCTCATATCCAAACACAAGGGTAGGCCGACACGAAGGCGGTCTCATAACCAAGGGTTACCATCACAAGATGGATTTCAAAAAGGGAAGCCGACACAAAGGCGGTCTCATATCCAAACACAAAGGTAGGCCGACACGAAGGCGGTCTCATAACCAAGGGTTACCATCACAAGATGGATTTCAAAAGGAAAGCCGACACGAGGGCGATCTCATATCCAAATACAAAGGTAGGCCGACACGAAGGCGGTCTCATAACCAAGGGTTACCATCACAAGATGGATTTCAATAGGAAAGCCGACACGAAGGCGGTCTCATATCAAAACACAAAGGTAGGTGGACACGAAGGCGTCTCATAACCAAGGGTTACCACCACAAGATGGATTTCAAAAGGAAAGCCGACACGAAGGCGGTCTCATATCCAAACACAAAGGTAGGCTGACACGAATGGGGTCCCATAACCAAGGGTTACCATCACAAGATGGATTTGAAAAGAAAAGCCGACACGAAGGCGGTCTCATAACCAAGGGTTACCATCACAAGATGGTTTTTAAAAGGAAATCCGACATGAAGGCGGTCTCATATCCAAACACAAATGTAGGACGACACGAAGGCGGGCTCATAACCAAGGGTTACCATTACAAGTTGTATTTCAGTAGGAAAGCCGACACGAAGGCAGTCTCATATTCAAACACAAAGGAAGTCGAAACGAAGGCGGTCTCAAAACCAAGGGTTACCATCACAAGATTGATTTCAAAAGGAAAGTTGACACGAAGGCGATCTCATATCCAAACACAAATGTAGGCCGACACGAAGGCGGTCTCATAACCAAGGGTTACCATCACAAGATGGTTTTCAAAAGGAAATCCGACATGAAGGCGGTCTCATATCCAAACACAAGGGTAGGCCGACACGAAGGCGGTCTCATAACCAAGGGTTACCATCACAAGATGGATTTCAAAAAGGGAAGCCGACACAAAGGCGGTCTCATATCCAAACACAAAGGTAGGCCGACATGAAGTCGGTCTCATAACCAAGGGTTACCATCACAAGATGGATTTCAAAAGGAAAGCCGACACGAGGGCGATCTCATATCCAAATACAAAGGTAGGCCGACACGAAGGCGGTCTCATAACCAAGGGTTACCATCACAAGATGGATTTCAATAGGAAAGCCGACACGAAGGCGGTCTCATATCAAAACAAAAAGGTAGGTGGACACGAAGGCGTCTCATAACCAAGGGTTACCACCACAAGATGGATTTCAAAAGGAAAGCCGACACGAAGGCGGTCTCATATCCAAACACAAAGGTAGGCTGACACGAATGGGGTCCCATAACCAAGGGTTACCATCACAAGATGGATTTGAAAAGAAAAGCCGACACGAAGGCGGTCTCATAACCAAGGGTTACCATCACAAGATGGTTTTCAAAAGGAAATCCGACATGAAGGCGGTCTCATATCCAAACACAAGGGTAGGCCGACACGAAGGCGGTCTCATAACCAAGGGTTACCATCACAAGATGGATTTCAAAAGGAAAGCCGACACAAAGGCGGTCTCATATCAAAACACAAAGGTAGGTGGACACGAAGGCGTCTCATAACCAAGGGTTACCACCACAAGATGGATTTCAAAAGGAAAGCCGACACGAAGGCGGTCTCATATCCAAACACAAAGGTAGGTTGACACGAATGGGGTCCCATAACCAAGGGTTACCATCACAAGATGGATTTGAAAATAAAAGCCGACACGAAGGTTGTCTCATAACCAAGGGTTACCATCACAAGATGGTTTTCAAAAGGAAATCCGACATGAAGGCGGTCTCATATCCAAACACAAGGGTAGGCCGACACGAAGGCGGTCTCATAACCAAGGGTTACCATCACAAGATGGATTTCAAAAGGAAAGCCGACACGAAGGCGGTCTCATATCAAAACACAAAGGTAGGTGGACACGAAGGCGTCTCATAACCAAGGGTTACCACCACAAGATGGATTTTAAAAGGAAAGCCGACACGAGGTCTGTCTCATATCCAAACACAAATGTAGGCCGACACGAAGGCGGTCTCATAACCAAGGGTTACCATCACAAGATGGATTTCAAAAGGAAAGCCGACACGAGGGCTGTCTCATATCCAAACACAAAGGTAGGCCGACACGAAGGCGGACTCATAACCAAGGGATACCATCACAAGTAGGTTTTCAAAAGGAAAGCCGACACGAAGGCGGTCTCATATCCAAACACAAATGTAGGACGACACGAAGGCGGTCTCATAACCAAGGGTTACCATTACAAGATGGATTTCAATAGGAAAGCCGACACGAAGGCAGTCTCATATCCAAACACAAAGGAAGTCAGCACGAAGGCAGTCTCAAAACCAAGGGTTACCATCACAAGATTGATTTCAAAAGGAAAGTTGACACGAAGGCGATCTCATATCCAAACACAAAGGTAGGCTGACACAAAGGCGGTCTCATAACCAAGGGTTAGCATCACAAGATGGGTTTCAAAAGGAAAGCCGACACGAAGGCGGACTCATAACCAAGGGTTACCATCACAAGATGGATTTCAAAAAGGGAAGCCGACACAAAGGCGGTCTTATATCCAAACCAAAGGTAGGCCGACATGAAGTCGGTCTCATAACCAAGGGTTACCATCACAAGATGGATTTCAAAAGGAAAGCCGACACGAGGGCGATCTCATATCCAAACACAAGGGTAGGCCGACACGAAGGCGGTCTCATAACCAAGGGTTACCATCACAAGATGGATTTCAATAGGAAAGCCGACACGAAGGTGGTCTCATATCAAAACACAAAATTAGGTGGACATGAAGGCGTCTCATAACCAAGGGTTACCACCACAAGATGGATTTCAAAAGGAAATCCGACACGAAGGCGGTCTCATATCCAAACACAAAGGTAGGCTGACACGAATGGGGTCCCATAACCAAGGGTTACCATCACAAGATGGATTTGAAAAGAAAAGCCGACACGAAGGCGGTCTCATAACCAAGGGTTACCATCACAAGATGGTTTTCAAAAGGAAATCCGACATGAAGGCGGTCTCATATCCAAACACAAGGGTAGGCCGACACGAAGGCGGTCTCATAACCAAGGGTTACCATCACAAGATGGATTTCAAAAAGGGAAGCCGACACAAAGGCGGTCTCATATCCAAACACAAAGGTAGGCCGACATGAAGTCGGTCTCATAACCAAGGGTTACCATCACAAGATGGATTTCAAAAGGAAAGCCGACACGAGGGCGATCTCATATCCAAATACAAAGGTAGGCCGACACGAAGGCGGTCTCATAACCAAGGGTTACCATCACAAGATGGATTTCAATAGGAAAGCCGACACGAAGGCGGTCTCATATCAAAACAAAAAGGTAGGTGGACACGAAGGCGTCTCATAACCAAGGGTTACCACCACAAGATGGATTTCAAAAGGAAAGCCGACACGAAGGCGGTCTCATATCCAAACACAAAGGTAGGCTGACACGAATGGGGTCCCATAACCAAGGGTTACCATCACAAGATGGATTTGAAAAGAAAAGCCGACACGAAGGCGGTCTCATAACCAAGGGTTACCATCACAAGATGGTTTTCAAAAGGAAATCCGACATGAAGGCGGTCTCATATCCAAACACAAGGGTAGGCCGACACGAAGGCGGTCTCATAACCAAGGGTTACCATCACAAGATGGATTTCAAAAGGAAAGCCGACACGAGGTCTGTCTCATATCCAAACACAAATGTAGGCCGACACGAAGGCGGTCTTATAACCAAGGGTTACCATCACAAGATGGATTTCAAAAGGAAAGCCGACACGAGGGCTGTCTCATATCCAAACACAAATGTAGGCCGACACGAAGGCGGTCTCATAACCAAGGGTTACCATCACAAGATGGATTTCAAAAGGAAAGCCGACACGAGGGCTGTCTCATATCCAAACACAAAGGTAGGCCGACACGAAGGCGGACTCATAACCAAGGGATACCATCACAAGAAGGTTTTCAAAAGGAAAGCCGACACGAAGGCGGTCTCATATCCAAACACAAATGTAGGACGACACGAAGGCGGTCTCATAACCAAGGGTTACCATTACAAGATGGATTTCAATAGGAAAGCCGACACGAAGGCAGTCTCATATCCAAACACAAAGGAAGTCAACACGAAGGCGGTCTCAAAACCAAGGGTTACCATCACAAGATTGATTTCAAAAGGAAAGTTGACACGAAGGCGATCTCATATCCAAACACAAAGGTAGGCTGACACAAAGGCGGTCTCATAACCAAGGGTTAGCATCACAAGATGGGTTTCAAAAGGAAAGCCGACACGAAGGCGGACTCATAACCAAGGGTTACCATCACAAGATGGATTTCAAAAAGGGAAGCCGACACAAAGGCGGTCTCATATCCAAACCAAAGGTAGGCCGACATGAAGTCGGTCTCATAACCAAGGGTTACCATCACAAGATGGATTTCAAAAGGAAAGCCGACACGAGGGCGATCTCATATCCAAATACAAAGGTAGGCCGACACGAAGGCGGTCTCATAACCAAGGGTTACCATCACAAGATGGATTTCAATAGGAAAGCCGACACGAAGGCGGTCTCATATCAAAACAAAAAGGTAGGTGGACACGAAGGCGTCTCATAACCAAGGGTTACCACCACAAGATGGATTTCAAAAGGAAAGCCGACACGAAGGCGGTCTCATATCCAAACACAAAGGTAGGCTGACACGAATGGGGTCCCATAACCAAGGGTTACCATCACAAGATGGATTTGAAAAGAAAAGCCGACACGAAGGCGGTCTCATAACCAAGGGTTACCATCACAAGATGGTTTTCAAAAGGAAATCCGACATGAAGGCGGTCTCATATCCAAACACAAGGGTAGGCCGACACGAAGGCGGTCTCATAACCAAGGGTTACCATCACAAGATGGATTTCAAAAGGAAAGCCGACACGAGGTCTGTCTCATATCCAAACACAAATGTAGGCCGACACGAAGGCGGTCTTATAACCAAGGGTTACCATCACAAGATGGATTTCAAAAGGAAAGCCGACACGAGGGCTGTCTCATATCCAAACACAAATGTAGGCCGACACGAAGGCGGTCTCATAACCAAGGGTTACCATCACAAGATGGATTTCAAAAGGAAAGCCGACACGAGGGCTGTCTCATATCCAAACACAAAGGTAGGCCGACACGAAGGCGGACTCATAACCAAGGGATACCATCACAAGAAGGTTTTCAAAAGGAAAGCCGACACGAAGGCGGTCTCATATCCAAACACAAATGTAGGACGACACGAAGGCGGTCTCATAACCAAGGGTTACCATTACAAGATGGATTTCAATAGGAAAGCCGACACGAAGGCAGTCTCATATCCAAACACAAAGGAAGTCAACACGAAGGCGGTCTCAAAACCAAGGGTTACCATCACAAGATTGATTTCAAAAGGAAAGTTGACACGAAGGCGATCTCATATCCAAACACAAAGGTAGGCTGACACAAAGGCGGTCTCATAACCAAGGGTTAGCATCACAAGATGGGTTTCAAAAGGAAAGCCGACACGAAGGCGGACTCATAACCAAGGGTTACCATCACAAGATGGATTTCAAAAAGGGAAGCCGACACAAAGGCGGTCTTATATCCAAACCAAAGGTAGGCCGACATGAAGTCGGTCTCATAACCAAGGGTTACCATCACAAGATGGATTTCAAAAGGAAAGCCGACACGAGGGCGATCTCATATCCAAACACAAGGGTAGGCCGACACGAAGGCGGTCTCATAACCAAGGGTTACCATCACAAGATGGATTTCAATAGGAAAGCCGACACGAAGGTGGTCTCATATCAAAACACAAAATTAGGTGGACATGAAGGCGTCTCATAACCAAGGGTTACCACCACAAGATGGATTTCAAAAGGAAATCCGACACGAAGGCGGTCTCATATCCAAACACAAAGGTAGGCTGACACGAATGGGGTCCCATAACCAAGGGTTACCATCACAAGATGGATTTGAAAAGAAAAGCCGACACGAAGGCGGTCTCATAACCAAGGGTTACCATCACAAGATGGTTTTCAAAAGGAAATCCGACATGAAGGCGGTCTCATATCCAAACACAAGGGTAGGCCGACACGAAGGCGGTCTCATAACCAAGGGTTACCATCACAAGATGGATTTCAAAAAGGGAAGCCGACACAAAGGCGGTCTCATATCCAAACACAAAGGTAGGCCGACATGAAGTCGGTCTCATAACCAAGGGTTACCATCACAAGATGGATTTCAAAAGGAAAGCCGACACGAGGGCGATCTCATATCCAAATACAAAGGTAGGCCGACACGAAGGCGGTCTCATAACCAAGGGTTACCATCACAAGATGGATTTCAATAGGAAAGCCGACACGAAGGCGGTCTCATATCAAAACACAAAGGTAGGTGGACACGAAGGCGTCTCATAACCAAGGGTTACCACCACAAGATGGATTTCAAAAGGAAAGCCGACACGAAGGCGGTCTCATATCCAAACACAAAGGTAGGCTGACACGAATGGGGTCCCATAACCAAGGGTTACCATCACAAGATGGATTTGAAAAGAAAAGCCGACACGAAGGCGGTCTCATAACCAAGGGTTACCATCACAAGATGGTTTTCAAAAGGAAATCCGACATGAAGGCGGTCTCATATCCAAACACAAGGGTAGGCCGACACGAAGGCGGTCTCATAACCAAGGGTTACCATCACAAGATGGATTTCAAAAGGAAAGCCGACACGAGGTCTGTCTCATATCCAAACACAAATGTAGGCCGACACGAAGGCGGTCTCATAACCAAGGGTTACCATCACAAGATGGATTTCAAAAGGAAAGCCGACACGAGGGCTGTCTCATATCCAAACACAAAGGTAGGCCGACACGAAGGCGGTCTCATAACAAAGGGTTACCATCACAAGATGGTTTTCAAAAGGAAAGCCGACACGAAGGCGGTCTCATATCCAAACACCAAGGTAGGCCGACCCGAAGGCGGTCTCATAACCAAGGGTTACCATCACAAGATGGATTTAAAAAGGAAAGCCGACACGAAGGCGGTCCCATATCCAAACACAAAGGTAGGCCGACACGAAGGCGGTCTCATAACCAAGGGTTACCATCACAAGACGGATTTCAAAAGGAAAGTCGACACGAAGGCGGACTCATAACCAAGGGATACCATCACAAGAAGGTTTTCAAAAGGAAAGCCGACACGAAGGCGGTCTCATATCCAAACACAAATGTAGGACGACACGAAGGCGGGCTCATAACCAAGGGTTACCATTACAAGATGTATTTCAGTAGGAAAGCCGACACGAAGGAAGTCTCATATCCAAACACAAAGGAAGTCAACACGAAGGCGGTCTCAAAACCAAGGGTTACCATCACAAGATTGATTTCAAAAGGAAAGTTGACACGAAGGCGATCTCATATCCAAGCACAAAGGTAGGCTGACACAAAGGCGGTCTCATAACCAAGGGTTAGCATCACAAGATGGGTTTCAAAAGGAAAGCCGACACGAAGGCGGACTCATAACCAAGGGTTACCATCACAAGATGGATTTCAAAAAGGGAAGCCGACACAAAGGCGGTCTTATATCCAAACCAAAGGTAGGCCGACATGAAGTCGGTCTCATAACCAAGGGTTACCATCACAAGATGGATTTCAAAAGGAAAGCCGACACGAGGGCGATCTCATATCCAAACACAAAGGTAGGCCGACACGAAGGCGGTCTCATAACCAAGGGTTACCATCACAAGATGGATTTCAATAGGAAAGCCGACACGAAGGTGGTCTCATATCAAAACACAAAGGTAGGTGGACATGAAGGCGTCTCATAACCAAGGGTTACCATCACAAGATGGATTTGAAAAGAAAAGCCGACACGAAGGCGGTCTCATAACCAAGGGTTACCATCACAAGATGGTTTTCAAAAGGAAATCCGACATGAAGGCGGTCTCATATCCAAACACAAGGGTAGGCCGACACGAAGGCGGTCTCATAACCAAGGGTTACCATCACAAGATGGATTTCAAAAAGGGAAGCCGACACAAAGGCGGTCTCATATCCAAACACAAAGGTAGGCCGACATGAAGTCGGTCTCATAACCAAGGGTTACCATCACAAGATGGATTTCAAAAGGAAAGCCGACACGAGGGCGATCTCATATCCAAATACAAAGGTAGGCCGACACGAAGGCGGTCTCATAACCAAGGGTTACCATCACAAGATGGATTTCAATAGGAAAGCCGACACGAAGGCGGTCTCATATCAAAACACAAAGGTAGGTGGACACGAAGGCGTCTCATAACCAAGGGTTACCACCACAAGATGGATTTCAAAAGGAAAGCCGACACGAAGGCGGTCTCATATCCAAACACAAAGGTAGGCTGACACGAATGGGGTCCCATAACCAAGGGTTACCATCACAAGATGGATTTGAAAAGAAAAGCCGACACGAAGGCGGTCTCATAACCAAGGGTTACCATCACAAGATGGTTTTCAAAAGGAAATCCGACATGAAGGCGGTCTCATATCCAAACACAAGGGTAGGCCGACACGAAGGCGGTCTCATAACCAAGGGTTACCATCACAAGATGGATTTCAAAAGGAAAGCCGACACGAGGTCTGTCTCATATCCAAACACAAATGTAGACCGACACGAAGGCGGTCTCATAACCAAGGGTTACCATCACAAGATGGATTTCAAAAGGAAAGCCGACACGAGGGCTGTCTCATATCCAAACACAAATGTAGGCCGACACGAAGGCGGTCTCATAACCAAGGGTTACCATCACAAGATGGATTTCAAAAGGAAAGCCGACACGAGGGCTGTCTCATATCCAAACACAAAGGTAGGCCGACACGAAGGCGGACTCATAACCAAGGGATACCATCACAAGAAGGTTTTCAAAAGGAAAGCCGACACGAAGGCGGTCTCATATCCAAACACAAATGTAGGACGACACGAAGGCGGTCTCATAACCAAGGGTTACCATTACAAGATGGATTTCAATAGGAAAGCCGACACGAAGGCAGTCTCATATCCAAACACAAAGGAAGTCAACACGAAGGCGGTCTCAAAACCAAGGGTTACCATCACAAGATTGATTTCAAAAGGAAAGTTGACACGAAGGCGATCTCATATCCAAACACAAAGGTAGGCTGACACAAAGGCGGTCTCATAACCAAGGGTTAGCATCACAAGATGGGTTTCAAAAGGAAAGCCGACACGAAGGCGGACTCATAACCAAGGGTTACCATCACAAGATGGATTTCAAAAAGGGAAGCCGACACAAAGGCGGTCTTATATCCAAACCAAAGGTAGGCCGACATGAAGTCGGTCTCATAACCAAGGGTTACCATCACAAGATGGATTTCAAAAGGAAAGCCGACACGAGGGCGATCTCATATCCAAACACAAGGGTAGGCCGACACGAAGGCGGTCTCATAACCAAGGGTTACCATCACAAGATGGATTTCAATAGGAAAGCCGACACGAAGGTGGTCTCATATCAAAACACAAAATTAGGTGGACATGAAGGCGTCTCATAACCAAGGGTTACCACCACAAGATGGATTTCAAAAGGAAATCCGACACGAAGGCGGTCTCATATCCAAACACAAAGGTAGGCTGACACGAATGGGGTCCCATAACCAAGGGTTACCATCACAAGATGGATTTGAAAAGAAAAGCCGACACGAAGGCGGTCTCATAACCAAGGGTTACCATCACAAGATGGTTTTCAAAAGGAAATCCGACATGAAGGCGGTCTCATATCCAAACACAAGGGTAGGCCGACACGAAGGCGGTCTCATAACCAAGGGTTACCATCACAAGATGGATTTCAAAAAGGGAAGCCGACACAAAGGCGGTCTCATATCCAAACACAAAGGTAGGCCGACATGAAGTCGGTCTCATAACCAAGGGTTACCATCACAAGATGGATTTCAAAAGGAAAGCCGACACGAGGGCGATCTCATATCCAAATACAAAGGTAGGCCGACACGAAGGCGGTCTCATAACCAAGGGTTACCATCACAAGATGGATTTCAATAGGAAAGCCGACACGAAGGCGGTCTCATATCAAAACACAAAGGTAGGTGGACACGAAGGCGTCTCATAACCAAGGGTTACCACCACAAGATGGATTTCAAAAGGAAAGCCGACACGAAGGCGGTCTCATATCCAAACACAAAGGTAGGCTGACACGAATGGGGTCCCATAACCAAGGGTTACCATCACAAGATGGATTTGAAAAGAAAAGCCGACACGAAGGCGGTCTCATAACCAAGGGTTACCATCACAAGATGGTTTTCAAAAGGAAATCCGACATGAAGGCGGTCTCATATCCAAACACAAGGGTAGGCCGACACGAAGGCGGTCTCATAACCAAGGGTTACCATCACAAGATGGATTTCAAAAGGAAAGCCGACACGAGGTCTGTCTCATATCCAAACACAAATGTAGGCCGACACGAAGGCGGTCTCATAACCAAGGGTTACCATCACAAGATGGATTTCAAAAGGAAAGCCGACACGAGGGCTGTCTCATATCCAAACACAAAGGTAGGCCGACACGAAGGCGGTCTCATAACAAAGGGTTACCATCACAAGATGGTTTTCAAAAGGAAAGCCGACACGAAGGCGGTCTCATATCCAAACACCAAGGTAGGCCGACCCGAAGGCGGTCTCATAACCAAGGGTTACCATCACAAGATGGATTTAAAAAGGAAAGCCGACACGAAGGCGGTCCCATATCCAAACACAAAGGTAGGCCGACACGAAGGCGGTCTCATAACCAAGGGTTACCATCACAAGACGGATTTCAAAAGGAAAGTCGACACGAAGGCGGACTCATAACCAAGGGATACCATCACAAGAAGGTTTTCAAAAGGAAAGCCGACACGAAGGCGGTCTCATATCCAAACACAAATGTAGGACGACACGAAGGCGGGCTCATAACCAAGGGTTACCATTACAAGATGTATTTCAGTAGGAAAGCCGACACGAAGGAAGTCTCATATCCAAACACAAAGGAAGTCAACACGAAGGCGGTCTCAAAACCAAGGGTTACCATCACAAGATTGATTTCAAAAGGAAAGTTGACACGAAGGCGATCTCATATCCAAGCACAAAGGTAGGCTGACACAAAGGCGGTCTCATAACCAAGGGTTAGCATCACAAGATGGGTTTCAAAAGGAAAGCCGACACGAAGGCGGACTCATAACCAAGGGTTACCATCACAAGATGGATTTCAAAAAGGGAAGCCGACACAAAGGCGGTCTTATATCCAAACCAAAGGTAGGCCGACATGAAGTCGGTCTCATAACCAAGGGTTACCATCACAAGATGGATTTCAAAAGGAAAGCCGACACGAGGGCGATCTCATATCCAAACACAAAGGTAGGCCGACACGAAGGCGGTCTCATAACCAAGGGTTACCATCACAAGATGGATTTCAATAGGAAAGCCGACACGAAGGTGGTCTCATATCAAAACACAAAGGTAGGTGGACATGAAGGCGTCTCATAACCAAGGGTTACCACCACAAGATGGATTTCAAAAGGAAATCCGACACGAAGGCGGTCTCATATCCAAACATAAAGGTAGGCTGACACGAATGGGGTCCCATAACCAAGGGTTACCATCACAAGATGGATTTGAAAAGAAAAGCTGACACGAAGGTGGTCTCATAACCAAGGGTTACCATCACAAGATGGTTTTCAAAAGGAAATCCGACATGAAGGCGGTCTCATATCCAAACACAAGGGTAGGCCGACACGAAGGCGGTCTCATAACCAAGGGTTACCATCACAAGATGGATTTCAAAAAGGGAAGCCGACACAAAGGCGGTCTCATATCCAAACACAAAGGTAGGCCGACATGAAGTCGGTCTCATAACCAAGGGTTACCATCACAAGATGGATTTCAAAAGGAAAGCCGACACGAGGGCGATCTCATATCCAAATACAAAGGTAGGCCGACACGAAGGCGGTCTCATAACCAAGGGTTACCATCACAAGATGGATTTCAATAGGAAAGCCGACACGAAGGCGGTCTCATATCAAAACACAAAGGTAGGTGGACACGAAGGCGTCTCATAACCAAGGGTTACCACCACAAGATGGATTTCAAAAGGAAAGCCGACACGAAGGCGGTCTCATATCCAAACACAAAGGTAGGCTGACACGAATGGGGTCCCATAACCAAGGGTTACCATCACAAGATGGATTTGAAAAGAAAAGCCGACACGAAGGCGGTCTCATAACCAAGGGTTACCATCACAAGATGGTTTTCAAAAGGAAATCCGACATGAAGGCGGTCTCATATCCAAACACAAGGGTAGGCCGACACGAAGGCGGTCTCATAACCAAGGGTTACCATCACAAGATGGTTTTCAAAAGGAAATCCGACATGAAGGCGGTCTCATATCCAAACACAAGGGTAGGCCGACACGAAGGCGGTCTCATAACCAAGGGTTACCATCACAAGATGGATTTCAAAAGGAAAGCCGACACGAGGTCTGTCTCATATCCAAACACAAATGTAGGCCGACACGAAGGCGGTCTCATAACCAAGGGTTACCATCACAAGATGGATTTCAAAAGGAAAGCCGACACGAGGGTTGTCTCATATCCAAACACAAAGGTAGGCCGACACGAAGGCGGTCTCATAACAAAGGGTTACCATCACAAGATGGTTTTCAAAAGGAAAGCCGACACGAAGGCGGTCTCATATCCAAACACAAAGGTAGGCCGACCCGAAGGCGGTCTCATAACCAAGGGTTACCATCACAAGATGGATTTAAAAAGGAAAGCCGACACGAAGGCGGTCCCATATCCAAACACAAAGGTAGGCCGACACGAAGGCGGTCTCATAACCAAGGGTTACCATCACAAGACGGATTTCAAGAGGAAAGCCGACACGAAGGCGGACTCATAACCAAGGGATACCATCACAAGAAGGTTTTCAAAAGGAAAGCCGACACGAAGGCGGTCTCATATCCAAACACAAATGTAGGACGACACGAAGGCGGGCTCATAACCAAGGGTTACCATTACAAGATGTATTTCAGTAGGAAAGCCGACACGAAGGAAGTCTCATATCCAAACACAAAGGAAGTCAACACGAAGGCGGTCTCAAAACCAAGGGTTACCATCACAAGATTGATTTCAAAAGGAAAGTTGACACGAAGGCGATCTCATATCCAAACACAAAGGTAGGCTGACACAAAGGCGGTCTCATAACCAAGGGTTAGCATCACAAGATGGGTTTCAAAAGGAAAGCCGACACGAAGGCGGACTCATAACCAAGGGTTACCATCACAAGATGGATTTCAAAAAGGGAAGCCGACACAAAGGCGGTCTTATATCCAAACCAAAGGTAGGCCGACATGAAGTCGGTCTCATAACCAAGGGTTACCATCACAAGATGGATTTCAATAGGAAAGCCGACACGAAGGTGGTCTCATATCAAAACACAAAGGTAGGTGGACATGAAGGCGTCTCATAACCAAGGGTTACCACCACAAGATGGATTTCAAAAGGAAATCCGACACGAAGGCGGTCTCATATCCAAACACAAAGGTAGGCTGACACGAATGGGGTCCCATAACCAAGGGTTACCATCACAAGATGGATTTGAAAAGAAAAGCTGACACGAAGGCGGTCTCATAACCAAGGGTTACCATCACAAGATGGTTTTCAAAAGGAAATCCGACATGAAGGCGGTCTCATATCCAAACACAAGGGTAGGCCGACACGAAGGCGGTCTCATAACCAAGGGTTACCATCACAAGATGGATTTCAAAAAGGGAAGCCGACACAAAGGCGGTCTCATATCCAAACACAAAGGTAGGCCGACACGAAGTCGGTCTCATAACCAAGGGTTACCATCACAAGATGGATTTCAAAAGGAAAGCCGACACGAGGGCGATCTCATATCCAAATACAAAGGTAGGCCGACACGAAGGCGGTCTCATAACCAAGGGTTACCATCACAAGATGGATTTCAATAGGAAAGTCGACACGAAGGCGGTCTCATATCAAAACACAAAGGTAGGTGGACACGAAGGCGTCTCATAACCAAGGGTTACCACCACAAGATGGATTTCAAAAGGAAAGCCGACACGAAGGCGGTCTCATATCCAAACACAAAGGTAGGCTGACACGAATGGGGTCCCATAACCAAGGGTTACCATCACAAGATGGATTTGAAAAGAAAAGCCGACACGAAGGCGGTCTCATAACCAAGGGTTACCATCACAAGATGGTTTTCAAAAGGAAATCCGACACGAAGGCGGTCTCATAACCAAGGGTTACCATCACAAGATGGTTTTCAAAAGGAAATCCGACATGAAGGCGGTCTCATATCCAAACACAAGGGTAGGCCGACACGAAGGCGGTCTCATAACCAAGGGTTACCATCACAAGATGGATTTCAAAAGGAAATCCGACATGAAGGCGGTCTCATATCCAAACACAAGGGTAGGCCGACACGAAGGCGGTCTCATAACCAAGGGTTACCATCACAAGATGGATTTCAAAAGGAAAGCCGACACGAGGTCTGTCTCATATCCAAACACAAATGTAGGCCGACACGAAGGCGGTCTCATAACCAAGGGTTACCATCACAAGATGGATTTCAAAAGGAAAGCCGACACGAGGGCTGTCTCATATCCAAACACAAAGGTAGGCCGACACGAAGGCGGTCTCATAACAAAGGGTTACCATCACAAGATGGTTTTCAAAAGGAAAGCCGACACGAAGGCGGTCTCATATCCAAACACAAAGGTAGGCCGACCCGAAGGCGGTCTCATAACCAAGGGTTACCATCCCAAGATGGATTTCAAAAGGAAAGCCGACACGAGGGCGATCTCATATCCAAATACAAAGGTAGGCCGACACGAAGGCGGTCTCATAACCAAGGGTTACCATCACAAGATGGATTTCAATAGGAAAGTCGACACGAAGGCGGTCTCATATCAAAACACAAAGGTAGGTGGACACGAAGGCGTCTCATAACCAAGGGTTACCACCACAAGATGGATTTCAAAAGGAAAGCCGACACGAAGGCGGTCTCATATCC
This sequence comes from Lathyrus tuberosus, assembly GCA_022829125.1. Lineage (NCBI taxonomy): Eukaryota > Viridiplantae > Streptophyta > Magnoliopsida > Fabales > Fabaceae > Lathyrus > Lathyrus tuberosus. The sequence goes on along the minus strand of JALAZF010000020.1, from coordinate 2,514,112 downwards.
AAACACAAAGGTAGGCTGACACGAATGGGGTCCCATAACCAAGGGTTACCATCACAAGATGGATTTGAAAAGAAAAGCCGACACGAAGGCGGTCTCATAACCAAGGGTTACCATCACAAGATGGTTTTCAAAAGGAAATCCGACACGAAGGCGGTCTCATAACCAAGGGTTACCATCACAAGATGGTTTTCAAAAGGAAATCCGACATGAAGGCGGTCTCATATCCAAACACAAGGGTAGGCCGACACGAAGGCGGTCTCATAACCAAGGGTTACCATCACAAGATGGATTTCAAAAGGAAATCCGACATGAAGGCGGTCTCATATCCAAACACAAGGGTAGGCCGACACGAAGGCGGTCTCATAACCAAGGGTTACCATCACAAGATGGATTTCAAAAGGAAAGCCGACACGAGGTCTGTCTCATATCCAAACACAAATGTAGGCCGACACGAAGGCGGTCTCATAACCAAGGGTTACCATCACAAGATGGATTTCAAAAGGAAAGCCGACACGAGGGCTGTCTCATATCCAAACACAAAGGTAGGCCGACACGAAGGCGGTCTCATAACAAAGGGTTACCATCACAAGATGGTTTTCAAAAGGAAAGCCGACACGAAGGCGGTCTCATATCCAAACACAAAGGTAGGCCGACCCGAAGGCGGTCTCATAACCAAGGGTTACCATCACAAGATGGATTTCAAAAAGGGAAGCCGACACAAAGGCGGTCTTATATCCAAACCAAAGGTAGGCCGACATGAAGTCGGTCTCATAACCAAGGGTTACCATCACAAGATGGATTTCAAAAGGAAAGCCGACACGAGGGCGATCTCATATCCAAACACAAAGGTAGGCCGACACGAAGGCGGTCTCATAACCAAGGGTAACCATCACAAGATGGATTTCAATAGGAAAGCCGACACGAAGGTGGTCTCATATCAAAACACAAAGGTAGGTGGACATGAAGGCGTCTTATAACCAAGGGTTACCACCACAAGATGGATTTCAAAAGGAAATCCGACACGAAGGCGGTCTCATATCCAAACACAAAGGTAGGCTGACACGAATGGGGTCCCATAACCAAGGGTTACCATCACAAGATGGATTTGAAAAGAAAAGCTGACACGAAGGCGGTCTCATAACCAAGGGTTACCATCACAAGATGGTTTTCAAAAGGAAATCCGACATGAAGGCGGTCTCATATCCAAACACAAGGGTAGGCCGACACGAAGGCGGTCTCATAACCAAGGGTTACCATCACAAGATGGATTTCAAAAAGGGAAGCCGACACAAAGGCGGTCTCATATCCAAACACAAAGGTAGGCCGACATGAAGTCGGTCTCATAACCAAGGGTTACCATCACAAGATGGATTTCAAAAGGAAAGCCGACACGAGGGCGATCTCATATCCAAATACAAAGGTAGGCCGACACGAAGGCGGTCTCATAACCAAGGGTTACCATCACAAGATGGATTTCAATAGGAAAGCCGACACGAAGGCGGTCTCATATCAAAACACAAAGGTAGGTGGACACGAAGGCGTCTCATAACCAAGGGTTACCACCACAAGATGGATTTCAAAAGGAAAGCCGACACGAAGGCGGTCTCATATCCAAACACAAAGGTAGGCTGACACGAATGGGGTCCCATAACCAAGGGTTACCATCACAAGATGGATTTGAAAAGAAAAGCCGACACGAAGGCGGTCTCATAACCAAGGGTTACCATCACAAGATGGTTTTCAAAAGGAAATCCGACATGAAGGCGGTCTCATATCCAAACACAAGGGTAGGCCGACACGAAGGCGGTCTCATAACCAAGGGTTACCATCACAAGATGGATTTCAAAAGGAAAGCCGACACGAGGTCTGTCTCATATCCAAACACAAATGTAGGCCGACACGAAGGCGGTCTCATAACCAAGGGTTACCATCACAAGATGGATTTCAAAAGGAAAGCCGACACGAGGGCTGTCTCATATCCAAACACAAAGGTAGGCCGACACGAAGGCGGTCTCATAACAAAGGGTTACCATCACAAGATGGTTTTCAAAAGGAAAGCCGACACGAAGGCGGTCTCATATCCAAACACAAAGGTAGGCCGACCCGAAGGCGGTCTCATAACCAAGGGTTACCATCACAAGATGGATTTAAAAAGGAAAGCCGACACGAAGGCGGTCCCATATCCAAACACAAAGGTAGGCCGACACGAAGGCGGTCTCATAACCAAGGGTTACCATCACAAGACGGATTTCAAAAGGAAAGCCGACACGAAGGCGGACTCATAACCAAGGGATACCATCACAAGAAGGTTTTCAAAAGGAAAGCCGCCACGAAGGCGGTCTCATATCCAAACACAAATGTAGGACGACACGAAGGCGGGCTCATAACCAAGGGTTACCATTACAAGATGTATTTCAGTAGGAAAGCCGACACGAAGGCAGTCTCATATCCAAACACAAAGGAAGTCGAAACGAAGGCGGTCTCAAAACCAAGGGTTACCATCACAAGATTGATTTCAAAAGGAAAGTTGACACGAAGGCGATCTCATATCCAAACACAAAGGTAGGCTGACACAAAGGCGGTCTCATAACCAAGGGTTAGCATCACAAGATGGGTTTTAAAAGGAAAGCCGACACGAAGGCGGACTCATAACTAAGGGTTACTATCACAATATGGATTTCCAAAGGAAAGACGACACGAAGGCGCTCTCATATCCAAACACAAAGATAGGCCGACATGAAGGCGGTCTCATAACCAAGGGTTACCATCACAAGATGGATTTCAAAAAGGGAAGCCGACACAAAGGCGGTAGCATATCCAAACACAAAGGTAGGCCGACATGAAGTCGGTCTCATAACCAAGGGTTACCATCACAAGATGGATTTCAAAAGGAAAGCCGACACGAAGGCGGTCTCATATCAAAACACAAAGGTAGGTGGACACGAAGGCGTCTCATAACCAAGGGTTACCACCACAAGATGGATTTCAAAAGGAAAGCCGACACGAAGGCGGTCTCATATCCAAACACAAAGGTAGGCTGACACGAATGGGGTCCCATAACCAAGGGTTACCATCACAAGATGGATTTGAAAAGAAAAGCCGACACGAAGGCGGTCTCATAACCAAGGGTTACCATCACAAGATGGTTTTCAAAAGGAAATCCGACATGAAGGCGGTCTCATATCCAAACACAAGGGTAGGCCGACACGAAGGCGGTCTCATAACCAAGGGTTACCATCACAAGATGGATTTCAAAAGGAAAGCCGACACGAGGTCTGTCTCATATCCAAACACAAATGTAGGCCGACACGAAGGCGGTCTCATAACCAAGGGTTACCATCACAAGATGGATTTCAAATGGAAAGCCGACACGAGGGCTGTCTCATATCCAAACACAAAGGTAGGCCGACACGAAGGCGGTCTCATAACAAAGGGTTACCATCACAAGATGGTTTTCAAATGGAAAGCCGACACGAAGGCGGTCTCATATCCAAACACAAAGGTAGGCCGACCCGAAGGCGGTCTCATAACCAAGGGTTACCATCACAAGATGGATTTAAAAAGGAAAGCCGACACGAAGGCGGTCCCATATCCAAACACAAAGGTAGACCGACACGAAGGCGGTCTCATAACCAAGGGTTACCATCACAAGACGGATTTCAAAAGGAAAGCCGACACTAAGGCGGACTCATAACCAAGGGATACCATCACAAGAAGGTTTTCAAAAGGAAAGCCGACACGAAGGCGGTCTCATATCCAAACACAAATGTAGGACGACACGAAGGCGGGTTCATAGCCAAGGGTTACCATTACAAGATGTATTTCAGTAGGAAAGCCGACACGAAGGCAGTCTCATATCCAAACACAAAGGAAGTCGAAACGAAGGCGGTCTCAAAACCAAGGGTTACCATCACAAGATTGATTTCAAAAGGAAAGTTGACACGAAGGCGATCTCATATCCAAACACAAAGGTAGGCTGACACAAAGGCGGTCTCATAACCAAGGGTTAGCATCACAAGATGGGTTTTAAAAGGAAAGCCGACACGAAGGCGGACTCATAACCAAGGGTTACTATCACAATATGGATTTCCAAAGGAAAGACGACACGAAGGCGCTCTCATATCCAAACACAAAGATAGGCCGACATGAAGGCGGTCTCATAACCAAGGGTTACCATCACAAGATGGATTTCAAAAAGGGAAGCCGACACAAAGGCGGTAGCATATCCAAACACAAAGGTAGGCCGACATGAAGTCGGTCTCATAACCAAGGGTTACCATCACAAGATGGATTTCAAAAGGAAAGCCGACACGAGGGCTGTCTCATATCCAAACACAAAGGTAGGCCGACACGAAGGCGGACTCATAACCAAGGGATACCATCACAAGAAGGTTTTCAAAAGGAAAGCCGACACGAAGGCGGTCTCATATCCAAACACAAATGTAGGACGACACGAAGGCGGTCTCATAACCAAGGGTTACCATTACAAGATGGATTTCAATAGGAAAGCCGACACGAAGGCAGTCTCATATCGAAACACAAAGGAAGTCAACACGAAGGCGGTCTCAAAACCAAGGGTTACCATCACAAGATTGATTTCAAAAGGAAAGTTGACACGAAGGCGATCTCATATCCAAACACAAAGGTAGGCTGACACAAAGGCGGTCTCATAACCAAGGGTTAGCATCACAAGATGGGTTTCAAAAGGAAAGCCGACACGAAGGCGGACTCATAACCAAGGGTTACTATCACAAGATGGATTTCCAAAGGAAAGACGACATGAAGGCGGTCTCATATCCAAACACAAAGATAGGCCGACATGAAGGCGGTCTCATAACCAAGGGTTACCATCACAAGATGGATTTCAAAAAGGGAAGCCGACACAAAGGCGGTCGCATATCCAAACACAAAGGTAGGCCGACATGAAGTCGGTCTCATAACCAAGGGTTACCATCACAAGGTGGATTTCAAAAGGAAAGCCGACAAGAGGGCGATCTCATATCCAAATACAAAGGTAGGCCGACACGAAGGCGGTCTCATAACCAAGGGTTACCATCACAAGATGGATTTCAATAGGAAAGCCGACACGAAGGCGGTCTCATATCAAAACACAAAGGTAGGTGGACACGAAGGCGTCTCATAACCAAGGGTTACCACCACAAGATGGATTTCAAAAGGAAAGCCGACACGAAGGCGGTCTCATTTCCAAACACAAAGGTAGGCTGACACGAATGGGGTCCCATAACCAAGGGTTACCATCACAAGATGGATTTGAAAAGAAAAGCCGACACGAACGCGGTCTCATAACCAAGGGTTACCATCACAAGATGGTTTTCAAAAGGAAATCCGACATGAAGGCGGTCTCATATCCAAACACAAGGGTAGGCCGACACGAAGGCGGTCTCATAACCAAGGGTTACCATCACAAGATGGATTTCAAAAGGAAAGCCGACACGAGGTCTGTCTCATATCCAAACACAAATGTAGGCCGACACGAAGGCGGTCTCATAACCAAGGGTTACCATCACAAGATGGATTTCAAAAGGAAAGCCGACACGAGGGCTGTCTCATATCCAAACACAAAGGTAGGCCGACACGAAGGCGGTCTCATAACAAAGGGTTACCATCAGAAGATGGTTTTCAAAAGGAAAGCCGACACGAAGGCGGTCTCATATCCAAACACAAAGGTAGGCCGACCCGAAGGCGGTCTCATAACCAAGGGTTACCATCACAAGATGGATTTAAAAAGGAAAGCCGACACGAAGGCGGTCCCATATCCAAACACAAAGGTAGGCCGACACGAAGGCGGTCTCATAACCAAGGGTTACCATCACAAGACGGATTTCAAAAGGAAAGCCGACACGAAGGCGGACTCATAACCAAGGGATACCATCACAAGAAGGTTTTCAAAAGGAAAGCCGACACGAAGGCGGTCTCATATCCAAACACAAATGTAGGACGACACGAAGGCGGGCTCATAACCAAGGGTTACCATTACAAGATGGATTTCAGTAGGAAAGCCGACACGAAGGCAGTCTCATATCCAAACACAAAGGAAGTCGAAACGAAGGCGGTCTCAAAACCAAGGGTTACCATCACAAGATTGATTTCAAAAGGAAAGTTGACACGAAGGCGATCTCATATCCAAACACAAAGGTAGGCTGACACAAAGGCGGTCTCATAACCAAGGGTTAGCATCACAAGATGGGTTTCAAAAGGAAAGCCGACACGAAGGCGGACTCATAACCAAGGGTTACTATCACAATATGGATTTCCAAAGGAAAGACGACACGAAGGCGGTCTCATATCCAAACACAAAGATAGGCCGACATGAAGGCGGTCTCATAACCAAGGGTTACCATCACAAGATGGATTTCAAAAAGGGAAGCCGACACAAAGGCGGTAGCATATCCAAACACAAAGGTAGGCCGACATGAAGTCGGTCTCATAACCAAGGGTTACCATCACAAGATGGATTTCAAAAGGAAAGCCGACACGAGGGCGATCTCATATCCAAATACAAAGGTAGGCCGACACGAAGGCGGTCTCATAACCAAAGGTTACCATCACAAGATGGATTTCAATAGGAAAGCCGACACGAAGGCGGTCTCATATCAAAACACAAAGGTAGGTGGACACGAAGGCGTCTCATAACCAAGGGTTACCACCACAAGATGGATTTCAAAAGGAAAGCCGACACGAAGGCGGTCTCATATCCAAACACAAAGGTAGGTTGACACGAATGGGGTCCCATAACCAAGGGTTACCATCACAAGATGGATTTGAAAATAAAAGCCGACACGAAGGCTGTCTCATAACCAAGGGTTACCATCACAAGATGGTTTTCAAAAGGAAATCCGACATGAAGGCGGTCTCAAATCCAAACACAAGGGTAGGCCGACACGAAGGCGGTCTCATAACCAAGGGTTACCATCACAAGATGGATTTCAATAGGAAAGCCGACACGAAGGCGGTCTCATATCAAAACACAAAGGTAGGTGGACACGAAGGCGTCTCATAACCAAGGGTTACCACCACAAGATGGATTTTAAAAGGAAAGCCGACACGAGGTCTGTCTCATATCCAAACACAAATGTAGGCCGACACGAAGGCGGTCTCATAACCAAGGGTTACCATCACAAGATGGATTTCAAAAGGAAAGCCGACACGAGGGCTGTCTCATATCCAAACACAAAGGTAGGCCGACACGAAGGCGGACTCATAACCAAGGGATACCATCACAAGAAGGTTTTCAAAAGGAAAGCCGACACGAAGGCGGTCTCATATCCAAACACAAATGTAGGACGACACGAAGGCGGTCTCATAACCAAGGGTTACCATTACAAGATGGATTTCAATAGGAAAGCCGACACGAAGGCAGTCTCATATCCAAACACAAAGGAAGTCAACACGAAGGCGGTCTCAAAACCAAGGGTTACCATCACAAGATTTATTTCAAAAGGAAAGTTGACACGAAGGCGATCTCATATCCAAACACAAAGGTAGGCTGACACAAAGGCGGTCTCATAACCAAGGGTTAGCATCACAAGATGGGTTTCAAAAGGAAAGCCGACACGAAGGCGGACTCATAACCAAGGGTTACTATCACAAGATGGATTTCCAAAGGAAAGACGACACGAAGGCGGTCTCATATCCAAACACAAAGATAGGCCGACATGAAGGCGGTCTCATAACCAAGGGTTACCATCACAAGATGGATTTCAAAAAGGGAAGCCGACACAAAGGCGGTCGCATATCCAAACACAAAGGTAGGCCGACATGAAGTCGGTCTCATAACCAAGGGTTACCATCACAAGGTGGATTTCAAAAGGAAAGCCGACAAGAGGGCGATCTCATATCCAAATACAAAGGTAGGCCGACACGAAGGCGGTCTCATAACCAAGGGTTACCATCACAAGATGGATTTCAATAGGAAAGCCGACACGAAGGCGGTCTCATATCAAAACACAAAGGTAGGTGGACACGAAGGCGTCCCATAACCAAGGGTTACCACCACAAGATGGATTTCAAAAGGAAAGCCGACACGAAGGCGGTCTCATTTCCAAACACAAAGGTAGGCTGACACGAATGGGGTCCCATAACCAAGGGTTACCATCACAAGATGGATTTGAAAAGAAAAGCCGACACGAAGGCGGTCTCATAACCAAGGGTTACCATCACAAGATGGTTTTCAAAAGGAAATCCGACATGAAGGCGGTCTCATATCCAAACACAAGGGTAGGCCGACACGAAGGCGGTCTCATAACCAAGGGTTACCATCACAAGATGGATTTCAAAAGGAAAGCCGACACGAGGTCTGTCTCATATCCAAACACAAATGTAGGCCGACACGAAGGCGGTCTCATAACCAAGGGTTACCATCACAAGATGGATTTCAAAAGGAAAGCCGACACGAGGGCTGTCTCATATCCAAACACAAAGGTAGGCCGACACGAAGGCGGTCTCATAACAAAGGGTTACCATCACAAGATGGTTTTCAAAAGGAAAGCTGACACGAAGGCGGTCTCATATCCAAACACAAAGGTAGGCCGACCCGAAGGCGGTCTCATAACCAAGGGTTACCATCACAAGATGGATTTAAAAAGGAAAGCCGACACGAAGGCGGTCTCATATCCAAACACGAAGGTAGCCGACACGAAGGCTGTCTCATAACCAAGGGTTACCATCACAAGATGGATTTCAAAAGGAAAGCCGACACGAAGGCGGTCCCATATCCAAACACAAAGGTAGGCCGACACGAAGGCGGTCTCATAACCAAGGGTTACCATCACAAGACGGATTTCAAAAGGAAAGCCGACACGAAGGCGGTCTCATAACCAAGGGATACCATCACAAGATGGTTTTCAAAAGGAAAGCCGACATGAAGGCGGTCTCATATCCAAACACAAATGTAGGACAACACGAAGGCGGTCTCATAACCAAGGGTTACCATTACAAGATGGATTTCAAAAGGAAAGCCGACACGAAGGCAGTCTCATATCCAAACAAAAAGGAAGTCGACACGAAGGCGGTCTCAAAACCAAGGGTTACCATCACAAGATTGATTTCAAAAGGAAAGTTGACACGAAGGCGATCTCATATCCAAACACAAAGGTAGGCTGACACAAAGGAGGTCTCATAACCAAGGGTTAGCATCACAAGATGGGTTTCAAAAGGAAAGCCGACACGAAGGCGGTCTCATATCCAAACACAAAGGTAGGCCGACACGAAGGCGGACTCATAACCAAGGGTTACTATCACAAGATGGATTTCAAAAAGGGAAGCCGACACAAAGGCGGTCTCATATCCAAACACAAAGGTAGGCCGACATGAAGTCGGTCTCATAACCAAGGGTTACCATCACAAGATGGATTTCAAAAGGAAAGCCGACACGAGGGCGATCTCATATCCAAACACAAAGGTAGGCCGACACGAAGGCGGTCTCATATCCAAACACAAAGGTAGGCCGACACGAAGGCGGTCTCATATCCAAACACAAAGGTAGGCCGACATGAAGTCGGTCTCATAACCAAGGGTTACCATCACAAGATGGATTTCAAAAGGAAAGCCGACACGAGGGCGATCTCATATCCAAACACAAAGGTAGGCCGACACGAAGGTGGTCTCATATCCAAACACAAAGATAGGCCGACATGAACGCGGTCTCATAACCAAGGGTTACCATCACAAGATGGATTTCAAAAGGAAAGCCGACACGAGGGCGATCTCATATCCAAACACAAAGGTAGGCCGACACGAAGGCGGTCTCATATCCAAACACAAAGGTAGGCCGACACGAAGGCGGTCTCATATCCAAACACAAAGGTTGGCCGACATGAAGTCGGTCTCATAACCAAGGGTTACCATCACAAGATGGATTTCAATAGGAAAGCCGACACGAAGGCGGTCTCATATCAAAACACAAAGGTAGGTGGACACGAAGGTGTCTCATAACCAAGGGTTACCACCACAAGATGGATTTCAAAAGGAAAGCCGACACGAAGGTGGTCTCATAACCAAGGGATACCATCACAAGATGGTTTTCAAAAGGAAAGCCGACACGAAGGCGGTCTCATATCCAAACACAAATGTAGGACAACACGAAGGCGGTCTCATAACCAAGGGTTACCATTACAAGATGGATTTCAAAAGGAAAGCCGACACGAAGGCAGTCTCATATCCAAACAAAAAGGAAGTCGACACGAAGGCGGTCTCAAAACCAAGGGTTACCATCACAAGATTGATTTCAAAAGGAATGTTGACACGAAGGCGATCTCATATCCAAACACAAAGGTAGGCTGACACAAAGGAGGTCTCATAACCAAGGGTTAGCATCACAAGATGGGTTTCAAAAGGAAAGCCGACACGAAGGCGGTCTCATATCCAAACACAAAGGTAGGCCGACACGAAGGCGGACTCATAACCAAGGGTTACTATCACAAGATGGATTTCAAAAGGAAAGCCGACACGAGGGCTGTCTCATATCCAAACACAAAGGTAGGCCGACACGAAGGCGGTCTCATAACAAAGGGTTACCATCACAAGATGGTTTTCAAAAGGAAAGCTGACACGAAGGCGGTCTCATATCCAAACACAAAGGTAGGCCGACCCGAAGGCGGTCTCATAACCAAGGGTTACCATCACAAGATGGATTTAAAAAGGAAAGCCGACACGAAGGCGGTCTCATATCCAAACACGAAGGTAGCCGACACGAAGGCTGTCTCATAACCAAGGGTTACCATCACAAGATGGATTTCAAAAGGAAAGCCGACACGAAGGCGGTCCCATATCCAAACACAAAGGTAGGCCGACACGAAGGCGGTCTCATAACCAAGGGTTACCATCACAAGACGGATTTCAAAAGGAAAGCCGACACGAAGGCGGTCTCATAACCAAGGGATACCATCACAAGATGGTTTTCAAAAGGAAAGCCGACACGAAGGCGGTCTCATATCCAAACACAAATGTAGGACAACACGAAGGCGGTCTCATAACCAAGGGTTACCATTACAAGATGGATTTCAAAAGGAAAGCCGACACGAAGGCAGTCTCATATCCAAACAAAAAGGAAGTCGACACGAAGGCGGTCTCAAAACCAAGGGTTACCATCACAAGATTGATTTCAAAAGGAAAGTTGACACGAAGGCGATCTCATATCCAAACACAAAGGTAGGCTGACACAAAGGAGGTCTCATAACCAAGGGTTAGCATCACAAGATGGGTTTCAAAAGGAAAGCCGACACGAAGGCGGTCTCATATCCAAACACAAAGGTAGGCCGACACGAAGGCGGACTCATAACCAAGGGTTACTATCACAAGATGGATTTCAAAAAGGGAAGCCGACACAAAGGCGGTCTCATATCCAAACACAAAGGTAGGCCGACATGAAGTCGGTCTCATAACCAAGGGTTACCATCACAAGATGGATTTCAAAAGGAAAGCCGACACGAGGGCGATCTCATATCCAAACACAAAGGTAGGCCGACACGAAGGCGGTCTCATATCCAAACACAAAGGTAGGCCGACACGAAGGCGGTCTCATATCCAAACACAAAGGTAGCCCGACATGAAGTCGGTCTCATAACCAAGGGTTACCATCACAAGATGGATTTCAAAAGGAAAGCCGACACGAGGGCGATCTCATATCCAAACACAAAGGTAGGCCGACACGAAGGTGGTCTCATATCCAAACACAAAGATAGGCCGACATGAAGGCGGTCTCATAACCAAGGGTTACCATCACAAGATGGATTTCAAAAGGAAAGCCGACACGAGGGCGATCTCATATCCAAACACAAAGGTAGGCCGACACGAAGGCGGTCTCATATCCAAACACAAAGGTAGGCCGACACGAAGGCGGTCTCATATCCAAACACAAAGGTTGGCCGACATGAAGTCGGTCTCATAACCAAGGGTTACCATCACAAGATGGATTTCAATAGGAAAGCCGACACGAAGGCGGTCTCATATCAAAACACAAAGGTAGGTGGACACGAAGGTGTCTCATAACCAAGGGTTACCACCACAAGATGGATTTCAAAAGGAAAGCCGACACGAAGGTGGTCTCATAACCAAGGGATACCATCACAAGATGGTTTTCAAAAGGAAAGCCGACACGAAGGCGGTCTCATATCCAAACACAAATGTAGGACAACACGAAGGCGGTCTCATAACCAAGGGTTACCATTACAAGATGGATTTCAAAAGGAAAGCCGACACGAAGGCAGTCTCATATCCAAACAAAAAGGAAGTCGACACGAAGGCGGTCTCAAAACCAAGGGTTACCATCACAAGATTGATTTCAAAAGGAAAGTTGACACGAAGGCGATCTCATATCCAAACACAAAGGTAGGCTGACACAAAGGAGGTCTCATAACCAAGGGTTAGCATCACAAGATGGGTTTCAAAAGGAAAGCCGACACGAAGGCGGTCTCATATCCAAACACAAAGGTAGGCCGACACGAAGGCGGACTCATAACCAAGGGTTACTATCACAAGATGGATTTCAAAAAGGGAAGCCGACACAAAGGCGGTCTCATATCCAAACACAAAGGTAGGCCGACATGAAGTCGGTCTCATAACCAAGGGTTACCATCACAAGATGGATTTCAAAAGGAAAGCCGACACGAGGGCGATCTCATATCCAAACACAAAGGTAGGCCGACACGAAGGCGGTCTCATATCCAAACACAAAGGTAGGCCGACACGAAGGCGGTCTCATATCCAAACACAAAGGTAGGCCGACATGAAGTCGGTCTCATAACCAAGGGTTACCATCACAAGATGGATTTCAAAAGGAAAGCCGACACGAGGGCGATCTCATATCCAAACACAAAGGTAGGCCGACACGAAGGTGGTCTCATATCCAAACACAAAGATAGGCCGACATGAACGCGGTCTCATAACCAAGGGTTACCATCACAAGATGGATTTCAAAAGGAAAGCCGACACGAGGGCGATCTCATATCCAAACACAAAGGTAGGCCGACACGAAGGCGGTCTCATATCCAAACACAAAGGTAGGCCGACACGAAGGCGGTCTCATATCCAAACACAAAGGTTGGCCGACATGAAGTCGGTCTCATAACCAAGGGTTACCATCACAAGATGGATTTCAATAGGAAAGCCGACACGAAGGCGGTCTCATATCAAAACACAAAGGTAGGTGGACACGAAGGTGTCTCATAACCAAGGGTTACCACCACAAGATGGATTTCAAAAGGAAAGCCGACACGAAGGTGGTCTCATAACCAAGGGATACCATCACAAGATGGTTTTCAAAAGGAAAGCCGACACGAAGGCGGTCTCATATCCAAACACAAATGTAGGACAACACGAAGGCGGTCTCATAACCAAGGGTTACCATTACAAGATGGATTTCAAAAGGAAAGCCGACACGAAGGCAGTCTCATATCCAAACAAAAAGGAAGTCGACACGAAGGCGGTCTCAAAACCAAGGGTTACCATCACAAGATTGATTTCAAAAGGAAAGTTGACACGAAGGCGATCTCATATCCAAACACAAAGGTAGGCTGACACAAAGGAGGTCTCATAACCAAGGGTTAGCATCACAAGATGGGTTTCAAAAGGAAAGCCGACACGAAGGCAGTCTCATATCCAAACACAAAGGTAGGCCGACACGAAGGCGGACTCATAACCAAGGGTTACTATCACAAGATGGATTTCAAAAGGAAAGCCGACACGAGGGCTGTCTCATATCCAAACACAAAGGTAGGCCGACACGAAGGCGGTCTCATAACAAAGGGTTACCATCACAAGATGGTTTTCAAAAGGAAAGCTGACACGAAGGCGGTCTCATATCCAAACACAAAGGTAGGCCGACCCGAAGGCGGTCTCATAACCAAGGGTTACCATCACAAGATGGATTTAAAAAGGAAAGCCGACACGAAGGCGGTCTCATATCCAAACACGAAGGTAGCCGACACGAAGGCTGTCTCATAACCAAGGGTTACCATCACAAGATGGATTTCAAAAGGAAAGCCGACACGAAGGCGGTCCCATATCCAAACACAAAGGTAGGCCGACACGAAGGCGGTCTCATAACCAAGGGTTACCATCACAAGACGGATTTCAAAAGGAAAGCCGACACGAAGGCGGTCTCATAACCAAGGGATACCATCACAAGATGGTTTTCAAAAGGAAAGCCGACACGAAGGCGGTCTCATATCCAAACACAAATGTAGGACAACACGAAGGCGGTCTCATAACCAAGGGTTACCATTACAAGATGGATTTCAAAAGGAAAGCCGACACGAAGGCAGTCTCATATCCAAACAAAAAGGAAGTCGACACGAAGGCGGTCTCAAAACCAAGGGTTACCATCACAAGATTGATTTCAAAAGGAAAGTTGACACGAAGGCGATCTCATATCCAAACACAAAGGTAGGCTGACACAAAGGAGGTCTCATAACCAAGGGTTAGCATCACAAGATGGGTTTCAAAAGGAAAGCCGACACGAAGGCGGTCTCATATCCAAACACAAAGGTAGGCCGACACGAAGGCGGACTCATAACCAAGGGTTACTATCACAAGATGGATTTCAAAAAGGGAAGCCGACACAAAGGCGGTCTCATATCCAAACACAAAGGTAGGCCGACATGAAGTCGGTCTCATAACCAAGGGTTACCATCACAAGATGGATTTCAAAAGGAAAGCCGACACGAGGGCGATCTCATATCCAAACACAAAGGTAGGCCGACACGAAGGCGGTCTCATATCCAAACACAAAGGTAGGCCGACACGAAGGCGGTCTCATATCCAATCACAAAGGTAGCCCGACATGAAGTCGGTCTCATAACCAAGGGTTACCATCACAAGATGGATTTCAAAAGGAAAGCCGACACGAGGGCGATCTCATATCCAAACACAAAGGTAGGCCGACACGAAGGTGGTCTCATATCCAAACACAAAGATAGGCCGACATGAAGGCGGTCTCATAACCAAGGGTTACCATCACAAGATGGATTTCAAAAGGAAAGCCGACACGAGGGCGATCTCATATCCAAACACAAAGGTAGGCCGACACGAAGGCGGTCTCATATCCAAACACAAAGGTAGGCCGACACGAAGGCGGTCTCATATCCAAACACAAAGGTTGGCCGACATGAAGTCGGTCTCATAACCAAGGGTTACCATCACAAGATGGATTTCAATAGGAAAGCCGACACGAAGGCGGTCTCATATCAAAACACAAAGGTAGGTGGACACGAAGGTGTCTCATAACCAAGGGTTACCACCACAAGATGGATTTCAAAAGGAAAGCCGACACGAAGGTGGTCTCATAACCAAGGGATACCATCACAAGATGGTTTTCAAAAGGAAAGCCGACACGAAGGCGGTCTCATATCCAAACACAAATGTAGGACAACACGAAGGCGGTCTCATAACCAAGGGTTACCATTACAAGATGGATTTCAAAAGGAAAGCCGACACGAAGGCAGTCTCATATCCAAACAAAAAGGAAGTCGACACGAAGGCGGTCTCAAAACCAAGGGTTACCATCACAAGATTGATTTCAAACGGAAAGTTGACACGAAGGCGATCTCATATCCAAACACAAAGGTAGGCTGACACAAAGGAGGTCTCATAACCAAGGGTTAGCATCACAAGATGGGTTTCAAAAGGAAAGCCGACACGAAGGCGGTCTCATATCCAAACACAAAGGTAGGCCGACACGAAGGCGGACTCATAACCAAGGGTTACTATCACAAGATGGATTTCAAAAAGGGAAGCCGACACAAAGGCGGTCTCATATCCAAACACAAAGGTAGGCCGACATGAAGTCGGTCTCATAACCAAGGGTTACCATCACAAGATGGATTTCAAAAGGAAAGCCGACACGAGGGCGATCTCATATCCAAACACAAAGGTAGGCCGACACGAAGGCGGTCTCATATCCAAACACAAAGGTAGGCCGACACGAAGGCGGTCTCATATCCAAACACAAAGGTAGGCCGACATGAAGTCGGTCTCATAACCAAGGGTTACCATCACAAGATGGATTTCAAAAGGAAAGCCGACACGAGGGCGATCTCATATCCAAACACAAAGGTAGGCCGACACGAAGGCGGTCTCATATCCAAACACAAAGGTAGGCCGACACGAAGGCGGTCTCATATCCAAACACAAAGGTAGGCCGACATGAAGTCGGTCTCATAACCAAGGGTTACCATCACAAGATGGATTTCAAAAGGAAAGCCGACACGAGGGCGATCTCATATCCAAACACAAAGGTAGGCCGACACGAAGGTGGTCTCATATCCAAACACAAAGATAGGCCAACATGAAGGCGGTCTCATAACCAAGGGTTACCATCACAAGATGGATTTCAAATGGAAAGCCGACACGAGGGCGATCTCATATCCAAACACAAAGGTAGGCCGACACGAAGGCGGTCTCATATCCAAACACAAAGGTAGGCCGACACGAAGGCGGTCTCATATCCAAACACAAAGGTTGGCCGACATGAAGTCGGTCTCATAACCAAGGGTTACCATCACAAGATGGATTTCAATAGGAAAGCCGACACGAAGGCGGTCTCATATCAAAACACAAAGGTAGGTGGACACGAAGGTGTCTCATAACCAAGGGTTACCACCACAAGATGGATTTCAAAAGGAAAGCCGACACGAAGGCGGTCTCATATCCAAACACAAAGGTAGGCTGACACGAATGGGGTCCCATAACCAAGGGTTACCATCACAAGATGGATTTGAAAAGAAAAGCCGACACGAAGGCGGTCTCATAACCAAGGGTTACCATCACAAGATGGTTTTCAAAAGGAAATCCGACATGAAGGCGGTCTCATATCCAAACACAAGGGTAGGCCGACACGAAGGCGGTCTCATAACCAAGGGTTACCATCACAAGATGGATTTCAAAAGGAAAGCCGACACGAGGTCTGTCTCATATCCAAACACAAATGTAGGCCGACACGAAGGCGGTCTCATAACCAAGGGTTACCATCACAAGATGGATTTCAAAAGGAAAGCCGACACGAGGGCGATCTCATATCCAAACACAAAGGTAGGCCGACACGAAGGCGGTCTCATATCCAAACACAAAGGTAGGCCGACACGAAGGCGGTCTCATATCCAAACACAAAGGTTGGCCGACATGAAGTCGGTCTCATAACCAAGGGTTACCATCACAAGATGGATTTCAATAGGAAAGCCGACACGAAGGCGGTCTCATATCAAAACACAAAGGTAGGTGGACAGGAAGGTGTCTCATAACCAAGGGTTACCACCACAAGATGGATTTCAAAAGGAAAGCCGACACGAAGGTGGTCTCATAACCAAGGGATACCATCACAAGATGGTTTTCAAAAGGAAAGCCGACACGAAGGCGGTCTCATATCCAAACACAAATGTAGGACAACACGAAGGCGGTCTCATAACCAAGGGTTACCATTACAAGATGGATTTCAAAAGGAAAGCCGACACGAAGGCAGTCTCATATCCAAACAAAAAGGAAGTCGACACGAAGGCGGTCTCAAAACCAAGGGTTACCATCACAAGATTGATTTCAAAAGGAAAGTTGACACGAAGGCGATCTCATATCCAAACACAAAGGTAGGCTGACACAAAGGAGGTCTCATAACCAAGGGTTAGCATCACAAGATGGGTTTCAAAAGGAAAGCCGACACGAAGGCGGTCTCATATCCAAACACAAAGGTAGGCCGACACGAAGGCGGACTCATAACCAAGGGTTACTATCACAAGATGGATTTCAAAAAGGGAAGCCGACACAAAGGCGGTCTCATATCCAAACACAAAGGTAGGCCGACATGAAGTCGGTCTCATAACCAAGGGTTACCATCACAAGATGGATTTCAAAAGGAAAGCCGACACGAGGGCGATCTCATATCCAAACACAAAGGTAGGCCGACACGAAGGCGGTCTCATATCCAAACACAAAGGTAGGCCGACACGAAGGCGGTCTCATATCCAAACACAAAGGTAGGCCGACATGAAGTCGGTCTCATAACCAAGGGTTACCATCACAAGATGGATTTCAAAAGGAAAGCCGACACGAGGGCGATCTCATATCCAAACACAAAGGTAGGCCGACACGAAGGCGGTCTCATATCCAAACACAAAGGTAGGCCGACACGAAGGCGGTCTCATATCCAAACACAAAGGTAGGCCGACATGAAGTCGGTCTCATAACCAAGGGTTACCATCACAAGATGGATTTCAAAAGGAAAGCCGACACGAGGGCGATCTCATATCCAAACACAAAGGTAGGCCGACACGAAGGTGGTCTCATATCCAAACACAAAGATAGGCCGACATGAAGGCGGTCTCATAACCAAGGGTTACCATCACAAGATGGATTTCAAATGGAAAGCCGACACGAGGGCGATCTCATATCCAAACACAAAGGTAGGCCGACACGAAGGCGGTCTCATATCCAAACACAAAGGTAGGCCGACACGAAGGCGGTCTCATATCCAAACACAAAGGTTGGCCGACATGAAGTCGGTCTCATAACCAAGGGTTACCATCACAAGATGGATTTCAATAGGAAAGCCGACACGAAGGCGGTCTCATATCAAAACACAAAGGTAGGTGGACACGAAGGTGTCTCATAACCAAGGGTTACCACCACAAGATGGATTTCAAAAGGAAAGCCGACACGAAGGCGGTCTCATATCCAAACACAAAGGTAGGCTGACACGAATGGGGTCCCATAACCAAGGGTTACCATCACAAGATGGATTTGAAAAGAAAAGCCGACACGAAGGCGGTCTCATAACCAAGGGTTACCATCACAAGATGGTTTTCAAAAGGAAATCCGACATGAAGGCGGTCTCATATCCAAACACAAGGGTAGGCCGACACGAAGGCGGTCTCATAACCAAGGGTTACCATCACAAGATGGATTTCAAAAGGAAAGCCGACACGAGGTCTGTCTCATATCCAAACACAAATGTAGGCCGACACGAAGGCGGTCTCATAACCAAGGGTTACCATCACAAGATGGATTTCAAAAGGAAAGCCGACACGAGGGCTGTCTCATATCCAAACACAAAGGTAGGCCGACACGAAGGTGGTCTCATAACAAAGGGTTACCATCACAAGATGGTTTTCAAAAGGAAAGCCGACACGAAGGCATTCTCATATCCAAACACAAAGGAAGTCGACACGAAGGCGGTCTCAAAACCAAGGGTTACCATCACAAGATTGATTTCAAAAGGAAAGTTGACACGAAGGCGATCTCATATCCAAACACAAAGGTAGGTTGACACAAAGGAGGTCTCATAACCAAGGGTTAGCATCACAAGATGGGTTTCAAAAGGAAAGCCGACACGAAGGCGGTCTCATATCCAAACACAAAGGTAGGCCGACACGAAGGCGGACTCATAACCAAGGGTTACTATCACAAGATGGATTTCCAAAGGAAAGACGACACGAAGGCGGTCTCATATCCAAACACAAAGATAGGCCGACATGAAGGCGGTCTCATAACCAAGGGTTACCATCACAAGATGGATTTCAAAAGGAAAGCCGACACGAGGGCGATCTAATATCTAAACACAAAGGTAGGCCGACACGAAGGCGGTCTCATATCCAAACACAAAGGTAGGCCGACACGAAGGCGGTCTCATATCCAAACACAAAGGTAGGCCGACATGAAGTCGGCCTCATAACCAAGGGTTACCATCACAAGATGGATTTCAAAAGGAAAGCCGACACGAGGGCGATCTCATATCCAAACACAAAGGTAGGCCGACACGAAGGTGGTCTCATATCCAAACACAAAGATAGGCCGACATGAAGGCGGTCTCATAACCAAGGGTTACCATCACAAGATGGATTTCAAAAGGAAAGCCGACACGAGGGCGATCTCATATCCAAACACAAAGGTAGGCCGACTCGAAGGCGGTCTCATATCCAAACACAAAGGTAGGCCGACACGAAGGCGGTCTCATATCCAAACACAAAGGTTGGCCGACATGAAGTCGGTCTCATAACCAAGGGTTACCATCACAAGATGGATTTCAATAGGAAAGCCGACACGAAGGCGGTCTCATATCAAAACACAAAGGTAGGTGGACACGAAGGCGTCTCATAACCAAGGGTTACCACCACAAGATGGATTTCAAAAGGAAAGCCGACACGAAGGCGGTCTCATATCCAAACACAAAGGTAGGCTGACACGAATGGGGTCCCATAACCAAGGGTTACCATCACAAGATGGATTTGAAAAGAAAAGCCGACACGAAGGCGGTCTCATAACCAAGGGTTACCATCACAAGATGGTTTTCAAAAGGAAATCCGACATGAAGGCGGTCTCATATCCAAACACAAGGGTAGGCCGACACGAAGGCGGTCTCATAACCAAGGGTTACCATCACAAGATGGATTTCAGAAGGAAAGCCGACACGAGGTCTGTCTCATATCCAAACACAAATGTAGGCCGACACGAAGGCGGTCTCATAACCAAGGGTTACCATCACAAGATGGATTTCAAAAGGAAAGCCGACACGAGGGCTGTCTCATATCCAAACACAAAGGTAGGCCGACACGAAGGCGGTCTCATAACAAAGGGTTACCATCACAAGATGGTTTTCAAAAGGAAAGCCGACACGAAGGCATTCTCATATCCAAACACAAAGGAAGTCGACACGAAGGCGGTCTCAAAACCAAGGGTTACCATCACAAGATTGATTTCAAAAGGAAAGTTGCCACGAAGGCGATCTCATATCCAAACACAAAGGTAGGCTGACACAAAGGAGGTCTCATAACCAAGGGTTAGCGTCACAAGATGGGTTTCAAAAGGAAAGCCGACACGAAGGCGGTCTCATATCCAAACACAAAGGTAGGCCGACATGAAGGCGGACTCATAACCAAGGGTTACTATCACAAGATGGATTTCCAAAGGAAAGACGACACGAAGGCGGTCTCATATCCAAACACAAAGATAGGCCGACATGAAGGCGGTCTCATAACCAAGGGTTACCATCACAAGATGGATTTCAAAAAGGGAAGCCGACACAAAGGCGGTCTCATATCCAAACACAAAGGTAGGCCGACATGAAGTCGGTCTCATAACCAAGGGTTACCATCACAAGATGGATTTCAAAAGGAAAGCCGACACAAGGGCGATCTCATATCCAAACACAAAGGTAGGCCAACACGAAGGCTGTCTCATAACCAAGGGTTACCATCACAAGATGGATTTCAAAAGGAAAGCCGACACGAAGGCGGTCCCATATCCAAACACAAAGGTAGGCCGACACGAAGGCGGTCTCATAACCAAGGGTTACCATCACAAGACGGATTTCAAAAGGAATGCCGACACGAAGGCGGTCTCATATCCAAGGGATACCATCACAAGATGGTTTTCAAAAGGAAAGCCGACACGAAGGCGGTCTCATATCCAAACACAAATGTAGGACAACACGAAGGCGGTCTCATAACCAAGGGTTACCATTACAAGATGGATTTCAAAAGGAAAGCCGACACGAAGGCAGTCTCATATCCAAACACAAAGGAAGTCGACACGAAGGCGGTCTCAAAACCAAGGGTTACCATCACAAGATTGATTTCAAAAGGAAAGTTGCCACGAAGGCGATCTCATATCCAAACACAAAGGTAGGCTGACACAAAGGAGGTCTCATAACCAAGGGTTAGCGTCACAAGATGGGTTTCAAAAGGAAAGCCGACGAGAAGGCGGTCTCATATCCAAACACAAAGGTAGGCCGACATGAAGGCGGACTCATAACCAAGGGTTACTATCACAAGATGGATTTCCAAAGGAAAGACGACACGAAGGCGGTCTCATATCCAAACACAAAGATAGGCCGACATGAAGGCGGTCTCATAACCAAGGGTTACCATCACAAGATGGATTTCAAAAAGGGAAGCCGACACAAAGGCGGTCTCATATCCAAACACAAAGGTAGGCCGACATGAAGTCGGTCTCATAACCAAGGGTTACCATCACAAGATGGATTTCAAAAGGAAAGCCGACACAAGGGCGATCTCATATCCAAACACAAAGGTAGGCCAACACGAAGGCTGTCTCATAACCAAGGGTTACCATCACAAGATGGATTTCAAAAGGAAAGCCGACACGAAGGCGGTCCCATATCCAAACACAAAGGTAGGCCGACACGAAGGCGGTCTCATAACCAAGGGTTACCATCACAAGACGGATTTCAAAAGGAATGCCGACACGAAGGCGGTCTCATATCCAAGGGATACCATCACAAGATGGTTTTCAAAAGGAAAGCCGACACGAAGGCGGTCTCATATCCAAACACAAATGTAGGACAACACGAAGGCGGTCTCATAACCAAGGGTTACCATTACAAGATGGATTTCAAAAGGAAAGCCGACACGAAGGCAGTCTCATATCCAAACACAAAGGAAGTCGACACGAAGGCAGTCTCAAAACCAAGGGTTACCATCACAAGATTGATTTCAAAAGGAAAGTTGACACGAAGGCGATCTCATATCCAAACACAAAGGTAGGCTGACACAAAGGAGGTCTCATAACCAAGGGTTAGCATCACAAGATGGGTTTCAAAAGGAAAGCCGACACGAAGGCGGTCTCATATCCAAACACAAAGGTAGGCCGACACGAAGGCGGACTCATAACCAAGGGTTACTATCACAAGATGGATTTCCAAAGGAAAGACGACACGAAGGCGGTCTCATATCCAAACACAAAAATAGGCCGACATGAAGGCGGTATCATAACCAAGGGTTACCATCACAAGATGGATTTCAAAAAGGGAAGCCGACACAAAGGCGGTCTCATATCCAAACACAAAGGTAGGCCGACATGAAGTCGGTCTCATAACCAAGGGTTACCATCACAAGATGGATTTCAAAAGGAAAGCCGACACAAGGGCGATCTCATATCCAAACACAAAGGTAGGCCAACACGAAGGCTGTCTCATAACCAAGGGTTACCATCACAAGATGGATTTCAAAAGGAAAGCCGACACGAAGGCGGTCCCATATCCAAACACAAAGGTAGGCCGACACGAAGGCGGTCTCATAACCAAGGGTTACCATCACAAGACGGATTTCAAAAGGAATGCCGACACGAAGGCGGTCTCATATCCAAGGGATACCATCACAAGATGGTTTTCAAAAGGAAAGCCGACACGAAGGCGGTCTCATATCCAAACACAAATGTAGGACAACACGAAGGCGGTCTCATAACCAAGGGTTACCATTACAAGATGGATTTCAAAAGGAAAGCCGACACGAAGGCAGTCTCATATCCAAACACAAAGGAAGTCGACACGAAGGCAGTCTCAAAACCAAGGGTTACCATCACAAGATTGATTTCAAAAGGAAAGTTGACACGAAGGCGATCTCATATCCAAACACAAAGGTAGGCTGACACAAAGGAGGTCTCATAACCAAGGGTTAGCATCACAAGATGGGTTTCAAAAGGAAAGCCGACACGAAGGCGGTCTCATATCCAAACACAAAGGTAGGCCGACACGAAGGCGGACTCATAACCAAGGGTTACTATCACAAGATGGATTTCCAAAGGAAAGACGACACGAAGGCGGTCTCATATCCAAACACAAAAATAGGCCGACATGAAGGCGGTCTCATAACCAAGGGTTACCATCACAAGATGGATTTCAAAAGGAAAGCCGACACGACGGCGATCTCGTATCCAAACACAAAGGTAGGCCGACACGAAGGCGGTCTCATATCCAAACACAAAGGTAGGCCGACACGAAGGCGGTCTCATATCCAAACACAAAGGTTGGCCGACATGAAGTCGGTCTCATAACCAAGGGTTACCATCACAAGATGGATTTCAATAGGAAAGCCGACACGAAGGCGGTCTCATATCAAAACACAAAGGAAAGCCGACACGAAGGCGGTCTCATATCCAAACCAAAAAGGTAGGCCGACACGAAGGCGGACTCATAACCAAGGGTTACTATCACAAGATGGATTTCCAAAGGAAAGACGACACGAAGGCGGTCTCATATCCAAACACAAAGATAGGCCGACACGAAGGTGGTCTCATAACCAAGGGTTACCATCACAAGATGGATTTCAATAGGAAAGCCGACACGAAGGCGGTCTCATATCAAAACACAAAGGTAGGTGGACACGAAGGCGTCTCATAACCAAGGGTTACTATCACAAGATGGATTTCCAAAGGAAAGACGACACGAAGGCGGTCTCATATCCAAACACAAAGATAGGCCGACATGAAGGCGGTCTCATAACCAAGGGTTACCATCACAAGATGGATTTCAAAAAGGGAAGCCGACACAAAGGCGGTCTCATATCCAAACACAAAGGTAGGCCGACATGAAGTCGGTCTCATAACCAAGGGTTACCATCACAAGATGGATTTCAAAAGGAAAGCCGACACGAGGGCGATCTCATATCCAAACACAAAGGTAGGCCGACACGAAGGTGGTCTCATAACCAAGGGTTACCATCACAAGATGGATTTCAATAGGAAAGCCGACACGAAGGCGGTCTCATATCAAAACACAAAGGTAGGTGGACACGAAGGCGTCTCATAACCAAGGGTTACCACCACAAGATGGATTTCAAAAGGAAAGCCGACACGAAGGCGGTCTCATATTCAAACACAAAGGTAGGCTGACACGAATGGGGTCCCATAACCAAGGGTTACCATCACAAGATGGATTTGAAAAGAAAAACTGACACGAAGGCGGTCTCATAACCAAGGGTTACCATCACAAGATGGTTTTCAAAAGGAAATCCCACACGAAGGCGGTCTCATATCCAAACACAAAGGTAGGCCGACACGAAGGCGGTCTCATAACTAAGGGTTACCATCACAAGATGGATTTCAAAAGGAAAGCCGACACGAGGTCTGTCTCATATCCAAACACAAATGTAGGCCGACACGAAGGCGGTCTCATAACCAAGGGTTACCATCACAAGATAGATTTCAAAAGGAAAGCCGACACGAGGGCTGTCTTATATCCAAACACAAAGGTAGGCCGACACGAAGGCGGTCTCATAACAAAGGGTTACCATCACAAGATGGTTTTCAAAAGGAAAGCCGACACGAAGGCGGTCTCATATCCAAACACAAAGGTAGGCCGACCCGAAGGCGGTCTCATAACCAAGGGTTACCATCACAAGATGGATTTAAAAAGGAAAGCCGACACGAAGGCGGTCTCATATCCAAACACAAAGGTAGCCGACACGAAGGCTGTCTCATAACCAAGGGTTACCATCACAAGATGGATTTCAAAAGGAAAGCCGACACGAAGGCGGTCCCATATCCAAACACAAAGGTAGGCCGACACGAAGGCGGTCTCATAACCAAGGGTTACCATCACAAGACGGATTTCAAAAGGAAAGCCGACACGAAGGCGGACTCATAACCAAGGGATACCATCACAAGAAGGTTTTCAAAAGGAAAGCCGACACGAAGGCGGTCTCATATCCAAACACAAATGTAGGACGACACGAAGGCGGTCTCATAACTAAGGGTTACCATTACAAGATGGATTTCAAAAGGAAAGCCGACACGAAGGCAGTCTCATATCCAAACACAAAGGAAGTCGACACGAAGGCGGTCTCAAAACCAAGGGTTACCATCACAAGATTGATTTCAAAAGGAAAGTTGACACGAAGGCGATCTCATATCCAAACACAAAGGTAGGCTGACACAAAGGCGGTCTCATAACCAAGGGTTAGCATCACAAGATGGGTTTCAAAAGGAAAGCCGACACGAAGGCTGACTCATAACCAAGGGTTACTATCACAAGATGGATTTCCAAAG
Organism: Lathyrus tuberosus; assembly: GCA_022829125.1. Taxonomy (NCBI): domain Eukaryota; kingdom Viridiplantae; phylum Streptophyta; class Magnoliopsida; order Fabales; family Fabaceae; genus Lathyrus; species Lathyrus tuberosus. The sequence goes on along the minus strand of JALAZF010000020.1, from coordinate 2,488,327 downwards.
GAAAGACGACACAAAGGCGGTCTCATATCCAAACACAAAGATAGGCCGACATGAAGGCGGTCTCATAACCAAGGGTTACCATCACAAGATGGATTTCAAAAAGGGAAGCCGACACAAAGGGGGTCTCATATCCAAACACAAAGGTAGGCCGACATGAAGTCGGTCTCATAACCAAGGGTTACCATCACAAGATGGATTTCAAAAGGAAAGCCGACACGAGGGTGATCTCATATCCAAATACAAAGGTAGGCCGACACGAAGGCGGTCTCATAACCAAGGGTTACCATCACAAGATGGATTTCAATAGGAAAGCCGACACGAAGGCGGTCTCATATCAAAACACAAAGGTAGGTGGACACGAAGGCGTCTCATAACCAAGGGTTACCACCACAAGATGCATTTCAAAAGGAAAGCCGACACGAAGGCGGTCTCATATCCAAACACAAAGGTAGGCTGACACGAATGGGGTCCCATAACCAAGGGTTACCATCACAAGATGGATTTGAAAAGAAAAGCCGACACGAAGGCGGTCTCATAACCAAGGGTTACCATCACAAGATGGTTTTCAAAAGGAAATCCGACATGAAGGAGGTCTCATATCCAAACACAAGGGTAGGCCGACACGAAGGCGGTCTCATAACCAAGGGTTACCATCACAAGATGGTTTTCAAAAGGAAAGCCGACACGAGGTCTGTCTCATATCCAAACACAAATGTAGGCCGACACGAAGGCGGTCTCATAACCAAGGGTTAACATCACAAGATGGATTTCAAAAGGAAAGCCGACACGAGGGCTGTCTCATATCCAAACACAAAGGTAGGCCGACACGAAGGCGGTCTCATAACAAAGGGTTACCATCACAAGATGGTTTTCAAAAGGAAAGCCGACACGAAGGCGGTCTCATATCCAAACACAAAGGTAGGCCGACCCGAAGGCGGTCTCATAACCAAGGGTTACCATCACAAGATGGATTTAAAAAGGAAAGCCGACACGAAGGCGGTCTCATATCCAAACACAAAGGTAGCCGACACGAAGGTTGTCTCATAACCAAGGGTTACCATTACAAGATGGATTTCAAAAGGAAAGCCGACACGAAGGCGGTCCCATATCCAAACACAAAGGTAGGCCGACACGAAGGCGGTCTCATAACCAAGGGTTACCATCACAAGACGGATTTCAAAAGGAAAGCCGACACGAAGGCGGTCTCATAACCAAGGGATGCCATCACAAGATGGTTTTCAAAAGGAAAGCCGACACGAAGGCGGTCTCATATCCAAACACAAATGTAGGACGACACGAAGGCGGTCTCATAACCAAGGGTTACCATTACAAGATGGATTTCAAAAGGAAAGCCGACACGAAGGCAGTCTCATATCCAAACACAAAGGAAGTCGACACGAAGGCGGTCTCAAAACCAAGGGTTACCATCACAAGATTGATTTCAAAAGGAAAGTTGACACGAAGGCGATCTCATATCTAAACACAAAGGTAGGCTGACACAAAGGAGGTCTCATAACCAAGGGTTAGCATCACAAGATGGGTTTCAAAAGGAAAACCGACACGAAGGCGGTCTCATATCCAAACACAAAGGTAGGCCGACACGAAGGCGGACTCATAAACAAGGGTTACTATCACAAGATGGATTTCCAAAGGAAAGACGACACGAAGGCGGTCTCATATCCAAACACAAAGATAGGCCGACATGAAGGCGGTCTCATAACCAAGGGTTACCATCACAAGATGGATTTCAAAAAGGGAAGCCGACACAAAGGCGGTCTCATATCCAAACACAAAGGTAGGCCGACATGAAGTCGGTCTCATAACCAAGGGTTACCATCACAAGATGGATTTCAAAAGGAAAGCCGACATGAGGGCGATCTCATATCCAAACACAAAGGTAGGCCGACACGAAGGTGGTCTCATAACCAAGGGTTACCATCACAAGATGGATTTCAATAGGAAAGCCGACACGAAGGCGGTCTCATATCAAAACACAAAGGTAGGTGGACACGAAGGCGTCTCATAACCAAGGGTTACCACCACAAGATGGATTTCAAAAGGAAAGCCGACACGAAGGCGGTCTCATATCCAAACACAAAGGTAGGCTGACACGAATGGGGTCCCATAACCAAGGGTTACCATCACAAGATGGATTTGAAAAGAAAAACCGACACGAAGGCGGTCTCATAACCAAGGGTTACCATCACAAGATGGTTTTCGAAAGGAAATCCGACACGAAGGCGGTCTCATATCCAAACACAAAGGTAGGCCGACACGAAGGCGGTCTCATAACCAAGGGTTACCATCACAAAACGGATTTCAAAAGGAAAGCCGACACGAGGTCTGTCTCATATCCAAACACAAATGTAGGCCGACACGAATGCGGTCTCATAACCAAGAGTTACCATCACAAGATAGATTTCAAAAGGAAAGCCGACACGAGGGCTGTCTCATATCCAAACACAAAGGTAGGCCGACACGAAGGCGGTCTCATAACAAAGGGTTACCATCACAAGATGGTTTTCAAAAGGAAAGCCGACACGAAGGCGGTCTCATATCCAAACACAAAGGTAGGCCGACCCGAAGGCGGTCTCATAACCAAGGGTTAGCATCACAAGATGGATTTAAAAAGGAAAGCCGACACGAAGGCGGTCTCATATCCAAACACAAAGGTAGCCGACACGAAGGCTGTCTCATAACCAAGGGTTACCATCACAAGATGGATTTCAAAACGAAAGCCGACACGAAGGCGGTCCCATATCCAAACACAAAGGTAGGCCGACACGAAGGCGGTCTCATTACCAAGGGTTACCATCACAAGACGGATTTCAAAAGGAAAGCCAACACGAAGGCGGACTCATAACCAAGGGATACCATCACAAGAAGGTTTTCAAAAGGAAAGCCGACACGAAGGCGGTCTCATATCCAAACACAAATGTAGGACGACACGAAGGCGATCTCATAACCAAGGGTTACCATTACAAGATGGATTTCAAAAGGAAAGCCGACACGAAGGCAGTCTCATATCCAAACACAAAGGAAGTCGACACGAAGGCGGTCTCAAAACCAAGGGTTACCATCACAAGATTGATTTCAAAAGGAAAGTTGACACGAAGGCGATCTCATATCCAAACACAAAGGTAGGCTGACACAAAGGCTGTCTCATAACCAAGGGTTAGCATCACAAGATGGGTTTCAAAAGGAAAGCCGACACGAAGGCGGACTCATAACCAAGGGTTACTATCACAAGATGGATTTCCCAAGGAAAGACGACACGAAGGCGGTCACATATCCAAACACAAAGATAGGCCGACATGAAGGCGGTCTCATAACCAAGGGTTACCATCACAAGATGGATTTCAAAAAGGGAAGCCGACACAAAGGCGGTCTCATATCCAAACACAAAGGTAGGCTGACATGAAGTTGGTCTCATAACCAAGGGTTACCATCACAAGATGGATTTCAAAAGGAAAGCCGACACGAGGGCGATCTCATATCCAAATACAAAGGTAGGCCGACACGAAGGCGGTCTCATAACCAAGGGTTACCATCACAAGATGGATTTCAATAGGAAAGCCGACACGAAGGCGGTCTCATATCAAAACACAAAGGTAGGTGGACACGAAGGCGTCTCATAACCAAGGGTTACCACCACAAGATGGATTTCAAAAGGAAAGCCGACACGAAGACGGTCTCATATCCAAACACAAAGGTAGGCTGACACGAATGGGGTCCCATAACCAAGGGTTACCATCACAAGATGGATTTGAAAAGAAAAGCCGACAAGAAGGCGGTCTCATAACCAAGGGTTACCATCACAAGATGGTTTTCAAAAGGAAATCCGACATGAAGGCGGTCTCATATCCAAACACAAGGGTAGGCCGACACGAAGGCGGTCTCATAACCAAGGGTTACCATCACAAGATGGATTTCAAAAGGAAAGCCGACACGTGGTCTGTCTCATATCCAAACACAAATGTAGGCCGACACGAAGGCGGTCTCATAACCAAGGGTTACCATCACAAGATGGATTTCAAAAGGAAAGCCGACACGAGGGCTGTCTCATATCCAAACACAAAGGTAGGCCGACACGAAGGCGGTCTCATAACAAAGGGTTACCATCACAAGATGGTTTTCAAAAGGAAAGCCGACACGAAGGCGGTCTCATATACAAACACAAAGGTAGCCGACACGAAGGCTGTCTCATAACCAAGGGTTACCATCACAAGATGGATTTCAAAAGGAAAGCCGACACGAAGGCGGTCCCATATCCAAACACAAAGGTAGGCCGACACGAAGGCGGTCTCATAACCAAGGGTTACCATCACAAGACGGATTTCAAAAGGAAAGCCGACACGAAGGCGGTCTCATAACCAAGGGATACCATCACAAGATGGTTTTCAAAAGGAAAGCCGACACGAAGGCGGTCTCATATCCAAACACAAATGTAGGACGACACGAAGGCGGTCTCATAACCAAGGGTTACCATTACAAGATGGATTTCAAAAGGAAAGCCGACACGAAGGCAGTCTCACATCCAAACACAAAGGAAGTCGACACGAAGGCGGTCTCAAAACCAAGGGTTACCATCACAAGATTGATTTCAAAAGGAAAGTTGAAACGAAGGCGATCTCATATCCAAACACAAAGGTAGGCTGGCACAAAGGAGGTCTCATAACCAAGGGTTAGCATCACAAGATGGGTTTCAAAAGGAAAGCCGACACGAAGGCGGTCTCATATCCAAACACAAAGGTAGGCCGACACGAAGGCGGACTCATAACCAAGGGTTACTATCACAAGATGGATTTCCAAAGGAAAGACGACACGAAGGCGGTCTCATATCCAAACACAAAGATAGGCCGACATGAAGGCGGTCTCATAACCAAGGGTTACCATCACAAGATGGATTTCAAAAAGGAAAGCCGACACAAAGGCGGTCTCATATCCAAACACAAAGGTAGGCCGACATGAAGTCGGTCTCATAACCATGGGTTACCATCACAAGATGGATTTCAAAAGGAAAGCCGACACGAGGGCGATCTCATATCCAAACACAAAGGTAGGCCGACACGAAGGTGGTCTCATAACCAAGGGTTACCATCACAAGATGGATTTCAATAGGAAAGCCGACACGAAGGCGGTCTCATATCAAAACACAAAGGTAGGTGGACACGAAGGCGTCTCATAACCAAGGGTTACCACCACAAGATGGATTTCAAAAGGAAAGCCGACACGAAGGCGGTCTCATATCCAAACACAAAGGTAGGCTGACACGAATGGGGTCCCATAACCAAGGGTTACCATCACAAGATGGATTTGAAAAGAAAAGCCGACAAGAAGGCGGTCTCATAACCAAGGGTTACCATCACAAGATGGTTTTCAAAAGGAAATCCGACATGAAGGCGGTCTCATATCCAAACACAAGGGTAGGCCGACACGAAGGCGGTCTCATAACCAAGGGTTACCATCACAAGATGGATTTCAAAAGGAAAGCCGACACGTGGTCTGTCTCATATCCAAACACAAATGTAGGCCGACACGAAGGCGGTCTCATAACCAAGGGTTACCATCACAAGATGGATTTCAAAAGGAAAGCCGACACGAGGGCTGTCTCATATCCAAACACAAAGGTAGGCCGACACGAAGGCGGTCTCATAACAAAGGGTTACCATCACAAGATGGTTTTCAAAAGGAAAGCCGACACGAAGGCGGTCTCATATACAAACACAAAGGTAGCCGACACGAAGGCTGTCTCATAACCAAGGGTTACCATCACAAGATGGATTTCAAAAGGAAAGCCGACACGAAGGCGGTCCCATATCCAAACACAAAGGTAGGCTGACACGAAGGCGGTCTCATAACCAAGGGTTACCATCACAAGACGGATTTCAAAAGGAAAGCCGACACGAAGGCGGTCTCATAACCAAGGGATACCATCACAAGATGGTTTTCAAAAGGAAAGCCGACACGAAGGCGGTCTCATATCCAAACACAAATGTAGGACGACACGAAGGCGGTCTCATAACCAAGGGTTACCATTACAAGATGGATTTCAAAAGGAAAGCCGACACGAAGGCAGTCTCACATCCAAACACAAAGGAAGTCGACACGAAGGCGGTCTCAAAACCAAGGGTTACCATCACAAGATTGATTTCAAAAGGAAAGTTGAAACGAAGGCGATCTCATATCCAAACACAAAGGTAGGCTGGCACAAAGGAGGTCTCATAACCAAGGGTTAGCATCACAAGATGGGTTTCAAAAGGAAAGCCGACACGAAGGCGGTCTCATATCCAAACACAAAGGTAGGCCGACACGAAGGCGGACTCATAACCAAGGGTTACTATCACAAGATGGATTTCCAAAGGAAAGACGACACGAAGGCGGTCTCATATCCAAACACAAAGATAGGCCGACATGAAGGCGGTCTCATAACCAAGGGTTACCATCACAAGATGGATTTCAAAAAGGAAAGCCGACACAAAGGCGGTCTCATATCCAAACACAAAGGTAGGCCGACATGAAGTCGGTCTCATAACCATGGGTTACCATCACAAGATGGATTTCAAAAGGAAAGCCGACACGAGGGCGATCTCATATCCAAACACAAAGGTAGGCCGACACGAAGGTGGTCTCATAACCAAGGGTTACCATCACAAGATGGATTTCAATAGGAAAGCCGACACGAAGGCGGTCTCATATCAAAACACAAAGGTAGGTGGACACGAAGGCGTCTCATAACCAAGGGTTACCACCACAAGATGGATTTCAAAAGGAAAGCCGACACGAAGGCGGTCTCATAACCAAGGGTTACCATCACAAGATGGTTTTCGAAAGGAAATCCGACACGAAGGCGGTCTCATATCCAAACACAAAGGTAGGCCGACACGAAGGCGGTCTCATAACCAAGGCTTACCATCACAAGATGGATTTCAAAAGGAAAGCCGACACGAGGTCTGTCTCATATCCAAACACAAATGTAGGCCTACACGAAGGCGGTCTCATAACCAAGGGTTACCATCACAAGATGGATTTCAAAAGGAAAGCCGACACGAGGGCTGTCTCATATCCAAACACAAATGTAGGCCGACACGAAGGCGGTCTCATAACCAAGGGTTACCATCACAAGATGGATTTCAAAAGGAAAGCCGACACGAGGGTTGTCTCATATCCAAACACAAAGGTAGGCCGACACGAAGGCGGTCTCATAACAAAGGGTTACCATCACAAGATGGTTTTCAAAAGGAAAGCCGACACGAAGGCGGTCTCATATCCAAACACAAAGGTAGGCCGACCCGAAGGCGGTCTCATAACCAAGGGTTACCATCAAAAGATGGATTTAAAAAGGAAAGCCGATGCGAAGGCGGTCTCATATCCAAACACAAAGGTAGCCGACACGAAGGTTGTCTTATAACCAAGGGTTACCATCACAAGATGGATTTCAAAAGGAAAGCCGACACGAAGGCGGTCCCATATCCAAACACAGAGGTAGGCCGACACGAAGGCAGTCTCATAACCAAGGGTTACCATCACAAGACGGATTTCAAAAGGAAAGCCGACACGAAGGCGGTCTCATAACCAAAGGATACCATCACAAGATGGTTTTCAAAAGGAAAGCCGACGCGAAGGCGGTCTCATATCCAAACACAAATGTAGGACGACACGAAGGCGGTCTCATAACCAAGGGTTACCATTACAAGATGGATTTCAAAAGGAAAGCCGACACGAAGGCAGACTCATATCCAAACACAAAGGAAGTCGACACGAAGGCGGTCTCAAAACCAAGGGTTACCATCACAAGATGGATTTCAAAAGGAAAGCCGACACGAGGGCTGTCTCATATCCAAACACAAAGGTAGGCCGACACGAAGGCGGTCTCATAACAAAGGGTTACCATCACAAGATGGTTTTCAAAAGGAAAGCCGACACGAAGGCGGTCTCATATCCAAACACAAAGGTAGGCCGACCCGAAGGCGGTCTCATAACCAAGGGTTACCATCACAAGATGGATTTAAAAAGGAAAGCCGACGCGAAGGCGGTCTCATATCCAAACACAAAGGTAGCCGACACGAAGGCTGTCTCATAACCAAGGGTTACCATCACAAGATGGATTTCAAAAGGAAAGCCGACACGAAGGCGGTCCCATATCCAAACACAAAGGTAGGCCGACCCGAAGGCGGTCTTATAACCAAGGGTTACCATCACAAGATGGATTTAAAAAGGAAAGCCGACACGAAGGCGGTCTCATATCCAAACACAAAGGTAGCCGACACGAAGGCTGTCTCATAACCAAGGGTTACCAACACAAGATGGATTTCAAAAGGAAAGCCGACACGAAGGCGGTCCCATATCCAAACACAAAGGTAGGCCGACACGAAGGCGGTCTCATAACCAAGGGTTACCATCACAAGACGGATTTCAAAAGGAAAGCCGACACGAATGCGGTCTCATAACCAAGGGATACCATCACAAGATTGTTTTCAAAAGGAAATCCGACACGAAGGCGGTCTCATATCCAAACACAAAGGTAGGCCGACACGAAGGCGGTCTCATAACCAAGGGTTACCATCACAAGATGGATTTCAAAAGGAAAGCCGACATGAGGTCTGTCTCATATCCAAACACAAATGTAGGCCGACACGAAGGCGGTCTCATAACCAAGGGTTACCATCACAAGATGGATTTCAAAAGGAAAGCTGACACGAGGGCTGTCTCATATCGAAACACAAATGTAGGCCGACACGAAGGTGGTCTCATAACCAAGGGTTACCTTCACAAGATGGATTTCAAAAGGAAAGCCGACACGAGGGCTGTCTCATATCCAAACACAAAGGTAGGCCGACACGAAGGCGGTCTCATAACAAAGGGTTACCATCACCAGATGGTTTTCAAAAGGAAAGCCGACACGAAGGCGGTCTCATATCCAAACACAAAGGTAGGCCGACCCGAAGGCGGTCTCATAACCAAGGGTTACCATCACAAGATGGATTTCAAAAGGAAAGCCGACACGAAGGCAGACTCATATCCAAACACAAAGGAAGTCGACACGAAGGCGGTCTCAAAACCAAGGGTTACCATCACAAGATGGATTTCAAAAGGAAAGCCGACACGAGGGTTGTCTCATATCCAAACACAAAGGTAGGCCGACACGAAGGCGGTCTCATAACAAAGGGTTACCATCACAAGATGGTTTTCAAAAGGAAAGCCGACACGAAGGCGGTCTCATATCCAAACACAAAGGTAGGCCGACCCGAAGGCGGTCTCATAACCAAGGGTTACCATCACAAGATGGATTTAAAAAGGAAAGCCGACGCGAAGGCGGTCTCATATCCAAACACAAAGGTAGCCGACACGAAGGCTGTCTCATAACCAAGGGTTACCATCACAAGATGGATTTCAAAAGGAAAGCCGACACGAAGGCGGTCCCATATCCAAACACAAAGGTAGGCCGACCCGAAGGCGGTCTCATAACCAAGGGTTACCATCACAAGATGGATTTAAAAAGGAAAGCCGACACGAAGGCGGTCTCATATCCAAACACAAAGGTAGCCGACACGAAGGCTGTCTCATAACCAAGGGTTACCATCACAAGATGGATTTCAAAAGGAAAGCCGACACGAAGGCGGTCCCATATCCAAACACAAAGGTAGGCCGACACGAAGGCGGTCTCATAACCAAGGGTTACCATCACAAGACGGATTTCAAAAGGAAAGCCGACACGAATGCGGTCTCATAACCAAGGGATACCATCACAAGATGGTTTTCAAAAGGAAATCCGACACGAATGCGGTCTCATATCCAAACACAAAGGTAGGCCGACACGAAGGCGGTCTCATAACCAAGGGTTACCATCACAAGATGGATTTCAAAAGGAAAGCCGACACGAGGGCTGTCTCATATCCAAACACAAAGGTAGGCCGACACGAAGGCGGTCTCATAACAAAGGGTTACCATCACCAGATGGTTTTCAAAAGGAAAGCCGACACGAAGGTGGTCTCATATCCAAACACAAAGGTAGGCCGACCCGAAGGCGGTCTCATAACCAAGGGTTACCATCACAAGATGGATTTCAAAAGGAAAGCCGACACGAAGGCAGACTCATATCCAAACACAAAGGAAGTCGACACGAAGGCGGTCTCAAAACCAAGGGTTACCATCACAAGATGGATTTCAAAAGGAAAGCCGACACGAGGGCTGTCTCATATCCAAACACAAAGGTAGGCCGACACGAAGGCGGTCTCATAACAAAGGGTTACCATCACAAGATGGTTTTCAAAAGGAAAGCCGACACGAAGGCGGTCTCATATCCAAACACAAAGGTAGGCCGACCCGAAGGCGGTCTCATAACCAAGGGTTACCATCACAAGATGGTTTTCAAAAGGAAAGCCGACACGAAGGCGGTCTCATATCCAAACACAAAGGTAGGCCGACCCGAAGGCGGTCTCATAACCAAGGGTTACCATCACAAGATGGATTTAAAAAGGAAAGCCGACGCGAAGGCGGTCTCATATCCAAACACAAAGGTAGCCGACACGAAGGCTGTCTCATAACCAAGGGTTACCATCACAAGATGGATTTCAAAAGGAAAGCCGACACGAAGGCGGTCCCATATCCAAACACAAAGGTAGGCCGACCCGAAGGCGGTCTTATAACCAAGGGTTACCATCACAAGATGGATTTAAAAAGGAAAGCCGACACGAAGGCGGTCTCATATCCAAACACAAAGGTAGCCGACACGAAGGCTGTCTCATAACCAAGGGTTACCAACACAAGATGGATTTCAAAAGGAAAGCCGACACGAAGGCGGTCCCATATCCAAACACAAAGGTAGGCCGACACGAAGGCGGTCTCATAACCAAGGGTTACCATCACAAGACGGATTTCAAAAGGAAAGCCGACACGAATGCGGTCTCATAACCAAGGGATACCATCACAAGATTGTTTTCAAAAGGAAATCCGACACGAAGGCGGTCTCATATCCAAACACAAAGGTAGGCCGACACGAAGGCGGTCTCATAACCAAGGGTTACCATCACAAGATGGATTTCAAAAGGAAAGCCGACATGAGGTCTGTCTCATATCCAAACACAAATGTAGGCCGACACGAAGGCGGTCTCATAACCAAGGGTTACCATCACAAGATGGATTTCAAAAGGAAAGCTGACACGAGGGCTGTCTCATATCGAAACACAAATGTAGGCCGACACGAAGGTGGTCTCATAACCAAGGGTTACCTTCACAAGATGGATTTCAAAAGGAAAGCCGACACGAGGGCTGTCTCATATCCAAACACAAAGGTAGGCCGACACGAAGGCGGTCTCATAACAAAGGGTTACCATCACCAGATGGTTTTCAAAAGGAAAGCCGACACGAAGGCGGTCTCATATCCAAACACAAAGGTAGGCCGACCCGAAGGCGGTCTCATAACCAAGGGTTACCATCACAAGATGGATTTCAAAAGGAAAGCCGACACGAAGGCAGACTCATATCCAAACACAAAGGAAGTCGACACGAAGGCGGTCTCAAAACCAAGGGTTACCATCACAAGATGGATTTCAAAAGGAAAGCCGACACGAGGGCTGTCTCATATCCAAACACAAAGGTAGGCCGACACGAAGGCGGTCTCATAACAAAGGGTTACCATCACAAGATGGTTTTCAAAAGGAAAGCCGACACGAAGGCGGTCTCATATCCAAACACAAAGGTAGGCCGACCCGAAGGCGGTCTCATAACCAAGGGTTACCATCACAAGATGGATTTAAAAAGGAAAGCCGACGCGAAGGCGGTCTCATATCCAAACACAAAGGTAGCCGACACGAAGGCTGTCTCATAACCAAGGGTTACCATCACAAGATGGATTTCAAAAGGAAAGCCGACACGAAGGCGGTCCCATATCCAAACACAAAGGTAGGCCGACCCGAAGGCGGTCTCATAACCAAGGGTTACCATCACAAGATGGATTTAAAAAGGAAAGCCGACACGAAGGCGGTCTCATATCCAAACACAAAGGTAGCCGACACGAAGGCTGTCTCTTAACCAAGGGTTACCATCACAAGATGGATTTCAAAAGGAAAGCCGACACGAGGGTTGTCTCATATCCAAACACAAAGGTAGGCCGACACGAAGGCGGTCTCATAACAAAGGGTTACCATCACAAGATGGTTTTCAAAAGGAAAGCCGACACGAAGGCGGTCTCATATCCAAACACAAAGGTAGGCCGACCCGAAGGCGGTCTCATAACCAAGGGTTACCATCACAAGATGGATTTAAAAAGGAAAGCCGATGCGAAGGCGGTCTCATATCCAAACACAAAGGTAGCCGACACGAAGGTTGTCTTATAACCAAGGGTTACCATCACAAGATGGATTTCAAAAGGAAAGCCGACACGAAGGCGGTCCCATATCCAAACACAGAGGTAGGCCGACACGAAGGCGGTCTCATAACCAAGGGTTACCATCACAAGACGGATTTCAAAAGGAAAGCCGACACGAAGGCGGTCTCATAACCAAAGGATACCATCACAAGATGGTTTTCAAAAGGAAAGCCGACGCGAAGGCGGTCTCATATCCAAACACAAATGTAGGACGACACGAAGGCGGTCTCATAACCAAGGGTTACCATTACAAGATGGATTTCAAAAGGAAAGCCGACACGAAGGCAGACTCATATCCAAACACAAAGGAAGTCGACACAAAGGCGGTCTCAAAACCAAGGGTTACCATCACAAGATGGATTTCAAAAGGAAAGCCGACACGAGGGCTGTCTCATATCCAAACACAAAGGTAGGCCGACACGAAGGCGGTCTCATAACAAAGGGTTACCATCACAAGATGGTTTTCAAAAGGAAAGCCGACACGAAGGCGGTCTCATATCCAAACACAAAGGTAGGCCGACCCGAAGGCGGTCTCATAACCAAGGGTTACCATCACAAGATGGATTTAAAAAGGAAAGCCGACGCGAAGGCGGTCTCATATCCAAACACAAAGGTAGCCGACACGAAGGCTGTCTCATAACCAAGGGTTACCATCACAAGATGGATTTCAAAAGGAAAGCCGACACGAAGGCGGTCCCATATCCAAACACAAAGGTAGGCCGACCCGAAGGCGGTCTTATAACCAAGGGTTACCATCACAAGATGGATTTAAAAAGGAAAGCCGACACGAAGGCGGTCTCATATCCAAACACAAAGGTAGCCGACACGAAGGCTGTCTCATAACCAAGGGTTACCAACACAAGATGGATTTCAAAAGGAAAGCCGACACGAAGGCGGTCCCATATCCAAACACAAAGGTAGGCCGACACGAAGGCGGTCTCATAACCAAGGGTTACCATCACAAGACGGATTTCAAAAGGAAAGCCGACACGAATGCGGTCTCATAACCAAGGGATACCATCACAAGATTGTTTTCAAAAGGAAATCCGACACGAAGGCGGTCTCATATCCAAACACAAAGGTAGGCCGACACGAAGGCGGTCTCATAACCAAGGGTTACCATCACAAGATGGATTTCAAAAGGAAAGCCGACATGAGGTCTGTCTCATATCCAAACACAAATGTAGGCCGACACGAAGGCGGTCTCATAACCAAGGGTTACCATCACAAGATGGATTTCAAAAGGAAAGCTGACACGAGGGCTGTCTCATATCGAAACACAAATGTAGGCCGACACGAAGGTGGTCTCATAACCAAGGGTTACCTTCACAAGATGGATTTCAAAAGGAAAGCCGACACGAGGGCTGTCTCATATCCAAACACAAAGGTAGGCCGACACGAAGGCGGTCTCATAACAAAGGGTTACCATCACCAGATGGTTTTCAAAAGGAAAGCCGACACGAAGGCGGTCTCATATCCAAACACAAAGGTAGGCCGACCCGAAGGCGGTCTCATAACCAAGGGTTACCATCACAAGATGGATTTCAAAAGGAAAGCCGACACGAAGGCAGACTCATATCCAAACACAAAGGAAGTCGACACGAAGGCGGTCTCAAAACCAAGGGTTACCATCACAAGATGGATTTCAAAAGGAAAGCCGACACGAGGGTTGTCTCATATCCAAACACAAAGGTAGGCCGACACGAAGGCGGTCTCATAACAAAGGGTTACCATCACAAGATGGTTTTCAAAAGGAAAGCCGACACGAAGGCGGTCTTATATCCAAACACAAAGGTAGGCCGACCCGAAGGCGGTCTCATAACCAAGGGTTACCATCACAAGATGGATTTAAAAAGGAAAGCCGACGCGAAGGCGGTCTCATATCCAAACACAAAGGTAGCCGACACGAAGGCTGTCTCATAACCAAGGGTTACCATCACAAGATGGATTTCAAAAGGAAAGCCGACACGAAGGCGGTCCCATATCCAAACACAAAGGTAGGCCGACCCGAAGGCGGTCTCATAACCAAGGGTTACCATCACAAGATGGATTTAAAAAGGAAAGCCGACACGAAGGCGGTCTCATATCCAAACACAAAGGTAGCCGACACGAAGGCTGTCTCATAACCAAGGGTTACCATCACAAGATGGATTTCAAAAGGAAAGCCGACACGAAGGCGGTCCCATATCCAAACACAAAGGTAGGCCGACACGAAGGCGGTCTCATAACCAAGGGTTACCATCACAAGACGGATTTCAAAAGGAAAGCCGACACGAATGCGGTCTCATAACCAAGGGATACCATCACAAGATGGTTTTCAAAAGGAAATCCGACACGAAGGCGGTCTCATATCCAAACACAAAGGTAGGCCGACACGAAGGCGGTCTCATAACCAAGGGTTACCATCACAAGATGGATTTCAAAAGGAAAGCCGACACGAGGGCTGTCTCATATCCAAACACAAAGGTAGGCCGACACGAAGGCGGTCTCATAACAAAGGGTTACCATCACCAGATGGTTTTCAAAAGGAAAGCCGACACGAAGGTGGTCTCATATCCAAACACAAAGGTAGGCCGACCCGAAGGCGGTCTCATAACCAAGGGTTACCATCACAAGATGGATTTCAAAAGGAAAGCCGACACGAAGGCAGACTCATATCCAAACACAAAGGAAGTCGACACGAAGGCGGTCTCAAAACCAAGGGTTACCATCACAAGATGGATTTCAAAAGGAAAGCCGACACGAGGGCTGTCTCATATCCAAACACAAAGGTAGGCCGACACGAAGGCGGTCTCATAACAAAGGGTTACCATCACAAGATGGTTTTCAAAAGGAAAGCCGACACGAAGGCGGTCTCATATCCAAACACAAAGGTAGGCCGACCCGAAGGCGGTCTCATAACCAAGGGTTACCATCACAAGATGGTTTTCAAAAGGAAAGCCGACACGAAGGCGGTCTCATATCCAAACACAAAGGTAGGCCGACCCGAAGGCGGTCTCATAACCAAGGGTTACCATCACAAGATGGATTTAAAAAGGAAAGCCGACGCGAAGGCGGTCTCATATCCAAACACAAAGGTAGCCGACACGAAGGCTGTCTCATAACCAAGGGTTACCATCACAAGATGGATTTCAAAAGGAAAGCCGACACGAAGGCGGTCCCATATCCAAACACAAAGGTAGGCCGACCCGAAGGCGGTCTTATAACCAAGGGTTACCATCACAAGATGGATTTAAAAAGGAAAGCCGACACGAAGGCGGTCTCATATCCAAACACAAAGGTAGCCGACACGAAGGCTGTCTCATAACCAAGGGTTACCAACACAAGATGGATTTCAAAAGGAAAGCCGACACGAAGGCGGTCCCATATCCAAACACAAAGGTAGGCCGACACGAAGGCGGTCTCATAACCAAGGGTTACCATCACAAGACGGATTTCAAAAGGAAAGCCGACACGAATGCGGTCTCATAACCAAGGGATACCATCACAAGATTGTTTTCAAAAGGAAATCCGACACGAAGGCGGTCTCATATCCAAACACAAAGGTAGGCCGACACGAAGGCGGTCTCATAACCAAGGGTTACCATCACAAGATGGATTTCAAAAGGAAAGCCGACATGAGGTCTGTCTCATATCCAAACACAAATGTAGGCCGACACGAAGGCGGTCTCATAACCAAGGGTTACCATCACAAGATGGATTTCAAAAGGAAAGCTGACACGAGGGCTGTCTCATATCGAAACACAAATGTAGGCCGACACGAAGGTGGTCTCATAACCAAGGGTTACCTTCACAAGATGGATTTCAAAAGGAAAGCCGACACGAGGGCTGTCTCATATCCAAACACAAAGGTAGGCCGACACGAAGGCTGTCTCATAACAAAGGGTTACCATCACCAGATGGTTTTCAAAAGGAAAGCCGACACGAAGGCGGTCTCATATCCAAACACAAAGGTAGGCCGACCCGAAGGCGGTCTCATAACCAAGGGTTACCATCACAAGATGGATTTCAAAAGGAAAGCCGACACGAAGGCAGACTCATATCCAAACACAAAGGAAGTCGACACGAAGGCGGTCTCAAAACCAAGGGTTACCATCACAAGATGGATTTCAAAAGGAAAGCCGACACGAGGGCTGTCTCATATCCAAACACAAAGGTAGGCCGACACGAAGGCGGTCTCATAACAAAGGGTTACCATCACAAGATGGTTTTCAAAAGGAAAGCCGACACGAAGGCGGTCTCATATCCAAACACAAAGGTAGGCCGACCCGAAGGCGGTCTCATAACCAAGGGTTACCATCACAAGATGGATTTAAAAAGGAAAGCCGACGCGAAGGCGGTCTCATATCCAAACACAAAGGTAGCCGACACGAAGGCTGTCTCATAACCAAGGGTTACCATCACAAGATGGATTTCAAAAGGAAAGCCGACACGAAGGCGGTCCCATATCCAAACACAAAGGTAGGCCGACCCGAAGGCGGTCTCATAACCAAGGGTTACCATCACAAGATGGATTTAAAAAGGAAAGCCGACACGAAGGCGGTCTCATATCCAAACACAAAGGTAGCCGACACGAAGGCTGTCTCTTAACCAAGGGTTACCATCACAAGATGGATTTCAAAAGGAAAGCCGACACGAAGGCGGTCCCATATCCAAACACAAAGGTAGGCCGACACGAAGGCGGTCTCATAACCAAGGGTTACCATCACAAGACGGATTTCAAAAGGAAAGCCGACACGAATGCGGTCTCATAACCAAGGGATACCATCACAAGATGGTTTTCAAAAGGAAATCCGACACGAATGCGGTCTCATATCCAAACACAAAGGTAGGCCGACTCGAAGGCGGTCTCATAACCAAGGGTTACCATCACAAGATGGATTTCAAAAGGAAAGCCGACACGAGGGCTGTCTCATATCCAAACACAAAGGTAGGCCGACACGAAGGCGGTCTCATAACAAAGGGTTACCATCACCAGATGGTTTTCAAAAGGAAAGCCGACACGAAGGTGGTCTCATATCCAAACACAAAGGTAGGCCGACCCGAAGGCGGTCTCATAACCAAGGGTTACCATCACAAGATGGATTTCAAAAGGAAAGCCGACACGAAGGCAGACTCATATCCAAACACAAAGGAAGTCGACACGAAGGCGGTCTCAAAACCAAGGGTTACCATCACAAGATGGATTTCAAAAGGAAAGCCGACACGAGGGCTGTCTCATATCCAAACACAAAGGTAGGCCGACACGAAGGCGGTCTCATAACAAAGGGTTACCATCACAAGATGGTTTTCAAAAGGAAAGCCGACACGAAGGCGGTCTCATATCCAAACACAAAGGTAGGCCGACCCGAAGGCGGTCTCATAACCAAGGGTTACCATCACAAGATGGATTTAAAAAGGAAAGCCGACGCGAAGGCGGTCTCATATCCAAACACAAAGGTAGCCGACACGAAGGCTGTCTCATAACCAAGGGTTACCATCACAAGATGGATTTCAAAAGGAAAGCCGACACGAAGGCGGTCTCATATCCAAACACAAAGGTAGGCCGACCCGAAGGCGGTCTCATAACCAAGGGTTACCATCACAAGATGGATTTAAAAAGGAAAGCCGATGCGAAGGCGGTCTCATATCCAAACACAAAGGTAGCCGACACGAAGGTTGTCTTATAACCAAGGGTTACCATCACAAGATGGATTTCAAAAGGAAAGCCGACACGAAGGCGGTCCCATATCCAAATACAGAGGTAGGCCGACACGAAGGCGGTCTCATAACCAAGGGTTACCATCACAAGACGGATTTCAAAAGGAAAGCCGACACGAAGGCGGTCTCATAACCAAAGGATACCATCACAAGATGGTTTTCAAAAGGAAAGCCGACGCGAAGGCGGTCTCATATCCAAACACAAATGTAGGACGACACGAAGGCGGTCTCATAACCAAGGGTTACCATTACAAGATGGATTTCAAAAGGAAAGCCGACACGAAGGCAGACTCATATCCAAACACAAAGGAAGTCGACACGAAGGCGGTCTCAAAACCAAGGGTTACCATCACAAGATGGATTTCAAAAGGAAAGCCGACACGAGGGCTGTCTCATATCCAAACACAAAGGTAGGCTGACACGAAGGCGGTCTCATAACAAAGGGTTACCATCACAAGATGGTTTTCAAAAGGAAAGCCGACACGAAGGCGGTCTCATATCCAAACACAAAGGTAGGCCGACCCGAAGGCGGTCTCATAACCAAGGGTTACCATCACAAGATGGATTTAAAAAGGAAAGCCGACGCGAAGGCGGTCCCATATCCAAACACAAAGGTAGGCCGACCCGAAGGCGGTCTTATAACCAAGGGTTACCATCACAAGATGGATTTAAAAAGGAAAGCCGACACGAAGGCGGTCTCATATCCAAACACAAAGGTAGCCGACACGAAGGCTGTCTCATAACCAAGGGTTACCATCACAAGATGGATTTCAAAAGGAAAGCCGACACGAAGGCGGTCCCATATCCAAACACAAAGGTAGGCCGACACGAAGGCGGTCTCATAACCAAGGGTTACCATCACAAGACGGATTTCAAAAGGAAAGCCGACACGAATGCGGTCTCATAACCAACGGATACCATCACAAGATTGTTTTCAAAAGGAAATCCGACACGAAGGCGGTCTCATATCCAAACACAAAGGTAGGCCGACACGAAGGCGGTCTCATAACCAAGGGTTACCATCACAAGATGGATTTCAAAAGGAAAGCCGACATGAGGTCTGTCTCATAGCCAAACACAAATGTAGGCCGACACGAAGGCGGTCTCATAACCAAGGGTTACCATCACAAGATGGATTTCAAAAGGAAAGCCGACACGAGGGTTGTCTCATATCGAAACACAAATGTAGGCCGACACGAAGGTGGTCTCATAACCAAGGGTTACCTTCACAAGATGGATTTCAAAAGGAAAGCCGACACGAGGGCTGTCTCATATCCAAACACAAAGGTAGGCCGACACGAAGGCGGTCTCATAACAAAGGGTTACCATCACCAGATGGTTTTCAAAAGGAAAGCCGACACGAAGGCGGTCTCATATCCAAACACAAAGGTAGGCCGACCCGAAGGCGGTCTCATAACCAAGGGTTACCATCACAAGATGGATTTCAAAAGGAAAGCCGACACGAAGGCAGACTCATATCCAAACACAAAGGAAGTCGACACGAAGGCGGTCTCAAAACCAAGGGTTACCATCACAAGATGGATTTCAAAAGGAAAGCCGACACGAGGGTTGTCTCATATCCAAACACAAAGGTAGGCCGACACGAAGGCGGTCTCATAACAAAGGGTTACCATCACAAGATGGTTTTCAAAAGGAAAGCCGACACGAAGGCGGTCTCATATCCAAACACAAAGGTAGGCCGACCCGAAGGCGGTCTCATAACCAAGGGTTACCATCACAAGATGGATTTAAAAAGGAAAGCCGACGCGAAGGCGGTCTCATATCCAAACACAAAGGTAGCCGACACGAAGGCTGTCTCATAACCAAGGGTTACCATCACAAGATGGATTTCAAAAGGAAAGCCGACACGAAGGCGGTCCCATATCCAAACACAAAGGTAGGCCGACCCGAAGGCGGTCTCATAACCAAGGGTTACCATCACAAGATGGATTTAAAAAGGAAAGCCGACACGAAGGCGGTCTCATATCCAAACACAAAGGTAGCCGACACGAAGGCTGTCTCTTAACCAAGGGTTACCATCACAAGATGGATTTCAAAAGGAAAGCCGACACGAAGGCGGTCCCATATCCAAACACAAAGGTAGGCCGACACGAAGGCGGTCTCATAACCAAGGGTTACCATCACAAGACGGATTTCAAAAGGAAAGCCGACACGAATGCGGTCTCATAACCAAGGGATACCATCACAAGATGGTTTTCAAAAGGAAATCCGACACGAAGGCGGTCTCATATCCAAACACAAAGGTAGGCCGACACGAAGGCGGTCTCATAACCAAGGGTTACCATCACAAGATGGATTTCAAAAGGAAAGCCGACATGAGGTCTGTCTCATATCCAAACACAAATGTAGGCCGACACGAAGGCGGTCTCATAACCAAGGGTTACCATCACAAGATGGATTTCAAAAGGAAAGCCGACACGAGGGCTGTCTCATATCGAAACACAAATGTAGGCCGACACGAAGGTGGTCTCATAACCAAGGGTTACCTTCACAAGATGGATTTCAAAAGGAAAGCCGACACGAGGGCTGTCTCATATCCAAACACAAAGGTAGGCCGACACGAAGGCGGTCTCATAACAAAGGGTTACCATCACCAGATGGTTTTCAAAAGGAAAGCCGACACGAAGGCGGTCTCATATCCAAACACAAAGGTAGACCGACCCGACGGCGGTCTCATAACCAAGGGTTACCATCACAAGATGGATTTAAAAAGGAAAGCCGACGCGAAGGCGGTCTCATATCCAAACACAAAGGTAGCCGACACGAAGGCTGTCTCATAACCAAGGGTTACCATCACAAGATGGATTTCAAAAGGAAAGCCGACACGAAGGCGGTCCCATGTCCAAACACAAAGGTAGGCCGACACGAAGGCGGTCTCATAACCAAGGGTTACCATCACAAGACGGATTTCAAAAGGAAAGCCGACACGAAGGCGGTCTCATAACCAAAGGATACCATCACAAGATGGTTTTCAAAAGGAAAGCCGACACGAAGGCGGTCTCATATCCAAACACAAATGTAGGACGACACAAAGGCGGTCTCATAACCAAGGGTTACCATTACAAGATGGATTTCAAAAGGAAAGCCGATACGAAGGCAGTCTCATATCCAAACACAAAGGAAGTCGACACGAAGGCGGTCTCAAAACCAAGGGTTACCATCACAAGATGGATTTCAAAAGGAAAGCCGACACGAGGGCTGACTCATATCCAAACACAAAGGTAGGCCGACACGAAGGCGGTCTCATAACAAAGGGTTACCATCACAAGATGGTTTTCAAAAGGAAAGCCGACACGAAGGCGGTCTCAAAACCAAGGGTTACCTTCACAAGATGGATTTCAAAAGGAAAGCCGACACGAGGGCTGTCTCATATCCAAACACAAAGGTAGGCCGACACGAAGGCGGTCTCATAACAAAGGGTTACCATCACAGGATGGTTTTCAAAAGGAAAGCCGACACGAAGGCGGTCTCATATCCAAACACAAAGGTAGCCGACACGAAGGCTGTCTCATAACCAAGGGTTACCATCACAAGATGGATTTCAAAAGGAAAGCCGACACGAAGGCGGTCCCATATCCAAACACAAAGGTAGGCCGACACGAAGGCGGTCTCATAACCAAGGGTTACCATCACAAGACGGATTTCAAAAGGAAAGCCGACACGAATGCGGTCTCATAACCAAGGGATACCATCACAAGATGGTTTTCAAAAGGAAATCCGACACGAAGGCGGTCTCATATCCAAACACAAAGGTAGGCCGACACGAAGGCGGTCTCATAACCAAGGGTTACCATCACAAGATGGATTTCAAAAGGAAAGCCGACATGAGGTCTGTCTCATATCCAAACACAAATGTAGGCCGACACGAAGGCGGTCTCATAACCAAGGGTTACCATCACAAGATGGATTTCAAAAGGAAAGCCGACACGAGGGCTGTCTCATATCGAAACACAAATGTAGGCCGACACGAAGGTGGTCTCATAACCAAGGGTTACCTTCACAAGATGGATTTCAAAAGGAAAGCCGACACGAGGGCTGTCTCATATCCAAACACAAAGGTAGGCCGACACGAAGGCGGTCTCATAACAAAGGGTTACCATCACCAGATGGTTTTCAAAAGGAAAGCCGACACGAAGGCGGTCTCATATCCAAACACAAAGGTAGGCTGACCCGAAGGCGGTCTCATAACCAAGGGTTACCATCACAAGATGGATTTAAAAAGGAAAGCCGACGCGAAGGCGGTCTCATATCCAAACACAAAGGTAGCCGACACGAAGGCTGTCTCATAACCAAGGGTTACCATCACAAGATGGATTTCAAAAGGAAAGCCGACACGAAGGCGGTCCCATGTCCAAACACAAAGGTAGGCCGACACGAAGGCGGTCTCATAACCAAGGGTTACCATCACAAGACGGATTTCAAAAGGAAAGCCGACACGAAGGCGGTCTCATAACCAAAGGATACCATCACAACATGGTTTTCAAAAGGAAAGCCGACACGAAGGCGGTCTCATATCCAAACACAAATGTAGGACGACACAAAGGCGGTCTCATAACCAAGGGTTACCATTACAAGATGGATTTCAAAAGGAAAGCCGATACGAAGGCAGTCTCATATCCAAACACAAAGGAAGTCGACACGAAGGCGGTCTCAAAACCAAGGGTTACCATCACAAGATGGATTTCTAAAGGAAAGCCGACACGAGGGCTGACTCATATCCAAACACAAAGGTAGGCCGACACGAAGGCGGTCTCATAACAAAGGGTTACCATCACAAGATGGTTTTCAAAAGGAAAGCCGACACGAAGGCGGTCTCATAACCAAGGGTTACCTTCACAAGATGGATTTCAAAAGGAAAGCCGACACGAGGGCTGTCTCATATCCAAACACAAAGGTAGGCCGACACGAAGGCGGTCTCATAACAAAGGGTTACCATCACCAGATGGTTTTCAAAAGGAAAGCCGACACGAAGGCGGTCTCATATCCAAACACAAAGGTAGGCACACCCGAAGGCGGTCTCATAACCAAGGGTTACCATCACAAGATGGATTTAAAAAGGAAAGCCGACGCGAAGGCGGTCTCATATCCAAACACAAAGGTAGCCGACACGAAGGCTGTCTCATAACCAAGGGTTACCATCACAAGATGGATTTCAAAAGGAAAGCCGACACGAAGGCAGTCCCATGTCCAAACACAAAGGTAGGCCGACACGAAGGCGGTCTCATAACCAAGGGTTACCATCACAAGACAGATTTCAAAAGGAAAGCCGACACGAAGGCGGTCTCATAACCAAAGGATACCATCACAAGATGGTTTTCAAAAGGAAAGCCGACACGAAGGCGGTCTCATATCCAAACACAAATGTAGGACGACACAAAGGTGGTCTCATAACCAAGGGTTACCATTACAAGATGGATTTCAAAAGGAAAGTCGACACGAAGGCGGTCTCAAAACCAAGGGTTACCATCACAAGATGGATTTCAAAAGGAAAGCCGACACGAGGGCTGTCTCATATCGAAACACAAATGTAGGCCGACACGAAGGTGGTCTCATAACCAAGGGTTACCTTCACAAGATGGATTTCAAAAGGAAAGCCGACACGAGGGCTGTCTCATATCCAAACACAAAGGTAGGCCGACACGAAGGCGGTCTCATAACAAAGGGTTACCATCACCAGATGGTTTTCAAAAGGAAAGCCGACACGAAGGCGGTCTCATATCCAAACACAAAGGTAGGCTGACCCGAAGGCGGTCTCATAACCAAGGGTTACCATCACAAGATGGATTTAAAAAGGAAAGCCGACACGAAGGCGGTCCCATGTCCAAACACAAAGGTAGGCCGACACGAAGGCGGTCTCATAACCAAGGGTTACCATCACAAGACGGATTTCAAAAGGAAAGCCGACACGAAGGCGGTCTCATAACCAAAGGATACCATCACAACATGGTTTTCAAAAGGAAAGCCGACACGAAGGCGGTCTCATATCCAAACACAAATGTAGGACGACACAAAGGCGGTCTCATAACCAAGGGTTACCATTACAAGATGGATTTCAAAAGGAAAGCCGATACGAAGGCAGTCTCATATCCAAACACAAAGGAAGTCGACACGAAGGCGGTCTCAAAACCAAGGGTTACCATCACAAGATGGATTTCAAAAGGAAAGCCGACACGAGGGCTGACTCATATCCAAACACAAAGGTAGGCCGACACGAAGGCGGTCTCATAACAAAGGGTTACCATCACAAGATGGTTTTCAAAAGGAAAGCCGACACGAAGGCGGTCTCATAACCAAGGGTTACCTTCACAAGATGGATTTCAAAAGGAAAGCCGACACGAGGGCTGTCTCATATCCAAACACAAAGGTAGGCCGACACGAAGGCGGTCTCATAACAAAGGGTTACCATCACCAGATGGTTTTCAAAAGGAAAGCCGACACGAAGGCGGTCTCATATCCAAACACAAAGGTAGGCACACCCGAAGGCGGTCTCATAACCAAGGGTTACCATCACAAGATGGATTTAAAAAGGAAAGCCGACGCGAAGGCGGTCTCATATCCAAACACAAAGGTAGCCGACACGAAGGCTGTCTCATAACCAAGGGTTACCATCACAAGATGGATTTCAAAAGGAAAGCCGACACGAAGGCGGTCCCATGTCCAAACACAAAGGTAGGCCGACACGAAGGCGGTCTCATAACCAAGGGTTACCATCACAAGACAGATTTCAAAAGGAAAGCCGACACGAAGGCGGTCTCATAACCAAAGGATACCATCACAAGATGGTTTTCAAAAGGAAAGCCGACACGAAGGCGGTCTCATATCCAAACACAAATGTAGGACGACACAAAGGTGGTCTCATAACCAAGGGTTACCATTACAAGATGGATTTCAAAAGGAAAGCCGGCACGAAGGCAGTCTCATATCCAAACACAAAGGAAGTCGACACGAAGGCGGTCTCAAAACCAAGGGTTACCATCACAAGATGGATTTCAAAAGGAAAGCCGACACGAGGGCTGACTCATATCCAAACACAAAGGTAGGCCGACACGAAGGCGGTCTCATAACAAAGGGTTACCATCACAAGATGGTTTTCAAAAGGAAAGCCGACACGAAGGCGGTCTCATATCCAAACACAAAGGTAGGCCGACCCGAAGGCGGTCTCATAACCAAGGGTTACCATCACAAGATGGATTTAAAAAGGAAAGCCGACGTGAAGGCGGTCTCATATCCAAACACAAAGGTAGCCGACACGAAGGCTGTCTCATAACCAAGGGTTACCATCACAAGATGGATTTCAAAAGGAAAGCCGACACGAAGGCGGTCCCATATCCAAACACAAAGGTAGGCCGACACGAAGGCGGTCTCATAACCAAGGGTTACCATCACAAGACGGATTTCAAAAGGAAAGCCGACACGAAGGCGGTCTCATAACCAAGGGATACCATAACAAGATGGTTTTCAAAAGGAAATCCGACACGAAGGCGGTCTCATATCCAAACACAAAGGTAGCCGACACGAAGGCGGTCTCATAACCAAGGGTTACCATCACAAGATGGTTTTCAAAAGGAAAGCCGACACGAAGGCGGTCTCATAACCAAGGGTTACCTTCACAAGATGGATTTCAAAAGGAAAGCCGACACGAGGGCTGTCTCATATCCAAACACTAAGGTAGGCCGACACGAAGGTGGTCTCATAACAAAGGGTTACCATCACCAGATGGTTTTCAAAAGGAAAGCCGACACGAAGGCGGTCTCATATCCAAACACAAAGGTAGGCACACCCGAAGGCGGTCTCATAACCAAGGGTTACCATCACCAGATGGTTTTCAAAAGGAAAGCCGACACGAAGGCGGTCTCATATCCAAACACAAAGGTAGGCTGACCCGAAGGCGGTCTCATAACCAAGGGTTACCATCACAAGATGGATTTAAAAAGGAAAGCCGACGCGAAGGCGGTCTCATATCCAAACACAAAGGTAGCCGACACGAAGGCTGTCTCATAACCAAGGGTTACCATCACAAGATGGATTTCAAAAGGAAAGCCGACACGAAGGCGGTCCCATGTCCAAACACAAAGGTAGGCCGACACGAAGGCGGTCTCATAACCAAGGGTTACCATCACAAGACGGATTTCAAAAGGAAAGCCGACACGAAGGCGGTCTCATAACCAAAGGATACCATCACAACATGGTTTTCAAAAGGAAAGCCGACACGAAGGCGGTCTCATATCCAAACACAAATGTAGGACGACACAAAGGCGGTCTCATAACCAAGGGTTACCATTACAAGATGGATTTCAAAAGGAAAGCCGATACGAAGGCAGTCTCATATCCAAACACAAAGGAAGTCGACACGAAGGCGGTCTCAAAACCAAGGGTTACCATCACAAGATGGATTTCAAAAGGAAAGCCGACACGAGGGCTGACTCATATCCAAACACAAAGGTAGGCCGACACGAAGGCGGTCTCATAACAAAGGGTTACCATCACAAGATGGTTTTCAAAAGGAAAGCCGACACGAAGGCGGTCTCATAACCAAGGGTTACCTTCACAAGATGGATTTCAAAAGGAAAGCCGACACGAGGGCTGTCTCATATCCAAACACAAAGGTAGGCCGACACGAAGGCGGTCTCATAACAAAGGGTTACCATCACCAGATGGTTTTCAAAAGGAAAGCCGACACGAAGGCGGTCTCATATCCAAACACAAAGGTAGGCACACCCGAAGGCGGTCTCATAACCAAGGGTTACCATCACAAGATGGATTTAAAAAGGAAAGCCGACGCGAAGGCGGTCTCATATCCAAACACAAAGGTAGCCGACACGAAGGCTGTCTCATAACCAAGGGTTACCATCACAAGATGGATTTCAAAAGGAAAGCCGACACGAAGGCGGTCCCATGTCCAAACACAAAGGTAGGCCGACACGAAGGCGGTCTCATAACCAAGGGTTACCATCACAAGACAGATTTCAAAAGGAAAGCCGACACGAAGGCGGTCTCATAACCAAAGGATACCATCACAAGATGGTTTTCAAAAGGAAAGCCGACACGAAGGCGGTCTCATATCCAAACACAAATGTAGGACGACACAAAGGTGGTCTCATAACCAAGGGTTACCATTACAAGATGGATTTCAAAAGGAAAGCCGGCACGAAGGCAGTCTCATATCCAAACACAAAGGAAGTCGACACGAAGGCGGTCTCAAAACCAAGGGTTACCATCACAAGATGGATTTCAAAAGGAAAGCCGACACGAGGGCTGACTCATATCCAAACACAAAGGTAGGCCGACACGAAGGCGGTCTCATAACAAAGGGTTACCATCACAAGATGGTTTTCAAAAGGAAAGCCGACACGAAGGCGGTCTCATATCCAAACACAAAGGTAGGCCGACCCGAAGGCGGTCTCATAACCAAGGGTTACCATCACAAGATGGATTTAAAAAGGAAAGCCGACGTGAAGGCGGTCTCATATCCAAACACAAAGGTAGCCGACACGAAGGCTGTCTCATAACCAAGGGTTACCATCACAAGATGGATTTCAAAAGGAAAGCCGACACGAAGGCGGTCCCATGTCCAAACACAAAGGTAGGCCGACACGAAGGCGGTCTCATAACCAAGGGTTACCATCACAAGACGGATTTCAAAAGGAAAGCCGACACGAAGGCGGTCTCATAACCAAAGGATACCATCACAACATGGTTTTCAAAAGGAAAGCCGACACGAAGGCGGTCTCATATCCAAACACAAATGTAGGACGACACAAAGGCGGTCTCATAACCAAGGGTTACCATTACAAGATGGATTTCAAAAGGAAAGCCGATACGAAGGCAGTCTCATATCCAAACACAAAGGAAGTCGACACGAAGGCGGTCTCAAAACCAAGGGTTACCATCACAAGATGGATTTCTAAAGGAAAGCCGACACGAGGGCTGACTCATATCCAAACACAAAGGTAGGCCGACACGAAGGCGGTCTCATAACAAAGGGTTACCATCACAAGATGGTTTTCAAAAGGAAAGCCGACACGAAGGCGGTCTCATAACCAAGGGTTACCTTCACAAGATGGATTTCAAAAGGAAAGCCGACACGAGGGCTGTCTCATATCCAAACACAAAGGTAGGCCGACACGAAGGCGGTCTCATAACAAAGGGTTACCATCACCAGATGGTTTTCAAAAGGAAAGCCGACACGAAGGCGGTCTCATATCCAAACACAAAGGTAGGCACACCCGAAGGCGGTCTCATAACCAAGGGTTACCATCACAAGATGGATTTAAAAAGGAAAGCCGACGCGAAGGCGGTCTCATATCCAAACACAAAGGTAGCCGACACGAAGGCTGTCTCATAACCAAGGGTTACCATCACAAGATGGATTTCAAAAGGAAAGCCGACACGAAGGCGGTCCCATGTCCAAACACAAAGGTAGGCCGACACGAAGGCGGTCTCATAACCAAGGGTTACCATCACAAGACAGATTTCAAAAGGAAAGCCGACACGAAGGCGGTCTCATAACCAAAGGATACCATCACAAGATGGTTTTCAAAAGGAAAGCCGACACGAAGGCGGTCTCATATCCAAACACAAATGTAGGACGACACAAAGGTGGTCTCATAACCAAGGGTTACCATTACAAGATGGATTTCAAAAGGAAAGTCGACACGAAGGCGGTCTCAAAACCAAGGGTTACCATCACAAGATGGATTTCAAAAGGAAAGCCGACACGAGGGCTGTCTCATATCGAAACACAAATGTAGGCCGACACGAAGGTGGTCTCATAACCAAGGGTTACCTTCACAAGATGGATTTCAAAAGGAAAGCCGACACGAGGGCTGTCTCATATCCAAACACAAAGGTAGGCCGACACGAAGGCGGTCTCATAACAAAGGGTTACCATCACCAGATGGTTTTCAAAAGGAAAGCCGACACGAAGGCGGTCTCATATCCAAACACAAAGGTAGGCTGACCCGAAGGCGGTCTCATAACCAAGGGTTACCATCACAAGATGGATTTAAAAAGGAAAGCCGACACGAAGGCGGTCCCATGTCCAAACACAAAGGTAGGCCGACACGAAGGCGGTCTCATAACCAAGGGTTACCATCACAAGACGGATTTCAAAAGGAAAGCCGACACGAAGGCGGTCTCATAACCAAAGGATACCATCACAACATGGTTTTCAAAAGGAAAGCCGACACGAAGGCGGTCTCATATCCAAACACAAATGTAGGACGACACAAAGGCGGTCTCATAACCAAGGGTTACCATTACAAGATGGATTTCAAAAGGAAAGCCGATACGAAGGCAGTCTCATATCCAAACACAAAGGAAGTCGACACGAAGGCGGTCTCAAAACCAAGGGTTACCATCACAAGATGGATTTCAAAAGGAAAGCCGACACGAGGGCTGACTCATATCCAAACACAAAGGTAGGCCGACACGAAGGCGGTCTCATAACAAAGGGTTACCATCACAAGATGGTTTTCAAAAGGAAAGCCGACACGAAGGCGGTCTCATAACCAAGGGTTACCTTCACAAGATGGATTTCAAAAGGAAAGCCGACACGAGGGCTGTCTCATATCCAAACACAAAGGTAGGCCGACACGAAGGCGGTCTCATAACAAAGGGTTACCATCACCAGATGGTTTTCAAAAGGAAAGCCGACACGAAGGCGGTCTCATATCCAAACACAAAGGTAGGCACACCCGAAGGCGGTCTCATAACCAAGGGTTACCATCACAAGATGGATTTAAAAAGGAAAGCCGACGCGAAGGCGGTCTCATATCCAAACACAAAGGTAGCCGACACGAAGGCTGTCTCATAACCAAGGGTTACCATCACAAGATGGATTTCAAAAGGAAAGCCGACACGAAGGCGGTCCCATGTCCAAACACAAAGGTAGGCCGACACGAAGGCGGTCTCATAACCAAGGGTTACCATCACAAGACAGATTTCAAAAGGAAAGCCGACACGAAGGCGGTCTCATAACCAAAGGATACCATCACAAGATGGTTTTCAAAAGGAAAGCCGACACGAAGGCGGTCTCATATCCAAACACAAATGTAGGACGACACAAAGGTGGTCTCATAACCAAGGGTTACCATTACAAGATGGATTTCAAAAGGAAAGCCGGCACGAAGGCAGTCTCATATCCAAACACAAAGGAAGTCGACACGAAGGCGGTCTCAAAACCAAGGGTTACCATCACAAGATGGATTTCAAAAGGAAAGCCGACACGAGGGCTGACTCATATCCAAACACAAAGGTAGGCCGACACGAAGGCGGTCTCATAACAAAGGGTTACCATCACAAGATGGTTTTCAAAAGGAAAGCCGACACGAAGGCGGTCTCATATCCAAACACAAAGGTAGGCCGACCCGAAGGCGGTCTCATAACCAAGGGTTACCATCACAAGATGGATTTAAAAAGGAAAGCCGACGTGAAGGCGGTCTCATATCCAAACACAAAGGTAGCCGACACGAAGGCTGTCTCATAACCAAGGGTTACCATCACAAGATGGATTTCAAAAGGAAAGCCGACACGAAGGCGGTCCCATATCCAAACACAAAGGTAGGCCGACACGAAGGCGGTCTCATAACCAAGGGTTACCATCACAAGACGGATTTCAAAAGGAAAGCCGACACGAAGGCGGTCTCATAACCAAGGGATACCATAACAAGATGGTTTTCAAAAGGAAATCCGACACGAAGGCGGTCTCATATCCAAACACAAAGGTAGCCGACACGAAGGCGGTCTCATAACCAAGGGTTACCATCACAAGATGGTTTTCAAAAGGAAAGCCGACACGAAGGCGGTCTCATATCCAAACACAAAGGTAGGCACACCCGAAGGCGGTCTCATAACCAAGGGTTACCTTCACAAGATGGATTTCAAAAGGAAAGCCGACACGAGGGCTGTCTCATATCCAAACACTAAGGTAGGCCGACACGAAGGCGGTCTCATAACAAAGGGTTACCATCACCAGATGGTTTTCAAAAGGAAAGCCGACACGAAGGCGGTCTCATATCCAAACACAAAGGTAGGCACACCCGAAGGCGGTCTCATAACCAAGGGTTACCATCACCAGATGGTTTTCAAAAGGAAAGCCGACACGAAGGCGGTCTCATATCCAAACACAAAGGTAGGCTGACCCGAAGGCGGTCTCATAACCAAGGGTTACCATCACAAGATGGATTTAAAAAGGAAAGCCGACGCGAAGGCGGTCTCATATCCAAACACAAAGGTAGCCGACACGAAGGCTGTCTCATAACCAAGGGTTACCATCACAAGATGGATTTCAAAAGGAAAGCCGACACGAAGGCGGTCCCATGTCCAAACACAAAGGTAGGCCGACACGAAGGCGGTCTCATAACCAAGGGTTACCATCACAAGACGGATTTCAAAAGGAAAGCCGACACGAAGGCGGTCTCATAACCAAAGGATACCATCACAACATGGTTTTCAAAAGGAAAGCCGACACGAAGGCGGTCTCATATCCAAACACAAATGTAGGACGACACAAAGGCGGTCTCATAACCAAGGGTTACCATTACAAGATGGATTTCAAAAGGAAAGCCGATACGAAGGCAGTCTCATATCCAAACACAAAGGAAGTCGACACGAAGGCGGTCTCAAAACCAAGGGTTACCATCACAAGATGGATTTCAAAAGGAAAGCCGACACGAGGGCTGACTCATATCCAAACACAAAGGTAGGCCGACACGAAGGCGGTCTCATAACAAAGGGTTACCATCACAAGATGGTTTTCAAAAGGAAAGCCGACACGAAGGCGGTCTCATAACCAAGGGTTACCTTCACAAGATGGATTTCAAAAGGAAAGCCGACACGAGGGCTGTCTCATATCCAAACACAAAGGTAGGCCGACACGAAGGCGGTCTCATAACAAAGGGTTACCATCACCAGATGGTTTTCAAAAGGAAAGCCGACACGAAGGCGGTCTCATATCCAAACACAAAGGTAGGCACACCCGAAGGCGGTCTCATAACCAAGGGTTACCATCACAAGATGGATTTAAAAAGGAAAGCCGACGCGAAGGCGGTCTCATATCCAAACACAAAGGTAGCCGACACGAAGGCTGTCTCATAACCAAGGGTTACCATCACAAGATGGATTTCAAAAGGAAAGCCGACACGAAGGCGGTCCCATGTCCAAACACAAAGGTAGGCCGACACGAAGGCGGTCTCATAACCAAGGGTTACCATCACAAGACAGATTTCAAAAGGAAAGCCGACACGAAGGCGGTCTCATAACCAAAGGATACCATCACAACATGGTTTTCAAAAGGAAAGCCGACACGAAGGCGGTCTCATATCCAAACACAAATGTAGGACGACACAAAGGCGGTCTCATAACCAAGGGTTACCATTACAAGATGGATTTCAAAAGGAAAGCCGATACGAAGGCAGTCTCATATCCAAACACAAAGGAAGTCGACACGAAGGCGGTCTCAAAACCAAGGGTTACCATCACAAGATGGATTTCAAAAGGAAAGCCGACACGAGGGCTGACTCATATCCAAACACAAAGGTAGGCCGACACGAAGGCGGTCTCATAACAAAGGGTTACCATCACAAGATGGTTTTCAAAAGGAAAGCCGACACGAAGGCGGTCTCATAACCAAGGGTTACCTTCACAAGATGGATTTCAAAAGGAAAGCCGACACGAGGGCTGTCTCATATCCAAACACAAAGGTAGGCCGACACGAAGGCGGTCTCATAACAAAGGGTTACCATCACCAGATGGTTTTCAAAAGGAAAGCCGACACGAAGGCGGTCTCATATCCAAACACAAAGGTAGGCACACCCGAAGGCGGTCTCATAACCAAGGGTTACCATCACAAGATGGATTTAAAAAGGAAAGCCGACGCGAAGGCGGTCTCATATCCAAACACAAAGGTAGCCGACACGAAGGCTGTCTCATAACCAAGGGTTACCATCACAAGATGGATTTCAAAAGGAAAGCCGACACGAAGGCGGTCCCATGTCCAAACACAAAGGTAGGCCGACACGAAGGCGGTCTCATAACCAAGGGTTACCATCACAAGACAGATTTCAAAAGGAAAGCCGACACGAAGGCGGTCTCATAACCAAAGGATACCATCACAAGATGGTTTTCAAAAGGAAAGCCGACACGAAGGCGGTCTCATATCCAAACACAAATGTAGGACGACACAAAGGTGGTCTCATAACCAAGGGTTACCATTACAAGATGGATTTCAAAAGGAAAGCCGGCACGAAGGCAGTCTCATATCCAAACACAAAGGAAGTCGACACGAAGGCGGTCTCAAAACCAAGGGTTACCATCACAAGATGGATTTCAAAAGGAAAGCCGACACGAGGGCTGACTCATATCCAAACACAAAGGTAGGCCGACACGAAGGCGGTCTCATAACAAAGGGTTACCATCACAAGATGGTTTTCAAAAGGAAAGCCGACACGAAGGCGGTCTCATATCCAAACACAAAGGTAGGCCGACCCGAAGGCGGTCTCATAACCAAGGGTTACCATCACAAGATGGATTTAAAAAGGAAAGCCGACGTGAAGGCGGTCTCATATCCAAACACAAAGGTAGCCGACACGAAGGCTGTCTCATAACCAAGGGTTACCATCACAAGATGGATTTCAAAAGGAAAGCCGACACGAAGGCGGTCCCATATCCAAACACAAAGGTAGGCCGACACGAAGGCGGTCTCATAACCAAGGGTTACCATCACAAGACGGATTTCAAAAGGAAAGCCGACACGAAGGCGGTCTCATAACCAAGGGATACCATAACAAGATGGTTTTCAAAAGGAAATCCGACACGAAGGCGGTCTCATATCCAAACACAAAGGTAGCCGACACGAAGGCGGTCTCATAACCAAGGGTTACCATCACAAGATGGATTTCAAAAGGGAAGCCGACACAAAGGAAGTCTCATATCCAAACACAAAGGTAGGCCGACATGAAGTCGGTCTCACAACCAAGGGTTACCATCACAAGATGGATTTCAAAAGGAAAGCCGACACAAGGGCAATCTCATATCCAAACACAAAGGTAGGCCGACACGAAGGCGGTCTCATAACCAAGGGTTACCATCACAAGATGGATTTAAAAAGGAAAGCCGATGCGAAGGCGGTCTCATATCCAAACACAAAGGTAGCCGACACGAAGGCGGTCTCATAACAAAGGGTTACCATCACCAGATGGTTTTCAAAAGGAAAGCCGACACGAAGGCAGTCTCATATCCAAACACAAAGGTAGGCCGACCCGAAGGCGGTCTCATAACCAATGGTTACCATCACAAGATGGATTTAAAAAGGAAAGCCGACGCGAAGGCGGTCTCATATCCAAACACAAAGGTAGCCGACACGAAGGCTGTCTCATAACCAAGGGTTACCATCACAAGATGGATTTCAAAAGGAAAGCCGACACGAAGGCGGTCCCATGTCCAAACACAAAGGTAGGCCGACACGAAGGCGGTCTCATAACCAAGGGTTACCATCACAAGACGGATTTCAAAAGGAAAGCCGACACGAAGGCGGTCTCATAACCAAAGGATACCATCACAAGATGGTTTTCAAAAGGAAAGCCGACACGAAGGCGGTCTCATATTCAAACACAAATGTAGGACGACACAAAGGCGGTCTCATAACCAAGGGTTACCATTACAAGATGGATTTCAAAAGGAAAGCCGACACGAAGGCAGTCTCATATCCAAACACAAAGGAAGTCGACACGAAGGCGGTCTCAAAACCAAGGGTTACCATCACAAGATGGATTTCAAAAGGAAAGCCGACACGAGGGCTGACTCATATCCAAACACAAAGGTAGGCCGACACGAAGGCGGTCTCATAACAAAGGGTTACCATCACAAGATGGTTTTCAAAAGGAAAGCCGACACGAAGGCGGTCTCATATCCAAACACAAAGGTAGGCCGACCCGAAGGCGGTCTCATAACCAAGGGTTACCATCACAAGATGGATTTAAAAAGGAAAGCCGACGTGAAGGCGGTCTCATATCCAAACACAAAGGTAGCCGACACGAATGCTGTCTCATAACCAAGGGTTACCATCACAAGATATATTTCAAAAGGAAAGCCGACACGAAGGCGGTCCCATATCCAAACACAAAGGTAGGCCGACACGAAGGCGGTCTCATAACCAAGGGTTACCATCACAAGACGGATTTCAAAAGGAAAGCCGACACGAAGGCGGTCTCATAACCAAGGGATACCATAACAAGATGGTTTTCAAAAGGAAATCCGACACGAAGGCGGTCTCATATCCAAACACAAAGGTAGCCGACACGAAGGCGGTCTCATAACCAAGGGTTACCATCACAAGATGGATTTCAAAAGGGAAGCCGACACAAAGGAAGTCTCATATCCAAACACAAAGGTAGGCCGACATGAAGTCGGTCTCACAACCAAGGGTTACCATCACAAGATGGATTTCAAAAGGAAAGCCGACACAAGGGCA
This sequence comes from Lathyrus tuberosus, assembly GCA_022829125.1. Classification (NCBI taxonomy): domain Eukaryota; kingdom Viridiplantae; phylum Streptophyta; class Magnoliopsida; order Fabales; family Fabaceae; genus Lathyrus; species Lathyrus tuberosus. The sequence goes on along the minus strand of JALAZF010000020.1, from coordinate 2,452,766 downwards.
ATCTCATATCCAAACACAAAGGTAGGCCGACACGAAGGCGGTCTCATAACCAAGGGTTACCATCACAAGATGGATTTAAAAAGGAAAGCCGATGCGAAGGCGGTCTCATATCCAAACACAAAGGTAGCCGACACGAAGGCGGTCTCATAACAAAGGGTTACCATCACCAGATGGTTTTCAAAAGGAAAGCCGACACGAAGGCAGTCTCATATCCAAACACAAAGGTAGGCCGACCCGAAGGCGGTCTCATAACCAATGGTTACCATCACAAGATGGATTTAAAAAGGAAAGCCGACGCGAAGGCGGTCTCATATCCAAACACAAAGGTAGCCGACACGAAGGCTGTCTCATAACCAAGGGTTACCATCACAAGATGGATTTCAAAAGGAAAGCCGACACGAAGGCGGTCCCATGTCCAAACACAAAGGTAGGCCGACACGAAGGCGGTCTCATAACCAAGGGTTACCATCACAAGACGGATTTCAAAAGGAAAGCCGACACGAAGGCGGTCTCATAACCAAAGGATACCATCACAAGATGGTTTTCAAAAGGAAAGCCGACACGAAGGCGGTCTCATATTCAAACACAAATGTAGGACGACACAAAGGCGGTCTCATAACCAAGGGTTACCATTACAAGATGGATTTCAAAAGGAAAGCCGACACGAAGGCAGTCTCATATCCAAACACAAAGGAAGTCGACACGAAGGCGGTCTCAAAACCAAGGGTTACCATCACAAGATGGATTTCAAAAGGAAAGCCGACACGAGGGCTGACTCATATCCAAACACAAAGGTAGGCCGACACGAAGGCGGTCTCATAACAAAGGGTTACCATCACAAGATGGTTTTCAAAAGGAAAGCCGACACGAAGGCGGTCTCATATCCAAACACAAAGGTAGGCCGACCCGAAGGCGGTCTCATAACCAAGGGTTACCATCACAAGATGGATTTAAAAAGGAAAGCCGACGTGAAGGCGGTCTCATATCCAAACACAAAGGTAGCCGACACGAAGGCTGTCTCATAACCAAGGGTTACCATCACAAGATATATTTCAAAAGGAAAGCCGACACGAAGGCGGTCCCATATCCAAACACAAAGGTAGGCCGACACGAAGGCGGTCTCATAACCAAGGGTTACCATCACAAGACGGATTTCAAAAGGAAAGCCGACACGAAGGCGGTCTCATAACCAAAGGATACCATCACAAGATGGTTTTCAAAAGGAAAGCCGACACGAAGGCGGTCTCATATCCAAACACAAAGGTAGGGCGACACGAAGGCGGACTCATAACCAAGGGTTACTATCACTGGATGGATTTCCAAAGGAAAGACGACACGAAGGCAGTCTCATATCCAAACACAAAGATAGGCCGACATGAAGGCGGTCTCATAACCAAGGGTTACCATCACAAGATGGATTTCAAAAAGGGAGGCCGACACAAAGGCAGTCTCATATCCAAACACAAAGGTAGGCCGACATGAAGTCGGTCTCACAACCAAGGGTTACCATCACAAGATGGATTTCAAAAGGAAAGCCGACACAAGGGCAATCTCATATCCAAACACAAAGGTAGGCCGACACGAAGGCGGTCTCATAACCAAGGGTTACCATCACAAGATGGATTTAAAAAGGAAAGCCGATGCGAAGGCGGTCTCATATCCAAACACAAAGGTAGCCGACACGAAGGTTGTCTTATAACCAAGGGTTACCATCACAAGATGGATTTCAAAAGGAAAGCCGACACGAAGGCGGTCCCATATCCAAACACAGAGGTAGGCCGACACGAAGGCGGTCTCATAACCAAGGGTTACCATCACAAGACGGATTTCAAAAGGAAAGCCGACACGAAGGCGGTCTCATAACCACAGGATACCATCACAAGATGGTTTTCAAAAGGAAAGCCGACGCGAAGGCGGTCTAATATCCAAACACAAATGTAGGACGACACGAAGGCGGTCTCATAACCAAGGGTTACCATTACAAGATGGATTTCAAAAGGAAAGCCGACACGAAGGCAGTCTCATATCCAAACACAAAGGAAGTCGACACGAAGGCGGTCTCAAAACCAAGGGTTACCATCACAAGATGGATTTAAAAAGGAAAGCCGACACGAGGGCTGTCTCATATCCAAACACAAAGGTAGGCCGACACGAAGGCGGTCTCATAACAAAGGGTTACCATCACAAGATGGTTTTCAAAAGGAAAGCCGACACGAAGGCGGTCTCATATCCAAACACAAAGGTAGGCCGACCCGAAGGCGGTCTCATAACCAAGGGTTACCATCACAAGATGGATTTAAAAAGGAAAGCCGACGCGAAGGCGGTCTCATATCGAAACACAAAGGTAGCCGACACGAAGGCTGTCTCATAACCAAGGGTTACCATCACAAGATGGATTTCAAAAGGAAAGCCGACACGAAGGCGGTCCCATATCCAAACACAAAGGTAGGCCGACCCGAAGGCGGTCTCATAACCAAGGGTTACCATCACAAGATGGATTTATTAAGGAAAGCCGACACGAAGGCGGTCTCATATCCAAACACAAAGGTAGCCGACACGAAGGCTGTCTCATAACCAAGGGTTACCATCACAAGATGGATTTCAAAAGGAAAGCCGACACGAAGGCGGTCCCATATCCAAACACAAAGGTAGGCCGACACGAAGGCGGTCTCATAACCAAGGGTTACCATCACAAGACGAATTTCAAAAGGAAAGCCGACACGAATGCGGTCTCATAACCAAGGGATACCATCACAAGATGGTTTTCAAAAGGAAATCCGACACGAAGGCGGTCTCATATCCAAACACAAAGGTAGGCCGACACGAAGGCGGTCTCATAACCAAGGGTTACCATCACAAGATGGATTTCAAAAGGAAAGCCGACATGAGGTATGTCTCATATCCAAACACAAATGTAGGCCGACACGAAGGCGGTCTCATAACCAAGGATTACCATCACAAGATGGATTTCAAAAGGAAAGCCGACACGAGGGCTGTCTCATATCGAAACACAAATGTAGGCCGACACGAAGGCGGTCTCATAACCAGGGTTACCTTCACAAGATGGATTTCAAAAGGAAAGCCGACACGAGGGCTGTCTCATATCCAAACACAAAGGTAGGCCGACACGAAGGAGGTCTCATAACAAAGGGTTACCATCACCAGATGGTTTTCAAAAGGAAAGCCGACACGAAGGCGGTCTCATATCCAAACACAAAGGTAGGCCGACCCGAAGGCGGTCTCATAACCAAGGGTTACCATCACAAGATGGATTTAAAAAGGAAAGCCAACGCGAAGGCGGTCTCATATCCAAACACAAAGGTAGCCGACACGAAGGCTGTCTTATAACCAAGGGTTACTGTCACAAGATGGATTTCAAAAGGAAAGCCGACACGAAGGCGGTCCCATGTCCAAACACAAAGGTAGGCCGACACGAAGGCGGTCTCATAACCAAGGGTTACCATCACAAGACGGATTTCAAAAGGAAAGCCGACACGAAGGCGGTCTCATAACCAAAGGATACCATCACAAGATGGTTTTCAAAAGGAAAGCCGACACGAAGGCGGTCTCATATCCAAACACAAATGTAGGACGACACAAAGGCAGTCTCATAACCAAGGGTTACCATTACAAGATGGATTTCAAAAGGAAAGCCGACACGAAGGCAGTCTCATATCCAAACACAAAGGAAGTCGACACGAAGGCGGTCTCAAAACCAAGGGTTACCATCACAAGATGGATTTCAAAAGGAAAGCCGACACGAGGGCTGTCTCATATCCAAACACAAAGGTAGGCCGACACGAAGGCGGTCTCATAACAAAGGGTTACCATCACAAGATGGTTTTCAAAAGGAAAGCCGACACGAAGGCGGTCTCATATCCAAACACAAAGGTAGGCCGACCCGAAGGCGGTCTCATAACCAAGGGTTACCATCACAAGATGGATTTAAAAAGGAAAGCCGACGCGAAGGCGGTCTCATATCCAAATACAAAGGTAGCCGACACGAAGGCTGTCTCATAACCAAGGGTTACCATCACAAGATGGATTTCAAAAGGAAAGCCGACACGAAGGCGGTCCCATATCCAAACACAAAGGTAGGCCGACACGAAGGTGGTCTCATAACCAAGGGTTACCATCACAAGACGGATTTCAAAAGGAAAGCCGACACGAAGGCGGTCTCATAACCAAAGGATACCATCACAAGATGGTTTTCAAAAGGAAAGCCGACACGAAGGCGGTCTCATATCCAAACACAAATGTAGGACGACACGAAGGCGGTCTCATAACCAAGGGTTACCATTACAAGATGGATTTCAAAAGGAAAGCCGACACGAAGGCAGTCTCATATCGAAACACAAAGGAAGTCGACACGAAGGCAGTCTCAAAACCAAGGGTTACCATCACAAGATTGATTTCAAAAGGAAAGTTGACACGAAGGCGATCTCATATCCAAACACAAAGGTAGGCCGACACAAAGGCGGTCTCATAACCAAGGGTTACCATCACAAGATGGGTTTCAAAAGGAAAGCCGACACGAAGGCGGTCTCTTATCCAAACACAAAGGTAGGCCGACACGAAGGCGGACTCATAACCAAGGGTTACTATCACTAGATGGATTTCCAAAGGAAAGACGACACGAAGGCAGTCTCATATCCAAACACAAAGATAGGCCGACATGAAGGCGGTCTCATAACCAAGGGTTACCATCACAAGATGGATTTCAAAAGGAAAGCCGACACAAGGGCAATCTCATATCCAAACACAAAGGTAGGCCGACACGAAGGCGGTCTCATAACCAAGGGTTACCATCACAAGATGGGTTTCAAAAGGAAAGCCGACACGAAGGCGGTCTCATATCCAAACACAAAGGTAGGGCGACACGAAGGCGGACTCATAACCAAGGGTTACCATCACAAGATGGGTTTCAAAAGGAAAGCCGACACGAAGGCGGTCTCATATCCAAACACAAAGGTAGGGCGACACGAAGGCGGACTCATAACCAAGGGTTACTATCACTGGATGGATTTCCAAAGGAAAGATGACACGAAGGCAGTCTCATATCCAAACACAAAGATAGGCCGACATGAAGGCGGTCTCATAACCAAGGGTTACCATCACAAGATGGATTTCAAAAAGGGAAGCCGACACAAAGGCAGTCTCATATCCAAACACAAAGGTAGGCCGACATGAAGTCGGTCTCACAACCAAGGGTTACCATCACAAGATGGACTTCAAAAGGAAAGCCGACAAAAGGGCAATCTCATATCCAAACACAAAGGTAGGCCGACACGAAGGCGGTCTCATAACCAAGGGTTACCATCACAAGATGGATTTAAAAAGGAAAGCCGATGCGAAGGCGGTCTCATATCCAAACACAAAGGTAGCCGACACGAAGGTTGTCTTATAACCAAGGGTTACCATCACAAGATGGATTTCAAAAGGAAAGCCGACACGAAGGCGGTCCCATATCCAAACACAGAGGTAGGCCGACACGAAGGCGGTCTCATAACCAAGGGTTACCATCACAAGACGGATTTCAAAAGGAAAGCCGACACGAAGGCGGTCTCATAACCAAAGGATACCATCACAAGATGGTTTTCAAAAGGAAAGCCGACGCGAAGGCGGTCTCATATCCAAACACAAATGTAGGACGACACGAAGGCGGTCTCATAACCAAGGGTTACCATTACAAGATGGATTTCAAAAGGAAAGCCGACACGAAGGCAGTCTCATATCCAAACACAAAGGAAGTCGACACGAAGGCGGTCTCAAAACCAAGGGTTACCATCACAAGATGGATTTAAAAAGGAAAGCCGACACGAGGGCTGTCTCATATCCAAACACAAAGGTAGGCCAACACGAAGGCGGTCTCATAACAAAGGGTTACCATCACAAGATGGTTTTCAAAAGGAAAGCCGACACGAAGGCGGTCTCATATCCAAACACAAAGGTAGGCCGACCCGAAGGCGGTCTCATAACCAAGGGTTACCATCACAAGATGGATTTAAAAAGGAAAGCCGACGCGAAGGCGGTCTCATATCCAAACACAAAGGTAGCCGACACGAAGGCTGTCTCATAACCAAGGGTTACCATCACAAGATGGATTTCAAAAGGAAAGCCGACACGAAGGCGGTCCCATATCCAAACACAAAGGTAGGCCGACCCGAAGGCGGTCTCATAACCAAGGGTTACCATCACAAGATGGATTTAAAAAGGAAAGCCGACACGAAGGCGGTCTCATATCCAAACACAAAGGTAGCTGACACGAAGGCTGTCTCATAACCAAGGGTTACCATCACAAGATGGATTTCAAAAGGAAAGCCGACACGAAGGCGGTCCCATATCCAAACACAAAGGTAGGCCGACACGAAGGCGGTCTCATAACCAAGGGTTACCATCACAAGACGGATTTCAAAAGGAAAGCCGACACGAATGCGGTCTCATAACCAAGGGATACCATCACAAGATGGTTTTCAAAAGGAAATCCGACACGAAGGCGGTCTCATATCCAAACACAAAGGTAGGCCGACACGAAGGCGGTCTCATAACCAAGGGTTACCATCACAAGATGGATTTCAAAAGGAAAGCCGACATGAGGTATGTCTCATATCCAAACACAAATGTAGGCCGACACGAAGGCGGTCTCATAACCAAGGATTACCATCACAAGATGGATTTCAAAAGGAAAGCCGACACGAGGGCTGTCTCATATCGAAACACAAATGTAGGCCGACACGAAGGCGGTCTCATAACCAAGGGTTACCTTCACAAGATGGATTTCAAAAGGAAAGCCGACACGAGGGCTGTCTCATATCCAAACACAAAGGTAGGCCGACACGAAGGCGGTCTCATAACAAAGGGTTACCATCACCAGATGGTTTTCAAAAGGAAAGCCGACACGAAGGCGGTCTCATATCCAAACACAAAGGTAGGCCGACCCGAAGGCGGTCTCATAACCAAGGGTTACCATCACAAGATGGATTTAAAACGGAAAGCCAACGCGAAGGCGGTCTCATATCCAAACACAAAGGTAGCCGACACGAAGGCTGTCTCATAACCAAGGGTTACCATCACAAGATGGATTTCAAAAGGAAAGCCGACACGAAGGCGGTCCCATGTCCAAACACAAAGGTAGGTCGACACGAAGGCGGTCTCATAACCAAGGGTTACCATTACAAGATGGATTTCAAAAGGAAAGCCGACACGAAGGCAGTCTCATATCCAAACACAAAGGAAGTCGACACGAAGGCGGTCTCAAAACCAAGGGTTACCATCACAAGATGGATTTCAAAAGGAAAGCCGACACGAGGGCTGTCTCATATCCAAACACAAAGGTAGGCCGACACGAAGGCGGTCTCATAACAAAGGGTTACCATCACAAGATGGTTTTCAAAAGGAAAGCCGACACGAAGGCGGTCTCATATCCAAACACAAAGGTAGGCCGACCCGAAGGCGGTCTCATAACCAAGGGTTACCATCACAAGATGGATTTAAAAAGGAAAGCCGACACGAAGGCGGTCCCATATCCAAACACAAAGGTAGGCCGACACGAAGGTGGTCTCATAACCAAGGGTTACCATCACAAGACGGATTTCAAAAGGAAAGCCGACACGAAGGCGGTCTCATAACCAAAGGATACCATCACAAGATGGTTTTCAAAAGGAAAGCCGACACGAAGGCGGTCTCATATCCAAACACAAATGTAGGACGACACGAAGGCGGTCTCATAACCAAGGGTTACCATTACAAGATGGATTTCAAAAGGAAAGCCGACACGAAGGCAGTCTCATATCGAAACACAAAGGAAGTCGACACGAAGGCGGTCTCAAAACCAAGGGTTACCATCACAAGATTGATTTCAAAAGGAAAGTTGACACGAAGGCGATCTCATATCCAAACACAAAGGTAGGCCGACACAAAGGCGGTCTCATAACCAAGGGTTACCATCACAAGATGGGTTTCAAAAGGAAAGCCGACACGAAGGCGGTCTCTTATCCAAACACAAAGGTAGGCCGACACGAAGGCGGACTCATAACCAAGGGTTACTATCACTAGATGGATTTCCAAAGGAAAGACGACACGAAGGCAGTCTAATATCCAAACACAAAGATAGGCCGACATGAAGGCGGTCTCATAACCAAGGGTTACCATCACAAGATGGATTTCAAAAGGAAAGCCGACACAAGGGCAATCTCATATCCAAACACAAAGGTAGGCCGACACGAAGGCGGTCTCATAACCAAGGGTTACCATCACAAGATGGGTTTCAAAAGGAAAGCCGACACGAAGGCGGTCTCATATCCAAACACAAAGGTAGGGCGACACGAAGGCGGACTCATAACCAAGGGTTACCATCACAAGATGGGTTTCAAAAGGAAAGCCGACACGAAGGCGGTCTCATATCCAAACACAAAGGTAGGGCGACACGAAGGCGGACTCATAACCAAGGGTTACTATCACTGGATGGATTTCCAAAGGAAAGACGACACGAAGGCAGTCTCATATCCAAACACAAAGATAGGCCGACATGAAGGCGGTCTCATAACCAAGGGTTACCATCACAAGATGGATTTCAAAAAGGGAAGCCGACACAAAGGCAGTCTCATATCCAAACACAAAGGTAGGCCGACATGAAGTCGGTCTCACAACCAAGGGTTACCATCACAAGATGGATTTCAAAAGGAAAGCCGACACAAGGGCAATCTCATATCCAAACACAAAGGTAGGCCGACACGAAGGCGGTCTCATAACCAAGGGTTACCATCACAAGATGGATTTAAAAAGGAAAGCCGATGCGAAGGCGGTCTCATATCCAAACACAAAGGTAGCCGACACGAAGGTTGTCTTATAACCAAGGGTTACCATCACAAGATGGATTTCAAAAGGAAAGCCGACACGAAGGCGGTCCCATATCCAAACACAGAGGTAGGCCGACACGAAGGCGGTCTCATAACCAAGGGTTACCATCACAAGACGGATTTCAAAAGGAAAGCCGACACGAAGGCGGTCTCATAACCAAAGGATACCATCACAAGATGGTTTTCAAAAGGAAAGCCGACGCGAAGGCGGTCTCATATCCAAACACAAATGTAGGACGACACGAAGGCGGTCTCATAACCAAGGGTTACCATTACAAGATGGATTTCAAAAGGAAAGCCGACACGAAGGCAGTCTCATATCCAAACACAAAGGAAGTCGACACGAAGGCGGTCTCAAAACCAAGGGTTACCATCACAAGATGGATTTAAAAAGGAAAGCCGACACGAGGGCTGTCTCATATCCAAACACAAAGGTAGGCCGACACGAAGGCGGTCTCATAACAAAGGGTTACCATCACAAGATGGTTTTCAAAAGGAAAGCCGACACGAAGGCGGTCTCATATCCAAACACAAAGGTAGGCCGACCCGAAGGCGGTCTCATAACCAAGGGTTACCATCACAAGATGGATTTAAAAAGGAAAGCCGACGCGAAGGCGGTCTCATATCCAAACACAAAGGTAGCCGACACGAAGGCTGTCTCATAACCAAGGGTTACCATCACAAGATGGATTTCAAAAGGAAAGCCGACACGAAGGCGGTCCCATATCCAAACACAAAGGTAGGCCGACCCGAAGGCGGTCTCATAACCAAGGGTTACCATCACAAGATGGATTTAAAAAGGAAAGCCGACACGAAGGCGGTCTCATATCCAAAAACAAAGGTAGCCGACACGAAGGCTGTCTCATAACCAAGGGTTACCATCACAAGATGGATTTCAAAAGGAAAGCCGACACGAAGGCGGTCCCATATCCAAACACAAAGGTAGGCCGACACGAAGGCGGTCTCATAACCAAGGGTTACCATCACAAGACGGATTTCAAAAGGAAAGCCGACACGAATGCGGTCTCATAACCAAGGGATACCATCACAAGATGGTTTTCAAAAGGAAATCCGACACGAAGGCGGTCTCATATCCAAACACAAAGGTAGGCCGACACGAAGGCGGTCTCATAACCAAGGGTTACCATCACAAGATGGATTTCAAAAGGAAAGCCGACATGAGGTATGTCTCATATCCAAACACAAATGTAGGCCGACACGAAGGCGGTCTCATAACCAAGGATTACCATCACAAGATGGATTTCAAAAGGAAAGCCGACACGAGGGCTGTCTCATATCGAAACACAAATGTAGGCCGACACGAAGGCGGTCTCATAACCAAGGGTTACCTTCACAAGATGGATTTCAAAAGGAAAGCCGACACGAGGGCTGTCTCATATCCAAACACAAAGGTAGGCCGACACGAAGGCGGTCTCATAACAAAGGGTTACCATCACCAGATGGTTTTCAAAAGGAAAGCCGACACGAAGGCGGTCTCATATCCAAACACAAAGGTAGGCCGACCCGAAGGCGGTCTCATAACCAAGGGTTACCATCACAAGATGGATTTAAAACGGAAAGCCAACGCGAAGGCGGTCTCATATCCAAACACAAAGGTAGCCGACACGAAGGCTGTCTGATAACCAAGGGTTACCATCACAAGATGGATTTCAAAAGGAAAGCCGACACGAAGGCGGTCCCATATCCAAACACAAAGGTAGGCCGACACGAAGGCGGTCTCATAACCAAGGGTTACCATCACAAGACGAATTTCAAAAGGAAAGCCGACACGAAGGCGGTCTCATAACCAAAGGATACCATCACAAGATGGTTTTCAAAAGGAAAGCCGACACGAAGGCGGTCTCATATCCAAACACAAACGTAGGACGACACAAAGGCGGTCTCATAACCAAGGGTTACCATTACAAGATGGATTTCAAAAGGAAAGCCGACACGAAGGCAGTCTCATATCCAAACACAAAGGAAGTCGACACGAAGGCGGTCTCAAAACCAAGGGTTACCATCACAAGATGGATTTCAAAAGGAAAGCCGACACGAGGGCTGTCTCATATCCAAACACAAAGGTAGGCCGACACGAAGGCGGTCTCATAACAAAGGGTTACCATCACAAGATGGTTTTCAAAAGGAAAGCCGACACGAAGGCGGTCTCATATCCAAACACAAAGGTAGGCCGACCCGAAGGCGGTCTCATAACCAAGGGTTACCATCACAAGATGGATTTAAAAAGGAAAGCCGACGCGAAGGCGGTCTCATATCCAAATACAAAGGTAGCCGACACGAAGGCTGTCTCATAACCAAGGGTTACCATCACAAGATGGATTTCAAAAGGAAAGCCGACACGAAGGCGGTCCCATATCCAAACACAAAGGTAGGCCGACACGAAGGTGGTCTCATAACCAAGGGTTACCATCACAAGACGGATTTCAAAAGGAAAGCCGACACGAAGGCGGTCTCATAACCAAAGGATACCATCACAAGATGGTTTTCAAAAGGAAAGCCGACACGAAGGCGGTCTCATATCCAAACACAAATGTAGGACGACACGAAGGCGGTCTCATAACCAAGGGTTACCATTACAAGATGGATTTCAAAAGGAAAGCCTACACGAAGGCAGTCTCATATCGAAACACAAAGGAAGTCGACACGAAGGCGGTCTCAAAACCAAGGGTTACCATCACAAGATTGATTTCAAAAGGAAAGTTGACACGAAGGCGATCTCATATCCAAACACAAAGGTAGGCCGACACAAAGGCGGTCTCATAACCAAGGGTTACCATCACAAGATGGATTTCAAAAGGAAAGCCGACACGAAGGCGGTCTCTTATCCAAACACAAAGGTAGGCCGACACGAAGGCGGACTCATAACCAAGGGTTACTATCACTAGATGGATTTCCAAAGGAAAGACGACACGAAGGCAGTCTCATATCCAAACACAAAGATAGGCCGACATGAAGGCGGTCTCATAACCAAGGGTTACCATCACAAGATGGATTTCAAAAGGAAAGCCGACACAAGGGCAATCTCATATCCAAACACAAAGGTAGGCCGACACGAAGGCGGTCTCATAACCAAGGGTTACCATCACAAGATGGATTTAAAAAGGAAAGCCGATGCGAAGGCGGTCTCATATCCAAACACAAAGGTAGGCCGACACGAAGGCGGTCTCATAACAAAGGGTTACCATCACAAGATGGTTTTCAAAAGGAAAGCCGACACGAAGGCGGTCTCATATCCAAACACAAAGGTAGGCCGACCCGAAGGCGGTCTCATAACCAAGGGTTACCATCACAAGATGGATTTCAAAAGGAAAGCCGACACGAAGGCGGTCTCATATCCAAACACAAAGGTAGGGCGACACGAAGGCGGACTCATAACCAAGGGTTACTATCACTGGATGGATTTCCAAAGGAAAGATGACACGAAGGCAGTCTCATATCCAAACACAAAGATAGGCCGACATGAAGGCGGTCTCATAAACAAGGGTTACCATCACAAGATGGATTTCAAAAAGGGAAGCCGACACAAAGGCAGTCTCATATCCAAACACAAAGGTAGGCCGACATGAAGTCGGTCTCACAACCAAGGGTTACCATCACAAGATGGACTTCAAAAGGAAAGCCGACAAAAGGGCAATCTCATATCCAAACACAAAGGTAGGCCGACACGAAGGCGGTCTCATAACCAAGGGTTACCATCACAAGATGGATTTAAAAAGGAAAGCCGATGCGAAGGCGGTCTCATATCCAAACACAAAGGTAGCCGACACGAAGGTTGTCTTATAACCAAGGGTTACCATCACAAGATGGATTTCAAAAGGAAAGCCGACACGAAGGCGGTCCCATATCCAAACACAGAGGTAGGCCGACACGAAGGCGGTCTCATAACCAAGGGTTACCATCACAAGACGGATTTCAAAAGGAAAGCCGACACGAAGGCGGTCTCATAACCAAAGGATACCATCACAAGATGGTTTTCAAAAGGAAAGCCGACGCGAAGGCGGTCTCATATCCAAACACAAATGTAGGACGACACGAAGGCGGTCTCATAACCAAGGGTTACCATTACAAGATGGATTTCAAAAGGAAAGCCGACACGAAGGCAGTCTCATATCCAAACACAAAGGAAGTCGACACGAAGGCGGTCTCAAAACCAAGGGTTACCATCACAAGATGGATTTAAAAAGGAAAGCCGACACGAGGGCTGTCTCATATCCAAACACAAAGGTAGGCCAACACGAAGGCGGTCTCATAACAAAGGGTTACCATCACAAGATGGTTTTCAAAAGGAAAGCCGACACGAAGGCGGTCTCATATCCAAACACAAAGGTAGGCCGACCCGAAGGCGGTCTCATAACCAAGGGTTACCATCACAAGATGGATTTAAAAAGGAAAGCCGACGCGAAGGCGGTCTCATATCCAAACACAAAGGTAGCCGACACGAAGGCTGTCTCATAACCAAGGGTTACCATCACAAGATGGATTTCAAAAGGAAAGCCGACACGAAGGCGGTCCCATATCCAAACACAAAGGTAGGCCGACCCGAAGGCGGTCTCATAACCAAGGGTTACCATCACAAGATGGATTTAAAAAGGAAAGCCGACACGAAGGCGGTCTCATATCCAAACACAAAGGTAGCTGACACGAAGGCTGTCTCATAACCAAGGGTTACCATCACAAGATGGATTTCAAAAGGAAAGCCGACACGAAGGCGGTCCCATATCCAAACACAAAGGTAGGCCGACACGAAGGCGGTCTCATAACCAAGGGTTACCATCACAAGACGGATTTCAAAAGGAAAGCCGACACGAATGCGGTCTCATAACCAAGGGATACCATCACAAGATGGTTTTCAAAAGGAAATCCGACACGAAGGCGGTCTCATATCCAAACACAAAGGTAGGCCGACACGAAGGCGGTCTCATAACCAAGGGTTACCATCACAAGATGGATTTCAAAAGGAAAGCCGACATGAGGTATGTCTCATATCCAAACACAAATGTAGGCCGACACGAAGGCGGTCTCATAACCAAGGATTACCATCACAAGATGGATTTCAAAAGGAAAGCCGACACGAGGGCTGTCTCATATCGAAACACAAATGTAGGCCGACACGAAGGCGGTCTCATAACCAAGGGTTACCTTCACAAGATGGATTTCAAAAGGAAAGCCGACACGAGGGCTGTCTCATATCCAAACACAAAGGTAGGCCGACACGAAGGCGGTCTCATAACAAAGGGTTACCATCACCAGATGGTTTTCAAAAGGAAAGCCGACACGAAGGCGGTCTCATATCCAAACACAAAGGTAGGCCGACCCGAAGGCGGTCTCATAACCAAGGGTTACCATCACAAGATGGATTTAAAACGGAAAGCCAACGCGAAGGCGGTCTCATATCCAAACACAAAGGTAGCCGACACGAAGGCTGTCTCATAACCAAGGGTTACCATCACAAGATGGATTTCAAAAGGAAAGCCGACACGAAGGCGGTCCCATGTCCAAACACAAAGGTAGGCCGACACGAAGGCGGTCTCATAACCAAGGGTTACCATTACAAGATGGATTTCAAAAGGAAAGCCGACACGAAGGCAGTCTCATATCCAAACACAAAGGAAGTCGACACGAAGGCGGTCTCAAAACCAAGGGTTACCATCACAAGATGGATTTCAAAAGGAAAGCCGACACGAGGGCTGTCTCATATCCAAACACAAAGGTAGGCCGACACGAAGGCGGTCTCATAACAAAGGGTTACCATCACAAGATGGTTTTCAAAAGGAAAGCCGACACGAAGGCGGTCTCATATCCAAACACAAAGGTAGGCCGACCCGAAGGCGGTCTCATAACCAAGGGTTACCATCACAAGATGGATTTAAAAAGGAAAGCCGACACGAAGGCGGTCCCATATCCAAACACAAAGGTAGGCCGACACGAAGGTGGTCTCATAACCAAGGGTTACCATCACAAGACGGATTTCAAAAGGAAAGCCGACACGAAGGCGGTCTCATAACCAAAGGATACCATCACAAGATGGGTTTCAAAAGGAAAGCCGACACGAAGGCGGTCTCATATCCAAACACAAATGTAGGACGACACGAAGGCGGTCTCATAACCAAGGGTTACCATTACAAGATGGATTTCAAAAGGAAAGCCGACACGAAGGCAGTCTCATATCGAAACACAAAGGAAGTCGACACGAAGGCGGTCTCAAAACCAAGGGTTACCATCACAAGATTGATTTCAAAAGGAAAGTTGACACGAAGGCGATCTCATATCCAAACACAAAGGTAGGCCGACACAAAGGCGGTCTCATAACCAAGGGTTACCATCACAAGATGGGTTTCAAAAGGAAAGCCGACACGAAGGCGGTCTCTTATCCAAACACAAAGGTAGGCCGACACGAAGGCGGACTCATAACCAAGGGTTACTATCACTAGATGGATTTCCAAAGGAAAGACGACACGAAGGCAGTCTAATATCCAAACACAAAGATAGGCCGACATGAAGGCGGTCTCATAACCAAGGGTTACCATCACAAGATGGATTTCAAAAGGAAAGCCGACACAAGGGCAATCTCATATCCAAACACAAAGGTAGGCCGACACGAATGCGGTCTCATAACCAAGGGTTACCATCACAAGATGGGTTTCAAAAGGAAAGCCGACACGAAGGCGGTCTCATATCCAAACACAAAGGTAGGGCGACACGAAGGCGGACTCATAACCAAGGGTTACCATCACAAGATGGGTTTCAAAAGGAAAGCCGACACGAAGGCGGTCTCATATCCAAACACAAAGGTAGGGCGACACGAAGGCGGACTCATAACCAAGGGTTACTATCACTGGATGGATTTCCAAAGGAAAGACGACACGAAGGCAGTCTCATATCCAAACACAAAGATAGGCCGACATGAAGGCGGTCTCATAACCAAGGGTTACCATCACAAGATGGATTTCAAAAAGGGAAGCCGACACAAAGGCAGTCTCATATCCAAACACAAAGGTAGGCCGACATGAAGTCGGTCTCACAACCAAGGGTTACCATCACAAGATGGATTTCAAAAGGAAAGCCGACACAAGGGCAATCTCATATCCAAACACAAAGGTAGGCCGACACGAAGGCGGTCTCATAACCAAGGGTTACCATCACAAGATGGATTTAAAAAGGAAAGCCGATGCGAAGGCGGTCTCATATCCAAACACAAAGGTAGCCGACACGAAGGTTGTCTTATAACCAAGGGTTACCATCACAAGATGGATTTCAAAAGGAAAGCCGACACGAAGGCGGTCCCATATCCAAACACAGAGGTAGGCCGACACGAAGGCGGTCTCATAACCAAGGGTTACCATCACAAGACGGATTTCAAAAGGAAAGCCGACACGAAGGCGGTCTCATAACCAAAGGATACCATCACAAGATGGTTTTCAAAAGGAAAGCCGACGCGAAGGCGGTCTCATATCCAAACACAAATGTAGGACGACACGAAGGCGGTCTCATAACCAAGGGTTACCATTACAAGATGGATTTCAAAAGGAAAGCCGACACGAAGGCAGTCTCATATCCAAACACAAAGGAAGTCGACACGAAGGCGGTCTCAAAACCAAGGGTTACCATCACAAGATGGATTTAAAAAGGAAAGCCGACACGAGGGCTGTCTCATATCCAAACACAAAGGTAGGCCGACACGAAGGCGGTCTCATAACAAAGGGTTACCATCACAAGATGGTTTTCAAAAGGAAAGCCGACACGAAGGCGGTCTCATATCCAAACACAAAGGTAGGCCGACCCGAAGGCGGTCTCATAACCAAGGGTTACCATCACAAGATGGATTTAAAAAGGAAAGCCGACGCGAAGGCGGTCTCATATCCAAACACAAAGGTAGCCGACACGAAGGCTGTCTCATAACCAAGGGTTACCATCACAAGATGGATTTCAAAAGGAAAGCCGACACGAAGGCGGTCCCATATCCAAACACAAAGGTAGGCCGACCCGAAGGCGGTCTCATAACCAAGGGTTACCATCACAAGATGGATTTAAAAAGGAAAGCCGACACGAAGGTGGTCTCATATCCAAAAACAAAGGTAGCCGACACGAAGGCTGTCTCATAACCAAGGGTTACCATCACAAGATGGATTTCAAAAGGAAAGCCGACACGAAGGCGGTCCCATATCCAAACACAAAGGTAGGCCGACACGAAGGCGGTCTCATAACCAAGGGTTACCATCACAAGACGGATTTCAAAAGGAAAGCCGACACGAATGCGGTCTCATAACCAAGGGATACCATCACAAGATGGTTTTCAAAAGGAAATCCGACACGAAGGCGGTCTCATATCCAAACACAAAGGTAGGCCGACACGAAGGCGGTCTCATAACCAAGGGTTACCATCACAAGATGGATTTCAAAAGGAAAGCCGACATGAGGTATGTCTCATATCCAAACACAAATGTAGGCCGACACGAAGGCGGTCTCATAACCAAGGATTACCATCACAAGATGGATTTCAAAAGGAAAGCCGACACGAGGGCTGTCTCATATCGAAACACAAATGTAGGCCGACACGAAGGCGGTCTCATAACCAAGGGTTACCTTCACAAGATGGATTTCAAAAGGAAAGCCGACACGAGGGCTGTCTCATATCCAAACACAAAGGTAGGCCGACACGAAGGCGGTCTCATAACAAAGGGTTACCATCACCAGATGGTTTTCAAAAGGAAAGCCGACACGAAGGCGGTCTCATATCCAAACACAAAGGTAGGCCGACCCGAAGGCGGTCTCATAACCAAGGGTTACCATCACAAGATGGATTTAAAACGGAAAGCCAACGCGAAGGCGGTCTCATATCCAAACACAAAGGTAGCCGACACGAAGGCTGTCTGATAACCAAGGGTTACCATCACAAGATGGATTTCAAAAGGAAAGCCGACACGAAGGCGGTCCCATATCCAAACACAAAGGTAGGCCGACACGAAGGCGGTCTCATAACCAAGGGTTACCATCACAAGACGAATTTCAAAAGGAAAGCCGACACGAAGGCGGTCTCATAACCAAAGGATACCATCACAAGATGGTTTTCAAAAGGAAAGCCGACACGAAGGCGGTCTCATATCCAAACACAAACGTAGGACGACACAAAGGCGGTCTCATAACCAAGGGTTACCATTACAAGATGGATTTCAAAAGGAAAGCCGACACGAAGGCAGTCTCATATCCAAACACAAAGGAAGTCGACACGAAGGCGGTCTCAAAACCAAGGGTTACCATCACAAGATGGATTTCAAAAGGAAAGCCGACACGAGGGCTGTCTCATATCCAAACACAAAGGTAGGCCGACACGAAGGCGGTCTCATAACAAAGGGTTACCATCACAAGATGGTTTTCAAAAGGAAAGCCGACACGAAGGCGGTCTCATATCCAAACACAAAGGTAGGCCGACCCGAAGGCGGTCTCATAACCAAGGGTTACCATCACAAGATGGATTTAAAAAGGAAAGCCGACGCGAAGGCGGTCTCATATCCAAATACAAAGGTAGCCGACACGAAGGCTGTCTCATAACCAAGGGTTACCATCACAAGATGGATTTCAAAAGGAAAGCCGACACGAAGGCGGTCCCATATCCAAACACAAAGGTAGGCCGACACGAAGGTGGTCTCATAACCAAGGGTTACCATCACAAGACGGATTTCAAAAGGAAAGCCGACACGAAGGCGGTCTCATAACCAAAGGATACCATCACAAGATGGTTTTCAAAAGGAAAGCCGACACGAAGGCGGTCTCATATCCAAACACAAATGTAGGACGACACGAAGGCGGTCTCATAACCAAGGGTTACCATTACAAGATGGATTTCAAAAGGAAAGCCTACACGAAGGCAGTCTCATATCGAAACACAAAGGAAGTCGACACGAAGGCGGTCTCAAAACCAAGGGTTACCATCACAAGATTGATTTCAAAAGGAAAGTTGACACGAAGGCGATCTCATATCCAAACACAAAGGTAGGCCGACACAAAGGCGGTCTCATAACCAAGGGTTACCATCACAAGATGGATTTCAAAAGGAAAGCCGACACGAAGGCGGTCTCTTATCCAAACACAAAGGTAGGCCGACACGAAGGCGGACTCATAACCAAGGGTTACTATCACTAGATGGATTTCCAAAGGAAAGACGACACGAAGGCAGTCTCATATCCAAACACAAAGATAGGCCGACATGAAGGCGGTCTCATAACCAAGGGTTACCATCACAAGATGGATTTCAAAAGGAAAGCCGACACAAGGGCAATCTCATATCCAAACACAAAGGTAGGCCGACACGAAGGCGGTCTCATAACCAAGGGTTACCATCACAAGATGGATTTAAAAAGGAAAGCCGATGCGAAGGCGGTCTCATATCCAAACACAAAGGTAGGCCGACACGAAGGCGGTCTCATAACAAAGGGTTACCATCACAAGATGGTTTTCAAAAGGAAAGCCGACACGAAGGCGGTCTCATATCCAAACACAAAGGTAGGCCGACCCGAAGGCGGTCTCATAACCAAGGGTTACCATCACAAGATGGATTTAAAAAGGAAAGCCGACGCGAAGGCGGTCTCATATCCAAACACAAAGGTAGCCGACACGAAGGCTGTCTCATAACCAAGGGTTACCATCACAAGATGGATTTCAAAAGGAAAGCCGACACGAAGGCGGTCCCATATCCAAACACAAAGGTAGGCCGACCCGAAGGCGGTCTCATAACCAAGGGTTACCATCACAAGATGGATTTAAAAAGGAAAGCCGACACGAAGGCGGTCTCATATCCAAACACAAAGGTAGCCGACACGAAGGCTGTCTCATAACCAAGGGTTACCATCACAAGATGGATTTCAAAAGGAAAGCCGACACGAAGGCGGTCCCATATCCAAACACAAAGGTAGGCCGACACGAAGGCGGTCTCATAACCAAGGGTTACCATCACAAGACGGATTTCAAAAGGAAAGCCGACACGAATGCGGTCTCATAACCAAGGGATACCATCACAAGATGGTTTTCAAAAGGAAATCCGACACGAAGGCGGTCTCATATCCAAACACAAAGGTAGGCCGACACGAAGGCGGTCTCATAACCAAGGGTTACCATCACAAGATGGATTTCAAAAGGAAAGCCGACATGAGGTATGTCTCATATCCAAACACAAATGTAGGCCGACACGAAGGCGGTCTCATAACCAAGGATTACCATCACAAGATGGATTTCAAAAGGAAAGCCGACACGAGGGCTGTCTCATATCGAAACACAAATGTAGGCCGACACGAAGGCGGTCTCATAACCAAGGGTTACCTTCACAAGATGGATTTCAAAAGGAAAGCCGACACGAGGGCTGTCTCATATCCAAACACAAAGGTAGGCCGACACGAAGGCGGTCTCATAACAAAGGGTTACCATCACCAGATGGTTTTCAAAAGGAAAGCCGACACGAAGACGGTCTCATATCCAAACACAAAGGTAGGCCGACCCGAAGGCGGTCTCATAACCAAGGGTTACCATCACAAGATGGATTTAAAACGGAAAGCCAACGCGAAGGCGGTCTCATATCCAAACACAAAGGTAGCCGACACGAAGGCTGTCTGATAACCAAGGGTTACCATCACAAGATGGATTTCAAAAGGAAAGCCGACACGAAGGCGGTCCCATGTCCAAACACAAAGGTAGGCCGACACGAAGGCGGTCTCATAACCAAGGGTTACCATCACAAGACGAATTTCAAAAGGAAAGCCGACACGAAGGCGGTCTCATAACCAAAGGATACCATCACAAGATGGTTTTCAAAAGGAAAGCCGACACGAAGGCGGTCTCATATCCAAACACAAATGTAGGACGACACAAAGGCGGTCTCATAACCAAGGGTTACCATTACAAGATGGATTTCAAAAGGAAAGCCGACACGAAGGCAGTCTCATATCCAAACACAAAGGAAGTCGACACGAAGGCGGTCTCAAAACCAAGGGTTACCATCACAAGATGGATTTCAAAAGGAAAGCCGACACGAGGGCTGTCTCATATCCAAACACAAAGGTAGGCCGACACGAAGGCGGTCTCATAACAAAGGGTTACCATCACAAGATGGTTTTCAAAAGGAAAGCCGACACGAAGGCGGTCTCATATCCAAACACAAAGGTAGGCCGACCCGAAGGCGGTCTCATAACCAAGGGTTACCATCACAAGATGGATTTAAAAAGGAAAGCCGACACGAAGGCGGTCTCATATCCAAACACAAAGGTAGCCGACACGAAGGCTGTCTCATAACCAAGGGTTACCATCACAAGATGGATTTCAAAAGGAAAGCCGACACGAAGGCGGTCCCATATCCAAACACAAAGGTAGGCCGACACGAAGGCGGTCTCATAACCAAGGGTTACCATCACAAGACGGATTTCAAAAGGAAAGCCGACACGAATGCGGTCTCATAACCAAGGGATACCATCACAAGATGGTTTTCAAAAGGAAATCCGACACGAAGGCGGTCTCATATCCAAACACAAAGGTAGGCCGACACGAAGGCGGTCTCATAACCAAGGGTTACCATCACAAGATGGATTTCAAAAGGAAAGCCGACATGAGGTATGTCTCATATCCAAACACAAATGTAGGCCGACACGAAGGCGGTCTCATAACCAAGGATTACCATCACAAGATGGATTTCAAAAGGAAAGCCGACACGAGGGCTGTCTCATATCGAAACACAAATGTAGGCCGACACGAAGGCGGTCTCATAACCAAGGGTTACCTTCACAAGATGGATTTCAAAAGGAAAGCCGACACGAGGGCTGTCTCATATCCAAACACAAAGGTAGGCCGACACGAAGGCGGTCTCATAACAAAGGGTTACCATCACCAGATGGTTTTCAAAAGGAAAGCCGACACGAAGACGGTCTCATATCCAAACACAAAGGTAGGCCGACCCGAAGGCGGTCTCATAACCAAGGGTTACCATCACAAGATGGATTTAAAACGGAAAGCCAACGCGAAGGCGGTCTCATATCCAAACACAAAGGTAGCCGACACGAAGGCTGTCTGATAACCAAGGGTTACCATCACAAGATGGATTTCAAAAGGAAAGCCGACACGAAGGCGGTCCCATGTCCAAACACAAAGGTAGGCCGACACGAAGGCGGTCTCATAACCAAGGGTTACCATCACAAGACGAATTTCAAAAGGAAAGCCGACACGAAGGCGGTCTCATAACCAAAGGATACCATCACAAGATGGTTTTCAAAAGGAAAGCCGACACGAAGGCGGTCTCATATCCAAACACAAATGTAGGACGACACAAAGGCGGTCTCATAACCAAGGGTTACCATTACAAGATGGATTTCAAAAGGAAAGCCGACACGAAGGCAGTCTCATATCCAAACACAAAGGAAGTCGACACGAAGGCGGTCTCAAAACCAAGGGTTACCATCACAAGATGGATTTCAAAAGGAAAGCCGACACGAGGGCTGTCTCATATCCAAACACAAAGGTAGGCCGACACGAAGGCGGTCTCATAACAAAGGGTTACCATCACAAGATGGTTTTCAAAAGGAAAGCCAACACGAAGGCGGTCTCATATCCAAACACAAAGGTAGGCCGACCCGAAGGCGGTCTCATAACCAAGGGTTACCATCACAAGATGGATTTAAAAAGGAAAGCCGACGCGAAGGCGGTCTCATATCCAAATACAAAGGTAGCCGACACGAAGGCTGTCTCATAACCAAGGGTTACCATCACAAGATGGATTTCAAAAGGAAAGCCGACACGAAGGCGGTCCCATATCCAAACACAAAGGTAGGCCGACACGAAGGTGGTCTCATAACCAAGGGTTACCATCACAAGACGGATTTCAAAAGGAAAGCCGACACGAAGGCGGTCTCATAACCAAAGGATACCATCACAAGATGGTTTTCAAAAGGAAAGCCGACACGAAGGCGGTCTCATATCCAAACACAAATGTAGGACGACACGAAGGCGGTCTCATAACCAAGGGTTACCATTACAAGATGGATTTCAAAAGGAAAGCCGACACGAAGGCAGTCTCATATCGAAACACAAAGGAAGTCGACACGAAGGCGGTCTCAAAACCAAGGGTTACCATCACAAGATTGATTTCAAAAGGAAAGTTGACACGAAGGCGATCTCATATCCAAACACAAAGGTAGGCCGACACGAAGGCGGTCTCATAACAAAGGGTTACCATCACCAGATGGTTTTCAAAAGGAAAGCCGACACGAAGACGGTCTCATATCCAAACACAAAGGTAGGCCGACCCGAAGGCGGTCTCATAACCAAGGGTTGCCATCACAAGATGGATTTAAAACGGAAAGCCAACGCGAAGGCGGTCTCATATCCAAACACAAAGGTAGCCGACACGAAGGCTGTCTGATAACCAAGGGTTACCATCACAAGATGGATTTCAAAAGGAAAGCCGACACGAAGGCGGTCCCATGTCCAAACACAAAGGTAGGCCGACACGAAGGCGGTCTCATAACCAAGGGTTACCATCACAAGACGAATTTCAAAAGGAAAGCCGACACGAAGGCGGTCTCATAACCAAAGGATACCATCACAAGATGGTTTTCAAAAGGAAAGCCGACACGAAGGCGGTCTCATATCCAAACACAAATGTAGGACGACACAAAGGCGGTCTCATAACCAAGGGTTACCATTACAAGATGGATTTCAAAAGGAAAGCCGACACGAAGGCAGTCTCATATCCAAACACAAAGGAAGTCGACACGAAGGCGGTCTCAAAACCAAGGGTTACCATCACAAGATGGATTTCAAAAGGAAAGCCGACACGAGGGCTGTCTCATATCCAAACACAAAGGTAGGCCGACACGAAGGCGGTCTCATAACAAAGGGTTACCATCACAAGATGGTTTTCAAAAGGAAAGCCGACACGAAGGCGGTCTCATATCCAAACACAAAGGTAGGCCGACCCGAAGGCGGTCTCATAACCAAGGGTTACCATCACAAGATGGATTTAAAAAGGAAAGCCGACGCGAAGGCGGTCTCATATCCAAATACAAAGGTAGCCGACACGAAGGCTGTCTCATAACCAAGGGTTACCATCACAAGATGGATTTCAAAAGGAAAGCCGACACGAAGGCGGTCCCATATCCAAACACAAAGGTAGGCCGACACGAAGGTGGTCTCATAACCAAGGGTTACCATCACAAGACGGATTTCAAAAGGAAAGCCGACATGAAGGCGGTCTCATAACCAAAGGATACCATCACAAGATGGTTTTCAAAAGGAAAGCCGACACGAAGGCGGTCTCATATCCAAACACAAATGTAGGACGACACGAAGGCGGTCTCATAACCAAGGGTTACCATTACAAGATGGATTTCAAAAGGAAAGCCGACACGAAGGCAGTCTCATATCGAAACACAAAGGAAGTCGACACGAAGGCGGTCTCAAAACCAAGGGTTACCATCACAAGATTGATTTCAAAAGGAAAGTTGACACGAAGGCGATCTCATATCCAAACACAAAGGTAGGCCGACACAAAGGCGGTCTCATAACCAAGGGTTACCATCACAAGATGGGTTTCAAAAGGAAAGCCGACACGAAGGCGGTCTCTTATCCAAACACAAAGGTAGGCCGACACGAAGGCGGACTCATAACCAAGGGTTACTATCACTAGATGGATTTCCAAAGGAAAGACGACACGAAGGCAGTCTCATATCCAAACACAAAGATAGGCCGACATGAAGGCGGTCTCATAACCAAGGGTTACCATCACAAGATGGATTTCAAAAGGAAAGCCGACACAAGGGCAATCTCATATCCAAACACAAAGGTAGGCCGACACGAAGGCGGTCTCATAACCAAGGGTTACCATCACAAGATGGATTTAAAAAGGAAAGCCGATGCGAAGGCGGTCTCATATCCAAACACAAAGGTAGGCCGACACGAAGGCGGTCTCATAACAAAGGGTTACCATCACAAGATGGTTTTCAAAAGGAAAGCCGACACGAAGGCGGTCTCATATCCAAACACAAAGGTAGGCCGACCCGAAGGCGGTCTCATAACCAAGGGTTACCATCACAAGATGGATTTAAAAAGGAAAGCCGACGCGAAGGCGGTCTCATATCCAAACACAAAGGTAGCCGACACGAAGGCTGTCTCATAACCAAGGGTTACCATCACAAGATGGATTTCAAAAGGAAAGCCGACACGAAGGCGGTCCCATATCCAAACACAAAGGTAGGCCGACCCGAAGGCGGTCTCATAACCAAGGGTTACCATCACAAGATGGATTTAAAAAGGAAAGCCGACACGAAGCCGGTCTCATATCCAAACACAAAGGTAGCCGACACGAAGGCTGTCTCATAACCAAGGGTTACCATCACAAGATGGATTTCAAAAGGAAAGCCGGCACGAAGGCGGTCCCATATCCAAACACAAGGGTAGGCCGACACGAAGGCGGTCTCATAACCAAGGGTTACCATCACAAGACGGATTTCAAAAGGAAAGCCGACACGAATGCGGTCTCATAACCAAGGGATACCATCACAAGATGGTTTTCAAAAGGAAATCCGACACGAAGGCGGTCTCATATCCAAACACAAAGGTAGGCCGACACGAAGGCGGTCTCATAACCAAGGGTTACCATCACAAGATGGATTTCAAAAGGAAAGCCGACATGAGGTATGTCTCATATCCAAACACAAATGTAGGCCGACACGAAGGCGGTCTCATAACCAAGGATTACCATCACAAGATGGATTTCAAAAGGAAAGCCGACACGAGGGCTGTCTCATATCGAAACACAAATGTAGGCCGACACGAAGGCGGTCTCATAACCAAGGGTTACCTTCACAAGATGGATTTCAAAAGGAAAGCCGACACGAGGGCTGTCTCATATCCAAACACAAAGGTAGGCCGACACGAAGGCGGTCTCATAACAAAGGGTTACCATCACCAGATGGTTTTCAAAAGGAAAGCCGACACGAAGGCGGTCTCATATCCAAACACAAAGGTAGGCCGACCCGAAGGCGGTCTCATAACCAAGGGTTACCATCACAAGATGGATTTAAAACGGAAAGCCAACGCGAAGACGGTCTCATATCCAAACACAAAGGTAGCCGACACGAAGGCTGTCTCATAACCAAGGGTTACCATCACAAGATGGATTTCAAAAGGAAAGCCGACACGAAGGCGGTCCCATGTCCAAACACAAAGGTAGGCCGACACGAAGGCGGTCTCATAACCAAGGGTTACCATCACAAGACGAATTTCAAAAGGAAAGCCGACACGAAGGCGGTCTCATAACCAAAGGATACCATCACAAGATGGTTTTCAAAAGGAAAGCCGACACGAAGGCGGTCTCATATCCAAACACAAATGTAGGACGACACAAAGGCGGTCTCATAACCAAGGGTTACCATTACAAGATGGATTTAAAAAGGAAAGCCGACGCGAAGGCGGTCTCATATCCAAACACAAAGGTAGGGCGACACGAAGGCGGACTCATAACCAAGGGTTACTATCACTAGATGGATTTCCAAAGGAAAGACGACACGAAGGCAGTCTCATATCCAAACACAAAGATAGGCCGACATGAAGGCGGTCTCATAACCAAGGGTTACCATCACAAGATGGATTTCAAAAAGGGAAGCCGACACAAAGGCAGTCTCATATCCAAACACAAAGGTAGGCCGACATGAAGTCGGTCTCACAACCAAGGGTTACCATCACAAGATGGATTTCAAAAGGAAAGCCGACACAAGGGCAATCTCATATCCAAACACAAAGGTAGGCCGACACGAAGGCGGTCTCATAACCAAGGGTTACCATCACAAGATGGATTTAAAAAGGAAAGCCGATGCGAAGGCGGTCTCATATCCAAACACAAAGGTAGCCGACACGAAGGTTGTCTTATAACCAAGGGTTACCATCACAAGATGGATTTCAAAAGGAAAGCCGACACGAAGGCTGTCCCATATCCAAACACAGAGGTAGGCTGACACGAAGGCGGTCTCATAACCAAGGGTTACCATCACAAGACGGATTTCAAAAGGAAAGCCGACACGAAGGCGGTCTCATAACCAAAGGATACCATCACAAGATGGTTTTCAAAAGGAAAGCCGACGCGAAGGCGGTCTCATATCCAAACACAAATGTAGGACGACACGAAGGCGGTCTCATAACCAAGGGTTACCATTACAAGATGGATTTCAAAAGGAAAGCCGACACGAAGGCAGTCTCATATCCAAACACAAAGGAAGTCGACACGAAGGCGGTCTCAAAACCAAGGGTTACCATCACAAGATGGATTTAAAAAGGAAAGCCGACACGAGGGCTGTCTCATATCCAAACACAAAGGTAGGCCGACACGAAGGCGGTCTCATAACAAAGGGTTACCATCACAAGATGGTTTTCAAAAGGAAAGCCGACACGAAGGCGGTCTCATATCCAAACACAAAGGTAGGCCGACCCGAAGGCGGTCTCATAACCAAGGGTTACCATCACAAGATGGATTTAAAAAGGAAAGCCGACGCGAAGGCGGTCTCATATCCAAACACAAAGGTAGCCGACACGAAGGCTGTCTCATAACCAAGGGTTACCATCACAAGATGGATTTCAAAAGGAAAGCCGACACGAAGGCGGTCCCATATCCAAACACAAAGGTAGGCCGACCCGAAGGCGGTCTCATAACCAAGGGTTACCATCACAAGATGGATTTAAAAAGGAAAGCCGACACGAAGGCGGTCTCATATCCAAAGGATACCATCACAAGATGGTTTT
The DNA here is from genome assembly GCA_022829125.1 of Lathyrus tuberosus. Lineage (NCBI taxonomy): Eukaryota > Viridiplantae > Streptophyta > Magnoliopsida > Fabales > Fabaceae > Lathyrus > Lathyrus tuberosus. The sequence goes on along the minus strand of JALAZF010000020.1, from coordinate 2,425,119 downwards.
CAAAAGGAAAGCCGACACGAAGGCGGTCTCATATCCAAACACAAATGTAGGACGACACGAAGGCGGTCTCATAACCAAGGGTTACCATTACAAGATGGATTTCAAAAGGAAAGCCGACACGAAGGCAGTCTCATATCGAAACACAAAGGAAGTCGACACGAAGGCGGTCTCAAAACCAAGGGTTACCATCACAAGATTGATTTCAAAAGGAAAGTTGACACGAAGGCGATCTCATATCCAAACACAAAGGTAGGCCGACACAAAGGCGGTCTCATAACCAAGGGTTACCATCACAAGATGGGTTTCAAAAGGAAAGCCGACACGAAGGCGGTCTCTTATCCAAACACAAAGGTAGGCCGACACGAAGGCGGACTCATAACCAAGGGTTACTATCACTAGATGGATTTCCAAAGGAAAGACGACACGAAGGCAGTCTCATATCCAAACACAAAGATAGGCCGACATGAAGGCGGTCTCATAACCAAGGGTTACCATCACAAGATGGATTTCAAAAGGAAAGCCGACACAAGGGCAATCTCATATCCAAACACAAAGGTAGGCCGACACGAAGGCGGTCTCATAACCAAGGGTTACCATCACAAGATGGATTTAAAAAGGAAAGCCGATGCGAAGGCGGTCTCATATCCAAACACAAAGGTAGGCCGACACGAAGGCGGTCTCATAACAAAGGGTTACCATCACAAGATGGTTTTCAAAAGGAAAGCCGACACGAAGGCGGTCTCATATCCAAACACAAAGGTAGGCCGACCCGAAGGCGGTCTCACAACCAAGGGTTACCATCACAAGATGGATTTAAAAAGGAAAGCCGACGCGAAGGCGGTCTCATATCCAAACACAAAGGTAGCCGACACGAAGGCTGTCTCATAACCAAGGGTTACCATCACAATATGGATTTCAAAAGGAAAGCCGACACGAAGGCGGTCCCATATCCAAACACAAAGGTAGGCCGACCCGAAGGCGGTCTCATAACCAAGGGTTACCATCACAAGATGGATTTAAAAAGGAAAGCCGACACGAAGGCGGTCTCATATCCAAACACAAAGGTAGCCGACACGAAGGCTGTCTCATAACCAAGGGTTACCATCACAAGATGGATTTCAAAAGGAAAGCCGACACGAAGGCGGTCCCATATCCAAACACAAGGGTAGGCCGACACGAAGGCGGTCTCATAACCAAGGGTTACCATCACAAGACGGATTTCAAAAGGAAAGCCGACACGAATGCGGTCTCATAACCAAGGGATACCATCACAAGATGGTTTTCAAAAGGAAATCCGACACGAAGGCGGTCTCATATCCAAACACAAAGGTAGGCCGACACGAAGGCGGTCTCATAACCAAGGGTTACCATCACAAGATGGATTTCAAAAGGAAAGCCGACATGAGGTATGTCTCATATCCAAACACAAATGTAGGCCGACACGAAGGCGGTCTCATAACCAAGGATTACCATCACAAGATGGATTTCAAAAGGAAAGCCGACACGAGGGCTGTCTCATATCGAAACACAAATGTAGGCCGACACGAAGGCGGTCTCATAACCAAGGGTTACCTTCACAAGATGGATTTCAAAAGGAAAGCCGACACGAGGGCTGTCTCATATCCAAACACAAAGGTAGGCCGACACGAAGGCGGTCTCATAACAAAGGGTTACCATCACCAGATGGTTTTCAAAAGGAAAGCCGACACGAAGGCGGTCTCATATCCAAACACAAAGGTAGGCCGACCCGAAGGCGGTCTCATAACCAAGGGTTACCATCACAAGATGGATTTAAAACGGAAAGCCAACGCGAAGGCGGTCTCATATCCAAACACAAAGGTAGCCGACACGAAGGCTGTCTCATAACCAAGGGTTACCATCACAAGATGGATTTCAAAAGGAAAGCCGACACGAAGGCGGTCCCATGTCCAAACACAAAGGTAGGCCGACACGAAGGCGGTCTCATAACCAAGGGTTACCATCACAAGACGAATTTCAAAAGGAAAGCCGACACGAAGGCGGTCTCATAACCAAAGGATACCATCACAAGATGGTTTTCAAAAGGAAAGCCGACACGAAGGCGGTCTCATATCCAAACACAAATGTAGGACGACACAAAGGCGGTCTCATAACCAAGGGTTACCATTACAAGATGGATTTCAAAAGGAAAGCCGACACGAAGGCAGTCTCATATCCAAACACAAAGGAAGTCGACACGAAGGCAGTCTCAAAACCATGGGTTACCATCACAAGATGGATTTCAAAAGGAAAGCCGACACGAGGGCTGTCTCATATCCAAACACAAAGGTAGGCCGACACGAAGGCGGTCTCATAACAAAGGGTTACCATCACAAGATGGTTTTCAAAAGGAAAGCCGACACGAAGGCGGTCTCATATCCAAACACAAAGGTAGGCCGACCCGAAGGCGGTCTCATAACCAAGGGTTACCATCACAAGATGGATTTAAAAAGGAAAGCCGACGCGAAGGCGGTCTCATATCCAAATACAAAGGTAGCCGACACGAAGGCTGTCTCATAACCAAGGGTTACCATCACAAGATGGATTTCAAACGGAAAGCCGACACGAAGGCGGTCCCATATCCAAACACAAAGGTAGGCTGACACGAAGGTGGTCTCATAACCAAGGGTTACCATCACAAGACGGATTTCAAAAGGAAAGTCGACACGAAGGCGGTCTCATAACCAAAGGATACCATCACAAGATGGTTTTCAAAAGGAAAGCCGACACGAAGGCGGTCTCATATCCAAACACAAATGTAGGACGACACGAAGGCGGTCTCATAACCAAGGGTTACCATTACAAGATGGATTTCAAAAGGAAAGCCGACACGAAGGCAGTCTCATATCGAAACACAAAGGAAGTCGACACGAAGGCGGTCTCAAAACCAAGGGTTACCATCACAAGATTGATTTCAAAAGGAAAGTTGACACGAAGGCGATCTCATATCCAAACACAAAGGTAGGCCGACACAAAGGCGGTCTCATAACCAAGGGTTACCATCACAAGATGGGTTTCAAAAGGAAAGACGACACGAAGGCGGTCTCTTATCCAAACACAAAGGTAGGCCGACACGAAGGCGGACTCATAACCAAGGGTTACTATCACTAGATGGATTTCCAAAGGAAAGACGACACGAAGGCAGTCTCATATCCAAACACAAAGATAGGCCGACATGAAGGCGGTCTCATAACCAAGGGTTACCATCACAAGATGGATTTCAAAAGGAAAGCCGACACAAGGGCAATCTCATATCCAAACACAAAGGTAGGCCGACACGAAGGCGGTCTCATAACCAAGGGTTACCATCACAAGATGGATTTAAAAAGGAAAGCCGATGCGAAGGCGGTCTCATATCCAAACACAAAGGTAGGCCGACACGAAGGCGGTCTCATAACAAAGGGTTACCATCACAAGATGGTTTTCAAAAGGAAAGCCGACACGAAGGCGGTCTCATATCCAAACACAAAGGTAGGCCGACCCGAAGGCGGTCTCATAACCAAGGGTTACCATCACAAGATGGATTTAAAAAGGAAAGCCGACGCGAAGGCGGTCTCATATCCAAACACAAAGGTAGCCGACACGAAGGCTGTCTCATAACCAAGGGTTACCATCACAAGATGGATTTCAAAAGGAAAGCCGACACGAAGGCGGTCCCATATCCAAACACAAAGGTAGGCCGACCCGAAGGCGGTCTCATAACCAAGGGTTACCATCACAAGATGGATTTAAAAAGGAAAGCCGACACGAAGGCGGTCTCATATCCAAACACAAAGGTAGCCGACACGAAGGCTGTCTCATAACCAAGGGTTACCATCACAAGATGGATTTCAAAAGGAAAGCCGACACGAAGGCGGTCCCATATCCAAACACAAAGGTAGGCCGACACGAAGGCGGTCTCATAACCAAGGGTTACCATCACAAGACGGATTTCAAAAGGAAAGCCGACACGAATGCGGTCTCATAACCAAGGGATACCATCACAAGATGGTTTTCAAAAGGAAATCCGACACGAAGGCGGTCTCATATCCAAACACAAAGGTAGGCCGACACGAAGGCGGTCTCATAACCAAGGGTTACCATCACAAGATGGATTTCAAAAGGAAAGCCGACATGAGGTCTGTCTCATATCCAAACACAAATGTAGGCCGACACGAAGGCGGTCTCATAACCAAGGGTTACCATCACAAGATGGATTTCAAAAGGAAAGCCGACACGAGGGCTGTCTCATATCGAAACACAAATGTAGGCCGACACGAAGGCGGTCTCATAACCAAGGGTTACCTTCACAAGATGGATTTCAAATGGAAAGCCGACACGAGGGCTGTCTCATATCCAAACACAAAGGTAGGCCGACACGAAGGCGGTCTCATAACAAAGGGTTACCAACACCAGATGGTTTTCAAAAGGAAAGCCGACACGAAGGCGGTCTCATATCCAAACATAAAGGTAGGCCGACCCGAAGGCGGTCTCATAACCAAGGGTTACCATCACAAGATGGATTTAAAAAGGAAAGCCAACGCGAAGGCGGTCTCATATCCAAACACAAAGGTAGCCGACACGAAGGCTGTCTCATAACCAAGGGTTACCATCACAAGATGGATTTCAAAAGGAAAGCCGACACGAAGGCGGTCCCATGTCCAAACACAAAGGTAGGCCGACACGAAGGCGGTCTCATAACCAAGGGTTACCATCACAAGACGGATTTCAAAAGGAAAGCCGACACGAAGGCGGTCTCATAACCAAAGGATACCATCACAAGATGGTTTTCAAAAGGAAAGCCGACACGAAGGCGGTCTCATATCCAAACACAAATGTAGGACGACACAAAGGCGGTCTCATAACCAAGGGTTACCATTACAAGATGGATTTCAAAAGGAAAGCCGACACGAAGGCAGTCTCATATCCAAACACAAAGGAAGTCGACACGAAGGCGGTCTCAAAACCAAGGGTTACCATCACAAGATGGATTTCAAAAGGAAAGCCGACACGAGGGCTGTCTCATATCCAAACACAAAGGTAGGCCGACACGAAGGCGGTCTCATAACAAAGGGTTACCATCACAAGATGGTTTTCAAAAGGAAAGCCGACACGAAGGCGGTCTCATATCCAAACACAAAGGTAGGCCGACCCGAAGGCAGTCTCATAACTAAGGGTTACCATCACAAGATGGATTTAAAAAGGAAAGCCGACACGAAGGCGGTCTCATATCCAAATACAAAGGTAGCCGACACAAAGGCTGTCTCATAACCAAGGGTTACCATCACAAGTTGGATTTCAAAAGGAAAGCCGACACGAAGGCGGTCCCATATCCAAACACAAAGGTAGGCCGACACGAAGGTGGTCTCATAACCAAGGGTTACCATCACAAGACGGATTTCAAAAGGAAAGCCGACACGAAGGCGGTCTCATAACCAAAGGATACCATCACAAGATGGTTTTCAAAAGGAAAGCCGACACGAAGGCGGTCTCATATCCAAACACAAATGTAGGACGACACGAAGGCGGTCTCATAACCAAGGGTTACCATTACTAGATGGATTTCAAAAGGAAAGTCGACACGAAGGCAGTCTCATATCGAAACACAAAGGAAGTCGACACGAAGGCGGTCTCAAAACCAAGGGTTACCATCACAAGATTGATTTCAAAAGGAAAGTTGACACGAAGGCGATCTCATATCCAAACACAAAGGTAGGCCGACACAAAGGCGGTCTCATAACCAAGGGTTACCATCACAAGATGGGTTTCAAAAGGAAAGCCGACACGAAGGCGGTCTCTTATCCAAACACAAAGGTAGGCCGACACGAAGGCGGACTCATAAGCAAGGGTTACTATCACTAGATGGATTTCCAAAGGAAAGACGACACGAAAGCAGTCTCATATCCAAACACAAAGATAGGCCGACATGAAGGCGGTCTCATAACCAAGGGTTACCATCACAAGATGGATTTCAAAAGGAAAGCCGACACAAGGGCAATCTCATATCCAAACACAAAGGTAGGCCGACACGAAGGCGGTCTCATAACCAAGGGTTACCATCACAAGATGGATTTAAAAAGGAAAGCCGATGCGAAGGCGGTCTCATATCCAAACACAAAGGTAGGCCGACACGAAGGCGGTCTCATAACAAAGGGTTACCATCACAGGATGGTTTTCAAAAGGAAAGCCGACACGAAGGCGGTCTCATATCCAAACACAAAGGTAGGCCGACCCGAAGGCGGTCTCATAACCAAGGGTTACCATCACAAGATGGATTTAAAAAGGAAAGCCGACGCGAAGGCGGTCTCATATCCAAACACAAAGGTAGCCGACACGAAGGCTGTCTCATAACCAAGGGTTACCATCACAAGATGGATTTCAAAAGGAAAGCCGACACGAAGGCGGTCCCATATCCAAACACAAAGGTAGGCCGACCCGAAGGCGGTCTCATAACCAAGGGTTACCATCACAAGATGGATTTCAAAAGGAAAGCCGACACGAAGGCGGTCCCATATCCAAACACAAAGGTAGGCCGACACGAAGGCGGTCTCATAACCAAGGGTTACCATCACAAGACGGATTTCAAAAGGAAAGCCGACACGAATGCGGTCTCATAACCAAGGGATACCATCACAAGATGGTTTTCAAAAGGAAATCTGACACGAAGGCGGTCTCATATCCAAACACAAAGGTAGGCCGACACGAAGGCGGTCTCATAACCAAGGGTTACCATCACAAGATGGATTTCAAAAGGAAAGCCGACATGAGGTCTGTCTCATATCCAAACACAAATGTAGGCCGACACGAAGGCGGTCTCATAACCAAGGGTTACCATCACAAGATGGATTTCAAAAGGAAAGCCGACACGAGGGCTGTGTCATATCGAAACACAAATGTAGGCCGACACGAAGGCGGTCTCATAACCAAGGGTTACCTTCACAAGATGGATTTCAAAAGGAAAGCCGACACGAGGGCTGTCTCATATCCAAACACAAAGGTAGGCCGACACGAAGGCGGTCTCATAACAAAGGGTTACCATCACCAGATGGTTTTCAAAAGGAAAGCCGACACGAAGGCGGTCTCATATCCAAACACAAAGGTAGGCCGACTCGAAGGCGGTCTCATAACCAAGGGTTACCATCACAAGATGGATTTAAAAAGGAAAGCCAACGCGAAGGCGGTCTCATATCAAAACACAAAGGTAGCCGACACGAAGGCTGTCTCATAACCAAGGGTTACCATCACAAGATGGATTTCAAAAGGAAAGCCGACACGAAGGCGGTCCCATGTCCAAACACAAAGGTAGGCCGACACGAAGGCGGTCTCATAACCAAGGGTTACCATCACAAGACGGATTTCAAAAGGAAAGCCGACATGAAGGCGGTCTCATAACCAAAGGATACCATCACAAGATGGTTTTCAAAAGGAAAGCCGACACGAAGGCGGTCTCATATCCAAACACAAATGTAGGACGACACAAAGGCGGTCTCATAACCAAGGGTTACCATTACAAGATGGATTTCAAAAGGAAAGCCGACACGAAGGCAGTCTCATATCCAAACACAAAGGAAGTCGACACGAAGGCGGTCTCAAAACCAAGGGTTACCATCACAAGATGGATTTCAAAAGGAAAGCCGACACGAGGGCTGTCTCATATCCAAACACAAAGGTAGGCCGACACGAAGGCGGTCTCATAACAAAGGGTTACCATCACAAGATGGTTTTCAAAAGGAAAGCCGACACGAAGGCGGTCTCATATCCAAACACAAAGGTAGGCCGACCCGAAGGCGGTCTCATAACCAAGGGTTACCATCACAAGATGGATTTAAAAAGGAAAGCCGACGCGAAGGCGGTCTCATATCCAAATACAAAGGTAGCCGACACGAAGGCTGTCTCATAACCAAGGGTTACCATCACAAGATCGATTTCAAAAGGAAAGCCGACACGAAGGCGGTCCCATATCCAAACACAAAGGTAGGCCGACACGAAGGTGGTCTCATAACCAAGGGTTACCATCACAAGACGGATTTCAAAAGGAAAGCCGACACGAAGGCGGTCTCATAACCAAAGGATACCATCACAAGATGGTTTTCAAAAGGAAAGCCGACACGAAGGCGGTCTCATATCCAAACACAAATGTAGGACGACACGAAGGCGGTCTCATAACCAAGGGTTACCATTACAAGATGGATTTCAAAAGGAAAGCCGACACGAAGGCAGTCTCATATCGAAACACAAAGGAAGTCGACACGAAGGCGGTCTCAAAACCAAGGGTTACCATCACAAGATTGATTTCAAAAGGAAAGTTGACACGAAGGCGATCTCATATCCAAACACAAAGGTAGGCCGACACAAAGGCGGTCTCATAACCAAGGGTTACCATCACAAGATGGGTTTCAAAAGGAAAGCCGACACGAAGGCGGTCTCTTATCCAAACACAAAGGTAGGCCGACACGAAGGCGGACTCATAACCAAGGGTTACTATCACTAGATGGATTTCCAAAGGAAAGACGACACGAAGGCAGTCTCATATCCAAACACAAAGATAGGCCGACATGAAGGCGGTCTCATAACCAAGGGTTACCATCACAAGATGGATTTCAAAAGGAAAGCCGACACAAGGGCAATCTCATATCCAAACACAAAGGTAGGCCGACACGAAGGCGGTCTCATAACCAAGGGTTACCATCACAAGATGGATTTAAAAAGGAAAGCCGATGCGAAGGCGGTCTCATATCCAAACACAAAGGTAGGCCGACACGAAGGCGGTCTCATAACAAAGGGTTACCATCACAAGATGGTTTTCAAAAGGAAAGCCGACACGAAGGCGGTCTCATATCCAAACACAAAGGTAGGCCGACTCGAAGGCGGTCTCATAACCAAGGGTTACCATCACAAGATGGATTTAAAAAGGAAAGCCGATGCGAAGGCGGTCTCATATCCAAACACAAAGGTAGCCGACACGAAGGCTGTCTCATAACCAAGGGTTACCATCACAAGATGGATTTCAAAAGGAAAGCCGACACGAAGGCGGTCCCATATCCAAACACAAAGGTAGGCCGACCCGAAGGCGGTCTCATAACCAAGGGTTACCATCACAAGATGGATTTCAAAAGGAAAGCCGACACGAAGGCGGTCCCATATCCAAACACAAAGGTAGGCCGACACGAAGGCGGTCTCATAACCAAGGGTTACCATCACAAGACGGATTTCAAAAGGAAAGCCGACACGAATGCGGTCTCATAACCAAGGGATACCATCACAAGATGGTTTTCAAAAGGAAATCTGACACGAAGGCGGTCTCATATCCAAACACAAAGGTAGGCCGACACGAAGGCGGTCTCATAACCAAGGGTTACCATCACAAGATGGATTTCAAAAGGAAAGCCGACATGAGGTCTGTCTCATATCCAAACACAAATGTAGGCCGACACGAAGGCGGTCTCATAACCAAGGGTTACCATCACAAGATGGATTTCAAAAGGAAAGCCGACACGAGGGCTGTCTCATATCGAAACACAAATGTAGGCCGACACGAAGGCGGTCTCATAACCAAGGGTTACCTTCACAAGATGGATTTCAAAAGGAAAGCCGACACGAGGGCTGTCTCATATCCAAACACAAAGGTAGGCCGACACGAAGGCGGTCTCATAACAAAGGGTTACCATCACCAGATGGTTTTCAAAAGGAAAGCCGACACGAAGGCGGTCTCATATCCAAACACAAAGGTAGGCCGACTCGAAGGCGGTCTCATAACCAAGGGTTACCATCACAAGATGGATTTAAAAAGGAAAGCCAACGCGAAGGCGGTCTCATATCAAAACACAAAGGTAGCCGACACGAAGGCTGTCTCATAACCAAGGGTTACCATCACAAGATGGATTTCAAAAGGAAAGCCGACACGAAGGCGGTCCCATGTCCAAACACAAAGGTAGGCCGACACGAAGGCGGTCTCATAACCAAGGGTTACCATCACAAGACGGATTTCAAAAGGAAAGCCGACATGAAGGCGGTCTCATAACCATAGGATACCATCACAAGATGGTTTTCAAAAGGAAAGCCGACACGAAGGCGGTCTCATATCCAAACACAAATGTAGGACGACACAAAGGCGGTCTCATAACCAAGGGTTACCATTACAAGATGGATTTCAAAAGGAAAGCCAACACGAAGGCAATCTCATATCCAAACACAAAGGAAGTCGACACGAAGGCGGTCTCAAAACCAAGGGTTACCATCACAAGATGGATTTCAAAAGGAAAGCCGACACGAGGGCTGTCTCATATCCAAACACAAAGGTAGGCCGACACGAAGGCGGTCTCATAACAAAGGGTTACCATCACAAGATGGTTTTCAAAAGGAAAGCCGACACGAAGGCGGTCTCATATCCAAACACAAAGGTAGGCCGACCCGAAGGCGGTCTCATAACCAAGGGTTACCATCACAAGATGGATTTAAAAAGGAAAGCCGACGCGAAGGCGGTCTCATATCCAAATACAAAGGTAGCCGACACGAAGGCTGTCTCATAACCAAGGGTTACCATCACAAGATCGATTTCAAAAGGAAAGCCGACACGAAGGCGGTCCCATATCCAAACACAAAGGTAGGCCGACACGAAGGTGGTCTCATAACCAAGGGTTACCATCACAAGACGGATTTCAAAAGGAAAGCTGACACGAAGGCGGTCTCATAACCAAAGGATACCATCACAAGATGGTTTTCAAAAGGAAAGCCGACACGAAGGCGGTCTCATATCCAAACATAAATGTAGGACGACACGAAGGCGGTCTCATAACCAAGGGTTACCATTACAAGATGGATTTCAAAAGGAAAGCCGACACGAAGGCAGTCTCATATCGAAACACAAAGGAAGTCGACACGAAGGCGGTCTCAAAACCAAGGGTTACCATCACAAGATTGATTTCAAAAGGAAAGTTGACACGAAGGCGATCTCATATCCAAACACAAAGGTAGGCCGACACAAAGGCGGTCTCATAACCAAGGGTTACCATCACAAGATGGGTTTCAAAAGGAAAGCCGACACGAAGGCGGTCTCTTATCCAAACACAAAGGTAGGCCGACACGAAGGCGGACTCATAACCAAGGGTTACTATCACTAGATGGATTTCCAAAGGAAAGACGACACGAAGGCAGTCTCATATCCAAACACAAAGATAGGCCGACATGAAGGCGGTCTCATAACCAAGGGTTACCATCACAAGATGGATTTCAAAAGGAAAGCCGACACAAGGGCAATCTCATATCCAAACACAAAGGTAGGCCGACACGAAGGCGGTCTCATAACCAAGGGTTACCATCACAAGATGGATTTAAAAAGGAAAGCCGATGCGAAGGCGGTCTCATATCCAAACACAAAGGTAGGCCGACACGAAGGCGGTCTCATAACAAAGGGTTACCATCACAAGATGGTTTTCAAAAGGAAAGCCGACACGAAGGCGGTCTCATATCCAAACACAAAGGTAGGCCGACTCGAAGGCGGTCTCATAACCAAGGGTTACCATCACAAGATGGATTTAAAAAGGAAAGCCGATGCGAAGGCGGTCTCATATCCAAACACAAAGGTAGCCGACACGAAGGTTGTCTCATAACCAAGGGTTACCATCACAAGATGGATTTCAAAAGGAAAGCCGACACGAAGGCGGTCCCATATCCAAACACAAAGGTAGGCCGACCCGAAGGCGGTCTCATAACCAAGGGTTACCATCACAAGATGGATTTCAAAAGGAAAGCCGACACGAAGGCGGTCCCATATCCAAACACAAAGGTAGGCCGACACGAAGGCGGTCTCATAACCAAGGGTTACCATCACAAGACGGATTTCAAAAGGAAAGCCGACACGAATGCGGTCTCATAACCAAGGGATACCATCACAAGATGGTTTTCAAAAGGAAATCTGACACGAAGGCGGTCTCATATCCAAACACAAAGGTAGGCCGACACGAAGGCGGTCTCATAACCAAGGGTTACCATCACAAGATGGATTTCAAAAGGAAAGCCGACATGAGGTCTGTCTCATATCCAAACACAAATGTAGGCCGACACGAAGGCGGTCTCATAACCAAGGGTTACCATCACAAGATGGATTTCAAAAGGAAAGCCGACACGAGGGCTGTCTCATATCGAAACACAAATGTAGGCCGACACGAAGGCGGTCTCATAACCAAGGGTTACCTTCACAAGATGGATTTCAAAAGGAAAGCCGACACGAGGGCTGTCTCATATCCAAACACAAAGGTAGGCCGACACGAAGGCGGTCTCATAACAAAGGGTTACCATCACCAGATGGTTTTCAAAAGGAAAGCCGACACGAAGGCGGTCTCATATCCAAACACAAAGGTAGGCCGACTCGAAGGCGGTCTCATAACCAAGGGTTACCATCACAAGATGGATTTAAAAAGGAAAGCCGATGCGAAGGCGGTCTCATATCCAAACACAAAGGTAGCCGACACGAAGGTTGTCTCATAACCAAGGGTTACCATCACAAGATGGATTTCAAAAGGAAAGCCGACACGAAGGCGGTCCCATATCCAAACACAAAGGTAGGCCGACCCGAAGGCGGTCTCATAACCAAGGGTTACCATCACAAGATGGATTTCAAAAGGAAAGCCGACACGAAGGCGGTCCCATATCCAAACACAAAGGTAGGCCGACACGAAGGCGGTCTCATAACCAAGGGTTACCATCACAAGACGGATTTCAAAAGGAAAGCCGACACGAATGCGGTCTCATAACCAAGGGATACCATCACAAGATGGTTTTCAAAAGGAAATCTGACACGAAGGCGGTCTCATATCCAAACACAAAGGTAGGCCGACACGAAGGCGGTCTCATAACCAAGGGTTACCATCACAAGATGGATTTCAAAAGGAAAGCCGACATGAGGTCTGTCTCATATCCAAACACAAATGTAGGCCGACACGAAGGCGGTCTCATAACCAAGGGTTACCATCACAAGATGGATTTCAAAAGGAAAGCCGACACGAGGGCTGTCTCATATCGAAACACAAATGTAGGCCGACACGAAGGCGGTCTCATAACCAAGGGTTACCTTCACAAGATGGATTTCAAAAGGAAAGCCGACACGAGGGCTGTCTCATATCCAAACACAAAGGTAGGCCGACACGAAGGCGGTCTCATAACAAAGGGTTACCATCACCAGATGGTTTTCAAAAGGAAAGCCGACACGAAGGCGGTCTCATATCCAAACACAAAGGTAGGCCGACTCGAAGGCGGTCTCATAACCAAGGGTTACCATCACAAGATGGATTTAAAAAGGAAAGCCAACGCGAAGGCGGTCTCATATCAAAACACAAAGGTAGCCGACACGAAGGCTGTCTCATAACCAAGGGTTACCATCACAAGATGGATTTCAAAAGGAAAGCCGACACGAAGGCGGTCCCATGTCCAAACACAAAGGTAGGCCGACACGAAGGCGGTCTCATAACCAAGGGTTACCATCACAAGACGGATTTCAAAAGGAAAGCCGACATGAAGGCGGTCTCATAACCAAAGGATACCATCACAAGATGGTTTTCAAAAGGAAAGCCGACACGAAGGCGGTCTCATATCCAAACACAAATGTAGGACGACACAAAGGCGGTCTCATAACCAAGGGTTACCATTACAAGATGGATTTCAAAAGGAAAGCCAACACGAAGGCAGTCTCATATCCAAACACAAAGGAAGTCGACACGAAGGCGGTCTCAAAACCAAGGGTTACCATCACAAGATGGATTTCAAAAGGAAAGCCGACACGAGGGCTGTCTCATATCCAAACACAAAGGTAGGCCGACACGAAGGCGGTCTCATAACAAAGGGTTACCATCACAAGATGGTTTTCAAAAGGAAAGCCGACACGAAGGCGGTCTCATATCCAAACACAAAGGTAGGCCGACCCGAAGGCGGTCTCATAACCAAGGGTTACCATCACAAGATGGATTTAAAAAGGAAAGCCGACGCGAAGGCGGTCTCATATCCAAATACAAAGGTAGCCGACACGAAGGCTGTCTCATAACCAAGGGTTACCATCACAAGATCGATTTCAAAAGGAAAGCCGACACGAAGGCGGTCCCATATCCAAACACAAAGGTAGGCCGACACGAAGGTGGTCTCATAACCAAGGGTTACCATCACAAGACGGATTTCAAAAGGAAAGCTGACACGAAGGCGGTCTCATAACCAAAGGATACCATCACAAGATGGTTTTCAAAAGGAAAGCCGACACGAAGGCGGTCTCATATCCAAACATAAATGTAGGACGACACGAAGGCGGTCTCATAACCAAGGGTTACCATTACAAGATGGATTTCAAAAGGAAAGCCGACACGAAGGCAGTCTCATATCGAAACACAAAGGAAGTCGACACGAAGGCGGTCTCAAAACCAAGGGTTACCATCACAAGATTGATTTCAAAAGGAAAGTTGACACGAAGGCGATCTCATATCCAAACACAAAGGTAGGCCGACACAAAGGCGGTCTCATAACCAAGGGTTACCATCACAAGATGGGTTTCAAAAGGAAAGCCGACACGAAGGCGGTCTCTTATCCAAACACAAAGGTAGGCCGACACGAAGGCGGACTCATAACCAAGGGTTACTATCACTAGATGGATTTCCAAAGGAAAGACGACACGAAGGCAGTCTCATATCCAAACACAAAGATAGGCCGACATGAAGGCGGTCTCATAACCAAGGGTTACCATCACAAGATGGATTTCAAAAGGAAAGCCGACACAAGGGCAATCTCATATCCAAACACAAAGGTAGGCCGACACGAAGGCGGTCTCATAACCAAGGGTTACCATCACAAGATGGATTTAAAAAGGAAAGCCGATGCGAAGGCGGTCTCATATCCAAACACAAAGGTAGCCGACACGAAGGCTGTCTTATAACCAAGGGTTACCATCACAAGATGGATTTCAAAAGGAAAGCCGACACGAAGGCTGTCCCATATCCAAACACAGAGGTAGGCCGACACGAAGGCGGTCTCATAACCAAGGGTTACCATCACAAGACGGATTTCAAAAGGAAAGCCGACACGAAGGCGGTCTCATAACCAAAGGATACCATCACAAGATGGTTTTCAAAAGGAAAGCCGACGCGAAGGCGGTCTCATATCCAAACACAAATGTAGGACGACACGAAGGCGGTCTCATAACCAAGGGTTACCATTACAAGATGGATTTCAAAAGGAAAGCCGACACGAAGGCAGTCACATATCCAAACACAAAGGAAGTCGACACGAAGGCGGTCTCAAAACCAAGGGTTACCATCACAAGATGGATTTAAAAAGGAAAGCCGACACGAGGGCTGTCTCATATCCAAACACAAAGGTAGGCCGACACGAAGGCGGTCTCATAACAAAGGGTTACCATCACAAGATGGTTTTCAAAAGGAAAGCCGACACGAAGGCGGTCTCATATCCAAACACAAAGGTAGGCCGACCCGAAGGCGGTCTCATAACCAAGGGTTACCATCAAAAGATGGATTTAAAAAGGAAAGCCGACGCGAAGGCGGTCTCGTATCCAAACACAAAGGTAGCCGACACGAAGGCTGTCTCATAACCAAGGGTTACCATCACAAGATGGATTTCAAAAGGAAAGCCGACACGAAGGCGGTCCCATATCCAAACACAAAGGTAGGCCGACCCGAAGGCGGTCTCATAACCAAGGGTTACCATCACAAGATGGATTTAAAAAGGAAAGCCAACACGAAGGCGGTCTCATATCCAAACACAAAGGTAGCCGACACGAAGGCTGTCTCATAACCAAGGGTTACCATCACAAGATGGATTTCAAAAGGAAAGTCGACACGAAGGCGGTCCCATATCCAAACACAAAGGTAGGCCGACACGAAGGCGGTCTCATAACCAAGGGTTACCATCACAAGACGGATTTCAAAAGGAAAGCCGACACGAATGCGGTCTCATAACCAAGGGATACCATCACAAGATGGTTTTCAAAAGGAAATCCTACACGAAGGCGGTCTCATATCCAAACACAAAGGTAGGCCGACACGATGGCGGTCTCATAACCAAGGGTTACCATCACAAGATGGATTTCAAAAGGAAAGCCGACATGAGGTCTGTCTCATATCCAAACACAAATGTAGGCCGACACGAAGGCGATCTCATAACCAAGGGTTACCATCACAAGATGGATTTCAAAAGGAAAGCCGACACGAGGGCTGTCTCATATCGAAACACAAATGTAGGCCGACACGAAGGCGGTCTCATAACCAAGGGTTACCTTCACAAGATGGATTTCAAAAGGAAAGCCGACACGAGGGCTGTCTCATATCCAAACACAAAGGTAGGCCGACACGAAGGCGGTCTCATAACAAAGGGTTACCATCACCAGATGGTTTTCAAAAGGAAAGCCGACACGAAGGCGGTCTCATATCCAAACACAAAGGTAGGCCGACCCGAAGGCGGTCTCATAACCAAGGGTTACCATCACAAGATGGATTTAAAAAGGAAAGCCAACGCGAAGGCGGTCTCATATCCAAACACAAAGGTAGTCGACACGAAGGCTGTCTCATAACCAAGGGTTAGCATCACAAGATGGATTTCAAAAGGAAAGCCGACACGAAGGCGGTCCCATGTCCAAACACAAAGGTAGGCCGACACGAAGGCGGTCTCATAACCAAGGGTTACCATCACAAGATGAATTTCAAAAGGAAAGCCGACCCGAAGGCGGTCTCATAACCAAAGGATACCATCACAAGATGGTTTTCAAAAGGAAAGCCGACACGAAGGCGGTCTCATATCCAAACACAAATGTAGGACGACACAAAGGCGGTCTCATAACCAAGGGTTACCATTACAAGATGGATTTCAAAAGGAAAGCCGACACGAAGGCAGTCTCATATCCAAACACAAAGGAAGTCGACACGAAGGCGGTCTCAAAACCAAGGGTTACCATCACAAGATGGATTTCAAAAGGAAAGCCGACACGAGGGCTGTCTCATATCCAAACACAAAGGTAGGCCGACACGAAGGCGGTCTCATAACAAAGGGTTACCATCATAAGATGTTTTCAAAAGGAAAGCCGACACGAAGGCGGTCTCATAACCAAGGGTTACCATCACAAGATGGATTTAAAAAGGAAAGCCGACGCGAAGGCGGTCTCATATCCAAATACAAAGGTAGCCGACACGAAGGCTGTCTCATAACCAAGGGTTACCATCACAAGATGGATTTCAAAAGGAAAGCCGACACGAAGGCGGTCCCATATCCAAACACAAAGGTAGGCCGACACGAAGGCGGTCTCATAACCAAGGGTTACCATCACAAGATGGATTTCAAAAGGAAAGCCGACACGAAGGCGGTCTCATAACCAAAGGATACCATCACAAGATGGTTTTCAAAAGGAAAGCCGACACGAAGGCGGTCTCATATCCAAACACAAATGTAGGACGACACGAAGGCGGTCTCATAACCAAGGGTTACCATTACAAGATGGATTTCAAAAGGAAAGCCGACACGAAGGCAGTCTCATATCGAAACACAAAGGAAGTCGACACGAAGGTGGTCTCAAAACCAAGGGTTACCATCACAAGATTGATTTCAAAAGGAAAGTTGACACGAAGGCGATCTCATATCCAAACACAAAGGTAGGCCGACACAAAGGCGGTCTCATAACCAAGGGTTACCATCACAAGATGGGTTTCAAAAGGAAAGCCGACACGAAGGCGGTCTCTTATCCAAACACAAAGGTAGGCCGACACGAAGGCGGACTCATAACCAAGGGTTACTATCACTAGATGGATTTCCCAAGGAAAGACGACACGAAGGCAGTCTCATATCCAAACACAAAGATAGGCCGACATGAAGGCGGTCTCATAACCAAGGGTTACCATCACAAGATGGATTTCAAAAAGGGAAGCCGACACAAAGGCAGTCTCATATCCAAACACAAAGGTAGGCCGACATGAAGTCGGTCTCACAACCAAGGGTTACCATCACAAGATGGATTTCAAAAGGAAAGCCGACACAAGGGCAATCTCATATCCAAACACAAAGGTAGGCCGACACGAAGGCGGTCTCATAACCAAGGGTTACCATCACAAGATGGATTTCAATAGGAAAGCCGACACGAAGGTGGTCTCATATCAAAACACAAAGGTAGGTCGACACCAAGGCGTCTCATAACCAAGGGTTACCACCACAAGATGGATTTCAAAAGGAAAGCCGACACGAAGGCGGTCTCATAACCAAAGGATACCATCACAAGATGGTTTTCAAAAGGAAAGCCGACACGAAGGCGGTCTCATATCCAAACACAAATGTAGGACGACACGAAGGCGGTCTCATAACCAAGGGTTACCATTACAAGATGGATTTCAAAAGGAAAGCCGACACGAAGGCAGTCTCATATCGAAACACAAAGGAAGTCGACACGAAGGTGGTCTCAAAACCAAGGGTTACCATCACAAGATTGATTTCAAAAGGAAAGTTGACACGAAGGCGATCTCATATCCAAACACAAAGGTAGGCCGACACAAAGGCGGTCTCATAACCAAGGGTTACCATCACAAGATGGGTTTCAAAAGGAAAGCCGACACGAAGGCGGTCTCTTATCCAAACACAAAGGTAGGCCGACACGAAGGCGGACTCATAACCAAGGGTTACTATCACTAGATGGATTTCCAAAGGAAAGACGACACGAAGGCAGTCTCATATCCAAACACAAAGATAGGCCGACATGAAGGCGGTCTCATAACCAAGGGTTACCATCACAAGATGGATTTCAAAAAGGGAAGCCGACACAAAGGCAGTCTCATATCCAAACACAAAGGTAGGCCGACATGAAGTCGGTCTCACAACCAAGGGTTACCATCACAAGATGGATTTCAAAAGGAAAGCCGACACAAGGGCAATCTCATATCCAAACACAAAGGTAGGCCGACACGAAGGCGGTCTCATAACCAAGGGTTACCATCACAAGATGGATTTCAATAGGAAAGCCGACACGAAGGTGGTCTCATATCAAAACACAAAGGTAGGTCGACACCAAGGCGTCTCATAACCAAGGGTTACCACCACAAGATGGATTTCAAAAGGAAAGCCGACACGAAGGCGGTCTCATATCTAAACACAATGGTAGGCTGACACGAATGGGGTCCCATAACCAAGGGTTACCATCACAAGATGGATTTGAAAACGAAAGCCGACACGAAGGCGGTCTCATAACCAAGGGTTACCATCACAAGATGGATTTCAAAAGGAAAGCCGACATGAAGGCGGTCTCATATCCAAACACAAAGGTAGGCCGACCTGAAGGCGGTCTCATAACCAAGGGTTACCATCACATGATGGATTTAAAAAGGAAAGCCGACGCGAAGGCGGTCTCATATCCAAACACAAAGGTAGCCGACACGAAGGCTGTCTCATAACCAAGGGTTACCATCACAAGATGGATTTCAAAAGGAAAGCCGACACGAAGGCGGTCCCATATCCAAACACAAAGGTAGGATGACACGAAGGCGGTCTCATAACCAAGGGTTACCATCACAAGACGGATTTCAAAAGGAAAGCCGACACGAAGGCGGTCTCATAACCAAAGGATACCATCACAAGATGGTTTTCAAAAGGAAAGCCGACACGAAGGCGGTCTCATATCCAAACACAAATGTAGGACGACACGAAGGCGGTCTCATAACCAAGGGTTACCATTACAAGATGGATTTCAAAAGGAAAGCCGACACGAAGGCGGTCTCATATCCAAACACAAAGGTAGGCCGACCCGAAGGCGGTCTCATAACCAAGGGTTACCATCACAAGATGGATTTAAAAAGGAAAGCCGACGCGAAGGCGGTCTCATATCCAAACACAAAGGTAGCCGACACGAAGGCTGTCTCATAACCAAGGGTTACCATCACAAGATGGATTTCAAAAGGAAAGCCGACACGAAGGCGGTCCCATATCCAAACACAAAGGTAGGCCGACACGAAGGCGGTCTCATATCCAAGGGTTACCATCACAAGACGGATTTCAAAAGGAAAGCCGACACGAAGGCGGTCTCATAACCAAAGGATACCATCACAAGATGGTTTTCAAAAGGAAAGCCGACACGAAGGCGGTCTCATATCCAAACACAAATGTAGGACGACACGAAGGCGGTCTCATAACCAAGGGTTACCATTACAAGATGGATTTCAAAAGGAAAGCCGACACGAAGGCAGTCTCATATCGAAACACAAAGGAAGTCGACACGAAGGCGGTCTCAAAACCAAGGGTTACCATCACAAGAATGATTTCAAAAGGAAAGTTGACACGAAGGCGATCTCATATCCAAACACAAAGGTAGGCCGACACAAAGGCGGTCTCATAACCAAGGGTTACCATCACAAGATGGGTTTCAAAAGGAAAGCCGACACGAAGGCGGTCTCATATCCAAACACAAATGTAGGCCGACACGAAGGCGGACTCATAACCAAGGGTTACTATCACTAGATGGATTTCCAAAGGAAAGACGACACGAAGGCAGTCTCATATCCACACACAAAGATAGGCCGACATGAAGGCGGTCTCATAACCAAGGGTTACCATCACAAGATGGATTTCAAAAAGGGAAGCCGACACAAAGGCAGTCTCATATCCAAACACAAAGGTAGGCCGACATGAAGTCGGTCTCACAACCAAGGGTTACCATCACAAGATGGATTTCAAAAGGAAAGCCGACACAAGGGCAATCTCATATCCAAACACAAAGGTAGGCCGACACGAAGGCGGTCTCATAACCAAGGGTTACCATCACAAGATGGATTTCAATAGGAAAGCCGACACGAAGGTGGTCTCATATCAAAACACAAAGGTAGGTCGACACCAAGGCGTCTCATAACCAAGGGTTACCACCACAAGATGGATTTCAAAAGGAAAGCCGACACGAAGGCGGTCTCATATCTAAACACAATGGTAGGCTGACACGAATGGGGTCCCATAACCAAGGGTTACCATCACAAGATGGATTTGAAAATGAAAGCCGACACGAAGGCGGTCTCATAACCAAGGGTTACCATCACAAGATGGATTTCAAAAGGAAAGCCGACATGAAGGCGGTCTCATATCCAAACACAAAGGTAGGCCGACCCGAAGGCGGTCTCATAACCAAGGGTTACCATCACAAGATGGATTTAAAAAGGAAAGCCGACGCGAAGGCGGTCTCATATCCAAACACAAAGGTAGCCGACACGAAGGCTGTCTCATAACCAAGGGTTACCATCACAAGATGGATTTCAAAAGGAAAGCCGACACGAAGGCGGTCCCATATCCAAACACAAAGGTAGGCGGACACGAAGGCGGTCTCATAACCAAGGGTTACCATCACAAGACGGATTTCAAAAGGAAAGCCGACACGAAGGCGGTCTCATAACCAAAGGATACCATCACAAGATGGTTTTCAAAAGGAAAGCCGACACGAAGGCGGTCTCATATCCAAACACAAATGTAGGATGACACGAAGGCGGTCTCATAACCAAGGGTTACCATTACAAGATGGATTTCAAAAGGAAAGCCGACACGAAGGCGGTCTCATATCCAAACACAAAGGTAGGCCGACCCGAAGGCGGTCTCATAACCAAGGGTTACCATCACAAGATGGATTTAAAAAGGAAAGCCGACGCGAAGGCGGTCTCATATCCAAACACAAAGGTAGCCGACACGAAGGCTGTCTCATAACCAAGGGTTACCATCACAAGATGGATTTCAAAAGGAAAGCCGACACGAAGGCGGTCCCATATCCAAACACAAAGGTAGGCCGACACGAAGGCGGTCTCATATCCAAGGGTTACCATCACAAGACGGATTTCAAAAGGAAAGCCGACACGAAGGCGGTCTCATAACCAAAGGATACCATCACAAGATGGTTTTCAAAAGGAAAGCCGACACGAAGGCTGTCTCATATCCAAACACAAATGTAGGACGACACGAAGGCGGTCTCATAACCAAGGGTTACCATTACAAGATGGATTTCAAATGGAAAGCCGACACGAAGGCAGTCTCATATCGAAACACAAAGGAAGTCGACACGAAGGCGGTCTCAAAACCAAGGGTTACCATCACAAGATTGATTTCAAAAGGAAAGTTGACACGAAGGCGATCTCATATCCAAACACAAAGGTAGGCCGACACAAAGGCGGTCTCATAACCAAGGGTTACCATCACAAGATGGGTTTCAAAAGGAAAGCCGACACGAAGGCGGTCTCATATCCAAACACAAATGTAGGCCGACACGAAGGCGGACTCATAACCAAGGGTTACTATCACTAGATGGATTCCAAAGGAAAGACGACACGAAGGCAGTCTCATATCCAAACACAAAGATAGGCCGACATGAAGGCGGTCTCATAACCAAGGGTTACCATCACAAGATGGATTTCAAAAAGGGAAGCCGACACAAAGGCAGTCTCATATCCAAACACAAAGGTAGGCCGACATGAAGTCGGTCTCACAACCAAGGGTTACCATCACAAGATGGATTTCAAAAGGAAAGCCGACACAAGGGCAATCTCATTTCCAAACACAAAGGTAGGCCGACACGAAGGCGGTCTCATAACCAAGGGTTACCATCACAAGATGGATTTCAATAGGAAAGCCGACACGAAGGTGGTCTCATATCAAAACACAAAGGTAGGTCGACACCAAGGCGTCTCATAACCAAGGGTTACCACCACAAGATGGATTTCAAAAGGAAAGCCGACACGAAGGCGGTCTCATATCTAAACACATTGGTAGGCTGACACGAATGGGGTCCCAAAACCAAGGGTTACCATCACAAGATGGATTTGAAAACAAAAGCCGACACGAAGGCGGTCTCATAACCAAGGGTTACTATCACAAGATGGATTTCAAAAGGAAAGCCGACACGAAGGCGGTCTCATATCCAAACACAAAGGTAGGCCGACCCGAAGGCGGTCTCATAACCAAGGGTTACCATCACAAGATGGATTTAAAAAGGAAAGCCGACGCGAAGGCGGTCTCATATCCAAACACAAAGGTAGCCGACACGAAGGCTGTCTCATAACCAAGGGTTACCATCACAAGATGGATTTCAAAAGGAAAGCCGACAGGAAGGCGGTCCCATATCCAAACACAAAGGTAGGCCGACACGAAGGCGGTCTCATAACCAAGGGTTACCATCACAAGATGGATTTCAAAAGGAAAGCCGACACGAAGGCGGTCTCATAACCAAAGGATACCATCACAAGATGGTTTTCAAAAGGAAAGCCAACACGAAGGCGGTCTCATATCCAAACACAAATGTAGGACGACACGAAGGCGGTCTCATAACCAAGGGTTACCATTACAAGATGGATTTCAAAAGGAAAGCCGACACGAAGGCAGTCTCATATCGAAACACAAAGGAAGTCGACACGAAGGCGGTCTCAAAACCAAGGGTTACCATCACAAGATTGATTTCAAAAGGAAAGTTGACACGAAGGCGATCTCATATCCAAACACAAAGGTAGGCCGGCACAAAGGCGGTCTCATAACCAAGGGTTACCATCACAAGATGGGTTTCAAAAGGAAACCGACACGAAGGCGGTCTCTTATCCAAACACAAAGGTAGGCCGACACGAAGGCGGAGTCATAACCAAGGGTTACTATCACTAGATGGATTTCCAAAGGAAAGACGACACGAAGGCAGTCTCATATCCAAACACAAAGATAGGCCGACATGAAGGCGGTCTCGTAACCAAGGGTTACCATCACAAGATGGATTTCAAAAAGGGAAGCCGACACAAAGGCAGTCTCATATCCAAACACAAAGGTAGGCCGACATGAAGTCGGTCTCACAACCAAGGGTTACCATCACAAGATGGATTTCAAAAGGAAAGCCGACACAAGGGCAATCTCATATCCAAACACAAAGGTAGGCCGACACGAAGGCGGTCTCATAACCAAGGGTTACCATCACAAGATGGATTTCAATAGGAAAGCCGACACGAAGGTGGTCTCATATCAAAACACAAAGGTAGGTCGACACCAAGGCGTCTCATAACCAAGGGTTACCACCACAAGATGGATTTCAAAAGGAAAGCCGACACGAAGGCGGTCTCATATCTAAACACAATGGTAGGCTGACACGAATGGGGTCCCATAACCAAGGGTTACCATCACAAGATGGATTTGAAAACGAAAGCCGACACGAAGGCGGTCTCATAACCAAGGGTTACCATCACAAGATGGATTTCAAAAGGAAAGCCGACACGAAGGCGGTCTCATATCCAAACACAAAGGTAGGCCGACCCGAAGGCGGTCTCATAACCAAGGGTTACCATCACAAGATGGATTTAAAAAGGAAAGCCGACGCGAAGGCGGTCTCATATCCAAACACAAAGGTAGCCGACACGAAGGCTGTCTCATAACCAAGGGTTACCATCACAAGATGGATTTCAAAAGGAAAGCCGACACGAAGGCGGTCCCATATCCAAACACAAAGGTAAGCCGACACGAAGGCGGTCTCATAACCAAGGGTTACCATCACAAGACGGATTTCAAAAGGAAAGCCGACACGAAGGCGGTCTCATAACCAAAGGATACCATCACAAGATGGTTTTCAAAAGGAAAGCCGACACGAAGGCGGTCTCATATCCAAACACAAATGTAGGACGACACGAAGGCGGTCTCATAACCAAGGGTTACCATTACAAGATGGATTTCAAAAGGAAAGCCGACACGAAGGCGGTCTCATATCCAAACACAAAGGTAGGCCGACCCGAAGGCGGTCTCATAACCAAGGGTTACCATCACAAGATGGATTTAAAAAGGAAAGCCGACGCGAAGGCGGTCTCATATCCAAACACAAAGGTAGCCGACACGAAGGCTGTCTCATAACCAAGGTTTACCATCACAAGATGGATTTCAAAAGGAAAGCCGACAGGAAGGCGGTCCCATATCCAAACACAAAGGTAGGCCGACACGAAGGCGGTCTCATAACCAAGGGTTACCATCACAAGATGGATTTCAAAAGGAAAGCCGACACGAAGGCGGTCTCATAACCAAAGGATACCATCACAAGATGGTTTTCAAAAGGAAAGCCGACACGAAGGCGGTCTCATATCGAAACACAAATGTAGGACGACAGGAAGGCGGTCTCATAACCAAGGGTTACCGTTACAAGATGGATTTCAAAAGGAAAGCCGACACGAAGGCAGTCTCATATCGAAACACAAAGGAAGTCGACACGAAGGCGGTCTCAAAACCAAGGGTTACCATCACAAGATTGATTTCAAAAGGAAAGTTGACACGAAGGCGATCTCATATCCAAACACAAAGGTAGGCCGACACAAAGGCGGTCTCATAACCAAGGGTTACCATCACAAGATGGGTTTCAAAAGGAAACCGACACGAAGGCGGTCTCTTATCCAAACACAAAGGTAGGCCGACACGAAGGCGGAGTCATAACCAAGGGTTACTATCACTAGATGGATTTCCAAAGGAAAGACGACACGAAGGCAGTCTCATATCCAAACACAAAGATAGGCCGACATGAAGGCGGTCTCGTAACCAAGGGTTACCATCACAAGATGGATTTCAAAAAGGGAAGCCGACACAAAGGCAGTCTCATATCCAAACACAAAGGTAGGCCGACATGAAGTCGGTCTCACAACCAAGGGTTACCATCACAAGATGGATTTCAAAAGGAAAGCCGACACAAGGGCAATCTCATATCCAAACACAAAGGTAGGCCGACACGAAGGCGGTCTCATAACCAAGGGTTACCATCACAAGATGGATTTCAATAGGAAAGCCGACACGAAGGTGGTCTCATATCAAAACACAAAGGTAGGTCGACACCAAGGCGTCTCATAACCAAGGGTTACAACCACAAGATGGATTTCAAAAGGAAAGCCGACACGAAGGCGGTCTCATATCTAAACACAATGGTAGGCTGACACGAATGGGGTCCCATAACCAAGGGTTACCATCACAAGATGGATTTGAAAACGAAAGCCGACACGAAGGCGGTCTCATAACCAAGGGTTACCATCACAAGATGGATTTCAAAAGGAAAGCCGACACGAAGGCGGTCTCATATCCAAACACAAAGGTAGGCCGACCCGAAGGCGGTCTCATAACCAAGGGTTACCATCACAAGATGGATTTAAAAAGGAAAGCCGACGCGAAGGCGGTCTCATATCCAAACACAAAGGTAGCCGACACGAAGGCTGTCTCATAACCAACGGTTACCATCACAAGATGGATTTCAAAAGGAAAGCCGACACGAAGGCGGTCCCATATCCAAACACAAAGGTAAGCCGACACGAAGGCGGTCTCATAACCAAGGGTTACCATCACAAGACGGATTTCAAAAGGAAAGCCGACACGAAGGCGGTCTCATAACCAAAGGATACCATCACAAGATGGTTTTCAAAAGGAAAGCCGACACGAAGGCGGTCTCATATCCAAACACAAATGTAGGACGACACGAAGGCGGTCTCATAACCAAGGGTTACCATTACAAGATGGATTTCAAAAGGAAAGCCGACACGAAGGCGGTCTCATATCCAAACACAAAGGTAGGCCGACCCGAAGGCGGTCTCATAACCAAGGGTTACCATCACAAGATGGATTTAAAAAGGAAAGCCGACGCGAAGGCGGTCTCATATCCAAACACAAAGGTAGCCGACACGAAGGCTGTCTCATAACCAAGGGTTACCATCACAAGATGGATTTCAAAAGGAAAGCCGACACGAAGGCGGTCCCATATCCAAACACAAAGGTAGGCCGACACGAAGGCGGTCTCATAACCAAGGGTTACCATCACAAGATGGATTTCAAAAGGAAAGCCGACACGAAGGCTGTCTCATAACCAAAGGATACCATCACAAGATGGTTTTCAAAAGGAAAGCCGACACGAAGGCGGTCTCATATCCAAACACAAATGTAGGACGACACGAAGGTGGTCTCATAACCAAGGGTTACCGTTACAAGATGGATTTCAAAAGGAAAGCCGACACGAAGGCAGTCTCATATCGAAACACAAAGGAAGTCGATAGAAGGCGGTCTCAAAACCAAGGGTTACCATAACAAGATTGATTTCAAAAGGAAAGTTGACACGAAGGCGATCTCATATCCAAACACAAAGGTAGGCCGACACAAAGGCGGTCTCATAACCAAGGGTTACCATCACAAGATGGGTTTCAAAAGGAAACCGACACGAAGGCGGTCTCTTATCCAAACACAAAGGTAGGCCGACACGAAGGCGGACTCATAACCAAGGGTTACTATCACTAGATGGATTTCCAAAGGAAAGACGACACGAAGGCAGTCTCATATCCAAACACAAAGATAGGCCGACATGAAGGCGGTCTCGTAACCAAGGGTTACCATCACAAGATGGATTTCAAAAAGGGAAGCCGACACAAAGGCAGTCTCATATCCAAACACAAAGGTAGGCCGACATGAAGTCGGTCTCACAACCAAGGGTTACCATCACAAGATGGATTTCAAAAGGAAAGCCGACACAAGGGCAATCTCATATCCAAACACAAAGGTAGGCCGACACGAAGGCGGTCTCATAACCAAGGGTTACCATCACAAGATGGATTTCAATAGGAAAGCCGACACGAAGGTGGTCTCATATCAAAACACAAAGGTAGGTCGACACCAAGGCGTCTCATAACCAAGGGTTACCACCACAAGATGGATTTCAAAAGGAAAGCCGACACGAAGGCGGTCTCATATCTAAACACAATGGTAGGCTGACACGAATGGGGTCCCATAACCAAGGGTTACCATCACAAGATGGATTTGAAAACGAAAGCCGACACGAAGGCGGTCTCATAACCAAGGGTTACCATCACAAGATGGATTTCAAAAGGAAAGCCGACACGAAGGCGGTCTCATATCCAAACACAAAGGTAGGCCGACCCGAAGGCGGTCTCATAACCAAGGGTTACCATCACAAGATGGATTTAAAAAGGAAAGCCGACGCGAAGGCGGTCTCATATCCAAACACAAAGGTAGCCGACACGAAGGCTGTCTCATAACCAAGGGTTACCATCACAAGATGGATTTCAAAAGGAAAGCCGACACGAAGGCGGTCCCATATCCAAACACAAAGGTAGGCCGACACGAAGGCGGTCTCATAACCAAGGGTTACCATCACAAGACGGATTTCAAAAGGAAAGCCGACACGAAGGCGGTCTCATAACCAAAGGATACCATCACAAGATGGTTTTCAAAAGGAAAGCCGACACGAAGGCGGTCTCATATCCAAACACAAATGTAGGACGACACGAAGGCGGTCTCATAACCAAGGGTTACCATTACAAGATGGATTTCAAAAGGAAAGCCGACACGAAGGCGGTCTCATATCCAAACACAAAGGTAGGCCGACCCGAAGGCGGTCTCATAACCAAGGGTTACCATCACAAGATGGATTTAAAAAGGAAAGCCGACGCGAAGGCGGTCTCATATCCAAACACAAAGGTAGCCGACACGAAGGCTGTCTCATAACCAAGGGTTACCATCACAAGATGGATTTCAAAAGGAAAGCCGACACGAAGGCGGTCCCATATCCAAACACAAAGGTAGGCCGACACGAAGGCGGTCTCATAACCAAGGGTTACCATCACAAGATGGATTTCAAAAGGAAAGCCGACACGAAGGCTGTCTCATAACCAAAGGATACCATCACAAGATGGTTTTCAAAAGGAAAGCCGACACGAAGGCGGTCTCATATCCAAACACAAATGTAGGACGACACGAAGGCGGTCTCATAACCAAGGGTTACCGTTACAAGATGGATTTCAAAAGGAAAGCCGACACGAAGGCAGTCTCATATCGAAACACAAAGGAAGTCGATAGAAGGCGGTCTCAAAACCAAGGGTTACCATAACAAGATTGATTTCAAAAGGAAAGTTGACACGAAGGCGATCTCATATCCAAACACAAAGGTAGGCCGACACAAAGGCGGTCTCATAACCAAGGGTTACCATCACAAGATGGGTTTCAAAAGGAAACCGACACGAAGGCGGTCTCTTATCCAAACACAAAGGTAGGCCGACACGAAGGCGGACTCATAACCAAGGGTTACTATCACTAGATGGATTTCCAAAGGAAAGACGACACGAAGGCAGTCTCATATCCAAACACAAAGATAGGCCGACATGAAGGCGGTCTCGTAACCAAGGGTTACCATCACAAGATGGATTTCAAAAAGGGAAGCCGACACAAAGGCAGTCTCATATCCAAACACAAAGGTAGGCCGACATGAAGTCGGTCTCACAACCAAGGGTTACCATCACAAGATGGATTTCAAAAGGAAAGCCGACACAAGGGCAATCTCATATCCAAACACAAAGGTAGGCCGACACGAAGGCGGTCTCATAACCAAGGGTTACCATCACAAGATGGATTTCAATAGGAAAGCCGACACGAAGGTGGTCTCATATCAAAACACAAAGGTAGGTCGACACCAAGGCGTCTCATAACCAAGGGTTACCACCACAAGATGGATTTCAAAAGGAAAGCCGACACGAAGGCGGTCTCATATCTAAACACAATGGTAGGCTGACACGAATGGGGTCCCATAACCAAGGGTTACCATCACAAGATGGATTTGAAAACGAAAGCCGACACGAAGGCGGTCTCATAACCAAGGGTTACCATCACAAGATGGATTTCAAAAGGAAAGCCGACACGAAGGCGGTCTCATATCCAAACACAAAGGTAGGCCGACCCGAAGGCGGTCTCATAACCAAGGGTTACCATCACAAGATGGATTTAAAAAGGAAAGCCGACGCGAAGGCGGTCTCATATCCAAA
Organism: Lathyrus tuberosus; assembly: GCA_022829125.1. Lineage (NCBI taxonomy): Eukaryota > Viridiplantae > Streptophyta > Magnoliopsida > Fabales > Fabaceae > Lathyrus > Lathyrus tuberosus. The sequence continues at coordinate 2,395,327 of JALAZF010000020.1, read as the reverse complement.
CACAAAGGTAGCCGACACGAAGGCTGTCTCATAACCAAGGGTTACCATCACAAGATGGATTTCAAAAGGAAAGCCGACACGAAGGCGGTCCCATATCCAAACACAAAGGTAGGCCGACACGAAGGCGGTCTCATAACCAAGGGTTACCATCACAAGACGGATTTCAAAAGGAAAGCCGACACGAAGGCGGTCTCATAACCAAAGGATACCATCACAAGATGATTTTCAAAAGGAAAGCCGACACGAAGGCGGTCTCATATCCAAACACAAATGTAGGACGACACGAAGGCGGTCTCATAACCAAGGGTTACCATTACAAGATGGATTTCAAAAGGAAAGCCGACACGAAGGCGGTCTCATATCCAAACACAAAGGTAGGCCGACCCGAAGGCGGTCTCATAACCAAGGGTTACCATCACAAGATGGATTTCAAAAGGAAAGCCGACACGAAGGTGGTCCCATATCCAAACACAAAGGTAGGCCGACACGAAGGCGGTCTCGTATCCAAGGGTTACCATCACAAGACGGATTTCAAAAGGAAAGCCGACACGAAGGCGGTCTCATAACCAAAGGATACCATCACAAGATGGTTTTCAAAAGGAAAGCCGACACGAAGGCGGTCTCATATCCAAACACAAATGTAGGACGACACGAAGGCGGTCTCATAACCAAGGGTTACCATTACAAGATGGATTTCAAAAGGAAAGCCGACACGAAGGCAGTCTCATATCAAAACACAAAGGAAGTCGACACGAAGGCGGTCTCAAAACCAAGGGTTACCATCACAAGATTGATTTCAAAAGGAAAGTTGACAAGAAGGCGATCTCATATCCAAACACAAAGGTAGGCCGACACAAAGGCGATCTCATAACCAAGGGTTACCATCACAAGATGGGTTTCAAAAGGAAAGCCGACACGAAGGCGGTCTCTTATCCAAACACAAAGGTAGGCCGACACGAAGGCGGACTCATAACCAAGGGTTACTATCACTAGATGGATTTCCAAAGGAAAGACGACACGAAGGCTGTCTCATATCCAAACACAAAGATAGGCCGACATGAAGGCGGTCTCGTAACCAAGGGTTACCATCACAAGATGGATTTCAAAAAGGGAAGCCGACACAAAGGCAGTCTCATATCCAAACACAAAGGTAGGCCGACATGAAGTCGGTCTCACAACCAAGGGTTACCAGCACAAGATGGATTTCAAAAGGAAAGCCGACACAAGGGCAATCTCATATCCAAACACAAAGGTAGGCCGACACGAAGGCGGTCTCATAACCAAGGGTTACCATCACAAGATGGATTTCAATAGGAAAGCCGACACGAAGGTGGTCTCATATCAAAACACAAAGGTAGGTCGACACCAAGGCGTCTCATAACCAAGGGTTACCACCACAAGATGGATTTCAAAAGGAAAGCCGACACGAAGGCGGTCTCATATCTAAACACAATGGTAGGCTGACACGAATGGGGTCCCATAACCAAGGGTTACCATCACAAGATGGATTTGAAAACGAAAGCCGACACGAAGGCGGTCTCATAACCAAGGGTTACCATCACAAGATGGATTTCAAAAGCAAAGCCGACACGAAGGCGGTCTCATATCCAAACACAAAGGTAGGCCGACCCGAAGGCGGTCTCATAACCAAGGGTTACCATCACAAGATGGATTTAAAAAGGAAAGCCGACGCGAAGGCGGTCTCATATCCAAACACAAAGGTAGCCGACACAAAGGCTGTCTCATAACCAAGGGTTACCATCACAAGATGGATTTCAAAAGGAAAGCCGACACGAAGGCGGTCCCATATCCAAACACAAAGGTAGGCCGACACGAAGGCGGTCTCATAACCAAGGGTTACCATCACAAGACGGATTTCAAAAGGAAAGCCGACACGAAGGCGGTCTCATAACCAAAGGATACCATCACAAGATGGTTTTCAAAAGGAAAGCCGACACGAAGGCGGTCTCATATCCAAACACAAATGTAGGACGACACGAAGGCGGTCTCATAACCAGGGGTTACCATTACAAGATGGATTTCAAAAGGAAAGCCGACACGAAGGCGGTCTCATATCCAAACACAAAGGTAGGCCGACCCGAAGGCGGTCTCATAACCAAGGGTTACCATCACAAGATGGATTTAAAAAGGAAAGCCGACGCGAAGGCGGTCTCATATCCAAACACAAAGGTAGCCGACACGAAGGCTGTCTCATAACCAAGGGTTACCATCACAAGATGGATTTCAAAAGGAAAGCCGACACGAAGGCGGTCCCATATCCAAACACAAAGGTAGGCCGACACGAAGGCGGTCTCATATCCAAGGGTTACCATCACAAGACGGATTTCAAAAGGAAAGCCGACACGAAGGCGGTCTCATAACCAAAGGATACCATCACAAGATGGTTTTCAAAAGGAAAGCCGACACGAAGGCGGTCTCATATCCAAACACAAATGTAGGACGACACGAAGGCGGTCTCATAACCAAGGGTTACCATTACAAGATGGATTTCAAAAGGAAAGCCGACACGAAGGCAGTCTCATATCGAAACACAAAGGAAGTCGACACGAAGGCGGTCTCAAAACCAAGGGTTACCATCACAAGATTGATTTCAAAAGGAAAGTTGACACGAAGGCGATCTCATATCCAAACACAAAGGTAGGCCGACACAAAGGTGGTCTCATAACCAAGGGTTACCATCACAAGATGGGTTTCAAAAGGAAAGCCGACACGAAGGCGGTCTCATAACCAAGGGTTACCATCACAAGATGGATTTCAATAGGAAAGCCGACACGAAGGTGGTCTCATATCAAAACACAAAGGTAGGTCGACACCAAGGCGTCTCATAACCAAGGGTTACCACCACAAGATGGATTTCAAAAGGAAAGCCGACACGAAGGCGGTCTCATATCTAAACACAATGGTAGGCTGACACGAATGGGGTCCCATAACCAAGGGTTACCATCACAAGATGGATTTGAAAACGAAAGCCGACACGAAGGCGGTCTCATAACCAAGGGTTACCATCACAAGATGGATTTCAAAAGGAAAGCCGACACGAAGGCGGTCTCATATCCAAACACAAAGGTAGGCCGACCCGAAGGCGGTCTCATAACCAAGGGTTACCATCACAAGATGGATTTAAAAAGGAAAGCCGACGCGAAGGCGGTCTCATATCCAAACACAAAGGTAGCCGACACGAAGGCTGTCTCATAACCAAGGGTTACCATCACAAGATGGATTTCAAAAGGAAAGCCGACACGAAGGCGGTCCCATATCCAAACACAAAGGTAGGCCGACACGAAGGCGGTCTCATAACCAAGGGTTACCATCACAAGACGGATTTCAAAAGGAAAGCCGACACGAAGGCGGTCTCATAACCAAAGGATACCATCACAAGATGGTTTTCAAAAGGAAAGCCGACACGAAGGCGGTCTCATATCCAAACACAAATGTAGGACGACACGAAGGCGGTCTCATAACCAGGGGTTACCATTACAAGATGGATTTCAAAAGGAAAGCCGACACGAAGGCGGTCTCATATCCAAACACAAAGGTAGGCCGACCCGAAGGCGGTCTCATAACCAAGGGTTACCATCACAAGATGGATTTAAAAAGGAAAGCCGACGCGAAGGCGGTCTCATATCCAAACACAAAGGTAGCCGACACGAAGGCTGTCTCATAACCAAGGGTTACCATCACAAGATGGATTTCAAAAGGAAAGCCGACACGAAGGCGGTCCCATATCCAAACACAAAGGTAGGCCGACACGAAGGCGGTCTCATATCCAAGGGTTACCATCACAAGACGGATTTCAAAAGGAAAGCCGACACGAAGGCGGTCTCATAACCAAAGGATACCATCACAAGATGGTTTTCAAAAGGAAAGCCGACACGAAGGCGGTCTCATATCCAAACACAAATGTAGGACGACACGAAGGCGGTCTCATAACCAAGGGTTACCATTACAAGATGGATTTCAAAAGGAAAGCCGACACGAAGGCAGTCTCATATCGAAACACAAAGGAAGTCGACACGAAGGCGGTCTCAAAACCAAGGGTTACCATCACAAGATTGATTTCAAAAGGAAAGTTGACACGAAGGCGATCTCATATCCAAACACAAAGGTAGGCCGACACAAAGGTGGTCTCATAACCAAGGGTTACCATCACAAGATGGGTTTCAAAAGGAAAGCCGACACGAAGGCGGTCTCATATCCAAACACAAATGTAGGCCGACACGAAGGCGGACTCATAACCAAGGGTTACTCTCACTAGATGGATTTCCAAAGGAAAGACGACACGAAGGCAGTCTCATATCCAAACACAAAGATAGGCCGACATGAAGGCGGTCTCATAACCAAGGGTTACCATCACAAGATGGATTTCAAAAAGGGAAGCCGACACAAAGGCAGTCTCATATCCAAACACAAAGGTAGGCTGACATGAAGTCGGTCTCACAACCAAGGGTTACCATCACAAGATGGATTTCAAAAGGAAAGCCGACACAAGGGCAATCTCATATCCAAACACAAAGGTAGGCCGACACGAAGGCGGTCTCATAACCAAGGGTTACCATCACAAGATGGATTTCAATAGGAAAGCCGACACGAAGGTGGTCTCATATCAAAACACAAAGGTAGGTCGACACCAAGTCGTCTCATAACCAAGGGTTACCACCACAAGATGGATTTCAAAAGGAAAGCCGACACGAAGGCGGTCTCATATATAAAAACAAAGGTAGTCCGACACGAAGGCGGTCTCATAACCAAGGGTTACCATCACAAGATGGATTTAAAATGGAAAGCCGACACGAAGGCAGTCTCATATCCAAACACAAAGGAAGCCGACACGAAGGCGGTCTAATAACCAACGGTTACCATCACAAGATGGATTTCAAAAAGAAAGCCGACACGAAGGCGGTCTCATATCCAAACACAGAGGTAGGCCGACACGAAGGCTGTCTCATAACCAAGGGTTACCATCACAAGATGGATTTCAAAAGGAAAGCCGACACGAAGGCGGTCTCATATCCAAACACAAAGGTAGGCCGACACGAAGGCGGTCTCATAACCAAGGGTTACCATCACAAGATGGATTTGAAAAGGAAAGCAGACACGAAGGCGGTCTCATATCCAAACACAAAGGTAGGCCGACACATAATCGGTCTCATAACCAAGGGTTACCATCACAAGATGGATTTCAAAAGGAAAGTCGACACAAAGGCGGTCTCGTAGCTGACACAAAGGCGGTCTCAAAACCAAGGGTTACCATCACAAGATGGATTTCAAAAGGAAAGCCGACACGAAGGCGGATTCAAATCCAAACACAAAGGTCGGCCGACACGAAGTCGGACTTATAACCAAGGGTTACTATCATAAGATGGATTTCAAAAGGAAAGCCGACACGAAGGCGGTCTCTTATCCAAACACAAAGATAGGCCGACACGAATGCGGTCTCATAACCAAGCGTTACCCTTACAAGATGGATTTCAAAAGGAAAGCCGACATAAAGGCGGTCTCATATCCAAACACAAAGGTAGGCCGACACGAAGGCGGTCTCATAACCAAGGGTTACCATCACAAGATGGATTTCAAAAGGAAAGCCGAGACGAGGGCTGTCTCATATCTAAACACAAATGTAGGCCGACACGAAGGCGGTCTCATAACCAAGGGTTACCATCACAAGATGGATTTCAAAAGGAAAGCCGACACGAGGGCTGTCTCATATCCAAACACAAAGGTAGGCCGACACGAAGGCGGTCTCATAACAAAGGGTTACCATCACAAGATGGATTTCAAAAGGAAAGCCGACACGAAGGCGGTCTCATATCCAAACACAAAGGTAGGTCGACCCGAAGGCGGTCTCATAACCAAGGGTTACCATCACAAGATGGATTTCAAAAGGAAAGCCGACACGAAGGCGGTCTCATATCCAAACACAAAGGTAGCCGACACGAAGGCTGTCTCATAACCAAGGGTTACCATCACAAAATGGATTTCAAAAGGAAAGCCGACACGAAGGCGGTCCCATATCCAAACACAAAGGTAGGCCAACACGAAGGCGGTCTCATAACCAAGGGTTACCATCACAAGACGGATTTCAAAAGGAAAGCCGACACGAAGGCGGTCTCATAACCAAGGGATACCATCACAAGATGGTTTTCAAAAGGAAAGCCGACACGAAGGCGGTCTCATATCCAAACACAAATGTAGGATGACACGAAGGCGGTCTCATAACCAAGGGTTACCATTACAAGATGGATTTCAAAAGGAAAGCCGACATGAAGGCTGTCTCATATCCAAACACAAAGGAAGTCGACACGAAGACGGTCTCAAAACCAAGGGTTATCATCACAAGATTGATTTCAAAAGGAAAGTTGACACGAAGGCGATCTCATATCCAAACACAAAGGTAGGCCGACACAAAGGCGGTCTCATAACCAAGGGTTACCATCACAAGATGGGTTTCAAAAGGAAAGCCGACACGAAGGCGGTCTCATATCCAAACACAAAGATAGGCCGACACGAAGGCGGTCTCATAACCAAGGGTTACCATCACAAGATGGATTTCAAAAAGGGAAGCCGACACAAAGGCGGTCTCATATCCAAACACAAAGGAAGTCGACACGAAGGCGGTCTCAAAACCAAGGGTTATCATCACAAGATTGATTTCAAAAGGAAAGTTGACACGAAGGCGATCTCATATCCAAACACAAAGGTAGGCCGACACAAAGGCGGTCTCATAACCAAGGGTTACCATCACAAGATGGGTTTCAAAAGGAAAGCCGACACGAAGGCGGTCTCATATCCAAACACAAAGGTAGGCCAACATGAAGGGGGACTCATAACCAAGGGTTACTATCGCAAGATGGATTTCCAAAGGAAAGACGACACGAAGGCGGTCTCATATCCAAACACAAAGCTAGGCCGAAATGAAGGCGGTCTCATAACCAAGGGTTACCATCACAAGATGGATTTCAAAAAGGGAAGCCGACACAAAGGCGGTCTCATATCCAAACACAAAGGTAGGCCGACATGAAGTCGGTCTCATAACCAAGGGTTACCATCACAAGATGGATTTCAAAAGGAAAGCCGACACGAGGGCTGTCTCATATCCAAACACGAAGGTAGGCCGACACGAAGGCGGTCTCATAACAAAGGGTTACCATCACAAGATGGATTTCAAAAGGAAAGCCGACACAAAGGCGGTCTCGTATCCAAACACAAAGGTAGCGGACACAAAGGCGGTCTCAAAACCAAGGGTTACCATCACAAGATGGATTTCAAAAGGAAAGCCGACACGAAGGCGGATTCAAATCCAAACACAAAGGTTGGCCGACACGAAGGCGGACTTATAACCAAGGGTTACTATCATAAGATGGATTTCAAAAGGAAAGCCGACACGAAGGCGGTCTCTTATCCAAACACAAAGATAGGCCGACACGAATGCGGTCTCATAACCAAGGGTTACCCTTACAAGATGAATTTCAAAAAGGGAAGCCGACACGAAGGCGGTCTCATATCCAAACACACAGGTAGGCCGACACGATGTCGGTCTCATAACCAAGGGTTACCATCACAAGATGGATTTCAAAAGGAAAGGCGACACGAGGGCGGTCTCATATCTAAACACAAAGGTAGGCCGACACGAATGCGGTCTCATAACCAAGGGTTACCATCACAAGATGGATTACAAAAGGAAAGCTGACACGAAGGCGGTCTCATATCCAAACACAAAGGTAGCCGACACGAAGGCTGTCTCATAACCAAGGGTTACCATCACAAAATGGATTTCAAAAGGAAAGCCGACACGAAGGCGGTCCCATATCCAAACACAAAGGTAGGCCAACACGAAGGCGGTCTCATAACCAAGGGTTACCATCACAAGACGGATTTCAAAAGGAAAGCCGACACGAAGGCGGTCTCATAACCAAGGGATACCATCACAAGATGGTTTTCAAAAGGAAATCCGACACGAAGGCGGTCTCATATCCAAACACAAATGTGGAATGACACGAAGGCGGTCTCATAACCAAGGGTTACCATTACAAGATGGATTTCAAAAGGAAAGCCGACACGAAGGCAGTCTCATATCCAAACACAAAGGAAGTCGACACGAAGACGGTCTCAAAACCAAGGGTTATCATCACAAGATTGATTTCAAAAGGAAAGTTGACACGAAGGTGATCTCATATCCAAACACAAAGGTAGGCCGACACAAAGGCGGTCTCATAACCAAGGGTTACCATCACAAGATGGGTTTCAAAAGGAAAGCCGACACGAAGGCGGTCTCATATCCAAACACAAAGATAGGCCGACACGAAGGCGGTCTCATAACCAAGGGTTACCATCACAAGATGGATTTCAAAAAGGGAGGCCGACACAAAGGCGGTCTCATATCCAAACACAAAGGAAGTCGACACGAAGGCGGTCTCAAAACCAAGGGTTATCATCACAAGATTGATTTCAAAAGGAAAGTTGACACGAAGGCGATCTCATATCCAAACACAAAGGTAGGCCGACACAAAGGCGGTCTCATAACCAAGGGTTACCATCACAAGATGGGTTTCAAAAGGAAACCGACACGAAGGCGGTCTCATATCCAAACACAAAGGTAGGCCAACATGAAGGGGGACTCATAACCAAGGGTTACTATCGCAAGATGGATTTCCAAAGGAAAGACGACACGAAGGCGGTCTCATATCCAAACACAAAGCTAGGCCGACATGAAGGCGGTCTCATAACCAAGGGTTACCATCACAAGATGGATTTCAAAAAGGGAAGCCGACACAAAGGCGGTCTCATATCCAAACACCAAGGTAGGCCGACATGAAGTCGGTCTCATAACCAAGGGTTACCATCACAAGATGGATTTCAAAAGGAAAGCCGACACGAGGGCTGTCTCATATCCAAACACCAAGGTAGGCCGACACGAAGGCGGTCTCATAACAAAGGGTTACCATCACAAGATGGATTTCAAAAGGAAAGCCGACACAAAGGCGGTCTCGTATCCAAACACAAAGGTAGCGGACACAAAGGCGGTCTCAAAACCAAGGGTTACCATCACAAGATGGATTTCAAAAGGAAAGCCGACACGAAGGCGGATTCAAATCCAAACACAAAGGTTGGCCGACACGAAGGCGGACTTATAACCAAGGGTTACTATCATAAGATGGATTTCAAAAGGAAAGCCGACACGAAGGCGGTCTCTTATCCAAACACAAAGATAGGCCGACACGAATGCGGTCTCATAACCAAGGGTTACCCTTACAAGATGAATTTCAAAAAGGGAAGCCGACACGAAGGCGGTCTCATATCCAAACACACAGGTAGGCCGACACGATGTCGGTCTCATAACCAAGGGTTACCATCACAAGATGGATTTCAAAAGGAAAGGCGACACGAGGGCGGTCTCATATCCAAACACAAAGGTAGGCCGACACGAATGCGGTCTCATAACCAAGGGTTACCATCACAAGATGGATTACAAAAGGAAAGCTGACACGAAGGCGGTCTCATATCCAAACACAAAGGTAGGCCGACACGAAGGCGGTCTCATAACCATGGGTTACCATCACAAGATGGATTTCCAAAGGAAAGTCGACACGATGGCGGTCTCATATCCAAACACAAAGGCAGGCCGACCCGAAGGCGGTCTCATAACCAAGGGTTACCATCACAAGATAGATTTCAAAAGGAAAGCTGACACGAAGGCGGTCTCATATCCAAACACAAAGGTAAGCCGACACGTAGTCGGTCTCATAACCAAGGGTTACCATCACAAGATGGATTTCAAAAGGAAAGCCGACATAAAGGCGGTCTCATATCCAAACACAAAGGTAGGCCGACACGAAGGCGGTCTCATAACCAAGGGTTACCATCACATGATGGATTTCAAAAGGAAAGCCGAGGCGAGGGCTGTCTCATATCTAAACACAAATGTAGGCCGACACGAAGGCGGTCTCATAACCAAGGGTTACCATCACAAGATGGATTTCAAAAGGAAAGCCGACACGAGGGCTGTCTCATATCCAAACACAAAGGTAGGCTGACACGAAGGCGGTCTCTTAACAAAGGGTTACCATCACAAGATGGATTTCAAAAGGAAAGCCGACACGAAGGCGGTCTCATATCCAAACACAAAGGTAGGCCGACCCGAAGGCGGTCTCATAACCAAGGGTTACCATCACAAGATGGATTTCAAAAGGAAAGCCGACACGAAGGCGGTCTCATATCAAAACGCAAAGGTAGCCGACACGAAGGCTGTCTAATAACCAAGGGTTACCATCACAAAATGGATTTCAAAAGGAAAGCCGACACGAAGGCGGTCCCATATCCAAACACAAAGGTAGGCCAACACGAAGGCGGTCTCATAACCAAGGGTTACCATCACAAGACGGATTTCAAAAGGAAAGCCGACACGAAGGCGGTCTCATAACCAAGGGATACCATCACAAGATGGTTTTAAAAAGGAAAGCCGACACGAAGGCGGTCTCATATCCAAACACAAATGTAGGACGACACGAAGGCGGTCTTATAACCAAGGGTTACCATTACAAGATGGATTTCAAAAGGAAAGCCGACACGAAGGCAGTCTCATATCCAAACACAAAGGAAGTCGACACGAAGACGGTCTCAAAACCAAGGGTTATCATCACAAGATTGATTTCAAAAGGAAAGTTGACACGAAGGTGATCTCATATCCAAACACAAAGGTAGGCCGACACAAAGGCGGTCTCATAACCAAGGGTTACCATCACAAGATGGGTTTCAAAAGGAAAGCCGACACGAAGGCGGTCTCATATCCAAACACAAAGATAGGCCGACACGAAGGCGGTCTCATAACCAAGGGTTACCATCACAAGATGGATTTCAAAAAGGGAAGCCGACACAAAGGCGGTCTCATATCCAAACACAAAGGAAGTCGACACGAAGGCGGTCTCAAAACCAAGGGTTATCATCACAAGATTGATTTCAAAAGGAAAGTTGACACGAAGGCGATCTCATATCCAAACACAAAGGTAGGCCGACACAAAGGCGGTCTCATAACCAAGGGTTACCATCACAAGATGGGTTTCAAAAGGAAACCGACACGAAGGCGGTCTCATATCCAAACACAAAGGTAGGCCAACATGAAGGGGGACTCATAACCAAGGGTTACTATCGCAAGATGGATTTCCAAAGGAAAGACGACACGAAGGCGGTCTCATATCCAAACACAAAGCTAGGCCGACATGAAGGCGGTCTCATAACCAAGGGTTACCATCACAAGATGGATTTCAAAAAGGGAAGCCGACACAAAGGCGGTCTCATATCCAAACACCAAGGTAGGCCGACATGAAGTCGGTCTCATAACCAAGGGTTACCATCACAAGATGGATTTCAAAAGGAAAGCCGACACGAGGGCTGTCTCATATCCAAACACCAAGGTAGGCCGACACGAAGGCGGTCTCATAACAAAGGGTTACCATCACAAGATGGATTTCAAAAGGAAAGCCGACACAAAGGCGGTCTCGTATCCAAACACAAAGGTAGCGGACACAAAGGCGGTCTCAAAACCAAGGGTTACCATCACAAGATGGATTTCAAAAGGAAAGCCGACACGAAGGCGGATTCAAATCCAAACACAAAGGTTGGCCGACACGAAGGCGGACTTATAACCAAGGGTTACTATCATAAGATGGATTTCAAAAGGAAAGCCGACACGAAGGCGGTCTCTTATCCAAACACAAAGATAGGCCGACACGAATGCGGTCTCATAACCAAGGGTTACCCTTACAAGATGAATTTCAAAAAGGGAAGCCGACACGAAGGCGGTCTCATATCCAAACACACAGGTAGGCCGACACGATGTCGGTCTCATAACCAAGGGTTACCATCACAAGATGGATTTCAAAAGGAAAGGCGACACGAGGGCGGTCTCATATCCAAACACAAAGGTAGGCCGACACGAATGCGGTCTCATAACCAAGGGTTACCATCACAAGATGGATTACAAAAGGAAAGCTGACACGAAGGCGGTCTCATATCCAAACACAAAGGTAGGCCGACACGAAGGCGGTCTCATAACCATGGGTTACCATCACAAGATGGATTTCCAAAGGAAAGTCGACACGATGGCGGTCTCATATCCAAACACAAAGGCAGGCCGACCCGAAGGCAGTCTCATAACCAAGGGTTACCATCACAAGATAGATTTCAAAAGGAAAGCTGACACGAAGGCGGTCTCATATCCAAACACAAAGGTAAGCCGACACGTAGTCGGTCTCATAACCAAGGGTTACCATCACAAGATGGATTTCAAAAGGAAAGCCGACATAAAGGCGGTCTCATATCCAAACACAAAGGTAGGCCGACACGAAGGCGGTCTCATAACCAAGGGTTACCATCACATGATGGATTTCAAAAGGAAAGCCGAGGCGAGGGCTGTCTCATATCTAAACACAAATGTAGGCCGACACGAAGGCGGTCTCATAACCAAGGGTTACCATCACAAGATGGATTTCAAAAGGAAAGCCGACACGAGGGCTGTCTCATATCCAAACACAAAGGTAGGCTGACACGAAGGCGGTCTCTTAACAAAGGGTTACCATCACAAGATGGATTTCAAAAGGAAAGCCGACACGAAGGCGGTCTCATATCCAAACACAAAGGTAGGCCGACCCGAAGGCGGTCTCATAACCAAGGGTTACCATCACAAGATGGATTTCAAAAGGAAAGCCGACACGAAGGCGGTCTCATATCAAAACGCAAAGGTAGCCGACACGAAGGCTGTCTAATAACCAAGGGTTACCATCACAAAATGGATTTCAAAAGGAAAGCCGACACGAAGGCGGTCCCATATCCAAACACAAAGGTAGGCCAACACGAAGGCGGTCTCATAACCAAGGGTTACCATCACAAGACGGATTTCAAAAGGAAAGCCGACACGAAGGCGGTCTCATAACCAAGGGATACCATCACAAGATGGTTTTAAAAAGGAAAGCCGACACGAAGGCGGTCTCATATCCAAACACAAATGTAGGACGACACGAAGGCGGTCTTATAACCAAGGGTTACCATTACAAGATGGATTTCAAAAGGAAAGCCGACACGAAGGCAGTCTCATATCCAAACACAAAGGAAGTCGACACGAAGACGGTCTCAAAACCAAGGGTTATCATCACAAGATTGATTTCAAAAGGAAAGTTGACACGAAGGTGATCTCATATCCAAACACAAAGGTAGGCCGACACAAAGGCGGTCTCATAACCAAGGGTTACCATCACAAGATGGGTTTCAAAAGGAAAGCCGACACGAAGGCGGTCTCATATCCAAACACAAAGATAGGCCGACACGAAGGCGGTCTCATAACCAAGGGTTACCATCACAAGATGGATTTCAAAAAGGGAAGCCGACACAAAGGCGGTCTCATATCCAAACACAAAGGAAGTCGACACGAAGGCGGTCTCAAAACCAAGGGTTATCATCACAAGATTGATTTCAAAAGGAAAGTTGACACGAAGGCGATCTCATATCCAAACACAAAGGTAGGCCGACACAAAGGCGGTCTCATAACCAAGGGTTACCATCACAAGATGGGTTTCAAAAGGAAACCGACACGAAGGCGGTCTCATATCCAAACACAAAGGTAGGCCAACATGAAGGGGGACTCATAACCAAGGGTTACTATCGCAAGATGGATTTCCAAAGGAAAGACGACACGAAGGCGGTCTCATATCCAAACACAAAGCTAGGCCGACATGAAGGCGGTCTCATAACCAAGGGTTACCATCACAAGATGGATTTCAAAAAGGGAAGCCGACACAAAGGCGGTCTCATATCCAAACACCAAGGTAGGCCGACATGAAGTCGGTCTCATAACCAAGGGTTACCATCACAAGATGGATTTCAAAAGGAAAGCCGACACGAGGGCTGTCTCATATCCAAACACCAAGGTAGGCCGACACGAAGGCGGTCTCATAACAAAGGGTTACCATCACAAGATGGATTTCAAAAGGAAAGCCGACACAAAGGCGGTCTCGTATCCAAACACAAAGGTAGCGGACACAAAGGCGGTCTCAAAACCAAGGGTTACCATCACAAGATGGATTTCAAAAGGAAAGCCGACACGAAGGCGGATTCAAATCCAAACACAAAGGTTGGCCGACACGAAGGCGGACTTATAACCAAGGGTTACTATCATAAGATGGATTTCAAAAGGAAAGCCGACACGAAGGCGGTCTCTTATCCAAACACAAAGATAGGCCGACACGAATGCGGTCTCATAACCAAGGGTTACCCTTACAAGATGAATTTCAAAAAGGGAAGCCGACACGAAGGCGGTCTCATATCCAAACACACAGGTAGGCCGACACGATGTCGGTCTCATAACCAAGGGTTACCATCACAAGATGGATTTCAAAAGGAAAGGCGACACGAGGGCGGTCTCATATCCAAACACAAAGGTAGGCCGACACGAATGCGGTCTCATAACCAAGGGTTACCATCACAAGATGGATTACAAAAGGAAAGCTGACACGAAGGCGGTCTCATATCCAAACACAAAGGTAGGCCGACACGAAGGCGGTCTCATAACCATGGGTTACCATCACAAGATGGATTTCCAAAGGAAAGTCGACACGATGGCGGTCTCATATCCAAACACAAAGGCAGGCCGACCCGAAGGCGGTCTCATAACCAAGGGTTACCATCACAAGATAGATTTCAAAAGGAAAGCTGACACGAAGGCGGTCTCATATCCAAACACAAAGGTAAGCCGACACGTAGTCGGTCTCATAACCAAGGGTTACCATCACAAGATGGATTTCAAAAGGAAAGCCGACATAAAGGCGGTCTCATATCCAAACACAAAGGTAGGCCGACACGAAGGCGGTCTCATAACCAAGGGTTACCATCACATGATGGATTTCAAAAGGAAAGCCGAGGCGAGGGCTGTCTCATATCTAAACACAAATGTAGGCCGACACGAAGGCGGTCTCATAACCAAGGGTTACCATCACAAGATGGATTTCAAAAGGAAAGCCGACACGAGGGCTGTCTCATATCCAAACACAAAGGTAGGCTGACACGAAGGCGGTCTCTTAACAAAGGGTTACCATCACAAGATGGATTTCAAAAGGAAAGCCGACACGAAGGCGGTCTCATATCCAAACACAAAGGTAGGCCGACCCGAAGGCGGTCTCATAACCAAGGGTTACCATCACAAGATGGATTTCAAAAGGAAAGCCGACACGAAGGCGGTCTCATATCAAAACGCAAAGGTAGCCGACACGAAGGCTGTCTAATAACCAAGGGTTACCATCACAAAATGGATTTCAAAAGGAAAGCCGACACGAAGGCGGTCCCATATCCAAACACAAAGGTAGGCCAACACGAAGGCGGTCTCATAACCAAGGGTTACCATCACAAGACGGATTTCAAAAGGAAAGCCGACACGAAGGCGGTCTCATAACCAAGGGATACCATCACAAGATGGTTTTAAAAAGGAAAGCCGACACGAAGGCGGTCTCATATCCAAACACAAATGTAGGACGACACGAAGGCGGTCTTATAACCAAGGGTTACCATTACAAGATGGATTTCAAAAGGAAAGCCGACACGAAGGCAGTCTCATATCCAAACACAAAGGAAGTCGACACGAAGGCGGTCTCAAAACCAAGGGTTATCATTACAAGATTGATTTCAAAAGGAAAGTTGACACGAAGGCGATGTCATATCCAAACACAAAGGTAGGCCGACACAAAGGCGGTCTCATAACCAAGGGTTACCATCATAAGATGGGTTTCAAAAGGAAAGCCGACACGAAGGCGGTCTCATATCCAAACACAAAGATAGGCCGACATGAAGGCGGTCTCATAACCAAGGGTTACCATCACAAGATGGATTTCAAAAAGGGAAGCCGACACAAAGGATGTCTCATATCCAAACACAAAGGTAGGCCGACATGAAGTCGGTCTCATAACCAAGGGTTACCATCGCAAGATGGATTTCAAAAGGAAATCCGACACGAGGGCTGTCTCATATCCAAACACAAAGGGAGGCCGACACGAAGGCGGTCTCATAACAAAGGGTTACCATCACAAGATGGATTTCAAAAGGAAAGCCGACACGAGGGCTGTCTCATATCCAAACACAAAGGTAGGCCGACACGAAGGCGGTCTCATATCCAAACACAAATGTAGGCCGACACGAAGGCGGTCTCATAACCAAGGGTTACCATTACAAGATGGATTTCAAAAGGAAAGCCGACACGAAGGCAGTCTCATATCCAAACACAAAGGAAGTCGACACAAAGGCGGTCTCAAAACCAAGGGTTATCATCACAAGATTGATTTCAAAAGGAAGGTTGACACGAAGGCGATCTCATATCCAAACACAAAGGTAGGCCGACACAAAGGCGGTCTCATAACCAAGGGTTACCATCACAAGATGGGTTTCAAAAGGAAAGCCGACACGAAGGCGGTCTCATATCCAAACACAAAGGTAGGCCGACACGAAGGCGGACTCATAACCAAGGGTTACTATCACAAGATGGATTTTCAAAGGAAAGACGACACGAAGGCGGTCTCATATCCAAACACAAAGATAGGCCGACATGAAGGCGGTCTCATAACCAAGGGTTACCATCACAAGATGGATTTCAAAAAGGGAAGCCGACACAAAGGCGGTCTCATATCCAAACACAAAGGTAGGCCGACATGAAGTCGGTCTCATAACCAAGGGTTACCATCACAAGATGGATTTCAAAAGGAAAGCCGACACAAGGGCTGTCTCATATCCAAACACAAAGGTAGGCCGACACGAAGGCGGTCTCATAACAAAGGGTTACCATCACAAGATGGATTTCAAAAGGAAAGCCGACACGAAGGCGGTCTCATATCCAAACACAAAGGTAGGCCGACCTGAAGGCGGTCTCATAACCAAGGGCTACCATCACAAGATGGATTTCAAAAGGAAAGCCGACACGAAGGCGATCTCATATCCAAACACAAAGGTAGCCGACACGAAGGCTGTCTCATAACCAAGGGTTACCATCACAAGATGGATTTCAAAAGGAAAGCCGACACGAAGGCAGTCCCATATCCAAACACAAAGGTAGCCCAACACGAAGGCGGTCTCATAACCAAGGGTTACCATCACAAGACGGATTTCAAAAGGAAAGCCGACACGAAGGCGGTCTCATAACCAAGGGATACCATCACAAGATGGTTTTCAAAAGGAAAGCCGACACGAAGGCGGTCTCATATCCAAACACAAATGTAGGACGGCACGAAGGCGGTCTCATAACCAAGGGTTACCATTACAAGATGGATTTCAAAAGGAAAGCCGACACGAAGGCAGTCTCATATCCAAACACAAAGGAAGTCGACACGAAGGCAGTCTCAAAACCAAGGGTTATCATCACAAGATTGATTTCAAAAGGAAATTTGACACGAAGGCGATCTCATATCCAAACACAAATGTAGGACGGCACGAAGGCGGTCTCATATCCAAACACAAATGTAGGACGTCACGAAGGCGGTCTCATAACCAAGGGTTACCATTACAAGATGGATTTCAAAAGGAAAGCCGACACGAAGGCAGTCTCATATCCAAACACAAAGGAAGTCGACACGAAGGCAGTCTCAAAACCAAGGGTTATCATCACAAGATTGATTTCAAAAGGAAAGTTGACACGAAGGCGATCTCATATCCAAACACAAAGGCAGGCCGACACAAAGGCGGTCTCATAACCAAGGGTTACCATCACAAGATGGGTTTCAAAAGGAAAGCCGACACGAAGGCGGTCTCATATCCAAACACAAAGATAGGCCGACATGAAGGCGGTCTCATAACCAAGGGTTACCATCACAAGATGGATTTCAAAAAGGGAAGCCGACACAAAGGCGGTCTCATATCCAAACACAAAGGTAGGCCGAAATGAAGTCGGTCTCATAACCAAGGGTTACCATCACAAGATGGATTTCAAAAAGGGAAGCCGACACAAAGGCGGTCTCATATCCAAACACAAAGGTAGGCCGACATGAAGTCGGTCTCATAACCAAGGGTTACCATCGCAAGATGGATTTCAAAAGGAAATCCGACACGAGGGCTGTCTCATATCCAAACACAAAGGGAGGCCGACACGAAGGCGGTCTCATAACAAAGGGTTACCATCACAAGATGGATTTCAAAAGGAAAGCCGACACGAGGGCTGTCTCATATCCCAACACAAAGGTAGGCCGACACGAAGGCGGTCTCATATCCAAACACAAATGTAGGACGACACGAAGGCGGTCTCATAACCAAGGGTTACCATTACAAGATGGATTTCAAAAGGAAAGCCGACACGAAGGCAGTCTCATATCCAAACACAAAGGAAGTCGACACGAAGGCGGTCTCAAAACCAAGGGTTATCATCACAAGATTGATTTCAAAAGGAAGGTTGACACGAAGGCGATCTCATATCCAAACACAAAGGTAGGCCGACACAAAGGCGGTCTCATAACCAAGGGTTACCATCACAAGATGGGTTTCAAAAGGAAAGCCGACACGAAGGCGGTCTCATATCCAAACACAAAGGTAGGCCGACACGAAGGCGGACTCATAACCAAGGGTTACTATCACAAGATGGATTTCCAAAGGAAAGACGACACGAAGGCGGTCTCATATCCAAACACAAAGATAGGCCGACATGAAGGCGGTCTCATAACCAAGGGTTACCATCACAAGATGGATTTCAAAAAGGGAAGCCGACACAAAGGCGGTCTCATATCCAAACACAAAGGTAGGCCGACATGAAGTCGGTCTCATAACCAAGGGTTACCATCACAAGATGGATTTCAAAAGGAAAGCCGACACAAGGGCTGTCTCATATCCAAACACAAAGGTAGGCCGACACGAAGGCGGTCTCATAACAAAGGGTTACCATCACAAGATGGATTTCAAAAGGAAAGCCGACACGAAGGCGGTCTCATATCCAAACACAAAGGTAGGCCGACCCGAAGGCGGTCTCATAACCAAGGGCTACCATCACAAGATGGATATCAAAAGGAAAGCCGACACGAAGGCGATCTCATATCCAAACACAAAGGTAGCCGACACGAAGGCTGTCTCATAACCAAGGGTTACCATCACAAGATGGATTTCAAAAGGAAAGCCGACACGAAGGCAGTCCCATATCCAAACACAAAGGTAGCCTAACACGAAGGCGGTCTCATAACCAAGGGTTACCATCACAAGACGGATTTCAAAAGGAAAGCCGACACGAAGGCGGTCTCATAACCAAGGGATACCATCACAAGATGGTTTTCAAAAGGAAAGCCGACACGAAGGCGGTCTCATATCCAAACACAAATGTAGGACGACACGAAGGCGGTCTCATAACCAAGGGTTACCATTACAAGATGGATTTCAAAAGGAAAGCCGACACGAAGGCAGTCTCATATCCAAACACAAAGGAAGTCGACACGAAGGCAGTCTCAAAACCAAGGGTTATCATCACAAGATTGATTTCAAAAGGAAATTTGACACGAAGGCGATCTCATATCCAAACACAAATGTAGGACGGCACGAAGGCGGTCTCATATCCAAACACAAATGTAGGACGTCACGAAGGCGGTCTCATAACCAAGGGTTACCATTACAAGATGGATTTCAAAAGGAAAGCCGACACGAAGGCAGTCTCATATCCAAACACAAAGGAAGTCGACACGAAGGCAGTCTCAAAACCAAGGGTTATCATCACAAGATTGATTTCAAAAGGAAAGTTGACACGAAGGTGATCTCATATCCAAACACAAAGGCAGGCCGACACAAAGGCGGTCTCATAACCAAGGGTTACCATCACAAGATGGGTTTCAAAAGGAAAGCCGACACGAAGGCGGTCTCATATCCAAACACAAAGATAGGCCGACATGAAGGCGGTCTCATAACCAAGGGTTACCATCACAAGATGGATTTCAAAAAGGGAAGCCGACACAAAGGCGGTCTCATATCCAAACACAAAGGTAGGCCGAAATGAAGTCGGTCTCATAACCAAGGGTTACCATCACAAGATGGATTTCAAAAGGAATGCCGACACGAGGGCTGTCTCATATCCAAACACAAAGGTAGGCCGACACGAAGGCGGTCTCATAACAAAGGGTTACCATCACAAGATGGATTTCAAAAGGAAAGCCGACACGAGGGCTGTCTCATATCCAAACACAAAGGTAGGCCGACACGAAGGCGGTCTCATAACAAAGGGTTACCATCACAAGATGGATTTCAAAAGGAAAGCAGACACGAAGGAGGTCCCATATCCAAACACAAAGGTAGGCCAACACGAAGGCGGTCTCATAACCAAGGGTTACCATCACAAGACGGATTTCAAAAGGAAAGCCGACACGAAGGCGGTCTCATAACCAAGGGATACCATCACAAGATTGTTTTAAAAAGGAAAGCCAACACGAAGGCGGTCTCATATCCAAACACAAATGTAGGACGACACGAAGGCGGTCTCATAACCAAGGGTTACCATTACAAGATGGATTTCAAAAGGAAAGCCGACACGAAGGCAGTCTCATATCCAAACACAAAGGAAGTCGACACGAAGGCGGTCTCAAAACCAAGGGTTATCATCACAAGATTGATTTCAAAAGGAAGGTTGACACGAAGGCGATCTCATATCCAAACACAAAGGTAGGCCGACACAAAGGCGGTCTCATAACCAAGGGTTACCATCACAAGATGGGTTTCAAAAGGAAAGCCGACACGAAGGCGGTCTCATATCCAAACACAAAGGTAGGCTGACACGAAGGCGGACTCATAACCAAGGGTTACTATCACAAGATGGATTTCCAAAGGAAAGACGACACGAAGGCGGTCTCATATCCAAACACAAAGATAGGCCGACATGAAGGCGGTCTCATAACCAAGGGTTACCATCACAAGATGGATTTCAAAAAGGGAAGCCGACACAAAGGCGGTCTCATATCCAAACACAAAGGTAGGCCGACATGAAGTCGGTCTCATAACCAAGGGTTACCATCACAAGATGGATTTCAAAAGGAAAGCCGACACGAGGGCTGTCTCATATCCAAACACAAAGGTAGGCCGACACGAAGGCGGTCTCATAACAAAGGGTTACCATCACAAGATGGATTTCAAAAGGAAAGCCGACACGAAGGCGGTCTCATATCCAAACACAAAGGTAGGCCGACCCGAAGGCGGTCTCATAACCAAGGGCTACCATCACAAGATGGATTTCAAAAGGAAAGCCGACACGAAGGCGATCTCATATCCAAACACAAAGGTAGCCGACACGAAGGCTGTCTCATAACCAAGGGTTACCATCACAAGATGGATTTCAAAAGGAAAGCCGACACGAAGGCGGTCCCATATCCAAACACAAAGGTAGCCCAACACGAAGGCTGTCTCATAACCAAGGGTTACCATCACAAGACGGATTTCAAAAGGAAAGCCGACACGAAGGCGGTCTCATAACCAAGGGATACCATCACAAGATGGTTTTCAAAAGGAAAGCCGACACGAAGGCGGTCTCATATCCAAACACAAATGTAGGACGGCACGAAGGCGGTCTCATAACCAAGGGTTACCATTACAAGATGGATTTCAAAAGGAAAGCCGACACGAAGGCAGTCTCATATCCAAACACAAAGGAAGTCGACACGAAGGCAGTCTCAAAACCAAGGGTTATCATCACAAGATTGATTTCAAAAGGAAAGTTGACACGAAGGCGATCTCATATCCAAACACAAATGTAGGACGGCACGAAGGCGGTCTCATATCCAAACACAAAGGTAGGCCAACACGAAGGCGGTCTCATAACCAAGGGTTACCATCACAAGATGGATTTCAAAAAGGGAAGCCGACACAAAGGCAGTCTCATATCCAAACACAAAGGAAGTCGACACGAAGGCAGTCTCAAAACCAAGGGTTATCATCACAAGATTGATTTCAAAAGGAAAGTTGACACGAAGGCGATCTCATATCCAAACACAAAGGCAGGCCGACACAAAGGCGGTCTCATAACCAAGGGTTACCATCACAAGATGGGTTTCAAAAGGAAAGCCGACACGAAGGCGGTCTCATATCCAAACACAAAGATAGGCCGACATGAAGGCGGTCTCATAACCAAGGGTTACCATCACAAGATGGATTTCAAAAAGGGAAGCCGACACAAAGGCGGTCTCATATCCAAACACAAAGGTAGGCCGAAATGAAGTCGGTCTCATAACCAAGGGTTACCATCACAAGATGGATTTCAAAAGGAATGCCGACACGAGGGCTGTCTCATATCCAAACCCAAAGGTAGGCCGACACGAAGGCGGTCTCATAACAAAGGGTTACCATCACAAGATGGATTTCAAAAGGAAAGCCGACACGAGGGCTGTCTCATATCCAAACACAAAGGTAGGCCGACACGAAGGCGGTCTCATAACAAAGGGTTACCATCACAAGATGGATTTCAAAAGGAAAGCAGACACGAAGGCGGTCCCATATCCAAACACAAAGGTAGGCCAACACGAAGGCGGTCTCATAACCAAGGGTTACCATCACAAGACGGATTTCAAAAGGAAAGCCGACACGAAGGCGGTCTCATAACCAAGGGATACCATCACAAGATTGTTTTAAAAAGGAAAGCCAACACGAAGGCGGTCTCATATCCAAACACAAATGTAGGACGACACGAAGGCGGTCTCATAACCAAGGGTTACCATTACAAGATGGATTTCAAAAGGAAAGCCGACACGAAGGCAGTCTCATATCCAAACACAAAGGAAGTCGACACGAAGGCGGTCTCAAAACCAAGGGTTATCATCACAAGATTGATTTCAAAAGGAAGGTTGACACTAAGGCGATCTCATATCCAAACACAAAGGTAGGCCGACACAAAGGCGGTCTCATAACCAAGGGTTACCATCACAAGATGGGTTTCAAAAGGAAAGCCGACACGAAGGCGGTCTCATATCCAAACACAAAGGTAGGCTGACACGAAGGCGGAATCATAACCAAGGGTTACTATCACAAGATGGATTTCCAAAGGAAAGACGACACGAAGGCGGTCTCATATCCAAACACAAAGATAGGCCGACATGAAGGCGGTCTCATAACCAAGGGTTACCATCACAAGATGGATTTCAAAAAGGGAAGCCGACACAAAGGCGGTCTCATATCCAAACACAAAGGTAGGCCGACATGAAGTCGGTCTCATAACCAAGGGTTACCATCACAAGATGGATTTCAAAAGGAAAGCCGACACGAGGGCTGTCTCATATCCAAACACAAAGGTAGGCCGACACGAAGGCGGTCTCATAACAAAGGGTTACCATCACAAGATGGATTTCAAAAGGAAAGCCGACACGAAGGCGGTCTCATATCCAAACACAAAGGTAGGCCGACCCGAAGGCGGTCTCATAACCAAGGGCTACCATCACAAGATGGATTTCAAAAGGAAAGCCGACACGAAGGCGATCTCATATCCAAACACAAAGGTAGCCGACACGAAGGTTGTCTCATAACCAAGGGTTACCATCACAAGATGGATTTCAAAAGGAAAGCCGACACGAAGGCGGTCCCATATCCAAACACAAAGGTAGCCCAACACGAAGGCTGTCTCATAACCAAGGGTTACCATCACAAGACGGATTTCAAAAGGAAAGCCGACACGAAGGCGGTCTCATAACCAAGGGATACCATCACAAGATGGTTTTCAAAAGGAAAGCCGACACGAAGGCGGTCTCATATCCAAACACAAATGTAGGACGGCACGAAGGCGGTCTCATAACCAAGGGTTACCATTACAAGATGGATTTCAAAAGGAAAGCCGACACGAAGGCAGTCTCATATCCAAACACAAAGGAAGTCGACACGAAGGCAGTCTCAAAACCAAGGGTTATCATCACAAGATTGATTTCAAAAGGAAAGTTGACACGAAGGCGATCTCATATCCAAACACAAATGTAGGACGGCACGAAGGCGGTCTCATATCCAAACACAAAGGTAGGCCAACACGAAGGCGGTCTCATAACCAAGGGTTACCATCACAAGATGGATTTCAAAAAGGGAAGCCGACACAAAGGCAGTCTCATATCCAAACACAAAGGAAGTCGACACGAAGGCAGTCTCAAAACCAAGGGTTATCATCACAAGATTGATTTCAAAAGGAAAGTTGACACGAAGGCGATCTCATATCCAAACACAAAGGCAGGCCGACACAAAGGCGGTCTCATAACCAAGGGTTACCATCACAAGATGGGTTTCAAAAGGAAAGCCGACACGAAGGCGGTCTCATATCCAAACACAAAGATAGGCCGACATGAAGGCGGTCTCATAACCAAGGGTTACCATCACAAGATGGATTTCAAAAAGGGAAGCCGACACAAAGGCGGTCTCATATCCAAACACAAAGGTAGGCCGAAATGAAGTCGGTCTCATAACCAAGGGTTACCATCACAAGATGGATTTCAAAAGGAATGCCGACACGAGGGCTGTCTCATATCCAAACCCAAAGGTAGGCCGACACGAAGGCGGTCTCATAACAAAGGGTTACCATCACAAGATGGATTTCAAAAGGAAAGCCGACACGAGGGCTGTCTCATATCCAAACACAAAGGTAGGCCGACACGAAGGCGGTCTCATAACAAAGGGTTACCATCACAAGATGGATTTCAAAAGGAAAGCAGACACGAAGGCGGTCCCATATCCAAACACAAAGGTAGGCCAACACGAAGGCGGTCTCATAACCAAGGGTTACCATCACAAGACGGATTTCAAAAGGAAAGCCGACACGAAGGCGGTCTCATAACCAAGGGATACCATCACAAGATTGTTTTAAAAAGGAAAGCCAACACGAAGGCGGTCTCATATCCAAACACAAATGTAGGACGACACGAAGGCGGTCTCATAACCAAGGGTTACCATTACAAGATGGATTTCAAAAGGAAAGCCGACACGAAGGCAGTCTCATATCCAAACACAAAGGAAGTCGACACGAAGGCGGTCTCAAAACCAAGGGTTATCATCACAAGATTGATTTCAAAAGGAAGGTTGACACTAAGGCGATCTCATATCCAAACACAAAGGTAGGCCGACACAAAGGCGGTCTCATAACCAAGGGTTACCATCACAAGATGGGTTTCAAAAGGAAAGCCGACACGAAGGCGGTCTCATATCCAAACACAAAGGTAGGCTGACACGAAGGCGGAATCATAACCAAGGGTTACTATCACAAGATGGATTTCCAAAGGAAAGACGACACGAAGGCGGTCTCATATCCAAACACAAAGATAGGCCGACATGAAGGCGGTCTCATAACCAAGGGTTACCATCACAAGATGGATTTCAAAAAGGGAAGCCGACACAAAGGCGGTCTCATATCCAAACACAAAGGTAGGCCGACATGAAGTCGGTCTCATAACCAAGGGTTACCATCACAAGATGGATTTCAAAAGGAAAGCCGACACGAGGGCTATTCTCATATCCAAACACAAAGGTAGGCCGACACGAAGGCGGTCTCATAACAAAGGGTTACCATCACAAGATGGATTTCAAAAGGAAAGCCGACACGAAGGCGGTCTCATATCCAAACACAAAGGTAGGCCGACCTGAAGGCGGTCTCATAACCAAGGGCTACCATCACAAGATGGATTTCAAAAGGAAAGCCGACACGAAGGCGATCTCATATCCAAACACAAAGGTAGCCGACACGAAGGCTGTCTCATAACCAAGGGTTACCATCACAAGATGGATTTCAAAAGGAAAGCCGACACGAAGGCGGTCCCATATCCAAACACAAAGGTAGCCCAACACGAAGGCGGTCTCATAACCAAGGGTTACCATCACAAGACGGATTTCAAAAGGAAAGCCGACACGAAGGCGGTCTCATAACCAAGGGATACCATCACAAGATGGTTTTCAAAAGGAAAGCCGACACGAAGGCGGTCTCATATCCAAACACAAATGTAGGACGGCACGAAGGCGGTCTCATAACCAAGGGTTACCATTACAAGATGGATTTCAAAAGGAAAGCCGACACGAAGGCAGTCTCATATCCAAACACAAAGGAAGTCGACACGAAGGCAGTCTCAAAACCAAGGGTTATCATCACAAGATTGATTTCAAAAGGAAAGTTGACACGAAGGCGATCTCATATCCAAACACAAATGTAGGACGGCACGAAGGCGGTCTCATATCCAAACACAAATGTAGGACGGCACGAAGGCGGTCTCATAACCAAGGGTTACCATTACAAGATGGATTTCAAAAGGAAAGCCGCCACGAAGGCGGTCTCATATCCAAACACAAAGGTAGGCTGACACGAAGGCGGAATCATAACCAAGGGTTACTATCACAAGATGGATTTCCAAAGGAAAGACGACACGAAGGCGGTCTCATATCCAAACACAAAGATAGGCCGACATGAAGGCGGTCTCATAACCAAGGGTTACCATCACAAGATGGATTTCAAAAAGGGAAGCCGACACAAAGGCGGTCTCATATCCAAACACAAAGGTAGGCCGACATGAAGTCGGTCTCATAACCAAGGGTTACCATCACAAGATGGATTTCAAAAGGAAAGCCGACACGAGGGCTGTCTCATATCCAAACACAAAGGTAGGCCGACACGAAGGCGGTCTCATAACAAAGGGTTACCATCACAAGATGGATTTCAAAAGGAAAGCCGACACGAAGGCGGTCTCATATCCAAACACAAAGGTAGGCCGACCCGAAGGCGGTCTCATAACCAAGGGCTACCATCACAAGATGGATTTCAAAAGGAAAGCCGACACGAAGGCGATCTCATATCCAAACACAAAGGTAGCCGACACGAAGGCTGTCTCATAACCAAGGGTTACCATCACAAGATGGATTTCAAAAGGAAAGCCGACACGAAGGCGGTCCCATATCCAAACACAAAGGTAGCCCAACACGAAGGCTGTCTCATAACCAAGGGTTACCATCACAAGACGGATTTCAAAAGGAAAGCCGACACGAAGGCGGTCTCATAACCAAGGGATACCATCACAAGATGGTTTTCAAAAGGAAAGCCGACACGAAGGCGGTCTCATATCCAAACACAAATGTAGGACGGCACGAAGGCGGTCTCATAACCAAGGGTTACCATTACAAGATGGATTTCAAAAGGAAAGCCGACACGAAGGCAGTCTCATATCCAAACACAAAGGAAGTCGACACGAAGGCAGTCTCAAAACCAAGGGTTATCATCACAAGATTGATTTCAAAAGGAAAGTTGACACGAAGGCGATCTCATATCCAAACACAAATGTAGGACGGCACGAAGGCGGTCTCATATCCAAACACAAAGGTAGGCCAACACGAAGGCGGTCTCATAAGCAAGGGTTACCATCACAAGATGGATTTCAAAAAGGGAAGCCGACACAAAGGCAGTCTCATATCCAAACACAAAGGAAGTCGACACGAAGGCAGTCTCAAAACCAAGGGTTATCATCACAAGATTGATTTCAAAAGGAAAGTTGACACGAAGGCGATCTCATATCCAAACACAAAGGCAGGCCGACACAAAGGCGGTCTCATAACCAAGGGTTACCATCACAAGATGGGTTTCAAAAGGAAAGCCGACACGAAGGCGGTCTCATATCCAAACACAAAGATAGGCCGACATGAAGGCGGTCTCATAACCAAGGGTTACCATCACAAGATGGATTTCAAAAAGGGAAGCCGACACAAAGGCGGTCTCATATCCAAACACAAAGGTAGGCCGAAATGAAGTCGGTCTCATAACCAAGGGTTACCATCACAAGATGGATTTCAAAAGGAATGCCGACACGAGGGCTGTCTCATATCCAAACCCAAAGGTAGGCCGACACGAAGGCGGTCTCATAACAAAGGGTTACCATCACAAGATGGATTTCAAAAGGAAAGCCGACACGAGGGCTGTCTCATATCCAAACACAAAGGTAGGCCGACACGAAGGCGGTCTCATAACAAAGGGTTACCATCACAAGATGGATTTCAAAAGGAAAGCAGACACGAAGGCGGTCCCATATCCAAACACAAAGGTAGGCCAACACGAAGGCGGTCTCATAACCAAGGGTTACCATCACAAGACGGATTTCAAAAGGAAAGCCGACACGAAGGCGGTCTCATAACCAAGGGATACCATCACAAGATTGTTTTAAAAAGGAAAGCCAACACGAAGGCGGTCTCATATCCAAACACAAATGTAGGACGACACGAAGGCGGTCTCATAACCAAGGGTTACCATTACAAGATGGATTTCAAAAGGAAAGCCGACACGAAGGCAGTCTCATATCCAAACACAAAGGAAGTCGACACGAAGGCGGTCTCAAAACCAAGGGTTATCATCACAAGATTGATTTCAAAAGGAAGGTTGACACTAAGGCGATCTCATATCCAAACACAAAGGTAGGCCGACACAAAGGCGGTCTCATAACCAAGGGTTACCATCACAAGATGGGTTTCAAAAGGAAAGCCGACACGAAGGCGGTCTCATATCCAAACACAAAGGTAGGCTGACACGAAGGCGGAATCATAACCAAGGGTTACTATCACAAGATGGATTTCCAAAGGAAAGACGACACGAAGGCGGTCTCATATCCAAACACAAAGATAGGCCGACATGAAGGCGGTCTCATAACCAAGGGTTACCATCACAAGATGGATTTCAAAAAGGGAAGCCGACACAAAGGCGGTCTCATATCCAAACACAAAGGTAGGCCGACATGAAGTCGGTCTCATAACCAAGGGTTACCATCACAAGATGGATTTCAAAAGGAAAGCCGACACGAGGGCTATTCTCATATCCAAACACAAAGGTAGGCCGACACGAAGGCGGTCTCATAACAAAGGGTTACCATCACAAGATGGATTTCAAAAGGAAAGCCGACACGAAGGCGGTCTCATATCCAAACACAAAGGTAGGCCGACCTGAAGGCGGTCTCATAACCAAGGGCTACCATCACAAGATGGATTTCAAAAGGAAAGCCGACACGAAGGCGATCTCATATCCAAACACAAAGGTAGCCGACACGAAGGCTGTCTCATAACCAAGGGTTACCATCACAAGATGGATTTCAAAAGGAAAGCCGACACGAAGGCGGTCCCATATCCAAACACAAAGGTAGCCCAACACGAAGGCGGTCTCATAACCAAGGGTTACCATCACAAGACGGATTTCAAAAGGAAAGCCGACACGAAGGCGGTCTCATAACCAAGGGATACCATCACAAGATGGTTTTCAAAAGGAAAGCCGACACGAAGGCGGTCTCATATCCAAACACAAATGTAGGACGGCACGAAGGCGGTCTCATAACCAAGGGTTACCATTACAAGATGGATTTCAAAAGGAAAGCCGACACGAAGGCAGTCTCATATCCAAACACAAAGGAAGTCGACACGAAGGCAGTCTCAAAACCAAGGGTTATCATCACAAGATTGATTTCAAAAGGAAAGTTGACACGAAGGCGATCTCATATCCAAACACAAATGTAGGACGGCACGAAGGCGGTCTCATATCCAAACACAAATGTAGGACGGCACGAAGGCGGTCTCATAACCAAGGGTTACCATTACAAGATGGATTTCAAAAGGAAAGCCGCCACGAAGGCAGTCTCATATCCAAACACAAAGGAAGTCGACACGAAGGCAGTCTCAAAACCAAGGGTTATCATCACAAGATTGATTTCAAAAGGAAAGTTGACACGAAGGCGATCTCATATCCAAACACAAATGTAGGACGGCACGAAGGCGGTCTCATATCCAAACACAAATGTAGGACGGCACGAAGGCGGTCTCATAACCAAGGGTTACCATTACAAGATGGATTTCAAAAGGAAAGCCGACACGAAGGCTGTCTCATATCCAAACACAAAGGAAGTCGACACGAAGGCAGTCTCAAAACCAAGGGTTATCATCACAAGATTGATTTCAAAAGGAAAGTTGACACGAAGGCGATCTCATATCCAAACACAAAGGCAGGCCGACACAAAGGCGGTCTCATAACCAAGGGTTACCATCACAAGATGGGTTTCAAAAGGAAAGCCGACACGAAGGCGGTCTCATATCCAAACACAAAGATAGGCCGACATGAAGGCGGTCTCATAACCAAGGGTTACCATCACAAGATGGATTTCAAAAAGGGAAGCCGACACAAAGGCGGTCTCATATCCAAACACAAAGGTAGGCCGAAATGAAGTCGGTCTCATAACCAAGGGTTACCATCACAAGATGGATTTCAAAAGGAATGCCGACACGAGGGCTGTCTCATATCCAAACCCAAAGGTAGGCCGACACGAAGGCGGTCTCATAACAAAGGGTTACCATCACAAGATGGATTTCAAAAGGAAAGCCGACACGAGGGCTGTCTCATATCCAAACACAAAGGTAGGCCGACAGGAAGGCGCTCTCATAACCAAGGGTTACTTTCACAAGATGAATTTCAAAAGGAAAGCCGACACGAAGGCTGTCTCATATCCAAACACAAAGGTAGGCCGACACGAAGGCGGTCTCATAACCAAGGGTTACCATCACAAGATGGATTTCAAAAGGAAAGCCGACACGAGGGCTGTCTCATATCCAAACACAAAGGTAGGCCGACACGAAGGCGGTCTCATAACAAAGGGTTACCATCACAAGATGGATTTCAAAAGGAAAGCCGACACGAGGGCGGTCTCATATCCAAACCCAAAGGTAGGCCGACACGAAGGCGGTCTTATAACCAATGGTTACCATTACAAGATGGATTTCAAAATTAAAGCAGACACGAAGGTGGTCTCATATCCAAACACAAAGGTAGGCCGACACGTAGGCGGTCTCATAACCAAGGGTTACCATCACAAGATGAATTTCAAAAGGAAAGCCGACACGAGGGCTGTCTCATATCCAAACACAAAGGTAGGCCGACACGAAGGCGGTCTCATAACCAAGGGTTACTTTCACAAGATGGATTTCAAAAGGAACGCCGACACGAAGGCGGTCTTATATCCAAACACAAAGGTAGGCCGACACGAAGGCGGTCTCATAACGAAGGGTTACCATCACCAGATTGATTTCAAAAGGAAAGCCGACACGAGGGCGGTCTCATATCCAAACCCAAAGGTAGGCCGGTACGAAGGCGGTCTCATAACCAAGGGTTACCATTACAAGATGGATTTCAAAAGGAAAGCGGACACGAAGGCGGTCTCATATCCAAACACAAAGGTAGGCCGACACGTAGGCGGTCTCATAACCAAGGGTTACCAACACAAGATGAATTTCAAAAGGAAAGCCGACACAAAGGCGGTATCATATCCGAACACAAAGGTAGGCCGACACGAAGGCGGTCTTATAACCAAGGGTTACCATCACAGGATTGATTTCAAAAGGAAAGCCGACACGAGGACTGTCTCATATCCAAACACAAAGGTAGGCCGACACGAAGGCGGTCTCATAACCAAGGGTTACTTTCACAAGATGGATTTCAAAAGGAAAGCCGACACGAAGGCGGTCTCATATCCAAACACAAAGGTAGGCCGACACGAAGGCGGTCTCATAACCAAGGGTTACCATCACAAGATGGATTTCAAAAGGAAAGCCGACACGAGGGCGGTCTCATATCCAAACCCAAAGGTAGGCCGACACGAAGGAGGTCTCATAACCAATGGTTACCATTACAAGATGGATTTCAAAATTAAAGCTGACACAAAGGCGGTCTCATATCCAAACACAAAGGTAGGCCGACACGAAGGCGGTCTCATAACCAAGGGTTACCATCACAAAATTTATTTCAAAAGGAAAGCCGACACGAGGGCTGTCTCATATCCAAACACAAAGGTAGGCCGACACGAAGGCGGTCTCATAACCAAGGGTTACCATCACAAGATGGATTTCAAAAGGAAAGCCGACACGAAGGCGGTCTTATATCCAAACACAAAGGTAGGCCGACACGAAGGCGGTCTCGTAACCAAGGGTTACCATCACAAGATGGATTTCAAAAGGAAAGCCGACACGAAGGCGGTCTCATATCCAAACACAAAGGTAGCCGACACGAAGGCGGTCTCATAACCAAGGGTTACCATCACAAGATGGATTTCAAAAGGAAAGCCAACACGAAGGCGGTCTCATATCCAAACACAAAGGTAGGCCGACTTGAAGGCGAACTCATAACCAAGGGTTACTATCACAAGATGGATTTCAAAAGGAAAGCCGACACGAAGGCGGTCTCTTATCGAAACACAAAGGTAGGCCGACACGAAGGCGGTCTCATAACCAAGGGTTACCATCACAAGATGGATTTTAAAAGGAAAGCCGACACGAGGGCGGTCTCATATCCAAACCCAAAGGTAGGCCGACACGAAGGCGGTCTCATAACCAATGGTTACCATTACAAGATGGCTTTCAAAAGGAAAGCAGACACGAAGGCGGTCTCATATCCAAACACAAAGGTAGGCCGACACGTAGGCAGTCTCTTAACCAAGGGTTACCATCACAAGATGGATTTCAAAAGGAAAGCCGACACAAAGGCGATCTCATATCCACACACAAAGGTAGGCCGACACGAAGGCGGTCTCATAACCAAGGGTTACCATCACAAGATGGATTTCAAAAGGAAAGCCGACACGAGGGCTATCTCATATGCAAACACAAAGGTAGGCCGACACGAAGGCGGTCTCATAACCAAGGGTTACTTTCACAAGATGGATTTCAAAAGGAAAGCCGACACGAAGGCGGTCACATATCCAAACACAAAGGTAGGGCGACACGAAGGCGGTCTCATAACCAAGGGTTACCATCACAAGATGGATTTCAAAAGGAAAGCCGACACGAGGGCGGTCTCATATCCAAACCCAAAGGTAGGCCGACACGAAGGCGGTCTTATAACCAATGGTTACCATTACAAGATGGATTTCAAAATTAAAGCAGACACGAAGGCGGTCGCATATCCAAACACAAAGGTAGGCCGACACGTAGGCGGTCTCATAACCAAGGGTTACCATCACAAGATGAATTTCAAAAGGAAAGCCGACACGAGGGCTGTCTCATATCCAAACCCAAAGGTAGGCCGACACGAAGGCGGTCTTATAACCAATGGTTACCATTACAAGATGGATTTCAAAATTAAAGCAGACACGAAGGCGGTCTCATATCCAAACACAAAGGTAGGCCGACACGTATGCGGTCTCATAACCAAGGGTTACCATCACAAGATGAATTTCAAAAGGAAAGCCGACACGAGGGCTGTCTCATATCCAAACACAAAGGTAGGCCGACACGAAGGCGGTCTCATAACCATGGGTTACTTTCACAAGATGGATTTCAAAAGGAAAGCCGACACGAAGGCGGTCTCATATCCAAACACAAAGGTAGGCCGACACGAAGGCGGTCTCATAACCAAGGGTTACCATCACAAGATGGATTTCAAAAGGAAAGCCGACACGAGGGCGGTCTCATATCCAAACCCAAAGGTAGGCCGACACGAAGGCGGTCTTTTAACCAATGGTTACCATTACAAGATGGATTTCAAAATTAAAGCAGACACGAAGGCGGTCTCATATCCAAACACAAAGGTAGGCCGACACGTAGGCGGTCTCATAACCAAGGGTTACCATCACAAGATGAATTTCAAAAGGAAAGCCGACACGAGGGATGTCTCATATCCAAACACAAAGGTAGGCCGACACGAAGGCGGTCTCATAACCAAGGGTTACTTTCACAAGATGGATTTCAAAAGGAAAGCCGACACGAAGGCGGTCTTATATCCAAACACAAAGGTAGGCCGACACGAAGGCTGTCTCATAACCAAGGGTTACCATCACAAGATTGATTTCAAAAGGAAAGCCGACACGAGGGCTGTCTCATATCCAAACACAAAGGTAGGCCGACACGAAGGCGGTCTCATAACCAAGGGTTACTTTCACAAGATGGATTTCAAAAGGAAAGCCGACACGAAGGCGGTCTTATATCCAAACACAAAGGTAGGCCGACACGAAGGCGGTCTCATAACCAAGGGTTACCATCACAAGATGGATTTCAAAAGGAAAGCCGACACGAGGGCGGTCTCATATCCAAACCCAAAGGTAGGCCGGTACGAAGGCGGTCTCATAACCAAGGGTTACCATTACAAAATGGATTTCAAAAGGAAAGCAGACACGAAGGCGGTCTCATATCCAAACACAAAGGTAGGCCGACACGTAGGCGGTCTCATAACCAAGGGTTACCAACACAAGATGAATTTCAAAAGGAAAGCCGACACAAAGGCGGTATCATATCCGAACACAAAGGTAGGCCGACACGAAGGCGGTCTTATAACCAAGGGTTACCATCACAAGATTGATTTCAAAAGGAAAGCCGACACGAGGACTGTCTCATATCCAAACACAAAGGTAGGCTGACACGAAGGCGGTCTCATAACCAAGGGTTACTTTCACAAGATGGATTTCAAAAGGAAAGCCGACACGAAGGCGGTCTCATATCCAAACACAAAGGTAGGCCGACACGAAGGCGGTCTCATAACCAAGGGTTACCATCACAAGATGGATTTCAAAAGGAAAGCCGACACGAGGGCGGTCTCATATCCAAACCCAAAGGTAGGCCGACACGAAGGAGGTCTCATAACCAATGGTTACCATTACAAGATGGATTTCAAAATTAAAGCAGACACGAAGGCGGTCTCATATTCAAACACAAAGTTAGGCCGACACGTAGGCGGTCTCATAAGCAAGGGTTACCATCACAAGATGAATTTCAAAAGGAAAGCTGACACAAAGGCGGTCTCATATCCAAACACAAAGGTAGGCCGACACGAAGGCGGTCTCATAACCAAGGGTTACCATCACAAAATTTATTTCAAAAGGAAAGCCGACACGAAGGCGGTCTTATATCCAAACACAAAGGTAGGCCGACACGAAGGCGGTCTCATAACCAAGGGTTACCATCACAAGATGGATTTCAAAAGGAAAGCCGACACGAGGGCGGTCTCATATCCAAACCCAAAGGTAGGCCGGTACGAAGGCGGTCTCATAACCAAGGGTTACCATTACAAGATGGATTTCAAAAGGAAAGCAGACACGAAGGCGGTCTCATATCCAAACACAAAGGTAGGCCGACACGTAGGCGGTCTCATAACCAAGGGTTACCAACACAAGATGAATTTCAAAAGGAAAGCCGACACAAAGGCGGTATCATATCCGAACACAAAGGTAGGCCGACACGAAGGCGGTCTTATAACCAAGGGTTACCATCACAAGATTGATTTCAAAAGGAAAGCCGACACGAGGACTGTCTCATATCCAAACACAAAGGTAGGCTGACACGAAGGCGGTCTCATAACCAAGGGTTACTTTCACAAGATGGATTTCAAAAGGAAAGCCGACACGAAGGAGGTCTCATATCCAAACACAAAGGTAGGCCGACACGAAGGCGGTCTCATAACCAAGGGTTACCATCACAAGATGGATTTCAAAAGGAAAGCCGACACGAGGGCGGTCTCATATCCAAACCCAAAGGTAGGCTGACACGAAGGAGGTCTCATAACCAATGGTTACCATTACAAGATGGATTTCAAAATTAAAGTAGACACGAAGGCGGTCTCATATTCAAAGACAAAGGTAGGCCGACACGTAGGCGGTCTCATAAGCAAGGGTTACCATCACAAGATGAATTTCAAAAGGAAAGCTGACACAAAGGCAGTCTCATATCCAAACACAAAGGTAGGCCGACACGAAGGCGGTCTCATAACCAAGGGTTACCATCACAAAATTTATTTCAAAAGGAAAGCCGACACGAGGGCTGTTTCATATCCAAACACAAAGGTAGGCCGACACGAAGGCGGTCTCATAACCAAGGGTTACCATCACAAGATGGATTTCAAAAGAAAAGCCGACACGAGGGCTATCTCATATCCAAACACAAAGGTAGGCCGACACGAAGGCGGTCTCATAACCAAGGGTTACTTTCACAAGATGGATTTCAAAAGGAAAGCCGACACGAAGGCGGTCTCATATCCAAACACAAAGGTAGGCCGACACGAAGGCGGTCTCATAACCAAGGGTTACCATCACAAGATGGATTTCAAAATTAAAGCAGACACGAAGGCAGTCTCATATCCAAACACAAAGGTAGGCCGACACGTAGGCGGTCTCATAACCAAGGGTTACCATCACAAGATGAATTTCAAAAGGAAAGCCGACACAAAGGCGGTCTCATAACCAAACACAAAGGTAGGCCGACACGAAGGCGGTCTCATAACCAAGGGTTACCATCACAAGATTGATTTCAAAAGGAAAGCCAACACGAGGGCTGTCTCATATCCAAACACAAAGGTAGGCCGACACGAAGGCGGTCTCATAACCAAGGGTTACTTTCACAAGATGGATTTCAAAAGGAAAGCCGACACGAAGGCGGTCTCATATCCAAACACAAAGGTAGGCCGACACGAAGGCGGTCTCATAACCAAGGGTTACCATCACAAGATGGATTTCAAAAGGAAACCCGACACGAGGGCGGTCTCATATCCAAACCCAAAGGTAGGCTGACACGAAGGAGGTCTCATAACCAATGGTTACCATTACAAGATGGATTTCAAAATTAAAGCAGACACGAAGGCGGTCTCATATTCAAACACAAAGGTAGGCCGACACGTAGGCGGTCTCATAAGCAAGGGTTACCATCACAAGATGAATTTCAAAAGGAAAGCTGACACAAAGGCGGTCTCATATCCAAACACAAAGGTAGGCCGACACGAAGGCGGTCTCATAACCAAGGGTTACCATCACAAAATTTATTTCAAAAGGAAAGCCGACACGAGGGCTGTCTCATATCCAAACACAAAGGTAGGCCGACACGAAGGCGGTCTCATAACCAAAGGTTACCATCACAAGATGGATTTCAAAAGGAAAGCCGACACAAAGGCGGTCTTATATCCAAACACAAAGGTAGGCCGACACGAAGGCGGTCTCATAACCAAGGGTTACCATCACAAGATGGATTTCAAAAGGAAAGCCGACACGAAGGCGGTCTTATATCCAAACACAAAGGTAGGCCGACACGAAGGCGGTCTCATAACCAAGGGTTACCATCACAAGATGGATTTCAAAAGGAAAGCCGACACGAGGGCTGTCTCATATCCAAACACAAAGGTAGGCCGACACGAAGGCGCTCTCATAACCAAGGGTTACTTTAACAAGATGGATTTCAAAAGGAAAGCCGACACGAAGGCTTTCTCATATCCAAACACAAAGGTAGGCCGACACGAAGGCGGTCTCATGACCAAGGGTTACCATCCCAAGATGGATTTCAAAAGGAAAGCCGACACGAAGGCGGTCTCATATCCAAATACAAAGGTAGCTGACACAAAGGCGGTCTCATAACCAAGGGTTACCATCACAAGATGGATTTCAAAAGGAAAGCCGACACGAAGGCGGTGTCATATCCAAACACAAAGGTAGGCCGACACGAAGGCCGTTTCATAACCAAGGGTTACCATCACAAGATGGATTTTAAAAGGAAAGCCGACACGAGGGCGGTCTCATATCCAAACCCAAAGGTAGGCCGACACGAAGGCGGTCTCATAACCAAGGGTTACCATCACAAGATGGATTTCCAAAGGAAAGCCGACACAAAGGCGGTCTCATATCCAAACACAAAGGTATGCCGACACGAAGGCGGTCTCATAACCAAGGGTTACCATCCCAAGATGGATTTCAAAAGGAAAGCCGACACGAGGGTTGTCTCATATCCAAATAGAAAGGTAGGCCAACACGAAAGCGGTCTCATAACTAAGGGTTACCATCACAAGATGGATTTCAAAAGGAAAGCCGACACGAAGGCAGTCTCATATCCAAACACAAAGGTAGGCCGACACGAAGGCGGTCTCGTAACCAAGGGTTACCATCACAAGATGGATTTCAAAAGGAACGCCGACACGAAGGCGGTCTCATATCCAAACACAAAGGTAGCCGACACGAAGGCGGTCTCATAACCAAGGGTTACCATCACAAGATGGATTTCAAAAGGAAAGCCAACACGAAGGCGGTCTCATATCCAAACACAAAGGTAGGCCGACTTGAAGGCGGACTCATAACCAAGGGTTACTATCACAAGATGGATTTCAAAAGGAAAGCCGACACGAAGGCGGTCTCTTATCGAAACACAAAGGTAGGCCGACACGAAGGCGGTCTCATAACCAAGGGTTACCATCACAAGATGGATTTTAAAAGGAAAGCCGACACGAGGGCGGTCTCATATCCAAACCCAAAGGTAGGCCGACACGAAGGCGGTCTCATAACCAATGGTTACCATTACAAGATTGCTTTCAAAAGGAAAGCAGACACGAAGGCGGTCTCATATCCAAACACAAAGGTAGGCCGACACGTAGGCAGTCTCTTAACCAAGGGTTACCATCACAAGATGGATTTCAAAAGGAAAGCCGACACAAAGGCTGTCTCATATCCAAACACAAAGGTAGGCCGACACGAAGGCGGTCTCATAACCAAGGGTTACCATCACAAGATGGATTTCAAAAGGAAAGCCGATACAAAGGCGATCTCATATCCAAACACAAAGGTAGGCCGACACGAAGGCGGTCTCATAACCAAGGGTTACCATCACAAGATGGATTTCAAAAGGAAAGCCGACACGAGGGCTATCTCATATCCAAACACAAAGGTAGGCCGACACGAAGGCGGTCTCATAACCAAGGGTTACTTTCACAAGATGGATTTCAAAAGGAAAGCCGACACGAAGGCGGTCTCATATCCAAACACAAAGGTAGGCCGACACGAAGGCGGTCTCATAACCAAGGGTTACCATCACAAGATGGATTTCAAAATTAAAGCAGACACGAAGGCAGTCTCATATCCAAACACAAAGGTAGGCCGACACGTAGGCGGTCTCATAACCAAGGGTTACCATCACAAGATGAATTTCAAAAGGAAAGCCGACACAAAGGCGGTCTCATAACCAAACACAAAGGTAGGCCGACACGAAGGCGGTCTCATAACCAAGGGTTACCATCACAAGATTGATTTCAAAAGGAAAGCCAACACGAGGGCTGTCTCATATCCAAACACAAAGGTAGGCCGACACGAAGGCGGTCTCATAACCAAGGGTTACTTTCACAAGATGGATTTCAAAAGGAAAGCCGACACGAAGGCGGTCTTATATCCAAACACAAAGGTAGGCCGACACGAAGGCGGTCTCATAACCAAGGGTTACCATCACAAGATGGATTTCAAAAGGAAAGCCGACACGAGGGCTGTCTCATATCCAAATAGAAAGGTAGGCCGACACGAAAGCGGTCTCATAACTAAGGGTTACCATCACAAGATGGATTTCAAAAGGAAAGCCGACACGAAGGCGGTCTCATATCCAAACACAAAGGTAGGCCGACACGAAGGCGGTCTCGTAACCAAGGGTTACCATCACAAGATGGATTTCAAAAGGAAAGCCAACACAAAGGCGGTCTCATATCCAAACACAAAGGTAGGCCGACTTGAAGGCGGACTCATAACCAAGGGTTACTATCACAAGATGGATTTCAAAAGGAAAGCCGACACGAAGGCGGTCTCTTATCGAAACACAAAGGTAGGCCTACACGAAGGCGGTCTCATAACCAAGGGTTACCATCACAAGATGGATTTTAAAAGGAAAGCCGACACGAGGGCGGTCTCATATCCAAACCCAAAGGTAGGCCGACACGAAGGCGGTCTCATAACCAATGGTTACCATTACAAGATGGCTTTCAAAAGGAAAGCAGACACGAAGGCGGTCTCATATCCAAACACAAAGGTAGGCCGACACGTAGGCAGTCTCTTAACCAAGGGTTACCATCACAAGATGGATTTCAAAAGGAAAGCCGACACAAAGGCGATCTCATATCCACACACAAAGGTAGGCCGACACGAAGGCGGTCTCATAACCAAGGGTTACCATCACAAGATGGATTTCAAAAGGAAAGCTGACACGAGGGCTATCTCATATCCAAACACAAAGGTAGGCCGACACGAAGGCGGTCTCATAACCAAGGGTTACTTTCACAAGATGGATTTCAAAAGGAAAGCCGACACGAAGGCGGTCTCATATCCAAACACAAAGGTAGGGCGACACGAAGGCGGTCTCATAACCAAGGGTTACCATCACAAAATGGATTTCAAAAGGAAAGCCGACACGTGGGCGGTCTCATATCCAAACCCAAAGGTAGGCCGACACGAAGGCGGTCTTATAACCAATGGTTACCATTACAAGATGGATTTCAAAATTTAAGCAGACACGAAGGCGGTCTCATATCCAAACACAAAGGTAGGCCGACACGTAGGCGGTCTCATAACCAAGGGTTACCATCACAAGATGAATTTCAAAAGGAAAGCCGACAAGAGGGCTGTCTCATATCCAAACCCAAAGGTAGGCCAACACGAAGGCGGTCTTATAACCAATGGTTACCATTACAAGATGGATTTCAAAATTAAAGCAGACACGAAGGCGGTCTCATATCCAAACACAAAGGTAGGCCGACACGTAGGCGGTCTCATAACCAAGGGTTACCATCACAAGATGAATTTCAAAAGGAAAGCCGACACGAGGGCTGTCTCATATCCAAACACAAAGGTAGGCCGACACGAAGGCGGTCTCATAACCAAGGGTTACTTTCACAAGATGGATTTCAAAAGGAAAGCCGACACGAAGGCGGTCTCATATCCAAACACAAAGGTAGGCCGACACGAAGGCGGTCTCATAACCAAGGGTTACCATCACAAGATGGATTTCAAAAGGAAAGCCGACACGAGGGCGGTCTCATATCCAAACCCA
This sequence comes from Lathyrus tuberosus, assembly GCA_022829125.1. NCBI lineage: Eukaryota > Viridiplantae > Streptophyta > Magnoliopsida > Fabales > Fabaceae > Lathyrus > Lathyrus tuberosus. The sequence goes on along the minus strand of JALAZF010000020.1, from coordinate 2,354,557 downwards.
AAGGTAGGCCGACACGAAGGCGGTCTTATAACCAATGGTTACCATTACAAGATGGATTTCAAAATTAAAGCAGACACGAAGGCGGTCTCATATCCAAACACAAAGGTAGGCCGACACGTAGGCGGTCTCATAACCAAGGGTTACCATCACAAGATGAATTTCAAAAGGAAAGCCGATACGAGGGCTGTCTCATATCCAAACACAAAGGTAGGCCGACACGAAGGCGGTCTCATAACCAAGGGTTACTTTCACAAGATGGATTTCAAAAGGAAAGCCGACACGAAGGCGGTCTCATATCCAAACACAAAGGTAGGCCGACACGAAGGCGGTCTCATAACCAAGGGTTACCATCACAAGATGGATTTCAAAAGGAAAGCCGACACGAGGGCGGTCTCATATCCAAACCCAAAGGTAGGCCGACACGAAGGCGGTCTTATAACCAATGGTTACCATTACAAGATGGATTTCAAAATTAAAGCAGACACGAAGGCGGTCTCATATCCAAACACAAAGGTAGGCCGACACGTAGGCGGTCTCATAACCAAGGGTTACCATCACAAGATGAATTTCAAAAGGAAAGCCGACACGAGGGCTGTCTCATATCCAAACACAAAGGTAGGCCGACACGAAGGCGGTCTCATAACCAAGGGTTACTTTCACAAGATGGATTTCAAAAGGAAAGCCGACACGAAGGCGGTCTTATATCCAAACACAAAGGTAGGCCGACACGAAGGCGGTCTCATAACCAAGGGTTACCATCACAAGATTGATTTCAAAAGGAAAGCCGACACGAGGGCTGTCTCATATCTAAACACAAAGGTAGGCCGACACGAAGGCGGTCTCATAACCAAGGGTTACTTTCACAAGATGGATTTCAAAAGGAAAGCCGACACGAAGGCGGTCTTATATCCAAACACAAAGGTAGGCCGACACGAAGGCGGTCTCATAACCAAGGGTTACCATCACAAGATGGATTTCAAAAGGATAGCCGACACGAGGGCGGTCTCATATCCAAACCCAAAGGTAGGCCGGTATGAAGGCGGTCTCATAACCAAGGGTTACCATTACAAGATGGATTTCAAAAGGAAAGCAGACACGAAGGCGGTCTCATATCCAAACACAAAGGTAGGCCGACACGTAGGCGGTCTCATAACCAAGGGTTACCAACACAAGATGAATTTCAAAAGGAAAGCCGACACAAAGGCGGTATCTTATCCGAACACAAAGGTAGGGCGACACGAAGGCGGTCTTATAACCAAGGGTTACCATCACAAGATTGATTTCAAAAGGAAAGCTGACACGAGGACTGTCTCATATCCAAACACAAAGGTAGGCCGACACGAAGGCGGTCTCATAACCAAGGGTTACTTTCACAAGATGGATTTCAAAAGGAAAGCCAACACGAAGGCGGTCTCATATCGAAACACAAAGGTAGGCCGACACGAAGGCGGTCTCATAACCAAGGGTTACCATCACAAGATGGATTTCAAAAGGAAAGCCGACACGAGGGCGGTCTCATATCCAAACCCAAAGGTAGGCCGACACGAAGGAGGTCTCATAACCAATGGTTACCATTACAAGATGGATTTCAAAATTAAAGCAGACACGAAGGCGGTCTCATATTCAAACACAAAGGTAGGCCGACACGTAGGCGGTCTCATAAGCAAGGGTTACCATCACAAGATGAATTTCAAAAGGAAAGCTGACACAAAGGCGGTCTCATATCCAAACACAAAGGTAGGCCGACACGAAGGCGGTCTCATAACCAAGGGTTACCATCACAAAATTTATTTCAAAAGGAAAGCCGACACGAGGGCTGTCTCATATCCAAACACAAAGGTAGGCCGACACGAAGGCGGTCTCATAACCAAGGGTTACCATCACAAGATGGATTTCAAAAGGAAAGCCGACACGAAGGCGGTCTTATATCCAAACACAAAGGTAGGCCGACACGAAGGCGGTCTCGTAACCAAGGGTTACCATCACAAGATGGATTTCAAAAGGAAAGCCGACACGAAGGCGGTCTCATATCCAAACACAAAGGTAGCCGACACGAAGGCGGTCTCATAACCAAGGGTTACCATCACAAGATGGATTTCAAAAGGAAAGCCAACACGAAGGCGGTCTCATATCCAAACACAAAGGTAGGCCGACTTGAAGGCGGACTCATAACCAAGGGTTACTATCACAAGATGGATTTCAAAAGGAAAGCCGACACGAAGGCGGTCTCTTATCGAAACACAAAGGTAGGCCGACACGAAGGCGGTCTCATAACCAAGGGTTACCATCACAAGATGGATTTTAAAAGGAAAGCCGACACGAGGGCGGTCTAATATCCAAACCCAAAGGTAGGCCGACACGAAGGCGGTCTCATAACCAATGGTTACCATTACAAGATGGCTTTCAAAAGGAAAGCAGACACGAAGGCGGTCTCATATCCAAACACAAAGGTAGGCCGACACGTAGGCAGTCTCTTAACCAAGGGTTACCATCACAAGATGGATTTCAAAAGGAAAGCCGACACAAAGGCGATCTCATATCCACACACAAAGGTAGGCCGACACGAAGGCGGTCTCATAACCAAGGGTTACCATCACAAGATGGATTTCAAAAGGAAAGCCGACACGAGGGCTATCTCATATCCAAACACAAAGGTAGGCCGACACGAAGGCGGTCTCATAACCAAGGGTTACTTTCACAAGATGGATTTCAAAAGGAAAGCCGACACGAAGGCGGTCTCATATCCAAACACAAAGGTAGGGCGACACGAAGGCGGTCTCATAACCAAGGGTTACCATCACAAGATGGATTTCAAAAGGAAAGCCGACACGAGGGCGGTCTCATATCCAAACCCAAAGGTAGGCCGACACGAAGGCAGTCTTATAACCAATGGTTACCATTACAAGATGGATTTCAAAATTAAAGCAGACACGAAGGCGGTCTCATATCCAAACACAAAGGTAGGCCGACACGTAGGCGGTCTCATAACCAAGGGTTACCATCACAAGATGAATTTCAAAAGGAAAGCCGACACGAGGGCTGTCTCATATCCAAACCCAAAGGTAGGCCGACACGAAGGCGGTCTTATAACCAATGGTTACCATTACAAGATGGATTTCAAAATTAAAGCAGTCATGAAGGCGGTCTCATATCCAAACACAAAGGTAGGCCGACACGTAGGCGGTCTCATAACCAAGGGTTACCATCACAAGATGAATTTCAAAAGGAAAGCCGACACGAGGGTTGTCTCATATCCAAACACAAAGGTAGGCCGACACGAAGGAGGTCTCATAACCAAGGGTTACTTTCACAAGATGGATTTCAAAAGGAAAGCCGACACGAAGGCGGTCTCATATCCAAACACAAAGGTAGGCCGACACGAAGGCGGTCTCATAACCAAGGGTTACCATCACAAGATGGATTTCAAAAGGAAAGCCGACACGAGGGCGGTCTCATATCCAAACCCAAAGGTAGGCCGACACGAAGGCGGTCTTATAACCAATGGTTACCATTACAAGATGGATTTCAAAATTAAAGCAGACACGAAGGTGGTCTCATATCCAAACACAAAGGTAGGCCGACACGTAGGCGGTCTCATAACCAAGGGTTACCATCACAAGATGAATTTCAAAAGGAAAGCCGACACGAGGGATGTCTCATATCCAAACACAAAGGTAGGCCGACACGAAGGCGGTCTCATAACCAAGGGTTACTTTCACAAGATGGATTTCAAAAGGAAAGCCGACACGAAGGCGGTCTTATATCCAAACACAAAGGTAGGCCGACACGAAGGCGGTCTCATAACCAAGGGTTACCATCACAAGATTGATTTCAAAAGGAAAGCCGACACGAGGGCTGTCTTATATCCAAACACAAAGGGAGGCCGACACGAAGGCGGTCTCATAACCAAGGGTTACTTTCACAAGATGGATTTCAAAAGGAAAGCCGACACGAAGGCGGTCTTATATCCAAACACAAAGGTAGGCCGACACGAAGGCGGTGTCATAACCAAGGGTTACCATCACAAGATGGATTTCAAAAGGAAAGCCGACACGAGGGCGGTCTCATATCCAAACCCAAAGGTAGGCCGGTACGAAGGCGGTCTCATAACCAAGGGTTACCATTACAAGATGGATTTCAAAAGGAAAGCAGACACGAAGGCGGTCTCATATCCAAACACAAAGGTAGGCCGACACGTAGGCGGTCTCATAACCAAGGGTTACCAACACAAGATGAATTTCAAAAGGAAAGCCGACACAAAGGCGGTATCATATCCGAACACAAAGGTAGGCCGACACGAAGGCGGTCTTATAACCAAGGGTTACCATCACAAGATTGATTTCAAAAGGAAAGCCGACACGAGGACGGTCTCATATCCAAACACAAAGGTAGGCTGACACGAAGGCGGTCTCATAACCAAGGGTTACTTTCACAAGATGGATTTCAAAAGGAAAGCCGACACGAAGGCGGTCTCATATCCAAACACAAAGGTAGGCCGACACGAAGGCGGTCTCATAACCAAGGGTTACCATCACAAGATGGATTTCAAAAGGAAAGCCGACACGAGGGCTGTCTCATATCCAAACACAAAGGTAGGCCGACACGAAGGCGGTCTTATAACCAATGGTTACCATTACAAGATGGATTTCAAAATTAAAGCAGACACGAAGGCGGTCTCATATCCAAACACAAAGGTAGGCTGACACGAAGGCGGTCTCATAACCAAGGGTTACTTTCACAAGATGGATTTCAAAAGGAAAGCCGACACGAAGGCGGTCTTATATCCAAACACAAAGGTAGGCCGACACGAAGGCGGTGTCATAACCAAGGGTTACCATCACAAGATGGATTTCAAAAGGAAAGCCGACACGAGGGCGGTCTCATATCCAAACCCAAAGGTAGGCCGACACGAAGGAGGTCTCATAACCAATGGTTACCATTACAAGATGGATTTCAAAATTAAAGCAGACACGAAGGCGGTCTCATATTCAAACACAAAGGTAGGCCGACACGTAGGCGGTCTCATAAGCAAGGGTTACCATCACAAGATGAATTTCAAAAGGAAAGCTGACACAAAGGCGGTCTCATATCCAAACACAAAGGTAGGCCGACACGAAGGCGGTCTCATAACCAAGGGTTACCATCACAAAATTTATTTCAAAAGGAAAGCCGACACGAGGGCTGTCTCATATCCAAACACAAAGGTAGGCCGACACGAAGGCGGTCTCATAACCAAGGGTTACCATCACAAGATGGATTTCAAAAGTAAAGCCGACACGAAGGCGGTCTTATATCCAAACACAAAGGTAGGCCGACACGAAGGCGGTCTCATAACCAAGGGTTACCATCACAAGATGGATTTCAAAAGGAAAGCCGACACGAGGGCTGTCTCATATCCAAACACAAAGGTAGGCCGACACGAAGGCGCTCTCATAACCAAGGGTTACTTTAACAAGATGGATTTCAAAAGGAAAGCCGACACGAAGGCTTTCTCATATCCAAACACAAAGGTAGGCCGACACGAAGGCGGTCTCATGACCAAGGGTTACCATCCCAAGATGGATTTCAAAAGGAAAGCCGACACGAAGGCGGTCTCATATCCAAATACAAAGGTAGCTGACACAAAGGCGGTCTCATAACCAAGGGTTACCATCACAAGATGGATTTCAAAAGGAAAGCCGACACGAAGGCGGTCTCATATCCAAACACAAAGGTAGGCCGACACGAAGGCCGTCTCATAACCAAGGGTTACCATCACAAGATGGATTTTAAAAGGAAAGCAGACACGAAGGCGGTCTCATATCCAAACACAAAGGTAGGCCGACACGTAGGCGGTCTCTTAACCAAGGGTTATCATCACAAGATGGATTTCAAAAGGAAAGCCGACACAAAGGCGGTCTCATATCCAAACACAAAGGTAGGCCGACACGAAGGCGGTCTCATAACCAAGGGTTACCATCACAAGATGGATTTCAAAAGGAAAGCCGACATGAGGGCTATCTCATATCCAAACACAAAGGTAGGCCGACACGAAGGCGGTCTCATAACCAAGGGTTACTTTCACAAGATGGATTTCAAAAGGAAAGCCGACACGAAGGCGGTCTCATATCCAAACACAAAGGTAGGCCGACACGAAGGCGGTCTCATAACCAAGGGTTACCATCACAAGATGGATTTCAAAAGGAAAGCCGACACGAGGGTGGTCTCATATCCAAACCCAAAAGTAGGCCGACACGAAGGCAGTCTCATAACCAATGGTTACCATTACAAGATGGATTTCAAAATTAAAGCAGACACGAAGGCGGTCTTATATCCAAACACAAAGGTAGGCCGACACGTAGGCGGTCTCATAACCAAGGGTTACCATCACAAGATGAATTTCAAAAGGAAAGCCAAAACAAAGGCGGTCTCATAACCAAACACAAAGGTAGGCCGACACGAAGGCGGTCTCATAACCAAGGGTTACCATCACAAGATTGATTTCAAAAGGAAAGCCGACACGAGGGCTGTCTCATATCCAAACACAAAGGTAGGCCGACACGAAGGCGGTCTCATAACCAAGGGTTACTTTCACAAGATGGATTTCAAAAGGAAAGCCGACACGAAGGCGGTCTTATATCCAAACACAAAGGTATGCCGACACGAAGGCGGTCTCATAACCAAGGGTTACCATCACAAGATGGATTTCAAAAGGAAAGCCGACACGAAGGCGGTCTCATATCCAAACACAAAGGTAGCCGACACGAAGGCGGTCTCATAACCAAGGGTTACCATCACAAGATGGATTTCAAAAGGAAAGCCAACACGAAGCCGGTCTCATATCCAAACACAAAGGTAGGCCGACTTGAAGGCGGACTCGTAACCAAGGGTTACTATCACAAGATGGATTTCAAAAGGAAAGCCGACACGAAGGCGGTCTCTTATCGAAACACAAAGGTAGGCCGACACGAAGGCGGTCTCATAACCAAGGGTTACCATCACAAGATGGATTTTAAAAGGAAAGCCGACACGAGGGCTGTCTCATATCCAAACACAAAGGTAGGCCGACACGAAGGCGCTCTCATAACCAAGGGTTACTTTAACAAGATGGATTTCAAAAGGAAAGCCGACACAAAGGCTTTCTCATATCCAAACACAAAGGTAGGCCGACACGAAGGCGGTCTCATGACCAAGGGTTACCATCCCAAGATGGATTTCAAAAGGAAAGCCGACACGAAGGCGGTCTCATATCCAAATACAAAGGTAGCTGACACAAAGGCGGTCTCATAACCAAGGGTTACCATCACAAGATGGATTTCAAAAGGAAAGCCGACACGAAGGCGGTCTCATATCCAAACACAAAGGTAGGCCGACACGAAGGCGGTGTCATAACCAATGGTTACCATTACAAGATGGATTTCAAAAGGAAAGCAGACACGAAGGCGGTCTCATATCCAAACACAAAGGTAGGCCGACACGTAGGCGGTCTCTTAACCAAGGGTTATCATCACAAGATGGATTTCAAAAGGAAAGCCGACACAAAGGCGGTCTCATATCCAAACACAAAGGTAGGCCGACACGAAGGCGGTCTCATAACCAAGGGTTACCATCACAAGATGGATTTCAAAAGGAAAGCCGACATGAGGGCTATCTCATATCCAAACACAAAGGTAGGCCGACACGAAGGCGGTCTCATAACCAAGGGTTACTTTCACAAGATGGATTTCAAAAGGAAAGCCGACACGAAGGCGGTCTCATATCCAAACACAAAGGTAGGCCGACACGAAGGCGGTCTCATAACCAAGGGTTACCATCACAAGATGGATTTCAAAAGGAAAGCCGACACGAGGGTGGTCTCATATCCAAACCCAAAAGTAGGCCGACACGAAGGCAGTCTCATAACCAATGGTTACCATTACAAGATGGATTTCAAAATTAAAGCAGACACGAAGGCGGTCTTATATCCAAACACAAAGGTAGGCCGACACGTAGGCGGTCTCATAACCAAGGGTTACCATCACAAGATGAATTTCAAAAGGAAAGCCAAAACAAAGGCGGTCTCATAACCAAACACAAAGGTAGGCCGACACGAAGGCGGTCTCATAACCAAGGGTTACCATCACAAGATTGATTTCAAAAGGAAAGCCGACACGAGGGCTGTCTCATATCCAAACACAAAGGTAGGCCGACACGAAGCCGGTCTCATAACCAAGGGTTACTTTCACAAGATGGATTTCAAAAGGAAAGCCGACACGAAGGCGGTCTTATATCCAAACACAAAGGTATGCCGACACGAAGGCGGTCTCATAACCAAGGGTTACCATCACAAGATGGATTTCAAAAGGAAAGCCGACACGAAGGCGGTCTCATATCCAAACACAAAGGTAGCCGACACGAAGGCGGTCTCATAACCAAGGGTTACCATCACAAGATGGATTTCAAAAGGAAAGCCAACACGAAGCCGGTCTCATATCCAAACACAAAGGTAGGCCGACTTGAAGGCGGACTCGTAACCAAGGGTTACTATCACAAGATGGATTTCAAAAGGAAAGCCGACACGAAGGCGGTCTCTTATCGAAACACAAAGGTAGGCCGACACGAAGGCGGTCTCATAACCAAGGGTTACCATCACAAGATGGATTTTAAAAGGAAAGCCGACACGAGGGCGGTCTCATATCCAAACCCAAAGGTAGGCCGACACGAAGGCGGTCTCATAACCAATGGTTACCATTACAAGATGGCTTTCAAAAGGAAAGCAGACACGAAGGCGGTCTCATATCCAAACACAAAGGTAGGCCGACACGTAGGCAGTCTCTTAACCAAGGGTTACCATCACAAGATGGATTTCAAAAGGAAAGCCGACACAAAGGCGATCTCATATCCAAACACAAAGGTAGGCCGACACGAAGGCGGTCTCATAACCAAGGGGTACCATCACAAGATGGATTTCAAAAGGAAAGCCGACACGAGGGCGGTCTCATATCCAAATAGAAAGGTAGGCCGACACGAAAGCGGTCTCATAACTAAGGGTTACCATCACAAGATGGATTTCAAAAGGAAAGCCGTCACGAAGGCGGTCTCATATCCAAACACAAAGGTAGGCCGACACGAAGGCGGTCTCGTAACCAAGGGTTACCATCACAAGATGGATTTCAAAAGGAAAGCCGACACGAAGGCGGTCTCATATCCAAACACAAAGGTAGCCGACACGAAGGCGGTCTCATAACCAAGGGTTACCATCACAAGATGGATTTCAAAAGGAAAGCCAACACGAAGCCGGTCTCATATCCAAACACAAAGGTAGGCCGACTTGAAGGCGGACTCATAACCAAGGGTTACTATCACAAGATGGATTTCAAAAGGAAAGCCGACACGAAGGCGGTCTCTTATCGAAACACAAAGGTAGGCCGACACGAAGGCGGTCTCATAACCAAGGGTTACCATCACAAGATGGATTTTAAAAGGAAAGCCGACACGAGGGCGGTCTCATATCCAAACCCAAAGGTAGGCCGACACGAAGGCGGTCTCATAACCAATGGTTACCATTACAAGATGGCTTTCAAAAGGAAAGCAGACACGAAGGCGGTCTCATATCCAAACACAAAGGTAGGCCGACACGTAGGCAGTCTCTTAACCAAGGGTTACCATCACAAGATGGATTTCAAAAGGAAAGCCGACACAAAGGCGATCTCATATCCAAACACAAAGGTAGGCCGACACGTAGGCGGTCTCATAACCACGGGTTACCATCACAAGATGGATTTCAAAAGGAAAGCCGACACGAGGGCTATCTCATATCCAAACACAAAGGTAGGCCGACACGAAGGCGGTCTCATAACCAAGGGTTACTTTCAGAAGATGGATTTCAAAAGGAAAGCCGACACGAAGGCGGTCTTATATCTAAACACAAAGGTAGGCCGACACGAAGGCGGTCTCATAACCAAGGGTTACCATCACAAGATGGATTTCAAAAGGAAAGCCGACACGAGGGCGGTCTCATATCCAAATAGAAAGGTAGGCCGACACGAAAGCGATCTCATAACTAAGGGTTACCATCACAAGATGGATTTCAAAAGGAAAGCCGACACGAAGGCGGTCTCATATCCAAACACAAAGGTAGGCCGACACGAAGGCGGTCTCGTAACCAAGGGTTACCATCACAAGATGGATTTCAAAAGGAAAGCCGACACGAAGGCGGTCTCATATCCAAACACAAAGGTAGCCGACACGAAGGCGGTCTCATAACCAAGGGTTACCATCACAAGATGGATTTCAAAAGGAAAGCCGACACGAGGGCGGTCTCATATCTAAATAGAAAGGTAGGCCGACACGAAAGCGGTCTCATAACTAAGGGTTACCATCACAAGATGGATTTCAAAAGGAAAGCCGACACGAAGGCGGTCTCATATCTAAACACAAAGGTAGGCCGACACGAAGGCGGTCTCATAACCAAGGGTTACCATCACAAGATGGATTTCAAAAGGAAAGCCGACACGAAGGCGGTCTCATATCCAAACACAAAGGTAGCCGACACGAAGGCGGTCTCATAACCAAGGGTTACCATCACAAGATGGATTTCAAAAGGAAAGCCAACACGAAGCCGGTCTCATATCCAAACACAAAGGTAGGCCAACTTGAAGGCGGACTCATAACCAAGGGTTACTATCACAAGATGGATTTCAAAAGGAAAGCCGACACGAAGGCGGTCTCTTATCGAAACACAAAGGTAGGCCGACACGAAGGCGGTCTCATAACCAAGGGTTACCATCACAAGATGGATTTTAAAAGGAAAGCCGACACGAGGGCGGTCTCATATCCAAACCCAAAGGTAGGCCGACACGAAGGCGGTCTCATAACCAATGGTTACCATTACAAGATGGCTTTCAAAAGGAAAGCAGACACGAAGGCGGTCTCATATCCAAACACAAAGGTAGGCCGACACGTAGGCAGTCTCTTAACCAAGGGTTACCATCACAAGATGGATTTCAAAAGGAAAGCCGACACAAAGGCGATCTCATATCCAAACACAAAGGTAGGCCGACACGAAGGCGGTCTCATAACCAAGGGGTACCATCACAAGATGGATTTCAAAAGGAAAGCCGACACGAGGGCGGTCTCATATCCAAATAGAAAGGTAGGCCGACACGAAAGCGGTCTCATAACTAAGGGTTACCATCACAAGATGGATTTCAAAAGGAAAGCCGTCACGAAGGCGGTCTCATATCCAAACACAAAGGTAGGCCGACACGAAGGCGGTCTCGTAACCAAGGGTTACCATCACAAGATGGATTTCAAAAGGAAAGCCGACACGAAGGCGGTCTCATATCCAAACACAAAGGTAGCCGACACGAAGGCGGTCTCATAACCAAGGGTTACCATCACAAGATGGATTTCAAAAGGAAAGCCAACACGAAGCCGGTCTCATATCCAAACACAAAGGTAGGCCGACTTGAAGGCGGACTCATAACCAAGGGTTACTATCACAAGATGGATTTCAAAAGGAAAGCCGACACAAAGGCGGTCTCTTATCGAAACACAAAGGTAGGCCGACACGAAGGCGGTCTCATAACCAAGGGTTACCATCACAAGATGGATTTTAAAAGGAAAGCCGACACGAGGGCGGTCTCATATCCAAACCCAAAGGTAGGCCGACACGAAGGCGGTCTCATAACCAATGGTTACCATTACAAGATGGCTTTCAAAAGGAAAGCAGACACGAAGGCGGTCTCATATCCAAACACAAAGGTAGGCCGACACGTAGGCAGTCTCTTAACCAAGGGTTACCATCACAAGATGGATTTCAAAAGGAAAGCCGACACAAAGGCGATCTCATATCCAAACACAAAGGTAGGCCGACACGTAGGCGGTCTCATAACCACGGGTTACCATCACAAGATGGATTTCAAAAGGAAAGCCGACACGAGGGCTATCTCATATCCAAACACAAAGGTAGGCCGACACGAAGGCAGTCTCATAACCAAGGGTTACTTTCAGAAGATGGATTTCAAAAGGAAAGCCGACACGAAGGCGGTCTTATATCCAAACACAAAGGTAGGCCGACACGAAGGCGGTCTCATAACCAAGGGTTACCATCACAAGATGGATTTCAAAAGGAAAGCCGACACGAGGGCGGTCTCATATCCAAATAGAAAGGTAGGCCGACACGAAAGCGATCTCATAACTAAGGGTTACCATCACAAGATGGATTTCAAAAGGAAAGCCGACACGAAGGCGGTCTCATATCCAAACACAAAGGTAGGCCGACACGAAGGCGGTCTCGTAACCAAGGGTTACCATCACAAGATGGATTTCAAAAGGAAAGCCGACACGAAGGCGGTCTCATATCCAAACACAAAGGTAGCCGACACGAAGGCGGTCTCATAACCAGGGGTTACTTTCACAAGATGGATTTCAAAAGGAAAGCCGACACGAAGGCGGTCTTATATTCAAACACAAAGGTAGGCCGACACGAAGGCGGTCTCATAACCAAGGGTTACCATCACAAGATGGATTTCAAAAGGAAAGCCGTCACGAAGGCGGTCTCATATCCAAACACAAAGGTTGGCCGACACGAAGGCGGTCTCGTAACCAAGGGTTACCATCACAAGATGGATTTCAAAAGGAAAGCCGACACGAAGGCGGTCTCATATCCAAACACAAAGGTAGCCGACACGAAGGCGGTCTCATAACCAAGGGTTACCATCACAAGATGGATTTCAAAAGGAAAGCCAACACGAAGCCGGTCTCATATCCAAACACAAAGGTAGGCCGACTTGAAGGCGGACTCATAACTAAGGGTTACTATCACAAGATGGATTTCAAAAGGAAAGCCGACACGAAGGCGGTCTCTTATCGAAACACAAAGGTAGGCCGACACGAAGGCGGTCTCATAACCAAGGGTTACCATCACAAGATGGATTTTAAAAGGAAAGCCGACACGAGGGCGGTCTCATATCCAAACCCAAAGGTAGGCCGACACGAAGGCGGTCTCATAACCAATGGTTACCATTACAAGATGGCTTTCAAAAGGAAAGCAGACACGAAGGCGGTCTCATATCCAAACACAAAGGTAGGCCGACACGTAGGCAGTCTCTTAACCAAGGGTTACCATCACAAGATGGATTTCAAAAGGAAAGCCGACACAAAGGCGATCTCATATCCAAACACAAAGGTAGGTCGACACGAAGGCGGTCTCATAACCAAGGGTTACCATCACAAGATGGATTTCAAAAGGAAAGCCGACACGACGGCTATCTCATATCCAAACACAAAGGTAGGCCGACACGAAGGCGGTCTCATAACCAAGGGTTACTTTCACAAGATGGATTTCAAAAGGAAAGCCGACACGAAGGCGGTCTCATATCCAAACACAAAGGTAGGCCGACACGAAGGCGGTCTCATAACCAAGGGTTACCATCACAAGATGGATTTCAAAAGGAAAGCCGACACGAGGGCGGTCTCATATCCAAACCCAAAGGTACGCCGACACGAAGGCGGTCTTATAACCAATGGTTACCATTACAAGATGGATTTCAAAATTAAAGCAGACACGAAGGCGGTCTCATATCCAAACACAAAGATAGGCCGACACGTAGGCGGTCTCATAACCAAGGGTTACCATCACAAGATGAATTTCAAAAGGAAAGCAGACACAAAGGCGGTCTCATAACCAAACACAAAGGTAGGCCGACACGAAGGCGGTCTCATAACCAAGGGTTACCATCACAAGATTGATTTCAAAAGGAAAGCCGACACGAGGGTTGTCTCATATCCAAACACAAAGGTAGGCCGACACGAAGGCGGTCTCATAACCAAGGGTTACTTTCACAAGATGGATTTCAAAAGGAAAGCCGACACGAAGGCGGTCTTATATCCAAACACAAAGGTAGGCCGACACGAAGACGGTCTCATAACCAAGGGTTACCATCACAAGATGGATTTCAAAAGGAAAGCCGACACGAGGGCGGTCTCATATCCAAACCCAAAGGTAGGCCGGTACGAAGGCGGTCTCATAACTAAGGGTTACCATCACAAGATGGATTTCAAAAGGAAAGCCGACACGAAGGCGGTCTCATATCCAAACACAAAGGTAGGCCGACACGAAGGCGGTCTCGTAACCAAGGGTTACCATCACAAGATGGATTTCAAAAGGAAAGCCGACACGAAGGCGGTCTCATATCCAAACACAAAGGTAGCCGACACGAAGGCGGTCTCATAACCAAGGGTTACCATCACAAGATGGATTTCAAAAGGAAAGCCAACACGAAGCCGGTCTCATATCCAAACACAAAGGTAGGCCGACTTGAAGGCGGACTCATAACCAAGGGTTACTATCACAAGATGGATTTCAAAAGGAAAGCCGACACGAAGGCGGTCTCTTATTGAAACACAAAGGTAGGCCGACACGAAGGCGGTCTCATAACCAAGGGTTACCATCACAAGATGGATTTTAAAAGGAAAGCCGACACGAGGGCGGTCTCATATCCAAACCCAAAGGTAGGCCGACACGAAGGCGGTCTCATAACCAATGGTTACCATTACAAGATGGCTTTCAAAAGGAAAGCAGACACGAAGGCGGTCTCATATCCAAACACAAAGGTAGGCCGACACGTAGGCAGTCTCTTAACCAAGGGTTACCATCACAAGATGGATTTCAAAAGGAAAGCCGACACAAAGGCGATCTCATATCCAAACACAAAGGTAGGCCGACACGAAGGCGGTCTCATAACCAAGGGTTACCATCACAAGATGGATTTCAAAAGGAAAGCCGACACGAGGGCTATCTCATATCCAAACACAAAGGTAGGCCGACACGAAGGCGGTCTCATAACCAAGGGTTACTTTCACAAGATGGATTTCAAAAGGAAAGCCGACACGAAGGCGGTCTCATATCCAAACACAAAGGTAGGCCGACACGAAGGCGGTCTCATAACCAAGGGTTACCATCACAAGATGGATTTCAAAAGGAAAGCCGACACGAGGGCGGTCTCATATCCAAACCCAAAGGTACGCCGACACGAAGGCGGTCTTATAACCAATGGTTACCATTACAAGATGGATTTCAAAATTAAAGCAGACACGAAGGCGGTCTCATATCCAAACACAAAGATAGGCCGACACGTAGGCGGTCTCATAACCAAGGGTTACCATCACAAGATGGATTTCAAAAGGAAAGCCGACACGAGGGCGGTCTCATATCCAAACCCGAAGGTAGGCCGACACGAAGGCGGTCTCATAACCAATGGTTACCATTACAAGATGGCTTTCAAAAGGAAAGCAGACACGAAGGCGGTCTCATATCCAAACACAAAGGTAGGCCGACACGTAGGCAGTCTCTTAACCAAGGGTTACCATCACAAGATGGATTTCAAAAGGAAAGCCGACACAAAGGCGATCTCATATCCAAACACAAAGGTAGGCCGACACGAAGGCGGTCTCATAACCAAGGGTTACCATCACAAGATGGATTTCAAAAGGAAAGCCGACACGAGGGCTATCTCATATCCAAACACAAAGGTAGGCCGACACGAAGGCGGTCTCATAACCAAGGGTTACTTTCACAAGATGGATTTCAAAAGGAAAGCCGACACGAAGGCGGTCTCATATCCAAACACAAAGGTAGGCCGACACGAAGGCGGTCTCATAACCAAGGGTTACCATCACAAGATGGATTTCAAAAGGAAAGCCGACACGAGGGCGGTCTCATATCCAAACCCAAAGGTACGCCGACACGAAGGCTGTCTTATAACCAATGGTTACCATTACAAGATGGATTTCAAAATTAAAGCAGACACGAAGGCGGTCTCATATCCAAACACAAAGATAGGCCGACACGTAGGCGGTCTCATAACCAAGGGTTACCATCACAAGATGAATTTCAAAAGGAAAGCGGACACAAAGGCGGTCTCATAACCAAACACAAAGGTAGGCCGACACGAAGGCGGTCTCATAACCAAGGGTTACCATCACAAGATTGATTTCAAAAGGAAAGCCGACACGAGGGCTGTCTCATATCCAAACACAAAGGTAGGCCGACACGAAGGCGGTCTCATAACCAAGGGTTACTTTCACAAGATGGATTTCAAAAGGAAAGCCGACACGAAGGCGGTCTTATATCCAAACACAAAGGTAGGCCGACACGAAGGCGGTCTCATAACCAAGGGTTACCATCACAAGATGGATTACAAAAGGAAAGCCGACACGAGGGCGGTCTCATATCCAAACCCAAAGGTAGGCCGGTACGAAGGCGGTCTCATAACCAAGGGTTACCATTACAAGATGGATTTCAAAAGGAAAGCAGACACTAAGGCGGTCTCATATCCAAACACAAAGGTAGGCCGACACGTAGGCGGTCTCATAACCAAGGGTTACCAACACAAGATGAATTTCAAAAGGAAAGCCGACACAAAGGCGGTATCATATCCGAACACAAAGGTAGGCCGACACGAAGGCGGTCTTATAACCAAGGGTTACCATCACAAGATTGATTTCAAAAGGAAAGCCGACACGAGGGCGGTCTCATATCCAAACCCAAAGGTAGGCCGACACGAAGACGGTCTCATAACCAAGGGTTACCATCACAAGATGGATTTCAAAAGGAAAGCCGACACGAGGGCGGTCTCATATCCAAACCCAAAGGTAGGCCGGTACGAAGGCGGTCTCATAACTAAGGGTTACCATCACAAGATGGATTTCAAAAGGAAAGCCGACACGAAGGCGGTCTCATATCCAAACACAAAGGTAGGCCGACACGAAGGCGGTCTCGTAACCAAGGGTTACCATCACAAGATGGATTTCAAAAGGAAAGCCGACACGAAGGCGGTCTCATATCCAAACACAAAGGTAGCCGACACGAAGGCGGTCTCATAACCAAGGGTTACCATCACAAGATGGATTTCAAAAGGAAAGCCAACACGAAGCCGGTCTCATATCCAAACACAAAGGTAGGCCGACTTGAAGGCGGACTCATAACCAAGGGTTACTATCACAAGATGGATTTCAAAAGGAAAGCCGACACGAAGGCGGTCTCTTATTGAAACACAAAGGTAGGCCGACACGAAGGCGGTCTCATAACCAAGGGTTACCATCACAAGATGGATTTTAAAAGGAAAGCCGACACGAGGGCGGTCTCATATCCAAACCCAAAGGTAGGCCGACACGAAGGCGGTCTCATAACCAATGGTTACCATTACAAGATCGCTTTCAAAAGGAAAGCAGACACGAAGGCGGTCTCATATCCAAACACAAAGGTAGGCCGACACGTAGGCAGTCTCTTAACCAAGGGTTACCATCACAAGATGGATTTCAAAAGGAAAGCCGACACAAAGGCGATCTCATATCCAAACACAAAGGTAGGCCGACACGAAGGCGGTCTCATAACCAAGGGTTACCATCACAAGATGGATTTCAAAAGGAAAGCCGACACGAGGGCTATCTCATATCCAAACACAAAGGTAGGCCGACACGAAGGCGGTCTCATAACCAAGGGTTACTTTCACAAGATGGATTTCAAAAGGAAAGCCGACACGAAGGCGGTCTCATATCCAAACACAAAGGTAGGCCGACACGAAGGCGGTCTCATAACCAAGGGTTACCATCACAAGATGGATTTCAAAAGGAAAGCCGACACGAGGGCGGTCTCATATCCAAACCCAAAGGTACGCCGACACGAAGGCGGTCTTATAACCAATGGTTACCATTACAAGATGGATTTCAAAATTAAAGCAGACACGAAGGCGGTCTCATATCCAAACACAAAGATAGGCCGACACGTAGGCGGTCTCATAACCAAGGGTTACCATCACAAGATGGATTTCAAAAGGAAAGCCGACACGAGGGCGGTCTCATATCCAAACCCGAAGGTAGGCCGACACGAAGGCGGTCTCATAACCAATGGTTACCATTACAAGATGGCTTTCAAAAGGAAAGCAGACACGAAGGCGGTCTCATATCCAAACACAAAGGTAGGCCGACACGTAGGCAGTCTCTTAACCAAGGGTTACCATCACAAGATGGATTTCAAAAGGAAAGCCGACACAAAGGCGATCTCATATCCAAACACAAAGGTAGGCCGACACGAAGGCGGTCTCATAACCAAGGGTTACCATCACAAGATGGATTTCAAAAGGAAAGCCGACACGAGGGCTATCTCATATCCAAACACAAAGGTAGGCCGACACGAAGGCGGTCTCATAACCAAGGGTTACTTTCACAAGATGGATTTCAAAAGGAAAGCCGACACGAAGGCGGTCTCATATCCAAACACAAAGGTAGGCCGACACGAAGGCGGTCTCATAACCAAGGGTTACCATCACAAGATGGATTTCAAAAGGAAAGCCGACACGAGGGCGGTCTCATATCCAAACCCAAAGGTACGCCGACACGAAGGCTGTCTTATAACCAATGGTTACCATTACAAGATGGATTTCAAAATTAAAGCAGACACGAAGGCGGTCTCATATCCAAACACAAAGATAGGCCGACACGTAGGCGGTCTCATAACCAAGGGTTACCATCACAAGATGAATTTCAAAAGGAAAGCGGACACAAAGGCGGTCTCATAACCAAACACAAAGGTAGGCCGACACGAAGGCGGTCTCATAACCAAGGGTTACCATCACAAGATTGATTTCAAAAGGAAAGCCGACACGAGGGCTGTCTCATATCCAAACACAAAGGTAGGCCGACACGAAGGCGGTCTCATAACCAAGGGTTACTTTCACAAGATGGATTTCAAAAGGAAAGCCGACACGAAGGCGGTCTTATATCCAAACACAAAGGTAGGCCGACACGAAGGCGGTCTCATAACCAAGGGTTACCATCACAAGATGGATTACAAAAGGAAAGCCGACACGAGGGCGGTCTCATATCCAAACCCAAAGGTAGGCCGGTACGAAGGCGGTCTCATAACCAAGGGTTACCATTACAAGATGGATTTCAAAAGGAAAGCAGACACTAAGGCGGTCTCATATCCAAACACAAAGGTAGGCCGACACGTAGGCGGTCTCATAACCAAGGGTTACCAACACAAGATGAATTTCAAAAGGAAAGCCGACACAAAGGCGGTATCATATCCGAACACAAAGGTAGGCCGACACGAAGGCGGTCTTATAACCAAGGGTTACCATCACAAGATTGATTTCAAAAGGAAAGCCGACACGAGGACTGTCTCATATCCAAACACAAAGGTAGGCCGACACGAAGGCGGTCTCAAAACCAAGGGTTACTTTCACAAGATGGATATCAAAAGGAAAGCCGACACGTAGGCGGTCTCATATCCAAACACAAAGGTAGGCCGACACGAAGGCGGTCTCATAACCAAGGGTTACCATCACAAGATGGATTTCAAAAGGAAAGCCGACACGAGGGCGGTCTCATATCCAAACCCAAAGGTAGGCCGACACGAAGGAGGTCTCATAACCAATGGTTACCATTACAAGATGGATTTCAAAATTAAAGCAGACACGAAGGCGGTCTCATATCCAAACACAAAGGTAGGCCGACACGTAGGCGGTCTCATAAGCAAGGGTTACCATCACAAGATGAATTTCAAAAGGAAAGCTGACACAAAGGCGGTCTCATATCCAAACACAAAGGTAGGCCACCACGAAGGCGGTCTCATAACCAAGGGTTACCATCACAAAATTTATTTCAAAAGGAAAGCCGACACGAGGGCTGTCTCATATCCAAACACAAAGGTAGGCCGACACGAAGGCGGTCTCATAACCAAGGGTTACCATCACAAGATGGATTTCAAAAGGAAAGCCGACACGAAGGCGGTCTTATATCCAAACACAAAGGTAGGCCGACACGAAGGCGGTCTCATAACCAAGGGTTACCATCACAAGATGGATTTCAAAAGGAAAGCCGACACGAGGGCTGTCTCATATCCAAACACAAAGGTAGGCCGACATGAAGGCGCTCTCATAACCAAGGGTTACTTTAACAAGATGGATTTCAAAAGGAAAGCCGACACGAAGGCTTTCTCATATCCAAACACAAAGGTAGGCCGACACGAAGGCGGTCTCATGACCAAGGGTTACCATCCCAAGATGGATTTCAAAAGGAAAGCCGACACGAAGGCGGTCTCATATCCAAATACAAAGGTAGCTGACACAAAGGCGGTCTCATAACATGGGTTACCATCACAAGATGGATTTCAAAAGGAAAGCCGACACGAAGGCGGTCTCATATCCAAACACAAAGGTAGGCCGACACGAAGGCCGTCTCATAACCAAGGGTTACCATCACAAGATGGATTTTAAAAGGAAAGCCGACACGAGGGCGGTCTCATATCCAAACCCAAAGGTAGGCCGGCACGAAGGCGGTCTCATAACCAATGGTTACCATTACAAGATGGATTTCAAAAGGAAAGCAGACACGAAGGCGGTCTCATATCCAAACACAAAGGTAGGCCGACACGTAGGCGGTCTCTTAACCAAGGGTTATCATCACAAGATGGATTTCAAAAGGAAAGCCGACACAAAGGCGGTCTCATATCCAAACACAAAGGTAGGCCGGCACGAAGGTGGTCTCATAACCAAGGGTTACCATCACAAGATGGATTTCAAAAGGAAAGCCGACACGAGGGCTATCTCATATCCAAACACAAAGGTAGGCCGACACGAAGGCGGTCTCATAACCAAGGGTTACTTTCACAAGATGGATTTCAAAAGGAAAGCCGACACGAAGGCGGTCTCATATCCAAACACAAAGGTAGGCCGACACGAAGGCGGTCTCATAACCAAGGGTTACCATCACAAGATGGATTTCAAAAGGAAAGCCGACACTAGGGTGGTCTCATATCCAAACCCAAAGGTAGGCCGACACGAAGGCAGTCTCATAACCAATGGTTACCATTACAAGATGGATTTCAAAATTAAAGCAGACACGAAGGCGGTCTCATATCCAAACACAAAGGTAGGCCGACACGTAGGCGGTCTCATAACCAAGGGTTACCATCACAAGATGAATTTCAAAAGGAAAGCCGACACAAAGGCGGTCTCATAACCAAACACAAAGGTAGGCCGACACGAAGGCGGTCTCATAACCAAGGGTTACCATCACAAGATTAATTTCAAAAGGAAAGCCGACACGAGGGCTGTCTCATATCCAAACACAAAGGTAGGCCGACACGAAGGCGGTCTCATAACCAAGGGTTACTTTCACAAGATGGATTTCAAAAGGAAAGCCGACACGAAGGCGGTCTTATATCCAAACACAAAGGTAGGCCGACATGAAGGCGGTCTCATAACCAAGGGTTACCATCACAAGATGGATTTCAAAAGGAAAGCCGACACGAGGGCAGTCTCATATCCAAACCCAAAGGTAGGCCGGTACGAAGGCGGTCTCATAACCGAACACAAAGGTAGGCCGACACGTGGGCGGTCTCATAACCAAGGGTTACCAACACAAGATGAATTTCAAAAGGAAAGCCGACACAAAGGCGGTATCATATCCGAACACAAAGGTAGGCCGACACGAAGGCGGTCTTATAACCAAGGGTTACCATCACAAGATTGATTTCAAAAGGAAAGCCGACACGAGGACTGTCTCATATCCGAACACAATGGTAGGCCGACACGAAGGCGGTCTCATAACCAAGGGTTACTTTCACAAGATGGATTTCAAAAGGAAAGCCGACATGAAGGCGGTCTCATATCCAAACACAAAGGTAGGCCGACACGAAGGCGGTCTCATAACCAAGGGTTACCATCACAAGATGGATTTCAAAAGGAAAGCCGACACGAGGGCGGTCTCATATCCAAACCCAAAGGTAGGCCGACACGAAGGCGGTCTCATAACCAATGGTTACCATTACAAGATGGATTTCAAAATTAAAGCAGACACGAAGGCGGTCTCATATCCAAACACAAAGGTAGGCCGACACGTAGGCGGTCTCATAACCAAGGGTTACCATCACAAGATGAATTTCAAAAGGAAAGCTGACACAAAGGCGGTCTCATATCCAAACACAAAGGTAGGCCGACACGAAGGCGGTCTCATAACCAAGGGTTACTTTCACAAGATGGATTTCAAAAGGAAAGCCGACATGAAGGCGGTCTCATATCCAAACACAAAGGTAGGCCGACACGAAGGCGGTCTCATAACCAAGGGTTACCATCACAAGATGGATTTCAAAAGGAAAGCCGACACGAGGGCGGTCTCATATCCAAACCCAAAGGTACGCCGACACGAAGGCAGTCTTATAACCAATGGTTACCATTACAAGATGGATTTCAAAATTAAAGCAGACACGAAGGCGGTCTCATATCCAAACACAAAGATAGGCCGACACGTAGGCGGTCTCATAACCAAGGGTTACCATCACAAGATGAATTTCAAAAGGAAAGCAGACACAAAGGCGGTCTCATAACCAAACACAAAGGTAGGCCGACACGAAGGCGGTCTCATAACCAAGGGTTACCATCACAAGATTGATTTCAAAAGGAAAGCCGACACGAGGGTTGTCTCATATCCAAACACAAAGGTAGGCCGACACGAAGGCGGTCTCATAACCAAGGGTTACTTTCACAAGATGGATTTCAAAAGGAAAGCCGACACGAAGGCGGTCTTATATCCAAACACAAAGGTAGGCCGACACGAAGACGGTCTCATAACCAAGGGTTACCATCACAAGATGGATTTCAAAAGGAAAGCCGACACGAGGGCGGTCTCATATCCAAACCCAAAGGTAGGCCGGTACGAAGGCGGTCTCATAACTAAGGGTTACCATCACAAGATGGATTTCAAAAGGAAAGCCGACACGAAGGCGGTCTCATATCCAAACACAAAGGTAGGCCGACACGAAGGCGGTCTCGTAACCAAGGGTTACCATCACAAGATGGATTTCAAAAGGAAAGCCGACACGAAGGCGGTCTCATATCCAAACACAAAGGTAGCCGACACGAAGGCGGTCTCATAACCAAGGGTTACCATCACAAGATGGATTTCAAAAGGAAAGCCAACACGAAGCCGGTCTCATATCCAAACACAATGGTAGGCCGACTTGAAGGCGGACTCATAACCAAGGGTTACTATCACAAGATGGATTTCAAAAGGAAAGCCGACACGAAGGCGGTCTCTTATTGAAACACAAAGGTAGGCCGACACGAAGGCGGTCTCATAACCAAGGGTTACCATCACAAGATGGATTTTAAAAGGAAAGCCGACACGAGGGCGGTCTCATATCCAAACCCAAAGGTAGGCCGACACGAAGGCGGTCTCATAACCAATGGTTACCATTACAAGATGGCTTTCAAAAGGAAAGCAGACACGAAGGCGGTCTCATATCCAAACACAAAGGTAGGCCGACACGTAGGCAGTCTCTTAACCAAGGGTTACCATCACAAGATGGATTTCAAAAGGAAAGCCGACACAAAGGCGATCTCATATCCAAACACAAAGGTAGGCCGACACGAAGGCGGTCTCATAACCAAGGGTTACCATCACAAGATGAATTTCAAAAGGAAAGCCGACACGAGGGCTATCTCATATCCAAACACAAAGGTAGGCCGACACGAAGGCGGTCTCATAACCAAGGGTTACTTTCACAAGATGGATTTCAAAAGGAAAGCCGACACGAAGGCGGTCTCATATCCAAACACAAAGGTAGGCCGACACGAAGGCGGTCTCATAACCAAGGGTTACCATCACAAGATGGATTTCAAAAGGAAAGCCGACACGAGGGCGGTCTCATATCCAAACCCAAAGGTACGCCGACACGAAGGCGGTCTTATAACCAATGGTTACCATTACAAGATGGATTTCAAAATTAAAGCAGACACGAAGGCGGTCTCATATCCAAACACAAAGATAGGCCGACACGTAGGCGGTCTCATAACCAAGGGTTACCATCACAAGATGGATTTCAAAAGGAAAGCCGACACGAGGGCGGTCTCATATCCAAACCCGAAGGTAGGCCGACACGAAGGCGGTCTCATAACCAATGGTTACCATTACAAGATGGCTTTCAAAAGGAAAGCAGACACGAAGGCGGTCTCATATCCAAACACAAAGGTAGGCCGACACGTAGGCAGTCTCTTAACCAAGGGTTACCATCACAAGATGGATTTCAAAAGGAAAGCCGACACAAAGGCGATCTCATATCCAAACACAAAGGTAGGCCGACACGAAGGAGGTCTCATAACCAAGGGTTACCATCACAAGATGGATTTCAAAAGGAAAGCCGACACGAGGGCTATCTCATATCCAAACACAAAGGTAGGCCGACACGAAGGCGGTCTCATAACCAAGGGTTACTTTCACAAGATGGATTTCAAAAGGAAAGCCGACACGAAGGCGGTCTCATATCCAAACACAAAGGTAGGCCGACACGAAGGCGGTCTCATAACCAAGGGTTACCATCACAAGATGGATTTCAAAAGGAAAGCCGACACGAGGGCGGTCTCATATCCAAACCCAAAGGTACGCCGACACGAAGGCTGTCTTATAACCAATGGTTACCATTACAAGATGGATTTCAAAATTAAAGCAGACACGAAGGCGGTCTCATATCCAAACACAAAGATAGGCCGACACGTAGGCGGTCTCATAACCAAGGGTTACCATCACAAGATGAATTTCAAAAGGAAAGCGGACACAAAGGCGGTCTCATAACCAAACACAAAGGTAGGCCGACACGAAGGCGGTCTCATAACCAAGGGTTACCATCACAAGATTGATTTCAAAAGGAAAGCCGACACGAGGGTTGTCTCATATCCAAACACAAAGGTAGGCCGACACGAAGGCGGTCTCATAACCAAGGGTTACTTTCACAAGATGGATTTCAAAAGGAAAGCCGACACGAAGGCGGTCTTATATCCAAACACAAAGGTAGGCCGACACGAAGGCGGTCTCATAACCAAGGGTTACCATCACAAGATGGATTACAAAAGGAAAGCCGACACGAGGGCGGTCTCATATCCAAACCCAAAGGTAGGCCGGTACGAAGGCGGTCTCATAACCAAGGGTTACCATTACAAGATGGATTTCAAAAGGAAAGCAGACACGAAGGCGGTCTCATATCCAAACACAAAGGTAGGCCGACACGTAGGCGGTCTCATAACCAAGGGTTACCAACACAAGATGAATTTCAAAAGGAAAGCCGACACAAAGGCGGTATCATATCCGAACACAAAGGTAGGCCGACACGAAGGCGGTCTTATAACCAAGGGTTACCATCACAAGATTGATTTCAAAAGGAAAGCCGACACGAGGACTGTCTCATATCCAAACACAAAGGTAGGCCGACACGAAGGCGGTCTCAAAACCAAGGGTTACTTTCACAAGATGGATTTCAAAAGGAAAGCCGACACGTAGGCGGTCTCATATCCAAACACAAAGGTAGGCCGACACGAAGGCGGTCTCATAACCAAGGGTTACCATCACAAGATGGATTTCAAAAGGAAAGCCGACACGAGGGCGGTCTCATATCCAAACCCAAAGGTAGGCCGACACGAAGGAGGTCTCATAACCAATGGTTACCATTACAAGATGGATTTCAAAATTAAAGCAGACACGAAGGCGGTCTCATATCCAAACACAAAGGTAGGCCGACACGTAGGC
This sequence comes from Lathyrus tuberosus, assembly GCA_022829125.1. Taxonomy (NCBI): domain Eukaryota; kingdom Viridiplantae; phylum Streptophyta; class Magnoliopsida; order Fabales; family Fabaceae; genus Lathyrus; species Lathyrus tuberosus. Next base: position 2,329,012 of record JALAZF010000020.1, on the reverse strand, counting down.
GGTCTCATAAGCAAGGGTTACCATCACAAGATGAATTTCAAAAGGAAAGCTGACACAAAGGCGGTCTCATATCCAAACACAAAGGTAGGCCACCACGAAGGCGGTCTCATAACCAAGGGTTACCATCACAAAATTTATTTCAAAAGGAAAGCCGACACGAGGGCTGTCTCATATCCAAACACAAAGGTAGGCCGACACGAAGGCGGTCTCATAACCAAGGGTTACCATCACAAGATGGATTTCAAAAGGAAAGCCGACACGAAGGCGGTCTTATATCCAAACACAAAGGTAGGCCGACACGAAGGCGGTCTCATAACCAAGGGTTACCATCACAAGATGGATTTCAAAAGGAAAGCCGACACGAGGGCTGTCTCATATCCAAACACAAAGGTAGGCCGACATGAAGGCGCTCTCATAACCAAGGGTTACTTTAACAAGATGGATTTCAAAAGGAAAGCCGACACGAAGGCTTTCTCATATCCAAACACAAAGGTAGGCCGACACGAAGGCGGTCTCATGACCAAGGGTTACCATCCCAAGATGGATTTCAAAAGGAAAGCCGACACGAAGGCGGTCTCATATCCAAATACAAAGGTAGCTGACACAAAGGCGGTCTCATAACATGGGTTACCATCACAAGATGGATTTCAAAAGGAAAGCCGACACGAAGGCGGTCTCATATCCAAACACAAAGGTAGGCCGACACGAAGGCCGTCTCATAACCAAGGGTTACCATCACAAGATGGATTTTAAAAGGAAAGCCGACACGAGGGCGGTCTCATATCCAAACCCAAAGGTAGGCCGGCACGAAGGCGGTCTCATAACCAATGGTTACCATTACAAGATGGATTTCAAAAGGAAAGCAGACACGAAGGCGGTCTCATATCCAAACACAAAGGTAGGCCGACACGTAGGCGGTCTCTTAACCAAGGGTTATCATCACAAGATGGATTTCAAAAGGAAAGCCGACACAAAGGCGGTCTCATATCCAAACACAAAGGTAGGCCGGCACGAAGGTGGTCTCATAACCAAGGGTTACCATCACAAGATGGATTTCAAAAGGAAAGCCGACACGAGGGCTATCTCATATCCAAACACAAAGGTAGGCCGACACGAAGGCGGTCTCATAACCAAGGGTTACTTTCACAAGATGGATTTCAAAAGGAAAGCCGACACGAAGGCGGTCTCATATCCAAACACAAAGGTAGGCCGACACGAAGGCGGTCTCATAACCAAGGGTTACCATCACAAGATGGATTTCAAAAGGAAAGCCGACACGAGGGTGGTCTCATATCCAAACCCAAAGGTAGGCCGACACGAAGGCAGTCTCATAACCAATGGTTACCATTACAAGATGGATTTCAAAATTAAAGCAGACACGAAGGCGGTCTCATATCCAAACACAAAGGTAGGCCGACACGTAGGCGGTCTCATAACCAAGGGTTACCATCACAAGATGAATTTCAAAAGGAAAGCCGACACAAAGGCGGTCTCATAACCAAACACAAAGGTAGGCCGACACGAAGGCGGTCTCATAACCAAGGGTTACCATCACAAGATTAATTTCAAAAGGAAAGCCGACACGAGGGCTGTCTCATATCCAAACACAAAGGTAGGCCGACACGAAGGCGGTCTCATAACCAAGGGTTACTTTCACAAGATGGATTTCAAAAGGAAAGCCGACACGAAGGCGGTCTTATATCCAAACACAAAGGTAGGCCGACATGAAGGCGGTCTCATAACCAAGGGTTACCATCACAAGATGGATTTCAAAAGGAAAGCCGACACGAGGGCAGTCTCATATCCAAACCCAAAGGTAGGCCGGTACGAAGGCGGTCTCATAACCAAACACAAAGGTAGGCCGACACGTGGGCGGTCTCATAACCAAGGGTTACCAACACAAGATGAATTTCAAAAGGAAAGCCGACACAAAGGCGGTATCATATCCGAACACAAAGGTAGGCCGACACGAAGGCGGTCTTATAACCAAGGGTTACCATCACAAGATTGATTTCAAAAGGAAAGCCGACACGAGGACTGTCTCATATCCGAACACAATGGTAGGCCGACACGAAGGCGGTCTCATAACCAAGGGTTACTTTCACAAGATGGATTTCAAAAGGAAAGCCGACATGAAGGCGGTCTCATATCCAAACACAAAGGTAGGCCGACACGAAGGCGGTCTCATAACCAAGGGTTACCATCACAAGATGGATTTCAAAAGGAAAGCCGACACGAGGGCGGTCTCATATCCAAACCCAAAGGTAGGCCGACACGAAGGCGGTCTCATAACCAATGGTTACCATTACAAGATGGATTTCAAAATTAAAGCAGACACGAAGGCGGTCTCATATCCAAACACAAAGGTAGGCCGACACGTAGGCGGTCTCATAACCAAGGGTTACCATCACAAGATGAATTTCAAAAGGAAAGCTGACACAAAGGCGGTCTCATATCCAAACACAAAGGTAGGCCGACACGAAGGCGGTCTCATAACCAAGGGTTACCATCACAAAATTTATTTCAAAAGGAAAGCCGACACGAGGGCTGTCTCATATCCAAACACAAAGGTAGGCCGACACGAAGGCGGTCTCATAACCAAGGGTTACCATCACAAGATGGATTTCAAAAGGAAAGCCGAGACGAAGGCGGTCTTATATCCAAACACAAAGGTAGGCCGACACGAAGGCGGTTTCATAACCAAGGGTTACCATCACAAGATGGATTTCAAAAGGAAAGCCTACACGAGGGTTGTCTCATATCCAAACACAAAGGTAGGCCGACACGAAGGCGGTCTCATGACCAAGGGTTACCATCCCAAGATGGATTTCAAAAGGAAAGCCGACACGAAGGCGGTCTCATATCCAAATACAAAGGTAGCTGACACAAAGGAGGTCTCATAACCAAGGGTTACCATCATAAGATGGATTTCAAAAGGAAAGCCGACACGAAGGCGGTCTCATATCCAAACACAAAGGTAGGCCGACACGAAGGCCGTCTCATAACCAAGGGTTACCATCACAAGATGGATTTTAAAAGGAAAGCCGACACGAGGGCGGTCTCATATCCAAACTCAAAGGTAGGCCGACACGAAGGCGGTCTCATAACCAATGGTTAATATTACAAGATGGATTTCAAAAGGAAAGCAGACACGAAGGCGGTCTCATATCCAAACACAAAGGTAGGCCGACACGTAGGCGGTCTCTTAACCAAGGGTTACCATCACAAGATGGATTTCAAAAGGAAAGCCGACACAAAGGCGGTCTCATATCCAAACACAAAGGTAGGCCGACACGAAGGCGGTCTCATAACCAAGGGTTACCATCACAAGATGGATTTCAAAAGGAAAGCCGACACGAGGGCTATCTCATATCCGAACATAAAGGTAGGCCGACACGAAGGCGGTCTCATAACCAAGGGTTACTTTCACAAGATGGATTTCAAAAGGAAAGCCGACACGAAGGCGGTCTCATATCCAAACACAAAGGTAGGCCGACACGAAGGCGGTCTCTTAACCAAGGGTTACCATCACAAGATGGATTTCAAAAGGAAAGCCGACACGAGGGTGGTCTCATATCCAAACCCAAAGGTAGGCCGACACGAAGGCAGTCTCATAACCAATGGTTACCATTACAAGATGGATTTCAAAATTAAAGCAGACACGAAGGCGGTCTCATATCCAAACACAAAGGTAGGCCGACACGTAGGCGTTCTCATAACCAAGGGTTACCATCACAAGATGAATTTCAAAAGGAAAGGCGACACAAAGGCGGTCTCATAACCAAACACAAAGGTAGGCTGACATGAAGGCGGTCTCATAACCAAGGGTTACCATCACAAGATTGATTTCAAAAGGAAAGCCGACACGAGGGCTGTCTCATATCCAAACACAAAGGTAGGCCGACACGAAGGCGGTCTCATAACCAAGGGTTACTTTTCACAAGATGGATTTCAAAAGGAAAGCCGACACGAAGGCGGTCTCATATCCAAACACAAAGGTAGGCCGACACGAAGGCGGTCTCATAACCAAGGGTTACTTTCACAAGATGGATTTCAAAAGGAAAGCCGACACGATGGCGGTCTCATATCCAAACACAAAGGTAGGCCGACACGAAGGCGGTCTCATAACCAAGGGTTACCATCACAAGATGGATTTCAAAAGGAAAGCCGAGACGAAGGCGGTCTTATATCCAAACACAAAGGTAGGCCGACACGAAGGCGGTCTCATAACCAAGGGTTACCATCACAAGATGGATTTCAAAAGGAAAGCCTACACGAGGGCTGTCTCATATCCAAACACAAAGGTAGGCCGACACGAAGGCGGTCTCATGACCAAGGGTTACCATCCCAAGATGGATTTCAAAAGGAAAGCCGACACGAAGGCGGTCTCATATCCAAATACAAAGGTAGCTGACACAAAGGCGGTCTCATAACCAAGGGTTACCATCACAAGATGGATTTCAAAAGGAAAACCGACACGAAGGCGGTCTCATATCCAAACACAAAGGTAGGCCGACACGAAGGCCGTCTCATAACCAAGGGTTACCATCACAAGATGGATTTTAAAAGGAAATCCGACACGATGGCGGTCTCATATCCAAACTCAAAGGTAGGACGACACGAAGGCGGTCTCATAACCAATGGTTAATATTACAAGATGGATTTCAAAAGGAAAGCAGACACGAAGGCGGTCTCATATCCAAACACAAAGGTAGGCCGACACGTAGGCGGTCGCTTAACCAAGGGTTACCATCACAAGATGGATTTCAAAAGGAAAGCCGACACAAAGGCGGTCTCATATCCAAACACAAAGGTAGGCCGACACGAAGGCGGTCTCATAACCAAGGGTTACCATCACAAGATGGATTTCAAAAGGAAAGCCGACACGAGGGCTATCTCATATCCGAACATAAAGGTAGGCCGACACGAAGGCGGTCTCATAACCAAGGGTTACTTTCACAAGATGGATTTCAAAAGGAAAGCCGACACGAAGGCGGTCTCATATCCAAACACAAAGGTAGGCCGACACGAAGGCGGTCTCTTAACCAAGGGTTACCATCACAAGATGGATTTCAAAAGGAAAGCCGACACGAGGGTGGTCTCATATCCAAACCCAAAGGTAGGCCGACACGAAGGCAGTCTCATAACCAATGGTTACCATTACAAGATGGATTTCAAAATTAAAGCAGACACGAAGGCGGTCTCATATCCAAACACAAAGGTAGGCCGACACGTAGGCGTTCTCATAACCAAGGGTTACCATCACAAGATGAATTTCAAAAGGAAAGGCGACACAAAGGCGGTCTCATAACCAAACACAAAGGTAGGCTGACATGAAGGCGGTCTCATAACCAAGGGTTACCATCACAAGATTGATTTCAAAAGGAAAGCCGACACGAGGGCTGTCTCATATCCAAACACAAAGGTAGGCCGACACGAAGGCGGTCTCATAACCAAGGGTTACTTTTCACAAGATGGATTTCAAAAGGAAAGCCGACACGAAGGCGGTCTCATATCCAAACACAAAGGTAGGCCGACACGAAGGCGGTCTCATAACCAAGGGTTACTTTCACAAGATGGATTTCAAAAGGAAAGCCGACACGATGGCGGTCTCATATCCAAACACAAAGGTAGGCCGACACGAAGGCGGTCTCATAACCAAGGGTTACCATCACAAGATGGATTTCAAAAGGAAAGCCGAGACGAAGGCGGTCTTATATCCAAACACAAAGGTAGGCCGACACGAAGGCGGTCTCATAACCAAGGGTTACCATCACAAGATGGATTTCAAAAGGAAAGCCTACACGAGGGCTGTCTCATATCCAAACACAAAGGTAGGCCGACACGAAGGCGGTCTCATGACCAAGGGTTACCATCCCAAGATGGATTTCAAAAGGAAAGCCGACACGAAGGCGGTCTCATATCCAAATACAAAGGTAGCTGACACAAAGGCGGTCTCATAACCAAGGGTTACCATCACAAGATGGATTTCAAAAGGAAAACCGACACGAAGGCGGTCTCATATCCAAACACAAAGGTAGGCCGACACGAAGGCCGTCTCATAACCAAGGGTTACCATCACAAGATGGATTTTAAAAGGAAATCCGACACGATGGCGGTCTCATATCCAAACTCAAAGGTAGGACGACACGAAGGCGGTCTCATAACCAATGGTTAATATTACAAGATGGATTTCAAAAGGAAAGCAGACACGAAGGCGGTCTCATATCCAAACACAAAGGTAGGCCGACACGTAGGCGGTCGCTTAACCAAGGGTTACCATCACAAGATGGATTTCAAAAGGAAAGCCGACACAAAGGCGGTCTCATATCCAAACACAAAGGTAGGCCGACACGAAGGCGGTCTCATAACCAAGGGTTACCATCACAAGATGGATTTCAAAAGGAAAGCCGACACGAGGGCTATCTCATATCCGAACATAAAGGTAGGCCGACACGAAGGCGGTCTCATAACCAAGGGTTACTTTCACAAGATGGATTTCAAAAGGAAAGCCGACACGAAGCCGGTCTCATATCCAAACACAAAGGTAGGCCGACACGAAGGCGGTCTCTTAACCAAGGGTTACCATCACAAGATGGATTTCAAAAGGAAAGCCGACACGAGGGTGGTCTCATACCCAAACCCAAAGGTAGGCCGACACGAAGGCAGTCTCATAACCAATGGTTACCATTACAAGATGGATTTCAAAATTAAAGCAGACACGAAGGCGGTCTCATATCCAAACACAAAGGTAGGCCGACACGTAGGCGTTCTCATAACCAAGGGTTACCATCACAAGATGAATTTCAAAAGGAAAGCCGACACAAAGGCGGTCTCATAACCAAACACAAAGGTAGGCTGACATGAAGGCGGTCTCATAACCAAGGGTTACCATCACAAGATTGATTTCAAAAGGAAAGCCGACACGAGGGCTGTCTCATATCCAAACACAAAGGTAGGCCGACAAGAAGGCGGTCTCATAACCAAGGGTTACTTTCACAAGATGGATTTCAAAAGGAAAGCCGACACGAAGGCGGTCTCATATCCAAACACAAAGGCAGGCCGACACGAAGGCGGTCTCATAACCAAGGGTTACTTTCACAAGATGGATTTCAAAAGGAAAGCCGACACGATGGCGGTCTCATATCCAAACACAAAGGTAGGCCGACACGAAGGCGGTCTCATAACCAATGGTTACCATTACAAGATGGATTTCAAAATTAAAGCAGACACGAAGGCGGTCTCATATCCAAACACAAAGGTAGGCCGACACGTAGGCGTTCTCATAACCAAGGGTTACCATCACAAGATGAATTTCAAAAGGAAAGCCGACACAAAGGCGGTCTCATAACCAAACACAAAGGTAGGCTGACATGAAGGCGGTCTCATAACCAAGGGTTACCATCACAAGATGGATTTCAAAAGGAAAGCCGACACGAGGGCGGTCTCATATCCAAACCCAAAGGTAGGCCGGTACGAAGGCGGTCTCATAACCAAGGGTTACCATTACAAGATGGATTTCAAAAGGAAAGCAGACACAAAGGCTTTCTCATATCCAAACACAAAGGTAGGCCGACACGAAGGCGGTCTCATAACCAAGGGTTACCATCCCAAGATGGATTTCAAAAGGAAAGCCGACACGAAGGCGGTCTCATATCCAAACACAAAGGTAGGCCGACACGAAGGCGGTCTCATAACCAAGGGTTACTTTCACAAGATGGATTTCAAAAGGAAAGCCGACACGATGGCGGTCTCATATCCAAACACAAAGGTAGGCCGACACGAAGGCGGTCTCATAACCAATGGTTACCATTACAAGATGGATTTCAAAATTAAAGCAGACACGAAGGCGGTCTCATATCCAAACACAAAGGTAGGCCGACACGTAGGCGGTCTCATAACCAAGGGTTACCATCACAACATGAATTTCAAAAGGAAAGCCGACACAAAGGCGGTCTCATATAAAAACACAAAGGTAGGCCGACACGAAGGCGGTATCATAACCAAGGGTTACCATCACAAGATTGATTTCAAAATGAAAGCCGACACGAGGGCTGTCTCATATCCAAACACAAAGGTAGGCCGACACGAAGGCGCTCTCATAACCAAGGGTTACTTTCACAAGATGGATTTCAAAAGGAAAGCCGATACGAAGGCTTTCTCATATCCAAACACAAAGGTAGGCCGACACGAAGGCGGTCTCATAACCAAGGGTTACCATCCCAAGATGGATTTCAAAAGGAAAGCCGACACGAAGGCGGTCTCATATCCAAATACAAAGGTAGCTGACACAAAGGCGGTCTCATAACCAAGGGTTACCATCACAAGATGGATTTCAAAAAGAAAGCCGACACGAAGGCGGTCTCATATCCAAACACAAAGGTTGGCCGACACGAAGGCCGTCTCATAACCAAGGGTTACCATCACAAGATGGATTTCAAAAGGAAAGCAAACACAAAGGTAGGCCGACACGATGGCGGACTCATAACCAAGGGTTACTATCACAAGACGGATTTCAAAAGGAAAGCCAACACGAAGGCGGTCTCTTATCCAAACACAAAGGTAGGCCGACACGAATGCGGTCTCATAACCAAGGGTTACCATTACAAGATAGATTTCAAAAACGGAAGCCGACACGAAGGTGGTCTCATATCCAAACACAAAGGTAGGCCGAGACGAAGGCGGTCTCATAACCAAGTGTTACCATCAAAAGATGGATTTCAAAAGGAAAGCTGACACGAGGGCGGATTCATATCCAAACCCAAAGGTAGGCCGACACAAAGGCGGTCTCATAACCAATGGTTACCATCACAAGATGGATTTCAAAAGGAAAGCCGACACGAAGGAGGTCTCATATCCAAACACAAAGGTAGGCCGACACGAAGGCCGTCTCATAACCAAGGGTTACCATCACAAGATGGATTTCAAAAGGAAAGCAGACACGAAGGAGGACTCATATCCAAACATAAAGGTAGCCCGACACGTAGGCGGTCTCATAACCAAGGGTTACCATCACAAGATGGATTTCAAAAGGAAAGCCGACACAAAGGCGGTCTCATATCCAAACACAAAGGTATGCCGACACGAAGGCGGTCTCATAACCAAGGGTTACCATCCCAAGATGGATTTCAAAAGGAAAGCCGACACGAGGGCTGTCTCATATCCAAACAGAAAGGTAGGCCGACACGAAAGCGGTCTCATAACTAAGGGTTACCATCACAAGATGGATTTCAAAAGGAAAGCCGACACGAAGGCGGTCTCATATCCAAACACAAAGGTAGGCCGACACGAAGGCAGTCTCGTAACCAAGGGTTACCATCACAAGATGGATTTCAAAAGGAAAGCCGACACGAAGGCGGTCTCATATCCAAACACAAAGGTAGCCGACACGAAGGCGGTCTCATAACCAAGGGTTACCATCACAAGATGGATTTCAAAAGGAAAGCCAACACGAAGGCGGTCTCATATCCAAACACAAAGGTAGCCGACACGAAGGCGGTCTCATAACCAAGGGTTACCATCACAAGATGGATTTCAAAAGGAAAGCCGACACGAAGGCGGTCTCATATCCAAACACAAAGGTAGCCGACACGAAGGCGGTCTCATAACCAAGGGTTACCATCCCAAGATGGATTTCAAAAGGAAAGCCGACACGAGGGCTGTCTCATATCCAAACAGAAAGGTAGGCCGACACGAAAGCGGTCTCATAACTAAGGGTTACCATCACAAGATGGATTTCAAAAGGAAAGCCGACACGAAGGCGGTCTCATATCCAAACACAAAGGTAGGCCGACACGAAGGCAGTCTCGTAACCAAGGGTTACTATCACAAGATGGATTTCAAAAGGAAAGCCGACACGAAGGCGGTCTCTTATCTAAACACAAAGGTAGGCCGACACGAAGGCGGTCTCAGAACCAAGGGTTACCATCACAAGATGGATTTTAAAAGGAAAGCCGACACGAGGGCGGTCTCATATCCAAACCCAAAGGTAGGCCGACACGAAGGCGGTCTCATAACCAATGGTTACCATTACAAGATGGATTTCAAAAGGAAAGCAGACACGAAGGCGGTCTCATATCCAAACACAAAGGTAGGCCGACACGTAGGCGGTCTCATAACCAAGGGTTACCATCACAAGATGAATTTCAAAAGGAAAGCCGACACAAAGGCGGTCTCATAACCAAACACAAAGGTAGGCCGACACGAAGGCGGTCTCATAACCAAGGGTTACTATCACAAGATTGATTTCAAAAGGAAAGCCGACACGAGGGCTGTCTCATATCCAAACACAAAGGTAGGCCGACACGAAGGCGGTCTCATAACCAAGGGTTACTTTCACAAGATGGATTTCAAAAGGAAAGCCGACACGAAGGCGGTCTTATATCCAAACACAAAGGTAGGCCGACACGAAGGCGGTCTCATAACCAAGGGTTACCATCACAAGATGGATTTGAAAAGGAAAGCCGACACGAGGGCGGTCTCATATCCAAACCCAAAGGTAGGCCGGTACGAAGGCGGTCTCATAACCAAGGGTTACCATTACAAGATGGATTTCAAAAGGAAAACAGACACGAAGGCGGTCTCATATCCAAACACAAAGGTAGGCTGACACGTAGGCGGTCTCATAACCAAGGGTTACCAACACAAGATGAATTTCAAAAGGAAAGCCGACACAAAGGCGGTCTCATATCCAAACACAAAGGTAGGCCGACACGAAGGCGGTCTCATAACCAAGGGTTACTATCACAAGATTGATTTCAAAAGGAAAGCCGACACGAGGGCTGTCTCATATCCAAACACAAAGGTAGGCCGACACGAAGGCGGTCTCATAACCAAGGGTTACTTTCACAAGATGGATTTCAAAAGGAAAGCCGACACGAAGGCGGTCTTATATCCAAACACAAAGGTAGGCCGACACGAAGGCGGTCTCATAACCAAGGGTTACCATCACAAGATGGATTTGAAAAGGAAAGCCGACACGAGGGCGGTCTCATAACCAAACACAAAGGTAGGCCGACATGAAGGCGGTCTCATAACCAAGGGTTACCATCACAAGATTGATTTCAAAAGGAAAGCCGACACGAGGGTTGTCTCATATCCAAACACAAAGGTAGGCCGACACGTAGGCAGTCTCTTAACCAAGGGTTACCATCACAAGATGGATTTCAAAAGGAAAGCCGACACAAAGGCGGTCTCATATCCAAACACAAAGGTAGGCCGACACGAAGGCGGTCTCATAACCAAGGGTTACCATCACAAGATGGATTTCAAAAGGAAAGCCGACACGAGGGCTATCTCATATCCAAACACAAAGGTAGGCCGACACGAAGGAGGTCTCATAACCAAGGGTTACTTTCACAAGATGGATTTCAAAAGGAAAGCCGACACGAAGGCGGTCTCATATCCAAACACAAAGGTAGGCCGACACGAAGGCGGTCTCATTACCAAGGGTTACTTTCACAAGATGGATTTCAAAAGGAAAGCCGACACGAAGGCGGTCTTATATCCAAATACAAAGGTACGCCGACACGTAGGCGGTCTCATAACCAAGGGTTACCATCACAAGATTGATTTCAAAAGGAAAGCCGACACGAGGGCTGTCTCATATCCAAACACAAAGGTAGGCCGACACGAAGGCGGTCTCATAACCAATGGTTACCATCACAAGATGGATTTCAAAAGGAAAGCCGACACAAAGGCGGTCTCATATCCAAACACAAAGGTATGCCGACACGAAGGCGGTCTCATAACCAATGGTTACCATCCCAAGATGGATTTCAAAAGGAAAGCCGACACGAGGGGTGTCTCATATCCAAACAGAAAGGTAGGCCGACACGAAAGCGGTCTCATAACTAAGGGTTACCATCACAAGATCGATTTCAAAAGGAAAGCCGACACGAAGGCGGTCTCATATCCAAACACAAAGGTAGGCCGACACAAAGGCGGTCTTATAACCATGGGTTACCATCACAAGATTGATTTCAAAAGGAAAGCCGACACGAGGGCTGTCACATATCCAAACACAAAGGTAGGCCGACACGAAGGCGGTCTCATAACCAAGGGTTACTTTCACAAGATGGATTTCAAAAGGAAAGCCGACACGAAGGCGGTCTCATATCCAAACACAAAGGTAGGCCGACACGAAGGCGGTCTCATAACCAAGGGTTACTTTCACAAGATGGATTTCAAAAGGAAAGCCGACACGAAGGCGGTCTTATATCCAAATACAAAGGTACGCCGACACGTAGGCGGTCTCATAACCAAGGGTTACCATCACAAGATTGATTTCAAAAGGAAAGCCGACACGAGGGGTGTCTCATATCCAAACAGAAAGGTAGGCCGACACGAAAGCGGTCTCATAACTAAGGGTTACCATCACAAGATGGATTTCAAAAGGAAAGCCGACACGAAGGCGGTCTCATATCCAAACACAAAGGTAGGCCGACACGAAGGCGGTCTTATAACCAAGGGTTACCATCACAAGATTGATTTCAAAAGGAAAGCCGACACGAGGGCTGTCACATATCCAAACACAAAGGTAGGCTGACACGAAGGCGGTCTCATAACCAAGGGTTACTTTCACAAGATGGATTTCAAAAGGAAAGCCGACATGAAGGCGGTCTTATATCCAAACACAAAGGTAGGCCGACACGAAGGCGGTCTCATAACCAAGGGTTACCATCACAAGATGGATTTCAAAAGGAATGCCGACACGAGGGCGGTCTCATATCCAAACCCAAAGGTAGGCCGGTACGAAGGCGGTCTCATAACCAAGGGTTACCATTACAAGATGGATTTCAAAAGGAAAGCAGACACGAAGGCGGTCTCATATCCAAACACAAAGGTAGGCCGACACGTAGGCGGTCTCATAACCAAGGGTTACCAACACAAGATGAATTTCAAAAGGAAAGCCGACACAAAGGCGGTCTCATATCCAAACACAAAGGTAGGCCGACACGAAGGCGGTCTCATAACCAAGGGTTACCATCACAAGATGGATTTCAAAAGGAAAGCCGACACGAGGGCTATCTCATATCCAAACACAAAGGTAGGCCGACACGAAGGCGGTCTCATAACCAAGGTTTACCATCACAAGATGGATTTCAAAAGGAAAGCAGATACGAAGGCGGTCTCATATCCAAACACAAAGGTAGGCCGACACGTAGGCGGTCTCATAACCAAGTGTTACCATCAAAAGATGGATTTCAAAAGGAAAGCTGCCACGAGGACGGATTCATATCCAAACCCAAAGGTAGGCCGACACAAAGGCGGTCTCATAACCAATGGTTACCATCACAAGATGGATTTCAAAAGGAAAGCCGACACGAAGGCGGTCTCATATCCAAACACAAAGGTAGGCCGACACGAAGGCCGTCTCATAACCAAGGGTTACCATCACAAGATGGATTTCAAAAGGAAAGCAGACACGAAGGCGGACTCATATCCAAACATAAAGGTAGCCCGACACGTAGGCGGTCTCATAACCAAGGGTTACCATCACAAGATGGATTTCAAAAGGAAAGCCGACACAAAGGCGGTCTCATATCCAAACACAAAGGTATGCCGACACGAAGGCGGTCTCATAACCAATGGTTACCATCCCAAGATGGATTTCAAAAGGAAAGCCGACACGAGGGTTGTCTCATATCCAAACAGAAAGGTAGGCCGACACGAAAGCGGTCTCATAACTAAGGGTTACCATCACAAGATGGATTTCAAAAGGAAAGCCGACACGAAGGCGGTCTCATATCCAAACACAAAGGTAGGCCGACACGAAGGCGGTCTCGTAACCAAGGGTTACCATCACAAGATGGATTTCAAAAGGAAAGCTGACACGAAGGCGGTCTCATATCCAAACACAAAGGTAGCCGACACGAAGGCGGTCTCATAACCAAGGGTTACCATCACAAGATGGATTTCAAAAGGAAAGACAACACGAAGGCGGTCTCATATCCAAACACAAAGGTAGGCCAAATTGAAGGCGGACTCATAACCAAGGGTTACTATCACAAGATGGATTTCAAAAGGAAAGCCGACACGAAGGCGGTCTCTTATCCAAACACAAAGGTAGGCCGACACGAAGGCGGTCTCATAACCAAGGGTTACCATCACAAGATGGATTTCAAAAGGAAAGCCGACACGAGGGCTATCTCATATCCAAACACAAAGGTAGGCCGACACGAAGGTGGTCTCATAACCAAGGGTTACTTTCACAAGATGGATTTCAAAAGGAAAGCCGACACGAAGGCAGTCTCATATCCAAACACAAAGGTAGGCCGACACGAAGGCGGTCTCATAACCAAGGGTTACTTTCACAAGATGGATTTCAAAAGGAAAGCCGAAACGAAGGCGGTCTTATATCCAAATACAAAGGTACGCCGACACGTAGGCGGTCTCATAACCAAGGGTTACCATCACAAGATTGATTTCAAAAGGAAAGCCGTCACGAGGGCTGTCTCATATCCAAACACAAAGGTAGGCCGACACGAAGGCGGTCTCATAACCAATGGTTACCATCACAAGATGGATTTCAAAAGGAAAGCCGACACAAAGGCGGTCTCATATCCAAACACAAAGGTATGCCGACACGAAGGCGGTCTCATAACCAATGGTTACCATCCCAAGATGGATTTCAAAAGGAAAGCCGACACGAGGGGTGTCTCATATCCAAACAGAAAGGTAGGCCGACACGAAAGCGGTCTCATAACTAAGGGTTACCATCACAAGATGGATTTCAAAAGGAAAGCCGACACGAAGGCGGTCTCATATCCAAACACAAAGGTAGGCCGACACAAAGGCGGTCTTATAACCAAGGGTTACCATCACAAGATTGATTTCAAAAGGAAAGCCGACACGAGGGCTGTCACATATCCAAACACAAAGGTAGGCCGACACGAAGGCGGTCTCATAACCAAGGGTTACTTTCACAAGATGGATTTCAAAAGGAAAGCCGACATGAAGGCGGTCTTATATCCAAACACAAAGGTAGGCCGACACGAAGGCGGTCTCATAACCAAGGGTTACCATCACAAGATGGATTTCAAAAGGAATGCCGACACGAGGGCGGTCTCATATCCAAACCCAAAGGTAGGCCGGTACGAAGGCGGTCTCATAACCAAGGGTTACCATTACAAGATGGATTTCAAAAGGAAAGCAGACACGAAGGCGGTCTCATATCCAAACACAAAGGTAGGCCGACACGTAGGCGGTCTCATAACCAAGGGTTACCAACACAAGATGAATTTCAAAAGGAAAGCCGACACAAAGGCGGTCTCATATCCAAACACAAAGGTAGGCCGACACGAAGGCGGTCTCATAACCAAGGGTTACCATCACAAGATGGATTTCAAAAGGAAAGCCGACACGAGGGCTATCTCATATCCAAACACAAAGGTAGGCCGACACGAAGGCGGTCTCATAACCAAGGTTTACCATCACAAGATGGATTTCAAAAGGAAAGCAGACACGAAGGCGGTCTCATATCCAAACACAAAGGTAGGCCGACACGTAGGCGGTCTCATAACCAAGTGTTACCATCAAAAGATGGATTTCAAAAGGAAAGCTGCCACGAGGACGGATTCATATCCAAACCCAAAGGTAGGCCGACACAAAGGCGGTCTCATAACCAATGGTTACCATCACAAGATGGATTTCAAAAGGAAAGCCGACACGAAGGCGGTCTCATATCCAAACACAAAGGTAGGCCGACACGAAGGCCGTCTCATAACCAAGGGTTACCATCACAAGATGGATTTCAAAAGGAAAGCAGACACGAAGGCGGACTCATATCCAAACATAAAGGTAGCCCGACACGTAGGCGGTCTCATAACCAAGGGTTACCATCACAAGATGGATTTCAAAAGGAAAGCCGACACAAAGGCGGTCTCATATCCAAACACAAAGGTATGCCGACACGAAGGCGGTCTCATAACCAATGGTTACCATCCCAAGATGGATTTCAAAAGGAAAGCCGACACGAGGGTTGTCTCATATCCAAACAGAAAGGTAGGCCGACACGAAAGCGGTCTCATAACTAAGGGTTACCATCACAAGATGGATTTCAAAAGGAAAGCCGACACGAAGGCGGTCTCATATCCAAACACAAAGGTAGGCCGACACGAAGGCGGTCTCGTAACCAAGGGTTACCATCACAAGATGGATTTCAAAAGGAAAGCTGACACGAAGGCGGTCTCATATCCAAACACAAAGGTAGCCGACACGAAGGCGGTCTCATAACCAAGGGTTACCATCACAGGATGGATTTCAAAAGGAAAGCCAACACGAAGGCGGTCTCATATCCAAACACAAAGGTAGGCCAAATTGAAGGCGGACTCATAACCAAGGGTTACTATCACAAGATGGATTTCAAAAGGAAAGCCGACACGAAGGCGGTCTCTTATCCAAACACAAAGGTAGGCCGACACGAAGGCGGTCTCATAACCAAGGGTTACCATCACAAGATGGATTTCAAAAGGAAAGCCGACACGAGGGCTATCTCATATCCAAACACAAAGGTAGGCCGACACGAAGGTGGTCTCATAACCAAGGGTTACTTTCACAAGATGGATTTCAAAAGGAAAGCCGACACGAAGGCGGTCTCATATCCAAACACAAAGGTAGGCCGACACGAAGGCGGTCTCATAACCAAGGGTTACTTTCACAAGATGGATTTCAAAAGGAAAGCCGAAACGAAGGCGGTCTTATATCCAAATACAAAGGTACGCCGACACGTAGGCGGTCTCATAACCAAGGGTTACCATCACAAGATTGATTTCAAAAGGAAAGCCGACACGAGGGCTGTCTCATATCCAAACACAAAGGTAGGCCGACACGAAGGCGGTCTCATAACCAATGGTTACCATCACAAGATGGATTTCAAAAGGAAAGCCGACACAAAGGCGGTCTCATATCCAAACACAAAGGTATGCCGACACGAAGGCGGTCTCATAACCAATGGTTACCATCCCAAGATGGATTTCAAAAGGAAAGCCGACACGAGGGGTGTCTCATATCCAAACAGAAAGGTAGGCCGACACGAAAGCGGTCTCATAACTAAGGGTTACCATCACAAGATGGATTTCAAAAGGAAAGCCGACACGAAGGCGGTCTCATATCCAAACACAAAGGTAGGCCGACACAAAGGCGGTCTTATAACCAAGGGTTACCATCACAAGATTGATTTCAAAAGGAAAGCCGACACGAGGGCTGTCACATATCCAAACACAAAGGTAGGCCGACATGAAGGCGGTCTCATAACCAAGGGTTACTTTCACAAGATGGATTTCAAAAGGAAAGCCGACACGAAGGCGGTCTCATATCCAAACACAAAGGTAGGCCGACACGAAGGCGGTCTCATAACCAAGGGTTACTTTCACAAGATGGATTTCAAAAGGAAAGCCGACACGAAGGCGGTCTTATATCCAAATACAAAGGTACGCCGACACGTAGGCGGTCTCATAACCAAGGGTTACCATCACAAGGTTGATTTCAAGAGGAAAGCCGACACGAGGGCTGTCTCATATCCAAACACAAAGGTAGGCTGACACGTAGGCGGTCTCATAACCAAGGGTTACCATCACAAGATGGATTTCAAAAGGAAAGCCGACACAAAGGCGGTCTCATATCCAAACACAAAGGTATGCCGACACGAAGGCAGTCTCATAACCAATGGTTACCATCCCAAGATGGATTTCAAAAGGAAAGCCGACACGAGGGGTGTCTCATATCCAAACAGAAAGGTAGGCCGACACGAAAGCGGTCTCATAACTAAGGGTTACCATCACAAGATGGATTTCAAAAGGAAAGCCGACACGAAGGCGGTCTCATATCCAAACACAAAGGTAGGCCGACACGAAGGCGGTCTTATAACCAAGGGTTACCATCACAAGATTGATTTCAAAAGGAAAGCCGACACGAGGGCTGTCACATATCCAAACACAAAGGTAGGCCGACACGAAGGCGGTCTCATAACCAAGGGTTACTTTCACAAGATGGATTTCAAAAGGAAAGCCGACATGAAGGCGGTCTTATATCCAAACACAAAGGTAGGCCGACACGAAGGCGGTCTCATAACCAAGGGTTACCATCACAAGATGGATTTCAAAAGGAATGCCGACACGAGGGCGGTCTCATATCAAAACCCAAAGGTAGGCCGGTACGAAGGCGGTCTCATAACCAAGGGTTACCATTACAAGATGGATTTCAAAAGGAAAGCAGACACGAAGGCGGTCTCATATCCAAACAGAAAGGTAGGCCGACACGTAGGCGGTCTCATAACCAAGGGTTACCAACACAAGATGAATTTCAAAAGGAAAGCCGACACAAAGGCGGTCTCATATCCAAACACAAAGGTAGGCCGACACGAAGGCGGTCTCATAACCAAGGGTTACCATCACAAGATGGATTTCAAAAGGAAAGCCGACACGAGGGCTATCTCATATCCAAACACAAAGGTAGGCCGACACGAAGGCGGTCTCATAACCAAGGTTTACCATCACAAGATGGATTTCAAAAGGAAAGCAGACACGAAGGCGGTCTCATATCCAAACACAAAGGTAGGCCGACACGTAGGCGGTCTCATAACCAAGTGTTACCATCAAAAGATGGATTTCAAAAGGAAAGCTGCCACGAGGACGGATTCATATCCAAACCCAAAGGTAGGCCGACACAAAGGCGGTCTCATAACCAATGGTTACCATCACAAGATGGAT
Organism: Lathyrus tuberosus; assembly: GCA_022829125.1. Lineage (NCBI taxonomy): Eukaryota > Viridiplantae > Streptophyta > Magnoliopsida > Fabales > Fabaceae > Lathyrus > Lathyrus tuberosus. Next base: position 2,310,302 of record JALAZF010000020.1, on the reverse strand, counting down.
TTCAAAAGGAAAGCCGACACGAAGGCGGTCTCATATCCAAACACAAAGGTAGGCCGACACGAAGGCCGTCTCATAACCAAGGGTTACCATCACAAGATGGATTTCAAAAGGAAAGCAGACACGAAGGCGGACTCATATCCAAACATAAAGGTAGCCCGACACGTAGGCGGTCTCATAACCAAGGGTTACCATCACAAGATGGATTTCAAAAGGAAAGCCGACACAAAGGCGGTCTCATATCCAAACACAAAGGTATGCCGACACGAAGGCGGTCTCATAACCAATGGTTACCATCCCAAGATGGATATCAAAAGGAAAGCCGACACGAGGGTTGTCTCATATCCAAACAGAAAGGTAGGCCGACACGAAAGCGGTCTCATAACTAAGGGTTACCATCACAAGATGGATTTCAAAAGGAAAGCCGACACGAAGGCGGTCTCATATCCAAACACAAAGGTAGGCCGACACGAAGGCGGTCTCGTAACCAAGGGTTACCATCACAAGATGGATATCAAAAGGAAAGCTGACACAAAGGCGGTCTCATATCCAAACACAAAGGTAGCCGACACGAAGGCGGTCTCATAAATAAGGGTTACCATCACAAGATGGATTTCAAAAGGAAAGCCAACACGAAGGCGGTCTCATATCCAAACACAAAGGTAGGCCGAATTAAAGGCGGACTCATAACCAAGGGTTACTATCACAAGATGGATTTCAAAAGGAAAACCGACACGAAGGCGGTCTCTTATCCAAACACAAAGGTAGGCCGACACGAAGGCGGTCTCAGAACCAAGGGTTACCATCACAAGATGGATTTTAAAAGGAAAGCCGACACGAGGGCGGTCTCATATCCAAACCCAAAGGTAGGCCGACACGAAGGCGGTCTCATAACCAATGGTTACCATTACAAGATGGATTTCAAAAGGAAAGCAGACACGAAGGCGGTCTCATATCCAAACACAAAGGTAGGCCGACACGTAGGCGGTCTCTTAACCAAGGGTTACCATCACAAGATGGATTTCAAAAGGAAAGCCGACACAAAGGCGGTCTCATATCCAAACACAAAGGTAGGCCGACACGAAGACGGTCTCATAACCAAGGGTTACTATCACAAGATTGATTTCAAAAGGAAAGCCGACACGAGGGTTGTCTCATATCCAAACACAAAGGTAGGCCGACACGAAGGCGGTCTCATAACCAAGGGTTACTTTCACAAGATGGATTTCAAAAGGAAAGCCGACACGAAGGCGGTCTTATATCCAAACACAAAGGTAGGCCGACACGAAGGCGGTCTAATAACCAAGGGTTACCATCACAAGATGGATTTCAAAAGGAAAGCCGACACGAGGGCGGTCTCATATCCAAACCCAAAGGTAGGCCGGTACGAAGGCGGTCTCATAACGAAGGGTTACCATTACAAGATGGATTTCATAAGGAAAGCAGACACGAAGGCGGTCTCATATCCACACACAAAGGTAGGCCGACACGTAGGCGGTCTCATAACCAAGGGTTACCAACACAAGATGAATTTCAAAAGGAAAGCCGACACAAAGGCGGTCTCATATCCAAACACAAAGGTAGGCCGACACGAAGGAGGTCTCATAACCAAGGGTTACCATCACAAGATGGATTTCAAAAGGAAAGCCGACACGAGGGCTATCTCATATCCAAACACAAAGGTAGGCCGACACGAAGGCGGTCTCATAACCAAGGGTTACCATCACAAGATGAATTTCAAAAGGAAAGCCGACACGAGGGCGGTCTCATAACCAAACACAAAGGTAGGCCGACACGAAGGCGGTCTCATAACCAAGGGTTACCATCACAAGATTGATTTCAAAAGGAAAATCGACACGAGGGTTGTCTCATATCCAAACACAAAGGTAGGACGACACGTAGGCGGTCTCTTAACCAAGGGTTACCATCACAAGATGGATTTCAAAAGGAAAGCCGACACAAAGGCGGTCTCATATCCAAACACAAAGGTAGGCCGACACGAAGGCGGTCTCATAACCAAGGGTTACCATCACAAGATGGATTTTAAAAGGAAAGCCGACACGAGGGCAATCTCATATCCAAACACAAAGGTAGGCCGACACGAAGGCGGTCTCATAACCAAGGGTTACTTTCACAAGATGGATTTCAAAAGGAAAGCCGACACGAAGGCGGTCTCATATCCAAACACAAAGGTAGGCCGACACGAAGGCGGTCTCATAACCAAGGGTTACTTTCACAAGATGGATTTCAAAAGGAAAGCCGACACGAAGGCGGTCTTATATCCAAATACAAAGGTACGCCGACACGTAGGCGGTCTCATAACCAAGGGTTACCATCACAAGATTGATTTCAAAAGGAAAGCCGACACGAGGGCTGTCTCATATCCAAACACAAAGGTAGGCCGACACGAAGGCGATCTCATAACCAATGGTTACCATTACAAGATGGATTTCAAAATTAAAGCAGACACGAAGGCGGTCTCATATCCAAACACAAAGGTAGGCCGACACGTAGGCGGTCTCATTACCAAGGGTTACCATCACAAGATGAATTTCAAAAGGAAAGCCGACACAAAGGCGGTCTCATAACCAAACACAAAGGTAGGCCGACACGAAGGCGGTCTCATAACCAAGGGTTACCATCACAAGATGGATTTCAAAAGGAAAGCCGACACAAAGGCGGTCTCATATCCAAACACAAAGGTAGGCCGACACGAAGGTGGTCTCATAACCAAGGGTTACTATCACAAGATTGATTTCAAAAGGAAAGCCGACACGAGGGCTGTCTCATATCCAAACACAAAGGTAGGCCGACACGAAGGCGGTCTCATAACCAAGGGTTACTTTCACAAGATGGATTTCAAAAGGAAAGCCGACACGAAGGCGGTCTTATATCCAAACACAATGGTAGGCCGACACGAAGGCGGTCTAATAACCAAGGGTTACCATCACAAGATGGATTTCAAAAGGAAAGCCGACACGAGGGCGGTCTCATATCCAAACCCAAAGGTAGGCCGGTACGAAGGCGGTCTCATAACCAAGGGTTACCATTACAAGATGGATTTCATAAGGAAAGCAGACACGAAGGCGGTCTCATATCCAAACACAAAGGTAGGCCGACACGAAGGCGGTCTCATAACCAAGGGTTACTTTCACAAGATGGATTTCAAAAGGAAAGCCGACACGAAGGCGGTCTTATATCCAAACACAAAGGTAGGCCGACACGAAGGCGGTCTAATAACCAAGGGTTACCATCACAAGATGGATTTCAAAAGGAAAGCCGACACGAGGGCGGTCTCATATCCAAACCTAAAGGTAGGCCGGTACGAAGGCGGTCTCATAACCAAGGGTTACCATTACAAGATGGATTTCATAAGGAAAGCAGACACGAAGGCGGTCTCATATCCACACACAAAGGTAGGCCGACACGTAGGCGGTCTCATAACCAAGGGTTACCAACACACGATGAATTTCAAAAGGAAAGCCGACACAAAGGCGGTCTCATATCCAAACACAAAGGTAGGCCGACACGAAGGAGGTCTCATAACCAAGGGTTACCATCACAAGATGGATTTCAAAAGGAAAGCCGACACGAGGGCTATCTCATATCCAAACACAAAGGTAGGCCGACACGAAGGCGGTCTCATAACCAAGGGTTACCATCACAAGATGAATTTCAAAAGGAAAGCCGACACGAGGGCGGTCTCATAACCAAACACAAAGGTAGGCCGACACGAAGGCGGTCTCATAACCAAGGGTTACCATCACAAGATTGATTTCAAAAGGAAAACCGACACGAGGGTTGTCTCATATCCAAACACAAAGGTAGGACGACACGTAGGCGGTCTCTTAACCAAGGGTTACCATCACAAGATGGATTTCAAAAGGAAAGCCGACACAAAGGCGGTCTCATATCCAAACACAAAGGTAGGCCGACACGAAGGCGGTCTCATAACCAAGGGTTACCATCACAAGATGGATTTTAAAAGGAAAGCCGACACGAGGGCTATCTCATATCCAAACACAAAGGTAGGCCGACACGAAGGCGGTCTCATAACCAAGGGTTACTTTCACAAGATGGATTTCAAAAGGAAAGCCGACACGAAGGCGGTCTCATATCCAAACACAAAGGTAGGCCGACACGAAGGCGGTCTCATAACCAAGGGTTACTTTCACAAGATGGATTTCAAAAGGAAAGCCGACACGAAGGCGGTCTTATATCCAAATACAAAGGTACGCCGACACGTAGGCGGTCTCATAACCAAGGGTTACCATCACAAGATTGATTTCAAAAGGAAAGCCGACACGAGGGCTGTCTCATATCCAAACACAAAGGTAGGCCGACACGAAGGCGATCTCATAACCAATGGTTACCATTACAAGATGGATTTCAAAATTAAAGCAGACACGAAGGCGGTCTCATATCCAAACACAAAGGTAGGCCGACACGTAGGCGGTCTCATAACCAAGGGTTACCATCACAAGATGAATTTCAAAAGGAAAGCCGACACAAAGGCGGTCTCATAACCAAACACAAAGGTAGGCCGACACGAAGGCGGTCTCATAACCAAGGGTTACCATCACAAGATGGATTTCAAAAGGAAAGCCGACACAAAGGCGGTCTCATATCCAAACACAAAGGTAGGCCGACACGAAGGTGGTCTCATAACCAAGGGTTACTATCACAAGATTGATTTCAAAAGGAAAGTCGACACGAGGGCTGTCTCATATCCAAACACATAGGTAGGCCGACACGAAGGCGGTCTCATAACCAAGGGTTACTTTCACAAGATGGATTTCAAAAGGAAAGCCGACACGAAGGCGGTCTTATATCCAAACACAAAGGTAGGCCGACACGAAGGCGGTCTAATAACCAAGGGTTACCATCGCAAGATGGATTTCAAAAGGAAAGCCGACACGAGGGCGGTCTCATATCCAAACCCAAAGGTAGGCCGGTACGAAGGCGGTCTCATAACCAAGGGTTACCATTACAAGATGGATTTCATAAGGAAAGCAGACACGAAGGCGGTCTCATATCCAAACACAAAGGTAGGCCGACACGTAGGCGGTCTCATAACCAAGGGTTACCAACACAAGATGAATTTCAAAAGGAAAGCCGACACAAAGGCGGTCTCATATCCAAACACAAAGGTAGGCCGACACGAAGGCGGTCTCATAACCAAGGGTTACCATCACAAGATGGATTTCAAAAGGAAAGCCGACACGAGGGCTATCTCATATCCAAACACAAAGGTAGGCCGACACGAAGGCGGTCTCATAACCAAGGGTTACCATCACAAGATGAATTTCAAAAGGAAAGCCGACACGAGGGCGGTCTCATAACCAAACACAAAGGTAGGCCGACACGAAGGCGGTCTCATAACCAAGGGTTACCATCACAAGATTGATTTCAAAAGGAAAGCCGACACGAGGGTTGTCTCATATCCAAACACAAAGGTAGGACGACACGTATGCGGTCTCTTAACCAAGGGTTACCATCACAATATGGATTTCAAAAGGAAAGCCGACACAAAGGCGGTCTCATATCCAAACACAAAGGTAGGCCGACACGAAGGCGGTCTCATAACCAAGGGTTACCATCACAAGATGGATTTTAAAAGGAAAGCCGACACGAGGGCTATCTCATATCCAAACACAAAGGTAGGCCGACACGAAGGCGGTCTCATAACCAAGGGTTACTTTCACAAGATGGATTTCAAAAGGAAAGCCGACACGAAGGCGGTCTCATATCCAAACACAAAGGTAGGCCGACACGAAGGCGGTCTCATAACCAAGGGTTACTTTCACAAGATGGATTTCAAAAGGAAAGCCGACACGAAGGCGGTCTTATATCCAAATACAAAGGTACGCCGACACGTAGGCGGTCTCATAACCAAGGGTTACCATCACAAGATTGATTTCAAAAGGAAAGCCGACATGAGGGCTGTCTCATATCCAAACACAAAGGTAGGCCGACACGAAGGCGATCTCATAACCAATGGTTACCATTACAAGATGGATTTCAAAATTAAAGCAGACACGAAGGCGGTCTCATATCCAAACACAAAGGTAGGCCGACACGTAGGCGGTCTCATAACCAAGGGTTACCATCACAAGATTGATTTCAAAAGGAAAGCCGACACGAGGGCTATCTCATATCCAAACACAAAGGTAGGCCGACACGAAGGCGGTCTCATAACCAAGGGTTACTTTCACAAGATGGATTTCAAAAGGAAAGCCGACACGAAGGCGGTCTTATATCCAAACACAAAGGTAGGCCGACACGAAGGCGGTCTCATAACCAAGGGTTACCATCACAAGATGGATTTCAAAAGGAATGCCGACACGAGGGCGGTCTCATATCCAAACCCAAAGGTAGGCTGGTACGAAGGCGGTCTCATAACCAAGGGTTACTTTCACAAGATGGATTTCAAAAGGAAAGCCGACACAAAGGCGGTCTCATAACCAAACACAAAGGTAGGCCGACACGAAGGCGGTCTCATAACCAAGGGTTACCATCACAAGATTGATTTCAAAAGGAAAGCCGACACGAGGGCTATCTCATATCCAAACACAAAGGTAGGCCGACACGAAGGCGGTCTCATAACCAAGGGTTACTTTCACAAGATGGATTTCAAAAGGAAAGCCGACACGAAGGCGGTCTTATATCCAAACACAAAGGTAGGCCGACACGAAGGCGGTCTCATAACCAAGGGTTACCATCACAAGATGGATTTCAAAAGGAATGCCGACACGAGGGCGGTCTCATATCCAAACCCAAAGGTAGGCTGGTACGAAGGCGGTCTCATAACCAAGGGTTACCATTACAAGATGGATTTCAAAAGGAAAGCAGACACGAAGGCGGTCTCATATCCAAACACAAAGGTAGGCCGACACGAAGGCGGTCTAATAACCAAGGGTTACCATCACAAGATGGATTTCAAAAGGAAAGCCGACACGAGGGCGGTCTCATATCCAAACCCAAAGGTAGGCCGGTACGAAGGCGGTCTCATAACCAAGGGTTACCATTACAAGATGGATTTCATAAGGAAAGCAGACACGAAGGCGGTCTCATATCCAAACACAAAGGTAGGCCGACACGAAGGCGGTCTCATAACCAAGGGTTACTTTCACAAGATGGATTTCAAAAGGAAAGCCGACACGAAGGCGGTCTTATATCCAAACACAAAGGTAGGCCGACACGAAGGCGGTCTAATAACCAAGGGTTACCATCACAAGATGGATTTCAAAAGGAAAGCCGACACGAGGGCGGTCTCATATCCAAACCCAAAGGTAGGCCGGTACGAAGGCGGTCTCATAACCAAGGGTTACCATTACAAGATGGATTTCATAAGGAAAGCAGACACGAAGGCGGTCTCATATCCACACACAAAGGTAGGCCGACACGTAGGCGGTCTCATAACCAAGGGTTACCAACACAAGATGAATTTCAAAAGGAAAGCCGACACAAAGGCGGTCTCATATCCAAACACAAAGGTAGGCCGACACGAAGGCGGTCTCATAACCAAGGGTTACCATCACAAGATGAATTTCAAAAGGAAAGCCGACACGAGGGCGGTCTCATAACCAAACACAAAGGTAGGCCGACACGAAGGCGGTCTCATAACCAAGGGTTACCATCACAAGATTGATTTCAAAAGGAAAACCGACACGAGGGTTGTCTCATATCCAAACACAAAGGTAGGACGACACGTAGGCGGTCTCTTAACCAAGGGTTACCATCACAAGATGGATTTCAAAAGGAAAGCCGACACAAAGGCGGTCTCATATCCAAACACAAAGGTAGGCCGACACGAAGGCGGTGTCATAACCAAGGGTTACCATCACAAGATGGATTTTAAAAGGAAAGCCGACACGAGGGCTATCTCATATCCAAACACAAAGGTAGGCCGACACGAAGGCGGTCTCATAACCAAGGGTTACTTTCACAAGATGGATTTCAAAAGGAAAGCCGACACGAAGGCGGTCTCATATCCAAACACAAAGGTAGGCCGACACGAAGGCGGTCTCATAACCAAGGGTTACTTTCACAAGATGGATTTCAAAAGGAAAGCCGACACGAAGGCGGTCTTATATCCAAATACAAAGGTACGCCGACACGTAGGCGGTCTCATAACCAAGGGTTACCATCACAAGATTGATTTCAAAAGGAAAGCCGACACGAGGGCTGTCTCATATCCAAACACAAAGGTAGGCCGACACGAAGGCGATCTCATAACCAATGGTTACCATTACAAGATGGATTTCAAAATTAAAGCAGACACGAAGGCGGTCTCATATCCAAACACAAAGGTAGGCCGACACGTAGGCGGTCTCATAACCATGGGTTACCATCACAAGATGAATTTCAAAAGGAAAGCCGACACAAAGGCGGTCTCATAACCAAACACAAAGGTAGGCCGACACGAAGGCGGTCTCATAACCAAGGGTTACCATCACAAGATGGATTTCAAAAGGAAAGCCGACACAAAGGCGGTCTCATATCCAAACACAAAGGTAGGCCGACACGAAGGTGGTCTCATAACCAAGGGTTACTATCACAAGATTGATTTCAAAAGGAAAGCCGACACGAGGGCTGTCTCATATCCAAACACAAAGGTAGGCCAACACGAAGGCGGTCTCATAACCAAGGGTTACTTTCACAAGATGGATTTCAAAAGGAAAGCCGACACGAAGGCGGTCTTATATCCAAACACAAAGGTAGGCCGACACGAAGGCGGTCTAATAACCAAGGGTTACCATCACAAGATGGATTTCAAAAGGAAAGCCGACACGAGGGCGGTCTCATATCCAAACCCAAAGGTAGGCCGGTACGAAGGCGGTCTCATAACCAAGGGTTACCATTACAAGATGGATTTCATAAGGAAAGCAGACACGAAGGCGGTCTCATATCCAAACACAAAGGTAGGCCGACACGTAGGCGGTCTCATAACCAAGGGTTACCAACACAAGATGAATTTCAAAAGGAAAGCCGACACAAAGGCGGTCTCATATCCAAACACAAAGGTAGGCCGACACGAAGGCGGTCTCATAACCAAGGGTTACCATCACAAGATGGATTTCAAAAGGAAAGCCGACACGAGGGCTATCTCATATCCAAACACAAAGGTAGGCCGACACGAAGGCGGTCTCATAACCAAGGGTTACCATCACAAGATGAATTTCAAAAGGAAAGCCGACACGAGGGCGGTCTCATAACCAAACACAAAGGTAGGCCGACACGAAGGCGGTCTCATAACCAAGGGTTACCATCACAAGATTGATTTCAAAAGGAAAGCCGACACGAGGGTTGTCTCATATCCAAACACAAAGGTAGGACGACACGTATGCGGTCTCTTAACCAAGGGTTACCATCACAATATGGATTTCAAAAGGAAAGCCGACACAAAGGCGGTCTCATATCCAAACACAAAGGTAGGCCGACACGAAGGCGGTCTCATAACCAAGGGTTACCATCACAAGATGGATTTTAAAAGGAAAGCCGACACGAGGGCTATCTCATATCCAAACACAAAGGTAGGCCGACACGAAGGCGGTCTCATAACCAAGGGTTACTTTCACAAGATGGATTTCAAAAGGAAAGCCGACACGAAGGCGGTCTCATATCCAAACACAAAGGTAGGCCGACACGAAGGCGGTCTCATAACCAAGGGTTACTTTCACAAGATGGATTTCAAAAGGAAAGCCGACACGAAGGCGGTCTTATATCCAAATACAAAGGTACGCCGACACGTAGGCGGTCTCATAACCAAGGGTTACCATCACAAGATTGATTTCAAAAGGAAAGCCGACACGAGGGCTGTCTCATATCCAAACACAAAGGTAGGCCGACACGAAGGCGATCTCATAACCAATGGTTACCATTACAAGATGGATTTCAAAATTAAAGCAGACACGAAGGCGGTCTCATATCCAAACACAAAGGTAGGCCGACACGTAGGCGGTCTCATAACCAAGGGTTACCATCACAAGATTGATTTCAAAAGGAAAGCCGACACGAGGGCTATCTCATATCCAAACACAAAGGTAGGCCGACACGAAGGCGGTCTCATAACCAAGGGTTACTTTCACAAGATGGATTTCAAAAGGAAAGCCGACACGAAGGCGGTCTTATATCCAAACACAAAGGTAGGCCGACACGAAGGCGGTCTCATAACCAAGGGTTACCATCACAAGATGGATTTCAAAAGGAATGCCGACACGAGGGCGGTCTCATATCCAAACCCAAAGGTAGGCTGGTACGAAGGCGGTCTCATAACCAAGGGTTACTTTCACAAGATGGATTTCAAAAGGAAAGCCGACACAAAGGCGGTCTCATAACCAAACACAAAGGTAGGCCGACACGAAGGCGGTCTCATAACCAAGGGTTACCATCACAAGATTGATTTCAAAAGGAAAGCCGACACGAGGGCTATCTCATATCCAAACACAAAGGTAGGCCGACACGAAGGCGGTCTCATAACCAAGGGTTACTTTCACAAGATGGATTTCAAAAGGAAAGCCGACACGAAGGCGGTCTTATATCCAAACACAAAGGTAGGCCGACACGAAGGCGGTCTCATAACCAAGGGTTACCATCACAAGATGGATTTCAAAAGGAATGCCGACACGAGGGCGGTCTCATATCCAAACCCAAAGGTAGGCTGGTACGAAGGCGGTCTCATAACCAAGGGTTACCATTACAAGATGGATTTCAAAAGGAAAGCAGACACGAAGGCGGTCTCATATCCAAACACAAAGGTAGGCCGACACGAAGGCGGTCTAATAACCAAGGGTTACCATCACAAGATGGATTTCAAAAGGAAAGCCGACACGAGGGCGGTCTCATATCCAAACCCAAAGGTAGGCCGGTACGAAGGCGGTCTCATAACCAAGGGTTACCATTACAAGATGGATTTCATAAGGAAAGCAGACACGAAGGCGGTCTCATATCCAAACACAAAGGTAGGCCGACACGAAGGCGGTCTCATAACCAAGGGTTACTTTCACAAGATGGATTTCAAAAGGAAAGCCGACACGAAGGCGGTCTTATATCCAAACACAAAGGTAGGCCGACACGAAGGCGGTCTAATAACCAAGGGTTACCATCACAAGATGGATTTCAAAAGGAAAGCCGACACGAGGGCGGTCTCATATCCAAACCCAAAGGTAGGCCGGTACGAAGGCGGTCTCATAACCAAGGGTTACCATTACAAGATGGATTTCATAAGGAAAGCAGACACGAAGGCGGTCTCATATCCACACACAAAGGTAGGCCGACACGTAGGCGGTCTCATAACCAAGGGTTACCAACACAAGATGAATTTCAAAAGGAAAGCCGACACAAAGGCGGTCTCATATCCAAACACAAAGGTAGGCCGACACGAAGGCGGTCTCATAACCAAGGGTTACCATCACAAGATGAATTTCAAAAGGAAAGCCGACACGAGGGCGGTCTCATAACCAAACACAAAGGTAGGCCGACACGAAGGCGGTCTCATAACCAAGGGTTACCATCACAAGATTGATTTCAAAAGGAAAACCGACACGAGGGTTGTCTCATATCCAAACACAAAGGTAGGACGACACGTAGGCGGTCTCTTAACCAAGGGTTACCATCACAAGATGGATTTCAAAAGGAAAGCCGACACAAAGGCGGTCTCATATCCAAACACAAAGGTAGGCCGACACGAAGGCGGTCTCATAACCAAGGGTTACCATCACAAGATGGATTTTAAAAGGAAAGCCGACACGAGGGCTATCTCATATCCAAACACAAAGGTAGGCCGACACGAAGGCGGTCTCATAACCAAGGGTTACTTTCACAAGATGGATTTCAAAAGGAAAGCCGACACGAAGGCGGTCTCATATCCAAACACAAAGGTAGGCCGACACGAAGGCGGTCTCATAACCAAGGGTTACTTTCACAAGATGGATTTCAAAAGGAAAGCCGACACGAAGGCGGTCTTATATCCAAATACAAAGGTACGCCGACACGTAGGCGGTCTCATAACCAAGGGTTACCATCACAAGATTGATTTCAAAAGGAAAGCCGACACGAGGGCTGTCTCATATCCAAACACAAAGGTAGGCCGACACGAAGGCGATCTCATAACCAATGGTTACCATTACAAGATGGATTTCAAAATTAAAGCAGACACGAAGGCGGTCTCATATCCAAACACAAAGGTAGGCCGACACGTAGGCGGTCTCATAACCATGGGTTACCATCACAAGATGAATTTCAAAAGGAAAGCCGACACAAAGGCGGTCTCATAACCAAACACAAAGGTAGGCCGACACGAAGGCGGTCTCATAACCAAGGGTTACCATCACAAGATGGATTTCAAAAGGAAAGCCGACACAAAGGCGGTCTCATATCCAAACACAAAGGTAGGCCGACACGAAGGTGGTCTCATAACCAAGGGTTACTATCACAAGATTGATTTCAAAAGGAAAGCCGACACGAGGGCTGTCTCATATCCAAACACAAAGGTAGGCCAACACGAAGGCGGTCTCATAACCAAGGGTTACTTTCACAAGATGGATTTCAAAAGGAAAGCCGACACGAAGGCGGTCTTATATCCAAACACAAAGGTAGGCCGACACGAAGGCGGTCTAATAACCAAGGGTTACCATCACAAGATGGATTTCAAAAGGAAAGCCGACACGAGGGCGGTCTCATATCCAAACCCAAAGGTAGGCCGGTACGAAGGCGGTCTCATAACCAAGGGTTACCATTACAAGATGGATTTCATAAGGAAAGCAGACACGAAGGCGGTCTCATATCCAAACACAAAGTTGGCCGACACGTAGGCGGTCTCATAACCAAGGGTTACCAACACAAGATGAATTTCAAAAGGAAAGCCGACACAAAGGCGGTCTCATATCCAAACACAAAGGTAGGCCGACACGAAGGCGGTCTCATAACCAAGGGTTACCATCACAAGATGGATTTCAAAAGGAAAGCCGACACGAGGGCTATCTCATATCCAAACACAAAGGTAGGCCGACACGAAGGCGGTCTCATAACCAAGGGTTACCATCACAAGATGAATTTCAAAAGGAAAGCCGACACGAGGGCGGTCTCATAACCAAACACAAAGGTAGGCCGACACGAAGGCGGTCTCATAACCAAGGGTTACCATCACAAGATTGATTTCAAAAGGAAAGCCGACACGAGGGTTGTCTCATATCCAAACACAAAGGTAGGACGACACGTATGCGGTCTCTTAACCAAGGGTTACCATCACAATATGGATTTCAAAAGGAAAGCCGACACAAAGGCGGTCTCATATCCAAACACAAAGGTAGGCCGACACGAAGGCGGTCTCATAACCAAGGGTTACCATCACAAGATGGATTTTAAAAGGAAAGCCGACACGAGGGCTATCTCATATCCAAACACAAAGGTAGGCCGACACGAAGGCGGTCTCATAACCAAGGGTTACTTTCACAAGATGGATTTCAAAAGGAAAGCCGACACGAAGGCGGTCTCATATCCAAACACAAAGGTAGGCCGACACGAAGGCGGTCTCATAACCAAGGGTTACTTTCACAAGATGGATTTCAAAAGGAAAGCCGACACGAAGGCGGTCTTATATCCAAATACAAAGGTACGCCGACACGTAGGCGGTCTCATAACCAAGGGTTACCATCACAAGATTGATTTCAAAAGGAAAGCCGACACGAGGGCTGTCTCATATCCAAACACAAAGGTAGGCCGACACGAAGGCGATCTCATAACCAATGGTTACCATTACAAGATGGATTTCAAAATTAAAGCAGACACGAAGGCGGTCTCATATCCAAACACAAAGGTAGGCCGACACGTAGGCGGTCTCATAACCAAGGGTTACCATCACAAGATGAATTTCAAAAGGAAAGCCGACACAAAGGCGGTCTCATAACCAAACACAAAGGTAGGCCGACACGAAGGCGGTCTCATAACCAAGGGTTACCATCACAAGATTGATTTCAAAAGGAAAGCCGACACGAGGGCTATCTCATATCCAAACACAAAGGTAGGCCGACACGAAGGCGGTCTCATAACCAAGGGTTACTTTCACAAGATGGATTTCAAAAGGAAAGCCGACACGAAGGCGGTCTTATATCCAAACACAAAGGTAGGCCGACACGAAGGCGGTCTCATAACCAAGGGTTACCATCACAAGATGGATTTCAAAAGGAATGCCGACACGAGGGCGGTCTCATATCCAAACCCAAAGGTAGGCTGGTACGAAGGCGGTCTCATAACCAAGGGTTACCATTACAAGATGGATTTCAAAAGGAAAGCAGACACGAAGGCGGTCTCATATCCAAACACAAAGGTAGGCCGACACGTAGGCGGTCTCATAACCAAGGGTTACCATCACAAGATGGATTTCAAAAGGAAAGCCAACACGAAGGCGGTCTCATATCCAAACACAAAGGTAGGCCGAATTGAAGGCGGACTCATAACCAAGGGTTACCATCACAAGATGGATTTCAAAAGGAAAGCCGACACGAGGGCTGTCTCATATCCAAACACAAAGGTAGGCCGACACGAAGGCGGTCTCATAACCAAGGGTTACTTTCACAAGATGGATTTCAAAAGGAAAGCCGACACGAAGGCGGTCTTATATCCAAACACAAAGGTAGGCCGACACGAAGGCGGTCTCATAACCAAGGGTTACCATCACAAGATGGATTTCAAAAGGAATGCCGACACGAGGGCGGTCTCATATCCAAACCCAAAGGTAGGCCGGTACGAAGGCGGTCTCATAACCAAGGGTTACCATTACAAGATGGATTTCAAAAGGAAAGCAGACACGAAGGCGGTCTCATATCCAAACACAAAGGTAGGCCGACACGTAGGCGGTCTCATAACCAAGGGTTACCAACACAAGATGAATTTCAAAAGGAAAGCCAACACAAAGGCGGTCTCATATCCAAACACAAAGGTAGGCCGACACGAAGGCGGTCTCATAACCAAGGGTTACCATCACAAGGTGGATTTCAAAAGGAAAGCCGACACGAGGGCTATCTCATATCCAAACACAAAGGTAGGCCGACACGAAGGCGGTCTCATAACCAAGGTTTACCTTCACAAGATGGATTTCAAAAGGAAAGCAGACACGAAGGCGGTCTCATATCCAAACACAAAGGTAGGCCGACACGTAGGCGGTCTCATAACCAAGGGTTACCAACACAAGATGAATTTCAAAAGGAAAGCCGACACAAAGGCGGTCTCATATCCAAACACAAAGGTAGGCCGACACGAAGGCGGTCTCATAACCAAGGGTTACCATCACAAGATGGATTTCAAAAGGAAAGCCGACACGAGGGCTATCTCATATCCAAACACAAAGGTAGGCCGACACGTAGGCGGTCTCATAACCAAGGGTTACCATCACAAGAAGAATTTCAAAAGGAAAGCCGACACAAAGGCGGTCTCATAACCAAACACAAAGGTAGGCCGACACGAAGGCGGTCTCATAACTAAGGGTTACCATCACAAGATTGATTTCAAAAAGAAAGCCGACACGAGGGCTGTCTCATATCCAAACACAAAGGTAGGCCGACACGAAGGCGGTCTCATAACCAAGGGTTACTTTCACAAGATGGATTTTAAAAGGAAAGCCGACACGAAGGCAGTCTTATATCCAAACACAAAGGTAGGCCGACACGAAGGCGGTCTCATAACCAAGGGTTACCATCACAAGATGGATTTCAAAAGGAAAGCCGACACGAGGGCGGTCTCATATCCAAACCCAAGGGTAGGTCGGTACGAAGGCGGTCTCATAACCAAGGGTTACCATTACAAGATGGATTTCAAAAGGAAAGCAGACACGAAGGCGGTCTCATATCCAAACACAAAGGTAGGCCGACACGTAGGCTGTCTCTTAACCAAGGGTTACCATCACAAGATGGATTTCAAAAGGAAAGCCGACACAAAGGCGGTCTCATATCCAAACACAAAGGTAGGCCGACACGAAGGCGGTCTCATAACCAAGGGTTACCATCACAAGATGGATTTCAAAAGGAAAGCCGACACGAGGGCTATCTCATATCCAAACACAAAGGTAGGCCGACACGTAGGCGGTCTCTTAACCAAGGGTTACCATCACAAGATGGATTTCAAAAGGAAAGCCGACACAAAGGCGGTCTCATATCCAAACACAAAGGTAGGCCGACACGAAGGCGGTCTCATAACCAAGGGTTACCATCACAAGATGGATTTCAAAAGGAAAGCCGACACGAGGGCTATCTCATATCCAAACACAAAGGTAGGCCAACACGAAGGCGGTCTCATAACCAAGGGTTACTTTCACAAGATGGATTTCAAAAGGAAAGCCGACACGAAGGCGGTCTCATATCCAAACACAAAGGTAGGCCGACACGAAGGCGGTCTCATAACCAAGGGTTATTTTCACAAGATGGATTTCAAAAGGAAAGCCGACACGAAGGCGGTCTTATATCCAAACACAAAGGTAGGCCGACACGAAGGCGGTCTCATAACCAAGGGTTACCATCACAAGATGGATTTCAAAAGGAAAGCCGACACGAGGGCTATCTCATATCCAAACACAAAGGTAGGCCGACACGAAGGCGGTCTCATAACCAAGGGTTACTTTCACAAGATGGATTTCAAAAGGAAAGCCGACACGAAGGCAGTCTTATATCCAAACACAAAGGTAGGCCGACACGAAGGCGGTCTCATAACCAAGGGTTACCATCACAAGATGGATTTCAAAAGGAAAGCCGACACGAGGGCGGTCTCATATCCAAACCCAAGGGTAGGCCGGTACGAAGGCGGTCTCATAACCAAGGGTTACCATTACAAGATGGATTTCAAAAGGAAAGCAGACACGAAGGCGGTCTCATATCCAAACACAAAGGTAGGCCGACACGTAGGCTGTCTCTTAACCAAGGGTTACCATCACAAGATGGATTTCAAAAGGAAAGCCGACACAAAGGCGGTCTCATATCCAAACACAAAGGTAGGCCGACACGAAGGCGGTCTCATAACCAAGGGTTACGATCACAAGATGGATTTCAAAAGGAAAGCCGACACGAGGGCTATCTCATATCCAAACACAAAGGTAGGCCGACACGAAGGCGGTCTCATAACCAAGGGTTACCATCACAAGATGGATTTCAAAAGGAAAGCCGACACGAGGGCGGTCTCATATCCAAACCCAAGGGTAGGTCGGTACGAAGGCGGTCTCATAACCAAGGGTTACCATTACAAGATGGATTTCAAAAGGAAAGCAGACACGAAGGCGGTCTCATATCCAAACACAAAGGTAGGCCGACACGTAGGCTGTCTCTTAACCAAGGGTTACCATCACAAGATGGATTTCAAAAGGAAAGCCGACACAAAGGCGGTCTCATATCCAAACACAAAGGTAGGCCGACACGAAGGCGGTCTCATAACCAAGGGTTACCATCACAAGATGGATTTCAAAAGGAAAGCCGACACGAGGGCTATCTCATATCCAAACACAAAGGTAGGCCGACACGTAGGCGGTCTCTTAACCAAGGGTTACCATCACAAGATGGATTTCAAAAGGAAAGCCGACACAAAGGCGGTCTCATATCCAAACACAAAGGTAGGCCGACACGAAGGCGGTCTCATAACCAAGGGTTACCATCACAAGATGGATTTCAAAAGGAAAGCCGACACGAGGGCTATCTCATATCCAAACACAAAGGTAGGCCAACACGAAGGCGGTCTCATAACCAAGGGTTACTTTCACAAGATGGATTTCAAAAGGAAAGCCGACACGAAGGCGGTCTCATATCCAAACACAAAGGTAGGCCGACACGAAGGCGGTCTCATAACCAAGGGTTATTTTCACAAGATGGATTTCAAAAGGAAAGCCGACACGAAGGCGGTCTTATATCCAAACACAAAGGTAGGCCGACATGAAGGCGGTCTCATAACCAAGGGTTACCATCACAAGATGGATTTCAAAAGGAAAGCCGACACGAGGGCGGTCTCATATCCAAACCCAAGGGTAGGCCGGTACGAAGGCGGTCTCATAACCAAGGGTTACCATTACAAGATGGATTTCAAAAGGAAAGCAGACACGAAGGCGGTCTCATATCCAAACACAAAGGTAGGCCGACACGTAGGCTGTCTCTTAACCAAGGGTTACCATCACAAGATGGATTTCAAAAGGAAAGCCGACACAAAGGCGGTCTCATATCCAAACACAAAGGTAGGCCGACACGAAGGCGGTCTCATAACCAAGGGTTACGATCACAAGATGGATTTCAAAAGGAAAGCCGACACGAGGGCTATCTCATATCCAAACACAAAGGTAGGCCGACACGAAGGCGGTCTCATAACCAAGGGTTACTTTCACAAGATGGATTTCAAAAGGAAAGCAGACATGAAGGCGGTCTCATATCCAAACACAAAGGTAGGCCGACACGTAGGCGGTCTCTTAACTAAGGGTTACCATCACAAGATGGATTTCAATAGGAAAGCCGACACAAAGGCGGTCTCATATCCAAACACAAAGGTAGGCCGACACGAAGGCGGTCTCATAACCAAATGTTACCATCACAAGATGGATTTCAAAAGGAAAGCCGACACGAGGGCTATCTCATATCCAAACACAAAGGTAGGCCGACACGAAGGCGGTCTCATAACCAAGGGTTACTTTCACAAGATGGATTTCAAAAGGAAAGCCGACACGAAGGCAGTCTTATATCCAAACACAAAGGTAGGCCGACATGAAGGCGGTCTCATAACCAAGGGTTACCATCACAAGATGGATTTCAAAAGGAAAGCCGACACGAGGGCGGTCTCATATCCAAACCCAAGGGTAGGCCGGTACGAAGGCGGTCTCATAACCAAGGGTTACCATTACAAGATGGATTTCAAAAGGAAAGCAGACACGAAGGCGGTCTCATATCCAAACACAAAGGTAGGCCGACACGTAGGCTGTCTCTTAACCAAGGGTTACCATCACAAGATGGATTTCAAAAGGAAAGCCGACACAAAGGCGGTCTCATATCCAAACACAAAGGTAGGCCGACACGAAGGCGGTCTCATAACCAAGGGTTACGATCACAAGATGGATTTCAAAAGGAAAGCCGACACGAGGGCTATCTCATATCCAAACACAAAGGTAGGCCGACACGAAGGCGGTCTCATAACCAAGGGTTACTTTCACAAGATGGATTTCAAAAGGAAAGCAGACATGAAGGCGGTCTCATATCCAAACACAAAGTTAGGCCGACACGTAGGCGATCTCTTAACTAAGGGTTACCATCACAAGATGGATTTCAATAGGAAAGCCGACACAAAGGCGGTCTCATATCCAAACACAAAGGTAGGCCGACACGAAGGCGGTCTCATAACCAAGGGTTACCATCACAAGATGGATTTCAAAAGGAAAGCCGCACGAGATCTATCTCATATCCAAACACAAAGGTAGGCCGACACGAAGGCGGTCTCATAACCAAGGGTTACTTTCACAAGATGGATTTCAAAAGGAAAGCCGACACGAAGGCGATCTCATATCGAAACACAAAGGTAGGCCGACACGAAGGCGGTTTCATAACCAAGGGTTACTTTCACAAGATGGATTTCAAAAGGAAAGCCGACACGAAGGCGGTCTTATTTCCAAACACAAAGGTAGGCCGACACGTAGGCGGTCTCATAAACAAGGGTTACCATCACAAGATGGATTTCAAAAGGAAAGCCGACACGAGGGCGGTCTCATATCCAAACCCAAAGGTAGGCCGACACGAAGGCGGTCTCATAACCAATGGTTACCATTACAAGATGGATTTCAAAATTAAAGCAGACACGAAGGCGGTCTCATATCCAAACACCAAGGTAGGCCGACACGTAGGCGGTCTCATAACCCAGGGTTACCATCACAAGATGAATTTCAAAAGGAAAGCCGACACAAAGGCGGTCTCATAACCAATCACAAAGGTAGGCCGACACGAAGGCGGTCTCATAACCAAGGGTTGCCATCACAAGATTGATTTCAAAAGGAAAGCCGACACGAGGGCTGTCTTATATCCAAACACAAAGGTAGGCCGACACGAAGGCGGTCTCATAACCAAGGGTTACTTTCACAAGATGGATTTCAAAAGGAAAGCCGACACGAAGGCGGTCTTATATCCAAACACAAAGGTAGGCCGACACGAAGGCGGCCGCATAACCAAGGGTTACCATCACAAGATGGATTTCAAAAGGAAAGCCGACACGAGGGTGGTCTCATATCCAAACCCAAAGGTAGGACGGTACGAAGGCGGTCTCATAACCAAGGGTTCCCATTACAAGATGGATTTCAAAAGGAAAGCTGACACGAAGGCGGTCTCATATCTAAACACAAAGGTAGGCCGACACGTAGGCGGTCTCATAACCAAGGGTTACCAACACAAGATGAATTTCAAAAGGATAGCCGACACAAAGGCGGTATCATATCCGAACACAAAGGTAGGCCGACACGAAGGCGGTCTTATAACCAAGGGTTACCATCACAAGATTGATTTCAAAAGGAAAGCCGACACGAGGGCTGTCTCATATCCAAACACAAAGGTAGGCCGACACGAAGGCGGTCTCATAACCAAGGGTTACTTTCACAAGATGGATTTCAAAAGGAAAGCCGACACGAAGGCGGTCTCATATCCAAACACAAAGGTAGGCCGACACGAAGGCGGTCTCATAACCAAGGGTTACCATCACAAGATGGATTTCAAAAGGAAAGCCGACACGAGGGCGGTCTCATATCCAAACCCAAAGGTAGGCCGACACGAAGGCGGTCTCATAACCAATGGTTACCATTACAAGATGGATTTCAAAATTAAAGCAGACACGAAGGCGATCTCATATCCAAACACAAAGGTAGGCCGACACGTAGGCGGTCTCATAACCAAGGGTTACCATCACAAGATTAATTTCAAAAGGAAAGCCGACACAAAGGCGGTCTCATATCCAAACACAAAGGTAGGCCGACACGAAGGCGGTCTCATAACCAAGGGTTACCATCACAAGATGGATTTCAAAAGGAAAGCCGACACGAGATCTATCTCATATCCAAACACAAAGGTAGGCCGACACGAAGGCGGTCTCATAACCAAGGGTTACTTTCACAAGATGGATTTCAAAAGGATAGCCGACACGAAGGCGGTCTCGTATCAAAACACAAAGGTAGGCCGACACGAAGGCGGTTTCATAACCAAGGGTTACTTTCACAAGATGGATTTCAAAAGGAAAGCCGACACGAAGGCGGTCTTATTTCCAAACACAAAGGTAGGCCGACACGTAGGCGGTCTCATAAACAAGGGTTACCATCACAAGATGGATTTCAAAAGGAAAGCCGACACGAGGGCGGTCTCATATCCAAACCCAAATGTAGGCCGACACGAAGGCGGTCTCATAACCAATGGTTACCATTACAAGATGGATTTCAAAATTAAAGCAGACACGAAGGCGGTCTCATATCCAAACACAAAGGTAGGCCGACACGTAGGCGGTCTCATAACCCAGGGTTACCATCACAAGATGAATTTCAAAAGGAAAGCCGACACAAAGGCGGTCTCATAACCAATCACAAAGGTAGGCCGACACGAAGGCGGTCTCATAACCAAGGGTTGCCATCACAAGATTGATTTCAAAAGGAAAGCCGACACGAGGGCTGTCTCATATCCAAACACAAAGGTAGGCCGACACGAAGGCGGTCTCATAACCAAGGGTTACTTTCACAAGATGGATTTCAAAAGGAAAGCCGACACGAAGGCGGTCTTATATCCAAACACAAAGGTAGGCTGACACGAAGGCGGCCGCATAACCAAGGGTTACCATCACAAGATGGATTTCAAAAGGAAAGCCGACACGAGGGCGGTCTCATATCCAAACCCAAAGGTAGGACGGTACGAAGGCGGTCTCATAACCAAGGGTTCCCATTACAAGATGGATTTCAAAAGGAAAGCTGACACGAAGGCGGTCTCATATCCAAACACAAAGGTAGGCCGACACGTAGGCGGTCTCATAACCAAGGGTTACCAACACAAGATGAATTTCAAAAGGATAGCCGACACAAAGGCGGTATCATATCCGAACACAAAGGTAGGCCGACACGAAGGCGGTCTTATAACCAAGGGTTACCATCACAAGATTGATTTCAAAAGGAAAGCCGACACGAGGGCTGTCTCATATCCAAACACAAAGGTAGGCCGACACGAAGGCGGTCTCATAACCAAGGGTTACTTTCACAAGATGGATTTCAAAAGGAAAGCCGACACGAAGGCGGTCTCATATCCAAACACAAAGGTAGGCCGACACGAAGGCGGTCTCATAACCAAGGGTTACCATCACAAGATGGATTTCAAAAGGAAAGCCGACACGAGGGCGGTCTCATATCCAAACCCAAAGGTAGGCCAACACGAAGGCGGTCTCATAACCAATGGTTACCATTACAAGATGGATTTCAAAATTAAAGCAGACACGAAGGCGATCTCATATCCAAACACAAAGGTAGGCCGACACGTAGGCGGTCTCATAACCAAGGGTTACCATCACAAGATTAATTTCAAAAGGAAAGCCGACACAAAGGCGGTCTCATATCCAAACACAAAGGTAGGCCGACACGAAGGCGGTCTCATATCCAAACACAAAGGTAGGCTGACACGAAGGCCGTCTCATAACCAAGGGTTACCATCACAAGATGGATTTCAAAAGCAAAGCAAACACAAAGGTAGGCCGACACGATGGCGGACTCATAACCAAGGGTTACTATCACAAGACGGATTTCAAAAGGAAAGCCAACACGAAGGCGGTCTCTTATCCAAACACAAAGGTAGGCCGAGACGAAGGCGGTCTCATAACCAAGTGTTACCATCAAAAGATGGATTTCAAAAGGAAAGCTGACACGAGGGCGGATTCATATCCAAACCCAAAGGTAGGCCGACACAAAGGCGGTCTCATAACCAATGGTTACCATCACAAGATGGATTTCAAAAGGAAAGCCGACACGAAGGCGGTCTCATATCCAAACACAAAGGTAGGCCGACACGGAGGCCGTCTCATAACCAAGGGTTACCATCACAAGATGGATTTCAAAAGGAAAGCAGACACGAAGGCGGACTCATATCCAAACATAAAGGTAGCCCGACACGTAGGCGGTCTCATAACCAAGGGTTACCATCACAAGATGGATTTCAAAAGGAAAGCCGACACAAAGGCGGTCTCATATCCAAACACAAAGGTTTGCCGACACGAAGGCGGTCTCATAACCAAGGGTTACCATCCCAAGATGGATTTCAAAAGGAAAGCCGACACGAGGGCTGTCTCATATCCAAACAGAAAGGTTGGCCGACACGAAAGCGGTCTCATAACTAAGGGTTACCATCACAAGATGGATTTCAAAAGGAAAGCCGACACGAAGGCGTTCTCATATCCAAATACAAAGGTAGCTGACATAAAGGCGGTCTCATAACCAAGGGTTACCATCACAAGATGGATTTCAAAAGGAAAGCCGACACGAAGGCGGTCTCATATCCAAACACAAAGGTAGGCCGACACAAAGGCGGTCTCGTAACCAAGGGTTACCATCACAAGATGGATTTCAAAAGGAAAGCCGACACGAAGGCGGTCTCATATCCAAACACAAAGGTAGCCGACACGAAGGCTGTCTCATAACCAAGGGTTACCATCACAAGATGGATTTCAAAAGGAAAGCCAACACGATGGAGGTCTCATATCCAAACACAAAGGTAGGCCGACTTGAAGGCGGACTCATAACCAAGGGTTACTATCACAAGATGGATTTCAAAAGGAAAGCCGACACGAAGGCGGTCTCTTATCGAAACACAAAGGTAGGCCGACACGAAGGCGGTCTCATAACCAAGGGTTACCATCACAAGATCGATTTTAAAAGGAAAGCCGACACGAGGGCGGTCTCATATCCAAACCCAAAGGTAGGCCGACACGAAGGCGGTCTCATAACCAATGGTTACCATTACAAGATGGATTTCAAAAGGAAAGCAGACACGAAGGCGGTCTCATATCCAAACACAAAGGTAGGCCGACACGTAGGCGGTCTCTTAACCAAGGGTTACCATCACAAGATGGATTTCAAAAGGAAAGCCGACACAAAGGCGGTCTCATATCCAAACACAAAGGTAGGCCGACACGAAGGCGGTCTCATAACCAAGGGTTACCATCACAAGATGGATTTCAAAAGGAAAGCCGACACGAGGGCTATCTCATATCCAAACACAAAGGTAGGCCGACACGAAGGCGGTCTCATAACCAATGGTTACAATCACAAGATTGATTTCAAAAGGAAAGCCGACACGAGGGCTGTCTCATATCCAAACACAAAGGTAGGCCGACACGAAGGCGGTCTCATAACCAAGGGTTACTTTCACAAGATGGATTTCAAAAGGAAAGCCGACACGAAGGCGGTCTCATATCCAAACACAAAGGTAGGCCGACACGAAGGCGCTCTCATAACCAAGGGTTACTTTTACAATATGGATTTCAAAAGGAAAGCCGACACGAAGGCTTTCTCATATCCAAACACAAAGGTAGGCCGACACGAAGGCGGTCTCATAACCAAGGGTTACCATCACAAGATGGAATTCAAAAGGAAAGCCAACACGAAGGCGGTCTCATATCCAAATACAAAGGTAGCCGACACAAACGCGGTCTCATAACCAAGGGTTACCATCACAAGATGGATTTCAAAAGGAAAGCCGATACGAGGGCGGTCTCATATCCAAACCCAAAGGTAGGCCGCCACGAAGGCGGTCTCATAACCAATGGTTACCATTACAAGATGGATTTCAAAATTAAAGCAGACACGAAGGCGGTCTCATATCCAAACACAAAGGTAGCCCGACACGAAGGCGGTCTCATAACCAAGGGTTACTATCACAAGATGGATTTCAAAAGGAAAGCCGACACGAAGGCGGTCTCTTATCCAAATACAAAGGTAGCCGACACAAAGGCGGTCTCATAACCAAGGGTTACCATCACAAGATGGATTTCAAAAGGAAAGCCGACACGAAGGCAGTCTCATATCCAAACACAAAGGTAGGCCGACACGAAGGAGCTCTCATAACCAAGGGTTACTTTCACAAGATGGATTTCAAAAGGAAAGCCGACACGAAGGCTTTCTCATATCCAAACACAAAGGTAGGCCGACACGAAGGCGGTCTCATAACCAAGGGTTACCATCACAAGATGGAATTCAAAAGGAAAGCCAACACGAAGGCGGTCTCATATCCAAATACAAAGGTAGCCGACACAAACGCGGTCTCATAACCAAGGGTTACCATCACAAGATGGATTTCAAAAGGAAAGCCGACACGAGGGCGGTCTCATATCCAAACCCAAAGGTAGGCCGCCACGAAGGCGGTCTCATAACCAATGGTTACCATTACAAGATGGATTTCAAAATTAAAGCAGACACGAAGGCGGTCTCATATCCAAACACAAAGGTAGGCCGACACGTAGGCGGTCTCATAACCAAGGGTTACCATCACAAGATGAATTTCACAAGGAAAGCCAACACAAAGGCGGTCTCATAACCAAACACAAAGGTAGGCCGACACGAAGGCGGTCTCATAACCAAGGGTTACCATCACAATATTGATTTCAAAAGGAAAGCCGACACGAGGGCTGTCTCATATCCAAACACAAAGGTAGGCCGACACGAAGGCGGTCTCATAACCAAGGGTTACCATCACAAGATGGATTTCAAAAGGAAAGCCGACACGAAGGCGGTCTTATATCCAAACACAAAGGTAGGCCGACACGAAGGCGGTCTCATAACCAAGGGTTACCATCACAAGATGGATTTCAAAAGGAAAGCCGACACGAGGGCGGTCTCATATCCAAACCCAAAGGTAGGCCGGTACGAAGGCGGTCTCATAACCAAGATTTACCATCACAAGATGGATTTCAAAAGGAAAGCCGACACGAAGGCGGTCTTATATCCAAACACAAAGGTAGGCCAACACGAAGGCGGTCTCATAACCAATGGTTACCATTACAAGATGGATTTCAAAAGGAAAGCAGACACGAAGGCGGTATCATATCCAAACACAAAGGTAGGCCGACACGTAGGCGGTCTCATAACCAAAGGTTACCAACACAAGATGAATTTCAAAAGGAAAGCTGACACAAAGGCGGTATCATATTCGAACACAAAGGTAGGCCGACACGAAGGCGGTCTTATAACCAAGGGTTACCATCACAAGATTGATTTCAAAAGGAAAGCCGACACGAGGGCTGTCTCATATCCAAACACAAAGGTAGGCCGACACGAAGGCGGTCTCATAACCAAGGGTTACTTTCACAAGATGGATTTCAAAAGGAAAGCCGACACGAAGGCGGTCTCATATCCAAACACAAAGGTAGACCGACACGAAGGCGGTCTCATAACTAAGGGTTACTATCACAAGATGGATTTCACAAGGAAAGCCGACACGAAGGCGGTCTCTTATCCAAATACAAAGGTAGCCGACACAAAGGCGGTCTCATAACCAAGGGTTACCATCACAAGATGGATTTCAAAAGGAAAGCCGACACGAAGGCGGTCTCATATCCAAACACAAAGGTAGGCTGACACGAAGGCGCTCTCATAACCAAGGGTTACTTTCACAAGATGGATTTCAAAAGGAAAGCCGACACGAAGGCTTTCTCATATCCAAACACAAAGGTAGGCCGACACGAAGGCGGTCTCATAACCAAGGGTTACCATCACAAGATGGAATTCAAAAGGAAAGCCAACACGAAGGCGGTCTCATATCCAAATACAAAGGTAGCCGACACAAACGCGGTCTCATAACCAAGGGTTACCATCACAAGATGGATTTCAAAAGGAAAGCCGACACGAGGGCGGTCTCATATCCAAACCCAAAGGTAGGCCGCCACGAAGGCGGTCTCATAACCAATGGTTACCATTACAAGATGGATTTCAAAAGGAAAGCCGACACGAGGGCTGTCTCATATCCAAACACAAAGGAAGGCCGACACGAAGGCGCTCTCATAACCAAGGGTTACTTTCACAAGATGGATTTCAAAAGGAAAGCCGACACGAAGGCTTTCTCATATCCAAACACAAAGGTAGGCCGACACGAAGGCGGTCTCATAACCAAGGGTTACCATCCCAAGATGGATTTCAAAAGGAAAGCCGACACGAAGGCGGTCTCATATCCAAATACAAAGGTAGCTGACACAAAGGTGGTCTCATAACCAAGGGTTACCATCACAAGATGGATTTCAAAAGGAAAGCCGACACGAAGGCGGTCTCATATCCAAACACAAAGGTAGGCTGACACGAAGGCCGTCTCATAACCAAGGGTTACCATCACAAGATGGATTTCAAAAGAAAAGCAAACACAAAGGTAGGCCCACACGATGGCGGACTCATAACCAAGCGTTACTATCACAAGACGGATTTCAAAATGAAAGCCAACACGAAGGCGGTCTCTTATCCAAACACAAAGGTAGGCCGAGACGAAGGCGGTCTCATAACCAAGTGTTACCATCAAAAGATGGATTTCAAAAGGAAAGCTGACACGAGGGCGGATTCATATCCAAACCCAAAGGTAGGCCGCCACGAAGGCGGTCTCATAACCAATGGTTACCATTACAAGATGGATTTCAAAATTAAAGCAGACACGAAGGCGGTCTCATATCCAAACACAAAGGTAGGCCGACACGTAGGCGGTCTCATAACCAAGGGTTACCATCACAAGATGAATTTCACAAGGAAAGCCAACACAAAGGCGGTCTCATAACCAAACACAAAGGTAGGCCGACACGAAGGCGGTCTCATAACCAAGGGTTACCATCACAATATTGATTTCAAAAGGAAAGCCGACACGAGGGCTGTCTCATATCCAAACACAAAGGTAGGCCGACACGAAGGCGGTCTCATAACCAAGGGTTACTTTCACAAGATGGATTTCAAAAGGAAAGCCGACACGAAGGCGGTCTTATATCCAAACACAAAGGTAGGCCGACACGAAGGCGGTCTCATAACCAAGGGTTACCATCACAAGATGGATTTCAAAAGGAAAGCCGACACGAGGGCGGTCTCATATCCAAACCCAAAGGTAGGCCGGTACGAAGGCGGTCTCATAACCAAGATTTACCATCACAAGATGGATTTCAAAAGGAAAGCCGACACGAAGGCGGTCTTATATCCAAACACAAAGGTAGGCCAACACGAAGGCGGTCTCATAACCAATGGTTACCATTACAAGATGGATTTCAAAAGGAAAGCAGACACGAAGGCGGTATCATATCCAAACACAAAGGTAGGCCGACACGTAGGCGGTCTCATAACCAAGGGTTACCAACACAAGATGAATTTCAAAAGGAAAGCCGACACAAAGGCGGTATCATATCCGAACACAAAGGTAGGCCGACACGAAGGCGGTCTTATAACCAAGGGTTACCATCACAAGATTGATTTCAAAAGGAAAGCCGACACGAGGGCTGTCTCATATCCAAACACAAAGGTAGGCCGACACGAAGGCGGTCTCATAACCAAGGGTTACTTTCACAAGATGGATTTCAAAAGGAAAGCCGACACGAAGGCGGTCTCATATCCAAACACAAAGGTAGACCGACACGAAGGCGGTCTCATAACTAAGGGTTACTATCACAAGATGGATTTCACAACGAAAGCCGACACGAAGGCGGTCTCTTATCCAAATACAAAGGTAGCCGACACAAAGGCGGTCTCATAACCAAGGGTTACCATCACAAGATGGATTTCAAAAGGAAAGCCGACACGAAGGCGGTCTCATATCCAAACACAAAGGTAGGCTGACACGAAGGCGCTCTCATAACCAAGGGTTACTTTCACAAGATGGATTTCAAAAGGAAAGCCGACACGAAGGCTTTCTCATATCCAAACACAAAGGTAGGCCGACACGAAGGCGGTCTCATAACCAAGGGTTACCATCACAAGATGGAATTCAAAAGGAAAGCCAACACGAAGGCGGTCTCATATCCAAATACAAAGGTAGCCGACACAAACGCGGTCTCATAACCAAGGGTTACCATCACAAGATGGATTTCAAAAGGAAAGCCGACACGAGGGCGGTCTCATATCCAAACCCAAAGGTAGGCCGCCACGAAGGCGGTCTCATAACCAATGGTTACCATTACAAGATGGATTTCAAAAGGAAAGCCGACACGAGGGCTGTCTCATATCCAAACACAAAGGAAGGCCGACACGAAGGCGCTCTCATAACCAAGGGTTACTTTCACAAGATGGATTTCAAAAGGAAAGCCGACACGAAGGCTTTCTCATATCCAAACACAAAGGTAGGCCGACACGAAGGCGGTCTCATAACCAAGGGTTACCATCCCAAGATGGATTTCAAAAGGAAAGTCGACACGAAGGCGGTCTCATATCCAAATACAAAGGTAGCTGACACAAAGGTGGTCTCATAACCAAGGGTTACCATCACAAGATGGATTTCAAAAGGAAAGCCGACACGAAGGCGGTCTCATATCCAAACACAAAGGTAGGCTGACACGAAGGCCGTCTCATAACCAAGGGTTACCATCACAAGATGGATTTCAAAAGCAAAGCAAACACAAAGGTAGGCCGACACGATGGCGGACTCATAACCAAGCGTTACTATCACAAGACGGATTTCAAAAGGAAAGCCAACACGAAGGCGGTCTCTTATGCAAACACAAAGGTAGGCCAAGACGAAGGCGGTCTCATAACCAAGTGTTACCATCAAAAGATGGATTTCAAAAGGAAAGCTGACACGAGGGCGGATTCATATCCAAACCCAAAGGTAGGCCGACACAAAGGCGGTCTCATAACCAATGGTTACCATCACAAGATGGATTTCAAAAGGAAAGCCGACACGAAGGCGGTCTCATATCCAAACACAAAGGTAGGCCGACACGAAGGCCGTCTCATAACCAAGGGTTAACATCACAAGATGGATTTCAAAAGGAAAGCAGACACGAAGGCGGACTCATATCCAAAAATAAAGGTAGCCCGACACGTAGGCGGTCTCATAACCAAGGGTTACCATCACAAGATGGATTTCAAAAGGAAAGCCGACTCAAAGGCGGTCTCATATCCAAACACAAAGGTTTGCCGACACGAAGGCGATCTCATAACCAAGGGTTACCATCCCAAGATGGATTTCAAAAGGAAAGCCGACACGAGGGCTGTCTCATATCCAAACAGAAAGGTTGGCCGACACGAAAGCGGTCTCATAACTAAGGGTTACCATCACAAGATGGATTTCAAAAGGAAAGCCGACACGAAGGCGTTCTCATATCCAAATACAAAGGTAGCTGACACAAAGGCGGTCTCATAACCAAGGGTTACCATCACAAGATGGATTTCAAAAGGAAAGCCGACACGAAGGCGGTCTCATATCCAAACACAAAGGTAGGCCGACACGAAGGCGGTCTCGTAACCAAGGGTTACCATCACAAGATGGATTTCAAAAGGAAAGCCGACACGAAGGCGGTCTCATATCCAAACACAAAGGTAGCCGACACGAAGGTTGTCTCATAACCAAGGGTTACCATCACAAGATGGATTTCAAAAGGAAAGCCAACACGATGGAGGTCTCATATCCAAACACAAAGGTAGGCCGACTTGAAGGCGGACTCATAACCAAGGGTTACTATCACAAGATGGATTTCAAAAGGAAAGCCGACACGAAGGCGGTCTCTTATCGAAACACAAAGGTAGGCCGACACGAAGGCGGTCTCATAACCAAGGGTTACCATCACAAGATCGATTTTAAAAGGAAAGCCGACACGAGGGCGGTCTCATATCCAAACCCAAAGGTAGGCCGACACGAAGGCGGTCTCATAACCAATGGTTACCATTACAAGATGGATTTCAAAAGGAAAGCAGACACGAAGGCGGTCTCATATCCAAACACAAAGGTAGGCCGACACGTAGGCGGTCTCTTAACCAAGGGTTACCATCACAAGATGGATTTCGAAAGGAAAGCCGACACAAAGGCGGTCTCATATCCAAACACAAAGGTAGGCCGACACGAAGGCGGTCTCATAACGAAGGGTTACCATCACAAGATGGATTTCAAAAGGAAAGCCGACACGAGGGCTATCTCATATCCAAACACAAAGGTAGGTCGACACGAAGGCGGTCTCATAACCAAGGGTTACTTTCACAAGATGGATTTCAAAAGGAAAGCCGACACGAAGGCGGTCTCATATCCAAACACAAAGGTAGGCCGACACGAAGGCGGTCTCATAACCAATGGTTGGTCTCATAACCAAGGGTTACTATCACAAGATGGATTTCAAAAGGAAAGCCGACACGAAGGCGGTCTCTTATCCAAATACAAAGGTAGCCGACACAAAGGCGGTCTCATAACCAAGGGTTACCATCACAAGATGGATTTCAAAAGGAAAGCCGACACGAAGGCGGTCTCATATCCAAACACAAAGGTAGGCCGACACGAAGGCGCTTTCATAACCAAGGGTTACTTTCACAAGATGGATTTCAAAAGGAAAGCCGACACGAAGGCTTTCTCATATCCAAACACAAAGGTAGGCCGACACGAAGGCGGTCTCATAACCAAGGGTTACCATCACAAGATGGAATTCAAAAGGAAAGCCAACACGAAGGCGGTCTCATATCCAAATACAAAGGTAGCCGACACAAACGCGGTCTCATAACCAAGGGTTACCATCACAAGATGGATTTCAAAAGGAAAGCCGACACGAGGGCGGTCTCATATCCAAACCCAAAGGTAGGCCGCCACGAAGGCGGTCTCATAACCAATGGTTACCATTACAAGATGGATTTCAAAATTAAAGCAGACACGAAGGCGGTCTCATATCCAAACACAAAGGTAGGCCGACACGTAGGCGGTCTCATAACCAAGGGTTACCATCACAAGATGAATTTCACAAGGAAAGCCGACACAAAGGCGGTCTCATAACCAAACACAAAGGTAGGCCGACACGAAGGAGGTCTCATAACCAAGGGTTACCATCACAATATTGATTTCAAAAGGAAAGCCGACACGAGGGCTGTCTCATATCCAAACACAAAGGTAGGCCGACACGAAGGCGGTCTCATAACCAAGGGTTACTTTCACAAGATGGATTTCAAAAGGAAAGCCGACACGAAGGCGGTCTTATATCCAAACACAAAGGTAGGCCGACACGAAGGCGGTCTCATAACCAAGGGTTACCATCACAAGATGGATTTCAAAAGGAAAGCCGACACGAGGGCGGTCTCATATCCAAACCCAAAGGTAGGCCGGTACGAAGGCGGTCTCATAACCAAGATTTACCATCACAAGATGGATTTCAAAAGGAAAGCCAACACGAAGGCTGTCTTATATCCAAACACAAAGGTAGGCCAACACGAAGGCGGTCTCATAACCAATGGTTACCATTAAAAGATGGATTTCAAAAGGAAAGCAGACACGAAGGCGGTATCATATCCAAACACAAAGGTAGGCCGACACGTAGGCGGTCTCATAACCAAGGGTTACCAACACAAGATGAATTTCAAAAGGAAAGCCGACACAAAGGCGGTATCATATCCGAACACAAAGGTAGGCCGACACGAAGGCGGTCTTATAACCAAGGGTTACCATCACAAGATTGATTTCAAAAGGAAAGCCGACACGAGGGCTGTCTCATATCCAAACACAAAGGTAGGCCGACACGAAGGCGGTCTCATAACCAAGGGTTACTTTCACAAAATGGATTTCAAAAGGAAAGCCGACACGAAGGCGGTCTCATATCCAAACGCAAAGGTAGACCGACACGAAGGCGGTCTCATAACCAAGGGTTACTTTCACAAAATGGATTTCAAAAGGAAAGCCGACACGAAGGCGGTCTCATATCCAAACACAAAGGTAGACCGACACGAAGGCGGTCTCATAACCAAGGGTTACTTTCACAAGATGGATTTCAAAAGGAAAGCCGACACGAAGGCGGTCTCATATCAAAACACAAAGGTAGGCCGACACGAAGGCGCTCTCATAACCAAGGGTTACTTTCACAAGATGGATTTCAAAAGGAAAGCCGACACGAAGGCTTTCTCATATCCAAACACAAAGGTAGGCCGACACGAAGGCGGTCTCATAACCAAGGGTTACCATCACAAGATGGAATTCAAAAGGAAAGCCAACACGAAGGCGGTCTCATATCCAAATACAAAGGTAGCCGACACAAACGCGGTCTCATAACCAATGGTTACCATCACAAGATGGATTTCAAAAGGAAAGCCGACACGAAGGCGGTCTCATATCCAAACACAAAGGTAGGCCGACAGGAAGGCGGACTCATAACCAAGGGTTACTATCACAAGACGGCTTTCAAAAGGAAAGCCGACACGAAGGCGGTCTCTTATCCAAACACAAAGGTAGGCCGACACGAATGCGGTCTCATAACCAAGGGTTACCATTACAAGATAGATTTCAAAAACGGAAGCCGACACGAAGGCGGTCTCATATCCAAACACAAAGGTAGGCCGACACGTAGGCGGTCTCTTAACCAAGGGTTACCATCACAAGATGGATTTCAAAAGGAAAGCCGACACAAAGGCGGTCTCATATCCAAACACAAAGGTAGGCCGACACGAAGGCGGTCTCATAACCAAGGGTTACCATCACAAGATGGATTTCAAAAGGAAAGCCGACACGAGGGCTATCTCATATCCAAACACAAAGGTAGGCCGACACGAAGGCGGTCTCATAACCAAGGGTTACTTTCACAAGATGGATTTCAAAAGGAAAGCCGACACGAAGGCGGTCTCATATCCAAACACAAAGGTAGGCCGACACGAAGGCGGTCTCATAACCAATGGTTACCATCACAAGATTGATTTCAAAAGGAAAGCCGACACGAGGGCTGTCTCATATCCAAACACAAAGGTAGGCCGACACGTAGGCGGTCTCATAACCAAGGGTTACCAACAAAAGATGAATTTCAAAAGGAAAGCCGACACAAAGGCGGTATCATATCCGAACACAAAGGTAGGCCGACACGAAGGCGGTCTTATAACCAAGGGTTACCATCACAAGATTGATTTCAAAAGGAAAGCCGACACGAGGGCTGTCTCATATCCAAACACAAAGGTAGGCCGACACGAAGGCGGTCTCATAACCAAGGGTTACTTTCACAAGATAGATTTCAAAAGGAAAGCCGACACGAAGGCGGTCTCATATCCAAACACAAAGGTAGACCGACACGAAGCCGGTCTCATTACCAAGGGTTACTATCACAAGATGGATTTCAAAAGGAAAGCCGACACGAAGGCGGTCTCTTATCTAAATACAAAGGTAGCCGACACAAAGGCGGTCTCATAACCAAGGGTTACCATCACAAGATGGATTTCAAAAGGAAAGCCGACACGAAGGCGGTCTCATATCCAAACACAAAGGTAGGCCGACACGAAGGCGCTCTCATAACCAGGGGTTACTTTCACAAGATGGATTTCAAAAGGAAAGCCGACACGAAGGCTTTCTCATATCCAAACACAAAGGTAGGCCGACACGAAGGCGGTCTCATAACCAAGGGTTACCATCACAAGATGGAATTCAAAAGGAAAGCCAACACGAAGGCGGTCTCATATCCAAATACAAAGGTAGCCGACACAAACGCTGTCTTATAACCAATGGAATTCAAAAGGAAAGCCAACACGAAGGCGGTCTCATAACCAATGGTTACCATCACAAGATTGATTTCAAAAGGAAAGCCGACACGAGGGCTGTCTCATATCCAAACACAAAGGTAGGCCGACACGTAGGCGGTCTCATAACCAAGGGTTACCAACACAAGATGAATTTCAAAAGGAAAGCCGACACAAAGGCGGTCTCATATCCAAACACAAAGATAGGCCGACACGAAGGCGCTCTCATAACCAGGGGTTACTTTCACAAGATGGATTTCAAAAGGAAAGCCGACACGAAGGCGGTCTCATATCCAAACACAAAGGTAGGCCGACACGAAGGCGGTCTCGTAACCAAGGGTTACCATCACAAGATGGATTTCAAAAGGAAAGCCGACACGAAGGCGGTCTCATATCCAAACACAAAGGTAGCCGACACGAAGGCTGTCTCATAACCAAGGGTTACCATCACAAGATGGATTTCAAAAGGAAAGCCAACACGATGGAGGTCTCATATCCAAACACAAAGGTAGGCCGACTTGAAGGCGGACTCATAACCAAGGGTTACTATCACAAGATGGATTTCAAAAGGAAAGCCGACACGAAGGCGGTCTCTTATCGAAACACAAAGGTAGGCCGACACGAAGGCGGTCTCATAACCAAGGGTTACCATCACAAGATCGATTTTAAAAGGAAAGCCGACACGAGGGCGGTCTCATATCCAAACCCAAAGGTAGGCCGACACGAAGGCGGTCTCATAACCAATGGTTACCATTACAAGATGGATTTCAAAAGGAAAGCAGACACGAAGGCGGTCTCATATCCAAACACAAAGGTAGGCCGACACGTAGGCGGTCTCTTAACCAAGGGTTACCATCACAAGATGGATTTCAAAAGGAAAGCCGACACAAAGGCGGTCTCATATCCAAACACAAAGGTAGGCCGACACGAAGGCGGTCTCATAACCAAGGGTTACCATCACAAGATGGATTTCAAAAGGAAAGCCGACACAAGGGCTATCTCATATCCAAACACAAAGGTAGGTCAACACGAAGGCGGTCTCATAACCAAGGGTTACTTTCACAAGATGGATTTCAAAAGGAAAGCCGACACGAAGGCGGTCTCATATCCAAATACAAAGGTAGCCGACACAAACGCGGTCTCATAACCAAGGGTTACCATCACAAGATGGATTTCAAAAGGAAAGCCGACACGAGGGCGGTCTCATATCCAAACCCAAAGGTAGGCCGCCACGAAGGCGGTCTCATAACCAATGGTTACCATTACAAGATGGATTTCAAAATTAAAGCAGACACGAAGGCGGTCTCATATCCAAACACAAAGGTAGGCCGACACGTAGGCGGTCTCATAACCAAGGGTTACCATCACAAGATGAATTTCAAAAGGAAAGCCGACACAAAGGCGGTCTCATAACCAAACACAAAGGTAGGCCGACACGAAGGCGGTCTCATAACCAAGGGTTACCATCACAATATTGATTTCAAAAGGAAAGCCGACACGAGGGCTGTCTCATATCCAAACACAAAGGTAGGCCGACACGAAGGCGGTCTCATAACCAAGGGTTACTTTCACAAGATGGATTTCAAAAGGAAAGCCGACACGAAGGCGGTCTTATATCCAAACACAAAGGTAGGCCGACACGAAGGCGGTCTCATAACCAAGGGTTACCATCACAAGATGGATTTCAAAAGGAAAGCCGACACGAGGGCGGTCTCATATCCAAACCCAAAGGTAGGCCGGTACGAAGGCGGTCTCATAACCAAGATTTACCATCACAAGATGGATTTCAAAAGGAAAGCCAACACGAAGGCTGTCTTATATCCAAACACAAAGGTAGGCCAACACGAAGGCGGTCTCATAACCAATGGTTACCATTAAAAGATGGATTTCAAAAGGAAAGCAGACACGAAGGCGGTATCATATCCAAACACAAAGGTAGGCCGACACGTAGGCGGTCTCATAACCAAGGGTTACCAACACAAGATGAATTTCAAAAGGAAAGCCGACACAAAGGCGGTATCATATCCGAACACAAAGGTAGGCCGACACGAAGGCGGTCTTATAACCAAGGGTTACCATCACAAGATTGATTTCAAAAGGAAAGCCGACACGAGGGCTGTCTCATATCCAAACACAAAGGTAGGCCGACACGAAGGCGGTTTCATAACCAAGGGTTACTTTCACAAAATGGATTTCAAAAGGAAAGCCGACACGAAGGCGGTCTCATATCCAAACACAAAGGTAGACCGACACGAAGGCGGTCTCATAACCAAGGGTTACTTTCACAAAATGGATTTCAAAAGGAAAGCCGACACGAAGGCGGTCTCATATCCAAACACAAAGGTAGACCGACACGAAGGCGGTCTCATAACCAAGGGTTACTTTCACAAGATGGATTTCAAAAGGAAAGCCGACACGAAGGCGGTCTCATATCTAAACACAAAGGTAGGCCGACACGAAGGCGCTCTCATAACCAAGGGTTACTTTCACAAGATGGATTTCAAAAGGAAAGCCGACACGAAGGCTTTCTCATATCCAAACACAAAGGTAGGCCGACACGAAGGCGGTCTCATAACCAAGGGTTACCATCACAAGATGGAATTCAAAAGGAAAGCCAACACGAAGGCGGTCTCATATCCAAATACAAAGGTAGCCGACACAAACGCGGTCTCATAACCAATGGTTACCATCACAAGATGGATTTCAAAAGGAAAGCCGACACGAAGGCGGTCTCATATCCAAACACAAAGGTAGGCCGACAGGAAGGCGGACTCATAACCAAGGGTTACTATCGCAAGACGGCTTTCAAAAGGAAAGCCGACAAGAAGGCGGTCTCTTATCCAAACACAAAGGTAGGCCGACACGAATGCGGTCTCATAACCAAGGGTTACCCTTACAAGATAGATTTCAAAAACGGAAGCCGACACGAAGGCGGTCTCATATCCAAACACAAAGGTAGGCCGACACGTAGGCGGTCTCTTAACCAAGGGTTACCATCACAAGATGGATTTCAAAGGTAGCCGACACAAACGCGGTCTCATAACCAATGGTTACCATCACAAGATGGATTTCAAAAGGAAAGCCGACACGAAGGCGGTCTCATATCCAAACACAAAGGTAGGCCGACAGGAAGGCGGACTCATAACCAAGGGTTACTATCACAAGACGGCTTTCAAAAGGAAAGCCGACACGAAGGCGGTCTCTTATCCAAACACAAAGGTAGGCCGACACGAATGCGGTCTCATCACCAAGGGTTACCATTACAAGATAGATTTCAAAAACGGAAGCCGACACAAAGGCGGTCTCATATCCAAACATAAAGGTAGGCCGACACGAAGGCGGTCTCATAACCAAGGGTTACCATCACAAGATGGATTTCAAAAGGAAAGCCGACACGAGGGCTATCTCATATCCAAACACAAAGGTAGGCCGACACGAAGGCGGTCTCATAACCAAGGGTTACTTTCACAAGATGGATTTCAAAAGGAAAGCCGACACGAAGGCGGTCTCATATCCAAACACAAAGGTAGGCCGACACGAAGGCGGTCTCATAACCAATGGTTACCATCACAAGATTGATTTCAAAAGGAAAGCCGACACGAGGGCTGTCTCATATCCAAACACAAAGGTAGGCCGACATGTAGGCGGTCTCATAACCAAGGGTTACCAACAAAAGATGAATTTCAAAAGGAAAGCCGACACAAAGGCGGTATCATATCCGAACACAAAGGTAGGCCGACACGAAGGCGGTCTTATAACCAAGGGTTACCATCACAAGATTGATTTCAAAAGGAAAGCCGACACGAGGGCTGTCTCATATCCAAACACAAAGGTAGGCCGACACGAAGGCGGTCTCATAACCAAGGGTTACTTTCACAAGATGGATTTCAAAAGGAAAGCCGACACGAAGGCGGTCTCATATCCAAACACAAAGGTAGACCGACACGAAGCCGGTCTCATAACCAAGGGTTACTATCACAAGATGGATTTCAAAAGGAAAGCCGACACGAAGGCGGTCTCTTATCTAAATACAAAGGTAGCCGACACAAAGGCGGTCTCATAACCAAGGGTTACCATCACAAGATGGATTTCAAAAGGAAAGCCGACACGAAGGCGGTCTCATATCCAAACACAAAGGTAGGCCGACACGAAGGCGCTCTCATAACCAGGGGTTACTTTCACAAGATGGATTTCAAAAGGAAAGCCGACACGAAGGCTTTCTCATATCCAAACACAAAGGTAGGCCGACACGAAGGCGGTCTCATAACCAAGGGTTACCATCACAAGATGGAATTCAAAAGGAAAGC
The DNA here is from genome assembly GCA_022829125.1 of Lathyrus tuberosus. NCBI lineage: Eukaryota > Viridiplantae > Streptophyta > Magnoliopsida > Fabales > Fabaceae > Lathyrus > Lathyrus tuberosus. The sequence continues at coordinate 2,271,356 of JALAZF010000020.1, read as the reverse complement.
CAACACGAAGGCGGTCTCATATCCAAATACAAAGGTAGCCGACACAAACGCGGTCTTATAACCAATGGAATTCAAAAGGAAAGCCAACACGAAGGCGGTCTCATAACCAATGGTTACCATCACAAGATTGATTTCAAAAGGAAAGCCGACATGAGGGCTGTCTCATATCCAAACACAAAGGTAGGCCGACACGTAGGCGGTCTCATAACCAAGGGTTACCAACACAAGATGAATTTCAAAAGGAAAGCCGACACAAAGGCGGTATCATATCCGAACACAAAGGTAGGCCAACACGAAGGCGGTCTTATAACCAAGGGTTACCATCACAAGATGGATTTCAAAAGGAAAGCCGACACGAAGGCGGTCTCATATCCAAACACAAAGATAGGCCGACACGAAGGCGCTCTCATAACCAGGGGTTACTTTCACAAGATGGATTTCAAAAGGAAAGCCGACACGAAGGCTTTCTCATATCCAAACACAAAGGTAGGCCGACACGAAGGCGGTCTCATAACCAAGGGTTACCATCACAAGATGGATTTCAAAAGGAAAGCCGACACGAAGGCGGTCTCATATCCAAACACAAAGGTAGGCCGACACGAAGGCGGACTCATAACCAAGGGTTACTATCACAAGACGGATTTCAAAAGGAAAGCCGACACGAAGGCGGTCTCTTATCCAAACACAAAGGTAGGCCGACACGAATGCGTTCTCATAACCAAGGGTTACCATTACAAGATAGATTTCAAAAACGGAAGCCGACACGAAGGCGGTCTCATATCCAAACACAAAGGTAGGCCGACACGTAGGCGGTCTCTTAACCAAGGGTTACCATCACAAGATGGATTTCAAAAGGAAAGCCGACACAAAGGCGGTCTCATATCCAAACACAAAGGTAGGCCGACACGAAGGCGGTCTCATAACCAAGGGTTACCATCACAAGATGGATTTCAAAAGGAAAGCCGACACGAGGGCGGTCTCATATCCAAACACAAAGGTAGGCCGACACGAAGGCGCTCTCATAACCAAGGGTTACTTTCACAAGATGGATTTCAAAAGGAAAGCCGGCACGAAGGCTTTCTCATATCCAAACACAAAGGTAGGCCGACACAAAGGCGGTCTCATAACCAAGGGTTACCATTACAAGATGGAATTCAAAAGGAAAGCCAACACGAAGGCGGTCTCATATCCAAACACAAAGGTAGGCCGACACGTAGGCGGTCTCATAACCAAGGGTTACCAACACAAGATGAATTTCAAAAGGAAAGCCGACACAAAGGCGGTATCATATCCGAACACAAAGGTAGGCCGACACGAAGGCGGTCTTATAACCAAGGGTTACCATCACAAGATTGATTTCAAAAGGGAAGCCGACACGAGGGCTGTCTCATATCCAAACACAAAGGTAGGCCGACACGAAGGCGGTCTCATAACCAAGGGTTACTTTCACAAGATGGATTTCAAAAGGAAAGCCGAGACGAAGGCGGTCTCATATCCAAACACAAAGGTAGACCGACACGAAGCCGGTCTCATAACCAAGCGTTACTATCACAAGATGGATTTCAAAAGGAAAGCCGACACGAAGGCGGTCTCTTATCCAAATACAAAGGTAGCCGACACAAAGGCGGTCTCATAACCAAGGGTTACCATCACAAGATGGATTTCAAAAGGAAAGCCGACACGAAGGCGGTCTCATATCCAAACACAAAGGTAGGCCGACACGAAGGCGCTCTCATAACCAAGGGTTACTTTCACAAGATGGATTTCAAAAGGAAAGCCGACACGAAGGCTTTCTCATATCCAAACACAAAGGTAGGCCGACACGAAGGCGGTCTCATAACCAAGGGTTACCATCACAAGATGGAATTCAAAAGGAAAGCCAACACGAAGGCGGTCTCATATCCAAATACAAAGGTAGCCGACACAAACGCGGTCTCATAACCAAGGGTTACCATCACAAGATGGATTTCAAAAGGAAAGCCGACACGAAGGCGGTCTCATATCCAAACACAAAGGTAGGCCGACACGAAGGCGGACTCATAACCAAGGGTTACTATCACAAGATGGAATTCAAAAGGAAAGCCAACACGAAGGCGGTCTCATATCCAAATACAAAGGTAGCCGACACAAACGCGGTCTTATAACCAATGGAATTCAAAAGGAAAGCCAACACGAAGGCGGTCTCATAACCAATGGTTACCATCACAAGATTGATTTCAAAAGGAAAGCCGACACGAGGGCTGTCTCATATCCAAACACAAAGGTAGGCCGACACGTAGGCGGTCTCATAACCAAGGGTTACCATCACAAGATGGAATTCAAAAGGAAAGCCAACACGAAGGCGGTCTCATATCCAAATACAAAGGTAGCCGACACAAACGCGGTCTTATAACCAATGGAATTCAAAAGGAAAGCCAACACGAAGGCGGTCTCATAACCAATGGTTACCATCACAAGATTGATTTCAAAAGGAAAGCCGACACGAGGGCTGTCTCATATCCAAACACAAAGGTAGGCCGACACATAGGCGGTCTCATAACCAAGGGTTACCAACACAAGATGAATTTCAAAAGGAAAGCCGACACAAAGGCGGTATCATATCCGAACACAAAGGTAGGCCAACACGAAGGCGGTCTTATAACCAAGGGTTACCATCACAAGATGGATTTCAAAAGGAAAGCCGACACGAAGGCGGTCTCATATCCAAACACAAAGATAGGCCGACACGAAGGCGCTCTCATAACCAGGGGTTACTTTCACAAGATGGATTTCAAAAGGAAAGCCGACACGAAGGCTTTCTCATATCCAAACACAAAGGTAGGCCGACACGAAGGCGGTCTCATAACCAAGGGTTACCATCACAAGATGGATTTCAAAAGGAAAGCCGACACGAAGGCGGTCTCATATCCAAACACAAAGGTAGGCCGACACGAAGGCGGACTCATAACCAAGGGTTACTATCACAAGACGGATTTCAAAAGGAAAGCCGACACGAAGGCGGTCTCTTATCCAAACACAAAGGTAGGCCGACACGAATGCGTTCTCATAACCAAGGGTTACCATTACAAGATAGATTTCAAAAACGGAAGCCGACACGAAGGCGGTCTCATATCCAAACACAAAGGTAGGCCGACACGTAGGCGGTCTCTTAACCAAGGGTTACCATCACAAGATGGATTTCAAAAGGAAAGCCGACACAAAGGCGGTCTCATATCCAAACACAAAGGTAGGCCGACACGAAGGCGGTCTCATAACCAAGGGTTACCATCACAAGATGGATTTCAAAAGGAAAGCCGACACGAGGGCGGTCTCATATCCAAACACAAAGGTAGGCCGACACGAAGGCGCTCTCATAACCAAGGGTTACTTTCACAAGATGGATTTCAAAAGGAAAGCCGGCACGAAGGCTTTCTCATATCCAAACACAAAGGTAGGCCGACACAAAGGCGGTCTCATAACCAAGGGTTACCATTACAAGATGGAATTCAAAAGGAAAGCCAACACGAAGGCGGTCTCATATCCAAACACAAAGGTAGGCCGACACGTAGGCGGTCTCATAACCAAGGGTTACCAACACAAGATGAATTTCAAAAGGAAAGCCGACACAAAGGCGGTATCATATCCGAACACAAAGGTAGGCCGACACGAAGGCGGTCTTATAACCAAGGGTTACCATCACAAGATTGATTTCAAAAGGGAAGCCGACACGAGGGCTGTCTCATATCCAAACACAAAGGTAGGCCGACACGAAGGCGGTCTCATAACCAAGGGTTACTTTCACAAGATGGATTTCAAAAGGAAAGCCGAGACGAAGGCGGTCTCATATCCAAACACAAAGGTAGACCGACACGAAGCCGGTCTCATAACCAAGCGTTACTATCACAAGATGGATTTCAAAAGGAAAGCCGACACGAAGGCGGTCTCTTATCCAAATACAAAGGTAGCCGACACAAAGGCGGTCTCATAACCAAGGGTTACCATCACAAGATGGATTTCAAAAGGAAAGCCGACACGAAGGCGGTCTCATATCCAAACACAAAGGTAGGCCGACACGAAGGCGCTCTCATAACCAAGGGTTACTTTCACAAGATGGATTTCAAAAGGAAAGCCGACACGAAGGCTTTCTCATATCCAAACACAAAGGTAGGCCGACACGAAGGCGGTCTCATAACCAAGGGTTACCATCACAAGATGGAATTCAAAAGGAAAGCCAACACGAAGGCGGTCTCATATCCAAATACAAAGGTAGCCGACACAAACGCGGTCTCATAACCAAGGGTTACCATCACAAGATGGATTTCAAAAGGAAAGCCGACACGAAGGCGGTCTCATATCCAAACACAAAGGTAGGCCGACACGAAGGCGGACTCATAACCAAGGGTTACTATCACAAGATGGAATTCAAAAGGAAAGCCAACACGAAGGCGGTCTCATATCCAAATACAAAGGTAGCCGACACAAACGCGGTCTTATAACCAATGGAATTCAAAAGGAAAGCCAACACGAAGGCGGTCTCATAACCAATGGTTACCATCACAAGATTGATTTCAAAAGGAAAGCCGACACGAGGGCTGTCTCATATCCAAACACAAAGGTAGGCCGACACGTAGGCGGTCTCATAACCAAGGGTTACCATCACAAGATGGAATTCAAAAGGAAAGCCAACACGAAGGCGGTCTCATATCCAAATACAAAGGTAGCCGACACAAACGCGGTCTTATAACCAATGGAATTCAAAAGGAAAGCCAACACGAAGGCGGTCTCATAACCAATGGTTACCATCACAAGATTGATTTCAAAAGGAAAGCCGACACGAGGGCTGTCTCATATCCAAACACAAAGGTAGGCCGACACATAGGCGGTCTCATAACCAAGGGTTACCAACACAAGATGAATTTCAAAAGGAAAGCCGACACAAAGGCGGTATCATATCCGAACACAAAGGTAGGCCAACACGAAGGCGGTCTTATAACCAAGGGTTACCATCACAAGATGGATTTCAAAAGGAAAGCCGACACGAAGGCGGTCTCATATCCAAACACAAAGATAGGCCGACACGAAGGCGCTCTCATAACCAGGGGTTACTTTCACAAGATGGATTTCAAAAGGAAAGCCGACACGAAGGCTTTCTCATATCCAAACACAAAGGTAGGCCGACACGAAGGCGGTCTCATAACCAAGGGTTACCATCACAAGATGGATTTCAAAAGGAAAGCCGACACGAAGGCGGTCTCATATCCAAACACAAAGGTAGGCCGACACGAAGGCGGACTCATAACCAAGGGTTACTATCACAAGACGGATTTCAAAAGGAAAGCCGACACGAAGGCGGTCTCTTATCCAAACACAAAGGTAGGCCGACACGAATGCGTTCTCATAACCAAGGGTTACCATTACAAGATAGATTTCAAAAACGGAAGCCGACACGAAGGCGGTCTCATATCCAAACACAAAGGTAGGCCGACACGTAGGCGGTCTCTTAACCAAGGGTTACCATCACAAGATGGATTTCAAAAGGAAAGCCGACACAAAGGCGGTCTCATATCCAAACACAAAGGTAGGCCGACACGAAGGCGGTCTCATAACCAAGGGTTACCATCACAAGATGGATTTCAAAAGGAAAGCCGACACGAGGGCGGTCTCATATCCAAACACAAAGGTAGGCCGACACGAAGGCGCTCTCATAACCAAGGGTTACTTTCACAAGATGGATTTCAAAAGGAAAGCCGGCACGAAGGCTTTCTCATATCCAAACACAAAGGTAGGCCGACACAAAGGCGGTCTCATAACCAAGGGTTACCATTACAAGATGGAATTCAAAAGGAAAGCCAACACGAAGGCGGTCTCATATCCAAACACAAAGGTAGGCCGACACGTAGGCGGTCTCATAACCAAGGGTTACCAACACAAGATGAATTTCAAAAGGAAAGCCGACACAAAGGCGGTATCATATCCGAACACAAAGGTAGGCCGACACGAAGGCGGTCTTATAACCAAGGGTTACCATCACAAGATTGATTTCAAAAGGGAAGCCGACACGAGGGCTGTCTCATATCCAAACACAAAGGTAGGCCGACACGAAGGCGGTCTCATAACCAAGGGTTACTTTCACAAGATGGATTTCAAAAGGAAAGCCGAGACGAAGGCGGTCTCATATCCAAACACAAAGGTAGACCGACACGAAGCCGGTCTCATAACCAAGCGTTACTATCACAAGATGGATTTCAAAAGGAAAGCCGACACGAAGGCGGTCTCTTATCCAAATACAAAGGTAGCCGACACAAAGGCGGTCTCATAACCAAGGGTTACCATCACAAGATGGATTTCAAAAGGAAAGCCGACACGAAGGCGGTCTCATATCCAAACAAAAAGGTAGGCCGACACGAAGGCGCTCTCATAACCAAGGGTTACTTTCACAAGATGGATTTCAAAAGGAAAGCCGACACGAAGGCTTTCTCATATCCAAACACAAAGGTAGGCCGACACGAAGGCGGTCTCATAACCAAGGGTTACCATCACAAGATGGAATTCAAAAGGAAAGCCAACACGAAGGCGGTCTCATATCCAAATACAAAGGTAGCCGACACAAACGCGGTCTCATAACCAAGGGTTACCATCACAAGATGGATTTCAAAAGGAAAGCCGACACGAAGGCGGTCTCATATCCAAATACAAAGGTAGGCCGACACGAAGGCGGACTCATAACCAAGGGTTACTATCACAAGACGGATTTCAAAAGGAAAGCCGACACGAAGGCTGTCTCTTATCCAAACACAAAGGTAGGCCGACACGAAGGCGGTCTCATAACCAAGGGTTACTTTCACAAGATGGATTTCAAAAGGAAAGCCGGCACGAAGGCTTTCTCATATCCAAACACAAAGGTAGGCCGACACGAAGGCGGTCTCATAACCAAGGGTTACCATTACAAGATAGATTTCAAAAACGGAAGCCGACACGAAGGCGGTCTCATATCCAAACACAAAGGTAGGCCGACACGTAGGCGGTCTCTTAACCAAGGGTTACCATCACAAGATGGATTTCAAAAGGAAAGCCGACACAAAGGCGGTCTCATATCCAAACAAAAAGGTAGGCCGACACGAAGGCGGTCTCATAACCAAACACAAAGGTAGGCCGACACGAAGGCGGTCTCATAACCAAGGGTTACCATCACAATATTGATTTCAAAAGGAAAGCCGACACGAGGGCTGTCTCATATCCAAACACAAAGGTAGGCCGACACGAAGGCGGTCTCATAACCAAGGGTTACTTTCACAAGATGGATTTAAAAAGGAAAGCCGACACGAAGGCGGTCTTATATCCAAACACAAAGGTAGGCCGACACGAAGGCGGTCTCATAACCAAGGGTTACCATCACAAGATGGATTTCAAAAGGAAAGCCGACACGAGGGCGGTCTCATATCCAAACCCAAAGGTAGGCCGGTACGAAGGCGGTCTCATAACCAAGGGTTACCATCACAAGATGGATTTCAAAAGGAAAGCCGACACGAAGGCGGTCTTATATCCAAACACAAAGGTAGGCCAACACGAAGGCGGTCTCATAACCAATGGTTACCATTACAAGATGGATTTCAAAAGGAAAGCAGACACGAAGGCGGTATCATATCCAAACACAAAGGTAGGCCGACACGTAGGCGGTCTCATAACCAAGGGTTACCAACACAAGATGAATTTCAAAAGGAAAGCCGACACAAAGGCGGTATCATATCTGAACACAAAGGTAGGCCGACACGAAGGCGGTCTTATAACCAAGGGTTACCATCACAAGATTGATTTCAAAAGGAAAGCCGACACGAGGGCTGTCTCATATCCAAACACAAAGGTAAGCCGACACGAAGGCGGTCTCATAACCAAGGGTTACTTTCACAAGATGGATTTCAAAAGGAAAGCCGACACGAAGGCGGTCTCATATCCAAACACAAAGGTAGACCGACACGAAGGCGGTCTCATAACCAAGGGTTACTATCACAAGATGGATTTCAAAAGGAAAGCCGACACGAAGGCGGTCTCTTATCCAAATACAAAGGTAGCCGACACAAAGGAGGTCTCATAACCAAGGGTTACCATCACAATATTGATTTCAAAAGGAAAGCCGACACGAGGGCTGTCTCATATCCAAACACAAAGGTAGGCCGACACGAAGGCGGTCTCATAACCAAGGGTTACTTTCACAAGATGGATTTCAAAAGGAAAGCCGACACGAAGGCGGTCTTATATCCAAACACAAAGGTAGGCCGACACGAAGGCGGTCTCATAACCAAGGGTTACCATCACAAGATGGATTTCAAAAGGAAAGCCGACACGAGGGCGGTCTCATATCCAAACCCAAAGGTAGGCCGGTACGAAGGCGGTCTCATAACCAAGATTTACCATCACAAGATGGATTTCAAAAGGAAAGCCGACACGAAGGTGGTCTCATATCCAAACACAAAGGTAGGCCGACACGAAGGCGGACTCATAACCAAGGGTTACTATCACAAGACGGATTTCAAAAGGAAAGCCGACACGAAGGCGGTCTCTTATCCAAACACAAAGGTAGGCCGACACGAATGCGGTCTCATAACCAAGGGTTACCATTACAAGATAGATTTCAAAAACGGAAGCCGACACGAAGGCGGTCTCATATCCAAACACAAAGGTAGGCCGACACGTAGGCGGTCTCTTAACCAAGGGTTACCATCACAAGATGGATTTCAAAAGGAAAGCCGACACAAAGGCGGTCTCATATCCAAACAAAAAGGTAGGCCGACACGAAGGCGGTCTCATAACCAAGGGTTACCATCACAAGATGGATTTCAAAAGGAAAGCCGACACGAAGGTAGTCTCATATCCAAACACAAAGGTAGGCCGACACGAAGGCGGTCTCATAACCAAGGGTTACTTTCACAAGATGGATTTCAAAAGGAAAGCCGACATGAAGGCGGTCTCATATCCAAACACAAAGGTAGGCCGACACGAAGGCGGTCTCATAACCAATTGTTACCATTACAAGATGGATTTCAAAATTAAAGCAGACACGAAGGCGGACTCATATCCAAACATAAAGGTAGGCCGACACGAAGGCGGTCTCATAACCAAGGGTTACCATCACAAGATGGATTTCAAAAGGAAAGCCGACACGAGGGCGGTCTCATATCCAAACCCAAAGGCAGGCCGACACGAAGGCAGTCTCATAACCAATGGTTACCATTACAAGATGGATTTCAAAATTAAAGCAGACACGAAGGCGGTCTCATATCCAAACACAAAGGTAGGCCGACACGTAGGCGGTCTCATAACCAAGGGTTACCATCACAAGATGAATTTCACAAGGAAAGCCGACACAAAGGCGGTCTCATAACCAAACACAAAGGTAGGCCGACACGAAGGCGGTCTCATAACCAAGGGTTACCATCACAAGATGGATTTCAAAAGGAAAGCCGACACGAGGGTGGTCTCATATCCAAACCCAAAGGTAGGCCGGTACGAAGGCGGTCTCATAACCAAGGGTTACCATCACAAGATGGATTTCAAAAGGAAAGCCGACACGAAGGCGGTCTTATATCCAAACACAAAGGTAGGCCAACACGAAGGCGGTCTCATAACCAATGGTTACCATTACAAGATGGATTTCAAAAGGAAAGCAGACACGAAGGCGGTATCATATCCAAACACAAAGGTAGGCCGACACGTAGGCGGTCTCATAACCAAGGGTTACCAACACAAGATGAATTTCAAAAGGAAAGCCGACACAAAGGCGGTATCATATCCGAACACAAAGGTAGGCCGACACGAAGGCGGTCTTATAACCAAGGGTTACCATCACAAGATTGATTTCAAAAGGAAAGCCGACACGAGGGCTGTCTCATATCCAAACACAAAGGTAAGCCGACACGAAGGCGGTCTCATAACCAAGGGTTACTTTCACAAGATGGATTTCAAAAGGAAAGCCGACACGAAGGCGGTCTCATATCCAAACACAAAGGTAGACCGACACGAAGGCGGTCTCATAACCAAGGGTTACTATCACAAGATGGATTTCAAAAGGAAAGCCGACACGAAGGCGGTCTCTTATCCAAATACAAAGGTAGCCGACACAAAGGCGGTCTCATAACCAAGGGTTACCATCACAAGATGGATTTCAAAAGGAAAGCCGACACGAAGGCGGTCTCATATCCAAACACAAAGGTAGGCCGACACGAAGGCGCTCTCATAACCAAGGGTTACTTTCACAAGATGGATTTCAAAAGGAAAGCCGACACGAAGGCTTTCTCATATCCAAACACAAAGGTAGGCCGACACGAAGGCGGTCTCATAACCAAGGGTTACCATCACAAGATGGATTTCAAAAGGAAAGCCAACACGAAGGCAGTCTCATATCCAAATACAAAGGTAGCCGACACAAAGGCGGTCTCATAACCACGGGTTACCATCACAAGATGGATTTCAAAAGGAAAGCCGACACGAAGGCGGTCTCATATCCAAACCCAAAGGTAGGCCGACACGAAGGCGGACTCATAACCAAGGGTTACTATCACAAGACGGATTTCAAAAGGAAAGCCGACACGAAGGCGGTCTCTTATCCAAACACAAAGGTAGGCCGACACGAATGCGGTCTCATAACTAAGGGTTACCATTACAAGATAGATTTCAAAAACGAAAGCCGACACGAAGGCGGTCTCATATCCAAACACAAAGGTAGGCCGAGACGAAGGCGGTCTCATAACCAAGTGTTACCATCACAAGATGGATTTCAAATGGAAAGCTGACACGAGGGCGGATTCATATCCAAACCCAAAGGTAGGCCGACACAAAGGCGGTCTCATAACCAATGGTTACCATCACAAGATGTATTTCAAAAGGAAAGCCGACACGAAGGCGGTGTCATATCCAAACACAAAGGTAGGCCGACACGAAGGCCGTCTCATAACCAAGGGTTACCATCACAAGATGGATTTCAAAAGGAAAGCAGACACGAAGGCGGTCTCATATTCAAACATAAAGGTAGCCCGACACGTAGGCGGTCTCATAACCAAGGGTTACCATCACAAGATGGATTTCAAAAGGAAAGCCGACACAAAGGCGGTCTCATATCCAAACACAAAGGTATGCCGACACGAAGGCGGTCTCATAACCAAGGGTTACCATCCCAAGATGGATTTCAAAAGGAAAGCCGACACGAGGGCTGTCTCATATCCAAACAGAAAGGTAGGCCGACACGAAAGCGGTCTCATAACTAAGGGTTACCATCACAAGATGGATTTCAAAAGGAAAGCCGACACGAAGGCGGTCTCATATCCAAACACAAAGGTTGGCCGACACGAAGGCGGTATCATAACCAAGGGTTACCATCACAAGATGGATTTCAACAGGAAAGCCGACACGAAGGCGGTCTCATATCCAAACACAAAGGTAGGCGACACGAAGGCGGTCTCATAACCAAGGGTTACCATCACAAGATGGATTTCAAAAGGAAAGCAGACACGAAGGCGGTATCATATCCAAACATAAAGGTAGCCCGACACGTAGGCGGTCTCATAACCAAGGGTTACCATCACAAGATGGATTTCAAAAGGAAAGCCGACACAAAGGCGGTCTCATATCCAAACACAAAGGTATGCCGACACGAAGGCGGTCTCATAACCAAGGGTTACCATCCCAAGATGGATTTCAAAAGGAAAGCCGACACGAGGGCTGTCTCATATCCAAACAGAAAGGTAGGCCGACACGAAAGCGGTCTCATAACTAAGGGTTACCATCACAAGATGGATTTCAAAAGGAAAGCCGACACGAAGGCGGTCTCATATCCAAACACAAAGGTAGGCCGACACGAAGGCGGTATCATAACCAAGGGTTACCATCACAAGATGGATTTCAAAAGGAAAGCCGACACGAAGGCGGTCTCATATCCAAACACAAAGGTAGGCGACACGAAGGCGGTCTCATAACCAAGGGTTACCATCACAAGATGGATTTCAAAAGGAAAGCAGACACGAAGGCGGTATCATATCCAAACATAAAGGTAGCCCGACACGTAGGCGGTCTCATAACCAAGGGTTACCATCACAAGATGGATTTCAAAAGGAAAGCCGACACAAAGGCGGTCTCATATCCAAACACAAAGGTATGCCGACACAAAGGCGGTCTCATAACCAAGGGTTACCATCCCAAGATGGATTTCAAAAGGAAAGCCGACACGAGGGCTGTCTCATATCCAAACAGAAAGGTAGGCCGACACGAAAGCGGTCTCATAACTAAGGGTTACCATCACAAGATGGATTTCAAAAGGAAAGCCGACACGAAGGCGGTCTCATATCCAAACACAAAGGTAGGCCGACACGAAGGCGGTATCATAACCAAGGGTTACCATCACAAGATGGATTTCAAAAGGAAAGCCGACACGAAGGCGGTCTCATATCCAAACACAAAGGTAGGCGACACGAAGGCGGTCTCATAACCAAGGGTTACCATCACAAGATGGATTTCAAAAGGAAAGCAGACACGAAGGCGGTCTCATATCCAAACATAAAGGTAGCCCGACACGTAGGCGGTCTCATAACCAAGGGTTACCATCACAAGATGGATTTCAAAAGGAAAGCCGACACAAAGGCGGTCTCATATCCAAACACAAAGGTATGCCGACACGAAGGCAGTCTCATAACCAAGGGTTACCATCCCAAGATGGATTTCAAAAGGAAAGCTGACACGAGGGCTGTCTCATATCCAAACAGAAAGGTAGGCCGACACGAAAGCGGTCTCATAACTAAGGGTTACCATCACAAGATGGATTTCAAAAGGAAAGCCGACACGAAGGCGGTCTCATATCCAAACACAAAGGTAGGCCGACACGAAGGCAGTATCATAACCAAGGGTTACCATCACAAGATGGATTTCAAAAGGAAAGCCGACACGAAGGCGGTCTCATATCCAAACACAAAGGTAGCCGACACGAAGGCGGTCTCATAACCAAGGGTTACCATCACAAGATGGATTTCAAAAGGAAAGCCAACACGAAGGCGGTCTCATATCCAAACACAAAGGTAGGTCGACATGAAGGCGGACTCATAACCAAGGGTTACTATCACAAGATGGATTTCAAAAGGAAAGCCGACACGAACGCGGTCTCTTAACCAAACACAAAGGTAGGCCAACACGAAGGCGGTCTCATAACCAAGGGTTACCATCACAAGATGGATTTTAAAAGGAAAGCCGACACGAGGGCGGTCTCATATCCAAACCCAAAGGTAGGCCGACACGAAGGCGGTCTCATAACCAATGGTTACCATTACAAGATGGATTTCAAAAGCAAAGCAGACACGAAGGCGATCTCATATCCAAACAAAAAGGTAGGCCGACACGTAGGCGGTCTCATAACCAAGGGTTACCATCACAAGATGGATTTCAAAAGAAACGCCGACACAAAGGCGGTCTTATATCCAAACACAAAGGTAGGCCGACACGAAGGCGGTCTCATAACCAAGGGTTACCATCACAAGATGGATTTCAAAAGGAAAGCCGACACGAGGGCTATCTCATATCCAAACACAAAGGTAGCCTGACACGAAGGCGGTCTCAAAACCAAGGGTTACTTTCACTAGATGGATTTCAAAAGGAAAGCCGACACGAAGGCGGTCTCATATCCAAACACAAAGGTAGGCCGACACGAAGGTGGTCTTATAACCAAGGGTTACCATCACAAGATGGATTTCAAAAGGAAAGCCGACACGAGGGCGGTCGCATATCCAAACCCAAAGGTAGGCCGGTACGAAGGCGGTCTCATAACCCAGGGTTACCATTACAAGATGGATTTCAAAAGGAATGCAGACACGAAGGCGGTCTCATATCCAAACACAAAGGTAGGCCGACACGTAGGCGGTCTCATAACCAAGGGTTACCAACACAAGATGAATTTCAAAAGGAAAGCCGACACAAAGGCGGTCTCATATCCGAACACAAAGGTAGGCGGACACGAAGGCGGTCTCATAACCAAGGGTTACCATCACAAGATTGATTTCAAAAGGAAAGCCGACACGAGGGCTATCTCATATCCAAACACAAAGGTAGGCCGACACGAAGGCGGTCTCATAACCAAGGGTTACATTCACAAGATGGATTTCAAAAGGAAAGCTGGCACGAAGGCGGTCTCATATCCAAACACAAAGGTAGGCCGACACGAAGGCGGTCTCATAACCAAGGGTTACTATCACAAGATGGATTTGAAAAGGAAAGCCGACACGAAGGCGGTCTCGTATCCAAATACAAAGGTAGCCGACACAAAGGAGGTCTCATAACCAAGGGTTACCATCCCAAGATGGATTTCAAAAGGAAAGCCGACACGAGGGCTGTCTCATATCCAAACAGAAAGGTAGGCCGACACGAAAGCGGTCTCATAACTAAGGGTTACCATCACAAGATGGATTTCAAAAGGAAAGCCGACACGAAGGCGGTCTCATATCCAAACACAAAGGTAGGCCGACACGAAGGCGGTATCATAACCAAGGGTTACCATCACAAGATGGATTTCAACAGGAAAGCCGACACGAAGGCGGTCTCATATCCAAACACAAAGGTAGGCGACACGAAGGCGGTCTCATAACCAAGGGTTACCATCACAAGATGGATTTCAAAAGGAAAGCAGACACGAAGGCGGTATCATATCCAAACATAAAGGTAGCCCGACACGTAGGCGGTCTCATAACCAAGGGTTACCATCACAAGATGGATTTCAAAAGGAAAGCCGACACAAAGGCGGTCTCATATCCAAACACAAAGGTATGCCGACACGAAGGCGGTCTCATAACCAAGGGTTACCATCCCAAGATGGATTTCAAAAGGAAAGCCGACACGAGGGCTGTCTCATATCCAAACAGAAAGGTAGGCCGACACGAAAGCGGTCTCATAACTAAGGGTTACCATCACAAGATGGATTTCAAAAGGAAAGCCGACACGAAGGCGGTCTCATATCCAAACACAAAGGTAGGCCGACACGAAGGCGGTATCATAACCAAGGGTTACCATCACAAGATGGATTTCAAAAGGAAAGCCGACACGAAGGCGGTCTCATATCCAAACACAAAGGTAGGCGACACGAAGGCGGTCTCATAACCAAGGGTTACCATCACAAGATGGATTTCAAAAGGAAAGCAGACACGGAGGCGGTCGCATATCCAAACATAAAGGTAGCCCGACACGTAGGCGGTCTCATAACCAAGGGTTACCATCACAAGATGGATTTCAAAAGGAAAGCCGACACAAAGGCGGTCTCATATCCAAACACAAAGGTATGCCGACACGAAGGCGGTCTCATAACCAAGGGTTACCATCCCAAGATGGATTTCAAAAGGAAAGCTGACACGAGGGCTGTCTCATATCCAAACAGAAAGGTAGGCCGACACGAAAGCGGTCTCATAACTAAGGGTTACCATCACAAGATGGATTTCAAAAGGAAAGCCGACACGAAGGCGGTCTCATATCCAAACACAAAGGTAGGCCGACACGAAGGCAGTATCATAACCAAGGGTTACCATCACAAGATGGATTTCAAAAGGAAAGCCGACACGAAGGCGGTCTCATATCCAAACACAAAGGTAGCCGACACGAAGGCGGTCTCATAACCAAGGGTTACCATCACAAGATGGATTTCAAAAGGAAAGCCAACACGAAGGCGGTCTCATATCCAAACACAAAGGTAGGTCGACATGAAGGCGGACTCATAACCAAGGGTTACTATCACAAGATGGATTTCAAAAGGAAAGCCGACACGAACGCGGTCTCTTAACCAAACACAAAGGTAGGCCAACACGAAGGCGGTCTCATAACCAAGGGTTACCATCACAAGATGGATTTTAAAAGGAAAGCCGACACGAGGGCGGTCTCATATCCAAACCCAAAGGTAGGCCGACACGAAGGCGGTCTCATAACCAATGGTTACCATTACAAGATGGATTTCAAAAGCAAAGCAGACACGAAGGCGATCTCATATCCAAACAAAAAGGTAGGCCGACACGTAGGTGGTCTCATAACCAAGGGTTACCATCACAAGATGGATTTCAAAAGAAACGCCGACACAAAGGCGGTCTTATATCCAAACACAAAGGTAGGCCGACACGAAGGCGGTCTCATAACCAAGGGTTACCATCACAAGATGGATTTCAAAAGGAAAGCCGACACGAGGGCTATCTCATATCCAAACACAAAGGTAGCCTGACACGAAGGCGGTCTCATAACCAAGGGTTACTTTCACTAGATGGATTTCAAAAGGAAAGCCGACACGAAGGCGGTCTCATATCCAAACACAAAGGTAGGCCGACACGAAGGTGGTCTTATAACCAAGGGTTACCATCACAAGATGGATTTCAAAAGGAAAGCCGACACGAGGGCGGTCTCATATCCAAACCCAAAGGTAGGCCGGTACGAAGGCGGTCTCATAACCAAGGGTTACCATTACAAGATGGATTTCAAAAGGAATGCAGACACGAAGGCGGTCTCATATCCAAACACAAAGGTAGGCCGACACGTAGGCGGTCTCATAACCAAGGGTTACCAACACAAGATGAATTTCAAAAGGAAAGCCGACACAAAGGCGGTCTCATATCCGAACACAAAGGTAGGCGGACACGAAGGCGGTCTCATAACCAAGGGTTACCATCACAAGATTGATTTCAAAAGGAAAGCCGGCACGAGGGCTATCTCATATCCAAACACAAAGGTAGGCCGACACGAAGGCGGTCTCATAACCAAGGGTTACATTCACAAGATGGATTTCAAAAGGAAAGCTGGCACGAAGGCGGTCTCATATCCAAACACAAAGGTAGGCCGACACGAAGGCGGTCTCATAACCAAGGGTTACTATCACAAGATGGATTTCAAAAGGAAAGCCGACACGAAGGCGGTCTCGTATCCAAATACAAAGGTAGCCGACACAAAGGAGGTCTCATAACCAAGGGTTACCATCACAAGATGGATTTCAAAAGGAAAGCCGACACGAAGGCGGTCTCATATCCAAACACAAAGGTAGGCCAACACGAAGGCGCTCTCATAACCAAGGGTTACTTTCACAAGATGGATTTCAAAAGGAAAGCCGACACGAAGGCTTTCTCATATCCAAACACAAAGGTAGGCCGACACGAAGGCAGTCTCATAACCAAGGGTTACCATCACAAGATGGATTTCGAAAGCAAACCCGACACGAAGGCAGTCTCATATCCAAATACAAAGGTAGCCGACACAAAGGCGGTCTCATTACCAAGGGTTACCATCACAAGATGGATTTCAAAAGGAAAGCCGACACGAAGGCGGTCTCTTATCCAAACACAAAGGTAGGCCGACACGAATGTGGTCTCATAACCAAGGGTTACCATTACAAGATAGATTTCAAAAACGGAAGCCGACACGAAGGCGGTCTCATATCCAAACACAAAGGTAGGCTGAGACGAAGGCGGTCTCATAACCAAGTGTTACCATCACAAGATGGATTTCAAAAGGAAAGCTGACACGAGGGCGGATTCATATCCAAACCCAAAGGTAGGCCGACACGAAGGCCGTCTCATAACCAAGGGTTACCATCACAAGATGGATTTCAAAAGGAAAGCAGACACGAAGGCGGTCTCATATCCAAACATAAAGGTAGCCCGACACGTAGGCGGTCTCATAACCAAGGGTTACCATCACAAGATGGATTTCAAAAGGAAAGCCGACACAAAGGCGGTCTCATATCCAAACACAAAGGTATGCCGACACGAAGGCGGTCTCATAACCAAGGGTTACCATCCCAAGATGGATTTCAAAAGGAAAGCCGACACGAGGGCTGTCTCATATCCAAACAGAAAGGTAGGCCGACACGAAAGCGGTCTCATAACTAAGGGTTACCATCACAAGATGGATTTCAAAAGGAAAGCCGACACGAAGGCGGTCTCATATCCAAACACAAAGGTAGGCCGACACGAAGGCGGTATCATAACCAAGGGTTACCATCACAAGATGGATTTCAACAGGAAAGCCGACACGAAGGCGGTCTCATATCCAAACACAAAGGTAGGCGACACGAAGGCGGTCTCATAACCAAGGGTTACCATCACAAGATGGATTTCAAAAGGAAAGCAGACACGAAGGCGGTATCATATCCAAACATAAAGGTAGCCCGACACGTAGGCGGTCTCATAACCAAGGGTTACCATCACAAGATGGATTTCAAAAGGAAAGCCGACACAAAGGCGGTCTCATATCCAAACACAAAGGTATGCCGACACGAAGGCGGTCTCATAACCAAGGGTTACCATCCCAAGATGGATTTCAAAAGGAAAGCCGACACGAGGGCTGTCTCATATCCAAACAGAAAGGTAGGCCGACACGAAAGCGGTCTCATAACTAAGGGTTACCATCACAAGATGGATTTCAAAAGGAAAGCCGACACGAAGGCGGTCTCATATCCAAACACAAAGGTAGGCCGACACGAAGGCGGTATCATAACCAAGGGTTACCATCACAAGATGGATTTCAAAAGGAAAGCCGACACGAAGGCGGTCTCATATCCAAACACAAAGGTAGGCGACACGAAGGCGGTCTCATAACCAAGGGTTACCATCACAAGATGGATTTCAAAAGGAAAGCAGACACGAAGGCGGTCTCATATCCAAACACAAAGGTAGCCGACACGAAGGCGGTCTCATAACCAAGGGTTACCATCACAAGATGGATTTCAAAAGGAAAGCCAACACGAAGGCGGTCTCATATCCAAACACAAAGGTAGGTCGACATGAAGGCGGACTCATAACCAAGGGTTACTATCACAAGATGGATTTCAAAAGGAAAGCCGACACGAACGCGGTCTCTTAACCAAACACAAAGGTAGGCCAACACGAAGGCGGTCTCATAACCAAGGGTTACCATCACAAGATGGATTTTAAAAGGAAAGCCGACACGAGGGCGGTCTCATATCCAAACCCAAAGGTAGGCCGACACGAAGGCGGTCTCATAACCAATGGTTACCATTACAAGATGGATTTCAAAAGCAAAGCAGACACGAAGGCGATCTCATATCCAAACAAAAAGGTAGGCCGACACGTAGGCGGTCTCATAACCAAGGGTTACCATCACAAGATGGATTTCAAAAGAAACGCCGACACAAAGGCGGTCTTATATCCAAACACAAAGGTAGGCCGACACGAAGGCGGTCTCATAACCAAGGGTTACCATCACAAGATGGATTTCAAAAGGAAAGCCGACACGAGGGCTATCTCATATCCAAACACAAAGGTAGCCTGACACGAAGGCGGTCTCATAACCAAGGGTTACTTTCACTAGATGGATTTCAAAAGGAAAGCCGACACGAAGGCGGTCTCATATCCAAACACAAAGGTAGGCCGACACGAAGGTGGTCTTATAACCAAGGGTTACCATCACAAGATGGATTTCAAAAGGAAAGCCGACACGAGGGCGGTCTCATATCCAAACCCAAAGGTAGGCCGGTACGAAGGCGGTCTCATAACCAAGGGTTACCATTACAAGATGGATTTCAAAAGGAATGCAGACACGAAGGCGGTCTCATATCCAAACACAAAGGTAGGCCGACACGTAGGCGGTCTCATAACCAAGGGTTACCAACACAAGATGAATTTCAAAAGGAAAGCCGACACAAAGGCGGTCTCATATCCGAACACAAAGGTAGGCGGACACGAAGGCGGTCTCATAACCAAGGGTTACCATCACAAGATTGATTTCAAAAGGAAAGCCGACACGAGGGCTATCTCATATCCAAACACAAAGGTAGGCCGACACGAAGGCGGTCTCATAACCAAGGGTTACATTCACAAGATGGATTTCAAAAGGAAAGCTGGCACGAAGGCGGTCTCATATCCAAACACAAAGGTAGGCCGACACGAAGGCGGTCTCATAACCAAGGGTTACTATCACAAGATGGATTTCAAAAGGAAAGCCGACACGAAGGCGGTCTCGTATCCAAATACAAAGGTAGCCGACACAAAGGAGGTCTCATAACCAAGGGTTACCATCACAAGATGGATTTCAAAAGGAAAGCCGACACGAAGGCGGTCTCATATCCAAACACAAAGGTAGGCCAACACGAAGGCGCTCTCATAACCAAGGGTTACTTTCACAAGATGGATTTCAAAAGGAAAGCCGACACGAAGGCTTTCTCATATCCAAACACAAAGGTAGGCCGACACGAAGGCAGTCTCATAACCAAGGGTGACCATCACAAGATGGATTTCGAAAGCAAACCCGACACGAAGGCAGTCTCATATCCAAATACAAAGGTAGCCGACACAAAGGCGGTCTCATTACCAAGGGTTACCATCACAAGATGGATTTCAAAAGGAAAGCCGACACGAAGGCGGTCTCTTATCCAAACACAAAGGTAGGCCGACACGAATGCGGTCTCATAACCAAGGGTTACCATTACAAGATAGATTTCAAAAACGGAAGCCGACACGAAGGCGGTCTCATATCCAAACACAAAGGTAGGCTGAGACGAAGGCGGTCTCATAACCAAGTGTTACCATCACAAGATGGATTTCAAAAGGAAAGCTGACACGAGGGCGGATTCATATCCAAACCCAAAGGTAGGCCGACACAAAGGCGGTCTCATAACCAATGGTTACCATCACAAGATGGATTTCAAAAGGAAAGCCGACACGAAGGCGGTCTCATATCCAAACACAAAGGTAGCCCGACACGTAGGCGGTCTCATAACCAAGGGTTACCATCACAAGATGGATTTCAAAAGGAAAGCCGATACAAAGGCGGTCTCATATCCAAACACAAAGGTATGCCGACACGAAGGCGGTCTCATAACCAAGGGTTAACATCCCAAGACGGATTTCAAAAGGAAAGCCGACACGAGGGATGTCTCATATCCAAACAGAAAGGTAGGCCGATATGAAAGCGGTCTCATAACTAAGGGTTACCATCACAAGATGGATTTCAAAAGGAAAGCCGACACGAAGGCGGTCTCATATCCAAACACAAAGGTAGGCCGACACGAAGGCAGTCTCATAACCAAGGGTTACCATCACAAGATGGATTTCAAAAGGAAAGCCGACACGAAGGCGGTCGCATATCCAAACACAAAGGTAGGCCGACACGAAGGCGGTCTCATCACCAAGGGTTACCATCACAAGATGGATTCCAAAAGGAAAGCAGACACGAAGGCAGTCTCATATCCAAACACAAAGGTATGACGACACATAGGCGGTCTCATAATCAAGGGTTACCATCACAAGATGGATTTCAAAAGGAAAGCCGACACGAAGGCGGTCTCTTATCCAAACACAAAGGTAGGCCGACACGAAGGCGGTCTCATAACCAAGGGTTACCATCACAAGATGGATTTTAAAAGGAAATCCGACACGAGGGCGGTCTCATATCCAAACCCAAAGGTAGGCCGACACGAAGGCGGTCTCATAACCAATGGTTACCATTACAAGATAGATTTCAAAAGGAAAGCAGACACGAAGGCGGTCTCATATCCAAACATAAAGGTAGCCCGACACGTAGGCGATCTCATAACCAAGGGTTACCATCACAAGATGGATTTCAAAAGGAAAGCCGGCACAAAGGCGGTCTCATATCCAAACACAAAGGTAGGCCAACACGAAGGCGGTCTCATAACCAAGGGTTACCATCACAAGATGGATTTCAAAAGGAAAGCCGACGCGAGGGCTATCTCATATCCAAACACAAAGGTAGGCCGACACGAAGGCGGTCTCATAACCAAGGGTTACTTTCACAAGATGGATTTCAAAAGGAAAGCCGACACGAAGGCGGTCTCATATCCAAACACAAAGGTAGGCCGACACGAAGGCGGTCTCATAACCAAGGGTTACCATCACAAGATGGATTTCAAAAGGAAAGCCGACACGAGGGCGGTCTCATATCCAAACCCAAAGGTAGGCCGACACGAAGGCGGTCTCATAACCAATGGTTACCATTACAGGATGGATTTAAAAATGAAGCAGACACGAAGGCGGTCTCATATCCAAACACAAAGGTAGGCCGTCACGTAGGCGATCTCATAACCAAGGGCTACCATCACAAGATGAATTTCAAAAGGAAAGCCGACACGAGGGATGTCTCATATCCAAACACAAAGGTAGGCCGACACGAAGGCGGTCTCATAGCCAAGGGTTACTTTCACAAGATGGATTTCAAAAGGAAAGCCGACACGAAGGCGGTCTCATATCCAAACACAAAGGTAGGCCGACACGAAGGCGGTCTCATAACCAAGGGTTACTATCACAAGATGGATTTCAAAAGGAAAGCCGACACGAAGGCGGTCTCTTATCCAAATACAAAGGTAGCCGACACAAAGGCGGTCTCATAACCAAGGGTTACCATCACAAGATGGATTTCAAAAGGAAAGCCGACACGAAGGCGGTCTCATATCCAAACACAAAGGTAGGCCGACATGAAGGCGCTCTCATAACCAAGGGTTACTTTCACAAGATGGATTTCAAAAGGAAAGCCGACACGAAGGCTTTCTCATATCCAAACACAAAGGTAGGCCGACACGAAGGCGGTCTCATAACCAAGGGTTACCTTCACAAGATGGATTTCAAAAGGAAAGCCGACACGAAGGCGGTCTCATATCCAAACACAAAGGTAGCCAACACGAAGGCGGTGTCATAACCAAGGGTTACCATCACAAGATGGATTTCAAAAGGAAACCCAACACGAAGGCGGTCTCATATCCAAACACAAAGGTAGGCCGACATGAAGGCGGACTCATAACCAAGGGTTACTATCACAAGATGGATTTCAAAAGGAAAGCCGACACGAAGGCGGTCTCTTATCCAAACACAAAGGTAGGCCGACACGAAGGCGGTCTCATAACCAAGGGTTACCATCACAAGATGGAATTTAAAAGGAAAGCCGACACGAGGGCGGTCTCATATCCAAACCCAAAGGTAGGCCGACACGAAGGCGGTCTCATAACCAATGGTTACCATTACAAGATTGATTTCAAAAGGAAAGCAGACACGAAGGCGGTCTCATATCCAAACACAAAGGTAGGCCGACACGAAGGTCGTCTCATAACCAAGGGTTACCATCACAAGATGGATTTCAAAAGGAAAGCCGACACAAAGGCGGTCTCATATCCAAACACAAAGGTAGGCCGACACGAAGGCGGTCTCATAACCAAGGGTTACCATCACAAGATGGATTTCAAAAGGAAAGCCGACACGAGGGCTATCTCATATCCAAACACAGAGGTAGGCCGACACGAAGGCGGTCTCATAACCAAGGGTTACCATCACAAGATGAATTTCAAAAGGAAAGCCGACACAAAGGCGGTCTCATATCCAAACTCAAAGGTAGGCCGACACGAAGGCTGTCGCATAACCAAGGGTTACCATCACAAGATTGATTTCAAAAGGAAAGCCGACACGAGGGATGTCTCATATCCAAACACAAAGGTAGGCCGACACGAAGGCGGTCTCATAACCAAGGGTTACTTTCACAAGATGGATTTCAAAAGGAAAGCCGACACGAAGGCGGTCTTATATCCAAACACAAAGGTAGGCTGACACGAAGGCGGTCTCATAGCCAAGGGTTACCATCACAAGATGGATTTCATAAGGAAATCCGACACGAAGGCGGTCTTATATCCAAACACAATGGTAGGCCGACACGAAGGCGCTCTCATAACCAAGGGTTACTTTCACAAGATGGATTTCAAAAGGAAAGCCGACACGAAGGCTTTCTCATATCCAAACACAAAGGTAGGCCGACACGAAGGCGGACTCATAACCAAGGGTTACTATCACAAGATGGATTTCAAAAGGAAAGACGACACGAAGGCGGTCTCTTATCCAAACACAAAGGTAGGCCGACACGAAGGCGGTCTCATAACCAAGGGTTACCATCACAAGATGGATTTTAAAAGGAAATCCGACACGAGGGCGGTCTCATATCCAAACCCAAAGGTAGGCCGACACGAAGGCGGTCTTATAACCAATGGTTACCATTACAAGATAGATTTCAAAAGGAAAGCAGACACGAAGGCGGTCTCATATCCAAACATAAAGGTAGCCCGACACGTAGGCGGTCTCATAACCAAGGGTTACCATCACAAGATGGATTTCAAAAGGAAAGCCGACACAAAGGCGGTCTCATATCCAAACACAAAGGTAGGCCAACACGAAGGCGGTCTCATAACCAAGGGTTACCATCACAAGATGGATTTCAAAAGGAAAGCCGACACGAGGGCTATCTCATATCCAAACACAAAGGTAGGCCGACACGAAGGCGGTCTCATAACCAAGGGTTACTTTCACAAGATGGATTTCAAAAGGAAAGCCGACAAGAAGGCGGTCTCATATCCAAACACAAAGGTAGGCCGACACGAAGGCGGTCTCATAACCAAGGGTTACCATCACAAGATGGATTTCAAAAGGAAAGCCGACACGAGGGCGGTCTCATATCCAAACCCAAAGGTAGGCCGACACGAAGGCGGTCTCATAACCAATGGTTACCATTACAAGATTGATTTCAAAAGGAAAGCCGACACGAGGGTTGTCTCATATCCAAACACAAAGGTAGGCCGACACGAAGGCGGTCTCATAACGAAGGGTTACTTTCACAAGATGGATTTCAAAAGGAAACCCGACACGAAGGCGGTCTTTTATCAAAACACAAAGGTAGGCCGACCCGAAGGCGGTCTCATAACCAGGGGTTACCATCACAAGATGGATTTCAAAAGGAAAGCCGACACGAGGGCGGTCTCATATGCAAACCCAAAGGTGGGCCGACACGTAGGCGGTCTCATAACCAAGGATTACCATTACAAGATGAATTTCAAAAGGAAAGCAGACACGAAGGCGGTCTCATATCCGAACACAAAGGTAGGCCGACACGAAGGCGGTCTCATAACCAAGGGTTACCATCACAAGATTGATTTCAAAAGGAAAGCCGACACGAGGGCTGTCTCATATCTAAACACAAAGGTAGGCCGACACGAAGGCGGTCTCATAACCAAGGGTTACTTTCACAAGATGGATTTCAAAAGGAAAGCCGACACGAAGGCGGTCTCATATCCAAACACAAAGGTGGGCCGACACGAAGGCGGTCTCATAACCAAGGGTTACTATCACAAGATGGATTTCAAAAGAAAAGTCGGCACGAAGGCGGTCTCTTATCCAAATACAAAGGTAGCCGACACAAAGGCGGTCTCATAACCAAGGGTTACCATCACAAGATGGATTTCAAAAGGAAAGCCGACATGAAGGCGGTCTCATATCCAAACACAAAAGTAGGCCGACACGAAGGCGCTCTCATAACCAAGGGTTACTTTCACAAGATGGATTTCAAAAGGAAAGCCGACACGAAGGCTTTCTCATATCCAAACACAAAGGTAGGCCGACACGAAGGCGGACTCATAACCAAGGGTTACTATCACAAGATGGATTTCAAAAGGAAAGCCGACACGAAGGCGGTCTCTTATCCAAACACAAAGGTAGGCCGACACGAAGGCGGTCTCATAACCAAGGGTTACCATCACAAGATGGATTTTAAAAGGAAATCCGACACGAGGGCGGTCTCATATCCAAACCCAAAGTTAGGCCGACACGAAGGCGGTCTCATATCCAAACATAAAGGTACCCCGACACGTAGGCGGTCTCATAACCAAGGGTTACCATCACAAGATGGATTTCAAAAGGAAAGCCGACACAAAGGCGGTCTCATATCCAAACACAAAGGTAGGCCAACACGAAGGCGGTCTCATAACCAAGGGTTACCATCACAAGATGGATTTCAAAAGGAAAGCCGACACGAGGGCTATCTCATATCCAAACACAAAGGTAGGCCGACACGAAGGCGGTCTCATAACCAAGGGTTACTTTCACAAGATGGATTTCAAAAGGAAAGCCGACAAGAAGGCGGTCTCATATCCAAACACAAAGGTAGGCCGACACGAAGGCGGTCTCATAACCAAGGGTTACCATCACAAGATGGATTTCAAAAGGAAAGTCGACACGAGGGCGGTCTCATATCCAAACCCAAAGGTAGGCCGACACGAAGGCGGTCTCATAACCAATGGTTACCATTACAAGATGGATTTCAAAATTAAAGCAGACACGAAGGCGGTCTCATATCCAAACACAAAGGTAGGCCGTCACGTAGGCGATCTCATAACCAAGGTGTCGCTCCCGGGATTTTCATCCTAGTACAAACGCGAAAGTGGCACCGAAACAGAGTCGCCAGCAATGTGTATTTATCCCATGAGAGGGAAAGGAAACACCGCATAAACCTGAAGGAAAGGAAAAGCATGGTCTTACGACCAAAAGAACTGGGTTCGGGAGTCGGTTACGCGCGAGGAAGGTATTAGCACCCCCACGCGTCCATCGTACCCGATGGGATCCACGCTTGCTTGTTTCGATCAAAGGGTGATAGAAAAGAATACTGGAAGAGGAACTAGAAAAGGAAGAAAGGAGAAAGAAAAACAAATGTAGGGAAAATAAAAGAAGTGCTCGCATGGGCCCTACCCCACTGCCTACGTATCTCATCGGGAACATGAGAATCAGAGCGACGTAGTTCCCCTCACTAGGGATGGATTGTCTGTGTTTTTTTAGAGAACGGCTTACGTCCTAGCTCAGGTGTTGCAGGCTCGCTGGTCCGAGTGCGTTACCATCTTGCAAGAGAACGAGTAGAAGCGCGTTCGTGCGTTGAGAATGAATGAGATGAGAAAAGAATTCCCGAAGGAAAGACGTTATTGTTTGTTTTTGTCTTTTAGAAGGAAGTGTTTTGGATTTGTTTGCATACGACAGTGTATCTGGATCTTAGTCATTGGAATGTGTACCTTCTCACATTCCAAGATGGAATGGGTAAGAAAGCACACTAAGGGTGAAGAAGACCCTCACACTTAGTTCCAATTATCAAGGTTCAAACACACTAGCATACTTGTGTTTATTAAGTGTTTTGTTGATTATGAAGTGAAGAAGTGTTTTTTATTATTTGCACCTTCAACAAGTATTGCATTTAAGTCCCTCATACAAGATCAAATATGTAACACATTGACCTAAGATGGGCCATATGCTACACATCTTAAGATTATAAGAGAAGACCCCTTATAATCTTTTCTTTATATGAAAGGCCTAAATGCAATAAATGCCTACCTTTATTAGATATTTTGAATTTTCTTTGAGATGAGAAAAGAGACTCAAGGGAGGATAAAGGTAAAAATCTATATGGACTAAGACTCAATCCTAATTGATTAGTTAAGGGAGTGATCCTAAGGTTTGTGAGGTTTCAACCTAAAGTCTAAAGAAAGAAAGAATTAAACAATTCACTTCCAAAGTAGAAGATGAATTGTAATTCAAAAAGGGAAAGTAATGAGTTATTAAAAGAAAGCACATAAATGCTTAGCAAAACACAAAATGGAATTGTAAAAGAGAAAGGATAGAAGTTGAATGTGGATTCCTTATCCACACTCAATTGAAACTTACCGAAGCCCCTACATGGTTAGTAAACATGTATAAGAAGTATAAGAAGTAAAAGAACATGTAATGCATCATAAAACTCACAAGAATTAAATGAGAAAACAAATCCTAGAACCACAACCAGAATGGGCATCATATGGAAACCAATGGTTATTATCATACAAGTGCAAGTGAATAAGCAACCATCATCACCCATTAGCATTTAAACATGTTACAAGAAGAAAGGGTAGATGAAAGATGGAAAGAAATGAAGAGGACATGCATAAATGGAACATGTAAATCAACAACCAGAATTGAAACTAAATGGAAAATGGTTTATAAACATCTCAAAAGTATTTATGAGGTAACTTCAAGACATTCAAGAAGTAATATAAGAAGAATTGAAATGAAAGTTCAAAAAGAAAGGGCAAACAATACATGTTAATGATGCACAAAGTTCAAATTGAAATGAACATGTAAAGATGACCTATAATGTGTATCAAAGACCTATAATATCATATGAATGG
Organism: Lathyrus tuberosus; assembly: GCA_022829125.1. Taxonomy (NCBI): domain Eukaryota; kingdom Viridiplantae; phylum Streptophyta; class Magnoliopsida; order Fabales; family Fabaceae; genus Lathyrus; species Lathyrus tuberosus. The sequence continues at coordinate 2,243,398 of JALAZF010000020.1, read as the reverse complement.
CTCATAACATATGCAAATGCTCATACAAATGTGCACAAAAGAATTCATGTAAACATGCACAAAAGTTGTAATGACATGCCATGGATTATACATCCAATGTGATGCATCAAACAAAGACCAAATGGATTCATGAAAATTATGCCAACATATCATTGGAATGCCTAGGTCAGAAATGCATCATACATCAAGATAGTATGTAAAAATTCAGAGCAAAATGACTTCAAACAAAGCAATTAGGTCAAATTGAAACATCATGCAAAGTGGTGCAAATATAGGCATCAAGACATATGATAAAGTGACCTAAAAAATCAAACAAAAATCATCTAACATGCTTCAATGTATTAGTGAATCAATGCAAAAAGAGTCATGTCAAAATAGTTGGTAATGAGCAAGAACAAAATTAAACAAATTCATGTATCATGCTTAGAATGCATCTAAGTGGAAATTCAAAGAAAATTATGGAACAGGGGCAAAAAGGTCATAAAATCAGAAAATAAAATCATGAAAAATTTCCTAAATGTTTTAAGAATACACATGAATTTTTGTAGAATTTTCCAATATGTTTTGGTATTTTTAAAAATTAATCATGAAACGTGTAGCAAAAATGAGAAATAAAATGAAATGGAACTAAAGAAGGGGGTGCATGCATAGCAAATTAACAGTTCAAAATCATTGGGCCTTGAAAACATGGGGTGTGGATATCAATCTGGCTTAGGTCCAGTAAGCACGCAAAACACCATAACTAGCGTGTACCATCAGTCAACCATTTTGACTCACTCACAACCATCAGATTAGGTCAGGTCAATGTAAAAGTCAAGGTAATCAAATCAAGCATCCCACATTGCTAGTACACACTAATAACCATGTACACACGCGCATGCTAATCATCAGATGGAAAAAATGAAGCACGTGACACACACCCTCTCCATTTATTCGCTGGCACCACCACCACCCTTGGATCAAAACAAATCAACGGACACGACTTAATCTGGCATATAAACCCTAATGAAACCTCACCGGCCGGAGAGGGACCTCCGGTCACCTTCTCCGGCCACTCTCCGGCACTGCAATCAATCAAACATTCCAGAAATTTATGCAATACACATCAAAATGTTCAGGAAGTCACATAGATCATGAATCTAGGCTTATTTTTCACAAACAACACACAAACAGAGAGAATCGAAGCAATGAAATTAGCCCTAGGTTTTGGATCTAAGCTTCTAAGAAGCTCTATCAACTAACCGGTTTCATATAGCTTCTAATAAGCTCAAATAACACATCAACCAGTTAAAATAACATCAAATCGTGCAAGCAAAGTTTGAGAACTTTTGGAACCTGAAACTTGAAGATCTTTGGATTTTTGAGAAAACCAGAGATGAGAACTTGTTCTTGAACTTCTAGAACTTCAATTTGAGCAAAATAAATGCTATTTGATCTTGAGAATAAGAGGAAATCTGAATCTGAAATTGGAGATAACTGTGCTATTCCATGCTTCAGTGATGTCTTCTTGCTTGATTGTGAAGGTTGAATAAGAACTTGAGGAGTTCGTGCAGGTAGAGAGAAAATTCAGAGAGAAAGTTGAGAGTGCTTTTGGAGTGAGAGTGAAACAATCAGAATCTCCCTTTCCAAATCTGTTAGAATTGTTTATATAGGCGTGGTTATGATTTGACCCTGGTGGTTGATGGTTAGAACTACAGTTAACTGAGTTAGTTAACTGAGTTTGAGTTAACAGAATGAGTCATGACAGTTAGTGACACGAGTTGGAGAGGTTTTGTTTTAGTGTGGAAGAGCTCATGGTCACTTATGGTGAGGATAATGGTGAGGTGGTGTTATGCAGCAGTAGCTTGTGGTGGAAGTTTTGCAAGTTTCCCTTCTCATGTAAGAAGTAACAAAGTGGAAGCACGTGCAAGAATGTTTGGGCAAATGAGGAAAAGAAATCAGCTGGTGATGATGAAGTGTTTGTGGTGTGACTGAACCAAAAAAAATGTGTGAACTGCTACACATGGCAGTCAATGCATCAATGCAGATGGTGATGTTTGAACATGGATTTCTTTATGACCAAGGCACGAAAATGAATCATCTTGGTGTCAATGGATTGAGGAAGCATCATAGGACAATTTTGGTGTTGGACTTGAGTTGAAAAGCTACCTCAAACATGTCTAAAAATCATCATAAACAGATGGAAAAACGACTGGTGCATGGGCGAGCAATTTGTGGCATGGCATGGCAAGGTGTGCATGGCATGGATTTTCAGTTGTGTTGACCAATCTTTGAGCTATCATAACTCCTTGTCCTTTGATCAAATGAAAAAATCATGAACATCAATCTTGAAGATCTCACATAGGGGAACAACTTTGATGTTGCAAGATTTTTCATTTGAAGCCTTTAACCATGAGTAAAATGAGTGGACATTTGGCCCACCACATGTTTGTTAAAATGACTGCGCGCGTGCCCTGAAAATCTTGGTCATGACCTAGTTTTGAACCTACTTTGCTCAAACTTTGATCAATCATATCTCCCTCATTTTTTATCCAATGGAGATATTCCACACATGGATTTGAAGCTTAAAGCAAGGCCTTTCATTGAGGCAGAGTGGAATTTTCATTTGGTACTCCAAATTTGAATGGCCTTGGTTCAAATTCTGATGCAAAATGGCCAAAACTTGCTATTTTTAGTAACCCTTCCTCTTCCAAAAATGGCAACTTTCCACATCTTGATTTTTTCATGATTCCTTTGGAGTTTCTTGACCAAATTTTGTACATTGGACATATGTAACATGAATTTCATGAATTTGGCCTCAAAAAGTCAAGAGTTGACTTTTTCCTCTGATTATTTGACTTGGCCCCAAATTCCCTGATTTTTTATCTTTCTTCCAATTGAAACACTTCCAAAACCAATTGAGAGGCAATTTTCCATACACATACACTTAAGAACATGTAGAATATCATGACAAAAAGCTTTGTCCAAAAAATCAGAGATATCCTGATTTTATTAGAAACCCTAAATTTGACCCTCTCTGGTTAGGAGGAAATTGCACATCTTCCAAATCCAAATTCCTCAGAGTATGTTGTGTATACTCTTAAAGGATGATGAGAAATGCCACTTGAGAATGATTTTGAATCAATGAGCTATCTCTTTTGAGGGTTTTCCTTCAATTTTTGAACCTCTTGCATAGTGAAAGATGTAGTGCTTCAATCTCCCATTGAATCTCACTTCCTTGAGGTTTTGGAAGATCAATTGAGATAGTATGAGACATGAGAGACCTCTTGGCTTGCCTAGAGCCAACTTGATTGACCTTTTTGTGCTTTGAATGATTCCTTGATTGTCCACCTTCCACCTGATCACATGCCCTGATGGTAAGAAGGATGCCATGCTTCATTTTTCTATGTTAAATGCAATGTAATGTTAATGAGGTGGATATGATATGATAAATGATAATGCCATGCTATGATGACAAAAGGGGAGAGCAAATTTTGGGGTATTACAGCTGCCCCTATTCAAGCGCTGTAGACCTGAATGCCTGAAAGCAAATGCTTTCGGACTTTCAAGGTATATAGTGATTGAATACCAAATATAACCAAAAATTTGCTCTGGGTGAAGAAGAAAAGGGATATAAACCCAACGAGACTGCTGGATTGAATCCTCGATGAAACGTCGGAGAGATCTATCTTTTGAACGATGCCAGACGACTACTGGCTTGCCACGCTGATGGTGGACTTTAATACTGTCCTTTATGCAATTCCAGACGACTACTGGCCTGCCACACTACTGGTGGACTTTGGAAATGTCTTTTGAACGACGCCAGACGACTACTGGCTTGCCACACTACTGGTGGACTTTAATAATGTCTTTTATGCAATTCCAGACGACTACTGGCCTGCCACACTACTGGTGGACTTTGATAATGTCTTTTATGCAATTCCAGACGACTACTGGCCTGCCACGCTACTGGTGGACTTTGCAGCTTCGTGCCACCCGAAGATGGACTTCTGCCAATCCACTGTTGGACTTTTGCCACCCGAAGACAGACTTTTGCCAATCCACTGTTGGACTTTTGCCACCCGAAGACGGACTTTTGCCAATCCACTGTTGGACTTTTGCCACCCGAAGACGGACTTTTGCCAATCCACTGTTGGACTTTTGCCACCCGAAGACGGACTTTTGCCAATCCACTGTTGGACTTTTGCCACCCGAAGACGGACTTTTGCCAATCCACTGTTGGACTTTTAGCTGCTTTGCCACCCGAAGATGGACTTTTGCCAATCCACTGTTGGACTTTTGCCACCCGAAGACGGACTTTTGCCAATCCACTGTTGGACTTTTGCCACCCGAAGACGGACTTTTGCCAATCCACTGTTGGACTTTTGCCACCCGAAGACGGACTTTTGCCAATCCACTGTTGGACTTTTAGAATTTTAAAATCGAATTACTCTCTGCCTCTGCGCCAGACATCTCTGCCGACTCTGCTGAGGAACCACAATCAATGATTTAATCTCGGAGACTCCTAAAAGGATAATATCTCTGCTGGCGAATGGATGAACAATCCGTCTGCTTCGAATTGTCAAGCTTGCCAAAAATAAATTGGACTTTAAGATATGAGGGAATGACGACTCTGCCAGGAATTATTCCATCTGTTTGGGGGAATGAATTCTGGTCACAGCGATTCCGCTGGGGATGAGAATTTTTAAATGACGTCCTGCTGGGGAAATGAGCCATTAAAACTTTGCTTGGGGATTTATTCAACCCAAGATCCTTTATAGGGATTATCAACCTTCTGACCCGGCTGGGGAAAGGCTGTACCATCCTTGTTGAGGAATAGATTCTGTCGATCTGATAAACCTCTGCGGAGAGAACAACAACTCAGCTGGAAGTTGCTGACAAGATTCGATGCTGACCTCTGTGGGGATACCATGACCAGAGATACGATCTTGCTGGGTATCAGGGCTACTCTGCCAGGGATATGCAAATCCTGGTTAGAACATTCCACTGCAACTTGCTAGAAAGAGTCCTTAGAGATCTGTTGGGGAAACCCAAAGCAAATCCACAGTAGTCTGCTGAAGAATGTGACTGTCGAGCTTAGGATAAGTACTACAATGCCCCATGTTAGGCGAGCTTCCCTTTAGACAATTCCGTTAGGGATGACGGGTTTATAACAAACTCTGCTGGAGAAAACTGCTTTAAAGCATCTCGTGTTGGGGAATGCCTTTTGAGAGGATTTTACAGAAGACCAACTGTCCTCAAACTCTACTGGGGATGATCAACACTTCATGCTGGGGAACCAAACAATTTGTCCCCGAAGAGGATGTCATAAGAGGGTCTTACAGAAGATTTAGCTTCTTCAAACTCCTGCGACTTCGCTGGGGATAATGACCATCAAACTCTACTGGGGGGTGATCAACACTTCATGCTGGGGAAACAACATGCCCCATGCTTAAGAAAACCAACAATTTGTCCCCGAAGCGGATGTCATAAGAGGATTTTACAGAAGATCTAGCCTCTTCCAACTCTTGTGACTTCGCTGGGGATAATGACCATCAGTTTCGGTGTCGACGAGACCACCCTTTTGGGGAACCTGTGACCGTTATCGACACAGAAAAGCTTGTAGTTGTTGGAAGTACTGAATGAGAGAATCGACTTAATAAGATACAACGGTACCCAGTTGAACTTAATTCACTGAGATCGACCCGATGAACGCCGATCTCCTTACCCATAATTGCCCCAGTCTTTTGCGTGGGGTGATTTATTGCTAGTCTTGTGCTTAAAATCATCTGCACCTGCTACCTGCAACAAAAGAATATGCCCACATGCCCCGAATATTGCGTGGCTAGAATCCACCATCCGGGAGTATTCAACATTCGAAGTAATTTCAAATATTTTTTCTGCGCATGTTATTGCAAGGCTGCCATGTTTTCAAATGCAATGTTTTATCAACAATTAGGACGTTTTTGCAAACAAAGCAATAAAACCAAAATAGAAAGCTTTTTATTGAAATTCAATTTATTGACTGAGAGCCCAGAATAGGCAATTACATCTGGAAGCAATCCCTGGAAAGAGGTGATCGCTGAAAATTGAGAAAAGAAACTATCCTAATGGCAATGTGAAAACGGAATTCCACTGAGTTTCCATTCTGTTATGACCAGTATGTCTTCAAAACTCCCCGACCTTGCCTTCTGAGGAATGATCAGACCGATTCCTATTCTTCAGAACGTCAGTTGTTCAAACGGTAATGGGTACAGATAACTCAGACTGTAGTCATTCGCTTAAATCCCTCTTTTGTGTGGACCGCCCTTTCAGGTTTTCGATCCACCAGGATACCCTTTTTTGCCTAAGTTGCCCTTTCGGGTTTTCAACTTACCGGGTGTACAATTTTTTTTCAATTATATCCCTAATTTTTGCCCGAACCTTATTCTGTTTTTGGTTCGCCGGGATGCCCTTTTTTGCCTGGATTTTTTTATTTTTATTATCCAGCGGGTCTATTCATGCGAAGTATTTTTTGACTACGTCCGAGTTGACAGGGGATGAAAAGTCTTCGCCATCCATGGTTGTAAGCAATAAAGCTCCGCCCGAAAAGACCTTTTTAACCACGAATGGACCTTCATAATTAGGAGTCCATTTGCCCCTGTGGTCTGTATTGGGAGGAAGGATCCTTTTGAGTACCACATCTCCGACTTTGTAAACCCGAGGACGCACCTTTTGGTCAAATGCCTGCTTCATTCTGCGTTGGTATAGTTGCCCATGACATCCAGCCGCCAATCGCTTTTCCTCAATAAGGCTCAACTGATCAAATCTGGCTCGTACCCATTCAGCTTCATCTAGCTTAACATCCATCATGACTCTGAGGGACGGAATCTCTACTTCAACCGGTAGCACTGCCTCCATACCATATACAAGTGAGAATGGGGTTGCCCCAGTGGACGTGCGTACCGACGTTCGATACCCATGCAAAGCAAATGGTAACATCTCATGCCAATCTTTGTACGTGACAACCATCTTCTGTACAATCTTCTTGATATTTTTGTTGGCCGCTTCGACCGCGCCATTCATCTTTGGGCGGTACGGAGAAGAATTGTGGTGTTCGATTTTGAAGTCCCGGCATAACTCAGCCATCATCTTATTGTTCAAATTAGAACCATTATCAGTAATGATTCTTTCGGGAACTCCATATCGGCAAATGATATCCCGTTTTAAGAAACGAGCGACCACTTGTTTTGTAACATTGGCATAGGATGAGGCTTCAACCCATTTGGTGAAGTAATCAATTGCCACCAAGATGAAACGATGACCATTGGAAGCTGTAGGCTCAATCTTTCCGATCATATCAATGCCCCACATGGCAAACGGCCAAGGCGACGACATGATACTCAACGGATTTGGAGGCACATGCACCTTGTCTGCATAGATCTGGCATTTATGGCATTTGCGGGCATATTTGCAACAATCTGACTCCATAGTCAACCAATAATATCCCGACCTTAACAACTTTTTAGCCATTGCCTGCCCTCCGGCATGAGTACCGAAAGAGCCTTCGTGCACTTCAATCATCAACAAGTCTGCTTCATGTCTATCCACACATCTAAGCAGGACCGTGTCAAAATTTCTTTTATACAGCACGCCATCTTTGTTCAGGAAGAAACTACCAGCTAACCTTTTCAACGTCTTCCTGTCTTTGGACGATGCCCCGGACGGGTACTCTTGACTTTTCAAGAAACACTTAATGTCATGAAACCATGGCTTGTCATCAGACGTTGCATCGACCGTAAACACAAATGCTGGTCTGTCAAGGCAGGATACCTCAATCTTAGGTACATGGTTCCATCCTTGCACTTTGATCATGGAAGACAAAGTGGCCAAGGCATCAGCGAACCTATTCTCATCTCGAGGAATGTGGTACAGTTTCACTGTTGTAAAAAATGTCAGCAATCTCCTCATATAATCTCTATACGGCACTAGATTTGCTTGGTGCGTGTACCAACTCCCTTTCACTTGATTGATTACCAAAGCTGAATCACCGAATATATCAAGGGTTTTAATCCGTAGATTAATCGCCTCCTCGATCCCCATTATACAAGCTTCGTACTCTGCTTCATTGTTGGTGCACCCGAAAGTTATTCGTGCAGTGAAAGGCATATGAACACCTTCCGGCGTGATAAGAACTGCTCCAACTCCGCACCCATTCATATTGACAGCCCCATCAAACATCAGACTCCATTTGGATTCAGGGTCTGGCCCCTCCTCCGGGAGTGGTTCCTCACAGTCTTTAGCTTTGAGAAACATGATGTCCTCATCAGGGAAGTCAAACTTCATGGGTTGGTAATCATCCATTGGCTGTTGCGCAAGATAATCGGACAAGATACTTCCTTTGATGGCCTTTTGTGAAGTGTACTGAATGTCATACTCTGTCAATACCATTTGCCACCGTGCAACTCTGCCTGTCAATGCTGGTTTCTCGAAAATATACTTGATAGGATCCATTTTTGAAATCAACAAGGTCGTGTGCCTAACCATATATTGCCTCAATCGCTTAGCGGCCCATGCAAGCGCACAGCATGTCTTTTCAAGCATTGAGTATCGGGACTCACAATCATTAAACTTTTTGCTCAGGTAGTAAATAGCATGCTCCTTCCTACCTGTCTCGTCATGTTGACCGAGAACACAACCCATGGCACCTTCAAGCACTGTCAGATACATTATCAGCGGTCTCCCTTCAACTGGAGGTATTAGAATCGGAGGTTCCTGCAAGTATTCTTTTATCTTATCGAATGCCAATTGGCAATCGTCATTCCACCTGACCGTTTGATCTTTCCTTAACAATTTAAATATTGGCTCACACGTGGCTGTTAGGTGAGATATGAACCTTGCAATGTAGTTCAATCTACCCAAGAAACCACGAACCTCTTTTTCTGTTCTCGGTTCAGGCATTTCTTGTATTGCTTTCACCTTGGCAGGATCAACCTCGATTCCTCTTTCGCTCACAATGAAACCCAGTAACTTTCCAGAACGCACCCCAAACGTGCACTTGTTTGGATTTAATCTCAGACGGAACTTTCTCAACCTTTCAAACAGCTTTTTCAGGTTAACCAGATGTTCCTCTTCTGTTCTCGACTTGGCAATCATATCATCTACATAACATTCGATCTCCTTATGAATCAAGTCATGAAACAATGTCACCATCGCCCGCTGGTACGTTGCCCCTGCGTTTTTCAACCCAAAAGGCATTACTTTATAACAATATGTACCCCACGGAGTAATGAACGTGGTCTTCTCCATATCTTCAGGTGTCATCTTGATCTGGTTGTACCCGGAGAACCCGTCCATAAAGGAGAACACTGAAAATTGAGTTGTATTGTCGACCAGCACATCAATATGAGGTAGTGGAAAATCATCTTTCGGGCTAGCTTTATTAAGATCTCGATAATCCACACACATTCTCACTTTTCCATCTTTCTTCGGTACTGGCACGATGTTGGCTACCCATGGAGGATACTTTGTCACAGCAAGAAAACCAGCGTCCCACTGCTTCTGGACTTCCTCCTTAATCTTTAAGGCCATGTCGGGGTGAGTCCGACGAAGTTTCTGCTTGACTGGCGGACATTCTTCTCTCAATGGTAGCCTGTGCACGACAATATCCGTATCCAACCCCGGCATGTCTTGATACGACCAGGCGAAGATGTCAACATACTCGCGCAACATTTCCGTCAAAGCTTGCTTCACATCTGCTTGCAAGCTGGCACCAATCCTGATCTCTTTCTTGGCGTCCTTGGTACCAATATTGATGATTTCTACCGTCTCCTGATGAGGCTGGATGACCCTTTCCTCTTGTTTCAACAATCTGGCCAGTTCTTCAGAAAGTTCACAATCTTTCTCATCCCCTTCTTCGGCTTGATAAATCGGATTGTCAAAGTCATACATGGCCATATCAAAATCGTTATCAGTGGTATCCGGAGGATCAAGTCTGCATGAACGGGTTCATGCCTTATTTTAGAATTTATTTTTAAGCGAAACAAAAGAAAATGAAACATTGCCATTTTATATTTTTTGTGCAAAAATAAAAACTGAAAGACAGAGAACAAAATTTGATTGCAAAACGTCCTTTATTAATGATTAAACATTGCAAATGCAACCATGGTGGCCCTACAAATGAATCTATACGCCTTGGGCAGAGCGCAAGATTTTGTCATGCATTATGGTTAGAAAAAACAAAGAAAAATTACTCTGTCTGAAGAGTAACCCGGATGACTTCTTCAACGAACCAGTTTTGCACTTGTTGTCCCGGAACATGAGGGCGTACCCAGTTGTCCAGGTCACAATCACTGTCAACACTATCCTCCGTGGCTGCACAAGACTGGTCCATGTAGATAATTCCCCCACTATTGAAAGTAATGGGTCCCCTGCTCCCCGCATCTGAAGTTGTAGAGGGATGATAACCAATACCAAATTTGTCTTCCTTCATTGGGGTCTCTATCAACCTGCCCCAACCTTGGGCGTTGCCTGCCCTGACGACTTCGACAGCTTGTTTGTAAGATGAAATGGAGGTACCAGCCCCAACTGGTACAGAAGAAGACTCAGGTGCATCGTCAATATTGACTGCTTCAAATGATTGGCACAGCATCTCATGAATTTCCCCATCCATTTCAATGTACTTGAACGTGGACAAGTGACTCACAAAGATGTCTTCTTCCCCACACACTGTCACAACCTGCCCTTCAAACTCATACTTCAGCTTTTGATGTAGAGTAGAAGTAACAGCCCCGGCTCCGTGAATCCAAGGGCGTCCCAATAGGCAGCTATATGCAGGTTGTATGTCCATTACATGGAACGTGGATTTGAATACCTGTGGTCCAATTTGTACGGGCAATTCCACCTCACCAAACACAGATCGTCTGGTCCCATCGAATGCTCTGACCACCAATTCACTAGGCCTTAAGATCAAACCATCAACTTCCAGCTTCATCAATGCCTTCTTGGGCAAGACATTAAGTGATGAACCAGTGTCTACCAGTACATGAGATAACACTGCGCCCTTACACTCCATCGTGATATGCAAAGCCTTATTATGGTTTCTTCCTTCAACAGTCAAATCTCTACTTGTAAAGCCCAAGCCATGGCTGACATTAACATTGGAGATTACGCCCTCGAGCTGATTAACAGTAATTTCTTGTGGCACGTATGCACTCTTCAACACTTTCAACAACGCCTGCCGGTGCGCATCAGAGCACATCAATAGTGACAAGATTGAAATCTTTGAAGGGGTCTGATTCAGTTGGGCCACAATCTTATAATCGCTTTTCTTGATTATCTTCATAAATTCTTCGATTTCCTTATCAAAAATAATCTTTGTCTCTGCTTCAGGTGTAGGCGCACTTTCAACCACCTGTTTACCCTTAGCCTTTGCTGCAGCTTCTACCTCCTTATCACTTCTCAAGGTTTGGGGAGCGAACAACCTTCCACTCCTTGTAAAGCCCCCTACACCCCCTACATTATCAATATTTGGGCTGACTGACGGCTCAACTTCCTGCTTTTTACCTTCGTAATATACATCTGCCCCATAGTGCCATGGGATAGCTTTCGTAGATGTGAACGGAATTGGTCCTGGCACCGTGATAGTGACAGGACTGGGCCCTTCTGGCGCAACACTCGCCACGGGAACTGCATTGACCGGCATTTGAATCTCAGCGGGAGTGTAATAGATGGTCACGGTTGATATCTCATCAGTGTCTTTCACGACTCTGTCGAACTGTAGACATCCTTCATCGATCAGATTCTGTAAACCCATCTTCAACTTATCACAGCCGTTCTCCTGATTCATACACTCAGAGCAATCTTGATTACAGCCCGGGAACACCTGTCCCTTCAATAAACGATCTTTTACAACCAACAAAGAAGTTTTCACTTGATGAACGTCTAACACCACATTCAATCTCCTCCCATCTTCAATAGCGTACACATTTGCTGCACTATGATCAGGCATGGGATGCTGAGTAATATTAGGAGCGGGAGAGAAATTGATGGCTTTAGCATCAATCAAATCTTGTACTTTATGATGGAAAGCCCAGCATTTTTCAATGGAGTGCCCCTGAGCACCTGAGTGGAACTCACAACGAGCATTAGCATCGAAGTTAGGTGGCAGGTTTCCAGCAACCGGAGCTTTCATAGTACGGAGTTCTACCAACTTTAACTCGAGTAGCCGAGGCAATAGCGCGGCATAAGTCATAGGGATAGGATCCATCTTACGATCCCTCTGTCTAGACCTTTGCTGGAAAAAAGGTTGTTGCTGTTGAACTTGTTGTTGGGGTTGTTGTTTCTGAATAGACGGTGTGGGGATTGTTACAGCATCTACCTGATAATAAGCTCGAGAACGCCCTCTGCCTCGTCCTCTAAACACAGCATTCGTATCACCTTCTCTTCTTTTCTGGTTACTAGCAAACGGTTTCTTCGTCCCCGAAGAGCCAGCCCCACTCACATCCTGGATCTTTCCAAGCTTTAACAGACTTTCTATTCTTTCTCCCGCAATTACAATATCAGCAAATCCAGTCGACGGACAAGCAGCTAATCTGTCAAGATAGGCCCCTTGCAAGGTGCCCATGAACATATCTGCCATTTCTCTGTCTGACAAGGGAGGTTGGACCTGGGCAGCCATTTCCCTCCACCTCTGTGCATATTCTTTGAAACTCTCCTTGGCATTCTGGGACAATCCCTGCAATTGGGTGCGGTTGGGCGCCATGTCAATATTATATTGGTATTGCTTCAGGAACGCTTCTGCCAGATCTTTCCAATTCTTCACAGCAGCTCTACTCAACTTCATGTACCAGGTCAAAGACGCCCCCGCCAGACTGTCCTGAAAATAGTGCATCCATAGCTTCTCGTCATCCGTATGGGCTGAAATCTTCCCAAAGTAAGCTTGAAGATGCGTTTGGGGACACGCATTGCCGTGATACTTATCAAAAGTGGGAGGTTTGAATTTAGGGGGAATTCTGACTCCTGAGACCAGCCCCAAGCTGGTAACATCAATACCCATAGAGTTCTTGCATTCTATGGCCCTGATCTTCTCTGCTAACTCATCATACCTTCGATCCCCTTGATTACCCACATCAGCATCCAGCAGAGTAAATTGGTCTTCCAGAGTATCTTCAAGAGTAACACCAGCCTGCCTACCATTTCCATTACCCCGATTGTTACCACCAGGAGGAGGGTTGCCACCGGGAGGAGGAATGCCATGTCCCTGTGAATTGTCATGATGATCACCTTCGGGCCCATTGTCGGGACGCTCTACCAGAAGCCTCAGTCTCTCCTGATTTTGCGCCATGCCAGTCATGAGGGTCATGAACTGGTCCATACGCGCCCTCATTTCCGCCAAATCACTTTGCACTTGATCCATGATTCTTACTTGATTCCTTCGCGTCGAATATCGGTGAATATGACTCTCCGCTATACTGCCTGAAACCAAATAAAGGTTAGAGACCCCGCAACGAGTACCTGAAAAGCAAGTAACAAAAAATGCAAAATGATATGCAATGCCATACAATGCCATGTTTGTCATTTCCGAGGTGCTTTATACCCTGATTCCAATCCAACCACAGAAATCTGAAGACCAGAAATTGTGATATAAAGAGACGTGTCGTGGTCATGTGCTTGTGTGCAGCTATCTGATAAGGAATAATTCTGAATAAAACTGCTCATACTCATTCAACAAAGTATTCAAGTACATTTAAGAAAGGCTCATCCGCAAATGCAATACAAGGAAAAATGGATCCATCAACAAGCTTGATGGTAACCATTAATAACAAAATATAAGGAAAAGAACATCAGTCTGACAATTCCACACCCTTCAGCTTATCACTTGAGTATTTGATCTCCTCAAAAAGTATACGGGTACGCTGGTGATTCGGCTTTTCAATCATTTCTTTGATCAAGACATCCCTTTTCTCAAGAGCTTCAGTTAAAGAACCCATGTGCAGCATCAGAGCCTCGTCATCACACACTCCTTTGTGTCTCTTTATGCCGGCTTGCGTCTTGAGTATCTCCCTTTCTATCATGACTTCTTCAAGCTCTTTCTTGGTATTCCTCAGCTCACCTCTAGCTTCTTCTAGCTGTTCTTGACTCTTACCGAGGCTTTCCCGATACTTTCTCCTCTGCTCATGCGCCTTTTCAAGCTCTTCGTCCTTAATCTGCAACTGTTCCTGTAATTCAGCATTCTCTATCCTAACTTCGTCCCAAGCGTGCTGAAACTTTGTTAACTTTTCTTTGGTCTGTGCTAACGCCTGTTTGGTTTGCTTATGGGCTTGAGTAGCATCATCAGCACCTTTACTAATCTTCCAGAAATGTTGGGCTCTTCCAGCAAAGTCTTTTCTTTTGCAGTTAGGATTTGTTCAGCATCTTGGGCTTTCCGCTCCAGCTCTTTGTTGGCATGTAGAGCATTCTGAAGACGGCTACTCAACTCGGAATTCTCTCCTTGGAGCTTTTTCACCAAGGCTTGCAACTTGTCAACTTCTTCCACAGTAGCAGTGCTTCTTGCTTTCTCATTCTCCGGATACAAAAGGTGTGCCTTACCAAAAGGCAAGAGAAAATCTTCAACTCTTTTCTTCACCCACTCTTCATATGCTGGATAAACCCGGTTGTTAGGCCTTCCTAGAGTAACTTTCCCCTTTTTCAATATGCTACCCCAGCTTTCAGAAGCTTTCTGTGCTGCTTCCCATCCTTCTGATGTATGAAAATAGAGGGACTCCTCCACATCTCTCTTAATAGGCGGACCTGTCAGGGCATACCCAAATTGTCGAATAGCCAAAGAAGGATTGTAGTTAATCCCACCCATTCTTCCTATCAGTGGAACGTTAGGGAACTTACCACAGCTGTGGATAATATTCTTACCAATCAGCCCATGATCTACCCATACGATGTCCTTGGCCACCAATCCCATTAAACGCTGTTTCCACTCTAGAGAATCTTTGGAATCCACAAAAGCCCCTGATTGTGGTAAACGGCCCGCAAACCACTTATAGAACAAGGGTGCACAACAACGAATTATCCCTCCTCTTTTCTTTTCATTTCCGTTGTACAATGAGTAGTGAAGATCTCCCAGTAGCGTTGGCACCGGGTTGTTCATCATGAATATTCGTATAGCGTCCGTATCAATAAAATCCGGCTCGTTGGGAAACAACACTATGCCGTATATACAAAGGGCTAGCAAAGCATTAAAAACAAGCCAATTCTCGCCTTTAGCTGCTTCCTGGGCCTTCTTAATCAGATATTCCAGCTTGTAACCACGAATCTTTCCTTTGTTGGAGACATTGTCACTTAGCTCTGATTTGCTCAAATATAGAGCACCAGCCAACTTCCCAAAGTCAAGATCCCCCACTGATCCAAAGAAAGGGGGCTCCTCCTTGATAGCAATCCCCAACATGTTGGAATACTCCTCCAGGGTAGGAACCAACACATAGTCTGGAAATACAAAACATCTCAGAGGCGGATCATAGAACTGCATCAACGTATGGAGACCTCTGGCTTCATAATCACTGACATTACGAACCATAGATAAAATCCACCCATATTTCTCTTCAAAAGCTTCTCGTGCTGCCGGGCTCGCCATTCCCTTCAGCACAACAATAGGGCCCAAAGTAGGCGTAAGGAACTTATAGCTGATGATATTCTTCCTCTCTTTAGTGTTCATCTTTGCAGGGACCTGATGACTGGAATCAAGGGTAATATATGCACCTGGAAATGAATAAACATGTATGTTAGGATATGATAATGCAATGCAAAGGGCAATGTGATCAGGTAATCAGGTGTCTGTGCTGAACTGTGAACGGTGTTAGTGTAGCTCTGAGACTAATATAGAACCATAGATAAGAACCATCTGAATACAATAGGATGAAACTTCCTTTTTGTGCAATGATGATAGAAAACCGGGTATGTAGGAGGTCATGGTTACCTGCAAACCTGTAAACAACCCGCCCTTCTCACATGTGGGTACTAGGATGTTCAATATCCCGGGCTCTCAGGTCGAGAAATGATGATACGTTCACCATTTCTGGTTTGGCATCATCATCAATCGAGGAGGCCTCAACTGATTCTCCAAAACAAAAAGGTCCTCAGCTTCTGGCACTGAGGTCGAGAAGCAATAGTACATTCATCCCTCAGGGTACAGTACTACCGCCAATCGAGGAGTGCCTCCGCTGATTCTCTTTCAAAAAGGGATGTCCTATAGCAAGTTCCCAGCATTGGGTCCTCGGATCGAGAATGTGCAATAGGTTTGCCACGGAATGTGGTCTGCCACTGTCACAACTCGGGAGGAGTGCCGCAACTGAGTCCTTGGGAATGGTCACCAGAGTCGACAGTTCCTCAAGAGAATAACCACTGGCCTGCATAACATGCAGTAGCAGAAAGCTCCTGATAGAACCTCGTCTGGTTGTGGGTCTCATGAACAACAATACGTGGTCACCACCACGCAAGCGTCATGACTATCCACTCTAATACCTATGTATGTACTCAAGCCTTGGTAGTGGGCTTATCTCTCAGAACACCCATCCTGCCAAACAGACAAAACAGTGCAACACAATATAATATATGATATGTAATGCTAAAATGCGGTAAATACAGTAATGTACAGTAAAACAGTAAATAACCATACAATAAAACAGTAAATACAGCACAACAGTAAACACCCAATGAAAGAAAAGCAGACAAGCGCTAGGATTGACTCGCTAAGGAAACCAGAGATTCTGGGTTCGTTCCCCAGCAGAGTCGCCAGCTGTCGCTCCCGGGATTTTCATCCTAGTACAAACGCGAAAGTGGCACCGAAACAGAGTCGCCAGCAATGTGTATTTATCCCATGAGAGGGAAAGGAAACACCGCATAAACCTGAAGGAAAGGAAAAGCATGGTCTTACGACCAAAAGAACTGGGTTCGGGAGTCGGTTACGCGCGAGGAAGGTATTAGCACCCCCACGCGTCCATCGTACCCGATGGGATCCACGCTTGCTTGTTTCGATCAAAAGGTGATAGAAAAGAATACTGGAAGAGGAACTAGAAAAGGAAGAAAGGAGAAAGAAAAACAAATGTAGGGAAAATAAAAGAAGTGCTCGCATGGGCCCTACCCCACTGCCTACGTATCTCATCGGGAACATGAGAATCAGAGCGACGTAGTTCCCCTCACTAGGGATGGATTGTCTGTGTTTTTTTAGAGAACGGCTTACGTCCTAGCTCAGGTGTTACAGGCTCGCTGGTCCGAGTGCGTTACCATCTTGCAAGAGAACGAGTAGAAGCGCGTTCGTGCGTTGAGAATGAATGAGATGAGAAAAGAATTCCCGAAGGAAAGACGTTATTGTTTGTTTTTGTCTTTTAGAAGGAAGTGTTTTGGATTTGTTTGCATACGACAGTGTATCTGGATCTTAGTCATTGGAATGTGTACCTTCTCACATTCCAAGATGGAATGGGTAAGAAAGCACACTAAGGGTGAAGAAGACCCTCACACTTAGTTCCAATTATCAAGGTTCAAACACACTAGCATACTTGTGTTTATTAAGTGTTTTGTTGATTATGAAGTGAAGAAGTGTTTTTTATTATTTGCACCTTCAACAAGTATTGCATTTAAGTCCCTCATACAAGATCAAATATGTAACACATTGACCTAAGATGGGCCATATGCTACACATCTTAAGATTATAAGAGAAGACCCCTTATAATCTTTTCTTTATATGAAAGGCCTAAATGCAATAAATGCCTACCTTTATTAGATATTTTGAATTTTCTTTGAGATGAGAAAAGAGACTCAAGGGAGGATAAAGGTAAAAATCTATATGGACTAAGACTCAATCCTAATTGATTAGTTAAGGGAGTGATCCTAAGGTTTGTGAGGTTTCAACCTAAAGTCTAAAGAAAGAAAGAATTAAACAATTCACTTCCAAAGTAGAAGATGAATTGTAATTCAAAAAGGGAAAGTAATGAGTTATTAAAAGAAAGCACATAAATGCTTAGCAAAACACAAAATGGAATTGTAAAAGAGAAAGGATAGAAGTTGAATGTGGATTCCTTATCCACACTCAATTGAAACTTACCGAAGCCCCTACATGGTTAGTAAACATGTATAAGAAGTATAAGAAGTAAAAGAACATGTAATGCATCATAAAACTCACAAGAATTAAATGAGAAAACAAATCCTAGAACCACAACCAGAATGGGCATCATATGGAAACCAATGGTTATTATCATACAAGTGCAAGTGAATAAGCAACCATCATCACCCATTAGCATTTAAACATGTTACAAGAAGAAAGGGTAGATGAAAGATGGAAAGAAATGAAGAGGACATGCATAAATGGAACATGTAAATCAACAACCAGAATTGAAACTAAATGGAAAATGGTTTATAAACATCTCAAAAGTATTTATGAGGTAACTTCAAGACATTCAAGAAGTAATATAAGAAGAATTGAAATGAAAGTTCAAAAAGAAAGGGCAAACAATACATGTTAATGATGCACAAAGTTCAAATTGAAATGAACATGTAAAGATGACCTATAATGTGTATCAAAGACCTATAATATCATATGAATGGCTCATAACATATGCAAATGCTCATACAAATGTGCACAAAAGAATTCATGTAAACATGCACTAAAGTTGTAATGACATGCCATGGATTATACATCCAATGTGATGCATCAAACAAAGACCAAATGGATTCATGAAAATTATGCCAACATATCATTGGAATGCCTAGGTCAGAAATGCATCATACATCAAGATAGTATGTAAAAATTCAGAGCAAAATGACTTCAAACAAAGCAATTAGGTCAAATTGAAACATCATGCAAAGTGGTGCAAATATAGGCATCAAGACATATGATAAAGTGACCTAAAAAATCAAACAAAAATCATCTAACATGCTTCAATGTATTAGTGAATCAATGCAAAAAGAGTCATGTCAAAATAGTTGGTAATGAGCAAGAACAAAATTAAACAAATTCATGTATCATGCTTAGAATGCATCTAAGTGGAAATTCAAAGAAAATTATGGAACAGGGGCAAAAAGGTCATAAAATCAGAAAATAAAATCATGAAAAATTTCCTAAATGTTTTAAGAATACACATGAATTTTTGTAGAATTTTCCAATATGTTTTGGTATTTTTAAAAATTAATCATGAAACGTGTAGCAAAAATGAGAAATAAAATGAAATGGAACTAAAGAAGGGGGTGCATGCATAGCAAATTAACAGTTCAAAATCATTGGGCCTTGAAAACATGGGGTGTGGATATCAATCTGGCTTAGGTCCAGTAAGCACGCAAAACACCATAACTAGCGTGTACCATCAGTCAACCATTTTGACTCACTCACAACCATCAGATTAGGTCAGGTCAATGTAAAAGTCAAGGTAATCAAATCAAGCATCCCACATTGCTAGTACACACTAATAACCATGTACACACGCGCATGTTAATCATCAGATGGAAAAAATGAAGCACGTGACACACACCCTCTCCATTTATTCGCTGGCACCACCACCACCCTTGGATCAAAACAAATCAACGGACACGACTTAATCTGGCATATAAACCCTAATGAAACCTCACCGGCCGGAGAGGGACCTCCGGTCACCTTCCCCGGCCACTCTCCGGCACTGCAATCAATCAAACATTCCAGAAATTTATGCAATACACATCAAAATGTTCAGGAAGTCACATAGATCATGAATCTAGGCTTATTTTTCACAAACAACACACAAACAGAGAGAATCGAAGTAATGAAATTAGCCCTAGGTTTTGGATCTAAGCTTCTAAGAAGCTCTATCAACTAACCGGTTTCATATAGCTTCTAATAAGCTCAAATAACACATCAACCAGTTAAAATAACATCAAATCGTGCAAGCAAAGTTTGAGAACTTTTGGAACCTGAAACTTGAAGATCTTTGGATTTTTGAGAAAACCAGAGATGAGAACTTGTTCTTGAACTTCTAGAACTTTAATTTGAGCAAAATAAATGCTATTTGATCTTGAGAATAAGAGGAAATCTGAATCTGAAATTGGAGATAACTGTGCTATTCCATGCTTCAGTGATGTCTTCTTGCTTGATTGTGAAGGTTGAATAAGAACTTGAGGAGTTCGTGCAGGTAGAGAGAAAATTCAGAGAGAAAGTTGAGAGTGCTTTTGGAGTGAGAGTGAAACAATCAGAATCTCCCTTTCCAAATCTGTTAGAATTGTTTATATAGGCGTGGTTATGATTTGACCCTGGTGGTTGATGGTTAGAACTACAGTTAACTGAGTTAGTTAACTGAGTTTGAGTTAACAGAATGAGTCATGACAGTTAGTGACACGAGTTGGAGAGGTTTTGTTTTAGTGTGGAAGAGCTCATGGTCACTTATGGTGAGGATAATGGTGAGGTGGTGTTATGCAGCAGTAGCTTGTGGTGGAAGTTTTGCAAGTTTCCCTTCTCATGTAAGAAGTAACAAAGTGGAAGCACGTGCAAGAATGTTTGGCCAAATGAGGAAAAGAAATCAGCTGGTGATGATGAAGTGTTTGTGGTGTGACTGAACCAAAAAAAATGTGTGAACTGCTACACATGGCAGTCAATGCATCAATGCAGATGGTGATGTTTGAACATGGATTTCTTTATGACCAAGGCACGAAAATGAATCATCTTGGTGTCAATGGATTGAGGAAGCATCATAGGACAATTTTGGTGTTGGACTTGAGTTGAAAAGGTACCTCAAACATGTCTAAAAATCATCATAAACAGATGGAAAAACGACTGGTGCATGGGCGAGCAATTTGTGGCATGGCATGGCAAGGTGTGCATGGCATGGATTTTCAGTTGTGTTGACCAATCTTTGAGCTATCATAACTCCTTGTCCTTTGATCAAATGAAAAAATCATGAACATCAATCTTGAAGATCTCACATAGGGGAACAACTTTGATGTTGCAAGATTTTTCATTTGAAGCCTTTAACCATGAGTAAAATGAGTGGACATTTGGCCCACCACATGTTTGTTAAAATGACTGCGCGCGTGCCCTGAAAATCTTGGTCATGACCTAGTTTTGAACCTACTTTGCTCAAACTTTGATCAATCATATCTCCCTCATTTTTTATCCAATGGAGATGTTCCACACATGGATTTGAAGCTTAAAGCAAGGCCTTTCATTGAGGCAGAGTGGAATTTTCATTTGGTACTCCAAATTTGAATGGCCTTGGTTCAAATTCTGATGCAAAATGGCCAAAACTTGCTATTTTTAGTAACCCTTCCTCTTCCAAAAATGGCAACTTTCCACATCTTGATTTTTTCATGATTCCTTTGGAGTTTCTTGACCAAATTTTGTACATTGGACATATGTAACATGAATTTCATGAATTTGGCCTCAAAAAGTCAAGAGTTGACTTTTTCCTCTGATTATTTGACTTGGCCCCAAATTCCCTGATTTTTTATCTTTCTTCCAATTGAAACACTTCCAAAACCAATTGAGAGGCAATTTTCCATACACATACACTTAAGAACATGTAGAATATCATGACAACAAGCTTTGTCCAAAAAATAAGAGATATCCTGATTTTATTAGAAACCCTAAATTTGACCCTCTCTGGTTAGGAGGAAATTGCACATCTTCCAAATCCAAATTCCTCAGAGTATGTTGTGTATACTCTTAAAGGATGATGAGAAATGCCACTTGAGAATGATTTTGAATCAATGAGCTATCTCTTTTGAGGGTTTTCCTTCAATTTTTGAACCTCTTGCATAGTGAAAGATGTAGTGCTTCAATCTCCCATTGAATCTCACTTCCTTGAGGTTTTGGAAGATCAATTGAGATAGTATGAGACATGAGAGACCTCTTGGCTTGCCTAGAGCCAACTTGATTGACCTTTTTGTGCTTTGAATGATTCCTTGATTGTCCACCTTCCACCTGATCACATGCCCTGATGGTAAGAAGGATGCCATGCTTCATTTTTCTATGTTAAATGCAATGTAATGTTAATGAGGTGGATATGATATGATAAATGATAATGCCATGCTATGATGACAAAAGGGGAGAGCAAATTTTGGGGTATTACACAAGGGCTACCATCACAAGATGAATTTCAAAAGGAAAGCCGACACAAAGGCGGTCTCATATCCAAACACAAAGGTAGGCCGACACGAAGGCGGTCTCATAACCAAGGGTTACCATCACAAGATTGATTTCAAAAGGAAAGCCGACACGAGGGCTGTCTCATATCCAAACACAAAGGTAGGCCGACACGAAGGCGGTCTCATAACGAAGGGTTACTTTCACAAGATGGATTTCAAAAGGAAACCCGACACGAAGGCGGTCTTTTATCAAAACACAAAGGTAGGCCGACACGAAGGCGGTCTCATAACCAAGGGTTACCATCACAAGATGGATTTCAAAAGGAAAGCCGACACGAGGGCGGTCTCATATGCAAACCCAAAGGTGGGCCGACACGTAGGCGGTCTCATAACCAAGGGTTACCATTACAAGATGAATTTCAAAAGGAAAGCAGACACGAAGGCGGTCTCATATCCGAACACAAAGGTAGGCCGACACGAAGGCGGTCTCATAAACAAGGGTTACCATCACAAGATTGATTTCAAAAGGAAAGCCGACACGAGGGCTGTCTCATATCCAAACACAAAGGTAGGCCGACACGAAGGCGGTCTCATAATCAAGGGTTACTTTCACAAGACGGATTTCAAAAGGAAAGCCGACACGAAGGCGGTCTCATATCCAAACACAAAGGTGGGCCGACACGAAGGCGGTCTCATAACCAAGGGTTACTATCACAAGATGGATTTCAAAAGAAAAGCCGACACGAAGGCGGTCTCTTATCCAAATACAAAGGTAGCCGACACAAAGGCGGTCTCATAACCAAGGGTTACCATCACAAGATGGATTTCAAAAGGAAAGCCGACACGAAGGCGGTCTCATATCCAAACACAAAAGTAGGCCGACACGAAGGCGCTCTCATAACCAAGGGTTACTTTCACAAGATGGATTTCAAAAGGAAAGCCGACACGAAGGCTTTCTCATATCCAAACACAAAGGTAGGCCGACACGAAGGCGGACTCATAACCAAGGGTTACTATCACAAGATGGATTTCAAAAGGAAAGCCGACACGAAGGCGGTCTCTTATCCAAACACAAAGGTAGGCCGACACGAAGGCGGTCTCATAACCAAGGGTTACCATCACAAGATGGATTTTAAAAGGAAATCCGACACGAGGGCGGTCTCATATCCAAACCCAAAGTTAGGCCGACACGAAGGCGGTCTCATAACCAATGGTTACCATTACAAGATAGATTTCAAAAGGAAAGCAGACACGAAGGCGGTCTCATATCCAAACATAAAGGTAGCCCGACACGTAGGCGGTCTCATAACCAAGGGTTACCATCACAAGATGGATTTCAAAAGGAAAGCCGACACAAAGGCGGTCTCATATCCAAACACAAAGGTAGGCCAACACGAAGGCGGTCTCATAACCAAGGGTTACCATCACAAGATGGATTTCAAAAGGAAAGCCGACACGAGGGCTATCTCATATCCAAACACAAAGGTAGGCCGACACGAAGGCGGTCTCATAACCAAGGGTTACTTTCACAAGATGGATTTCAAAAGGAAAGCCGACAAGAAGGCGGTCTCATATCCAAACACAAAGGTAGGCCGACACGAAGGCGGTCTCATAACCAAGGGTTACCATCACAAGATGGATTTCAAAAGGAAAGTCGACACGAGGGCGGTCTCATATCCAAACCCAAAGGTAGGCCGACACGAAGGCGGTCTCATAACCAATGGTTACCATTACAAGATGGATTTCAAAATTAAAGCAGACACGAAGGCGGTCTCATATCCAAACACAAAGGTAGGCCGTCACGTAGGCGATCTCATAACCAAGGGCTACCATCACAAGATGAATTTCAAAAGGAAAGCCGACACAAAGGCGGTCTCATATCCAAACACAAAGGTAGGCCGACACGAAGGCGGTCTCATAACCAAGGGTTACCATCACAAGATTGATTTCAAAAGGAAAGCCGACACGAGGGCTGTCTCATATCCAAACACAAAGGTAGGGCGACACGAAGGCGGTCTCATAACGAAGGGTTACTTTCACAAGATGGATTTCAAAAGGAAACCCGACACGACGGCGGTCTTTTATCAAAACACAAAGGTAGGCCGACACGAAGGCGGTCTCATAACCAAGGGTTACCATCACAAGATGGATTTCAAAAGGAAAGCCGACACGAGGGCGGTCTCATATGCAAACCCAAAGGTGGGCCGACACGTAGGCGGTCTCATAACCAAGGGTTACCATTACAAGATGAATTTCAAAAGGAAAGCAGACACGAAGGCGGTCTCATATCCGAACACAAAGGTAGGCCGACACGAAGGCGGTCTCATAACCAAGGGTTACCATCACAAGATTGATTTCAAAAGGAAAGCCGACACGAGGGCTGTCTCATATGTAAACACAAAGGTAGGCCGACACGAAGGCGGTCTCATAACCAAGGGTTACTTTCACAAGATGGATTTCAAAAGGAAAGCCGACACGAAGGCGGTCTCATATCCAAACACAAAGGTGGGCCGACACGAAGGCGGTCTCATAACCAAGGGTTACTATCACAAGATGGATTTCAAAAGAAAAGCCGGCACGAAGGCGGTCTCATATCCAAATACAAAGGTAGCCGACACAAAGGCGGTCTCATAACCAAGGGTTACCGTCACAAGATGGATTTCAAAAGGAAAGCCGACACGAAGGCGGTCTCATATCCAAACACAAAAGTAGGCCAACACGAAGGCGGTCTCATAACCAAGGGTTACCATCACAAGATGGATTTCAAAAGGAAAGCCGACACGAGGGCTATCTCATATCCAAACACAAAGGTAGGCCGACACGAAGGCGGTCTCATAACCAAGGGTTACTTTCACAAGATGGATTTCAAAAGGAAAGCCGACAAGAAGGCGGTCTCATATCCAAACACAAAGGTAGGCCGACACGAAGGCGGTCTCATAACCAAGGGTTACCATCACAAGATGGATTTCAAAAGGAAAGCCGACACGAGGGCGGTCTCATATCCAAACCCAAAGGTAGGCCGACACGAAGGCGGTCTCATAACCAATGGTTACCATTACAAGATGGAT
This sequence comes from Lathyrus tuberosus, assembly GCA_022829125.1. Taxonomy (NCBI): domain Eukaryota; kingdom Viridiplantae; phylum Streptophyta; class Magnoliopsida; order Fabales; family Fabaceae; genus Lathyrus; species Lathyrus tuberosus. Next base: position 2,218,280 of record JALAZF010000020.1, on the reverse strand, counting down.
TTCAAAATTAAAGCAGACACGAAGGCGGTCTCATATCCAAACACAAAGGTAGGCCGTCACGTAGGCGATCTCATAACCAAGGGCTACCATCACAAGATGAATTTCAAAAGGAAAGCCGACACAAAGGCGGTCTCATATCCAAACACAAAGGTAGGCCGACACGAAGGCGGTCTCATAACCAAGGGTTACCATCACAAGATTGATTTCAAAAGGAAAGCCGACACGAGGGCTGTCTCATATCCAAACACAAAGGTAGGCCGACACGAAGGCGGTCTCATAACGAAGGGTTACTTTCACAAGATGGATTTCAAAAGGAAACCCGACACGAAGGCGGTCTTTTATCAAAACACAAAGGTAGGCCGACACGAAGGCGGTCTCATAACCAAGGGTTACCATCACAAGATGGATTTCAAAAGGAAAGCCGACACGAGGGCGGTCTCATATGCAAACCCAAAGGTGGGCCGACACGTAGGCGGTCTCATAACCAAGGGTTACCATTACAAGATGAATTTCAAAAGGAAAGCAGACACGAAGACGGTCTCATATCCGAACACAAAGGTAGGCCGACACGAAGGCGGTCTCATAAACAAGGGTTACCATCACAAGATTGATTTCAAAAGGAAAGCCGACACGAGGGCTGTCTCATATCCAAACACAAAGGTAGGCCGACACGAAGGCGGTCTCATAATCAAGGGTTACTTTCACAAGACGGATTTCAAAAGGAAAGCCGACACGAAGGCGGTCTCATATCCAAACACAAAGGTGGGCCGACACGAAGGCGGTCTCATAACCAAGGGTTACTATCACAAGATGGATTTCAAAAGAAAAGCCGACACGAAGGCGGTCTCTTATCCAAATACAAAGGTAGCCGACACAAAGGCGGTCTCATAACCAAGGGTTACCATCACAAGATGGATTTCAAAAGGAAAGCCGACACGAAGGCGGTCTCATATCCAAACACAAAAGTAGGCCGACACGAAGGCGCTCTCATAACCAAGGGTTACTTTCACAAGATGGATTTCAAAAGGAAAGCCGACACGAAGGCTTTCTCATATCCAAACACAAAGGTAGGCCGACACGAAGGCGGACTCATAACCAAGGGTTACTATCACAAGATGGATTTCAAAAGGAAAGCCGACACGAAGGCGGTCTCTTATCCAAACACAAAGGTAGGCCGACACGAAGGCGGTCTCATAACCAAGGGTTACCATCACAAGATGGATTTTAAAAGGAAATCCGACACGAGGGCGGTCTCATATCCAAACCCAAAGTTAGGCCGACACGAAGGCGGTCTCATAACCAATGGTTACCATTACAAGATAGATTTCAAAAGGAAAGCAGACACGAAGGCGGTCTCATATCCAAACATAAAGGTAGCCCGACACGTAGGCGTTCTCATAACCAAGGGTTACCATCACAAGATGGATTTCAAAAGGAAAGCCGACACAAAGGCGGTCTCATATCCAAACACAAAGGTAGGCCAACACGAAGGCGGTCTCATAACCAAGGGTTACCATCACAAGATGGATTTCAAAAGGAAAGCCGACACGAGGGCTATCTCATATCCAAACACAAAGGTAGGCCGACACGAAGGCGGTCTCATAACCAAGGGTTACTTTCACAAGATGGATTTCAAAAGGAAAGCCGACAAGAAGGCGGTCTCATATCCAAACACAAAGGTAGGCCGACACGAAGGCGGTCTCATAACCAAGGGTTACCATCACAAGATGGATTTCAAAAGGAAAGTCGACACGAGGGCGGTCTCATATCCAAACCCAAAGGTAGGCCGACACGAAGGCGGTCTCATAACCAATGGTTACCATTACAAGATGGATTTCAAAATTAAAGCAGACACGAAGGCGGTCTCATATCCAAACACAAAGGTAGGCCGTCACGTAGGCGATCTCATAACCAAGGGCTACCATCACAAGATGAATTTCAAAAGGAAAGCCGACACAAAGGCGGTCTCATATCCAAACACAAAGGTAGGCCGACACGAAGGCGGTCTCATAACCAAGGGTTACCATCACAAGATTGATTTCAAAAGGAAAGCCGACACGAGGGCTGTCTCATATCCAAACACAAAGGTAGGGCGACACGAAGGCGGTCTCATAACGAAGGGTTACTTTCACAAGATGGATTTCAAAAGGAAACCCGACACGACGGCGGTCTTTTATCAAAACACAAAGGTAGGCCGACACGAAGGCGGTCTCATAACCAAGGGTTACCATCACAAGATGGATTTCAAAAGGAAAGCCGACACGAGGGCGGTCTCATATGCAAACCCAAAGGTGGGCCGACACGTAGGCGGTCTCATAACCAAGGGTTACCATTACAAGATGAATTTCAAAAGGAAAGCAGACACGAAGGCGGTCTCATATCCGAACACAAAGGTAGGCCGACACGAAGGCGGTCTCATAACCAAGGGTTACCATCACAAGATTGATTTCAAAAGGAAAGCCGACACGAGGGCTGTCTCATATGTAAACACAAAGGTAGGCCGACACGAAGGCGGTCTCATAACCAAGGGTTACTTTCACAAGATGGATTTCAAAAGGAAAGCCGACACGAAGGCGGTCTCATATACAAACACAAAGGTGGGCCGACACGAAGGCGGTCTCATAACCAAGGGTTACTATCACAAGATGGATTTCAAAAGAAAAGCCGGCACGAAGGCGGTCTCATATCCAAATACAAAGGTAGCCGACACAAAGGCGGTCTCATAACCAAGAGTTACCATCACAAGATGGATTTCAAAAGGAAAGCCGACACGAAGGCGGTCTCATATCCAAACACAAAAGTAGGCCAACACGAAGGCGGTCTCATAACCAAGGGTTACCATCACAAGATGGATTTCAAAAGGAAAGCCGACACGAGGGCTATCTCATATCCAAACACAAAGGTAGGCCGACACGAAGGCGGTCTCATAACCAAGGGTTACTTTCACAAGATGGATTTCAAAAGGAAAGCCGACAAGAAGGCGGTCTCATATCCAAACACAAAGGTAGGCCGACACGAAGGCGGTCTCATAACCAAGGGTTACCATCACAAGATGGATTTCAAAAGGAAAGCCGACACGAGGGCGGTCTCATATCCAAACCCAAAGGTAGGCCGACACGAAGGCGGTCTCATAACCAATGGTTACCATTACAAGATGGATTTCAAAATTAAAGCAGACACGAAGGCGGTCTCATATCCAAACACAAAGGTAGGCCGTCACGTAGGCGATCTCATAACCAAGGGCTACCATCACAAGATGAATTTCAAAAGGAAAGCCGACACAAAGGCGGTCTCATATCCAAACACAAAGGTAGGCCGACACGAAGGCGGTCTCATAACCCAGGGTTACCATCACAAGATTGATTTCAAAAGGAAAGCCGACACGAGGGCTGTCTCATATCCAAACACAAAGGTAGGCCGACACGAAGGCGGTCTCATAAAGAAAGGGTTACTTTCACAAGATGTATTTCAAAAGGAAACCCGACACGAAGGCGGTCTTTTATCAAAACACAAAGGTAGGCCGACACGAAGGCGGTCTCATAACCAAGGGTTACCATCACAAGATGGATTTCAAAAGGAAAGCCGACACGAGGGCGGTCTCATACGCAAACCCAAAGGTGGGCCGACACGTAGGCGGTCTCATAACCAAGGGTTACCATTACAAGATGAATTTCAAAAGGAAAGCAGACACGAAGGCGGTCTCATATCCGAACACAAAGGTAGGCCGACACGAAGGCGGTCTCATAACCAAGGGTTACCATCACAAGATTGATTTCAAAAGGAAAGCCGACACGAGGGCTGTCTCATATCTAAACACAAAGGTAGGCCGACACGAAGGCGGTCTCATAACCAAGGGTTACTTTCACAAGATGGATTTCAAAAGGAAAGCCGACACGAAGGCGGTCTCATATCCAAACACAAAGGTGGGCCGACACGAAGGCGGTCTCATAACCAAGGGTTACTATCACAAGATGGATTTCAAAAGAAAAGCCGGCACGAAGGCGGTCTCTTATCCAAATACAAAGGTAGCCGACACAAAGGCGGTCTCATAACCAAGGGTTACCATCACAAGATGGATTTCAAAAGGAAAGCCGACACGAAGGCGGTCTCATATCCAAACACAAAAGTAGGCCGACACGAAGGCGCTCTCATAACCAAGGGTTACTTTCACAAGATGGATTTCAAAAGGAAAGCCGACACGAAGGCTTTCTCATATCCAAACACAAAGGTAGGCCGACACGAAGGCGGACTCATAACCAAGGGTTACTATCACAAGATGGATTTCAAAAGGAAAGCCGACACGAAGGCGGTCTCTTATCCAAATACAAAGGTAGGCCGACACGAAGGCGGTCTCATAACCAAGGGTTACCATCACAAGATGGATTTTAAAAGGAAATCCGACACGAGGGCGGTCTCATATCCAAACCCAAAGTTAGGCCGACACGAAGGCGGTCTCATAACCAATGGTTACCATTACAAGATAGATTTCAAAAGGAAAGCAGACACGAAGGCGGTCTCATATCCAAACATAAAGGTAGCCCGACACGTAGGCGGTCTCATAACCAAGGGTTACCATCACAAGATGGATTTCAAAAGGAAAGCCGACACAAAGGCAGTCTCATATCCAAACACAAAGGTAGGCCAACACGAAGGCGGTCTCATAACCAAGGGTTACCATCACAAGATGGATTTCAAAAGGAAAGCCGACACGAGGGCTATCTCATATCCAAGCACAAAGGTAGGCCGACACGAAGGCGGTCTCATAACCAAGGGTTACTTTCACAAGATGGATTTCAAAAGGAAAGCCGACAAGAAGGCGGTCTCATATCCAAACACAAAGGTAGGCCGACACGAAGGCGGTCTCATAACCAAGGGTTACCATCACAAGATGGATTTCAAAAGGAAAGTCGACACGAGGGCGGTCTCATATCCAAACCCAAAGGTAGGCCGACACGAAGGCGGTCTCATAACCAATGGTTACCATTACAAGATGGATTTCAAAATTAAAGCAGACACGAAGGCGGTCTCATATCCAAACACAAAGGTAGGCCGTCACGTAGGCGATCTCATAACCAAGGGCTACCATCACAAGATGAATTTCAAAAGGAAAGCCGACACAAAGGCGGTCTCATATCCAAACACAAAGGTAGGCCGACACGAAGGCGGTCTCATAACCAAGGGTTACCATCACAAGATTGATTTCAAAAGGAAAGCCGACACGAGGGCTGTCTCATATCCAAACACAAAGGTAGGCCGACACGAAGGCGGTCTCATAACGAAGGGTTACTTTCACAAGATGGATTTCAAAAGGAAACCCGACACGAAGGCGGTCTTTTATCAAAACACAAAGGTAGGCCGACACGAAGGCGGTCTCATAACCAAGGGTTACCATCACAAGATGGATTTCAAAAGGAAAGCCGACACGAGGGCGGTCTCATATGCAAACCCAAAGGTGGGCCGACACGTAGGCGGTCTCATAACCAAGGGTTACCATTACAAGATGAATTTCAAAAGGAAAGCAGACACGAAGGCGGTCTCATATCCGAACACAAAGGTAGGCCGACACGAAGGCGGTCTCATAAACAAGGGTTACCATCACAAGATTGATTTCAAAAGGAAAGCCGACACGAGGGCTGTCTCATATCCAAACACAAAGGTAGGCCGACACGAAGGCGGTCTCATAACCAAGGGTTACTTTCACAAGATGGATTTCAAAAGGAAAGCCGACACGAAGGCGGTCTCATATCCAAACACAAAGGTGGGCCGACACGAAGGCGGTCTCATAACCAAGGGTTACTATCACAAGATGGATTTCAAAAGAAAAGCCGACACGAAGGCGGTCTCTTATCCAAATACAAAGGTAGCCGACACAAAGGCGGTCTCATAACCAAGGGTTACCATCACAAGATGGATTTCAAAAGGAAAGCCGACACGAAGGCGGTCTCATATCCAAACACAAAAGTAGGCCGACACGAAGGCGCTCTCATAACCAAGGGTTACTTTCACAAGATGGATTTCAAAAGGAAAGCCGACACGAAGGCTTTCTCATATCCAAACACAAAGGTAGGCCGACACGAAGGCGGACTCATAACCAAGGGTTACTATCACAAGATGGATTTCAAAAGGAAAGCCGACACGAAGGCGGTCTCTTATCCAAATACAAAGGTAGGCCGACACGAAGGCGGTCTCATAACCAAGGGTTACCATCACAAGATGGATTTTAAAAGGAAATCCGACACGAGGGCGGTCTCATATCCAAACCCAAAGTTAGGCCGACACGAAGGCAGTCTCATAACCAATGGTTACCATTACAAGATAGATTTCAAAAGGAAAGCAGACACGAAGGCGGTCTCATATCAAAACATAAAGGTAGCCCGACACGTAGGCGGTCTCATAACCAAGGGTTACCATCACAAGATGGATTTCAAAAGGAAAGCCGACACAAAGGCAGTCTCATATCCAAACACAAAGGTAGGCCAACACGAAGGCGGTCTCATAACCAAGGGTTACCATCACAAGATGGATTTCAAAAGGAAAGCCGACACGAGGGCTATCTCATATCCAAGCACAAAGGTAGGCCGACACGAAGGCGGTCTCATAACCAAGGGTTACTTTCACAAGATGGATTTCAAAAGGAAAGCCGACAAGAAGGCGGTCTCATATCCAAACACAAAGGTAGGCCGACACGAAGGCGGTCTCATAACCAAGGGTTACCATCACAAGATGGATTTCAAAAGGAAAGTCGACACGAGGGCGGTCTCATATCCAAACCCAAAGGTAGGCCGACACGAAGGCGGTCTCATAACCAATGGTTACCATTACAAGATGGATTTCAAAATTAAAGCAGACACGAAGGCGGTCTCATATCCAAACACAAAGGTAGGCCGTCACGTAGGCGATCTCATAACCAAGGGCTACCATCACAAGATGAATTTCAAAAGGAAAGCCGACACAAAGGCGGTCTCATATCCAAACACAAAGGTAGGCCGACACGAAGGCGGTCTCATAACCAAGGGTTACCATCACAAGATTGACTTCAAAAGGAAAGCCGACACGAGGGCTGTCTCATATCCAAACACAAAGGTAGGCCGACACGAAGGCGGTCTCATAACGAAGGGTTACTTTCACAAGATGGATTTCAAAAGGAAACCCGACACGAAGGCGGTCTTTTATCAAAACACAAAGGTAGGCCGACACGAAGGCGGTCTCATAACCAAGGGTTACCATCACAAGATGGATTTCAAAAGGAAAGCCGACACGAGGGCGGTCTCATATGCAAACCCAAAGGTGGGCCGACACGTAGGCGGTCTCATAACCAAGGGTTACCATTACAAGATGAATTTCAAAAGGAAAGCAGACACGAAGGCGGTCTCATATCCAAACACAAAGGTGGGCCGACACGAAGGCGGTCTCATAACCAAGGGTTACTATCACAAGATGGATTTCAAAAGAAAAGCCGACACGAAGGCGGTCTCTTATCCAAATACAAAGGTAGCCGACACAAAGGCGGTCTCATAACCAAGGGTTACCATCACAAGATGGATTTCAAAAGGAAAGCCGACACGAAGGCGGTCTCATATCCAAACACAAAAGTAGGCCGACACGAAGGCGCTCTCATAACCAAGGGTTACTTTCACAAGATGGATTTCAAAAGGAAAGCCGACACGAAGGCTTTCTCATATCCAAACACAAAGGTAGGCCGACACGAAGGCGGACTCATAACCAAGGGTTACTATCACAAGATGGATTTCAAAAGGAAAGCCGACACGAAGGCGGTCTCTTATCCAAATACAAAGGTAGGCCGACACGAAGGCGGTCTCATAACCAAGGGTTACCATCACAAGATGGATTTTAAAAGGAAATCCGACACGAGGGCGGTCTCATATCCAAACCCAAAGTTAGGCCGACACGAAGGCGGTCTCATAACCAATGGTTACCATTACAAGATAGATTTCAAAAGGAAAGCAGACACGAAGGCGGTCTCATATCCAAACATAAAGGTAGCCCGACACGTAGGCGGTCTCATAACCAAGGGTTACCATCACAAGATGGATTTCAAAAGGAAAGCCGACACAAAGGCAGTCTCATATCCAAACACAAAGGTAGGCCAACACGAAGGCGGTCTCATAACCAAGGGTTACCATCACAAGATGGATTTCAAAAGGAAAGCCGACACGAGGGCTATCTCATATCCAAGCACAAAGGTAGGCCGACACGAAGGCGGTCTCATAACCAAGGGTTACTTTCACAAGATGGATTTCAAAAGGAAAGCCGACAAGAAGGCGGTCTCATATCCAAACACAAAGGTAGGCCGACACGAAGGCGGTCTCATAACCAAGGGTTACCATCACAAGATGGATTTCAAAAGGAAAGTCGACACGAGGGCGGTCTCATATCCAAACCCAAAGGTAGGCCGACACGAAGGCGGTCTCATAACCAATGGTTACCATTACAAGATGGATTTCAAAATTAAAGCAGACACGAAGGCGGTCTCATATCCAAACACAAAGGTAGGCCGTCACGTAGGCGATCTCATAACCAAGGGCTACCATCACAAGATGAATTTCAAAAGGAAAGCCGACACAAAGGCGGTCTCATATCCAAACACAAAGGTAGGCCGACACGAAGGCGGTCTCATAACCAAGGGTTACCATCACAAGATTGATTTCAAAAGGAAAGCCGACACGAGGGCTGTCTCATATCCAAACACAAAGGTAGGCCGACACGAAGGCGGTCTCATAACGAAGGGTTACTTTCACAAGATGGATTTCAAAAGGAAACCCGACACGAAGGCGGTCTTTTATCAAAACACAAAGGTAGGCCGACACGAAGGCGGTCTCATAACCAAGGGTTACCATCACAAGATGGATTTCAAAAGGAAAGCCGACACGAGGGCGGTCTCATATGCAAACCCAAAGGTGGGCCGACACGTAGGCGGTCTCATAACCAAGGGTTACCATTACAAGATGAATTTCAAAAGGAAAGCAGACACGAAGGCGGTCTCATATCCAAACACAAAGGTGGGCCGACACGAAGGCGGTCTCATAACCAAGGGTTACTATCACAAGATGGATTTCAAAAGAAAAGCCGACACGAAGGCGGTCTCTTATCCAAATACAAAGGTAGCCGACACAAAGGCGGTCTCATAACCAAGGGTTACCATCACAAGATGGATTTCAAAAGGAAAGCCGACACGAAGGCGGTCTCATATCCAAACACAAAAGTAGGCCGACACGAAGGCGCTCTCATAACCAAGGGTTACTTTCACAAGATGGATTTCAAAAGGAAAGCCGACACGAAGGCTTTCTCATATCCAAACACAAAGGTAGGCCGACACGAAGGCGGACTCATAACCAAGGGTTACTATCACAAGATGGATTTCAAAAGGAAAGCCGACACGAAGGCGGTCTCTTATCCAAATACAAAGGTAGGCCGACACGAAGGCGGTCTCATAACCAAGGGTTACCATCACAAGATGGATTTTAAAAGGAAATCCGACACGAGGGCGGTCTCATATCCAAACCCAAAGTTAGGCCGACACGAAGGCGGTCTCATAACCAATGGTTACCATTACAAGATAGATTTCAAAAGGAAAGCAGACACGAAGGCGGTCTCATATCCAAACATAAAGGTAGCCCGACACGTAGGCGGTCTCATAACCAAGGGTTACCATCACAAGATGGATTTCAAAAGGAAAGCCGACACAAAGGCAGTCTCATATCCAAACACAAAGGTAGGCCAACACGAAGGCGGTCTCATAACCAAGGGTTACCATCACAAGATGGATTTCAAAAGGAAAGCCGACACGAGGGCTATCTCATATCCAAGCACAAAGGTAGGCCGACACGAAGGCGGTCTCATAACCAAGGGTTACTTTCACAAGATGGATTTCAAAAGGAAAGCCGACAAGAAGGCGGTCTCATATCCAAACACAAAGGTAGGCCGACACGAAGGCGGTCTCATAACCAAGGGTTACCATCACAAGATGGATTTCAAAAGGAAAGTCGACACGAGGGCGGTCTCATATCCAAACCCAAAGGTAGGCCGACACGAAGGCGGTCTCATAACCAATGGTTACCATTACAAGATGGATTTCAAAATTAAAGCAGACACGAAGGCGGTCTCATATCCAAACACAAAGGTAGGCCGTCACGTAGGCGATCTCATAACCAAGGGCTACCATCACAAGATGAATTTCAAAAGGAAAGCCGACACAAAGGCGGTCTCATATCCAAACACAAAGGTAGGCCGACACGAAGGCGGTCTCATAACCAAGGGTTACCATCACAAGATTGATTTCAAAAGGAAAGCCGACACGAGGGCTGTCTCATATCCAAACACAAAGGTAGGCCGACACGAAGGCGGTCTCATAACGAAGGGTTACTTTCACAAGATGGATTTCAAAAGGAAACCCGACACGAAGGCGGTCTTTTATCAAAACACAAAGGTAGGCCGACACGAAGGCGGTCTCATAACCAAGGGTTACCATCACAAGATGGATTTCAAAAGGAAAGCCGACACGAGGGCGGTCTCATATGCAAACCCAAAGGTGGGCCGACACGTAGGCGGTCTCATAACCAAGGGTTACCATTACAAGATGAATTTCAAAAGGAAAGCAGACACGAAGGCGGTCTCATATCCAAACACAAAGGTGGGCCGACACGAAGGCGGTCTCATAACCAAGGGTTACTATCACAAGATGGATTTCAAAAGAAAAGCCGACACGAAGGCGGTCTCTTATCCAAATACAAAGGTAGCCGACACAAAGGCGGTCTCATAACCAAGGGTTACCATCACAAGATGGATTTCAAAAGGAAAGCCGACACGAAGGCGGTCTCATATCCAAACACAAAAGTAGGCCGACACGAAGGCGCTCTCATAACCAAGGGTTACTTTCACAAGATGGATTTCAAAAGGAAAGCCGACACGAAGGCTTTCTCATATCCAAACACAAAGGTAGGCCGACACGAAGGCGGACTCATAACCAAGGGTTACTATCACAAGATGGATTTCAAAAGGAAAGCCGACACGAAGGCGGTCTCTTATCCAAATACAAAGGTAGGCCGACACGAAGGCGGTCTCATAACCAAGGGTTACCATCACAAGATGGATTTTAAAAGGAAATCCGACACGAGGGCGGTCTCATATCCAAACCCAAAGTTAGGCCGACACGAAGGCGGTCTCATAACCAATGGTTACCATTACAAGATAGATTTCAAAAGGAAAGCAGACACGAAGGCGGTCTCATATCCAAACATAAAGGTAGCCCGACACGTAGGCGGTCTCATAACCAAGGGTTACCATCACAAGATGGATTTCAAAAGGAAAGCCGACACAAAGGCAGTCTCATATCCAAACACAAAGGTAGGCCAACACGAAGGCGGTCTCATAACCAAGGGTTACCATCACAAGATGGATTTCAAAAGGAAAGCCGACACGAGGGCTATCTCATATCCAAGCACAAAGGTAGGCCGACACGAAGGCGGTCTCATAACCAAGGGTTACTTTCACAAGATGGATTTCAAAAGGAAAGCCGACAAGAAGGCGGTCTCATATCCAAACACAAAGGTAGGCCGACACGAAGGCGGTCTCATAACCAAGGGTTACCATCACAAGATGGATTTCAAAAGGAAAGTCGACACGAGGGCGGTCTCATATCCAAACCCAAAGGTAGGCCGACACGAAGGCGGTCTCATAACCAATGGTTACCATTACAAGATGGATTTCAAAATTAAAGCAGACACGAAGGCGGTCTCATATCCAAACACAAAGGTAGGCCGTCACGTAGGCGATCTCATAACCAAGGGCTACCATCACAAGATGAATTTCAAAAGGAAAGCCGACACAAAGGCGGTCTCATATCCAAACACAAAGGTAGGCCGACACGAAGGCGGTCTCATAACCAAGGGTTACCATCACAAGATTGATTTCAAAAGGAAAGCCGACACGAGGGCTGTCTCATATCCAAACACAAAGGTAGGCCGACACGAAGGCGGTCTCATAACGAAGGGTTACTTTCACAAGATGGATTTCAAAAGGAAACCCGACACGAAGGCGGTCTTTTATCAAAACACAAAGGTAGGCCGACACGAAGGCGGTCTCATAACCAAGGGTTACCATCACAAGATGGATTTCAAAAGGAAAGCCGACACGAGGGCGGTCTCATATGCAAACCCAAAGGTGGGCCGACACGTAGGCGGTCTCATAACCAAGGGTTACCATTACAAGATGAATTTCAAAAGGAAAGCAGACACGAAGGCGGTCTCATATCCAAACACAAAGGTGGGCCGACACGAAGGCGGTCTCATAACCAAGGGTTACTATCACAAGATGGATTTCAAAAGAAAAGCCGACACGAAGGCGGTCTCTTATCCAAATACAAAGGTAGCCGACACAAAGGCGGTCTCATAACCAAGGGTTACCATCACAAGATGGATTTCAAAAGGAAAGCCGACACGAAGGCGGTCTCATATCCAAACACAAAAGTAGGCCGACACGAAGGCGCTCTCATAACCAAGGGTTACTTTCACAAGATGGATTTCAAAAGGAAAGCCGACACGAAGGCTTTCTCATATCCAAACACAAAGGTAGGCCGACACGAAGGCGGACTCATAACCAAGGGTTACTATCACAAGATGGATTTCAAAAGGAAAGCCGACACGAAGGCGGTCTCTTATCCAAATACAAAGGTAGGCCGACACGAAGGCGGTCTCATAACCAAGGGTTACCATCACAAGATGGATTTTAAAAGGAAATCCGACACGAGGGCGGTCTCATATCCAAACCCAAAGTTAGGCCGACACGAAGGCGGTCTCATAACCAATGGTTACCATTACAAGATAGATTTCAAAAGGAAAGCAGACACGAAGGCGGTCTCATATCCAAACATAAAGGTAGCCCGACACGTAGGCGGTCTCATAACCAAGGGTTACCATCACAAGATGGATTTCAAAAGGAAAGCCGACACAAAGGCAGTCTCATATCCAAACACAAAGGTAGGCCAACACGAAGGCGGTCTCATAACCAAGGGTTACCATCACAAGATGGATTTCAAAAGGAAAGCCGACACGAGGGCTATCTCATATCCAAGCACAAAGGTAGGCCGACACGAAGGCGGTCTCATAACCAAGGGTTACTTTCACAAGATGGATTTCAAAAGGAAAGCCGACAAGAAGGCGGTCTCATATCCAAACACAAAGGTAGGCCGACACGAAGGCGGTCTCATAACCAAGGGTTACCATCACAAGATGGATTTCAAAAGGAAAGTCGACACGAGGGCGGTCTCATATCCAAACCTAAAGGCAGGCCGACACGAAGGCGGTCTCATAACCAATGGTTACCATTACAAGATGGATTTCAAAATTAAAGCAGACACGAAGGCGGTCTCATATCCAAACACAAAGGTAGGCCGTCACGTAGGCGATCTCATAACCAAGGGCTACCATCACAAGATGAATTTCAAAAGGAAAGCCGACACAAAGGCGGTCTCATATCCAAACACAAAGGTAGGCCGACACGAAGGCGGTCTCATAACCAAGGGTTACCATCACAAGATTGATTTCAAAAGGAAAGCCGACACGAGGGCTGTCTCATATCCAAACACAAAGGTAGGCCGACACGAAGGCGGTCTCATAACGAAGGGTTACTTTCACAAGATGGATTTCAAAAGGAAACCCGACACGAAGGCGGTCTTTTATCAAAACATAAAGGTAGGCCAACACGAAGGCGGTCTCATAACCAAGGGTTACCATCACAAGATGGATTTCAAAAGGAAAGCCGACACGAGGGCGGTCTCATATGCAAACCCAAAGGTGGGCCGACACGTAGGCGGTCTCATAACCAAGGGTTACCATTACAAGATGAATTTCAAAAGGAAAGCAGACACGAAGGCGGTCTCATATCCGAACACAAAGGTAGGCCGACACGAAGGCGGTCTCATAAACAAGGGTTACTATCACAAGATGGATTTCAAAAGGAAAGCCGACACGAAGGCGGTCTCTTATCCAAATACAAAGGTAGGCCGACACGAAGGCGGTCTCATAACCAAGGGTTACTTTCACAAGATGGATTTCAAAAGGAAAGCCGACACGAAGGCGGTCTCATATCCAAACACAAAGGTGGGCCGACACGAAGGCGCTCTCATAACCAAGGGTTACTTTCACAAGATGGATTTCAAAAGGAAAGCCGACACGAAGGCTTTCTCATATCCAAACACAAAGGTAGGCCGACACGAAGGCGGTCTCATAACCAAGGGTTACTATCACAAGATGGATTTCAAAAGGAAAGCCGACACGAAGGCGGTCTCTTATCCAAATACAAAAGTAGGCCGACACGAAGGCGCTCTCATAACCAAGGGTTACCATCACAAGATGGATTTCAAAAGGAAAGCCGACACAAAGGCTTTCTCATATTCAAACACAAAGGTAGGCCGACACGAAGGCGGACTCATAACCAAGGGTTACCATTACAAGATGGATTTCAAAAGGAAAGCCGACACGAAGGCGGTCTCATATCCAAACACAAAGGTAGGCCGACACGAAGGCGGTCTCATAACCAAGGGTTACCATCACAAGATGGATTTCAAAAGGAAAGCCGACACAAAGGCAGTCTCATATCCAAACACAAAGGTAGGCCAACACGAAGGCGGTCTCATAACCAAGGGTTACCATCACAAGATGGATTTCAAAAGGAAAGCCGACACGAGGGCTATCTCATATCCAAGCACAAAGGTAGGCCGACACGAAGGCGGTCTCATAACCAAGGGTTACTTTCACAAGATGGATTTCAAAAGGAAAGCCGACAAGAAGGCGGTCTCATATCCAAACACAAAGGTAGGCCGACACGAAGGCGGTCTCATAACCAAGGGTTACCATCACAAGATGGATTTCAAAAGGAAAGTCGACACGAGGGCGGTCTCATATCCAAACCTAAAGGCAGGCCGACACGAAGGCGGTCTCATAACCAATGGTTACCATTACAAGATGGATTTCAAAATTAAAGCAGACACGAAGGCGGTCTCATATCCAAACACAAAGGTAGGCCGTCACGTAGGCGATCTCATAACCAAGGGCTACCATCACAAGATGAATTTCAAAAGGAAAGCCGACACAAAGGCGGTCTCATATCCAAACACAAAGGTAGGCCGACACGAAGGCGGTCTCATAACCAAGGGTTACCATCACAAGATTGATTTCAAAAGGAAAGCCGACACGAGGGCTGTCTCATATCCAAACACAAAGGTAGGCCGACACGAAGGCGGTCTCATAACGAAGGGTTACTTTCACAAGATGGATTTCAAAAGGAAACCCGACACGAAGGCGGTCTTTTATCAAAACACAAAGGTAGGCCAACACGAAGGCGGTCTCATAACCAAGGGTTACCATCACAAGATGGATTTCAAAAGGAAAGCCGACACGAGGGCGGTCTCATATGCAAACCCAAAGGTGGGCCGACACGTAGGCGGTCTCATAACCAAGGGTTACCATTACAAGATGAATTTCAAAAGGAAAGCAGACACGAAGGCGGTCTCATATCCGAACACAAAGGTAGGCCGACACGAAGGCGGTCTCATAAACAAGGGTTACCATCACAAGATTGATTTCAAAAGGAAAGCCGACACGAGGGCTGTCTCATATCCAAACACAAAGGTAGGCCGACACGAAGGCGGTCTCATAACCAAGGGTTACTTTCACAAGATGGATTTCAAAAGGAAAGCCGACACGAAGGCGGTCTCATATCCAAACACAAAGGTGGGCCGACACGAAGGCGGTCTCATAACCAAGGGTTACTATCACAAGATGGATTTCAAAAGAAAAGCCGACACGAAGGCGGTCTCTTATCCAAATACAAAGGTAGCCGACACAAAGGCGGTATCATAACCAAGGGTTACCATCACAAGATGGATTTCAAAAGGAAAGCCGACACGAAGGCGGTCTCATATCCAAATACAAAAGTAGGCCGACACGAAGGCGCTCTCATAACCAAGGGTTACTTTCACAAGATGGATTTCAAAAGGAAAGCCGACACAAAGGCTTTCTCATATTCAAACACAAAGGTAGGCCGACACGAAGGCGGACTCATAACCAAGGGTTACTATCACAAGATGGATTTCAAAAGGAAAGCCGACACGAAGGCGGTCTCTTATCCAAACACAAAGGTAGGCCGACACGAAGGCGGTCTCATAACCAAGGGTTACCATCACAAGATGGATTTTAAAAGGAAATCCGACACGAGGGCGGTCTCATATCCAAACCCAAAGTTAGGCCGACACGAAGGCGGTCTCATAACCAATGGTTACCATTACAAGATAGATTTCAAAAGGAAAGCAGACACGAAGGCGGTCTCATATCCAAACATAAAGGTAGCCCGACACGTAGGCGGTCTCATAACCAAGGGTTACCATCACAAGATGGATTTCAAAAGGAAAGCCGACACAAAGGCGGTCTCATATCCAAACACAAAGGTAGGCCAACACGAAGGCGGTCTCATAACCAAGGGTTACCATCACAAGATGGATTTCAAAAGGAAAGCCGACACGAGGGCTATCTCATATCCAAACACAAAGGTAGGCCGACACGAAGGCGGTCTCATAACCAAGGGTTACTTTCACAAGATGGATTTCAAAAGGAAAGCCGACAAGAAGGCGGTCTCATATCCAAACACAAAGGTAGGCCGACACGAAGGCGGTCTCATAACCAAGGGTTACCATCACAAGATGGATTTCAAAAGGAAAGTCGACACGAGGGCGGTCTCATATCCAAACCCAAAGGTAGGCCGACACGAAGGCGGTCTCATAACCAATGGTTACCATTACAAGATGGATTTCAAAATTAAAGCAGACACGAAGGCGGTCTCATATCCAAACACAAAGGTAGGCCGTCACGTAGGCGATCTCATAACCAAGGGCTACCATCACAAGATGAATTTCAAAAGGAAAGCCGACACAAAGGCGGTCTCATATCCAAACACAAAGGTAGGCCGACACGAAGGCGGTCTCATAACCAAGGGTTACCATCACAAGATTGATTTCAAAAGGAAAGCCGACACGAGGGCTGTCTCATATCCAAACACAAAGGTAGGCCGACACGAAGGCGGTCTCATAACGAAGGGTTACTTTCACAAGATGGATTTCAAAAGGAAACCCGACACGAAGGCGGTCTTTTATCAAAACACAAAGGTAGGCCGACACGAAGGCGGTCTCATAACCAAGGGTTACCATCACAAGATGGATTTCAAAAGGAAAGCCGACACGAGGGCGGTCTCATATGCAAACCCAAAGGTGGGCCGACACGTAGGCGGTCTCATAACCAAGGGTTACCATTACAAGATGAATTTCAAAAGGAAAGCAGACACGAAGGCGGTCTCATATCCGAACACAAAGGTAGGCCGACACGAAGGCGGTATCATAACCAAGGGTTACCATCACAAGATTGATTTCAAAAGGAAAGCCGACACGAGGGCTGTCTCATATCTAAACACAAAGGTAGGCCGACACGAAGGCGGTCTCATAACCAAGGGTTACTTTCACAAGATGGATTTCAAAAGGAAAGCCGACACGAAGGCGGTCTCATATCCAAACACAAAGGTGGGCCGACACGAAGGCGGTCTCATAACCAAGGGTTACTATCACAAGATGGATTTCAAAAGAAAAACCGGCACGAAGGCGGTCTCTTATCCAAATACAAAGGTAGCCGACACAAAGGCGGTCTCATAACCAAGGGTTACCATCACAAGATGGATTTCAAAAGGAAAGCCGACACGAAGGCGGTCTCATATCCAAACACAAAAGTAGGCCGACACGAAGGCGCTCTCATAACCAAGGGTTACTTTCACAAGATGGATTTCAAAAGGAAAGCAGACACGAAGGCTTTCTCATATCCAAACACAAAGGTAGGCCGACACGAAGGCGGACTCATAACCAAGGGTTACTATCACAAGATGGATTTCAAAAGGAAAGCCGACACGAAGGCGGTCTCTTATCCAAACACAAAGGTAGGCCGACACGAAGGCGGTCTCATAACCAAGGGTTACCATCACAAGATGGATTTTAAAAGGAAATCCGACACGAGGGCGGTCTAATATCCAAACCCAAAGGTAGGCCGATACGAAGGCGGTCTCATAACCAATGGTTACCATTACAGATTAGATTTCAAAAGGAAAGCAGACACGAAGGCGGTCTCATATCCAAACATAAAGGTAGCCCGACACGTAAGCGGTCTCATAACCAAGGGTTACCATCACAAGATGGATTTCAAAAGGAAACCCGACACAAAGGTGGTCTCATATCTAAACACAAAGGTAGGCCAACACAAAGGCGGTCTCATAACCAAGGGTTACCATCACAAGATGGATTTCAAAAGGAAAGCCGACACAAAGGCGGTCTCATATCCAAACGCAAAGGTAGGCCGACACGAAGGCGGTCTCATAACCAAGGGTTACCATCACAAGATTGATTTCAAAAGGAAAGCCGACACGAGGGCTGTCTCATATCTAAACACAAATGTAGGCCGACACGAAGGCGGTCTCATAACGAAGGGTTACTTTCACAAGATGGATTTCAAAAGGAAACCCGACACGAAGGCGGTCTTTTATCAAAACACAAAGGTAGGCCGACACGAAGGCGGTCTCATAACCAAGGGTTACCATCACAAGATGGATTTCAAAAGGAAAGCCGACACGAGGGCGGTCTCATATGCAAACCCAAAGGTGGGCCGACACGTAGGCGGTCTCATAACCAAGGGTTACCATTACAAGATGAATTTCAAAAGGAAAGCAGACACGAAGGCGGTCTCATATCCGAACACAAAGGTAGGCCGACACGAAGGCGGTCTCATAAACAAGGGTTACCATCACAAGATTGATTTCAAAAGGAAAGCCGACACGAGGGCTGTCTCATATCCAAACACAAAGGTAGGCCGACACGAAGGCGGTCTCATAACCAAGGGTTACTTTCACAAGATGGATTTCAAAAGGAAAGCCGACACGAAGGCGGTCTCATATCCAAACACAAAGGTGGGCCGACACGAAGGCGGTCTCATAATCAAGGGTTACTATCACAAGATGGATTTCAAAAGAAAAGCCGACACGAAGGCGGTCTCTTATCCAAATAAAAAGGTAGCCGACACAAAGGCGGTCTCATAACCATGGGTTACCATCACAAGATGGATTTCAAAAGGAAAGCCGACACGAAGGCGGTCTCATATCCAAACACAAAAGTAGGCCGACACGAAGGCGCTCTCATAACCAAGGGTTACTTTCACAAGATGGATTTCAAAAGGAAAGCCGACACGAAGGCTTTCTCATATCCAAACACAAAGGTAGGCCGACACGAAGGCGGACTCATAACCAAGGGTTACTATCACAAGATGGATTTCAAAAGGAAAGCCGACACGAAGGCGGTCTCTTATCTAAACACAAAGGTAGGCCGACACGAAGGCGGTCTCATAACCAAGGGTTACCATCACAAGATGGATTTTAAAAGGAAATCCGACACGAGGGCGGTCTCATATCCAAACCCAAAGGTAGGCCGACACGAAGGCGGTCTCATAACCAATGGTTACCATTACAGGATAGATATCAAAAGGAAAGCAGACACGAAGGCGGTCTCATATCCAAACATAAAGGTAGCCCGACACGTAAGCGGTCTCATAACCAAGGGTTACCATCACAAGATGGATTTCAAAAGGAAACCCGACAGAAAGGCGGTCTCATATCCAAACACAAAGGTAGGCCAACACAAAGGCGGTCTCATAACCAAGGGTTACCATCACAAGATGGATTTCAAAAGGAAAGCCGACACAAAGGCGGTCTCATATCCAAACGCAAAGGTAGGCCGACACGAAGGCGGTCTCATAACCAAGGGTTACCATCACAAGATTGATTTCAAAAGGAAAGCCGACACGAAGGCGGTCTCATATCCAAACACAAAAGTAGGCCGACACGAAGGCGCTCTCATAACCAAGGGTTACTTTCACAAGATGGATTTCAAAAGAAAAACCGGCACGAAGGCGGTCTCTTATCCAAATACAAAGGTAGCCGACACAAAGGCGGTCTCATAACCAAGGGTTACCATCACAAGATGGATTTCAAAAGGAAAGCCGACACGAAGGCGGTCTCATATCCAAACACAAAAGTAGGCCGACACGAAGGCGCTCTCATAACCAAGGGTTACTTTCACAAGATGGATTTCAAAAGGAAAGCCGACACGAAGGCTTTCTCATATCCAAACACAAAGGTAGGCCGACACGAAGGCGGACTCATAACCAAGGGTTACTATCACAAGATGGATTTCAAAAGGAAAGCCGACACGAAGGCGGTCTCTTATCCAAACACAAAGGTAGGCCGACACGAAGGCGGTCTCATAACCAAGGGTTACCATCACAAGATGGATTTTAAAAGGAAATCCGACACGAGGGCGGTCTCATATCCAAACCCAAAGGTAGGCCGACACGAAGGCGGTCTCATAACCAATGGTTACCATTACAGATTAGATTTCAAAAGGAAAGCAGACACGAAGGCGGTCTCATATCCAAACATAAAGGTAGCCCGACACGTAAGCGGTCTCATAACCAAGGGTTACCATCACAAGATGGATTTCAAAAGGAAACCCGACACAAAGGCGGTCTCATATCTAAACACAAAGGTAGGCCAACACAAAGGCGGTCTCATAACCAAGGGTTACCATCACAAGATGGATTTCAAAAGGAAAGCCGACACAAAGGCGGTCTCATATCCAAACGCAAAGGTAGGCCGACACGAAGGCGGTCTCATAACCAAGGGTTACCATCACAAGATTGATTTCAAAAGGAAAGCCGACACGAGGGCTGTCTCATATCCAAACACAAATGTAGGCCGACACGAAGGCGGTCTCATAACGAAGGGTTACTTTCACAAGATGGATTTCAAAAGGAAACCCGACACGAAGGCGGTCTTTTATCAAAACACAAAGGTAGGCCGACACGAAGGCGGTCTCATAACCAAGGGTTACCATCACAAGATGGATTTCAAAAGGAAAGCCGACACGAGGGCGGTCTCATATGCAAACCCAAAGGTGGGCCGACACGTAGGCGGTCTCATAACCAAGGGTTACCATTACAAGATGAATTTCAAAAGGAAAGCAGACACGAAGGCGGTCTCATATCCGAACACAAAGGTAGGCCGACACGAAGGCGGTCTCATAAACAAGGGTTACCATCACAAGATTGATTTCAAAAGGAAAGCCGACACGAGGGCTGTCTCATATCCAAACACAAAGGTAGGCCGACACGAAGGCGGTCTCATAACCAAGGGTTACTTTCACAAGATGGATTTCAAAAGGAAAGCCGACACGAAGGCGGTCTCATATCCAAACACAAAGGTGGGCCGACACGAAGGCGGTCTCATAATCAAGGGTTACTATCACAAGATGGATTTCAAAAGAAAAGCCGACACGAAGGCGGTCTCTTATCCAAATAAAAAGGTAGCCGACACAAAGGCGGTCTCATAACCATGGGTTACCATCACAAGATGGATTTCAAAAGGAAAGCCGACACGAAGGCGGTCTCATATCCAAACACAAAAGTAGGCCGACACGAAGGCGCTCTCATAACCAAGGGTTACTTTCACAAGATGGATTTCAAAAGGAAAGCCGACACGAAGGCTTTCTCATATCCAAACACAAAGGTAGGCCGACACGAAGGCGGACTCATAACCAAGGGTTACTATCACAAGATGGATTTCAAAAGGAAAGCCGACACGAAGGCGGTCTCTTATCCAAACACAAAGGTAGGCCGACACGAAGGCGGTCTCATAACCAAGGGTTACCATCACAAGATGGATTTTAAAAGGAAATCCGACACGAGGGCGGTCTCATATCCAAACCCAAAGGTAGGCCGACACGAAGGCGGTCTCATAACCAATGGTTACCATTACAGGATAGATATCAAAAGGAAAGCAGACACGAAGGCGGTCTCATATCCAAACATAAAGGTAGCCCGACACGTAAGCGGTCTCATAACCAAGGGTTACCATCACAAGATGGATTTCAAAAGGAAACCCGACAGAAAGGCGGTCTCATATCCAAACACAAAGGTAGGCCAACACAAAGGCGGTCTCATAACCAAGGGTTACCATCACAAGATGGATTTCAAAAGGAAAGCCGACACAAAGGCGGTCTCATATCCAAACGCAAAGGTAGGCCGACACGAAGGCGGTCTCATAACCAAGGGTTACCATCACAAGATTGATTTCAAAAGGAAAGCCGACACGAGGGCTGTCTCATATCCAAACACAAAGGTAGGCCGACACGAAGGCGGTCTCATAACCAAGGGTTACTTTCACAAGATGGATTTCAAAAGAAAAGCCGACACGAAGGCGGTCTCTTATCCAAATACAAAGGTAGCCGACACAAAGGCGGTCTCATAACCAAGGGTTACCATCACAAGATGGATTTCAAAAGGAAAGCCGACACGAAGGCGGTCTCATATCCAAACACAAAAGTAGGCCGACACGAAGGCGCTCTCATAACCAAGGGTTACTTTCACAAGATGGATTTCAAAAGGAAAGCCGACACGAAGGCTTTCTCATATCCAAACACAAAGGTAGGCCGACACGAAGGCGGACTCATAACCAAGGGTTACTATCACAAGATGGATTTCAAAAGGAAAGCCGACACGAAGGCGGTCTCTTATCTAAACACAAAGGTAGGCCGACACGAAGGCGGTCTCATAACCAAGGGTTACCATCACAAGATGGATTTTAAAAGGAAATCCGACACGAGGGCGGTCTCATATCCAAACCCAAAGGTAGGCCGACACGAAGGCGGTCTCATAACCAATGGTTACCATTACAGGATAGATATCAAAAGGAAAGCAGACACGAAGGCGGTCTCATATCCAAACATAAAGGTAGCCCGACACGTAAGCGGTCTCATAACCAAGGGTTACCATCACAAGATGGATTTCAAAAGGAAACCCGACAGAAAGGCGGTCTCATATCCAAACACAAAGGTAGGCCAACACAAAGGCGGTCTCATAACCAAGGGTTACCATCACAAGATGGATTTCAAAAGGAAAGCCGACACAAAGGCGGTCTCATATCCAAACGCAAAGGTAGGCCGACACGAAGGCGGTCTCATAACCAAGGGTTACCATCACAAGATTGATTTCAAAAGGAAAGCCGACACGAGGGCTGTCTCATATCCAAACACAAATGTAGGCCGACACGAAGGCGGTCTCATAACGAAGGGTTACTTTCACAAGATGGATTTCAAAAGGAAACCCGACACGAAGGCGGTCTTTTATCAAAACACAAAGGTAGGCCGACACGAAGGCGGTCTCATAACCAAGGGTTACCATCACAAGATGGATTTCAAAAGGAAAGCCGACACGAGGGCGGTCTCATATGCAAACCCAAAGGTGGGCCGACACGTAGGCGGTCTCATAACCAAGGGTTACCATTACAAGATGAATTTCAAAAGGAAAGCAGACACGAAGGCGGTCTCATATCCGAACACAAAGGTAGGCCGACACGAAGGCGGTCTCATAAACAAGGGTTACCATCACAAGATTGATTTCAAAAGGAAAGCCGACACGAGGGCTGTCTCATATCCAAACACAAAGGTAGGCCGACACGAAGGCGGTCTCATAACCAAGGGTTACTTTCACAAGATGGATTTCAAAAGGAAAGCCGACACGAAGGCGGTCTCATATCCAAACACAAAGGTGGGCCGACACGAAGGCGGTCTCATAATCAAGGGTTACTATCACAAGATGGATTTCAAAAGAAAAGCCGACACGAAGGCGGTCTCTTATCCAAATAAAAAGGTAGCCGACACAAAGGCGGTCTCATAACCATGGGTTACCATCACAAGATGGATTTCAAAAGGAAAGCCGACACGAAGGCGGTCTCATATCCAAACACAAAAGTAGGCCGACACGAAGGCGCTCTCATAACCAAGGGTTACTTTCACAAGATGGATTTCAAAAGGAAAGCCGACACGAAGGCTTTCTCATATCCAAACACAAAGGTAGGCCGACACGAAGGCGGACTCATAACCAAGGGTTACTATCACAAGATGGATTTCAAAAGGAAAGCCGACACGAAGGCGGTCTCTTATCTAAACACAAAGGTAGGCCGACACGAAGGCGGTCTCATAACCAAGGGTTACCATCACAAGATGGATTTTAAAAGGAAATCCGACACGAGGGCGGTCTCATATCCAAACCCAAAGGTAGGCCGACACGAAGGCGGTCTCATAACCAATGGTTACCATTACAGGATAGATATCAAAAGGAAAGCAGACACGAAGGCGGTCTCATATCCAAACATAAAGGTAGCCCGACACGTAAGCGGTCTCATAACCAAGGGTTACCATCACAAGATGGATTTCAAAAGGAAACCCGACACAAAGGCGGTCTCATATCCAAACACAAAGGTAGGCCAACACAAAGGCGGTCTCATAACCAAGGGTTACCATCACAAGATGGATTTCAAAAGGAAAGCCGACACAAAGGCGGTCTCATATCCAAACGCAAAGTTAGGCCGACACGAAGGCGGTCTCATAACCAAGGGTTACCATCACAAGATTGATTTCAAAAGGAAAGCCGACACGAGGGCTGTCTCATATCCAAACACAAATGTAGGCCGACACGAAGGCGGTCTCATAACGAAGGGTTACTTTCACAAGATGGATTTCAAAAGGAAACCCGACACGAAGGCGGGCTTTTATCAAAACACAAAGGTAGGCCGACACGAAGGCGGTCTCATAACCAAGGGTTACCATCACAAGATGGATTTCAAAAGGAAAGCCGACACGAGGGCGGTCTCATATGCAAACCCAAAGGTGGGCCGACACGTAGGCGGTCTCATAACCAAGGGTTACCATTACAAGATGAATTTCAAAAGGAAAGCAGACACGAAGGCGGTCTCATATCCGAACACAAAGGTAGGCCGACACGAAGGCGGTCTCATAAACAAGGGTTACCATCACAAGATTGATTTCAAAAGGAAAGCCGACACGAGGGCTGTCTCATATCCAAACACAAAGGTAGGCCGACACGAAGGGGGTCTCATAACCAAGGGTTACTTTCACAAGATGGATTTCAAAAGGAAAGCCGACACGAAGGCGGTCTCATATCCAAACACAAAGGTGGGCCGACACGAAGGCGGTCTCATAACCAAGGGTTACTATCACAAGATGGATTTCAAAAGAAAAGCCGACACGAAGGCAATCTCTTATCCAAATAAAAAGGTAGCCGACACAAAGGCGGTCTCATAACCAAGGGTTACCATCACAAGATGGATTTCAAAAGGAAAGCCGACACGAAGGCGGTCTCATATCCAAACACAAAAGTAGGCCGACACGAAGGCGCTCTCATAACCAAGGGTTACTTTCACAAGATGGATTTCAAAAGGAAAGCCGACACGAAGGCTTTCTCATATCCAAACACAAAGGTAGGCCGACACGAAGGCGGACTCATAACCAAGGGTTACTATCACAAGATGGATTTCAAAAGGAAAGCCGACACGAAGGCGGTCTCTTATCTAAACACAAAGGTAGGCCGACACGAAGGCGGTCTCATAACCAAGGGTTACCATCACAAGATGGATTTTAAAAGGAAATCCGACACGAGGGCGGTCTCATATCCAAACCCAAAGGTAGGCCGACACGAAGGCGGTCTCATAACCAATGGTTACCATTACAGGATAGATATCAAAAGGAAAGCAGACACGAAGGCGGTCTCATATCCAAACATAAAGGTAGCCCGACACGTAAGCGGTCTCATAACCAAGGGTTACCATCACAAGATGGATTTCAAAAGGAAACCCGACACAAAGGCGGTCTCATATCCAAACACAAAGGTAGGCCAACACGAAGGCGGTCTCATAACCAAGGGTTACCATCACAAGATGGATTTCAAAAGGAAAGCCGACACAAAGGCGGTCTCATATCCAAACACAAAGGTAGGCCGACACGAAGGCGGTCTCATAACCAAGGGTTACCATCACAAGATTGATTTCAAAAGGAAAGCCGACACGAGGGCTGTCTCATATCCAAACACAAAGGTAGGCCGACACGAAGGCGGTCTCATAACGAAGGGTTACTTTCACAAGATGGATTTCAAAAGGAAACCCGACACGAAGGCGGTCTTTTATCAAAACACAAAGGTAGGCCGACACGAAGGCGGTCTCATAACCAAGGGTTACCATCACAAGATGGATTTCAAAAGGAAAGCCGACACGAGGGCGGTCTCATATGCAAACCCAAAGGTGGGCCGACACGTAGGCGGTCTCATAACCAAGGGTTACCATTACAAGATGAATTTCAAAAGGAAAGCAGACACGAAGGCGGTCTCATATCCGAACACAAAGGTAGGCCGACACGAAGGCGGTCTCATAAACAAGGGTTACCATCACAAGATTGATTTCAAAAGGAAAGCCGACACGAGGGCTGTCTCATATCCAAACACAAAGGTAGGCCGACACGAAGGCGGTCTCATAACCAAGGGTTACTTTCACAAGATGGATTTCAAAAGGAAAGCCGACACGAAGGCGGTCTCATATCCAAACACAAAGGTGGGCCGACACGAAGGCGGTCTCATAACCAAGGGTTACTATCACAAGATGGATTTCAAAAGAAAAGCCGACACGAAGGCGGTCTCTTATCCAAATAAAAAGGTAGCCGACACAAAGGCGGTCTCATAACCAAGGGTTACCATCACAAGATGGATTTCAAAAGGAAAGCCGACACGAAGGCGGTCTCATATCCAAACACAAAAGTAGGCCGACACGAAGGCGCTCTCATAACCAAGGGTTACTTTCACAAGATGGATTTCAAAAGGAAAGCCGACACGAAGGCTTTCTCATATCCAAACACAAAGGTAGGCCGACACGAAGGCGGACTCATAACCAAGGGTTACTATCACAAGATGGATTTCAAAAGGAAAGCCGACACGAAGGAGGTCTCTTATCCAAACACAAAGGTAGGCCGACACGAAGGCGGTCTCATAACCAAGGGTTACCATCACAAGATGGATTTTAAAAGGAAATCCGACACGAGGGCGGTCTCATATCCAAACCCAAAGGTAGGCCGACACGAAGGCGGTCTCATAACCAATGGTTACCATTACAAGATAGATTTCAAAAGGAAAGCAGACACGAAGGCGGTCTCAAATCCAAACATAAAGGTAGCCCGACACGTAAGCGGTCTCATAACCAAGGGTTACCATCACAAGATGGATTTCAAAAGGAAACCCGACACAAAGGCGGTCTCATATCCAAACACAAAGGTAGGCCAACACGAAGGCGGTCTCATAACCAAGGGTTACCATCACAAGATGGATTTCAAAAGGAAAGCCGACACAAAGGCGGTCTCATATCCAAACACAAAGGTAGGCCGACACGAAGGCGGTCTCATAACCAAGGGTTACCATCACAAGATTGATTTCAAAAGGAAAGCCGACACGAGGGCTGTCTCATATCCAAACACAAAGGTAGGCCGACACGAAGGCGGTCTCATAACGAAGGGTTACTTTCACTAGATGGATTTCAAAAGGAAACCCGACACGAAGGCGGTCTTTTATCAAAACACAAAGGTAGGCCGACACGAAGGCGGTCTCATAACCAAGGGTTACCATCACAAGATGGATTTCAAAAGGAAAGCCGACACGAGGGCGGTCTCATATCCAAACCCAAAGGTGGGCCGACACGTAGGCGGTCTCATAACCAAGGGTTACCATTACAAGATGAATTTCAAAAGAAAAGCAGACACGAAGGCGGTCTCATATCCGAACACAAAGGTAGGCCGACACGAAGGCGGTCTCATAAACAAGGGTTACCATCACAAGATTGATTTCAAAAGGAAAGCCGACACGAGGGCTGTCTCATATCCAAACACAAAGGTAGGCCGACACGAAGGCGGTCTCATAACCAAGGGTTACTTTCACAAGATGGATTTCAAAAGGAAAGCCGACACGAAGGCGGTCTCATATCCAAACACAAAGGTGGGCCGACACGAAGGCGGTCTCATAACCAAGGGTTACTATCACAAGATGGATTTCAAAAGAAAAGCCGACACGAAGGCGGTCTCTTATCCAAATTAAAAGGTAGCCGACACAAAGGCGGTCTCATAACCAAGGGTTACCATCACAAGATGGATTTCAAAAGGAAAGCCGACACGAAGGCGGTCTCATATCCAAACACAAAAGTAGGCCGACACGAAGGCGCTCTCATAACCAAGGGTTACTTTCACAAGATGGATTTCAAAAGGAAAGCCAACACGAAGGCTTTCTCATATCCAAACACAAAGGTAGGCCGACACGAAGGCGGTCTCATAACCAAGGGTTACCATCACAAGATGGATTTTAAAAGGAAATCCGACACGAGGGCGGTCTCATATCAAAATCCAAAGGTAGGCCGACACGAAGGCGGTCTCATAACCAATGGTTACCATTACAAGATAGATTTCAAAAGGAAAGCAGACACGAAGGCGGTCTCATATCCAAACATAAAGGTAGCCCGACACGTAGGCGGTCTCATAACCAAGGGGTACCATCACAAGATGGATTTCAAAAGGAAAGCCGACACAAAGGCGGTCTCATATCCAAACACAAAGGTAGGCCGACACGAAGGCGGTCTCATAACCAAGGGTTACCATCACAAGATGGATTTCAAAAGGAAAGCCGACACGAGGGCTATCTCATATCCAAACACAAAGGTAGGCCGACACGAAGGCGGTCTCATAACCAAGGGTTACTTTCACAAGATGGATTTCAAAAGGAAAGCCGACAAGAAGGCGGTTTCATATCCAAACACAAAGGTTGGCCGAGACGAAGGCGGTCTCATAACCAAGGGTTACCATCACAAGATGGATTTCAAAAGGAAAGCCGACACGAGGGCGGTCTCATATCCAAACCCAAAGGTAGGCCGACACGAAGGCGGTCTCATAACCAATGGTTACCATTACAAGATGGATTTCAAAATTAAAGCAGACACGAAGGCGGTCTCATATCCAAACACAAAGGTAGGCCGTCACGTAGGCGATTTCATAACCAAGGGCTACCATCACAAGATGAATTTCAAAAGGAAAGCCGACACAAAGGCGGTCTCATATCCAAACACAAAGGTAGGCCGACACGAAGGCGGTCTCATAACCAAGGGTTACCATCACAAGATTGATTTCAAAAGGAAAGCCGACACGAGGGCTGTCTCATATCCAAACACAAAGGTAGGCCGACACGAAGGCGGTCTCATAACGAAGGGTTACTTTCACAAGATGGATTTCAAAAGGAAACCCGACACGAAGGCGGTCTTTTATCAAAACACAAAGGTAGCCCGACACGAAGGCGGACTCATAACCAAGGGTTACCATCACAAGATGGATTTCAAAAGGAAAGCCGACACGAGGGCGGTCTCATATCCAAACCCAAAGGTAGGCCGGTACGAAGGCGGTCTCATAACCAAGGGTTACCATTACAAGATGGATTTCAAAAGGAAAGCAGACACGAAGGCGGTCTCATATCCAAACACAAAGGTAGGCCGACACGTAGGCGGTCTCATAACCAAGGGTTACCAACACAAGATGAATTTCAAAAGGAAAGCCGAGACAAAGGCGGTCTCATGTCCGAACACAAAGGTAGGCCGACACGAAGGCGGTCTCATAACCAAGGGTTACCATCACAAGATTGATTTCAAAAGGAAAGCCGACACGAGGGCTGTATCATATCCAAACACAAAGGTAGGCCGACACGAAGGCGGTCTCATAACCAAGGGTTACTTTCACAAGATGGATTTCAAAAGGAAAGCCGACACGAAGGCGGTCTCATATCCAAACACAAAGGTAGGCCGACACGAAGGCGGTCTCATAACCAAGGGTTACTATCACAAGATGGATTTCAAAAGGAAAGCCGACACGAAGGCGGTCTCTTATCCAAATACAAAGGTAGCCGACACAAAGGCGGTCTCATAACCAAGGGTTACCATCACAAGATGGATTTCAAAAGGAAAGCCGACACGAAGGCGGTCTCATATCCAAACACAAAGGTAGGCCGACATGAAGGCGATCTCATAACCAAGGGTTACTTTCACAAGATGGATTTCAAAAGGAAAGCCGACACGAAGGCTTTCTCATATCCAAACACAAAGGTAGGCCGACACGAAGGCGGTCTCATAACCAAGGGTTACTTTCACAAGATGGATTTCAAAAGGAAAGCCGACACGAAGGCGGTCTCATATCCAAACACAAAGGTGGGCCGACACGAAGGCGGTCTCATAACCAAGGGTTACTGTCACAAGATGGATTTCAAAAGGAAAGCCGACACGAAGGCGATCTCTTATCCAAATACAAAGGTAGCCGACACAAAGGCGTTCTCATAACCAAGGGTTACCATCACAAGAAGGATTTCAAAAGGAAAGCCGACACGAAGGCGGTCTCATATCCAAACACAAAAGTAGGCCGACACGAAGGCGCTCTCATAACCAAGGGTTACTTTCACAAGATGGATTTCAAAAGGAAAGCCGACACGAAGGCTTTCTCATATCCAAACACAAAGGTAGGCCGACACGAAGGCGGACTCATAACCAAGGGTTACTATCACAAGATGGATTTCAAAAGGAAAGCCGACACGAAGGCGGTCTCTTATCCAAACACAAAGGTAGGCCGACACGAAGGCGGTCTCATAACCAAGGGTTACCATCACAAGATGGATTTTAAAAGGAAATCCGACACGAGGGCGGTCTCATATCCAAACCCAAAGGTAGGCCGACACGAAGGCGGTCTCATAACCAATGGTTACCATTACAAGATAGATTTCAAAAGGAAAGCAGACACGAAGGCGGTCTCATATCCAAACATAAAGGTAGCCCGACACGTAGGCGGTCTCATAACCAAGGGTTACCATCACAAGATGGATTTCAAAAGGAAAGCCGACACAAAGGCGGTCTCATATCCCAACACAAAGGTAGGCCAACAAGAAGGCGGTCTCATAACCAAGGGTTACCATCACAAGATGGATTTCAAAAGGAAAGCCGACACGAGGGCTATCTCATATCCAAACACAAAGGTAGGCCGACACGAAGGCGGTCTCATAACCAAGGGTTACTTTCACAAGATGGATTTCAAAAGGAAAGCCGACACGAAGGCGGTCTCATATCCAAACACAAAGGTAGGCCGACACAAAGGCGGTCTCATAACCAAGGGTTACCATCACAAGATGGATTTCAAAAGGAAAGCCGACACGAGGGCGGTCTCATATCCAAACCCAAAGGTAGGCCGACACGAAGGCGGTCTCATAACCAATGGTTACCATTACAAGATGGATTTCAAAATTAAAGCAGACACGAAGGCGGTCTCATATCCAAACACAAAGGTAGGCCGTCACGTAGGCGATCTCATAACCAAGGGCTACCATCACAAGATGAATTTCAAAAGGAAAGCCGACACAAAGGCGGTCTCATATCCAAACACAAAGGTAGGCCGACACGAAGGCGGTCTCATAACCAAGGGTTACCATCACAAGATTGATTTCAAAAGGAAAGCCGACACGAGGGCTGTCTCATATCCAAACACAAAGGTAGGCCGACACGAAGGCGGTCTCATAACGAAGGGTTACTTTCACAAGATGGATTTCAAAAGGAAACCCGACACGAAGGCGGTCTTTTATCAAAACACAAAGGTAGGCCGACACGAAGGCGGTCTCATAACCAAGGGTTACCATCACAAGATGGATTTCAAAAGGAAAGCCGACACGAGGGCGGTCTCATATGCAAACCCAAAGGTGGGCCGACACGTAGGCGGTCTCATAACCAAGGGTTACCATTACAAGATGAATTTCAAAAGGAAAGCAGACACGAAGGCGGTCTCATATCCGAACACAAAGGTAGGCCGACACGAAGGCGGTATCATAACCAAGGGTTACCATCACAAGATTGATTTCAAAAGGAAAGCCGACACGAGGGCTGTCTCATATCTAAACACAAAGGTAGGCCGACACGAAGGCGGTCTCATAACCAAGGGTTACTTTCACAAGATGGATTTCAAAAGGAAAGCCGACACGAAGGCGGTCTCATATCCAAACACAAAGGTGGGCCGACACGAAGGCGGTCTCATAACCAAGGGTTACTATCACAAGATGGATTTCAAAAGAAAAACCGGCACGAAGGCGGTCTCTTATCCAAATACAAAGGTAGCCGACACAAAGGCGGTCTCATAACCAAGGGTTACCATCACAAGATGGATTTCAAAAGGAAAGCCGACACGAAGGCGGTCTCATATCCAAACACAAAAGTAGGCCGACACGAAGGCGCTCTCATAACCAAGGGTTACTTTCACAAGATGGATTTCAAAAGGAAAGCCGACACGAAGGCTTTCTCATATCCAAACACAAAGGTAGCCCGACACGAAGGCGGACTCATAACCAAGGGTTACTATCACAAGATGGATTTCAAAAGGAAAGCCGACACGAAGGCGGTCTCTTATCCAAACACAAAGGTAGGCCGACACGAAGGCGGTCTCATAACCAAGGGTTACCATCACAAGATGGATTTTAAAAGGAAATCCGACACGAGGGCGGTCTAATATCCAAACCCAAAGGTAGGCCGACACGAAGGCGGTCTCATAACCAATGGTTACCATTACAGATTAGATTTCAAAAGGAAAGCAGACACGAAGGCGGTCTCATATCCAAACATAAAGGTAGCCCGACACGTAAGCGGTCTCATAACCAAGGGTTACCATCACAAGATGGATTTCAAAAGGAAACCCGACACAAAGGCGGTCTCATATCTAAACACAAAGGTAGGCCAACACAAAGGCGGTCTCATAACCAAGGGTTACCATCACAAGATGGATTTCAAAAGGAAAGCCGACACAAAGGCGGTCTCATATCCAAACGCAAAGGTAGGCCGACACGAAGGCGGTCTCATAACCAAGGGTTACCATCACAAGATTGATTTCAAAAGGAAAGCCGACACGAGGGCTGTCTCATATCTAAACACAAATGTAGGCCGACACGAAGGCGGTCTCATAACGAAGGGTTACTTTCACAAGATGGATTTCAAAAGGAAACCCGACACGAAGGCGGTCTTTTATCAAAACACAAAGGTAGGCCGACACGAAGGCGGTCTCATAACCAAGGGTTACCATCACAAGATGGATTTCAAAAGGAAAGCCGACACGAGGGCGGTCTCATATGCAAACCCAAAGGTGGGCCGACACGTAGGCGGTCTCATAACCAAGGGTTACCATTACAAGATGAATTTCAAAAGGAAAGCAGACACGAAGGCGGTCTCATATCCGAACACAAAGGTAGGCCGACACGAAGGCGGTCTCATAAACAAGGGTTACCATCACAAGATTGATTTCAAAAGGAAAGCCGACACGAGGGCTGTCTCATATCCAAACACAAAGGTAGGCCGACACGAAGGCGGTCTCATAACCAAGGGTTACTTTCACAAGATGGATTTCAAAAGGAAAGCCGACACGAAGGCGGTCTCATATCCAAACACAAAGGTGGGCCGACACGAAGGCGGTCTCATAATCAAGGGTTACTATCACAAGATGGATTTCAAAAGAAAAGCCGACACGAAGGCGGTCTCTTATCCAAATAAAAAGGTAGCCGACACAAAGGCGGTCTCATAACCATGGGTTACCATCACAAGATGGATTTCAAAAGGAAAGCCGACACGAAGGCGGTCTCATATCCAAACACAAAAGTAGGCCGACACGAAGGCGCTCTCATAACCAAGGGTTACTTTCACAAGATGGATTTCAAAAGGAAAGCCGACACGAAGGCTTTCTCATATCCAAACACAAAGGTAGGCCGACACGAAGGCGGACTCATAACCAAGGGTTACTATCACAAGATGGATTTCAAAAGGAAAGCCGACACGAAGGCGGTCTCTTATCTAAACACAAAGGTAGGCCGACACGAAGGCGGTCTCATAACCAAGGGTTACCATCACAAGATGGATTTTAAAAGGAAATCCGACACGAGGGCGGTCTCATATCCAAACCCAAAGGTAGGCCGACACGAAGGCGGTCTCATAACCAATGGTTACCATTACAGGATAGATATCAAAAGGAAAGCAGACACGAAGGCGGTCTCATATCCAAACATAAAGGTAGCCCGACACGTAAGCGGTCTCATAACCAAGGGTTACCATCACAAGATGGATTTCAAAAGGAAACCCGACAGAAAGGCGGTCTCATATCCAAACACAAAGGTAGGCCAACACAAAGGCGGTCTCATAACCAAGGGTTACCATCACAAGATGGATTTCAAAAGGAAAGCCGACACAAAGGCGGTCTCATATCCAAACGCAAAGGTAGGCCGACACGAAGGCGGTCTCATAACCAAGGGTTACCATCACAAGATTGATTTCAAAAGGAAAGCCGACACGAAGGCGGTCTCATATCCAAACACAAAAGTAGGCCGACACGAAGGCGCTCTCATAACCAAGGGTTACTTTCACAAGATGGATTTCAAAAGAAAAACCGGCACGAAGGCGGTCTCTTATCCAAATACAAAGGTAGCCGACACAAAGGCGGTCTCATAACCAAGGGTTACCATCACAAGATGGATTTCAAAAGGAAAGCCGACACGAAGGCGGTCTCATATCCAAACACAAAAGTAGGCCGACACGAAGGCGCTCTCATAACCAAGGGTTACTTTCACAAGATGGATTTCAAAAGGAAAGCCGACACGAAGGCTTTCTCATATCCAAACACAAAGGTAGGCCGACACGAAGGCGGACTCATAACCAAGGGTTACTATCACAAGATGGATTTCAAAAGGAAAGCCGACACGAAGGCGGTCTCTTATCCAAACACAAAGGTAGGCCGACACGAAGGCGGTCTCATAACCAAGGGTTACCATCACAAGATGGATTTTAAAAGGAAATCCGACACGAGGGCGGTCTCATATCCAAACCCAAAGGTAGGCCGACACGAAGGCGGTCTCATAACCAATGGTTACCATTACAGATTAGATTTCAAAAGGAAAGCAGACACGAAGGCGGTCTCATATCCAAACATAAAGGTAGCCCGACACGTAAGCGGTCTCATAACCAAGGGTTACCATCACAAGATGGATTTCAAAAGGAAACCCGACACAAAGGCGGTCTCATATCTAAACACAAAGGTAGGCCAACACAAAGGCGGTCTCATAACCAAGGGTTACCATCACAAGATGGATTTCAAAAGGAAAGCCGACACAAAGGCGGTCTCATATCCAAACGCAAAGGTAGGCCGACACGAAGGCGGTCTCATAACCAAGGGTTACCATCACAAGATTGATTTCAAAAGGAAAGCCGACACGAGGGCTGTCTCATATCCAAACACAAATGTAGGCCGACACGAAGGCGGTCTCATAACGAAGGGTTACTTTCACAAGATGGATTTCAAAAGGAAACCCGACACGAAGGCGGTCTTTTATCAAAACACAAAGGTAGGCCGACACGAAGGCGGTCTCATAACCAAGGGTTACCATCACAAGATGGATTTCAAAAGGAAAGCCGACACGAGGGCGGTCTCATATGCAAACCCAAAGGTGGGCCGACACGTAGGCGGTCTCATAACCAAGGGTTACCATTACAAGATGAATTTCAAAAGGAAAGCAGACACGAAGGCGGTCTCATATCCGAACACAAAGGTAGGCCGACACGAAGGCGGTCTCATAAACAAGGGTTACCATCACAAGATTGATTTCAAAAGGAAAGCCGACACGAGGGCTGTCTCATATCCAAACACAAAGGTAGGCCGACACGAAGGCGGTCTCATAACCAAGGGTTACTTTCACAAGATGGATTTCAAAAGGAAAGCCGACACGAAGGCGGTCTCATATCCAAACACAAAGGTGGGCCGACACGAAGGCGGTCTCATAATCAAGGGTTACTATCACAAGATGGATTTCAAAAGAAAAGCCGACACGAAGGCGGTCTCTTATCCAAATAAAAAGGTAGCCGACACAAAGGCGGTCTCATAACCATGGGTTACCATCACAAGATGGATTTCAAAAGGAAAGCCGACACGAAGGCGGTCTCATATCCAAACACAAAAGTAGGCCGACACGAAGGCGCTCTCATAACCAAGGGTTACTTTCACAAGATGGATTTCAAAAGGAAAGCCGACACGAAGGCTTTCTCATATCCAAACACAAAGGTAGGCCGACACGAAGGCGGACTCATAACCAAGGGTTACTATCACAAGATGGATTTCAAAAGGAAAGCCGACACGAAGGCGGTCTCTTATCTAAACACAAAGGTAGGCCGACACGAAGGCGGTCTCATAACCAAGGGTTACCATCACAAGATGGATTTTAAAAGGAAATCCGACACGAGGGCGGTCTCATATCCAAACCCAAAGGTAGGCCGACACGAAGGCGGTCTCATAACCAATGGTTACCATTACAGGATAGATATCAAAAGGAAAGCAGACACGAAGGCGGTCTCATATCCAAACATAAAGGTAGCCCGACACGTAAGCGGTCTCATAACCAAGGGTTACCATCACAAGATGGATTTCAAAAGGAAACCCGACAGAAAGGCGGTCTCATATCCAAACACAAAGGTAGGCCAACACAAAGGCGGTCTCATAACCAAGGGTTACCATCACAAGATGGATTTCAAAAGGAAAGCCGACACAAAGGCGGTCTCATATCCAAACGCAAAGGTAGGCCGACACGAAGGCGGTCTCATAACCAAGGGTTACCATCACAAGATTGATTTCAAAAGGAAAGCCGACACGAGGGCTGTCTCATATCCAAACACAAATGTAGGCCGACACGAAGGCGGTCTCATAACGAAGGGTTACTTTCACAAGATGGATTTCAAAAGGAAACCCGACACGAAGGCGGTCTTTTATCAAAACACAAAGGTAGGCCGACACGAAGGCGGTCTCATAACCAAGGGTTACCATCACAAGATGGATTTCAAAAGGAAAGCCGACACGAGGGCGGTCTCATATGCAAACCCAAAGGTGGGCCGACACGTAGGCGGTCTCATAACCAAGGGTTACCATTACAAGATGAATTTCAAAAGGAAAGCAGACACGAAGGCGGTCTCATATCCGAACACAAAGGTAGGCCGACACGAAGGCGGTCTCATAAACAAGGGTTACCATCACAAGATTGATTTCAAAAGGAAAGCCGACACGAGGGCTGTCTCATATCCAAACACAAAGGTAGGCCGACACGAAGGCGGTCTCATAACCAAGGGTTACTTTCACAAGATGGATTTCAAAAGGAAAGCCGACACGAAGGCGGTCTCATATCCAAACACAAAGGTGGGCCGACACGAAGGCGGTCTCATAATCAAGGGTTACTATCACAAGATGGATTTCAAAAGAAAAGCCGACACGAAGGCGGTCTCTTATCCAAATAAAAAGGTAGCCGACACAAAGGCGGTCTCATAACCATGGGTTACCATCACAAGATGGATTTCAAAAGGAAAGCCGACACGAAGGCGGTCTCATATCCAAACACAAAAGTAGGCCGACACGAAGGCGCTCTCATAACCAAGGGTTACTTTCACAAGATGGATTTCAAAAGGAAAGCCGACACGAAGGCTTTCTCATATCCAAACACAAAGGTAGGCCGACACGAAGGCGGACTCATAACCAAGGGTTACTATCACAAGATGGATTTCAAAAGGAAAGCCGACACGAAGGCGGTCTCTTATCTAAACACAAAGGTAGGCCGACACGAAGGCGGTCTCATAACCAAGGGTTACCATCACAAGATGGATTTTAAAAGGAAATCCGACACGAGGGCGGTCTCATATCCAAACCCAAAGGTAGGCCGACACGAAGGCGGTCTCATAACCAATGGTTACCATTACAGGATAGATATCAAAAGGAAAGCAGACACGAAGGCGGTCTCATATCCAAACATAAAGGTAGCCCGACACGTAAGCGGTCTCATAACCAAGGGTTACCATCACAAGATGGATTTCAAAAGGAAACCCGACACAAAGGCGGTCTCATATCCAAACACAAAGGTAGGCCAACACAAAGGCGGTCTCATAACCAAGGGTTACCATCACAAGATGGATTTCAAAAGGAAAGCCGACACAAAGGCGGTCTCATATCCAAACGCAAAGTTAGGCCGACACGAAGGCGGTCTCATAACCAAGGGTTACCATCACAAGATTGATTTCAAAAGGAAAGCCGACACGAGGGCTGTCTCATATCCAAACACAAATGTAGGCCGACACGAAGGCGGTCTCATAACGAAGGGTTACTTTCACAAGATGGATTTCAAAAGGAAACCCGACACGAAGGCGGGCTTTTATCAAAACACAAAGGTAGGCCGACACGAAGGCGGTCTCATAACCAAGGGTTACCATCACAAGATGGATTTCAAAAGGAAAGCCGACACGAGGGCGGTCTCATATGCAAACCCAAAGGTGGGCCGACACGTAGGCGGTCTCATAACCAAGGGTTACCATTACAAGA
Organism: Lathyrus tuberosus; assembly: GCA_022829125.1. Classification (NCBI taxonomy): domain Eukaryota; kingdom Viridiplantae; phylum Streptophyta; class Magnoliopsida; order Fabales; family Fabaceae; genus Lathyrus; species Lathyrus tuberosus. The sequence continues at coordinate 2,179,855 of JALAZF010000020.1, read as the reverse complement.
TGAATTTCAAAAGGAAAGCAGACACGAAGGCGGTCTCATATCCGAACACAAAGGTAGGCCGACACGAAGGCGGTCTCATAAACAAGGGTTACCATCACAAGATTGATTTCAAAAGGAAAGCCGACACGAGGGCTGTCTCATATCCAAACACAAAGGTAGGCCGACACGAAGGGGGTCTCATAACCAAGGGTTACTTTCACAAGATGGATTTCAAAAGGAAAGCCGACACGAAGGCGGTCTCATATCCAAACACAAAGGTGGGCCGACACGAAGGCGGTCTCATAACCAAGGGTTACTATCACAAGATGGATTTCAAAAGAAAAGCCGACACGAAGGCAATCTCTTATCCAAATAAAAAGGTAGCCGACACAAAGGCGGTCTCATAACCAAGGGTTACCATCACAAGATGGATTTCAAAAGGAAAGCCGACACGAAGGCGGTCTCATATCCAAACACAAAAGTAGGCCGACACGAAGGCGCTCTCATAACCAAGGGTTACTTTCACAAGATGGATTTCAAAAGGAAAGCCGACACGAAGGCTTTCTCATATCCAAACACAAAGGTAGGCCGACACGAAGGCGGACTCATAACCAAGGGTTACTATCACAAGATGGATTTCAAAAGGAAAGCCGACACGAAGGCGGTCTCTTATCTAAACACAAAGGTAGGCCGACACGAAGGCGGTCTCATAACCAAGGGTTACCATCACAAGATGGATTTTAAAAGGAAATCCGACACGAGGGCGGTCTCATATCCAAACCCAAAGGTAGGCCGACACGAAGGCGGTCTCATAACCAATGGTTACCATTACAGGATAGATATCAAAAGGAAAGCAGACACGAAGGCGGTCTCATATCCAAACATAAAGGTAGCCCGACACGTAAGCGGTCTCATAACCAAGGGTTACCATCACAAGATGGATTTCAAAAGGAAACCCGACACAAAGGCGGTCTCATATCCAAACACAAAGGTAGGCCAACACGAAGGCGGTCTCATAACCAAGGGTTACCATCACAAGATGGATTTCAAAAGGAAAGCCGACACAAAGGCGGTCTCATATCCAAACACAAAGGTAGGCCGACACGAAGGCGGTCTCATAACCAAGGGTTACCATCACAAGATTGATTTCAAAAGGAAAGCCGACACGAGGGCTGTCTCATATCCAAACACAAAGGTAGGCCGACACGAAGGCGGTCTCATAACGAAGGGTTACTTTCACAAGATGGATTTCAAAAGGAAACCCGACACGAAGGCGGTCTTTTATCAAAACACAAAGGTAGGCCGACACGAAGGCGGTCTCATAACCAAGGGTTACCATCACAAGATGGATTTCAAAAGGAAAGCCGACACGAGGGCGGTCTCATATGCAAACCCAAAGGTGGGCCGACACGTAGGCGGTCTCATAACCAAGGGTTACCATTACAAGATGAATTTCAAAAGGAAAGCAGACACGAAGGCGGTCTCATATCCGAACACAAAGGTAGGCCGACACGAAGGCGGTCTCATAAACAAGGGTTACCATCACAAGATTGATTTCAAAAGGAAAGCCGACACGAGGGCTGTCTCATATCCAAACACAAAGGTAGGCCGACACGAAGGCGGTCTCATAACCAAGGGTTACTTTCACAAGATGGATTTCAAAAGGAAAGCCGACACGAAGGCGGTCTCATATCCAAACACAAAGGTGGGCCGACACGAAGGCGGTCTCATAACCAAGGGTTACTATCACAAGATGGATTTCAAAAGAAAAGCCGACACGAAGGCGGTCTCTTATCCAAATAAAAAGGTAGCCGACACAAAGGAGGTCTCATAACCAAGGGTTACCATCACAAGATGGATTTCAAAAGGAAAGCCGACACGAAGGCGGTCTCATATCCAAACACAAAAGTAGGCCGACACGAAGGCGCTCTCATAACCAAGGGTTACTTTCACAAGATGGATTTCAAAAGGAAAGCCGACACGAAGGCTTTCTCATATCCAAACACAAAGGTAGGCCGACACGAAGGCGGACTCATAACCAAGGGTTACTATCACAAGATGGATTTCAAAAGGAAAGCCGACACGAAGGAGGTCTCTTATCCAAACACAAAGGTAGGCCGACACGAAGGCGGTCTCATAACCAAGGGTTACCATCACAAGATGGATTTTAAAAGGAAATCCGACACGAGGGCGGTCTCATATCCAAACCCAAAGGTAGGCCGACACGAAGGCGGTCTCATAACCAATGGTTACCATTACAAGATAGATTTCAAAAGGAAAGCAGACACGAAGGCGGTCTCAAATCCAAACATAAAGGTAGCCCGACACGTAAGCGGTCTCATAACCAAGGGTTACCATCACAAGATGGATTTCAAAAGGAAACCCGACACAAAGGCGGTCTCATATCCAAACACAAAGGTAGGCCAACACGAAGGCGGTCTCATAACCAAGGGTTACCATCACAAGATGGATTTCAAAAGGAAAGCCGACACAAAGGCGGTCTCATATCCAAACACAAAGGTAGGCCGACACGAAGGCGGTCTCATAACCAAGGGTTACCATCACAAGATTGATTTCAAAAGGAAAGCCGACACGAGGGCTGTCTCATATCCAAACACAAAGGTAGGCCGACACGAAGGCGGTCTCATAACGAAGGGTTACTTTCACTAGATGGATTTCAAAAGGAAACCCGACACGAAGGCGGTCTTTTATCAAAACACAAAGGTAGGCCGACACGAAGGCGGTCTCATAACCAAGGGTTACCATCACAAGATGGATTTCAAAAGGAAAGCCGACACGAGGGCGGTCTCATATCCAAACCCAAAGGTGGGCCGACACGTAGGCGGTCTCATAACCAAGGGTTACCATTACAAGATGAATTTCAAAAGAAAAGCAGACACGAAGGCGGTCTCATATCCGAACACAAAGGTAGGCCGACACGAAGGCGGTCTCATAAACAAGGGTTACCATCACAAGATTGATTTCAAAAGGAAAGCCGACACGAGGGCTGTCTCATATCCAAACACAAAGGTAGGCCGACACGAAGGCGGTCTCATAACCAAGGGTTACTTTCACAAGATGGATTTCAAAAGGAAAGCCGACACGAAGGCGGTCTCATATCCAAACACAAAGGTGGGCCGACACGAAGGCGGTCTCATAACCAAGGGTTACTATCACAAGATGGATTTCAAAAGAAAAGCCGACACGAAGGCGGTCTCTTATCCAAATTAAAAGGTAGCCGACACAAAGGCGGTCTCATAACCAAGGGTTACCATCACAAGATGGATTTCAAAAGGAAAGCCGACACGAAGGCGGTCTCATATCCAAACACAAAAGTAGGCCGACACGAAGGCGCTCTCATAACCAAGGGTTACTTTCACAAGATGGATTTCAAAAGGAAAGCCAACACGAAGGCTTTCTCATATCCAAACACAAAGGTAGGCCGACACGAAGGCGGTCTCATAACCAAGGGTTACCATCACAAGATGGATTTTAAAAGGAAATCCGACACGAGGGCGGTCTCATATCAAAATCCAAAGGTAGGCCGACACGAAGGCGGTCTCATAACCAATGGTTACCATTACAAGATAGATTTCAAAAGGAAAGCAGACACGAAGGCGGTCTCATATCCAAACATAAAGGTAGCCCGACACGTAGGCGGTCTCATAACCAAGGGGTACCATCACAAGATGGATTTCAAAAGGAAAGCCGACACAAAGGCGGTCTCATATCCAAACACAAAGGTAGGCCGACACGAAGGCGGTCTCATAACCAAGGGTTACCATCACAAGATGGATTTCAAAAGGAAAGCCGACACGAGGGCTATCTCATATCCAAACACAAAGGTAGGCCGACACGAAGGCGGTCTCATAACCAAGGGTTACTTTCACAAGATGGATTTCAAAAGGAAAGCCGACAAGAAGGCGGTTTCATATCCAAACACAAAGGTTGGCCGAGACGAAGGCGGTCTCATAACCAAGGGTTACCATCACAAGATGGATTTCAAAAGGAAAGCCGACACGAGGGCGGTCTCATATCCAAACCCAAAGGTAGGCCGACACGAAGGCGGTCTCATAACCAATGGTTACCATTACAAGATGGATTTCAAAATTAAAGCAGACACGAAGGCGGTCTCATATCCAAACACAAAGGTAGGCCGTCACGTAGGCGATTTCATAACCAAGGGCTACCATCACAAGATGAATTTCAAAAGGAAAGCCGACACAAAGGCGGTCTCATATCCAAACACAAAGGTAGGCCGACACGAAGGCGGTCTCATAACCAAGGGTTACCATCACAAGATTGATTTCAAAAGGAAAGCCGACACGAGGGCTGTCTCATATCCAAACACAAAGGTAGGCCGACACGAAGGCGGTCTCATAACGAAGGGTTACTTTCACAAGATGGATTTCAAAAGGAAACCCGACACGAAGGCGGTCTTTTATCAAAACACAAAGGTAGCCCGACACGAAGGCGGACTCATAACCAAGGGTTACCATCACAAGATGGATTTCAAAAGGAAAGCCGACACGAGGGCGGTCTCATATCCAAACCCAAAGGTAGGCCGGTACGAAGGCGGTCTCATAACCAAGGGTTACCATTACAAGATGGATTTCAAAAGGAAAGCAGACACGAAGGCGGTCTCATATCCAAACACAAAGGTAGGCCGACACGTAGGCGGTCTCATAACCAAGGGTTACCAACACAAGATGAATTTCAAAAGGAAAGCCGAGACAAAGGCGGTCTCATGTCCGAACACAAAGGTAGGCCGACACGAAGGCGGTCTCATAACCAAGGGTTACCATCACAAGATTGATTTCAAAAGGAAAGCCGACACGAGGGCTGTATCATATCCAAACACAAAGGTAGGCCGACACGAAGGCGGTCTCATAACCAAGGGTTACTTTCACAAGATGGATTTCAAAAGGAAAGCCGACACGAAGGCGGTCTCATATCCAAACACAAAGGTAGGCCGACACGAAGGCGGTCTCATAACCAAGGGTTACTATCACAAGATGGATTTCAAAAGGAAAGCCGACACGAAGGCGGTCTCTTATCCAAATACAAAGGTAGCCGACACAAAGGCGGTCTCATAACCAAGGGTTACCATCACAAGATGGATTTCAAAAGGAAAGCCGACACGAAGGCGGTCTCATATCCAAACACAAAGGTAGGCCGACATGAAGGCGATCTCATAACCAAGGGTTACTTTCACAAGATGGATTTCAAAAGGAAAGCCGACACGAAGGCTTTCTCATATCCAAACACAAAGGTAGGCCGACACGAAGGCGGTCTCATAACCAAGGGTTACTTTCACAAGATGGATTTCAAAAGGAAAGCCGACACGAAGGCGGTCTCATATCCAAACACAAAGGTGGGCCGACACGAAGGCGGTCTCATAACCAAGGGTTACTGTCACAAGATGGATTTCAAAAGGAAAGCCGACACGAAGGCGATCTCTTATCCAAATACAAAGGTAGCCGACACAAAGGCGTTCTCATAACCAAGGGTTACCATCACAAGAAGGATTTCAAAAGGAAAGCCGACACGAAGGCGGTCTCATATCCAAACACAAAAGTAGGCCGACACGAAGGCGCTCTCATAACCAAGGGTTACTTTCACAAGATTGATTTCAAAAGGAAAGCCGACACGAAGGCTTTCTCATATCCAAACACAAAGGTAGGCCGACACGAAGGCGGACTCATAACCAAGGGTTACTATCACAAGATGGATTTCAAAAGGAAAGCCGACACGAAGGCGGTCTCTTATCCAAACACAAAGGTAGGCCGACACGAAGGCGGTCTCATAACCAAGGGTTACCATCACAAGATGGATTTTAAAAGGAAATCCGACACGAGGGCGGTCTCATATCCAAACCCAAAGGTAGGCCGACACGAAGGCGGTCTCATAACCAATGGTTACCATTACAAGATAGATTTCAAAAGGAAAGCAGACACGAAGGCGGTCTCATATCCAAACATAAAGGTAGCCCGACACGTAGGCGGTCTCATAACCAAGGGTTACCATCACAAGATGGATTTCAAAAGGAAAGCCGACACAAAGGCGGTCTCATATCCCAACACAAAGGTAGGCCAACAAGAAGGCGGTCTCATAACCAAGGGTTACCATCACAAGATGGATTTCAAAAGGAAAGCCGACACGAGGGCTATCTCATATCCAAACACAAAGGTAGGCCGACACGAAGGCGGTCTCATAACCAAGGGTTACTTTCACAAGATGGATTTCAAAAGGAAAGCCGACACGAAGGCGGTCTCATATCCAAACACAAAGGTAGGCCGACACAAAGGCGGTCTCATAACCAAGGGTTACCATCACAAGATGGATTTCAAAAGGAAAGCCGACACGAGGGCGGTCTCATATCCAAACCCAAAGGTAGGCCGACACGAAGGCGGTCTCATAACCAATGGTTACCATTACAAGATGGATTTCAAAATTAAAGCAGACACGAAGGCGGTCTCATATCCAAACACAAAGGTAGGCCGTCACGTAGGCGATCTCATAACCAAGGGCTACCATCACAAGATGAATTTCAAAAGGAAAGCCGACACAAAGGCCGTCTCATATCCAAACACAAAGGTAGGCCGACACGAAGGCGGTCTCATAACCAAGGGTTACCATCACAAGATTGATTTCAAAAGGAAAACGGACACGAGGGCTGTCTCATATCCAAACACAAAGGTAGGCCGACACGAAGGCGGTCTCATAACGAAGGGTTACTTTCACAAGATGGATTTCAAAAGGAAACCCGACACGAAGGCGGTCTTTTATCAAAACACAAAGGTAGGCCGACACGAAGGCGGACTCATAACCAAGGGTTACCATCACAAGATGGAATTCAAAAGGAAAGCCGACACGAGGGCGGTCTCATATCCAAACCCAAAGGTAGGCCGGTACGAAGGCGGTCTCATAACCAAGGGTTACCATTACAAGATGGATTTCAAAAGGAAAGCAGACACGAAGGCGGTCTCATATCCAAACACAAAGGTAGGCCAACACGTAGGCGGTCTCATAACTAAGGGTTACCAACACAAGATGAATTTCAAAAGGAAAGCCGAGACAAAGGCGGTCTCATATCCGAACACAAAGGTAGGCCGACACGAAGGCGGTCTCATAACCAAGGGTTACCATCACAAGATTGATTTCAAAAGGAAAGCCGACACGAGGGCTGTATCATATCCAAACACAAAGGTAGGCCGACACGAAGGCGGTCTCATAACCAAGGGTTACTTTCACAAGATGGATTTCAAAAGGAAAGCCGACACTAAGGCGGTCTCATATCCAAACACAAAGGTAGGCCGACACGAAGGCGGTCTCATAACCAAGGGTTACTATCACAAGATGGATTTCAAAAGGAAAGCCGACACGAAGGCGGTCTCTTATCCAAATACAAAGGTAGCCGACACAAAGGCGGTCTCATAACCAAGGGTTACCATCACAAGATGGATTTCAAAAGGAAAGCCGACACGAAGGCGGTCTCATATCCAAACACAAAGGTAGGCCGACATGAAGGCGCTCTCATAACAAAGGGTTACTTTCACAAGATGGATTTCAAAAGGAAAGCCGACACGAAGGCTTTCTCATATCCAAACACAAAGGTAGGCCGACACGAAGGCGGTCTCATAACCAAGGGTTACCATCACAAGATGGATTTCAAAAGGAAAGCCGACACGAAGGCGGTCTCATATCCAAACACAAAGGTAGCCAACCCGAAGGCGGTGTCATAACCAAGGGTTACCATCACAATATGGATTTCAAAAGGAAACCCAACACGAAGGCGGTCTCATATCCAAACACAAAGGTAGGCTGACATGAAGGCGGACTCATAACCAAGGGTTACTATCACAAGATAGATTTCAAAAGGAAATCCGACACGAAGGCGGTCTCTTATCCAAACACAAAGGTAGGCCGACACGAAGGTCGTCTCATAACTAAGGGTTACCATCACAAGATGGATTTCAAAAGGAAAGCAGACACGAAGGCGGTCTCATATCCAAACATAAAGGTAGCCCGACACGTAGACGGTCTCATAACCAAGGGTTACCATCACAAGATGGATTTCAAAAGGAAAGCCGACACAACGGCGGTCTCATATCCAAACACAAAGGTAGGCCGACACGAAGGCGGTCTCATAACCAAGGGTTACCATCACAAGATGGATTTCAAAAGGAAAGCCGACACGAGGGCTATCTCATATCCAAACACAGAGGTAGGCCGACACGAAGGCGGTCTCATTACCAAGGTTTACTTTCACAAGATGGATTTCAAAAGGAAAGCCGACACGAAGGCGGTCTCATATCCAAACACAAAGGTGGGCCGACACGAAGGCGGTCTCATAACCAAAGGTTACCATCACAAGATGGATTTCAAAAGGAAAGCCGACATGAGGGCGGTCTCATATCCAAACCCAAAGGTAGGCCGACACGAAGGCGGTCTCATAACCAATGGTTACCATTACAAGATGGATTTCAAAATTAAAGCAGACACGAAGGCGGTCTCATATCCAAACACAAATTTAGGCCGACACGTAGGCGGTCTCATAACCAAGGGTTACCATCACAAGATGAATTTCAAAAGGAAAGCCGACACAAAGGCGGTCTCATATCCAAACTCAAAGGTAGGCCGACACGAAGGCTGTCTTATAACCAAGGGTTACCATCACAAGATTGATTTCAAAAGGAAAGCCGACACGAGGGCTGTCTCATATCCAAACACAAAGGTAGGCCGACACGAAGGTGGTCTCATAACCAAGGGTTACTTTCACAAGATGGATTTCAAAAGGAAAGCCGACACGAAGGCGGTCTTATATCCAAACACAAAGGTAGGCCGACACGAAGGCGGTCTCATAACCAAGGGTTACTATCACAAGATGGATTTCAAAAGGAAAGCCGACACGAAGGCGGTCTCTTATCCAAATACAAAGGTAGCCGACACAAAGGCGGTCTCATAACCAAGGGTTACCATCACAAGATGGATTTCAAAAGGAAAGCCGACACGAAGGCGGTCTCATATCCAAACACAAAGGTAGGCCGACATGAAGGCGCTCTCATAACCAAGGGTTACTTTCACAAGATGGATTTCAAAAGGAAAGCCGACACGAAGGCTTTCTCATATCCAAACACAAAGGTAGGCCGACACGAAGGCGGTCTCATAACCAAGCGTTACCATCACAAGATGGATTTCAAAAGGAAAGCCGACACGAAGGCGGTCTCATATCCAAACACAAAGGTAGTCAACACGAAGGCGGTGTCATAACCAAGGGTTACCATCACAATATGGATTTCAAAAGGAAACCCAACACGAAGGCGGTCTCATATCCAAACACAAAGGTAGGCCGACATGAAGGCGGACTCATAACCAAGGGTTACTATCACAAGATGGATTTCAAAAGGAAAGCCGACACGAAGGCGGTCTCTTATCCAAACACAAAGGTAGGCCGACACGAAGGCGGTCTCATAACCAAGGGTTACCATCACAAGATGGAATTTAAAAGGAAAGCCGACACGAGGGCGGTCTCATATCCAAACCCAAAGGTAGGCCGACACGAAGGCGGTCTCATAACCAATGGTTACCATTACAAGATGGATTTCAAAAGGAAAGCAGACACGAAGGCGGTCTCATATCCAAACACAAAGGTAGGCCGACACGAAGGCAGTCTCATAACCAAGGGTTACCATCACAAGATGGATTTCAAAAGGAAAGCAGACACGAAGGCGGTCTCATATCCAAACATAAAGGTAGCCCGACACGTAGACGGTCTCATAACCAAGGGTTACCATCACAAGATGGATTTCAAAAGGAAAGCCGACACAAAGGCGGTCTCATATCCAAACACAAAGGTAGGCCGACACGAAGGCGGTCTCATAACCAAGGGTTACCATCACAAGATGGATTTCAAAAGGAAAGCCGACACGAGGACTATCTCATATCCAAACACAGAGGTAGGCCGACACGAAGGCGGTCTCATAACCAAGGTTTACTTTCACAAGATGGATTTCAAAAGGAAAGCCGACACGAAGGCGGTCTCATATCCAAACAGAAAGGTAGGCCGACACGAAGGCGGTCTCATAACCAAGGGTTACCATCACAAGATGGATTTCAAAAGGAAAGCTGACATGAGGGCGGTCTCATATCCAAACCCAAAGGTAGGCCGACACGAAGGCGGTCTCATAACCAATGGTTACCATTACAAGATGGATTTCAAAATTAAAGCAGACACGAAGGCGGTCTCATATCCAAACACAAAGGTAGGCCGACACGTAGGCGGTCTCATAACCAAGGGTTACCATCACAAGATGAATTTCAAAAGGAAAGCCGACACAAAGGCGGTCTCATATCCAAACATCAAAGGTAGGCCGACACGAAGGCTGTCTCATAACCAAGGGTTACCATCACAAGATTGATTTCAAAAGGAAAGCCGACACGAGGGCTGTCTCATATCCAAACACAAAGGTAGGCCGACACGAAGGCGGTCTCATAACCAAGGGTTACTTTCACAAGATGGATTTCAAAAGGAAAGCCGACACGAAGGCGGTCTTATATCCAAACACAAAGGTAGGCCGACACGAAGGCGGTCTCATAACCAAGGGTTACCATCACAAGATGGATTTCAAAAGGAAAGCCGACACGAAGGCGGTCTCTTATCCAAATACAAAGGTAGCCGACACAAAGGCGGTCTCATAACCAAGGGTTACCATCACAAGATGGATTTCAAAAGGAAAGTCGACACGAAGGCGGTCTCATATCCAAACACAAAAGTAGGCCGACACGAAGGCGCTCTCATAACCAAGGGTTACTTTCACAAGATGGATTTCAAAAGGAAAGCCGACACGAAGGCTTTCTCATATCCAAACACAAAGGTAGGCCGACACGAAGGCGGTCTCATAACCAAGGGTTACCATCACAAGATGGATTTCAAAAGGAAAGCCGACACGAAGGCGGTCTCATATCCAAACAAAAAGGTAGGCCGACACGAAGGCGGACTCATAACCAAGGGTTACTATCACAAGACGGATTTCAAAAGGAAAGCCGACACGAAGGCGGTCTCTTATCCAAACACAAAGGTAGGCCGACACGAATGCGGTCTCATAACCAAGGGTTACCATTACAAGATAGATTTCAAAAACGGAAGCCGACACGAAGGCGGTCTCATATCGAAACACAAAGGTAGGCCGAGAGGAAGGCGGCCTCATAACCAAGTGTTACCATCACAAGATGGATTTCAAAAGGAAAGCTGACACGAGGGCGGATTCATATCCAAACCCAAAGGTAGGCCGACACAAAGGCGGTCTCATAACCAATGGTTACCATCACAAGATGGATTTCAAAAGGAAAGCCGACACGAAGGCGGTCTCGTATCCAAACACAAAGGTAGGCCGACACGAAGGCCGTCTCATAACCAAGGGTTACCATCACAAGATGGATTTCAAAAGGAAAGCCGACACGAAGGCGGTCTCTTATCCAAACACAAAGGTAGGCCGAAACGAAGGCGGTCTCATAACCAAGGGTTACCATCACAAGATGGAATTTAAAAGGAAAGCCGACACGAGGGCGGTCTCATATCCAAACCCAAAGGTAGGCCGACACGAAGGCGGTCTCATAACCAATGGTTACCATTACAAGATGGATTTCAAAAGGAAAGCAGACACGAAGGCGGTCTCATATCCAAACACAAAGGTAGGCCGACACGAAGGCCGTCTCATAACCAAGGGTTACCATCACAAGATGGATTTCAAAAGGAAAGCAGACACGAAGGCGGTCTCATATCCAAACATAAAGGTAGCCCAACACGTAGGCGGTCTCATAACCAAGGGTTACCATCACAAGATGGATTTCAAAAGGAAAGCCGACACGAAGGCGGTCTCTTATCCAAATACAAAGGTAGCCGACACAAAGGCGGTCTCATAACCAAGGGTTACCATCACAAGATGGATTTCAAAAGGAAAGCCGACACGAAGGCGGTCTCATATCCAAACACAAAAGTAGGCCGACACGAAGGCGCTCTCATAACCAAGGGTTACTTTCACAAGATGGATTTCAAAAGGAAAGCCGACACGAAGGCTTTCTCATATCCAAACACAAAGGTAGGCCGACACGAAGGCGGTCTCATAACCAAGGGTTACCATCACAAGATGGATTTCAAAAGGAAAACCGACACGAAGGCGGTCTCTTATCCAAATACAAAGGTAGGCCGACACGAATGCGGTCTCATAACCAAGGGTTACCATTACAAGATAGATTTCAAAAACGGAAGACGACACGAAGGCGGTCTCATATCGAAACACAAAGGTAGGCCGAGACGAAGGCGGCCTCATAACCAAGTGTTACCATCACAAGATGGATTTCAAAAGGAAAGCTGACACGAGGGCGGATTCATATCCAAACCCAAAGGTAGGCCGACACAAAGGCGGTCTCATAACCAATGGTTACCATCACAAGATGGATTTCAAAAGGAAAGCCGACACGAAGGCGGTCTCATATCCAAACACAAAGGTAGGCCGACACGAAGGCCGTCTCATAACCAAGGGTTACCATCACAAGATGGATTTCAAAAGGAAAGCCGACACGAAGGCGGTCTCTTATCCAAACACAAAGGTAGGCCGAAACGAAGGCGGTCTCATAACCAAGGGTTACCATCACAAGATGGATTTCAAAAGGAAAGCCGACACGAAGGCGGTCTCTTATCCAAATACAAAGGTAGCCGACACAAAGGCGGTCTCATAACCAAGGGTTACCATCACAAGATGGATTTCAAAAGGAAAGCCGACACGAAGGCGGTCTCATATCCAAACACAAAAGTAGGCCGACATGAAGGCGCTCTCATAACCAAGGGTTACTTTCACAAGATGGATTTCAAAAGGAAAGCCGACACGAAGGCTTTCTCATATCCAAACACAAAGGTAGGCCGACACGAAGGCGGTCTCATAACCAAGGGTTACCATCACAAGATGGATTTCAAAAGGAAAACCGACACGAAGGCGGTCTCTTATCCAAATACAAAGGTAGGCCGACACGAATGCGGTCTCATAACCAAGGGTTACCATTACAAGATAGATTTCAAAAACGGAAGACGACACGAAGGCGGTCTCATATCGAAACACAAAGGTAGGCCGAGACGAAGGCGGACTCATAACCAAGTGTTACCATCACAAGATGGATTTCAAAAGGAAAGCTGACACGAGGGCGGATTCATATCCAAACCCAAAGGTAGGCCGACACAAAGGCGGTCTCATAACCAATGGTTACCATCACAAGATGGATTTCAAAAGGAAAGCCGACACGAAGGCGGTCTCATATCCAAACACAAAGGTAGGCCGACACGAAGGCGGACTCATAACCAAGGGTTACTATCACAAGACGGATTTCAAAAGGAAAGCCGACACGAAGGCGGTCTCTTATCCAAACACAAAGGTAGGCCGACACGAATGCGGTCTCATAACCAAGGGTTACCATTACAAGATAGATTTCAAAAACGGAAGACGACACGAAGGCGGTCTCATATCGAAACACAAAGGTAGGCCGAGACGAAGGCGGCCTCATAACCAAGTGTTACCATCACAAGATGGATTTCAAAAGGAAAGCTGACACGAGGGCGGATTCATATCCAAACCCAAAGGTAGGCCGACACAGAGGCGGTCTCATAACCAATGGTTACCATCACAAGATGAATTTCAAAAGGAAAGCCGACACGAAGGCGGTCTCATATCCAAACACAAAGGTAGGCCGACACGAAGGCCGTCTCATAACCAAGGGTTACCATCACAAGATGGATTTGAAAAGGAAAGCCGACACGAAGGCGGTCTCTTATCCAAACACAAAGGTAGGCCGAAACGAAGGCGGTCTCATAACCAAGGGTTACCATCACAAGATGGAATTTAAAAGGAAAGCCGACACGAGGGCGGTCTCATATCCAAACCCAAAGGTAGGCCGACACGAAGGCGGTCTCATAACCAATGGTTACCATTACAAGATGGATTTCAAAAGGAAAGCAGACACGAAGGCGGTCTCATATCCAAACACAAAGGTAGGCCGACACGAAGGCCGTCTCATAACCAAGGGTTACCATCACAAGATGGATTTCAAAAGGAAAGCAGACACGAAGGCGGTCTCATATCCAAACATAAAGGTAGCCCGACACGTAGGCGGTCTCATAACCAAGGGTTACCATCACAAGATGGATTTCAAAAGGAAAACCGACACGAAGGCGGTCTCTTATCCAAATACAAAGGTAGCCGACACAAAGGCGGTCTCATAACCAAGGGTTACCATCACAAGATGGATTTCAAAAGGAAAGCCGACACGAAGGCGGTCTCATATCCAAACACAAAAGTAGGCCGACACGAAGGCGCTCTTATAACCAAGGGTTACTTTCACAAGATGGATTTCAAAAGGAAAGCCGACACGAAGGCTTTCTCATATCCAAACACAAAGGTAGGCCGACACGAAGGCGGTCTCATAACCAAGGGTTACCATCACAAGATGGATTTCAAAAGGAAAGCCGACACGAAGGCGGTCTCATATCCAAACACAAAGGTAGGCCGACACGAAGGCGGACTCATAACCAAGGGTTACAATCACAAGACGGATTTCAAAAGGAAAGCCGACACGAAGGCGGTCTCTTATCCAAACACAAAGGTAGGCCGACACGAATGCGGTCTCATAACCAAGGGTTACCATTACAAGATAGATTTCAAAAACGGAAGACGACACGAAGGCGGTCTCATATCGAAACACAAAGGTAGGCCGAGACGAAGGCGGCCTCATAACCAAGTGTTACCATCACAAGATGGATTTCAAAAGGAAAGCTGACACGAGGGCGGATTCATATCCAAACCCAAAGGTAGGCCGACCCAAAGGCGGTCTCATAACCAATGGTTACCATCACAAGATGGATTTCAAAAGGAAAGCCGACACGAAGGCGGTCTCATATCCAAACACAAAGGTAGGCCGACACGAAGGCCGTCTCATAACCAAGGGTTACCATCACAAGATGGATTTCAAAAGGAAAGCCGACACGAAGGCGGTCTCTTATCCAAACACAAAGGTAGGCCGAAACGAAGGCGGTCTCATAACCAAGGGTTACCATCACAAGATGGAATTTAAAAGGAAAGCCGACACGAGGGCGGTCTCATATCCAAACCCAAAGGTAGGCCGACACGAAGGCGGTCTCATAACCAATGGTTACCATTACAAGATGGATTTCAAAAGGAAAGCAGACACGAAGGCGGTCTCATATCCAAACACAAAGGTAGGCCGACACGAAGGCCGTCTCATAACCAAGGGTTACCATCACAAGATGGATTTCAAAAGGAAAGCAGACACGAAGGCGGTCTCATATCCAAACATAAAGGTAGCCCGACACGTAGGCGGTCTCATAACCAAGGGTTACCATCACAAGATGGATTTCAAAAGGAAAGCCGACACGAAGGCGGTCTCTTATCCAAATACAAAGGTAGCCGACATAAAGGCGGTCTCATAACCAAGGGTTACCATCACAAGATGGATTTCAAAAGGAAAGCCGACACGAAGGCGGTCTCATATCCAAACACAAAAGTAGGCCGACACGAAGGCGCTCTCATAACCAAGGGTTACTTTCACAAGATGGATTTCAAAAGGAAAGCCGACACGAAGGCTTTCTCATATCCAAACACAAAGGTAGGCCGACACGAAGGCGGTCTCATAACCAAGGGTTACCATCACAAGATGGATTTCAAAAGGAAAGCCGACACGAAGGCGGTCTCATATCCAAACACAAAGGTAGGCCGACACGAAGGCGGACTCATAACCAAGGGTTACTATCACAAGACGGATTTCAAAAGGAAAGCCGACACGAAGGCGGTCTCTTATCCAAACACAAAGGTAGGCCGACACGAATGCGGTCTCATAACCAAGGGTTACCATTACAAGATAGATTTCAAAAACGGAAGACGACACGAAGGCGGTCTCATATCGAAACACAAAGGTAGGCCGAGACGAAGGCGGCCTCATAACCAAGTGTTACCATCACAAGATGGATTTCAAAAGGAAAGCTGACACGAGGGCGGATTCATATCCAAACCCAAAGGTAGGCCGACACAAAGGCGGTCTCATAACCAATGGTTACCATCACAAGATGGATTTCAAAAGGAAAGCCGACACGAAGGCGGTCTCATATCCAAACACAAAGGTAGGCCGAGACGAAGGCCGTCTCATAACCAAGGGTTACCATCACAAGATGGATTTCAAAAGGAAAGCCGACACGAAGGCGGTCTCTTATCCAAACACAAAGGTAGGCCGAAACGAAGGCGGTCTCATAACCAAGGGTTACCATCACAAGATGGAATTTAAAAGGAAAGCCGACACGAGGGCGGTCTCATATCCAAACCCAAAGGTAGGCCGACACGAAGGCGGTCTCATAACCAATGGTTACCATTACAAGATGGATTTCAAAAGGAAAGCAGACACGAAGGCGGTCTCATATCCAAACACAAAGGTAGGCCGACACGAAGGCCGTCTCATAACCAAGGGTTACCATCACAAGATGGATTTCAAAAGGAAAGCAGACACGAAGGCGGTCTCATATCCAAACATAAAGGTAGCCCGACACGTAGGCGGTCTCATAACCAAGGGTTACCATCACAAGATGGATTTCAAAAGGAAAGCCGACACGAAGGCGGTCTCTTATCCAAATACAAAGGTAGCCGACACAAAGGCGGTCTCATAACCAAGGGTTACCATCACAAGATGGATTTCAAAAGGAAAGCCGACACGAAGGCGGTCTCATATCCAAACACAAAAGTAGGCCGACACGAAGGCGCTCTCATAACCAAGGGTTACTTTCACAAGATGGATTTCAAAAGGAAAGCCGACACGAAGGCTTTCTCATATCCAAACACAAAGGTAGGCCGACACGAAGGCGGTCTCATAACCAAGGGTTACCATCACAAGATGGATTTCAAAAGGAAAGCCGACACGAAGGCGGTCTCATATCCAAACACAAAGGTAGGCCGACACGAAGGCGGACTCATAACCAAGGGTTACTATCACAAGACGGATTTCAAAAGGAAAGCCGACACGAAGGCGGTCTCTTATCCAAACACAAAGGTAGGCCGACACGAATGCGGTCTCATAACCAAGGGTTACCATTACAAGATAGATTTCAAAAACGGAAGACGACACGAAGGCGGTCTCATATCGAAACACAAAGGTAGGCCGAGATGAAGGCGGCCTCATAACCAAGTGTTACCATCACAAGATGGATTTCAAAAGGAAAGCTGACACGAGGGCGGATTCATATCCAAACCCAAAGGTAGGCCGACACAAAGGCGGTCTCATAACCAATGGTTACCATCACAAGATGGATTTCAAAAGGAAAGCCGACACGAAGGCGGTCTCATATCCAAACACAAAGGTAGGCCGACACGAAGGCCGTCTCATAACCAAGGGTTACCATCACAAGATGGATTTCAAAAGGAAAGCCGACACGAAGGCGGTCTCTTATCCAAACACAAAGGTAGGCCGAAACGAAGGCGGTCTCATAACCAAGGGTTACCATCACAAGATGGAATTTAAAAGGAAAGCCGACATGAGGGCGGTCTCATATCCAAACCCAAAGGTAGGCCGACACGAAGGCGGTCTCATAACCAATGGTTACCATTACAAGATGGATTTCAAAAGGAAAGCAGACACGAAGGCGGTCTCATATCCAAACACAAAGGTAGGCCGACACGAAGGCCGTCTCATAACCAAGGGTTACCATCACAAGATGGATTTCAAAAGGAAAGCAGACACGAAGGCGGTCTCATATCCAAACATAAAGGTAGCCCGACACGTAGGCGGTCTCATAACCAAGGGTTACCATCACAAGATGGATTTCAAAAGGAAAGCCGACACGAAGGCGGTCTCTTATCCAAATACAAAGGTAGCCGACACAAAGGCGGTCTCATAACCAAGGGTTACCATCACAAGATGGATTTCAAAAGGAAAGCCGACACGAAGGCGGTCTCATATCCAAACACAAAAGTAGGCCGACACGAAGGCGCTCTCATAACCAAGGGTTACTTTCACAAGATGGATTTCAAAAGGAAAGCCGACACGAAGGCTTTCTCATATCCAAACACAAAGGTAGGCCGACACGAAGGCGGTCTCATAACCAAGGGTTACCATCACAAGATGGATTTCAAAAGGAAAGCCGACACGAAGGCGGTCTCATATCCAAACACAAAGGTAGGCCGACACGAAGGCGGACTCATAACCAAGGGTTACTATCACAAGACGGATTTCAAAAGGAAAGCCGACACGAAGGCGGTCTCTTATCCAAACACAAAGGTAGGCCGACACGAATGCGGTCTCATAACCAAGGGTTACCATTACAAGATAGATTTCAAAAACGGAAGACGACACGAAGGCGGTCTGATATCGAAACACAAAGGTAGGCCGAGACGAAGGCGGCCTCATAACCAAGTGTTACCATCACAAGATGGATTTCAAAAGGAAAGCTGACACGAGGGCGGATTCATATCCAAACCCAAAGGTAGGCCGACACAAAGGCGGTCTCATAACCAATGGTTACCATCACTAGATGGATTTCAAAAGGAAAGCCGACACGAAGGCGGTCTCATATCCAAACACAAAGGTAGGCCGACACGAAGGCCGTCTCATAACCAAGGGTTACCATCACAAGATGGATTTCAAAAGGAAAGCCGACACGAAGGCGGTCTCTTATCCAAACACAAAGGTAGGCCGAAACGAAGGCGGTCTCATAACCAAGGGTTACCATCACAAGATGGAATTTAAAAGGAAAGCCGACACGAGGGCGGTCTCATATCCAAACCCAAAGGTAGGCCGACACGAAGGCGGTCTCATAACCAATGGTTACCATTACAAGATGGATTTCAAAAGGAAAGCAGACACGAAGGCGGTCTCATATCCAAACACAAAGGTAGGCCGACACGAAGGCCGTCTCATAACCAAGGGTTACCATCACAAGATGGATTTCAAAAGGAAAGCAGACACGAAGGCGGTCTCATATCCAAACATAAAGTTAGCCCGACACGTAGGCGGTCTCATAACCAAGGGTTACCATCACAAGATGGATTTCAAAAGGAAAGCCGACACGAGGGCTGTATCATATCCAAACACAAAGGTAGGCCGACACGAAGGCGGTCTCATAACCAAGGGTTACTTTCACAAGATGGATTTCAAAAGGAAAGCCGACACGAAGGCGGTCTCATATCCAAACACAAAGGTAGGCCGACACGAAGGCGGTCTCATAACCAAGGGTTACTATCACAAGATGGATTTCAAAAGGAAAGCCGACACGAAGGCGGTCTCTTATCCAAATACAAAGGTAGCCGACACAAAGGCGGTCTCATAACCAAGGGTTACCATCACAGATGGATTTCAAAAGGAAAGCCGACACGAAGGCGGCTCATATCCAAACACAAAGGTAGGCCGACATGAAGGCGCTCTCATAACCAAGGGTTACTTTCACAAGATGGATTTCAAAAGGAAAGCCGACACGAAGGCTTTCTCATATCCAAACACAAAGGTAGGCCGACACGAAGGCGGTCTCATAACCAAGGGTTACCATCACAAGATGGATTTCAAAAGGAAAGCCGACACGAAGGCGGTCTCATATCCAAACACAAAGGTAGCCAACACGAAGGCGGTGTCATAACCAAGGGTTACCATCACAATATGGATTTCAAAAGGAAACCCAACACGAAGGCGGTCTCATATCCAAACACAAAGGTAGGCCGACATGATGGCGGACTCATAACCAAGGGTTACTATCACAAGATGGATTTCAAAAGGAAAGCCGACACGAAGGTGTTCTCTTATCCAAACACAAAGGTAGGCCGACACGAAGGCGGTCTCATAACCAAGGGTTACCATCACAAGATGGAATTTAAAAGGAAAGCCGACACGAGGGCGGTCTCATATCCAAACCCAAAGGTAGGCCGACACGAAGGCGGTCTCATAACCAATGGTTACCATTACAAGATGGATTTCAAAAGGAAAGCAGACACGAAGGCGGTCTCATATCCAAACACAAAGGTAGGCCGACACGAAGGCCGTCTCATAACTAAGGGTTACCATCACAAGATGGATTTCAAAAGGAAAGCAGACACGAAGGCGGTCTCATATCCAAACATAAAGGTAGCCCGACACGTAGACGGTCTCATAACCAAGGGTTACCATCACAAGATGGATTTCAAAAAGAAAGCCGACACAAAGGCGGTCTCATATCCAAACACAAAGGTAGGCCGACACGAAGGCGGTCTCATAACCAAGGGTTACCATCACAAGATGGATTTCAAAAGGAAAGCCGACACGAGGGCTATCTCATATCCAAACACAGAGGTAGGCCGACACGAAGGCGGTCTCATTACCAAGGTTTACTTTCACAAGATGAATTTCAAAAGGAAAGCCGACACGAAGGCGGTCTCATATCCAAACACAAAGGTAGGCCGACACGAAGGCGGTCTCATAACCAAGGGTTACCATCACAAGATGGATTTCAAAAGGAAAGCCGACATGAGGGCGGTCTCATATCCAAACCCAAAGGTAGGCCGACACGAAGGCGGTCTCATAACCAATGGTTACCATTACAAGATGGATTTCAAAATTAAAGCAGACACGAAGGCAGTCTCATATCCAAACACAAAGGTAGGCCAACACGTAGGCGGTCTCATAAACAAGGGTTACCATCACAAGATGAATTTCAAAAGGAAAGCCGACACAAAGGCGGTCTCATATCCAAACTCAAAGGTAGGCCGGCACGAAGGTTGTCTCATAACCAAGGGTTACCATCACAAGATTGATTTCAAAAGGAAAGCCGACACGAGGGCTGTCTCATATCCAAACACAAAGGTAGGCCGACACGAAGGCGGTCTCATAACCAAGGGTTACTTTCACAAGATGGATTTCAAAAGGAAAGCCGACACGAAGGCGGTCTCATATCCAAACACAAAGGTAGCCCGACACGTAGACGGTCTCATAACCAAGGGTTACCATCACAAGATGGATTTCAAAAGGAAAGCCGACACAAAGGCGGTCTCATATCCAAACACAAAGGTAGGCCGACACGAAGGCGGTCTCATAACCAAGGGTTACCATCACAAGATGGATTTCAAAAGGAAAGCCGACACGAGGGCTATCTCATATCCAAACACAGAGGTAGGCCGACACGAAGGCGGTCTCATTACCAAGGTTTACTTTCACAAGATGGATTTCAAAAGGAAAGCCGACACGAAGGCGGTCTCTTATCCAAATACAAAGGTAGCCGACACAAAGGCGGTCTCATAACCAAGGGTTACCATCACAAGATGGATTTCAAAAGGAAAGCCGACACGAAGGCGGTCTCATATCCAAACACAAAAGTAGGCCGACACGAAGGCGCTCTCATAACCAAGGGTTACTTTCACAAGATGGATTTCAAAAGGAAAGCCGACATGAAGGCTTTCTCATATCCAAACACAAAGGTAGGCCGACACGAAGGCGGTCTCATAACCAAGGGTTACCATCACAAGATGGATTTCAAAAGGAAAGCCGACACGAAGGCGGTCTCATATCCAAACACAAAGGTAGGCCGACACGAAGGCGGACTCATAACCAAGGGTTACTATCACAAGACGGAGTTCAAAAGGAAAGCCGACACGAAGGCGGTCTCTTATCCAAACACAAAGGTAGGCCGACACGAATGCGGTCTCATAACCAAGGGTTACCATTACAAGATAGATTTCAAAAATGGAAGCCGACACGAAGGCGGGCTCATATCGAAACACAAAGGTAGGCCGAGAGGAAGGCGGCCTCATAACCAAGTGTTACCATCACAAGATGGATTTCAAAAGGAAAGCTGACACGAGGGCGGATTCATATCCAAACCCAAAGGTAGGCCGACACAAAGGCGGTCTCATAACCAATGGTTACCATCACAAGATGGATTTCAAAAGGAAAGTCGACACGAAGGCGGTCTCATATCCAAACACAAAGGTAGGCCGACACGAAGGCCGTCTCATAACCAAGGGTTACCATCACAAGATGGAATTTAAAAGGAAAGCCGACACGAGGGCGGTCTCATATCCAAACCCAAAGGTAGGCCGACACGAAGGCGGTCTCATAACCAATGGTTACCATTACAAGATGGATTTCAAAAGGAAAGCAGACACGAAGGCGGTCTCATATCCAAACACAAAGGTAGGCCGACACGAAGGCCGTCTCATAACCAAGGGTTACCATCACAAGATGGATTTCAAAAGGAAAGCCGACACGAAGGCGGTCTCTTATCCAAACACAAAGGTAGGCCGAAACGAAGGCGGTCTCATAACCAAGGGTTACCATCACAAGATGGAATTTAAAAGGAAAGCCGACACGAGGGCGGTCTCATATCCAAACCCAAAGGTAGGCCGACACGAAGGCGGTCTCATAACCAATGGTTACCATTACAAGATGGATTTCAAAAGGAAAGCAGACACGAAGGCGGTCTCATATCCAAACACAAAGGTAGGCCGACACGAAGGCCGTCTCATAACCAAGGGTTACCATCACAAGATGGATTTCAAAAGGAAAGCAGACACGAAGGCGGTCTCATATCCAAACATAAAGGTAGCCCGACACGTAGGCGGTCTCATAACCAAGGGTTACCATCACAAGATGGATTTCAAAAGGAAAGCCGACACGAAGGTGGTCTCTTATCCAAATACAAAGGTAGCCGACACAAAGGCGGTCTCATAACCAAGGGTTACCATCACAAGATGGATTTTAAAAGGAAAGCCGACACGAAGGCGGTCTCATATCCAAACACAAAAGTAGGCCGACACGAAGGCGCTCTCATAACCAAGGGTTACTTTCACAAGATGGATTTCAAAAGGAAAGCCGACACGAAGGCTTTCTCATATCCAAACACAAAGGTAGGCCGACACGAAGGCGGTCTCATAACCAAGGGTTACCATCACAAGATGGATTTCAAAAGGAAAGCCGACACGAAGGCGGTCTCATATCCAAACACAAAGGTAGGCCGACACGAAGGCGGACTCATAACCAAGGGTTACTATCACAAGACGGATTTCAAAAGGAAAGCCGACACGAAGGCGGTCTCTTATCCAAACACAAAGGTAGGCCGAAACGAAGGCGGTCTCATAACCAAGGGTTACCATCACAAGATGGAATTTAAAAGGAAAGCCGACACGAGGGCGGTCTCATATCCAAACCCAAAGGTAGGCCGACACGAAGGCGGTCTCATAACCAATGGTTACCATTACAAGATGGATTTCAAAAGGAAAGCAGACACGAAGGCGGTCTCATATCCAAACACAAAGGTAGGCCGACACGAAGGCCGTCTCATAACCAAGGGTTACCATCACAAGATGGATTTCAAAAGGAAAGCAGACACGAAGGCGGTCTCATATCCAAACATAAAGGTAGCCCGACACGTAGGCGGTCTCATAACCAAGGGTTACCATCACAAGATGGATTTCAAAAGGAAAGCCGACACGAGGGCTGTATCATATCCAAACACAAAGGTAGGCCGACACGAAGGCGGTCTCATAACCAAGGGTTACTTTCACAAGATGGATTTCAAAAGGAAAGCCGACGCGAAGGCGGTCTCATATCCAAACACAAAGGTAGGCCGACACGAAGGCGGTCTCATAACCAAGGGTTACTATCACAAGATGGATTTCAAAAGGAAAGCCGAAACGAAGGCGGTCTCTTATCCAAATACAAAGGTAGCCGACACAAAGGCGGTCTCATAACCAAGGGTTACCATCACAAGATGGATTTCAAAAGGAAAGCCGACACGAAGGCGGTCTTATATCCAAACACAAAGGTAGGCCGACATGAAGGCGCTCTCATAACCAAGGGTTACTTTCACAAGATGGATTTCAAAAGGAAAGCCGACACGAAGGCTTTCTCATATCCAAACACAAAGGTAGGCCGACACGAAGGCGGTCTCATAACCAAGGGTTACCATCACAAGATGGAATTTAAAAGGAAAGCCGACACGAGGGCGGTCTCATATCCAAACCCAAAGGTAGGCCGACACGGAGGCGGTCTCATAACCAATGGTTACCATTACAAGATGGATTTCAAAAGGAAAGCAGACACGAAGGCGGTCTCATATCCAAACACAAAGGTAGGCCGACACGAAGGCCGTCTCATAACCAAGGGTTACCATCACAAGATGGATTTCAAAAGGAAAGCAGACACGAAGGCGGTCTCATATCCAAACATAAAGGTAGCCCGACACGTAGGCGGTCTCATAACCAAGGGTTACCATCACAAGATGGATTTCAAAAGGAAAGCCGACACGAAGGTGGTCTCTTATCCAAATACAAAGGTAGCCGACACAAAGGCGGTCTCATAACCAAGGGTTACCATCACAAGATGGATTTCAAAAGGAAAGCCGACACGAAGGCGGTCTCATATCCAAACACAAAAGTAGGCCGACACGAAGGCGCTCTCATAACCAAGGGTTACTTTCACAAGATGGATTTCAAAAGGAAAGCCGACACGAAGGCTTTCTCATATCCAAACACAAAGGTAGGCCGACACGAAGGCGGTCTCATAACCAAGGGTTACCATCACAAGATGGATTTCAAAAGGAAAGCCGACACGAAGGCGGTCTCATATCCAAACACAAAGGTAGGCCGACACGAAGGCGGACTCATAACCAAGGGTTACTATCACAAGACAGATTTCAAAAGGAAAGCCGACACGAAGGCGGTCTCTTATCCAAACACAAAGGTAGGCCGACACGAATGCGGTCTCATAACCAAGGGTTACCATTACAAGATAGATTTCAAAAACGGAAGACGACACGAAGGCGGTCTCATATCGAAACACAAAGGTAGGCCGAGACGAAGGCGGCCTCATAACCAAGTGTTACCATCACAAGATGGATTTCAAAAGGAAAGCTGACACGAGGGCGGATTCATATCCAAACCCAAAGGTAGGCCGACACAAAGGCGGTCTCATAACCAATGGTTACCATCACAAGATGGATTTCAAAAGGAAAGCCGACACGAAGGCGGTCTCATATCCAAACACAAAGGTAGGCCGACACGAAGGCCGTCTCATAACCAAGGGTTACCATCACAAGATGGATTTCAAAAGGAAAGCCGACACGAAGGCGGTCTCTTATCCAAACACAAAGGTAGGCCGAAACGAAGGCGGTCTCATAACCAAGGGTTACCATCACAAGATGGAATTTAAAAGGAAAGCCGACACGAGGGCGGTCTCATATCCAAACCCAAAGGTAGGCCGACACGAAGGCGGTCTCATAACCAATGGTTACCATTACAAGATGGATTTCAAAAGGAAAGCAGACACGAAGGCGGTCTCATATCCAAACACAAAGGTAGGCCGACACGAAGGCCGTCTCATAACCAAGGGTTACCATCACAAGATGGATTTCAAAAGGAAAGCAGACACGAAGGCGGTCTCATATCCAAACATAAAGGTAGCCCGACACGTAGGCGGTCTCATAACCAAGGGTTACCATCACAAGATGGATTTCAAAAGGAAAGCCGACACGAGGGCTGTATCATATCCAAACACAAAGGTAGGCCGACACGAAGGCGGTCTCATAACCAAGGGTTACTTTCACAAGATGGATTTCAAAAGGAAAGCCGACGCGAAGGCGGTCTCATATCCAAACACAAAGGTAGGCCGACACGAAGGCGGTCTCATAACCAAGGGTTACTATCACAAGATGGATTTCAAAAGGAAAGCCGACACGAAGGCGGTCTCTTATCCAAATACAAAGGTAGCCGACACAAAGGCGGTCTCATAACCAAGGGTTACCATCACAAGATGGATTTCAAAAGGAAAGCCGACACGAAGGCGGTCTTATATCCAAACACAAAGGTAGGCCGACATGAAGGCGCTCTCATAACCAAGGGTTACTTTCACAAGATGGATTTCAAAAGGAAAGCCGACACGAAGGCTTTCTCATATCCAAACACAAAGGTAGGCCGACACGAAGGCGGTCTCATAACCAAGGGTTACCATCACAAGATGGAATTTAAAAGGAAAGCCGACACGAGGGCGGTCTCATATCCAAACCCAAAGGTAGGCCGACACGAAGGCGGTCTCATAACCAATGGTTACCATTACAAGATGGATTTCAAAAGGAAAGCAGACACGAAGGCGGTCTCATATCCAAACACAAAGGTAGGCCGACACGAAGGCCGTCTCATAACCAAGGGTTACCATCACAAGATGGATTTCAAAAGGAAAGCAGACACGAAGGCGGTCTCATATCCAAACATAAAGGTAGCCCGACACGTAGGCGGTCTCATAACCAAGGGTTACCATCACAAGATGGATTTCAAAAGGAAAGCCGACACGAAGGCGGTCTCATATCCAAACACAAAAGTAGGCCGACACGAAGGCGCTCTCATAACCAAGGGTTACTTTCACAAGATGGATTTCAAAAGGAAAGCCGACACGAAGGCTTTCTCATATCCAAACACAAAGGTAGGCCGACACGAAGGCGGTCTCATAACCAAGGGTTACCATCACAAGATGGATTTCAAAAGGAAAGCCGACACGAAGGCGGTCTCATATCCAAACACAAAGGTAGGCCGACACGAAGGCGGACTCATAACCAAGGGTTACTATCACAAGACGGATTTCAAAAGGAAAGCCGACACGAAGGCGGTCTCTTATCCAAACACAAAGGTAGGCCGACACGAATGCGGTCTCATAACCAAGGGTTACCATTACAAGATAGATTTCAAAAACGGAAGACGACACGAAGGCGGTCTCATATCGAAACACAAAGGTAGGCCGAGACGAAGGCGGCCTCATAACCAAGTGTTACCATCACAAGATGGATTTCAAAAGGAAAGCTGACACGAGGGCGGATTCATATCCAAACCCAAAGGTAGGCCGACAAAAAGGCGGTCTCATAACCAATGGTTACCATCACAAGATGGATTTCAAAAGGAAAGCCGACACGAAGGCGGTCTCATATCCAAACACAAAGGTAGGCCGACACGAAGGTCGTCTCATAACCAAGGGTTACCATCACAAGATGGATTTCAAAAGGAAAGCCGACACGAAGGCGGTCTCTTATCCAAACACAAAGGTAGGCCGAAACGAAGGCTTTCTCATAACCAAGGGTTACCATCACAAGATGGAATTTAAAAGGAAAGCCGACACGAGGGCGGTCTCATATCCAAACCCAAAGGTAGGCCGACACGAAGGCGGTCTCATAACCAATGGTTACCATTCAAGATGGATTTCAAAAGGAAAGCAGACACGAAGGCGGTCTCATATCCAAACACAAAGGTAGGCCGACACGAAGGCCGTCTCATAACCAAGGGTTACCATCACAAGATGGATTTCAAAAGGAAAGCAGACACGAAGGCGGTCTCATATCCAAACATAAAGGTAGCCCGACACGTAGGCGGTCTCATAACCAAGGGTTACCATCACAAGATGGATTTCAAAAGGAAAGCCGACACGAGGGCTGTATCATATCCAAACACAAAGGTAGGCCGACACGAAGGCGGTCTCATAACCAAGGGTTACTTTCAGAAGATGGATTTCAAAAGGAAAGCCGACGCGAAGGCGGTCTCATATCCAAACACAAAGGTAGGCCGACACGAAGGCGGTCTCATAACCAAGGGTTACTATCACAAGATGGATTTCAAAAGGAAAGCCGACACGAAGGCGGTCTCTTATCCAAATACAAAGGTAGCCGACACAAAGGCGGTCTCATAACCAAGGGTTACCATCACAAGATGGATTTCAAAAGGAAAGCCGACACGAAGGCGGTCTTATATCCAAACACAAAGGTAGGCCGACATGAAGGCGCTCTCATAACCAAGGGTTACTTTCACAAGATGGATTTCAAAAGGAAAGCCGACACGAAGGCTTTCTCATATCCAAACACAAAGGTAGGCCGACACGAAGGCGGTCTCATAACCAAGGGTTACCATCACAAGATGGATTTCAAAAGGAAAGCCGACACGAAGGCGGTCTCATATCCAAACACAAAGGTAGCCAACACGAAGGCGGTGTCATAACCAAGGGTTAACATCACAATATGGATTTCAAAAGGAAACCCAACACGAAGGCGGTCTCATATCCAAACACAAAGGTAGGCCGACATGATGGCGGACTCATAACCAAGGGTTACTATCACAAGATGGATTTCAAAAGGAAAGCCGACACGAAGGTGTTCTCTTATCCAAACACAAAGGTAGGCCGACACGAAGGCGGTCTCATAACCAAGGGTTACCATCACAAGATGGAATTTAAAAGGAAAGCCGACACGAGGGCGGTCTCATATCCAAACCCAAAGGTAGGCCGACACGAAGGCAGTCTCATAACCAATGGTTACCATTACAAGATGGATTTCAAAAGGAAAGCAGACACGAAGGCGGTCTCATATCCAAACACAAAGGTAGGCCGACACGAAGGCCGTCTCATAACTAAGGGTTACCATCACAAGATGGATTTCAAAAGGAAAGCAGACACGAAGGCGGTCTCATATCCAAACATTAAGGTAGCCCGACACGTAGACGGTCTCATAACCAAGGGTTACCATCACATGATGGATTTCAAAAGGAAAGCTGACACAAAGGCGGTCTCATATCCAAACACAAAGGTAGGCCGACACGAAGGCGGTCTCATAACCAAGGGTTACCATCACAAGATGGATTTCAAAAGGAAAGCCGACACGAGGGCTATCTCATATCCAAACACAGAGGTAGGCCGACACGAAGGCGGTCTCATTACCAAGGTTTACTTTCACAAGATGGATTTCAAAAGGAAAGCCGACACGAAGGCGGTCTCATATCCAAACACAAAGGTAGGCCGGCACGTAGGCGGTCTCATAACCAAGGGTTACCATCACAAGATGAATTTCAAAAGGAAAGCCGACACAAAGGCGGTCTCATATCCAAACTCAAAGGTAGTCCAGCACGAAAGCTGTCTCATAACCAAGGGTTACCATCACAAGATTGATTTCAAAAGGAAAGCCGACACGAGGGCTGTCTCATATCCAAACACAAAGGTAGGCCGACACGAAGGCGGTCTCATAACCAAGGGTTACTTTCACAAGATGGATTTCAAAAGGAAAGCCGACACAAAGGCGGTCTCATATCCAAACACAAAGGTAGGCCGACATGAAGGCGCTCTCATAACCAAGGGTTACTTTCACAAGATGGATTTCAAAAGGAAAGCCGACACGAAGGCTTTCTCATATCCAAACACAAAGGTAGGCCGACACGAAGGCGGTCTCATAACCAAGGGTTACCATCACAAGATGGATTTCAAAAGGAAAGCCGACACGAAGGCGGTCTCATATCCAAACAC
The DNA here is from genome assembly GCA_022829125.1 of Lathyrus tuberosus. Classification (NCBI taxonomy): domain Eukaryota; kingdom Viridiplantae; phylum Streptophyta; class Magnoliopsida; order Fabales; family Fabaceae; genus Lathyrus; species Lathyrus tuberosus. Next base: position 2,150,548 of record JALAZF010000020.1, on the reverse strand, counting down.
AAAGGTAGCCAACACGAAGACGGTGTTATAACCAAGGGTTACCATCACAATATGGATTTCAAAAGGAAACCCAACACGAAGGCGGTCTCATATCCAAACACAAAGGTAGGCCGACATGAAGGCGGACTCATAACCAAGGGTTCCTATCACAAGATGGATTTCAAAAGGAAAGCCGACACGAAGGCGGTCTATTATCCAAACACAAAGGTAGGCCGACACGAAGGCGGTCTCATAACCAAGGGTTACCATCACAAGATGGAATTTAAAAGGAAAGCCGACACGAGGGCGGTCTCATATCCAAACCCAAAGGTAGGCCGACACGAAGGCGGTCTCATAACCAATGGTTACCATTAAAAGATGGATTTCAAAAGGAAAGCAGACACGAAGGCGGTCTCATATCCAAACACAAAGGTAGGCCGACACGAAGGCAGTCTCATAACCAAGGGTTACCATCACAAGATGGATTTCAAAAGGAAAGCAGACACGAAGGCGGTCTCATATCCAAACATAAAGGTAGCCCGACACGTAGACGGTCTCATAACCAAGGGTTACCATCACAAGATGGATTTCAAAAGGAAAGCCGACACAAAGGCGGTCTCATATCCAAACACAAAGGTAGGCCGAGACGAAGGCGGCCTCATAACCAAGTGTTACCATCACAAGATGGATTTCAAAAGGAAAGCTGACACGAGGGCGGATTCATATCTAAACCCAAAGGTAGGCTGACACAAAGGCGGTCTCATAACCAATGGTTACCATCACAAGATGGATTTCAAAAGGAAAGCCGACACGAAGGCGGTCTCATATCCAAACACAAAGGTAGGCCGACACGAAGGCGGTCTCATAACCAATGGTTACCATTACAAGATGGATTTCAAAAGGAAAGCAGACACGAAGGCGGTCTCATATCCAAACACAAAGGTAGGCCGACACGAAGGCCGTCTAATAACCAAGGGTTACCATCACAAGATGGATTTCAAAAGGAAAGCAGACATGAAGGCGGTCTCATATCCAAACATAAAGGAAAGCCGACACAAAGGCGGTCTCATATCCAAACACAAAGGTAGGCCGACACGAAGGCGGTCTCATAACCAAGGGTTACCATCACAAGATGGATTTCATAAGGAAAGCCGACACGAAGGCGGTCTCATATCCAAACACAAAAGTAGGCCGACACGAAGGCGCTCTCATAACCAAGGGTTACTTTCACAAGATGGATTTCAAAAGGAAAGCCGACACGAAGGCTTTCTCATATCCAAACACAAAGGTAGGCCGACACGAAGGCGGTCTCATAACCAAGGGTTACCATCACAAGATGGATTTCAAAAGGAAAGCCGACACGAAGGCGGTCTCATATCCAAACACAAAGGTAGGCCAACACGAAGGCGGACTCATAACCAAGGGTTACTATCACAAGACGGATTTCAAAAGGAAAGCCGACACGAAGGCGGTCTCTTATCCAAACACAAAGGTAGGCCGACACGAATGCGGTCTCATAACCAAGGGTTACCATTACAAGATAGATTTCAAAAACGGAAGCCGACACGAAGGCGGTCTCATATCGAAACACAAAGGTAGGCCGAGACGAAGGCGGCCTCATAACCAAGTGTTACCATCACAAGATGGATTTCAAAAGGAAAGCTGACACGAGGGCGGATTCATATCCAAACCCAAAGGTAGGCCGACACAAAGGCGGTCTCATAACCAATGGTTACCATCACAAGATGGATTTCAAAAGGAAAGCCGACACGAAGGCGGTCTCATATCCAAACACAAAGGTAGGCCGACACGAAGGCCGTCTCATAACCAAGGGTTACCATCACAAGATGGATTTCAAAAGGAAAGCCGACACGAAGGCGGTCTCATATCCAAACACAAAGGTAGCCAACACGAAGGCGGTGTTATAACCAAGGGTTACCATCACAATATGGATTTCAAAAGGAAACCCAACACGAAGGCGGTCTCATATCCAAACACAAAGGTAGGCCGACATGAAGGCGGACTCATAACCAAGGGTTCCTATCACAAGATGGATTTCAAAAGGAAAGCCGACACGAAGGCGGTCTATTATCCAAACACAAAGGTAGGCCGACACGAAGGCGGTCTCATAACCAAGGGTTACCATCACAAGATGGAATTTAAAAGGAAAGCCGACACGAGGGCGGTCTCATATCCAAACCCAAAGGTAGGCCGACACGAAGGCGGTCTCATAACCAATGGTTACCATTACAAGATGGATTTCAAAAGGAAAGCAGACACGAAGGCGGTCTCATATCCAAACACAAAGGTAGGCCGACACGAAGGCAGTCTCATAACCAAGGGTTACCATCACAAGATGGATTTCAAAAGGAAAGCAGACACGAAGGCGGTCTCATATCCAAACATAAAGGTAGCCCGACACGTAGACGGTCTCATAACCAAGGGTTACCATCACAAGATGGATTTCAAAAGGAAAGCCGACACAAAGGCGGTCTCATATCCAAACACAAAGGTAGGCCGAGACGAAGGCGGCCTCATAACCAAGTGTTACCATCACAAGATGGATTTCAAAAGGAAAGCTGACACGAGGGCGGATTCATATCTAAACCCAAAGGTACGCTGACACAAAGGCGATCTCATAACCAATGGTTACCATCACAAGATGGATTTCAAAAGGAAAGCCGACACGAAGGCGGTCTCATATCCAAACACAAAGGTAGGCCGACACGAAGGCCGTCTCATAACCAAGGGTTACCATCACAAGATGGATTTCAAAAGGAAAGCCGACACGAAGGCGGTCTCATATCCAAACCCAAAGGTAGGCCGACACGAAGGCGGTCTCATAACCAATGGTTACCATTACAAGATGGATTTCAAAAGGAAAGCAGACACGAAGGCGGTCTCATATCCAAACACAAAGGTAGGCCGACACGAAGGCCGTCTAATAACCAAGGGTTACCATCACAAGATGGATTTCAAAAGGAAAGCAGACATGAAGGCGGTCTCATATCCAAACATAAAGGAAAGCCGACACAAAGGCGGTCTCATATCCAAACACAAAGGTAGGCCGACACGAAGGCGGTCTCATAACCAAGGGTTACCATCACAAGATGGATTTCATAAGGAAAGCCGACACGAAGGCGGTCTCATATCCAAACACAAAAGTAGGCCGACACGAAGGCGCTCTCATAACCAAGGGTTACTTTCACAAGATGGATTTCAAAAGGAAAGCCGACACGAAGGCTTTCTCATATCCAAACACAAAGGTAGGCCGACACGAAGGCGGTCTCATAACCAAGGGTTACCATCACAAGATGGATTTCAAAAGGAAAGCCGACACGAAGGCGGTCTCATATCCAAACACAAAGGTAGGCCGACACGAAGGCGGACTCATAACCAAGGGTTACTATCACAAGACGGATTTCAAAAGGAAAGCCGACACGAAGGCGGTCTCTTATCCAAACACAAAGGTAGGCCGACACGAATGCGGTCTCATAACCAAGGGTTACCATTACAAGATAGATTTCAAAAACGGAAGCCGACACGAAGGCGGTCTCATATCGAAACACAAAGGTAGGCCGAGACGAAGGCGGCCTCATAACCAAGTGTTACCATCACAAGATGGATTTCAAAAGGAAAGCTGACACGAGGGCGGATTCATATCCAAACCCAAAGGTAGGCCGACACAAAGGCGGTCTCATAACCAATGGTTACCATCACAAGATGTATTTCAAAAGGAAAGCCGACACGAAGGCGGTCTCATATCTAAACACAAAGGTAGGCCGACACGAAGGCCGTCTCATAACCAAGGGTTACCATCACAAGATGGATTTCAAAAGGAAAGCCGACACGAAGGCGGTCTCATATCCAAACCCAAAGGTAGGCCGACACGAAGGCGGTCTCATAACCAATGGTTACCATTACAAGATGGATTTCAAAAGGAAAGCAGACACGAAGGCGGTCTCATATCCAAACACAAAGGTAGGCCGACACGAAGGCCGTCTAATAACCAAGGGTTACCATCACAAGATGGATTTCAAAAGGAAAGCAGACACGAAGGCGGTCTCATATCCAAACACAAAGGTAGGCCGACACGAATGCGGTCTCATAACCAAGGGTTACCATTACAAGATAGATTTCAAAAACGGAAGCCGACACAAAGGCGGTCTCATATCGAAACACAAAGGTAGGCCGACACGAAGGCGGCCTCATAACCAAGTGTTACCATCACAAGATGGATTTCAAAAGGAAAGCTGACACGAGGGCGGATTCATATCCAAACCCAAAGGTAGGCCGACACAAAGGCGGTCTCATAACCAATGGTTACCATCACAAGATGGATTTCAAAAGGAAGGCCGACACGAAGGCGGTCTCATATCCAAACACAAAGGTAGGCCGACACGAAGGCCGTCTCATAACCAAGGGTTACCATCACAAGATGGATTTCAAAAGGAAAGCCGACACGAAGGCGGTCTCATATCCAAACCCAAAGGTAGGCCGACACGTAGGCGGTCTCATAACCAATGGTTACCATTACAAGATGGATTTCAAAAGGAAAGCAGACACGAAGGCGGTCTCATATCCAAACACAAAGGTAGGCCGACACGAAGGCCGTCTAATAACCAAGGGTTACCATCACAAGATGGATTTCAAAAGGAAAGCAGACACGAAGGCGGTCTCATATCCAAACATAAAGGTAGCCCGACACGTAGGCGGTCTCATAACCAAGGGTTACCATCACAAGATGGATTTCTAAAGGAAAGCCGACACAAAGGCGGTCTCATATCCAAACACAAAGGTAGGCCGACACGAAGGCGGTCTCATAACCAAGGGTTACCATCACAAGATGGATTTCAAAAGGAAAGCCGACACGAGGGCTATCTCATATCCAAACACAGAGGTATGCCGACACGAAGGCGGTCTCATAACCAAGGTTTACTTTCACAAGATGGATTTCAAAAGGAAAGCCGACACGAAGGCGGTCTCATATCCAAACACAAAGGTAGGCCGACACGAAGGCGGTCTCATAACCAAGGGTTACCATCACAAGATGGATTTCAAAAGGAAAGCCGACATGAGGGCGGTCTCATATCCAAACCCAAAGGTAGGCCGACACGAAGGCGGTCTCATAACCAATGGTTACCATTACAAGATGGATTTCAAAAGGAAAGCAGACACGAAGGCGGTCTCATATCCAAACACAAAGGTAGGCCGACACGAAGGCCGTCTAATAACCAAGGGTTACCATCACAAGATGGATTTCAAAAGGAAAGCAGACACGAAGGCGGTCTCATATCCAAACATAAAGGTAGCCCGACACGTAGGCGGTCTCATAACCAAGGGTTACCATCACAAGATGGATTTCTAAAGGAAAGCCGACACAAAGGCGGTCTCATATCCAAACACAAAGGTAGGCCGACACGAAGGCGGTCTCATAACCAAGGGTTACCATCACAAGATGGATTTCAAAAGGAAAGCCGACACGAGGGCTATCTCATATCCAAACACAGAGGTATGCCGACACGAAGGCGGTCTCATAACCAAGGTTTACTTTCACAAGATGGATTTCAAAAGGAAAGCCGACACGAAGGCGGTCTCATATCCAAACACAAAGGTAGGCCGACACGAAGGCGGTCTCATAACCAAGGGTTACCATCACAAGATGGATTTCAAAAGGAAAGCCGACATGAGGGCGGTCTCATATCCAAACCCAAAGGTAGGCCGACACGAAGGCGGTCTCATAACCAATGGTTACCATTACAAGATGGATTTCAAAATTAAAGCAGACACGAAGGCGGTCTCATATCCAAATACAAAGGTAGGCCGACACGTAGGCGGTCTCATAACCAAGGGTTACCATCACAAGATGAATTTCAAAAGGAAAGCCGACACAAAGGCGGTCTCATATCCAAACTCAAAGGTAGGCCGACACGAAGGCTGTCTCATAACCAAGGGTTACCATCACAAGATTGATTTCAAAAGGAAAGCCGACACGAGGGCTGTCTCATATCCAAACACAAAGGTAGGCCGACACGAAGGTGGTCTCATAACCAAGGGTTACTTTCACAAGATGAATTTCAAAAGGAAAGCCGACACAAAGGCGGTCTCATATCCAAACTCAAAGGTAGGCCGACACGAAGGCTGTCTCATAACCAAGGGTTACCATCACAAGATTGATTTCAAAAGGAAAGCCGACACGAGGGCTGTCTCATATCCAAACACAAAGGTAGGCCGACACGAAGGCGGTCTCATAACCAAGGGTTACTTTCACAAGATGGATTTCAAAAGGAAAGCCGACACGAGGGCGGTCTCATATCCAAACCCAAAGGTGGGCCGACACGTAGGCGGTCTCATTACCAAGGGTTACCATTACAAGATGAATTTCAAAAGGAAAGCAGACACGAAGGCGGTCTCATATCCGAACACAAAGGTAGGCCGACACGAAGGCGGTCTCATAACCAAGGGTTACCATCACAAGATTGATTTCAAAAGGAAAGCCGACACGAGGGCTGTCTCATATCCAAACACAAAGGTAGGCCGACACGAAGGCGGTCTCATAACCAAGGGTTACTTTCACAAGATGGATTTCAAAAGGAAAGCCGACACGAAGGCGGTCTCATATCCAAACACAAAGGTGGGCCGACACGAAGGCGGTCTCATAACCAAGGGTTACTATCACAAGATGGATTTCAAAAGGAAAGCCGACACGAAGGCGGTCTCTTATCCAAATACAAAGGTAGCCGACACAAAGGCGGTCTCATAACCAAGGGTTACCATCACAAGATGGATTTCAAAAGGAATGCCGACACGAAGGCGGTCTCATATCCAAACACAAAAGTAGGCCGACACGAAGGCGCTCTCATAACCAAGGGTTACTTTCACAAGATGGATTTCAAAAGGAAAGCCGACACGAAGGCTTTCTCATATCCAAACACAAAGGTAGGCCGACACGAAGGCGGTCTCATAACCAAGGGTTACCATCACAAGATGGATTTCAAAAGGAAAGCCGACACGAGGGCTGTCTCATATCCAAACAGAAACGTAGGCCGACACGAAAGCGGTCTCCTAACTAAGGGTTACCATCACAAGATGGATTTCAAAAGGAAAGCCGACACGAAGGCGGTCTCATATCCAAACACAAAGGTAGGCCGACACGAAGGCGGACTCATAACCAAGGGTTACTATCACAAGACGAATTTCAAAAGGAAAGCCGACACGAAGGCGGTCTCTTATCCAAACACAAAGGTAGGCTGACACGAATGCGGTCTCATAACCAAGGGTTACCATTACAAGATAGATTTCAAAAACGGAAGCCGACACGAAGGCGGTCTCATATGCAAACACAAAGGTAGGCCGAGACGAAGGCAGTCTCATAACCAAGTGTTACCATCACAAGATGGATTTAAAAAGGAAAGCTGACACGAGGGCGAATTCATATCCAAACCCAAAGGTAGGCCGACACAAAGGCGGTCTCATAACCAATGGTTACCATCACAAGATGGATTTCAAAAGGAAATCCGACACGAAGGCCGTCTCATAACCAAGGGTTACCATCACAAGATGGAATTCAAAAGGAAAGCAGACACGAAGGCGGTCTCATATCCAAACATAAAGGTAGCCCGACACGTAGGCGGTCTCATAAACAAGGGTTACCATCACAAGATGGATTTCAAAAGGAAAGCCGACACAAAGGCGGTCTCATATCCAAACACAAAGGTATGCCGACACGAAGGCGGTCACATAACCAAGGGTTACCATCCCAAGATGGATTTCAAAAGGAAAGTCGACACGAGGGCTGTCTCATATCCAAACAGAAACGTAGGCCGACACGAAAGCGGTCTCCTAACTAAGGGTTACCATCACAAGATGGATTTCAAAAGGAAAGCCGACACGAAGGCGGTCTCATATCCAAACACAAAGGTACGCCGACACGAAGGCGATCTCATAACCAAGGGTTACCATTACAAGATGAATTTCAAAAGGAAAGCAGACACGAAGGTGGTCTCATATCCGAACACAAAGGTAGGCCGACACGAAGGCGGTCTCATAACCAAGGGTTACCATCACAAGATGGATTTCAAAAGGAAAGTCGACACGAGGGCTGTCTCATATCCAAACACAGAGGTAGGCCGACACGAAGGCGGTCTCATAACCAAGGTTTACTTTCACAAGATGGATTTCAAAAGGAAAGCCGACACGAAGGCGGTCTCATATCCAAACACAAAGGTAGGCCGACACGAAGGCGGTCTCATAACCAATGGTTACCATTACAAGATGGATTTCAAAATTAAAGCAGACACGAAGGCGGTCTCATATCCAAACACAAAGGGAGGCCGACACATAGGCGGTCTCATAACCAAGGGTTACCATCACAAGATGAATTTCAAAAGGAAAGCCGACACAAAGGCGGTCTCATATCCAAACTCAAAGGTAGGCCGACACGAAGGCTGTCTCATAACCAAGGGTTACCATCACAAGATTGATTTCAAAAGGAAAGCCGACACGAGGGCTGTCTCATATCCAAACACAAAGGTAGGCCGACACGAAGGCGGTCTCATAACCAAGGGTTACTTTCACAAGATGGATTTCAAAAGGAAAGCCGACACGAGGGCGGTCTCATATCCAAACCCAAAGGTGGGCCGACACGTAGGCGGTCTCATTACCAAGGGTTACCATTACAAGATGAATTTCAAAAGGAAAGCAGACACGAAGGCGGTCTCATATCCGAACACAAAGGTAGGCCGACACGAAGGCGGTCTCATAACCAAGGGTTACCATCACAAGATTGATTTCAAAAGGAAAGCCGACACGAGGGCTGTCTCATATCCAAACACAAAGGTAGGCCGACACGAAGGCGGTCTCATAACCAAGGGTTACTTTCACAAGATGGATTTCAAAAGGAAAGCCGACACGAAGGCGGTCTCATATCCAAACACAAAGGTGGGCCGACACGAAGGCGGTCTCATAACCAAGGGTTACTATCACAAGATGGATTTCAAAAGGAAAGCCGACACGAAGGCGGTCTCTTATCCAAATACAAAGGTAGCCGACACAAAGGCGGTCTCATAACCAAGGGTTACCATCACAAGATGGATTTCAAAAGGAATGCCGACACGAAGGCGGTCTCATATCCAAACACAAAAGTAGGCCGACACGAAGGCGCTCTCATAACCAAGGGTTACTTTCACAAGATGGATTTCAAAAGGAAATCCGACACGAAGGCTTTCTCATATCCAAACACAAAGGTAGGCCGACACGAAGGTGGTCTCATAACCAAGGGTTACCATCGCAAGATGGATTTCAAAAGGAATGCCGACACGAAGGCGGTCTCATATCCAAACACAAAGGTAGGCCGACACGAAGGCGGACTCATAACCAAGGGTTACTATCACAAGACAGATTTCAAAAGGAAAGCCGACACGAAGGCGGTCTCTTATCCAAACACAAAGGTAGGCCGACACAAATGCGGTCTCATAACCAAGGGTTACCATTACAAGATAGATTTCAAAAACGGAAGCCGACACGAAGGCGGTCTCATATGCAAACACAAAGGTAGGCCGAGACGAAGGCGGTCTCATAACCAAGTGTTACCATCACAAGATGGATTTAAAAAGGAAAGCTGACACGAGGGCGGATTCATATCCAAACCCAAAGGTAGGCCGACACAAAGGCGGTCTCATAACCAATGGTTACCATCACAAGATGGATTTCAAAAGGAAAGCCGACACGAAGGCGGTTTCATATCCAAACACAAAGGTAGGCCGACACGAAGGCCGTCTCATAACCAAGGGTTACCATCACAAGATGGAATTCAAAAGGAAAGCAGACACGAAGGCGGTCTCATATCCAAACATAAAGGTAGCCCGACACGTAGGCGGTCTCATAACCAAGGGTTACCATCACAAGATGGATTTCAAAAGGAAAGCCGACACAAAGGCGGTCTCATATCCAAACACAAAGGTATGCCGACACGAAGGCGGTCACATAACCAAGGGTTACCATCCCAATATGGATTTCAAAAGGAAAGCCGACACGAGGGCTGTCTCATATCCAAACAGAAAGGTAGGCCGACACGAAAGCGGTCTCCTAACTAAGGGTTACCATCACAAGATGGATTTCAAAAGGAAAGCCGACACGAAGGCGGTCTCATATCCAAACACAAAGGTAGGCCGACACGAAGGAGATCTCATAACCAAGGGTTACCATCACAAGATGGATTTCAAAAGGAAAGCCGACACGAGGGCGGTCTCATATCCAAACCCAAAGGTAGGCCGACACGAAGGCGGTCTCATAACCAATGGTTACCATTAGAAGATGGATTTAAAAATTAAAGCAGACACGAAGGCGGTCTCATATCCAAAAACAAAGGTAGGCCGACACGTAGGCGGTCTCATAACCAAGGGTTACTATCACAAGATGGATTTCAAAAGGAAAGCCGACACGAAGGTGGTCTCTTATCCAAACACAAAGGTAGGCCGACACGAAGGCGGTCTCATACACAAGGGTTACCATCACAAAATGGATTTTAAAAGGAAAGCCGACACGAGGGCGGTCTCATATCCAAACCCAAAGGTAGGCCGACACGAAGGCGGTCTCATAACCAATGGTTACCATTACAAGATGGATTTCAAAAGGAAAGCCGACACGAAGGCGGTCTCTTATCCAAACACAAAGGTAGGCCGACACGAAGACGGTCTCATAACCAAGGGTTACCATCACAAGATGGATTTTAAAAGGAAAGCCGACACGAGGGCGGTCTCATATCCAAACCCAAAGGTAGGCCGACATGAAGGCGGTCTCATAACCAATGGGTACCATTACAAGATGGATTTCAAAAGGAAAGCAGACACAAAGGCGGTCTGATATCCAAACACAAAGGTAGGCCGACACGAAGGCGGTCTCATAACCAAGGGTTACCATCACAAGATGGATTTCAAAAGGAAAGCCGACACGAGGGCGGTCTCATATCCAAACCCAAAGGTAGGCCGACACGAAGGCGGTCTCATAACCAAGGGTTACTTTCACAAGATGGATTTCAAAAGGAAAGCCGACACGAAGGCGGTCTCATATCCAAACACAAAGGTAGGCCGACACAAAGGCGGTCTCATAACCAAGGGTTACCATCACAAGATGGATTTCAAAAGGAATGCCGACACGAAGGCGGTCTCATATCCAAACACAAAAGTAGGCCGACACGAAGGCGCTCTCATAACCAAGGGTTACTTTCACAAGATGGATTTCAAAAGGAAATCCGACACGAAGGCTTTCTCATATCCAAACACAAAGGTAGGCCGACACGAAGGTGGTCTCATAACCAAGGGTTACCATCGCAAGATGGATTTCAAAAGGAATGCCGACACGAAGGCGGTCTCATATCCAAACACAAAGGTAGGCCGACACGAAGGCGGACTCATAACCAAGGGTTACTATCACAAGACAGATTTCAAAAGGAAAGCCGACACGAAGGCGGTCTCTTATCCAAACACAAAGGTAGGCCGACACAAATGCGGTCTCATAACCAAGGGTTACCATTACAAGATAGATTTCAAAAACGGAAGCCGACACGAAGGCGGTCTCATATGCAAACACAAAGGTAGGCCGAGACGAAGGCGGTCTCATAACCAAGTGTTACCATCACAAGATGGATTTAAAAAGGAAAGCTGACACGAGGGCGGATTCATATCCAAACCCAAAGGTAGGCCGACACAAAGGCGGTCTCATAACCAATGGTTACCATCACAAGATGGATTTCAAAAGGAAAGCCGACACGAAGGCGGTTTCATATCCAAACACAAAGGTAGGCCGACACGAAGGCCGTCTCATAACCAAGGGTTACCATCACAAGATGGAATTCAAAAGGAAAGCAGACACGAAGGCGGTCTCATATCCAAACATAAAGGTAGCCCGACACGTAGGCGGTCTCATAACCAAGGGTTACCATCACAAGATGGATTTCAAAAGGAAAGCCGACACAAAGGCGGTCTCATATCCAAACACAAAGGTATGCCGACACGAAGGCGGTCACATAACCAAGGGTTACCATCCCAATATGGATTTCAAAAGGAAAGCCGACACGAGGGCTGTCTCATATCCAAACAGAAAGGTAGGCCGACACGAAAGCGGTCTCCTAACTAAGGGTTACCATCACAAGATGGATTTCAAAAGGAAAGCCGACATGAAGGCGGTCTCATATCCAAACACAAAGGTAGGCCGACACGAAGGAGATCTCATAACCAAGGGTTACCATCACAAGATGGATTTCAAAAGGAAAGCCGACACGAGGGCGGTCTCATATCCAAACCCAAAGGTAGGCCGACACGAAGGCGGTCTCATAACCAATGGTTACCATTAGAAGATGGATTTAAAAATTAAAGCAGACACGAAGGCGGTCTCATATCCAAAAACAAAGGTAGGCCGACACGTAGGCGGTCTCATAACCAAGGGTTACTATCACAAGATGGATTTCAAAAGGAAAGCCGACACGAAGGTGGTCTCTTATCCAAACACAAAGGTAGGCCGACACGAAGGCGGTCTCATACACAAGGGTTACCATCACAAAATGGATTTTAAAAGGAAAGCCGACACGAGGGCGGTCTCATATCCAAACCCAAAGGTAGGCCGACACGAAGGCGGTCTCATAACCAATGGTTACCATTACAAGATGGATTTCAAAAGGAAAGCCGACACGAAGGCGGTCTCTTATCCAAACACAAAGGTAGGCCGACACGAAGACGGTCTCATAACCAAGGGTTACCATCACAAGATGGATTTTAAAAGGAAAGCCGACACGAGGGCGGTCTCATATCCAAACCCAAAGGTAGGCCGACATGAAGGCGGTCTCATAACCAATGGGTACCATTACAAGATGGATTTCAAAAGGAAAGCAGACACAAAGGCGGTCTGATATCCAAACACAAAGGTAGGCCGACACGAAGGCGGTCTCATAACCAAGGGTTACCATCACAAGATGGATTTCAAAAGGAAAGCCGACACGAGGGCGGTCTCATATCCAAACCCAAAGGTAGGCCGACACGAAGGCGGTCTCATAACCAAGGGTTACTTTCACAAGATGGATTTCAAAAGGAAAGCCGACACGAAGGCGGTCTCATATCCAAACACAAAGGTAGGCCGACACGAAGGCGGTCTCATAACCAAGGGCTACCATCACAAGATGGATTTCAAAAGGAAAGCCGACACGAGGGCGGTCTCATATCCAAACCCAAAGGTAGGCCGACACGAAGGCGGTCTCATAACCAATGGTTACCATTAGAAGATGGATTTAAAAATTAAAGCAGACACGAAGGCGGTCTCATATCCAAACACAAAGGTAGGCCGACACGAAGGCGGTCTCATAACCAAGGGTTACCATTTCAAGATAGATTTCAAAAACGGAAGCCGACACGAAGGCGGTCTCATATGCAAACACAAAGGTAGGCCGAGACGAAGGCGGTCTCATAACCAAGTGTTACCATCACAAGATGGATTTAAAAAGGAAAGCTGACACGAGGGCGGATTCATATCCAAACCCAAAGGTAGGCGGACACAAAGGCGGTCTCATAACCAATGGTTACCATCACAAGATGGATTTCAAAAGGAAAGCCGACACGAAGGCGGTTTCATATCCAAACACAAAGGTAGGCCGACACGAAGGCCGTCTCATAACCAAGGGTTACCATCACAAGATGGAATTCAAAAGGAAAGCCGACACAAAGGCGGTCTCATATCCAAACACAAAGGTATGCCGACACGAAGGCGGTCACATAACCAAGGGTTACCATCCCAATATGGATTTCAAAAGGAAAGCCGACACGAGGGCTGTCTCATATCCAAACAGAAAGGTAGGCCGACACGAAAGCGGTCTCCTAACTAAGGGTTACCATCACAAGATGGATTTCAAAAGGAAAGCCGACACGAAGGCGGTCTCATATCCAAACACAAAGGTAGGCCGACACGAAGGAGATCTCATAACCAAGGGTTACCATCACAAGATGGATTTCAAAAGGAAAGCCGACACGAGGGCGGTCTCATATCCAAACCCAAAGGTAGGCCGACACGAAGGCGGTCTCATAACCAATGGTTACCATTAGAAGATGGATTTAAAAATTAAAGCAGACACGAAGGCGGTCTCATATCCAAACACAAAGGTAGGCCGACACGTAGGCGGTCTCATAACCAAGGGTTACTATCACAAGATGGATTTCAAAAGGAAAGCCGACACGAAGGTGGTCTCTTATCCAAACACAAAGGTAGGCCGACACGAAGGCGGTCTCATACACAAGGGTTACCATCACAAAATGGATTTTAAAAGGAAAGCCGACACGAGGGCGGTCTCATATCCAAACCCAAAGGTAGGCCGACACGAAGGCGGTCTCATAACCAATGGTAACCATTACAAGATGGATTTCAAAAGGAAAGCCGACACGAAGGCGGTCTCTTATCCAAACACAAAGGTAGGCCGACACGAAGGCGGTCTCATAACCAAGGGTTACCATCACAAGATGGATTTTAAAAGGAAAGCCGACACGAGGGCGGTCTCATATCCAAACCCAAAGGTAGGCCGACATGAAGGCGGTCTCATAACCAATGGGTACCATTACAAGATGGATTTCAAAAGGAAAGCAGACACAAAGGCGGTCTGATATCCAAACACAAAGGTAGGCCGACACGAAGGCGGTCTCATAACCAAGGGTTACCATCACAAGATGGATTTCAAAAGGAAAGCCGACACGAGGGCGGTCTCATATCCAAACCCAAAGGTAGGCCGGCACGAAGGCGGTCTCATAACCAAGGGTTACTTTCACAAGATGGATTTCAAAAGGAAAGCCGACACGAAGGCGGTCTCATATCCAAACACAAAGGTAGGCCGACACGAAGGCGGTCTCATAACCAAGGGTTACCATCACAAGATGGATTTCAAAAGGAAAGCCGACACGAGGGCGGTCTCATATCCAAACCCAAAGGTAGGCCGACATGAAGGCGGTCTCATAACCAATGGTTACCATTAGAAGATGGATTTAAAAATTAAAGCAGACACGAAGGCGGTCTCATATCCAAACACAAAGGTAGGCCGACACGTAGGCGGTCTCATAACCAAGGGTTACTATCACAAGATGGATTTCAAAAGGAAAGCCGACACGAAGGTGGTCTCTTATCCAAACACAAAGGTAGGCCGACACGAAGGCGGTCTCATACACAAGGGTTACCATCACAAAATGGATTTTAAAAGGAAAGCCGACACGAGGACGGTCTCATATCCAAACCCAAAGGTAGGCCGACACGAAGGCGGTCTCATAACCAATGGTTACCATTACAAGATGGATTTCAAAAGGAAAGCCGACACGAAGGCGGTCTCTTATCCAAACACAAAGGTAGGCCGACACGAAGGCGGTCTCATAACCAAGGGTTACCATCACAAGATGGATTTTAAAAGGAAAGCCGACACGAGGGCGGTCTCATATCCAAACCCAAAGGTAGGCCGACATGAAGGCGGTCTCATAACCAATGGGTACCATTACAAGATGGATTTCAAAAGGAAAGCAGACACAAAGGCGGTCTGATATCCAAACACAAAGGTAGGCCGACACGAAGGCGGTCTCATAACCAAGGGTTACCATCACAAGATGGATTTCAAAAGGAAAGCCGACACGAGGGCGGTCTCATATCCAAACCCAAAGGTAGGCCGACACGAAGGCGGTCTCATAACCAAGGGTTACTTTCACAAGATGGATTTCAAAAGGAAAGCCGACACGAAGGCGGTCTCATATCCAAACACAAAGGTAGGCCGACACGAAGGCGGTCTCATAACCAAGGGTTACCATCACAAGATGGATTTCAAAAGGAAAGCCGACACGAGGGCGGTCTCATATCCAAACCCAAAGGTAGGCCGACACGAAGGCGGTCTCATAACCAATGGTTACCATTAGAAGATGGATTTAAAAATTAAAGCAGACACGAAGGCGGTCTCATATCCAAACACAAAGGTAGGCCGACACGTAGGCGGTCTCATAACCAAGGGTTACCATCACAAGATGGATTTCAAAAGGAAAGCCGACACGAAGGCGGTCTCATATCTAAACACAAAGGTAGGCCGACACGAAGGTCGTCTCATAACCAGGGGTTACCATCACAAGATGGATTTCAAAAGGAAAGCCGACACGAAGGCGGTCTCTTATCCAAACACAAAGGTAGGCCGACACGAAGGCGGTCTCATAACCAAGGGTTACCATCACAAGATGGATTTTAAAAGGAAAGCCGACACGAGGGCGGTCTCATATCCAAACCCAAAGGTAGGCCAACACGAAGGCGGTCTCATAACCAATGGGTACCATTACAAGATGGATTTCAAAAGGAAAGCAGACACGAAGGCGGTCTCATATCCAAAAACAAAGGTAGGCCGACACGTAGGCGGTCTCATAACCAAGGGTTACCATCACAAGATGGATTTCAAAAGGAAAGCCGACACGAAGGCGGTCTCATATCCAAACACAAACGTAGGCCGACACGAAGGCCGTCTCATATCCAAGGGTTACCATCACAAGATGGATTTCAAAAGGAAAGCAGACACGAAGGCGGTCTCATATCCAAACACAAAGGTAGGCCGACACGAAGGCGGACTCATAACCAAGGGTTACTATCACAAGACGGATTTCAAAAGGAAAGCCGACACGAAGGCGGTCTCTTATCTAAACACCAAGGTAGGCCGACATGAATGCGGTCTCATAACCAAGGGTTACCATTACAAGATAGATTTCAAAAACGGAAGCCGACACGAAGGCGGTCTCATATCCAAACACAAAGGTAGGCCGAGACGAAGGCGGTCTCATAACCAAGTGTTACCATCACAAGATGGATTTCAAAAGGAAAGCTGACACGAGGGCGGATTCATATCCAAACCCAAAGGTAGGCCGACACAAAGGCGGTCTCATAACCAATGGTTACCATCACAAGATGGATTTCAAAAGGAAAGCCGACACGAAGGCGGTTTCAGATCCAAACACAAAGGTAGGCCGACACGAAGGCCATCTCATAACCAAGGGTTACCATCACAAGATGGAATTCAAAAGGAAAGCAGACACGAAGGTGGTCTCATATCCAAATATAAAGGTAGCCCGACACGTAGGCGGTCTCATAACCAAGGGTTACCATCACAAGATGGATTTCAAAAGGAAAGCCGACACAAAGGCGGTCTCATATCCAAACACAAAGGTATGCCGACACGAAGGCGGTCACATAACCAAGGGTTACCATCCCAATATGGATTTCAAAAGGAAAGCCGACACGAGGGCTGTCTCATATCCAAACAGAAAGGTAGGCCGACACGAAAGCGGTCTCCTAACTAAGGGTTACCATCACAAGATGGATTTCAAAAGGAAAGCCGACACGAAGGCAGTCTCATATCCAAACACAAAGGTAGGCCGACACGAAGGAGATCTCATAACCAAGGGTTACCATCACAAGATGGATTTCAAAAGGAAAGCCGACACGAGGGCGGTCTCATATCCAAACCCAAAGGTAGGCCGACACGAAGGCGGTCTCATAACCAATGGTTACCATTAGAAGATGGATTTAAAAATTAAAGCAGACACGAAGGCGGTCTCATATCCAAACACAAAGGTAGGCCGACACGTAGGCGGTCTCATAACCAAGGGTTACTATCACAAGATGGATTTCAAAAGGAAAGCCGACACGAAGGTGGTCTCTTATCCAAACACAAAGGTAGGCCGACACGAAGGCGGTCTCATACACAAGGGTTACCATCACAAAATGGATTTTAAAAGGAAAGCCGACACGAGGGCGGTCTCATATCCAAACCCAAAGGTAGGCCGACACGAAGGCGGTCTCATAACCAATGGTTACCATTACAAGATGGATTTCAAAAGGAAAGCCGACACGAAGGCGGTCTCTTATCCAAACACAAAGGTAGGCCGACACGAAGGCGGTCTCATAACCAAGGGTTACCATCACAAGATGGATTTTAAAAGGAAAGCCGACACGAGGGCGGTCTCATATCCAAACCCAAAGGTAGGCCGACATGAAGGCGGTCTCATAACCAATGGGTACCATTACAAGATGGATTTCAAAAGGAAAGCAGACACAAAGGCGGTCTGATATCCAAACACAAAGGTAGGCCGACACGAAGGCAGTCTCATAACCAAGGGTTACCATCACAAGATGGATTTCAAAAGGAAAGCCGACACGAGGGTGGTCTCATATCCAAACCCAAAGGTAGGCCGACACGAAGGCGGTCTCATGACCAAGGGTTACTTTCACAAGATGGATTTCAAAAGGAAAGCCGACACGAAGGCGGTCTCATATCCAAACACAAAGGTAGGCCGACACGAAGGCGGTCTCATAACCAAGGGTTACCATCACAAGATGGATTTCAAAAGGAAAGCCGACACGAGGGCGGTCTCATATCCAAACCCAAAGGTAGGCCGACACGAAGGCGGTCTCATAACCAATGGTTACCATTAGAAGATGGATTTAAAAATTAAAGCAGACACGAAGGCGGTCTCATATCCAAACACAAAGGTAGGCCGACACGTAGGCGGTCTCATAACCAAGGGTTACCATCACAAGATGGATTTCAAAAGGAAAGCCGACACGAAGGCGGTCTCATATCTAAACACAAAGGTAGGCCGACACGAAGGTCGTCTCATAACCAGGGGTTACCATCACAAGATGGATTTCAAAAGGAAAGCCGACACGAAGGCGGTCTCTTATCCAAACACAAAGGTAGGCCGACACGAAGGCGGTCTCATAACCAAGGGTTACCATCACAAGATGGATTTTAAAAGGAAAGCCGACACGAGGGCGGTCTCATATCCAAACCCAAAGGTAGGCCAACACGAAGGCGGTCTCATAACCAATGGGTACCATTACAAGATGGATTTCAAAAGGAAAGCAGACACGAAGGCGGTCTCATATCCAAAAACAAAGGTAGGCCGACACGTAGGCTGTCTCATAACCAAGGGTTACCATCACAAGATGGATTTCAAAAGGAAAGCCGACACGAAGGCGGTCTCATATCCAAACACAAACGTAGGCCGACACGAAGGCCGTCTCATATCCAAGGGTTACCATCACAAGATGGATTTCAAAAGGAAAGCAGACACGAAGGCGGTCTCATATCCAAACACAAAGGTAGGCCGACACGAAGGCGGACTCATAACCAAGGGTTACTATCACAAGACGGATTTCAAAAGGAAAGCCGACACGAAGGCGGTCTCTTATCTAAACACCAAGGTAGGCCGACATGAATGCGGTCTCATAACCAAGGGTTACCATTACAAGATAGATTTCAAAAACGGAAGCCGACACGAAGGCGGTCTCATATCCAAACACAAAGGTAGGCCGAGACGAAGGCGGTCTCATAACCAAGTGTTACCATCACAAGATGGATTTCAAAAGGAAAGCTGACACGAGGGCGGATTCATATCCAAACCCAAAGGTAGGCCGACACAAAGGCGGTCTCATAACCAATGGTTACCATCACAAGATGGATTTCAAAAGGAAAGCCGACACGAAGGCGGTTTCAGATCCAAACACAAAGGTAGGCCGACACGAAGGCCGTCTCATAACCAAGGGTTACCATCACAAGATGGAATTCAAAAGGAAAGCAGACACGAAGGTGGTCTCATATCCAAATATAAAGGTAGCCCGACACGTAGGCGGTCTCATAACCAAGCGTTACCATCACAAGATGGATTTCAAAAGGAAAGCCGACACGAAGGCGGTCTCATATCCAAACACAAAGGTAGGCCGACACGAAGGAGATCTCATAACCAAGGGTTACCATCACAAGATGGATTTCAAAAGGAAAGCCGACACGAGGGCTGTCTCATATCCAAACCCAAAGGTAGGCCGACACGAAGGCGGTCTCATAACCAATGGTTACCATTAGAAGATGGATTTAAAAATTAAAGCAGACACGAAGGCGGTCTCATATCCAAACACAAAGGTAGGCCGACACGTAGGCGGTCTCATAACCAAGGGTTACTATCACAAGATGGATTTCAAAAGGAAAGCCGACACGAAGGTGGTCTCTTATCCAAACACAAAGGTAGGCCGACACGAAGGCGGTCTCATACACAAGGGTTACCATCACAAAATGGATTTTAAAAGGAAAGCCGACACGAGGGCGGTCTCATATCCAAACCCAAAGGTAGGCCGACACGAAGGCGGTCTCATAACCAATGGTTACCATTACAAGATGGATTTCAAAAGGAAAGCCGACACGAAGGCGGTCTCTTATCCAAACACAAAGGTAGGCCGACACAAAGGCGGTCTCATAACCAAGGGTTACCATCACAAGATGGATTTTAAAAGGAAAGCCGACACGAGGGCGGTCTCATATCCAAACCCAAAGGTAGGCCGACATGAAGGCGGTCTCATAACCAATGGGTACCATTACAAGATGGATTTCAAAAGGAAAGCAGACACAAAGGCGGTCTGATATCCAAACACAAAGGTAGGCCGACACGAAGGCGGTCTCATAACCAAGGGTTACCATCACAAGATGGATTTCAAAAGGAAAGCCGACACGAGGGTGGTCTCATATCCAAACCCAAAGGTAGGCCGACACGAAGGCGGTCTCATAACCAAGGGTTACTTTCACAAGATGGATTTCAAAAGGAAAGCCGACACGAAGGCGGTCTCATATCCAAACACAAAGGTAGGCCGACACGAAGGCGGTCTCATAACCAAGGGTTACCATCACAAGATGGATTTCAAAAGGAAAGCCGACACGAGGGCGGTCTCATATCCAAACCCAAAGGTAGGCCGACACGAAGGCGGTCTCATAACCAATGGTTACCATTAGAAGATGGATTTAAAAATTAAAGCAGACACGAAGGCGGTCTCATATCCAAACACAAATGTAGGCCGACACGTAGGCGGTCTCATAACCAAGGGTTACCATCACAAGATGGATTTCAAAAGGAAAGCCGACACGAAGGCGGTCTCATATCTAAACACAAAGGTAGGCCGACACGAAGGTCGTCTCATAACCAGGGGTTACCATCACAAGATGGATTTCAAAAGGAAAGCCGACACGAAGGCGGTCTCTTATCCAAACACAAAGGTAGGCCGACACGAAGGCGGTCTCATAACCAAGGGTTACCATCACAAGATGGATTTTAAAAGGAAAGCCGACACGAGGGCGGTCTCATATCCAAACCCAAAGGTAGGCCAACACGAAGGCGGTCTCATAACCAATGGGTACCATTACAAGATGGATTTCAAAAGGAAAGCAGACACGAAGGCGGTCTCATATCCAAAAACAAAGGTAGGCCGACACGTAGGCGGTCTCATAACCAAGGGTTACCATCACAAGATGGATTTCAAAAGGAAAGCCGACACGAAGGCGGTCTCATATCCAAACACAAACGTAGGCCGACACGAAGGCCGTCTCATATCCAAGGGTTACCATCACAAGATGGATTTCAAAAGGAAAGCAGACACGAAGGCGGTCTCATATCCAAACACAAAGGTAGGCCGACACGAAGGCGGACTCATAACCAAGGGTTACTATCACAAGACGGATTTCAAAAGGAAAGCCGACACGAAGGCGGTCTCTTATCTAAACACCAAGGTAGGCCGACATGAATGCGGTCTCATAACCAAGGGTTACCATTACAAGATAGATTTCAAAAACGGAAGCCGACACGAAGGCGGTCTCATATCCAAACACAAAGGTAGGCCGAGACGAAGGCGGTCTCATAACCAAGTGTTACCATCACAAGATGGATTTCAAAAGGAAAGCTGACACGAGGGCGGATTCATATCCAAACCCAAAGGTAGGCCGACACAAAGGCGGTCTCATAACCAATGGTTACCATCACAAGATGGATTTCAAAAGGAAAGCCGACACGAAGGCGGTTTCAGATCCAAACACAAAAGTAGGCCGACACGAAGGCCGTCTCATAACCAAGGGTTACCATCACAAGATGGAATTCAAAAGGAAAGCAGACACGAAGGTGGTCTCATATCCAAATATAAAGGTAGCCCGACACGTAGGCGGTCTCATAACCAAGGGTTACCATCACAAGATGGATTTCAAAAGGAAAGCCGACACAAAGGCGGTCTCATATCGAAACACAAAGGTATGCCGACACGAAGGCGGTCACATAACCAAGGGTTACCATCCCAAGATGGATTTCAAAAGGAAAGCCGACACGAGGGCTGTCTCATATCCAAACAGAAAGGTAGGCCAACACGAAAGCGGTCTCATAACTAAGGGTTACCATCACAAGATGGATTTCAAAAGGAAAGCCGACACGAAGGCGGTCTCATATCCAAACACAAAGGTAGGCCGACACGAAGGCGATCTCATAACCAAGGGTTACCATCACAAGATGGATTTCAAAAGGAAAGCCGACACGAGGGCGGTCTCATATCCAAACCCAAAGGTAGGCCGACACGAAGGCGGTCTCATAACCAATGGTTACCATTAGAAGATGGATTTAAAAATTAAAGCAGACACGAAGGCGGTCTCATATCCAAACACAAAGGTAGGCCGACACGTAGGCGGTCTCATAACCAAGGGTTACTATCACAAGATGGATTTCAAAAGGAAAGCCGACACGAAGGCGGTCTCTTATCCAAACACAAAGGTAGGCCGACACGAATGCGGTCTCATACACAAGGGTTACCATCACAAAATGGATTTTAAAAGGAAATCCGACACGAGGGCGGTCTCATATCCAAACCCAAAGGTAGGCCGACACGAAGGCGGTCTCATAACCAATGGTTACCATTACAAGATGGATTTCAAAAGGAAAGCAGACACGAAGGCAGTCTCATATCCAAACACAAAGGTAGGCCGACACGTAGGCGGTCTCATAACCAAGGGTTACCATCACAAGATGGATTTCAAAAGGAAAGCCGACACGAGGGCTATCTCATATCCAAACACAAAGGTAGGCCGACACGAAGGCGGTCTCATAACCAAGGGTTACTTTCACAAGATGGATTTCAAAAGGAAAGCCGACATGAAGGCGGTCTCATATCCAAACACAAAGGTAGGCTGACACGAAGGCGGTCTCATAACCAAGGGTTACCATCACAAGATGGATTTCAAAAGGAAAGCCGACACGAGGACGGTCTAATATCCAAACCCAAAGGTAGGCCGACACGAAGGCGGTCTCATAACCAATGGTTACCATTAGAAGATGGATTTAAAAATTAAAGCAGACACGAAGGCGGTCTCATATCCAAACACAAAGGTAGGCCGACACGTAGGCGGTCTCATAACCAAGGGTTACCATCACAAGATGAATTTCAAAAGGAAAGCCGACACAAAGGCGGTCTCATATCCAAACACAAAAGTAGGCCGACACGAAGGCGGTCTCATAACCAAGGGTTACCCTCACAAGATTGATTTCAAAAGGAAAGCCGACACGAGGGCTGTCTCGTGTCCAAACAGAAAGGTAGGCCGACACGAAGGCGGTCTCATAACCAAGGGTTACTTTCACAAGATGGATTTCAAAAGGAAAGCCGACACGAAGGCGGTCTCATATCCAAACACAAAGGTAGGCCGACAAGAAGGCGGTCTCATAACAAAGGGTTACCATCACAAGATGGATTTCAAAAGGAAAGCCGACACGAGGGCGGTCTCATATCCAAACCCAAAGGTAGGCCGGTACGAAGGCGGTCTCATAACCAATGGTTACCATTACAAGATGGATTTCAAAAGGAAAGCAGACACGAATGCGGTCACATATCCAAACACAAAGGTAGGCCGACACGAAGGCGGTCTCATAACCAATGGTTACCATTACAAGATGGATTTCAAAAGGAAAGCAGACACGAAGGCGGTCTCATATCCAAACACAAAGGTAGGCCGACACGTAGGCGGTCTCATAACCCAGGGTTACCAACACAAGATGAATTTCAAAAGGAAAGCCGACACAAAGGCGGTCTCATATCCGAACACAAAGGTAGGTCGACACGAAGGCGGTCTCATAACCAAGGGTTACCATCACAAGATTGATTTCAAAAGGAAAGCCGACACGAGGGCTGTCTCAAATCCAAACACAAAGGTAGGTCGACACGAAGGCGGTCTTATAACCAAGGGTTACTTTCAGAAGATGGATTTCAAAAGGAAAGCCGACACGAAGGCGGTCTCATATCCAAACACAAAGGTAGGCCGACACGAAGGCGGTCTCATAACCAAGGGTTACTATCACAAGATGGATTTCAAAAGGAAAGCCGACACGAAGGCGGTCTCTTATCCAAATACAAAGGTAGCCGACACATAGGCGGTTTCTTAACCAAGGGTTACCATCACAAGATGGATTTCAAAAGGACAACCGACACGAAGGCGGTCTCATATCCAAACACAAAGGTAGGCCGACACGAAGGCGCTCTCATAACCAAGGGTTACTTTCACAAGATGGATTTCAAAAGGAAAGCCGACACGAAGGCGGTCTCTTATCCAAACACAAAGGTAGGCCGACACGAATGCGGTCTCATACACAAGGGTTACCATCACAAAATGGATTTTAAAAGGAAAGCCGACACGAGGGGGGTCTCATATCCAAACCCAAAGGTAGGACGACACGAAGGCGGTCTCATAACCAATGAATACCATTACAAGATGGATTTCAAAAGGAAAACAGACACGAAGGCGGTCTCATATCCAAACACAAAGGTAGGCCGACACGTAGGCGGTCTCATAACCAAGGGTTACCTTCACAAGATGGATTTCAAAAGGAAAGCCGACACAAAGGCGGTCTCATATCCAAACACAAAGGTAGGCCGACACGAAGGCGGTCTCATAACCAAGGGTTACTTACTCAAGATGGATTTCAAAAGGAAAGCCGACACGAAGGCGGTCTCATATCCAAACACAAAGGTAGGCCGACACGAAGGCGGTCTCATAACCAAGGGTTACCATCACAAGATGGATTTCTAAAGGAAAGCCGACACGAGGGCGGTCTCATATCCAAACCCAAAGGTAGGCCGACACGAAGGCGGTCTCACAACCAATGGTTACCATTAGAAGATGGATTTAAAAATTAAAGCAGACACGAAGGCGGTCTCATATCCAAACCCAAAGGTAGGCCGACACGTAGGCGGTCTCATAACCAAGGGTTACCATCACAAGATGAATTTCAAAAGGAAAGCCGACACAAAGGTGGTCTCATATCCAAACACAAAGGTAGGCCGACACGAACGCGGTCTCATAACGAAGGGTTACCCTCACAAGTTTGATTTCAAAAGGAAAGCCGACACGAGGGCTGTCTCGTGTCCAAACAGAAAGGTAGGCCGACACGAAGGCGGTCTCATAACCAAGGGTTACTTTCACAAGATGGATTTCAAAAGGAAAGCCGACACGAAGGCGGTCTCATATCCAAACACAAAGGTAGGCCGACAAAAAGGCGGTCTCATAACAAAGGGTTACCATCACAAGATGGATTTCAAAAGGAAAGCCGACACGAGGGCGGTCTCATATCCAAACCCAAAGGTAGGCCGGTACGAAGGCGGTCTCATAACCAATGGTTACCATTACAAGATGGATTTCAAAACGAAAGCAGACACGAATGCGGTCACATATCCAAACACAAAGGTAGGCCGACACGTAGGCGGTCTCATAACCAAGGGTTACCATCACAAGATGGATTTCAAAAGGAAAGTTGACACAAAGGCGGTCTCATATCCAAACACAAAGGTAGGCCGACACGAAGGCGGTCTCATAACCAAGGGTTACCATCACAAGATGGATTTCAAAAGGAAAGCCGACACGAGGGCGGTCTCATATCCAAACCCAAAGGTAGGCCGACACGAAGGCGGTCTCATAACCAATGGTTACCATTACAAGATGGATTTCAAAAGGAAAGCAGACACGAAGGCGGTCTCATATCCAAACACAAAGGTAGGCCGACACGTAGGCGGTCTCATAACCCAGGGTTACCAACACAAGATGAATTTCAAAAGGAAAGCCGACACAAAGGCGGTCTCATATCCGAACACAAAGGTAGGTCGACACGAAGGCGGTCTCATAACCAAGGGTTACCATCACAAGATTGATTTCAAAAGGAAAGCCGACACGAGGGCTGTCTCAAATCCAAACACAAAGGTAGGTCGACACGAAGGCGGTCTTATAACCAAGGGTTACTTTCACAAGATGGATTTCAAAAGGAAAGCCGACACGAAGGCGGTCTCATATCCAAACACAAAGGTAGGCCGACACGAAGGCGGTTTCATAACCAAGGGTTACTATCACAAGATGGATTTCAAAAGGAAAGCCGACACGAAGGCGGTCTCTTATCCAAATACAAAGGTAGCCGACACATAGGCGGTTTCTTAACCAAGGGTTACCATCACAAGATGGATTTCAAAAGGACAGCCGACACGAAGGCGGTCTCATATCCAAACACAAAGGTAGGCCGACACGAAGGCGCTCTCATAACCAAGGGTTACTTTCACAAGATGGATTTCAAAAGGAAAGCCGACACGAAGGCGATCTCTTATCCAAACACAAAGGTAGGCCGACACGAATGCGGTCTCATACACAAGGGTTACCATCACAAAATGGATTTTAAAAGGAAAGCCGACACGAGGGCGGTCTCATATCCAAACCCAAAGGTAGGACGACACGAAGGCGGTCTCAAAACCAATGAATACCATTACAAGATGGATTTCAAAAGGAAAGCAGACACGAAGGCGGTCTCATATCCAAACACAAAGGTAGGCCGACACGTAGGCGGTCTCATAACCAAGGGTTACCATCACAAGATGGATTTCAAAAGGAAAGCCGACACAAAGGCGGTCTCATATCCAAACACAAAGGTAGGCCGACACGAAGGCGGTCTCATAACCAAGGGTTACTTTCACAAGATGGATTTCAAAAGGAAAGCCGACACGAAGGCGGTCTCATATCCAAACACAAAGGTAGGCCTACACGAAGGCGGTCTCATAACCAAGGCTTACCATCACAAGATGGATTTCAAAAGGAAAGCCGACACGAGGGCGGTCTCATATCCAAACCCAAAGGTAGGCCGACACGAAGGCGGTCTCATAACCAATGGTTACCATTAGAAGATGGATTTAAAAATTAAAGCAGACACGAAGGCGGTCTCATATCCAAACCCAAAGGTAGGCCGACACGTAGGCGGTCTCATAACCAAGGGTTACCATTACAAGATGAATTTCAAAAGGAAAGCCGACACAAAGGAGGTCTCATATCCAAACACAAAGGTAGGCCGACACGAACCCGGTCTCATAACCAAGGGTTACCCTCACAAGATTGATTTCAAAAGGAAAGCCGACACGAGGGCTGTCTCGTGTCCAAACAGAAAGGTAGGCCGACGCGAAGGCGGTCTCATAACCAAGGGTTACTTTCACAAGATGGATTTCAAAAGGAAAGCCGACACGAAGGCGGTCTCATATCCAAACACAAAGGTAGGCCGACAAGAAGGCGGTCTCATAACAAAGGGTTACCATCACAAGATGGATTTCAAAAGGAAAGCCGACACGAGGGCGGTCTCATATCCAAACCCAAAGGTAGGCCGGTACGAAGGCGGTCTCATAACCAATGGTTACCATTACAAGATGGATTTCAAAACGAAAGCAGACACGAATGCGGTCACATATCCAAACACAAAGGTATGCCGACACGTAGGCGGTCTCATAACCAAGGGTTACCATCACAAGATGGATTTCAAAAGGAAAGTTGACACAAAGGCGGTCTCATATCCAAACACAAAGGTAGGCCGACACGAAGGCGGTCTCATAACCAAGGGTTACCATCACAAGATGGATTTCAAAAGGAAAGCCGACACGAGGGCGGTCTCATATCCAAACCCAAAGGTAGGCCGACACGAAGGCGGTCTCATAACCAATGGTTACCATTACAAGATGGATTTCAAAAGGAAAGCAGACACGAAGGCGGTCTCATATCCAAACACAAAGGTAGGCCGACACGTAGGCGGTCTCATAACCCAGGGTTACCAGCACAAGATGAATTTCAAAAGGAAAGCCGACACAAAGGCGGTCTCATATCCGAACACAAAGGTAGGCCGACACGAAGGCGGTCTCATAACCAAGGGTTACCATCACAAGATGGATTTCAAAAGGAAAGCCGACACGAGGGCTGTCTCATATCCAAACACAAAGGTAGGCCGACACGAAGGCGGTCTCATAACCAAGGGTTACTATCACAAGATGGATTTCAAAAGGAAAGCCGACACGAAGGCGGTCTCTTATCCAAATACAAAGGTAGGCTGACACGAACGCGGTCTCATAACGAAGGGTTACCCTCACAAGATTGATTTCAAAAGGAAAGCCGACACGAGGGTTGTCTCGTGTCCAAACAGAAAGGTAGACCGACACGAAGGCGGTCTCATAACCAAGGGTTACTTTCACAAGATGGATTTGAAAAGGAAAGCCGACACGAAGGCGGTCTCATATCCAAACACAAAGGTAGGCCGACAAGAAGGCGGTCTCATAACAAAGGGTTACCATCACAAGATGGATTTCAAAAGGAAAGCCGACACGAGGGCGGTCTCATATCCAAACCCAAAGGTAGGCCGGTACGAAGGCGGTCTCATAACCAATGGTTACCATTACAAGATGGATTTCAAAACGAAAGCAGACACGAATGCGGTCACATATCCAAACACAAAGGTAGGCCGACACGTAGGCGGTCTCATAACCAAGGGTTACCATCACAAGATGGATTTCAAAAGGAAAGTTGACACAAAGGCGGTCTCATAACCAAACACAAAGGTAGGCCGACACGAAGGCGGTCTCATAACCAAGGGTTACCATCACAAGATGGATTTCAAAAGGAAAGCCGACACGAGGGCGGTCTCATATCCAAACCCAAAGGTAGGCCGACACGAAGGCGGTCTCATAACCAATGGTTACCATTACAAGATGGATTTCAAAAGGAAAGCAGACACGAAGGCGGTCTCATATCCAAACACAAAGGAAGGCCGACACGTAGGCGGTCTCATAACCCAGGGTTACCTGAACAAGATGAATTTCAAAAGGAAAGCCGACACAAAGGCGGTCTTATATCCGAACACAAAGGTAAGTCGACACGAAGGCGGTCTCATAACCAAGGGTTACCATCACAAGATTGATTTCAAAAGGAAAGCCGACACGAGGGCTGTCTCAAATCCAAACACAAAGGTAGGTCGACACGAAGGCGGTCTTATAACCAAGGGTTACTTTCACAAGACGGATTTCAAAAGGAAAGCCGACACGAAGGCGGTCTCATATCCAAACACAAAGGTAGGCCGACACGAAGGTGGTTTCATAACCAAGGGTTACTATCACAAGATGGATTTCAAAAGGAAAGCCGACACGAAGGCGGTTTCTTATCCAAATACAAAGGTAGCCGACACATAGGCGGTTTCTTAACCAAGGGTTACCATCACAAGATGGATTTCAAAAGGACAGCCGACACGAAGGCGGTCTCATATCCAAACACAAAGGTAGGCCGACACGAAGGCGCTCTCATAACCAAGGGTTACTTTCACAAGATGGATTTCAAAAGGAAAGCCGACACGAAGGCGGTCTCTTATCCAAACACAAAGGTAGGCCGACACGAATGCGGTCTCATACACAAGGGTTACCATCACAAAATGGATTTTAAAAGGAAAGCCGACACGAGGGCGGTCTCATATCCAAACCCAAAGGTAGGACGACACGAAGGCGGTCTCATAACCAATGAATACCATTACAAGATGGATTTCAAAAGGAAAGCAGACACGAAGGCGGTCTCATATCCAAACACAAAGGTAGGCCGACACGTAGGCGGTCTCATAACCAAGGGTTACCATCACAAGATGGATTTCGAAAGGAAAGCCGACACAAAGGCGGTCTCATATCCAAACACAAAGGTAGGCCGACACGAAGGCGGTCTCATAACCAAGGGTTACTTTCACAAGATGGATTTCAAAAGGAAAGCCGACACGAAGGCGGTCTCATATCCAAACACAAAGGTAGGCCGACACGAAGGCGGTCTCATAACCAAGGGTTACCATCACAAGATGGATTTCAAAAGGAAAGCCGACACGAGGGCGGTCTCATATCCAAACCCAAAGGTAGGCCGACACGAAGGCGGTCTCATAACCAATGGTTACCATTAGAAGATGGATTTAAAAATTAAAGCAGACACGAAGGCGGTCTCATATCCAAACCCAAAGGTAGGCCGACACGTAGGCGGTCTCATAACCAAGGGTTACCATTACAAGATGAATTTCAAAAGGAAAGCCGACACAAAGGCGGTCTCATATCCAAACACAAAGGTAGGCCGACACGAACGTGGTCTCATAACCAAGGGTTACCCTCACAAGATTAATTTCAAAAGGAAAGCCGACACGAGGGCTGTCTCGTGTCCAAACAGAAAGGTAGGCCGACACGAAGGCGGTCTCATAACCAAGGGTTACTTTCACAAGATGGATTTCAAAAGGAAAGCCGACACGAAGGCGGTCTCATATCCAAACACAAAGGTAGGCCGACCAGAAGGCGGTCTCATAACAAAGGGTTACCATCACAAGATGGATTTCAAAAGGAAAGCCGACACGAGGGCGGTCTCATATCCAAACCGAAAGGTAGGCCGGTACGAAGGCGGTCTCATAACCAATGGTTACCATTACAAGATGGATTTCAAAACGAAAGCAGACACGAATGCGGTCACATATCCAAACACAAAGGTAGGCCGACACGTAGGCGGTCTCATAACCAAGGGTTACCATCACAAGACGGATTTCAAAAGGAAAGTTGACACAAAGGCGGTCTCATATCCAAACACAAAGGTAGGCCGACACGAAGGGGGTCTCATAACCAAGGGTTACCATCACAAGATGGATTTCAAAAGGAAAGCCGACACGAGGGCGGTCTCATATCCAAACCCAAAGGTAGGCCGACACGAAGGCGGTCTCATAACCAATGGTTACCATTACAAGATGGATTTCAAAAGGAAAGCAGACACGAAGGCGGTCTCATATCCAAACACAAAGGTAGGCCGACACGTAGGCGGTCTCATAACCCAGGGTTACCAGCACAAGATGAATTTCAAAAGGAAAGCCGACACAAAGGCGGTCTCATATCCGAACAAAAAGGTAGGCCGACACGAAGGCGGTCTCATAACCAAGGGTTACTATCACAAGATGGATTTCAAAAGGAAAGCCGACACGAAGGCGGTCTCTTATCCAAATACAAAGGTAGCCGACACATAGGCGGTTTCTTAACCAAGGGTTACCATCACAAGATGGATTTCAAAAGGACAGCCGACACGAAGGCGGTCTCATATCCAAACACAAAGGTAGGCCGACACGAAGGCGCTCTCATAACCAAGGGTTACTTTCACAAGATGGATTTCAAAAGGAAAGCCGACACGAAGGCGGTCTCTTATCCAAACACAAAGGTAGGCCGACACGAATGCGGTCTCATACACAAGGGTTACCATCACAAAATGGATTTTAAAAGGAAAGCCGACACGAGGGCGGTCTCATATCCAAACCCAAAGGTAGGACGACACGAAGGAGGTCTCATAACCAATGAATACCATTACAAGATGGATTTCAAAAGGAAAGCAGACACGAAGGCGGTCTCATATCCAAACACAAAGGTAGGCCGACACGTAGGCGGTCTCATAACCAAGGGTTACCATCACAAGATGGATTTCAAAAGGAAAGCCGACACAAAGGCGGTCTCATATCCAAACACAAAGGTAGGGTGACACGAAGGCGGTCTCATAACCAAGGGTTACTTTCACAAGATGGATTTCAAAAGGAAAGCCGACACGAAGGCGGTCTCATATCCAAACACAAAGGTAGGCCGACACGAAGGCGGTCTCATAACCAAGGGTTACCATCACAAGATGAATTTCAAAAGGAAAGCCGACACGAGGGCGGTCTCATATCCAAACCCAAAGGTAGGCCGACACGAAGGCGGTCTCATAAACAATGGTTACCATTAGAAGATGGATTTAAAAATTAAAGCAGACACGAAGGCGGTCTCATATCCAAACCCAAAGGTAGGCCGACACGTAGGCGGTCTCATAACCAAGGGTTACCATCACAAGATGAATTTCAAAAGGAAAGCCGACACAAAGGCGGTCTCATATCCAAACACAAAGGTAGGCCGACACGAACGCGGTCTCATAACCAAGGGTTACCCTCACAAGATTGATTTCAAAAGGAAAGCCGACACGAGGGCTGTCTCGTGTCCAAACAGAAAGGTAGGCCGACACGAAGGCGGTCTCATAACCAAGGGTTACTTTCACAAGATGGATTTCAAAAGGAAAGCCGACACGAAGGCGGTCTCATATCCAAACACAAAGGTAGGCCGACAAGAAGGCGGTCTCATAACAAAGGGTTTCCATCACAAGATGGATTTCAAAAGGAAAGCCGACACGAGGGCGGTCTCATATCCAAACCCAAAGGTAGGCCGGTACGAAGGCGGTCTCATAACCAATGGTTACCATTACAAGATGGATTTCAAAACGAAAGCAGACACGAAGGCGGTCTCATATCCAAACACAAAGGTAGGCCGACACGTAGGCGGTCTCATAACCCAGGGTTACCAACACAAGATGAATTTCAAAAGGAAAGCCGACACAAAGGCGGTCTCATATCCGAACAGAAAGGTAGGCCGACACGAAGGCGGTCTCATAACCAAGGGTTACTTTCACAAGATGGATTTCAAAAGGAAAGCCGACACGAAGGCGGTCACATATCCAAACACAAAGGTAGGCCGACACGTAGGCTGTCTTATAACCAAGGGTTACCATCACAAGATGGATTTCAAAAGGAAAGCAGACACGAAGGCGGTCTCATATCCAAACACAAAGGTAGGCCGACACGTAGGCGGTCTCATAACCCAGGGTTACCAACACAAGATGAATTTCAAAAGGAAAGCCGACTCAAAGGCGGTCTCATATCCGAACACAAAGGTAGGTCGACACGAAGGCGGTCTCATAACCAAGGGTTACCATCACAAGATTGATTTCAAAAGGAAAGCCGACACGAGGGCTATCTCATATCCAAACATAAAGGTAGGTCGACACGAAGGCGGTCTCATAACCAAGGGTTACTATCACAAGATGGATTTCAAAAGGAAAGCCGACACGAAGGCGGTCTCTTATCCAAATACAAAGGTAGCCGACACAAAGGCGGTCTCTTAACCAAGGGTTACCATCACAAGATGGATTTCAAAAGGACAGCCGACACGAAGGCGGTCTCATATCCAAACACAAAGGTAGGCCGACACGAAGGCGCTCTCATAACCAAGGGTTACTTTCACAAGATGGATTTCAAAAGGAAAGCCGACACGGAGGCGGTCTCTTATCCAAACACAAAGGTAGGCCGACACGAATGCGGTCTCATACACAAGGGTTACCATCACAAAATGGATTTTAAAAGGAAAGCCGACACGAGGGCGGTCTCATATCCAAACCCAAAGGTAGGACGACACGAAGGCGGTCTCATAAACAATGAATACCATTACAAGATGGATTTCAAAAGGAAAGCAGACACGAAGGCGGTCTCATATCCAAACACAAAGGTAGGCCGACACGTAGGCGGTCTCATAACCAAGGGTTACCATCACAAGATGGATTTCAAAAGGAAAGCCGACACAAAGGCGGTCTCATATCCAAACACAAAGGTAGGCCGACACGAAGGCGGTCTCATAACCAAGGGTTACCATCACAAGATGAATTTCAAAAGGAAAGCCGACACGAGGGCTATCTCATATCCAAACACAAAGGTAGGCCGACACGAAGGCGGTCTCATAACCAAGGGTTACCATCACAAGATGGATTTCAAAAGGAAAGCCGACACGAGGGCGGTCTCATATCCAAACCCAAAGGTAGGCCGGTACGAAGGCGGTCTCATAACCAATGGTTACCATTAGAAGATGGATTTCAAAAGGAAAGCAGACACGAATGCGGTCACATATCTAAACACAAAGGTAGGCTGACACGTAGGCGGTCTCATAACCAAGGGTTACCATCACAAGATGGATTTCAAAACGAAAGCAGACACGAAGGCGGTCTCATATCCAAACACAAAGGTAGGCCGACACGTAGGCGGTCTCATAACCCAGGGTTACCAACACAAGATGAATTTCAAAAGGAAAGCCGACACAAAGGCGGTCTCATATCCGAACAGAAAGGTAGGCCGACACGAAGGCGGTCTCATAACCAAGGGTTACTTTCACAAGATGGATTTCAAAAGGAAAGCCGACACGAAGGCGGTCACATATCCAAACACAAAGGTAGGCCGACACGTAGGCTGTCTTATAACCAAGGGTTACCATCACAAGATGGATTTCAAAAGGAAAGCAGACACGAAGGCGGTCTCATATCCAAACACAAAGGTAGGCCGACACGTAGGCGGTCTCATAACCCAGGGTTACCAACACAAGATGAATTTCAAAAGGAAAGCCGACTCAAAGGCGGTCTCATATCCGAACACAAAGGTAGGTCGACACGAAGGCGGTCTCATAACCAAGGGTTACCATCACAAGATTGATTTCAAAAGGAAAGCAACCAC
The DNA here is from genome assembly GCA_022829125.1 of Lathyrus tuberosus. Lineage (NCBI taxonomy): Eukaryota > Viridiplantae > Streptophyta > Magnoliopsida > Fabales > Fabaceae > Lathyrus > Lathyrus tuberosus. The sequence goes on along the minus strand of JALAZF010000020.1, from coordinate 2,116,055 downwards.
GAGGGCTATCTCATATCCAAACATAAAGGTAGGTCGACACGAAGGCGGTCTCATAACCAAGGGTTACTATCACAAGATGGATTTCAAAAGGAAAGCCGACACGAAGGCGGTCTCTTATCCAAATACAAAGGTAGCCGACACAAAGGCGGTCTCTTAACCAAGGGTTACCATCACAAGATGGATTTCAAAAGGACAGCCGACACGAAGGCGGTCTCATATCCAAACACAAAGGTAGGCCGACACGAAGGCGCTCTCATAACCAAGGGTTACTTTCACAAGATGGATTTCAAAAGGAAAGCCGACACGGAGGCGGTCTCTTATCCAAACACAAAGGTAGGCCGACACGAATGCGGTCTCATACACAAGGGTTACCATCACAAAATGGATTTTAAAAGGAAAGCCGACACGAGGGCGGTCTCATATCCAAACCCAAAGGTAGGACGACACGAAGGCGGTCTCATAACCAATGAATACCATTACAAGATGGATTTCAAAAGGAAAGCAGACACGAAGGCGGTCTCATATCCAAACACAAAGGTAGGCCGACACGTAGGCGGTCTCATAACCAAGGGTTACCATCACAAGATGGATTTCAAAAGGAAAGCCGACACAAAGGCGGTCTCATATCCAAACACAAAGGTAGGCCGACACGAAGGCGGTCTCATAACCAAGGGTTACCATCACAAGATGAATTTCAAAAGGAAAGCCGACACGAGGGCTATCTCATATCCAAACACAAAGGTAGGCCGACACGAAGGCGGTCTCATAACCAAGGGTTACCATCACAAGATGGATTTCAAAAGGAAAGCCGACACGAGGGCGGTCTCATATCCAAACCCAAAGGTAGGCCGGTACGAAGGCGGTCTCATAACCAATGGTTACCATTAGAAGATGGATTTCAAAAGGAAAGCAGACACGAATGCGGTCACATATCTAAACACAAAGGTAGGCTGACACGTAGGCGGTCTCATAACCAAGGGTTACCATCACAAGATGGATTTCAAAAGGAAAGTTGACACAAAGGCGGTATCATATCCAAACACAAAGGTAGGCCGACACGAAGGCGGTCTCATAACCAAGGGATACCATCACAAGATGGATTTCAAAAGGAAAGCCGACACGAGGGCGGTCTCATATCCAAACCCAAAGGTAGGCCGACACGAAGGCGGTCTCGTAACCAATGGTTACCATTACAAGATAGATTTCAAAAGGAAAGCAGACACGAAGGCGGTCTCATATCCAAATACAAAGGTAGGCCGACACGTAGGCGGTCTCAAAACCCAGGGTTACCAACACAAGATGAATTTCAAAAGGAAAGCCGACACAAAGGCGGTCTCATATCCGAACACAAAGGTAGGTCGACACGAAGGCGGTCTCATAACCAAGGGTTACCATCACAAGGTTGATTTCAAAAGGAAAGCCGACACGAGGGCTGTCTCATATCCAAACACAAAGGTAGGTCGACACGAAGGCGGTCTTATAACCAACGGTTACTTTCACAAGATGGATTTCAAAAGGAAAGCCGACACGAAGGCGGTCTCATATCCAAACACAAAGGTAGGCCGACACGAAGGCGGGCTCATAACCAAGGGTTACTATCACAAGATGGATTTCAAAAGGAAAGCCGACACGAAGGCGGTCTCTTATCCAAATACAAAGGTAGCCGACACAAAGGCGGTCTCTTAACCAAGGGTTACCATCACAAGATGGATTTCAAAAGGACAGCCGACACGAAGGCGGTCTCATATCCAAACACAAAGGTAGGCCGACACGAAGGCGCTCTCATAACCAAGGGTTACTTTCAAAAGATGGATTTCAAAAGGAAAGCCGACAAGAAGGCGGTCTCTTATCCAAACACAAAGGTAGGCCGACACGAATGCGGTCTCATACACAAGGGTTACCATCACAAAATGGATTTTAAAAGGAAAGCCGACACGAGGGCGGTCTCATATCCAAACCCAAAGGTAGGACGACACGAAGGCGGTCTCATAACCAATGAATACCATTACAAGATGGATTTCAAAAGGAAAGCAGACACGAAGGCGGTCTAATATCCAAACACAAAGGTAGGCCGACACGTAGGCGGTCTCATAACCAAGGGTTACCATCACAAGATGGATTTCAAAAGGAAAGCCGACACAAAGGCGGTCTCATATCCAAACACAAAGGTAGGCCGACACGAAGGCGGTCTCATAACCAAGGGTTACTTTCACAAGATGGATTTCAAAAGGAAAGCCGACACGAAGGCGGTCTCATATCCAAACACAAAGGTAGGCCGACACGAAGGCGGTCTCATAACCAAGGGTTACCATCACAAGATGGATTTCAAAAGGAAAGCCGACACGAGGGCGGTCTCATATCCAAACCCAAAGGTAGGCCGACACGAAGGCGGTCTCATAACCAATGGTTACCATTAGAAGATGGATTTAAAAATTAAAGCAGACACGAAGGCGGTCTCATATCCAAACACAAAGGTAGGCCGACACGTAGGCGGTCTCATAACCAAGGGTTACCATCACAAGATGAATTTCAAAAGGAAAGCCGACACAAAGGCGGTCTCATATCCAAACACAAAGGTAGACCGACACGAACGCGGTCTCATAACCGAGGGTTACCCTCACAAGATTGATTTCAAAAGGAAAGCCGACACGAGGGCTGTCTCGTGTCCAAACAGAAAGGTAGGCCGACACGAAGGCGGTCTTATAACCAAGGGTTACTTTCACAAGATGGATTTCAAAAGGAAAGCCGACACGAAGGCGGTCTCATATCCAAACACAAAGGTAGGCCGACAAGAAGGTGGTCTCATAACAAAGGGTTACCATCACAAGATGGATTTCAAAAGGAAAGCCGACACGAGGGCGGTCTCATATCCAAACCCAAAGGTAGGCCGGTACGAAGGCGGTCTCATAACCAATGGTTACCATTACAGGATGGATTTCAAAAGGAAAGCAGACATGAATGCGGTCACATATCCAAACACAAAGGTAGGCCGACACGTAGGCGGTCTCATAACCAAGGGTTACCATCACAAGATGGATTTCAAAAGGAAAGTTGACACAAAGGCGGTCTCATATCCAAACACAAAGGTAGGCCGACACGAAGGCGGTCTCATAACCAAGGGTTACCATCACAAGATGGATTTCAAAAGGAAAGCCGACACGAGGGCGGTCTCATATCCAAACCCAAAGGTAGGCCGACACGAAGGCGGTCTCATAACCAATGGTTACCATTACAAGATGGATTTCAAAAGGAAAGCAGACACGAAGGCGGTCTCATATCCAAACACAAAGGTAGGCTGACACGTAGGCGGTCTCATAACCCAGGGTTACCAACACAAGATGAATTTCAAAAGGAAAGCCGACACAAAGGCGGTCTCATATCCGAACACAAAGGTAGGTCGACACGAAGGCGGTCTCATAACCAAGGGTTACCATCACAAGATTGATTTCAAAAGGAAAGCCGACACGAGGGCTGTCTCATATCCAAACACAAAGGTAGGTCGACACGAAGGCGGTCTCATAACCAAGGGTTACTTTCACAAGATGGATTTCAAAAGGAAAGCCGACACGAAGGCGGTCTCATATCCAAACACAAAGGTAGGCCGACACGAAGGCGGTCTCATAACCAAGGGTTACTATCACAAGATGGATTTCAAAAGGAAAGCCGACACGAAGGCGGTCTCTTATCCAAATACAAAGGTAGCCGACACAAAGGCGGTCTCTTAACCAAGGGTTACCATCACAAGATGGATTTCAAAAGGACAGCCGACACGAAGGCGGTCTCATATCCAAACACAAAGGTAGGCGGACACGAAGGCGGTCTCATAACCAAGGGTTACTTTCACAAGATGGATTTCAAAAGGAAAGCCGACACGAAGGCGGTCTCATATCCAAACACAAAGGTAGGCCGACACGAAGGCGGTCTCATAACCAAGGGTTACTATCACAAGATGGATTTCAAAAGGAAAGCCGACACGAAGGCGGTCTCTTATCCAAATACAAAGGTAGCCGACACAAAGGCGGTCTCTTAACCAAGGGTTACCATCACAAGATGGATTTCAAAAGGACAGCCGACACGAAGGCGGTCTCATATCCAAACACAAAGGTAGGCCGACACGAAGGGGCTCTCATAACCAAGGGTTACTTTCACAAGATGGATTTCAAAAGGAAAGCCGACACGAAGGCGGTCTCTTATCCAAACACAAAGGTAGGCCGACACGAATGCGGTCTCATACACAAGGGTTACCATCACAAAATGGATTTTAAAAGGAAAGCCGACACGAGGGCGGTCTCATATCCAAACCCAAAGGTAGGACGACACGAAGGCGGTCTCATAACCAATGAATACCATTACAAGATGGATTTCAAAAGGAAAGCAGACACGAAGGCGGTCTAATATCCAAACACAAAGGTAGGCCGACACGTAGGCGGTCTCATAACCAAGGGTTACCATCACAAGATGGATTTCAAAAGGAAAGCCGACACAAAGGCGGTCTCATATCCAAACACAAAGGTAGGCCGACACGAAGGCGGTCTCATAACCAAGGGTTACTTTCACAAGATGCATTTCAAAAGGAAAGCCGACACGAAGGCGGTCTCATATCCAAACACAAAGGTAGGCCGACACGAAGGCGGTCTCATAACCAAGGGTTACCATCACAAGATGGATTTCAAAAGGAAAGCCGACACGAGGGCGGTCTCATATCCAAACCCAAAGGTAGGCCGACACGAAGGCGGTCTCATAACCAATGGTTACCATTAGAAGATGGATTTAAAAATTAAAGCAGACACGAAGGCGGTCTCATATCCAAACACAAAGGTAGGCCGACACGTAGGCGGTCTCATAACCAAGGGTTACCATCACAAGATGGATTTCAAAAGGAAAGTTGACACAAAGGCGGTCTCATATCCAAACACAAAGGTAGGCCGACACGAAGGCGGTCTCATAACCAAGGGTTACCATCACAAGATGGATTTCAAAAGGAAAGCCGACACGAGGGCGGTCTCATATCCAAACCCAAAGGTAGGCCGACACGAAGGCGGTCTCATAACCAATGGTTACCATTACAAGATGGATTTCAAAAGGAAAGCAGACACGAAGGCGGTCTCATATCCAAACACAAAGGTAGGCTGACACGTAGGCGGTCTCATAACCCAGGGTTACCAACACAAGATGAATTTCAAAAGGAAAGCCGACACAAAGGCGGTCTCATATCCGAACACAAAGGTAGGTCGACACGAAGGCGGTCTCATAACCAAGGGTTACCATCACAAGATTTATTTCAAAAGGAAAGCCGACACGAGGGCTGTCTCATATCCAAACACAAAGGTAGGTCGACACAAAGGCGGTCTCATAACCAAGGGTTACTTTCACAAGATGGATTTCAAAAGGAAAGCCGACACGAAGGCGGTCTCATATCCAAACACAAAGGTAGGCCGACACGAAGGTGGTCTCATAACCAAGGGTTACTATCACAAGATGGATTTCAAAAGGAAAGCCGACACGAAGGCGGTCTCTTATCCAAATACAAAGGTAGCCGACACAAAGGCGGTCTTTTAACCAAGGGTTACCATCACAAGATGGATTTCAAAAGGACAGCCGACACGAAGGCAGTCTCATATCCAAACACAAAGGTAGGCCGACACGAAGGCGGTCTCATATCCAAACACAAAGGTAGGCCGACACGAAGGCGGTCTCATAACCAAGGGTTACCATCACAAGATGGATTTCAAAAGGAAAGCCGACACGAGGGCGGTCTCATATCCAAACCCAAAGGTAGGCCGACACGAAGGCGGTCTCATAACCAATGGTTACCATTAGAAGATGGATTTAAAAATTAAAGCAGACACGAAGGCGGTCTCATATCCAAACACAAAGGTAGGCCGACACGTAGGCGGTCTCATAACCAAGGGTTACCATCACAAGATGAATTTCAAAAGGAAAGCCGACACAAAGGCGGTCTCATATCCAAACACAAAGGTAGACCGACACGAACGCGGTCTCATAACCGAGGGTTACCCTCACAAGATTGATTTCAAAAGGAAAGCCGACACGAGGGCTGTCTCATATCCAAACACAAAGGTAGGTTGACACGAAGGCGGTCTCATAACCAAGGGTTACTTTCACAAGATGGATTTCAAAAGGAAAGCCGACACGAAGGCGGTCTCATATCCAAACACAAAGGTAGGCCGACACGAAGGCGGTCTCATAACCAAGGGTTACTATCACAAGATGGATTTCAAAAGGAAAGCCGACACGAAGGCGGTCTCTTATCCAAATACAAAGGTAGCCGACACAAAGGCGGTCTCTTAACCAAGGGTTACCATCACAAGATGGATTTCAAAAGGACAGCCGACACGAAGGCGGTCTCATATCCAAACACAAAGGTAGGCCGACACGAAGGCGGTCTCATAACCAAGGGTTACTTTCACAAGATGGATTTCAAAAGGAAAGCCGACACGAAGGCGGTCTCATATCCAAACACAAAGGTAGGCCGACACGAAGGCGGTCTCATAACCAAGGGTTACTATCACAAGATGGATTTCAAAAGGAAAGCCGACACGAAGGCGGTCTCTTATCCAAATACAAAGGTAGCCGACACAAAGGCGGTCTCTTAACCAAGGGTTACCATCACAAGATGGATTTCAAAAGGACAGCCGACACGAAGGCGGTCTCATATCCAAACACAAAGGTAGGCCGACACGAAGGCGCTCTCATAACCAAGGGTTACTTTCACAAGATGGATTTCAAAAGGAAAGCCGACACGAAGGCGGTCTCTTATCCAAACACAAAGGTAGGCCGACACGAATGCGGTCTCATACACAAGGGTTACCATCACAAAATGGATTTTAAAAGGAAAGCCGACACGAGGGCGGTCTCATATCCAAACCCAAAGGTAGGACGACACGAAGGCGGTCTCATAACCAATGAATACCATTACAAGATGGATTTCAAAAGGAAAGCAGACACGAAGGCGGTCTAATATCCAAACACAAAGGTAGGCCGACACGTAGGCGGTCTCATAACCAAGGGTTACCATCACAAGATGGATTTCAAAAGGAAAGCCGACACAAAGGCGGTCTCATATCCAAACACAAAGGTAGGCCGACACGAAGGCGGTCTCATAACCAAGGGTTACTTTCACAAGATGCATTTCAAAAGGAAAGCCGACACGAAGGCGGTCTCATATCCAAACACAAAGGTAGGCCGACACGAAGGCGGTCTCATAACCAAGGGTTACCATCACAAGATGGATTTCAAAAGGAAAGCCGACACGAGGGCGGTCTCATATCCAAACCCAAAGGTAGGCCGACACGAAGGCGGTCTCATAACCAATGGTTACCATTAGAAGATGGATTTAAAAATTAAAGCAGACACGAAGGCGGTCTCATATCCAAACACAAAGGTAGGCCGACACGTAGGCGGTCTCATAACCAAGGGTTACCATCACAAGATGAATTTCAAAAGGAAAGCCGACACAAAGGCGGTCTCATATCCAAACACAAAGGTAGACCGACACGAACGCGGTCTCATAACCGAGGGTTACCCTCACAAGATTGATTTCAAAAGGAAAGCCGACACGAGGGCTGTCTCGTGTCCAAACAGAAAGGTAGGCCGACACGAAGGCGGTCTCATAACCAAACACAAAGGTAGGCCGACACGAAGGCGCTCTCATAACCAAGGGTTACTTTCACAAGATGGATTTCAAAAGGAAAGCCGACACGAAGGCGGTCTCATATCCAAACACAAAGGTAGGCCGACAAGAAGGCGGTCTCATAACAATGGGTTACCATCACAAGATGGATTTCAAAAGGAAAGCCGACACGAGGGCGGTCTCATATCCAAACCCAAAGGTAGGCCGGTACGAAGGCGGTCTCATAACCAATGGTTACCATTACAAGATGGATTTCAAAAGGAAAGCAGACACGAATGCGGTCACATATCCAAACACAAAGGTAGGCCGACACGTAGGCGGTCTCATAACCAAGGGTTACCATCACAAGATGGATTTCAAAAGGAAAGTTGACACAAAGGCGGTCTCATATCCAAACACAAAGGTAGGCCGACACGAAGGCGGTCTCATAACCAAGGGTTACCATCACAAGATGGATTTCAAAAGGAAAGCCGACACGAGGGCGGTCTCATATCCAAACCCAAAGGTAGGCCGACACGAAGGCGGTCTCATAACCAATGGTTACCATTACAAGATGGATTTCAAAAGGAAAGCAGACACGAAGGCGGTCTCATATCCAAACACAAAGGTAGGCTGACACGTAGGCGGTCTCATAACCCAGGGTTACCAACAAAAGATGAATTTCAAAAGGAAAGCCGACACAAAGGCGGTCTCATATCCGAACACAAAGGTAGGTCGACACGAAGGCGGTCTCATAACCAAGGGTTACCATCACAAGATTTATTTCAAAAGGAAAGCCGACACGAGGGCTGTCTCATATCCAAACACAAAGGTAGGTCGACACAAAGGCGGTCTCATAACCAAGGGTTACTTTCACAAGATGGATTTCAAAAGGAAAGCCGACACGAAGGCGGTCTCATATCCAAACACAAAGGTAGGCCGACACGAAGGTGGTCTCATAACCAAGGGTTACTATCACAAGATGGATTTCAAAAGGAAAGCCGACACGAAGGCGGTCTCTTATCCAAATACAAAGGTAGCCGACACAAAGGCGGTCTTTTAACCAAGGGTTACCATCACAAGATGGATTTCAAAAGGACAGCCGACACGAAGGCAGTCTCATATCCAAACACAAAGGTAGGCCGACACGAAGGCGGTCTCATATCCAAACACAAAGGTAGGCCGACACGAAGGCGGTCTCATAACCAAGGGTTACCATCACAAGATGGATTTCAAAAGGAAAGCCGACACGAGGGCGGTCTCATATCCAAACCCAAAGGTAGGCCGACACGAAGGCGGTCTCATAACCAATGGTTACCATTAGAAGATGGATTTAAAAATTAAAGCAGACACGAAGGCGGTCTCATATCCAAACACAAAGGTAGGCCGACACGTAGGCGGTCTCATAACCAAGGGTTACCATCACAAGATGAATTTCAAAAGGAAAGCCGACACAAAGGCGGTCTCATATCCAAACACAAAGGTAGACCGACACGAACGCGGTCTCATAACTGAGGGTTACCCTCACAAGATTGATTTCAAAAGGAAAGCCGACACGAGGGCTGTCTCGTGTCCAAACAGAAAGGTAGGCCGACACGAAGGCGGTCTCATAACCAAGGGTTACCATCACAAGATGGATTTCAAAAGGAAAGCCGACACGAGGGCGGTCTCATATCCAAACCCAAAGGTAGGCCGACACGAAGGCGGTCTCATAACCAATGGTTACCATTACAAGATGGATTTCAAAAGGAAAGCAGACACGAAGGCGGTCTCATATCCAAACACAAAGGTAGGCTGACACGTAGGCGGTCTCATAACCCAGGGTTACCAACACAAGATGAATTTCAAAAGGAAAGCCGACACAAAGGCGGTCTCATATCCGAACACAAAGGTAGGTCGACACGAAGGCGGTCTCATAACCAAGGGTTACCATCACAAGATTGATTTCAAAAGGAAAGCCGACACGAGGGCTGTCTCATATCCAAACACAAAGGTAGGTCGACACGAAGGCGGTCTCATAACCAAGGGTTACTTTCACAAGATGCATTTCAAAAGGAAAGCCGACACGAAGGCGGTCTCATATCCAAACACAAAGGTAGGCCGACACGAAGGCGGTCTCATAACCAAGGGTTACCATCACAAGATGGATTTCAAAAGGAAAGCCGACACGAGGGCGGTCTCATATCCAAACCCAAAGGTAGGCCGACACGAAGGCGGTCTCATAACCAATGGTTACCATTAGAAGATGGATTTAAAAATTAAAGCAGACACGAAGGCGGTCTCATATCCAAACACAAAGGTAGGCCGACACGTAGGCGGTCTCATAACCAAGGGTTACCATCACAAGATGAATTTCAAAAGGAAAGCCGACACAAAGGCGGTCTCATATCCAAACACAAAGGTAGACCGACACGAACGCGGTCTCATAACCGAGGGTTACCCTCACAAGATTGATTTCAAAAGGAAAGCCGACACGAGGGCTGTCTCGTGTCCAAACAGAAAGGTAGGCCGACACGAAGGCGGTCTCATAACCAAACACAAAGGTAGGCCGACACGAAGGCGCTCTCATAACCAAGGGTTACTTTCACAAGATGGATTTCAAAAGGAAAGCCGACACGAAGGCGGTCTCATATCCAAACACAAAGGTAGGCCGACAAGAAGGCGGTCTCATAACAATGGGTTACCATCACAAGATGGATTTCAAAAGGAAAGCCGACACGAGGGCGGTCTCATATCCAAACCCAAAGGTAGGCCGGTACGAAGGCGGTCTCATAACCAATGGTTACCATTACAAGATGGATTTCAAAAGGAAAGCAGACACGAATGCGGTCACATATCCAAACACAAAGGTAGGCCGACACGTAGGCGGTCTCATAACCAAGGGTTACCATCACAAGATGGATTTCAAAAGGAAAGTTGACACAAAGGCGGTCTCATATCCAAACACAAAGGTAGGCCGACACGAAGGCGGTCTCATAACCAAGGGTTACCATCACAAGATGGATTTCAAAAGGAAAGCCGACACGAGGGCGGTCTCATATCCAAACCCAAAGGTAGGCCGACACGAAGGCGGTCTCATAACCAATGGTTACCATTACAAGATGGATTTCAAAAGGAAAGCAGACACGAAGGCGGTCTCATATCCAAACACAAAGGTAGGCTGACACGTAGGCGGTCTCATAACCCAGGGTTACCAACACAAGATGAATTTCAAAAGGAAAGCCGACACAAAGGCGGTCTCATATCCGAACACAAAGGTAGGTCGACACGAAGGCGGTCTCATAACCAAGGGTTACCATCACAAGATTTATTTCAAAAGGAAAGCCGACACGAGGGCTGTCTCATATCCAAACACAAAGGTAGGTCGACACGAAGGGAGTCTCATAACCAAGGGTTACTTTCACAAGATGGATTTCAAAAGGAAAGCCGACACGAAGGCGGTCTCATATCCAAACACAAAGGTAGGCCGACACGAAGGTGGTCTCATAACCAAGGGTTACTATCACAAGATGGATTTCAAAAGGAAAGCCGACACGAAGGCGGTCTCTTATCCAAATACAAAGGTAGCCGACACAAAGGCGGTCTTTTAACCATGGGTTACCATCACAAGATGGATTTCAAAAGGACAGCCGACACGAAGGCAGTCTCATATCCAAACACAAAGGTAGGCCGACACGAAGGCGGTCTCATATCCAAACACAAAGGTAGGCCGACACGAAGGCGGTCTCATAACCAAGGGTTACCATCACAAGATGGATTTCAAAAGGAAAGCCGACACGAGGGCGGTCTCATATCCAAACCCAAAGGTAGGCCGACACGAAGGCGGTCTCATAACCAATGGTTACCATTAGAAGATGGATTTAAAAATTAAAGCAGACACGAAGGCGGTCTCATATCCAAACACAAAGGTAGGCCGACACGTAGGCGGTCTCATAACCAAGGGTTACCATCACAAGATGAATTTCAAAAGGAAAGCCGACACAAAGGCGGTCTCATATCCAAACACAAAGGTAGACCGACACGAACGCGGTCTCATAACCGAGGGTTACCCTCACAAGATTGATTTCAAAAGGAAAGCCGACACGAGGGCTGTCTCGTGTCCAAACAGAAAGGTAGGCCGACACGAAGGCGGTCTCATAACCAAGGGTTACCATCACAAGATGGATTTCAAAAGGAAAGCCGACACGAGGGCGGTCTCATATCCAAACCCAAAGGTAGGCCGACACGAAGGCGGTCTCATAACCAATGGTTACCATTACAAGATGGATTTCAAAAGGAAAGCAGACACGAAGGCGGTCTCATATCCAAACACAAAGGTAGGCTGACACGTAGGCGGTCTCATAACCCAGGGTTACCAACACAAGATGAATTTCAAAAGGAAAGCCGACACAAAGGCGGTCTCATATCCGAACACAAAGGTAGGTCGACACTAAGGCGGTCTCATAACCAAGGGTTACCATCACAAGATTGATTTCAAAAGGAAAGCCGACACGAGGGCTGTCTCATATCCAAACACAAAGGTAGGTCGACACGAAGGCGGTCTCATAACCAAGGGTTACTTTCACAAGATGGATTTCAAAAGGAAAGCCGACACGAAGGCGGTCTCATATCCAAACACAAAGGTAGGCCGACACGAAGGCGGTCTCATAACCAAGGGTTACTATCACAAGATGGATTTCAAAAGGAAAGCCGACACGAAGGCGGTCTCTTATCCAAATACAAAGGTAGCCGACACAAAGGCGGTCTCTTAACCAAGGGTTACCATCACAAGATGGATTTCAAAAGGACAGCCGACACGAAGGCGGTCTCATATCCAAACACAAAGGTAGGCCGACACGAAGGCGCTCTCATAACCAAGGGTTACTTTCACAAGATGGATTTCAAAAGGAAAGCCGACACGAAGGCGGTCTCTTATCCAAACACAAAGGTAGGCCGACACGAATGCGGTCTCATACACAAGGGTTACCATCACAAAATGGATTTTAAAAGGAAAGCCGACACGAGGGCGGTCTCATATCCAAACCCAAAGGTAGGACGACACGAAGGCGGTCTCATAACCAATGAATACCATTACAAGATGGATTTCAAAAGGAAAGCAGACACGAAGGCGTTCTCATATCCAAACACAAAGGTAGGCCGACACGTAGGCGGTCTCATAACCAAGGGTTACGATCACAAGATGGATTTCAAAAGGAAAGCCGACACAAAGGCGGTCTCATATCCAAACACAAAGGTAGGCCGACACGAAGGCGGTCTCATAACCAAGGGTTACCATCACAAGATGGATTTAAAAAGGAAAGCCGACACGAGGGCTATCTCATATCCAAACACAAAGGTAGGCCGACACGAAGGGGGTCACATAACCAAGGGTTACCATCACAAGATGGATTTCAAAAGGAAAGCCGACACGAGGGCGGTCTCATATCCAAACCCAAAGGTAGGCCGACACGAAGGCGGTCTCATAACCAATGGTTACCATTAGAAGATGGATTTAAAAATTAAAGCAGACACGAAGGCGGTCTCATATCCAAACACAAAGGTAGGCCTACACGTTGGCGGTCTCATAACCAAGGGTTACCATCACAAGATGAATTTCAAAAGGAAAGCCGACACAAAGGTGGTCTCATATCCAAACACAAAGGTAGGCCGACACGAAGGCGGTCTCATAACCAAGGGTTACCATCACAAGATGGATTTCAAAAGGAAAGCCGACACGAGGGTTGTCTCGTGTCCAAACAGAAAGGTAGGCCGACACGAAGGCGGTCTCATAACCAAGGGTTACTTTCACTAGATGGATTTCAAAAGGAAAGCCGACACGAAGGCGGTCTCATATCCAAACACAAAGGTAGGCCGACAAGAAGGCGGTCTCATAACCAATGGTTACCATTACAAGATGGATTTCAAAAGGAAAGCAGACACGAAGGCGGTCTCATATCCAAACACAAAGGTAGGCCGACACGTAGGCGGTCTCATAACCCAGGGTTACCAACACAAGATGAATTTTAAAAGGAAAGCCGACACAAAGGCGGTCTCATATCCGAACACAAAGGTAGGTCGACACGAAGGCGGTCTCATAACCAAGGGTTACCATCACAAGATTGATTTCAAAAGGAAAGCCGACACGAGGGCTGTCTCATATCCAAACACAAAGGTAGGTCGACACGAAGGCGGTCTCATAACCAAGGGTTACTTTCACAAGATGGATTTCAAAAGGAAAGCCGACACGAAGGCGGTCTCATATCCAAACACAAAGGTAGGCCGACAAGAAGGCGGTCTCATAACAAAGGGTTACCATCACAAGATGGATTTCAAAAGGAAAGTCGACACGAGGGCGGTCTCATATCCAAACCCAAAGGTAGGCCGGTATGAAGGCGGTCTCATAACCAATGGTTACCATTACAAGATGGATATCAAAAGGAAAGCAGACACGAATGCGGTCACATATCCAAACACAAAGGTAGGCCGACACGTAGGCGGTCTCATAACCAAGGGTTACCATCACAAGATGGATTTCAAAAGGAAAGTTGACACAAAGGCGGTCTCATATCCAAACACAAAGGTAGGCCGACACGAAGGCGGTCTCATAACCAAGGGTTACCATCACAAGATGGATTTCAAAAGGAAAGCCGACACGAGGGCGGTCTCATATCCAAACCCAAAGGTAGGCCGACACGAAGGCGGTCTCATAACCAATGGTTACCATTACAAGATGGATTTCAAAAGGAAAGCAGACACGAAGGCGGTCTCATATCCAAACACAAAGGTAGGCTGACACGTAGGCGGTCTCATAACCCAGGGTTACCAACACAAGATGAATTTCAAAAGGAAAGCCGACACAAAGGCGGTCTCATATCCGAACACAAAGGTAGGTCGACACGAAGGCGGTCTCATAACCAAGGGTTACCATCACAAGATTTATTTCAAAAGGAAAGCCGACACGAGGGCTGTCTCATATCCAAACACAAAGGTAGGTCGACACAAAGGCGGTCTCATAACCAAGGGTTACTTTCACAAGATGGATTTCAAAAGGAAAGCCCACACGAAGGCGGTCTCATATCCAAACACAAAGGTAGGCCGACACGAAGGTGGTCTCATAACCAAGGGTTACTATCACAAGATGGATTTCAAAAGGAAAGCCGACACGAAGGCGGTCTCTTATCCAAATACAAAGGTAGCCGACACAAAGGCGGTCTCTTAACCAAGGGTTACCATCACAAGATGGATTTCAAAAGGACAGCCGACACGAAGGCAGTCTCATATCCAAACACAAAGGTAGGCCGACACGAAGGCGGTCTCATATCCAAACACAAAGGTAGGCCGACACGAAGGCGGTCTCATAACCAAGGGTTACCATCACAAGATGGATTTCAAAAGGAAAGCCGACACGAGGGCGGTCTCATATCCAAACCCAAAGGTAGGCCGACACGAAGGCGGTCTCATAACCAATGGTTACCATTAGAAGATGGATTTAAAAATTAAAGCAGACACGAAGGCGGTCTCATATCCAAACACAAAGGTAGGCCGACACGTAGGCGGTCTCATAACCAAGGGTTACCATCACAAGATGAATTTCAAAAGGAAAGCCGACACAAAGGCGGTCTCATATCCAAACACAAAGGTAGACCGACACGAACGCGGTCTCATAACCGAGGGTTACCCTCACAAGATTGATTTCAAAAGGAAAGCCGACACGAGGGCTGTCTCGTGTCCAAACAGAAAGGTAGGCCGACACGAAGGCGGTCTCATAACCAAGGGTTACTTTCACAAGATGGATTTCAAAAGGAAAGCCGACACGAAGGCGGTCTCATATCCAAACACAAAGGTAGGCCGACAAGAAGGCGGTCTCATAACAAAGGGTTACCATCACAAGATGGATTTCAAAAGGAAAGCCGACACGAGGGCGGTCTCATATCCAAACCCAAAGGTAGGCCGGTACGAAGGCGGTCTCATAACCAATGGTTACCATTACAAGATGGATTTCAAAAGGAAAGCAGACACGAATGCGGTCACATATCCAAACACAAAGGTAGGCCGACACGTAGGCGGTCTCATAACCAAGGGTTACCATCACAAGATGGATTTCAAAAGGAAAGTTGACACAAAGGCGGTCTCATATCCAAACACAAAGGTAGGCCGACACGAAGGCGGTCTCATAACCAAGGGTTACCATCACAAGATGGATTTCAAAAGGAAAGCCGACACGAGGGCGGTCTCATATCCAAACCCAAAGGTAGGCCGACACGAAGGCGGTCTCATAACCAATGGTTACCATTACAAGATGGATTTCAAAAGGAAAGCAGACACGAAGGCGGTCTCATATCCAAACACAAAGGTAGGCTGACACGTAGGCGGTCTCATAACCCAGGGTTACCAACACAAGATGAATTTCAAAAGGAAAGCCGACACAAAGGCGGTCTCATATCCGAACACAAAGGTAGGTCGACACGAAGGCGGTCTCATAACCAAGGGTTACCATCACAAGATTGATTTCAAAAGGAAAGCCGACACGAGGGCTGTCTCATATCCAAACACAAAGGTAGGTCGACACGAAGGCGGTCTCATAACCAAGGGTTACTTTCACAAGATGGATTTCAAAAGGAAAGCCGACACGAAGGCGGTCTCATATCCAAACACAAAGGTAGGCCGACACGAAGGCGGTCTCATAACCAAGGGTTACTATCACAAGATGGATTTCAAAAGGAAAGCCGACACGAAGGCGGTCTCTTATCCAAATACAAAGGTAGCCGACACAAAGGCGGTCTCTTAACCAAGGGTTACCATCACAAGATGGATTTCAAAAGGACAGCCGACACGAAGGCGGTCTCATATCCAAACACAAAGGTAGGCCGACACGAAGGCGCTCTCATAACCAAGGGTTACTTTCACAAGATGGATTTCAAAAGGATAGCCGACACGAAGGCGGTCTCTTATCCAAACACAAAGGTAGGCCGACACGAATGCGGTCTCATACACAAGGGTTACCATCACAAAATGGATTTTAAAAGGAAAGCCGACACGAGGGCGGTCTCATATCCAAACCCAAAGGTAGGACGACACGAAGGCGGTCTCATAACCAATGAATACCATTACAAGATGGATTTCAAAAGGAAAGCAGACACGAAGGCGGTCTCATATCCAAACACAAAGGTAGGCCGACACGTAGGCGGTCTCATAACCAAGGGTTACGATCACAAGATGGATTTCAAAAGGAAAGCCGACACAAAGGCGGTCTCATATCCAAACACAAAGGTAGGCCGACACGAAGGCGGTCTCATAACCAAGGGTTACCATCACAAGATGGATTTCAAAAGGAAAGCCGACACGAGGGCTATCTCATATCCAAACACAAAGGTAGGCCGACACGAAGGCGGTCTCATAACCAAGGGTTACCATCACAAGATGGATTTCAAAAGGAAAGCCGACACGAGGGCGGTCTCATATCCAAACCCAAAGGTAGGCCGACAAGAAGGCGGTCTCATAACCAATGGTTACCATTAGAAGATGGATTTAAAAATTAAAGCAGACACGAAGGCGGTCTCATATCCAAACACAAAGGTAGGCCTACACGTTGGCGGTCTCATAACCAAGGGTTACCATCACAAGATGAATTTCAAAAGGAAAGCCGACACAAAGGTGGTCTCATATCCAAACACAAAGGTAGGCCGACACGAAGGCGGTCTCATAACCAAGGGTTACCATCACAAGATGGATTTCAAAAGGAAAGCCGACACGAGGGTTGTCTCGTGTCCAAACAGAAAGGTAGGCCGACACGAAGGCGGTCTCATAACCAAGGGTTACTTTCACTAGATGGATTTCAAAAGGAAAGCCGACACGAAGGCGGTCTCATATCCAAACACAAAGGTAGGCCGACAAGAAGGCGGTCTCATAACCAATGGTTACCATTACAAGATGGATTTCAAAAGGAAAGCAGACACGAAGGCGGTCTCATATCCAAACACAAAGGTAGGCCGACACGTAGGCGGTCTCATAACCCAGGGTTACCAACACAAGATGAATTTTAAAAGGAAAGCCGACACAAAGGCGGTCTCATATCCGAACACAAAGGTAGGTCGACACGAAGGCGGTCTCATAACCAAGGGTTACCATCACAAGATTGATTTCAAAAGGAAAGCCGACACGAGGGTTGTCTCATATCCAAACACAAAGGTAGGTCGACACGAAGGCGGTCTCATAACCAAGGGTTACTTTCACAAGATGGATTTCAAAAGGAAAGCCGACACGAAGGCGGTCTCATATCCAAACACAAAGGTAGGCCGACAAGAAGGCGGTCTCATAACAAAGGGTTACCATCACAAGATGGATTTTAAAAGGAAAGTCGACACGAGGGCGGTCTCATATCCAAACCCAAAGGTAGGCCGGTATGAAGGCGGTCTCATAACCAATGGTTACCATTACAAGATGGATATCAAAAGGAAAGCAGACACGAATGCGGTCACATATCCAAACACAAAGGTAGGCCGACACGTAGGCGGTCTCATAACCAAGGGTTACCATCACAAGATGGATTTCAAAAGGAAAGTTGACACAAAGGCGGTCTCATATCCAAACACAAAGGTAGGCCGACACGAAGGCGGTCTCATAACCAAGGGTTACCATCACAAGATGGATTTCAAAAGGAAAGCCGACACGAGGGCGGTCTCATATCCAAACCCAAAGGTAGGCCGACACGAAGGCGGTCTCAAAACCAATGGTTACCATTACAAGATGGATTTCAAAAGGAAAGCAGACACGAAGGCGGTCTCATATCCAAACACAAAGGTAGGCTGACACGTAGGCGGTCCCATAACCCAGGGTTACCAACACAAGATGAATTTCAAAAGGAAAGCCGACACAAAGGCGGTCTCATATCCGAACACAAAGGTAGGTCGACACGAAGGCGGTCTCATAACCAAGGGTTACCATCACAAGATTGATTTCAAAAGGAAAGCCGACACGAGGGCTGTCTCATATCCAAACACAAAGGTAGGTCGACACGAAGGCGGTCTCATAACCAAGGGTTACTTTCACAAGATGGATTTCAAAAGGAAAGCCGACACGAAGGCGGTCTCATATCCAAACACAAAGGTAGGCCGACACAAAGGCGGTCTCATAACCAAGGGTTACTATCACAATATGGATTTCAAAAGGAAAGCCGACACGAAGGCGGTCTCTTATCCAAATACAAAGGTAGCCGACACAAAGGCGGTCTCTTAACCAAGGGTTACCATCACAAGATGGATTTCAAAAGGACAGCCGACACGAAGGCGGTCTCATATCCAAACACAAAGGTAGGCCGACACGAAGGCGCTCTCATAACCAAGGGTTACTTTCACAAGATGGATTTCAAAAGGAAAGCCGACACGAAGGCGGTCTCTTATCCAAACACAAAGGTAGGCCGACACGAATGCGGTCTCATACACAAGGGTTACCATCACAAAATGGATTTTAAAAGGAAAGCCGACACGAGGGCGGTCTCATATCCAAACCCAAAGGTAGGACGACACGAAGGCGGTCTCATAACCAATGAATACCATTACAAGATGGATTTCAAAAGGAAAGCAGACACGAAGGCGGTCTCATATCCAAACACAAAGGTAGGCCGACACGTAGGCGGTCTCATAACCAAGGGTTACGATCACAAGATGGATTTCAAAAGGAAAGCCGACACAAAGGCGGTCTTATATCCAAACACAAAGGTAGGCCGACACGAAGGCGGTCTCATAACCAAGGGTTACTTTCACAAGATGGATTTCAAAAGGAAAGCCGACACGAAGGCGGTCTCATATCCAAACACAAAGGTAGGCCGACAAGAAGGCGGTCTCATAACAAAGGGTTACCATCACAAGATGGATTTCAAAAGGAAAGTCGACACGAGGGCGGTCTCATATCCAAACCCAAAGGTAGGCCGGTATGAAGGCGGTCTCATAAACAATGGTTACCATTACAAGATGGATTTCAAAAGGAAAGCAGACACGAATGCGGTCACATATCCAAACACAAAGGTAGGCCGACACGTAGGTGCTCTCATAACCAAGGGTTACCATCACAAGATGGATTTCAAAAGGAAAGTTGACACAAAGGCGGTCTCATATCCAAACACAAAAGTAGGCCGACACGAAGGCGGTCTCATAACCAAGGGTTACCATCACAAGATGGATTTCAATAGGAAAGCCGACACGAGGGCGGTCTCATATCCAAACCCAAAGGTAGGCCGACATGAAGGCGGTCTCATAACCAATAGTTACCATTACAAGATGGATTTCAAAAGGAAAGCAGACATGAAGGCGGTCTCATATCCAAACACAAAGGTAGGCCGACACGTAGGCGGTCTCATAACCCAGGGTTACCAACACATGATGAATTTCAAAAGGAAAGCCGACACAAAGGCGGTCTCATATCCGAACACAAAGGTAGGTCGACACGAAGGCGGTCTCATAACCAAGGGTTACCATCACAAGATTGATTTCAAAAGGAAAGCCGACACGAGGGCTGTCTCATATCCAAAAACAAAGGTAGGTCGACACGAAGGCGGTCTCATAACCAAGGGTTACTTTCACAAGATGGATTTCAAAAGGAAAGCCGACACGAAGGCGGTCTCATATCCAAACACAAAGGTAGGCCGATAAGAAGGCGGTCTCATAACAAAGGGTTACCATCACAAGATGGATTTCAAAAGGAAAGTCGACACGAGGGCGGTCTCATATCCAAACCCAAAGGTAGGCCGGTATGAAGGCGGTCTCATAACCAATAGTTACCATTACAAGATGGATTTCAAAAGGAAAGCAGACACGAATGCGGTCACATATCCAAACACAAAGGTAGGCCGACACGTAGGTGCTCTCATAACCAAGGGTTACCATCACAAGATGGATTTCAAAAGGAAAGTTGACACAAAGGCGGTCTCATATCCAAACACAAAAGTAGGCCGACACGAAGGCGGTCTCATAACCAAGGGTTACCATCACAAGATGGATTTCAATAGGAAAGCCGACACGAGGGCGGTCTCATATCCAAACCCAAAGGTAGGCCGACATGAAGGCGGTCTCATAACCAATGGTTACCATTACAAGATGGATTTCAAAAGGAAAGCAGACACGAAGGCGGTCTCATATCCAAACACAAAGGTAGGCCGACACGTAGGCGGTCTCATAACCCAGGGTTACCAACACAAGATGAATTTCAAAAGGAAAGCCGACACAAAGGCGGTCTCATATCCGAACACAAAGGTAGGTCGACACGAAGGCGGTCTCATAACCAAGGGTTACCATCACAAGATTGATTTCAAAAGGAAAGCCGACACGAGGGTTGTCTCATATCCAAACACAAAGGTAGGTCGACACGAAGGCGGTCTCATAACCAAGGGTTACTTTCACAAGATGGATTTCAAAAGGAAAGCCGACACGAAGGCGGTCTCATATCCAAACACAAAGGTAGGCCGACAAGAAGGCGGTCTCATAACAAAGGGTTACCATCACAAGATGGATTTCAAAAGGAAAGTCGACACGAGGGCGGTCTCATATCCAAACCCAAAGGTAGGCCGATATGAAGGCGGTCTCATAACCAATGGTTACCATTACAAGATGGATTTCAAAAGGAAAGCAGACACGAATGCGGTCACATATCCAAACACAAAGGTAGGCCGACACGTAGGCGGTCTCATAACCCAGGGTTACCAACACAAGATGAATTTCAAAAGGAAAGCCGACACAAAGGCGGTCTCATATCCGAACACAAAGGTAGGTCGACACGAAGGCGGTCTAATAACCAAGGGTTACTTTCACAAGATGGATTTCAAAAGGAAAGCCGACACGAAGGCGGTCTCATATCCAAACACAAAGGTAGGCCGACAAGAAGGCGGTCTCATAACAAAGGGTTACCATCACAAGATGGATTTCAAAAGGAAAGTCGACACGAGGGCGGTCTCATATCCAAACCCAAAGGTAGGCCGGTATGAAGGCGGTCTCATAACCAATGGTTACCATTACAAGATGGATTTCAAAAGGAAAGCAGACACGAATGCGGTCACATATCCAAACACAAAGGTAGGCCGACACGTAGGTGCTCTCATAACCAAGGGTTACCATCACAAGATGGATTTCAAAAGGAAAGTTGACACAAAGGCGGTCTCATATCCAAACACAAAAGTAGGCCGACACGAAGGCGGTCTCATAACCAAGGGTTACCATCACAAGATGGATTTCAATAGGAAAGCCGACACGAGGGCGGTCTCATATCCAAACCCAAAGGTAGGCCGACATGAAGGCGGTCTCATAACCAATGGTTACCATTACAAGATGGATTTCAAAAGGAAAGCAGACACGAAGGCGGTCTCATATCCAAACACAAAGGTAGGCCGACACGTAGGCGGTCTCATAACCCAGGGTTACCAACACAAGATGAATTTCAAAAGGAAAGCCGACACAAAGGCGGTCTCATATCCGAACACAAAGGTAGGTCGACACGAAGGCGGTCTCATAACCAAGGGTTACCATCACAAGATTGATTTCAAAAGGAAAGCCGACACGAGGGTTGTCTCATATCCAAACACAAAGGTAGGTCGACACGAAGGCGGTCTCATAACCAAGGGTTACTTTCACAAGATGGATTTCAAAAGGAAAGCCGACACGAAGGCGGTCTCATATCCAAACACAAAGGTAGGCCGACAAGAAGGCGGTCTCATAACAAAGGGTTACCATCACAAGATGGATTTCAAAAGGAAAGTCGACACGAGGGCGGTCTCATATCCAAACCCAAAGGTAGGCCGATATGAAGGCGGTCTCATAACCAATGGTTACCATTACAAGATGGATTTCAAAAGGAAAGCAGACACGAATGCGGTCACATATCCAAACACAAAGGTAGGCCGACACGTAGGCGGTCTCATAACCCAGGGTTACCAACACAAGATGAATTTCAAAAGGAAAGCCGACACAAAGGCGGTCTCATATCCGAACACAAAGGTAGGTCGACACGAAGGCGGTCTAATAACCAAGGGTTACTTTCACAAGATGGATTTCAAAAGGAAAGCCGACACGAAGGCGGTCTCATATCCAAACACAAAGGTAGGCCGACAAGAAGGCGGTCTCATAACAAAGGGTTACCATCACAAGATGGATTTCAAAAGGAAAGTCGACACGAGGGCGGTCTCATATCCAAACCCAAAGGTAGGCCGGTATGAAGGCGGTCTCATAACCAATGGTTACCATTACAAGATGGATTTCAAAAGGAAAGCAGACACGAATGCGGTCACATATCCAAACACAAAGGTAGGCCGACACGTAGGTGCTCTCATAACCAAGGGTTACCATCACAAGATGGATTTCAAAAGGAAAGTTGACACAAAGGCGGTCTCATATCCAAACACAAAAGTAGGCCGACACGAAGGCGGTCTCATAACCAAGGGTTACCATCACAAGATGGATTTCAATAGGAAAGCCGACACGAGGGCGGTCTCATATCCAAACCCAAAGGTAGGCCGACATGAAGGCGGTCTCATAACCAATGGTTACCATTACAAGATGGATTTCAAAAGGAAAGCAGACACGAAGGCGGTCTCATATCCAAACACAAAGGTAGGCCGACACGTAGGCGGTCTCATAACCCAGGGTTACCAACACAAGATGAATTTCAAAAGGAAAGCCGACACAAAGGCGGTCTCATATCCGAACACAAAGGTAGGTCGACACGAAGGCGGTCTCATAACCAAGGGTTACCATCACAAGATTGATTTCAAAAGGAAAGCCGACACGAGGGCTGTCTCATATCCAAACACAAAGGTAGGTCGACACGAAGGCGGTCTCATAACCAAGGGTTACTTTCACAAGATGGATTTCAAAAGGAAAGCCGACACGAAGGCGGTCTCATATCCAAACACAAAGGTAGGCCGACAAGAAGGCGGTCTCATAACAAAGGGTTACCATCACAAGATGGATTTCAAAAGGAAAGTCGACACGAGGGCGGTCTCATATCCAAACCCAAAGGTAGGCCGGTATGAAGGCGGTCTCATAACCAATGGTTACCATTACAAGATGGATTTCAAAAGGAAAGCAGACACGAATGCGGTCACATATCCAAACACAAAGGTAGGCCGACACGTAGGTGCTCTCATAACCAAGGGTTACCATCACAAGATGGATTTCAAAAGGAAAGTTGACACAAAGGCGGTCTCATATCCAAACACAAAAGTAGGCCGACACGAAGGCGGTCTCATAACCAAGGGTTACCATCACAAGATGGATTTCAATAGGAAAGCCGACACGAGGGCGGTCTCATATCCAAACCCAAAGGTAGGCCGACATGAAGGCGGTCTCATAACCAATGGTTACCATTACAAGATGGATTTCAAAAGGAAAGCAGACACGAAGGCGGTCTCATATCCAAACACAAAGGTAGGCCGACACGTAGGCGGTCTCATAACCCAGGGTTACCAACACAAGATGAATTTCAAAAGGAAAGCCGACACAAAGGCGGTCTCATATCCGAACACAAAGGTAGGTCGACACGAAGGCGGTCTCATAACCAAGGGTTACCATCACAAGATTGATTTCAAAAGGAAAGCCGACACGAGGGCTGTCTCATATCCAAACACAAAGGTAGGTCGACACGAAGGCGGTCTCATAACCAAGGGTTACTTTCACAAGATGGATTTCAAAAGGAAAGCCGACACGAAGGCGGTCTCATATCCAAACACAAAGGTAGGCCGACAAGAAGGCGGTCTCATAACAAAGGGTTACCATCACAAGATGGATTTCAAAAGGAAAGTCGACACGAGGGCGGTCTCATATCCAAACCCAAAGGTAGGCCGATATGAAGGCGGTCTCATAACCAATGGTTACCATTACAAGATGGATTTCAAAAGGAAAGCAGACACGAATGCGGTCACATATCCAAACACAAAGGTAGGCCGACACGTAGGCGGTCTCATAACCCAGGGTTACCAACACAAGATGAATTTCAAAAGGAAAGCCGACACAAAGGCGGTCTCATATCCGAACACAAAGGTAGGTCGACACGAAGGCGGTCTCATAACCAAGGGTTACCATCACAAGATTAATTTCAAAAGGAAAGCCAACACGAGGGCTGTCTCATATCCAAACACAAAGGTAGGTCGACACGAAGGCGGTCTCATAACCAAGGGTTACTTTCACAAGATGGATTTCAAAAGGAAAGCCGACACGAAGGCGGTCTCATATCCAAACACAAAGGTAGGCCGACAAGAAGGCGGTCTCATAACAAAGGGTTACCATCACAAGATGGATTTCAAAAGGAAAGTCGACACGAGGGCCGTCTCATATCCGAACCCAAAGGTAGGCCGGTATGAAGGCGGTCTCATAACCAATGGTTACCATTACAAGATGGATTTCAAAAGGAAAGCAGACACGAATGCGCTCACATATCCAAACACAAAGGTAGGCCGACACGTAGGCGGTCTCATAACCCAGGGTTACCAACACAAGATGAATTTCAAAAGGAAAGCCGACACAAAGGCGGTCTCATATCCGAACACAAAGGTAGGTCGACACGAAGGCGGTCTCATAACCAAGGGTTACTTTCACAAGATGGATTTCAAAAGGAAAACCGACACGAAGGCGGTCTCATATCCAAACACAAAGGTAGGCCGACAAGAAGGCGGTCTCATAACAAAGGGTTACCATCACAAGATGGATTTCAAAAGGAAAGTCGACACGAGGGCGGTCTCATATCCAAACCCAAAGGTAGGCCGGTATGAAGGCGGTCTCATAACCAATGGTTACCATTACAAGATGGATTTCAAAAGGAAAGCAGACACGAATGCGGTCACATATCCAAACACAAAGGTAGGCCGACACGTAGGTGCTCTCATAACCAAGGGTTACCATCACAAGATGGATTTCAAAAGGAAAGTTGACACAAAGGCGGTCTCATATCCGAACACAAAGGTAGGTCGACACGAAGGCGGTCTCATAACCAAGGGTTACTTTCACAAGATGGATTTCAAAAGGAAAGCCGACACGAAGGCGGTCTCATATCCAAACACAAAGGTAGGCCGACAAGAAGGCGGTCTCATAACAAAGGGTTACCATCACAAGATGGATTTCAAAAGGAAAGTCGACACGAGGGCCGTCTCATATCCAAACCCAAAGGTAGGCCGGTATGAAGGCGGTCTCATAACCAATGGTTACCATTACAAGATGGATTTCAAAAGGAAAGCAGACACGAATGCGGTCACATATCCAAACACAAAGGTAGGCCGACACGTAGGCGGTCTCATAACCCAGGGTTACCAACACAAGATGAATTTCAAAAGGAAAGCCGACACAAAGGCGGTCTCATATCCGAACACAAAGGTAGGTCGACACGAAGGCGGTCTCATAACCAAGGGTTACTTTCACAAGATGGATTTCAAAAGGAAAGCCGACACGAAGGCGGTCTCATATCCAAACACAAAGGTAGGCCGACAAGAAGGCGGTCTCATAACAAAGGGTTACCATCACAAGATGGATTTCAAAAGGAAAGTCGACACGAGGGCCGTCTCATATCCAAACCCAAAGGTAGGCCGGTATGAAGGCGGTCTCATAACCAATGGTTACCATTACAAGATGGATTTCAAAAGGAAAGCAGACACGAATGCGCTCACATATCCAAACACAAAGGTAGGCCGACACGTAGGCGGTCTCATAACCCAGGGTTACCAACACAAGATGAATTTCAAAAGGAAAGCCGACACAAAGGCGGTCTCATATCCGAACACAAAGGTAGGTCGACACGAAGGCGGTCTCATAACCAAGGGTTACTTTCACAAGATGGATTTCAAAAGGAAAACCGACACGAAGGCGGTCTCATATCCAAACACAAAGGTAGGCCGACAAGAAGGCGGTCTCATAACAAAGGGTTACCATCACAAGATGGATTTCAAAAGGAAAGTCGACACGAGGGCGGTCTCATATCCAAACCCAAAGGTAGGCCGGTATGAAGGCGGTCTCATAACCAATGGTTACCATTACAAGATGGATTTCAAAAGGAAAGCAGACACGAATGCGGTCACATATCCAAACACAAAGGTAGGCCGACACGTAGGTGCTCTCATAACCAAGGGTTACCATCACAAGATGGATTTCAAAAGGAAAGTTGACACAAAGGCGGTCTCATATCCGAACACAAAGGTAGGTCGACACGAAGGCGGTCTCATAACCAAGGGTTACTTTCACAAGATGGATTTCAAAAGGAAAGCCGACACGAAGGCGGTCTCATATCCAAACACAAAGGTAGGCCGACATGAAGGCGGTCTCATAACCAATAGTTACCATTACAAGATGGATTTCAAAAGGAAAGCAGACATGAAGGCGGTCTCATATCCAAACACAAAGGTAGGCCGACACGTAGGCGGTCTCATAACCCAGGGTTACCAACACATGATGAATTTCAAAAGGAAAGCCGACACAAAGGCGGTCTCATATCCGAACACAAAGGTAGGTCGACACGAAGGCGGTCTCATAACCAAGGGTTACCATCACAAGATTGATTTCAAAAGGAAAGCCGACACGAGGGCTGTCTCATATCCAAAAACAAAGGTAGGTCGACACGAAGGCGGTCTCATAACCAAGGGTTACTTTCACAAGATGGATTTCAAAAGGAAAGCCGACACGAAGGCGGTCTCATATCCAAACACAAAGGTAGGCCGATAAGAAGGCGGTCTCATAACAAAGGGTTACCATCACAAGATGGATTTCAAAAGGAAAGTCGACACGAGGGCGGTCTCATATCCAAACCCAAAGGTAGGCCGGTATGAAGGCGGTCTCATAACCAATGGTTACCATTACAAGATGGATTTCAAAAGGAAAGCAGACACGAATGCGGTCACATATCCAAACACAAAGGTAGGCCGACACGTAGGTGCTCTCATAACCAAGGGTTACCATCACAAGATGGATTTCAAAAGGAAAGTTGACACAAAGGCGGTCTCATATCCAAACACAAAAGTAGGCCGACACGAAGGCGGTCTCATAACCAAGGGTTACCATCACAAGATGGATTTCAATAGGAAAGCCGACACGAGGGCGGTCTCATATCCAAACCCAAAGGTAGGCCGACATGAAGGCGGTCTCATAACCAATGGTTACCATTACAAGATGGATTTCAAAAGGAAAGCAGACACGAAGGCGGTCTCATATCCAAACACAAAGGTAGGCCGACACGTAGGCGGTCTCATAACCCAGGGTTACCAACACAAGATGAATTTCAAAAGGAAAGCCGACACAAAGGCGGTCTCATATCCGAACACAAAGGTAGGTCGACACGAAGGCGGTCTCATAACCAAGGGTTACCATCACAAGATTGATTTCAAAAGGAAAGCCGACACGAGGGTTGTCTCATATCCAAACACAAAGGTAGGTCGACACGAAGGCGGTCTCATAACCAAGGGTTACTTTCACAAGATGGATTTCAAAAGGAAAGCCGACACGAAGGCGGTCTCATATCCAAACACAAAGGTAGGCCGACAAGAAGGCGGTCTCATAACAAAGGGTTACCATCACAAGATGGATTTCAAAAGGAAAGTCGACACGAGGGCGGTCTCATATCCAAACCCAAAGGTAGGCCGATATGAAGGCGGTCTCATAACCAATGGTTACCATTACAAGATGGATTTCAAAAGGAAAGCAGACACGAATGCGGTCACATATCCAAACACAAAGGTAGGCCGACACGTAGGCGGTCTCATAACCCAGGGTTACCAACACAAGATGAATTTCAAAAGGAAAGCCGACACAAAGGCGGTCTCATATCCGAACACAAAGGTAGGTCGACACGAAGGCGGTCTAATAACCAAGGGTTACTTTCACAAGATGGATTTCAAAAGGAAAGCCGACACGAAGGCGGTCTCATATCCAAACACAAAGGTAGGCCGACAAGAAGGCGGTCTCATAACAAAGGGTTACCATCACAAGATGGATTTCAAAAGGAAAGTCGACACGAGGGCGGTCTCATATCCAAACCCAAAGGTAGGCCGGTATGAAGGCGGTCTCATAACCAATGGTTACCATTACAAGATGGATTTCAAAAGGAAAGCAGACACGAATGCGGTCACATATCCAAACACAAAGGTAGGCCGACACGTAGGTGCTCTCATAACCAAGGGTTACCATCACAAGATGGATTTCAAAAGGAAAGTTGACACAAAGGCGGTCTCATATCCAAACACAAAAGTAGGCCGACACGAAGGCGGTCTCATAACCAAGGGTTACCATCACAAGATGGATTTCAATAGGAAAGCCGACACGAGGGCGGTCTCATATCCAAACCCAAAGGTAGGCCGACATGAAGGCGGTCTCATAACCAATGGTTACCATTACAAGATGGATTTCAAAAGGAAAGCAGACACGAAGGCGGTCTCATATCCAAACACAAAGGTAGGCCGACACGTAGGCGGTCTCATAACCCAGGGTTACCAACACAAGATGAATTTCAAAAGGAAAGCCGACACAAAGGCGGTCTCATATCCGAACACAAAGGTAGGTCGACACGAAGGCGGTCTCATAACCAAGGGTTACCATCACAAGATTGATTTCAAAAGGAAAGCCGACACGAGGGTTGTCTCATATCCAAACACAAAGGTAGGTCGACACGAAGGCGGTCTCATAACCAAGGGTTACTTTCACAAGATGGATTTCAAAAGGAAAGCCGACACGAAGGCGGTCTCATATCCAAACACAAAGGTAGGCCGACAAGAAGGCGGTCTCATAACAAAGGGTTACCATCACAAGATGGATTTCAAAAGGAAAGTCGACACGAGGGCGGTCTCATATCCAAACCCAAAGGTAGGCCGATATGAAGGCGGTCTCATAACCAATGGTTACCATTACAAGATGGATTTCAAAAGGAAAGCAGACACGAATGCGGTCACATATCCAAACACAAAGGTAGGCCGACACGTAGGCGGTCTCATAACCCAGGGTTACCAACACAAGATGAATTTCAAAAGGAAAGCCGACACAAAGGCGGTCTCATATCCGAACACAAAGGTAGGTCGACACGAAGGCGGTCTAATAACCAAGGGTTACTTTCACAAGATGGATTTCAAAAGGAAAGCCGACACGAAGGCGGTCTCATATCCAAACACAAAGGTAGGCCGACAAGAAGGCGGTCTCATAACAAAGGGTTACCATCACAAGATGGATTTCAAAAGGAAAGTCGACACGAGGGCGGTCTCATATCCAAACCCAAAGGTAGGCCGGTATGAAGGCGGTCTCATAACCAATGGTTACCATTACAAGATGGATTTCAAAAGGAAAGCAGACACGAATGCGGTCACATATCCAAACACAAAGGTAGGCCGACACGTAGGTGCTCTCATAACCAAGGGTTACCATCACAAGATGGATTTCAAAAGGAAAGTTGACACAAAGGCGGTCTCATATCCAAACACAAAAGTAGGCCGACACGAAGGCGGTCTCATAACCAAGGGTTACCATCACAAGATGGATTTCAATAGGAAAGCCGACACGAGGGCGGTCTCATATCCAAACCCAAAGGTAGGCCGACATGAAGGCGGTCTCATAACCAATGGTTACCATTACAAGATGGATTTCAAAAGGAAAGCAGACACGAAGGCGGTCTCATATCCAAACACAAAGGTAGGCCGACACGTAGGCGGTCTCATAACCCAGGGTTACCAACACAAGATGAATTTCAAAAGGAAAGCCGACACAAAGGCGGTCTCATATCCGAACACAAAGGTAGGTCGACACGAAGGCGGTCTCATAACCAAGGGTTACCATCACAAGATTGATTTCAAAAGGAAAGCCGACACGAGGGCTGTCTCATATCCAAACACAAAGGTAGGTCGACACGAAGGCGGTCTCATAACCAAGGGTTACTTTCACAAGATGGATTTCAAAAGGAAAGCCGACACGAAGGCGGTCTCATATCCAAACACAAAGGTAGGCCGACAAGAAGGCGGTCTCATAACAAAGGGTTACCATCACAAGATGGATTTCAAAAGGAAAGTCGACACGAGGGCGGTCTCATATCCAAACCCAAAGGTAGGCCGGTATGAAGGCGGTCTCATAACCAATGGTTACCATTACAAGATGGATTTCAAAAGGAAAGCAGACACGAATGCGGTCACATATCCAAACACAAAGGTAGGCCGACACGTAGGTGCTCTCATAACCAAGGGTTACCATCACAAGATGGATTTCAAAAGGAAAGTTGACACAAAGGCGGTCTCATATCCAAACACAAAAGTAGGCCGACACGAAGGCGGTCTCATAACCAAGGGTTACCATCACAAGATGGATTTCAATAGGAAAGCCGACACGAGGGCGGTCTCATATCCAAACCCAAAGGTAGGCCGACATGAAGGCGGTCTCATAACCAATGGTTACCATTACAAGATGGATTTCAAAAGGAAAGCAGACACGAAGGCGGTCTCATATCCAAACACAAAGGTAGGCCGACACGTAGGCGGTCTCATAACCCAGGGTTACCAACACAAGATGAATTTCAAAAGGAAAGCCGACACAAAGGCGGTCTCATATCCGAACACAAAGGTAGGTCGACACGAAGGCGGTCTCATAACCAAGGGTTACCATCACAAGATTGATTTCAAAAGGAAAGCCGACACGAGGGCTGTCTCATATCCAAACACAAAGGTAGGTCGACACGAAGGCGGTCTCATAACCAAGGGTTACTTTCACAAGATGGATTTCAAAAGGAAAGCCGACACGAAGGCGGTCTCATATCCAAACACAAAGGTAGGCCGACAAGAAGGCGGTCTCATAACAAAGGGTTACCATCACAAGATGGATTTCAAAAGGAAAGTCGACACGAGGGCGGTCTCATATCCAAACCCAAAGGTAGGCCGATATGAAGGCGGTCTCATAACCAATGGTTACCATTACAAGATGGATTTCAAAAGGAAAGCAGACACGAATGCGGTCACATATCCAAACACAAAGGTAGGCCGACACGTAGGCGGTCTCATAACCCAGGGTTACCAACACAAGATGAATTTCAAAAGGAAAGCCGACACAAAGGCGGTCTCATATCCGAACACAAAGGTAGGTCGACACGAAGGCGGTCTCATAACCAAGGGTTACCATCACAAGATTAATTTCAAAAGGAAAGCCAACACGAGGGCTGTCTCATATCCAAACACAAAGGTAGGTCGACACGAAGGCGGTCTCATAACCAAGGGTTACTTTCACAAGATGGATTTCAAAAGGAAAGCCGACACGAAGGCGGTCTCATATCCAAACACAAAGGTAGGCCGACAAGAAGGCGGTCTCATAACAAAGGGTTACCATCACAAGATGGATTTCAAAAGGAAAGTCGACACGAGGGCCGTCTCATATCCGAACCCAAAGGTAGGCCGGTATGAAGGCGGTCTCATAACCAATGGTTACCATTACAAGATGGATTTCAAAAGGAAAGCAGACACGAATGCGCTCACATATCCAAACACAAAGGTAGGCCGACACGTAGGCGGTCTCATAACCCAGGGTTACCAACACAAGATGAATTTCAAAAGGAAAGCCGACACAAAGGCGGTCTCATATCCGAACACAAAGGTAGGTCGACACGAAGGCGGTCTCATAACCAAGGGTTACTTTCACAAGATGGATTTCAAAAGGAAAACCGACACGAAGGCGGTCTCATATCCAAACACAAAGGTAGGCCGACAAGAAGGCGGTCTCATAACAAAGGGTTACCATCACAAGATGGATTTCAAAAGGAAAGTCGACACGAGGGCGGTCTCATATCCAAACCCAAAGGTAGGCCGGTATGAAGGCGGTCTCATAACCAATGGTTACCATTACAAGATGGATTTCAAAAGGAAAGCAGACACGAATGCGGTCACATATCCAAACACAAAGGTAGGCCGACACGTAGGTGCTCTCATAACCAAGGGTTACCATCACAAGATGGATTTCAAAAGGAAAGTTGACACAAAGGCGGTCTCATATCCGAACACAAAGGTAGGTCGACACGAAGGCGGTCTCATAACCAAGGGTTACTTTCACAAGATGGATTTCAAAAGGAAAGCCGACACGAAGGCGGTCTCATATCCAAACACAAAGGTAGGCCGACAAGAAGGCGGTCTCATAACAAAGGGTTACCATCACAAGATGGATTTCAAAAGGAAAGTCGACACGAGGGCCGTCTCATATCCAAACCCAAAGGTAGGCCGGTATGAAGGCGGTCTCATAACCAATGGTTACCATTACAAGATGGATTTCAAAAGGAAAGCAGACACGAATGCGGTCACATATCCAAACACAAAGGTAGGCCGACACGTAGGCGGTCTCATAACCCAGGGTTACCAACACAAGATGAATTTCAAAAGGAAAGCCGACACAAAGGCGGTCTCATATCCGAACACAAAGGTAGGTCGACACGAAGGCGGTCTCATAACCAAGGGTTACTTTCACAAGATGGATTTCAAAAGGAAAGCCGACACGAAGGCGGTCTCATATCCAAACACAAAGGTAGGCCGACAAGAAGGCGGTCTCATAACAAAGGGTTACCATCACAAGATGGATTTCAAAAGGAAAGTCGACACGAGGGCCGTCTCATATCCAAACCCAAAGGTAGGCCGGTATGAAGGCGGTCTCATAACCAATGGTTACCATTACAAGATGGATTTCAAAAGGAAAGCAGACACGAATGCGCTCACATATCCAAACACAAAGGTAGGCCGACACGTAGGCGGTCTCATAACCCAGGGTTACCAACACAAGATGAATTTCAAAAGGAAAGCCGACACAAAGGCGGTCTCATATCCGAACACAAAGGTAGGTCGACACGAAGGCGGTCTCATAACCAAGGGTTACTTTCACAAGATGGATTTCAAAAGGAAAACCGACACGAAGGCGGTCTCATATCCAAACACAAAGGTAGGCCGACAAGAAGGCGGTCTCATAACAAAGGGTTACCATCACAAGATGGATTTCAAAAGGAAAGTCGACACGAGGGCGGTCTCATATCCAAACCCAAAGGTAGGCCGGTATGAAGGCGGTCTCATAACCAATGGTTACCATTACAAGATGGATTTCAAAAGGAAAGCAGACACGAATGCGGTCACATATCCAAACACAAAGGTAGGCCGACACGTAGGTGCTCTCATAACCAAGGGTTACCATCACAAGATGGATTTCAAAAGGAAAGTTGACACAAAGGCGGTCTCATATCCGAACACAAAGGTAGGTCGACACGAAGGCGGTCTCATAACCAAGGGTTACTTTCACAAGATGGATTTCAAAAGGAAAGCCGACACGAAGGCGGTCTCATATCCAAACACAAAGGTAGGCCGACAAGAAGGCGGTCTCATAACAAAGGGTTACCATCACAAGATGGATTTCAAAAG
Source organism: Lathyrus tuberosus (assembly GCA_022829125.1). Taxonomy (NCBI): domain Eukaryota; kingdom Viridiplantae; phylum Streptophyta; class Magnoliopsida; order Fabales; family Fabaceae; genus Lathyrus; species Lathyrus tuberosus. The sequence continues at coordinate 2,082,078 of JALAZF010000020.1, read as the reverse complement.
GAAAGTCGACACGAGGGCCGTCTCATATCCAAACCCAAAGGTAGGCCGGTATGAAGGCGGTCTCATAACCAATGGTTACCATTACAAGATGGATTTCAAAAGGAAAGCAGACACGAATGCGGTCACATATCCAAACACAAAGGTAGGCCGACACGTAGGCGGTCTCATAACCCAGGGTTACCAACACAAGATGAATTTCAAAAGGAAAGCCGACACAAAGGCGATCTCATATCCGAACACAAAGGTAGGTCGACACGAAGGCGGTCTCATAACCAAGGGTTACTTTCACAAGATGGATTTCAAAAGGAAAGCCGACACGAAGGCGGTCTCATATCCAAACACAAAGGTAGGCCGACAAGAAGGCGGTCTCATAACAAAGGGTTACCATCACAAGATGGATTTCAAAAGGAAAGTCGACACGAGGGCGGTCTCATATCCAAACCCAAAGGTAGGACGGTATGAAGGCGGTCTCATAACCAATGGTTACCATTACAAGATGGATTTCAAAAGGAAAGCAGACACGAATGCGGTCACATATCCAAACACAAAGGTAGGCCGACACGTAGGTGCTCTCATAACCAAGGGTTACCATCACAAGATGGATTTCAAAAGGAAAGTTGACACAAAGGCGGTCTCATATCCAAACACAAAAGTAGGCCGACACGAAGGCGGTCTCATAACCAAGGGTTACCATCACAAGATGGATTTCAATAGGAAAGCCGACACGAGGGCGGTCTCATATCCAAACCCAAAGGTAGGCCGACATGAAGGCGGTCTCATAACCAATGGTTACCATTACAAGATGGATTTCAAAAGGAAAGCAGACACGAAGGCGGTCTCATATCCAAACACAAAGGTAGGCCGACACGTAGGCGGTCTCATAACCCAGGGTTACCAACACAAGATGAATTTCAAAAGGAAAGCCGACACAAAGGCGGTCTCATATCCGAACACAAAGGTAGGTCGACACGAAGGCGGTCTCATAACCAAGGGTTACCATCACAAGATTGATTTCAAAAGGAAAGCCGACACGAGGGCTGTCTCATATCCAAACACAAAGGTAGGTCGACACGAAGGCGGTCTCATAACCAAGGGTTACTTTCACAAGATGGATTTCAAAAGGAAAGCCGACACGAAGGCGGTCTCATATCCAAACACAAAGGTAGGCCGACAAGAAGGCGGTCTCATAACAAAGGGTTACCATCACAAGATGGATTTCAAAAGGAAAGTCGACACGAGGGCGGTCTCATATCCAAACCCAAAGGTAGGCCGATATGAAGGCGGTCTCATAACCAATGGTTACCATTACAAGATGGATTTCAAAAGGAAAGCAGACACGAATGCGGTCACATATCCAAACACAAAGGTAGGCCGACACGTAGGCGGTCTCATAACCCAGGGTTACCAACACAAGATGAATTTCAAAAGGAAAGCCGACACAAAGGCGGTCTCATATCCGAACACAAAGGTAGGTCGACACGAAGGCGGTCTCATAACCAAGGGTTACCATCACAAGATTGATTTCAAAAGGAAAGCCGACACGAGGGCTGTCTCATATCCAAACACAAAGGTAGGCCGACACGTAGGCGGTCTCATAACCCAGGGTTACCAACACAAGATGAATTTCAAAAGGAAAGCCGACACAAAGGCGGTCTCATATCCGAACACAAAGGTAGGTCGACACGAAGGCGGTCTCATAACCAAGGGTTACCATCACAAGATTGATTTCAAAAGGAAAGCCGACACGAGGGCTGTCTCATATCCAAACACAAAGGTAGGTCGACACGAAGGCGCTCTCATAACCAAGGGTTACTTTCACAAGATGGATTTCAAAAGGAAAGCCGACACGAAGGCGGTCTCATATCCAAACACAAAGGTAGGCCGACAAGAAGGCGGTCTCATAACAAAGGGTTACCATCACAAGATGGATTTCAAAAGGAAAGTCGACACGAGGGCGGTCTCATATCCAAACCCAAAGGTAGGCCGATATGAAGGCGGTCTCATAACCAATGGTTACCATTACAAGATGGATTTCAAAAGGAAAGCAGACACGAATGCGGTCACATATCCAAACACAAAGGTAGGCCGACACGTAGGCGGTCTCATAACCCAGGGTTACCAACACAAGATGAATTTCAAAAGGAAAGCCGACACAAAGGCGGTCTCATATCCGAACACAAAGGTAGGTCGACACGAAGGCGGTCTCATAACCAAGGGTTACTTTCACAAGATGGATTTCAAAAGGAAAGCCGACACGAAGGCGGTCTCATATCCAAACACAAAGGTAGGCCGACAAGAAGGCGGTCTCATAACAAAGGGTTACCATCACAAGATGGATTTCAAAAGGAAAGTCGACACGAGGGCGGTCTCATATCCAAACCCAAAGGTAGGCCGGTATGAAGGCGGTCTCATAACCAATGGTTACTATTACAAGATGGATTTCAAAAGGAAAGCAGACACGAATGCGGTCACATATCCAAACACAAAGGTAGGCCGACACGTAGGTGCTCTCATAACCAAGGGTTACCATCACAAGATGGATTTCAAAAGGAAAGTTGACACAAAGGCGGTCTCATATCCAAACACAAAAGTAGGCCGACACGAAGGCGGTCTCATAACCAAGGGTTACCATCACAAGATGGATTTCAATAGGAAAGCCGACACGAGGGCGGTCTCATATCCAAACCCAAAGGTAGGCCGACATGAAGGCGGTCTCATAACCAATGGTTACCATTACAAGATGGATTTCAAAAGGAAAGCAGACACGAAGGCGGTCTCATATCCAAACACAAAGGTAGGCCGACACGTAGGTGCTCTCATAACCAAGGGTTACCATCACAAGATGGATTTCAAAAGGAAAGTTGACACAAAGGCGGTCTCATATCCGAACACAAAGGTAGGTCGACACGAAGGCGGTCTCATAACCAAGGGTTACTTTCACAAGATGGATTTCAAAAGGAAAGCCGACACGAAGGCGGTCTCATATCCAAACACAAAGGTAGGCCGACAAGAAGGCGGTCTCATAACAAAGGGTTACCATCACAAGATGGATTTCAAAAGGAAAGTCGACACGAGGGCCGTCTCATATCCAAACCCAAAGGTAGGCCGGTATGAAGGCGGTCTCATAACCAATGGTTACCATTACAAGATGGATTTCAAAAGGAAAGCAGACACGAATGCGGTCACATATCCAAACACAAAGGTAGGCCGACACGTAGGCGGTCTCATAACCCAGGGTTACCAACACAAGATGAATTTCAAAAGGAAAGCCGACACAAAGGCGGTCTCATATCCGAACACAAAGGTAGGTCGACACGAAGGCGGTCTCATAACCAAGGGTTACTTTCACAAGATGGATTTCAAAAGGAAAGCCGACACGAAGGCGGTCTCATATCCAAACACAAAGGTAGGCCGAAAAGAAGGCGGTCTCATAACAAAGGGTTACCATCACAAGATGGATTTCAAAAGGAAAGTCAACACGAGGGCGGTCTCATATCCAAACCCAAAGGTAGGCCGGTATGAAGGCGGTCTCATAACCAATGGTTACCATTACAAGATGGATTTCAAAAGGAAAGCAGACACGAATGCGGTCACATATCCAAACACAAAGGTAGGCCGACACGTAGGTGCTCTCATAACCAAGGGTTACCATCACAAGATGGATTTCAAAAGGAAAGTTGACACAAAGGCGGTCTCATATCCAAACACAAAAGTAGGCCGACACGAAGGCGGTCTCATAACCAAGGGTTACCATCACAAGATGGATTTCAATAGGAAAGCCGACACGAGGGCGGTCTCATATCCAAACCCAAAGGTAGGCCGACATGAAGGCGGTCTCATAACCAATGGTTACCATTACAAGATGGATTTCAAAAGGAAAGCAGACACGAAGGCGGTCTCATATCCAAACACAAAGGTAGGCCGACACGTAGGCGGTCTCATAACCCAGGGTTACCAACACAAGATGAATTTCAAAAGGAAAGCCGACACAAAGGCGGTCTCATATCCGAACACAAAGGTAGGTCGACACGAAGGCGGTCTCATAACCAAGGGTTACCATCACAAGATTGATTTCAAAAGGAAAGCCGACACGAGGGCTGTCTCATATCCAAACACAAAGGTAGGTCGACACGAAGGCGGTCTCATAACCAAGGGTTACTTTCACAAGATGGATTTCAAAAGGAAAGCCGACACGAAGGCGGTCTCATATCCAAACACAAAGGTAGGCCGACAAGAAGGCGGTCTCATAACAAAGGGTTACCATCACAAGATGGATTTCAAAAGGAAAGTCGACACGAGGGCGGTCTCATATCCAAACCCAAAGGTAGGCCGATATGAAGGCGGTCTCATAACCAATGGTTACCATTACAAGATGGATTTCAAAAGGAAAGCAGACACGAATGCGGTCACATATCCAAACACAAAGGTAGGCCGACACGTAGGCGGTCTCATAACCCAGGGTTACCAACACAAGATGAATTTCAAAAGGAAAGCCGACACAAAGGCGGTCTCATATCCGAACACAAAGGTAGGTCGACACGAAGGCGGTCTCATAACCAAGGGTTACCATCACAAGATTGATTTCAAAAGGAAAGCCGACACGAGGGCTGTCTCATATCCAAACACAAAGGTAGGCCGAAACGTAGGCGGTCTCATAACCCAGGGTTACCAACACAAGATGAATTTCAAAAGGAAAGCCGACACAAAGGCGGTCTCATATCCGAACACAAAGGTAGGTCGACACGAAGGCGGTCTCATAACCAAGGGTTACCATCACAAGATTGATTTCAAAAGGAAAGCCGACACGAGGGCTGTCTCATATCCAAACACAAAGGTAGGTCGACACGAAGGCGCTCTCATAACCAAGGGTTACTTTCACAAGATGGATTTCAAAAGGAAAGCCGACACGAAGGCGGTCTCATATCCAAACACAAAGGTAGGCCGACAAGAAGGCGGTCTCATAACAAAGGGTTACCATCACAAGATGGATTTCAAAAGGAAAGTCGACACGAGGGCGGTCTCATATCCAAACCCAAAGGTAGGCCGATATGAAGGCGGTCTCATAACCAATGGTTACCATTACAAGATGGATTTCAAAAGGAAAGCAGACACGAATGCGGTCACATATCCAAACACAAAGGTAGGCCGACACGTAGGCGGTCTCATAACCCAGGGTTACCAACACAAGATGAATTTCAAAAGGAAAGCCGACACAAAGGCGGTCTCATATCCGAACACAAAGGTAGGTCGACACGAAGGCGGTCTCATAACCAAGGGTTACTTTCAGAAGATGGATTTCAAAAGGAAAGCCGACACGAAGGCGGTCTCATATCCAAACACAAAGGTAGGCCGACAAGAAGGCGGTCTCATAACAAAGGGTTACCATCACAAGATGGATTTCAAAAGGAAAGTCGACACGAGGGCGGTCTCATATCCAAACCCAAAGGTAGGCCGGTATGAAGGCGGTCTCATAACCAATGGTTACTATTACAAGATGGATTTCAAAAGGAAAGCAGACACGAATGCGGTCACATATCCAAACACAAAGGTAGGCCGACACGTAGGTGCTCTCATAACCAAGGGTTACCATCACAAGATGGATTTCAAAAGGAAAGTTGACACAAAGGCGGTCTCATATCCAAACACAAAAGTAGGCCGACACGAAGGCGGTCTCATAACCAAGGGTTACCATCACAAGATGGATTTCAATAGGAAAGCCGACACGAGGGCGGTCTCATATCCAAACCCAAAGGTAGGCCGACATGAAGGCGGTCTCATAACCAATGGTTACCATTACAAGATGGATTTCAAAAGGAAAGCAGACACGAAGGCGGTCTCATATCCAAACACAAAGGTAGGCCGACACGTAGGCGGTCTCATAACCCAGGGTTACCAACACAAGATGAATTTCAAAAGGAAAGCCGACACAAAGGCGGTCTCATATCCGAACAAAAAGGTAGGTCGACACGAAGGCGGTCTCATAACCAAGGGTTACCATCACAAGATTGATTTCAAAAGGAAAGGCGACACGAGGGCTGTCTCATATCCAAACACAAAGGTAGGTCGACACGAAGGCGGTCTCATAACCAAGGGTTACTTTCACAAGATGGATTTCAAAAGGAAAGCCGACACGAAGGCGGTCTCATATCCAAACACAAAGGTAGGCCGACAAGAAGGCGGTCTCATAACAAAGGGTTACCATCACAAGATGGATTTCAAAAGGAAAGTCGACACGAGGGCGGTCTCATATCCAAACCCAAAGGTAGGCCGGTATGAAGGCGGTCTCATAACCAATGGTTACCATTACAAGATGGATTTCAAAAGGAAAGCAGACACGAATGCGGTCACATATCCACACACAAAGGTAGGCCGACACGTAGGTGCTCTCATAACCAAGGGTTACCATCACAAGATGGATTTCAAAAGGAAAGTTGACACAAAGGCGGTCTCATATCCAAACACAAAAGTAGGCCGACACGAAGGCGGTCTCATAACCAAGGGTTACCATCACAAGATGGATTTCAATAGGAAAGCCGACACGAGGGCGGTCTCATATCCAAACCCAAAGGTAGGCCGACATGAAGGCGGTCTCATAACCAATGGTTACCATTACAAGATGGATTTCAAAAGGAAAGCAGACACGAAGGCGGTCTCATATCCAAACACAAAGGTAGGCCGACACGTAGGCGGTCTCATAACCCAGGGTTACCAACACAAGATGAATTTCAAAAGGAAAGCCGACACAAAGGCGGTCTCATATCCGAACACAAAGGTAGGTCGACACGAAGGCGGTCTCATAACCAAGGGTTACCATCACAAGATTGATTTCAAAAGGAAAGCCGACACGAGGGCTGTCTCATATCCAAACACAAAGGTAGGTCGACACGAAGGCGGTCTCATAACCAAGGGTTACTTTCACAAGATGGATTTCAAAAGGAAAGCCGACACGAAGGCGGTCTCATATCCAAACACAAAGGTAGGCCGACAAGAAGGCGGTCTCATAACAAAGGGTTACCATCACAAGATGGATTTCAAAAGGAAAGTCGACACGAGGGCGGTCTCATATCCAAACCCAAAGGTAGGCCGATATGAAGGCGGTCTCATAACCAATGGTTACCATTACAAGATGGATTTCAAAAGGAAAGCAGACACGAATGCGGTCACATATCCAAACACAAAGGTAGGCCGACACGTAGGCGGTCTCATAACCCAGGGTTACCAACACAAGATGAATTTCAAAAGGAAAGCCGACACAAAGGCGGTCTCATATCCGAACACAAAGGTAGGTCGACACGAAGGCGGTCTCATAACCAAGGGTTACCATCACAAGATTGATTTCAAAAGGAAAGCCGACACGAGGGCTGTCTCATATCCAAACACAAAGGTAGGTCGACACGAAGGCGGTCTCATAACCAAGGGTTACTTTCACAAGATGGATTTCAAAAGGAAAGCCGACACGAAGGCGGTCTCATATCCAAACACAAAGGTAGGCCGACAAGAAGGCGGTCTCATAACAAAGGGTTACCATCACAAGATGGATTTCAAAAGGAAAGTCGACACGAGGGCGGTCTCATATCCAAACCCAAAGGTAGGCCGATATGAAGGCGGTCTCATAACCAATGGTTACCATTACAAGATGGATTTCAAAAGGAAAGCAGACACGAATGCGGTCACATATCCAAACACAAAGGTAGGCCGACACGTAGGCGGTCTCATAACCCAGGGTTACCAACACAAGATGAATTTCAAAAGGAAAGCCGACACAAAGGCGGTCTCATATCCGAACACAAAGGTAGGTCGACACGAAGGCGGTCTCATAACCAAGGGTTACCATCACAAGATTGATTTCAAAAGGAAAGCCGACACGAGGGCTGTCTCATATCCAAACACAAAGGTAGGCCGAAACGTAGGCGGTCTCATAACCCAGGGTTACCAACACAAGATGAATTTCAAAAGGAAAGCCGACACAAAGGCGGTCTCATATCCGAACACAAAGGTAGGTCGACACGAAGGCGGTCTCATAACCAAGGGTTACCATCACAAGATTGATTTCAAAAGGAAAGCCGACACGAGGGCTGTCTCATATCCAAACACAAAGGTAGGTCGACACGAAGGCGCTCTCATAACCAAGGGTTACTTTCACAAGATGGATTTCAAAAGGAAAGCCGACACGAAGGCGGTCTCATATCCAAACACAAAGGTAGGCCGACAAGAAGGCGGTCTCATAACAAAGGGTTACCATCACAAGATGGATTTCAAAAGGAAAGTCGACACGAGGGCGGTCTCATATCCAAACCCAAAGGTAGGCCGATATGAAGGCGGTCTCATAACCAATGGTTACCATTACAAGATGGATTTCAAAAGGAAAGCAGACACGAATGCGGTCACATATCCAAACACAAAGGTAGGCCGACACGTAGGCGGTCTCATAACCCAGGGTTACCAACACAAGATGAATTTCAAAAGGAAAGCCGACACAAAGGCGGTCTCATATCCAAACACAAAGGTAGGTCGACACGAAGGCGGTCTCATAACCAAGGGTTACTTTCACAAGATGGATTTCAAAAGGAAAGCCGACACGAAGGCGGTCTCATATCCAAACACAAAGGTAGGCCGACAAGAAGGCGGTCTCATAACAAAGGGTTACCATCACAAGATGGATTTCAAAAGGAAAGTCGACACGAGGGCGGTCTCATATCCAAACCCAAAGGTAGGCCGGTATGAAGGCGGTCTCATAACCAATGGTTACTATTACAAGATGGATTTCAAAAGGAAAGCAGACACGAATGCGGTCACATATCCAAACACAAAGGTAGGCCGACACGTAGGTGCTCTCATAACCAAGGGTTACCATCACAAGATGGATTTCAAAAGGAAAGTTGACACAAAGGCGGTCTCATATCCAAACACAAAAGTAGGCCGACACGAAGGCGGTCTCATAACCAAGGGTTACCATCACAAGATGGATTTCAATAGGAAAGCCGACACGAGGGCGGTCTCATATCCAAACCCAAAGGTAGGCCGACATGAAGGCGGTCTCATAACCAATGGTTACCATTACAAGATGGATTTCAAAAGGAAAGCAGACACGAAGGCGGTCTCATATCCAAACACAAAGGTAGGCCGACACGTAGGCGGTCTCATAACCCAGGGTTACCAACACAAGATGAATTTCAAAAGGAAAGCCGACACAAAGGCGGTCTCATATCCGAACAAAAAGGTAGGTCGACACGAAGGCGGTCTCATAACCAAGGGTTACCATCACAAGATTGATTTCAAAAGGAAAGGCGACACGAGGGCTGTCTCATATCCAAACACAAAGGTAGGTCGACACGAAGGCGGTCTCATAACCAAGGGTTACTTTCACAAGATGGATTTCAAAAGGAAAGCCGACACGAAGGCGGTCTCATATCCAAACACAAAGGTAGGCCGACAAGAAGGCGGTCTCATAACAAAGGGTTACCATCACAAGATGGATTTCAAAAGGAAAGTCGACACGAGGGCGGTCTCATATCCAAACCCAAAGGTAGGCCGGTATGAAGGCGGTCTCATAACCAATGGTTACCATTACAAGATGGATTTCAAAAGGAAAGCAGACACGAATGCGGTCACATATCCACACACAAAGGTAGGCCGACACGTAGGTGCTCTCATAACCAAGGGTTACCATCACAAGATGGATTTCAAAAGGAAAGTTGACACAAAGGCGGTCTCATATCCAAACACAAAAGTAGGCCGACACGAAGGCGGTCTCATAACCAAGGGTTACCATCACAAGATGGATTTCAATAGGAAAGCCGACACGAGGGCGGTCTCATATCCAAACCCAAAGGTAGGCCGACATGAAGGCGGTCTCATAACCAATGGTTACCATTACAAGATGGATTTCAAAAGGAAAGCAGACACGAAGGCGGTCTCATATCCAAACACAAAGGTAGGCCGACACGTAGGCGGTCTCATAACCCAGGGTTACCAACACAAGATGAATTTCAAAAGGAAAGCCGACACAAAGGCGGTCTCATATCCGAACACAAAGGTAGGTCGACACGAAGGCGGTCTCATAACCAAGGGTTACCATCACAAGATTGATTTCAAAAGGAAAGCCGACACGAGGGCTGTCTCATATCCAAACACAAAGGTAGGTCGACACGAAGGCGGTCTCATAACCAAGGGTTACTTTCACAAGATGGATTTCAAAAGGAAAGCCGACACGAAGGCGGTCTCATATCCAAACACAAAGGTAGGCCGACAAGAAGGCGGTCTCATAACAAAGGGTTACCATCACAAGATGGATTTCAAAAGGAAAGTCGACACGAGGGCGGTCTCATATCCAAACCCAAAGGTAGGCCGATATGAAGGCGGTCTCATAACCAATGGTTACCATTACAAGATGGATTTCAAAAGGAAAGCAGACACGAATGCGGTCACATATCCAAACACAAAGGTAGGCCGACACGTAGGCGGTCTCATAACCCAGGGTTACCAACACAAGATGAATTTCAAAAGGAAAGCCGACACAAAGGCGGTCTCATATCCGAACACAAAGGTAGGTCGACACGAAGGCGGTCTCATAACCAAGGGTTACCATCACAAGATTGATTTCAAAAGGAAAGCCGACACGAGGGCTGTCTCATATCCAAACACAAAGGTAGGTCGACACGAAGGCGGTCTCATAACCAAGGGTTACTTTCACAAGATGGATTTCAAAAGGAAAGCCGACACGAAGGCGGTCTCATATCCAAACACAAAGGTAGGCCGACAAGAAGGCGGTCTCATAACAAAGGGTTACCATCACAAGATGGATTTCAAAAGGAAAGTCGACACGAGGGCCGTCTCATATCCAAACCCAAAGGTAGGCCGGTATGAAGGCGGTCTCATAACCAATGGTTACCATTACAAGATGGATTTCAAAAGGAAAGCAGACACGAATGCGGTCACATATCCAAACACAAAGGTAGGCCGACACGTAGGCGGTCTCATAACCCAGGGTTACCAACACAAGATGAATTTCAAAAGGAAAGCCGACACAAAGGCGGTCTCATATCCGAACACAAAGGTAGGTCGACACGAAGGCGGTTTCATAACCAAGGGTTACTTTCACAAGATGGATTTCAAAAGGAAAGCCGACACGAAGGCGGTCTCATATCCAAACACAAAGGTAGGCCGACAAGAAGGCGGTCTCATAACAAAGGGTTACCATCACAAGATGGATTTCAAAAGGAAAGTCGACACGAGGGCCGTCTCATATCCAAACCCAAAGGTAGGCCGGTATGAAGGCGGTCTCATAACCAATGGTTACCATTACAAGATGGATTTCAAAAGGAAAGCAGACACGAATGCGGTCACATATCCAAACACAAAGGTAGGCCGACACGTAGGCGGTCTCATAACCCAGGGTTACCAACACAAGATGAATTTCAAAAGGAAAGCCGACACAAAGGCGGTCTCATATCCGAACACAAAGGTAGGTCGACACGAAGGCGGTCTCATAACCAAGGGTTACCATCACAAGATGGATTTCAAAAGGAAAGCCGACACGAGGGCTGTCTCATATCCAAACACAAAGGTAGGTCGACACGAAGGCGGTCTCATAACCAAGGGTTACTTTCACAAGATGGATTTCAAAAGGAAAGCCGACACGAAGGCGGTCTCATATCCAAACACAAAGGTAGGCCGACAAGAAGGCGGTCTCATAACAAAGGGTTACCATCACAAGATGGATTTCAAAAGGAAAGTCGACACGAGGGCGGTCTCATATCCAAACCCAAAGGTAGGCCGGTATGAAGGCGGTCTCATAACCAATGGTTACCATTACAAGATGGATTTCAAAAGGAAAGCAGACACGAATGCGGTCACGTATCCAAACACAAAGGTAGGCCGACACGTAGGTGCTCTCATAACCAAGGGTTACCATCACAAGATGGATTTCAAAAGGAAAGTTGACACAAAGGTGGTCTCATATCCAAACACAAAAGTAGGCCGACACGAAGGCGGTCTCATAACCAAGGGTTACCATCACAAGATGGATTTCAATAGGAAAGCCGACACGAGGGCGGTCTCATATCCAAACCCAAAGGTAGGCCGACATGAAGGCGGTCTCATAACCAATGGTTACCATTACAAGATGGATTTCAAAAGGAAAGCAGACACGAAGGCGGTCTCATATCCAAACACAAAGGTAGGCCGACACGTAGGCGGTCTCATAACCCAGGGTTACCAACACAAGATGAATTTCAAAAGGAAAGCCGACACAAAGGCGGTCTCATATCCGAACACAAAGGTAGGTCGACACGAAGGCGGTCTCATAACCAAGGGTTACCATCACAAGATTGATTTCAAAAGGAAAGCCGACACGAGGGCTGTCTCATATCCAAACACAAAGGTAGGTCGACACGAAGGCGCTCTCATAACCAAGGGTTACTTTCACAAGATGGATTTCAAAAGGAAAGCCGACACGAAGGCGGTCTCATATCCAAACACAAAGGTAGGCCGACAAGAAGGCGGTCTCATAACAAAGGGTTACCATCACAAGATGGATTTCAAAAGGAAAGTCGACACGAGGGCCGTCTCATATCCAAACCCAAAGGTAGGCCGATATGAAGGCGGTCTCATAACCAATGGTTACCATTACAAGATGGATTTCAAAAGGAAAGCAGACACGAATGCGGTCACATATCCAAACACAAAGGTAGGCCGACACGTAGGCGGTCTCATAACCCAGGGTTACCAACACAAGATGAATTTCAAAAGGAAAGCCGACACAAAGGCGGTCTCATATCCGAACACAAAGGTAGGTCGACACGAAGGCGGTCTCATAACCAAGGGTTACCATCACAAGATTGATTTCAAAAGGAAAGCCGACACGAGGGCTGTCTCATATCCAAACACAAAGGTAGGTCGACACGAAGGCGGTCTCATAACAAAGGGTTACTTTCACAAGATGGATTTCAAAAGGAAAGCCGACACGAAGGCGGTCTCATATCCAAACACAAAGGTAGGCCGACAAGAAGGCGGTCTCATAACAAAGGGTTACCATCACAAGATGGATTTCAAAAGGAAAGTCGACACGAGGGCCGTCTCATATCCAAACCCAAAGGTAGGCCGGTATGAAGGCGGTCTCATAACCAATGGTTACCATTACAAGATGGATTTCAAAAGGAAAGCAGACACGAATGCGGTCACATATCCAAACACAAAGGTAGGCCGACACGTAGGTGCTCTCATAACCAAGGGTTACCATCACAAGATGGATTTCAAAAGGAAAGTTGACACAAAGGCGGTCTCATATCCAAACACAAAAGTAGGCCGACACGAAGGCGGTCTCATAACCAAGGGTTACCATCACAAGATGGATTTCAATAGGAAAGCCGACACGAGGGCGGTCTCATATCCAAACCCAAAGGTAGGCCGACATAAAGGCGGTCTCATAACCAATGGTTACCATTACAAGATGGATTTCAAAAGGAAAGCAGACACGAAGGCGGTCTCATATCCAAACACAAAGGTAGGCCGACACGTAGGCGGTCTCATAACCCAGGGTTACCAACACAAGATGAATTTCAAAAGGAAAGCCGACACGAAGGCGGTCTCATATCCGAACACAAAGGTAGGTCGACACGAAGGCGGTCTCATAACCAAGGGTTACCATCACAAGATTGATTTCAAAAGGAAAGCCGACACGAGGGCTGTCTCATATCCAAACACAAAGGTAGGTCGACACGAAGGCGGTCTCACAACCAAGGGTTACTTTCACAAGATGGATTTCAAAAGGAAAGCCGACACGAAGGCGGTCTCATATCCAAACACAAAGGTAGGCCGACAAGAAGGCGGTCTCATAACAAAGGGTTACCATCACAAGATGGATTTCAAAAGGAAAGTCGACACGAGGGCGGTCTCATATCCAAACCCAAAGGTAGGCCGATATGAAGGCGGTCTCATAACCAATGGTTACCATTACAAGATGGATTTCAAAAGGAAAGCAGACACGAAGGCGGTCTCATATCCAAACACAAAGGTAGGCCGACACGTAGGCGGTCTCATAACCCAGGGTTACCAACACAAGATGAATTTCAAAAGGAAAGCCGACACAAAGGCGGTCTCATATCCGAACACAAAGGTAGGTCGACACGAAGGCGGTCTCATAACCAAGGGTTACCATCACAAGATTGATTTCAAAAGGAAAGCCGACACGAGGGCTGTCTCATATCCAAACACAAAGGTAGGTCGACACGAAGGCGCTCTCATAACCAAGGGTTACTTTCACAAGATGGATTTCAAAAGGAAAGCCGACACGAAGGCGGTCTCATATCCAAACACAAAGGTAGGCCGACAAGAAGGCGGTCTCATAACAAAGGGTTACCATCACAAGATGGATTTCAAAAGGAAAGTCGACACGAGGGCGGTCTCATATCCAAACCCAAAGGTAGGCCGATATGAAGGCGGTCTCATAACCAATGGTTACCATTACAAGATGGATTTCAAAAGGAAAGCAGACACGAATGCGGTCACATATCCAAACACAAAGGTAGGCCGACACGTAGGCGGTCTCATAACCCAGGGTTACCAACACAAGATGAATTTCAAAAGGAAAGCCTACACAAAGGCGGTCTCATATCCGAACACAAAGGTAGGTCGACACGAAGGCGGTCTCATAACCAAGGGTTACCATCACAAGATTGATTTCAAAAGGAAAGCCGACACGAGGGCTGTCTCATATCCAAACACAAAGGTAGGTCGACACGAAGGCGGTCTCATAACAAAGGGTTACTTTCACAAGATGGATTTCAAAAGGAAAGCCGACACGAAGGCGGTCTCATATCCAAACACAAAGGTAGGCCGACAAGAAGGCGGTCTCATAACAAAGGGTTACCATCACAAGATGGATTTCAAAAGGAAAGTCGACACGAGGGCCGTCTCATATCCAAACCCAAAGGTAGGCCGGTATGAAGGCGGTCTCATAACCAATGGTTACCATTACAAGATGGATTTCAAAAGGAAAGCAGACACGAATGCGGTCACATATCCAAACACAAAGGTAGGCCGACACGTAGGTGCTCTCATAACCAAGGGTTACCATCACAAGATGGATTTCAAAAGGAAAGTTGACACAAAGGCGGTCTCATATCCAAACACAAAAGTAGGCCGACACGAAGGCGGTCTCATAACCAAGGGTTACCATCACAAGATGGATTTCAATAGGAAAGCCGACACGAGGGCGGTCTCATATCCAAACCCAAAGGTAGGCCGACATAAAGGCGGTCTCATAACCAATGGTTACCATTACAAGATGGATTTCAAAAGGAAAGCAGACACGAAGGCGGTCTCATATCCAAACACAAAGGTAGGCCGACACGTAGGCGGTCTCATAACCCAGGGTTACCAACACAAGATGAATTTCAAAAGGAAAGCCGACACGAAGGCGGTCTCATATCCGAACACAAAGGTAGGTCGACACGAAGGCGGTCTCATAACCAAGGGTTACCATCACAAGATTGATTTCAAAAGGAAAGCCGACACGAGGGCTGTCTCATATCCAAACACAAAGGTAGGTCGACACGAAGGCGGTCTCACAACCAAGGGTTACTTTCACAAGATGGATTTCAAAAGGAAAGCCGACACGAAGGCGGTCTCATATCCAAACACAAAGGTAGGCCGACAAGAAGGCGGTCTCATAACAAAGGGTTACCATCACAAGATGGATTTCAAAAGGAAAGTCAACACGAGGGCGGTCTCATATCCAAACCCAAAGGTAGGCCGATATGAAGGCGGTCTCATAACCAATGGTTACCATTACAAGATGGATTTCAAAAGGAAAGCAGACACGAAGGCGGTCTCATATCCAAACACAAAGGTAGGCCGACACGTAGGCGGTCTCATAACCCAGGGTTACCAACACAAGATGAATTTCAAAAGGAAAGCCGACACAAAGGCGGTCTCATATCCGAACACAAAGGTAGGTCGACACGAAGGCGGTCTCATAACCAAGGGTTACCATCACAAGATTGATTTCAAAAGGAAAGCCGACACGAGGGCTGTCTCATATCCAAACACAAAGGTAGGTCGACACGAAGGCGCTCTCATAACCAAGGGTTACTTTCACAAGATGGATTTCAAAAGGAAAGCCGACACGAAGGCGGTCTCATATCCAAACACAAAGGTAGGCCGACAAGAAGGCGGTCTCATAACAAAGGGTTACCATCACAAGATGGATTTCAAAAGGAAAGTCGACACGAGGGCGGTCTCATATCCAAACCCAAAGGTAGGCCGATATGAAGGCGGTCTCATAACCAATGGTTACCATTACAAGATGGATTTCAAAAGGAAAGCAGACACGAATGCGGTCACATATCCAAACACAAAGGTAGGCCGACACGTAGGCGGTCTCATAACCCAGGGTTACCAACACAAGATGAATTTCAAAAGGAAAGCCGACACAAAGGCGGTCTCATATCCGAACACAAAGGTAGGTCGACACGAAGGCGGTCTCATAACCAAGGGTTACCATCACAAGATTGATTTCAAAAGGAAAGCCGACACGAGGGCTGTCTCATATCCAAACACAAAGGTAGGTCGACACGAAGGCGGTCTCATAACCAAGGGTTACTTTCACAAGATGGATTTCAAAAGGAAAGCCGACACGAAGGCGGTCTCATATCCAAACACAAAGGTAGGCCGACAAGAAGGCGGTCTCATAACAAAGGGTTACCATCACAAGATGGATTTCAAAAGGAAAGTCGACACGAGGGCCGTCTCATATCCAAACCCAAAGGTAGGCCGGTATGAAGGCGGTCTCATAACCAATGGTTACCATTACAAGATGGATTTCAAAAGGAAAGCAGACACGAATGCGGTCACATATCCAAACACAAAGGTAGGCCGACACGTAGGTGCTCTCATAACCAAGGGTTACCATCACAAGATGGATTTCAAAAGGAAAGTTGACACAAAGGCGGTCTCATATCCAAACACAAAAGTAGGCCGACACGAAGGCGGTCTCATAACCAAGGGTTACCATCACAAGATGGATTTCAATAGGAAAGCCGACACGAGGGCGGTCTCATATCCAAACCCAAAGGTAGGCCGACATGAAGGCGGTCTCATAACCAATGGTTACCATTACAAGATGGATTTCAAAAGGAAAGCAGACACGAAGGCGGTCTCATATCCAAACACAAAGGTAGGCCGACACGTAGGCGGTCTCATAACCCAGGGTTACCAACACAAGATGAATTTCAAAAGGAAAGCCGACACAAAGGCGGTCTCATATCCGAACACAAAGGTAGGTCGACACGAAGGCGGTCTCATAACCAAGGGTTACCATCACAAGATTGATTTCAAAAGGAAAGCCGACACGAGGGCTGTCTCATATCCAAACACAAAGGTAGGTCGACACGAAGGCGGTCTCACAACCAAGGGTTACTTTCACAAGATGGATTTCAAAAGGAAAGCCGACACGAAGGCGGTCTCATATCCAAACACAAAGGTAGGCCGACAAGAAGGCGGTCTCATAACAAAGGGTTACCATCACAAGATGGATTTCAAAAGGAAAGTCGACACGAGGGCGGTCTCATATCCAAACCCAAAGGTAGGCCGATATGAAGGCGGTCTCATAACCAATGGTTACCATTACAAGATGGATTTCAAAAGGAAAGCAGACACGAAGGCGGTCTCATATCAAAACACAAAGGTAGGCCGACACGTAGGCGGTCTCATAACCCAGGGTTACCAACACAAGATGAATTTCAAAAGGAAAGCCGACACAAAGGCGGTCTCATATCCGAACACAAAGGTAGGTCGACACGAAGGCGGTCTCATAACCAAGGGTTACCATCACAAGATTGATTTCAAAAGGAAAGCCGACACGAGGGCTGTCTCATATCCAAACACAAAGGTAGGTCGACACGAAGGCGCTCTCATAACCAAGGGTTACTTTCACAAGATGGATTTCAAAAGGAAAGCCGACACGAAGGCGGTCTCATATCCAAACACAAAGGTAGGCCGACAAGAAGGCGGTCTCATAACAAAGGGTTACCATCACAAGATGGATTTCAAAAGGAAAGTCGACACGAGGGCGGTCTCATATCCAAACCCAAAGGTAGGCCGATATGAAGGCGGTCTCATAACCAATGGTTACCATTACAAGATGGATTTCAAAAGGAAAGCAGACACGAATGCGGTCACATATCCAAACACAAAGGTAGGCCGACACGTAGGCGGTCTCATAACCCAGGGTTACCAACACAAGATGAATTTCAAAAGGAAAGCCGACACAAAGGCGGTCTCATATCCGAACACAAAGGTAGGTCGACACGAAGGCGGTCTCATAACCAAGGGTTACCATCACAAGATTGATTTCAAAAGGAAAGCCGACACGAGGGCTGTCTCATATCCAAACACAAAGGTAGGTCGACACGAAGGCGGTCTCATAACCAAGGGTTACTTTCACAAGATGGATTTCAAAAGGAAAGCCGACACGAAGGCGGTCTCATATCCAAACACAAAGGTAGGCCGACAAGAAGGCGGTCTCATAACAAAGGGTTACCATCACAAGATGGATTTCAAAAGGAAAGTCGACACGAGGGCCGTCTCATATCCAAACCCAAAGGTAGGCCGGTATGAAGGCGGTCTCATAACCAATGGTTACCATTACAAGATGGATTTCAAAAGGAAAGCAGACACGAATGCGGTCACATATCCAAACACAAAGGTAGGCCGACACGTAGGTGCTCTCATAACCAAGGGTTACCATCACAAGATGGATTTCAAAAGGAAAGTTGACACAAAGGCGGTCTCATATCCAAACACAAAAGTAGGCCGACACGAAGGCGGTCTCATAACCAAGGGTTACCATCACAAGATGGATTTCAATAGGAAAGCCGACACGAGGGCGGTCTCATATCCAAACCCAAAGGTAGGCCGACATGAAGGCGGTCTCATAACCAATGGTTACCATTACAAGATGGATTTCAAAAGGAAAGCAGACACGAAGGCGGTCTCATATCCAAACACAAAGGTAGGCCGACACGTAGGCTGTCTCATAACCCAGGGTTACCAACACAAGATGAATTTCAAAAGGAAAGCCGACACAAAGGCGGTCTCATATCCGAACACAAAGGTAGGTCGACACGAAGGCGGTCTCATAACCAAGGGTTACCATCACAAGATTGATTTCAAAAGGAAAGCCGACACGAGGGCTGTCTCATATCTAAACACAAAGGTAGGTCGACACGAAGGCGGTCTCACAACCAAGGGTTACTTTCACAAGATGGATTTCAAAAGGAAAGCCGACACGAAGGCGGTCTCATATCCAAACACAAAGGTAGGCCGACAAGAAGGCGGTCTCATAACAAAGGGTTACCATCACAAGATGGATTTCAAAAGGAAAGTCGACACGAGGGCGGTCTCATATCCAAACCCAAAGGTAGGCCGATATGAAGGCGGTCTCATAACCAATGGTTACCATTACAAGATGGATTTCAAAAGGAAAGCAGACACGAAGGCGGTCTCATATCCAAACACAAAGGTAGGCCGACACGTAGGCAGTCTCATAACCCAGGGTTACCAACACAAGATGAATTTCAAAAGGAAAGCCGACACAAAGGCGGTCTCATATCCGAACACAAAGGTAGGTCGACACGAAGGCGGTCTCATAACCAAGGGTTACCATCACAAGATTGATTTCAAAAGGAAAGCCGACACGAGGGCTGTCTCATATCCAAACACAAAGGTAGGTCGACACGAAGGCGCTCTCATAACCAAGGGTTACTTTCACAAGATGGATTTCAAAAGGAAAGCCGACACGAAGGCGGTCTCATATCCAAACACAAAGGTAGGCCGACAAGAAGGCGGTCTCATAACAAAGGGTTACCATCACAAGATGGATTTCAAAAGGAAAGTCGACACGAGGGCGGTCTCATATCCAAACCCAAAGGTAGGCCGATATGAAGGCGGTCTCATAACCAATGGTTACCATTACAGGATGGATTTCAAAAGGAAAGCAGACACGAATGCGGTCACATATCCAAACACAAAGGTAGGCCGACACGTAGGCGGTCTCATAACCCAGGGTTACCAACACAAGATGAATTTCAAAAGGAAAGCCGACACAAAGGCGGTCTCATATCCGAACACAAAGGTAGGTCGACACGAAGGCGGTCTCATAACCAAGGGTTACCATCACAAGATTGATTTCAAAAGGAAAGCCGACACGAGGGCTGTCTCATATCCAAACACAAAGGTAGGTCGACACGAAGGCGCTCTCATAACCAAGGGTTACTTTCACAAGATGGATTTCAAAAGGAAAGCCGACACGAAGGCGGTCTCATATCCAAACACAAAGGTAGGCCGACAAGAAGGCGGTCTCATAACAAAGGGTTACCATCACAAGATGGATTTCAAAAGGAAAGTCGACACGAGGGCCGTCTCATATCCAAACCCAAAGGTAGGCCGGTATGAAGGCGGTCTCATAACCAATGGTTACCATTCCAAGATGGATTTCAAAAGGAAAGCAGACACGAATGCGGTCACATATCCAAACACAAAGGTAGGCCGACACGTAGGTGCTCTCATAACCAAGGGTTACCATCACAAGATGGATTTCAAAAGGAAAGTTGACACAAAGGCGGTCTCATATCCAAACACAAAAGTAGGCCGACACGAAGGCGGTCTCATAACCAAGGGTTACCATCACAAGATGGATTTCAATAGGAAAGCCGACACGAGGGCGGTCTCATATCCAAACCCAAAGGTAGGCCGACATGAAGGCGGTCTCATAACCAATGGTTACCATTACGAGATGGATTTCAAAAGGAAAGCAGACACGAAGGCGGTCTCATATCCAAACACAAAGGTAGGCCGACACGTAGGCTGTCTCATAACCCAGGGTTACCAACACAAGATGAATTTCAAAAGGAAAGCCGACACAAAGGCGGTCTCATATCCGAACACAAAGGTAGGTCGACACGAAGGCGGTCTCATAACCAAGGGTTACCATCACAAGATTGATTTCAAAAGGAAAGCCGACACGAGGGCTGTCTCATATCCAAACCCAAAGGTAGGTCGACACGAAGGCGGTCTCACAACCAAGGGTTACTTTCACAAGATGGATTTCAAAAGGAAAGCCGACACGAAGGCGGTCTCATATCCAAACACAAAGGTAGGCCGACAAGAAGGCGGTCTCATAACAAAGGGTTACCATCACAAGATGGATTTCAAAAGGAAAGTCGACACGAGGGCGGTCTCATATCCAAACCCAAAGGTAGGCCGATATGAAGGCGGTCTCATAACCAATGGTTACCATTACAAGATGGATTTCAAAAGGAAAGCAGACACGAATGCGGTCACATATCCAAACACAAAGGTAGGCCGACACGTAGGCGGTCTCATAACCCAGGGTTACCAACACAAGATGAATTTCAAAAGGAAAGCCGACACAAAGGTGGTCTCATATCCGAACACAAAGGTAGGTCGACACGAAGGCGGTCTCATAACCAAGGGTTACCATCACAAGATTGATTTCAAAAGGAAAGCCGACACGAGGGTTGTCTCATATCCAAACACAAAGGTAGGTCGACACGAAGGCGGTCTCATAACCAAGGGTTACTTTCACAAGATGGATTTCAAAAGGAAAGCCGACACGAAGGCGGTCTCATATCCAAACACAAAGGTAGGCCGACAAGAAGCCGGTCTCATAACAAAGGGTTACCATCACAAGATGGATTTCAAAAGGAAAGTCGACACGAGGGCGGTCTCATATCCAAACCCAAAGGTAGGCCGGTATGAAGGCGGTCTCATAACCAATGGTTACCATTACAAGATGGATTTCAAAAGGAAACCAGACACGAATGCGGTCACATATCCAAACACAAAGGTAGGCCGACACGTAGGTGCTCTCATAACCAAGGGTTACCATCACAAGATGGATTTCAAAAGGAAAGTTGACACAAAGGCGGTCTCATATCCAAACACAAAAGTAGGCCGACACGAAGGCGGTCTCATAACCAAGGGTTACCATCACAAGATGGATTTCAATAGGAAAGCCGACACGAGGGCGGTCTCATATCCAAACCCAAAGGTAGGCCGACATGAAGGTGGTCTCATAACCAATGGTTACCATTACAAGATGGATTTCAAAAGGAAAGCAGACACGAAGGCGGTCTCATATCCAAACACAAAGGTAGGCCGACACGTAGGCGGTCTCATAACCCAGGGTTACCAACACAAGATGAATTTCAAAAGGAAAGCCGACACAAAGGCGGTCTCATATCCGAACACAAAGGTTGGTCGACACGAAGGCGGTCTCATAACCAAGGGTTACCATCACAAGATTGATTTCAAAAGGAAAGCCGACACGAGGGCTGTCTCATATCCAAACACAAAGGTAGGTCGACACGAAGGCGGTCTCATAACCAAGGGTTACTTTCACAAGATGGATTTCAAAAGGAAAGACGACACGAAGGCGGTCTCATATCCAAACACAAAGGTAGGCCGACAAGAAGGCGGTCTCATAACAAAGGGTTACCATCACAAGATGGATTTCAAAAGGAAAGTCGACACGAGGGCGGTCTCATATCCAAACCCAAAGGTAGGCCGATATGAAGGCGGTCTCATAACCAATGGTTACCATTACAAGATGGATTTCAAAAGGAAAGCAGACACGAATGCGGTCACATATCCAAACACAAAGGTAGGCCGACACGTCGGCGGTCTCATAACCCAGGGTTACCAACACAAGATGAATTTCAAAAGGAAAGCCGACACAAAGGCGGTCTCATATCCGAACACAAAGGTAGGTCGACACGAAGGCGGTCTCATAACCAAGGGTTACCATCACAAGATTGATTTCAAAAGGAAAGCCGACACGAGGGCTGTCTCATATCCAAACACAAAGGTAGGTCGACAATAAGGCGGTCTCATAACCAAGGGTTACTTTCACAAGATGGATTTCAAAAGGAAAGCCGACACGAAGGCGGTCTCATATCCAAACACAAAGGTAGGCCGACAAGAAGGCGGTCTCATAACAAAGGGTTACCATCACAAGATAGATTTCAAAAGGAAAGTCGACATGAGGGCGGTCTCATATCCAAACCCAAAGGTAGGCCGGTATGAAGGCGGTCTCATAACCAATGGTTACCATTACAAGATGGATTTCAAAAGGAAAGCAGACACGAATGCGGTCACATATCCAAACACAAAGGTAGGCCGACACGTAGGTACTCTCATAACCAAGGGTTACCATCACAAGATGGATTTCAAAAGGAAAGTTGACACAAAGGCGGTCTCATATCCAAACACAAAAGTAGGCCGACACGAAGGCGGTCTCATAACCAAGGGTTACCATCACAAGATGGATTTCAATAGGAAAGCCGACACGAGGGCGGTCTCATATCCAAACCCAAAGGTAGGCCGACATGAAGGCGGTCTCATAACCAATGGTTACCATTACAAGATGGATTTCAAAAGGAAAGCAGACACGAAGGCGGTCTCATATCCAAACACAAAGGTAGGCCGACACGTAGGCTGTCTCATAACCCAGGGTTACCAACACAAGATGAATTTCAAAAGGAAAGCCGACACAAAGGCGGTCTCATATCCGAACACAAAGGTAGGTCGACACGAAGGCGGTCTCATAACCAAGGGTTACCATCACAAGATTGATTTCAAAAGGAAAGCCGACACGAGGGTTGTCTCATATCCAAACACAAAGGTAGGTCGACACGAAGGCGGTCTCACAACCAAGGGTTACTTTCACAAGATGGATTTCAAGAGGAAAGCCGACACGAAGGCGGTCTCATATCCAAACACAAAGGTAGGCCGACAAGAAGGCGGTCTCATAACAAAGGGTTACCATCACAAGATGGATTTCAAAAGGAAAGTCGACACGAGGGCGGTCTCATATCCAAACCCAAAGGTAGGCCGATATGAAGGCGGTCTCATAACCAATGGTTACCATTACAAGATGGATTTCAAAAGGAAAGCAGACACGAATGCGGTCACATATCCAAACACAAAGGTAGGCCGACACGTAGGCGGTCTCATAACCCAGGGTTACCAACACAAGATGAATTTCAAAAGGAAAGCCGACACAAAGGCGGTCTCATATCCGAACACAAAGGTAGGTCGACACGAAGGCGGTCTCATAACCAAGGGTTACCATCACAAGATTGATTTCAAAAGGAAAGCCGACACGAGGGCTGTCTCATATCCAAACACAAAGGTAGGTCGACACGAAGGCGGTCTCATAACCAAGGGTTACTTTCACAAGATGGATTTCAAAAGGAAAGCCGACACGAAGGCGGTCTCATATCCAAACACAAAGGTAGGCCGACAAGAAGCCGGTCTCATAACAAAGGGTTACCATCACAAGATGGATTTCAAAAGGAAAGTCGACACGAGGGCGGTCTCATATCCAAACCCAAAGGTAGGCCGGTATGAAGGCGGTCTCATAACCAATGGTTACCATTACAAGATGGATTTCAAAAGGAAAGCAGACACGAATGCGGTCACATATCCAAACACAAAGGTAGGCCGACACGTAGGTGCTCTCATAACCAAGGGTTACCATCACAAGATGGATTTCAAAAGGAAAGTTGACACAAAGGCGGTCTCATATCCAAACACAAAAGTAGGCCGACACGAAGGCGGTCTCATAACCAAGGGTTACCATCACAAGATGGATTTCAATAGGAAAGCCGACACGAGGGCGGTCTCATATCCAAACCCAAAGGTAGGCCGACATGAAGGTGGTCTCATAACCAATGGTTACCATTACAAGATGGATTTCAAAAGGAAAGCAGACACGAAGGCGGTCTCATATCCAAACACAAAGGTAGGCCGACACGTAGGCGGTCTCATAACCCAGGGTTACCAACACAAGATGAATTTCAAAAGGAAAGCCGACACAAAGGCGGTCTCATATCCGAACACAAAGGTTGGTCGACACGAAGGCGGTCTCATAACCAAGGGTTACCATCACAAGATTGATTTCAAAAGGAAAGCCGACACGAGGGCTGTCTCATATCCAAACACAAAGGTAGGTCGACACGAAGGCGGTCTCATAACCAAGGGTTACTTTCACAAGATGGATTTCAAAAGGAAAGACGACACGAAGGCGGTCTCATATCCAAACACAAAGGTAGGCCGACAAGAAGGCGGTCTCATAACAAAGGGTTACCATCACAAGATGGATTTCAAAAGGAAAGTCGACACGAGGGCGGTCTCATATCCAAACCCAAAGGTAGGCCGATATGAAGGCGGTCTCATAACCAATGGTTACCATTACAAGATGGATTTCAAAAGGAAAGCAGACACGAATGCGGTCACATATCCAAACACAAAGGTAGGTCGACACGAAGGCGGTCTCATAACCAAGGGTTACTTTCACAAGATGGATTTCAAAAGGAAAGCCGACACGAAGGCGGTCTCATATCCAAACACAAAGGTAGGCCGACAAGAAGCCGGTCTCATAACAAAGGGTTACCATCACAAGATGGATTTCAAAAGGAAAGTCGACACGAGGGCGGTCTCATATCCAAACCCAAAGGTAGGCCGGTATGAAGGCGGTCTCATAACCAATGGTTACCATTACAAGATGGATTTCAAAAGGAAAGCAGACACGAATGCGGTCACATATCCAAACACAAAGGTAGGCCGACACGTAGGTGCTCTCATAACCAAGGGTTACCATCACAAGATGGATTTCAAAAGGAAAGTTGACACAAAGGCGGTCTCATATCCAAACACAAAAGTAGGCCGACACGAAGGCGGTCTCATAACCAAGGGTTACCATCACAAGATGGATTTCAATAGGAAAGCCGACACGAGGGCGGTCTCATATCCAAACCCAAAGGTAGGCCGACATGAAGGTGGTCTCATAACCAATGGTTACCATTACAAGATGGATTTCAAAAGGAAAGCAGACACGAAGGCGGTCTCATATCCAAACACAAAGGTAGGCCGACACGTAGGCGGTCTCATAACCCAGGGTTACCAACACAAGATGAATTTCAAAAGGAAAGCCGACACAAAGGCGGTCTCATATCCGAACACAAAGGTTGGTCGACACGAAGGCGGTCTCATAACCAAGGGTTACCATCACAAGATTGATTTCAAAAGGAAAGCCGACACGAGGGCTGTCTCATATCCAAACACAAAGGTAGGTCGACACGAATGCGGTCTCATAACCAAGGGTTACTTTCACAAGATGGATTTCAAAAGGAAAGACGACACGAAGGCGGTCTCATATCCAAACACAAAGGTAGGCCGACAAGAAGGCGGTCTCATAACAAAGGGTTACCATCACAAGATGGATTTCAAAAGGAAAGTCGACACGAGGGCGGTCTCATATCCAAACCCAAAGGTAGGCCGATATGAAGGCGGTCTCATAACCAATGGTTACCATTACAAGATGGATTTCAAAAGGAAAGCAGACACGAAGGCGGTCTCATATCCAAACACAAAGGTAGGCCGACACGTAGGCGGTCTCATAACCCAGGGTTACCAACACAAGATGAATTTCAAAAGGAAAGCCGACACAAAGGCGGTCTCATATCCGAACACAAAGGTTGGTCGACACGAAGGCGGTCTCATAACCAAGGGTTACCATCACAAGATTGATTTCAAAAGGAAAGCCGACACGAGGGCTGTCTCATATCCAAACACAAAGGTAGGTCGACACGAAGGCGGTCTCATAACCAAGGGTTACTTTCACAAGATGGATTTCAAAAGGAAAGACGACACGAAGGCGGTCTCATATCCAAACACAAAGGTAGGCCGACAAGAAGGCGGTCTCATAACAAAGGGTTACCATCACAAGATGGATTTCAAAAGGAAAGTCGACACGAGGGCGGTCTCATATCCAAACCCAAAGGTAGGCCGATATGAAGGCGGTCTCATAACCAATGGTTACCATTACAAGATGGATTTCAAAAGGAAAGCAGACACGAATGCGGTCACATATCCAAACACAAAGGTAGGCCGACACGTCGGCGGTCTCATAACCCAGGGTTACCAACACAAGATGAATTTCAAAAGGAAAGCCGACACAAAGGCGGTCTCATATCCGAACACAAAGGTAGGTCGACACGAAGGCGGTCTCATAACCAAGGGTTACCATCACAAGATTGATTTCAAAAGGAAAGCCGACACGAGGGCTGTCTCATATCCAAACACAAAGGTAGGTCGACAATAAGGCGGTCTCATAACCAAGGGTTACTTTCACAAGATGGATTTCAAAAGGAAAGCCGACACGAAGGCGGTCTCATATCCAAACACAAAGGTAGGCCGACAAGAAGGCGGTCTCATAACAAAGGGTTACCATCACAAGATAGATTTCAAAAGGAAAGTCGACACGAGGGCGGTCTCATATCCAAACCCAAAGGTAGGCCGGTATGAAGGCGGTCTCATAACCAATGGTTACCATTACAAGATGGATTTCAAAAGGAAAGCAGACACGAATGCGGTCACATATCCAAACACAAAGGTAGGCCGACACGTAGGTGCTCTCATAACCAAGGGTTACCATCACAAGATGGATTTCAAAAGGAAAGTTGACACAAAGGCGGTCTCATATCCAAACACAAAAGTAGGCCGACACGAAGGCGGTCTCATAACCAAGGGTTACCATCACAAGATGGATTTCAATAGGAAAGCCGACACGAGGGCGGTCTCATATCCAAACCCAAAGGTAGGCCGACATGAAGGTGGTCTCATAACCAATGGTTACCATTACAAGATGGATTTCAAAAGGAAAGCAGACACGAAGGCGGTCTCATATCCAAACACAAAGGTAGGCCGACACGTAGGCGGTCTCATAACCCAGGGTTACCAACACAAGATGAATTTCAAAAGGAAAGCCGACACAAAGGCGGTCTCATATCCGAACACAAAGGTTGGTCGACACGAAGGCGGTCTCATAACCAAGGGTTACCATCACAAGATTGATTTCAAAAGGAAAGCCGACACGAGGGCTGTCTCATATCCAAACACAAAGGTAGGTCGACACGAAGGCGGTCTCATAACCAAGGGTTACTTTCACAAGATGGATTTCAAAAGGAAAGACGACACGAAGGCGGTCTCATATCCAAACACAAAGGTAGGCCGACAAGAAGGCGGTCTCATAACAAAGGGTTACCATCACAAGATGGATTTCAAAAGGAAAGTCGACACGAGGGCGGTCTCATATCCAAACCCAAAGGTAGGCCGATATGAAGGCGGTCTCATAACCAATGGTTACCATTACAAGATGGATTTCAAAAGGAAAGCAGACACGAATGCGGTCACATATCCAAACACAAAGGTAGGTCGACACGAAGGCGGTCTCATAACCAAGGGTTACTTTCACAAGATGGATTTCAAAAGGAAAGCCGACACGAAGGCGGTCTCATATCCAAACACAAAGGTAGGCCGACAAGAAGCCGGTCTCATAACAAAGGGTTACCATCACAAGATGGATTTCAAAAGGAAAGTCGACACGAGGGCGGTCTCATATCCAAACCCAAAGGTAGGCCGGTATGAAGGCGGTCTCATAACCAATGGTTACCATTACAAGATGGATTTCAAAAGGAAAGCAGACACGAATGCGGTCACATATCCAAACACAAAGGTAGGCCGACACGTAGGTGCTCTCATAACCAAGGGTTACCATCACAAGATGGATTTCAAAAGGAAAGTTGACACAAAGGCGGTCTCATATCCAAACACAAAAGTAGGCCGACACGAAGGCGGTCTCATAACCAAGGGTTACCATCACAAGATGGATTTCAATAGGAAAGCCGACACGAGGGCGGTCTCATATCCAAACCCAAAGGTAGGCCGACATGAAGGTGGTCTCATAACCAATGGTTACCATTACAAGATGGATTTCAAAAGGAAAGCAGACACGAAGGCGGTCTCATATCCAAACACAAAGGTAGGCCGACACGTAGGCGGTCTCATAACCCAGGGTTACCAACACAAGATGAATTTCAAAAGGAAAGCCGACACAAAGGCGGTCTCATATCCGAACACAAAGGTTGGTCGACACGAAGGCGGTCTCATAACCAAGGGTTACCATCACAAGATTGATTTCAAAAGGAAAGCCGACACGAGGGCTGTCTCATATCCAAACACAAAGGTAGGTCGACACGAAGGCGGTCTCATAACCAAGGGTTACTTTCACAAGATAGATTTCAAAAGGAAAGACGACAAGAAGGCGGTCTCATAACAAAGGGTTACCATCACAAGATGGATTTCAAAAGGAAAGTCGACACGAGGGCGGTCTCATATCCAAACCCAAAGGTAGGCCGATATGAAGGCGGTCTCATAACCAATGGTTACCATTACAAGATGGATTTCAAAAGGAAAGCAGACACGAATGCGGTCACATATCCAAACACAAAGGTAGGCCGACACGTCGGCGGTCTCATAACCCAGGGTTACCAACACAAGATGAATTTCAAAAGGAAAGCCGACACAAAGGCGGTCTCATATCCGAACACAAAGGTAGGTCGACACGAAGGCGGTCTCATAACCAAGGGTTACCATCACAAGATTGATTTCAAAAGGAAAGCCGACACGAGGGCTGTCTCATATCCAAACACAAAGGTAGGTCGACAAGAAGGCGGTCTCATAACCAAGGGTTACTTTCACAAGATGGATTTCAAAAGGAAAGCCGACACGAAGGCGGTCTCATATCCAAACACAAAGGTAGGCCGACAAGAAGGCGGTCTCATAACAAAGGGTTACCATCACAAGATAGATTTCAAAAGGAAAGTCGACATGAGGGCGGTCTCATATCCAAACCCAAAGGTAGGCCGGTATGAAGGCGGTCTCATAACCAATGGTTACCATTACAAGATGGATTTCAAAAGGAAAGCAGACACGAATGCGGTCACATATCCAAACACAAAGGTAGGCCGACACGTAGGTACTCTCATAACCAAGGGTTACCATCACAAGATGGATTTCAAAAGGAAAGTTGACACAAAGGCGGTCTCATATCCAAACACAAAAGTAGGCCGACACGAAGGCGGTCTCATAACCAAGGGTTACCATCACAAGATGGATTTCAATAGGAAAGCCGACACGAGGGCGGTCTCATATCCAAACCCAAAGGTAGGCCGACATGAAGGCGGTCTCATAACCAATGGTTACCATTACAAGATGGATTTCAAAAGGAAAGCAGACACGAAGGCGGTCTCATATCCAAACACAAAGGTAGGCCGACACGTAGGCTGTCTCATAACCCAGGGTTACCAACACAAGATGAATTTCAAAAGGAAAGCCGACACAAAGGCGGTCTCATATCCGAACACAAAGGTAGGTCGACACGAAGGCGGTCTCATAACCAAGGGTTACCATCACAAGATTGATTTCAAAAGGAAAGCCGACACGAGGGCTGTCTCATATCCAAACACAAAGGTAGGTCGACACGAAGGCGGTCTCATAACCAAGGGTTACTTTCACAAGATGGATTTCAAAAGGAAAGCCGACACGAAGGCGGTCTCATATCCAAACACAAAGGTAGGCCGACAAGAAGCCGGTCTCATAACAAAGGGTTACCATCACAAGATGGATTTCAAAAGGAAAGTCGACACGAGGGCGGTCTCATATCCAAACCCAAAGGTAGGCCGGTATGAAGGCGGTCTCATAACCAATGGTTACCATTACAAGATGGATTTCAAAAGGAAAGCAGACACGAATGCGGTCACATATCCAAACACAAAGGTAGGCCGACACGTAGGCGGTCTCATAACCCAGGGTTACCAACACAAGATGAATTTCAAAAGGAAAGCCGACACAAAGGCGGTCTCATATCCGAACACAAAGGTAGGTCGACACGAAGGCGGTCTCATAACCAAGGGTTACCATCACAAGATTGATTTCAAAAGGAAAGCCGACACGAGGGCTGTCTCATATCCAAACACAAAGGTAGGTCGACACGAAGGCGGTCTCATAACCAAGGGTTACTTTCACAAGATGGATTTCAAAAGGAAAGCCGACACGAAGGCGGTCTCATATCCAAACACAAAGGTAGGCCGACAAGAAGCCGGTCTCATAACAAAGGGTTACCATCACAAGATGGATTTCAAAAGGAAAGTCGACACGAGGGCGGTCTCATATCCAAACCCAAAGGTAGGCCGGTATGAAGGCGGTCTCATAACCAATGGTTACCATTACAAGATGGATTTCAAAAGGAAAGCAGACACGAATGCGGTCACATATCCAAACACAAAGGTAGGCCGACACGTAGGTGCTCTCATAACCAAGGGTTACCATCACAAGATGGATTTCAAAAGGAAAGTTGACACAAAGGCGGTCTCATATCCAAACACAAAAGTAGGCCGACACGAAGGCGGTCTCATAACCAAGGGTTACCATCACAAGATGGATTTCAATAGGAAAGCCGACACGAGGGCGGTCTCATATCCAAACCCAAAGGTAGGCCGACATGAAGGTGGTCTCATAACCAATGGTTACCATTACAAGATGGATTTCAAAAGGAAAGCAGACACGAAGGCGGTCTCATATCCAAACACAAAGGTAGGCCGACACGTAGGCGGTCTCATAACCCAGGGTTACCAACACAAGATGAATTTCAAAAGGAAAGCCGACACAAAGGCGGTCTCATATCCGAACACAAAGGTTGGTCGACACGAAGGCGGTCTCATAACCAAGGGTTACCATCACAAGATTGATTTCAAAAGGAAAGCCGACACGAGGGCTGTCTCATATCCAAACACAAAGGTAGGTCGACACGAAGGCGGTCTCATAACCAAGGGTTACTTTCACAAGATGGATTTCAAAAGGAAAGACGACACGAAGGCGGTCTCATATCCAAACACAAAGGTAGGCCGACAAGAAGGCGGTCTCATAACAAAGGGTTACCATCACAAGATGGATTTCAAAAGGAAAGTCGACACGAGGGCGGTCTCATATCCAAACCCAAAGGTAGGCCGATATGAAGGCGGTCTCATAACCAATGGTTACCATTACAAGATGGATTTCAAAAGGAAAGCAGACACGAATGCGGTCACATATCCAAACACAAAGGTAGGTCGACACGAAGGCGGTCTCATAACCAAGGGTTACTTTCACAAGATGGATTTCAAAAGGAAAGCCGACACGAAGGCGGTCTCATATCCAAACACAAAGGTAGGCCGACAAGAAGCCGGTCTCATAACAAAGGGTTACCATCACAAGATGGATTTCAAAAGGAAAGTCGACACGAGGGCGGTCTCATATCCAAACCCAAAGGTAGGCCGGTATGAAGGCGGTCTCATAACCAATGGTTACCATTACAAGATGGATTTCAAAAGGAAAGCAGACACGAATGCGGTCACATATCCAAACACAAAGGTAGGCCGACACGTAGGTGCTCTCATAACCAAGGGTTACCATCACAAGATGGATTTCAAAAGGAAAGTTGACACAAAGGCGGTCTCATATCCAAACACAAAAGTAGGCCGACACGAAGGCGGTCTCATAACCAAGGGTTACCATCACAAGATGGATTTCAATAGGAAAGCCGACACGAGGGCGGTCTCATATCCAAACCCAAAGGTAGGCCGACATGAAGGTGGTCTCATAACCAATGGTTACCATTACAAGATGGATTTCAAAAGGAAAGCAGACACGAAGGCGGTCTCATATCCAAACACAAAGGTAGGCCGACACGTAGGCGGTCTCATAACCCAGGGTTACCAACACAAGATGAATTTCAAAAGGAAAGCCGACACAAAGGCGGTCTCATATCCGAACACAAAGGTTGGTCGACACGAAGGCGGTCTCATAACCAAGGGTTACCATCACAAGATTGATTTCAAAAGGAAAGCCGACACGAGGGCTGTCTCATATCCAAACACAAAGGTAGGTCGACACGAAGGCGGTCTCATAACCAAGGGTTACTTTCACAAGATGGATTTCAAAAGGAAAGACGACACGAAGGCGGTCTCATATCCAAACACAAAGGTAGGCCGACAAGAAGGCGGTCTCATAACAAAGGGTTACCATCACAAGATGGATTTCAAAAGGAAAGTCGACACGAGGGCGGTCTCATATCCAAACCCAAAGGTAGGCCGATATGAAGGCGGTCTCATAACCAATGGTTACCATTACAAGATGGATTTCAAAAGGAAAGCAGACACGAAGGCGGTCTCATATCCAAACACAAAGGTAGGCCGACACGTAGGCGGTCTCATAACCCAGGGTTACCAACACAAGATGAATTTCAAAAGGAAAGCCGACACAAAGGCGGTCTCATATCCGAACACAAAGGTTGGTCGACACGAAGGCGGTCTCATAACCAAGGGTTACCATCACAAGATTGATTTCAAAAGGAAAGCCGACACGAGGGCTGTCTCATATCCAAACACAAAGGTAGGTCGACACGAAGGCGGTCTCATAACCAAGGGTTACTTTCACAAGATGGATTTCAAAAGGAAAGACGACACGAAGGCGGTCTCATATCCAAACACAAAGGTAGGCCGACAAGAAGGCGGTCTCATAACAAAGGGTTACCATCACAAGATGGATTTCAAAAGGAAAGTCGACACGAGGGCGGTCTCATATCCAAACCCAAAGGTAGGCCGATATGAAGGCGGTCTCATAACCAATGGTTACCATTACAAGATGGATTTCAAAAGGAAAGCAGACACGAATGCGGTCACATATCCAAACACAAAGGTAGGCCGACACGTCGGCGGTCTCATAACCCAGGGTTACCAACACAAGATGAATTTCAAAAGGAAAGCCGACACAAAGGCGGTCTCATATCCGAACACAAAGGTAGGTCGACACGAAGGCGGTCTCATAACCAAGGGTTACCATCACAAGATTGATTTCAAAAGGAAAGCCGACACGAGGGCTGTCTCATATCCAAACACAAAGGTAGGTCGACAATAAGGCGGTCTCATAACCAAGGGTTACTTTCACAAGATGGATTTCAAAAGGAAAGCCGACACGAAGGCGGTCTCATATCCAAACACAAAGGTAGGCCGACAAGAAGGCGGTCTCATAACAAAGGGTTACCATCACAAGATGGATTTCAAAAGGAAAGTCGACACGAGGGCGGTCTCATATCCAAACCCAAAGGTAGGCCGGTATGAAGGCGGTCTCATAACCAATGGTTACCATTACAAGATGGATTTCAAAAGGAAAGCAGACACGAATGCGGTCACATATCCAAACACAAAGGTAGGCCGACACGTAGGTGCTCTCATAACCAAGGGTTACCATCACAAGATGGATTTCAAAAGGAAAGTTGACACAAAGGCGGTCTCATATCCAAACACAAAAGTAGGCCGACACGAAGGCGGTCTCATAACCAAGGGTTACCATCACAAGATGGATTTCAATAGGAAAGCCGACACGAGGGCGGTCTCATATCCAAACCCAAAGGTAGGCCGACATGAAGGTGGTCTCATAACCAATGGTTACCATTACAAGATGGATTTCAAAAGGAAAGCAGACACGAAGGCGGTCTCATATCCAAACACAAAGGTAGGCCGACACGTAGGCGGTCTCATAACCCAGGGTTACCAACACAAGATGAATTTCAAAAGGAAAGCCGACACAAAGGCGGTCTCATATCCGAACACAAAGGTTGGTCGACACGAAGGCGGTCTCATAACCAAGGGTTACCATCACAAGATTGATTTCAAAAGGAAAGCCGACACGAGGGCTGTCTCATATCCAAACACAAAGGTAGGTCGACACGAAGGCGGTCTCATAACCAAGGGTTACTTTCACAAGATGGATTTCAAAAGGAAAGACGACACGAAGGCGGTCTCATATCCAAACACAAAGGTAGGCCGACAAGAAGGCGGTCTCATAACAAAGGGTTACCATCACAAGATGGATTTCAAAAGGAAAGTCGACACGAGGGCGGTCTCATATCCAAACCCAAAGGTAGGCCGATATGAAGGCGGTCTCATAACCAATGGTTACCATTACAAGATGGATTTCAAAAGGAAAGCAGACACGAAGGCGGTCTCATATCCAAACACAAAGGTAGGCCGACACGTAGGCGGTCTCATAACCCAGGGTTACCAACACAAGATGAATTTCAAAAGGAAAGCCGACACAAAGGCGGTCTCATATCCGAACACAAAGGTTGGTCGACACGAAGGCGGTCTCATAACCAAGGGTTACCATCACAAGATTGATTTCAAAAGGAAAGCCGACACGAGGGCTGTCTCATATCCAAACACAAAGGTAGGTCGACACGAAGGCGGTCTCATAACCAAGGGTTACTTTCACAAGATGGATTTCAAAAGGAAAGACGACACGAAGGCGGTCTCATATCCAAACACAAAGGTAGGCCGACAAGAAGGCGGTCTCATAACAAAGGGTTACCATCACAAGATGGATTTCAAAAGGAAAGTCGACACGAGGGCGGTCTCATATCCAAACCCAAAGGTAGGCCGATATGAAGGCGGTCTCATAACCAATGGTTACCATTACAAGATGGATTTCAAAAGGAAAGCAGACACGAATGCGGTCACATATCCAAACACAAAGGTAGGCCGACACGTCGGCGGTCTCATAACCCAGGGTTACCAACACAAGATGAATTTCAAAAGGAAAGCCGACACAAAGGCGGTCTCATATCCGAACACAAAGGTAGGTCGACACGAAGGCGGTCTCATAACCAAGGGTTACCATCACAAGATTGATTTCAAAAGGAAAGCCGACACGAGGGCTGTCTCATATCCAAACACAAAGGTAGGTCGACACGAAGGCGGTCTCATAACCAAGGGTTACTTTCACAAGATGGATTTCAAAAGGAAAGACGACACGAAGGCGGTCTCATATCCAAACACAAAGGTAGGCCGACAAGAAGGCGGTCTCATAACAAAGGGTTACCATCACAAGATGGATTTCAAAAGGAAAGTCGACACGAGGGCGGTCTCATATCCAAACCCAAAGGTAGGCCGATATGAAGGCGGTCTCATAACCAATGGTTACCATTACAAGATGGATTTCAAAAGGAAAGCAGACACGAATGCGGTCACATATCCAAACACAAAGGTAGGTCGACACGAAGGCGGTCTCATAACCAAGGGTTACTTTCACAAGATGGATTTCAAAAGGAAAGCCGACACGAAGGCGGTCTCATATCCAAACACAAAGGTAGGCCGACAAGAAGCCGGTCTCATAACAAAGGGTTACCATCACAAGATGGATTTCAAAAGGAAAGTCGACACGAGGGCGGTCTCATATCCAAACCCAAAGGTAGGCCGGTATGAAGGCGGTCTCATAACCAATGGTTACCATTACAAGATGGATTTCAAAAGGAAAGCAGACACGAATGCGGTCACATATCCAAACACAAAGGTAGGCCGACACGTAGGTGCTCTCATAACCAAGGGTTACCATCACAAGATGGATTTCAAAAGGAAAGTTGACACAAAGGCGGTCTCATATCCAAACACAAAAGTAGGCCGACACGAAGGCGGTCTCATAACCAAGGGTTACCATCACAAGATGGATTTCAATAGGAAAGCCGACACGAGGGCGGTCTCATATCCAAACCCAAAGGTAGGCCGACATGAAGGTGGTCTCATAACCAATGGTTACCATTACAAGATGGATTTCAAAAGGAAAGCAGACACGAAGGCGGTCTCATATCCAAACACAAAGGTAGGCCGACACGTAGGCGGTCTCATAACCCAGGGTTACCAACACAAGATGAATTTCAAAAGGAAAGCCGACACAAAGGCGGTCTCATATCCAAACACAAAGGTTGGTCGACACGAAGGCGGTCTCATAACCAAGGGTTACCATCACAAGATTGATTTCAAAAGGAAAGCCGACACGAGGGCTGTCTCATATCCAAACACAAAGGTAGGTCGACACGAAGGCGGTCTCATAACCAAGGGTTACTTTCACAAGATGGATTTCAAAAGGAAAGACGACACGAAGGCGGTCTCATATCCAAACACAAAGGTAGGCCGACAAGAAGGCGGTCTCATAACAAAGGGTTACCATCACAAGATGGATTTCAAAAGGAAAGTCGACACGAGGGCGGTCTCATATCCAAACCCAAAGGTAGGCCGATATGAAGGCGGTCTCATAACCAATGGTTACCATTACAAGATGGATTTCAAAAGGAAAGCAGACACGAATGCGGTCTCATATCCAAACACAAAGGTAGGCCGACACGTAGGCGGTCTCATAACCCAGGGTTACCAACACAAGATGAATTTCAAAAGGAAAGCCGACACAAAGGCGGTCTCATATCCGAACACAAAGGTTGGTCGACACGAAGGCGGTCTCATAACCAAGGGTTACCATCACAAGATTGATTTCAAAAGGAAAGCCGACACGAGGGCTGTCTCATATCCAAACACAAAGGTAGGTCGACACGAAGGCGGTCTCATAACCAAGGGTTACTTTCACAAGATGGATTTCAAAAGGAAAGACGACACGAAGGCGGTCTCATATCCAAACACAAAGGTAGGCCGACAAGAAGGCGGTCTCATAACAAAGGGTTACCATCACAAGATGGATTTCAAAAGGAAAGTCGACACGAGGGCGGTCTCATATCCAAACCCAAAGGTAGGCCGATATGAAGGCGGTCTCATAACCAATGGTTACCATTACAAGATGGATTTCAAAAGGAAAGCAGACACGAATGCGGTCACATATCCAAACACAAAGGTAGGCCGACACGTCGGCGGTCTCATAACCCAGGGTTACCAACACAAGATGAATTTCAAAAGGAAAGCCGACACAAAGGCGGTCTCATATCCGAACACAAAGGTTGGTCGACACGAAGGCGGTCTCATAACCAAGGGTTACCATCACAAGATTGATTTCAAAAGGAAAGCCGACACGAGGGCTGTCTCATATCCAAACACAAAGGTAGGTCGACACGAAGGCGGTCTCATAACCAAGGGTTACTTTCACAAGATGGATTTCAAAAGGAAAGACGACACGAAGGCGGTCTCATATCCAAACACAAAGGTAGGCCGACAAGAAGGCGGTCTCATAACAAAGGGTTACCATCACAAGATGGATTTCAAAAGGAAAGTCGACACGAGGGCGGTCTCATATCCAAACCCAAAGGTAGGCCGATATGAAGGCGGTCTCATAACCAATGGTTACCATTACAAGATGGATTTCAAAAGGAAAGCAGACACGAAGGCGGTCTCATATCCAAACACAAAGGTAGGCCGACACGTAGGCGGTCTCATAACCCAGGGTTACCAACACAAGATGAATTTCAAAAGGAAAGCCGACACAAAGGCGGTCTCATATCCGAACACAAAGGTTGGTCGACACGAAGGCGGTCTCATAACCAAGGGTTACCATCACAAGATTGATTTCAAAAGGAAAGCCGACACGAGGGCTGTCTCATATCCAAACACAAAGGTAGGTCGACACGAAGGCGGTCTCATAACCAAGGGTTACTTTCACAAGATGGATTTCAAAAGGAAAGACGACACGAAGGCGGTCTCATATCCAAACACAAAGGTAGGCCGACAAGAAGGCGGTCTCATAACAAAGGGTTACCATCACAAGATGGATTTCAAAAGGAAAGTCGACACGAGGGCGGTCTCATATCCAAACCCAAAGGTAGGCCGATATGAAGGCGGTCTCATAACCAATGGTTACCATTACAAGATGGATTTCAAAAGGAAAGCAGACACGAATGCGGTCACATATCCAAACACAAAGGTAGGCCGACACGTCGGCGGTCTCATAACCCAGGGTTACCAACACAAGATGAATTTCAAAAGGAAAGCCGACACAAAGGCGGTCTCATATCCGAACACAAAGGTAGGTCGACACGAAGGCGGTCTCATAACCAAGGGTTACCATCACAAGATTGATTTCAAAAGGAAAGCCGACACGAGGGCTGTCTCATATCCAAACACAAAGGTAGGTCGACACGAAGGCGGTCTCATAACCAAGGGTTACTTTCACAAGATGGATTTCAAAAGGAAAGACGACACGAAGGCGGTCTCATATCCAAACACAAAGGTAGGCCGACAAGAAGGCGGTCTCATAACAAAGGGTTACCATCACAAGATGGATTTCAAAAGGAAAGTCGACACGAGGGCGGTCTCATATCCAAACCCAAAGGTAGGCCGATATGAAGGCGGTCTCATAACCAATGGTTACCATTACAAGATGGATTTCAAAAGGAAAGCAGACACGAATGCGGTCACATATCCAAACACAAAGGTAGGCCGACACGTCGGCGGTCTCATAACCCAGGGTTACCAACACAAGATGAATTTCAAAAGGAAAGCCGACACAAAGGCGGTCTCATATCCGAACACAAAGGTAGGTCGACACGAAGGCGGTCTCATAACCAAGGGTTACCATCACAAGATTGATTTCAAAAGGAAAGCCGACACGAGGGCTGTCTCATATCCAAACACAAAGGTAGGTCGACACGAAGGCGGTCTCATAACCAAGGGTTACTTTCACAAGATGGATTTCAAAAGGAAAGACGACACGAAGGCGGTCTCATATCCAAACACAAAGGTAGGCCGACAAGAAGGCGGTCTCATAACAAAGGGTTACCATCACAAGATGGATTTCAAAAGGAAAGTCGACACGAGGGCGGTCTCATATCCAAACCCAAAGGTAGGCCGATATGAAGGCGGTCTCATAACCAATGGTTACCATTACAAGATGGATTTCAAAAGGAAAGCAGACACGAATGCGGTCACATATCCAAACACAAAGGTAGGTCGACACGAAGGCGGTCTCATAACCAAGGGTTACTTTCACAAGATGGATTTCAAAAGGAAAGCCGACACGAAGGCGGTCTCATATCCAAACACAAAGGTAGGCCGACAAGAAGCCGGTCTCATAACAAAGGGTTACCATCACAAGATGGATTTCAAAAGGAAAGTCGACACGAGGGCGGTCTCATATCCAAACCCAAAGGTAGGCCGGTATGAAGGCGGTCTCATAACCAATGGTTACCATTACAAGATGGATTTCAAAAGGAAAGCAGACACGAATGCGGTCACATATCCAAACACAAAGGTAGGCCGACACGTAGGTGCTCTCATAACCAAGGGTTACCATCACAAGATGGATTTCAAAAGGAAAGTTGACACAAAGGCGGTCTCATATCCAAACACAAAAGTAGGCCGACACGAAGGCGGTCTCATAACCAAGGGTTACCATCACAAGATGGATTTCAATAGGAAAGCCGACACGAGGGCGGTCTCATATCCAAACCCAAAGGTAGGCCGACATGAAGGTGGTCTCATAACCAATGGTTACCATTACAAGATGGATTTCAAAAGGAAAGCAGACACGAAGGCGGTCTCATATCCAAACACAAA
The DNA here is from genome assembly GCA_022829125.1 of Lathyrus tuberosus. Classification (NCBI taxonomy): domain Eukaryota; kingdom Viridiplantae; phylum Streptophyta; class Magnoliopsida; order Fabales; family Fabaceae; genus Lathyrus; species Lathyrus tuberosus. The sequence continues at coordinate 2,041,789 of JALAZF010000020.1, read as the reverse complement.
GGTAGGCCGACACGTAGGCGGTCTCATAACCCAGGGTTACCAACACAAGATGAATTTCAAAAGGAAAGCCGACACAAAGGCGGTCTCATATCCAAACACAAAGGTTGGTCGACACGAAGGCGGTCTCATAACCAAGGGTTACCATCACAAGATTGATTTCAAAAGGAAAGCCGACACGAGGGCTGTCTCATATCCAAACACAAAGGTAGGTCGACACGAAGGCGGTCTCATAACCAAGGGTTACTTTCACAAGATGGATTTCAAAAGGAAAGACGACACGAAGGCGGTCTCATATCCAAACACAAAGGTAGGCCGACAAGAAGGCGGTCTCATAACAAAGGGTTACCATCACAAGATGGATTTCAAAAGGAAAGTCGACACGAGGGCGGTCTCATATCCAAACCCAAAGGTAGGCCGATATGAAGGCGGTCTCATAACCAATGGTTACCATTACAAGATGGATTTCAAAAGGAAAGCAGACACGAATGCGGTCTCATATCCAAACACAAAGGTAGGCCGACACGTAGGCGGTCTCATAACCCAGGGTTACCAACACAAGATGAATTTCAAAAGGAAAGCCGACACAAAGGCGGTCTCATATCCGAACACAAAGGTTGGTCGACACGAAGGCGGTCTCATAACCAAGGGTTACCATCACAAGATTGATTTCAAAAGGAAAGCCGACACGAGGGCTGTCTCATATCCAAACACAAAGGTAGGTCGACACGAAGGCGGTCTCATAACCAAGGGTTACTTTCACAAGATGGATTTCAAAAGGAAAGACGACACGAAGGCGGTCTCATATCCAAACACAAAGGTAGGCCGACAAGAAGGCGGTCTCATAACAAAGGGTTACCATCACAAGATGGATTTCAAAAGGAAAGTCGACACGAGGGCGGTCTCATATCCAAACCCAAAGGTAGGCCGATATGAAGGCGGTCTCATAACCAATGGTTACCATTACAAGATGGATTTCAAAAGGAAAGCAGACACGAATGCGGTCACATATCCAAACACAAAGGTAGGCCGACACGTCGGCGGTCTCATAACCCAGGGTTACCAACACAAGATGAATTTCAAAAGGAAAGCCGACACAAAGGCGGTCTCATATCCGAACACAAAGGTAGGTCGACACGAAGGCGGTCTCATAACCAAGGGTTACCATCACAAGATTGATTTCAAAAGGAAAGCCGACACGAGGGCTGTCTCATATCCAAACACAAAGGTAGGTCGACACGAAGGCGGTCTCATAACCAAGGGTTACTTTCACAAGATGGATTTCAAAAGGAAAGACGACACGAAGGCGGTCTCATATCCAAACACAAAGGTAGGCCGACAAGAAGGCGGTCTCATAACAAAGGGTTACCATCACAAGATGGATTTCAAAAGGAAAGTCGACACGAGGGCGGTCTCATATCCAAACCCAAAGGTAGGCCGATATGAAGGCGGTCTCATAACCAATGGTTACCATTACAAGATGGATTTCAAAAGGAAAGCAGACACGAATGCGGTCACATATCCAAACACAAAGGTAGGTCGACACGAAGGCGGTCTCATAACCAAGGGTTACTTTCACAAGATGGATTTCAAAAGGAAAGCCGACACGAAGGCGGTCTCATATCCAAACACAAAGGTAGGCCGACAAGAAGCCGGTCTCATAACAAAGGGTTACCATCACAAGATGGATTTCAAAAGGAAAGTCGACACGAGGGCGGTCTCATATCCAAACCCAAAGGTAGGCCGGTATGAAGGCGGTCTCATAACCAATGGTTACCATTACAAGATGGATTTCAAAAGGAAAGCAGACACGAATGCGGTCACATATCCAAACACAAAGGTAGGCCGACACGTAGGTGCTCTCATAACCAAGGGTTACCATCACAAGATGGATTTCAAAAGGAAAGTTGACACAAAGGCGGTCTCATATCCAAACACAAAAGTAGGCCGACACGAAGGCGGTCTCATAACAAAGGGTTACCATCACAAGATGGATTTCAAAAGGAAAGTCGACACGAGGGCGGTCTCATATCCAAACCCAAAGGTAGGCCGATATGAAGGCGGTCTCATAACCAATGGTTACCATTACAAGATGGATTTCAAAAGGAAAGCAGACACGAATGCGGTCACATATCCAAACACAAAGGTAGGTCGACACGAAGGCGGTCTCATAACCAAGGGTTACTTTCACAAGATGGATTTCAAAAGGAAAGACGACACGAAGGCGGTCTCATATCCAAACACAAAGGTAGGCCGACAAGAAGGCGGTCTCATAACAAAGGGTTACCATCACAAGATGGATTTCAAAAGGAAAGTCGACACGAGGGCGGTCTCATATCCAAACCCAAAGGTAGGCCGATATGAAGGCGGTCTCATAACCAATGGTTACCATTACAAGATGGATTTCAAAAGGAAAGCAGACACGAATGCGGTCACATATCCAAACACAAAGGTAGGCCGACACGTCGGCGGTCTCATAACCCAGGGTTACCAACACAAGATGAATTTCAAAAGGAAAGCCGACACAAAGGCGGTCTCATATCCGAACACAAAGGTAGGTCGACACGAAGGCGGTCTCATAACCAAGGGTTACCATCACAAGATTGATTTCAAAAGGAAAGCCGACACGAGGGCTGTCTCATATCCAAACACAAAGGTAGGTCGACAATAAGGCGGTCTCATAACCAAGGGTTACTTTCACAAGATGGATTTCAAAAGGAAAGCCGACACGAAGGCGGTCTCATATCCAAACACAAAGGTAGGCCGACAAGAAGGCGGTCTCATAACAAAGGGTTACCATCACAAGATAGATTTCAAAAGGAAAGTCGACACGAGGGCGGTCTCATATCCAAACCCAAAGGTAGGCCGGTATGAAGGCGGTCTCATAACCAATGGTTACCATTACAAGATGGATTTCAAAAGGAAAGCAGACACGAATGCGGTCACATATCCAAACACAAAGGTAGGCCGACACGTAGGTGCTCTCATAACCAAGGGTTACCATCACAAGATGGATTTCAAAAGGAAAGTTGACACAAAGGCGGTCTCATATCCAAACACAAAAGTAGGCCGACACGAAGGCGGTCTCATAACCAAGGGTTACCATCACAAGATGGATTTCAATAGGAAAGCCGACACGAGGGCGGTCTCATATCCAAACCCAAAGGTAGGCCGACATGAAGGTGGTCTCATAACCAATGGTTACCATTACAAGATGGATTTCAAAAGGAAAGCAGACACGAAGGCGGTCTCATATCCAAACACAAAGGTAGGCCGACACGTAGGCGGTCTCATAACCCAGGGTTACCAACACAAGATGAATTTCAAAAGGAAAGCCGACACAAAGGCGGTCTCATATCCGAACACAAAGGTTGGTCGACACGAAGGCGGTCTCATAACCAAGGGTTACCATCACAAGATTGATTTCAAAAGGAAAGCCGACACGAGGGCTGTCTCATATCCAAACACAAAGGTAGGTCGACACGAAGGCGGTCTCATAACCAAGGGTTACTTTCACAAGATGGATTTCAAAAGGAAAGACGACACGAAGGCGGTCTCATATCCAAACACAAAGGTAGGCCGACAAGAAGGCGGTCTCATAACAAAGGGTTACCATCACAAGATGGATTTCAAAAGGAAAGTCGACACGAGGGCGGTCTCATATCCAAACCCAAAGGTAGGCCGATATGAAGGCGGTCTCATAACCAATGGTTACCATTACAAGATGGATTTCAAAAGGAAAGCAGACACGAATGCGGTCACATATCCAAACACAAAGGTAGGTCGACACGAAGGCGGTCTCATAACCAAGGGTTACTTTCACAAGATGGATTTCAAAAGGAAAGCCGACACGAAGGCGGTCTCATATCCAAACACAAAGGTAGGCCGACAAGAAGCCGGTCTCATAACAAAGGGTTACCATCACAAGATGGATTTCAAAAGGAAAGTCGACACGAGGGCGGTCTCATATCCAAACCCAAAGGTAGGCCGGTATGAAGGCGGTCTCATAACCAATGGTTACCATTACAAGATGGATTTCAAAAGGAAAGCAGACACGAATGCGGTCACATATCCAAACACAAAGGTAGGCCGACACGTAGGTGCTCTCATAACCAAGGGTTACCATCACAAGATGGATTTCAAAAGGAAAGTTGACACAAAGGCGGTCTCATATCCAAACACAAAAGTAGGCCGACACGAAGGCGGTCTCATAACCAAGGGTTACCATCACAAGATGGATTTCAATAGGAAAGCCGACACGAGGGCGGTCTCATATCCAAACCCAAAGGTAGGCCGACATGAAGGTGGTCTCATAACCAATGGTTACCATTACAAGATGGATTTCAAAAGGAAAGCAGACACGAAGGCGGTCTCATATCCAAACACAAAGGTAGGCCGACACGTAGGCGGTCTCATAACCCAGGGTTACCAACACAAGATGAATTTCAAAAGGAAAGCCGACACAAAGGCGGTCTCATATCCGAACACAAAGGTTGGTCGACACGAAGGCGGTCTCATAACCAAGGGTTACCATCACAAGATTGATTTCAAAAGGAAAGCCGACACGAGGGCTGTCTCATATCCAAACACAAAGGTAGGTCGACACGAAGGCGGTCTCATAACCAAGGGTTACTTTCACAAGATGGATTTCAAAAGGAAAGACGACAAGAAGGCGGTCTCATAACAAAGGGTTACCATCACAAGATGGATTTCAAAAGGAAAGTCGACACGAGGGCGGTCTCATATCCAAACCCAAAGGTAGGCCGATATGAAGGCGGTCTCATAACCAATGGTTACCATTACAAGATGGATTTCAAAAGGAAAGCAGACACGAATGCGGTCACATATCCAAACACAAAGGTAGGCCGACACGTCGGCGGTCTCATAACCCAGGGTTACCAACACAAGATGAATTTCAAAAGGAAAGCCGACACAAAGGCGGTCTCATATCCGAACACAAAGGTAGGTCGACACGAAGGCGGTCTCATAACCAAGGGTTACCATCACAAGATTGATTTCAAAAGGAAAGCCGACACGAGGGCTGTCTCATATCCAAACACAAAGGTAGGTCGACAAGAAGGCGGTCTCATAACCAAGGGTTACTTTCACAAGATGGATTTCAAAAGGAAAGCCGACACGAAGGCGGTCTCATATCCAAACACAAAGGTAGGCCGACAAGAAGGCGGTCTCATAACAAAGGGTTACCATCACAAGATAGATTTCAAAAGGAAAGTCGACATGAGGGCGGTCTCATATCCAAACCCAAAGGTAGGCCGGTATGAAGGCGGTCTCATAACCAATGGTTACCATTACAAGATGGACTTCAAAAGGAAAGCAGACACGAATGCGGTCACATATCCAAACACAAAGGTAGGCCGACACGTAGGTACTCTCATAACCAAGGGTTACCATCACAAGATGGATTTCAAAAGGAAAGTTGACACAAAGGCGGTCTCATATCCAAACACAAAAGTAGGCCGACACGAAGGCGGTCTCATAACCAAGGGTTACCATCACAAGATGGATTTCAATAGGAAAGCCGACACGAGGGCGGTCTCATATCCAAACCCAAAGGTAGGCCGACATGAAGGCGGTCTCATAACCAATGGTTACCATTACAAGATGGATTTCAAAAGGAAAGCAGACACGAAGGCGGTCTCATATCCAAACACAAAGGTAGGCCGACACGTAGGCTATCTCATAACCCAGGGTTACCAACACAAGATGAATTTCAAAAGGAAAGCCGACACAAAGGCGGTCTCATATCCAAACACAAAGGTAGGTCGACACGAAGGCGGTCTCATAACCAAGGGTTACCATCACAAGATTGATTTCAAAAGGAAAGCCGACACGAGGGTTGTCTCATATCCAAACACAAAGGTAGGTCGACACGAAGGCGGTCTCACAACCAAGGGTTACTTTCACAAGATGGATTTCAAAAGGAAAGCCGACACGAAGGCGGTCTCATATCCAAACACAAAGGTAGGCCGACAAGAAGGCGGTCTCATAACAAAGGGTTACCATCACAAGATGGATTTCAAAAGGAAAGTCGACACGAGGGCGGTCTCATATCCAAACCCAATGGTAGGCCGATATGAAGGCAGTCTCATAACCAATGGTTACCATTACAAGATGGATTTCAAAAGGAAAGCAGACACGAATGCGGTCACATATCCAAACACAAAGGTAGGCCGACACGTAGGCGGTCTCATAACCCAGGGTTACCAACACAAGATGAATTTCAAAAGGAAAGCCGACACAAAGGCGGTCTCATATCCGAACACAAAGGTAGGTCGACACGAAGGCGGTCTCATAACCAAGGGTTACCATCACAAGATTGATTTCAAAAGGAAAGCCGACACGAGGGCTGTCTCATATCCAAACACAAAGGTAGGTCGACACGAAGGCGGTCTCATAACCAAGGGTTACTTTCACAAGATGGATTTCAAAAGGAAAGCCGACACGAAGGCGGTCTCATATCCAAACACAAAGGTAGGCCGACAAGAAGCCGGTCTCATAACAAAGGGTTACCATCACAAGATGGATTTCAAAAGGAAAGTCGACACGAGGGCGGTCTCATATCCAAACCCAAAGGTAGGCCGGTATGAAGGCGGTCTCATAACCAATGGTTACCATTACAAGATGGATTTCAAAAGGAAAGCAGACACGAATGCGGTCACATATCCAAACACAAAGGTAGGCCGACACGTAGGTGCTCTCATAACCAAGGGTTACCATCACAAGATGGATTTCAAAAGGAAAGTTGACACAAAGGCGGTCTCATATCCAAACACAAAAGTAGGCCGACACGAAGGCGGTCTCATAACCAAGGGTTACCATCACAAGATGGATTTCAATAGGAAAGCCGACACGAGGGCGGTCTCATATCCAAACCCAAAGGTAGGCCGACATGAAGGTGGTCTCATAACCAATGGTTACCATTACAAGATGGATTTCAAAAGGAAAGCAGACACGAAGGCGGTCTCATATCCAAACACAAAGGTAGGCCGACACGTAGGCGGTCTCATAACCCAGGGTTACCAACACAAGATGAATTTCAAAAGGAAAGCCGACACAAAGGCGGTCTCATATCCGAACACAAAGGTTGGTCGACACGAAGGCGGTCTCATAACCAAGGGTTACCATCACAAGATTGATTTCAAAAGGAAAGCCGACACGAGGGCTGTCTCATATCCAAACACAAAGGTAGGTCGACACGAAGGCGGTCTCATAACCAAGGGTTACTTTAACAAGATGGATTTCAAAAGGAAAGACGACACGAAGGCGGTCTCATATCCAAACACAAAGGTAGGCCGACAAGAAGGCGGTCTCATAACAAAGGGTTACCATCACAAGATGGATTTCAAAAGGAAAGTCGACACGAGGGCGGTCTCATATCCAAACCCAAAGGTAGGCCGATATGAAGGCGGTCTCATAACCAATGGTTACCATTACAAGATGGATTTCAAAAGGAAAGCAGACACGAATGCGGTCACATATCCAAACACAAAGGTAGGCCGACACGTCGGCGGTCTCATAACCCAGGGTTACCAACACAAGATGAATTTCAAAAGGAAAGCCGACACAAAGGCGGTCTCATATCCGAACACAAAGGTAGGTCGACACGAAGGCGGTCTCATAACCAAGGGTTACCATCACAAGATTGATTTCAAAAGGAAAGCCGACACGAGGGCTGTCTCATATCCAAACACAAAGGTAGGTCGACACGAAGGCGGTCTCATAACCAAGGGTTACTTTCACAAGATGGAATTCAAAAGGAAAGCCGACACGAAGGCGGTCTCATATCCAAACACAAAGGTAGGCCGACAAGAAGCCGGTCTCATAACAAAGGGTTACCATCACAAGATGGATTTCAAAAGGAAAGTCGACACGAGGGCGGTCTCATATCCAAACCCAAACGTAGGCCGGTATGAAGGCGGTCTCATAACCAATGGTTACCATTACAAGATGGATTTCAAAAGGAAAGCAGACACGAATGCGGTCACATATCCAAACACAAAGGTAGGCCGACACGTAGGTGCTCTCATAACCAAGGGTTACCATCACAAGATGGATTTCAAAAGGAAAGTTGACACAAAGGCGGTCTCATATCCAAACACAAAAGTAGGCCGACACGAAGGCGGTCTCATAACCAAGGGTTACCATCACAAGATGGATTTCAATAGGAAAGCCGACACGAGGGCGGTCTCATATCCAAACCCAAAGGTAGGCCGACATGAAGGTGGTCTCATAACCAATGGTTACCATTACAAGATGGATTTCAAAAGGAAAGCAGACACGAAGGCGGTCTCATATCCAAACACAAAGGTAGGCCGACACGTAGGCGGTCTCATAACCCAGGGTTACCAACACAAGATGAATTTCAAAAGGAAAGCCGACACAAAGGCGGTCTCATATCCGAACACAAAGGTTGGTCGACACGAAGGCGGTCTCATAACCAAGGGTTACCATCACAAGATTGATTTCAAAAGGAAAGCCGACACGAGGGCTGTCTCATATCCAAACACAAAGGTAGGTCGACACGAAGGCGGTCTCATAACCAAGGGTTACTTTCACAAGATGGATTTCAAAAGGAAAGACGACACGAAGGCGGTCTCATATCCAAACACAAAGGTAGGCCGACAAGAAGGCGGTCTCATAACAAAGGGTTACCATCACAAGATGGATTTCAAAAGGAAAGTCGACACGAGGGCGGTCTCATATCCAAACCCAAAGGTAGGCCGATATGAAGGCGGTCTCATAACCAATGGTTACCATTACAAGATGGATTTCAAAAGGAAAGCAGACACGAATGCGGTCACATATCCAAACACAAAGGTAGGCCGACACGTCGGCGGTCTCATAACCCAGGGTTACCAACACAAGATGAATTTCAAAAGGAAAGCCGACACAAAGTCGGTCTCATATCCGAACACAAAGGTAGGTCGACACGAAGGCGGTCTCATAACCAAGGGTTACCATCACAAGATTGATTTCAAAAGGAAAGGCGACACGAGGGCTGTATCATATCCAAACACAAAGGTAGGTCGACACGAAGGCGGTCTCATAACCAAGGGTTACTTTCACAAGATGGATTTCAAAAGGAAAGCCGCCACGAAGGCGGTCTCATATCCAAACAGAAAGGTAGGCCGACAAGAAGCCGGTCTCATAACAAAGGGTTACCATCACAAGATGGATTTCAAAAGGAAAGTCGACACGAGGGCGGTCTCATATCCAAACCCAAAGGTAGGCCGGTATGAAGGCGGTCTCATAACCAATGGTTACCATTACAAGATGGATTTCAAAAGGAAAGCAGACACGAATGCGGTCACATATCCAAACACAAAGGTAGGCCGACACGTAGGTGCTCTCATAACCAAGGGTTACCATCACAAGATGGATTTCAAAAGGAAAGTTGACACAAAGGCGGTCTCATATCCAAACACAAAAGTAGGCCGACACGAAGGCGGTCTCATAACCAAGGGTTACCATCACAAGATGGATTTCAATAGGAAAGCCGACACGAGGGCGGTCTCATATCCAAACCCAAAGGTAGGCCGACATGAAGGTGGTCTCATAACCAATGGTTACCATTACAAGATGGATTTAAAAAGGAAAGCAGACACGAAGGCGGTCTCATATCCAAACACAAAGGTAGGCCGACACGTAGGCGGTCTCATAACCCAGGGTTACCAACACAAGATGAATTTCAAAAGGAAAGCCGACACAAAGGCGGTCTCATATCAGAACACAAAGGTTGGTCGACACGAAGGCGGTCTCATAACCAAGGGTTACCATCACAAGATTGATTTCAAAAGGAAAGCCGACACGAGGGCTGTCTCATATCCAAACACAAAGGTAGGTCGACACGAAGGCGGTCTCATAACCAAGGGTTACTTTCACAAGATGGATTTCAAAAGGAAAGACGACACGAAGGCGGTCTCATATCCAAACACAAAGGTAGGCCGACAAGAAGGCGGTCTCATAACAAAGGGTTACCATCACAAGTTGGATTTCAAAAGGAAAGTCGACACGAGGGCGGTCTCATATCCAAACCCAAAGGTAGGCCGATATGAAGGCGGTCTCATAACCAATGGTTACCATTACAAGATGGATTTCAAAAGGAAAGCAGACACGAATGCGGTCACATATCCAAACACAAAGGTAGGCCGACACGTCGGCGGTCTCATAACCCAGGGTTACCAACACAAGATGAATTTCAAAAGGAAAGCCGACACAAAGGCGGTCTCATATCCGAACACAAAGGTAGGTCGACACGAAGGCGGTCTCATAACCAAGGGTTACCATCACAAGATTGATTTCAAAAGGAAAGCCGACACGAGGGCTGTCTCATATCCAAACACAAAGGTAGGTCGACACGAAGGCGGTCTCATAACCAAGGGTTACTTTCACAAGATGGATTTCAAAAGGAAAGCCGACACGAAGGCGGTCTCATATCCAAACACAAAGGTAGGCCGACAAGAAGGCGGTCTCATAACAAAGGGTTACCATCACAAGATAGATTTCAAAAGGAAAGTCGACACGAGGGCGGTCTCATATCCAAACCCAAAGGTAGGCCGGTATGAAGGCGGTCTCATAACCAATGGTTACCATTACAAGATGGATTTCAAAAGGAAAGCAGACACGAAGGCGGTCTCATATCCAAACACAAAGGTAGGCCGACACGTAGGCGGTCTCATAACCCAGGGTTACCAACACAAGATGAATTTCAAAAGGAAAGCCGACACAAAGGCGGTCTCATATCCGAACACAAAGGTTGGTCGACACGAAGGCGGTCTCATAACCAAGGGTTACCATCACAAGATTGATTTCAAAAGGAAAGCCGACACGAGGGCTGTCTCATATCCAAACACAAAGGTAGGTCGACACGAAGGCGGTCTCATAACCAAGGGTTACTTTCACAAGATGGATTTCAAAAGGAAAGACGACACGAAGGCGGTCTCATATCCAAACACAAAGGTAGGCCGACAAGAAGGCGGTCTCATAACAAAGGGTTACCATCACAAGATGGATTTCAAAAGGAAAGTCGACACGAGGGCGGTCTCATATCCAAACCCAAAGGTAGGCCGATATGAAGGCGGTCTCATAACCAATGGTTACCATTACAAGATGGATTTCAAAAGGAAAGCAGACACGAATGCGGTCACATATCCAAACACAAAGGTAGGCCGACACGTCGGCGGTCTCATAACCCAGGGTTACCAACACAAGATGAATTTCAAAAGGAAAGCCGACACAAAGGCGGTCTCATATCCGAACACAAAGGTAGGTCGACACGAAGGCGGTCTCATAACCAAGGGTTACCATCACAAGATTGATTTCAAAAGGAAAGGCGACACGAGGGCTGTCTCATATCCAAACACAAAGGTAGGTCGACACGAAGGCGGTCTCATAACCAAGGGTTACTTTCACAAGATGGATTTCAAAAGGAAAGCCGACACGAAGGCGGTCTCATATCCAAACACAAAGGTAGGCCGACAAGAAGCCGGTCTCATAACAAAGGGTTACCATCACAAGATGGATTTCAAAAGGAAAGTCGACACGAGGGCGGTCTCATATCCAAACCCAAAGGTAGGCCGGTATGAAGGCGGTCTCATAACCAATGGTTACCATTACAAGATGGATTTCAAAAGGAAAGCAGACACGAATGCGGTCACATATCCAAACACAAAGGTAGGCCGACACGTAGGTGCTCTCATAACCAAGGGTTACCATCACAAGATGGATTTCAAAAGGAAAGTTGACACAAAGGCGGTCTCATATCCAAACACAAAAGTAGGCCGACACGAAGGCGGTCTCATAACCAAGGGTTACCATCACAAGATGGATTTCAATAGGAAAGCCGACACGAGGGCGGTCTCATATCCAAACCCAAAGGTAGGCCGACATGAAGGTGGTCTCAAAACCAATGGTTACCATTACAAGATGGATTTCAAAAGGAAAGCAGACACGAAGGCGGTCTCATATCCAAACACAAAGGTAGGCCGACACGTAGGCGGTCTCATAACCCAGGGTTACCAACACAAGATGAATTTCAAAAGGAAAGCCGACACAAAGGCGGTCTCATATCTGAACACAAAGGTTGGTCGACACGAAGGCGGTCTCATAACCAAGGGTTACCATCACAAGATTGATTTCAAAAGGAAAGCCGACACGAGGGCTGTCTCATATCCAAACACAAAGGTAGGTCGACACGAAGGCGGTCTCATAACCAAGGGTTACTTTCACAAGATGGATTTCAAAAGGAAAGACGACACGAAGGCGGTCTCATATCCAAACACAAAGGTAGGCCGACAAGAAGGCGGTCTCATAACAAAGGGTTACCATCACAAGATGGATTTCAAAAGGAAAGTCGACACGAGGGCGGTCTCATATCCAAACCCAAAGGTAGGCCGATATGAAGGCGGTCTCATAACCAATGGTTACCATTACAAGATGGATTTCAAAAGGAAAGCAGACACGAATGCGGTCACATATCCAAACACAAAGGTAGGCCGACACGTCGGCGGTCTCATAACCCAGGGTTACCAACACAAGATGAATTTCAAAAGGAAAGCCGACACAAAGGCGGTCTCATATCCGAACACAAAGGTAGGTCGACACGAAGGCGGTCTCATAACCAAGGGTTACCATCACAAGATTGATTTCAAAAGGAAAGCCGACACGAGGGCTGTCTCATATCCAAACACAAAGGTAGGTCGACACGAAGGCGGACTCATAACCAAGGGTTACTTTCACAAGATGGATTTCAAAAGGAAAGCCGACACGAAGGCGGTCTCATATCCAAACACAAAGGTAGGCCGACAAGAAGGCGGTCTCATAACAAAGGGTTACCATCACAAGATAGATTTCAAAAGGAAAGTCGACACGAGGGCGGTCTCATATCCAAACCCAAAGGTAGGCCGGTATGAAGGCGGTCTCATAACCAATGGTTACCATTACAAGATGGATTTCAAAAGGAAAGCAGACACGAATGCGGTCACATATCCAAACACAAAGGTAGGCCGACACGTAGGTGCTCTCATAACCAAGGGTTACCATCACAAGATGGATTTCAAAAGGAAAGTTGACACAAAGGCGATCTCATATCCAAACACAAAAGTAGGCCGACACGAAGGCGGTCTCATAACCAAGGGTTACCATCACAAGATAGATTTCAATAGGAAAGCCGACACGAGGGCGGTCTCATATCCAAACCCAAAGGTAGGCCGACATGAAGGCGGTCTCATAACCAATGGTTACCATTACAAGATGGATTTCAAAAGGAAAGCAGACACGAAGGCGGTCTCATATCCAAACACAAAGGTAGGCCGACACGTAGGCGGTCTCATAACCCAGGGTTACCAACACAAGATGAATTTCAAAAGGAAAGCCGACACAAAGGCGGTCTCATATCCGAACACAAAGGTAGGTCGACACGAAGGCGGTCTCATAACCAAGGGTTACCATCACAAGATTGATTTCAAAAGGAAAGCCGACACGAGGGCTGTCTCGTATCCAAACACAAAGGTAGGTCGACACGAAGGCAGTCTCATAACCAAGGGTTACTTTCACAAGATGGATTTCAAAAGGAAAGCCGACACGAAGGCGGTCTCATATCCAAACACAAAGGTAGGCCGACAAGAAGGCGGTCTCATAACAAAGGGTTACCATCACAAGATGGATTTCAAAAGGAAAGTCGACACGAGGGCGGTCTCATATCCAAACCCAAAGGTAGGCCGGTATGAAGGCGGTCTCATAACCAATGGTTACCATTACAAGATGGATTTCTAAAGGAAAGCAGACACGAATGCGGTCACATATCCAAACACAAAGGTAGGCCGACACGTAGGCGGTCTCATAACCCAGGGTTACCAACACAAGATGAATTTCAAAAGGAAAGCCGAAACAAAGGCGGTCTCATATCCGAACACAAAGGTAGGTCGACACGAAGGCGGTCTCATAACCAAGGGTTACCATCACAAGATTGATTTCAAAAGGAAAGCCGACACGAGGGCTGTCTCATATCCAAACACAAAGGTAGGTCGACACGAAGGCGGACTCATAACCAAGGGTTACTTTCACAAGATGGATTTCAAAAGGAAAGCCGACACGAAGGCGGTCTCATATCCAAACACAAAGGTAGGCCGACAAGAAGGCGGTCTCATAACAAAGGGTTACCATCACAAGATAGATTTCAAAAGGAAAGTCGACACGAGGGCGGTCTCATATCCAAACCCAAAGGTAGGCCGGTATGAAGGCGGTCTCATAACCAATGGTTACCATTACAAGATGGATTTCAAAAGGAAAGCAGACACGAATGCGGTCACATATCCAAACACAAAGGTAGGCCGACACGTAGGTGCTCTCATAACCAAGGGTTACCATCACAAGATGGATTTCAAAAGGAAAGTTGACACAAAGGCGGTCTCATATCCAAACACAAAAGTAGGCCGACACGAAGGCGGTCTCATAACCAAGGGTTACCATCACAAGATAGATTTCAATAGGAAAGCCGACACGAGGGCGGTCTCATATCCAAACCCAAAGGTAGGCCGACATGAAGGCGGTCTCATAACCAATGGTTACCATTACAAGATGGATTTCAAAAGGAAAGCAGACACGAAGGCGGTCTCATATCCAAACACAAAGGTAGGCCGACACGTAGGCGGTCTCATAACCCAGGGTTACCAACACAAGATGAATTTCAAAAGGAAAGCCGACACAAAGGCGGTCTCATATCCGAACACAAAGGTAGGTCGACACGAAGGCGGTCTCATAACCAAGGGTTACCATCACAAGATTGATTTCAAAAGGAAAGCCGACACGAGGGCTGTCTCATATCCAAACACAAAGGTAGGTCGACACGAAGGCAGTCTCATAACCAAGGGTTACTTTCACAAGATGGATTTCAAAAGGAAAGCCGACACGAAGGCGGTCTCATATCCAAACACAAAGGTAGGCCGACAAGAAGGCGGTCTCATAACAAAGGGTTACCATCACAAGATGGATTTCAAAAGGAAAGTCGACACGAGGGCGGTCTCATATCCAAACCCAAAGGTAGGCCGGTATGAAGGCGGTCTCATAACCAATGGTTACCATTACAAGATGGATTTCTAAAGGAAAGCAGACACGAATGCGGTCACATATCCAAACACAAAGGTAGGCCGACACGTAGGCGGTCTCATAACCCAGGGTTACCAACACAAGATGAATTTCAAAAGGAAAGCCGAAACAAAGGCGGTCTCATATCCGAACACAAAGGTAGGTCGACACGAAGGCGGTCTCATAACCAAGGGTTACCATCACAAGATTGATTTCAAAAGGAAAGCCGACACGAGGGCTATCTCATATCCAAACACAAAGGTAGGTCGACACGAAGGCGGTCTCATAACCAAGGGTTACTTTCACAAGATGGATTTCAAAAGGAAAGCCGACACGAAGGCGGTCTCATATCCAAACACAAAGGTAGGCCGACAAGAAGGCGGTCTCATAACAAAGGGTTACCATCACAAGATAGATTTCAAAAGGAAAGTCGACACGAGGGCGGTCTCATATCCAAACCCAAAGGTAGGCCGGTATGAAGGCGGTCTCATAACCAATGGTTACCATTACAAGATGGATTTCAAAAGGAAAGCAGACACGAATGCGGTCACATATCCAAACACAAAGGTAGGCCGACACGTAGGTGCTCTCATAACCAAGGGTTACCATCACAAGATGGATTTCAAAAGGAAAGTTGACACAAAGGCGGTCTCATATCCAAACACAAAAGTAGGCCGACACGAAGGCGGTCTCATAACCAAGGGTTACCATCACAAGATGGATTTCAATAGGAAAGCCGACACGAGGGCGGTCTCATATCCAAACCCAAAGGTAGGCCGACATGAAGGCGGTCTCATAACCAATGGTTACCATTACAAGATGGATTTCAAAAGGAAAGCAGACACGAAGGCGGTCTCATATCCAAACACAAAGGTAGGCCGACACGTAGGCGGTCTCATAACCCAGGGTTACCAACACAAGATGAATTTCAAAAGGAAAGCCGACACAAAGGCGGTCTCATATCCGAACACAAAGGTAGGTCGACACGAAGGCGGTCTCATAACCAAGGGTTACCATCACAAGATTGATTTCAAAAGGAAAGCCGGCAAGAGGGTTGTCTCATATCCAAACACAAAGGTAGGTCGACACGAAGGCAGTCTCATAACCAAGGGTTACTTTCACAAGATGGATTTCAAAAGGAAAGCCGACACGAAGGCGGTCTCATATCCAAACACAAAGGTAGGCCGACAAGAAGGCGGTCTCATAACAAAGGGTTACCATCACAAGATGGATTTCAAAAGGAAAGTCGACACGAGGGCGGTCTCATATCCAAACCCAAAGGTAGGCCGGTATGAAGGCGGTCTCATAACCAATGGTTACCATTACAAGATGGATTTCAAAAGGAAAGCAGACACGAATGCGGTCACATATCCAAACACAAAGGTAGGCCGACACGTCGGCGGTCTCATAACCCAGGGTTACCAACACAAGATGAATTTCAAAAGGAAAGCCGACACAAAGGCGGTCTCATATCCGAACACAAAGGTAGGTCGACACGAAGGCGGTCTCATAACCAAGGGTTACCATCACAAGATTGATTTCAAAAGGAAAGGCGACACGAGGGCTGTCTCATATCCAAACACAAAGGTAGGTCGACACGAAGGCGGTCTCATAACCAAGGGTTACTTTCACAAGATGGATTTCAAAAGGAAAGCCGACACGAAGGCGGTCTCATATCCAAACACAAAGGTAGGCCGACAAGAAGCCGGTCTCATAACAAAGGGTTACCATCACAAGATGGATTTCAAAAGGAAAGTCGACACGAGGGCGGTCTCATATCCAAACCCAAAGGTAGGCCGGTATGAAGGCGGTCTCATAACCAATGGTTACCATTACAAGATGGATTTCAAAAGGAAAGCAGACACGAATGCGGTCACATATCCAAACACAAAGGTAGGCCGACACGTAGGTGCTCTCATAACCAAGGGTTACCATCACAAGATGGATTTCAAAAGGAAAGTTGACACAAAGGCGGTCTCATATCCAAACACAAAAGTAGGCCGACACGAAGGCGGTCTCATAACCAAGGGTTACCATCACAAGATGGATTTCAATAGGAAAGCCGACACGAGGGCGGTCTCATATCCAAACCCAAAGGTAGGCCGACATGAAGGTGGTCTCATAACCAATGGTTACCATTACAAGATGGATTTCAAAAGGAAAGCAGACACGAAGGCGGTCTCATATCCAAACACAAAGGTAGGCCGACACGTAGGCGGTCTCATAACCCAGGGTTACCAACACAAGATGAATTTCAAAAGGAAAGCCGACACAAAGGCGGTCTCATATCCGAACACAAAGGTTGGTCGACACGAAGGCGGTCTCATAACCAAGGGTTACCATCACAAGATTGATTTCAAAAGGAAAGCCGACACGAGGGCTGTCTCATATCCAAACACAAAGGTAGGTCGACACGAAGGCGGTCTCATAACCAAGGGTTACTTTCACAAGATGGATTTCAAAAGGAAAGACGACACGAAGGCGTTCTCATATCCAAACACAAAGGTAGGCCGACAAGAAGGCGGTCTCATAACAAAGGGTTACCATCACAAGATGGATTTCAAAAGGAAAGTCGACACGAGGGCGGTCTCATATCCAAACCCAAAGGTAGGCCGATATGAAGGCGGTCTCATAACCAATGGTTACCATTACAAGATGGATTTCAAAAGGAAAGCAGACACGAATGCGGTCACATATCCAAACACAAAGGTAGGCCGACACGTCGGCGGTCTCATAACCCAGGGTTACCAACACAAGATGAATTTCAAAAGGAAAGCCGACACAAAGGCGGTCTCATATCCGAACACAAAGGTAGGTCGACACGAAGGCGGTCTCATAACCAAGGGTTACCATCACAAGATTGATTTCAAAAGGAAAGCCGACACGAGGGCTGTCTCATATCCAAACACAAAGGTAGGTCGACACGAAGGCGGTCTCATAACCAAGGGTTACTTTCACAAGATGGATTTCAAAAGGAAAGCCG
Organism: Lathyrus tuberosus; assembly: GCA_022829125.1. Classification (NCBI taxonomy): domain Eukaryota; kingdom Viridiplantae; phylum Streptophyta; class Magnoliopsida; order Fabales; family Fabaceae; genus Lathyrus; species Lathyrus tuberosus. The sequence goes on along the minus strand of JALAZF010000020.1, from coordinate 2,023,704 downwards.
ACACGAAGGCGGTCTCATATCCAAACACAAAGGTAGGCCGACAAGAAGGCGGTCTCATAACAAAGGGTTACCATCACAAGATAGATTTCAAAAGGAAAGTCGACACGAGGGCGGTCTCATATCCAAACCCAAAGGTAGGCCGGTATGAAGGCGGTCTCATAACCAATGGTTACCATTACAAGATGGATTTCAAAAGGAAAGCAGACACGAATGGGGTCACATATCCAAACACAAAGGTAGGCCGACACGTAGGTGCTCTCATAACCAAGGGTTACCATCACAAGATGGATTTCAAAAGGAAAGTTGACACAAAGGCGGTCTCATATCCAAACACAAAAGTAGGCCGACACGAAGGCGGTCTCATAACCAAGGGTTACCATCACAAGATGGATTTCAATAGGAAAGCCGACACGAGGGCGGTCTCATATCCAAACCCAAAGGTAGGCCGACATGAAGGCGGTCTCATAACCAATGGTTACCATTACAAGATGGATTTCAAAAGGAAAGCAGACACGAAGGCGGTCTCATATCCAAACACAAAGGTAGGCCGACACGTAGGCGGTCTCATAACCCAGGGTTACCAACACAAGATGAATTTCAAAAGGAAAGCCGACACAAAGGCGGTCTCATATCCGAACACAAAGGTAGGTCGACACGAAGGCGGTCTCATAACCAAGGGTTACCATCACAAGATTGATTTCAAAAGGAAAGCCGGCACGAGGGTTGTCTCATATCCAAACACAAAGGTAGGTCGACACGAAGGCAGTCTCATAACCAAGGGTTACTTTCACAAGATGGATTTCAAAAGGAAAGCCGACACGAAGGCGGTCTCATATCCAAACACAAAGGTAGGCCGACAAGAAGGCGGTCTCATAACAAAGGGTTACCATCACAAGATGGATTTCAAAAGGAAAGTCGACACGAGGGCGGTCTCATATCCAAACCCAAAGGTAGGCCGGTATGAAGGCGGTCTCATAACCAATGGTTACCATTACAAGATGGATTTCAAAAGGAAAGCAGACACGAATGCGGTCACATATCCAAACACAAAGGTAGGCCGACACGTCGGCGGTCTCATAACCCAGGGTTACCAACACAAGATGAATTTCAAAAGGAAAGCCGACACAAAGGCGGTCTCATATCCGAACACAAAGGTAGGTCGATACGAAGGCGGTCTCATAACCAAGGGTTACCATCACAAGATTGATTTCAAAAGGAAAGGCGACACGAGGGCTGTCTCATATCCAAACACAAAGGTAGGTCGACACGAAGGCGGTCTCATAACCAAGGGTTACTTTCACAAGATGGATTTCAAAAGGAAAGCCGACACGAAGGCGGTCTCATATCCAAACACAAAGGTAGGCCGACAAGAAGCCGGTCTCATAACAAAGGGTTACCATCACAAGATGGATTTCAAAAGGAAAGTCGACACGAGGGCGGTCTCATATCCAAACCCAAAGGTAGGCCGGTATGAAGGCGGTCTCATAACCAATGGTTACCATTACAAGATGGATTTCAAAAGGAAAGCAGACACGAATGCGGTCACATATCCAAACACAAAGGTAGGCCGACACGTAGGTGCTCTCATAACCAAGGGTTACCATCACAAGATGGATTTCAAAAGGAAAGTTGACACAAAGGCGGTCTCATATCCAAACACAAAAGTAGGCCGACACGAAGGCGGTCTCATAACCAAGGGTTACCATCACAAGATGGATTTCAATAGGAAAGCCGACACGAGGGCGGTCTCATATCCAAACCCAAAGGTAGGCCGACATGAAGGTGGTCTCATAACCAATGGTTACCATTACAAGATGGATTTCAAAAGGAAAGCAGACACGAAGGCGGTCTCATATCCAAACACAAAGGTAGGCCGACACGTAGGCGGTCTCATAACCCAGGGTTACCAACACAAGATGAATTTCAAAAGGAAAGCCGACACAAAGGCGGTCTCATATCCGAACACAAAGGTTGGTCGACACGAAGGCGGTCTCATAACCAAGGGTTACCATCACAAGATTGATTTCAAAAGGAAAGCCGACACGAGGGCTGTCTCATATCCAAACACAAAGGTAGGTCGACACGAAGGCGGTCTCATAACCAAGGGTTACTTTCACAAGATGGATTTCAAAAGGAAAGACGACACGAAGGCGGTCTCATATCCAAACACAAAGGTAGGCCGACAAGAAGGCGGTCTCATAACAAAGGGTTACCATCACAAGATGGATTTCAAAAGGAAAGTCGACACGAGGGCGGTCTCATATCCAAACCCAAAGGTAGGCCGATATGAAGGCGGTCTCATAAGCAATGGTTACCATTACAAGATGGATTTCAAAAGGAAAGCAGACACGAATGCGGTCACATATCCAAACACAAAGGTAGGCCGACACGTCGGCGGTCTCATAACCCAGGGTTACCAACACAAGATGAATTTCAAAAGGAAAGCCGACACAAAGGCGGTCTCATATCCGAACACAAAGGTAGGTCGACACGAAGGCGGTCTCATAACCAAGGGTTACCATCACAAGATTGATTTCAAAAGGAAAGCCGACACGAGGGCTGTCTCATATCCAAACACAAAGGTAGGTCGACACGAAGGCGGTCTCATAACCAAGGGTTACTTTCACAAGATGGATTTCAAAAGGAAAGCCGACACGAAGGCGGTCTGATATCCAAACACAAAGGTAGGCCGACAAGAAGGCGGTCTCATAACAAAGGGTTACCATCACAAGATAGATTTCAAAAGGAAAGTCGACACGAGGGCGGTCTCATATCCAAACCCAAAGGTAGGCCGGTATGAAGGCGGTCTCATAACCAATGGTTACCATTACAAGATGGATTTCAAAAGGAAAGCAGACACGAATGCGGTCACATATCCAAACACAAAGGTAGGCCGACACGTAGGTGCTCTCATAACCAAGGGTTACCATCACAAGATGGATTTCAAAAGGAAAGTTGACACAAAGGCGGTCTCATATCCAAACACAAAAGTAGGCCGACACGAAGGCGGTCTCATAACCAAGGGTTACCATCACAAGATGGATTTCAATAGGAAAGCCGACACGAGGGCGGTCTCATATCCAAACCCAAAGGTAGGCCGACATGAAGGCGGTCTCATAACCAATGGTTACCATTACAAGATGGATTTCAAAAGGAAAGCAGACACGAAGGCGGTCTCATATCCAAACACAAAGGTAGGCCGACACGTAGGCGGTCTCATAACCCAGGGTTACCAACACAAGATGAATTTCAAAAGGAAAGCCGACACAAAGGCGGTCTCATATCCGAACACAAAGGTAGGTCGACACGAAGGCGGTCTCATAACCAAGGGTTACCATCACAAGATTGATTTCAAAAGGAAAGCCGACACGAGGGCTGTCTCATATCCAAACACAAAGGTAGGTCGACACGAAGGCAGTCTCATAACCAAGGGTTACTTTCACAAGATGGATTTCAAAAGGAAAGCCGACACGAAGGCGGTCTCATATCCAAACACAAAGGTAGGCCGACAAGAAGGCGGTCTCATAACAAAGGGTTACCATCACAAGATGGATTTCAAAAGGAAAGTCGACACGAGGGCGGTCTCATATCCAAACCCAAAGGTAGGCCGGTATGAAGGCGGTCTCATAACCAATGGTTACCATTACAAGATGGATTTCTAAAGGAAAGCAGACACGAATGCGGTCACATATCTAAACACAAAGGTAGGCCGACACGTAGGCGGTCTCATAACCCAGGGTTACCAACACAAGATGAATTTCAAAAGGAAAGCCGAAACAAAGGCGGTCTCATATCCGAACACAAAGGTAGGCCGACACGTCGGCGGTCTCATAACCCAGGGTTACCAACACAAGATGAATTTCAAAAGGAAAGCCGACACAAAGGCGGTCTCATATCCGAACACAAAGGTAGGTCGATACGAAGGCGGTCTCATAACCAAGGGTTACCATCACAAGATTGATTTCAAAAGGAAAGGCGACACGAGGGCTGTCTCATATCCAAACACAAAGGTAGGCCGACAAGAAGGCGGTCTCATAACAAAGGGTTACCATCACAAGATAGATTTCAAAAGGAAAGTCGACACGAGGGCGGTCTCATATCCAAACCCAAAGGTAGGCCGGTATGAAGGCGGTCTCATAACCAATGGTTACCATTACAAGATGGATTTCAAAAGGAAAGCAGACACGAATGCGGTCACATATCCAAACACAAAGGTAGGCCGACACGTAGGTGCTCTCATAACCAAGGGTTACCATCACAAGATGGATTTCAAAAGGAAAGTTGACACAAAGGCGGTCTCATATCCAAACACAAAAGTAGGCCGACACGAAGGCGGTCTCATAACCAAGGGATACCATCACAAGATGGATTTCAATAGGAAAGCCGACACGAGGGCGGTCTCATATCCAAACCCAAAGGTAGGCCGACATGAAGGTGGTCTCATAACCAATGGTTACCATTACAAGATGGATTTCAAAAGGAAAGCAGACACGAAGGCGGTCTCATATCCAAACACAAAGGTAGGCCGACACGTAGGCGGTCTCATAACCCAGGGTTACCAACACAAGATGAATTTCAAAAGGAAAGCCGACACAAAGGCGGTCTCATATCCGAACACAAAGGTTGGTCGACACGAAGGCGGTCTCATAACCAAGGGTTACCATCACAAGATTGATTTCAAAAGGAAAGCCGACACGAGGGCTGTCTCATATCCAAACACAAAGGTAGGTCGACACGAAGGCGGTCTCATAACCAAGGGTTACTTTCACAAGATGGATTTCAAAAGGAAAGCCGACACGAAGGCGGTCTCATATCCAAACACAAAGGTAGGCCGACAAGAAGCCGGTCTCATAACAAAGGGTTACCATCACAAGATGGATTTCAAAAGGAAAGTCGACACGAGGGCGGTCTCATATCCAAACCCAAAGGTAGGCCGGTATGAAGGCGGTCTCATAACCAATGGTTACCATTACAAGATGGATTTCAAAAGGAAAGCAGACACGAATGCGGTCACATATCCAAACACAAAGGTAGGCCGACACGTAGGTGCTCTCATAACCAAGGGTTACCATCACAAGATGGATTTCAAAAGGAAAGTTGACACAAAGGCGGTCTCATATCCAAACACAAAAGTAGGCCGACACGAAGGCGGTCTCATAACCAAGGGATACCATCACAAGATGGATTTCAATAGGAAAGCCGACACGAGGGCGGTCTCATATCCAAACCCAAAGGTAGGCCGACATGAAGGTGGTCTCATAACCAATGGTTACCATTACAAGATGGATTTCAAAAGGAAAGCAGACACGAAGGCGGTCTCATATCCAAACACAAAGGTAGGCCGACACGTAGGCGGTCTCATAACCCAGGGTTACCAACACAAGATGAATTTCAAAAGGAAAGCCGACACAAAGGCGGTCTCATATCCGAACACAAAGGTTGGTCGACACGAAGGCGGTCTCATAACCAAGGGTTACCATCACAAGATTGATTTCAAAAGGAAAGCCGACACGAGGGCTGTCTCATATCCAAACACAAAGGTAGGTCGACACGAAGGCGGTCTCATAACCAAGGGTTACTTTCACAAGATGGATTTCAAAAGGAAAGACGACACGAAGGCGGTCTCATATCCAAACACAAAGGTAGGCCGACAAGAAGGCGGTCTCATAACAAAGGGTTACCATCACAAGATGGATTTCAAAAGGAAAGTCGACACGAGGGCGGTCTCATATCCAAACCCAAAGGTAGGCCGATATGAAGGCGGTCTCATAAGCAATGGTTACCATTACAAGATGGATTTCAAAAGGAAAGCAGACACGAATGCGGTCACATATCCAAACACAAAGGTAGGCCGACACGTCGGCGGTCTCATAACCCAGGGTTACCAACACAAGATGAATTTCAAAAGGAAAGCCGACACAAAGGCGGTCTCATATCCGAACACAAAGGTAGGTCGACACGAAGGCGGTCTCATAACCAAGGGTTACCATCACAAGATTGATTTCAAAAGGAAAGCCGACACGAGGGCTGTCTCATATCCAAACACAAAGGTAGGTCGACACGAAGGCGGTCTCATAACCAAGGGTTACTTTCACAAGATGGATTTCAAAAGGAAAGCCGACACGAAGGCGGTCTCATATCCAAACACAAAGGTAGGCCGACAAGAAGGCGGTCTCATAACAAAGGGTTACCATCACAAGATAGATTTCAAAAGGAAAGTCGACACGAGGGCGGTCTCATATCCAAACCCAAAGGTAGGCCGGTATGAAGGCGGTCTCATAACCAATGGTTACCATTACAAGATGGATTTCAAAAGGAAAGCAGACACGAATGCGGTCACATATCCAAACACAAAGGTAGGCCGACACGTAGGTGCTCTCATAACCAAGGGTTACCATCACAAGATGGATTTCAAAAGGAAAGTTGACACAAAGGCGGTCTCATATCCAAATACAAAAGTAGGCCGACACGAAGGCGGTCTCATAACCAAGGGTTACCATCACAAGATGGATTTCAATAGGAAAGCCGACACGAGGGCGGTCTCATATCCAAACCCAAAGGTAGGCCGACATGAAGGCGGTCTCATAACCAATGGTTACCATTACAAGATGGATTTCAAAAGGAAAGCAGACACGAAGGCGGTCTCATATCCAAACACAAAGGTAGGCCGACACGTAGGCGGTCTCATAACCCAGGGTTACCAACACAAGATGAATTTCAAAAGGAAAGCCGACACAAAGGCGGTCTCATATCCGAACACAAAGGTAGGTCGACACGAAGGCGGTCTCATAACCAAGGGTTACCATCACAAGATTGATTTCAAAAGGAAAGCCGACACGAGGGCTGTCTCATATCCAAACACAAAGGTAGGTCGACACGAAGGCAGTCTCATAACCAAGGGTTACTTTCACAAGATGGATTTCAAAAGGAAAGCCGACACGAAGGCGGTCTCATATCCAAACACAAAGGTAGGCCGACAAGAAGGCGGTCTCATAACAAAGGGTTACCATCACAAGATGGATTTCAAAAGGAAAGTCGACACGAGGGCGGTCTCATATCCAAACCCAAAGGTAGGCCGGTATGAAGGCGGTCTCATAACCAATGGTTACCATTACAAGATGGATTTCTAAAGGAAAGCAGACACGAATGCGGTCACATATCCAAACACAAAGGTAGGCCGACACGTAGGCGGTCTCATAACCCAGGGTTACCAACACAAGATGAATTTCAAAAGGAAAGCCGAAACAAAGGCGGTCTCATATCCGAACACAAAGGTAGGTCGACACGAAGGCGGTCTCATAACCAAGGGTTACCATCACAAGATTGATTTCAAAAGGAAAGCCGACACGAGGGCTATCTCATATCCAAACACAAAGGTAGGTCGACACGAAGGCGGTCTCATAACCAAGGGTTACTTTCACAAGATGGATTTCAAAAGGAAAGCCGACACGAAGGCGGTCTCATATCCAAACACAAAGGTAGGCCGACAAGAAGGCGGTCTCATAACAAAGGGTTACCATCACAAGATAGATTTCAAAAGGAAAGTCGACACGAGGGCGGTCTCATATCCAAACCCAAAGGTAGGCCGGTATGAAGGCGGTCTCATAACCAATGGTTACCATTACAAATGGATTTCAAAAGGAAAGCAGACACGAATGCGGTCACATATCCAAACACAAAGGTAGGCCGACACGTAGGTGCTCTCATAACCAAGGGTTACCATCACAAGATGGATTTCAAAAGGAAAGTTGACACAAAGGCGGTCTCATATCCAAACACAAAAGTAGGCCGACACGAAGGCGGTCTCATAACCAAGGGTTACCATCACAAGATGGATTTCAATAGGAAAGCCGACACGAGGGCGGTCTCATATCCAAACCCAAAGGTAGGCCGACATGAAGGCGGTCTCATAACCAATGGTTACCATTACAAGATGGATTTCAAAAGGAAAGCAGACACGAAGGCGGTCTCATATCCAAACACAAAGGTAGGCCGACACGTAGGCGGTCTCATAACCCAGGGTTACCAACACAAGATGAATTTCAAAAGGAAAGCCGACACAAAGGCGGTCTCATATCCGAACACAAAGGTAGGTCGACACGAAGGCGGTCTCATAACCAAGGGTTACCATCACAAGATTGATTTCAAAAGGAAAGCCGACACGAGGGCTGTCTCATATCCAAACACAAAGGTAGGTCGACACGAAGGGAGTCTCATAACCAAGGGTTACTTTCACAAGATGGATTTCAAAAGGAAAGCCGACACGAAGGCGGTCTCATATCCAAACACAAAGGTAGGCCGACAAGAAGGCGGTCTCATAACAAAGGGTTACCATCACAAGATGGATTTCAAAAGGAAAGTCGACACGAGGGCGGTCTCATATCCAAACCCAAAGGTAGGCCGGTATGAAGGCGGTCTCATAACCAATGGTTACCATTACAAGATGGATTTCTAAAGGAAAGCAGACACGAATGCGGTCACATATCCAAACACAAAGGTAGGCCGACACGTAGGCGGTCTCATAACCCAGGGTTACCAACACAAGATGAATTTCAAAAGGAAAGCCGAAACAAAGGCGGTCTCATATCCGAACACAAAGGTAGGTCGACACGAAGGCGGTCTCATAACCAAGGGTTACCATCACAAGATTGATTTCAAAAGGAAAGCCGACACGAGGGCTATCTCATATCCAAACACAAAGGTAGGTCGACACGAAGGCGGTCTCATAACCAAGGGTTACTTTCACAAGATGGATTTCAAAAGGAAAGCCGACACGAAGGCGGTCTCATATCCAAACACAAAGGTAGGCCGACAAGAAGGCGGTCTCATAACAAAGGGTTACCATCACAAGATAGATTTCAAAAGGAAAGTCGACACGAGGGCGGTCTCATATCCAAACCCAAAGGTAGGCCGGTATGAAGGCGGTCTCATAACCAATGGTTACCATTACAAGATGGATTTCAAAAGGAAAGCAGACACGAATGCGGTCACATATCCAAACACAAAGGTAGGCCGACACGTAGGTGCTCTCATAACCAAGGGTTACCATCACAAGATGGATTTCAAAAGGAAAGTTGACACAAAGGCGGTCTCATATCCAAACACAAAAGTAGGCCGACACGAAGGCGGTCTCATAACCAAGGGTTACCATCACAAGATGGATTTCAATAGGAAAGCCGACACGAGGGCGGTCTCATATCCAAACCCAAAGGTAGGCCGACATGAAGGCGGTCTCATAACCAATGGTTACCATTACAAGATGGATTTCAAAAGGAAAGCAGACACGAAGGCGGTCTCATATCCAAACACAAAGGTAGGCCGACACGTAGGCGGTCTCATAACCCAGGGTTACCAACACAAGATGAATTTCAAAAGGAAAGCCGACACAAAGGCGGTCTCATATCCGAACACAAAGGTAGGTCGACACGAAGGCGGTCTCATAACCAAGGGTTACCATCACAAGATTGATTTCAAAAGGAAAGCCGGCACGAGGGTTGTCTCATATCCAAACACAAAGGTAGGTCGACACGAAGGCAGTCTCATAACCAAGGGTTACTTTCACAAGATGGATTTCAAAAGGAAAGCCGACACGAAGGCGGTCTCATATCCAAACACAAAGGTAGGCCGACAAGAAGGCGGTCTCATAACAAAGGGTTACCATCACAAGATGGATTTCAAAAGGAAAGTCGACACGAGGGCGGTCTCATATCCAAACCCAAAGGTAGGCCGGTATGAAGGCGGTCTCATAACCAATGGTTACCATTACAAATGGATTTCAAAAGGAAAGCAGACACGAATGCGGTCACATATCCAAACACAAAGGTAGGCCGACACGTAGGTGCTCTCATAACCAAGGGTTACCATCACAAGATGGATTTCAAAAGGAAAGTTGACACAAAGGCGGTCTCATATCCAAACACAAAAGTAGGCCGACACGAAGGCGGTCTCATAACCAAGGGTTACCATCACAAGATGGATTTCAATAGGAAAGCCGACACGAGGGCGGTCTCATATCCAAACCCAAAGGTAGGCCGACATGAAGGCGGTCTCATAACCAATGGTTACCATTACAAGATGGATTTCAAAAGGAAAGCAGACACGAAGGCGGTCTCATATCCAAACACAAAGGTAGGCCGACACGTAGGCGGTCTCATAACCCAGGGTTACCAACACAAGATGAATTTCAAAAGGAAAGCCGACACAAAGGCGGTCTCATATCCGAACACAAAGGTAGGTCGACACGAAGGCGGTCTCATAACCAAGGGTTACCATCACAAGATTGATTTCAAAAGGAAAGCCGACACGAGGGCTGTCTCATATCCAAACACAAAGGTAGGTCGACACGAAGGGAGTCTCATAACCAAGGGTTACTTTCACAAGATGGATTTCAAAAGGAAAGCCGACACGAAGGCGGTCTCATATCCAAACACAAAGGTAGGCCGACAAGAAGGCGGTCTCATAACAAAGGGTTACCATCACAAGATGGATTTCAAAAGGAAAGTCGACACGAGGGCGGTCTCATATCCAAACCCAAAGGTAGGCCGGTATGAAGGCGGTCTCATAATCAATGGTTACCATTACAAGATGGATTTCTAAAGGAAAGCAGACACGAATGCGGTCACATATCCAAACACAAAGGTAGGCCGACACGTAGGCGGTCTCATAACCCAGGGTTACCAACACAAGATGAATTTCAAAAGGAAAGCCGAAACAAAGGCGGTCTCATATCCGAACACAAAGGTAGGTCGACACGAAGGCGGTCTCATAACCAAGGGTTACCATCACAAGATTGATTTCAAAAGGAAAGCCGACACGAGGGCTATCTCATATCCAAACACAAAGGTAGGTCGACACGAAGGCGGTCTCATAACCAAGGGTTACTTTCACAAGATGGATTTCAAAAGGAAAGCCGACACGAAGGCGGTCTCATATCCAAACACAAAGGTAGGCCGACAAGAAGGCGGTCTCATAACAAAGGGTTACCATCACAAGATAGATTTCAAAAGGAAAGTCGACACGAGGGCGGTCTCATATCCAAACCCAAAGGTAGGCCGGTATGAAGGCGGTCTCATAACCAATGGTTACCATTACAAGATGGATTTCAAAAGGAAAGCAGACACGAATGCGGTCACATATCCAAACACAAAGGTAGGCCGACACGTAGGTGCTCTCATAACCAAGGGTTACCATCACAAGATGGATTTCAAAAGGAAAGTTGACACAAAGGCGGTCTCATATCCAAACACAAAAGTAGGCCGACACGAAGGCGGTCTCATAACCAAGGGTTACCATCACAAGATGGATTTCAATAGGAAAGCCGACACGAGGGCGGTCTCATATCCAAACCCAAAGGTAGGCCGACATGAAGGCGGTCTCATAACCAATGGTTACCATTACAAGATGGATTTCAAAAGGAAAGCAGACACGAAGGCGGTCTCATATCCAAACACAAAGGTAGGCCGACACGTAGGCGGTCTCATAACCCAGGGTTACCAACACAAGATGAATTTCAAAAGGAAAGCCGACACAAAGGCGGTCTCATATCCGAACACAAAGGTAGGTCGACACGAAGGCGGTCTCATAACCAAGGGTTACCATCACAAGATTGATTTCAAAAGGAAAGCCGGCACGAGGGTTGTCTCATATCCAAACACAAAGGTAGGTCGACACGAAGGCAGTCTCATAACCAAGGGTTACTTTCACAAGATGGATTTCAAAAGGAAAGCCGACACGAAGGCGGTCTCATATCCAAACACAAAGGTAGGCCGACAAGAAGGCGGTCTCATAACAAAGGGTTACCATCACAAGATGGATTTCAAAAGGAAAGTCGACACGAGGGCGGTCTCATATCCAAACCCAAAGGTAGGCCGGTATGAAGGCGGTCTCATAACCAATGGTTACCATTACAAGATGGATTTCAAAAGGAAAGCAGACACGAATGCGGTCACATATCCAAACACAAAGGTAGGCCGACACGTAGGCGGTCTCATAACCCAGGGTTACCAACACAAGATGAATTTCAAAAGGAAAGCCGAAACAAAGGCGGTCTCATATCCGAACACAAAGGTAGGTCGACACGAAGGCGGTCTCATAACCAAGGGTTACCATCACAAGATTGATTTCAAAAGGAAAGCCGACACGAGGGCTATCTCATATCCAAACACAAAGGTAGGTCGACACGAAGGCGGTCTCATAACCAAGGGTTACTTTCACAAGATGGATTTCAAAAGGATAGCCGACACGAAGGCGGTCTCATATCCAAACACAAAGGTAGGCCGACACGAAGGCGGTCTCATAACCAAGGGTTACTATCACAAGATGGATTTCAAAAGGAAAGCCGACACGAATGGGGTCTCCTATCCAAATACAAAGGTAGCCGACACAAAGGCGGTCTCTTAACCAAGGGTTACCATCACAAGATGGATTTCAAAAGGAAAGCCGACACGAAGGCGGTCTCATATCCAAACACAAAGGTAGGCCGACACGAAGGCGCTCTCATAACCAAGGGTTACTTTCACAAGATGGATTTCAAAAGGAAAGCCGACACGAAGGCTTTCTCATATCCAAACACAAAGGTAGGCCGACACGAAGGCGGTCTCATAACCAAGGGTTACCATCACAAGATGGATTTCAAAAGGAAATCGACACGAAGGCGGTCTCATATCCAAACACAAAGGTAGGCCGACACGAAGGCGGACTCATAACCAAGGGTTACTATCACAAGACGGATTTCAAAAGGAAAGGCAACACGAAGGCGGTCTCTTATCCAAACACAAAGGTAGGCCGACACAAATGCGGTCTCATAACCAAGGGTTACCATTACAAGATAGATTTCATAAACGGAAGCCGACACGAAGGCGGTCTCATATCCAAACACAAAGGTAGGCCGACACGAAGGCGGTCTCATAACCAAGGGTTACTATCACAAGATGGATTTCAAAAGGAAAGCCGACACGAATGCGGTCTCTTATCCAAATACAAAGGTAGCCTACACAAAGGCGGTCTCTTAACCAAGGGTTACTTTCACAAGATTGATTTCAAAAGGAAAGCCGACACGAAGGCTTTCTCATATCCAAACACAAAGGTAGGCCGACACGAAGGCGGTCTCATAACCAAGGGTTACCATCACAAGATGGATTTCAAAAGGAAAGCCGACACGAAGGCGGTCTCATATCCAAAAACAAAGGTAGGCCGACACGAAGGCGCTCTCATAACCAAGGGTTACTTTCACAAGATGGATTTCAAAAGGAAAGCCGACACGAAGGCTTTCTCATATCCAAACACAAAGGTAGGCCGACACGAAGGCGGTCTCATAACCAAGGGTTACCATCACAAGATGGATTTCAAAAGGAAACCGACACGAAGGCGGTCTCATATCCAAACACAAAGGTAGGCCGACACGAAGGCGGACTCATAACCAAGGGTTACTATCACAAGACGGATTTCAAAAGGAAAGCCAACACGAAGGCGGTCTCTTATCCAAACACAAAGGTAGGCCAACACAAATGCGGTCTCATAACCAAGGGTTACCATTACAAGATAGATTTCAAAAACGGAAGCCGACACGAAGGCGGTCTCATATCCAAACACAAAGGTAGGCCGACACGAAGGGCATCTCATAACCAAGGGTTACCATCACAAGATGGATTTCAAAAGGAAAGCAGACACGAAGGTTGTCTCATATCCAAACATAAAGGTAGCCCGACACGTAGGCGGTCTCATAACCAATGGTTACCATCACAAGATGGATTTCAAAAGGAAAGCCGACACGAAGGCGGTCTCATATCCAAACACAAAGGTAGGCCGACACGAAGGGCATCTCATAACCAAGGGTTACCATCACAAGATGGATTTCAAAAGGAAAGCAGACACGAAGGCTATCTCATATCCAAACATAAAGGTAGCCTGACACGTAGGCGGTCTCATAACCAAGGGTTACCATCACAAGATGGATTTCAAAAGGAAAGCCGACACGAAGCCGGTCTCATATCCAAACACAAAGGTATGCCGACACGAAGGCAGTCTCATAACCAAGGGTTACCATCCCAAGATGGATTTCAAAAGGAAAGCCGACACGAGGGCTGTCTCATATCCAAACACAAAGGTAGCCGACACGAAGGCGGTCTCATAACCAAGGGTTACCATCACAAGATGGATTTAAAAAGGAAAGCCAACACAAAGGCGGTCTCATATCCAAACACAAAGGTAGGCCGACATGAAGGCGGACTCATAACCAAGGGTTACTATCACAAGATGGATTTCAAAAGGAAAGCCGACACGAAGGCGGTCTCTTATCCAAACACAAAGGTAGGCCGACACGAAGGCGGTCTCATAACCAAGGGTTACCATCACAAGATGGATTTTAAAAGGAAAGCCGACACGAGGGCGGTCTCATATCCAAACCCAAAGGTAGGCCGACACGAAGGCGGTCTCATAACCAATGGTTACCATTACAACATGGAATTCAAAAGGAAAGCAGACACGAAGGCGGTCTTATATCCAAACACAAAGGTAGGCCGACACGTAGGAGGTCTCATAACCAAGGGTTACCATCACAAGATGGATTTCAAAAGGAAAGCCGACACGAAGGCGGTCTCATATCCAAACACAAAGGTAGGCCGACACGAAGACCATCTCATAACCAAGGGTTACCCTCACAAGATGGATTTCAAAAGGAAAGCAGACACGAAGGCGGTCTCATATCCAAACATAAAGGTAGCCCGACACGTAGGCGGTTTCATAACCAAGGGTTACCATCACAAGATGGATTTCAAAAGGAAAGCCGACACAAAGGCGGTCTCATATCCAAACACAAAGGTATGCCGACACGAAGGCGGTCTCATAACCAAGGGTTACCATCCCAAGATGGATTTCAAAAGGAAAGCCGACACGAAGGCGGTCTCATAACCAAACACAAAGGTAGCCGACACGAAGGCGGTCTCATAACCAAGGGTTACCATCACAAGATGGATTTAAAAAGGAAAGCCAACACAAAGGCGGACTCATATCCAAACACAAAGGTAGGCCGACATGAAGGCGGACTCATAACCAAGGGTTACTATCACAAGATGGATTTCAAAAGGAAAGCCGACACGAAGGCGGTCTCTTATCCAAACACAAAGGTAGGCCGACACGAAGGCGGTCTCATAACCAAGGGTTACCATCACAAGATGGATTTTAAAAGGAAAGCCGACACGAGGGCGGTCTCATATCCAAACCCAAAGGTAGGCCGACACGAAGGCGGTCTCATAACCAATGGTCACCATTACAACATGGATTTTAAAAGGAAAGCAGAGACGAAGGCGGTCTTATATCCAAACACAAAGGTAGGCCGACACGTAGGCGGTCTCATAACCAAGGGTTACCATCACAAGATGGATTTCAAAAGGAAAGCCGACACGAAGGTGGTCTCATATCCAAACACAAAGGTAGGCCGACACGAAGGCCATCTCATAACCAAGGGTTACCATCACAAGATGGATTTCAAAAGGAAAGCAGACACGAAGGCGGTCTCATATCCAAACATAAAGGTAGCCCGACACGTAGGCGGTTTCATAACCAAGGGTTACCATCACAAGATGGATTTCAAAAGGAAAGCCGACACAAAGGCGGTCTCATATCCAAACACAAAGGTATGCCGACACGAAGGCGGTCTCATAACCAAGGGTTACCATCCCAAGATGGATTTCAAAAGGAAAGCCGACACGAGGGCTGTCTCATATCCAAACAGAAAGGTAGGCCGACACGAAAGCGGTCTCATAACTTAGGGTTACCATCACAAGATGGATTTCAAAAGGAAAGCCGACACGAAGGCGGTCTCATATCCAAACACAAAGGTAGGCCGACACGAAGGCGGTCTCATAACCAAGGGTTACCATCACAACATGGATTTCAAAAAGAAAGCCGACACGAAGGCGGTCTCATATCCAAACACAAAGGTAGCCGACACGAATGCGGTCTCATAACCAAGGGTTACCATCACAAGATGGATTTCAAAAGGAAAGCCAACACAAAGGCGGACTCATATCCAAACACAAAGGTAGGCCGACATGAAGGCGGACTCATAACCAAGGGTTACTATCACAAGATGGATTTCAAAAGGAAAGCCGACACGAAGGCGGTCTCTTATCCAAACACAAAGGTAGGCCGACACGAAGGCGGTCTCATAACCAAGGGTTACCATCACAAGATGGATTTTAAAAGGAAAGCCGACACGAGGGCGGTCTCATATCCAAACCCAAAGGTAGGCCGACACGAAGGCGGTCTCATAACCAATGGTCACCATTACAACATGGATTTTAAAAGGAAAGCAGAGACGAAGGCGGTCTTATATCCAAACACAAAGGTAGGCCGACACGTAGGCGGTCTCATAACCAAGGGTTACCATCACAAGATGGATTTCAAAAGGAAAGCCGACACGAAGGTGGTCTCATATCCAAACACAAAGGTAGGCCGACACGAAGGCCATCTCATAACCAAGGGTTACCATCACAAGATGGATTTCAAAAGGAAAGCAGACACGAAGGCGGTCTCATATCCAAACATAAAGGTAGCCCGACACGTAGGCGGTTTCATAACCAAGGGTTACCATCACAAGATGGATTTCAAAAGGAAAGCCGACACAAAGGCGGTCTCATATCCAAACACAAAGGTATGCCGACACGAAGGCGGTCTCATAACCAAGGGTTACCATCCCAAGATGGATTTCAAAAGGAAAGCCGACACGAGGGCTGTCTCATATCCAAACAGAAAGGTAGGCCGACACGAAAGCGGTCTCATAACTTAGGGTTACCATCACAAGATGGATTTCAAAAGGAAAGCCGACACGAAGGCGGTCTCATATCCAAACACAAAGGTAGGCCGACACGAAGGCGGTCTCATAACCAAGGGTTACCATCACAACATGGATTTCAAAAAGAAAGCCGACACGAAGGCGGTCTCATATCCAAACACAAAGGTAGCCGACACGAATGCGGTCTCATAACCAAGGGTTACCATCACAAGATGGATTTCAAAAGGAAAGGCAACACAAAGGCAGTCTCATATCCAAACATAAAGGTAGGCCGACATGAAGGCGGACTCATAACCAAGGGTTACCATCCCAAGATGGATTTCAAAAGGAAAGCCGACACGAGGGCTGTCTCATATCCAAACAGAAAGGTAGGCCGACACGAAAGCGGTCTCATAACTAAGGGTTACCATCACAAGATGGATTTCAAAAGGAAAGCCGACACGAAGGCGGTCTCATATCCAAACACAAAGGTATGCCGACACGAAGGCGGTCTCATAACCAAGGGTTACCATCCCAAGATGGATTTCAAAAGGAAAGCCGACACGAGGGCTGTCTCATATCCAAACAGAAAGGTAGGCCGACACGAAAGCGGTCTCATAACTAAGGGTTACCATCACAAGATGGATTTCAAAAGGAAAGCCGACACGAAGGCGGTCTCATATCCAAACACAAAGGTAGGCCGACACGAAGGCGGTCTCATAACCAAGGGTTACCATCACAACATGGATTTCAAAAAGAAAGCCGACACGAAGGCGGTCTCATATCCAAACACAAAGGTAGGCCGACACGAAGGGCATCTCATAACCAAGGGTTACCATCACAAGATGGATTTCAAAAGGAAAGCAGACACGAAGGCTGTCTCATATCCAAACATAAAGGTAGCCCGACACGTAGGCGGTCTCATAACCAAGGGTTACCATCACAAGATGGATTTCAAAAGGAAAGCCGACACGAAGCCGGTCTCATATCCAAACACAAAGGTATGCCGACACGAAGGCAGTCTCATAACCAAGGGTTACCATCCCAAGATCGATTTCAAAAGGAAAGCCGACACGAGGGCTGTCTCATATCCAAACACAAAGGTAGCCGACACGAATGCGGTCTCATAACCAAGGGTTACCATCACAAGATGGATTTAAAAAGGAAAGCCAACACAAAGGCGGTCTCATATCCAAACACAAAGGTAGGCCGACATGAAGGCGGACTCATAACCAAGGGTTACTATCACAAGATGGATTTCAAAAGGAAAGCCGACACGAAGGCGGTCTCTTATCCAAACACAAAGGTAGGCCGACACGAAGGCGGTCTCTTATCCAAACACAAAGGTAGGCCGACACGAAGGCGGTCTCATAACCAAGGGTTACCATCACAAGATGGATTTTAAAAGGAAAGCCGACACGAGGGCGGTCTCATATCCAAACCCAAAGGTAGGCCGACACGAAGGCGGTCTCATAACCAATGGTTACCATTACAACATGGATTTCAAAAGGAAAGCAGACACGAAGGCGGTCTTATATCCAAACACAAAGGTAGGCCGACACGTAGGAGGTCTCATAACCAAGGGTTACCATCACAAGATGGATTTCAAAAGGAAAGCCGACACGAAGGCGGTCTCATATCCAAACACAAAGGTAGGCCGACACGAAGGCCATCTCATAACCAAGGGTTACCATCACAAGATGGATTTCAAAAGGAAAGCAGACACGAAGGCGGTCTCATATCCAAACATAAAGGTAGCCCGACACGTAGGCGGTTTCATAACCAAGGGTTACCATCACAAGATGGATTTCAAAAGGAAAGCCGACACAAAGGCGGTCTCATATCCAAACACAAAGGTATGCCGACACGAAGGCGGTCTCATAACCAAGGGTTACCATCCCAAGATGGATTTCAAAAGGAAAGCCGACACGAAGGCGGTCTCATAACCAAACACAAAGGTAGCCGACACGAAGGCGGTCTCATAACCAAGGGTTACCATCACAAGATGGATTTAAAAAGGAAAGCCAACACAAAGGCGGACTCATATCCAAACACAAAGGTAGGCCGACATGAAGGCGGACTCATAACCAAGGGTTACTATCACAAGATGGATTTCAAAAGGAAAGCCGACACGAAGGCGGTCTCTTATCCAAACACAAAGGTAGGCCGACACGAAGGCGGTCTCATAACCAAGGGTTACCATCACAAGATGGATTTTAAAAGGAAAGCCGACACGAGGGCGGTCTCATATCCAAACCCAAAGGTAGGCCGACACGAAGGCGGTCTCATAACCAATGGTTACCATTACAACATGGATTTTAAAAGGAAAGCAGACACGAAGGCGGTCTTATATCCAAACACAAAGGTAGGCCGACACGTAGGCGGTCTCATAACCAAGGGTTACCATCACAAGATGGATTTCAAAAGGAAAGCCGACACGAAGGCGGTCTCATATCCAAACACAAAGGTAGGCCGACACGAAGGCCATCTCATAACCAAGGGTTACCATCACAAGATGGATTTCAAAAGGAAAGCAGACACGAAGGCGGTCTCATATCCAAACATAAAGGTAGCCCGACACGTAGGCGGTTTCATAACCAAGGGTTACCATCACAAGATGGATTTCAAAAGGAAAGCCGACACAAAGGCGGTTTCATATCCAAACACAAAGGTATGCCGACACGAAGGCGGTCTCATAACCAAGGGTTACCATCCCAAGATGGATTTCAAAAGGAAAGCCGACACGAGGGCTGTCTCATATCCAAACAGAAAGGTAGGCCGACACGAAAGCGGTCTCATAACTAAGGGTTACCATCACAAGATGGATTTCAAAAGGAAAGCCGACACGAAGGCGGTCTCATATCCAAACACAAAGGTAGGCCGACACGAAGGCGGTCTCATAACCAAGGGTTACCATCACAACATGGATTTCAAAAAGAAAGCCGACACGAAGGCGGTCTCATATCCAAACACAAAGGTAGCCGACACGAATGCGGTCTCATAACCAAGGGTTACCATCACAAGATGGATTTCAAAAGGAAAGGCAACACAAAGGCAGTCTCATATCCAAACATAAAGGTAGGCCGACATGAAGGCGGACTCATAACCAAGGGTTACTATCACAAGATGGATTTCAAAAGGAAAGCCGACACGAAGGCGGTCTCATATCCAAACACAAAGGTAGCCGACACGAATGCGGTCTCATAACTAAGGGTTACCATCACAAGATGGATTTCAAAAGGAAAGCCGACACGAAGGCGGTCTCATATCCAAACACAAAGGTAGGCCGACACGAAGGCGGTCTCATAACCAAGGGTTACCATCACAACATGGATTTCAAAAAGAAAGCCGACACGAAGGCGGTCTCATATCCAAACACAAAGGTAGGCCGACACGAAGGCGGTCTCATAACCAAGGGTTACCATCACAACATGGATTTCAAAAAGAAAGCCGACACGAAGGCGGTCTCATATCCAAACACAAAGGTAGCCGACACGAATGCGGTCTCATAACTAAGGGTTACCATCACAAGATGGATTTCAAAAGGAAAGCCGACACGAAGGCGGTCTCATATCCAAACACAAAGGTAGGCCGACACGAAGGCGGTCTCATAACCAAGGGTTACCATCACAACATGGATTTCAAAAAGAAAGCCGACACGAAGGCGGTCTCATATCCAAACACAAAGGTAGGCCGACACGAAGGCGGTCTCATAACCAAGGGTTACCATCACAAGATGGATTTTAAAAGGAAATCCGACACGAGGGCGGTCTCATATCCAAACCCAAAGGTAGGCCGACACGAAGGCGGTCTCATAACCAATGGTTACCATTACAACATGGATTTCAAAAGTAAAGCAGACACGAAGGCGGTCTCATATCCAAACACAAAGGTAGGCCGACACGTAGGCGGTCTCATAACCAAGGGTTACCATCACAAGATGGATTTCAAAAGGAAAGCCAACACAAAGGTAGTCTCATATCCAAACATAAAGGTAGGCCGACATGAAGGCGGACTCATAACCAAGGGTTACCATCACAACATGGATTTCAAAAAGAAAGCCGACACGAAGGCGGTCTCATATCCAAACACAAAGGTAGCCGACACGAAGGCGGTCTCATAACCAAGGGTTACCATCACAAGATGGATTTCAAAAGGAAAGGCAACACAAAGGCAGTCTCATATCCAAACATAAAGGTAGGCCGACATGAAGGCGGACTCATAACCAAGGGTTACTATCACAAGATGGATTTCAAAAGGAAAGCCAACACGAAGGCGGTCTTATATCCAAACACAAAGGTAGGCCGACACGAAGGCGGTCTCATAACCAAGGGTTACCATCACAAGATGGATTTTAAAAGGAAATCCGACACGAGGGCGGTCTCATATCCAAACCCAAAGGTAGGCCGACACGAAGGCGGTCTCATAACCAATGGTTACCATTACAACATGGATTTCAAAAGTAAAGCAGACACGAAGGCGGTCTCATATCCAAACACAAAGGTAGGCCGACACGTAGGCGGTCTCATAACCAAGGGTTACCATCACAAGATGGATTTCAAAAGGAAAACCAACACAAAGGCAGTCTCATATCCAAACATAAAGGTAGGCCGACATGAAGGCGGACTCATAACCAAGGGTTACTATCACAAGATGGATTTCAAAAGGAAAGCCGACACGAAGGCGGTCTCTTATCCAAACACAAAGGTAGGCCGACACGAAGGCGGTCTCATAACCAAGGGTTACCATCACAAGATGGATTTTAAAAGGAAAGCCGACACGAGGGCGGTCTCATATCCAAACCCAAAGGTAGGCCGACACGAAGGCGGTCTCATAACCAATGGTTACCATTACAACATGGATTTCAAAAGGAAAGCAGACACGAAGGCGGTCTTATATCCAAACACAAAGGTAGGCCGACACGTAGGCGGTCTCATAACCAAGGGTTACCATCACAAGATGGATTTCAAAAGGAAAGCTGACACGAAGGCGGTCTCATATCCAAACACAAAGGTAGGCCGACACGAAGGCCATCTCATAACCAAGGGTTACCATCACAAGATGGATTTCAAAAGGAAAGCAGACACGAAGGCGGTCTCATATCCAAACATAAAGGTAGCCCGACACGTAGGCGGTTTCATAACCAAGGGTTACCATCACAAGATGGATTTCAAAAGGAAAGCCGACACAAAGGCGGTCTCATATCCAAACACAAAGGTATACCGACACGAAGGCGGTCTCATAACCAAGGGTTACCATCCCAAGATGGATTTCAAAAGGAAAGCCGACACGAAGGCGGTCTCATAACCAAACACAAAGGTAGCCGACACGAAGGCGGTCTCATAACCAAGGGTTACCATCACAAGATGGATTTAAAAAGGAAAGCCAACACAAAGGCGGTCTCATATCCAAACACAAAGGTAGGCCGACATGAAGGCGGACTCATAACCAAGGGTTACTATCACAAGATGGATTTCAAAAGGAAAGCCGACACGAAGGCGGTCTCTTATCCAAACACAAAGCTAGGCCGACACGAAGGCGGTCTCATAACCAAGGGTTACCATCACAAGATGGATTTTAAAAGGAAAGCCGACACGAGGGCGGTCTCATATCCAAACCCAAAGGTAGGCCGACACTAAGGCGGTCTCATAACCAATGGTTACCATTACAACATGGATTTCAAAAGGAAAGCAGACACGAAGGCGGTCTTATATCCAAACACAAAGGTAGGCCGACACGTAGGCGGTCTCATAACCAAGGGTTACCATCACAAGATGGATTTCAAAAGGAAAGCCGACACGAAGGCGGTCTCATATCCAAACACAAAGGTAGGCCGACACGAAGGCCATCTCATAACCAAGGGTTACCATCACAAGATGGATTTCAAAAGGAAAGCAGACACGAAGGCGGTCTCATATCCAAACATAAAGGTAGCCCGACACGTAGGCTGTTTCATAACCAAGGGTTACCATCACAAGATGGATTTCAAAAGGAAA
This sequence comes from Lathyrus tuberosus, assembly GCA_022829125.1. Taxonomy (NCBI): domain Eukaryota; kingdom Viridiplantae; phylum Streptophyta; class Magnoliopsida; order Fabales; family Fabaceae; genus Lathyrus; species Lathyrus tuberosus. The sequence continues at coordinate 2,000,937 of JALAZF010000020.1, read as the reverse complement.
GCCGACACAAAGGTGGTCTCATATCCAAACACAAAGGTATGCCGACACGAAGGCGCTCTCATAACCAAGGGTTACCATCCCAAGATGGATTTCAAAAGGAAAGCCGACACGAGGGCTGTCTCATATCCAAACAGAAAGGTAGGCCGACACGAAAGCGGTCTCATAACTAAGGGTTACCATCACAAGATGGATTTCAAAAGGAAAGCCGACACGAAGGCGGTCTCATATCCAAACACAAAGGTAGGCCGACACGAAGGCGGTCTCATAACCAAGGGTTACCATCACAACATGGATTTCAAAAAGAAAGCCGACACGAAGGCGGTCTCATATCCAAACACAAAGGTAGCCGACACGAAGGCGGTCTCATAACCAAGGGTTACCATCACAAGATGGATTTCAAAAGGAAAGGCAACACAAAGGCAGTCTCATATCCAAACATAAAGGTAGGCCGACATGAAGGCGGACTCATAACCAAGGGTTACTATCACAAGATGGATTTCAAAAGGAAAGCCGACACGAAGGCGGTCTTATATCCAAACACAAAGGTAGGCCGACACGAAGGCGGTCTCATAACCAAGGGTTACCATCACAAGATGGATTTTAAAAGGAAATCCGACACAAGGGCGGTCTCATATCCAAACGCAAAGGTAGGCCGACACGAAGGCGGTCTCATAACCAATGGTTACCATTACAACATGGATTTTAAAAGTAAAGCAGACACGAAGGCGGTCTCATATCCAAACACAAAGGTAGGCCGACACGTAGGCGGTCTCATAACCAAGGGTTACCATCACAAGATGGATTTCAAAAGGAAAGCCAACACAAAGGCAGTCTCATATCCAAACATAAAGGTAGGCCGACATGAAGGCGGACTCATAACCAAGGGTTACCATCACAACATGGATTTCAAAAAGAAAGCCGACACGAAGGCGGTCTCATATCCAAACACAAAGGTAGCCGACACGAAGGCGGTCTCATAACCAAGGGTTACCATCACAAGATGGATTTCAAAAGGAAAGGCAACACAAAGGCAGTCTCATATCCAAACATAAAGGTAGGCCGACATGAAGGCGGACTCATAACCAAGGGTTACTATCACAAGATGGATTTCAAAAGGAAAGCCGACACGAAGGCGGTCTTATATCCAAACACAAAGGTAGGCCGACACGAAGGCGGTCTCATAACCAAGGGCTACCATCACAAGATGGATTTTAAAAGGAAATCCGACACGAGGGCGGTCTCATATCCAAACCCAAAGGTAGGCCGACACGAAGGCGGTCTCATAACCAATGGTTACCATTACAACATGGATTTCAAAAGTAAAGCAGACACGAAGGCGGTCTCATATCCAAACACAAAGGTAGGCCGACACGTAGGCGGTCTCATAACCAAGGGTTACCATCACAAGATGGATTTCAAAAGGAAAACCAACACAAAGGCAGTCTCATATCCAAACATAAAGGTAGGCCGACATGAAGGCGGACTCATAACCAAGGGTTACTATCACAAGATGGATTTCAAAAGGAAAGCCGACACGAAGGCGGTCTCTTATCCAAACACAAAGGTAGGCCGACACGAAGGCGGTCTCATAACCAAGGGTTACCATCACAAGATGGATTTTAAAAGGAAAGCCGACACGAGGGCGGTCTCATATCCAAACCCAAAGGTAGGCCGACACGAAGGCGGTCTCATAACCAATGGTTACCATTACAACATGGATTTCAAAAGGAAAGCAGACACGAAGGCGGTCTTATATCCAAACACAAAGGTAGGCCGACACGTAGGCGGTCTCATAACCAAGGGTTACCATCACAAGATGGATTTCAAAAGGAAAGCTGACACGAAGGCGGTCTCATATCCAAACACAAAGGTAGGCCGACACGAAGGCCATCTCATAACCAAGGGTTACCATCACAAGATGGATTTCAAAAGGAAAGCAGACACGAAGGCGGTCTCATATCCAAACATAAAGGTAGCCCGACACGTAGGCGGTTTCATAACCAAGGGTTACCATCACAAGATGGATTTCAAAAGGAAAGCCGACACAAAGGCGGTCTCATATCCAAACACAAAGGTATGCCGACACGAAGGCGGTCTCATAACCAAGGGTTACCATCCCAAGATGGATTTCAAAAGGAAAGCCGACACGAAGGCGGTCTCATAACCAAACACAAAGGTAGCCGACACGAAGGCGGTCTCATAACCAAGGGTTACCATCACAAGATGGATTTAAAAAGGAAAGCCAACACAAAGGCGGTCTCATATCCAAACACAAAGGTAGGCCGACATGAAGGCGGACTCATAACCAAGGGTTACTATCACAAGATGGATTTCAAAAGGAAAGCCGACACGAAGGCGGTCTCTTATCCAAACACAAAGCTAGGCCGACACGAAGGCGGTCTCATAACCAAGGGTTACCATCACAAGATGGATTTTAAAAGGAAAGCCGACACGAGGGCGGTCTCATATCCAAACCCAAAGGTAGGCCGACACTAAGGCGGTCTCATAACCAATGGTTACCATTACAACATGGATTTCAAAAGGAAAGCAGACACGAAGGCGGTCTTATATCCAAACACAAAGGTAGGCCGACACGTAGGCGGTCTCATAACCAAGGGTTACCATCACAAGATGGATTTCAAAAGGAAAGCCGACACGAAGGCGGTCTCATATCCAAACACAAAGGTAGGCCGACACGAAGGCCATCTCATAACCAAGGGTTACCATCACAAGATGGATTTCAAAAGGAAAGCAGACACGAAGGCGGTCTCATATCCAAACATAAAGGTAGCCCGACACGTAGGCTGTTTCATAACCAAGGGTTACCATCACAAGATGGATTTCAAAAGGAAAGCCGACACAAAGGTGGTCTCATATCCAAACACAAAGGTATGCCGACACGAAGGCGCTCTCATAACCAAGGGTTACCATCCCAAGATGGATTTCAAAAGGAAAGCCGACACGAGGGCTGTCTCATATCCAAACAGAAAGGTAGGCCGACACGAAAGCGGTCTCATAACTAAGGGTTACCATCACAAGATGGATTTCAAAAGGAAAGCCGACACGAAGGCGGTCTCATATCCAAACACAAAGGTAGGCCGACACGAAGGCGGTCTCATAACCAAGGGTTACCATCACAACATGGATTTCAAAAAGAAAGCCGACACGAAGGCGGTCTCATATCCAAACACAAAGGTAGCCGACACGAAGGCGGTCTCATAACCAAGGGTTACCATCACAAGATGGATTTCAAAAGGAAAGGCAACACAAAGGCAGTCTCATATCCAAACATAAAGGTAGGCCGACATGAAGGCGGACTCATAACCAAGGGTTACTATCACAAGATGGATTTCAAAAGGAAAGCCGACACGAAGCCGGTCTTATATCCAAACACAAAGGTAGGCCGACACGAAGGCGGTCTCATAACCAAGGGTTACCATCACAAGATGGATTTTAAAAGGAAATCCGACACAAGGGCGGTCTCATATCCAAACGCAAAGGTAGGCCGACACGAAGGCGGTCTCATAACCAATGGTTACCATTACAACATGGATTTTAAAAGTAAAGCAGACACGAAGGCGGTCTCATATCCAAACACAAAGGTAGGCCGACACGTAGGCGGTCTCATAACCAAGGGTTACCATCACAAGATGGATTTCAAAAGGAAAGCCAACACAAAGGCAGTCTCATATCCAAACATAAAGGTAGGCCGACATGAAGGCGGACTCATAACCAAGGGTTACCATCACAACATGGATTTCAAAAAGAAAGCCGACACGAAGGCGGTCTCATATCCAAACACAAAGGTAGCCGACACGAAGGCGGTCTCATAACCAAGGGTTACCATCACAAGATGGATTTCAAAAGGAAAGGCAACACAAAGGCAGTCTCATATCCAAACATAAAGGTAGGCCGACATGAAGGCGGACTCATAACCAAGGGTTACTATCACAAGATGGATTTCAAAAGGAAAGCCGACACGAAGGCGGTCTTATATCCAAACACAAAGGTAGGCCGACACGAAGGCGGTCTCATAACCAAGGGCTACCATCACAAGATGGATTTTAAAAGGAAATCCGACACGAGGGCGGTCTCATATCCAAACCCAAAGGTAGGCCGACACGAAGGCGGTCTCATAACCAATGGTTACCATTACAACATGGATTTCAAAAGTAAAGCAGACACGAAGGCGGTCTCATATCCAAACACAAAGGTAGGCCGACACGTAGGCGGTCTCATAACCAAGGGTTACTATCACAAGATGGATTTCAAAAGGAAAAGCAACACAAAGGCAGTCTCATATCCAAACATAAAGGTAGGCCGACATGAAGGCGGACTCATAACCAAGGGTTACTATCACAAGATGGATTTCAAAAGGAAAGCCGACACGAAGGTGGTCTCATATCCAAACACAAAGGTAGGCCGACACGAAGGCGGTCTCATAACCAAGGGTTACCATCACAAGATGGATTTTAAAAGGAAAGCCGACACGTGGGCGGTCTCATATCCAAACCCAAAGGTAGGCCGACACGAAGGCGGTCTCATAACCAATGGTTACCATTACAACATGGATTTCAAAAGTAAAGCAGACACGAAGGCGGTCTCATATCCAAACACAAAGGTAGGCCGACACGTAGGCGGTCTCATAACCAAGGGTTACCATCACAAGATGGATTTCAAATGGAAAGCCGACACAAAGGCGGTCTCATATCCAAACACAAAGGTAGGCCGACACGAAGGCGGTCTCATAACCAAGGGTTACCATCACAAGATAGATTTCAAAAGGAAAGCCGACACGAGGGCTATCTCATATCCAAACACAAAGGTAGGCCGACACGAAGGCAGTCTCATAACCAAGGGTTACTTTCATAAGATGGATTTCAAAAGCAAAGCCGACATGAAGGCGGTCTCATATCCAAACACAAAGGTAGGCCGACACGAAGGCGGTCTCATAACCAAGGGTAACCATCACAAGATGGATTTCAAAAGGAAAGCCGACACGAGGGCGGTCTCATATCCAAACCCAAAGGTAGGCCGACACGAAGGCGGTCTCATAACCAATGGTTACCATTAGAAGATGGATTTAAAAATTAAAGCAGACACGAAGGCGGTCTCATATCCAAACACAAAGGTTGGCCGACACCTAGGCGGTCTCATAACCAAAGGTTACCATCACAAGATGAATTTCAAAAGGAAAGCCGACACAAAGGCGGTCTCATATCCAAACAAAAAGGTAGGCCGACACGAAGGCGGTCTCATAACCAAGGGTTACCATCACAAGATTGATTTCAAAAGGAAAGCCGACACGAGGGCTGTCTCTTATCCAAACACAAAGGTAGGCCGACACGAAGGCGGTCTCATAACCATGGGTTACCATCACAAGATGGATTTTAATAGGAAAGCCGACACGAGGGCGGTCTCATATCCAAACCCAAAGGTAGGCCGACATGAAGGCGGTCTCATAACCAATGGTTACCATTACAAGATGGATTTCAAAAGGAAAGAAGACACGAAGGCGGTCTCATATCCAAACACAAAGGTAGGCCGACACGTAGGCGGTCTCAAAACCAAGGGTTACCATCACAGGATGGATTTCAAAAGGAAAACCGACACAAAGGCGGTCTCATATCCAAACACAAAGGTAGGCCGACACGAAGGCGGTCTCATAACCAAGGGTTACCATCACAAGATGGATTTCAAAAGGAAAGCCGACACGAGGGCTATCTCATATCCAAACACAAAGGTAGGCCGACACGAAGGCAGTCTCATAACCAAGGGTTACTTTCACAAGATGGATTTCGAAAGGAAAGCCGATACGAAGGCGGTCTCATATCCAAACACAAAGGTAGGCCGACACAAAGGTGGTCTCATAACCAAGGGTTACCATCACAAGATGGATTTCAAAAGCAAAGCCGACACGAGGGCGGTCTCATATCCAAACCCAAAGGTAGGCCGACACGAAGGCGGTCTCATAACCAATGGTTATCATTAGAAGATGGATTTAAAAATTAAAGCCGACACGAGGGCGGTCTCATATCCAAACCCAAAGGTAGGCCGACACGAAGGCGGTCTCATAACCAATGGTTACCATTACAACATGGATTTCAAAAAGTAAAGCAGACACGAAGGCGGTCTCATATCCAAACACAAAGGTAGGCCGACACGTCGACGGTCTGATAACAAAGGGTTACCATCACAAGATGGATTTCAAATGGAAAGCCGACACAAAGGCGGTCTCATATCCAAACACAAAGGTAGGCCGACACGAAGGCGGTCTCATAACCAAGGGTTACCATCACAAGATAGATTTCAAAAGGAAAGCCGACACGAGGGCTATCTGATATCCAAACACAAAGGTAGGCCGACACGAAGGCAGTCTCATAACCAAGGGTTACTTTCATAAGATGGATTTCAAAAGGAAAGCCGACATGAAGGCGGTCTCATATCAAAACACAAAGGTAGGCCGACACGAAGGCGGTCTCATAACCAAGGGTAACCATCACAAGATGGATTTCAAAAGGAAAGCCGACACGAGGGCGGTCTCATATCCAAACCCAAAGGTAGGCCGACACGAAGGCGGTCTCATAACCAATGGTTACCATTAGAAGATGGATTTAAAAATTAAAGCAGACATGAAGGCGGTCTCATATCCAAACACAAAGGTAGGCCGACACCTAGGCGGTCTCATAACCAAAGGTTACCATCACAAGATGAATTTCAAAAGGAAAGCCGACACAAAGGCGGTCTCATATCCAAACAAAAAGGTAGGCCGACACGAAGGCGGTCTCATAACCAAGGGTTACCATCACAAGATTGATTTCAAAAGGAAAGCCGACACGAGGGCTGTCTCTTATCCAAACACAAAGGTAGGCCGACACGAAGGCGGTCTCATAACCATGGGTTACCATCACAAGATGGATTTTAAAAGGAAATCCGACACGAGGGCGGTCTCATATCCAAACCCAAAGGTAGGCCGACACGAAGGCGGTCTCATAACCAATGGTTACCATTACAACATGGATTTCAAAAGGAAAGCAGACACGAAGGCGGTCTCATATCCGAACACAAAGGTAGGCCGACACCTAGGCGGTCTCATAACCAAGGGTTACCATCACAGGATGGATTTCAAAAGGAAAACCGACACAAAGGCGGTCTCATATCCAAACACAAAGGTAGGCCGACACGAAGGCGGTCTCATAACCAAGGGTTACCATCACAAGATGGATTTCAAAAGGAAAGCCGACACGAGGGCCATCCCATATCCAAACACAAAGGTAGGCCAACACCAAGGCAGTCTCATAACCAAGGGTTACTTTCACAAGATGGATTTCGAAAGGAAAGCCGACACGAAGGTTGTCTCATATCCAAACACAAAGGTAGGCCGACACGAAGGCGGTCTCATAACCAATGGTTATCATTAGAAGATGGATTTAAAAATTAAAGCCGACACGAGGGCGGTCTCATATCCAAACCCAAAGGTAGGCCGACACGAAGGCGGTCTCATAACCAATGGTTACCATTACAACATGGATTTCAAAAAGTAAAGCAGACACGAAGGCGGTCTCATATCCAAACACAAAGGTAGGCCGACACGTCGACGGTCTGATAACAAAGGGTTACCATCACAAGATGGATTTCAAATGGAAAGCCGACACAAAGGCGGTCTCATATCCAAACACAAAGGTAGGCCGACACGAAGGCGGTCTCATAACCAAGGGTTACCATCACAAGATAGATTTCAAAAGGAAAGCCGACACGAGGGCTATCTGATATCCAAACACAAAGGTAGGCCGACACGAAGGCAGTCTCATAACCAAGGGTTACTTTCATAAGATGGATTTCAAAAGGAAAGCCGACATGAAGGCGGTCTCATATCAAAACACAAAGGTAGGCCGACACGAAGGCGGTCTCATAACCAAGGGTAACCATCACAAGATGGATTTCAAAAGGAAAGCCGACACGAGGGCGGTCTCATATCCAAACCCAAAGGTAGGCCGACACGAAGGCGGTCTCATAACCAATGGTTACCATTAGAAGATGGATTTAAAAATTAAAGCAGACATGAAGGCGGTCTCATATCCAAACACAAAGGTAGGCCGACACCTAGGCGGTCTCATAACCAAAGGTTACCATCACAAGATGAATTTCAAAAGGAAAGCCGACACAAAGGCGGTCTCATATCCAAACAAAAAGGTAGGCCGACACGAAGGCGGTCTCATAACCAAGGGTTACCATCACAAGATTGATTTCAAAAGGAAAGCCGACACGAGGGCTGTCTCTTATCCAAACACAAAGGTAGGCCGACACGAAGGCGGTCTCATAACCATGGGTTACCATCACAAGATGGATTTTAAAAGGAAATCCGACACGAGGGCGGTCTCATATCCAAACCCAAAGGTAGGCCGACACGAAGGCGGTCTCATAACCAATGGTTACCATTACAACATGGATTTCAAAAGGAAAGCAGACACGAAGGCGGTCTCATATCCGAACACAAAGGTAGGCCGACACCTAGGCGGTCTCATAACCAAGGGTTACCATCACAGGATGGATTTCAAAAGGAAAACCGACACAAAGGCGGTCTCATATCCAAACACAAAGGTAGGCCGACACGAAGGCGGTCTCATAACCAAGGGTTACCATCACAAGATGGATTTCAAAAGGAAAGCCGACACGAGGGCCATCCCATATCCAAACACAAAGGTAGGCCAACACCAAGGCAGTCTCATAACCAAGGGTTACTTTCACAAGATGGATTTCGAAAGGAAAGCCGACACGAAGGTTGTCTCATATCCAAACACAAAGGTAGGCCGACACGAAGGCGGTCTCATAACCAAGGGTTACCATCACAAGATGGATTTCAAAAGGAAAGCCGACACGAGGGCGGTCTCATATCGAAACCCAAAGGTAGGCCGACACGAAGGCGGTCTCATAACCAATGGTTACCATTAGAAGATGGATTTAAAAATTAAAGTAGACACGAAGGCGGTCTCATATCCAAACACAAAGGTAGGCCGACACGTAGGCGGTCTCATAACCAAGGGTTACCATCACAAGATGAATTTCAAAAGGAAAGCCGACATAAAGGCGGTCTCATATCCAAACAAAAAGGTAGGCCGACACGAAGGAGGTCTCATAACCAAGGGTTACCATCACAAGATTGATTTCAAAAGGAAAGCCAACACGAGGGTTGTCTCATGTCCAAACACAAAGGTAGGCCGACACGAAGGCTGTCTCATAACCAACGGTTACTTTCACAAGATGGATTTCAAAAGGAAAGCCGACACGAAGGCGGTCTCATATCCAAACACAAAGGTAGGCCGACACGAAGGCGGTCTCATAACCAAGCGTTACCATCACAAGATGGATTTCAAAAGGAAAGCCGACACGAGGGCGGTCTCATATCCAAACCCAAAGCTAGGCCGGTACGAAGGCGGTCTCATAACCAAAGGTTACCATTACAAGATGGATTTCAAAAGGAAAGCAGACACGAAGGTGGTCACATATCCAAACACAAAGGTAGGCCGACACGTAGGCGGTCTCATAACCAAGGTTTACCATCACTAGATAAATTTCAAAAGGAAAGCCGACACAAAGGCGGTCTCAAATCCAAACAAAAAGGTAGGCCGACACGCAGGCGGTCTCATAACCAGGGGTTACCATCACAAGATGGATTTTAAAAGGAAAGCCGACACGAGGGCGGTCTCATATCGAAACCCAAAGGTAGGCCGACACAAAGGCGGTCTCATAACCAATGGTTACCATTACAAGAAGGATTTCAAAAGGAAAGCAGACACGAAGGCGGTCTCATATCCAAACACAAAGGTAGGCCGACACGAAGGCGGTCTCATAACCAAGGATTACCATCACAAGATGGATTTTAAAAGGAAAGCCGACACGAGGGCGGTCTCATATCCAAACCCAAAGGTAGGCCGACATGAAGGCGGTCTCATAACCAATGGTTACCATTACAAGATGGATTTCAAAAGGAAAGAAGACACGAAGGCGGTCTCATATCCAAACACAAAGGTAGGCCGACACGTAGGCGGTCTCAAAACCAAGGGTTACCATCACAGGATGGATTTCAAAAGGAAAACCGACACAAAGGCGGTCTCATATCCAAACACAAAGGTAGGCCGACACGAAGGCGGTCTCATAACCAAGGGTTACCATCACAAGATGGATTTCAAAAGGAAAGCCGACACGAGGGCCATCCCATATCCAAACACAAAGGTAGGCCAACACCAAGGCAGTCTCATAACCAAGGGTTACTTTCACAAGATGGATTTCGAAAGGAAAGCCGACACGAAGGTTGTCTCATATCCAAACACAAAGGTAGGCCGACACGAAGGCGGTCTCATAACCAAGGGTTACCATCACAAGATGGATTTCAAAAGGAAAGCCGACACGAGGGCGGTCTCATATCGAAACCCAAAGGTAGGCCGACACGAAGGCGGTCTCATAACCAATGGTTACCATTAGAAGATGGATTTAAAAATTAAAGCAGACACGAAGGCGGTCTCATATCCAAACACAAAGGTAGGCCGACACGTAGGCGGTCTCATAACCAAGGGTTACCATCACAAGATGAATTTCAAAAGGAAAGCCGACATAAAGGCGGTCTCATATCCAAACAAAAAGGTAGGCCGACACGAAGGAGGTCTCATAACCAAGGGTTACCATCACAAGATTGATTTCAAAAGGAAAGCCAACACGAGGGTTGTCTCATGTCCAAACACAAAGGTAGGCCGACACGAAGGCTGTCTCATAACCAACGGTTACTTTCACAAGATGGATTTCAAAAGGAAAGCCGACACGAAGGCGGTCTCATATCCAAACACAAAGGTAGGCCGACACGAAGGCGGTCTCATAACCAAGCGTTACCATCACAAGATGGATTTCAAAAGGAAAGCCGACACGAGGGCGGTCTCATATCCAAACCCAAAGCTAGGCCGGTACGAAGGCGGTCTCATAACCAAAGGTTACCATTACAAGATGGATTTCAAAAGGAAAGCAGACACGAAGGTGGTCACATATCCAAACACAAAGGTAGGCCGACACGTAGGCGGTCTCATAACCAAGGTTTACCATCACTAGATAAATTTCAAAAGGAAAGCCGACACAAAGGCGGTCTCAAATCCAAACAAAAAGGTAGGCCGACACGCAGGCGGTCTCATAACCAGGGGTTACCATCACAAGATGGATTTTAAAAGGAAAGCCGACACGAGGGCGGTCTCATATCGAAACCCAAAGGTAGGCCGACACAAAGGCGGTCTCATAACCAATGGTTACCATTACAAGAAGGATTTCAAAAGGAAAGCAGACACGAAGGCGGTCTCATATCCAAACACAAAGGTAGGCCGACACGAAGGCGGTCTCATAACCAAGGATTACCATCACAAGATGGATTTTAAAAGGAAAGCCGACACGAGGGCGGTCTCATATCCAAACCCAAAGGTAGGCCGACATGAAGGCGGTCTCATAACCAATGGTTACCATTACAAGATGGATTTCAAAAGGAAAGAAGACACGAAGGCGGTCTCATATCCAAACACAAAGGTAGGCCGACACGTAGGCGGTCTCAAAACCAAGGGTTACCATCACAGGATGGATTTCAAAAGGAAAACCGACACAAAGGCGGTCTCATATCCAAACACAAAGGTAGGCCGACACGAAGGCGGTCTCATAACCAAGGGTTACCATCACAAGATGGATTTCAAAAGGAAAGCCGACACGAGGGCTATCTCATATCCAAACACAAAGGTAGGCCGACACGAAGGCAGTCTCATAACCAAGGGTTACTTTCACAAGATGGATTTCGAAAGGAAAGCCGATACGAAGGCGGTCTCATATCCAAACACAAAGGTAGGCCGACACAAAGGTGGTCTCATAACCAAGGGTTACCATCACAAGATGGATTTCAAAAGGAAAGCCGACACGAGGGCGGTCTCATATCCAAACCCAAAGGTAGGCCGACACGAAGGCGGTCTCATAACCAATGGTTATCATTAGAAGATGGATTTAAAAATTAAAGCCGACACGAGGGCGGTCTCATATCCAAACCCAAAGGTAGGCCGACACGAAGGCGGTCTCATAACCAATGGTTACCATTACAACATGGATTTCAAAAAGTAAAGCAGACACGAAGGCGGTCTCATATCCAAACACAAAGGTAGGCCGACACGTAGACGGTCTGATAACAAAGGGTTACCATCACAAGATGGATTTCAAATGGAAAGCCGACACAAAGGCGGTCTCATATCCAAACACAAAGGTAGGCCGACACGAAGGCGGTCTCATAACCAAGGGTTACCATCACAAGATAGATTTCAAAAGGAAAGCCGACACGAGGGCTATCTGATATCCAAACACAAAGGTAGGCCGACACGAAGGCAGTCTCATAACCAAGGGTTACTTTCATAAGATGGATTTCAAAAGGAAAGCCGACATGAAGGCGGTCTCATATCCAAACACAAAGGTAGGCCGACACGAAGGCGGTCTCATAACCATGGGTTACCATCACAAGATGGATTTTAAAAGGAAAGCCGACACGAGGGCGGTCTCATATCCAAACCCAAAGGTAGGCCGACACGAAGGCGGTCTCATAACCAATGGTTACCATTACAACATGGATTTCAAAAGGAAAGCAGACACGAAGGCGGTCTCATATCCGAACACAAAGGTAGGCCGACACGTAGGCGGTCTCATAACCAAGGGTTACCATCACAGGATGGATTTCAAAAGGAAAACCGACACAAAGGCGGTCTCATATCCAAACACAAAGGTAGGCCGACACGAAGGCGGTCTCATAACCAAGGGTTACCATCACAAGATGGATTTCAAAAGGAAAGCCGACACGAGGGCCATCTCATATCCAAACACAAAGGTAGGCCGACACGAAGGCAGTCTCATAACCAAGGGTTACTTTCACAAGATGGATTTCAAAAGGAAAGCCGACACGAAGGCGGTCTCATATCCAAACACAAAGGTAGGCCGATACGAAGGCGGTCTCATAACCAAGGGTTACCATCACAAGTTGGATTTCAAAAGGAAAGCCGACACGAGGGCGGTCTCATATCGAAACCCAAAGGTAGGCCGACACGAAGGCGGTCTCATAACCAATGGTTACCATTAGAAGATGGATTTAAAAATTAAAGCAGACACGAAGGCGGTCTCATATCCAAACACAAAGGTAGGCCGACACGTAGGCGGTCTCATAACCAAGGGTTACCATCACAAGATGAATTTCAAAAGGAAAGCCGACATAAAGGCGGTCTCATATCCAAACAAAAAGGTAGGCCGACACGAAGGCGGTCTCATAACCAAGGGTTACCATCACAAGATTGATTTCAAAAGGAAAGCCAACACGAGGGTTGTCTCATGTCCAAACACAAAGGTAGGCCGACACGAAGGCTGTCTCATAACCAACGGTTACTTTCACAAGATGGATTTCAAAAGGAAAGCCGACACGAAGGCGGTCTCATATCCAAACACAAAGGTAGGCCGACACGAAGGCGGTCTCATAACCAAGCGTTACCATCACAAGATGGATTTCAAAAGGAAAGCCGACACGAGGGCGGTCTCATATCCAAACCCAAAGCTAGGCCGGTACGAAGGCGGTCTCATAACCAAAGGTTACCATTACAAGATGGATTTCAAAAGGAAAGCAGACACGAAGGCGGTCTCATATCCAAACACAAAGGTAGGCCGACACGTAGGCGGTCTCATAACCACGGGTTACCATCACAAGATGGATTTCAAAAGGAAAGCCGACACAAAGGCGGTCTCATATCCAAACACAAAGGTAGGCCGACACGAAGGCGGTCTCATAACCAAGGGTTACCATCACAAGATGGATATCAAAAGGAAAGCCGACACGAGGGCTATCAATGTCCAAACACAAAGGTAGGCCGACACGAAGGCAGTCTCATAACCAAGGGTTACTTTCACAAGATGGATTTCAAAAGGAAAGCCGACACGAAGGCGGTCTCATATCCAAACACAAAGGTAGGCCGATACGAAGGCGGTCTCATAACCAAGGGTTACCATCACAAGTTGGATTTCAAAAGGAAAGCCGACACGAGGGCGGTCTCATATCGAAACCCAAAGGTAGGCCGACACGAAGGCGGTCTCATAACCAATGGTTACCATTAGAAGATGGATTTAAAAATTAAAGCAGACACGAAGGCGGTCTCATATCCAAACACAAAGGTAGGCCGACACGTAGGCGGTCTCATAACCAAGGGTTACCATCACAAGATGAATTTCAAAAGGAAAGCCGACATAAAGGCGGTCTCATATCCAAACAAAAAGGTAGGCCGACACGAAGGCGGTCTCATAACCAAGGGTTACCATCACAAGATTGATTTCAAAAGGAAAGCCAACACGAGGGTTGTCTCATGTCCAAACACAAAGGTAGGCCGACACGAAGGCTGTCTCATAACCAACGGTTACTTTCACAAGATGGATTTCAAAAGGAAAGCCGACACGAAGGCGGTCTCATATCCAAACACAAAGGTAGGCCGACACGAAGGCGGTCTCATAACCAAGCGTTACCATCACAAGATGGATTTCAAAAGGAAAGCCGACACGAGGGCGGTCTCATATCCAAACCCAAAGCTAGGCCGGTACGAAGGCGGTCTCATAACCAAAGGTTACCATTACAAGATGGATTTCAAAAGGAAAGCAGACACGAAGGCGGTCACATATCCAAACACAAAGGTAGGCCGACACGTAGGCGGTCTCATAACCAAGGTTTACCATCACAAGATAAATTTCAAAAGGAAAGCCGACACAAAGGCGGTCTCAAATCCAAACAAAAAGGTAGGCCGACACGCAGGCGGTCTCATAACCAGGGGTTACCATCACAAGATGGATTTTAAAAGGAAAGCCGACACGAGGGCGGTCTCATATCGAAACCCAAAGGTAGGCCGACACAAAGGCGGTCTCATAACCAATGGTTACCATTACAAGAAGGATTTCAAAAGGAAAGCAGACACGAAGGCGGTCTCATATCCAAACACAAAGGTAGGCCGACACGAAGGCGGTCTCATAACCAAGGATTACCATCACAAGATGGATTTCAAAAGGAAAGCCGAGACGAGGGCTATCTCATATCCAAACACAAAGGTAGGCCGACACGAAGGCAGTCTCATAACCAAGGGTTACTTTCACAAGATGGATTTCGAAAGGAAAGCCGACACGAAGGCGGTCTCATATCCAAACTCAAAGGTAGGCCGACACGAAGGCGGTCTCATAACCAAGGGTTACCATCACAAGATGGATTTCAAAAGGAAAGCCGACACGAGGGCGGTCTCATATCCAAACCCAAAGGTAGGCCGACCCGAAGGCGGTCTCATAACCAATGGTTACCATTAGAAGATCGATTTAAAAATTAAAGCAGACACGAAGGCGGTCTCATATCCAAACACAAAGGTAGGCCGACACGTAGGCGGTCTCATAACCAAGGGTTACCATCACAAGATGAATTTCAAAAGGAAAGCCGACATAAAGGCGGTCTCATATCCAAACAAAAAGGTAGGCCGACACGAAGGCGGTCTCATAACCAAGGGTTACCATCACAAGATTGATTTCAAAAGGAAAGCCGACACGAGGGTTGTCTCATGTCCAAACACAAAGGTAGGCCGACACGAAGGCGGTCTCATAACCAACGGTTACTTTCACAAGATGGATTTCAAAAGGAAAGCCGACACGAAGGCGGTCTCATATCCAAACACAAAGGTAGGCCGACATGAAGGCGGTCTCATAACCAAGGGTTACCATCACAAGATGGATTTCAAAAGGAAAGCCGACACGAGGGCGGTCTCATATCCAAACCCAAAGCTAGGTCGGTACGAAGGTGGTCTCATAACCAAAGGTTACCATTACAAGATGGATTTCAAAAGGAAAGCAGACACGAAGGCGGTCACATATCCAAACACAAAGGTAGGCCGACACGTAGGCGGTCTCATAACCAAGGGTTACCATCACAAGATGGATTTCAAAAGGAAAGTTGACACAAAGGCGGTCTCATATCCAAACACAAAGGTAGGCCGACACGAAGGCGGTCTCATAACCAAGGGTTACCATCACAAGATTGATTTCAAAAGGAAAGCCGACACGAGGGCTGTCTCATATCCAAACACAAAGGTAGGCCGACACGAAGGCAATCTCATAACCAAGGGTTACCTTCACAAGATGGATTTCAAAAGGAAAGCCGACACAAAGGTGGTCTCATATCCAAACACAAAGGTAGGCCGACACGAAGGCGGTCTCATAACCAAGGGTTACCATCACAAGATGGATTTCAAAAGGAAAGCCGACACGAGGGCTATCTCATATCCAAACACAAAGGTAGGACGACACGAAGGCAGTCTCATAACCAAGGGTTACTTTCATAAGATCGATTTCAAAAGGAAAGCCGACACGAAGGCGGTCTCATATCCAAACACAAAGGTAGGCCGACACGAAGGCGGTTTCATAACCAAGGGTTACCATCACAAGATGGATTTCAAAAGGAAAGCCGACACGAGGGCGGTCTCATATCCAAACCCAAAGGTAGGCCGACACGAAGGCGGTCTCATAACCAATGGTTACCATTAGAAGATGGATTTAAAAATTAAAGCAGACACGAAGGCGGTCTCATATCCAAACACAAAGGTAGGCCGACACGTAGGCGGTCACATAACCAAGGGTTACCATCACAAGATGAATTTCAAAAGGAAAGCCGACACAAAGGCGGTCTCATATCCAAACAAAAAGGTAGGCCGACACGAAGGCGGTCTCATAACCAAGGGTTACCATCACAAGATTGATTTCAAAAGGAAAGCCGACACAAGGGCTGTCTCGTATCCAAACACAAAGGTAGGCCGAAACGAAGGCGGTCTCATAACCATGGGTTACCATCACAAGATGGATTTTAAAAGGAAAGCCGACACGAGGGCGGTCTCATATCCAAACCCAAAGGTAGGCCGACACGAAGGCGGTCTCATAACCAATGGTTACCATTACAACATGGATTTCAAAAGGAAAGCAGACACGAAGGCGGTCTCATATCCAAACACAAAGGTAGGCCGACACGTAGGCGGTCTCATAACCACGGGTTACCATCACAAGATGGATTTCAAAAGGAAAGCCGACACAAAGGCGGTCTCATATCCAAACACAAAGGTAGGCCGACACGAAGGCGGTCTCATAACCAAGGGTTACCATCACAAGATGGATATCAAAAGGAAAGCCGACACGAGGGCTATCAATGTCCAAACACAAAGGTAGGCCGACACGAAGGCAGTCTCATAACCAAGGGTTACTTTCACAAGATGGATTTCAAAAGGAAAGCCGACACGAAGGCGGTCTCATATCCAAACACCAAGGTAGGCCGACACGAAGGCGGTCTCATAACCAAGGGTAACCATCACAAGATGGATTTCAAAAGGAAAGCCGACACGAGGGCGGTCTCATATCCAAACCCAAAGGTAGGCCGACACGAAGGCGGTCTCATAACCAATGGTTACCATTAGAAGATGGATTTAAAAATTAAAGCAGACACGAAGGCGGTCTCATATCCAAACACAAAGGTAGGCCGACACCTAGGCGGTCTCATAACCAAAGGTTACCATCACAAGATGAATTTCAAAAGGAAAGCCGACACAAAGGCGGTCTCATATCCAAACAAAAAGGTAGGCCGACACGAAGGCGGTCTCATAACCAAGGGTTACCATCACAAGATTGATTTCAAAAGGAAAGCCGACACGAGGGCTGTCTCTTATCCAAACACAAAGGTAGGCCGACACGAAGGCGGTCTCATAACCATGGGTTACCATCACAAGATGGATTTTAAAAGGAAAGCCGACACGAGGGCGGTCTCATATCCAAACCCAAAGGTAGGCCGACACGAAGGCGGTCTCATAACCAATGGTTACCATTACAACATGGATTTCAAAAGGAAAGCAGACACGAAGGCGGTCTCATATCCAAACACAAAGGTAGGCCGACACGTAGGCGGTCTCATAACCAAGGGTTACCATCACAGGATGGATTTCAAACGGAAAACCGACACAAAGGCGGTCTCATATCCAAACACAAAGGTAGGCCGACACGAAGGCGGTCTCATAACCAAGGGTTACCATCACAAGATGGTTTTCAAAAGGAAAGCCGACACGAGGGCTATCTCATATCCAAACACAAAGGTAGGCCGACACGAAGGCAGTCTCATAACCAGGGTTACTTTCACAAGATGGATTTCGAAAGGAAAGCCGACACGAAGGCGGTCTCATATCCAAACACAAAGGTAGGCCGACACGAAGGCGGTCTCATAACCAAGGGTTACCATCACAAGATGGATTTCAAAAGGAAAGCCGACACGAGGGCGGTCTCATATCCAAACCCAAAGGTAGGCCGACACGAAGGCGGTCTCATAACCAATGGTTACCATTAGAAGATGGATTTAAAAATTAAAGCAGACACGAAGGCAGTCTCATATCCAAACACAAAGGTAGGCCGACACGTAGGCGGTCTCATAACCAAGGGTTACCATCACAAGATGAATTTCAAAAGGAAAGCCGACATAAAGGCGGTCTCATATCCAAACAAAAAGGTAGGCCGACACGAAGGCGGTCTCATAACCAAGGGTTACCATCACAAGAGTGATTTCAAAAGGAAAGCCGACACGAGGGTTGTCTCATGTCCAAACACAAAGGTAGGCCGACACGAAGGCGGTCTCATAACCAACAGTTACTTTCACAAGATGGATTTCAAAAGGAAAGCCGATACGAAGGCGGTCTCATATCCAAACACAAAGGTAGGCCGACACGAAGGCGGTCTCATAACCAAGGGTTACCATCACAAGATGGATTTCAAAAGGAAAGCCGACACGAGGGCGGTCTCATATCCAAACCCAAAGCTAGGCCGGTACGAAGGCGGTCTCATAACCAAAGGTTACCATTACAAGATGGATTTCAAAAGGAAAGCAGACACGAAGGCGGTCACATATCCAAACACAAAGGTAGGCCGACACGTAGGCGGTCTCATAACCAAGGTTTACCATCACAAGATAAATTTCAAAAGGAAAGCCGACACAAAGGCGGTCTCAAATCCAAACAAAAAGGTAGGCCGACACGCAGGCGGTCTCATAACAAAGGGTTACCATCACAAGATGGATTTTAAAAGGAAAGCCGACACGAGGGCGGTCTCATATCGAAACCCAAAGGTAGGCCGACACAAAGGCGGTCTCATATCCAAACAAAAAGGTAGGCCGACACGAAGGCGGTCTCATAACCAAGGGTTACCATCACAAGATTGATTTCAAAAGGAAAGCCGACACGAGGGCTGTCTCTTATCCAAACACAAAGGTAGGCCGACACGAAGGCGGTCTCATAACCATGGGTTACCATCACAAGATGGATTTTAAAAGGAAAGCCGACACGAGGGCGGTCTCATATCCAAACCCAAAGGTAGGCCGACACGAAGGCGGTCTCATAACCAATGGTTACCATTACAACATGGATTTCAAAAGGAAAGCAGACACGAAGGCGGTCTCATATCCAAACACAAAGGTAGGCCGACACGTAGGCGGTCTCATAACCAAGGGTTACCATCACAGGATGGATTTCAAACGGAAAACCGACACAAAGGCGGTCTCATATCCAAACACAAAGGTAGGCCGACACGAAGGCGGTCTCATAACCAAGGGTTACCATCACAAGATGGTTTTCAAAAGGAAAGCCGACACGAGGGCTATCTCATATCCAAACACAAAGGTAGGCCGACACGAAGGCAGTCTCATAACCAGGGTTACTTTCACAAGATGGATTTCGAAAGGAAAGCCGACACGAAGGCGGTCTCATATCCAAACACAAAGGTAGGCCGACACGAAGGCGGTCTCATAACCAAGGGTTACCATCACAAGATGGATTTCAAAAGGAAAGCCGACACGAGGGCGGTCTCATATCCAAACCCAAAGGTAGGCCGACACGAAGGCGGTCTCATAACCAATGGTTACCATTAGAAGATGGATTTAAAAATTAAAGCAGACACGAAGGCAGTCTCATATCCAAACACAAAGGTAGGCCGACACGTAGGCGGTCTCATAACCAAGGGTTACCATCACAAGATGAATTTCAAAAGGAAAGCCGACATAAAGGCGGTCTCATATCCAAACAAAAAGGTAGGCCGACACGAAGGCGGTCTCATAACCAAGGGTTACCATCACAAGAGTGATTTCAAAAGGAAAGCCGACACGAGGGTTGTCTCATGTCCAAACACAAAGGTAGGCCGACACGAAGGCGGTCTCATAACCAACAGTTACTTTCACAAGATGGATTTCAAAAGGAAAGCCGATACGAAGGCGGTCTCATATCCAAACACAAAGGTAGGCCGACACGAAGGCGGTCTCATAACCAAGGGTTACCATCACAAGATGGATTTCAAAAGGAAAGCCGACACGAGGGCGGTCTCATATCCAAACCCAAAGCTAGGCCGGTACGAAGGCGGTCTCATAACCAAAGGTTACCATTACAAGATGGATTTCAAAAGGAAAGCAGACACGAAGGCGGTCACATATCCAAACACAAAGGTAGGCCGACACGTAGGCGGTCTCATAACCAAGGTTTACCATCACAAGATAAATTTCAAAAGGAAAGCCGACACAAAGGCGGTCTCAAATCCAAACAAAAAGGTAGGCCGACACGCAGGCGGTCTCATAACAAAGGGTTACCATCACAAGATGGATTTTAAAAGGAAAGCCGACACGAGGGCGGTCTCATATCGAAACCCAAAGGTAGGCCGACACAAAGGCGGTCTCATATCCAAACAAAAAGGTAGGCCGACACGAAGGCGGTCTCATAACCAAGGGTTACCATCACAAGATTGATTTCAAAAGGAAAGCCGACACGAGGGCTGTCTCTTATCCAAACACAAAGGTAGGCCGACACGAAGGCGGTCTCATAACCATGGGTTACCATCACAAGATGGATTTTAAAAGGAAAGCCGACACGAAGGCGGTCTCATATCCAAACACAAAGGTAGGCCGACACGTAGGCGGTCTCATAACCAATGGTTACCATTACAAGAAGGATTTCAAAAGGAAAGCAGACACGAAGGCGATCTCATATCCAAACACAAAGGTAGGCCGACACGAAGGCAGTCTCATAACCAAGGGTTACTTTCACAAGATGGATTTCGAAAGGAAAGCCGAGACGAGGGCTATCTCATATCCAAACACAAAGGTAGGCCGACACGAAGGCAGTCTCATAACCAAGGGTTACTTTCACAAGATGGATTTCGAAAGGAAAGCCGACACGAAGGCGGTCTCATATCCAAACACAAAGGTAGGCCGACACGAAGGCGGTCTCATAACCAAGGGTTACCATCACAAGATGGATTTCAAAAGGAAAGCCGACACGAGGGCGGTCTCATATCCAAACCCAAAGGTAGGCCGACACGACGGCGGTCTCATAACCAATGGTTACCATTAGAAGATGGATTTAAAAATTAAAGCAGA
Organism: Lathyrus tuberosus; assembly: GCA_022829125.1. Taxonomy (NCBI): domain Eukaryota; kingdom Viridiplantae; phylum Streptophyta; class Magnoliopsida; order Fabales; family Fabaceae; genus Lathyrus; species Lathyrus tuberosus. The sequence goes on along the minus strand of JALAZF010000020.1, from coordinate 1,979,438 downwards.
CACGAAGGCGGTCTCATATCCAAACACAAAGGTAGGCCGACACGTAGGCGGTCTCATAACCAAGGGTTACCATCACAAGATTAATTTCAAAAGGAAAGCCGACATAAAGGCGGTCTCATATCCAAACAAAAAGGTAGGCCGACACGAAGGCGGTCTCATAACCAAGGGTTACCATCACAAGATTGATTTCAAAAGGAAAGCCGACACGAGGGTTGTCTCATGTCCAAACACAAAGGTAGGCCGACACGAAGGCGGTCTCATAACCAACGGTTACTTTCACAAGATGGATTTCAAAAGGAAAGCCGACACGAAGGCGGTCTCATATCCAAACACAAAGGTAGGCCGACACGAAGGCGGTCTCATAACCAAGGGTTACCATCACAAGATGGATTTCAAAAGGAAAGCCGACACGAGGGCGGTCTCATATCCAAACCCAAAGCTAGGCCGGTACGAAGGCGGTCTCATAACCAAAGGTTACCATTACAAGATGGATTTCAAAAGGAAAGCAGACACGAAGGCGGTCACATATCCAAACACAAAGGTAGGCCGACACGTAGGCGGTCTCATAACCAAGGGTTACCATCACAAGATGGATTTCAAAAGGAAAGTTGACACAAAGGCGGTCTCATATCCAAACACAAAGGTAGGCCGACACGAAGCGGTCTCATAACCAAGGGTTACCATCACAAGATTGATTTCAAAAGGAAAGCCGACACGAGGGCTGTCTCATATCCAAACACAAAGGTAGACCGACACGAAGGCAATCTCATAACCAAGGGTTACCTTCACAAGATGGATTTCAAAAGGAAAGCCGACACAAAGGTGGTCTCATATCCAAACACAAAGGTAGGCCGACACGAAGGCGGTCTCATAACCAAGGGTTACCATCACAAGATGGATTTCAAAAGGAAAGCCGACACGAGGGCTATCTCATATCCAAACACAAAGGTAGGACGACACGAAGGCAGTCTCATAACCAAGGGTTACTTTCATAAGATCGATTTCAAAAGGAAAGCCGACACGAAGGCGGTCTCATATCCAAACACAAAGGTAGGCCGACACGAAGGCCGTTTCATAACCAAGGGTTACCATCACAAGATGGATTTCAAAAGGAAAGCCGACACGAGGACGGTCTCATATCCAAACCCAAAGGTAGGCCGACACAAAGGCGGTCTCATAACCAATGGTTACCATTAGAAGATGGATTTAAAAATTAAAGCAGACACGAAGGCGGTCTCATATCCAAACACAAAGGTAGGCCGACACGTAGGCGGTCTCATAACCAAGGGTTACCATCACAAGATGAATTTCAAAAGGAAAGCCGACACAAAGGCGGTCTCATATCCAAACAAAAAGGTAGGCCGACACGAAGGCGGTCTCATAACCAAGGGTTACCATCACAAGATTGATTTCAAAAGGAAAGCCGACACAAGGGCTGTCTCTTATCCAAACACAAAGGTAGGCCGAAACGAAGGCGGTCTCATAACCATGGGTTACCATCACAAGATGGATTTTAAAAGGAAAGCCGACACGAGGGCGGTCTCATATCCAAACCCAAAGGTAGGCCGACACGAAGGCGGTCTCATAACCAATGGTTACCATTACAACATGGATTTCAAAAGGAAAGCAGACACGAAGGCGGTCTCATATCCAAACACAAAGGTAGGCCGACACGTAGGCGGTCTCATAACCACGGGTTACCATCACAAGATGGATTTCAAAAGGAAAGCCGACACAAAGGCGGTCTCATATCCAAACACAAAGGTAGGCCGACACGAAGGCGGTCTCATAACCAAGGGTTACCATCACAAGATGGATATCAAAAGGAAAGCCGACACGAGGGCTATCAATGTCCAAACACAAAGGTAGGCCGACACGAAGGCAGTCTCATAACCAAGGGTTACTTTCACAAGATGGATTTCAAAAGGAAAGCCGACACGAAGGCGGTCTCATATCCAAACACCAAGGTAGGCCGACACGAAGGCGGTCTCATAACCAAGGGTAACCATCACAAGATGGATTTCAAAAGGAAAGCCGACACGAGGGCGGTCTCATATCCAAACCCAAAGGTCGGCCGACACGAAGGCGGTCTCATAACCAATGGTTACCATTAGAAGATGGATTTAAAAATTAAAGCAGACACGAAGGCGGTCTCATATCCAAACACAAAGGTAGGCCGACACCTAGGCGGTCTCATAACCAAAGGTTACCATCACAAGATGAATTTCAAAAGGAAAGCCGACACAAAGGCGGTCTCATATCCAAACAAAAAGGTAGGCCGACACGAAGGCGGTCTCATAACCAAGGGTTACCATCACAAGATTGATTTCAAAAGGAAAGCCGACACGAGGGCTGTCTCTTATCCAAACACAAAGGTAGGCCGACACGAAGGCGGTCTCATAACCATGGGTTACCATCACAAGATGGATTTTAAAAGGAAAGCCGACACGAGGGCGGTCTCATATCCAAACCCAAAGGTAGGCCGACACGAAGGCGGTCTCATAACCAATGGTTACCATTACAACATGGATTTCAAAAGGAAAGCAGACACGAAGGCGGTCTCATATCCAAACACAAAGGTAGGCCGACACGTAGGCGGTCTCATAACCAAGGGTTACCATCACAGGATGGATTTCAAACGGAAAACCGACACAAAGGCGGTCTCATATCCAAACACAAAGGCAGGCCGACACGAAGGCGGTCTCATAACCAAGGGTTACCATCACAAGATGGTTTTCAAAAGGAAAGCCGACACGAGGGCTATCTCATATCCAAACACAAAGGTAGGCCGACACGAAGGCAGTCTCATAACCAAGGGTTACTTTCACAAGATGGATTTCGAAAGGAAAGCCGACACGAAGGCGGTCTCATATCCAAACACAAAGGTAGGCCGACACGAAGGCGGTCTCATAACCAAGGGTTACCATCACAAGATGGATTTCAAAAGGAAAGCCGACACGAGGGCGGTCTCATATCCAAACCCAAAGGTAGGCCGACACGAAGGCGGTCTCATAACCAATGGTTACCATTAGAAGATGGATTTAAAAATTAAAGCAGACACGAAGGCAGTCTCATATCCAAACACAAAGGTAGGCCGACACGTAGGCGGTCTCATAACCAAGGGTTACCATCACAAGATGAATTTCAAAAGGAAAGCCGACATAAAGGCGGTCTCATATCCAAACAAAAAGGTAGGCCGACACGAAGGCGGTCTCATAACCAAGGGTTACCATCACAAGAGTGATTTCAAAAGGAAAGCCGACACGAGGGTTGTCTCATGTCCAAACACAAAGGTAGGCCGACACGAAGGCGGTCTCATAACCAACAGTTACTTTCACAAGATGGATTTCAAAAGGAAAGCCGATACGAAGGCGGTCTCATATCCAAACACAAAGGTAGGCCGACACGAAGGCGGTCTCATAACCAAGGGTTACCATCACAAGATGGATTTCAAAAGGAAAGCCGACACGAGGGCGGTCTCATATCCAAACCCAAAGCTAGGCCGGTACGAAGGCGGTCTCATAACCAAAGGTTACCATTACAAGATGGATTTCAAAAGGAAAGCAGACACGAAGGCGGTCACATATCCAAACACAAAGGTAGGCCGACACGTAGGCGGTCTCATAACCAAGGTTTACCATCACAAGATAAATTTCAAAAGGAAAGCCGACACAAAGGCGGTCTCAAATCCAAACAAAAAGGTAGGCCGACACGCAGGCGGTCTCATAACAAAGGGTTACCATCACAAGATGGATTTTAAAAGGAAAGCCGACACGAGGGCGGTCTCATATCGAAACCCAAAGGTAGGCCGACACAAAGGCGGTCTCATATCCAAACAAAAAGGTAGGCCGACACGAAGGCGGTCTCATAACCAAGGGTTACCATCACAAGATTGATTTCAAAAGGAAAGCCGACACGAGGGCAGTCTCTTATCCAAACACAAAGGTAGGCCGACACGAAAGCTGTCTCATAACCATGGGTTACCATCACAAGATGGATTTTAAAAGGAAAGCCGACACGAAGGCGGTCTCATATCCAAACACAAAGGTAGGCCGACACGTAGGCGGTCTCATAACCAATGGTTACCATTACAAGAAGGATTTCAAAAGGAAAGCAGACACGAAGGCGATCTCATATCCAAACACAAAGGTAGGCCGACACGAAGGCAGTCTCATAACCAAGGGTTACTTTCACAAGATGGATTTCGAAAGGAAAGCCGAGACGAGGGCTATCTCATATCCAAACACAAAGGTAGGCCGACACGAAGGCAGTCTCATAACCAAGGGTTACTTTCACAAGATGGATTTCGAAAGGAAAGCCGACACGAAGGCGGTCTCATATCCAAACACAAAGGTAGGCCGACACGAAGGCGGTCTCATAACCAAGGGTTACCATCACAAGATGGATTTCAAAAGGAAAGCCGACACGAGGGCGGTCTCATATCCAAACCCAAAGGTAGGCCGACACGACGGCGGTCTCATAACCAATGGTTACCATTAGAAGATGGATTTAAAAATTAAAGCAGACACGAAGGCGGTCTCATATCCAAACACAAAGGTAGGCCGACACGTAGGCGGTCTCATAACCAAGGGTTACCATCACAAGATTAATTTCAAAAGGAAAGCCGACATAAAGGCGGTCTCATATCCAAACAAAAAGGTAGGCCGACACGAAGGCGGTCTCATAACCAAGGGTTACCATCACAAGATTGATTTCAAAAGGAAAGCCGACACGAGGGTTGTCTCATGTCCAAACACAAAGGTAGGCCGACACGAAGGCGGTCTCATAACCAACGGTTACTTTCACAAGATGGATTTCAAAAGGAAAGCCGACACGAAGGCGGTCTCATATCCAAACACAAAGGTAGGCCGACACGAAGGCGGTCTCATAACCAAGGGTTACCATCACAAGATGGATTTCAAAAGGAAAGCCGACACGAGGGCGGTCTCATATCCAAACCCAAAGCTAGGCCGGTACGAAGGCGGTCTCATTACCAAAGGTTACCATTAGAAGATGGATTTCAAAAGGAAAGCAGACACGAAGGCGGTCACATATCCAAACACAAAGGTAGGCCGACACGTAGGCGGTCTCATAACCAAGGGTTACCATCACAAGATGGATTTCAAAAGGAAAGTTGACACAAAGGCGGTCTCATATCCAAACACAAAGGTAGGCCGACACGAAGCGGTCTCATAACCAAGGGTTACCATCACAAGATTGATTTCAAAAGGAAAGCCGACACGAGGGCTGTCTCATATCCAAACACAAAGGTAGGCCGACACGAAGGCAATCTCATAACCAAGGGTTACCTTCACAAGATGGATTTCAAAAGGAAAGCCGACACAAAGGCGGTCTCATATCCAAACACAAAGGTAGGCCGACACGAAGGCGGTCTCATAACCAAGGGTTACCATCACAAGATGGATTTCAAAAGGAAAGCCGACACGAGGGCTATCTCATATCCAAACACAATGGTAGGACGACACTAAGGGAGTCTCATAACCAAGGGTTACTTTCATAAGATCGATTTCAAAAGGAAAGCCGACACGAAGGCGGTCTCATATCCAAACACAAAGGTAGGCCGACACGAAGGCGGTTTCATAACCAAGGGTTACCATCACAAGATGGATTTCAAAAGGAAAGCCGACACGAGGGCGGTCTCATATCCAAACCCAAAGGTAGGCCGACACGAAGGCGGTCTCATAACCAATGGTTACCATTAGAAGATGGATTTAAAAATTAAAGCAGACACGAAGGCGGTCTCATATCCAAACACAAAGGTAGGCCGACACGTAGGCGGTCTCATAACCAAGGGTTACCATCACAGGATGGATTTCAAACGGAAAACCGACACAAAGGCGGTCTCATATCCAAACACAAAGGCAGGCCGACACGAAGGCGGTCTCATAACCAAGGGTTACCATCACAAGATGGTTTTCAAAAGGAAAGCCGACACGAGGGCTATCTCATATCCAAACACAAAGGTAGGCCGACACGAAGGCAGTCTCATAACCAAGGGTTACTTTCACAAGATGGATTTCGAAAGGAAAGCCGACACGAAGGCGGTCTCATATCCAAACACAAAGGTAGGCCGACACGAAGGCGGTCTCATAACCAAGGGTTACCATCACAAGATGGATTTCAAAAGGAAAGCCGACACGAGGGCGGTCTCATATCCAAACCCAAAGGTAGGCCGACACGAAGGCGGTCTCATAACCAATGGTTACCATTAGAAGATGGATTTAAAAATTAAAGCAGACACGAAGGCAGTCTCATATCCAAACACAAAGGTAGGCCGACACGTAGACGGTCTCATAACCAAGGGTTACCATCACAAGATGAATTTCAAAAGGAAAGCCGACATAAAGGCGGTCTCATATCCAAACAAAAAGGTAGGCCGACACGAAGGCGGTCTCATAACCAAGGGTTACCATCACAAGAGTGATTTCAAAAGGAAAGCCGACACGAGGGTTGTCTCATGTCCAAACACAAAGGTAGGCCGACACGAAGGCGGTCTCATAACCAACAGTTACTTTCACAAGATGGATTTCAAAAGGAAAGCCGATACGAAGGCGGTCTCATATCCAAACACAAAGGTAGGCCGACACGAAGGCGGTCTCATAACCAAGGGTTACCATCACAAGATGGATTTCAAAAGGAAAGCCGACACGAGGGCGGTCTCATATCCAAACCCAAAGCTAGGCCGGTACGAAGGCGGTCTCATAACCAAAGGTTACCATTACAAGATGGATTTCAAAAGGAAAGCAGACACGAAGGCGGTCACATATCCAAACACAAAGGTAGGCCGACACGTAGGCGGTCTCATAACCAAGGTTTACCATCACAAGATAAATTTCAAAAGGAAAGCCGACACAAAGGCGGTCTCAAATCCAAACAAAAAGGTAGGCCGACACGCAGGCGGTCTCATAACAAAGGGTTACCATCACAAGATGGATTTTAAAAGGAAAGCCGACACGAGGGCGGTCTCATATCGAAACCCAAAGGTAGGCCGACACAAAGGCGGTCTCATATCCAAACAAAAAGGTAGGCCGACACGAAGGCGGTCTCATAACCAAGGGTTACCATCACAAGATTGATTTCAAAAGGAAAGCCGACACGAGGGCAGTCTCTTATCCAAACACAAAGGTAGGCCGACACGAAAGCTGTCTCATAACCATGGGTTACCATCACAAGATGGATTTTAAAAGGAAAGCCGACACGAAGGCGGTCTCATATCCAAACACAAAGGTAGGCCGACACGTAGGCGGTCTCATAACCAATGGTTACCATTACAAGAAGGATTTCAAAAGGAAAGCAGACACGAAGGCGATCTCATATCCAAACACAAAGGTAGGCCGACACGAAGGCAGTCTCATAACCAAGGGTTACTTTCACAAGATGGATTTCGAAAGGAAAGCCGAGACGAGGGCTATCTCATATCCAAACACAAAGGTAGGCCGACACGAAGGCAGTCTCATAACCAAGGGTTACTTTCACAAGATGGATTTCGAAAGGAAAGCCGACACGAAGGCGGTCTCATATCCAAACACAAAGGTAGGCCGACACGAAGGCGGTCTCATAACCAAGGGTTACCATCACAAGATGGATTTCAAAAGGAAAGCCGACACGAGGGCGGTCTCATATCCAAACCCAAAGGTAGGCCGACACGACGGCGGTCTCATAACCAATGGTTACCATTAGAAGATGGATTTAAAAATTAAAGCAGACACGAAGGCGGTCTCATATCCAAACACAAAGGTAGGCCGACACGTAGGCGGTCTCATAACCAAGGGTTACCATCACAAGATTAATTTCAAAAGGAAAGCCGACATAAAGGCGGTCTCATATCCAAACAAAAAGGTAGGCCGACACGAAGGCGGTCTCATAACCAAGGGTTACCATCACAAGATTGATTTCAAAAGGAAAGCCGACACGAGGGTTGTCTCATGTCCAAACACAAAGGTAGGCCGACACGAAGGCGGTCTCATAACCAACGGTTACTTTCACAAGATGGATTTCAAAAGGAAAGCCGACACGAAGGCGGTCTCATATCCAAACACAAAGGTAGGCCGACACGAAGGCGGTCTCATAACCAAGGGTTACCATCACAAGATGGATTTCAAAAGGAAAGCCGACACGAGGGCGGTCTCATATCCAAACCCAAAGCTAGGCCGGTACGAAGGCGGTCTCATAACCAAAGGTTACCATTAGAAGATGGATTTCAAAAGGAAAGCAGACACGAAGGCGGTCACATATCCAAACACAAAGGTAGGCCGACACGTAGGCGGTCTCATAACCAAGGGTTACCATCACAAGATGGATTTCAAAAGGAAAGTTGACATAAAGGCGGTCTCATATCCAAACACAAAGGTAGGCCGACACGAAGCGGTCTCATAACCAAGGGTTACCATCACAAGATTGATTTCAAAAGGAAAGCCGACACGAGGGCTGTCTCATATCCAAACACAAAGGTAGGCCGACACGAAGGCAATCTCATAACCAAGGGTTACCTTCACAAGATGGATTTCAAAAGGAAAGCCGACACAAAGGCGGTCTCATATCCAAACACAAAGGTAGGCCGACACGAAGGCGGTCTCATAACCAAGGGTTACCATCACAAGATGGATTTCAAAAGGAAAGCCGACACGAGGGCTATCTCATATCCAAACACAATGGTAGGACGACACTAAGGGAGTCTCATAACCAAGGGTTACTTTCATAAGATCGATTTCAAAAGGAAAGCCGACACGAAGGCGGTCTCATATCCAAACACAAAGGTAGGCCGACACGAAGGCGGTTTCATAACCAAGGGTTACCATCACAAGATGGATTTCAAAAGGAAAGCCGACACGAGGGCGGTCTCATATCCAAACCCAAAGGTAGGCCGACACGAAGGCGGTCTCATAACCAATGGTTACCATTAGAAGATGGATTTAAAAATTAAAGCAGACACGAAGGCGGTCTCATATCCAAACACAAAGGTAGGCCGACACGTAGGCGGTCTCATAACCAAGGGTTACCATCACAGGATGGATTTCAAACGGAAAACCGACACAAAGGCGGTCTCATATCCAAACACAAAGGCAGGCCGACACGAAGGCGGTCTCATAACCAAGGGTTACCATCACAAGATGGTTTTCAAAAGGAAAGCCGACACGAGGGCTATCTCATATCCAAACACAAAGGTAGGCCGACACGAAGGCAGTCTCATAACCAAGGGTTACTTTCACAAGATGGATTTCGAAAGGAAAGCCGACACGAAGGCGGTCTCATATCCAAACACAAAGGTAGGCCGACACGAAGGCGGTCTCATAACCAAGGGTTACCATCACAAGATGGATTTCAAAAGGAAAGCCGACACGAGGGCGGTCTCATATCCAAACCCAAAGGTAGGCCGACACGAAGGCGGTCTCATAACCAATGGTTACCATTAGAAGATGGATTTAAAAATTAAAGCAGACACGAAGGCAGTCTCATATCCAAACACAAAGGTAGGCCGACACGTAGGCGGTCTCATAACCAAGGGTTACCATCACAAGATGAATTTCAAAAGGAAAGCCGACATAAAGGCGGTCTCATATCCAAACAAAAAGGTAGGCCGACACGAAGGCGGTCTCATAACCAAGGGTTACCATCACAAGAGTGATTTCAAAAGGAAAGCCGACACGAGGGTTGTCTCATGTCCAAACACAAAGGTAGGCCGACACGAAGGCGGTCTCATAACCAACAGTTACTTTCACAAGATGGATTTCAAAAGGAAAGCCGATACGAAGGCGGTCTCATATCCAAACACAAAGGTAGGCCGACACGAAGGCGGTCTCATAACCAAGGGTTACCATCACAAGATGGATTTCAAAAGGAAAGCCGACACGAGGGCGGTCTCATATCCAAACCCAAAGCTAGGCCGGTACGAAGGCGGTCTCATAACCAAAGGTTACCATTACAAGATGGATTTCAAAAGGAAAGCAGACACGAAGGCGGTCACATATCCAAACACAAAGGTAGGCCGACACGTAGGCGGTCTCATAACCAAGGTTTACCATCACAAGATAAATTTCAAAAGGAAAGCCGACACAAAGGCGGTCTCAAATCCAAACAAAAAGGTAGGCCGACACGCAGGCGGTCTCATAACAAAGGGTTACCATCACAAGATGGATTTTAAAAGGAAAGCCGACACGAGGGCGGTCTCATATCGAAACCCAAAGGTAGGCCGACACAAAGGCGGTCTCATATCCAAACAAAAAGGTAGGCCGACACGAAGGCGGTCTCATAACCAAGGGTTACCATCACAAGATTGATTTCAAAAGGAAAGCCGACACGAGGGCAGTCTCTTATCCAAACACAAAGGTAGGCCGACACGAAAGCTGTCTCATAACCATGGGTTACCATCACAAGATGGATTTTAAAAGGAAAGCCGACACGAAGGCGGTCTCATATCCAAACACAAAGGTAGGCCGACACGTAGGCGGTCTCATAACCAATGGTTACCATTACAAGAAGGATTTCAAAAGGAAAGCAGACACGAAGGCGATCTCATATCCAAACACAAAGGTAGGCCGACACGAAGGCAGTCTCATAACCAAGGGTTACTTTCACAAGATGGATTTCGAAAGGAAAGCCGAGACGAGGGCTATCTCATATCCAAACACAAAGGTAGGCCGACACGAAGGCAATCTCATAACCAAGGGTTACTTTCACAAGATGGATTTCGAAAGGAAAGCCGACACGAAGGCGGTCTCATATCCAAACACAAAGGTAGGCCGACACGAAGGCGGTCTCATAACCAAGGGTTACCATCACAAGATGGATTTCAAAAGGAAAGCCGACACGAGGGCGGTCTCATATCCAAACCCAAAGGTAGGCCGACACGACGGCGGTCTCATAACCAATGGTTACCATTAGAAGATGGATTTAAAAATTAAAGCAGACACGAAGGCGGTCTCATATCCAAACACAAAGGTAGGCCGACACGTAGGCGGTCTCATAACCAAGGGTTACCATCACAAGATTAATTTCAAAAGGAAAGCCGACATAAAGGCGGTCTCATATCCAAACAAAAAGGTAGGCCGACACGAAGGCGGTCTCATAACCAAGGGTTACCATCACAAGATTGATTTCAAAAGGAAAGCCGACACGAGGGTTGTCTCATGTCCAAACACAAAGGTAGGCCGACACGAAGGCGGTCTCATAACCAACGGTTACTTTCACAAGATGGATTTCAAAAGGAAAGCCGACACGAAGGCGGTCTCATATCCAAACACAAAGGTAGGCCGACACGAAGGCGGTCTCATAACCAAGGGTTACCATCACAAGATGGATTTCAAAAGGAAAGCCGACACGAGGGCGGTCTCATATCCAAACCCAAAGCTAGGCCGGTACGAAGGCGGTCTCATAACCAAAGGTTACCATTAGAAGATGGATTTCAAAAGGAAAGCAGACACGAAGGCGGTCACATATCCAAACACAAAGGTAGGCCGACACGTAGGCGGTCTCATAACCACGGGTTACCATCACAAGATGGATTTCAAAAGGAAAGCCGACACAAAGGCGGTCTCATATCCAAACACAAAGGTAGGCCGACACGAAGGCGGTCTCATAACCAAGGGTTACCATCACAAGATGGATATCAAAAGGAAAGCCGACACGAGGGCTATCTCATATCCAAACACAAAGGTAGGCCGACACGAAGGCAGTCTCATAACCAAGGGTTACTTTCACAAGATGGATTTTAAAAGGAAAGCCGACACGAAGGCGGTCTCATATCCAAACACCAAGGTAGGCCGACACGAAGGCGGTCTCATAACCAAGGGTTACCATCACAAGATGGATTTCAAAAGGAAAGCCGACACGAGGGCGGTCTCATATCCAAACCCAAAGGTAGGCCGACACGAAGGCGGTCTCATAACCAATGGTTACCATTAGAAGATGGATTTAAAAATTAAAGCAGACACGAAGGCGGTCTCATATCCAAACACAAAGGTAGGCCGACACGTAGGCGGTCTCATAACCAAGGGTTACCATCACAAGATGAATTTCAAAAGGAAAGCCGACACAAAGGCTGTCTCTTATCCAAACACAAAGGTAGGGCGAAACGAAGGCGGTCTCATAACCATGGGTTACCATCACAAGATGGATTTTAAAAGGAAAGCCGACACGAGGGCGGTCTCATATCCAAACCCAAAGGTAGGCCGACACGAAGGCGGTCTCATAACCAATGGTTACCATTACAACATGGATTTCAAAAGGAAAGCAGACACGAAGGCGGTCTCATATCCAAACACAAAGGTAGGCCGACACGTAGGCGGTCTCATAACCACGGGTTACCATCACAAGATGGATTTCAAAAGGAAAGCCGACACAAAGGCGGTCTCATATCCAAACACAAAGGTAGGCCGACACGAAGGCGGTCTCATAACCAAGGGTTACCATCACAAGATGGATATCAAAAGGAAAGCCGACACGAGGGCTATCTCATATCCAAACACAAAGGTAGGCCGACACGAAGGCAGTCTCATAACCAAGGGTTACTTTCACAAGATGGATTTCGAAAGGAAAGCCGACACGAAGGCGGTCTCATATCCAAACACAAAGGTAGGCCGACACGAAGGCGGTCTCATAACCAAGGGTTACCATCACAAGATGGATTTCAAAAGGAAAGCCGACACGAGGGCGGTCTCATATCCAAACCCAAAGGTAGGCCGACACGACGGCGGTCTCATAACCAATGGTTACCATTAGAAGATGGATTTAAAAATTAAAGCAGACACGAAGGCGGTCTCATATCCAAACACAAAGGTAGGCCGACACGTAGGCGGTCTCATAACCAAGGGTTACCATCACAAGATTAATTTCAAAAGGAAAGCCGACATAAAGGCGGTCTCATATCCAAACAAAAAGGTAGGCCGACACGAAGGCGGTCTCATAACCAAGGGTTACCATCACAAGATTGATTTCAAAAGGAAAGCCGACACGAGGGTTGTCTCATGTCCAAACACAAAGGTAGGCCGACACGAAGGCGGTCTCATAACCAACGGTTACTTTCACAAGATGGATTTCAAAAGGAAAGCCGACACGAAGGCGGTCTCATATCCAAACACAAAGGTAGGGCGACACGAAGGCGGTCTCATAACCAAGGGTTACCATCACAAGATGGATTTCAAAAGGAAAGCCGACACGAGGGCGGTCTCATATCCAAACCCAAAGCTAGGCCGGTACGAAGGCGGTCTCATAACCAAAGGTTACCATTAGAAGATGGATTTCAAAAGGAAAGCAGACACGAAGGCGGTCACAAATCCAAACACAAAGGTAGGCCGACACGTAGGCGGTCTCATAACCAAGGGTTACCATCACAAGATGAATTTCAAAAGGAAAGCCGACACAAAGGCTGTCTCTTATCCAAACACAAAGGTAGGGCGAAACGAAGGCGGTCTCATAACCATGGGTTACCATCACAAGATGGATTTTAAAAGGAAAGCCGACACGAGGGCGGTCTCATATCCAAACCCAAAGGTAGGCCGACACGAAGGCGGTCTCATAACCAATGGTTACCATTACAACATGGATTTCAAAAGGAAAGCAGACACGAAGGCGGTCTCATATCCAAACACAAAGGTAGGCCGACACGTAGGCGGTCTCATAACCACGGGTTACCATCACAAGATGGATTTCAAAAGGAAAGCCGACACAAAGGCGGTCTCATATCCAAACACAAAGGTAGGCCGACACGAAGGCGGTCTCATAACCAAGGGTTACCATCACAAGATGGATATCAAAAGGAAAGCCGACACGAGGGCTATCTCATATCCAAACACAAAGGTAGGCCGACACGAAGGCAGTCTCATAACCAAGGGTTACTTTCACAAGATGGATTTCAAAAGGAAAGCCGACACGAAGGCGGTCTCATATCCAAACACCAAGGTAGGCCGACACGAAGGCGGTCTCATAACCAAGGGTTACCATCACAAGATGGATTTCAAAAGGAAAGCCGACACGAGGGCGGTCTCATATCCAAACCCAAAGGTAGGCCGACACGAAGGCGGTCTCATAACCAATGGTTACCATTAGAAGATGGATTTAAAAATTAAAGCAGACACGAAGGCGGTCTCATATCCAAACACAAAGGTAGGCCGACACGTAGGCGGTCTCATAACCAAGGGTTACCATCACAAGATGAATTTCAAAAGGAAAGCCGACACAAAGGCTGTCTCTTATCCAAACACAAAGGTAGGGCGAAACGAAGGCGGTCTCATAACCATGGGTTACCATCACAAGATGGATTTTAAAAGGAAAGCCGACACGAGGGCGGTCTCATATCCAAACCCAAAGGTAGGCCGACACGAAGGCGGTCTCATAACCAATGGTTACCATTACAACATGGATTTCAAAAGGAAAGCAGACACGAAGGCGGTCTCATATCCAAACACAAAGGTAGGCCGACACGTAGGCGGTCTCATAACCACGGGTTACCATCACAAGATGGATTTCAAAAGGAAAGCCGACACAAAGGCGGTCTCATATCCAAACACAAAGGTAGGCCGACACGAAGGCGGTCTCATAACCAAGGGTTACCATCACAAGATGGATATCAAAAGGAAAGCCGACACGAGGGCTATCTCATATCCAAACACAAAGGTAGGCCGACACGAAGGCAGTCTCATAACCAAGGGTTACTTTCACAAGATGGATTTCGAAAGGAAAGCCGACACGAAGGCGGTCTCATATCCAAACACAAAGGTAGGCCGACACGAAGGCGGTCTCATAACCAAGGGTTACCATCACAAGATGGATTTCAAAAGGAAAGCCGACACGAGGGCGGTCTCATATCCAAACCCAAAGGTAGGCCGACACGACGGCGGTCTCATAACCAATGGTTACCATTAGAAGATGGATTTAAAAATTAAAGCAGACACGAAGGCGGTCTCATATCCAAACACAAAGGTAGGCCGACACGTAGGCGGTCTCATAACCAAGGGTTACCATCACAAGATTAATTTCAAAAGGAAAGCCGACATAAAGGCGGTCTCATATCCAAACAAAAAGGTAGGCCGACACGAAGGCGGTCTCATAACCAAGGGTTACCATCACAAGATTGATTTCAAAAGGAAAGCCGACACGAGGGTTGTCTCATGTCCAAACACAAAGGTAGGCCGACACGAAGGCGGTCTCATAACCAACGGTTACTTTCACAAGATGGATTTCAAAAGGAAAGCCGACACGAAGGCGGTCTCATATCCAAACACAAAGGTAGGCCGACACGAAGGCGGTCTCATAACCAAGGGTTACCATCACAAGATGGATTTCAAAAGGAAAGCCGACACGAGGGCGGTCTCATATCCAAACCCAAAGCTAGGCCGGTACGAAGGCGGTCTCATAACCAAAGGTTACCATTAGAAGATGGATTTCAAAAGGAAAGCAGACACGAAGGCGGTCACATATCCAAACACAAAGGTAGGCCGACACGTAGGCGGTCTCATAACCAAGGGTTACCATCACAAGATGGATTTCAAAAGGAAAGTTGACATAAAGGCGGTCTCATATCCAAACACAAAGGTAGGCCGACACGAAGCGGTCTCATAACCAAGGGTTACCATCACAAGATTGATTTCAAAAGGAAAGCCGACACGAGGGCTGTCTCATATCCAAACACAAAGGTAGGCCGACACGAAGGCAATCTCATAACCAAGGGTTACCTTCACAAGATGGATTTCAAAAGGAAAGCCGACACAAAGGCGGTCTCATATCCAAACACAAAGGTAGGCCGACACGAAGGCGGTCTCATAACCAAGGGTTACCATCACAAGATGGATTTCAAAAGGAAAGCCGACACGAGGGCTATCTCATATCCAAACACAAAGGTAGGACGACACTAAGGGAGTCTCATAACCAAGGGTTACTTTCATAAGATCGATTTCAAAAGGAAAGCCGACACGAAGGCGGTCTCATATCCAAACACAAAGGTAGGCCGACACGAAGGCGGTTTCATAACCAAGGGTTACCATCACAAGATGGATTTCAAAAGGAAAGCCGACACGAGGGCGGTCTCATATCCAAACCCAAAGGTAGGCCGACACGAAGGCGGTCTCATAACTAATGGTTACCATTAGAAGATGGATTTAAAAATTAAAGCAGACACGAAGGCGGTCTCATATCCAAACACAAAGGTAGGCCGACACGTAGGCGGTCTCATAACCAAGGGTTACCATCACAAGATGAATTTCAAAAGGAAAGCCGACACAAAGGCTGTCTCTTATCCAAACACAAAGGTAGGGCGAAACGAAGGCGGTCTCATAACCATGGGTTACCATCACAAGATGGATTTTAAAAGGAAAGCCGACACGAGGGCGGTCTCATATCCAAACCCAAAGGTAGGCCGACACGAAGGCGGTCTCATAACCAATGGTTACCATTACAACATGGATTTCAAAAGGAAAGCAGACACGAAGGCGGTCTCATATCCAAACACAAAGGTAGGCCGACACGTAGGCGGTCTCATAACCACGGGTTACCATCACAAGATGGATTTCAAAAGGAAAGCCGACACAAAGGCGGTCTCATATCCAAACACAAAGGTAGGCCGACACGAAGGCGGTCTCATAACCAAGGGTTACCATCACAAGATGGATATCAAAAGGAAAGCCGACACGAGGGCTATCTCATATCCAAACACAAAGGTAGGCCGACACGAAGGCAGTCTCATAACCAAGGGTTACTTTCACAAGATGGATTTCAAAAGGAAAGCCGACACGAAGGCGGTCTCATATCCAAACACCAAGGTAGGCCGACACGAAGGCGGTCTCATAACCAAGGGTTACCATCACAAGATGGATTTCAAAAGGAAAGCCGACACGAGGGCGGTCTCATATCCAAACCCAAAGGTAGGCCGACACGAAGGCGGTCTCATAACCAATGGTTACCATTAGAAGATGGATTTAAAAATTAAAGCAGACACGAAGGCGGTCTCATATCCAAACACAAAGGTAGGCCGACACGTAGGCGGTCTCATAACCAAGGGTTACCATCACAAGATGAATTTCAAAAGGAAAGCCGACACAAAGGCTGTCTCTTATCCAAACACAAAGGTAGGGCGAAACGAAGGCGGTCTCATAACCATGGGTTACCATCACAAGATGGATTTTAAAAGGAAAGCCGACACGAGGGCGGTCTCATATCCAAACCCAAAGGTAGGCCGACACGAAGGCGGTCTCATAACCAATGGTTACCATTACAACATGGATTTCAAAAGGAAAGCAGACACGAAGGCGGTCTCATATCCAAACAAAAAGGTAGGCCGACACGTAGGCGGTCTCATAACCACGGGTTACCATCACAAGATGGATTTCAAAAGGAAAGCCGACACAAAGGCGGTCTCATATCCAAACACAAAGGTAGGCCGACACGAAGGCGGTCTCATAACCAAGGGTTACCATCACAAGATGGATATCAAAAGGAAAGCCGACACGAGGGCTATCTCATATCCAAACACAAAGGTAGGCCGACACGAAGGCAGTCTCATAACCAAGGGTTACTTTCACAAGATGGATTTCAAAAGGAAAGCCGACACGAAGGCGGTCTCATATCCAAACACAAAGGTAGGCCGACACGTAGGCGGTCTCATAACCAAGGGTTACCATCACAAGATTAATTTCAAAAGGAAAGCCGACATAAAGGCGGTCTCATATCCAAACAAAAAGGTAGGCCGACACGAAGGCGGTCTCATAACCAAGGGTTACCATCACAAGATTGATTTCAAAAGGAAAGCCGACACGAGGGTTGTCTCATGTCCAAACACAAAGGTAGGCCGACACGAAGGCGGTCTCATAACCAACGGTTACTTTCACAAGATGGATTTCAAAAGGAAAGCCGACACGAAGGCGGTCTCATATCCAAACACAAAGGTAGGCCGACACGAAGGCGGTCTCATAACCAAGGGTTACCATCACAAGATGGATTTCAAAAGGAAAGCCGACACGAGGGCGGTCTCATATCCAAACCCAAAGCTAGGCCGGTACGAAGGCGGTCTCATAACCAAAGGTTACCATTAGAAGATGGATTTCAAAAGGAAAGCAGACACGAAGGCGGTCACAAATCCAAACACAAAGGTAGGCCGACACGTAGGCGGTCTCATAACCAAGGGTTACCATCACAAGATGAATTTCAAAAGGAAAGCCGACACAAAGGCTGTCTCTTATCCAAACACAAAGGTAGGGCGAAACGAAGGCGGTCTCATAACCATGGGTTACCATCACAAGATGGATTTTAAAAGGAAAGCCGACACGAGGGCGGTCTCATATCCAAACCCAAAGGTAGGCCGACACGAAGGCGGTCTCATAACCAATGGTTACCATTACAACATGGATTTCAAAAGGAAAGCAGACACGAAGGCGGTCTCATATCCAAACACAAAGGTAGGCCGACACGTAGGCGGTCTCATAACCACGGGTTACCATCACAAGATGGATTTCAAAAGGAAAGCCGACACAAAGGCGGTCTCATATCCAAACACAAAGGTAGGCCGACACGAAGGCGGTCTCATAACCAAGGGTTACCATCACAAGATGGATATCAAAAGGAAAGCCGACACGAGGGCTATCTCATATCCAAACACAAAGGTAGGCCGACACGAAGGCAGTCTCATAACCAAGGGTTACTTTCACAAGATGGATTTCAAAAGGAAAGCCGACACGAAGGCGGTCTCATATCCAAACACCAAGGTAGGCCGACACGAAGGCGGTCTCATAACCAAGGGTTACCATCACAAGATGGATTTCAAAAGGAAAGCCGACACGAGGGCGGTCTCATATCCAAACCCAAAGGTAGGCCGACACGAAGGCGGTCTCATAACCAATGGTTACCATTAGAAGATGGATTTAAAAATTAAAGCAGACACGAAGGCGGTCTCATATCCAAACACAAAGGTAGGCCGACACGTAGGCGGTCTCATAACCAAGGGTTACCATCACAAGATGAATTTCAAAAGGAAAGCCGACACAAAGGCTGTCTCTTATCCAAACACAAAGGTAGGGCGAAACGAAGGCGGTCTCATAACCATGGGTTACCATCACAAGATGGATTTTAAAAGGAAAGCCGACACGAGGGCGGTCTCATATCCAAACCCAAAGGTAGGCCGACACGAAGGCGGTCTCATAACCAATGGTTACCATTACAACATGGATTTCAAAAGGAAAGCAGACACGAAGGCGGTCTCATATCCAAACACAAAGGTAGGCCGACACGTAGGCGGTCTCATAACCACGGGTTACCATCACAAGATGGATTTCAAAAGGAAAGCCGACACAAAGGCGGTCTCATATCCAAACACAAAGGTAGGCCGACACGAAGGCGGTCTCATAACCAAGGGTTACCATCACAAGATGGATATCAAAAGGAAAGCCGACACGAGGGCTATCTCATATCCAAACACAAAGGTAGGCCGACACGAAGGCAGTCTCATAACCAAGGGTTACTTTCACAAGATGGATTTCGAAAGGAAAGCCGACACGAAGGCGGTCTCATATCCAAACACAAAGGTAGGCCGACACGAAGGCGGTCTCATAACCAAGGGTTACCATCACAAGATGGATTTCAAAAGGAAAGCCGACACGAGGGCGGTCTCATATCCAAACCCAAAGGTAGGCCGACACGACGGCGGTCTCATAACCAATGGTTACCATTAGAAGATGGATTTAAAAATTAAAGCAGACACGAAGGCGGTCTCATATCCAAACACAAAGGTAGGCCGACACGTAGGCGGTCTCATAACCAAGGGTTACCATCACAAGATTAATTTCAAAAGGAAAGCCGACATAAAGGCGGTCTCATATCCAAACAAAAAGGTAGGCCGACACGAAGGCGGTCTCATAACCAAGGGTTACCATCACAAGATTGATTTCAAAAGGAAAGCCGACACGAGGGTTGTCTCATGTCCAAACACAAAGGTAGGCCGACACGAAGGCGGTCTCATAACCAACGGTTACTTTCACAAGATGGATTTCAAAAGGAAAGCCGACACGAAGGCGGTCTCATATCCAAACACAAAGGTAGGCCGACACGAAGGCGGTCTCATAACCAAGGGTTACCATCACAAGATGGATTTCAAAAGGAAAGCCGACACGAGGGCGGTCTCATATCCAAACCCAAAGCTAGGCCGGTACGAAGGCGGTCTCATAACCAAAGGTTACCATTAGAAGATGGATTTCAAAAGGAAAGCAGACACGAAGGCGGTCACATATCCAAACACAAAGGTAGGCCGACACGTAGGCGGTCTCATAACCAAGGGTTACCATCACAAGATGGATTTCAAAAGGAAAGTTGACATAAAGGCGGTCTCATATCCAAACACAAAGGTAGGCCGACACGAAGCGGTCTCATAACCAAGGGTTACCATCACAAGATTGATTTCAAAAGGAAAGCCGACACGAGGGCTGTCTCATATCCAAACACAAAGGTAGGCCGACACGAAGGCAATCTCATAACCAAGGGTTACCTTCACAAGATGGATTTCAAAAGGAAAGCCGACACAAAGGCGGTCTCATATCCAAACACAAAGGTAGGCCGACACGAAGGCGGTCTCATAACCAAGGGTTACCATCACAAGATGGATTTCAAAAGGAAAGCCGACACGAGGGCTATCTCATATCCAAACACAAAGGTAGGACGACACTAAGGGAGTCTCATAACCAAGGGTTACTTTCATAAGATCGATTTCAAAAGGAAAGCCGACACGAAGGCGGTCTCATATCCAAACACAAAGGTAGGCCGACACGAAGGCGGTTTCATAACCAAGGGTTACCATCACAAGATGGATTTCAAAAGGAAAGCCGACACGAGGGCGGTCTCATATCCAAACCCAAAGGTAGGCCGACACGAAGGCGGTCTCATAACCAATGGTTACCATTAGAAGATGGATTTAAAAATTAAAGCAGACACGAAGGCGGTCTCATATCCAAACACAAAGGTAGGCCGACACGTAGGCGGTCTCATAACCAAGGGTTACCATCACAAGATGAATTTCAAAAGGAAAGCCGACACAAAGGCTGTCTCTTATCCAAACACAAAGGTAGGGCGAAACGAAGGCGGTCTCATAACCATGGGTTACCATCACAAGATGGATTTTAAAAGGAAAGCCGACACGAGGGCGGTCTCATATCCAAACCCAAAGGTAGGCCGACACGAAGGCGGTCTCATAACCAATGGTTACCATTACAACATGGATTTCAAAAGGAAAGCAGACACGAAGGCGGTCTCATATCCAAACACAAAGGTAGGCCGACACGTAGGCGGTCTCATAACCACGGGTTACCATCACAAGATGGATTTCAAAAGGAAAGCCGACACAAAGGCGGTCTCATATCCAAACACAAAGGTAGGCCGACACGAAGGCGGTCTCATAACCAAGGGTTACCATCACAAGATGGATATCAAAAGGAAAGCCGACACGAGGGCTATCTCATATCCAAACACAAAGGTAGGCCGACACGAAGGCAGTCTCATAACCAAGGGTTACTTTCACAAGATGGATTTCAAAAGGAAAGCCGACACGAAGGCGGTCTCATATCCAAACACCAAGGTAGGCCGACACGAAGGCGGTCTCATAACCAAGGGTTACCATCACAAGATGGATTTCAAAAGGAAAGCCGACACGAGGGCGGTCTCATATCCAAACCCAAAGGTAGGCCGACACGAAGGCGGTCTCATAACCAATGGTTACCATTAGAAGATGGATTTAAAAATTAAAGCAGACACGAAGGCGGTCTCATATCCAAACACAAAGGTAGGCCGACACGTAGGCGGTCTCATAACCAAGGGTTACCATCACAAGATGAATTTCAAAAGGAAAGCCGACACAAAGGCTGTCTCTTATCCAAACACAAAGGTAGGGCGAAACGAAGGCGGTCTCATAACCATGGGTTACCATCACAAGATGGATTTTAAAAGGAAAGCCGACACGAGGGCGGTCTCATATCCAAACCCAAAGGTAGGCCGACACGAAGGCGGTCTCATAACCAATGGTTACCATTACAACATGGATTTCAAAAGGAAAGCAGACACGAAGGCGGTCTCATATCCAAACACAAAGGTAGGCCGACACGTAGGCGGTCTCATAACCACGGGTTACCATCACAAGATGGATTTCAAAAGGAAAGCCGACACAAAGGCGGTCTCATATCCAAACACAAAGGTAGGCCGACACGAAGGCGGTCTCATAACCAAGGGTTACCATCACAAGATGGATATCAAAAGGAAAGCCGACACGAGGGCTATCTCATATCCAAACACAAAGGTAGGCCGACACGAAGGCAGTCTCATAACCAAGGGTTACATTCACAAGATGGATTTCAAAAGGAAAGCCGACACGAAGGCGGTCTCATATCCAAACACAAAGGTAGGCCGACACGTAGGCGGTCTCATAACCAAGGGTTACCATCACAAGATTAATTTCAAAAGGAAAGCCGACATAAAGGCGGTCTCATATCCAAACAAAAAGGTAGGCCGACACGAAGGCGGTCTCATAACCAAGGGTTACCATCACAAGATTGATTTCAAAAGGAAAGCCGACACGAGGGTTGTCTCATGTCCAAACACAAAGGTAGGCCGACACGAAGGCGGTCTCATAACCAACGGTTACTTTCACAAGATGGATTTCAAAAGGAAAGCCGACACGAAGGCGGTCTCATATCCAAACACAAAGGTAGGCCGACACGAAGGCGGTCTCATAACCAAGGGTTACCATCACAAGATGGATTTCAAAAGGAAAGCCGACACGAGGGCGGTCTCATATCCAAACCCAAAGCTAGGCCAGTACGAAGGCGGTCTCATAACCAAAGGTTACCATTAGAAGATGGATTTCAAAAGGAAAGCAGACACGAAGGCGGTCACATATCCAAACACAAAGGTAGGCCGACAAGTAGGCGGTCTCATAACCAAGGGTTACCATCACAAGATGGATTTCAAAAGGAAAGTTGACATAAAGGCGGTCTCATATCCAAACACAAAGGTAGGCCGACACGAAGCGGTCTCATAACCAAGGGTTACCATCACAAGATTGATTTCAAAAGGAAAGCCGACACGAGGGCTGTCTCATATCCAAACACAAAGGTAGGCCGACACGAAGGCAATCTCATAACCAAGGGTTACCTTCACAAGATGGATTTCAAAAGGAAAGCCGACACAAAGGCGGTCTCATATCCAAACACAAAGGTAGGCCGACACGAAGGCGGTCTCATAACCAAGGGTTACCATCACAAGATGGATTTCAAAAGGAAAGCCGACACGAGGGCTATCTCATATCCAAACACAAAGGTAGGACGACACTAAGGGAGTCTCATAACCAAGGGTTACTTTCATAAGATCGATTTCAAAAGGAAAGCCGACACGAAGGCGGTCTCATATCCAAACACAAAGGTAGGCCGACACGAAGGCGGTTTCATAACCAAGGGTTACCATCACAAGATGGATTTCAAAAGGAAAGCCGACACGAGGGCGGTCTCATATCCAAACCCAAAGGTAGGCCGACACGAAGGCGGTCTCATAACCAATGGTTACCATTAGAAGATGGATTTAAAAATTAAAGCAGACACGAAGGCAGTCTCATATCCAAACACAAAGGTAGGCCGACACGTAGGCGGTCTCATAACCAAGGGTTACCATCACAAGATGAATTTCAAAAGGAAAGCCGACACAAAGGCTGTCTCTTATCCAAACACAAAGGTAGGGCGAAACGAAGGCGGTCTCATAACCATGGGTTACCATCACAAGATGGATTTTAAAAGGAAAGCCGACACGAGGGCGGTCTCATATCCAAACCCAAAGGTAGGCCGACACGAAGGCGGTCTCATAACCAATGGTTACCATTACAACATGGATTTCAAAAGGAAAGCAGACACGAAGGCGGTCTCATATCCAAACACAAAGGTAGGCCGACACGTAGGCGGTCTCATAACCACGGGTTACCATCACAAGATGGATTTCAAAAGGAAAGCCGACACAAAGGCGGTCTCATATCCAAACACAAAGGTAGGCCGACACGAAGGCGGTCTCATAACCAAGGGTTACCATCACAAGATGGATATCAAAAGGAAAGCCGACACGAGGGCTATCTCATATCCAAACACAAAGGTAGGCCGACACGAAGGGAGTCTCATAACCAAGGGTTACTTTCACAAGATGGATTTCAAAAGGAAAGCCGACACGAAGGCGGTCTCATATCCAAACACCAAGGTAGGCCGACACGAAGGCGGTCTCATAACCAAGGGTTACCATCACAAGATGGATTTCAAAAGGAAAGCCGACACGAGGGCGGTCTCATATCCAAACCCAAAGGTAGGCCGACACGAAGGCGGTCTCATAACCAATGGTTACCATTAGAAGATGGATTTAAAAATTAAAGCAGACACGAAGGCGGTCTCATATCCAAACACAAAGGTAGGCCGACACGTAGGCGGTCTCATAACCAAGGGTTACCATCACAAGATGAATTTCAAAAGGAAAGCCGACACAAAGGCTGTCTCTTATCCAAACACAAAGGTAGGGCGAAACGAAGGCGGTCTCATAACCATGGGTTACCATCACAAGATGGATTTTAAAAGGAAAGCCGACACGAGGGCGGTCTCATATCCAAACCCAAAGGTAGGCCGACACGAAGGCGGTCTCATAACCAATGGTTACCATTACAACATGGATTTCAAAAGGAAAGCAGACACGAAGGCGGTCTCATATCCAAACACAAAGGTAGGCCGACACGTAGGCGGTCTCATAACCACGGGTTACCATCACAAGATGGATTTCAAAAGGAAAGCCGACACAAAGGCGGTCTCATATCCAAACACAAAGGTAGGCCGACACGAAGGCGGTCTCATAACCAAGGGTTACCATCACAAGATGGATATCAAAAGGAAAGCCGACACGAGGGCTATCTCATATCCAAACACAAAGGTAGGCCGACACGAAGGGAGTCTCATAACCAAGGGTTACTTTCACAAGATGGATTTCAAAAGGAAAGCCGACACGAAGGCGGTCTCATATCCAAACACCAAGGTAGGCCGACACGAAGGCGGTCTCATAACCAAGGGTTACCATCACAAGATGGATTTCAAAAGGAAAGCCGACACGAGGGCGGTCTCATATCCAAACCCAAAGGTAGGCCGACACGAAGGCGGTCTCATAACCAATGGTTACCATTAGAAGATGGATTTAAAAATTAAAGCAGACACGAAGGCGGTCTCATATCCAAACACAAAGGTAGGCCGACACGTAGGCGGTCTCATAACCAAGGGTTACCATCACAAGATGAATTTCAAAAGGAAAGCCGACACAAAGGCTGTCTCTTATCCAAACACAAAGGTAGGGCGAAACGAAGGCGGTCTCATAACCATGGGTTACCATCACAAGATGGATTTTAAAAGGAAAGCCGACACGAGGGCGGTCTCATATCCAAACCCAAAGGTAGGCCGACACGAAGGCGGTCTCATAACCAATGGTTACCATTACAACATGGATTTCAAAAGGAAAGCAGACACGAAGGCGGTCTCATATCCAAACACAAAGGTAGGCCGACACGTAGGCGGTCTCATAACCACGGGTTACCATCACAAGATGGATTTCAAAAGGAAAGCCGACACAAAGGCGGTCTCATATCCAAACACAAAGGTAGGCCGACACGAAGGCGGTCTCATAACCAAGGGTTACCATCACAAGATGGATATCAAAAGGAAAGCCGACACGAGGGCTATCTCATATCCAAACACAAAGGTAGGCCGACACGAAGGCAGTCTCATAACCAAGGGTTACTTTCACAAGATGGATTTCAAAAGGAAAGCCGACACGAAGGCGGTCTCATATCCAAACACAAAGGTAGGCCGACACGTAGGCGGTCTCATAACCAAGGGTTACCATCACAAGATGGATTTCAAAAGGAAAGTTGACACAAAGGCGGTCTCATATCCAAACACAAAGGTAGGCCGACACGAAGCGGTCTCATAACCAAGGGTTACCATCACAAGATTGATTTCAAAAGGAAAGCCGACACGAGGGCTGTCTCATATCCAAACACAAAGGTAGGCCGACACGAAGGCAATCTCATAACCAAGGGTTACCTTCACAAGATGGATTTCAAAAGGAAAGCCGACACAAAGGCGGTCTCATATCCAAACACAAAGGTAGGCCGACACGAGGGCTATCTCATATCCAAACACAAAGGTAGGACGACACTAAGGGAGTCTCATAACCAAGGGTTACTTTCATAAGATCGATTTCAAAAGGAAAGCCGACACGAAGGCGGTCTCATATCCAAACACAAAGGTAGGCCGACACGAAGGCGGTTTCATAACCAAGGGTTACCATCACAAGATGGATTTCAAAAGGAAAGCCGACACGAGGGCGGTCTCATATCCAAACCCAAAGGTAGGCCGACACGAAGGCGGTCTCATAACCAATGGTTACCATTAGAAGATGGATTTAAAAATTAAAGCAGACACGAAGGCGGTCTCATATCCAAACACAAAGGTAGGCCGACACGTAGGCGGTCTCATAACCAAGGGTTACCATCACAAGATGAATTTCAAAAGGAAAGCCGACACAAAGGCTGTCTCTTATCCAAACACAAAGGTAGGGCGAAACGAAGGCGGTCTCATAACCATGGGTTACCATCACAAGATGGATTTTAAAAGGAAAGCCGACACGAGGGCGGTCTCATATCCAAACCCAAAGGTAGGCCGACACGAAGGCGGTCTCATAACCAATGGTTACCATTACAACATGGATTTCAAAAGGAAAGCAGACACGAAGGCGGTCTCATATCCAAACACAAAGGTAGGCCGACACGTAGGCGGTCTCATAACCACGGGTTACCATCACAAGATGGATTTCAAAAGGAAAGCCGACACAAAGGCGGTCTCATATCCAAACACAAAGGTAGGCCGACACGAAGGCGGTCTCATAACCAAGGGTTACCATCACAAGATGGATATCAAAAGGAAAGCCGACACGAGGGCTATCTCATATCCAAACACAAAGGTAGGCCGACACGAAGGGAGTCTCATAACCAAGGGTTACTTTCACAAGATGGATTTCAAAAGGAAAGCCGACACGAAGGCGGTCTCATATCCAAACACCAAGGTAGGCCGACACGAAGGCGGTCTCATAACCAAGGGTTACCATCACAAGATGGATTTCAAAAGGAAAGCCGACACGAGGGCGGTCTCATATCCAAACCCAAAGGTAGGCCGACACGAAGGCGGTCTCATAACCAATGGTTACCATTAGAAGATGGATTTAAAAATTAAAGCAGACACGAAGGCGGTCTCATATCCAAACACAAAGGTAGGCCGACACGTAGGCGGTCTCATAACCAAGGGTTACCATCACAAGATGAATTTCAAAAGGAAAGCCGACACAAAGGCAGTCTCATATCCAAACAAAAAGGTAGGCCAACACGAAGGCGGTCTCATAACCAAGGGTTAACATCACAAGATTGATTTCAAAAGGAAAGCCGACACGAGGGTTGTCTCATGTCCAAACACAAAGGTAGGCCGACACGAAGGCGGTCTCATAACCAACGGTTACTTTCACAAGATGGATTTCAAAAGGAAAGCCGACACGAAGGCGGTCTCATATCCAAACACAAAGGTAGGCCGACACGAAGGCGGTCTCATAACCAAGGGTTACCATCACAAGATGGATTTCAAAAGGAAAGCCGACACGAGGGCGGTCTCATATCCAAACCCAAAGCTAGGCCGGTACGAAGGCGGTCTCATAACCAAAGGTTACCATTACAAGATGGATTTCAAAAGGAAAGCAGACACGAAGGCGGTCACATATCCAAACACAAAGGTAGGCCGACACGTAGGCGGTCTCATAACCAAGGGTTACCATCACAAGATGGATTTCAAAAGGAAAGTTGACACAAAGGCGGTCTCATATCCAAACACAAAGGTAGGCCGACATGAAGCGGTCTCATAACCAAGGGTTACCATCACAAGATTGATTTCAAAAGGAAAGCCGACACGAGGGCTGTCTCATATCCAAACACAAAGGTAGGCCGACACGAAGGCAATCTCATAACCAAGGGTTACCTTCACAAGATGGATTTCAAAAGGAAAGCCGACACAAAGGCGGTCTCATATCCAAACACAAAGGTAGGCCGACACGAAGGCGGTCTCATAACCAAGGGTTACCATCACAAGATGGATTTCAAAAGGAAAGCCGACACGAGGGCTATCTCATATCCAAACACAAAGGTAGGACGACACGAAGGGAGTCTCATAACCAAGGGTTACTTTCATAAGATCGATTTCAAAAGGAAAGCCGACACGAAGGCGGTCTCATATCCAAACACAAAGGTAGGCCGACACGAAGGCGGTTTCATAACCAAGGTTTACCATCAGAAGATGGATTTCAAAAGGAAAGCCGACACGAGGGCGGTCTCATATCCAAACCCAAAGGTAGGCCGACACGAAGGCGGTCTCATAACCAATGGTTACCATTAGAAGATGGATTTAAAAATTAAAGCAGACACGAAGGCGGTCTCATATCCAAACACAAAGGTAGGCCGACACGTAGGCGGTCTCATAACCAAGGGTTACCATCACAAGATGAATTTCAAAAGGAAAGCCGACACAAAGGCTGTCTCTTATCCAAACACAAAGGTAGGGCGAAACGAAGGCGGTCTCATAACCATGGGTTACCATCACAAGATGGATTTTAAAAGGAAAGCCGACACGAGGGCGGTCTCATATCCAAACCCAAAGGTAGGCCGACACGAAGGCGTTCTCATAACCAATGGTTACCATTACAACATGGATTTCAAAAGGAAAGCAGACACGAAGGCGGTCTCATATCCAAACACAAAGGTAGGCCGACACGTAGGCGGTCTCATAACCACGGGTTACCATCACAAGATGGATTTCAAAAGGAAAGCCGACACAAAGGCGGTCTCATATCCAAACACAAAGGTAGGCCGACACGAAGGCGGTCTCATAACCAAGGGTTACCATCACAAGATGGATATCAAAAGGAAAGCCGACACGAGGGCTATCTCATATCCAAACACAAAGGTAGGCCGACACGAAGGCAGTCTCATAACCAAGGGTTACTTTCACAAGATGGATTTCAAAAGGAAAGCCGACACGAAGGCGGTCTCATATCCAAACACCAAGGTAGGCCGACACGAAGGCGGTCTCATAACCAAGGGTTACCATCACAAGATGGATTTCAAAAGGAAAGCCGACACGAGGGCGGTCTCATATCCAAACCCAAAGGTAGGCCGACACGAAGGCGGTCTCATAACCAATGGTTACCATTAGAAGATGGATTTAAAAATTAAAGCAGACACGAAGGCGGTCTCATATCCAAACACAAAGGTAGGCCGACACGTAGGCGGTCTCATAACCAAGGGTTACCATCACAAGATGAATTTCAAAAGGAAAGCCGACACAAAGGCAGTCTCATATCCAAACAAAAAGGTAGGCCAACACGAAGGCGGTCTCATAACCAAGGGTTAACATCACAAGATTGATTTCAAAAGGAAAGCCGACACGAGGGTTGTCTCATGTCCAAACACAAAGGTAGGCCGACACGAAGGCGGTCTCATAACCAACGGTTACTTTCACAAGATGGATTTCAAAAGGAAAGCCGACACGAAGGCGGTCTCATATCCAAACACAAAGGTAGGCCGACACGAGGGTTGTTTCATGTCCAAACACAAAGGTAGGTCGACACGAAGGCAGTCTCATAACCAACGGTTACTTTCACAAGATGGATTTCAAAAGGAAAGCCGACACAAAGGGGGTCTCATATCCAAACACAAAGGTAGGCCGACACGAAGGCGGTCTCATAACCAAGGGTTACCATCACAAGATGGATTTCAAAAGGAAAGCCGACACGAGGGCGGTCTCATATCCAAACCCAAAGGTAGGCCGGTACGAAGGCGGTCTCATAACCAATGGTTACCATTACAAGATGGATTTCAAAAGGAAAGCCGGCACGAAGGCGGTCTCATATCCAAACATAAAGGTAGCCTGACACGTAGGCGGTCTCATAACCAAGGGTTACCATCACAAGATGGATTTCAAAAGGAAAGCCGACACGAGGGCGGTCTCATATCCAAACACAAAGGTATGCCGACACGAAGGCGGTCTCATAACTAAGGGTTACCATCACAAGATGGATTTCAAAGGGAAAGCCGACACGAAGGCGGTCTCATATCCAAACACAAAGGTAGGCCGACACGAAGGCGGTCTCATAACCAAGGGTTACCATCACAAGATGGATTTCAAAAGGAAAGCCGACACGAAGGCGGTCTCATATCCAAACACAAAGGTAGCCGACACGAAGGCGGTCTCATAACCAAGGGTTACCATCACAAGATGGATTTCAAAAGGAAATCCAACACAAAGGCGGTCACATATCCAAACACAAAGGTAGGCCGACATGAAGGCGGACTCCTAACCAAGGGTTACTATCACAAGATGGATTTCAAAAGGAAAGCCGACACGAAGGCGGTCTCTTATCCAAACACAAAGGTAGGCCGACACGAAGGCGGTCTCATAACCAAGGGTTACCATCACAAGATGGATTTTAAAAGGAAAGCCGACAAGAGGGCGGTCTCATATCCAAACCCAAAGGTAGGCCGACACGAAGGCGGTCTCATAACCAATGGTTACCAGTACATGATGGATTTCAAAAGGAAAGCAGACACGAAGGCGGTCTCATATCCAAACACAAAGGTAGGCCGACACGTAGGCGATCTCATAACCAAGGGTTACCATCACAAGATGGATTTCAAAAGGAAAGCCGACACAAAGGCGGTCTCATATCCAAACCCAAAGGTAGGCCGACACGAAGGCGGTCTCATAACCAATGCTTACCATTAGAAGATGGATTTAAAAATTAAAGCAGACACGAAGGCGGTCTCATATCCAAACACAAAGGTAGGCCGACACGTAGGCGGTCTCATAACCAAGGTTTACCATCACAAGATAAATTTCAAAAGGAAAGCCGACACAAAGGCGGTCTCAAATCCAAACAAAAAGGTAGGTCGACACGCAGGCGGTCTCATAACCAAGGGTTACCATCACAAGATGGATTTTAAAAGGAAAGCCGACACGAGGGCGGTCTCATATCGAAACCCAAAGGTAGGCCGACACGAAGGCGGTCTCATAACCAATGGTTACCATTACAAGAAGGATTTCAAAAGGAAAGCAGACACGAAGGCGGTCTCATATCCAAACACAAAGGTAGGCCGACACGAAGGCGGTCTCATAACCAAGGGTTACCATCACAAGATGGATTTCAAAAGGAAAGCCGAGACGAGGGCTATCTCATATCCAAACACAAAGGTAGGCCGACACGAAGGCAGTCTCATAACCAAGGGTTACTTTCACAAGATGGATTTCAAAAGGAAAGCCGGCACGAAGGGGGTCTCATATCCAAACACAAAGGTAGGCCGACACGAAGGCGGTCTCATAACCAAGGGTTACCATCACAAGATGGATTTCAAAAGGAAAGCCGACACGAGGGCGGTCTCATATCCAAACCCAAAGGTAGGCCGGTACGAAGGCGGTCTCATAACCAATGGTTACCATTACAAGATGGATTTCAAAAGGAAAGCCGACACAAAGGCGGTCTCATATCCAAACATAAAGGTAGCCTGACACGTAGGCGGTCTCATAACCAAGGGTTACCATCACAACATGGATTTCAAAAGGAAAGCCGACACAAAGGCGGTCTCATATCCAAACACAAAGGTATGCCGACACGAAGGCGGTCTCATAACCAAGGGTTACCATCCCAAGATGGATTTCAAAAGGAAAGCCGGCACGAGGGCTGTCTCATATCCAAACAGAAAGGTAGGCCGACACGAAAGCGGTCTCATAACTAAGGGTTACCATCACAAGATGGATTTCAAAGGGAAAGCCGACACGAAGGCGGTCTCATATCCAAACACAAAGGTAGGCCGACACGAAGGCGGTCTCATAACCAAGGGTTACCATCACAAGATGGATTTCAAAAGGAAAGCCGACACGAAGGCGGTCTCATATCCAAACACAAAGGTAGCCGACACGAAGGCGGTCTCATAACCAAGGGTTACCATCACAAGATGGATTTCAAAAGGAAAGCCAACACAAAGGCGGTCTCATATCCAAACACAAAGGTAGGCCGACATGAAGGCGGACTCATAACCAAGGGTTACTATCACAAGATGGATTTCAAAAGGAAAGCCGACACGAAGGCGGTCTCTTATCCAAACACAAAGGTAGGCCGACACGAAGGCGGTCTCATAACCAAGGGTTACCATCACAAGATGGATTTTAAAAGGAAAGCTGACAAGAGGGCGGTCTCATATCCAAACCCAAAGGTAGGCCGACACGAAGGCGGTCTCATAACCAATGGTTACCAGTACAAGATGGATTTCAAAAGGAAAGCAGACACGAAGGCGGTCTCATATCCAAACACAAAGGTAGGCCGACACGTAGGCGATCTCATAACCAAGGGTTACCATCACAAGATGGATTTCAAAAGGAAAGCCGACACAAAGGCGGTCTCATATCCAAACCCAAAGGTAGGCCGACACGAAGGCGGTCTCATAACCAATGCTTACCATTAGAAGATGGATTTAAAAATTAAAGCAGACACGAAGGCGGTCTCATATCCAAACACAAAGGTAGGCCGACACGTAGGCGGTCTCATAACCAAGGTTTACCATCACAAGATAAATTTCAAAAGGAAAGCCGACACAAAGGCGGTCTCAAATCCAAACAAAAAGGTAGGCCGACACGCAGGCGGTCTCATAACCAAGGGTTACCATCACAAGATGGATTTTAAAAGGAAAGCCGACACGAGGGCGGTCTCATATCGAAACCCAAAGGTAGGCCGACACGAAGGCGGTCTCATAACCAATGGTTACCATTACAAGAAGGATTTCAAAAGGAAAGCAGACATGAAGGCGGTCTCATATCCAAACACAAAGGTAGGCCGACACGAAGGCGGTCTCATAACCAAGGGTTACCATCACAAGATGGATTTCAAAAGGAAAGCCGAGACGAGGGCTATCTCATATCCAAACACAAAGGTAGGCCGACACGAAGGCAGTCTCATAACCAAGGGTTACTTTCACAAGATGGATTTCAAAAGGAAAGCCGACACGAAGGCGGTCTCATATCCAAACACAAAGGTAGGCCGACACGAAGGCGGTCTCATAACCAAGGGTTACCATCACAAGATGGATTTCAAAAGGAAAGCCGACACGAGGGCGGTCTCATATCCAAACCCAAAGGTAGGCCGACACGAAGGCGGTCTCATAACCAATGGTTACCATTACAAGAAGGATTTCAAAAGGAAAGCAGACACGAAGGCGGTCTCATATCCAAACACAAAGTTAGGCCGACACGAAGGCGGTCTCATAACCAAGGGTTACCATCACAAGATGGATTTGAAAAGGAAAGCCGAGACGAGGGCTATCTCATATCCAAACACAAAGGTAGGCCGACACGAAGGCAGTCTCATAACCAAGGGTTACTTTCACAAGATGAATTTCAAAAGGAAAGCCGACACAAAGGCGGTCTCATATCCAAACAAAAAGGTAGGCCGACACGAAGGCGGTCTCATAACCAAGGGTTACCATCACAAGATTGATTTCAAAAGGAAAGTCGACACGAGGGCTGTCTCATGTCCAAACACAAAGGTAGGTCGACACGAAGGCGGTCTCATAACCAACGGTTACTTTCACAAGATGGATTTCAAAAGGAAAGCCGGCACGAAGGGGGTCTCATATCCAAACACAAAGGTAGGCCGACACGAAGGCGGTCTCATAGCCAAGGGTTACCATCACAAGATGGATTTCAAAAGGAAAGCCGACACGAGCGCGGTCTCATATCCAAACCCAAAGGTAGGCCGGTACGAAGGCGGTCTCATAACCAATGGTTACAATTACAAGATGGATTTCAAAAGGAAAGCAGACACGAAGGCGGTCTCATATCCAAACACAAAGGTAGGACGACACGAAGGCGGTCTCATAACAAAGGGTTACCATCACAAGATGGATTTCAAAAGGAAAGCCGAGACGAGGGCTATCTCATATCCAAACACAAAGGTAGGCCGACACGAAGGCAGTCTCATAACCAAGGGTTACTTTCACATGATGGATTTCAAAAGGAAAGCCGACACGAAGGCGGTCTCATATCCAAACACAAAGGTAGGCCGACACGAAGGCGGTCTCATAACCAAGGGTTACCATCACAAGATGGATTTCAAAAGGAAAGCCGACACGAGGGCGGTCTCATATCCAAACCCAAAGGTAGGCCGACACGAAGGCGGTCTCATAACCAATGGTTACCATTACAAGAAGGATTTCAAAAGGAAAGCAGACACGAAGGCGGTCTCACATCCAAACACAAAGTTAGGCCGACACGAAGGCGGTCTCATAACCAAGGGTTACCATCACAAGATGGATTTGAAAAGGAAAGCCGAGACGAGGGCTATCTCATATCCAAACACAAAGGTAGGCCGACACGAAGGCAGTCTCATAACCAAGGGTTACTTTCACAAGATGAATTTCAAAAGGAAAGCCGACACAAAGGCGGTCTCATATCCAAACAAAAAGGTAGGCCGACACGAAGGCGGTCTCATAACCAAGGGTTACCATCCCAAGATAGATTTCAAAAGGAAAGCCGGCACGAGGGCTGTCTCATATCCAAACAGAAAGGTAGGCCGACACGAAAGCGGTCTCATAACTAAGGGTTACCATCACAAGATGGATTTCAAAGGGAAAGCCGACACGAAGGCGGTCTCATATCCAAACACAAAGGTAGGCCGACACGAAGGCGGTCTCATAACCAAGGGTTACCATCACAAGATGGATTTCAAAAGGAAAGCCGACACGAAGGCGGTCTCATATCCAAACACAAAGGTAGCCGACACGAAGGCGGTCTCATAACCAAGGGTTACCATCACAAGATGGATTTCAAAAGGAAAGCCAACACAAAGGCGGTCTCATATCCAAACACAAAGGTAGGCCGACATGAAGGCGGACTCATAACCAAGGGTTACTATCACAAGATGGATTTCAAAAGGAAAGCCGACACGAAGGCGGTCTCTTATCCAAACACAAAGGTAGGCCGACACGAAGGCGGTCTCATAACCAAGGGTTACCATCACAAGATGGATTTTAAAAGGAAAGCTGACAAGAGGGCGGTCTCATATCCAAACCCAAAGGTAGGCCGACACGAAGGCGGTCTCATAACCAATGGTTACCAGTACAAGATGGATTTCAAAAGGAAAGCAGACACGAAGGCGGTCTCATATCCAAACACAAAGTTAGGCCGACACGTAGGCGATCTCATAACCAAGGGTTACCATCACAAGATGGATTTCAAAAGGAAAGCCGACACAAAGGCGGTCTCATATCCAAACCCAAAGGTAGGCCGACACGAAGGCGGTCTCATAACCAATGCTTACCATTAGAAGATGGATTTAAAAATTAAAGCAGACACGAAGGCGGTCTCATATCCAAACACAAAGGTAGGCCGACACGTAGGCGGTCTCATAACCAAGGTTTACCATCACAAGATAAATTTCAAAAGGAAAGCCGACACAAAGGCGGTCTCAAATCCAAACAAAAAGGTAGGCCGACACGCAGGCGGTCTCATAACCAAGGGTTACCATCACAAGATGGATTTTAAAAGGAAAGCCGACACGAGGGCGGTCTCATATCGAAACCCAAAGGTAGGCCGACACGAAGGCGGTCTCATAACCAATGGTTACCATTACAAGAAGGATTTCAAAAGGAAAGCAGACATGAAGGCGGTCTCATATCCAATCACAAAGGTAGGCCGACACGAAGGCGGTCTCATAACCAAGGGTTACCATCACAAGATGGATTTCAAAAGGAAAGCCGAGACGAGGGCTATCTCATATCCAAACACAAAGGTAGGCCGACACGAAGGCAGTCTCATAACCAAGGGTTACTTTCACAAGATGGATTTCAAAAGGAAAGCCGACACGAAGGCGGTCTCATATCCAAACACAAAGGTAGGCCGACACGAAGGCGGTCTCATAACCAAGGGTTACCATCACAAGATGGATTTCAAAAGGAAAGCCGACACGAGGGCGGTCTCATATCCAAACCCAAAGGTAGGCCGACACGAAGGCGGTCTCATAACCAATGGTTACCATTACAAGAAGGATTTCAAAAGGAAAGCAGACACGAAGGCAGTCTCATATCCAAACACAAAGTTAGGCCGACACGAAGGCGGTCTCATAACCAAGGGTTACCATCACAATATGGATTTGAAAAGGAAAGCCGAGACGAGGGCTATCTCATATCCAAACACAAAGGTAGGCCGACACGAAGGCAGTCTCATAACCAAGGGTTACTTTCACAAGATGAATTTCAAAAGGAAAGCCGACACAAAGGCGGTCTCATATCCAAACAAAAAGGTAGGCCGACACGAAGGCGGTCTCATAACCAAGGGTCACCATCACAAGATTGATTTCAAAAGGAAAGTCGACACGAGGGCTGTCTCATGTCCAAACACAAAGGTAGGTCGACACGAAGGCGGTCTCATAACCAACGGTTACTTTCACAAGATGGATTTCAAAAGGAAAGCCGGCACGAAGGGGGTCTCATATCCAAACACAAAGGTAGGCCGACACGAAGGCGGTCTCATAGCCAAGGGTTACCATCACAAGATGGATTTCAAAAGGAAAGCCGACACGAGCGCGGTCTCATATCCAAACCCAAAGGTAGGCCGGTACGAAGGCGGTCTCATAACCAATGGTTACCATTACAAGATGGATTTCAAAAGGAAAGCAGACACGAAGGCGGTCTCATATCCAAACACAAAGGTAGGCCGACACGAAGGCGGTCTCATAACAAAGGGTTACCATCACAAGATGGATTTCAAAAGGAAAGCCGAGACGAGGGCTATCTCATATCCAAACACAAAGGTAGGCCGACACGAAGGCAGTCTCATAACCAAGGGTTACTTTCACAAGATGGATTTCAAAAGGAAAGCCGACACGAAGGCGGTCTCATATCCAAACACAAAGGTAGGCCGACACGAAGGCGGTCTCATAACCAAGGGTTACCATCACAAGATGGATTTCAAAAGGAAAGCCGACACGAGGGCGGTCTCATATCCAAACCCAAAGGTAGGCCGACACGAAGGCGGTCTCATAACCAATGGTTACCATTACAAGAAGGATTTCAAAAGGAAAGCAGACACGAAGGCGGTCTCATATCCAAACACAAAGTTAGGCCGACACGAAGGCGGTCTCATAACCAAGGGTTACCATCACAAGATGGATTTGAAAAGGAAAGCCGAGACGAGGGCTATCTCATATCCAAACACAAAAGTAGGCC
Source organism: Lathyrus tuberosus (assembly GCA_022829125.1). NCBI lineage: Eukaryota > Viridiplantae > Streptophyta > Magnoliopsida > Fabales > Fabaceae > Lathyrus > Lathyrus tuberosus. Next base: position 1,942,084 of record JALAZF010000020.1, on the reverse strand, counting down.
GACACGAAGGCAATCTCATAACCAAGGGTTACTTTCACAAGATGAATTTCAAAAGGAAAGCCGACACAAAGGCGGTCTCATATCCAAACAAAAAGGTAGGCCGACACGAAGGCGGTCTCATAACCAAGGGTTACCATCCCAAGATGGATTTCAAAAGGAAAGCCGGCACGAGGGCTGTCTCATATCCAAACAGAAAGGTAGGCCGACACGAAAGCGGTCTCATAACTAAGGGTTACCATCACAAGATGGATTTCAAAGGGAAAGCCGACACGAAGGCGGTCTCATATCCAAACACAAAGGTAGGCCGACACGAAGGCGGTCTCATAACCAAGGGTTACCATCACAAGATGGATTTCAAAAGGAAAGCCGACACGAAGGCGGTCTCATATCCAAACACAAAGGTAGCCGACACGAAGGCGGTCTCATAACCAAGGGTTACCATCACAAGATGGATTTCAAAAGGAAAGCCAACACAAAGGCGGTCTCATATCCAAACACAAAGGTAGGCCGACATGAAGGCGGACTCATAACCAAGGGTTACTATCACAAGATGGATTTCAAAAGGAAAGCCGACACGAAGGCGGTCTCTTATCCAAACACAAAGGTAGGCCGACACGAAGGCGGTCTCATAACCAAGGGTTACCATCACAAGATGGATTTTAAAAGGAAAGCTGACAAGAGGGCGGTCTCATATCCAAACCCAAAGGTAGGCCGACACGAAGGCGGTCTCATAACCAATGGTTACCAGTACAAGATGGATTTCAAAAGGAAAGCAGACACGAAGGCGGTCTCATATCCAAACACAAAGGTAGGCCGACACGTAGGCGATCTCATAACCAAGGGTTACCATCACAAGATGGATTTCAAAAGGAAAGCCGACACAAAGGCGGTCTCATATCCAAACCCAAAGGTAGGCCGACACGAAGGCGGTCTCATAACCAATGCTTACCATTAGAAGATGGATTTAAAAATTAAAGCAGACACGAAGGCGGTCTCATATCCAAACACAAAGGTAGGCCGACACGTAGGCGGTCTCATAACCAAGGTTTACCATCACAAGATAAATTTCAAAAGGAAAGCCGACACAAAGGCGGTCTCAAATCCAAACAAAAAGGTAGGCCGACTCGAAGGCGGTCTCATAACCAAGGGTTACCATCACAAGATGGATTTCAAAAGGAAAGCCGACACGAGGGCGGTCTCATATCGAAACCCAAAGGTAGGCCGACACGAAGGCGGTCTCATAACCAATGGTTACCATTACAAGAAGGATTTCAAAAGGAAAGCAGACATGAAGGCGGTCTCATATCCAAACACAAAGGTAGGCCGACACGAAGGCGGTCTCATAACCAAGGGTTACCATCACAAGATGGATTTGAAAAGGAAAGCCGAGACGAGGGCTATCTCATATCCAAACACAAAGGTAGGCCGACACGAAGGCGGTCTCATAACCAAGGGTTACTTTCACAAGATGGATTTCAAAAGGAAAGCCGACACGAAGGCGGTCTCATATCCAAACACAAAGGTAGGCCGACACGAAGGCGGTCTCATAACCAAGGGTTACCATCACAAGATGGATTTCAAAAGGAAAGCCGACACGAGGGCGGTCTCATATCCAAACCCAAAGGTAGGCCGACACGAAGGCGGTCTCATAACCAATGGTTACCATTACAAGAAGGATTTCAAAAGGAAAGCAGACACGAAGGCGGTCTCATATCCAAACACAAAGTTAGGCCGACACGAAGGCGGTCTCATAACCAAGGGTTACCATCACAAGATGGATTTGAAAAGGAAAGCCGAGACGAGGGCTATCTCATATCCAAACACAAAGGTAGGCCGACACGAAGGCAGTCTCATAACCAAGGGTTACTTTCACAAGATGAATTTCAAAAGGAAAGCCGACACAAAGGCGGTCTCATATCCAAACAAAAAGGTAGGCCGACACGAAGGCGGTCTCATAACCAAGGGTTACCATCACAAGATTGATTTCAAAAGGAAAGTCGACACGAGGGCTGTCTCATGTCCAAACACAAAGGTAGGTCGACACGAAGGCGGTCTCATAACCAACGGTTACTTTCACAAGATGGATTTCAAAAGGAAAGCCGGCACGAAGGGGGTCTCATATCCAAACACAAAGGTAGGCCGACACGAAGGCGGTCTCATAGCCAAGGGTTACCATCACAAGATGGATTTCAAAAGGAAAGCCGACACGAGCGCGGTCTCATATCCAAACCCAAAGGTAGGCCGGTACGAAGGCGGTCTCATAACCAATGGTTACCATTACAAGATGGATTTCAAAAGGAAAGCAGACACGAAGGCGGTCTCATATCCAAACACAAAGGTAGGCCGACACGAAGGCGGTCTCATAACAAAGGGTTACCATCACAAGATGGATTTCAAAAGGAAAGCCGAGACGAGGGCTATCTCATATCCAAACACAAAGGTAGGCCGACACGAAGGCAGTCTCATAACCAAGGGTTACTTTCACAAGATGGATCTCAAAAGGAAAGCCGACACGAAGGCGGTCTCATATCCAAACACAAAGGTAGGCCGACACGAAGGCGGTCTCATAACCAAGGGTTACCATCACAAGATGGATTTCAAAAGGAAAGCCGACACGAGGGCGGTCTCATATCCAAACCCAAAGGTAGGCCGACACGAAGGCGGTCTCATAACCAATGGTTACCATTACAAGAAGGATTTCAAAAGGAAAGCAGTCACGAAGGCGGTCTCATATCCAAACACAAAGTTAGGCCGACACGAAGGCGGTCTCATAACCAAGGGTTACCATCACAAGATGGATTTGAAAAGGAAAGCCGAGACGAGGGCTATCTCATATCCAAACACAAAGGTAGGCCGACACGAAGGCAGTCTCATAACCAAGGGTTACTTTCACAAGATGAATTTCAAAAGGAAAGCCGACACAAAGGCGGTCTCATATCCAAACAAAAAGGTAGGCCGACACGAAGGCGGTCTCATAACCAAGGGTTACCATCACAAGATTGATTTCAAAAGGAAAGTCGACACGAGGGCTGTCTCATGTCCAAACACAAAGGTAGGTCGACACGAAGGCGGTCTCATAACCAACGGTTACTTTCACAAGATGGATTTCAAAAGGAAAGCCGGCACGAAGGGGGTCTCATATCCAAACACAAAGGTAGGCCGACACGAAGGCGGTCTCATAACCAAGGGTTACCATCACAAGATGGATTTCAAAAGGAAAGCCGACACGAGCGCGGTCTCATATCCAAACCCAAAGGTAGGCCGGTACGAAGGCGGTCTCATAACCAATGGTTACCATTACAAGATGGATTTCAAAAGGAAAGCAGACACGAAGGCGGTCTCATATCCAAACACAAAGGTAGGCCGACACGAAGGCGGTCTCATAACAAAGGGTTACCATCACAAGATGGATTTCAAAAGGAAAGCCGAGACGAGGGCTATCTCATATCCAAACACAAAGGTAGGCCGACATGAAGGCAGTCTCATAACCAAGGGTTACTTTCACAAGATGGATTTCAAAAGGAAAGCCGACACGAAAGCGGTCTCATATCCAAACACAAAGGTAGGCCGACACGAAGGCGGTCTCATAACCAAGGGTTACCATCACAAGATGGATTTCAAAAGGAAAGCCGACACGAGGGCGGTCTCATATCCAAACCCAAAGGTAGGCCGACACGAAGGCGGTCTCATAATCAATGGTTACCATTACAAGAAGGATTTCAAAAGGAAAGCAGACACGAAGGCGGTCTCATATCCAAACACAAAGGTAGGCCGACTCGAAGGCGGTCTCATAACCAAGGGTTACCATCACAAGATGGATTTCAAAAGGAAAGCCGAGACGAGGGCTATCTCATATCCAAAGACAAAGGTAGGCCGACACGAAGGCAGTCTCATAACCAAGGGTTACTTTCACAAGATGGATTTCAAAAGGAAAGCCGACACGAAGGCGGTCTCATATCCAAACACAAAGGTAGGCCGACACGAAGGCGGTCTCATAACCAAGGGTTACCATCACAAGATGGATTTCAAAAGGAAAGCCGACACGAGGGCGGTCTCATATCCAAACCCAAAGGTAGGCCGACACAAAGGCGGTCTCATAACCAATGGTTACCATTACAAGATGGATTTCAAAAGGAAAGCCGACACGAGGGTTGTCTCATGTCCAAACACAAAGGTAGGCCGACACGAAGGCGGTCTCATAACCAACGGTTACTTTCACAAGATGGATTTCAAAAGGAAAGCCGACACGAAGGCGGTCTCATATCCAAACACAAAGGTAGGCCGACACGAAGGCGGTCTCATAACCAAGGGTTACCATCACAAAATGGATTTCAAAAGGAAAGCCGACACGAGGGCGGTCTCATATCCAAACCCAAAGGTAGGCCGGTACGAAGGCGGTCTCATAACCAATGGTTACCATTACAAGATGGATTTCTAAATGAAAGCAGACACGAAGGCGGTCTCATATCCAAACACAAAGGTAGGCCGACACGAAGGCGGTCTCATAACCAAGGGTTACCATCACAAGATGGATTTCAAAAGGAAAGCCGACACGAAGGCGGTCTCATATCCAAACACAAAGGTAGGCCGACACGAAGGCGGTCTCATAACCAAGGGTTACCATCACAAGATGGATTTCAAAAGGAAAGCCGAGACGAGGGCTATCTCATATCCAAACACAAAGGTAGGCCGACACGAAGGCAGTCTCATAACCAAGGGTTACTTTCACAAGATGGATTTCAAAAGGAAAGCCGACACGAAGGCGGTCTCATATCCAAACACAAAGGTAGGCCGACACGAAGGCGGTCTCATAACCAAGGGTTACCATCACAAGATGGATTTCAAAAGGAAAGCCGACACGAGGGCGGTCTCATATCCAAACCCAAAGGTAGGCCGACACGAAGGCGGTCTCATAACCAATGGTTACCATTACAAGAAGGATTTCAAAAGGAAAGCAGACACGAAGGCGGTCTCATATCCAAACACAAAGTTAGGCCGACACGAAGGCGGTCTCATAACCAAGGGTTACCATCACAAGATGGATTTGAAAAGGAAAGCCGAGACGAGGGCTATCTCATATCCAAACACAAAGGTAGGCCGACACGAAGGCAGTCTCATAACCAAGGGTTACTTTCACAAGATGAATTTCAAAAGGAAAGCCGACACAAAGGCGGTCTCATATCCAAACAAAAAGGTAGGCCGACACGAAGGCGGTCTCATAACCAAGGGTTACCATCACAAGATTGATTTCAAAAGGAAAGTCGACACGAGGGCTGTCTCATGTCCAAACACAAAGGTAGGTCGACACGAAGGCGGTCTCATAACCAACGGTTACTTTCACAAGATGGATTTCAAAAGGAAAGCCGGCACGAAGGGGGTCTCATATCCAAACACAAAGGTAGGCCGACACGAAGGCGGTCTCATAGCCAAGGGTTTCCATCACAAGATGGATTTCAAAAGGAAAGCCGACACGAGCGCGGTCTCATATCCAAACCCAAAGGTAGGCCGGTACGAAGGCGGTCTCATAACCAATGGTTACCATTACAAGATGGATTTCAAAAGGAAAGCAGACACGAAGGCGGTCTCATATCCAAACACAAAGGTAGGCCGACACGAAGGCGGTCTCATAACAAAGGGTTACCATCACAAGATGGATTTCAAAAGGAAAGCCGAGACGAGGGCTATCTCATATCCAAACACAAAGGTAGGCCGACACGAAGGCAGTCTCATAACCAAGGGTTACTTTCACAAGATGGATTTCAAAAGGAAAGCCGACACGAAGGCGGTCTCATATCCAAACACAAAGGTAGGCCGACACGAAGGCGGTCTCATAACCAAGGGTTACCATCACAAGATGGATTTCAAAAGGAAAGCCGACACGAGGGCGGTCTCATATCCAAACCCAAAGGTAGGCCGACACGAAGGCGGTCTCATAACCAATGGTTACCATTACAAGAAGGATTTCAAAAGGAAAGCAGTCACGAAGGCGGTCTCATATCCAAACACAAAGTTAGGCCGACACGAAGGGGGTCTCATAACCAAGGGTTACCATCACAAGATGGATTTGAAAAGGAAAGCCGAGACGAGGGCTATCTCATATCCAAACACAAAGGTAGGCCGACACGAAGGCAGTCTCATAACCAAGGGTTACTTTCACAAGATGAATTTCAAAAGGAAAGCCGACACAAAGGCGGTCTCATATCCAAACAAAAAGGTAGGCCGACACGAAGGCGGTCTCATAACCAAGGGTTACCATCACAAGATTGATTTCAAAAGGAAAGTCGACACGAGGGCTGTCTCATGTCCAAACACAAAGGTAGGTCGACACGAAGGCGGTCTCATAACCAACAGTTACTTTCACAAGATGGATTTCAAAAGGAAAGCCGGCACGAAGGGGGTCTCATATCCAAACACAAAGGTAGGCCGACACGAAGGCGGTCTCATAACCAAGGGTTACCATCACAAGATGGATTTCAAAAGGAAAGCCGACACGAGCGCGGTCTCATATCCAAACCCAAAGGTAGGCCGGTACGAAGGCGGTCTCATAACCAATGGTTACCATTACAAGATGGATTTCAAAAGGAAAGCAGACACGAAGGCGGTCTCATATCCAAACACAAAGGTAGGCCGACACGAAGGCGGTCTCATAACAAAGGGTTACCATCACAAGATGGATTTCAAAAGGAAAGCCGAGACGAGGGCTATCTCATATCCAAACACAAAGGTAGGCCGACACGAAGGCAGTCTCATAACCAAGGGTTACTTTCACAAGATGGATTTCAAAAGGAAAGCCGACACGAAAGCGGTCTCATATCCAAACACAAAGGTAGGCCGACACGAAGGCGGTCTCATAACCAAGGGTTACCATCACAAGATGGATTTCAAAAGGAAAGCCGACACGAGGGCGGTCTCATATCCAAACCCAAAGGTAGGCCGACACGAAGGCGGTCTCATAACCAATGGTTACCATTACAAGAAGGATTTCAAACGGAAAGCAGACACGAAGGCGGTCTCATATCCAAACACAAAGGTAGGCCGACTCGAAGGCGGTCTCATAACCAAGGGTTACCATCACAAGATGGATTTCAAAAGGAAAGCCGAGACGAGGGCTATCTCATATCCAAAGACAAAGGTAGGCCGACACGAAGGCAGTCTCATAACCAAGGGTTACTTTCACAAGATGGATTTCAAAAGGAAAGCCGACACGAAGGCGGTCTCATATCCAAACACAAAGGTAGGCCGACACGAAGGCGGTCTCATAACCAAGGGTTACCATCACAAGATGGATTTCAAAAGGAAAGCCGACACGAGGGCGGTCTCATATCCAAACCCAAAGGTAGGCCGACACAAAGGCGGTCTCATAACCAATGGTTACCATTACAAGATGGATTTCAAAAGGAAAGCCGACACGAGGGCTGTCTCATGTCCAAACACAAAGGTAGGCCGACACGAAGGCGGTCTCATAACCAACGGTTACTTTCACAAGATGGATTTCAAAAGGAAAGCCGACACGAAGGCGGTCTCATATCCAAACACAAAGGTAGGCCGACACGAAGGCGGTCTCATAACCAAGGGTTACCATCACAAGATGGATTTCAAAAGGAAAGCCGACACGAGGGCGGTCTCATATCCAAACCCAAAGGTAGGCCGGTACGAAGGCGGTCTCATAACCAATGGTTACCATTACAAGATGGATTTCTAAATGAAAGCAGACACGAAGGCGGTCTCATATCCAAACACAAAGTTAGGCCGACACGAAGGCGGTCTCATAACCAAGGGTTACCATCACAAGATGGATTTGAAAAGGAAAGCCGAGACGAGGGCTATCTCATATCCAAACACAAAGGTAGGCCGACACGAAGGCAGTCTCATAACCAAGGGTTACTTTCACAAGATGAATTTCAAAAGGAAAGCCGACACAAAGGCGGTCTCATATCCAAACAAAAAGGTAGGCCGACACGAAGGCGGTCTCATAACCAAGGGTTACCATCACAAGATTGATTTCAAAAGGAAAGTCGACACGAGGGCTGTCTCATGTCCAAACACAAAGGTAGGTCGACACGAAGGCGGTCTCATAACCAACGGTTACTTTCACAAGATGGATTTCAAAAGGAGAGCCGGCACGAAGGGGGTCTCATATCCAAACACAAAGGTAGGCCGACACGAAGGCGGTCTCATAGCCAAGGGTTACCATCACAAGATGGATTTCAAAAGGAAAGCCGACACGAGCGCGGTCTCATATCCAAACCCAAAGGTAGGCCGGTACGAAGGCGGTCTCATAACCAATGGTTACCATTACAAGATGGATTTCAAAAGGAAAGCAGACACGAAGGCGGTCTCATATCCAAACACAAAGGTAGGCCGACACGAAGGCGGTCTCATAACAAAGGGTTACCATCACAAGATGGATTTCAAAAGGAAAGCCGAGACGAGGGCTATCTCATATCCAAACACAAAGGTAGGCCGACACGAAGGCAGTCTCATAACCAAGGGTTACTTTCACAAGATGGATTTCAAAAGGAAAGCCGACACGAAGGCGGTCTCATATCCAAACACAAAGGTAGGCCGACACGAAGGCGGTCTCATAACCAAGGGTTACCATCACAAGATGGATTTCAAAAGGAAAGCCGACACGAGGGCGGTCTCATATCCAAACCCAAAGGTAGGCCGACACGAAGGCGGTCTCATAACCAATGGTTACCATTACAAGAAGGATTTCAAAAGGAAAGCAGTCACGAAGGCGGTCTCATATCCAAACACAAAGTTAGGCCGACACGAAGGCGGTCTCATAACCAAGGGTTACCATCACAAGATGGATTTGAAAAGGAAAGCCGAGACGAGGGCTATCTCATATCCAAACACAAAGGTAGGCCGACACGAAGGCAGTCTCATAACCAAGGGTTACTTTCCCAAGATGAATTTCAAAAGGAAAGCCGACACAAAGGCGGTCTCATATCCAAACAAAAAGGTAGGCCGACACGAAGGCGGTCTCATAACCAAGGGTTACCATCACAAGATTGATTTCAAAAGGAAAGTCGACACGAGGGCTGTCTCATGTCCAAACACAAAGGTAGGTCGACACGAAGGCGGTCTCATAACCAACGGTTACTTTCACAAGATGGATTTCAAAAGGAAAGCCGGCACGAAGGGGGTCTCATATCCAAACACAAAGGTAGGCCGACACGAAGGCGGTCTCATAACCAAGGGTTACCATCACAAGATGGATTTCAAAAGGAAAGCCGACACGAGCGCGGTCTCATATCCAAACCCAAAGGTAGGCCGGTACGAAGGCGGTCTCATAACCAATGGTTACCATTACAAGATGGATTTCAAAAGGAAAGCAGACACGAAGGCGGTCTCATATCCAAACACAAAGGTAGGCCGACACGAAGGCGGTCTCATAACCAAGGGTTACTTTCACAAGATGGATTTCAAAAGGAAAGCCGACACGAAAGCGGTCTCATATCCAAACACAAAGGTAGGCCGACACGAAGGCGGTCTCATAACCAAGGGTTACCATCACAAGATGGATTTCAAAAGGAAAGCCGACACGAGGGCGGTCTCATATCCAAACCCAAAGGTAGGCCGACACGAAGGCGGTCTCATAACCAATGGTTACCATTACAAGAAGGATTTCAAAAGGAAAGCAGACACGAAGGCGGTCTCATATCCAAACACAAAGGTAGGCCGACTCGAAGGCGGTCTCATAACCAAGGGTTACCATCACAAGATGGATTTCAAAAGGAAAGCCGAGACGAGGGCTATCTCATATCCAAAGACAAAGGTAGGCCGACACGAAGGCAGTCTCATAACCAAGGGTTACTTTCACAAGATGGATTTCAAAAGGAAAGCCGACACGAAGGCGGTCTCATATCCAAACACAAAGGTAGGCCGACACGAAGGCGGTCTCATAACCAAGGGTTACCATCACAAGATGGATTTCAAAAGGAAAGCCGACACGAGGGCGGTCTCATATCCAAACCCAAAGGTAGGCCGACACAAAGGCGGTCTCATAACCAATGGTTACCATTACAAGATGGATTTCAAAAGGAAAGCCGACACGAGGGCTGTCTCATGTCCAAACACAAAGGTAGGCCGACACGAAGGCGGTCTCATAACCAACGGTTACTTTCACAAGATGGATTTCAAAAGGAAAGCCGACACGAAGGCGGTCTCATATCCAAACACAAAGGTAGGCCGACACGAAGGCGGTCTCATAACCAAGGGTTACCATCACAAGATGGATTTCAAAAGGAAAGCCGACACGAGGGCGGTCTCATATCCAAACCCAAAGGTAGGCCGGTACGAAGGCGGTCTCATAACCAATGGTTACCATTACAAGATGGATTTCTAAATGAAAGCAGACACGAAGGCGGTCTCATATCCAAACACAAAGGTAGGCCGACACGAAGGCGGTCTCATAACCAAGGGTTACCATCACAAGATGGATTTCAAAAGGAAAGCCGACACGAAGGCGGTCTCATATCCAAACACAAAGGTAGGCCGACACGAAGGCGGTCTCATAACCAAGGGTTACCATCACAAGATGGATTTCAAAAGGAAAGCCGACACGAGGGCGGTCTCATATCCAAACCCAAAGGTAGGCCGACACGAAGGCGGTCTCATAACCAATGGTTACCATTACAAGAAGGATTTCAAAAGGAAAGCAGACACGAAGGCGGTCTCATATCCAAACACAAAGGTAGGCCGACTCGAAGGCGGTCTCATAACCAAGGGTTACCATCACAAGATGGATTTCAAAAGGAAAGCCGAGACGAGGGCTATCTCATATCCAAAGACAAAGGTAGGCCGACACGAAGGCAGTCTCATAACCAAGGGTTACTTTCACAAGATGGATTTCAAAAGGAAAGCCGACACGAAGGCGGTCTCATATCCAAACACAAAGGTAGGCCGACACGAAGGCGGTCTCATAACCAAGGGTTACCATCACAAGATGGATTTCAAAAGGAAAGCCGACACGAGGGCGGTCTCATATCCAAACCCAAAGGTAGGCCGACACAAAGGCGGTCTCATAACCAATGTTTACCATTACAAGATGGATTTCAAAAGGAAAGCCGACACGAGGGCTGTCTCATGTCCAAACACAAAGGTAGGCCGACACGAAGGCAGTCTCATAACCAAGGGTTACTTTCACAAGATGGATTTCAAAAGGAAAGCCGACACGAAGGCGGTCTCATATCCAAACACAAAGGTAGGCCGACACGAAGGCGGTCTCATAACCAAGGGTTACCATCACAAGATGGATTTCAAAAGGAAAGCCGACACGAGGGCAGTCTCATATCCAAACCCAAAGGTAGGCCGACACGAAGGCGGTCTCATAACCAATGGTTACCATTACAAGAAGGATTTCAAAAGGAAAGCAGACACGAAGGCGGTCTCATATCCAAACACAAAGTTAGGCCGACACGAAGGCGGTCTCATAACCAAGGGTTACCATCACAAGATGGATTTGAAAAGGAAAGCCGAGACGAGGGCTATCTCATATCCAAACACAAAGGTAGGCCGACACGAAGGCAGTCTCATAACCAAGGGTTACTTTCACAAGATGAATTTCAAAAGGAAAGCCGACACAAAGGCGGTCTCATATCCAAACAAAAAGGTAGGCCGACACGAAGGCGGTCTCATAACCAAGGGTTACCATCACAAGATTGATTTCAAAAGGAAAGTCGACACGAGGGCTGTCTCATGTCCAAACACAAAGGTAGGTCGACACGAAGGCGGTCTCATAACCAACGGTTACTTTCACAAGATGGATTTCAAAAGGAAAGCCGGCACGAAGGGGGTCTCATATCCAAACACAAAGGTAGGCCGACACGAAGGCGGTCTCATAGCCAAGGGTTACCATCACAAGATGGATTTCAAAAGGAAAGCCGACACGAGCGCGGTCTCATATCCAAACCCAAAGGTAGGCCGGTACGAAGGCGGTCTCATAACCAATGGTTACCATTACAAGATGGATTTCAAAAGGAAAGCAGACACGAAGGCGGTCTCATATCCAAACACAAAGGTAGGCCGACACGAAGGCGGTCTCATAACAAAGGGTTACCATCACAAGATGGATTTCAAAAGGAAAGCCGAGACGAGGGCTATCTCATATCCAAACACAAAGGTAGGCCGACACGAAGGCAGTCTCATAACCAAGGGTTACTTTCACAAGATGGATTTCAAAAGGAAAGCCGACACGAAGGCGGTCTCATATCCAAACACAAAGGTAGGCCGACACGAAGGCGGTCTCATAACCAAGGGTTACCATCACAAGATGGATTTCAAAAGGAAAGCCGACACGAGGGCGGTCTCATATCCAAACCCAAAGGTAGGCCGACACGAAGGCGGTCTCATAACCAATGGTTACCATTACAAGAAGGATTTCAAAAGGAAAGCAGACACGAAGGCGGTCTCATATCCAAACACAAAGTTAGGCCGACACGAAGGCGGTCTCATAACCAAGGGTTACCATCACAAGATGGATTTGAAAAGGAAAGCCGAGACGAGGGCTATCTCATATCCAAACACAAAGGTAGGCCGACACGAAGGCAGTCTCATAACCAAGGGTTACTTTCACAAGATGAATTTCAAAAGGAAAGCCGACACAAAGGCGGTCTCATATCCAAACAAAAAGGTAGGCCGACACGAAGGCGGTCTCATAACCAAGGGTTACCATCACAAGATTGATTTCAAAAGGAAAGTCGACACGAGGGCTGTCTCATGTCCAAACACAAAGGTAGGTCGACACGAAGGCGGTCTCATAACCAACGGTTACTTTCACAAGATGGATTTCAAAAGGAAAGCCGGCACGAAGGGGGTCTCATATCCAAACACAAAGGTAGGCCGACACGAAGGCGGTCTCATAGCCAAGGGTTACCATCACAAGATGGATTTCAAAAGGAAAGCCGACACGAGCGCGGTCTCATATCCAAACCCAAAGGTAGGCCGGTACGAAGGCGGTCTCATAACCAATGGTTACCATTACAAGATGGATTTCAAAAGGAAAGCAGACACGAAGGCGGTCTCATATCCAAACACAAAGGTAGGCCGACACGAAGGCGGTCTCATAACCAAGGGTTACCATCACAAGATGGATTTCAAAAGGAAAGCCGAGACGAGGGCTATCTCATATCCAAACACAAAGGTAGGCCGACACGAAGGCAGTCTCATAACCAAGGGTTACTTTCACAAGATGGATTTCAAAAGGAAAGCCGACACGAAGGCGGTCTCATATCCAAACACAAAGGTAGGCCGACACGAAGGCGGTCTCATAACCAAGGGTTACCATCACAAGATGGATTTCAAAAGGAAAGCCGACACGAGGGCGGTCTCATATCCAAACCCAAAGGTAGGCCGACACGAAGGCGGTCTCATAACCAATGGTTACCATTACAAGAAGGATTTCAAAAGGAAAGCAGACACGAAGGCGGTCTCATATCCAAACACAAAGTTAGGCCGACACGAAGGCGGTCTCATAACCAAGGGTTACCATCACAAGATGGATTTGAAAAGGAAAGCCGAGACGAGGGCTATCTCATATCCAAACACAAAGGTAGGCCGACACGAAGATAGTCTCATAACCAAGGGTTACTTTCACAAGATGAATTTCAAAAGGAAAGCCGACACAAAGGCGGTCTCATATCCAAACAAAAAGGTAGGCCGACACGAAGGCGGTCTCATAACCAAGGGTTACCATCACAAGATTGATTTCAAAAGGAAAGTCGACACGAGGGCTGTCTCATGTCCAAACACAAAGGTAGGTCGACACGAAGGCGGTCTCATAACCAACGGTTACTTTCACAAGATGGATTTCAAAAGGAAAGCCGGCACGAAGGGGGTCTCATATCCAAACACAAAGGTAGGCCGACACGAAGGCGGTCTCATAGCCAAGGGTTACCATCACAAGATGGATTTCAAAAGGAAAGCCGACACGAGCGCGGTCTCATATCCAAACCCAAAGGTAGGCCGGTACGAAGGCGGTCTCATAACCAATGGTTACCATTACAAGATGGATTTCAAAAGGAAAGCAGACACGAAGGCGGTCTCATATCCAAACACAAAGGTAGGCCGACACGAAGGCGGTCTCATAACAAAGGGTTACCATCACAAGATGGATTTCAAAAGGAAAGCCGAGACGAGGGCTATCTCATATCCAAACACAAAGGTAGGCCGACACGAAGGCAGTCTCATAACCAAGGGTTACTTTCACAAGATGGATTTCAAAAGGAAAGCCGACACGAAGGCGGTCTCATATCCAAACACAAAGGTAGGCCGACACGAAGGCGGTCTCATAACCAAGGGTTACCATCACAAGATGGATTTCAAAAGGAAAGCCGACACGAGGGCGGTCTCATATCCAAACCCAAAGGTAGGCCGACACGAAGGCGGTCTCATAACCAATGGTTACCATTACAAGAAGGATTTCAAAAGGAAAGCAGACACGAAGGCGGTCTCATATCCAAACACAAAGTTAGGCCGACACGAAGGCGGTCTCATAACCAAGGGTTACCATCACAAGATGGATTTGAAAAGGAAAGCCGAGACGAGGGCTATCTCATATCCAAACACAAAGGTAGGCCGACACGAAGGCAGTCTCATAACCAAGGGTTACTTTCACAAGATGAATTTCAAAAGGAAAGCCGACACAATGGCGGTCTCATATCCAAACAAAAAGGTAGGCCGACACGAAGGCGGTCTCATAACCAAGGGTTACCATCACAAGATTGATTTCAAAAGGAAAGTCGACACGAGGGCTGTCTCATGTCCAAACACAAAGGTAGGTCGACACGAAGGCGGTCTCATAACCAACGGTTACTTTCACAAGATGGATTTCAAAAGGAAAGCCGGCACGAAGGGGGTCTCATATCCAAACACAAAGGTAGGCCGACACGAAGGCGGTCTCATAGCCAAGGGTTACCATCACAAGATGGATTTCAAAAGGAAAGCCGACACGAGCGCGGTCTCATATCCAAACCCAAAGGTAGGCCGGTACGAAGGCGGTCTCATAACCAATGGTTACCATTACAAGATGGATTTCAAAAGGAAAGCAGACACGAAGGCGGTCTCATATCCAAACACAAAGGTAGGCCGACACGAAGGCGGTCTCATAACAAAGGGTTACCATCACAAGATGGATTTCAAAAGGAAAGCCGAGACGAGGGCTATCTCATATCCAAACACAAAGGTAGGCCGACACGAAGGCAGTCTCATAACCAAGGGTTACTTTCACAAGATGGATTTCAAAAGGAAAGCCGACACGAAGGCGGTCTCATATCCAAACACAAAGGTAGGCCGACACGAAGGCGGTCTCATAACCAAGGGTTACCATCACAAGATGGATTTCAAAAGGAAAGCCGACACGAGGGCGGTCTCATATCCAAACCCAAAGGTAGGCCGACACGAAGGCGGTCTCATAACCAATGGTTACCATTACAAGAAGGATTTCAAAAGGAAAGCAGACACGAAGGCGGTCTCATATCCAAACACAAAGTTAGGCCGACACGAAGGCGGTCTCATAACCAAGGGTTACCATCACAAGATGGATTTGAAAAGGAAAGCCGAGACGAGGGCTATCTCATATCCAAACACAAAGGTAGGCCGACACGAAGGCAGTCTCATAACCAAGGGTTACTTTCACAAGATGAATTTCAAAAGGAAAGCCGACACAAAGGCGGTCTCATATCCAAACAAAAAGGTAGGCCGACACGAAGGCGGTCTCATAACCAAGGGTTACCATCACAAGATTGATTTCAAAAGGAAAGTCGACACGAGGGCTGTCTCATGTCCAAACACAAAGGTAGGTCGACACGAAGGCGGTCTCATAACCAACGGTTACTTTCACAAGATGGATTTCAAAAGGAAAGCCGGCACGAAGGGGGTCTCATATCCAAACACAAAGGTAGGCCGACACGAAGGCGGTCTCATAGCCAAGGGTTACCATCACAAGATGGATTTCAAAAGGAAAGCCGACACGAGCGCGGTCTCATATCCAAACCCAAAGGTAGGCCGGTACGAAGGCGGTCTCATAACCAATGGTTACCATTACAAGATGGATTTCAAAAGGAAAGCAGACACGAAGGCGGTCTCATATCCAAACACAAAGGTAGGCCGACACGAAGGCGGTCTCATAACAAAGGGTTACCATCACAAGATGGATTTCAAAAGGAAAGCCGAGACGAGGGCTATCTCATATCCAAACACAAAGGTAGGCCGACACGAAGGCAGTCTCATAACCAAGGGTTACTTTCACAAGATGGATTTCAAAAGGAAAGCCGACACGAAGGCGGTCTCATATCCAAACACAAAGGTAGGCCGACACGAAGGCGGTCTCATAACCAAGGGTTACCATCACAAGATGGATTTCAAAAGGAAAGCCGACACGAGGGCGGTCTCATATCCAAACCCAAAGGTAGGCCGACACGAAGGCGGTCTCATAACCAATGGTTACCATTACAAGAAGGATTTCAAAAGGAAAGCAGACACGAAGGCGGTCTCATATCCAAACACAAAGTTAGGCCGACACGAAGGCGGTCTCATAACCAAGGGTTACCATCACAAGATGGATTTGAAAAGGAAAGCCGAGACGAGGGCTATCTCATATCCAAACACAAAGGTAGGCCGACACGAAGGCAGTCTCATAACCAAGGGTTACTTTCACAAGATGAATTTCAAAAGGAAAGCCGACACAAAGGCGGTCTCATATCCAAACAAAAAGGTAGGCCGACACGAAGGCGGTCTCATAACCAAGGGTTACCATCACAAGATTGATTTCAAAAGGAAAGTCGACACGAGGGCTGTCTCATGTCCAAACACAAAGGTAGGTCGACACGAAGGCGGTCTCATAACCAACGGTTACTTTCACAAGATGGATTTCAAAAGGAAAGCCGGCACGAAGGGGGTCTCATATCCAAACACAAAGGTAGGCCGACACGAAGGCGGTCTCATAGCCAAGGGTTACCATCACAAGATGGATTTCAAAAGGAAAGCCGACACGAGCGCGGTCTCATATCCAAACCCAAAGGTAGGCCGGTACGAAGGCGGTCTCATAACCAATGGTTACCATTACAAGATGGATTTCAAAAGGAAAGCAGACACGAAGGCGGTCTCATATCCAAACACAAAGGTAGGCCGACACGAAGGCGGTCTCATAACAAAGGGTTACCATCACAAGATGGATTTCAAAAGGAAAGCCGAGACGAGGGCTATCTCATATCCAAACACAAAGGTAGGCCGACACGAAGGCAGTCTCATAACCAAGGGTTACTTTCACAAGATGGATTTCAAAAGGAAAGCCGACACGAAGGCGGTCTCATATCCAAACACAAAGGTAGGCCGACACGAAGGCGGTCTCATAACCAAGGGTTACCATCACAAGATGGATTTCAAAAGGAAAGCCGACACGAGGGCGGTCTCATATCCAAACCCAAAGGTAGGCCGACACGAAGGCGGTCTCATAACCAATGGTTACCATTACAAGAAGGATTTCAAAAGGAAAGCAGACACGAAGGCGGTCTCATATCCAAACACAAAGTTAGGCCGACACGAAGGCGGTCTCATAACCAAGGGTTACCATCACAAGATGGATTTGAAAAGGAAAGCCGAGACGAGGGCTATCTCATATCCAAACACAAAGGTAGGCCGACACGAAGGCAGTCTCATAACCAAGGGTTACTTTCACAAGATAAATTTCAAAAGGAAAGCCGACACAAAGGCGGTCTCATATCCAAACAAAAAGGTAGGCCGACACGAAGGCGGTCTCATAACCAAGGGTTACCATCACAAGATTGATTTCAAAAGGAAAGTCGACACGAGGGCTGTCTCATGTCCAAACACAAAGGTAGGTCGACACGAAGGCGGTCTCATAACCAACGGTTACTTTCACAAGATGGATTTCAAAAGGAAAGCCGGCACGAAGGGGGTCTCATATCCAAACACAAAGGTAGGCCGACACGAAGGCGGTCTCATAGCCAAGGGTTACCATCACAAGATGGATTTCAAAAGGAAAGCCGACACGAGCGCGGTCTCATATCCAAACCCAAAGGTAGGCCGGTACGAAGGCGGTCTCATAACCAATGGTTACCATTACAAGATGGATTTCAAAAGGAAAGCAGACACGAAGGCGGTCTCATATCCAAACACAAAGGTAGGCCGACACGAAGGCGGTCTCATAACAAAGGGTTACCATCACAAGATGGATTTCAAAAGGAAAGCCGAGACGAGGGCTATCTCATATCCAAACACAAAGGTAGGCCGACACGAAGGCAGTCTCATAACCAAGGGTTACTTTCACAAGATGGATTTCAAAAGGAAAGCCGACACGAAGGCGGTCTCATATCCAAACACAAAGGTAGGCCGACACGAAGGCGGTCTCATAACCAATGGTTACCATTACAAGAAGGATTTCAAAAGGAAAGCAGACACGAAGGCGGTCTCATATCCAAACACAAAGTTAGGCCGACACGAAGGCGGTCTCATAACCAAGGGTTACCATCACAAGATGGATTTGAAAAGGAAAGCCGAGACGAGGGCTATCTCATATCCAAACACAAAGGTAGGCCGACACGAAGGCAGTCTCATAACCAAGGGTTACTTTCACAAGATGAATTTCAAAAGGAAAGCCGACACAAAGGCGGTCTCATATCCAAACAAAAAGGTAGGCCGACACGAAGGCGGTCTCATAACCAAGGGTTACCATCACAAGATTGATTTCAAAAGGAAAGTCGACACGAGGGCTGTCTCATGTCCAAACACAAAGGTAGGTCGACACGAAGGCGGTCTCATAACCAACGGTTACTTTCACAAGATGGATTTCAAAAGGAAAGCCGGCACGAAGGGGGTCTCATATCCAAACACAAAGGTAGGCCGACACGAAGGCGGTCTCATAGCCAAGGGTTACCATCACAAGATGGATTTCAAAAGGAAAGCCGACACGAGCGCGGTCTCATATCCAAACCCAAAGGTAGGCCGGTACGAAGGCGGTCTCATAACCAATGGTTACCATTACAAGATGGATTTCAAAAGGAAAGCAGACACGAAGGCGGTCTCATATCCAAACACAAAGGTAGGCCGACACGAAGGCGGTCTCATAACAAAGGGTTACCATCACAAGATGGATTTCAAAAGGAAAGCCGAGACGAGGGCTATCTCATATCCAAACACAAAGGTAGGCCGACACGAAGGCAGTCTCATAACCAAGGGTTACTTTCACAAGATGGATTTCAAAAGGAAAGCCGACACGAAGGCGGTCTCATATCCAAACACAAAGGTAGGCCGACACGAAGGCGGTCTCATAACCAAGGGTTACCATCACAAGATGGATTTCAAAAGGAAAGCCGACACGAGGGCGGTCTCATATCCAAACCCAAAGGTAGGCCGACACGAAGGCGGTCTCATAACCAATGGTTACCATTACAAGAAGGATTTCAAAAGGAAAGCAGACACGAAGGCGGTCTCATATCCAAACACAAAGTTAGGCCGACACGAAGGCGGTCTCATAACCAAGGGTTACCATCACAAGATGGATTTGAAAAGGAAAGCCGAGACGAGGGCTATCTCATATCCAAACACAAAGGTAGGCCGACACGAAGGCAGTCTCATAACCAAGGGTTACTTTCACAAGATGAATTTCAAAAGGAAAGCCGACACAAAGGCGGTCTCATATCCAAACAAAAAGGTAGGTCGACACGAAGGCGGTCTCATAACCAAGGGTTACCATCACAAGATTGATTTCAAAAGGAAAGTCGACACGAGGGCTGTCTCATGTCCAAACACAAAGGTAGGTCGACACGAAGGCGGTCTCATGACCAACGGTTACTTTCACAAGATGGATTTCAAAAGGAAAGCCGACACGAAGGGGGTCTCATATCCAAACACAAAGGTAGGCCGACACGAAGGCGGTCTCATAACCAAGGGTTACCATCACAAGATGGATTTCAAAAGGAAAGCCGACACGAGCGCGGTCTCATATCCAAACCCAAAGGTAGGCCGGTACGAAGGCGGTCTCATAACCAATGGTTACCATTACAAGATGGATTTCAAAAGGAAAGCAGACACGAAGGCGGTCTCATATCCAAACACAAAGGTAGGCCGACACGAAGGCGGTCTCATAACAAAGGGTTACCATCACAAGATGGATTTCAAAAGGAAAGCCGAGACGAGGGCTATCTCATATCCAAACACAAAGGTAGGCCGACACGAAGGCAGTCTCATAACCAAGGGTTACTTTCACAAGATGGATTTCAAAAGGAAAGCCGACACGAAGGCGGTCTCATATCCAAACACAAAGGTAGGCCGACACGAAGGCGGTCTCATAACCAAGGGTTACCATCACAAGATGGATTTCAAAAGGAAAGCTGACACGAGGGCGGTCTCATATCCAAACCCAAAGGTAGGCCGACACGAAGGCGGTCTCATAACCAATGGTTACCATTACAAGAAGGATTTCAAAAGGAAAGCAGACACGAAGGCGGTCTCATATCCAAACACAAAGGTAGGCCGACTCGAAGGCGGTCTCATAACCAAGGGTTACCATCACAAGATGGATTTCAAAAGGAAAGCCGAGACGAGGGCTATCTCATATCCAAAGACAAAGGTAGGCCGACACGAAGGCAGTCTCATAACCAAGGGTTACTTTCACAAGAAGGATTTCAAAAGGAAAGCAGACACGAAGGCGGTCTCATATCCAAACACAAAGGTAGGCCGACTCGAAGGCGGTCTCATAACCAAGGGTTACCATCACAAGATGGATTTCAAAAGGAAAGCCGAGACGAGGGCTATCTCATATCCAAACACAAAGGTAGGCCGACACGAAGGCGGTCTCATAACCAAGGGTTACCATCACAAGATGGATTTCAAAAGGAAAGCTGACACGAGGGCGGTCTCATATCCAAACCCAAAGGTAGGCCGACACAAAGGCGGTCTCATAACCAATGGTTACCATTACAAGATGGATTTCAAAAGGAAAGCCGACACGAGGGCTGTCTCATGTCCAAACACAAAGGTAGGCCGACACGAAGGCGGTCTCATAACCAACGGTTACTTTCACAAGATGGATTTCAAAAGGAAAGCCGACACGAAGGCGGTCTCATATCCAAACACAAAGGTAGGCCGACACGAAGGCGGTCTCATAACCAAGGGTTACCATCACAAGATGGATTTCAATAGGAAAGCCGACACGAGGGCGGTCTCATATCCAAACCCAAAGGTAGGCCGGTACGAAGGCGGTCTCATAACCAATGGTTACCATTACAAGATGGATTTCTAAATGAAAGCAGACACGAAGGCGGTCTCATATCCAAACACAAAGGTAGGCCGACACGAAGGCGGTCTCATAACCAAGGGTTACCATCACAAGATGGATTTCAAAAGGAAAGCCGACACGAAGGCGGTCTCATATCCAAACACAAAGGTAGGCCGACACGAAGGCGGTCTCATAACCAAGGGTTACCATCACAAGATGGATTTCAAAAGGAAAGCCGACACGAGGGCGGTCTCATATCCAAACCCAAAGGTAGGCCGATACGAAGGCGGTCTCATAACCAATGGTTACCATTACAAGATGGATTTCTAAATGAAAGCAGACACGAAGGCGGTCTCATATCCAAACACAAAGGTAGGCCGACACGCAGGCGGTCTCATAACCAAGGGTTACCATCACAAGATGGATTTTAAAAGGAAAGCCGACACGAGGGCGGTCTCATATCGAAACCCAAAGGTAGGCCGACACGAAGGCGGTCTCATAACCAATGGTTACCATTACAAGAAGGATTTCAAAAGGAAAGCAGACATGAAGGCGGTCTCATATCCAAACACAAAGGTAGGCCGACACGAAGGCGGTCTCATAACCAAGGGTTACCATCACAAGATGGATTTCAAAAGGAAAGCCGAGACGAGGGCTATCTCATATCCAAACACAAAGGTAGGCCGACACGAAGGCAGTCTCATAACCAAGGGTTACTTTCACAAGATGGATTTCAAAAGGAAAGCCGACACGAAGGTGGTATCATATCCAAACACAAAGGTAGGCCGACACGAAGGCGGTCTCATAACCAAGGGTTACCATCACAAGATGGATTTCAAAAGGAAAGCCGACACGAGGGCGGTCTCATATCCAAACCCAAAGGTAGGCCGACACGAAGGCGGTCTCATAACCAATGGTTACCATTACAAGAAGGATTTCAAAAGGAAAGCAGACACGAAGGCGGTCTCATATCCAAACACAAAGTTAGGCCGACACGAAGGCGGTCTCATAACCAAGGGTTACCATCACAAGATGGATTTGAAAAGGAAAGCCGAGACGAGGGCTATCTCATATCCAAACACAAAGGTAGGCCGACACGAAGGCAGTCTCATAACCAAGGGTTACTTTCACAAGATGAATTTCAAAAGGAAAGCCGACACAAAGGCGGTCTCATATCCAAACAAAAAGGTAGGCCGACACGAAGGCGGTCTCATAACCAAGGGTTACCATCACAAGATTGATTTCAAAAGGAAAGTCGACACGAGGGCTGTCTCATATCCAAACACAAAGGTAGGTCGACACGAAGGCGGTCTCATAACCAACGGTTACTTTCACAAGATGGATTTCAAAAGGAAAGCCGGCACGAAGGGGGTCTCATATCCAAACACAAAGGTAGGCCGACACGAAGGCGGTCTCATAGCCAAGGGTTACCATCACAAGATGGATTTCAAAAGGAAAGCCGACACGAGCGCGGTCTCATATCCAAACCCAAAGGTAGGCCGGTACGAAGGCGGTCTCATAACCAATGGTTACCATTACAAGATGGATTTCAAAAGGAAAGCAGACACGAAGGCGGTCTCATATCCAAACACAAAGGTAGGCCGACACGAAGGCGGTCTCATAACAAAGGGTTACCATCACAAGATGGATTTCAAAAGGAAAGCCGAGACGAGGGCTATCTCATATCCAAACACAAAGGTAGGCCGACACGATGGCAGTCTCATAACCAAGGGTTACTTTCACAAGATGGATTTCAAAAGGAAAGCCGACACGAAGGCGGTCTCATATCCAAACACAAAGGTAGGCCGACACGAAGGCGGTCTCATAACCAAGGGTTACCATCACAAGATGGATTTCAAAAGGAAAGCCCACACGAGGGCGGTCTCATATCCAAACCCAAAGGTAGGCCGACACGAAGGCGGTCTCATAACCAATGGTTACCATTACAAGAAGGATTTCAAAAGGAAAGCAGACACGAAGGCGGTCTCATATCCAAACACAAAGTTAGGCCGACACGAAGGCGGTCTCATAACCAAGGGTTACCATCACAAGATGGATTTGAAAAGGAAAGCCGAGACGAGGGCTATCTCATATCCAAACACAAAGGTAGGCCGACACGAAGGCAGTCTCATAACCAAGCGTTACTTTCACAAGATGAATTTCAAAAGGAAAGCCGACACAAAGGCGGTCTCATATCCAAACAAAAAGGTAGGCCGACACGAAGGCGGTCTCATAACCAAGGGTTACCATCACAAGATTGATTTCAAAAGGAAAGTCGACACGAGGGCTGTCTCATGTCCAAACACAAAGGTAGGTCGACACGAAGGCGGTCTCATAACCAACGGTTACTTTCACAAGATGGATTTCAAAAGGAAAGCCGGCACGAAGGGGGTCTCATATCCAAACACAAAGGTAGGCCGACACGAAGGCGGTCTCATAACCAAGGGTTACCATCACAAGATGGATTTCAAAAGGAAAGCCGACACGAGCGCGGTCTCATATCCAAACCCAAAGGTAGGCCGGTACGAAGGCGGTCTCATAACCAATGGTTACCATTACAAGATGGATTTCAAAAGGAAAGCAGACACGAAGGCGGTCTCATATCCAAACACAAAGGTAGGCCGACACGAAGGCGGTCTCATAACAAAGGGTTACCATCACAAGATGGATTTCAAAAGGAAAGCCGAGACGAGGGCTATCTCATATCCAAACACAAAGGTAGGCCGACACGAAGGCAGTCTCATAACCAAGGGTTACTTTCACAAGATGGATTTCAAAAGGAAAGCCGACACGAAGGCGGTCTCATATCCAAACACAAAGGTAGGCCGACACGAAGGCGGTCTCATAACCAAGGGTTACCATCACAAGATGGATTTCAAAAGGAAAGCCGACACGAGGGCGGTCTCATATCCAAACCCAAAGGTAGGCCGACACGAAGGCGGTCTCATAACCAATGGTTACCATTACAAGAAGGATTTCAAAAGGAAAGCAGACACGAAGGCGGTCTCATATCCAAACACAAAGGTAGGCCGACTCGAAGGCGGTCTCATAACCAAGGGTTACCATCACAAGATGGATTTCAAAAGGAAAGCTGAGACGAGGGCTATCTCATATCCAAAGACAAAGGTAGGCCGACACGAAGGCAGTCTCATAACCAAGGGTTACTTTCACAAGATGGATTTCAAAAGGAAAGCCGACACGAAGGCGGTCTCATATCCAAACACAAAGGTAGGCCGACACGAAGGCGGTCTCATAACCAAGGGTTACCATCACAAGATGGATTTCAAAAGGAAAGCCGACACGAGGGCGGTCTCATATCCAAACCCAAAGGTAGGTCAGTACGAAGGCGGTCTCATAACCAATGGTTACCATTACAAGATGGATTTCTAAATGAAAGCAGACACGAAGGCGGTCTCATATCCAAACACAAAGGTAGGCCGACACGAAGGCGGTCTCATAACCAAGGGTTACCATCACAAGATGGATTTCAAAAGGAAAGCCGACACGAAGGCGGTCTCATATCCAAACACAAAGGTAGGCCGACACGAAGGCGGTCTCATAACCAAGGGTTACCATCACAAGATGGATTTCAAAAGGAAAGCCGACACGAGGGCGGTCTCATATCCAAACCCAAAGGTAGGCCGGTACGAAGGCGGTCTCATAACCAATGGTTACCATTACAAGATGGATTTCGAAATGAAAGCAGACACGAAGGCGGTCTCATATCCAAACACAAAGGTAGGCCGACACGCAGGCGGTCTCATAACCAAGGGTTACAATCACAAGATGGATTTTAAAAGGAAAGCCGACACGAGGGCGGTCTCATATCGAAACCCAAAGGTAGGCTGACACGAAGGCGGTCTCATAACCAATGGTTACCATTACAAGAAGGATTTCAAAAGGAAAGCAGACATGAAGGCGGTCTCATATCCAAACACAAAGGTAGGCCGACACGAAGGCGGTCTCATAACCAAGGGTTACCATCACAAGATGGATTTCAAAAGGAAAGCCGAGACGAGGGCTATCTCATATCCAAACACAAAGGTAGGCCGACACGAAGGCAGTCTCATAACCAAGGGTTACTTTCACAAGATGGATTTCAAAAGGAAAGCCGACACGAAGGCAGTCTCATATCCAAACACAAAGGTAGGCCGACACGAAGGCGGTCTCATAACCAAGGGTTACCATCACAAGATGGATTTCAAAAGGAAAGCCGACACGAGGGCGGTCTCATATCCAAACCCAAAGGTAGGCCGACACGAAGGCGGTCTCATAACCAATGGTTACCATTACAAGAAGGATTTCAAAAGGAAAGCAGACACGAAGGCGGTCTCATATCCAAACACAAAGTTAGGCCGACACGAAGGCGGTCTCATAACCAAGGGTTACCATCACAAGATGGATTTGAAAAGGAAAGCCGAGACGAGGGCTATCTCATATCCAAACACAAAGGTAGGCCGACACGAAGGCAGTCTCATAACCAAGGGTTACTTTCACAAGATGAATTTCAAAAGGAAAGCCGACACGAAGGCGGTCTCATATCCAAACAAAAAGGTAGGCCGACACGAAGGCGGTCTCATAACCAAGGGTTACCATCACAAGATTGATTTCAAAAGGAAAGTCGACACGAGGGCTGTCTCATGTCCAAACACAAAGGTAGGTCGACACGAAGGCGGTCTCATAACCAACGGTTACTTTCACAAGATGGATTTCAAAAGGAAAGCCGGCATGAAGGGGGTCTCATATCCAAACACAAAGGTAGGCCGACACGAAGGCGGTCTCATAGCCAAGGGTTACCATCACAAGATGGATTTCAAAAGGAAAGCCGACACGAGCGCGGTCTCATATCCAAACCCAAAGGTAGGCCGGTACGAAGGCGGTCTCATAACCAATGGTTACCATTACAAGATAGATTTCAAAAGGAAAGCAGACACGAAGGCGGTCTCATATCCAAACACAAAGGTAGGCCGACACGAAGGCGGTCTCATAACAAAGGGTTACCATCACAAGATGGATTTCAAAAGGAAAGCCGAGACGAGGGCTATCTCATATCCAAATACAAAGGTAGGCCGACACGAAGGCGGTCTCATAACCAAGGGTTACCATCACAAGATTGATTTCAAAAGGAAAGTCGACACGAGGGCTGTCTCATGTCCAAACACAAAGGTAGGTCGACACGAAGGCGGTCTCATAACCAATGGTTACCATTACAAGAAGGATTTCAAAAGGAAAGCAGACATGAAGGCGGTCTCATATCCAAACACAAAGGTAGGCCGACACGAAGGCGGTCTCATAACCAAGGGTTACCATCACAAGATGGATTTCAAAAGGAAAGCCGACACGAGGGCGGTCTCATATCCAAACCCAAAGGTAGGCCGATACGAAGGCGGTCTCATAACCAATGGTTACCATTACAAGATGGATTTCTAAATGAAAGCAGACACGAAGGCGGTCTCATATCCAAACACAAAGGTAGGCCGACACGCAGGCGGTCTCATAACTAAGGGTTACCATCACAAGATGGATTTTAAAAGGAAAGCCGACACGAGGGCGGTCTCATATCGAAACCCAAAGGTAGGCCGACACGAAGGCGGTCTCATAACCAATGGTTACCATTACAAGAAGGATTTCAAAAGGAAAGCAGACATGAAGGCGGTCTCATATCCAAACACAAAGGTAGGCCGACACGAAGGCGGTCTCATAACCAAGGGTTACCATCACAAGATGGATTTCAAAAGGAAAGCCGAGACGAGGGATATCTCATATCCAAACACAAAGGTAGGCCGACACGAAGGCAGTCTCATAACCAAGGGTTACTTTCACAAGATGGATTTCAAAAGGAAAGCCGACACGAAGGCGGTCTCATATCCAAACACAAAGGTAGGCCGACACGAAGGCGGTCTCATAACCAAGGGTTACCATCACAAGATGGATTTCAAAAGGAAAGCCGACACGAGGGCGGTCTCATATCCAAACCCAAAGGTAGGCCGACACGAAGGCGGTCTCATAACCAATGGTTACCATTACAAGAAGGATTTCAAAAGGAAAGCAGACACGAAGGCGGTCTCATATCCAAACACAAAGTTAGGCCGACACGAAGGCGGTCTCATAACCAAGGGTTACCATCACAAGATGGATTTGAAAAGGAAAGCCGAGACGAGGGCTATCTCATATCCAAACACAAAGGTAGGCCGACACGAAGGCAGTCTCATAACCAAGGGTTACTTTCACAAGATGAATTTCAAAAGGAAAGCCGACACAAAGGCGGTCTCATATCCAAACAAAAAGGTAGGCCGACACGAAGGCGGTCTCATAACCAAGGGTTACCATCACAAGTTTGATTTCAAAAGGAAAGTCGACACGAGGGCTGTCTCATGTCCAAACACAAAGGTAGGTCGACACGAAGGCGGTCTCATAACCAACGGTTACTTTCACAAGATGGATTTCAAAAGGAAAGCCGGCACGAAGGGGGTCTCATATCCAAACACAAAGGTAGGCCGACACGAAGGCGGTCTCATAGCCAAGGGTTACCATCACAAGATGGATTTCAAAAGGAAAGCCGACACGAGCGCGGTCTCATATCCAAACCCAAAGGTAGGCCGGTACGAAGGCGGTCTCATAACCAATGGTTACCATTACAAGATGGATTTCAAAAGGAAAGCAGACACGAAGGCGGTCTCATATCCAAACACAAAGGTAGGCCGACACGAAGGCGGTCTCATAACAAAGGGTTACCATCACAAGATGGATTTCAAAAGGAAAGCCGAGACGAGGGCTATCTCATATCCAAACACAAAGGTAGGCCGACACGAAGGCAGTCTCATAACCAAGGGTTACTTTCACAAGATGGATTTCAAAAGGAAAGCCGACACGAAGGCGGTCTCATATCCAAACACAAAGGTAGGCCGACACGAAGGCGGTCTCATAACCAAGGGTTACCATCACAAGATGGATTTTAAAAGGAAAGCCCACACGAGGGCGGTCTCATATCCAAACCCAAAGGTAGGCCGACACGAAGGCGGTCTCATAACCAATGGTTACCATTACAAGAAGGATTTCAAAAGGAAAGCAGACACGAAGGCGGTCTCATATCCAAAGACAAAGTTAGGCCGACACGAAGGCGGTCTCATAACCAAGGGTTACCATCACAAGATGGATTTGAAAAGGAAAGCCGAGACGAGGGCTATCTCATATCCAAACACAAAGGTAGGCCGACACGAAGGCAGTCTCATAACCAAGCGTTACTTTCACAAGATGAATTTCAAAAGGAAAGCCGACACAAAGGCGGTCTCATATCCAAACAAAAAGGTAGGCCGACACGAAGGCGGTCTCATAACCAAGGGTTACCATCACAAGATTGATTTCAAAAGGAAAGTCGACACGAGGGCTGTCTCATGTCCAAACACAAAGGTAGGTCGACACGAAGGCGGTCTCATAACCAAGGGTTACCATCACAAGATGGATTTCAAAAGGAAAGCCGACACGAGCGCGGTCTCATATCCAAACCCAAAGGTAGGCCGGTACGAAGGCGGTCTCATAACCAATGGTTACCATTACAAGATGGATTTCAAAAGGAAAGCAGACACGAAGGCGGTCTCATATCCAAACACAAAGGTAGGCCGACACGAAGGCGGTCTCATAACAAAGGGTTACCATCACAAGATGGATTTCAAAAGGAAAGCCGAGACGAGGGCTATCTCATATCCAAACACAAAGGTAGGCCGACACGAAGGCAGTCTCATAACCAAGGGTTACTTTCACAAGATGGATTTCAAAAGGAAAGCCGACACGAAGGCGGTCTCATATCCAAACACAAAGGTAGGCCGACACGAAGGCGGTCTCATAACCAAGGGTTACCATCACAAGATGGATTTCAAAAGGAAAGCCGACACGAGGGCGGTCTCATATCCAAACCCAAAGGTAGGCCGACACGAAGGCGGTCTCATAACCAATGGTTACCATTACAAGAAGGATTTCAAAAGGAAAGCAGACACGAAGGCGGTCTCATATCCAAACACAAAGGTAGGCCGACTCGAAGGCGGTCTCATAACCAAGGGTTACCATCACAAGATGGATTTCAAAAGGAAAGCTGAGACGAGGGCTATCTCATATCCAAAGACAAAGGTAGGCCGACACGAAGGCAGTCTCATAACCAAGGGTTACTTTCACAAGATGGATTTCAAAAGGAAAGCCGACACGAAGGCGGTCTCATA
Organism: Lathyrus tuberosus; assembly: GCA_022829125.1. Lineage (NCBI taxonomy): Eukaryota > Viridiplantae > Streptophyta > Magnoliopsida > Fabales > Fabaceae > Lathyrus > Lathyrus tuberosus. The sequence continues at coordinate 1,912,627 of JALAZF010000020.1, read as the reverse complement.
TCCAAACACAAAGGTAGGCCGACACGAAGGCGGTCTCATAACCAAGGGTTACCATCACAAAATGGATTTCAAAAGGAAAGCCGACACGAGGGCGGTCTCATATCCAAACCCAAAGGTAGGTCGGTACGAAGGCGGTCTCATAACCAATGGTTACCATTACAAGATGGATTTCTAAATGAAAGCAGACACGAAGGCGGTCTCATATCCAAACACAAAGGTAGGCCGACACGAAGGCGGTCTCATAACCAAGGGTTACCATCACAAGATGGATTTCAAAAGGAAAGCCGACACGAAGGCGGTCTCATATCCAAACACAAAGGTAGGCCGACACGAAGGCGGTCTCATAACCAAGGGTTACCATCACAAGATGGATTTCAAAAGGAAAGCCGACACGAGGGCGGTCTCATATCCAAACCCAAAGGTAGGCCGGTACGAAGGCGGTCTCATAACCAATGGTTACCATTACAAGATGGATTTCTAAATGAAAGCAGACACGAAGGCGGTCTCATATCCAAACACAAAGGTAGGCCGACACGCAGGCGGTCTCATAACCAAGGGTTACAATCACAAGATGGATTTTAAAAGGAAAGCCGACACGAGGGCGGTCTCATATCGAAACCCAAAGGTAGGCCGACACGAAGGCGGTCTCATAACCAATGGTTACCATTACAAGAAGGATTTCAAAAGGAAAGCAGACATGAAGGTGGTCTCATATCCAAACACAAAGGTAGGCCGACACGAAGGCGGTCTCATAACCAAGGGTTACCATCACAAGATGGATTTCAAAAGGAAAGCCGAGACGAGGGCTATCTCATATCCAAACACAAAGGTAGGCCGACACGAAGGCAGTCTCATAACCAAGGGTTACTTTCACAAGATGGATTTCAAAAGGAAAGCCGACACGAAGGCGGTCTCATATCCAAACACAAAGGTAGGCCAACACGAAGGCGGTCTCATAACCAAGGGTTACCATCACAAGATGGATTTCAAAAGGAAAGCCGACACGAGGGCGGTCTCATATCCAAACCCAAAGGTAGGCCGACACGAAGGCGGTCTCATAACCAATGGTTACCATTACAAGAAGGATTTCAAAAGGAAAGCAGACACGAAGGCGGTCTCATATCCAAACACAAAGTTAGGCCGACACGAAGGCGGTCTCATAACCAAGGGTTACCATCACAAGATGGATTTGAAAAGGAAAGCCGAGACGAGGGCTATCTCATATCCAAACACAAAGGTAGGCCGACACGAAGGCAGTCTCATAACCAAGGGTTACTTTCACAAGATGAATTTCAAAAGGAAAGCCGACACAAAGGCGGTCTCATATCCAAACAAAAAGGTAGGCCGACACGAAGGCGGTCTCATAACCAAGGGTTACCATCACAAGATTGATTTCAAAAGGAAAGTCGACACGAGGGCTGTCTCATGTCCAAACACAAAGGTAGGTCGACACGAAGGCGGTCTCATAACCAACGGTTACTTTCACAAGATGGATTTCAAAAGGAAAGCCGGCATGAAGGGGGTCTCATATCCAAACACAAAGGTAGGCCGACACGAAGGCGGTCTCATAGCCAAGGGTTACCATCACAAGATGGATTTCAAAAGGAAAGCCGACACGAGCGCGGTCTCATATCCAAACCCAAAGGTAGGCCGGTACGAAGGCGGTCTCATAACCAATGGTTACCATTACAAGATAGATTTCAAAAGGAAAGCAGACACGAAGGCGGTCTCATATCCAAACACAAAGGTAGGCCGACACGAAGGCGGTCTCATAACAAAGGGTTACCATCACAAGATGGATTTCAAAAGGAAAGCCGAGACGAGGGCTATCTCATATCCAAACACAAAGGTAGGCCGACACGAAGGCAGTCTCATAACCAAGGGTTACTTTCACAAGATGGATTTCAAAAGGAAAGCCGACACGAAGGCGGTCTCATATCCAAACACAAAGGTAGGCCGACACGAAGGCGGTCTCATAACCAAGGGTTACCATCACAAGATGGATTTCAAAAGGAAAGCCGACACGAGGGCGGTCTCATATCCAAACCCAAAGGTAGGCCGACACGAAGGCGGTCTCATAACCAATGGTTACCATTACAAGAAGGATTTCAAAAGGAAAGCAGACACGAAGGCGGTCTCATATCCAAACACAAAGGTAGGCCGACTCGAAGGCGGTCTCATAACCAAGGGTTACCATCACAAGATGGATTTCAAAAGGAAAGCTGAGACGAGGGCTATCTCATATCCAAAGACAAAGGTAGGCCGACACGAAGGCAGTCTCATAACCAAGGGTTACTTTCACAAGATGGATTTCAAAAGGAAAGCCGACACGAAGGCGGTCTCATATCCAAACACAAAGGTAGGCCGACACGAAGGCGGTCTCATAACCAAGGGTTACCATCACAAGATGGATTTCAAAAGGAAAGCCGACACGAGGGCGGTCTCATATCCAAACCCAAAGGTAGGTCGGTACGAAGGCGGTCTCATAACCAATGGTTACCATTACAAGATGGATTTCTAAATGAAAGCAGACACGAAGGCGGTCTCATATCCAAACACAAAGGTAGGCCGACACGAAGGCGGTCTCATAACCAAGGGTTACCATCACAAGATGGATTTCAAAAGGAAAGCCGACACGAAGGCGGTCTCATATCCAAACACAAAGGTAGGCCGACACGAAGGCGGTCTCATAGCCAAGGGTTACCATCACAAGATGGATTTCAAAAGGAAAGCCGACACGAGCGCGGTCTCATATCCAAACCCAAAGGTAGGCCGGTACGAAGGCGGTCTCATAACCAATGGTTACCATTACAAGATAGATTTCAAAAGGAAAGCAGACACGAAGGCGGTCTCATATCCAAACACAAAGGTAGGCCGACACGAAGGCGGTCTCATAACAAAGGGTTACCATCACAAGATGGATTTCAAAAGGAAAGCCGAGACGAGGGCTATCTCATATCCAAACACAAAGGTAGGCCGACACGAAGGCAGTCTCATAACCAAGGGTTACTTTCACAAGATGGATTTCAAAAGGAAAGCCGACACGAAGGCGGTCTCATATCCAAACACAAAGGTAGGCCGACACGAAGGCGGTCTCATAACCAAGGGTTACCATCACAAGATGGATTTCAAAAGGAAAGCCGACACGAGGGCGGTCTCATATCCAAACCCAAAGGTAGGCCGACACGAAGGCGGTCTCATAACCAATGGTTACCATTACAAGAAGGATTTCAAAAGGAAAGCAGACACGAAGGCGGTCTCATATCCAAACACAAAGGTAGGCCGACTCGAAGGCGGTCTCATAACCAAGGGTTACCATCACAAGATGGATTTCAAAAGGAAAGCTGAGACGAGGGCTATCTCATATCCAAAGACAAAGGTAGGCCGACACGAAGGCAGTCTCATAACCAAGGGTTACTTTCACAAGATGGATTTCAAAAGGAAAGCCGACACGAAGGCGGTCTCATATCCAAACACAAAGGTAGGCCGACACGAAGGCGGTCTCATAACCAAGGGTTACCATCACAAGATGGATTTCAAAAGGAAAGCCGACACGAGGGCGGTCTCATATCCAAACCCAAAGGTAGGTCGGTACGAAGGCGGTCTCATAACCAATGGTTACCATTACAAGATGGATTTCTAAATGAAAGCAGACACGAAGGCGGTCTCATATCCAAACACAAAGGTAGGCCGACACGAAGGCGGTCTCATAACCAAGGGTTACCATCACAAGATGGATTTCAAAAGGAAAGCCGACACGAAGGCGGTCTCATATCCAAACACAAAGGTAGGCCGACACGAAGGCGGTCTCATAACCAAGGGTTACCATCACAAGATGGATTTCAAAAGGAAAGCCGACACGAGGGCGGTCTCATATCCAAACCCAAAGGTAGGCCGGTACGAAGGCGGTCTCATAACCAATGGTTACCATTACAAGATGGATTTCTAAATGAAAGCAGACACGAAGGCGGTCTCATATCCAAACACAAAGGTAGGCCGACACGCAGGCGGTCTCATAACCAAGGGTTACAATCACAAGATGGATTTTAAAAGGAAAGCCGACACGAGGGCGGTCTCATATCGAAACCCAAAGGTAGGCCGACACGAAGGCGGTCTCATAACCAATGGTTACCATTACAAGAAGGATTTCAAAAGGAAAGCAGACATGAAGGTGGTCTCATATCCAAACACAAAGGTAGGCCGACACGAAGGCGGTCTCATAACCAAGGGTTACCATCACAAGATGGATTTCAAAAGGAAAGCCGAGACGAGGGCTATCTCATATCCAAACACAAAGGTAGGCCGACACGAAGGCAGTCTCATAACCAAGGGTTACTTTCACAAGATGGATTTCAAAAGGAAAGCCGACACGAAGGCGGTCTCATATCCAAACACAAAGGTAGGCCAACACGAAGGCGGTCTCATAACCAAGGGTTACCATCACAAGATGGATTTCAAAAGGAAAGCCGACACGAGGGCGGTCTCATATCCAAACCCAAAGGTAGGCCGACACGAAGGCGGTCTCATAACCAATGGTTACCATTACAAGAAGGATTTCAAAAGGAAAGCAGACACGAAGGCGGTCTCATATCCAAACACAAAGTTAGGCCGACACGAAGGCGGTCTCATAACCAAGGGTTACCATCACAAGATGGATTTGAAAAGGAAAGCCGAGACGAGGGCTATCTCATATCCAAACACAAAGGTAGGCCGACACGAAGGCAGTCTCATAACCAAGGGTTACTTTCACAAGATGAATTTCAAAAGGAAAGCCGACACAAAGGCGGTCTCATATCCAAACAAAAAGGTAGGCCGACACGAAGGCGGTCTCATAACCAAGGGTTACCATCACAAGATTGATTTCAAAAGGAAAGTCGACACGAGGGCTGTCTCATGTCCAAACACAAAGGTAGGTCGACACGAAGGCGGTCTCATAACCAACGGTTACTTTCACAAGATGGATTTCAAAAGGAAAGCCGGCATGAAGGGGGTCTCATATCCAAACACAAAGGTAGGCCGACACGAAGGCGGTCTCATAGCCAAGGGTTACCATCACAAGATGGATTTCAAAAGGAAAGCCGACACGAGCGCGGTCTCATATCCAAACCCAAAGGTAGGCCGGTACGAAGGCGGTCTCATAACCAATGGTTACCATTACAAGATAGATTTCAAAAGGAAAGCAGACACGAAGGCGGTCTCATATCCAAACACAAAGGTAGGCCGACACGAAGGCGGTCTCATAACAAAGGGTTACCATCACAAGATGGATTTCAAAAGGAAAGCCGAGACGAGGGCTATCTCATATCCAAACACAAAGGTAGGCCGACACGAAGGCAGTCTCATAACCAAGGGTTACTTTCACAAGATGGATTTCAAAAGGAAAGCCGACACGAAGGCGGTCTCATATCCAAACACAAAGGTAGGCCGACACGAAGGCGGTCTCATAACCAAGGGTTACCATCACAAGATGGATTTCAAAAGGAAAGCCGACACGAGGGCGGTCTCATATCCAAACCCAAAGGTAGGCCGACACGAAGGCGGTCTCATAAGCAATGGTTACCATTACAAGAAGGATTTCAAAAGGAAAGCAGACACGAAGGCGGTCTCATATCCAAACACAAAGTTAGGCCGACACGAAGGCGGTCTCATAACCAAGGGTTACCATCACAAGATGGATTTGAAAAGGAAAGCCGAGACGAGGGCTATCTCATATCCAAACACAAAGGTAGGCCGACACGAAGGCAGTCTCATAACCAAGGGTTACTTTCACAAGATGAATTTCAAAAGGAAAGCCGACACAAAGGCGGTCTCATATCCAAACAAAAAGGTAGGCCGACACGAAGGCGGTCTCATAACCAAGGGTTACCATCCCAAGATGGATTTCAAAAGGAAAGCCGGCACGAGGGCTGTCTCATATCCAAACAGAAAGGTAGGCCGACACGAAAGCGGTCTCATAACTAAGGGTTACCATCACAAGATGGATTTCAAAGGGAAAGCCGACACGAAGGCGGTCTCATATCCAAACACAAAGGTAGGCCGACACGAAGGCGGTCTCATAACCAAGGGTTACCATCACAAGATGGATTTCAAAAGGAAAGCCGACACGAAGGCGGTCTCATATCCAAACACAAAGGTAGCCGACACGAAGGCGGTCTCATAACCAAGGGTTACCATCACAAGATGGATTTCAAAAGGAAAGCCAACACAAAGGCGGTCTCATATCCAAACACAAAGGTAGGCCGACATGAAGGCGGACTCATAACCAAGGGTTACTATCACAAGATGGATTTCAAAAGGAAAGCCGACACGAAGGCGGTCTCTTATCCAAACACAAAGGTAGGCCGACACGAAGGCGGTCTCATAACCAAGGGTTACCATCACAAGATGGATTTTAAAAGGAAAGCTGACAAGAGGGCGGTCTCATATCCAAACCCAAAGGTAGGCCGACACGAAGGCGGTCTCATAACCAATGGTTACCAGTACAAGATGGATTTCAAAAGGAAAGCAGACACGAAGGCGGTCTCATATCCAAACACAAAGGTAGGCCGACACGTAGGCGATCTCATAACCAAGGGTTACCATCACAAGATGGATTTCAAAAGGAAAGCCGACACAAAGGCGGTCTCATATCCAAACCCAAAGGTAGGCCGACACGAAGGCGGTCTCATAACCAATGCTTACCATTAGAAGATGGATTTAAAAATTAAAGCAGACACGAAGGCGGTCTCATATCCAAACACAAAGGTAGGCCGACACGTAGGCGGTCTCATAACCAAGGTTTACCATCACAAGATAAATTTCAAAAGGAAAGCCGACACAAAGGCGGTCTCAAATCCAAACAAAAAGGTAGGCCGACACGCAGGCGGTCTCATAACCAAGGGTTACCATCACAAGATGGATTTTAAAAGGAAAGCCGACACGAGGGCGGTCTCATATCGAAACCCAAAGGTAGGCCGACACGAAGGCGGTCTCATAACCAATGGTTACCATTACAAGAAGGATTTCAAAAGGAAAGCAGACATGAAGGCGGTCTCATATCCAAACACAAAGGTAGGCCGACACGAAGGCGGTCTCATAACCAAGGGTTACCATCACAAGATGGATTTCAAAAGGAAAGCCGAGACGAGGGCTATCTCATATCCAAACACAAAGGTAGGCCGACACGAAGGCAGTCTCATAACCAAGGGTTACTTTCACAAGATGGATTTCAAAAGGAAAGCCGACACGAAGGCGGTCTCATATCCAAACACAAAGGTAGGCCGACACGAAGGCGGTCTCATAACCAAGGGTTACCATCACAAGATGGATTTCAAAAGGAAAGCCGACACGAGGGCGGTCTCATATCCAAACCCAAAGGTAGGCCGACACGAAGGCGGTCTCATAACCAATGGTTACCATTACAAGAAGGATTTCAAAAGGAAAGCAGACACGAAGGCGGTCTCATATCCAAACACAAAGTTAGGCCGACACGAAGGCGGTCTCATAACCAAGGGTTACCATCACAAGATGGATTTGAAAAGGAAAGCCGAGACGAGGGCTATCTCATATCCAAACACAAAGGTAGGCCGACACGAAGGCAGTCTCATAACCAAGGGTTACTTTCACAAGATGAATTTCAAAAGGAAAGCCGACACAAAGGCGGTCTCATATCCAAACAAAAAGGTAGGCCGACACGAAGGCGGTCTCATAACCAAGGGTTACCATCACAAGATTGATTTCAAAAGGAAAGTCGACACGAGGGCTGTCTCATGTCCAAACACAAAGGTAGGTCGACACGAAGGCGGTCTCATAACCAACGGTTACTTTCACAAGATGGATTTCAAAAGGAAAGCCGGCATGAAGGGGGTCTCATATCCAAACACAAAGGTAGGCCGACACGAAGGCGGTCTCATAACCAAGGGTTACCATCACAAGATGGATTTCAAAAGGAAAGCCGACACGAGGGCGGTCTCATATCCAAACCCAAAGGTAGGCCGACACGAAGGCGGTCTCATAACCAATGGTTACCATTACAAGAAGGATTTCAAAAGGAAAGCAGACACGAAGGCGGTCTCATATCCAAACACAAAGTTAGGCCGACACGAAGGCGGTCTCATAACCAAGGGTTACCATCACAAGATGGATTTGAAAAGGAAAGCCGAGACGAGGGCTATCTCATATCCAAACACAAAGGTAGGCCGACACGAAGGCAGTCTCATAACCAAGGGTTACTTTCACAAGATGAATTTCAAAAGGAAAGCCGACACAAAGGCGGTCTCATATCCAAACAAAAAGGTAGGCCGACACGAAGGCGGTCTCATAACCAAGGGTTACCATCACAAGATTGATTTCAAAAGGAAAGTCGACACGAGGGCTGTCTCATGTCCAAACACAAAGGTAGGTCGACACGAAGGCGGTCTCATAACCAACGGTTACTTTCACAAGATGGATTTCAAAAGGAAAGCCGGCATGAAGGGGGTCTCATATCCAAACACAAAGGTAGGCCGACACGAAGGCGGTCTCATAGCCAAGGGTTACCATCACAAGATGGATTTCAAAAGGAAAGCCGACACGAGCGCGGTCTCATATCCAAACCCAAAGGTAGGCCTGTACGAAGGCGGTCTCATAACCAATGGTTACCATTACAAGATAGATTTCAAAAGGAAAGCAGACACGAAGGCGGTCTCATATCCAAACACAAAGGTAGGCCGACACGAAGGCGGTCTCATAACAAAGGGTTACCATCACAAGATGGATTTGAAAAGGAAAGCCGAGACGAGGGCTATCTCATATCCAAACACAAAGGTAGGCCGACACGAAGGCAGTCTCATAACCAAGGGTTACTTTCACAAGATGAATTTCAAAAGGAAAGCCGACACAAAGGCGGTCTCATATCCAAACAAAAAGGTAGGCCGACACGAAGGCGGTCTCATAACCAAGGGTTACCATCACAAGATTGATTTCAAAAGGAAAGTCGACACGAGGGCTGTCTCATGTCCAAACACAAAGGTAGGTCGACACGAAGGCGGTCTCATAACCAACGGTTACTTTCACAAGATGGATTTCAAAAGGAAAGCCGGCATGAAGGGGGTCTCATATCCAAACACAAAGGTAGGCCGACACGAAGGCGGTCTCATAGCCAAGGGTTACCATCACAAGATGGATTTCAAAAGGAAAGCCGACACGAGCGCGGTCTCATATCCAAACCCAAAGGTAGGCCGGTACGAAGGCGGTCTCATAACCAATGGTTACCATTACAAGATAGATTTCAAAAGGAAAGCAGACACGAAGGCGGTCTCATATCCAAACACAAAGGTAGGCCGACACGAAGGCGGTCTCATAACAAAGGGTTACCATCACAAGATGGATTTCAAAAGGAAAGCCGAGACGAGGGCTATCTCATATCCAAACACAAAGGTAGGCCGACACGAAGGCAGTCTCATAACCAAGGGTTACTTTCACAAGATGGATTTCAAAAGGAAAGCCGACACGAAGGCGGTCTCATATCCAAACACAAAGGTAGGCCGACACGAAGGCGGTCTCATAACCAAGGGTTACCATCACAAGATGGATTTCAAAAGGAAAGCCGACACGAGGGCGGTCTCATATCCAAACCCAAAGGTAGGCCGACACGAAGGCGGTCTCATAAGCAATGGTTACCATTACAAGAAGGATTTCAAAAGGAAAGCAGACACGAAGGCGGTCTCATATCCAAACACAAAGTTAGGCCGACACGAAGGCGGTCTCATAACCAAGGGTTACCATCACAAGATGGATTTGAAAAGGAAAGCCGAGACGAGGGCTATCTCATATCCAAACACAAAGGTAGGCCGACACGAAGGCAGTCTCATAACCAAGGGTTACTTTCACAAGATGAATTTCAAAAGGAAAGCCGACACAAAGGCGGTCTCATATCCAAACAAAAAGGTAGGCCGACACGAAGGCGGTCTCATAACCAAGGGTTACCATCCCAAGATGGATTTCAAAAGGAAAGCCGGCACGAGGGCTGTCTCATATCCAAACAGAAAGGTAGGCCGACACGAAAGCGGTCTCATAACTAAGGGTTACCATCACAAGATGGATTTCAAAGGGAAAGCCGACACGAAGGCGGTCTCATATCCAAACACAAAGGTAGGCCGACACGAAGGCGGTCTCATAACCAAGGGTTACCATCACAAGATGGATTTCAAAAGGAAAGCCGACACGAAGGCGGTCTCATATCCAAACACAAAGGTAGCCGACACGAAGGCGGTCTCATAACCAAGGGTTACCATCACAAGATGGATTTCAAAAGGAAAGCCAACACAAAGGCGGTCTCATATCCAAACACAAAGGTAGGCCGACATGAAGGCGGACTCATTACCAAGGGTTACTATCACAAGATGGATTTCAAAAGGAAAGCCGACACGAAGGCGGTCTCTTATCCAAACACAAAGGTAGGCCGACACGAAGGCGGTCTCATAACCAATGGTTACCAGTACAAGATGGATTTCAAAAGGAAAGCAGACACGAAGGCGGTCTCATATCCAAACACAAAGGTAGGCCGACACGTAGGCGATCTCGTAACCAAGGGTTACCATCACAAGATGGATTTCAAAAGGAAAGCCGACACAAAGGCGGTCTCATATCCAAACCCAAAGGTAGGCCGACACGAAGGCGGTCTCATAACCAATGCTTACCATTAGAAGATGGATTTAAAAATTAAAGCAGACACGAAGGCGGTCTCATATCCAAACACAAAGGTAGGCCGACACGTAGGCGGTCTCATAACCAAGGTTTACCATCACAAGATAAATTTCAAAAGGAAAGCCGACACAAAGGCGGTCTCAAATCCAAACAAAAAGGTAGGCCGACACGCAGGCGGTCTCATAACCAAGGGTTACCATCACAAGATGGATTTTAAAAGGAAAGCCGACACGAGGGCGGTCTCATATCGAAACCCAAAGGTAGGCCGACACGAAGGCGGTCTCATAACCAATGGTTACCATTACAAGAAGGATTTCAAAAGGAAAGCAGACATGAAGGCGGTCTCATATCCAAACACAAAGGTAGGCCGACACGAAGGCGGTCTCATAACCAAGGGTTACCATCACAAGATGGATTTCAAAAGGAAAGCCGAGACGAGGGCTATCTCATATCCAAACACAAAGGTAGGCCGACACGAAGGCAGTCTCATAACCAAGGGTTACTTTCACAAGATGGATTTCAAAAGGAAAGCCGACACGAAGGCGGTCTCATATCCAAACACAAAGGTAGGCCGACACGAAGGCGGTCTCATAACCAAGGGTTACCATCACAAGATGGATTTCAAAAGGAAAGCCGACACGAGGGCGGTCTCATATCCAAACCCAAAGGTAGGCCGACACGAAGGCGGTCTCATAACCAATGGTTACCATTACAAGAAGGATTTCAAAAGGAAAGCAGACACGAAGGCGGTCTCATATCCAAACACAAAGTTAGGCCGACACGAAGGCGGTCTCATAACCAAGGGTTACCATCACAAGATGGATTTGAAAAGGAAAGCCGAGACGAGGGCTATCTCATATCCAAACACAAAGGTAGGCCGACACGAAGGCAGTCTCATAACCAAGGGTTACTTTCACAAGATGAATTTCAAAAGGAAAGCCGACACAAAGGCGGTCTCATATCCAAACAAAAAGGTAGGCCGACACGAAGGCGGTCTCATAACCAAGGGTTACCATCACAAGATTGATTTCAAAAGGAAAGTCGACACGAGGGCTGTCTCATGTCCAAACACAAAGGTAGGTCGACACGAAGGCGGTCTCATAACCAACGGTTACTTTCACAAGATGGATTTCAAAAGGAAAGCCGGCATGAAGGGGGTCTCATATCCAAACACAAAGGTAGGCCGACACGAAGGCGGTCTCATAGCCAAGGGTTACCATCACAAGATGGATTTCAAAAGGAAAGCCGACACGAGCGCGGTCTCATATCCAAACCCAAAGGTAGGCCTGTACGAAGGCGGTCTCATAACCAATGGTTACCATTACAAGATAGATTTCAAAAGGAAAGCTGACACGAAGGCGGTCTCATATCCAAACACAAAGGTAGGCCGACACGAAGGCGGTCTCATAACAAAGGGTTACCATCACAAGATGGATTTGAAAAGGAAAGCCGAGACGAGGGCTATCTCATATCCAAACACAAAGGTAGGCCGACACGAAGGCAGTCTCATAACCAAGGGTTACTTTCACAAGATGAATTTCAAAAGGAAAGCCGACACAAAGGCGGTCTCATATCCAAACAAAAAGGTAGGCCGACACGAAGGCGGTCTCATAACCAAGGGTTACCATCACAAGATTGATTTCAAAAGGAAAGTCGACACGAGGGCTGTCTCATGTCCAAACACAAAGGTAGGTCGACACGAAGGCGGTCTCATAACCAACGGTTACTTTCACAAGATGGATTTCAAAAGGAAAGCCGGCATGAAGGGGGTCTCATATCCAAACACAAAGGTAGGCCGACACGAAGGCGGTCTCATAGCCAAGGGTTACCATCACAAGATGGATTTCAAAAGGAAAGCCGACACGAGCGCGGTCTCATATCCAAACCCAAAGGTAGGCCGGTACGAAGGCGGTCTCATAACCAATGGTTACCATTACAAGATAGATTTCAAAAGGAAAGCAGACACGAAGGCGGTCTCATATCCAAACACAAAGGTAGGCCGACACGAAGGCGGTCTCATAACAAAGGGTTACCATCACAAGATGGATTTCAAAAGGAAAGCCGAGACGAGGGCTATCTCATATCCAAACACAAAGGTAGGCCGACACGAAGGCAGTCTCATAACCAAGGGTTACTTTCACAAGATGGATTTCAAAAGGAAAGCCGACACGAAGGCGGTCTCATATCCAAACACAAAGGTAGGCCGACACGAAGGCGGTCTCATAACCAAGGGTTACCATCACAAGATGGATTTCAAAAGGAAAGCCGACACGAGGGCGGTCTCATATCCAAACCCAAAGGTAGGCCGACACGAAGGCGGTCTCATAAGCAATGGTTACCATTACAAGAAGGATTTCAAAAGGAAAGCAGACACGAAGGCGGTCTCATATCCAAACACAAAGTTAGGCCGACACGAAGGCGGTCTCATAACCAAGGGTTACCATCACAAGATGGATTTCAAAAGGAAAGCCGACACGAAGGCGGTCTCATATCCAAACACAAAGGTAGCCGACACGAAGGCGGTCTCATAACCAAGGGTTACCATCACAAGATGGATTTCAAAAGGAAAGCCAACACAAAGGCGGTCTCATATCCAAACACAAAGGTAGGCCGACATGAAGGCGGACTCATAACCAAGGGTTACTATCACAAGATGGATTTCAAAAGGAAAGCCGACACGAAGGCGGTCTCTTATCCAAACACAAAGGTAGGCCGACACGAAGGCGGTCTCATAACCAATGGTTACCAGTACAAGATGGATTTCAAAAGGAAAGCAGACACGAAGGCGGTCTCATATCCAAACACAAAGGTAGGCCGACACGTAGGCGATCTCGTAACCAAGGGTTACCATCACAAGATGGATTTCAAAAGGAAAGCCGACACAAAGGCGGTCTCATATCCAAACCCAAAGGTAGGCCGACACGAAGGCGGTCTCATAACCAATGCTTACCATTAGAAGATGGATTTAAAAATTAAAGCAGACACGAAGGCGGTCTCATATCCAAACACAAAGGTAGGCCGACACGTAGGCGGTCTCATAACCAAGGTTTACCATCACAAGATAAATTTCAAAAGGAAAGCCGACACAAAGGCGGTCTCAAATCCAAACAAAAAGGTAGGCCGACACGCAGGCGGTCTCATAACCAAGGGTTACCATCACAAGATGGATTTTAAAAGGAAAGCCGACACGAGGGCGGTCTCATATCGAAACCCAAAGGTAGGCCGACACGAAGGCGGTCTCATAACCAATGGTTACCATTACAAGAAGGATTTCAAAAGGAAAGCAGACATGAAGGCGGTCTCATATCCAAACACAAAGGTAGGCCGACACGAAGGCGGTCTCATAACCAAGGGTTACCATCACAAGATGGATTTCAAAAGGAAAGCCGAGACGAGGGCTATCTCATATCCAAACACAAAGGTAGGCCGACACGAAGGCAGTCTCATAACCAAGGGTTACTTTCACAAGATGGATTTCAAAAGGAAAGCCGACACGAAGGCGGTCTCATATCCAAACACAAAGGTAGGCCGACACGAAGGCGGTCTCATAACCAAGGGTTACCATCACAAGATGGATTTCAAAAGGAAAGCCGACACGAGGGCGGTCTCATATCCAAACCCAAAGGTAGGCCGACACGAAGGCGGTCTCATAACCAATGGTTACCATTACAAGAAGGATTTCAAAAGGAAAGCAGACACGAAGGCGGTCTCATATCCAAACACAAAGTTAGGCCGACACGAAGGCGGTCTCATAACCAAGGGTTACCATCACAAGATGGATTTGAAAAGGAAAGCCGAGACGAGGGCTATCTCATATCCAAACACAAAGGTAGGCCGACACGAAGGCAGTCTCATAACCAAGGGTTACTTTCACAAGATGAATTTCAAAAGGAAAGCCGACACAAAGGCGGTCTCATATCCAAACAAAAAGGTAGGCCGACACGAAGGCGGTCTCATAACCAAGGGTTACCATCACAAGATTGATTTCAAAAGGAAAGTCGACACGAGGGCTGTCTCATGTCCAAACACAAAGGTAGGTCGACACGAAGGCGGTCTCATAACCAAGGGTTACTTTCACAAGATGGATTTCAAAAGGAAAGCCGACACGAAGGCGGTCTCATATCCAAACACAAAGGTAGGCCGACTCGAAGGCGGTCTCATAACCAAGGGTTACCATCACAAGATGGATTTCAAAAGGAAAGCCGAGACGAGGGCTATCTCATATCCAAACACAAAGGTAGGCCGACACGAAGGCAGTCTCATAACCAAGGGTTACTTTCACAAGATGAATTTCAAAAGGAAAGCCGACACAAAGGCGGTCTCATATCCAAACAAAAAGGTAGGCCGACACGAAGGCGGTCTCATAACCAAGGGTTACCATCACAAGATTGATTTCAAAAGGAAAGTCGACACGAGGGCTGTCTCATGTCCAAACACAAAGGTAGGTCGACACGAAGGCGGTCTCATAACCAACGGTTACTTTCACAAGATGGATTTCAAAAGGAAAGCCGGCACGAAGGGGGTCTCATATCCAAACACAAAGGTAGGCCGACACGAAGGCGGTCTCATAGCCAAGGGTTACCATCACAAGATGGATTTCAAAAGGAAAGCCGACACGAGCGCGGTCTCATATCCAAACCCAAAGGTAGGCCGGTACGAAGGCGGTCTCATAACCAATGGTTACCATTACAAGATGGATTTCAAAAGGAAAGCAGACACGAAGGCGGTCTCATATCCAAACACAAAGGTAGGCCGACACGAAGGCGGTCTCATAACAAAGGGTTACCATCACAAGATGGATTTCAAAAGGAAAGCCGAGACGAGGGCTATCTCATATCCAAACACAAAGGTAGGCCGACACGAAGGCAGTCTCATAACCAAGGGTTACTTTCACAAGATGGATTTCAAAAGGAAAGCCGACACGAAGGCGGTCTCATATCCAAACACAAAGGTAGGCTGACACGAAGGCGGTCTCATAACCAAGGGTTACCATCACAAGATGGACTTCAAAAGGAAAGCCGACACGAGGGCGGTCTCATATCCAAACCCAAAGGTAGGCCGACACGAAGGCGGTCTCATAACCAATGGTTACCATTACAAGAAGGATTTCAAAAGGAAAGCAGACACGAAGGCGGTCTCATATCCAAACACAAAGTTAGGCCGACACGAAGGCGGTCTCATAACCAAGGGTTACCATCACAAGATGGATTTGAAAAGGAAAGCCGAGACGAGGGCTATCTCATATCCAAACACAAAGGTAGGCCGACAAGAAGGCAGTCTAATAACCAAGGGTTACTTTCACAAGATGAATTTCAAAAGGAAAGCCGACACAAAGGCGGTCTCATATCCAAACAAAAAGGTAGGCCGACACGAAGGCGGTCTCATAACCAAGGGTTACCATCACAAGATTGATTTCAAAAGGAAAGTCGACACGAGGGCTGTCTCATGTCCAAACACAAAGGTAGGTCGACACGAAGGCGGTCTCATAACCAACGGTTACTTTCACAAGATGGATTTCAAAAGGAAAGCCGGCACGAAGGGGGTCTCATATACAAACACAAAGGTAGGCCGACACGAAGGCGGTCTCATAACCAAGGGTTACCATCACAAGATGGATTTCAAAAGGAAAGCCGACACGAGCGCGGTCTCATATCCAAACCCAAAGGTAGGCCGGTACGAAGGCGGTCTCATAACCAATGGTTACCATTACAAGATGGATTTCAAAAGGAAAGCAGACACGAAGGCGGTCTCATATCCAAACACAAAGGTAGGCCGACACGAAGGCGGTCTCATAACAAAGGGTTACCATCACAAGATGGATTTCAAAAGGAAAGCCGAGACGAGGGCTATCTCATATCCAAACACAAAGGTAGGCCGACACGAAGGCAGTCTCATAACCAAGGGTTACTTTCACAAGATGGATTTCAAAAGGAAAGCCGACACGAAGGCGGTCTCATATCCAAACACAAAGGTAGGCCGACACGAAGGCGGTCTCATAACCAAGGGTTACCATCACAAGATGGATTTCAAAAGGAAAGCCGACACGAGGGCGGTCTCATATCCAAACCCAAAGGTAGGCCGACACGAAGGCGGTCTCATAACCAATGGTTACCATTACAAGAAGGATTTCAAAAGGAAAGCAGACACGAAGGCGGTCTCATATCCAAACACAAAGGTAGGCCGACTCGAAGGCGGTCTCATAACCAAGGGTTACCATCACAAGATGGATTTCAAAAGGAAAGCCGAGACGAGGGCTATCTCATATCCAAAGACAAAGGTAGGCCGACACGAAGGCAGTCTCATAACCAAGGGTTACTTTCACAAGATGGATTTCAAAAGGAAAGCCGACACGAAGGCGGTCTCATATCCAAACACAAAGGTAGGCCGACTCGAAGGCGGTCTCATAACCAAGGGTTACCATCACAAGATGGATTTCAAAAGGAAAGCCGAGACGAGGGCTATCTCATATCCAAACACAAAGGTAGGCCGACACGAAGGCAGTCTCATAACCAAGGGTTACTTTCACAAGATGAATTTCAAAAGGAAAGCCGACACAAAGGCGGTCTCATATCCAAACAAAAAGGTAGGCCGACACGAAGGCGGTCTCATAACCAAGGGTTACCATCACAAGATTGATTTCAAAAGGAAAGTCGACACGAGGGCTGTCTCATGTCCAAACACAAAGGTAGGTCGACACGAAGGCGGTCTCATAACCAACGGTTACTTTCACAAGATGGATTTCAAAAGGAAAGCCGGCACGAAGGGGGTCTCATATCCAAACACAAAGGTAGGCCGACACGAAGGCGGTCTCATAGCCAAGGGTTACCATCACAAGATGGATTTCAAAAGGAAAGCCGACACGAGCGCGGTCTCATATCCAAACCCAAAGGTAGGCCGGTACGAAGGCGGTCTCATAACCAATGGTTACCATTACAAGATGGATTTCAAAAGGAAAGCAGACACGAAGGCGGTCTCATATCCAAACACAAAGGTAGGCCGACACGAAGGCGGTCTCATAACAAAGGGTTACCATCACAAGATGGATTTCAAAAGGAAAGCCGAGACGAGGGCTATCTCATATCCAAACACAAAGGTAGGCCGACACGAAGGCAGTCTCATAACCAAGGGTTACTTTCACAAGATGGATTTCAAAAGGAAAGCCGACACGAAGGCGGTCTCATATCCAAACACAAAGGTAGGCTGACACGAAGGCGGTCTCATAACCAAGGGTTACCATCACAAGATGGACTTCAAAAGGAAAGCCGACACGAGGGCGGTCTCATATCCAAACCCAAAGGTAGGCCGACACGAAGGCGGTCTCATAACCAATGGTTACCATTACAAGAAGGATTTCAAAAGGAAAGCAGACACGAAGGCGGTCTCATATCCAAACACAAAGTTAGGCAGACACGAAGGCGGTCTCATAACCAAGGGTTACCATCACAAGATGGATTTGAAAAGGAAAGCCGAGACGAGGGCTATCTCATATCCAAACACAAAGGTAGGCCGACACGAAGGCAGTCTAATAACCAAGGGTTACTTTCACAAGATGAATTTCAAAAGGAAAGCCGACACAAAGGCGGTCTCATATCCAAACAAAAAGGTAGGCCGACACGAAGGCGGTCTCATAACCAAGGGTTACCATCACAAGATTGATTTCAAAAGGAAAGTCGACACGAGGGCTGTCTCATGTCCAAACACAAAGGTAGGTCGACACGAAGGCGGTCTCATAACCAACGGTTACTTTCACAAGATGGATTTCAAAAGGAAAGCCGGCACGAAGGGGGTCTCATATACAAACACAAAGGTAGGCCGACACGAAGGCGGTCTCATAACCAAGGGTTACCATCACAAGATGGATTTCAAAAGGAAAGCCGACACGAGCGCGGTCTCATATCCAAACCCAAAGGTAGGCCGGTACGAAGGCGGTCTCATAACCAATGGTTACCATTACAAGATGGATTTCAAAAGGAAAGCAGACACGAAGGCGGTCTCATATCCAAACACAAAGGTAGGCCGACACGAAGGCGGTCTCATAACAAAGGGTTACCATCACAAGATGGATTTCAAAAGGAAAGCCGAGACGAGGGCTATCTCATATCCAAACACAAAGGTAGGCCGACACGAAGGCAGTCTCATAACCAAGGGTTACTTTCACAAGATGGATTTCAAAAGGAAAGCCGACACGAAGGCGGTCTCATATCCAAACACAAAGGTAGGCTGACACGAAGGCGGTCTCATAACCAAGGGTTACCATCACAAGATGGACTTCAAAAGGAAAGCCGACACGAGGGCGGTCTCATATCCAAACCCAAAGGTAGGCCGACACGAAGGCGGTCTCATAACCAATGGTTACCATTACAAGAAGGATTTCAAAAGGAAAGCAGACACGAAGGCGGTCTCATATCCAAACACAAAGTTAGGCCGACACGAAGGCGGTCTCATAACAAAGGGTTACCATCACAAGATGGATTTCAAAAGGAAAGCCGAGACGAGGGCTATCTCATATCCAAACACAAAGGTAGGCCGACACGAAGGCAGTCTCATAACCAAGGGTTACTTTCACAAGATGGATTTCAAAAGGAAAGCCGACACGAAGGCGGTCTCATATCCAAACACAAAGGTAGGCCGACACGAAGGCGGTCTCATAACCAAGGGTTACCATCACAAGATGGATTTCAAAAGCAAAGCCGACACGAGGGCGGTCTCATATCCAAACCCAAAGGTAGGCCGACACGAAGGCGGTCTCATAACCAATGGTTACCATTACAAGAAGGATTTCAAAAGGAAAGCAGACACGAAGGCGGTCTCATATCCAAACACAAAGGTAGGCCGACTCGAAGGCGGTCTCATAACCAAGGGTTACCATCACAAGATGGATTTCAAAAGGAAAGCCGAGACGAGGGCTATCTCATATCCAAAGACAAAGGTAGGCCGACACGAAGGCAGTCTCATAACCAAGGGTTACTTTCACAAGATGGATTTCAAAAGGAAAGCCGACACGAAGGCGGTCTCATATCCAAACACAAAGGTAGGCCGACACGAAGGCGGTCTCATAACCAAGGGTTACCATCACAAGATGGATTTCAAAAGGAAAGCCGACACGAGGGCGGTCTCATATCCAAACCCAAAGGTAGGCCGACACAAAGGCGGTCACATAACCAATGGTTACCATTACAAGATGGATTTCAAAAGGAAAGCCGACACGAGGGCTGTCTCATGTCCAAACACAAAGGTAGGCCGACACGAAGGCGGTCTCATAACCAACGGTTACTTTCACAAGATGGATTTCAAAAGGAAAGCCGACACGAAGGCGGTCTCATATCCAAACACAAAGGTAGGCCGACACGAAGGCGGTCTCATAACCAAGGGTTACCATCACAAGATGGATTTCAAAAGGAAAGCCGACACGAGGGCGGTCTCATATCCAAACCCAAAGGTAGGCCGGTACGAAGGCGGTCTCATAACCAATGGTTACCATTACAAGATGGATTTCTAAATGAAAGCAGACACGAAGGCGGTCTCATATCCAAACACAAAGGTAGGCCGACACGAAGGCGGTCTCATAACCAAGGGTTACCATCACAAGATGGATTTCAAAAGGAAAGCCGACACGAAGGCGGTCTCATATCCAAACACAAAGGTAGGCCGACACGAAGGCGGTCTCATAACCAAGGGTTACCATCACAAGATGGATTTCAAAAGGAAAGCCGACACGAGGGCGGTCTCATATCCAAACCCAAAGGTAGGCCGGTACGAAGGCGGTCTCATAACCAATGGTTACCATTACAAGATGGATTTCTAAATGAAAGCAGACACGAAGGCGGTCTCATATCCAAACACAAAGGTAGGCCGACACGTAGGCGGTCTCATAACCAAGGGTTACGATCACAAGATGGATTTCAAAAGGAAAGTCGACACAAAGGCGGTCTCGTGTCCAAACACAAAGGTAGCCCGACACGATGGCGGTCTCATAACCAAGGGTTACCATCACAAGATGGATTTCAAAAGGAAAGCCGAAATGAGGGCGGTCTCATATCCAAACCCAAAGGTAGGCCGACACCAAGACGGTCTCAGAACCAATGGTTACCATTACAAGATGGATTTCAAAAGGAAAGCAGACACGAAGGCGGTCTCATATCCAAACACAAAGGTAGCCCGACACGAAGGCGGTCTCATAACCAAGGGTTACCATCACATGATGGATTTCAAAAGGAAAGCCGACACGAGGGCGGTCTCATATCCAAACCCAAAGGTAGGCCGACACGAAGACGGTCTCAGAACCAATGGTTACCATTACAAGATGGATTTCAAAAGGAAAGCAGACAC
The DNA here is from genome assembly GCA_022829125.1 of Lathyrus tuberosus. NCBI lineage: Eukaryota > Viridiplantae > Streptophyta > Magnoliopsida > Fabales > Fabaceae > Lathyrus > Lathyrus tuberosus. Next base: position 1,891,633 of record JALAZF010000020.1, on the reverse strand, counting down.
GAAGGCGGTCTCATATCCAAACACAAAGGTAGGCCGACACGTAGGCGGTCTCATAACCAAGGGTTACCGACACAAGATGAATTTCAAAAGGAAAGCTGACACAAAGGCGGTCTCATATCCGAACACAAAGGTAGGCCGACACGAAGGCGGTCTCATAACCGAGGGTTACCATCACAAGATTGATTTCAAAAGGAAAGCCGACACGAGGGCTGTCTCATATCCAAACACAATGGTAGGCCGACACGTAGGCGGTCTCATAACCAAGGGTTACCATCACAAGATGGATTTCAAAAGGAAAGCCGACACAAAGGCGGTCTCATATCCAAACCCAAAGGTAGGCCGACACGAAGACGGTCTCAGAACCAATGGTTACCATTACAAGATGGATTTCAAAAGGAAAGCAGACACGAAGGCGGTCTCATATCCAAACACAAAGGTAGGCCGACACGTAGGCGGTCTCATAACCAAGGGTTACCAACACAAGATGAATTTCAAAAGGAAAGCAGACACAAAGGCGGTCTCATATCCGAACACAAAGGTAGGCCGACACGAAGGCGGTCTCATAACCGAGGGTTACCATCACAAGATTGATTTCAAAAGGAAAGCTGACACGAGGGCTGTCTCATATCCAAACACAATGGTAGGCCGACACGAAGGCGGTCTCATAACCAAGGGTTACTTTCACAAGATGGATTTCAAAAGGAAAGCCGACACGAAGGCGGTCTCATATCCAAACACAAAGGTAGGCCGACATGAAGGCGGTCTCATAACCAATGGTTAGCATTACAAGATGGATTTCAAAAGGAAAGCAGACACGAAGGCGGTCTCATATCCAAACACAAAGGTAGGCCGACACGAAGGCGGTCTCATAACCAACGGTTACCATCACAAGATGGATTTCAAAAGGAAAGCCGACACGAGGGCGGTCTCATATCCAAACCCAAAGGTAGACAGACACGAAGACGGTCTTAGAACCAATGGTTACCATTACAAGATGGATTTCAAAAGGAAAGCAGACACGAAGGCGGTCTCATATCCAAACACAAAGGTAGGCCGACATGAAGGCGGTCTCATAACCAAGGGTTACCGTCACAAGATGGATTTCAAAAGGAATGCCGACACGAGGGCTATCTTATATCCAAACACAAAGGTAGGCCGACACGTAGGCGGTCTCATAACCAAGGGTTACCATCACAAGATGGATTTCAAAAGGAAAGCCAACACGAAGGCGGTCTTATATCCAAACACAAAGGTAGGCCGACACGAAGGCGGTCTCATAACCAAGGGTTACCATCACAAGATGGATTTCAAAAGGAAAGCCGACACGAGGGCGGTCTCATATCCAAACCCAAAGGTAGGCCGACACAAAGGCGGTCTCATAACCAAGGGTTACCATTACAAGATGGATTTCAAAAGGAAAGCAGACAAGAAGGCGGTCTCATATCCAAACACAAAGGTAGGCCGACACGAAGGCGGTCTCATAACCAAGGGTTACCGTCACAAGATGGATTTCAAAAGGAAAGCCGACACGAGGGCTATCTCATATCCAAACACAAAGGTAGGCCGACACGTAGGCGGTCTCATAACCAAGGGTTACCATCACAAGATGGATTTCAAAAGGAAAGCCGACACGAAGGCGGTCTCATATCCAAACACAAAGGTAGGCCGACACGAAGGCGGTCTCATAACCAAGGGTTACCATCACAAGATGGATTTCAAAAGAAAAGCCGACACGAGGGCGGTCTCATATCCAAACCCAAAGGTAGGCCGACACGAATGCGGTCTCATAACCAATGGTTACCATTACAAGATGGATTTCAAAAGGAAAGCAGACACGAAGGCGGTCTCATATCCAAACACAAAGGTAGGCCGACACGTAGGCGGTCTCATAACCAAGGGTTACCATCACAAGATGAATTTCAAAAGGAAAGCCGACACAAAGGCGGTCTCATATCCGAACACAAAGGTAGGCCGACACGAAGGCGGTCTCATAACCAAGGGTTACCATCACAAGATTGATTTCAAAAGGAAAGCCGACACGAGGGCTATCTCATATCCAAACACAAAGGTAGGCCGACACGTAGGCGGTCTCATAACCAAGGGTTACCATCACAAGATGGATTTCAAAAGGAAAGCCGACACGAGGGCGGTCTCATATCCAAACACAAAGGTAGGCCGACAAGAAGGCGGTCTCATAACCAAGGGTTACCATCACAAGATGGATTTCAAAAGGAAAGCCGACACGAGGGCGTTCTCATATCCAAACCCAAAGGTAGGCCGACACGAAGGCGGTCTCATATCCAATGGTTAGCATTACAAGATGGATTTCAAAAGGAAAGCAGACACGAAGGCGGTCTCATATCCAAACACAAAGGTAGGCCGACACGTAGGCGGTCTCATAACCAAGGGTTACCATCACAAGATGGATTTCAAAAGGAAAGCCGACACAAAGGCGGTCTCATATCCAAACCCAAAGGTAGGCCGACACGAAGACGGTCTCAGAACCAATGGTTACCATTACAAGATGGATTTCAAAAGGAAAGCAGACACGAAGGCGGTCTCATATCCAAACACAAAGGTAGGCCGACACGTAGGCGGTCTCATAACCAAGGGTTACCAACACAAGATGAATTTCAAAAGGAAAGCTGACACAAAGGCGGTCTCATATCCGAACACAAAGGTAGGCCGACACGAAGGCGGTCTCATAACCGAGGGTTACCATCACAAGATTGATTTCAAAAGGAAAGCCGACACGAGGGCTGTCTCATATCCAAACACAATGGTAGGCCGACACGAAGGCGGTCTCATAACCAAGGGTTACTTTCACAAGATGGATTTCAAAAGGAAAGCCGACACGAAGGCGGTCTCATATCCAAACACAAAGGTAGGCCGACACGAAGGCGGTCTCATAACCAATGGTTAGCATTACAAGATGGATTTCAAAAGGAAAGCAGACACGAAGGCGGTCTCATATCAAAACACAAAGGTAGCCCGACACGAAGGCGGTCTCATAACCAAGGGTTACCATCACAAGATGGATTTCAAAAGGAAAGCCGACACGAGGGCGGTCTCATATCCAAACCCAAAGGTAGACAGACACGAAGACGGTCTTAGAACCAATGGTTACCATTACAAGATGGATTTCAAAAGGAAAGCAGACACGAAGGCGGTCTCATATCCAAACACAAAGGTAGGCCGACACGTAGGCGGTCTCATAACCAAGGGTTACCAACACAAGATGAATTTCAAAAGGAAAGCTGACACAAAAGCGGTCTCATATCCGAACACAAAGGTAGGCCGACACGAAGGCGGTCTCATAACCGAGGGTTACCATCAGAAGATTGATTTAAAAAGGAAAGCCGACACGAGGGCTGTCTCATATCTAAACACAATGGTAGGCCGACACGAAGGCGGTCTCATAACCAAGGGTTACTTTCACAAGATGGATTTCAAAAGGAAAGCCGACACGAAGGCGGTCTCATATCCAAACACAAAGGTAGGCCGACACGAAGGCGGTCTCATAACCAAGGGTTATCATCACAAGATTGATTTCAAAAGGAAAGCCGACACGAGGGCGGTCTCATATCCAAACCCAAAGGTAGGCCGACACGAAGGCGGTCTCATAACCAAGGGTTACCATCACAAGATGGATTTCAAAAGGAAAGCCGACACGAAGGCGGTCTCATATCCAAACACAAAGGTAGGCCGACACGAAGGCGGTCTCATAACCAAGGGTTACCATCACAAGATGGATTTCAAAAGGAAAGCCTACACAAAGGCGGTCTCATATCCAAACCCAAAGGTAGGCCGACACGAAGGCGGTCTCATAACCAATGGTTACCATTAGAAGATGGATTTAAAAATTAAAGCAGACACGAAGGCGGTCTCATATCCAAACACAAAGGTAGGTCGACACGTAGGCGGTCTCATAACCAAGGGTTACCATCACAAGATGAATTTCAAAAGGAAAGCCGACACAAAGGCGGTCTCATATCCAAACAAAAAGGTAGGCCGACACGAAGGCGGTCTCATAACCAACGGTTACCATCACAAGATGGATTTCAAAAGGAAAGCCGACACGAGGGCGGTCTCATATCCAAACCTAAAGGTAGGCCGACACGAAGGCGGTCTCATAACCAATGGTTACCATTACAAGATGGAATTCAAAAGGAAAGCAGACATGAAGGCGGTCTCATATCCAAACACAAAGGTAGGCCGACATGAAGGCGGTCTCATAACCAAGGGTTACCGTCACAAGATGGATTTCAAAAGGAAAGCCGACACGAGGGCTATTTCATATCCAAACACAAAGGTAGGCCGACACGTAGGCGGTCTCATAACCAAGGGTTACCATCACAAGATGGATTTCAAAAGGAAAGCCGACACGAAGGCGGTCTCATATCCAAACACAAAGGTAGGCCGACACGAAGGCGGTCTCATAACCAAGGGTTACCATCACAAGATGGATTTCAAAAGGAAAGCCGACACGAGGGCGGTCTCATATCCAAACCCAAAGGTAGGCCGACACAAAGGCGGTCTCATAACCAATGGTTACCATTACAAGATGGATTTCAAAAGGAAAGCAGACAAGAAGGCGGTCTCATATCCAAACACAAAGGTAGGCCGACACGAAGGCGGTCTCATAACCAAGGGTTACCGTCACAAGATGGATTTCAAAAGGAAAGCCGACACGAGGGCTATCTCATATCCAAACACAAAGGTAGGCCGACACGTAGGCGGTCTCATAACCAAGGGTTACCATCACAAGATGGATTTCAAAAGGAAAGCCGACACGAAGGCGGTCTCATATCCAAACACAAAGGTAGGCCGACACGAAGGCGGTCTCAAAACCAAGGGTTATCATCACAAGATTGATTTCAAAAGGAAAGCCGACACGAGGGCGGTCTCATATCCAAACCCAAAGGTAGGCCGACACGAAGGCGGTCTCATAACCAAGGGTTACCATCACAAGATGGATTTCAAAAGAAAGCCGACACGAGGGCGGTCTCATATCCAAACCCAAAGGTAGGCCGACACGAAGGCGGTCTCATAACCAATGGTTACCATTACAAGATGGATTTCAAAAGGAAAGCAGACACGAAGGCGGTCTCATATCCAAACACAAAGGTAGGCCGACACGTAGGCGGTCTCATAACCAAGGGTTACCATCACAAGATGGATTTCAAAAGGAAAGCCTACACAAAGGCGGTCTCATATCCAAACCCAAAGGTAGGCCGACACGAAGGCGGTCTCATAATCAATGGTTACCATTAGAAGATGGATTTAAAAATTAAAGCAGACACGAAGGCGGTCTCATATCCAAACACAAAGGTAGGCTGACACGTAGGCGGTCTCATAACCAAGGGTTACCATCACAAGATGGATTTCAAAAGGAAAGCCGACACGAAGGCGGTCTCATATCCAAACACAAAGGTAGGCCGACACGAAGGCGGTCTCATAACCAAGGGTTATCATCACAAGATTGATTTCAAAAGGAAAGCCGACACGAGGGCGGTCTCATATCCAAACCCAAAGGTAGGCCGACACGAAGACGGTCTCAGAACCAATGGTTACCATTACAAGATGGATTTCAAAAGGAAAGCAGACACGAAGGCGGTCTCATATCCAAACACAAAGGTAGGCCGACACGTAGGCGGTCTCATAACCAAGGGTTACCAACACAAGATGAATTTCAAAAGGAAAGCTGACACAAAGGCGGTCTCATATCCGAACACAAAGGTAGGCCGACACGAAGGCGGTCTCATAACCGAGGGTTACCATCACAAGATTGATTTCAAAAGGAAAGCCGACACGAGGGCTGTCTCATATCCAAACACAATGGTAGGCCGACACGAAGGCGGTCTCATAACCAAGGGTTACTTTCACAAGATGGATTTCAAAAGGAAAGCCGACACGAAGGCGGTCTCATATCCAAACACAAAGGTAGGCCAACACGAAGGCGGTCTCATAACCAATGGTTTGCATTACAAGATGGATTTCAAAAGGAAAGCAGACACGAAGGCGGTCTCATATCCAAACACAAAGGTAGCCCGACACGAAGGCGGTCTCATAACCAAGGGTTACCATCACAAGATGGATTTCAAAAGGAAAGCCGACACGAGGGCGGTCTCATATCCAAACCCAAAGGTAGACAGACACGAAGACGGTCTTAGAACCAATGGTTACCATTACAAGATGGATTTCAAAAGGAAAGCAGACACGAAGGCGGTCTCATATCCAAACACAAAGGTAGGCCGACACGTAGGCGGTCTCATAACCAAGGGTTACCAACACAAGATGAATTTCAAAAGGAAAGCTGACACAAAAGCGGTCTCATATCCGAACACAAAGGTAGGCCGACACGAAGGCGGTCTCATAACCGAGGGTTACCATCAGAAGATTGATTTAAAAAGGAAAGCCGACACGAGGGCTGTCTCATATCCAAACACAATGGTAGGCCGACACGAAGGCGGTCTCATAACCAAGGGTTACTTTCACAAGATGCATTTCAAAAGGAAAGCCGACACGAGGGCTATCTCATATCCAAACACAAAGGTAGGCCGACACGTAGGCGGTCTCATAACCAAGGGTTACCATCACAAGATGGATTTCAAAAGGAAAGCCGACACGAAGGCGGTCTCATATCCAAACACAAAGGTAGGCCGACACGAAGGCGGTCTCATAACCAAGGGTTATCATCACAAGATTGATTTCAAAAGGAAAGCCGACACGAGGGCGGTCTCATATCCAAACCCAAAGGTAGGCCGACACGAAGGCGGTCTCATAACCAAGGGTTACCATCACAAGATGGATTTCAAAAGAAAAGCCGACACGAGGGCGGTCTCATATCCAAACCCAAAGGTAGGCCGACACGAAGGCGGTCTCATAACCAATGGTTACCATTACAAGATGGATTTCAAAAGGAAAGCAGACACGAAGGCGGTCTCATATCCAAACACAAAGGTAGGCCGACACGTAGGCGGTCTCATAACCAAGGGTTACCATCACAAGATGGATTTCAAAAGGAAAGCCTACACAAAGGCGGTCTCATATCCAAACCCAAAGGTAGGCCGACACGAAGGCGGTCTCATAATCAATGGTTACCATTAGAAGATGGATTTAAAAATTAAAGCAGACACGAAGGCGGTCTCATATCCAAACACAAAGGTAGGCCGACACGTAGGCGGTCTCATAACCAAGGGTTACCATCACAAGATGGATTTCAAAAGGAAAGCCGACACGAAGGCGGTCTCATATCCAAACACAAAGGTAGGCCGACACGAAGGCGGTCTCATAACCAAGGGTTATCATCACAAGATTGATTTCAAAAGGAAAGCCGACACGAGGGCTGTCTCATATCCAAACCCAAAGGTAGGCCGACACGAAGACGGTCTCAGAACCAATGGTTACCATTACAAGATGGATTTCAAAAGGAAAGCAGACACGAAGGCGGTCTCATATCTAAACACAAAGGTAGCCCGACACGAAGGCGGTCTCATAACCAAGGGTTACCATCACAAGATGGATTTCAAAAGGAAAGCCGACACGAGGGCGGTCTCATATCCAAACCCAAAGGTAGACAGACACGAAGACGGTCTTAGAACCAATGGTTACCATTACAAGATGGATTTCAAAAGGAAAGCAGACACGAAGGCGGTCTCATATCCAAACACAAAGGTAGGCCGACACGTAGGCGGTCTCATAACCAAGGGTTACCAACACAAGATGAATTTCAAAAGGAAAGCTGACACAAAAGCGGTCTCATATCCGAACACAAAGGTAGGCCGACACGAAGGCGGTCTCATAACCGAGGGTTACCATCAGAAGATTGATTTAAAAAGGAAAGCCGACACGAGGGCTGTCTCATATCCAAACACAATGGTAGGCCGACACGAAGGCGGTCTCATAACCAAGGGTTACTTTCACAAGATGCATTTCAAAAGGAAAGCCGACACGAGGGCTATCTCATATCCAAACACAAAGGTAGGCCGACACGAAGGCGGTCTCATAACCAAGGGTTACCATCACAAGATGGATTTCAAAAGAAAAGCCGACACGAGGGCGGTCTCATATCCAAACCCAAAGGTAGGCCGACACGAAGGCGGTCTCATAACCAATGGTTACCATTACAAGATGGATTTCAAAAGGAAAGCAGACACGAAGGCGGTCTCATATCCAAACACAAAGGTAGGCCGACACGTAGGCGGTCTCATAACCAAGGGTTACCATCACAAGATGGATTTCAAAAGGAAAGCCTACACAAAGGCGGTCTCATATCCAAACCCAAAGGTAGGCCGACACGAAGGCGGTCTCATAATCAATGGTTACCATTAGAAGATGGATTTAAAAATTAAAGCAGACACGAAGGCGGTCTCATATCCAAACACAAAGGTAGGCCGACACGTAGGCGGTCTCATAACCAAGGGTTACCATCACAAGATGGATTTCAAAAGGAAAGCCGACACGAAGGCGGTCTCATATCCAAACACAAAGGTAGGCCGACACGAAGGCGGTCTCATAACCAAGGGTTATCATCACAAGATTGATTTCAAAAGGAAAGCGGACACGAGGGCTGTCTCATATCCAAACCCAAAGGTAGGCCGACACGAAGACGGTCTCAGAACCAATGGTTACCATTACAAGATGGATTTCAAAAGGAAAGTAGACACGAAGGCGGTCTCATATCCAAACACAAAGGTAGCCCGACACGAAGGCGGTCTCATAACCAAGGGTTACCATCACAAGATGGATTTCAAAAGGAAAGCCGACACGAGGGCGGTCTCATATCCAAACCCAAAGGTAGACAGACACGAAGACGGTCTTAGAACCAATGGTTACCATTACAAGATGGATTTCAAAAGGAAAGCAGACACGAAGGCGGTCTCATATCCAAACACAAAGGTAGGCCGACACGTAGGCGGTCTCATAACCAAGGGTTACCAACACAAGATGAATTTCAAAAGGAAAGATGACACAAAAGCGGTCTCATATCCGAACACAAAGGTAGGCCGACACGAAGGCGGTCTCATAACCGAGGGTTACCATCAGAAGATTGATTTAAAAAGGAAAGCCGACACGAGGGCTGTCTCATATCCAAACACAATGGTAGGCCGACACGAAGGCGGTCTCATAACCAAGGGTTACTTTCACAAGATGCATTTCAAAAGGAAAGCCGACACGAGGGCTATCTCATATCCAAACACAAAGGTAGGCCGACACGTAGGCGGTCTCATAACCAAGGGTTACCATCACAAGATGGATTTCAAAAGGAAAGCCGACACGAAGGCGGTCTCATATCCAAACACAAAGGTAGGCCGACACGAAGGCGGTCTCATAACCAAGGGTTATCATCACAAGATTGATTTCAAAAGGAAAGCCGACACGAGGGCGGTCTCATATCCAAACCCAAAGGTAGGCCGACACGAAGGCGGTCTCATAACCAAGGGTTACCATCACAAGATGGATTTCAAAAGAAAAGCCGACACGAGGGCGGTCTCATATCCAAACCCAAAGGTAGGCCGACACGAAGGCGGTCTCATAACCAATGGTTACCATTACAAGATGGATTTCAAAAGGAAAGCAGACACGAAGGCGGTCTCATATCCAAACACAAAGGTAGGCCGACACGTAGGCGGTCTCATAACCAAGGGTTACCATCACAAGATGGATTTCAAAAGGAAAGCCTACACAAAGGCGGTCTCATATCCAAACCCAAAGGTAGGCCGACACGAAGGCGGTCTCATAATCAATGGTTACCATTAGAAGATGGATTTAAAAATTAAAGCAGACACGAAGGCGGTCTCATATCCAAACACAAAGGTAGGCCGACACGTAGGCGGTCTCATAACCAAGGGTTACCATCACAAGATGGATTTCAAAAGGAAAGCCGACACGAAGGCGGTCTCATATCCAAACACAAAGGTAGGCCGACACGAAGGCGGTCTCATAACCAAGGGTTATCATCACAAGATTGATTTCAAAAGGAAAGCCGACACGAGGGCTGTCTCATATCCAAACCCAAAGGTAGGCCGACACGAAGACGGTCTCAGAACCAATGGTTACCATTACAAGATGGATTTCAAAAGGAAAGCAGACACGAAGGCGGTCTCATATCCAAACACAAAGGTAGGCCGACACGTAGGCGGTCTCATAACCAAGGGTTACCAACACAAGATGAATTTCAAAAGGAAAGCTGACACAAAGGCGGTCTCATATCCGAACACAAAGGTAGGCCGACACGAAGGCGGTCTCATAACCGAGGGTTACCATCACAAGATTGATTTCAAAAGGAAAGCCGACACGAGGGCTGTCTCATATCCAAACACAATGGTAGGCCGACACGAAGGCGGTCTCATAACCAAGGGTTACTTTCACAAGATGGATTTCAAAAGGAAAGCCGACACGAAGGCGGTCTCATATCCAAACACAAAGGTAGGCCGACACGAAGGCGGTCTCATAACCAATGGTTAGCATTACAAGATGGATTTCAAAAGGAAAGCAGACACGAAGGCGGTCTCATATCCAAACACAAAGGTAGCCCGACACGAAGGCGGTCTCATAACCAAGGGTTACCATCACAAGATGGATTTCAAAAGGAAAGCCGACACGAGGGCGGTCTCATATCCAAACCCAAAGGTAGACAGACACGAAGACGGTCTTAGAACCAATGGTTACCATTACAAGATGGATTTCAAAAGGAAAGCAGACACGAAGGTGGTCTCATATCCAAACACAAAGGTAGGCCGACACGTAGGCGGTCTCATAACCAAGGGTTACCATCACAAGATGGATTTCAAAAGGAAAGCCGACACGAAGGCGGTCTCATATCCAAACACAAAGGTAGGCCGACACGAAGGCGGTCTCATAACCAAGGGTTATCATCACAAGATTGATTTCAAAAGGAATGCCGACACGAGGGCGGTCTCATATCCAAACCCAAAGGTAGGCCGACACGAAGGCGGTCTCATAACCAAGGGTTACCATCATAAGATGGATTTCAAAAGGAAAGCCGACACGAAGGCGGTCTCATATCCAAACACAAAGGTAGGCCGACACAAAGGCGGTCTCATAACCAAGGGTTATCATCACAAGATTGATTTCAAAAGGAAAGCCGACACGAGGGCGGTCTCATATCCAAACCCAAAGGTAGGCCGACACGAAGGCGGTCTCATAACCAAGGGTTACCATCACAAGATGGATTTCAAAAGGAAAGCCGACACGAAGGCGGTCTCATATCCCAACACAAAGGTAGGCCGACACGAAGGCGGTCTCATAACCAAGGGTTACCATCACAAGATGGATTTCAAAAGAAAAGCCGACACGAGGGAGGTCTCATATCCAAACCCAAAGGTAGGCCGACACGAAGGCGGTCTCATAACCAATGGTTACCATTACAAGATGGATTTCAAAAGGAAAGCAGACACGAAGGCGGTCTCATATCCAAACACAAAGGTAGGCCGACACGTAGGCGGTCTCATAACCAAGGGTTACCATCACAAGATGAATTTCAAAAGGAAAGCCGACACAAAGGCGGTCTCATATCCAAACAAAAAGGTAGGCCGACACGAAGGCGGTCTCATAACCAACGGTTACCATCACAAGATGGATTTCAAAAGGAAAGCCGACACGAGGGCGGTCTCATATCCAAACCCAAAGGTAGGCCGACACGAAGGCGGTCTCATAACCAATGGTTACCATTACAAGATGGATTTCAAAAGGAAAGCAGACACGAAGGCGGTCTCATATCCAAACACAAAGGTAGGCCGACATGAAGGCGGTCTCATAACCAAGGGTTACCGTCACAAGATGGATTTCAAAAGGAAAGCCGACACGAGGGCTATCTCATATCCAAACACCAAGGTAGGCCGACACGTAGGCGGTCTCATAACCACGGGTTACCATCACAAGATGGATTTCAAAAGGAAAGCCGACACGAAGGCGGTCTCATATCCAAACACAAAGGTAGGCCGACACGAAGGCGGTCTCATAACCAAGGGTTACCATCACAAGATGGATTTCAAAAGGAAAGCCGACACGAGGGCGGTCTCATATCCAAACTCAAAGGTAGGCCGACACAAAGGCGGTCTCATAACCAATGGTTACCATTACAAGATGGATTTCAAAAGGAAAGCAGACAAGAAGGCGGTCTCATATCCAAACACAAAGGTAGGCCGACACGAAGGCGGTCTCATAACCAAGGGTTACCGTCACAAGATGGATTTCAAAAGGAAAGCCGACACGAGGGCTATCTGATATCCAAACACAAAGGTAGGCCGACACGTAGGCGGTCTCATAACCAAGGGTTACCATCACAAGATGGATTTCAAAAGGAAAGCCGACACGAAGGCGGTCTCATATCCAAACACAAAGGTAGGCCGACACGAAGGCGGTCTCATAACCAAGGGTTATCATCACAAGATTGATTTCAAAAGGAAAGCCGACAAGAGGGCTGTCTCATATCCAAACCCAAAGGTAGGCCGACACGAAGACGGTCTCAGAACCAATGGTTACCATTACAAGATGGATTTCAAAAGGAAAGTAGACACGAAGGCGGTCTCATATCCAAACACAAAGGTAGCCCGACACGAAGGCGGTCTCATAACCAAGGGTTACCATCACAAGATGGATTTCAAAAGGAAAGCCGACACGAGGGCGGTCTCATATCCAAACCCAAAGGTAGACAGACACGAAGACGGTCTTAGAACCAATGGTTACCATTACAAGATGGATTTCAAAAGGAAAGCAGACACGAAGGCGGTCTCATATCCAAACACAAAGGTAGGCCGACACGTAGGCGGTCTCATAACCAAGGGTTACCAACACAAGATGAATTTCAAAAGGAAAGATGACACAAAAGCGGTCTCATATCCGAACACAAAGGTAGGCCGACACGAAGGCGGTCTCATAACCGAGGGTTACCATCAGAAGATTGATTTAAAAAGGAAAGCCGACACGAGGGCTGTCTCATATCCAAACACAAAGGTAGGCCGACACGAAGGCGGTCTCATAACCAAGGGTTACCATCACAAGATGGATTTCAAAAGGAAAGCCGACACGAGGGCGGTCTCATATCCAAACTCAAAGGTAGGCCGACACAAAGGCGGTCTCATAACCAATGGTTACCATTACAAGATGGATTTCAAAAGGAAAGCAGACAAGAAGGCGGTCTCATATCCAAACACAAAGGTAGGCCGACACGAAGGCGGTCTCATAACCAAGGGTTACCGTCACAAGATGGATTTCAAAAGGAAAGCCGACACGAGGGCTATCTGATATCCAAACACAAAGGTAGGCCGACACGTAGGCGGTCTCATAACCAAGGGTTACCATCACAAGATGGATTTCAAAAGGAAAGCCGACACGAAGGCGGTCTCATATCCAAACACAAAGGTAGGCCGACACGAAGGCGGTCTCATAACCAAGGGTTATCATCACAAGATTGATTTCAAAAGGAAAGCCGACACGAGGGATGTCTCATATCCAAACCCAAAGGTAGGCCGACACGAAGACGGTCTCAGAACCAATGGTTACCATTACAAGATGGATTTCAAAAGGAAAGTAGACACGAAGGCGGTCTCATATCCAAACACAAAGGTAGCCCGACACGAAGGCGGTCTCATAACCAAGGGTTACCATCACAAGATGGATTTCAAAAGAAAAGCCGACACGAGGGAGGTCTCATATCCAAACCCAAAGGTAGGCCGACACGAAGGCGGTCTCATAACCAATGGTTACCATTACAAGATGGATTTCAAAAGGAAAGCAGACACGAAGGCGGTCTCATATCCAAACACAAAGGTAGGCCGACACGTAGGCGGTCTCATAACCAAGGGTTACCATCACAAGATGAATTTCAAAAGGAAAGCCGACACAAAGGCGGTCTCATATCCAAACAAAAAGGTAGGCCGACACGAAGGCGGTCTCATAACCAACGGTTACCATCACAAGATGGATTTCAAAAGGAAAGCCGACACGAGGGCGGTCTCATATCCAAACCCAAAGGTAGGCCGACACGAAGGCGGTCTCATAACCAATGGTTACCATTACAAGATGGATTTCAAAAGGAAAGCAGACACGAAGGCGGTCTCATATCCAAACACAAAGGTAGGCCGACATGAAGGCGGTCTCATAACCAAGGGTTACCGTCACAAGATGGATTTCAAAAGGAAAGCCGACACGAGGGCTATCTCATATCCAAACACCAAGGTAGGCCGACACGTAGGCGGTCTCATAACCACGGGTTACCATCACAAGATGGATTTCAAAAGGAAAGCCGACACGAAGGCGGTCTCATATCCAAACACAAAGGTAGGCCGACACGAAGGCGGTCTCATAACCAAGGGTTACCATCACAAGATGGATTTCAAAAGGAAAGCCGACACGAGGGCGGTCTCATATCCAAACTCAAAGGTAGGCCGACACAAAGGCGGTCTCATAACCAATGGTTACCATTACAAGATGGATTTCAAAAGGAAAGCAGACAAGAAGGCGGTCTCATATCCAAACACAAAGGTAGGCCGACACGAAGGCGGTCTCATAACCAAGGGTTACCGTCACAAGATGGATTTCAAAAGGAAAGCCGACACGAGGGCTATCTGATATCCAAACACAAAGGTAGGCCGACACGTAGGCGGTCTCATAACCAAGGGTTACCATCACAAGATGGATTTCAAAAGGAAAGCCGACACGAAGGCGGTCTCATATCCAAACACAAAGGTAGGCCGACACGAAGGCGGTCTCATAACCAAGGGTTACCATCACAAGATTGATTTCAAAAGAAAAGCCGACACGAGGGCGGTCTCATATCCAAACCCAAAGGTAGGCCGACACGAAGGCGGTCTCATAACCAATGGTTACCATTACAAGATGGATTTCAAAAGGAAAGCAGACACGAAGGCGGTCTCATATCCAAACACAAAGGTAGGCCGACACGTAGGCGGTCTCATAACCAAGGGTTACCATCACAAGATGAATTTCAAAAGGAAAGCCGACACAAAGGCGGTCCCATATCCGAACACAAAGGTAGGCCGACACGAAGGTGGTCTCATAACCAAGGGTTACCATCACAAGATTGATTTCAAAAGGAAAGCCGACACGAGGGTTGTCTCATATCCAAACACAAAGGTAGGCCGACACGAAGGCAGTCTCATAACCAACGGTTACTTTCACAAGATGGATTTCAAAAGGAAAGCCGACACAAAGGCGGTCTCATATCCAAACACAAAGGTAGGCCGACAAGAAGGCGGTCTCATAACCAAGGGTTACCATCACAAGATGGATTTCAAAAGGAAAGCCGACACGAGGGCGGTCTCATATCCAAACCCAAAGGTAGGCCGACACGAAGGCGGTCTCATTACCAATGGTTAGCATTACAAGATGGATTTCAAAAGGAAAGCAGACACGAAGGCGGTCTCATATACAAACACAAAGGTAGGCCGACACGTAGGCGGTCTCATAACCAAGGGTTACCATCACAAGATGAATTTCAAAAGGAAAGCCGACACAAAGGCGGTCTCATATCCAAACAAAAAGGTAGGCCGACACGAAGGCGGTCTCATAACCAACGGTTACCATCACAAGATGGATTTCAAAAGGAAAGCCGACACGAGGGCGGTCTCATATCCAAACCCAAAGGTAGGCCGACACGAAGGCGGTCTCATTACCAATGGTTACCATTACAAGATGGATTTCAAAAGGAAAGCAGACACGAAGGCGGTCTCATATCCAAACACAAAGGTAGGCCGACATGAAGGCGGTCTCATAACCAAGGGTTACCGTCACAAGATGGATTTCAAAAGGAAAGCCGACACGAGGGCTATCTCATATCCAAACACCAAGGTAGGCCGACACGTAGGCGGTCTCATAACCACGGGTTACCATCACAAGATGGATTTCAAAAGGAAAGCCGACACGAAGGCGGTCTCATATCCAAACACAAAGGTAGGCCGACACGAAGGCGGTCTCATAACCAAGGGTTACCATCACAAGATGGATTTCAAAAGGAAAGCCGACACGAGGGCGGTCTCATATCCAAACTCAAAGGTAGGCCGACACAAAGGCGGTCTCATAACCAATGGTTACCATTACAAGATGGATTTCAAAAGGAAAGCAGACAAGAAGGCGGTCTCATATCCAAACACAAAGGTAGGCCGACACGAAGGCGGTCTCATAACCAAGGGTTACCGTCACAAGATGGATTTCAAAAGGAAAGCCGACACGAGGGCTATCTGATATCCAAACACAAAGGTAGGCCGACACGTAGGCGGTCTCATAACCAAGGGTTACCATCACAAGACGGATTTCAAAAGGAAAGCCGACACGAAGGCGGTCTCATATCCAAACACAAAGGTAGGCCGACACGAAGGCGGTCTCATAACCAAGGGTTACCATCACAAGATTGATTTCAAAAGAAAAGCCGACACGAGGGCGGTCTCATATCCAAACCCAAAGGTAGGCCGACACGAAGGCGGTCTCATAACCAATGGTTACCATTACAAGATGGATTTCAAAAGGAAAGCAGACACGAAGGCGGTCTCATATCCAAACACAAAGGTAGGCCGACACGTAGGCGGTCTCATAACCAAGGGTTACCATCACAAGATGAATTTCAAAAGGAAAGCCGACACAAAGGCGGTCCCATATCCGAACACAAAGGTAGGCCGACACGAAGGTGGTCTCATAACCAAGGGTTACCATCACAAGATTGATTTCAAAAGGAAAGCCGACACGAGGGTTGTCTCATATCCAAACACAAAGGTAGGCCGACACGAAGGCAGTCTCATAACCAACGGTTACTTTCACAAGATGGATTTCAAAAGGAAAGCCGACACAAAGGTGGTCTCATATCCAAACACAAAGGTAGGCCGACAAGAAGGCGGTCTCATAACCAAGGGTTACCATCACAAGATGGATTTCAAAAGGAAAGCCGACACGAGGGCGGTCTCATATCCAAACCCAAAGGTAGCCCGACACGAAGGCGGTCTCATATCCAATGGTTAGCATTACAAGATGGATTTCAAAAGGAAAGCAGACACGAAGGCGGTCTCATATCCAAACACAAAGGTAGGCCGACACGTAGGCGGTCTCATAACCAAGGGTTACCATCACAAGAGGGATTTCAAAAGGAAAGCCGACACAAAGGCGGTCTCATATCCAAACACAGAGGTAGGCCGACACGAAGGCGGTCTCATAACCAAGGGTTACCATCACAAGACGAATTTCTAAAGGAAAGCCGACACGAGGGCTGTCTCATATCCAAACACAAAGGTAGGCCGACACGAAGGCGCTCTCATAACCAAGGGTTACTTTCACAAGATGAATTTCAAAAGGAAAGCCGACACGAAGGCTGTCTCATATCCAAATACAAAGGTAGGCCGACACGAAGGCGGTCTCATAACCAAGGGTTACCATCACATGATGGATTTCAACAGGAAAGCCGACACGAAGGCGGTCTCATATCCAAACACAAAGGTAGCCGACATAAAGGCGATCTCATAACCAAGGGTTACCATCACAAGATTGATTTCAAAAGGAAAGCCGACACAAGGGCTGTCTCATGTCCAAACACAAAGGTAGGCCGACACGAAGGCGGTCTCATAACCAACGGTTACTTTCACAAGATGGATTTCAAAAGGAAAGCCGACACGAAGGCGGTCTCATATCCAAACACAAAGGTAGGCCGACACGAAGGCGGTCTCATAACCAAGGGTTACCATCACAAGATGGATTTCAAAAGGAAAGCCGACACGAGGGCGGTCTCATATCCAAACCCAAAGGTAGGCCGGTACGAAGGCGGTCTCATAACCAATGGTTACCATTCCAAGATGGATTTCTAAATGAAAGCAGACACGAAGGCGGTCTCATATCCAAACACAAAGGTAGGCCGACAGGTAGGCGGTCTCATAACCAAGGGTTACGATCACAAGATGGATTTCAAAAGGAAAGTCGACCCAAAGGCGGTCTCATATCCAAACACAAAGGTAGCCTGACACGATGGCGGTCTCATAACCAAGGGTTACCATCACAATATGGATTTCAAAAGGAAAGCCGACACGAGGGCGGTCTCATATCCAAACCCAAAGGTAGGCCGACACGAAGACGGTCTCAGAAGCAATGGTTACCATTACAAGATGGATTTCAAAAGGAAAGCAGACAAGAAGGCGGTCTCATATCCAAACACAAAGGTAGCCCGACACGAAGGCGGTCTCATAACCAAGGGTTACCATCACAAGATGGATTTCAAAAGGAAAGCCGACACGAGGGCGGTCTCATATCCAAACCCAAAGGTAGGCCGACACGAAGACGGTCTCAGAACCAATGGTTACCATTACAAGATGGATTTCAAAAGGAAAGCAGACACGAAGGCGGTCTCATATCCAAACACAAAGGTAGGCCGACACGTAGGCGGTCTCATAACCAAGGGTTACCAACACAAGATGAATTTCAAAAGGAAAGCTGACACAAAGGCGGTCTCATATCCGAACACAAAGGTAGGCCGACACGAAGGCGGTCTCATAACCGAGGGTTACCATCACAAGATTGATTTCAAAAGGAAAGCCGACACGAGGTCTGTCTCATATCCAAACACAATGGTAGGCCGACACGAAGGCGGTCTCATAACCAAGGGTTACATTCACAAGATGGATTTCAAAAGGAAAGCCGACACGAAGGCGGTCTCATATCCAAACACAAAGGTAGGCCGACACGAAGGCGGTCTCATAACCAAGGGTTATCATCACAAGATTGATTTCGAAAGGAAAGCCGACACGAGGGCGGTCTCATATCCAAACCCAAAGGTAGGCCGACACGAAGGCGGTCTCATAACCAAGGGTTACCATCACAAGATGGATTTCAAAAGGAAAGCCGACACGAAGGCGGTCTCATATCCAAACACAAAGGTAGGCCGACACGAAGGCGGTCTCATAACCAAGGGTTACCATCACAAGATGGATTTCAAAAGAAAAGCCGACACGAGGGCGGTCTCATATCCAAACCCAAAGGTAGGCCGACACGAAGGCGGTCTCATAACCAATGGTTACCATTACAAGACGGATTTCAAAAGGAAAGCAGACACGAAGGCGGTCTCATATCCAAACACAAAGGTAGGCCGACACGTAGGCGGTCTCATAACCAAGGGTTACCATCACAAGATTGATTTCAAAAGGAAAGCCGACACGAGGTCTGTCTCATATCCAAACACAATGGTAGGCCGACACGAAGGCGGTCTCATAACCAAGGGTTACATTCACAAGATGGATTTCAAAAGGAAAGCCGACACGAAGGCGGTCTCATATCCAAACACAAAGGTAGGCCGACACGAAGGCGGTCTCATAACCAAGGGTTATCATCACAAGATTGATTTCGAAAGGAAAGCCGACACGAGGGCGGTCTCATATCCAAACCCAAAGGTAGGCCGACACGAAGGCGGTCTCATAACCAAGGGTTACCATCACAAGATGGATTTCAAAAGGAAAGCCGACACGAAGGCGGTCTCATATCCAAACACAAAGGTAGGCCGACACGAAGGCGGTCTCATAACCAAGGGTTACCATCACAAGATGGATTTCAAAAGAAAAGCCGACACGAGGGCGGTCTCATATCCAAACCCAAAGGTAGGCCGACACGAAGGCGGTCTCATAACCAATGGTTACCATTACAAGACGGATTTCAAAAGGAAAGCAGACACGAAGGCGGTCTCATATCCAAACACAAAGGTAGGCCGACACGTAGGCGGTCTCATAACCAAGGGTTACCATCACAAGATGAATTTCAAAAGGAAAGCCGACACAAAGGCGGTCTCATATCCGAACACAAAGGTAGGCCGACACGAAGGCGGTCTCATAACCAAGGGTTACCATCACAAGATTGATTTCAAAAGGAAAGCCGACACGAGGGTTGTCTCATATCCAAACACAAAGGTAGGCCGACACGAAGCCAGTCTCATAACCAACGGTTACTTTCAGAAGATGGATTTCAAAAGGAAAGCCGACACGAAGGCGGTCTCATATCCAAACACAAAGGTAGGCCGACAAGAAGGCGGTCTCATAACCAAGGGTTACCATCACAAGATGGATTTCAAAAGGAAAGCCGACACGAGGGCGGTCTCATATCCAAACCCAAAGGTAGGCCGACACGAAGGCGGTCTCATATCCAATGGTTACCATTACAAGATGGATTTCAAAAGGAAAGCAGACACGAAGGCGGTCTCATATCCAAACACAAAGGTAGGCCGACACGTAGGCGGTCTCATAACCAAGGGTTACCATCACAAGATGGATTTCAAAAGGAAAGCCTAGACAAAGGCGGTCTCATATCCAAACCCAAAGGTAGGCCGACACGAAGGCGGTCTCATAACCAATGGTTACCATTAGAAGATGGATTTAAAAATTAAAGCAGACACGAAGGCGGTCTCATATCCAAACACAAAGGTAGGCCGACACGTAGGCGGTCTCATAACCAAGGGTTACCATAACAAGATGAATTTCAAAAGGAAAGCCGACACAAAGGCGGTCTCATATCCAAACAAAAAGGTAGGCCGACACGAAGGCGGTCTCATAACCAACGGTTACCATCACAAGATGGATTTCAAAAGGAAAGCCGACACGAGGGCGGTCTCATATCCAAACCTAAAGGTAGGCCGACACGAAGGCGGTCTCATAACCAATGGTTACCATTACAAGATGGATTTCAAAAGGAAAGCAGACACGAAGGCGGTCTCATATCCAAACACAAAGGTAGGCCGACATGAAGGCGGTCTCATAACCAAGGGTTACCGTCACAAGATGGATTTCAAAAGGAAAGCCGACACGAGGGCTATCTCATATCCAAACACAAAGGTAGGCCGACACGTAGGCGGTCTCATAACCAAGGGTTACCATCACAAGATGGATTTCAAAAGGAAAGCCGACACGAAGGCGGTCTCATATCCAAACACAAAGGTAGGCCGACACGAAGGCGGTCTCATAACCAAGGGTTACCATCACAAGATGGATTTCAAAAGGAAAGCCGACACGAAGGCGGTCTCATATCCAAACACAAAGGTAGGCCGACACGAAGGCGGTCTCATAACCAAGGGTTATCATCACAAGATTGATTTCAAAAGGAAAGCCGACACGAGGGCGGTCTCATATCCAAACCCAAAGGTAGGCCGACACGAAGGCGGTCTCATAACCAAGGGTTACCATCACAAGATGGATTTCAAAAGGAAAGCCGACACGAAGGCGGTCTCATATCCAAACAAAAAGGTAGGCCGACACGAAGGCGGTCTCATAACCAACGGTTACCATCACAAGATGGATTTCAAAAGGAAAGCCGACACGAGGGCGGTCTCATATCCAAACCTAAAGGTAGGCCGACACGAAGGCGGTCTCATAACCAATGGTTACCATTACAAGATGGATTTCAAAAGGAAAGCAGACACGAAGGCGGTCTCATATCCAAACACAAAGGTAGGCCGACATGAAGGCGGTCTCATAACCAAGGGTTACCGTCACAAGATGGATTTCAAAAGGAAAGCCGACACGAGGGCTATCTCATATCCAAACACAAAGGTAGGCCGACACGTAGGCGGTCTCATAACCAAGGGTTACCATCACAAGATGGATTTCAAAAGGAAAGCCGACACGAAGGCGGTCTCATATCCAAACACAAAGGTAGGCCGACACGAAGGCGGTCTCATAACCAAGGGTTACCATCACAAGATGGATTTCAAAAGGAAAGCCGACACGAGGGCGGTCTCATATCCAAACCCAAAGGTAGGCCGACACAAAGGCGGTCTCATAACCAAGGGTTACCATCACAAGATGGATTTCAAAAGGAAAGCCGACACGAAGGCGGTCTCATATCCAAACACAAAGGTAGGCCGACACGAAGGCGGTCTCATAACCAAGGGTTATCATCACAAGATTGATTTCAAAAGGAAAGCCGACACGAGGGCGGTCTCATATCCAAACCCAAAGGTAGGCCGACACGAAGGCGGTCTCATAACCAAGGGTTACCATCACAAGATGGATTTCAAAAGGAAAGCCGACACGAAGGCGGTCTCATATCCAAACACAAAGGTAGGCCGACACGAAGGCGGTCTTATAACCAAGGGTTACCATCACAAGATGGATTTCAAAAGAAAAGCCGACACGAGGGCGGTCTCATATCCAAACCCAAAGGTAGGCCGACACGAAGGCGGTCTCATAACCAATGGTTACCATTACAAGATGGATTTCAAAAGGAAAGCAGACACGAAGGCGGTCTCATATCCAAACACAAAGGTAGGCCGACACGTAGGCGGTCTCATAACCAAGGGTTACCATCACAAGATGGATTTCAAAAGGAAAGCCTACACAAAGGCGGTCTCATATCCAAACCCAAAGGTAGGCCGACACGAAGGCGGTCTCATAACCAATGGTTACCATTAGAAGATGGATTTAAAAATTAAAGCAGACACGAAGGCGGTCTCATATCCAAACACAAAGGTAGGCCGACACGTAGGCGGTCTCATAACCAAGGGTTACCATCACAAGATGAATTTCAAAAGGAAAGCCGACACAAAGGCGGTCTCATATCCAAACAAAAAGGTAGGCCAACACGAAGGCGGTCTCATAACCAACAGTTACCATCACAAGATGGATTTCAAAAGGAAAGCCGACACGAGGGCGGTCTCATATCCAAACCTAAAGGTAGGCCGACACGAAGGCGGTCTCATAACCAATGGTTACCATTACAAGATGGATTTCAAAAGGAAAGCAGACACGAAGGCGGTCTCATATCCAAACACAAAGGTAGGCCGACATGAAGGCGGTCTCATAACCAAGGGTTACCGTCACAAGATGGATTTCAAAAGGAAAGCCGACACGAGGGCTATCTCATATCCAAACACAAAGGTAGGTCGACACGTAGGCGGTCTCATAACCAAGGGTTACCATCACAAGATGGATTTCAAAAGGAAAGCCGACACGAAGGCGGTCTCATATCCAAAAACAAAGGTAGGCCGACACGAAGGCGGTCTCATAACCAAGGGTTACCATCACAAGATGGATTTCAAAAGGAAAGCCGACACGAGGGCGGTCTCATATCCAAACTCAAAGGTAGGCCGACACAAAGGCGGTCTCATAACCAATGGTTACCATTACAAGATGGATTTCAAAAGGAAAGCAGACAAGAAGGCGGTCTCATATCCAAACACAAAGGTAGGTCGACACGAAGGCGGTCTCATAACCAAGGGTTACCGTCACAAGATGGATTTCAAAAGGAAAGCCGACACGAGGGCTATCTGATATCCAAACACAAAGGTAGGCCGACACGTAGGCGGTCTCATAACCAAGGGTTACCATCACAAGATGGATTTCAAAAGAAAAGCCGACACGAGGGCGGTCTCATATCCAAACCCAAAGGTAGGCCGACACGAAGGCGGTCTCATAACCAATGGTTACCATTACAAGATGGATTTCAAAAGGAAAGCAGACACGAAGGCGGTCTCATATCCAAACACAAAGGTAGGCCGACACGTAGGCGGTCTCATAACCAAGGGTTACCATCACAAGATGGATTTCAAAAGGAAAGCCGACACGAAGGCGGTCTCATATCCAAACACAAAGGTAGGCCGACACGAAGGCGGTCTTATAACCAAGGGTTACCATCACAAGATGGATTTCAAAAGAAAAGCCGACACGAGGGCGGTCTCATATCCAAACCCAAAGGTAGGCCGACACGAAGGCGGTCTCATAACCAATGGTTACCATTACAAGATGGATTTCAAAAGGAAAGCAGACACGAAGGCGGTCTCATATCCAAACACAAAGGTAGGCCGACACGTAGGCGGTCTCATAACCAAGGGTTACCATCACAAGATGGATTTCAAAAGGAAAGCCTACACAAAGGCGGTCTCATATCCAAACCCAAAGGTAGGCCGACACGAAGGCGGTCTCATAACCAATGGTTACCATTAGAAGATGGATTTAAAAATTAAAGCAGACACGAAGGCGGTCTCATATCCAAACACAAAGGTAGGCCGACACGTAGGCGGTCTCATAACCAAGGGTTACCATCACAAGATGAATTTCAAAAGGAAAGCCGACATAAAGGCGGTCTCATATCCAAACAAAAAGGTAGGCCAACACGAAGGCGGTCTCATAACCAACAGTTACCATCACAAGATGGATTTCAAAAGGAAAGCCGACACGAGGGCGGTCTCATATCCAAACCTAAAGGTAGGCCGACACGAAGGCGGTCTCATAACCAATGGTTACCATTACAAGATGGATTTCAAAAGGAAAGCAGACACGAAGGCGGTCTCATATCCAAACACAAAGGTAGGCCGACATGAAGGCGGTCTCATAACCAAGGGTTACCGTCACAAGATGGATTTCAAAAGGAAAGCCGACATGAGGGCTATCTCATATCCAAACACAAAGGTAGGTCGACACGTAGGCGGTCTCATAACCAAGGGTTACCATCACAAGATGGATTTCAAAAGGAAAGCCGACACGAAGGCGGTCTCATATCCAAACACAAAGGTAGGCCGACACGAAGGCGGTCTCATAACCAAGGGTTACCATCACAAGATGGATTTCAAAAGGAAAGCCGACACGAGGGCGGTCTCATATCCAAACTCAAAGGTAGGCCGACACAAAGGCGGTCTCATAACCAATGGTTACCATTACAAGATGGATTTCAAAAGGAAAGCAGACAAGAAGGCGGTCTCATATCCAAACACAAAGGTAGGCCGACACGAAGGCGGTCTCATAACCAAGGGTTACCGTCACAAGATGGATTTCAAAAGGAAAGCCGACACGAGGGCTATCTGATATCCAAACACAAAGGTAGGCCGACACGTAGGCGGTCTCATAACCAAGGGTTACCATCACAAGATGGATTTCAAAAGAAAAGCCGACACGAGGGCGGTCTCATATCCAAACCCAAAGGTAGGCCGACACGAAGGCGGTCTCATAACCAATGGTTACCATTACAAGATGGATTTCAAAAGGAAAGCAGACACGAAGGCGGTCTCATATCCAAACACAAAGGTAGGCCGACACGTAGGCGGTCTCATAACCAAGGGTTACCATCACAAGATGAATTTCAAAAGGAAAGCCGACACAAAGGCGGTCTCATATCCGAACACAAAGGTAGGCCGACACGAAGGTGGTCTCATAACCAAGGGTTACCATCACAAGATTGATTTCAAAAGGAAAGCCGACACGAGGGTTGTCTCATATCCAAACACAAAGGTAGGCCGACATGAAGGCAGTCTCATAACCAACGGTTACTTTCACAAGATGGATTTCAAAAGGAAAGCCGACACGAAGGCGGTCTCATATCCAAACACAAAGGTAGGCCGACAAGAAGGCGGTCTCATAACCAAGGGTTACCATCACAAGATGGATTTCAAAAGGAAAGCCGACACGAGGGCGGTCTCATATCCAAACCCAAAGGTAGGCCGACACGAAGGCGGTCTCATATCCAATGGTTAGCATTACAAGATGGATTTCAAAAGGAAAGCAGACACGAAGGCGGTCTCATATCCAAACACAAAGGTAGGCCGACACGTAGGCGGTCTCATAACCAAGGGTTACCATCACAAGATGGATTTCAAAAGGAAAGCCGACACAAAGGCGGTCTCATATCCAAACACAAAGGTAGGCCGACACGAAGGCGGTCTCATAACCAAGGGTTACCATCACAAGACGAATTTCTAAAGGAAAGCCGACACGAGGGCTGTCTCATATCCAAACACAAAGGTAGGCCGACACGAAGGCGCTCTCATAACCAAGGGTTACTTTCACAAGATGGATTTCAAAAGGAAAGCCGACACGAAGGCTGTCTCATATCCAAATACAAAGGTAGGCCGACACGAAGGCGGTCTCATAACCAAGGGTTACCATCACAAGATGGATTTTAACAGGAAAGCCGACACGAAGGCGGTCTCATATCCAAACACAAAGGTAGCCGACATAAAGGCGATCTCATAACCAAGGGTTACCATCACAAGATTGATTTCAAAAGGAAAGCCGACACGAGGGCTGTCTCATGTCCAAACACAAAGGTAGGCCGACACGAAGGCGGTCTCATATCCGAACACAAAGGTAGGCCGACACGAAGGCGGTCTCATAACCAAGGGTTACCATCACAAGATTGATTTCAAAAGGAAAGCCGACACGAGGGTTGTCTCATATCCAAACACAAAGGTAGGCCGACACGAAGCCAGTCTCATAACCAACGGTTACTTTCAGAAGATGGATTTCAAAAGGAAAGCCGACACGAAGGCGGTCTCATATCCAAACACAAAGGTAGGCCGACAAGAAGTCGGTCTCATAACCAAGGGTTACCATCACAAGATGGATTTCAAAAGGAAAGCCGACACGAGGGCAGTCTCATATCCAAACCCAAAGGTAGGCCGACACGAAGGCGGTCTCATATCCAATGGTTACCATTACAAGATGGATTTCAAAAGGAAAGCAGACACGAAGGCGGTCTCATATCCAAACACAAAGGTAGGCCGACACGTAGGCGGTCTCATAACCAAGGGTTACCATCACAAGATGGATTTCAAAAGGAAAGCCTACACAAAGGCGGTCTCATATCCAAACCCAAAGGTAGGCCGACACGAAGGCGGTCTCATAACCAATGGTTACCATTAGAAGATGGATTTAAAAATTAAAGCAGACACGAAGGCGGTCTCATATCCAAACACAAAGGTAGGCCGACACGTAGGCGGTCTCATAACCAAGGGTTACCATCACAAGATGAATTTCAAAAGGAAAGCCGACACAAAGGCGGTCTCATATCCAAACAAAAAGGTAGGCCGACACGAAGGCGGTCTCATAACCAACGGTTACCATCACAAGATGGATTTCAAAAGGAAAGCCGACACGAGGGCGGTCTCATATCCAAACCTAAAGGTAGGCCGACACGAAGGCGGTCTCATAACCAATGGTTACCATTAGAAGATGGATTTAAAAATTAAAGCAGACACGAAGGCGGTCTCATATCCAAACACAAAGGTAGGCCGACACGTAGGCGGTCTCATAACCAAGGGTTACCATCACAAGATGAATTTCAAAAGGAAAGCCGACACAAAGGCGGTCTCATATCCAAACAAAAAGGTAGGCCAACACGAAGGCGGTCTCATAACCAACAGTTACCATCACAAGATGGATTTCAAAAGGAAAGCCGACACGAGGGCGGTCTCATATCCAAACCTAAAGGTAGGCCGACACGAAGGCGGTCTCATAACCAATGGTTACCATTACAAGATGGATTTCAAAAGGAAAGCAGACACGAAGGCGGTCTCATATCCAAACACAAAGGTAGGCCGACATGAAGGCGGTCTCATAACCAAGGGTTACCGTCACAAGATGGATTTCAAAAGGAAAGCCGACACGAGGGTTATCTCATATCCAAACACAAAGGTAGGTCGACACGTAGGCGGTCTCATAACCAAGGGTTACCATCACAAGATGGATTTCAAAAGGAAAGCCGACACGAAGGCGGTCTCATATCCAAACACAAAGGTAGGCCGACACGAAGGCGGTCTCATAACCAAGGGTTACCATCACAAGATGGATTTCAAAAGGAAAGCCGACACGAGGGCGGTCTCATATCCAAACTCAAAGGTAGGCCGACACAAAGGCGGTCTCATAACCAATGGTTACCATTACAAGATGGATTTCAAAAGGAAAGCAGACAAGAAGGCGGTCTCATATCCAAACACAAAGGTAGGCCGACACGAAGGCGGTCTCATAACCAAGGGTTACCGTCACAAGATGGATTTCAAAAGGAAAGCCGACACGAGGGCTATCTGATATCCAAACACAAAGGTAGGCCGACACGTAGGCGGTCTCATAACCAAGGGTTACCATCACAAGATGGATTTCAAAAGAAAAGCCGACACGAGGGCGGTCTCATATCCAAACCCAAAGGTAGGCCGACACGAAGGCGGTCTCATAACCAATGGTTACCATTACAAGATGGATTTCAAAAGGAAAGCAGACACGAAGGCGGTCTCATATCCAAACACAAAGGTAGGCCGACACGTAGGCGGTCTCATAACCAAGGGTTACCATCACAAGATGAATTTCAAAAGGAAAGCCGACACAAAGGCGGTCTCATATCCGAACACAAAGGTAGGCCGACACGAAGGTGGTCTCATAACCAAGGGTTACCATCACAAGATTGATTTCAAAAGGAAAGCCGACACGAGGGTTGTCTCATATCCAAACACAAAGGTAGGCCGACATGAAGGCAGTCTCATAACCAACGGTTACTTTCACAAGATGGATTTCAAAAGGAAAGCCGACACGAAGGCGGTCTCATATCCAAACACAAAGGTAGGCCGACAAGAAGGCGGTCTCATAACCAAGGGTTACCATCACAAGATGGATTTCAAAAGGAAAGCCGACACGAGGGCGGTCTCATATCCAAACCCAAAGGTAGGCCGACACGAAGGCGGTCTCATATCCAATGGTTAGCATTACAAGATGGATTTCAAAAGGAAAGCAGACACGAAGGCGGTCTCATATCCAAACACAAAGGTAGGCCGACACGTAGGCGGTCTCATAACCAAGGGTTACCATCACAAGATGGATTTCAAAAGGAAAGCCGACACAAAGGCGGTCTCATATCCAAACACAAAGGTAGGCCGACACGAAGGCGGTCTCATAACCAAGGGTTACCATCACAAGACGAATTTCTAAAGGAAAGCCGACACGAGGGCTGTCTCATATCCAAACACAAAGGTAGGCCGACACGAAGGCGCTCTCATAACCAAGGGTTACTTTCACAAGATGGATTTCAAAAGGAAAGCCGACACGAAGGCTGTCTCATATCCAAATACAAAGGTAGGCCGACACGAAGGCGGTCTCATAACCAAGGGTTACCATCACAAGATGGATTTTAACAGGAAAGCCGACACGAAGGCGGTCTCATATCCAAACACAAAGGTAGCCGACATAAAGGCGATCTCATAACCAAGGGTTACCATCACAAGATTGATTTCAAAAGGAAAGCCGACACGAGGGCTGTCTCATGTCCAAACACAAAGGTAGGCCGACACGAAGGCGGTCTCATATCCGAACACAAAGGTAGGCCGACACGAAGGCGGTCTCATAACCAAGGGTTACCATCACAAGATTGATTTCAAAAGGAAAGCCGACACGAGGGTTGTCTCATATCCAAACACAAAGGTAGGCCGACACGAAGCCAGTCTCATAACCAACGGTTACTTTCAGAAGATGGATTTCAAAAGGAAAGCCGACACGAAGGCGGTCTCATATCCAAACACAAAGGTAGGCCGACAAGAAGTCGGTCTCATAACCAAGGGTTACCATCACAAGATGGATTTCAAAAGGAAAGCCGACACGAGGGCAGTCTCATATCCAAACCCAAAGGTAGGCCGACACGAAGGCGGTCTCATATCCAATGGTTACCATTACAAGATGGATTTCAAAAGGAAAGCAGACACGAAGGCGGTCTCATATCCAAACACAAAGGTAGGCCGACACGTAGGCGGTCTCATAACCAAGGGTTACCATCACAAGATGGATTTCAAAAGGAAAGCCTACACAAAGGCGGTCTCATATCCAAACCCAAAGGTAGGCCGACACGAAGGCGGTCTCATAACCAATGGTTACCATTAGAAGATGGATTTAAAAATTAAAGCAGACACGAAGGCGGTCTCATATCCAAACACAAAGGTAGGCCGACACGTAGGCGGTCTCATAACCAAGGGTTACCATCACAAGATGAATTTCAAAAGGAAAGCCGACACAAAGGCGGTCTCATATCCAAAAAAAAAGGTAGGCCGACACGAAGGCGGTCTCATAACCAACGGTTACCATCACAAGATGGATTTCAAAAGGAAAGCCGACACGAGGGCGGTCTCATATCCAAACCTAAAGGTAGGCCGACACGAAGGCGGTCTCATAACCAATGGTTACCATTACAAGATGGATTTCAAAAGGAAAGCAGACACGAAGGCGGTCTCATATCCAAACACAAAGGTAGGCCGACATGAAGGCGGTCTCATAACCAAGGGTTACCGTCACAAGATGGATTTCAAAAGGAAAGCCGACACGAGGGCTATCTCATATCCAAACACAAAGGTAGGCCGACATGTAGGCGGTCTCATAACCAAGGGTTACCATCACAAGATGGATTTCAAAAGGAAAGCCGACACGAAGGCGGTCTCATATCCAAACACAAAGGTAGGCCGACACGAAGGCGGTCTCATAACCAAGGGTTACCATCACAAGATGGATTTCAAAAGGAAAGCCGACACGAGGGCGGTCTCATATCCAAACCCAAAGGTAGGCCGACACAAAGGCGGTCTCATAACCAATGGTTACCATTACAAGATGGATTTCAAAAGGAAAGCAGACAAGAAGGCGGTCTCATATCCAAACACAAAGGTAGGCCGACACGAAGGCGGTCTCATAACCAAGGGTTACCGTCACAAGATGGATTTCAAAAGGAAAGCCGACACGAGGGCTATCTCGTATCCAAACACAAAGGTAGGCCGACACTTAGGCGGTCTCATAACCAAGGGTTACCATCACAAGATGGATTTCAAAAGGAAAGCCGACACGAAGGTGGTCTCATATCCAAACACAAAGGTAGGCCGACACGAAGGCGGACTCATAACCAAGGGTTATCATCACAAGATTGATTTCAAAAGGAAAGCCGACACGAGGGCGGTCTCATATCCAAACCCAAAGGTAGGGCGACACGAAGGCGGTCTCATAACTAAGGGTTACCATCACAAGATGGATTTCAAAAGGAAAGCCGACACGAAGGCGGTCTCATATCCAAACACAAAGGTAGGCCGACACGAAGGCGGTCTCATAACCAAGGGTTATCATCACAAGATTGATTTCAAAAGGAAAGCCGACACGAGGGCGGTCTCATATCCAAACCCAAAGGTAGGCCGACACGAAGGCGGTCTCATAACCAAGGGTTACCATCACAAGATGGATTTCAAAAGGAAAGCCGACACGAAAGCGGTCTCATATCCAAACACAAAGGTAGGCCGACACGAAGGCGGTCTTATAACCAAGGGTTACCATCACAAGATGGATTTCAAAAGAAAAGCCGACACGAGGGCGGTCTCATATCCAAACCCAAAGGTAGGCCGACACGAAGGCGGTCTCATAACCAATGGTTACCATTACAAGATGGATTTCAAAAGGAAAGCAGACACGAAGGCGGTCTCATATCCAAACACAAAGGTAGGCCGACACGTAGGCGGTCTCATAACCAAGGGTTACCATCACAAGATGGATTTCAAAAGGAAAGCCTACACAAAGGCGGTCTCATATCCAAACCCAAAGGTAGGCCGACACGAAGGCGGTCTCATAACCAATGGTTACCATTAGAAGATGGATTTAAAAATTAAAGCAGACACGAAGGCGGTCTCATATCCAAACACAAAGGTAGGCCGACACGTAGGCGGTCTCATAACCAAGGGTTACCATCACAAGATGAATTTCAAAAGGAAAGCCGACACAAAGGCGGTCTCATATCCAAACAAAAAGGTAGGCCGACACGAAGGCGGTCTCATAACCAACAGTTACCATCACAAGATGGATTTCAAAAGGAAAGCCGACACGAGGGCGGTCTCATATCCAAACCTAAAGGTAGGCCGACACGAAGGCGGTCTCATAACCAATGGTTACCATTACAAGATGGATTTCAAAAGGAAAGCAGACACGAAGGCGGTCTCATATCCAAACACAAAGGTAGGCCGACATGAAGGCGGTCTCATAACCAAGGGTTACCGTCACAAGATGGATTTCAAAAGGAAAGCCGACACGAGGGCTATCTCATATCCAAACACAAAGGTAGGTCGACACGTAGGCGGTCTCATAACCAAGGGTTACCATCACAAGATGGATTTCAAAAGGAAAGCCGACACGAAGGCGGTCTCATATCCAAACACAAAGGTAGGCCGACACGAAGGCGGTCTCATAACCAAGGGTTACCATCACAAGATGGATTTCAAAAGGAAAGCCGACACGAGGGCGGTCTCATATCCAAACTCAAAGGTAGGCCGACACAAAGGCGGTCTCATAACCAATGGTTACCATTACAAGATGGATTTCAAAAGGAAAGCAGACAAGAAGGCGGTCTCATATCCAAACACAAAGGTAGGCCGACACGAAGGCGGTCTCATAACCAAGGGTTACCGTCACAAGATGGATTTCAAAAGGAAAGCCGACACGAGGGCTATCTGATATCCAAACACAAAGGTAGGCCGACACGTAGGCGGTCTCATAACCAAGGGTTACCATCACAAGATGGATTTCAAAAGAAAAGCCGACACGAGGGCGGTCTCATATCCAAACCCAAAGGTAGGCCGACACGAAGGCGGTCTCATAACCAATGGTTACCATTACAAGATGGATTTCAAAAGGAAAGCAGACACGAAGGCGGTCTCATATCCAAACACAAAGGTAGGCCGACACGTAGGCGGTCTCATAACCAAGGGTTACCATCACAAGATGAATTTCAAAAGGAAAGCCGACACAAAGGCGGTCTCATATCCGAACACAAAGGTAGGCCGACACGAAGGTGGTCTCATAACCAAGGGTTACCATCACAAGATTGATTTCAAAAGGAAAGCCGACACGAGGGTTGTCTCATATCCAAACACAAAGGTAGGCCGACACGAAGGCAGTCTCATAACCAACGGTTACTTTCACAAGATGGATTTCAAAAGGAAAGCCGACACGAAGGCGGTCTCATATCCAAACACAAAGGTAGGCCGACAAGAAGGCGGTCTCATAACCAAGGGTTACCATCACAAGATGGATTTCAAAAGGAAAGCCGACACGAGGGCGGTCTCATATCCAAACCCAAAGGTAGGCCGACACGAAGGCGGTCTCATAACCAAGGGTTACCATCACAAGATGGATTTCAAAAGGAAAGCCGACACGAAGGCGGTCTCATATCCAAACCCAAAGGTAGGCCGACACGAAGGCGGTCTCATAACCAAGGGTTACCATCACAAGATGGATTTCAAAAGGAAAGCCGACACGAAGGCAGTCTCATATCCAAACACAAAGGTAGGCCGACACGAAGGCGGTCTTATAACCAAGGGTTACCATCACAAGATGGATTTCAAAAGAAAAGCCGACACGAGGGCGGTCTCATATCCAAACCCAAAGGTAGGCCGACACGAAGGCGGTCTCATAACCAATGGTTACCATTACAAGATGGATTTCAAAAGGAAAGCAGACACGAAGGCGGTCTCATATCCAAACACAAAGGTAGGCCGACATGAAGGCGGTCTCATAACCAAGGGTTACCGTCACAAGATGGATTTCAAAAGGAAAGCCGACACGAGGGCTATCTCATATCCAAACACAAAGGTAGGTCGACACGTAGGCGGTCTCATAACCAAGGGTTACCATCACAAGATGGATTTCAAAAGGAAAGCCGACACGAAGGCGGTCTCATATCCAAACACAAAGGTAGGCCGACACGAAGGCGGTCTCATAACCAAGGGTTACCATCACAAGATGGATTTCAAAAGGAAAGCCGACACGAGGGCGGTCTCATATCCAAACTCAAAGGTAGGCCGACACAAAGGCGGTCTCATAACCAATGGTTACCATTACAAGATGGATTTCAAAAGGAAAGCAGACAAGAAGGCGGTCTCATATCCAAACACAAAGGTAGGCCGACACGAAGGCGGTCTCATAACCAAGGGTTACCGTCACAAGATGGATTTCAAAAGGAAAGCCGACACGAGGGCTATCTGATATCCAAACACAAAGGTAGGCCGACACGTAGGCGGTCTCATAACCAAGGGTTACCGTCACAAGATGGATTTCAAAAGGAAAGCCGACACGAGGGCTATCTGATATCCAAACACAAAGGTAGGCCGACACGTAGGCGGTCTCATAACCAAGGGTTACCATCACAAGATGGATTTCAAAAGAAAAGCCGACACGAGGGCGGTCTCATATCCAAACCCAAAGGTAGGCCGACACGAAGGCGGTCTCATAACCAATGGTTACCATTACAAGATGGATTTCAAAAGGAAAGCAGACACGAAGGCGGTCTCATATCCAAACACAAAGGTAGGCCGACATGAAGGCGGTCTCATAACCAAGGGTTACCGTCACAAGATGGATTTCAAAAGGAAAGCCGACACGAGGGCTATCTCATATCCAAACACAAAGGTAGGTCGACACGTAGGCGGTCTCATAACCAAGGGTTACCATCACAAGATGGATTTCAAAAGGAAAGCCGACACGAAGGCGGTCTCATATCCAAACACAAAGGTAGGCCGACACGAAGGCGGTCTCATAACCAAGGGTTACCATCACAAGATGGATTTCAAAAGGAAAGCCGACACGAGGGCGGTCTCATATCCAAACTCAAAGGTAGGCCGACACAAAGGCGGTCTCATAACCAATGGTTACCATTACAAGATGGATTTCAAAAGGAAAGCAGACAAGAAGGCGGTCTCATATCCAAACACAAAGGTAGGCCGACACGAAGGCGGTCTCATAACCAAGGGTTACCGTCACAAGATGGATTTCAAAAGGAAAGCCGACACGAGGGCTATCTGATATCCAAACACAAAGGTAGGCCGACACGTAGGCGGTCTCATAACCAAGGGTTACCGTCACAAGATGGATTTCAAAAGGAAAGCCGACACGAGGGCTATCTGATATCCAAACACAAAGGTAGGCCGACACGTAGGCGGTCTCATAACCAAGGGTTACCATCACAAGATGGATTTCAAAAGAAAAGCCGACACGAGGGCGGTCTCATATCCAAACCCAAAGGTAGGCCGACACGAAGGCGGTCTCATAACCAATGGTTACCATTACAAGATGGATTTCAAAAGGAAAGCAGACACGAAGGCGGTCTCATATCCAAACACAAAGGTAGGCCGACACGTAGGCGGTCTCATAACCAAGGGTTACCATCACAAGATGAATTTCAAAAGGAAAGCCGACACAAAGGCGGTCTCATATCCGAACACAAAGGTAGGCCGACACGAAGGTGGTCTCATAACCAAGGGTTACCATCACAAGATTGATTTCAAAAGGAAAGCCGACACGAGGGTTGTCTCATATCCAAACACAAAGGTAGGCCGACACGAAGGCAGTCTCATAACCAACGGTTACTTTCACAAGATGGATTTCAAAAGGAAAGCCGACACGAAGGCGGTCTCATATCCAAACACAAAGGTAGGCCGACAAGAAGGCGGTCTCATAACCAAGGGTTACCATCACAAGATGGATTTCAAAAGGAAAGCCGACATGAGGGCGGTCTCATATCCAAACCCAAAGGTAGGCCGACACGAAGGCGGTCTCATAACCAAGGGTTACCATCACAAGATGGATTTCAAAAGGAAAGCCGACACGAAGGCGGTCTCATATCCAAACCCAAAGGTAGGCCGACACGAAGCCGGTCTCATAACCAAGGGTTACCATCACAAGATGGATTTCAAAAGGAAAGCCGACACGAAGGCGGTCTCATATCCAAACACAAAGGTAGGCCGACACGAAGGCGGTCTTATAACCAAGGGTTACCATCACAAGATGGATTTCAAAAGAAAAGCCGACACGAGGGCGGTCTCATATCCAAACCCAAAGGTAGGCCGACACGAAGGCGGTCTCATAACCAATGGTTACCATTACAAGATGGATTTCAAAAGGAAAGCAGACACGAAGGCGGTCTCATATCCAAACACAAAGGTAGGCCGACATGAAGGCGGTCTCATAACCAAGGGTTACCGTCACAAGATGGATTTCAAAAGGAAAGCCGACACGAGGGCTATCTCATATCCAAACACAAAGGTAGGTCGACACGTAGGCGGTCTCATAACCAAGGGTTACCATCACAAGATGGATTTCAAAAGGAAAGCCGACACGAAGGCGGTCTCATATCTAAACACAAAGGTAGGCCGACACGAAGGCGGTCTCATAACCAAGGGTTACCATCACAAGATGGATTTCAAAAGGAAAGCCGACACGAGGGCGGTCTCATATCCAAACTCAAAGGTAGGCCGACACAAAGGCGGTCTCATAACCAATGGTTACCATTACAAGATGGATTTCAAAAGGAAAGCAGACAAGAAGGCGGTCTCATATCCAAACACAAAGGTAGGCCGACACGAAGGCGGTCTCATAACTAAGGGTTACCGTCACAAGATGGATTTCAAAAGGAAAGCCGACACGAGGGCTATCTGATATCCAAACACAAAGGTAGGCCGACACGTAGGCGGTCTCATAACCAAGGGTTACCATCACAAGATGGATTTCAAAAGAAAAGCCGACACGAGGGCGGTCTCATATCCAAACCCAAAGGTAGGCCGACACGAAGGCGGTCTCATAACCAATGGTTACCATTACAAGATGGATTTCAAAAGGAAAGCAGACACGAAGGCGGTCTCATATCCAAACACAAAGGTAGGCCGACACGTAGGCGGTCTCATAACCAAGGGTTACCATCACAAGATGAATTTCAAAAGGAAAGCCGACACAAAGGCGGTCTCATATCCGAACACAAAGGTAGGCCGACACGAAGGTGGTCTCATAACCAAGGGTTACCATCACAAGATGGATTTCAAAAGGAAAGCCGACACGAAGGCGGTCTCATATCCAAACACAAAGGTAGGCCGACACGAAGGCGGTCTTATAACCAAGGGTTACCATCACAAGATGGATTTCAAAAGAAAAGCCGACACGAGGGCGGTCTCATATCCAAACCCAAAGGTAGGCCGACACGAAGGCGGTCTCATAACCAATGGTTACCATTACAAGATGGATTTCAAAAGGAAAGCAGACACGAAGGCGGTCTCATATCCAAACACAAAGGTAGGCCGACACGTAGGCGGTCTCATAACCAAGGGTTACCATCACAAGATGGATTTCAAAAGGAAAGCCTACACAAAGGCGGTCTCATATCCAAACCCAAAGGTAGGCCGACACGAAGGCGGTCTCATAACCAATGGTTACCATTAGAAGATGGATTTAAAAATTAAAGCAGACACGAAGGCGGTCTCATATCCAAACACAAAGGTAGGCCGACACGAAGGCGGTCTCATAACCAAGGGTTACCATCACAAGACGAATTTCTAAAGGAAAGCCGACACGAGGGCTATCTCATATCCAAACACAAAGGTAGGCCGACACGAAGGCGCTCTCATAACCAAGGGTTACTTTCACAAGATGGATTTCAAAAGGAAAGCCGACACGAGGGCGGTCTCATATCCAAACCCAAAGGTAGGCCGACACGAAGGCGGTCTCATAACCAATGGTTACCATTACAAGATGGATTTCAAAAGGAAAGCAGACACGAAGGCGGTCTCATATCCAAACACAAAGGTAGGCCGACACGTAGGCGGTCTCATAACCAAGGGTTACCATCACAAGATGAATTTCAAAAGGAAAGCCGACACAAAGGCGGTCTCATATCCGAACACAAAGGTAGGCCGACACGAAGGTGGTCTCATAACCAAGGGTTACCATCACAAGATTGATTTCAAAAGGAAAGCCGACACGAGGGTTGTCTCATATCCAAACACAAAGGTAGGCCGACACGAAGGCAGTCTCATAACCAACGGTTACTTTCACAAGATGGATTTCAAAAGGAAAGACGACACGAAGGCGGTCTCATATCCAAACACAAAGGTAGGCCGACAAGAAGGCGGTCTCATAACCAAGGGTTACCATCACAAGATGGATTTCAAAAGGAAAGCCGACATGAGGGCGGTCTCATATCCAAACCCAAAGGTAGGCCGACACGAAGGCGGTCTCATAACCAAGGGTTACCATCACAAGATGGATTTCAAAAGGAAAGCCGACACGAAGGCGGTCTCATATCCAAACCCAAAGGTAGGCCGACACGAAGGCGGTCTCATAACCAAGGGTTACCATCACAAGATGGATTTCAAAAGGAAAGCCGACACGAAGGCGGTCTCATATCCAAACACAAAGGTAGGCCGACACGAAGGCGGTCTTATAACCAAGGGTTACCATCACAAGATGGATTTCAAAAGAAAAGCCGACACGAGGGCGGTCTCATATCCAAACCCAAAGGTAGGCCGACACGAAGGCGGTCTCATAACCAATGGTTACCATTACAAGATGGATTTCAAAAGGAAAGCAGACACGAAGGCGGTCTCATATCCAAACACAAAGGTAGGCCGACATGAAGGCGGTCTCATAACCAAGGGTTACCGTCACAAGATGGATTTCAAAAGGAAAGCCGACACGAGGGCTATCTCATATCCAAACACAAAGGTAGGTCGACACGTAGGCGGTCTCATAACCAAGGGTTACCATCACAAGATGGATTTCAAAAGGAAAGCCGACACGAAGGCGG
This sequence comes from Lathyrus tuberosus, assembly GCA_022829125.1. NCBI lineage: Eukaryota > Viridiplantae > Streptophyta > Magnoliopsida > Fabales > Fabaceae > Lathyrus > Lathyrus tuberosus. Next base: position 1,853,299 of record JALAZF010000020.1, on the reverse strand, counting down.
TCTCATATCTAAACACAAAGGTAGGCCGACACGAAGGCGGTCTCATAACCAAGGGTTACCATCACAAGATGGATTTCAAAAGGAAAGCCGACACGAGGGCGGTCTCATATCCAAACTCAAAGGTAGGCCGACACAAAGGCGGTCTCATAACCAATGGTTACCATTACAAGATGGATTTCAAAAGGAAAGCAGACAAGAAGGCGGTCTCATATCCAAACACAAAGGTAGGCCGACACGAAGGCGGTCTCATAACCAAGGGTTACCGTCACAAGATGGATTTCAAAAGGAAAGCCGACACGAGGGCTATCTGATATCCAAACACAAAGGTAGGCCGACACGTAGGCGGTCTCATAACCAAGGGTTACCATCACAAGATGGATTTCAAAAGAAAAGCCGACACGAGGGCGGTCTCATATCCAAACCCAAAGGTAGGCCGACACGAAGGCGGTCTCATAACCAATGGTTACCATTACAAGATGGATTTCAAAAGGAAAGCAGACACGAAGGCGGTCTCATATCCAAACACAAAGGTAGGCCGACACGTAGGCGGTCTCATAACCAAGGGTTACCATCACAAGATGAATTTCAAAAGGAAAGCCGACACAAAGGCGGTCTCATATCCGAACACAAAGGTAGGCCGACACGAAGGTGGTCTCATAACCAAGGGTTACCATCACAAGATGGATTTCAAAAGGAAAGCCGACACGAAGGCGGTCTCATATCCAAACACAAAGGTAGGCCGACACGAAGGCGGTCTTATAACCAAGGGTTACCATCACAAGATGGATTTCAAAAGAAAAGCCGACACGAGGGCGGTCTCATATCCAAACCCAAAGGTAGGCCGACACGAAGGCGGTCTCATAACCAATGGTTACCATTACAAGATGGATTTCAAAAGGAAAGCAGACACGAAGGCGGTCTCATATCCAAACACAAAGGTAGGCCGACACGTAGGCGGTCTCATAACCAAGGGTTACCATCACAAGATGGATTTCAAAAGGAAAGCCTACACAAAGGCGGTCTCATATCCAAACCCAAAGGTAGGCCGACACGAAGGCGGTCTCATAACCAATGGTTACCATTAGAAGATGGATTTAAAAATTAAAGCAGACACGAAGGCGGTCTCATATCCAAACACAAAGGTAGGCCGACACGAAGGCGGTCTCATAACCAAGGGTTACCATCACAAGACGAATTTCTAAAGGAAAGCCGACACGAGGGCTATCTCATATCCAAACACAAAGGTAGGCCGACACGAAGGCGCTCTCATAACCAAGGGTTACTTTCACAAGATGGATTTCAAAAGGAAAGCCGACACGAAGGCTGTCTCATATCCAAATACAAAGGTAGGCCGACACGAAGGCGGTCTCATAACCAAGGGTTACCATCACAAGATGGATTTTAACAGGAAAGCCGACACGAAGGCGGTCTCATATCCAAACACAAAGGTAGCCAACATAAAGGCGATCTCATAACCAAGGGTTACCATCACAAGATTGATTTCAAAAGGAAAGCTGACACGAGGGTTGTCTCATGTCCAAACACAAAGGTAGGCCGACACGAAGGCGGTCTCATAACCAACGGTTACTTTCACAAGATGGATTTCAAAAGGAAAGCCGACACGAAGGCGGTCTCATATCCAAACACAAAGGTAGGCCGACACGAAGGTGGTCTCATAACCAAGGGTTACCATCACAAGATTGATTTCAAAAGGAAAGCCGACACGAGGGTTGTCTCATATCCAAACACAAAGGTAGGCCGACACGAAGGCAGTCTCATAACCAACGGTTACTTTCACAAGATGGATTTCAAAAGGAAAGCCGACACGAAGGCGGTCTCATATCCAAACACAAAGGTAGGCCGACAAGAAGGCGGTCTCATAACCAAGGGTTACCATCACAAGATGGATTTCAAAAGGAAAGCCGACACGAGGGCGGTCTCATATCCAAACCCAAAGGTAGGCCGACACGAAGGCGGTCTCATATCCAATGGTTAGCATTACAAGATGGATTTCAAAAGGAAAGCAGACACGAAGGCGGTCTCATATCCAAACACAAAGGTAGGCCGACACGTAGGCGGTCTCATAACCAAGGGTTACCATCACAAGATGAATTTCAAAAGGAAAGCCGACACAAAGGCGGTCTCATATCCGAACACAAAGGTAGGCCGACACGAAGGTGGTCTCATAACCAAGGGTTACCATCACAAGATTGATTTCAAAAGGAAAGCCGACACGAGGGTTGTCTCATATCCAAACACAAAGGTAGGCCGACACGAAGGCAGTCTCATAACCAACGGTTACTTTCACAAGATGGATTTCAAAAGGAAAGCCGACACGAAGGCTGTCTCATATCCAAATACAAAGGTAGGCCGACACGAAGGCGGTCTTATAACCAAGGGTTACCATCACAAGATGGATTTTAACAGGAAAGCCGACACGAAGGCGGTCTCATATCCAAACACAAAGGTAGCCGACATAAAGGCGATCTCATAACCAAGGGTTACCATCACAAGATTGATTTCAAAAGGAAAGCCGACACGAGGGTTGTCTCATGTCCAAACACAAAGGTAGGCCGACACGAAGGCGGTCTCATAACCAACGGTTACGTTCACAAGATGGATTTCAAAAGGAAAGCCGACACGAAGGCGGTCTCATATCCAAACACAAAGGTAGCCGACATAAAGGCGATCTCATAACCAAGGGTTACCATCACAAGATTGATTTCAAAAGGAAAGCCGACACGAGGGTTGTCTCATGTCCAAACACAAAGGTAGGCCGACACGAAGGCGGTCTCATAACCAACGGTTACTTTCACAAAATGGATTTCAAAAGGAAAGCCGACACGAAGGCGGTCTCATATCCAAACACAAAGGTAGGCCGACAAGAAGGCGGTCTCATAACCAAGGGTTACCATCACAAGATGGATTTCAAAAGGAAAGCCGACACGAGGGCGGTCTCATATCCAAACCCAAAGGTAGGCCGACACGAAGGCGGTCTCATATCCAATGGTTAGCATTACAAGATGGATTTCAAAAGGAAAGCAGACACGAAGGCGGTCTCCTATCCAAACACAAAGGTAGGCCGACACGTAGGCGGTCTCATAACCAAGGGTTACCATCACAAGATGAATTTCAAAAGGAAAGCCGACACAAAGGCGGTCTCATATCCGAACACAAAGGTAGGCCGACACGAAGGTGGTCTCATAACCAAGGGTTACCATCACAAGATTGATTTCAAAAGGAAAGCCGACACGAGGGTTGTCTCATATCCAAACACAAAGGTAGACCGACACGAAGGCAGTCTCATAACCAACGGTTACTTTCACAAGATGGATTTCAAAAGGAAAGCCGACACGAAGGCGGTCTCATATCCAAACACAAAGGTAGGCCGACAAGAAGGCGGTCTCATAACCAAGGGTTACCATCACAAGATGGATTTCAAAAGGAAAGCCGACACGAGGGCGGTCTCATATCCAAACCCAAAGGTAGGCCGACACGAAGGCGGTCTCATATCCAATGGTTAGCATTACAAGATGGATTTCAAAAGGAAAGCAGACACGAAGGCGGTCTCATATCCAAACACAAAGGTAGGCCGACACGTAGGCGGTCTCATAACCAAGGGTTACCATCACAAGATGGATTTCAAAAGGAAAGCCGACACAAAGGCGGTCTCATATCCAAACACAAAGGTAGGCCGACACGAAGGCGGTCTCATAACCAAGGGTTACCATCACAAGACGAATTTCTAAAGGAAAGCCGACACGAGGGCTGTCTCATATCCAAACACAAAGGTAGGCCGACACGAAGGCGCTCTCATAACCGAGGGTTACTTTCACAAGATGGATTTCAAAAGGAAAGCCGACACGAAGGCTGTCTCATATCCAAATACAATGGTAGGCCGACACGAAGGCGGTCTCATAACCAAGGGTTACCATCACAAGATGGATTTTAACAGGAAAGCCGACACGAAGGCGGTCTCATATCCAAACACAAAGGTAGCCGACATAAAGGCGATCTCATAACCAAGGGTTACCATCACAAGATTGATTTCAAAAGGAAAGCCGACACGAGGGCTGTCTCATGTCCAAACACAAAGGTAGGCCGACACGAAGGCGGTCTCATAACCAACGGTTACTTTCACAAGATGGATTTCAAAAGGAAAGCCGACACGAAGGCGGTCTCATATCCAAACACAAAGGTAGGCCGACACGAAGGTCGTCTCATAACCAAGGGTTACCATCACAAGATTGATTTCAAAAGGAAAGCCGACACGAGGGTTGTCTCATATCCAAACACAAAGGTAGGCCGACACGAAGGCAGTCTCATAACCAACGGTTACTTTCACAAGATGGATTTCAAAAGGAAAGCCGACACGAAGGCGGTCTCATATCCAAACACAAAGGTAGGCCGACAAAAAGGCGGTCTCATAACCAAGGGTTACCATCACAAGATGGATTTCAAAAGGAAAGCCGACACGAGGGCGGTCTCATATCCAAACCCAAAGGTAGGCCGACACGAAGGCGGTCTCATATCCAATGGTTAGCATTACAAGATGGATTTCAAAAGGAAAGCAGACACGAAGGCGGTCTCATATCCAAACACAAAGGTAGGCCGACACGTAGGCGGTCTCATAACCAAGGGTTACCATCACAAGATGGATTTCAAAAGGAAAGCCGACACAAAGGCGGTCTCATATCCAAACACAAAGGTAGGCCGACACGAAGGCGGTCTCATAACCAAGGGTTACCATCACAAGATGGATTTCAAACGGAAAGCCGACACGAGCGCGGTCTCATATCCAAACCCAAAGGTAGGCCGGTACGAAGGCGGTCTCATAACCAATGGTTACCATTACAAGATGGATTTCAAAAGGAAAGCAGACACGAAGGCGGTCTCATATCCAAACACAAAGGTAGGCCGACACGTAGGCGGTCTCATAACCAAGGGTTACCATCACAAGATGGATTTCAAAAGGAAAGCCGACACGAAGGCGGTCTCATATCCAAACACAAAGGTAGGCCGACACGTAGGCGGTCTCATAACCAAGGGTTACCATCACAAGATGGATTTCAAAAGGAAAGCCGACACGAAGGCGGTCTCATATCCAAACACAAAGGTAGGCCGACACGAAGGCGCTCTCATAACCAAGGGTTACTTTCACAAGATAGATTTCAAAAGGAAAGCCGACACGAGGGCGGTCTCATATCCAAACCCAAAGGTAGGCCGACACGAAGACGGTCTCAGAACCAATGGTTACCATTACAAGATGGATTTCAAAAGGAAAGCAGACAAGAAGGCGGTCTCATATCCAAACACAAAGGTAGCCCGACACGAAGGCGGTCTCATAACCAAGGGTTACCATCACAAGATGGATTTCAAAAGGAAAGCCGACACGAGGGCGGTCTCATATCCAAACCCAAAGGTAGGCCGACACGAAGGCGGTCTCAGAACCAATGGTTACCATTACAAGATGGATTTCAAAAGGAAAGCAGACACGAAGGCGGTCTGATATCCAAACACAAAGGTAGGCCGACACGTAGGCGGTCTCATAACCAAGGGTTACCAACACAAGATGAATTTCAAAAGGAAAGCTGACACAAAGGCGGTCTCATATCCGAACACAAAGGTAGGCCGACACGAAGGCGGTCTCATAACCGAGGGTTACCATCACAAGATTGATTTCAAAAGGAAAGCCGACACGAGGTCTGTCTCATATCCAAACACAATGGTAGGCCGACACGAAGGCGGTCTCATAACCAAGGGTTACTTTCACAAGATGGATTTCAAAAGGAAATCCGACACGAAGGCGGTCTCATATCCAAACACAAAGGTAGGCCGACACGAAGGCGGTCTCATAACCAAGGGTTATCATCACAAGATTGATTTCAAAAGGAAAGCCGACACGAGGGCGGTCTCATATCCAAACCCAAAGGTAGGCCGACACGAAGGCGGTCTCATAACCAAGGGTTACCATCACAAGATGGATTTCAAAAGGAAAGCCGACACGAAGGCGGTCTCATATCCAAACACAAAGGTAGGCCGACACGAAGGCGGTCTCGTAACCAAGGGTTACCATCACAAGATGGATTTCAAAAGAAAAGCCGACACGAGGGCGGTCTCATATCCAAACCCAAAGGTAGGCCGACACGAAGGCGGCCTCATAACCAATGGTTACCATTACAAGATGGATTTCAAAAGGAACGCAGACACGAAGGCGGTCTCATATCCAAACACAAAGGTAGGCCGACACGTAGGCGGTCTCATAACCAAGGGTTACCATCACAAGATGAATTTCAAAAGGAAAGCCGACACAAAGGCGGTCTCATATCCGAACACAAAGGTAGGCCGACACGAAGGCGGTCTCATAACCAAGGGTTACCATCACAAGATTGATTTCAAAAGGAAAGCCGACACGAGGGTTGTCTCATATCCAAACACAAAGGTAGGCCGACACGAAGGCAGTCTCATAACCAACGGTTACTTTCACAAGATGGATTTCAAAAGGAAAGCCGACACGAAGGCGGTCTCATATCCAAAGACAAAGGTAGGCCGACAAGAAGGCGGTCTCATAACCAAGGGTTACCATCACAAGATGGATTTCAAAAGGAAAGCCGACACGAGGGCAGTCTCATATCCAAACACAAAGGTAGGCCGACACGAAGGCGCTCTCATAACCAAGGGTTACTTTCACAAGATGGATTTCAAAAGGAAAGCCGACACGAAGGCTGTCTCATATCCAAATACAAAGGTAGGCCGACACGAAGGCGGTCTCATAACCAAGGGTTACCATCACAAGATGGATTTCAATAGGAAAGCTGACACGAAGGCGGTCTCATATCCAAACACAAAGGTAGGCCGACACGAAGGCGCTCTCATAACCAAGGGTTACTTTCACAAGATGGATTTCAAAAGGAAAGCCGACACGAAGGCTGTCTCATATCCAAATACAAAGGTAGGCCGACACGAAGGCGGTCTCATAACCAAGGGTTACCATCACAAGATGGATTTCAACAGGAAAGCTGACACGAAGGCGGTCTCATATCCAAACACAAAGGTAGCCGACACAAAGGCGGTCTCATAACCAAGGGTTACCATCACAAGATTGATTTCAAAAGGAAAGCCGACACGAGGGCTGTCTCATGTCCAAACACAAAGGTAGGCCGACACGAAGGCGGTCTCATAACCAACGGTTACTTTCACAAGATGGATTTCAAAAGGAAAGCCGACACGAAGGCGGTCTCATATCCAAACACAAAGGTAGGCCGACACGAAGGCGGTCTCATAACCAAGGGTTACCATCACAAGATGGATTTCAAAAGGAAAGCCGACACGAGGGCGGTCTCATATCCAAACCCAAAGGTAGGCCGGTACGAAGGCGGTCTCATAACCAATGGTTACCATTACAAGATGGATTTCTAAATGAAAGCAGACACGAAGGCGGTCTCATATCCAAACACAAAGGTAGGCCGACACGTAGGCGGTCTCATAACCAAGGGTTACGATCACAAGATGGATTTCAAAAGGAAAGTCGACACAAAGGCGGTCTCATATCCAAACACAAAGGTAGCCCGACACGAAGGCGGTCTCATAACCAAGGGTTACCATTACAAGATGGATTTCAAAAGGAAAGCCGACACGAGGGCGGTCTCATATCCAAACCCAAAGGTAGGCCGACACGAAGACGGTCTCAGAACCAATGGTTACCATTACAAGATTGATTTCAAAAGGAAAGCAGACACGAAGGCGGTCTCATATCCAAACACAAAGGTAGGCCGACACGTAGGCGGTCTCATAACCAAGGGTTACCAACACAAGATGAATTTCAAAAGGAAAGCTGACACAAAGGCGGTCTCATATCCGAACACAAAGGTAGGCCGACACGAAGGCGGTCTCATAACCGAGGGTTACCATCACAAGATTGATTTCAAAAGGAAAGCCGACACGAGGGCGGTCTCATATCCAAACCCAAAGGTAGGCCGGTACGAAGGCGGTCTCATAACCAATGGTTACCATTACAAGATGGATTTCTAAATGAAAGCAGACACGAAGGCGGTCTCATATCCAAACACAAAGGTAGGCCGACACGTAGGCGGTCTCATAACCAAGGGTTACGATCACAAGATGGATTTCAAAAGGAAAGTCGACACAAAGGCGGTCTCATATCCAAACACAAAGGTAGGCCGACACGCAGGCGGTCTCATAACCAAGGGTTACCATTACAAGATGGATTTCAAAAGGAAAGCCGACACGAGGGCGGTCTCATATCCAAACCCAAAGGTAGGCCGACACGAAGGCGGTCTCAGAACCAATGGTTACCATTACAAGATTGATTTCAAAAGGAAAGCAGACACGAAGGCGGTCTCATATCCAAACACAAAGGTAGGCCGACACGAAGGCGGTCTCATAACCAAGGGTTACCATCACAAGATGGATTTCAAAAGGAAAGCCGACACGAGGGCGGTCTCATATCCAAACCCAAAGGTAGGCCGGTACGAAGGCGGTCTCATAACCAATGGTTACCATTACAAGATGGATTTCTAAATGAAAGCAGACACGAAGGCGGTCTCATATCCAAACACAAAGGTAGGCCGACACGTAGGCGGTCTCATAACCAAGGGTTACCATCACAAGATGGATTTCAAAAGGAAAGCCGACACGAAGGCGGTCTCATATCCAAACACAAAGGTAGGCCGACACGAAGGCGCTCTCATAACCAAGGGTTACTTTCACAAGATAGATTTCAAAAGGAAAGCCGACACGAGGGCGGTCTCATATCCAAACCCAAAGGTAGGCCGACACGAAGGCGGTCTCATAACCAAGGGTTACCATCATAAGACGAATTTCAAAAGGAAAGCCGACACGAGGGCTGTCTCATATCCAAACACAAAGGTAGGCCGACACGAAGGCGCTCTCATAACCAAGGGTTACTTTCACAAGATGGATTTCAAAAGGAAAGCCGACACGAAGGCTGTCTCATATCCAAATACAAAGGTAGGCCAACACGAAGGCGGTCTCATAACCAAGGGTTACCATCACAAGATGGATTTCAACAGGAAAGCTGACACGAAGGCAGTCTCATATCCAAACACAAAGGTAGCCGACACAAAGGCGGTCTCATAACCAAGGGTTACCATCACAAGATTGATTTCAAAAGGAAAGCCGACACGAGGGCTGTCTCATGTCCAAACACAAAGGTAGGCCGACACGAAGGCGGTCTCATAACCAATGGTTACTTTCACAAGATGGATTTCAAAAGGAAAGCCGACACGATGGCGGTCTCATATCCAAACACAAAGGTAGGCCGACACGAAGGCGGTCTCATAACCAAGGGTTACCATCACAAGATGGATTTCAAAAGGAAAGCCGACACGAGGGCGGTCTCATATCCAAACCCAAAGGTAGGCCGGTACGAAGGCGGTCTCATAACCAATGGTTACCATTACAAGATGGATTTCTAAATGAAAGCAGACACGAAGGCGGTCTCATATCCAAACACAAAGGTAGGCCGACACGTAGGCGGTCTCATAACCAAGGGTTACGATCACAAGATGGATTTCAAAAGGAAAGTCGACACAAAGGCGGTCTCATATCCAAACACAAAGGTAGCCCGACACGAAGGCGGTCTCATAACCAAGGGTTACCATTACAAGATGGATTTCAAAAGGAAAGCCGACACGAGGGCGGTCTCATATCCAAACCCAAAGGTAGGCCGACACGAAGACGGTCTCAGAACCAATGGTTACCATTACAAGATGGATTTCAAAAGGAAAGCAGACACGAAGGCGGTCTCATATCCAAACACAAAGGTAGCCCGACACGAAGGCGGTCTCATAACCAAGGGTTACCATCACAAGATGGATTTCAAAAGGAAACCCGACACGAGGGCGGTCTCATATCCAAACCCAAAGGTAGGCCGACACGAAGACGGTCTCAGAACCAATGGTTACCATTACAAGATTGATTTCAAAAGGAAAGCAGACACGAAGGCGGTCTCATATCCAAACACAAAGCTAGGCCGACACGTAGGCGGTCTCATAACCAAGGGTTACCGACACAAGATGAATTTCAAAAGGAAAGCTGACACAAAGGCGGTCTCATATCCGAACACAAAGGTAGGCTGACACGAAGGCGGTCTCATAACCGAGGGTTACCATCACAAGATTGATTTCAAAAGGAAAGCCGACACGAGGGCTGTCTCATATCCAAACACAATGGTAGGCCGACACGAAGGCGGTCTCATAACCAAGGGTTACTTTCACAAAATGGATTTCAAAAGGAAAGTCGACACGAAGGCGGTCTCATATCCAAACACAAAGGTAGGCCGACACGAAGGCGGTCTCATAACCAAGGGTTACCATCACAAGATGGATTTCAAAAGGAAAGCCGACACAAAGGCGGTCTCATATCCAAACACAAAGGTAGGCCGACACGAAGGCGGTCTCATAACCAAGGGTTACCATCACAAGACGAATTTCAAAAGGAAACCCAACACGAGGGCTGTCTCATATCCAAACACAAAGGTAGGCCGACACGAAGGCACTCTCATAACCAAGGGTTACTTTCACAAGATGGATTTCAAAAGGAAAGCCGACACGAAGGCTGTCTCATATCCAAATACAAAGGTAGGCCGACACGAAGGCGGTCTCATAACCAAGTGTTACCATCACAAGATGGAATTCAACAGGAAAGCCGACACGAAGGCGGTCTCATATCCAAACACAAAGGTAGCCGACACAAAGGCGGTCTCATAACCAAGGGTTACCATCACAAGATTGATTTCAAAAGGAAAGCCGACACGAGGGCTGTCTCATGTCCATACACAAAGGTAGGCCGACACGAAGGCGGTCTCATAACCAATGGTTACTTTCACAAGATGGATTTCAAAAGGAAAGCCGACACGATGGCGGTCTCATATCCAAACACAAAGGTAGGCCGACACGAAGGCGGTCTCATAACCAAGGGTTACCATCACAAGATGGATTTCAAAAGGAAAGCCGACACGAGGGCGGTCTCATATCCAAACCCAAAGGTAGGCCGGTACGAAGGCGGTCTCATAACCAATGGTTACCATTACAAGATGGATTTCTAAATGAAAGCAGACACGAAGGCGGTCTCATATCCAAACACAAAGGTAGGCCGACACGTAGGCGGTCTCATAACCAAGGGTTACGATCACAAGATGGATTTCAAAAGGAAAGTCGACACAAAGGCGGTCTCATATCCAAACACAAAGGTAGCCCGACACGAAGGCGGTCTCATAACCAAGGGTTACCATTACAAGATGGATTTCAAAAGGAAAGCCGACACGAGGGCGGTCTCATATCCAAACCCAAAGGTAGGCCGACACGAAGACGGTCTCAGAACCAATGGTTACCATTACAAGATGGATTTCAAAAGGAAAGCAGACACGAAGGCGGTCTCATATCCAAACACAAAGGTAGCCCGACACGAAGGCGGTCTCATAACCAAGGGTTACCATCACAAGATGGATTTCAAAAGGAAACCCGACACGAGGGCGGTCTCATATCCAAACCCAAAGGTAGGCCGACACGAAGACGGTCTCAGAACCAATGGTTACCATTACAAGATTGATTTCAAAAGGAAAGCAGACACGAAGGCGGTCTCATATCCAAACACAAAGCTAGGCCGACACGTAGGCGGTCTCATAACCAAGGGTTACCGACACAAGATGAATTTCAAAAGGAAAGCTGACACAAAGGCGGTCTCATATCCGAACACAAAGGTAGGCTGACACGAAGGCGGTCTCATAACCGAGGGTTACCATCACAAGATTGATTTCAAAAGGAAAGCCGACACGAGGGCTGTCTCATATCCAAACACAATGGTAGGCCGACACGAAGGCGGTCTCATAACCAAGGGTTACTTTCACAAAATGGATTTCAAAAGGAAAGTCGACACGAAGGCGGTCTCATATCCAAACACAAAGGTAGGCCGACACGAAGGCGGTCTCATAACCAAGGGTTACCATCACAAGATGGATTTCAAAAGGAAAGCCGACACAAAGGCGGTCTCATATCCAAACACAAAGGTAGGCCGACACGAAGGCGGTCTCATAACCAAGGGTTACCATCACAAGACGAATTTCAAAAGGAAACCCAACACGAGGGCTGTCTCATATCCAAACACAAAGGTAGGCCGACACGAAGGCACTCTCATAACCAAGGGTTACTTTCACAAGATGGATTTCAAAAGGAAAGCCGACACGAAGGCTGTCTCATATCCAAATACAAAGGTAGGCCGACACGAAGGCGGTCTCATAACCAAGTGTTACCATCACAAGATGGAATTCAACAGGAAAGCCGACACGAAGGCGGTCTCATATCCAAACACAAAGGTAGCCGACACAAAGGCGGTCTCATAACCAAGGGTTACCATCACAAGATTGATTTCAAAAGGAAAGCCGACACGAGGGCTGTCTCATGTCCATACACAAAGGTAGGCCGACACGAAGGCGGTCTCATAACCAACGGTTACTTTCACAAGATGGATTTCAAAAGGAAAGCCGACACGAAGGCGGTCTCATATCCAAACACAAAGGTAGGCCGACACGAAGGCGGTCTCATAACCAAGGGTTACCATCACAAGATGGATTTCAAAAGGAAAGCCGACACGAGGGCGGTCTCATATCCAAACCCAAAGGTAGGCCGGTACGAAGGCGGTCTCATAACCAATGGTTACCATTACAAGATGGATTTATAAATGAAAGCAGACACGAAGGCGGTCTCATATCCAAACACAAAGGTAGGCCGACACGTAGGCGGTCTCATAACCAAGGGTTACGATAACAAGATGGATTTCAAAAGGAAAGTCGACACAAAGGCGGTCTCATATCCAAACACAAAGGTAGCCCGACACGAAGGCGGTCTCATAACCGAGGGTTACCATCACAAGATGGATTTCAAAAGGAAAGCCGACACGAGGGCGGTCTCATATCCAAACACAAAGGTAGGCCGACACGAAGGCGCTCTCATAACCAAGGGTTACTTTCACAAGATGGATTTCAAAAGGAAAGCCGACACGAAGGCTGTCTCATATCCAAATACAAAGGTAGGCCAACACGAAGGCGGTCTCATAACCAAGGGTTACCATCACAAGATGGATTTCAACAGGAAAGCTGACACGAAGGCGGTCTCATATCCAAACACAAAGGTAGCCGACACAAAGGCGGTCTCATAACCAAGGGTTACCATCACAAGATTGATTTCAAAAGGAAAGCCGACACGAGGGCTGTCTCATGTCCATACACAAAGGTAGGCCGACACGAAGGCGGTCTCATAACCAACGGTTACTTTCACAAGATGGATTTCAAAAGGAAAGCCGACACGAAGGCGGTCTCATATCCAAACACAAAGGTAGGCCGACACGAAGGCGGTCTCATAACCAAGGGTTACCATCACAAGATGGATTTCAAAAGGAAAGCCGACACGAGGGCGGTCTCATATCCAAACCCAAAGGTAGGCCGGTACGAAGGCGGTCTCATAACCAATGGTTACCATTACAAGATGGATTTCTAAATGAAAGCAGACACGAAGGCGGTCTCATATCCAAACACAAAGGTAGGCCGACACGTAGGCGGTCTCATAACCAAGGGTTACGATAACAAGATGGATTTCAAAAGGAAAGTCGACACAAAGGCGGTCTCATATCCAAACACAAAGGTAGCCCGACACGAAGGCGGTCTCATAACCGAGGGTTACCATCACAAGATGGATTTAAAAAGGAAAGCCGACAGGAGGGCGGTCTCATATCCAAACACAAAGGTAGGCCGACACGAAGGCGCTCTCATAACCAAGGGTTACTTTCACAAGATGGATTTCAAAAGGAAAGCCGACACGAAGGCTGTCTCATATCCAAATACAAAGGTAGGCCAACACGAAGGCGCTCTCATAACCAAGGGTTACCATCACAAGATGGATTTCAACAGGAAAGCTGACACGAAGGCGGTCTCATATCCAAACACAAAGGTAGCCGACACAAAGGCGGTCTCATAACCAAGGGTTACCATCACAAGATTGATTTCAAAAGGAAAGCCGACACGAGGGCTGTCTCATGTCCAAACACAAAGGTAGGCCGACACGAAGGCGGTCTCATAACCAACGGTTACTTTCACAAGATGGATTTCAAAAGGAAAGCCGACACGAAGGCGGTCTCATATCCAAACACAAAGGTAGGCCGACACGAAGGCGGTCTCGTAACCAAGGGTTACCATCACAAGATGGATTTCAAAAGGAAAGCCGACACGAGGGCGGTCTCATATCCAAACCCAAAGGTAGGCCGGTACGAAGGCGGTCTCATAACCAATGGTTACCATTACAAGATGGATTTCTAAATGAAAGCAGACACGAAGGCGGTCTCATATCCAAACACAAAGGTAGGCCGACACGTAGGCGGTCTCATAACCAAGGGTTACGATCACAAGATGGATTTCAAAAGGAAAGTCGACACAAAGGCGGTCTCATATCCAAACACAAAGGTAGCCCGACACGAAGGCGGTCTCATAACCAAGGGTTACCATTACAAGATGGATTTCAAAAGGAAAGCCGACACGAGGGCGGTCTCATATCCAAACCCAAAGGTAGGCCGACACGAAGACGGTCTCAGAACCAATGGTTACCATTACAAGATGGATTTCAAAAGGAAAGCAGAGACGAAGGCGGTCTCATATCCAAACACAAAGGTAGCCCGACACGAAGGCGGTCTCATAACCAAGGGTTACCATCACAAGATGGATTTCAAAAGGAAACCCGACACGAGGGCGGTCTCATATCCAAACCCAAAGGTAGGCCGACACGAAGACGGTCTCAGAACCAATGGTTACCATTACAAGATTGATTTCAAAAGGAAAGCAGACACGAAGGCGGTCTCATATCCAAACACAAAGGTAGGCCGACACGTAGGCGGTCTCATAACCAAGGGTTACCAACACAAGATGAATTTCAAAAGGAAAGCTGACACAAAGGCGGTCTCATATCCGAACACAAAGGTAGGCCGACACGAAGGCGGTCTCATAACCGAGGGTTACCATCACAAGATTGATTTCAAAAGGAAAGCCGACACGAGGGCTGTCTCATATCCAAACACAATGGTAGGCCGACACGAAGGCGGTCTCATAACCAAGGGTTACTTTCACAAGATGGATTTCAAAAGGAAAGCCGACACGAAGGCGGTCTCATATCCAAACACAAAGGTAGGCCGACACGAAGGCGGTCTCATAACCAAGGGTTACCATCACAAGATGGATTTCAAAAGGAAAGCCGACACAAAGGCGGTCTCATATCCAAACACAAAGGTAGGCCGACACGAAGGCGGTCTCATAACCAAGGGTTACCATCACAAGACGAATTTCAAAAGGAAACCCAACACGAGGGCTGTCTCATATCCAAACACAAAGGTAGGCCGACACGAAGGCGCTCTCATAACCAAGGGTTACTTTCACAAGATGGATTTCAAAAGGAAAGCCGACACGAAGGCTGTCTCATATCCAAATACAAAGGTAGGCCGACACGAAGGCGGTCTCATAACCAAGGGTTACCATCACAAGATGGAATTCAACAGGAAAGCCGACACGAAGGCGGTCTCATATCCAAACACAAAGGTAGCCGACACAAAGGCGGTCTCATAACCAAGGGTTACCATCACAAGATTGATTTCAAAAGGAAAGCCGACAGGAGGGCTGTCTCATGTCCATACACAAAGGTAGGCCGACACGAAGGCGGTCTCATAACCAACGGTTACTTTCACAAGATGGATTTCAAAAGGAAAGCCGACACGAAGGCGGTCTCATATCCAAACACAAAGGTAGGCCGACACGAAGGCGGTCTCATAACCAAGGGTTACCATGACAAGATGGATTTCAAAAGGAAAGCCGACACGAGGGCGGTCTCATATCCAAACCCAAAGGTAGGCCGGTACGAAGGCGGTCTCATAACCAATGGTTACCATTACAAGATTGATTTCTAAATGAAAGCAGACACGAAGGCGGTCTCATATCCAAACACAAAGGTAGGCCGACACGTAGGCGGTCTCATAACCAAGGGTTACGATAACAAGATGGATTTCAAAAGGAAAGTCGACACAAAGGCGGTCTCATATCCAAAGACAAAGGTAGCCCGACACGAAGGCGGTCTCATAACCGAGGGTTACCATCACAAGATGGATTTCAAAAGGAAAGCCGACACGAGGGCGGTCTCATATCCAAACCCAAAGGTAGGCCGACACGAAGACGGTCTCAGAACCAATGGTTACCATTACAAGATAGATTTCAAAAGGAAAGCAGACACGAAGGCGGTCTCATATCCAAACACAAAGGTAGCCCGACACGAAGGCGGTCTCATAACTAAGGGTTACCATCACAAGATGGATTTCAAAAGGAAAGCCGACACGAGGGCGGTCTCATATCCAAACCCAAAGGTAGTCCGACACGAAGACGGTCTCAGAACCAATGGTTACCATTACAAGATTGATTTCAAAAGGAAAGCAGACACGAAGGCGGTCTCATATCCAAACACAAAGGTAGGCCGACACGTAGGCGGTCTCATAACCAAGGGTTACCAACACAAGATGAATTTCAAAAGGAAAGCTGACACAAAGGCGGTCTCATATCCGAACACAAAGGTAGGCCGACACGAAGGCGGTCTCATAACCGACGGTTACCATCACAAGATTGATTTCAAAAGGAAAGCCGACACGAGGGCTGTCTCATATCCAAACACAATGGTAGGCCGACAGGAAGGCGGTCTCATAACCAAGGGTTACTTTCACAAGATGGATTTCAAAAGGAAAGCCGACACGAAGGCGGTCTCATATCCAAACACAAAGGTAGGCCGACACGAAGGCGGCCTCATAACCAAGGGTTACCATCACAAGATTGATTTCAAAAGGAAAGCCAACACGAGGGCGGTCTCATATCCAAACCCAAAGGTAGGCCGACACGAAGGCGGTCTCATATCCAATGGTTAGCATTACAAGATGGATTTCAAAAGGAAAACAGACACGATGGCGGTCTCATATCCAAACACAAAGGTAGGCCGACACGTAGGCGGTCTCATAACCGAGGGTTACCATCACAAGATGGATTTCAAAAGGAAAGCCGACACGAGGGCGGTCTCATATCCAAACCCAAAGGTAGGCCGACACGAAGACGGTCTCAGAACCAATGGTTACCATTACAAGATGGATTTCAAAAGGAAAGCAGACACGAAGGCGGTCTCATATCCAAACACAAAGGTAGCCCGACACGAAGGCGGTCTCATAACTAAGGGTTACCATCACAAGATGGATTTCAAAAGGAAAGCCGACACGAGGGCGGTCTCATATCCAAACCCAAAGGTAGTCCGACACGAAGACGGTCTCAGAACCAATGGTTACCATTACAAGATTGATTTCAAAAGGAAAGCAGACACGAAGGCGGTCTCATATCCAAACACAAAGGTAGGCCGACACGTAGGCGGTCTCATAACCAAGGTTTACCAACACAAGATGAATTTCAAAAGGAAAGCTGACACAAAGGCGGTCTCATATCCGAACACAAAGGTAGGCCGACACGAAGGCGGTCTCATAACCGACGGTTACCATCACAAGATTGATTTCAAAAGGAAAGCCGACACGAGGGCTGTCTCATATCCAAACACAATGGTAGGCCGACACGAAGGCGGTCTCATAACCAAGGGTTACTTTCACAAGATGGATTTCAAAAGGAAAGCCGACACGAAGGCGGTCTCATATCCAAACACAAAGGTAGGCCGACACGAAGGCGGCCTCATAACCAAGGGTTACCATCACAAGATTGATTTCAAAAGGAAAGCCAACACGAGGGCGGTCTCATATCCAAACCCAAAGGTAGGCCGACACGAAGACGGTCTCATAACCAAGGGTTACCATCACAAGATGGATTTCAAAAGGAAAGCCGACACAAAGGCGGTCTCATATACAAACACAAAGGTAGGCCGACACGAAGGAGGTCTCATAACCAAGGGTTACCATCACAAGACGGATTTCAAAAGGAAAGCCGACACGAGGGTTGTCAAATATCCAAACACAAAGGTAGGCCGACACGAAGGCAGTCTCATAACCAACGGTTACTTTCACAAGATGGATTTCAAAAGGAAAGCCGACACGAAGGCTGTCTCATATCCAAATACAAAGGTAGGCCGACACGTAGGCGGTCTCATAACCAAGGGTTACCATCACAAGATGGATTTCAAAAGGACAGCCGACACAAAGGCGGTCTCATATCCAAACACAAAGGTAGGCCGACACGAAGGCGGTCTCATAACCAAGGGTTACCATCACAAGACGAATTTCAAAAGGAAAGCCGACACGAGGGCTGTCTCATATCCAAACACAAAGGTAGGCCGACACGAAGGCGGTCTCATAACAAAGGGTTACCATCACAAGACAGATTTCAAAAGGAAAGCCGACACGAGAGTTGTCTCATATCCAAACACAAAGGTAGGCCGACACGAAGGCGCTCTCACAACCAAGGGTTACCATCACAAGATGGATTTCAACAGGAAAGCAGACACGAAGGCGGTCTCATATCCAAACACAAAGGTAGGCCGACACGTAGGCGGTCTCATAACCAAGGGTTACCATCACAAGATGGATTTCAAAAGGAAAGCCGACACAAAGGCGGTCTCATATCCAAACACAAAGGTAGGCCGACACGAAGGCGGTCTCTTAACCAAGGGTTACCATCACAAGACGAATTTCAAAAGGAAAGCCGACACGAGGGCTGTCTCATATCCAAACACAAAGGTAGGCCGACACGAAGGCGCTCTCATAACCAACGGTTACTTTCACAAGATGGATTTCAAAAGGAAAGCCGACACGAAGGCTGTCTCATATCCAAATACAAAGGTAGGCCGACACGAAGGCGGTCTCATAACCAAGGGTTACCATCACAAGATGTATTTCAACAGGAAAGCCGACACGAAGGCGGTCTCATATCCAAACACAAAGGTAGCCGACACAAAGGCGGTCTCATAGCCAAGGGTTACCATCACAAGATTGATTTCAAAAGGAAAGCCGACACGAGGGCTGTCTCATGTCCAAACACAAAGGTAGGCCGACACGAAGGCGGTCTCATAACCAACGGTTACTTTCACAAGATGGATTTCAAAAGGAAAGCCGACACGAAGGCGGTCTCATATCCAAACACAAAGGTAGGCCGACACGAAGGCGGTCTCATAACCAAGGGTTACCATCACAAGATGGATTTCAAAAGGAAAGCCGACACGAGGGCGGTCTCATATCCAAACCCAAAGGTAGGCCGACACGAAGACAGTCTCATAACCAATGGTTACCATTACAAGATGGATTTCAAAAGGAAAGCAGACACGAAGGCGGTCTCATATCCAAACACAAAGATAGCCCGACACGAAGGCGGTCTCATAACCAAGGGTTACCATCACAAGATGGATTTCAAAAGGAAAGCCGACACGAGGGCGGTCTCATATCCAAACCCAAAGGTAGGCCGACACGAAGACGGTCTCAGAACCAATGGTTACCATTACAAGATGGATTTCAAAAGGAAAGCAGACACGAAGGCGGTCTCATATCCAAACACAAAGGTAGGCCGACACGTAGGCGGTCTCATAACCAAGGGTTACCAACACAAGATGAATTTCAAAAGGAAAGCTGACACAAAGGCGGTCTCATATCCGAACACAAAGGTAGGCCGACACGAAGGCGGTCTCATAACCGAGGGTTACCATCACAAGATTGATTTCAAAAGGAAAGCCGACACGAGGGCTGTCTCATATCCAAACACAATGGTAGGCCGACAGGAAGGCGGTCTCATAACCAAGGGTTACTTTCACAAGATGGATTTCAAAAGGAAAGCCGACACGAAGGCGGTCTCATATCCAAACACAAAGGTAGGCCGACACGAAGGCGGTCTCATAACCAAGGGTTACCATCACAAGATTGATTTCAAAAGGAAAGCCAACACGAGGGCGGTCTCATATCCAAACCCAAAGGTAGGCCGACACGAAGGCGGTCTCATATCCAATGGTTAGCATTACAAGATGGATTTCAAAAGGAAAACAGACACGAAGGCGGTCTCATATCCAAACACAATGGTAGGCCGACACGTAGGCGGTCTCATAACCAAGGGTTACCATCACAAGATGGATTTCAAAAGGAAAGCCGACACAAAGGCGGTCTCATATCCAAACACAAAGGTAGGCCGACACGAAGGTGGTCTCATAACCAAGGGTTACCATCACAAGACGGATTTCAAAAGGAAAGCCGACGCAAGGGTTGTCTCATATCCAAACACAAAGGTAGGCCGACACGAAGGCGCTCTCACAACCAAGGGTTACTTTCACAAAATGGATTTCAAAAGGAAAGCCGACACGAAGGTTGTCTCATATCCAAATACAAAGGTAGGCCGACGCGAAGGCGGTCTCATAACCAAGGGTTACCATCACAAGATGGATTTCAACAGGAAAGCAGACACGAAGGCGGTCTCATATCCAAACACAAAGGTAGGCCGACACGTAGGCGGTCTCATAACCAAGTGTTACCATCACAAGATGGATTTCAAAAGGAAAGCCGACACAAAGGCGGTCTCATATCCAAACACTAAGGTAGGCCGACACGAAAGCCGTCTCATAACCAAGGGTTACCATCACAAGACGAATTTCAAAAGGAAAGCCGACACGAGGGCTGTCTCATATCCAAACACAAAGGTAGGCCGACACGAAGGCGCTCTCATAACCAAGGGTTACTTTCACAAGATGGATTTCAAAAGGAAAGCCGACACGAATGCTGTCTCATATCCAAATACAAAGGTAGGCCGACACGAAGGCGGTCTCATAACCAAGGGTTACCATCACAAGATGGATTTCAACAGGAAAGCCGACACGAAGGCGGTCTCATATCCAAACACAAAGGTAGCCGACACAAAGGCGGTCTCATAACCAAGGGTTACCATCACAAGATTGATTTCAAAAGGAAAGCCGACACGAGGGCTGTCTCATGTCCAACCACAAAGGTAGGCCGACACGAAGGCGGTCTCATAACCAACGGTTACTTTCACAAGATGGATTTCAAAAGGAAAGCCGACACGAAGGCGGTCTCATATCCAAACACAAAGGTAGGCCGACACGAAGGCGGTCTCATAACCAAGGGTTACCATCACAAGATGGATTTCAAAAGGACAGCCGACACAAAGGCGGTCTCATATCCAAACACAAAGGTAGGCCGACACGAAGGCGGTCTCATAACCAAGGGTTACCATCACAAGACGAATTTCAAAAGGAAAGCCGACACGAGGGCTGTCTCATATCCAAACACAAAGGTAGGCCGACACGAAGGCGGTCTCATAACAAAGGGTTACCATCACAAGACAGATTTCAAAAGGAAAGCCGACACGAGAGTTGTCTCATATCCAAACACAAAGGTAGGCCGACACGAAGGCGCTCTCACAACCAAGGGTTACCATCACAAGATGGATTTCAACAGGAAAGCAGACACGAAGGCGGTCTCATATCCAAACACAAAGGTAGGCCGACACGTAGGCGGTCTCATAACCAAGGGTTACCATCACAAGATGGATTTCAAAAGGAAAGCCGACACAAAGGCGGTCTCATATCCAAACACAAAGGTAGGCCGACACGAAGGCGGTCTCTTAACCAAGGGTTACCATCACAAGACGAATTTCAAAAGGAAAGCCGACACGAGGGCTGTCTCATATCCAAACACAAAGGTAGGCCGACACGAAGGCGCTCTCATAACCAACGGTTACTTTCACAAGATGGATTTCAAAAGGAAAGCCGACACGAAGGCTGTCTCATATCCAAATACAAAGGTAGGCCGACACGAAGGCGGTCTCATAACCAAGGGTTACCATCACAAGATGTATTTCAACAGGAAAGCCGACACGAAGGCGGTCTCATATCCAAACACAAAGGTAGCCGACACAAAGGCGGTCTCATAGCCAAGGGTTACCATCACAAGATTGATTTCAAAAGGAAAGCCGACACGAGGGCTGTCTCATGTCCAAACACAAAGGTAGGCCGACACGAAGGCGGTCTCATAACCAACGGTTACTTTCACAAGATGGATTTCAAAAGGAAAGCCGACACGAAGGCGGTCTCATATCCAAACACAAAGGTAGGCCGACACGAAGGCGGTCTCATAACCAAGGGTTACCATCACAAGATGGATTTCAAAAGGAAAGCCGACACGAGGGCGGTCTCATATCCAAACCCAAAGGTAGGCCGACACGAAGACGGTCTCATAACCAATGGTTACCATTACAAGATGGATTTCAAAAGGAAAGCAGACACGAAGGCGGTCTCATATCCAAACACAAAGATAGCCCGACACGAAGGCGGTCTCATAACCAAGGGTTACCATCACAAGATGGATTTCAAAAGGAAAGCCGACACGAGGGCGGTCTCATATCCAAACCCAAAGGTAGGCCGACACGAAGACGGTCTCAGAACCAATGGTTACCATTACAAGATGGATTTCAAAAGGAAAGCAGACACGAAGGCGGTCTCATATCCAAACACAAAGGTAGGCCGACACGTAGGCGGTCTCATAACCAAGGGTTACCAACACAAGATGAATTTCAAAAGGAAAGCTGACACAAAGGCGGTCTCATATCCGAACACAAAGGTAGGCCGACACGAAGGCGGTCTCATAACCGAGGGTTACCATCACAAGATTGATTTCAAAAGGAAAGCCGACACGAGGGCTGTCTCATATCCAAACACAATGGTAGGCCGACAGGAAGGCGGTCTCATAACCAAGGGTTACTTTCACAAGATGGATTTCAAAAGGAAAGCCGACACGAAGGCGGTCTCATATCCAAACACAAAGGTAGGCCGACACGAAGGCGGTCTCATAACCAAGGGTTACCATCACAAGATTGATTTCAAAAGGAAAGCCAACACGAGGGCGGTCTCATATCCAAACCCAAAGGTAGGCCGACACGAAGGCGGTCTCATATCCAATGGTTAGCATTACAAGATGGATTTCAAAAGGAAAACAGACACGAAGGCGGTCTCATATCCAAACACAATGGTAGGCCGACACGTAGGCGGTCTCATAACCAAGGGTTACCATCACAAGATGGATTTCAAAAGGAAAGCCGACACAAAGGCGGTCTCATATCCAAACACAAAGGTAGGCCGACACGAAGGTGGTCTCATAACCAAGGGTTACCATCACAAGACGGATTTCAAAAGGAAAGCCGACGCAAGGGTTGTCTCATATCCAAACACAAAGGTAGGCCGACACGAAGGCGCTCTCACAACCAAGGGTTACTTTCACAAAATGGATTTCAAAAGGAAAGCCGACACGAAGGCTGTCTCATATCCAAATACAAAGGTAGGCCGACGCGAAGGCGGTCTCATAACCAAGGGTTACCATCACAAGATGGATTTCAACAGGAAAGCAGACACGAAGGCGGTCTCATATCCAAACACAAAGGTAGGCCGACACGTAGGCGGTCTCATAACCAAGTGTTACCATCACAAGATGGATTTCAAAAGGAAAGCCGACACAAAGGCGGTCTCATATCCAAACACTAAGGTAGGCCGACACGAAAGCCGTCTCATAACCAAGGGTTACCATCACAAGACGAATTTCAAAAGGAAAGCCGACACGAGGGCTGTCTCATATCCAAACACAAAGGTAGGCCGACACGAAGGCGCTCTCATAACCAAGGGTTACTTTCACAAGATGGATTTCAAAAGGAAAGCCGACACGAATGCTGTCTCATATCCAAATACAAAGGTAGGCCGACACGAAGGCGGTCTCATAACCAAGGGTTACCATCACAAGATGGATTTCAACAGGAAAGCCGACACGAAGGCGGTCTCATATCCAAACACAAAGGTAGCCGACACAAAGGCGGTCTCATAACCAAGGGTTACCATCACAAGATTGATTTCAAAAGGAAAGCCGACACGAGGGCTGTCTCATGTCCAACCACAAAGGTAGGCCGACACGAAGGCGGTCTCATAACCAACGGTTACTTTCACAAGATGGATTTCAAAAGGAAAGCCGACACGAAGGCGGTCTCATATCCAAACACAAAGGTAGGCCGACACGAAGGCGGTCTCATAACCAAGGGTTACCATCACAAGATGGATTTCAAAAGGAAAGCCGACACGAGTGCGGTCTCATATCCAAACCCAAAGGTAGGCCGACACGAAGACGGTCTCATAACCAATGGTTACCATTACAAGATGGATTTCAAAAGGAAAGCAGACACGAAGGCGGTCTCATATCCAAACACAAAGGTAGCCCGACACGAAGGCGGTCTCATAACCAAGGGTTACCATCACAAGATGGATTTCAAAAGGAAAGCCGACACGAGGGCGGTCTCATATCCAAACCCAAAGGTAGGCCGACACGAAGACGGTCTCAGAACCAATGGTTACCATTACAAGATGGATTTCAAAAGGAAAGCAGACACGAAGGCGGTCTCATATCCAAACACAAAGGTAGGCCGACACGTAGGCGGTCTCATAACCAAGGGTTACCAACACAAGATGAATTTCAAAAGGAAAGCTGACACAAAGGCGGTCTCATATCCGAACACAAAGGTAGGCCGACACGAAGGCGGTCTCATAACCGAGGGTTACCATCACAAGATTGATTTCAAAAGGAAACCGACACGAGGGCTGTCTCATATCCAAACACAAAGGTAGGCCGACACGAAGGCGCTCTCACAACCAAGGGTTACTTTCACAAGATGGATTTCAAAAGGAAAGCCGACACGAAGGCTGTCTCATATCCAAATACAAAGGTAGGCCGACGCGAAGGCGGTCTCATAACCAAGGGTTACCATCACAAGATGGATTTCAACAGGAAAGCCGACACGAAGGCGGTCTCATATCCAAACACAAAGGTAGCCGACACAAAGGCGGTCTCATAACCAAGGGTTACCATCACAAGATTTATTTCAAAAGGAAAGCCGACACGAAGGCGGTCTCATATCCAAACACAAAGGTAGGCCGACACGAAGGCGGACTCATAACCAAGGGTTACTATCACAAGATGGATTTCAAAAGGAAAGCCGACACGAAGGCGGTCTCTTATCCAAACCCAAAGGTAGGCCGACACAAAGGCGGTCTCATAACCAATGGTTACCATCACAAGATGAATTTCAAAAGGAAAGCTGACGCAAAGGCGGTCTCATATCCGAACACAAAGGTAGGCCGACACGAAGGGGGTCTCATAACCGAGGGTTACCATCACAAGATTGATTTCAAAAGGAAAGCCGACACGAGGGCTGTCTCATATCCAAACACAATGGTAGGCCGACACGAAGGCGGTCTCATAACCAAGGGTTACTTTCATAAGATGGATTTCAAAAGGAAAGCCGACACGAAGGCGGTCTCATATCCAAACACAAAGGTAGGCCGACACGAAGGCGGTCTCATAACCAAGGGTTACCATCACAAGATTGATTTCAAAAGGAAAGCCAACACGAGGGCGGTCTCATATCCAAACCCAAAGGTAGGCCGACACGAAGGCGGTCTCATATCCAATGGTTAGCATTACAAGATGGATTTCAAAAGGAAAACAGGCACGAAGGCGGTCTCATATCCAAACACAAAGGTAGGCCGACACGTAGGCGGTCTCATAACCAAGGGTTACCATCACAAGATGGATTTCAAAAGGAAAGCCGACACAAAGGCGGTCTCATATCCAAACACAAAGGTAGGCCGACCCGAAGGCGGTCTCATAACCAAGGGTTACCATCACAAGACGGATTTCAAAAGGAAAGCCGACACGAGGGTTGTCTCATATCCAAACACAAAGGTAGGCCGACACGAAGGCGCTCTCACAACCAAGGGTTACTTTCACAAGATGGATTTCAAAAGGAAAGCCGACACGAAGGCTGTCTCATATCCAAATACAAAGGTAGGCTGACGCGAAGGCGGTCTCATAACCAAGGGTTACCATCACAAGATGGATTTCAACAGGAAAGCAGACACGAAGGCGGTCTCATATCCAAACACAAAGGTAGGCCGACACGTAGGCGGTCTCATAACCAAGGGTTACCATCACAAGATGGATTTCAAAAGGAAAGCCGACACAAAGGCGGTCTCATATCCAAATACAAAGGTAGGCCGACACGAAGGCGGTCTCATAACCAAGGGTTACCATCACAAGACGAATTTCAAAAGGAAAGCCGACACGAGGGCTGTCTCATATCCAAACACAAAGGTAGGCCGACACGAAGGCGCTCTCATAACCAAGGGTTACTTTCACAAGATGGATTTCAAAAGGAAAGCCGACACGAAGGCTGTCTCATATCCAAATACAAAGGTAGGCCGACACGAAGGCGGTCTCATAACCAAGGGTTACCATCACAAGATGGATTTCAACAGGAAAGCCGACACGAAGGCGGTCTCATATCCAAACACAAAGGTAGCCGACACAAAGGCGGTCTCATATCCGAACACAAAGGTAGGCCGACACGAAGGCGGTCTCATAACCGAGGGTTACCATCACAAGATTGATTTCAAAAGGAAAGCCGACACGAGGGCTGTCTCATATCCAAACACAATGGTAGGCCGACACGAAGGCGGTCTCATAACCAAGGGTTACTTTCATAAGATGGATTTCAAAAGGAAAGCCGACACGAAGGCGGTCTCATATCCAAACACAAAGGTAGGCCGACACGAAGGCGGTCTCATAACCAAGGGTTACCATCACAAGATTGATTTCAAAAGGAAAGCCAACACGAGGGCGGTCTCATATCCAAACCCAAAGGTAGGCCGACACGAAGGCGGTCTCATATCCAATGGTTAGCATTACAAGATGGATTTCAAAAGGAAAACAGACACGAAGGCGGTCTCATATCCAAACACAAAGGTAGGCCGACACGTAGGCGGTCTCATAACCAAGGGTTACCATCACAAGATGGATTTCAAAAGGAAAGCCGACACAAAGGCGGTCTCATATCCAAACACAAAGGTAGGCCGACCCGAAGGCGGTCTCATAACCAAGGGTTACCATCACAAGACGGATTTCAAAAGGAAAGCCGACACGAGGGTTGTCTCATATCCAAACACAAAGGTAGGCCGACACGAAGGCGCTCTCACAACCAAGGGTTACTTTCACAAGATGGATTTCAAAAGGAAAGCCGACACGAAGGCTGTCTCATATCCAAATACAAAGGTAGGCTGACGCGATTGCGGTCTCATAACCAAGGGTTACCATCACAAGATGGATTTCAACAGGAAAGCAGACACGAAGGCGGTCTCATATCCAAACACAAAGGTAGGCCGACACGTAGGCGGTCTCATAACCAAGGGTTACCATCACAAGATGGATTTCAAAAGGAAAGCCGACACAAAGGCGGTCTCATATCCAAATACAAAGGTAGGCCGACACGAAGGCGGTCTCATAACCAAGGGTTACCATCACAAGACGAATTTCAAAAGGAAAGCCGACACGAGGGCTGTCTCATATCCAAACACAAAGGTAGGCCGGCACGAAGGCGCTCTCATAACCAAGGGTTACTTTCACAAGATGGATTTCAAAAGGAAAGCCGACACGAAGGCTGTCTCATATCCAAATACAAAGGTAGGCCGACACGAAGGCGGTCTCATAACCAAGGGTTACCATCACAAGATGGATTTCAACAGGAAAGCCGACACGAAGGCGGTCTCATATCCAAACACAAAGGTAGCCGACACAAAGGCGGTCTCATAACCAAGGGTTACCATCACAAGATTGATTTCAAAAGGAAAGCCGACACGAGGGCTGTCTCATGTCCAAACACAAAGGTAGGCCGACACGAAGGCGGTCTCATAACCAACGGTTACTTTCACAAGATGGATTTCAAAAGGAAAGCCGACACGAAGGCGGTCTCATATCCAAACACAAAGGTAGGCCGACACGAAGGCGGTCTCATAACCAAGGGTTACCATCACAAGATGGATTTCAAAAGGAAAGCCGACACGAGGGCGGTCTCATATCCAAACCCAAAGGTAGGCCGACACGAAGACGGTCTCATAACCAATGGTTACCATTACAAGATGGATTTCAAAAGGAAAGAAGACACGAAGGCGGTCTCATATCCAAACACAAAGGTAGCCCGACACGAAGGCGGTCTCATAACCAAGGGTTACCATCACAAGATGGATTTCAAAAGGAAAGCCGACACGAGGGCGGTCTCATATCCAAACCCAAAGGTAGGCCGACACGAAGACGGTCTCAGAAGCAATGGTTACCATTACAAGATGGATTTCAAAAGGAAAGCAGACACGAAGGCGGTCTCATATCCAAACACAAAGGTAGGCCGACACGTAGGCGGTCTCATAACCAAGGGTTACCAACATAAGATGAATTTCAAAAGGAAAGCTGACACAAAGGCGGTCTCATATCCGAACACAAAGGTAGGCCGACACGAAGGCGGTCTCATAACCGAGGGTTACCATCACAAGATTGATTTCAAAAGGAAAGCCGACACGAGGGTTGTCTCATATCCAAACACAATGGTAGGCCGACACGAAGGCGGTCTCATAACCAAGGGTTACTTTCACAAGATGGATTTCAAAAGGAAAGCCGACACGAAGGCATCTCATATCCAAACACAAAGGTAGGCCGACACGAAGGCGGTCTCATAACCAAGGGTTACCATCACAAGATTGATTTCAAAAGGAAAGCCAACACGAGGGCGGTCTCATATCCAAACCCAAAGGTAGGCCGACACGAAGGCGGTCTCATATCCAATGGTTAGCATTACAAGATGGATTTCAAAAGGAAAACAGACACGAAGGCGGTCTCATATCCAAACACAAAGGTAGGCCGACACGTAGGCGGTCTCATAACCAAGGGTTACCATCACAAGATGGATTTCAAAAGGAAAGCCGACACAAAGGCGGTCTCATATCCAAACACAAAGGTAGGCCGACACGAAGGCGGTCTCATAACCAAGGGTTACCATCACAAGACGGATTTCAAAAGGAAAGCCGACACGAGGGTTGTCTCATATCCAAACACAAAGGTAGGCCGACACGAAGGCGCTCTCACAACCAAGGGTTACTTTCACAAGATGGATTTCAAAAGGAAAGCCGACACGAAGGCTGTCTCATATCCAAATACAAAGGTAGGCCGACACGAAGGCGGTCTCATAACCAAGGGTTACCATCACAAGATGGATTTCAACAGGAAAGCCGACACGAAGGCTGTCTCATATCCAAACACAAAGGTAGCCGACACAAAGGCGGTCTCGTAACCAAGGGTTACCATCACAAGATTTATTTCAAAAGGAAAGCCGACACGAAGGCGGTCTCATATCCAAACACAAAGGTAGGCCGACACGAAGGCGGACTCATAACCAAGGGTTACTATCACAAGATGGATTTCAAAAGGAAAGCCAACACGAAGGCTGTCTCTTATCCAAACCCAAAGGTAGGCCGACACAAAGGCGGTCTCATAACCAATGGTTACCATCACAAGATGGATTTCAACAGGAAAGCCGACACGAAGGCGGTCTCATATCCAAACACAAAGGTAGGCCGATACGAAGGCCGTCTCATAACCAAGGGTTACCATCACAAGATGGATTTTAAAAGGAAAGCAGACACGAAGGCGGTCTCTTATCCAAACATAAAGGTACCTCGACACGTAGGCGGTCTCATAACCAAGGGTTACCATCACAAGATGGATTTCAAAAGGAATGCTGTCACAAAGGCGGTCTCATATCCAAACACAAAGGTAGGCCGACATGAAGGCGGTCTCATAACCAAGGGTTACCATCACAATATGGATTTCAAAAGGAAAGCCGACACGAGGGTTGTCTCATATCCAAGCAGAAAGGTAGGCTGACACGAAGGCAGTCTCATAACCAAGGGTTACCATCACAAGATGGATTTCAAAAGGAAAGCCGACACGAGGGCGGTCTCATATCCAAACCCAAAGGTAGGCCGACACGAAGGCGGTCTCATAACCAATGGTTACCATTACAAGATGGATTTCAAAATTAAAGCAGACACGAAGGCGGTCTCATATCCAAACACAAAGGTAGGCCGACAGGTAGGCGGTCTCATAACCAAGGGATACCATCACAAGATGAATTTCAAAAGGAAAGCCGACACTAAGGCGGTCTCATATCCAAACACAAAGGTAGGCCAACACGAAGGCGGTCTCATAACCAAGGGTTACCATCACAAGATTGATTTCAAAAGGAAAGCCGACACGAGGGCTGTCTCATATCCAAACACAAAGGTAGGCCGACACGTAGGCGGTCTCATAACCAATGGTTACCATCACAACATGGATTTCAAAAGGAAAGCAGATACGAAGGCGGTCTCATATCCAAACACAAAGGTAGGCCGACACGTAGGCGGTCTCATAACCAAGGGTTACCATCACAAGATGGATTTCAATAGGAAAGTCGACACAAAGGCGGTCTCATTTCCAAACACAAAGGTAGGCCGACACGAAGGCGGACTCATAACCAAGGGTTACCATCACAAGATGGATTTCAATAGGAAAGTCGACACAAAGGCGGTCTCATTTCCAAACACAAAGGTAGGCCGACACGAAGGCGGTCTCATATCCAAACCCAAAGGTAGGCCGATACGAAGGCGGTCTCATAACCAATGGTTACCATTACAAGATGGATTTCAAAAGGAAAGCAGACACGAAGGCGGTCTCATATCCAAACACAAAGGTAGGCCGACACGTAGGCGGTCTCATAACCAAGGGTTACCAACACAAGATGAATTTCAAAAGGAAAGCTGACACAAAGGCGGTCTCATATCCGAACACAAAGGTAGGCCGACACGAAGGCGGTCTCATAACCAAGGGTTACCATCACAAGATTGATTTCAAAAGGAAAGCCGACACGAGGGCTGTCTCATATCCAAGCACAATGGTAGGCCGACACAAAGGCGGTCTCATAACCAAGGGTTACTTTCACAAGATGGATTTCAAAAGGAAAGCCGACACGAAGGCGGTCTCATATCCAAACACAAAGGTAGGCCGACACGAAGGCGGTCTCATAACCAAGGGTTACCATCACAAGATTGATTTCAAAAGGAAAGCCAACACGAGGGCGGTCTCATATCCAAACCCAAAGGTAGGCCGACACGAAGGCGGTCTCATATCCAATGGTTAGCATTACAAGATGGATTTCAAAAGGAAAACAAACACGAAGGCGGTCTCATATCCAAACACAAAGGTAGGCCGACACGTAGGCGGTCTCATAACCAAGGGTTACCATCACAAGATGGATTTCAAAAGGAAAGCCGACACAAAGGCGGTCTCATATCCAAACACAAAGGTAGGCCGACACGAAGGCGGTCTCATAACCAAGGGTTACCATCACAAGACGGATTTCAAAAGGAAAGCCGACACGAGGGTTGTCTCATATCCAAACACAAAGGTAGGCCGACACGAAGGCGCTCTCACAACCAAGGGTTACTTTCACAAGATGGATTTCAAAAGGAAAGCCGACACGAAGGCTGTCTCATATCCAAATACAAAGGTAGGCCGACACGAAGGCGGTCTCATAACCAAGGGTTACCATCACAAGATGGATTTCAACAGGAAAGCCGACACGAAGGCGGTCTCATATCCAAACACAAAGGTAGCCGACACAAAGGCGGTCTCATAACCAAGGGTTACCATCACAAGATTTATTTCAAAAGGAAAGCCGACACGAAGGCGGTCTCATATCCAAACACAAAGGTAGGCCGACACGAAGGCGGACTCATAACCAAGGGTTACTATCACAAGATGGATTTCAAAAGGAAAGCCGACAAGAAGGCGGTCTCTTATCCAAACCCAAAGGTAGGCCGACACAAAGGCGGTCTCATAACCAATGGTTACCATCACAAGATGGATTTCAAAAGGAAAGCCGACACGAAGGCGGTCTCATATCCAAACACAAAGGTAGGCCGATACGAAGGCCGTCTCATAACCAAGGGTTACCATCACAAGATGGATTTTAAAAGGAAAGCAGACACGAAGGCAGTCTCTTATCCAAACATAAAGGTAGCTCGACACGTAGGCGGTCTCATAACCAAGGGTTACCATCACAAGATGGATTTCAAAAGGAATGCTGTCACAAAGGCGGTCTCATATCCAAACACAAAGGTAGGCCGACATGAAGGCGGTCTCATAACCAAGGGTTACCATCACAAAATGGATTTCAAAAGGAAAGCCGACACGAGGGTTGTCTCATATCCAAGCAGAAAGGTAGGCCGACACGAAGGCGGTCTCATAACCAAGGGTTACCATCACAAGATGGATTTCAAAAGGAAAGCCAACACGAGGGCGATCTCATATCCAAACCCAAAGGTAGGCCGACACAAAGGCGGTCTCATATCCAATGGTTAGCATTACAAGATGGATTTCAAAAGGAAAACAGACACGAAGGCGGTCTCATATCCAAACACAAAGGTAGGCCGACACGTAGGCGGTCTCATAACCAAGGGTTACCATCACAAGATGGATTTCAAAAGGAAAGCCGACACAAAGGCGGTCTCATATCCAAACACAAAGGTAAGCCGACACGAAGGCGGTCTCATAACCAAGGGTTACCATCACAAGACGGATTTCAAAAGCAAAGCCGACACGAGGGTTGTCTCATATCTAAACACAAAGGTAGGCCGACACGAAGGCGCTCTCACAACCAAGGGTTACTTTCACAAGATGGATTTCAAAAGGAAAGCCGACACGAAGGCTGTCTCATATCCAAATACAAAGGTAGGCCGACACGAAGGCGGTCTCATAACCAAGGGTTACCATCACAAGATGGATTTCAACAGGAAAGCCGACACGAAGGCGGTCTCATATCCAAACACAAAGGTAGCCGACACAAAGGCGGTCTCATAACCAAGGGTTACCATCACAAGATTTATTTCAAAAGGAAAGCCGACACGAAGGCGGTCTCATATCCAAACACAAAGGTAGGCCGACACGAAGGCGGACTCATAACCAAGGGTTACTATCACAAGATGGATTTCAAAAGGAAACCGACATGAAGGCGGTCTCTTATCCAAACCCAAAGGTAGGCCGACACAAAGGCGGTCTCATAACCAAGGGTTACCATCACAAGATGGATTTCAAAAGGAAAGCCGACACGAGGGTGGTCTCATATCCAAACCCAAAGGTAGGCCGACACGAAGGCGGTCTCATAACCAATGGTTACCATTACAAGATGGATTTCAAAATTAAAGCAGACACGAAGGCGGTCTCATATCCAAACACAAAGGTAGGCCGACATGTAGGCGGTCTCATAACCAAGGGTTACCATCACAAGATGAATTTCAAAAGGAAAGCCGACACTAAGGCGGTCTCATATCCAAACACAAAGGTAGGCCAACACGAAGGCGGTCTCATAACCAAGGGTTACCATCACAAGATTGATTTCAAAAGGAAAGCCGACACGAGGGCTGTCTCATATCCAAACACAAAGGTAGGCCGACACGTAGGCGGTCTCATAACCAATGGTTACCATCACAACATGGATTTCAAAAGGAAAGCAGACACGAAGGCGGTCTCATATCCAAACACCAAGGTAGGCCGACACGTAGGCGGTCTCATAACCAAGGGTTACCATCACAAGATGGATTTCAATAGGAAAGTCGACACAAAGGCTGTCTCATTTCCAAACACAAAGGTAGGCCGACACGAAGGCGGTCTCATAACCAAGGGTTACCATCACAAGATGGATTTCAAAAGGAAAGCCGACACGAGGGCGGTCTCATATCCAAACCCAAAGGTAGGCCGATACGAAGGCGGTCTCATAACCAATGGTTACCATTACAAGATGGATTTCAAAAGGAAAGCAGACACGAAGGCGGTCTCATATCCAAACACAAAGGTAGGCCGACACGAAGGCGTACTCATAACCAAGGGTTACTATCACAAGATGGATTTTAAAAGGAAATCCGACACGAAGGCGGTCTCTTATCCAAACCCAAAGGTAGGCCGACACAAAGGCGGTCTCATAACCAATGGTTACCATCACAAGATGGATTTCAAAAGGAAAGCCGACACGAAGGCGGTCTCATATCCAAACACAAAGGTAGGCCGATACGAAGGCCGTCTCATAACCAAGGGTTACCATCACAAGATGGATTTTAAAAGGAAAGCAGACACGAAGGCGGTCTCTTATCCAAACATAAAGGTAGCTCGACACGTAGGCGGTCTCATAACCAAGGGTTACCATCACAAGATGGATTTCAAAAGGAATGCTGACACAAAGGCGGTCTCATATCCAAACACAAAGGTAGCCCGACATGAAGGCGGTCTCATAACCAAGGGTTACCATCACAAGATGGATTTCAAAAGGAAAGCCGACACGAGGGTTGTCTCATATCCAAGCAGAAAGGTAGGCCAACACGAAGGCGGTCTCATAACCAAGGGTTACCATCACAAGATAGATTTCAAAAGGAAAGCCGACACGAGGGCGGTCTCATATCCAAACCCAAAGGTAGGCCGACACGAAGGCGGTCTCATAACCAATGGTTACCATTACAAGATGGATTTCAAAATTAAAGCAGACACGAAGGCGGTCTCATATCCAAACACAAAGGTAGGCCGACATGTAGGCGGTCTCATAACCAAGGGTTACCATCACAAGATGAATTTCAAAAGAAAAGTCGACACTAAGGCGGTCTCATATCCAAACACAAAGGTAGGCCAACACGAAGGCGGTCTCATAACCAAGGGTTACCATCACAAGATTGATTTCAAAAGGAAAGCCGACACGAGGGCTATCTCATATCCAAACACAAAGGTAGGCCGACACGTAGGCGATCTCATAACCAATGGTTACCATCACAACATGGATTCCAAAAGGAAAGCAGACACGAAGGCGGTCTCATATCCAAACACAAAGGTAGGCCGACACGTAGGCGGTCTCATAACCAAGGGTTACCATCACAAGATGGATTTCAATAGGAAAGTCGACACAAAGGCGGTCTCATTTCCAAACACAAAGGTAGGCCGACAAGAAGGCGGTCTCATAACCAAGGGTTACCATCACAAGATGGATTTCAAAAGGAAAGCCGACACGAGGGCGGTCTCATATCCAAACCCAAAGGTAGGCCGATACGAAGGCGGTCTCATAACCAATGGTTACCATTACAAGATGGATTTCAAAAGGAAAGCAGACACGAAGGCGGTCTCATATCCTAACAGAAAGGTAGGCCGACACGTAGGCGGTCTCATAACCAAGGGTTACCAACACAAGATGAATTTCAAAAGGAAAGCCGACACAAAGGCGGTCTCATATCCGAACACAAAGGTACGCCGACACGAAGGCAGTCTCATAACCAAAGGTTACCATCACAAGATTGATTTCAAAAGGAAGGCCGACACGAGGGCTATCTCATATCCAAACACAAAGGAAGTCCGACACGAAGGCGGTCTCATAACCAAGGCTTACTTTCACAAGATGGATTTCAAAAGGAAAGCCGACACGAAGGCAGTATCATATCCAAACACAAAGGTAGGCCGACACGAAGGCGGTCTCATAACCAAGGGTTACCATCACAAGATGGATTTCAAAAGAAAAGCCGACACGAAGGCGGTCTCATATCCAAACACAAAGGTAGGCCGATACGAAGGCCGTCTCATAACCAAGGGTTACCATCACAAGATGGATTTTAAAAGGAAAGCAGACACGAAGGCGGTCTCTTATCCAAACATAAAGGTAGCTCGACACGTAGGCGGTCTCATAACCAAGGGTTACCATCACAAGATGGATTTCAAAAGGAATGCTGTCACAAAGGCGGTCTCATATCCAAACACAAAGGTAGGCCGACATGAAGGCGGTCTCATAACCAAGGGTTACCATCACAATATGGATTTCAAAAGGAAAGCCGACACGAGGGTTGTCTCATATCCAAGCAGAAAGGTAGGCCGACACGAAGGCGGTCTCATAACCAAGGGTTACCATCACAAGATGGATATCAAAAGGAAAGCCGACACGAGGGCGGTCTCATATCCAAACCCAAAGGTAGGCCGACACGAAGGCGGTCTCATAACCAATGGTTACCCTTACAAGATGGATTTCAAAATTAAAGCAGACACGAAGGCGGTCTCATATCCAAACACAAAGGTAGGCCGACATGTAGGCAGTCTCATAACCAAGGGTTACCATCACAAGATGAATTTCAAAAGGAAAGCCGACACTAAGGCGGTCTCATATCCAAACACAAAGGTAGGCCAACACGAAGGCGGTCTCATAACCAAGGGTTACCATCACAAGATTGATTTCAAAAGGAAAGCCGACACGAGGGCTGTCTCATATCCAAACACAAAGGTAGGCCGACACGTAGGCGGTCTCATAACCAATGGTTACCATCACAACATGGATTTCAAAAGGAAAGCAGACACGAAGGCGGTCTCATATCCAAACACAAAGGTAGGCCGACACGTAGGCGGTCTCATAACCAAGGGTTACCATCACAAGATGGATTTCAATAGGAAAGTCGACACAAAGGCGGTCTCATTTCCAAACACAAAGGTAGGCCGACACGAAGGCGGTCTCATAACCAAAGGTTACCATCACAAGATGGATTTCAAAAGGAAAGCCGACACAAGGGCGGTCTCATATCCAAACCCAAAGGTAGGCCGATACGAAGGCGCTCTCATAACCAATGGTTACCATTACAAGATGGATTTCAAAAGGAAAGCAGACACGAAGGCGGTCTCATATCCAAACACAAAGGTAGGCCGACACGAAGGCGTACTCATAACCAAGGGTTACTATCACAAGATGGATTTCAAAAGGAAATCCGACACGAAGGCGGTCTCTTATCCAAACCCAAAGGTAGGCTGACACAAAGGCGGTCTCATAACCAATGGTTACCATCACAAGATGGATTTCAAAAGGAAAGCCGACACGAAGGCGGTCTCATATCCAAACACAAAGGTAGGCCGATACGAAGGCCGTCTCATAACCAAGGGTTACCATCACAAGATGGATTTTAAAAGGAAAGCAGACACGAAGGCGGTCTCTTATCCAAACATAAAGGTAGCTCGACACGTAGGCGGTCTCATAACCAAGGGTTACCATCACAAGATGGATTTCAAAAGGAATGCTGACACAAAGGCGGTCTCATATCCAAACACAAAGGTAGGCCGACATGAAGGCGGTCTCATAACCAAGGGTTACCATCACAAGATGGATTTCAAAAGGAAAGCCGACACGAGGGTTGTCTCATATCCAAGCAGAAAGGTAGGCCGACAAGAAGGCGGTCTCATAACCAAGGGTTACCATCACAAGATAGATTTCAAAAGGAAAGCCGACACGAGGGCGGTCTCATATCCAAACCCAAAGGTAGGCCGACACGAAGGCGGTCTCATAACCAATGGTTACCATTACAAGATGGATTTCAAAATTAAAGCAGACACGAAGGCGGTCTCATATCCAAACACAAAGGTAGGCCGACATGTAGGCGGTCTCATAACCAAGGGTTACCATCACAAGATGAATTTCAAAAGGAAAGCCGACACTAAGGCGGTCTCATATCCAAACACAAAGGTAGGCCAACACGAAGGCGGTCTCATAACCAAGGGTTACCATCACAAGATTGATTTCAAAAGGAAAGCCGACACGAGGGCTATCTCATATCCAAACACAAAGGTAGGCCGACACGTAGGCGGTCTCATAACCAATGGTTACCATCACAACATGGATTTCAAAAGGAAAGCAGACACGAAGGCGGTCTCATATCCAAACACAAAGGTAGGCCGACACGTAGGCGGTCTCATAACCAAGGGTTACCATCACAAGATGGATTTCAATAGGAAAGTCGACACAAAGGCGGTCTCATTTCCAAACACAAAGGTATGCCGCCACGAAGGCGGTCTCATAACCAAGGGTTACCATCACAAGATGGATTTCAAAAGGAAAGCCGACACGAGGGCGGTCTCATATCCAAACCCAAAGGTAGGCCGATACGAAGGCGGTCTCATAACCAATGGTTACCATTACAAGATGGATTTCAAAAGGAAAGCAGACACGAAGGCGGTCTCATATCCTAACACAAAGGTAGGCCGACACGTAGGCGGTCTCATAACCAAGGGTTACCAACACAAGATGAATTTCAAAAGGAAAGCCGACACAAAGGCGGTCTCATATCCGAACACAAAGGTACGCCGACACGAAGGCAGTCTCATAACCAAAGGTTACCATCACAAGATTGATTTCAAAAGGAAGGCCGACACGAGGGCTATCTCATATCCAAACACAAAGGAAGCCCGACACGAAGGCGGTCTCATAACCAAGGCTTACTTTCACAAGATGGATTTCAAAAGGAAAGCCGACACGAAGGCAGTATCATATCCAAACACAAAGGTAGGCCGACACGAAGGCGGTCTCATAACCAAGGGTTACCATCACAAGATGGATTTCAAAAGAAAAGCCGACACGAAGGCGGTCTCATATCCAAACACAAAGGTAGGCCGATACGAAGGCCGTCTCATAACCAAGGGTTACCATCACAAGATGGATTTTAAAAGGAAAGCAGACACGAAGGCGGTCTCTTATCCAAACATAAAGGTAGCTCGACACGTAGGCGGTCTCATAACCAAGGGTTACCATCACAAGATGGATTTCAAAAGGAATGCTGTCACAAAGGCGGTCTCATATCCAAACACAAAGGTAGGCCGACATGAAGGCGGTCTCATAACCAAGGGTTACCATCACAATATGGATTTCAAAAGGAAAGCCGACACGTGGGTTGTCTCATATCCAAGCAGAAAGGTAGGCCGACACGAAGGCGGTCTCATAACCAAGGGTTACCATCACAAGATGGATTTCAAAAGGAAAGCCGACACGAGGGCGGTCTCATATCCAAACCCAAAGGTAGGCCGACACGAAGGCGGTCTCATAACCAATGGTTACCATTACAAGATGGATTTCAAAATTAAAGCAGACACGAAGGCGGTCTCATATCCAAACACAAAGGTAGGCCGACATGTAGGCGGTCTCATAACCAAGGGTTACCATCACAAGATGAATTTCAAAAGGAAAGCCGACACTAAGGCGGTCTCATATCCAAACACAAAGGTAGGCCAACACGAAGGCGGTCTCATAACCAAGGGTTACCATCACAAGATTGATTTCAAAAGGAAAGCCGACACGAGGGCTGTCTCATATCCAAACACAAAGGTAGGCCGACACGTAGGCGGTTTCATAACCAATGGTTACCATCACAACATGGATTTCAAAAGGAAAGCAGACACGAAGGCGGTCTCATATCCAAACACAAAGGTAGGCCGACACGTAGGCGGTCTCATAACCAAGGGTTACCATCACAAGATGGATTTCAATAGGAAAGTCGACACAAAGGCGGTCTCATTTCCAAACACAAAGGTAGGCCGACACGAAGGCGGTCTCATAACCAAGGGTTACCATCACAAGATGGATTTCAAAAGGAAAGCCGACACGAGGGCGGTCTCATATCCAAACCCAAAGGTAGGCCGATACGAAGGCGGTCTCATAACCAATGGTTACCGTTACAAGATGGATTTCAAAAGGAAAGCAGACACGAAGGCGGTCTCATATCCAAACACAAAGGTAGGCCGACACGTAGGCGGTCTCATAACCAAGGGTTACCAACACAAGATGAATTTCAAAAGAAAAGCTGACACAAAGGCGGTCTCATATCCGAACACAAAGGTAGGCCGACACGAAGGCGGTCTCATAACCAAGGGTTACCATCACAAGATTGATTTCAAAAGGAAAGCCGACACGAGGGCTGTCTCATATCCAAACACAATGGTAGGCCGACACGAAGGCGGTCTCATAACCAAGGGTTACTATCACAAGATGGATTTCAAAAGGAAAGCCTACACGAAGGCGGTCTCATATCCAAACACAAAGGTAGGCCGACACGAAGGCGGTCTCATAACCAAGGGTTACCATCACAAGATTGATTTCAAAAGGAAAGCCAACACGAGGGCGGTCTCATATCCAAACCCAAAGGTAGGCCGACACGAAGGCGGTCTCATATCCAATGGTTAGCATTACAAGATGGATTTCAAAAGGAAAGCAGACACGAAGGCGGTCTCATATCCTAACACAAAGGTAGGCCGACACGTAGGCGGTCTCATAACCAAGGGTTACCAACACAAGATGAATTTCAAAAGGAAAGCTGACACAAAGGCGGTCTCATATCCGAACATAAAGGTACGCCGACACGAAGGCAGTCTCATAACCAAAGGTTACCATCACAAGATTGATTTCAAAAGGAAGGCCGACACGAGGGCTATCTCATATCCAAACACAAAGGAAGCCTGACACGAAGGCGGTCTCATAACCAAGGCTTACTTTCACAAGATGGATTTCAAAAGGAAAGCCGACACGAAGGCAGTATCATATCCAAACACAAAGGTAGGCCGACACGAAGGCGGTCTCATAACCAAGGGTTACCATCACAAGATGGATTTCAAAAGAAAAGCCGACACGAAGGCGGTCTCATATCCAAACACAAAGGTAGGCCGATACGAAGGCCGTCTCATAACCAAGGGTTACCATCACAAGATGGATTTTATAAGGAAAGCAGACACGAAGGCGGTCTCTTATCCAAACATAAAGGTAGCTCGACACGTAGGCGGTCTCATAACCAAGGGTTACCATCACAAGATGGATTTCAAAAGGAATGCTGTCACAAAGGCGGTCTCATATCCAAACACAAAGGTAGGCCGACATGAAGGCGGTCTCATAACCAAGGGTTACCATCACAATATGGATTTCAAAAGGAAAGCCGACACGTGGGTTGTCTCATATCCAAGCAGAAAGGTAGGCCGACACGAAGGCGGTCTCATAACCAAGGGTTACCATCACAAGATGGATTTCAAAAGGAAAGCCGACACGAGGGCGGTCTCATATCCAAACCCAAAGGTAGGCCGACACGAAGGCGGTCTCATAACCAATGGTTACCATTACAAGATGGATTTCAAAATTAAAGCAGACACGAAGGCGGTCTCATATGCAAACACAAAGGTAGGCCGACATGTAGGCGGTCTCATAACCAAGGGTTACCATCACAAGATGAATTTCAAAAGGAAAGCCGACACTAAGGCGGTCTCATATCCAAACACAAAGGTAGGCCAACACGAAGGCGGTCTCATAACCAAGGGTTACCATCACAAGATTGATTTCAAAAGGAAAGCCGACACGAGGGCTGTCTCATATCCAAACACAAAGGTAGGCCGACACGTAGGCGGTCTCATAACCAATGGTTACCATCACAACATGGATTTCAAAAGGAAAGCAGACACGAAGGCGGTCTCATATCCAAACACAAAGGTAGGCCGACACGTAGGCGGTCTCATAACCAAGGGTTACCATCACAAGATGGATTTCAATAGGAAAGTCGACACAAAGGCGGTCTCATTTCCAAACACAAAGGTAGGCCGACACGAAGGCGGTCTCATAACCAAGGGTTACCATCACAAGATGGATTTCAAAAGGAAAGCCGACACGAGGGCGGTCTCATATCCAAACCCAAAGGTAGGCCGATACGAAGGCGGTCTCATAACCAATGGTTACCGTTACAAGATGGATTTCAAAAGGAAAGCAGACACGAAGGCGGTCTCATATCCAAACACAAAGGTAGGCCGACACGTAGGCGGTCTCATAACCAAGGGTTACCAACACAAGATGAATTTCAAAAGAAAAGCTGACACAAAGGCGGTCTCATATCCGAACACAAAGGTAGGCCGACACGAAGGCGGTCTCATAACCAAGGGTTACCATCACAAGATTGATTTCAAAAGGAAAGCCGACACGAGGGCTGTCTCATATCCAAACACAATGGTAGGCCGACACGAAGGCGGTCTCATAACCAAGGGTTACTATCACAAGATGGATTTCAAAAGGAAAGCCGACACGAAGGCGGTCTCATATCCAAACACAAAGGTAGGCCGACACGAAGGCGGTCTCATAACCAAGGGTTACCATCACAAGATTGATTTCAAAAGGAAAGCCAACACGAGGGCGGTCTCATATCCAAACCCAAAGGTAGGCCGACACGAAGGCGGTCTCATATCCAATGGTTAGCATTACAAGATGGATTTCAAAAGGAAAACAGACACGAAGGCGGTC
Source organism: Lathyrus tuberosus (assembly GCA_022829125.1). NCBI lineage: Eukaryota > Viridiplantae > Streptophyta > Magnoliopsida > Fabales > Fabaceae > Lathyrus > Lathyrus tuberosus. The sequence continues at coordinate 1,811,217 of JALAZF010000020.1, read as the reverse complement.
TCATATCCAAACACAAAGGTAGGCCGACACGTAGGCGGTCTCATAACCAAGGGTTACCATCACAAGATGGATTTCAAAAGGAAAGCCGACACAAAGGCGGTCTCATATCCAAACACAAAGGTAGGCCGACACGAAGGCGGTGTCATAACCAAGGGTTACCATCACAAGACGGATTTCAAAAGGAAAGCCGACACGAGGGTTGTCTCATATCCAAACACAAAGGTAGGCCGACACGAAGGCGCTCTCACAACCAAGGGTTACTTTCACAAGATGGATTTCAAAAGGAAAGCCGACACGAAGGCTGTCTCATATCCAAATACAAAGGTAGGCCGACGCGAAGTCGGTCTCATAACCAAGGGTTACCATCACAAGATGGATTTCAACAGGAAAGCCGACACGAAGGCGGTCTCATATCCAAACACAAAGGTAGGCCGACATGAAGGCGGTCTCATAACCAAGGGTTACCATCACAATATGGATTTCAAAAGGAAAGCCGACACGAGGGTTGTCTCATATCCAAGCAGAAAGGTAGGCCGACACGAAGGCGGTCTCATAACCAAGGGTTACCATCACAAGATGGATTTCAAAAGGAAAGCCGACACGAGGGCGGTCTCATATCCAAACCCAAAGGTAGGCCGACACGAAGGCGGTCTCATAACCAATGGTTACCATTACAAGATGGATTTCAAAATTAAAGCAGACACGAAGGCGGTCTCATATCCAAACACAAAGGTAGGCCGACATGTAGGCGGTCTCATAACCAAGGGTTACCATCACAAGATGAATTTCAAAAGGAAAGCCGACACTAAGGCGGTCTCATATCCAAACACAAAGGTAGGCCAACACGAAGGCGGTCTCATAACCAAGGGTTACCATCACAAGATTGATTTCAAAAGGAAAGCCGACACGAGGGCTGTCTCATATCCAAACACAAAGGTAGGCCGACACGTAGGCGGTCTCATAACCAATGGTTACCATCACAACATGGATTTCAAAAGGAAAGCAGACACGAAGGCGGTCTCATATCCAAACACAAAGGTAGGCCGACACGTAGGCGGTCTCATAACCAAGGGTTACCATCACAAGATGGATTTCAATAGGACAGTCGACACAAAGGCAGTCTCATTTCCAAACACAAAGGTAGGCCGACACGAAGGCGGTCTCATAACCAAGGGTTACCATCACAAGATGGATTTCAAAAGGAAAGCCGACACGAGGGCGGTCTCATATCCAAACCCAAAGGTAGGCCGATACGAAGGCGGTCTCATAACCAATGGTTACCATTACAAGATGGATTTCAAAAGGAAAGCAGACACGAAGGCGGTCTCATATCCAAACACAAAGGTAGGCCGACACGTAGGCGGTCTCATAACCAAGGGTTACCAACACAAGATGAATTTCAAAAGGAAAGCTGACACAAAGGCGGTCTCATATCCGAACACAAAGGTAGGCCGACACGAAGGCGGTCTCATAACCAAGGGTTACTATCACAAGATGGATTTCAAAAGCAAAGCCGACACGAAGGCGGTCTCTTATCCAAACCCAAAGGTAGGCTGACACAAAGGCGGTCTCATAACCAATGGTTACCATCACAAGATGGATTTCAAAAGGAAAGCCGACACGAAGGCGGTCTCATATCCAAACACAAAGGTAGGCCGATACGAAGGCCGTCTCATAACCAAGGGTTACCATCACAAGATGGATTTTAAAAGGAAAGCAGACACGAAGGCGGTGTCTTATCCAAACATAAAGGTAGCTCGACACGTAGGCGGTCTCATAACCAAGGGTTACCATCACAAGATGGATTTCAAAAGGAATGCTGTCACAAAGGCGGTCTCATATCCAAACACAAAGGTAGGCCGACATGAAGGCGGTCTCATAACCAAGGGTTACCATCACAATATGGATTTCAAAAGGAAAGCCGACACGAGGGTTGTCTCATATCCAAGCAGAAAGGTAGGCCGACACGAAGGCGGTCTCATAACCAAGGGTTACCATCACAAGATGGATTTCAAAAGGAAAGCCGACACGAGGGCGGTCTCATATCCAAACCCAAAGGTAGGCCGACACGAAGGCGGTCTCATAACCAATGGTTACCATTACAAGATGGATTTCAAAATTAAAGCAGACACGAAGGCGGTCTCATATCCAAACACAAAGGTAGGCCGACATGTAGGCGGTCTCATAACCAAGGGTTACCATCACAAAATGAATTTCAAAAGGAAAGCCGACACTAAGGCGGTCTCATATCCAAACACAAAGGTAGGCCAACACGAAGGCGGTCTCATAACCAAGGGTTACCATCACAAGATTGATTTCAAAAGGAAAGCCGACACGAGGGCTGTCTCATATCCAAACACAAAGGTAGGCCGACACGTAGGCGGTCTCATAACCAATGGTTACCATCACAACATGGATTTCAAAAGGAAAGCAGACACGAAGGCGGTCTTATATCCAAACACAAAGGTAGGCCGACACGTAGGCGGTCTCATAACCAAGGGTTACCATCACAAGATGGATTTCAATAGGAAAGTCGACACAAAGGCGGTCTCATTTCCAAACACAAAGGTAGGCCGACATGAAGGCGGTCTCATAACCAAGGGTTACCATCACAAGATGGATTTCAAAAGTAAAGCCGACACGAGGGCGGTCTCATATCCAAACCCAAAGGTAGGCCGATACGAAGGCGGTCTCATAACTAATGGTTACCATTACAAGATGGATTTCAAAAGGAAAGCAGACACGAAGGCGGTCTCATATCCAAACACAAAGGTAGGCCGACACGTAGGCGGTCTCATAACCAAGGGTTACCAACACAAGATGAATTTCAAAAGGAAAGCTGACACAAAGGCGGTCTCATATCCGAACACAAAGGTAGGCCGACACGAAGGCGGTCTCATAACCAAGGGTTACCATCACAAGATTGATTTCAAAAGGAAAGCCGACACAAGGGCTGTCTCATATCCAAACACAATGGTAGGCCGACACGAAGGCGGTCTCATAACCAAGGGTTACTTTCACAAGATGGATTTCAAAAGGAAAGCCGACACGAAGGCGGTCTCATATCCAAACACAAAGGTAGGCCGACACGAAGGCGGTCTCATAACCAAGGGTTACCATCACAAGATTGATTTCAAAAGGAAAGCCAACATGAGGGCGGTCTCATATCCAAACCCAAAGGTAGGCCGACACGAAGGCGGTCTCATATCCAATGGTTAGCATTACAAGATGGATTTTAAAAGGAAAACAGACACGAAGGCGGTCTCATATCCAAACACAAAGGTAGGCCGACACGTAGGCGGTCTCATAACCAAGGGTTACCATCACAAGAGGGATTTCAAAAGGAAAGCCGACACAAAGGCGGTCTCATATCCAAACACAAAGGTAGGCCGACACGAAGGCGGTCTCATAACCAAGGGTTACCATCACAAGACGGATTTCAAAAGGAAAGCCGACACGAGGGTTGTCTCATATCCAAACCCAAAGGTAGGCCGACACGAAGGCGCTCTCACAACCAAAGGTTACTTTCACAAGATGGATTTCAAAAGGAAAGCCGACACGAAGGCTGTCTCATATCCAAATACAAAGGTAGGCCGACACGAAGGCGGTCTCATAACCAAGGGTTACCATCACAAGATGGATTTCAACAGGAAAGCCGACACGAAGCCGGTCTCATATCCAAACACAAAGGTAGCCGACACAAAGGCGGTCTCATAACCAAGGGTTACCATCACAAGATTTATTTCAAAAGGAAAGCCGACACGAAGGCGGTCTCATATCCAAACACAAAGGTAGGCCGACACGAAGGCGGACTCATAACCAAGGGTTACTATCACAAGATGGATTTCAAAAGGAAAGCCGACACGAAGGCGGTCTCTTATCCAAACCCAAAGGTAGGCCGACACAAAGGCGGTCTCATAACCAATGGTTACCATCACAAGATGGATTTCAAAAGGAAAGCCGACACGAAGGCGGTCTCATATCCAAACACAAAGGTAGGCCGATACGAAGGCCGTCTCATAACCAAGGGTTACCATCACAAGATGGATTTCAAAAGGAATGCTGTCACAAAGGCGGTCTCATATCCAAACACAAAGGTAGGCCGACATGAAGGCGGTCTCATAACCAAGGGTTACCATCACAATATGGATTTCAAAAGGAAAGCCGACACGAGGGTTGTCTCATATCCAAGCAGAAAGGTAGGCCGACACAAAGGCGGTCTCATAACCAAGGGTTACCATCACAAGATGGATTTCAAAAGGAAAGCCGACACGAGGGCGGTCTCATATCTAAACCCAAAGGTAGGCCGACACGAAGGCGGTCTCATAACCAATGGTTACCATTACAAGATGGATTTCAAAATTAAAGCAGACACGAAGGCGGTCTCATATCCAAACACAAAGGTAGCCGACACAAAGGCGGTCTCATAACCCAGGGTTACCATCACAAGATTTATTTCAAAAGGAAAGCCGACACGAAGGCGGTCTCATATCCAAACACAAAGGTAGGCCGACACGAAGGCGGACTCATAACCAAGGGTTACTATCACAAGATGGATTTCAAAAGGAAAGCCGACACGAAGGCGGTCTCTTATCCAAACCCAAAGGTAGGCCGACACAAAGGCGGTCTCATAACCAATGGTTACCATCACAAGATGTATTTCAAAAGGAAAGCCGACACGAAGGCGGTCTCATATCCAAACACAAAGGTAGGCCGATACGAAGGCCGTCTCATAACCAAGGGTTACCATCACAAGATGGATTTCAAAAGGAATGCTGTCACAAAGGCGGTCTCATATCCAAACACAAAGGTAGGCCGACATGAAGGCGGTCTCATAACCAAGGGTTACCATCACAATATGGATTTCAAAAGGAAAGCCGACACGAGGGTTGTCTCATATCCAAGCAGAAAGGTAGGCCGACACGAAGGCGGTCTCATAACCAAGGGTTACCATCACAAGATGGATTTCAAAAGGAAAGCCGACACGAGGGCGGTCTCATATCTAAACCCAAAGGTAGGCCGACACGAAGGCGGTCTCATAACCAATGGTTACCATTACAAGATGGATTTCAAAATTAAAGCAGACACGAAGGCGGTCTCATATCCAAACACAAAGGTAGGCCGACATGTAGGCGGTCTCATAACCAAGGGTTACCATCACAAGATGAATTTCAAAAGGAAAGCCGACACTAAGGCGGTCTCATATCCAAACACAAAGGTAGGCCAACACGAAGGCGGTCTCATAACCAAGGGTTACCATCACAAGATTGATTTCAAAAGGAAAGCCGACACGAGGGCTGTCTCATATCCAAACACAAAGGTAGGCCGACACGTAGGCGGTCTCATAACCAATGGTTACCATCACAACATGGATTTCAAAAGGAAAGCAGACACGAAGGCGGTCTCATATCCAAACACAAAGGTAGGCCGACACGTAGGCGGTCTCATAACCAAGGGTTACCATCACAAGATGGATTTCAATAGGAAAGTCGACACAAAGGCAGTCTCATTTCCAAACACAAAGGTAGGCCGACACGAAGGCGGTCTCATAACCAAGGGTTACCATCACAAGATGGATTTCAAAAGGAAAGCCGACACGAGGGCGGTCTCATATCCAAACCCAAAGGTAGGCCGATACGAAGGCGGTCTCATAACCAATGGTTACCATTACAAGATGGATTTCAAAAGGAAAGCAGACACGAAGGCGGTCTCATATCCAAACACAAAGGTAGGCCGACACGAAGGCGTACTCATAACCAAGGGTTACTATCACAAGATGGATTTCAAAAGGAAAGCCGACACGAAGGCGGTCTCTTATCCAAACCCAAAGGTAGGCCGACACAAAGGCGGTCTCATAACCAATGGTTACCATCACAAGATGGATTTCAAAAGGAAAGCCGACACGAAGGCGGTCTCATATCCAAACACAAAGGTAGGCCGATACGAAGGCCGTCTCATAACCAAGGGTTACCATCACAAGATGGATTTTAAAAGGAAAGCAGATACGAAGGCGGTCTCTTATCCAAACATAAAGGTAGCTCGACATGTAGGCGGTCTCATAACCAAGGGTTACCATCACAAGATGGATTTCAAAAGGAATGCAGACACAAAGGCGGTCTCATATCCAAACACAAAGGTAGGCCGACATGAAGGCGGTCTCATAACCAAGGGTTACCATCACAAGATGGATTTCAAAAGGAAAGCCGACACGAGGGTTGTCTCATATCCAAGCAGAAAGGTAGGCCGACACGAAGGCGGTCTCATAACCAAGGGTTACCATCACAAGATAGATTTCAAAAGGAAAGCCGACACGAGGGCGGTCTCATATCCAAACCCAAAGGTAGGCCGACACGAAGGCGGTCTCATAACCAATGGTTACCATTACAAGATGGATTTCAAAATTAAAGCAGACACGAAGGCGGTCTCATATCCAAACACAAAGGTAGGCCGACATGTAGGCGGTCTCATAACCAAGGGTTACCATCACAAGATGAATTTCAAAAGGAAAGCCGACACTAAGGCGGTCTCATATCCAAACACAAAGGTAGGCCAACACGAAGGCGGTCTCAGAACCAAGGGTTACCATCACAAGATTGATTTCAAAAGGAAAGCCGACACGAGGGCTATCTCATATCCAAACACAAAGGTAGGCCGACACGTAGGCGGTCTCATAACCAATGGTTACCATCACAACATGGATTTCAAAAGGAAAGCAGACACGAAGGCGGTCTCATATCCAAACACAAAGGTAGGCCGACACGTAGGCGGTCTCATAACCAAGGGTTACCATCACAAGATGGATTTCAATAGGAAAGTCGACACAAAGGCAGTCTCATTTCCAAACACAAAGGTAGGCCGACACGAAGGCGGTCTCATAACCAAGGGTTACCATCACAAGATGGATTTCAAAAGGAAAGCCGACACGAGGGCGGTCTCATATCCAAACCCAAAGGTAGGCCGATACGAAGGCGGTCTCATAACCAATGGTTACCATTACAAGATGGATTTCAAAAGGAAAGCAGACACGAAGGCGGTCTCATATCCAAACACAAAGGTAGGCCGACACGAAGGCGTACTCATAACCAAGGGTTACTATCACAAGATGGATTTCAAAAGGAAAGCCGACACGAAGGCGGTCTCTTATCCAAACCCAAAGGTAGGCCGACACAAAGGCGGTCTCATAACCAATGGTTACCATCACAAGATGGATTTCAAAAGGAAAGCCGACACGAAGGCGGTCTCATATCCAAACACAAAGGTAGGCCGATACGAAGGCCGTCTCATAACCAAGGGTTACCATCACAAGATGGATTTTAAAAGGAAAGCAGACACGAAGGCGGTCTCTTATCCAAACATAAAGGTAGCTCGACATGTAGGCGGTCTCATAACCAAGGGTTACCATCACAAGATGGATTTCAAAAGGAATGCTGTCACAAAGGCGGTCTCATATCCAAACACAAAGGTAGGCCGACATGAAGGCGGTCTCATAACCAAGGGTTACCATCACAATATGGATTTCAAAAGGAAAGCCGACACGAGGGTTGTCTCATATCCAAGCAGAAAGGTAGGCCGACATGAAGGCGGTCTCATAACCAAGGGTTACCATCACAAGATGGATTTCAAAAGGAAAGCCGACACGAGGGCGGTCTCATATCTAAACCCAAAGGTAGGCCGACACGAAGGCGGTCTCATAACCAATGGTTACCATTACAAGATGGATTTCAAAATTAAAGCAGACACGAAGGCGGTCTCATATCCAAACACAAAGGTAGGCCGACATGTAGGCGGTCTCATAACCAAGGGTTACCATCACAAGATGAATTTCAAAAGGAAAGCCGACACTAAGGCGGTCTCATATCCAAACACAAAGGTAGGCCAACACGAAGGCGGTCTCATAACCAAGGGTTACCATCACAAGATTGATTTCAAAAGGAAAGCCGACACGAGGGCTGTCTCATATCCAAACACAAAGGTAGGCCGACACGTAGGCGGTCTCATAACCAATGGTTACCATCACAACATGGATTTCAAAAGGAAAGCAGACACGAAGGCGGTCTCATATCCAAACACAAAGGTAGGCCGACACGTAGGCGGTCTCATAACCAAGGGTTACCATCACAAGATGGATTTCAATAGGAAAGTCGACACAAAGGCAGTCTCATTTCCAAACACAAAGGTAGGCCGACACGAAGGCGGTCTCATAACCAAGGGTTACCATCACAAGATGGATTTCAAAAGGAAAGCCGACACGAGGGCGGTCTCATATCCAAACCCAAAGGTAGGCCGATACGAAGGCGGTCTCATAACCAATGGTTACCATTACAAGATGGATTTCAAAAGGAAAGCAGACACGAAGGCGGTCTCATATCCAAACACAAAGGTAGGCCGACACGAAGGCGTACTCATAACCAAGGGTTACTATCACAAGATGGATTTCAAAAGGAAAGCCGACACGAAGGCGGTCTCTTATCCAAACCCAAAGGTAGGCCGACACAAAGGCGGTCTCATAACCAATGGTTACCATCACAAGATGGATTTCAAAAGGAAAGCCGACACGAAGGCGGTCTCATATCCAAACACAAAGGTAGGCCGATACGAAGGCCGTCTCATAACCAAGGGTTACCATCACAAGATGGATTTTAAAAGGAAAGCAGACACGAAGGCGGTCTCTTATCCAAACATAAAGGTAGCTCGACATGTAGGCGGTCTCATAACCAAGGGTTACCATCACAAGATGGATTTCAAAAGGAATGCTGACACAAAGGCGGTCTCATATCCAAACACAAAGGTAGGCCGACATGAAGGCGGTCTCATAACCAAGGGTTACCATCACAAGATGGATTTCAAAAGGAAAGCCGACACGAGGGTTGTCTCATATCCAAGCAGAAAGGTAGGCCGACACGAAGGCGGTCTCATAACCAAGGGTTACCATCACAAGATAGATTTCAAAAGGAAAGCCGACACGAGGGCGGTCTCATATCCAAACCCAAAGGTAGGCCGACACGAAGGTGGTCTCATAACCAATGGTTACCATTACAAGATGGATTTCAAAATTAAAGCAGACACGAAGGCGGTCTCATATCCAAACACAAAGGTAGGCCGACATGTAGGCGGTCTCATAACCAAGGGTTACCATCACAAGATGAATTTCAAAAGGAAAGCCGACACTAAGGCGGTCTCATATCCAAACACAAAGGTAGGCCAACACGAAGGCGGTCTCAGAACCAAGGGTTACCATCACAAGATTGATTTCAAAAGGAAAGCCGACACGAGGGCTATCTCATATCCAAACACAAAGGTAGGCCGACACGTAGGCGGTCTCATAACCAATGGTTACCATCACAACATGGATTTCAAAAGGAAAGCAGACACGAAGGCGGTCTCATATCCAAACACAAAGGTAGGCCGACACTTAGGCGGTCTCATAACCAAGGGTTACCATCACAAGATGGATTTCAATAGGAAAGTCGACACAAAGGCAGTCTCATTTCCAAACACAAAGGTAGGCCGACACGAAGGCGGTCTCATAACCAAGGGTTACCATCACAAGATGGATTTCAAAAGGAAAGCCGACACGAGGGCGGTCTCATATCCAAACCCAAAGGTAGGCCGATACGAAGGCGGTCTCATAACCAATGGTTACCATTACAAGATGGATTTCAAAAGGAAAGTAGACACGAAGGCGGTCTCATATCCAAACACAAAGGTAGGCCGACACGAAGGCGCACTCATAACCAAGGGTTACTATCACAAGATGGATTTCAAAAGGAAAGCCGACACGAAGGCGGTCTCTTATCCAAACCCAAAGGTAGGCCGACACAAAGGCGGTCTCATAACCAATGGTTACCATCACAAGATGGATTTCAAAAGGAAAGCCGACACGAAGGCGGTCTCATATCCAAACACAAAGGTAGGCCGATACGAAGGCCATCTCATAACCAAGGGTTACCATCACAAGATGGATTTTAAAAGGAAAGCAGACACGAAGGCGGTCTCTTATCTAAACATAAAGGTAGCTCGACATGTAGGCGGTCTCATAACCAAGGGTTACCATCACAAGATGGATTTCAAAAGGAATGCTGACACAAAGGCGGTCTCATATCCAAACACAAAGGTAGGCCGACATGAAGGCGGTCTCATAACCAAGGGTTACCATCACAAGATGGATTTCAAAAGGAAAGCCGACACGAGGGTTGTCTCATATCCAAGCAGAAAGGTAGGCCGACACGAAGGCGGTCTCATAACCAAGGGTTACCATCACAAGATAGATTTCAAAAGGAAAGCCGACACGAGGGCGGTCTCATATCCAAACCCAAAGGTAGGCCGACACGAAGGCGGTCTCATAACCAATGGTTACCATTACAAGATGGATTTCAAAATTAAAGCAGACACGAAGGCGGTCTTATATCCAAACACAAAGGTAGGCCGACATGTAGGCGGTCTCATAACCCAGGGTTACCATCACAAGATGAATTTCAAAAGGAAAGCCGACACTAAGGCGGTCTCATATCCAAACACAAAGGTAGGCCAACACGAAGGCGGTCTCAGAACCAAGGGTTACCATCACAAGATTGATTTCAAAAGGAAAGCCGACACGAGGGCCATCTCATATCCAAACATAAAGGTAGGCCGACACGTAGGCGGTCTCATAACCAATGGTTACCATCACAACATGGATTTGAAAAGGAAAGCAGACACGAAGGCGGTCTCATATCCAAACACAAAGGTAGGCCGACACGTAGGCGGTCTCATAACCAAGGGTTACCATCACAAGATGGATTTCAATTGGAAAGTCGACACAAAGGCGGTCTCATTTCCAAACACAAAGGTAGGCCGACACAAAGGCGGTCTCATAACCAAGGGTTACCATCACAAGATAGATTTCAAAAGGAAAGCCGACACGAGGGCGGTCTCATATCCAAACCCAAAGGTAGGCCGATACGAAGGCGGTCTCATAACCAATGGTTACCATTACAATATGGATTTCAAAAGGAAAGCAGACACGAAGGCGGTCTCATATCCTAACACAAAGGTAGGCCGACACGTAGGCGGTCTCATAACCAAGGGTTACCAACACAAGATGAATTTCAAAAGGAAAGCCGACACAAAGGCGGTCTCATATCTGAACACAAAGGTACGCCGACACGAAGGCAGTATCATAACCAAAGGTTACCATCACAAGATTGATTTCCAAAGGAAAGCCGACACGAGGGCTATCTCATATCCAAACACAAAGGAAGCCCGACACGAAGGCGGTCTCATAACCAAGGCTTACTTTCACAACATGGATTTCAAAAGCAAAGCCGACACGAAGGCAGTATCATATCCAAACACAAAGGTAGGCCGACACGAAGGCGGTCTCATAACCAAGGGTTACCATCACAAGATGGATATCAAATGAAAAGCCGACACGAGGGCGGTCTCTTATCCAAACCCAAAGGTAGGCCTACACGAAGGCGGTCTCATATCCAATGGTTACCATTACAAGATGGATTTCAAAAGGAAAGCAGACACGAAGGCGGTCTCATATCCAAACACAAAGGTAGCCCGACACGTAGGCGGTCTCATAACCAAGGGTTACCATCACAAGATGGATTACAAAAGGAAAGCCGACACAAAGGTGGTCTCATATCCAAACACAAAGGTAGGCCAACACGAAGGCGGTCTCATAACCAAGGGTTACCATCACAAGATGGATTTCAAAAGGAAAGCCGACACGAGGGCTGTCTCATATCCAAAGACAAAGGTAGGCCGACACGAAGGCGCTCTCATAACCAAGGGTTACTTTGACAAGATGGATTTCAAAAGGAAAGCCGACACGAAGGCTGTCTCATATCCAAACACAAAGGTAGGCTGACACGAAGGCGGTCTCATAACCAAGGGTTACCATCACAAGATGGATTTCAAAAGGAAAGCCGACACGAAGGCGGTCTCATATCCAAACACAAAGGTAGCCGACACAAAGGCGGTCTCGTAACCAAGGGTTACCATCACAAGATTTATTTCAAAAGGAAAGCCGACACGAAGGCGGTCTCATATCCAAACACAAAGGTAGGCCGACACGAAGGCGGACTCATAACCAAGGGTTACTATCACAAGATGGATTTCAAAAGGAAAGCCGACACGAAGGCGGTCTCTTATCCAAACCCAAAGGTAGCCGACACAAAGGCGGTCTCATAACCAATGGTTACCATCACAAGATGGATTTCAAAAGGAAAGCTGACACAAAGGCGGTCTCATATCCAAACACAAAGGTAGGCCGACACGAAGGCCGTCTCATAACCAAGGGTTACCATCACAAGATGGATTTTAAAAGGAAAGCAGACACGAAGGCGGTCTCATATCCAAACACAAAGGTTGCTCGACACGTAGGCGGTCTCATAACCAAGGGTTACCATCACAAGATGGATTTCAAAAGGAATGCTGACACAAAGGCGGTCTCATATCTAAACACAAAGGTAGGCCGACATGAAGGCGGTCTCATAACCAAGGGTTACCATCACAAGATGGATTTCAAATGGAAAGCCGACACGAGGGCGGTCTCATATCCAAACCCAAAGGTAGGCCGACACGAAGGCGGTCTCATAACCAATGGTTACCATTACAAGATGGATTTCAAAATTAAAGCAGACACGAAGGCGGTCTCATATCCAAACACAAAGGTAGGCCGACATGTAGGCGGTCTCATAACCAAGGGTTACCATCACAAGATGAATTTCAAAAGGAAAGCAGACACAAAGGCGGTCTAATATCCAAACACAAAGGTAGACCGACACGAAGGCGGTCTCATAACCAAGGGTTACCATCACAAGATTGATTTCAAAAGGAAAGCCGACACGAGGGCTGTCTCATATCCAAACACAAAGGTAGGCCGACACGAAGGCGGTCTCATAACCAAGGGTTACCGTCACAAGATGGATTTCAAAAGGAAAGCCGACACGAGGGCGGTCTCATATCCAAACCCAAAGGCAGGCCGATACGAAGGCGGTCTCATAACCAATGGTTACCATTACAACATGGATTTCAAAAGGAAAGCAGACACGAAGGCGGTCTCATATCCAAACACAAAGGTAGGCCGACCGCTAGGCGGTCTCATAACCATGGGTTACCATCACAAGATGGATTTCAAAAGGAAAGTCGACACTAAGGCGGTCTCGTATCCAAACACAAAGGTAGGCCGACACGAAGGCGGTCTCATAACCAAGGGTTACCATCACAAGATGGATTTCAAAAGGAAAGCCGACACGAGGGCGGTCTCATATCCAAACCCAAAGGTAGGCCGATACGAAGGCGGTCTCATAACCAATGGTTACCATTACAAGATGGATTTCAAAAGGAAAGCAAACACGAAGGCGGTCTCATATCCAAACACAAAGGTAGGCCGACACGTAGGCGGTCTCATAACCAAGGATTAGCAATACAAGATGAATTTCAAAAGGAAAGCCGACACAAAGGCGGTCTCATATCCGAACACAAAGGTAGGCCGACACGAAGGCGGTCTCATAACCATTGGTTACCATCACAAGATTGATTTCAAAAGGAAAGCCGACACGAGGGCTGTCTCATATCCAAACACAAAGGTAGGCCAACACGAAGGCGGTCTCATAACCAAGGCTTACTTTCACAAGATGGATTTCAAAAGGAAAGCCGACACGAAGGCAGTCTCATATCCAAACACAAGGGTAGGCCGACACGAAGGCGGTCTCATAACCAACGGTTACCATCACAAGATGGATTTCAAAAGGAAAGCCGACACGAGGGCGGTCTCATATCCAAACCCAAAGGTAGGCCGACACGAAGGCGGTCTCATATCCAATGGTTACCATTACAAGATGGATTTCAAAAGGAAAGCAGACACGAAGGCGGTCTCATATCCAAACACAAAGGTAGCCCGACACGTAGGCGGTCTCATAACCAAGGGTTACCATCACAAGATGGATTTCAAAAGGAAAGCCGACACAAAGGCGGTCTCATATACAAACACAAAGGTAGGCCGACACGAAGGCGGTCTCATAACCAAGGGTTACCATCACAAGATGGATTTCAAAAGGAAAGCCGACACGAGGGCTGTCTCATATCCAAACACAAAGGTAGGCCGACACGAAGGCGCTCTCATAACCAAGGGTTACTTTGACAAGATGGATTTCAAAAGGAAAGCCGACACGAAGGCTGTCTCATATCCAAACACAAAGGTAGGCCGACACGAAGGCGGTCTCATAACCAAGGGTTACCATCACAAGATGGATTTCAAAAGGAAAGCCGACACGAAGGCGGTCTCATATCCAAACACAAATGTAGCCGACACAAAGGCGGTCTCATAACGAAGGGTTACCATCACAAGATTTATTTCAAAAGGAAAGCCGACACGAAGGCGGTCTCATATCCAAACACAAAGGTAGGCCGACACGAAGGCGGACTCATAACCAAGGGTTACTATCACAAGATGGATTTCAAAAGGAAAGCCGACACGAAGGCGGTCTCTTATCCAAACCCAAAGGTAGGCCGACACAAAGGCGGTCTCATAACCAATGGTTACCATCACAAGATGGATTTCAAAAGGAAAGCTGACACAAAGGCGGTCTCATATCCAAACACAAAGGTAGGCCGACACGAAGGCCGTCTCATAACCAAGGGTTACCATCACAAGATGGATTTTAAAAGGAAAGCAGACACGAAGGCGGTCTCTTATCCAAACATAAAGGTAGCTCGACACGTAGGCGGTCTCATAACCAAGGGTTACCATCACAAGATGGATTTCAAAAGGAATGCTGACACAAAGGCGGTCTCATATCCAAACACAAAGGTAGGCCGACACGAAGGCGGACTCATAACCAAGGGTTACTATCACAAGATGGATTTCAAAAGGAAAGCCGACACAAAGGCGGTCTCATATACAAACACAAAGGTAGGCCGACACGAAGGCGGTCTCATAACCAAGGGTTACCATCACAAGATGGATTTCAAAAGGAAAGCCGACACGAGGGCTGTCTCATATCCAAACACAAAGGTAGGCCGACACGAAGGCCGTCTCATATCCAATGGTTACCATTACAAGATGGATTTCAAAAGGAAAGCAGACACGAAGGCGGTCTCATATCCAAACACAAAGGTAGCCCGACACGTAGGCGGTCTCATAACAAAGGGTTACCATCACAAGATGGATTTCAAAAGGAAAGCCGACACAAAGGCGGTCTCATATACAAACACAAAGGTAGGCCGACACGAAGGCGGTCTCATAACCAAGGGTTACCATCACAAGATGGATTTCAAAAGGAAAGCCGACACGAGGGTTGTCTCATATCCAAACACAAAGGTAGGCCAACACGAAGGCGCTCTCATAACCAAGGGTTACTTTGACAAGATGGATTTCAAAAGGAAAGCCGACACGAAGGCTGTCTCATATCCAAACACAAAGGTAGGCCGACACGAAGGCGGTCTCATAACCAAGGGTTACCATCACAAGATGGATTTCAAAAGGAAAGCCGACACGAAGGCGGTCTCATATCCAAACACAAATGTAGCCGACACAAAGGCGGTCTCATAACGAAGGGTTAGCATCACAAGATTTATTTCAAAAGGAAAGCCGACACGAAGGCGGTCTCATATCCAAACACAAAGGTAGGCCGACACGAAGGCGGACTCATAACCAAGGGTTACTATCACAAGATGGATTTCAAAAGGAAAGCCGACACGAAGGCGGTCTCTTATCCAAACCCAAAGGTAGGCCGACACAAAGGCGGTCTCATAACCAATGGTTACCATCACAAGATGGATTTCAAAAGGAAAGCTGACACAAAGGCGGTCTCATATCCAAACACAAAGGTAGGCCGACACGAAGGCCGTCTCATAACCAAGGGTTACCATCACAAGATGGATTTTAAAAGGAAAGCAGACACGAAGGCGGTCTCATATCCAAACACAAAGGTAGGCCGACATGAAGGCGGTCTCATAAACAAGGGTTACCATCACAAGATGGATTTCAAAAGGAAAGTCAACACAAAGGCAGTCTCGTATCCAAACACAAAGGTAGGCCGACACGAAGGCGGTCTCATAACCAAGGGTTACCATCACAAGATGGATTTCAAAAGGAAAGCCGACACGAGGGCGGTCTCATATCCAAACCCAAAGGTAGGCCGGTACGAAGGCGGTCTCATAACCAATGGTTACCATCACAACATGGATTTCAAAAGGAAAGTAGACACGAAGGCGGTCTCATATCCAAACACAAAGGTAGGCCGACACGTAGGCGGTCTCATAACCAAGGGTTACCATCACAAGATGGATTTCAAAAGGAAAGTCGACACAGAGGCGGTCTCGTATCCAAACACAAAGGTAGGCCGACACGAAGGCGGTCTCATAACCAAGGGTTACCATCACAAGATGGATTTCAAAAGGAATGCTGACACAAAGGCGGTCTCATATCCAAACACAAAGGTAGGCCGACATGAAGGCGGTCTCATAACCAAGGGTTACCATCACAAGATGGATTTCAAATGGAAAGCCGACACGAGGGTTGTCTCATATCCAAGCAGAAAGGTAGGCCGACACGAAGGCGGTCTCATAACCAAGGGTTACCATCACAAGATGGATTTCAAAAGGAAAGCCGACACGAGGGCGGTCTCATATCCAAACCCAAAGGTAGGCCGACACGAAGGCGATCTCATAACCAATGGTTACCATTACAAGATGGATTTCAAAATTAAAGCAGACACGAAGGCGGTCTCATATCCAAACACAAAGGTAGGCCGACACGTAGGCGGTCTCATAACCAAGGGTTACCATCACAAGATGGATTTCAAAAGGAAAGTCGACACAAAGGCGGTCACGTATCCAAACACAAAGGTAGGCCGACACGAAGGCGGTCTCATAACCAAGTGTTACCATCACAAGATGGATTTCAAAAGGAATGCTGACACAAAGGCGGTCTCATATCCAAACACAAAGGTAGGCCGACATGAAGGCGGTCTCATAACCAAGGGTTACCATCACAAGATGGATTTCAAATGGAAAGCCGACACGAGGGTTGTCTCATATCCAAGCAGAAAGGTAGGCCGACACGAAGGCGGTCTCATAACCAAGGGTTACCATCACAAGATGGATTTCAAAAGGAATGCTGACACAAAGGCGGTCTCATATCCAAACACAAAGGTAGGCCGACATGAAGGCGGTCTCTTAACCAAGGGTTACCATCACAAGATGGATTTCAAAAGGAAAGCCGACACAAAGGTGGTCTCATATCCAAACACAAAGGTAGACCGACACGAAGGCGGTCTCATAACCAAGGGTTACCATCACAAGATGGATTTCAAAAGGAAAGTCGACACAAAGGCGGTCTCGTATCCAAACACAAAGGTAGGCCGACACGAAGGCGGTCTCATAACCAAGGGTTACCATCACAAGATGGATTTCAAAAGGAAAGCCGACACGAGGGCGGTCTCATATCCAAACCCAAAGGTAGGCCGGTACGAAGGCGGTCTCATAACCAATGGTTACCATTACAACATGGATTTCAAAAGGAAAGTAGACACGAAGGCGGTCTCATATCCAAACACAAAGGTAGGCCGACACGTAGGCGGTCTCATAACCAAGGGTTACCATCACAAGATGGATTTCAAAAGGAAAGTCGACACAAAGGCGGTCTCGTATCCAAACACAAAGGTAGGCCGACACGAAGGCGGTCTCATAACCAAGGGTTACCATCACAAGATGGATTTCAATAGGAAAGCCGACACGAGGGCGGTCTCATATCCAAACCCAAAGGTAGGCCGACACGAAGGCGGTCTCATAACCAATGGTTACCATTACAAGATGGATTTCAAAATTAAAGCAGACACGAAGGCGGTCTCATATCCAAACACAAAGGTAGGCCGACATGTAGGCGGTCTCATAACCAAGGGTTACCATCACAAGATGAATTTCAAAAGGAAAGCCAACACAAAGGCGGTCTCATATCCAAACACAAAGGTAGACCGACACGAAGGCGGTCTCATAACCAAGGGTTACCATCACAAGATTGATTTCAAAAGGAAAGCCGACACGAGGGTTGTCTCATATCCAAACACAAAGGTAGGCCGACACGAAGGCGGTCTCATAACCAAGGGTTACCATCACAAGATGGATTTCAAAAGGAAAGCCGACACGAGGGCGGTCTCTTATCCAAACCCAAAGGTAGGCCGGTACGAAGGCGGTCTCATAACCAATGGTTACCATTACAACATGGATTTCAAAAGGAAAGTAGACACGAAGGCGGTCTCATATCCAAACACAAAGGTAGGCCGACACGTAGGCGGTCTCATAACCAAGGTTTACCATCACAAGATGGATTTCAAAAGGAAAGTCGACACAAAGGCGGTCTCGTATCCAAACACAAAGGTAGGCCGACACGAAGGCGGTCTCATAACCAAGGGTTACCATCACAAGATGGATTTCAAAAGGAAAGCCGACACGAGGGCGGTCTCATATCCAAACCCAAAGATAGGCCGATACGAAGGCGGTCTCATAACCAATGGTTACCATTACAAGATGGATTTCAAAAGGAAAGCAGACACGAAGGCGGTCTCATATCCAAACACAAAGGTAGGCCGACACGTAGGCGGTCTCATAACCAAGGGTTACCAACACAAGATGAATTTCAAAAGGAAAGCCGACACAAAGGCGGACTCATATCCTAACACAAAGGTAGGCCGACACGAAGGCGGTCTCATAACCAAGGGTTACCATCACAAGATTGATTTCAAAAGGAAAGCCGACACGAGGGCTGTCTCGTATCCAAACACAAAGGTAGGCCGACACGAGGGCGGTCTCATATCCAAACCCAAAGGTAGGCCGATACGAAGGCGGTCTCATAACCAATGGTTACCATTACAAGATGGATTTCAAAAGCAAAGCCGACACGAAGGCAGTCTCATATCCAAACACAAAGGTAGGCCGACACGAAGGCGGTCTCATAACCAACGGTTACCATCACAAGATGGATTTCGAAAGGAAAGCCGACACGAGGGCGGTCTCATATCCAAACCCAAAGGTAGGCCGACACGAAGGCGGTCTCATATCCAATGGTTACCATTACAAGATGGATTTCAAAAGGAAAGCAGACACGAAGGCGGTCTCATATCCAAACACAAAGGTAGCCCGACACGTAGGCGGTCTCATAACCAAGGGTTACCATCACAAGATGGATTTCAAAAGGAAAGCCGACACAAAGGCGGTCTCATATCCAAACACAAAGGTAGGCCGACATGAAGGCGGTCTCATAACCAAGGGTTACCATCACAAGATGGATTTCAAAAGGAAAGCCGACACGAGGGCTGTCTCATATCCAAACACAAAGGTAGGCCAACACGAAGCCGCTCTCATAACCAAGGGTTACTTTCACAAGATGAATTTCAAAAGGAAAGCCGACACGAAGGCTGTCTCATATCCAAACACAAAGGTAGGCCGACACGAAGGCGGTCTCATAACCAAGGGTGACCATCACAAGATGGAATTCAAAAGGAAAGCCGACACGAAGGCGGTCTCATATCCAAACACAAAGGTAGGCCGACACGTAGGCGGTCTCATAACCAAGGGTTACCAACACAAGATGAATTTCAAAAGGAAAGCCGACACAAAGGCGGACTCATATCCTAACACAAAGGTAGGCCGACACGAAGGCGGTCTCATAACCAAGGGTTACCATCACAAGATTGATTTCAAAAGGAAAGCCGACACGAGGGCTGTCTCGTATCCAAACACAAAGGTAGGCCGACACGAAGGCGGTCTCATAACCAAGGCTTACTTTCACAAGATGGATTTCAAAAGCAAAGCCGACACGAAGGCAGTCTCATATCCAAACACAAAGGTAGGCCGACACGAAGGCGGTCTCATAACCAACGGTTACCATCACAAGATGGATTTCAAAAGGAAAGCCGACACGAGGGCGGTCTCATATCCAAACCCAAAGGTAGGCCGACATGAAGGCGGTCTCATATCCAATGGTTACCATTACAAGATGGATTTCAAAAGGAAAGCAGACACGAAGGCGGTCTCATATCCAAACACAAAGGTAGCCCGACACGTAGGCGGTCTCATAACCAAGGGTTACCATCACAAGATGGATTTCAAAAGGAAAGCCGACACAAAGGCGGTCTCATATCCAAACACAAAGGTAGGCCGACATGAAGGCGGTCTCATAACCAAGGGTTACCATCACAAGATGGATTTCAAAAGGAAAGCCGACACGAGGGCTGTCTCATATCCAAACACAAAGGTAGGCCAACACGAAGGCGCTCTCATAACCAAGGGTTACTTTCACAAGATGAATTTCAAAAGGAAAGCCGACACGAAGGCTGTCTCATATCCAAACACAAAGGTAGGCCGACACGAAGGCGGTCTCATAACCAAGGGTGACCATCACAAGATGGAATTCAAAAGGAAAGCCGACACGAAGGCGGTCTCATATCCAAACACAAAGGTAGCCGACACAAAGGCGGTCTCATAACCAAGGGTTACCATCACAAGATTTATTTCAAATGGAAAGCCGACACGAAGGCGGTCTCATATCCAAACACAAAGGTAGGCCGACACGAAGGCGGACTCATAACCAAGGGTTACTATCACAAGATGGATTTCAAAAGGAAAGCCGACACGAAGGCGGTCTCTTATCCAAACCCAAAGGTAGGCCGACACAAAGGCGGTCTCATAACCAATGGTTACCATCACAAGATGGATTTCAAAAGGAAAGCGTACACGAAGGAGGTCTCATATCCAAACACAAAGGTAGGCCGACACGAAGGCCGCCTCATAACCAAGGGTTACCATCACAAGATGGATTTTAAAAGGAAAGCAGACACGAAGGCGGTCTCTTATCCAAACATAAAGGTAGCTCGACACGTAGGCGGTCTCATAACCAAGGGTTACCATCACAAGATGGATTTCAAAAGGAATGCTGACACAAAGGCGGTCTCATATCCAAACACAAAGGTAGGCCGACACGAAGGCGGTCTCATAACCAAGGGTTACCATCACAAGATGGATTTCAAATGGAAAGTCGACACGAGGGTTGTCTCATATCCAAGCAGAAAGGTAGGCCGACACGAAGGCGGTCTCATAACCAAGGGTTACCATCACAAGATGGATTTCAAAAGGAAAGCTGACACAAAGGCGGTCTCATATCCAAACACAAATGTAGGCCGACACGAAGGCCGTCTCATAACCAAGGGTTACCATCACAAGATGGATTTTAAAAGGAAAGCAAACACGAAGGCGGTCTCGTATCCAAACACAAAGGTAGGCTGACACGTAGGCGGTCTCATAACCAAGGGTTACCATCACAAGATGGATTTCAAAAGGAATGCTGACACAAAGGCGGTCTCATATCCAAACCCAAAGGTAGGCCGACACGAAGGCGATCTCATAACCAATGGTTACATTACAAGATGGATTTCAAAAGGAAAGCAGACACGAAGGCGGTCTCATATCCAAACACAAAGGTAGGCCGACACGTAGGTGGTCTCATAACCAATGGTTACCAACACAAGATGGATTTCAAAAGGAAAGCCGACACAAAGGCGGTCTCATATCCTAACACAAAGGTAGGCCGACACGAAGGCCGTCTCATAACCAAGGGTTACCATCACAAGATTGATTTCAAAAGGAAAGCCGACACGAGGGCTGTCTCATATCCAAACACAAAGGTAGGCCGACACGAAGGCGGTCTCATAACCAAGGCTTACTTTCACAAGATGGATTTCAAAAGCAAAGCCGACATGAAGGCAGTCTCATATCCAAACACAAAGGTAGGCCGACACGAAGGCGGTCTCATAACCAACGGTTACCATCACAAGATGGATTTCAAAAGGAAAGCCGACACGAGGGCGGTCTCATATCCAAACCCAAAGGTAGGCCGACACGTAGGCGGTCTCATAACCAAGGGTTACCATCACAAGATGGATTTCAAAAGGAAAGTCGACACAAAGGCGGTATCGTATCCAAACACAAATGTAGGCCGATACAAAGGCGGTCTCATAACCAAGGGTTACCATCACAAGATGGATTTCAAAAGGAATGCTGACACAAAGGCGGTCTCATATCCAAACACAAAGGTAGGCCGACATGAAGGCGGTCTCATAACCAAGGGTTACCATCACAAGATGGATTTCAAATGGAAAGCCGACACGAGGGTTGTCTCATATCCAAGCAGAAAGGTAGGCCGACATGAAGGCGGTCTCATAACCAAGGGTTACCATCACAAGATGGATTTCAAAAGGAAAGCCGACACGAGGGCGGTCTCATATCCAAACCCAAAGGTAGGCCGACACGAAGGCGGTCTCATAACCAATGGTTACCATTACAAGATGGATTTCAAAATTAAAGCATACACGAAGGCGGTCTCATATCCAAACACAAAGGTAGGCCGACATGTAGGCGGTCTCATAACCAAGGGTTACCATCACAAGATGAATTTCAAAAGGAAAGCCGACACAAAGGCGGTCTCATATCCAAACACAAAGGTAGACCGACACGAAGGCGGTCTCATAACCAAGGGTTACCATCACAAGATTGATTTCAAAAGGAAAGCCGACACGAGGGCTGTCTCATATCCAAACACAAAGGTAGGCCGACACGAAGGCGGTCTCATAACCAAGGGTTACCATCACAAGATGGATTTCAAAAGGAAAGCCGACACGAGGGCGGTCTCATATCCAAACCCAAAGGTAGGCCGGTACGAAGGCGGTCTCATAACCAATGGTTACCATTACAACATGGATTTCAAAAGGAAAGTAGACACGAAGGCGGTCTCATATCCAAACACAAAGGTAGGCCGACACGTAGGCGGTCTCATAACCAAGGGATACCATCACAAGATGGATTTCAAAAGGAAAGTCGACACAAAGGCGGTCTCGTATCCAAACACAAAGGTAGGCCGACACGAAGGCGGTCTCATAACCAAGGGTTACCATCACAAGATGGATTTCAAAAGGAAAGCCGACACGAGGGCGGTCTCATATCCAAACCCAAAGGTAGGCCGATACGAAGGCCGTCTCATAACCAATGGTTACCATTACAAGATGGATTTCAAAAGGAAAGCAGACACGAAGGCGGTCTCATATCCAAACACAAAGGTAGGCCGACACGTAGGCGGTCTCATAACCAAGGGTTACCAACACAAGATGAATTTCAAAAGGAAAGCCGACACAAAGGCGGTCTCATATCCTAACACAAAGGTAGGCCGACACGAAGGCCGTCTCATAACCAAGGGTTACCATCACAAGATTGATTTCAAAAGGAAAGCCGACACGAGGGCTGTCTCATATCCAAACACAAAGGTAGGCCGACACGAAGGCGGTCTCATAACCAAGGCTTACATTCACAAGATGGATTTCAAAAGCAAAGCCGACATGAAGGCAGTCTCATATCCAAACACAAAGGTAGGCCGACACGAAGGCGGTCTCATAACCAACGGTTACCATCACAAGATGGATTTCAAAAGGAAAGCCGACACGAGGGCGGTCTCATATCCAAACCCAAAGGTAGGCCGACACGTAGGCGGTCTCATAACCAAGGGTTACCATCACAAGATGGATTTCAAAAGGAAAGTCGACACAAAGGCGGTCTCGTATCCAAACACAAATGTAGGCCGATACGAAGGCGGTCTCATAACCAAGGGTTACCATCACAAGATGGATTTCAAAAGGAATGCTGACACAAAGGCGGTCTCATATCCAAACACAAAGGTAGGCCGACATGAAGGCGGTCTCATAACCAAGGGTTACCATCACAAGATGGATTTCAAATGGAAAGCCGACACGAGGGTTGTCTCATATCCAAGCAGAAAGGTAGGCCGACATGAAGGCGGTCTCATAACCAAGGGTTACCATCACAAGATGGATTTCAAAAGGAAAGCCGACGCGAGGGCGGTCTCATATCCAAACCCAAAGGTAGGCCGACACGAAGGCGGTCTCATAACCAATGGTTACCATTACAAGATGGATTTCAAAATTAAAGCATACACGAAGGCGGTCTCATATCCAAACACAAAGGTAGGCCGACATGTAGGCGGTCTCATAACCAAGGGTTACCATCACAAGATGAATTTCAAAAGGAAAGCCGACACAAAGGCGGTCTCATATCCAAACACAAAGGTAGACCGACACGAAGGCGGTCTCATAACCAAGGGTTACCATCACAAGATTGATTTCAAAAGGAAAGCCGACACGAGGGCTGTCTCATATCCAAACACAAAGGTAGGCCGACACGAAGGCGGTCTCATAACCAAGGGTTACCATCACAAGATGGATTTCAAAAGGAAAGCCGACACGAGGGCGGTCTCATATCCAAACCCAAAGGTAGGCCGGTACGAAGGCGGTCTCATAACCAATGGTTACCATTACAACATGGATTTCAAAAGGAAAGTAGACACGAAGGCGGTCTCATATCCAAACACAAAGGTAGGCCGACACGTAGGCGGTCTCATAACCAAGGGATACCATCACAAGATGGATTTCAAAAGGAAAGTCGACACAAAGGCGGTCTCGTATCCAAACACAAAGGTAGGCCGACACGAAGGCGGTCTCATAACCAAGGGTTACCATCACAAGATGGATTTCAAAAGGAAAGCCGACACGAGGGCGGTCTCATATCCAAACCCAAAGGTAGGCCGATACGAAGGCCGTCTCATAACCAATGGTTACCATTACAAGATGGATTTCAAAAGGAAAGCAGACACGAAGGCGGTCTCATATCCAAACACAAAGGTAGGCCGACACGTAGGCGGTCTCATAACCAAGGGTTACCAACACAAGATGAATTTCAAAAGGAAAGCCGACACAAAGGCGGTCTCATATCCTAACACAAAGGTAGGCCGACATGAAGGCGGTCTCATAACCAAGGGTTACCATCACAAGATTGATTTCAAAAGGAAAGCCGACACGAGGGCTGTCTCATATCCAAACACAAAGGTAGGCCGACACGAAGGCGGTCTCATAACCAAGGCTTACTTTCACAAGATGGATTTCAAAAGCAAAGCCGACACGAAGGCAGTCTCATATCCAAACACAAAGGTAGGCCGACACGAAGGCGGTCTCATAACCAACGGTTACCATAACAAGATGGATTTCAAAAGGAAAGCCGACACGAGGGCGGTCTCATATCCAAACCCAAAGGTAGGCCGACACGAAGGCGGTCTCATATCCAATGGTTACCATTACAAGATGGATTTCAAAAGAAAAGCAGACACGAAGGCGGTCTCATATCCAAACACAAAGGTAGCCCGACACGTAGGCGATCTCATAACCAAGGGTTACCATCACAAGATGGATTTCAAAAGGAAAGCCGACACAAAGGCGGTCTCATATCCAAACACAAAGGTAGGCCGACACGAAGGCGGTCTCATAACCAAGGGTTACCATCACAAGATGGATTTCAAAAGGAAAGCCGACACGAGGGCTGTCTCATATCCAAACACAAAGGTAGGCCGACACGAAGGCGCTCTCATAACCAAGGGTTACTTTCACAAGATGAATTTCAAAAGGAAAGCCGACACGAAGGTTGTCTCATATCCAAACACAAAGGTAGGCCGACACGAAGGCGGTCTCATAACCAAGGGTTACCATCACAAGATGGAATTCAAAAGGAAAGCCGACACGAAGGCGGTCTCATATCCAAACACAAAGGTAGCCGACACAAAGGCGGTCTCATAACCAAGGGTTACCATCACAAGATTTATTTCAAATGGAAAGCCGACACGAAGGCGGTCTCATATCCAAACACAAAGGTAGGCCGACACGAAGGCGGACTCATAACCAAGGGTTACTATCACAAGATGGATTTCAAAAGGAAAGCCGACACGAAGGCGGTCTCTTATCCAAACCCAAAGGTAGGCCGACACAAAGGCGGTCTCATAACCAATGGTTACCATCACAAGATGGATTTCAAAAGGAAAGCTGACACGAAGGCGGTCTCATATCCAAACACAAAGGTAGGCCGACACGAAGGCCACCTCATAACCAAGGGTTACCATCACAAGATGGATTTTAAAAGGAAAGCAGACACGAAGGCGGTCTCTTATCCAAACATAAAGGTAGCTCGACACGTAGGCGGTCTCATAACCAAGGGTTACCATCACAAGATGGATTTCAAAAGGAATGCTGACACAAAGGCGGTCTCATATCCAAACACAAAGGTAGGCCGACCCGAAGGCGGTCTCATAACCAAGGGTTACCATCACAAGATGGATTTCAAATGGAAAGTCGACACGAGGGTTGTCTCATATCCAAGCAGAAAGGTAGGCCGACACGAAGGCGGTCTCATAACCAAGGGTTACCATCACAAGATGGATTTCAAAAGGAAAGCTGACACAAAGGCGGTCTCATATCCAAACACAAAGGTAGGCCGACACGAAGGCCGTCTCATAACCAAGGTTTACCATCACAAGATGGATTTTAAAAGGAAAGCAGACACAAAGGCGGTCTCGTATCCAAACACAAAGGTAGGCCGACACGTAGGCGGTCTCATAACCAAGGGTTACCATCACAAGATGGATTTCAAAAGGAATGCTGACACAAAGGCGGTCTCATATCCAAACCCAAAGGTAGGCCGACACGAAGGCGGTCTCATAACCAATGGTTACCATTACAAGATGGATTTCAAAAGGAAAGCAGACACGAAGGCGGTCTCATATCCAAACACAAAGGTAGGCCGACACGTAGGTGGTCTCATAACCAATGGTTACCAACACAAGATGGATTTCAAAAGGAAAGCCGACACAAAGGCGGTCTCATATCCTAACACAAAGGTAGGCCGACACGAAGGCCGTCTCATAACCAAGGGTTACCATCACAAGATTGATTTCAAAAGGAAAGCCGACACGAGGGCTGTCTCATATCCAAACACAAAGGTAGGCCGACACGAAGGCGGTCTCATAACCAAGGCTTACTTTCACAAGATGGATTTCAAAAGCAAAGCCGACATGAAGGCAGTCTCATATCCAAACACAAAGGTAGGCCGACACGAAGGCGGTCTCATAACCAACGGTTACCATCACAAGATGGATTTCAAAAGGAAAGCCGACACGAGGGCGGTCTCATATCCAAACCCAAAGGTAGGCCGACACGTAGGCGGTCTCATAACCAAGGGTTACCATCACAAGATGGATTTCAAAAGGAAAGTCGACACAAAGGCGGTCTCGTATCCAAACACAAATGTAGGCCGATACGAAGGTGGTCTCATAAACAAGGGTTACCATCACAAGATGGATTTCAAAAGGAATGCTGACACAAAGGCGGTCTCATATCCAAACACAAAGGTAGGCCGACATGAAGGCGGTCTCATAACCAAGGGTTACCATCACAAGATGGATTTCAAATGGAAAGCCGACACGAGGGTTGTCTCATATCCAAGCAGAAAGGTAGGCCGACATGAAGGCGGTCTCATAACCAAGGGTTACCATCACAAGATGGATTTCAAAAGGAAAGCCGACACGAGGGCGGTCTCATATCCAAACCCAAAGGTAGGCCGACACGAAGGCGGTCTCATAACCAATGGTTACCATTACAAGATGGATTTCAAAATTAAAGCATACACGAAGGCGGTCTCATATCCAAACACAAACGTAGGCCAACATGTAGGCGGTCTCATAACTAAGGGTTACCATCACAAGATGAATTTCAAAAGGAAAGCCGACACAAAGGCGGTCTCATATCCAAACACAAAGGTAGACCGACACGAAGGCGGTCTCATAACCAAGGGTTACCATCACAAGATTGATTTCAAAAGGAAAGCCGACACGAGGGCTGTCTCATATCCAAACACAAAGGTAGGCCGACACGAAGGCGGTCTCATAACCAAGGGTTACCATCACAAGATGGATTTCAAAAGGAAAGCCGACACGAGGGCGGTCTCATATCCAAACCCAAAGGTAGGCCGGTACGAAGGCGGTCTCATAACCAATGGTTACCATTACAACATGGATTTCAAAAGGAAAGTAGACACGAAGGCGGTCTCATATCCAAACACAAAGGTAGGCCGACACGTAGGCGGTCTCATAACCAAGGGTTACCATCACAAGATGGATTTCAAAAGGAAAGTCGACACAAAGGCGGTCTCGTATCCAAACACAAAGGTAGGCCGACACGAAGGCGGTCTCATAACCAAGGGTTACCATCACAAGATGGATTTCAAAAGGAAAGCCGACACGAGGGCGGTCTCATATCCAAACCCAAAGGTAGGCCGATACGAAGGCCGTCTCATAACCAATGGTTACCATTACCAGATGGATTTCAAAAGGAAAGCAGACACGAAGGCGGTCTCATATCCAAACACAAAGGTAGGCCGACACGTAGGCGGTCTCATAACCAAGGGTTACCAACACAAGATGAATTTCAAAAGGAAAGCCGACACAAAGGCGGTCTCATATCCTAACACAAAGGTAGGCCGACATGAAGGCGGTCTCATAACCAAGGGTTACCATCACAAGATTGATTTCAAAAGGAAAGCCGACACGAGGGCTGTCTCATATCCAAACACAAAGGTAGGCCGACACGAAGGCGGTCTCATAACCAAGGCTTACTTTCACAAGATGGATTTCAAAAGCAAAGCCGACACGAAGGCAGTCTCATATCCAAACACAAAGGTAGGCCGACAAGAAGGCGGTCTCATAACCAACGGTTACCATAACAAGATGGATTTCAAAAGGAAAGCCGACACGAGGGCGATCTCATATCCAAACCCAAAGGTAGGCCGACACGAAGGCGGTCTCATATCCAATGGTTACCATTACAAGATGGATTTCAAAAGAAAAGCAGACACGAAGGCGGTCTCATATCCAAACACAAAGGTAGCCCGACACGTAGGCGATCTCATAACCAAGGGTTACCATCACAAGATGGATTTCAAAAGGAAAGCCGACACAAAGGCGGTCTCATATCCAAACACAAAGGTAGGCCGACACGAAGGCGGTCTCATAACCAAGGGTTACCATCACAAGATGGATTTCAAAAGGAAAGCCGACACGAGGGTTGTCTCATATCCAAACACAAAGGTAGGCCGACAGGAAGGCGCTCTCATAACCAAGGGTTACTTTCACAAGATGAATTTCAAAAGGAAAGCCGACACGAAGGCTGTCTCATATCCAAACACAAAGGTAGGCCGACACGAAGGCGGTCTCATGACCAAGGGTTACCATCACAAGATGGAATTCAAAAGGAAAGCCGACACGAAGGCGGTCTCATATCCAAACACAAAGGTAGCCGACACAAAGGCGGTCTCATAACCAAGGGTTACCATCACAAGATTTATTTCAAATGGAAAGCCGACACGAAGGCGGTCTCATATCCAAACACAAAGGTAGGCCGACACGAAGGCGGACTCATAACCAAGGGTTACTATCACAAGATGGATTTCAAAAGGAAAGCCGACACGAAGGCGGTCTCTTATCCAAACCCAAAGGTAGGCCGACACAAAGGCGGTCTCATAACCAATGGTTACCATCACAAGATGGATTTCAAAAGGAAAGCTGACACGAAGGCGGTCTCATATCCAAACACAAAGGTAGGCCGACACGAAGGCCGCCTCATAACCAAGGGTTACCATCACAAGATGGATTTTAAAAGGAAAGCAGACACGAAGGCGGTCTCTTATCCAAACATAAAGGTAGCTCGACACGTAGGCGGTCTCATAACCAAGGGTTACCATCACAAGATGGATTTCAAAAGGAATGCTGACACAAAGGCGGTCTCATATCCAAACACAAAGGTAGGCCGACACGAAGGCGGTCTCATAACCAAGGGTTACCATCACAAGATGGATTTCAAATGGAAAGTCGACACGAGGGTTGTCTCATATCCAAGCAGAAAGGTAGGCCGACACGAAGGCGGTCTCATAACCAAGGGTTACCATCACAAGATGGATTTCAAAAGGAAAGCTGACACAAAGGCGGTCTCATATCCAAACACAAAGGTAGGCCGACACGAAGGCCGTCTCATAACCAAGGTTTACCATCACAAGATGGATTTTAAAAGGAAAGCAGACACAAAGGCGGTCTCGTATCCAAAAACAAAGGTAGGCCGACACGTAGGCGGTCTCATAACCAAGGGTTACCATCACAAGATGGATTTCAAAAGGAATGCTGACACAAAGGCGGTCTC
Source organism: Lathyrus tuberosus (assembly GCA_022829125.1). Lineage (NCBI taxonomy): Eukaryota > Viridiplantae > Streptophyta > Magnoliopsida > Fabales > Fabaceae > Lathyrus > Lathyrus tuberosus. The sequence continues at coordinate 1,781,095 of JALAZF010000020.1, read as the reverse complement.
ATATCCAAACCCAAAGGTAGGCCGACACGAAGGCGGTCTCATAACCAATGGTTACCATTACAAGATGGATTTCAAAAGGAAAGCAGACACGAAGGCGGTCTCATATCCAAACACAAAGGTAGGCCGACACGTAGGCGGTCTCATAACCAATGGTTACCAACACAAGATGGATTTCAAAAGGAAAGCCGACACAAAGGCGGTCTCATATCCTAACACAAAGGTAGGCCGACACGAAGGCCGTCTCATAACCAAGGGTTACCATCACAAGATTGATTTCAAAAGGAAAGCCGACACGAGGGCTGTCTCATATCCAAACACAAAGGTAGGCCGACACGAAGGCGGTCTCATAACCAAGGCTTACTTTCACAAGATGGATTTCAAAAGCAAAGCCGACACGAAGGCAGTCTCATATCCAAACACAAAGGTAGGCCGACACGAAGGCGGTCTCATAACCAACGGTTACCATCACAAGATGGATTTCAAAAGGAAAGCCGACACGAAGGCGGTCTCATATCCAAACACAAAGGTAGCCCGACACGTAGGCGATCTCATAACCAAGGGTTACCATCACAAGATGGATTTCAAAAGGAAAGCCGACACAAAGGCGGTCTCATATCCAAACACAAAGGTAGGCCGACGCGAAGGCGGTCTCATAACCAAGGGTTACCATCACAAGATGGATTTCAAAAGGAAAGCCGACACGAGGGCTGTCTCATATCCAAACACAAAGGTAGGCCGACACGAAGGCGCTCTCATAACCAAGGGTTACTTTCACAAGATGAATTTCAAAAGGAAAGCCGACACGAAGGCTGTCTCATATCCAAACACAAAGGTAGGCCGACACGAAGGCGGTCTCATAACCAAGGGTTACCATCACAAGATGAATTTCAAAAGGAAAGCCGACACAAAGGCGGTCTCATATCCTAACACAAAGGTAGGCCGACATGAAGGCGGTCTCATAACCAAGGGTTACCATCACAAGATTGATTTCAAAAGGAAAGCCGACACGAGGGCTGTCTCATATCCAAACACAAAGGTAGGCCGACACGAAGGCGGTCTCATAACCAAGGCTTACTTTCACAAGATGGATTTCAAAAGCAAAGCCGACACGAAGGCAGTCTCATATCCAAACACAAAGGTAGGCCGACAAGAAGGCGGTCTCATAACCAACGGTTACCATAACAAGATGGATTTCAAAAGGAAAGCCGACACGAGGGCGATCTCATATCCAAACCCAAAGGTAGGCCGACACGAAGGCGGTCTCATATCCAATGGTTACCATTACAAGATGGATTTCAAAAGAAAAGCAGACACGAAGGCGGTCTCATATCCAAACACAAAGGTAGCCCGACACGTAGGCGATCTCATAACCAAGGGTTACCATCACAAGATGGATTTCAAAAGGAAAGCCGACACAAAGGCGGTCTCATATCCAAACACAAAGGTAGGCCGACACGAAGGCGGTCTCATAACCAAGGGTTACCATCACAAGATGGATTTCAAAAGGAAAGCCGACACGAGGGTTGTCTCATATCCAAACACAAAGGTAGGCCGACAGGAAGGCGCTCTCATAACCAAGGGTTACTTTCACAAGATGAATTTCAAAAGGAAAGCCGACACGAAGGCTGTCTCATATCCAAACACAAAGGTAGGCCGACACGAAGGCGGTCTCATGACCAAGGGTTACCATCACAAGATGGAATTCAAAAGGAAAGCCGACACGAAGGCGGTCTCATATCCAAACACAAAGGTAGCCGACACAAAGGCGGTCTCATAACCAAGGGTTACCATCACAAGATTTATTTCAAATGGAAAGCCGACACGAAGGCGGTCTCATATCCAAACACAAAGGTAGGCCGACACGAAGGCGGACTCATAACCAAGGGTTACTATCACAAGATGGATTTCAAAAGGAAAGCCGACACGAAGGCGGTCTCTTATCCAAACCCAAAGGTAGGCCGACACAAAGGCGGTCTCATAACCAATGGTTACCATCACAAGATGGATTTCAAAAGGAAAGCTGACACGAAGGCGGTCTCATATCCAAACACAAAGGTAGGCCGACACGAAGGCCGCCTCATAACCAAGGGTTACCATCACAAGATGGATTTTAAAAGGAAAGCAGACACGAAGGCGGTCTCTTATCCAAACATAAAGGTAGCTCGACACGTAGGCGGTCTCATAACCAAGGGTTACCATCACAAGATGGATTTCAAAAGGAATGCTGACACAAAGGCGGTCTCATATCCAAACACAAAGGTAGGCCGACACGAAGGCGGTCTCATAACCAAGGGTTACCATCACAAGATGGATTTCAAATGGAAAGTCGACACGAGGGTTGTCTCATATCCAAGCAGAAAGGTAGGCCGACACGAAGGCGGTCTCATAACCAAGGGTTACCATCACAAGATGGATTTCAAAAGGAAAGCTGACACAAAGGCGGTCTCATATCCAAACACAAAGGTAGGCCGACACGAAGGCCGTCTCATAACCAAGGTTTACCATCACAAGATGGATTTTAAAAGGAAAGCAGACACAAAGGCGGTCTCGTATCCAAACACAAAGGTAGGCCGACACGTAGGCGGTCTCATAACCAAGGGTTACCATCACAAGATGGATTTCAAAAGGAATGCTGACACAAAGGCGGTCTCATATCCAAACCCAAAGGTAGGCCGACACGAAGGCGGTCTCATAACCAATGGTTACCATTACAAGATGGATTTCAAAAGGAAAGCAGACACGAAGGCGGTCTCATATCCAAACACAAAGGTAGGCCGACACGTAGGCGGTCTCATAACCAATGGTTACCAACACAAGATGGATTTCAAAAGGAAAGCCGACACAAAGGCGGTCTCATATCCTAACACAAAGGTAGGCCGACACGAAGGCCGTCTCATAACCAAGGGTTACCATCACAAGATTGATTTCAAAAGGAAAGCCGACACGAGGGCTGTCTCATATCCAAACACAAAGGTAGGCCGACACGAAGGCGGTCTCATAACCAAGGCTTACTTTCACAAGATGGATTTCAAAAGCAAAGCCGACACGAAGGCAGTCTCATATCCAAACACAAAGGTAGGCCGACACGAAGGCGGTCTCATAACCAACGGTTACCATCACAAGATGGATTTCAAAAGGAAAGCCGACACGAAGGCGGTCTCATATCCAAACACAAACGTAGCCCGACACGTAGGCGATCTCATAACCAAGGGTTACCATCACAAGATGGATTTCAAAAGGAAAGCCGACACAAAGGCGGTCTCATATCCAAACACAAAGGTAGGCCGACGCGAAGGCGGTCTCATAACCAAGGGTTACCATCACAAGATGGATTTCAAAAGGAAAGCCGACACGAGGGCTGTCTCATATCCAAACACAAAGGTAGGCCGACACGAAGGCGCTCTCATAACCAAGGGTTACTTTCACAAGATGAATTTCAAAAGGAAAGCCGACACGAAGGCTGTCTCATATCCAAACACAAAGGTAGGCCGACACGAAGGCGGTCTCATAACCAAGGGTTACCATCACAAGATGGAATTCAAAAGGAAAGCCGACACGAAGGCGGTCTCATATCCAAACACAAAGGTAGCCGACACAAAGGCGGTCTCATAACCAAGGGTTACCATCACAAGATTTATTTCAAATGGAAAGCCGACACGAAGGCGGTCTCATATCCAAACACAAAGGTAGGCCGACACGAAGGCGGACTCATAACCAAGGGTTACTATCACAAGATGGATTTCAAAAGGAAAGGCGACACGAAGGCGGTCTCTTATCCAAACCCAAAGGTAGGCCGACACAAAGGCGGTCTCATAACCAATGGTTACCATCACAAGATGGATTTCAAAAGGAAAGCTGACACGAAGGCGGTCTCATATCCAAACACAAAGGTAGGCCGACACGAAGGCCACCTCATAACCAAGGGTTACCATCACAAGATCGATTTTAAAAGGAAAGCAGACACGAAGGCGGTCTCTTATCCAAACATAAAGGTAGCTCGACACGTAGGCGGTCTCATAACCAAGGGTTACCATCACAAGATGGATTTCAAAAGGAATGCTGACACAAAGGCGGTCTCATATCCAAACACAAAGGTAGGCCGACATGAAGGCGGTCTCATAACCAAGGGTTACCATCACAAGATGGATTTCAAATGGAAAGTCGACACGAGGGTTGTCTCATATCCAAGCAGAAAGGTAGGCCGACACGAAGGCGGTCTCATAACCAAGGGTTACCATCACAAGATGGATTTCAAAAGGAAAGCTGACACAAAGGCGGTCTCATATCCAAACACAAAGGTAGGCCGACACGAAGGCCGTCTCATAACCAAGGTTTACCATCACAAGATGGATTTCAAATGGAAAGTCGACACGAGGGTTGTCTCATATCCAAGCAGAAAGGTAGGCCGACACGAAGGCGGTCTCATAACCAAGGGTTACCATCACAAGATGGATTTCAAAAGGAAAGCCGACACAAAGGCGGTCTCATATCCAAACACAAAGGTAGGCCGACGCGAAGGCGGTCTCATAACCAAGGGTTACCATCACAAGATGGATTTCAAAAGGAAAGCCGACACGAGGGCTGTCTCATATCCAAACACAAAGGTAGGCCGACACGAAGGCGCTCTCATAACCAAGGGTTACTTTCACAAGATGAATTTCAAAAGGAAAGCCGACACGAAGGCTGTCTCATATCCAAACACAAAGGTAGGCCGACACGAAGGCGGTCTCATAACCAAGGGTTACCATCACAAGATGGAATTCAAAAGGAAAGCCGACACGAAGGCGGTCTCATATCCAAACACAAAGGTAGCCGACACAAAGGCGGTCTCATAACCAAGGGTTACCATCACAAGATTTATTTCAAATGGAAAGCCGACACGAAGGCGGTCTCATATCCAAACACAAAGGTAGGCCGACACGAAGGCGGACTCATAACCAAGGGTTACTATCACAAGATGGATTTCAAAAGGAAAGCCGACACGAAGGCGGTCTCTTATCCAAACCCAAAGGTAGGCCGACACAAAGGCGGTCTCATAACCAATGGTTACCATCACAAGATGGATTTCAAAAGGAAAGCTGACACGAAGGCGGTCTCATATCCAAACACAAAGGTAGGCCGACACGAAGGCCGCCTCATAACCAAGGGTTACCATCACAAGATCGATTTTAAAAGGAAAGCAGACACGAAGGCGGTCTCTTATCCAAACATAAAGGTAGCTCGACACGTAGGCGGTCTCATAACCAAGGGTTACCATCACAAGATGGATTTCAAAAGGAATGCTGACACAAAGGCGGTCTCATATCCAAACACAAAGGTAGGCCGACACGAAGGCGGTCTCATAACCAAGGGTTACCATCACAAGATGGATTTCAAATGGAAAGTCGACACGAGGGTTGTCTCATATCCAAGCAGAAAGGTAGGCCGACACGAAGGCGGTCTCATAACCAAGGGTTACCATCACAAGATGGATTTCAAAAGGAAAGCTGACACAAAGGCGGTCTCATATCCAAACACAAAGGTAGGCCGACACGAAGGCCGTCTCATAACCAAGGTTTACCATCACAAGATGGATTTTAAATGGAAAGCAGACACAAAGGCGGTCTCGTATCCAAACACAAAGGTAGGCCGACACGTAGGCGGTCTCATAACCAAGGGTTACCATCACAAGATGGATTTCAAAAGGAATGCTGACACAAAGGCGGTCTCATATCCAAACCCAAAGGTAGGCCGACACGAAGGCGGTCTCATAACCAATGGTTACCATTACAAGATGGATTTCAAAAGGAAAGCAGACACGAAGGCGGTCTCATATCCAAACACAAAGGTAGGCCGACACGTAGGCGGTCTCATAACCAATGGTTACCAACACAAGATGGATTTCAAAAGGAAAGCCGACACAAAGGCGGTCTCATATCCTAACACAAAGGTAGGCCGACACGAAGGCCGTCTCATAACCAAGGGTTACCATCACAAGATTGATTTCAAAAGGAAAGCCGACACGAGGGCTGTCTCATATCCAAACACAAAGGTAGGCCGACACGAAGGCGGTCTCATAACCAAGGCTTACTTTCACAAGATGGATTTCAAAAGCAAAGCCGACACGAAGGCAGTCTCATATCCAAACACAAAGGTAGGCCGACACGAAGGCGGTCTCATAACCAACGGTTACCATCACAAGATGGATTTCAAAAGGAAAGCCGACACGAAGGCGGTCTCATATCCAAACACAAAGGTAGCCCGACACGTAGGCGATCTCATAACCAAGGGTTACCATCACAAGATGGATTTCAAAAGGAAAGCCGACACAAAGGCGGTCTCATATCCAAACACAAAGGTAGGCCGACGCGAAGGCGGTCTCATAACCAAGGGTTACCATCACAAGATGGATTTCAAAAGGAAAGCCGACACGAGGGCTGTCTCATATCCAAACACAAAGGTAGGCCGACACGAAGGCGCTCTCATAACCAAGGGTTACTTTCACAAGATGAATTTCAAAAGGAAAGCCGACACGAAGGCTGTCTCATATCCAAACAGAAAGGTAGGCCGACACGAAGGCGGTCTCATAACCAAGGGTTACCATCACAAGATGGAATTCAAAAGGAAAGCCGACACGAAGGCGGTCTCATATCCAAACACAAAGGTAGCCGACACAAAGGCGGTCTCATAACCAAGGGTTACCATCACAAGATTTATTTCAAATGGAAAGCCGACACGAAGGCGGTCTCATATCCAAACACAAAGGTAGGCCGACACGAAGGCGGACTCATAACCAAGTGTTACTATCACAAGATGGATTTCAAAAGGAAAGCCGACACGAAGGCGGTCTCTTATCCAAACCCAAAGGTAGGCCGACACAAAGGCGGTCTCATAACCAATGGTTACCATCACAAGATGGATTTCAAAAGGAAAGCTGACACGAAGGCGGTCTCATATCCAAACACAAAGGTAGGCCGACACGAAGGTCGCCTCATAACCAAGGGTTACCATCACAAGATGGATTTTAAAAGGAAAGCAGACACGAAGGCGGTCTCTTATCCAAACATAAAGGTAGCTCGACACGTAGGCGGTCTCATAACCAAGGGTTACCATCACAAGATGGATTTCAAAAGGAATGCTGACACAAAGGCGGTCTCATATCCAAACACAAAGGTAGGCCGACACGAAGGCGGTCTCATAACCAAGGGTTACCATCACAAGATGGATTTCAAATGGAAAGTCGACACGAGGGTTGTCTCATATCCAAGCAGAAAGGTAGGCCGACACGAAGGCGGTCTCATAACCAAGGGTTACCATCACAAGATGGATTTCAAAAGGAAAGCCGACACGAGGGCTGTCTCATATCCAAACACAAAGGTAGGCCGACACGAAGGCGCTCTCATAACCAAGGGTTACTTTCACAAGATGAATTTCAAAAGGAAAGCCGACACGAAGGCTGTCTCATATCCAAACACAAAGGTAGGCCGACACGAAGGAGGTCTCATAACCAAGGGTTACTTTCACAAGATGGAATTCAAAAGGAAAGCCGACACGAAGGCGGTCTCATATCCAAACACAAAGGTAGCCGACACAAAGGCGGTCTCATAACCAAGGGTTACCATCACAAGATTTATTTCAAATGGAAAGCCGACACGAAGGCGGTCTCATATCCAAACACAAAGGTAGGCCGACACGAAGGCGGACTCATAACCAAGGGTTACTATCACAAGATGGATTTCAAAAGGAAAGCCGACACGAAGGCGGTCTCTTATCCAAACCCAAAGGTAGGCCGACACGAAGGCGGTCTCATAACCAAGGGTTACCATCACAAGATGGATTTCAAAAGGAAAGCCGACACGAGGGCTGTCTCATATCCAAACACAAAGGTAGGCCGAAACGAAGGCCGCCTCATAACCAAGGGTTACCATCACAAGATGGATTTTAAAAGGAAAGCAGACACGAAGGCGGTCTCTTATCTAAACATAAAGGTAGCTCGACACGTAGGCGGTCTCATAACCAAGGGTTACCATCACAAGTTGGATTTCAAAAGGAATGCTGACACAAAGGCGGTCTCATATCCAAACACAAAGGTAGGCCGACATGAAGGCGGTCTCATAACCAAGGGTTACCATCACAAGATGGATTTCAAATGGAAAGTCGACACGAGGGTTGTCTCATATCCAAGCAGAAAGGTAGGCCGACACGAAGGCGGTCTCATAACCAAGGGTTACCATCACAAGATGGATTTCAAAAGGAAAGCTGACACAAAGGCGGTCTCATATCCAAACACAAAGGTAGGCCGACACGAAGGCCGTCTCATAACCAAGGGTTACCATCACAAGATGGATTTTAAAAGGAAAGCAGACACGAAGGCGGTCTCTTATCCAAACATAAAGGTAGCTCGACACGTAGGCGGTCTCATAACCAAGGGTTACCATCACAAGATGGATTTCAAAAGGAATGCTGACACAAAGGCGGTCTCATATCCAAACACAAAGGTAGGCCGACACGAAGGCGGTCTCATAACCAAGGGTTACCATCACAAGATGGATTTCAAAAGGAAAGCTGACACAAAGGCGGTCTCATATCCAAACACAAAGGTAGGCCGACACGAAGGCGGTCTCATAACCAAGGGTTACCATCACAATATGGAATTCAAAAGGAAAGCCGACACGAAGGCGGTCTCATATCCAAACACAAAGGTAGCCGACACAAAGGCGGTCTCATAACCAAGGGTTACCATCACAAGATTTATTTCAAATGGAAAGCCGACACGAAGGCGGTCTCATATCCAAACACAAAGGTAGGCCGACACGAAGGCGGACTCATAACCAAGTGTTACTATCACAAGATGGATTTCAAAAGGAAAGCCGACACGAAGGCGGTCTCTTATCCAAACCCAAAGGTAGGCCGACACAAAGGCGGTCTCATAACCAATGGTTACCATCACAAGATGGATTTCAAAAGGAAAGCTGACACGAAGGCGGTCTCATATCCAAACACAAAGGTAGGCCGACACGAAGGCCGCCTCATAACCAAGGGTTACCATCACAAGATGGATTTTAAAAGGAAAGCAGACACGAAGGCGGTCTCTTATCCAAACATAAAGGTAGCTCGACACGTAGGAGGTCTCATAACCAAGGGTTACCATCACAAGATGGATTTCAAAAGGAATGCTGACACAAAGGCGGTCTCATATCCAAACACAAAGGTAGGCCGACACGAAGGCGGTCTCATAACCAAGGGTTACCATCACAAGATGGATTTCAAATGGAAAGTCGACACGAGGGTTGTCTCATATCCAAGCAGAAAGGTAGGCCGACACGAAGGCGGTCTCATAACCAAGGGTTACCATCACAAGATGGATTTCAAAAGGAAAGCCGACACGAGGGCTGTCTCATATCCAAACACAAAGGTAGGCCGACACGAAGGCGCTCTCATAACCAAGGGTTACTTTCACAAGATGAATTTCAAAAGGAAAGCCGACACGAAGGCTGTCTCATATCCAAACACAAAGGTAGGCCGACACGAAGGAGGTCTCATAACCAAGGGTTACCATCACAAGATGGAATTCAAAAGGAAAGCCGACACGAAGGCGGTCTCATATCCAAACACAAAGGTAGCCGACACAAAGGCGGTCTCATAACCAAGGGTTACCATCACAAGATTAATTTCAAATGGAAAGCCGACACGAAGGCGGTCTCATATCCAAACACAAAGGTAGGCCGACACGAAGGCGGACTCATAACCAAGGGTTACTATCACAAGATGGATTTCAAAAGGAAAGCCGACACGAAGGCGGTCTCTTATCCAAACCCAAAGGTAGGCCGACACGAAGGCGGTCTCATAACCAATGGTTACCATCACAAGATGGATTTCAAAAGGAAAGCTGACACGAAGGCGGTCTCATATCCAAACACAAAGGTAGGCCGAAACGAAGGCCGCCTCATAACCAAGGGTTACCATCACAAGATGGATTTTAAAAGGAAAGCAGACACGAAGGCGGTCTCTTATCTAAACATAAAGGTAGCTCGACACGTAGGCGGTCTCATAACCAAGGGTTACCATCACAAGTTGGATTTCAAAAGGAATGCTGACACAAAGGCGGTCTCATATCCAAACACAAAGGTAGGCCGACATGAAGGCGGTCTCATAACCAAGGGTTACCATCACAAGATGGATTTCAAATGGAAAGTCGACACGAGGGTTGTCTCATATCCAAGCAGAAAGGTAGGCCGACACGAAGGCGGTCTCATAACCAAGGGTTACCATCACAAGATGGATTTCAAAAGGAAAGCTGACACAAAGGCGGTCTCATATCCAAACACAAAGGTAGGCCGACACGAAGGCCGTCTCATAACCAAGGGTTACCATCACAAGATGGATTTTAAAAGGAAAGCAGACACGAAGGCGGTCTCTTATCCAAACATAAAGGTAGCTCGACACGTAGGCGGTCTCATAACCAAGGGTTACCATCACAAGATGGATTTCAAAAGGAATGCTGACACAAAGGCGGTCTCATATCCAAACACAAAGGTAGGCCGACACGAAGGCGGACTCATAACCAAGGGTTACTATCACAAGATGGATTTCAAAAGGAAAGCCGACACGAAGGCGGTCTCTTATCCAAACCCAAAGGTAGGCCGACACAAAGGCGGTCTCATAACCAATGGTTACCATCACAAGATGGATTTCAAAAGGAAAGCTGACACAAAGGCGGTCTCATATCCAAACACAAAGGTAGGCCGACACGAAGGCCATCTCATAACCAAGGGTTACCATCACAAGATGGATTTTAAAAGGAAAGCAGACACGAAGGCGGTCTCTTATCCAAACATAAAGGTAGCTCGACACGTAGGCGGTCTCATAACCAAGGGTTACCATCACAAGATGGATTTCAAAAGGAAAGTCGACACAAAGGCGGTCTCGTATCCAAACACAAATGTAGGCCGACACGAAGGCGGTCTCATAACCAAGGGTTACCATCACAAGATGGATTTCAAAAGGAATGCTGACACAAAGGCGGTCTCATATCCAAACACAAAGGTAGGCCGACACGAAGGCGGACTCATAACCAAGGGTTACAATCACAAGATGGATTTCAAAAGGAAAGTCGACACGAAGGCGGTCTCTTATCCAAACCCAAAGGTAGGCCGACACGAAGGCGGTCTCATAACCAATGGTTACCATTACAAGATGGATTTCAAAATTAAAGCAGACACGAAGGCGGTCTCATATCCAAACACAAAGGTAGGCCGACATGTAGGCGATCTCATAACCAAGGGTTACCATCACAAGATGGATTTTAAAAGGAAAGCAGACACGAAGGCGGTCTCATATCCAAACACAAAGGTAGGCCGACGCGAAGGCGGTCTCATAACCAAGGGTTACCATCACAAGATGGATTTCAAAAGGAAAGCCGACACGAGGGCTGTCTCATATCCAAACACAAAGGTAGGCCGACACGAAGGCACTCTCATAACCAAGGGTTACTTTCACAAGATGAATTTCAAAAGGAAAGCCGACACGAAGGCTGTCTCATATCCAAACACAAAGGTAGGCCGACTCGAAGGCGGTCTCATAACCAAGGGTTACCATCACAAGATGGAATTCAAAAGGAAAGCCGACACGAAGGCGGTCTCATATCCAAACACAAAGGTAGGCCGACACGAAGGAGGTCTCATAAGCAAGGGTTACCATCACAAGATGGAATTCAAAAGGAAAGCCGACACGAAGGCGGTCTCATATCCAAACACAAAGGTAGCCGACACAAAGGCGGTCTCATAACCAAGGGTTACCATCACAAGATTAATTTCAAATGGAAAGCCGACACGAAGGCGGTCTCATATCCAAACACAAAGGTAGGCCGACACGAAGGCGGACTCATAACCAAGGGTTACTATCACAAGATGGATTTCAAAAGGAAAGCCGACACGAAGGCGGTCTCTTATCCAAACCCAAAGGTAGGCCGACACGAAGGCGGTCTCATAACCAATGGTTACCATCACAAGATGGATTTCAAAAGGAAAGCTGACACGAAGGCGGTCTCATATCCAAACACAAAGGTAGGCCGACACGAAGGCCGCCTCATAACCAAGGGTTACCATCACAAGATGGATTTTAAAAGGAAAGCAGACACGAAGGCGGTCTCTTATCTAAACATAAAGGTAGCTCGACACGTAGGCGGTCTCATAACCAAGGGTTACCATCACAAGATGGATTTCAAAAGGAATGCTGACACAAAGGCGGTCTCATATCCAAACACAAAGGTAGGCCGACATGAAGGCGGTCTCATAACCAAGGGTTACCATCACAAGATGGATTTCAAATGGAAAGTCGACACGAGGGTTGTCTCATATCCAAGCAGAAAGGTAGGCCGACACGAAGGCGGTCTCATAACCAAGGGTTACCATCACAAGATGGATTTCAAAAGGAAAGCTGACACAAAGGCGGTCTCATATCCAAACACAAAGGTAGGCCGACACGAAGGCCGTCTCATAACCAAGGGTTACCATCACAAGATGGATTTTAAAAGGAAAGCAGACACGAAGGCGGTCTCTTATCCAAACATAAAGGTAGCTCGACACGTAGGCGGTCTCATAACCAAGGGTTACCATCACAAGATGGATTTCAAAAGGAATGCTGACACAAAGGCGGTCTCATATCCAAACACAAAGGTAGGCCGACACGAAGGCGGACTCATAACCAAGGGTTACTATCACAAGATGGATTTCAAAAGGAAAGCCGACACGAAGGCGGTCTCTTATCCAAACCCAAAGGTAGGCCGACACAAAGGCGGTCTCATAACCAATGGTTACCATCACAAGATGGATTTCAAAAGGAAAGCTGACACAAAGGCGGTCTCAAATCCAAACAAAAAGGTAGGCCGACACGCAGGCGGTCTCATAACAAAGGGTTACCATCACAAGATGGATTTTAAAAGGAAAGCCGACACGAGGGCGGTCTCATATCGAAACCCAAAGGTAGGCCGACACAAAGGCGGTCTCATATCCAAACAAAAAGGTAGGCCGACACGAAGGCGGTCTCATAACCAAGGGTTACCATCACAAGATTGATTTCAAAAGGAAAGCCGACACGAGGGCTGTCTCTTATCCAAACACAAAGGTAGGCCGACACGAAGGCGGTCTCATAACCATGGGTTACCATCACAAGATGGATTTTAAAAGGAAAGCCGACACGAAGGCGGTCTCATATCCAAACACAAAGGTAGGCCGACACGTAGGCGGTCTCATAACCAATGGTTACCATTACAAGAAGGATTTCAAAAGGAAAGCAGACACGAAGGCGATCTCATATCCAAACACAAAGGTAGGCCGACACGAAGGCAGTCTCATAACCAAGGGTTACTTTCACAAGATGGATTTCGAAAGGAAAGCCGAGACGAGGGCTATCTCATATCCAAACACAAAGGTAGGCCGACACGAAGGCAGTCTCATAACCAAGGGTTACTTTCACAAGATGGATTTCGAAAGGAAAGCCGACACGAAGGCGGTCTCATATCCAAACACAAAGGTAGGCCGACACGAAGGCGGTCTCATAACCAAGGGTTACCATCACAAGATGGATTTCAAAAGGAAAGCCGACACGAGGGCGGTCTCATATCCAAACCCAAAGGTAGGCCGACACGACGGCGGTCTCATAACCAATGGTTACCATTAGAAGATGGATTTAAAAATTAAAGCAGACACGAAGGCGGTCTCATATCCAAACACAAAGGTAGGCCGACACGTAGGCGGTCTCATAACCAAGGGTTACCATCACAAGATTAATTTCAAAAGGAAAGCCGACATAAAGGCGGTCTCATATCCAAACAAAAAGGTAGGCCGACACGAAGGCGGTCTCATAACCAAGGGTTACCATCACAAGATGGATTTCAAATGGAAAGTCGACACGAGGGTTGTCTCATATCCAAGCAGAAAGGTAGGCCGACACGAAGGCGGTCTCATAACCAAGGGTTACCATCACAAGATGGATTTCAAAAGGAAAGCCGACACGAGGGCTGTCTCATATCCAAACACAAAGGTAGGCCGACACGAAGGCGCTCTCATAACCAAGGGTTACTTTCACAAGATGAATTTCAAAAGGAAAGCCGACACGAAGGCTGTCTCATATCCAAACACAAAGGTAGGCCGACACGAAGGAGGTCTCATAACCAAGGGTTACCATCACAAGATGGAATTCAAAAGGAAAGCCGACACGAAGGCGGTCTCATATCCAAACACAAAGGTAGCCGACACAAAGGCGGTCTCATAACCAAGGGTTACCATCACAAGATTAATTTCAAATGGAAAGCCGACACGAAGGCGGTCTCATATCCAAACACAAAGGTAGGCCGACACGAAGGCGGACTCATAACTAAGGGTTACTATCACAAGATGGATTTCAAAAGGAAAGCCGACACGAAGGCGGTCTCTTATCCAAACCCAAAGGTAGGCCGACACGAAGGCGGTCTCATAACCAATGGTTACCATCACAAGATGGATTTCAAAAGGAAAGCTGACACGAAGGCGGTCTCATATCCAAACACAAAGGTAGGCCGAAACGAAGGCCGCCTCATAACCAAGGGTTACCATCACAAGATGGATTTTAAAAGGAAAGCAGACACGAAGGCGGTCTCTTATCTAAACATAAAGGTAGCTCGACACGTAGGCGGTCTCATAACCAAGGGTTACCATCACAAGTTGGATTTCAAAAGGAATGCTGACACAAAGGCGGTCTCATATCCAAACACAAAGGTAGGCCGACATGAAGGCGGTCTCATAACCAAGGGTTACCATCACAAGATGGATTTCAAATGGAAAGTCGACACGAGGGTTGTCTCATATCCAAGCAGAAAGGTAGGCCGACACGAAGGCGGTCTCATAACCAAGGGTTACCATCACAAGATGGATTTCAAAAGGAAAGCTGACACAAAGGCGGTCTCATATCCAAACACAAAGGTAGGCCGACACGAAGGCCGTCTCATAACCAAGGGTTACCATCACAAGATGGATTTTAAAAGGAAAGCAGACACGAAGGCGGTCTCTTATCCAAACATAAAGGTAGCTCGACACGTAGGCGGTCTCATAACCAAGGGTTACCATCACAAGATGGATTTCAAAAGGAATGCTGACACAAAGGCGGTCTCATATCCAAACACAAAGGTAGGCCGACACGAAGGCGGACTCATAACCAAGGGTTACTATCACAAGATGGATTTCAAAAGGAAAGCCGACACGAAGGCGGTCTCTTATCCAAACCCAAAGGTAGGCCGACACAAAGGCGGTCTCATAACCAATGGTTACCATCACAAGATGGATTTCAAAAGGAAAGCTGACACAAAGGCGGTCTCATATCCAAACACAAAGGTAGGCCGACACGAAGGCCATCTCATAACCAAGGGTTACCATCACAAGATGGATTTTAAAAGGAAAGCAGACACGAAGGCGGTCTCTTATCCAAACATAAAGGTAGCTCGACACGTAGGCGGTCTCATAACCAAGGGTTACCATCACAAGATGGATTTCAAAAGGAAAGTCGACACAAAGGCGGTCTCG
Organism: Lathyrus tuberosus; assembly: GCA_022829125.1. Lineage (NCBI taxonomy): Eukaryota > Viridiplantae > Streptophyta > Magnoliopsida > Fabales > Fabaceae > Lathyrus > Lathyrus tuberosus. The sequence goes on along the minus strand of JALAZF010000020.1, from coordinate 1,765,559 downwards.
TATCCAAACACAAATGTAGGCCGACACGAAGGCGGTCTCATAACCAAGGGTTACCATCACAAGATGGATTTCAAAAGGAATGCTGACACAAAGGCGGTCTCATATCCAAACACAAAGGTAGGCCGACACGAAGGCGGACTCATAACCAAGGGTTACAATCACAAGATGGATTTCAAAAGGAAAGCCGACACGAAGGCGGTCTCTTATCCAAACCCAAAGGTAGGCCGACACGAAGGCGGTCTCATAACCAATGGTTACCATTACAAGATGGATTTCAAAATTAAAGCAGACACGAAGGCGGTCTCATATCCAAACACAAAGGTAGGCCGACATGTAGGCGATCTCATAACCAAGGGTTACCATCACAAGATGGATTTTAAAAGGAAAGCAGACACGAAGGCGGTCTCATATCCAAACACAAAGGTAGGCCGACGCGAAGGCGGTCTCATAACCAAGGGTTACCATCACAAGATGGATTTCAAAAGGAAAGCCGACACGAGGGCTGTCTCATATCCAAACACAAAGGTAGGCCGACACGAAGGCACTCTCATAACCAAGGGTTACTTTCACAAGATGAATTTCAAAAGGAAAGCCGACACGAAGGCTGTCTCATATCCAAACACAAAGGTAGGCCGACTCGAAGGCGGTCTCATAACCAAGGGTTACCATCACAAGATGGAATTCAAAAGGAAAGCCGACACGAAGGCGGTCTCATATCCAAACACAAAGGTAGGCCGACACGAAGGAGGTCTCATAACCAAGGGTTACCATCACAAGATGGAATTCAAAAGGAAAGCCGACACGAAGGCGGTCTCATATCCAAACACAAAGGTAGCCGACACAAAGGCGGTCTCATAACCAAGGGTTACCATCACAAGATTAATTTCAAATGGAAAGCCGACACGAAGGCGGTCTCATATCCAAACACAAAGGTAGGCCGACACGAAGGCGGACTCATAACCAAGGGTTACTATCACAAGATGGATTTCAAAAGGAAAGCCGACACGAAGGCGGTCTCTTATCCAAACCCAAAGGTAGGCCGACACGAAGGCGGTCTCATAACCAATGGTTACCATCACAAGATGGATTTCAAAAGGAAAGCTGACACGAAGGCGGTCTCATATCCAAACACAAAGGTAGGCCGACACGAAGGCCGCCTCATAACCAAGGGTTACCATCACAAGATGGATTTTAAAAGGAAAGCAGACACGAAGGCGGTCTCTTATCTAAACATAAAGGTAGCTCGACACGTAGGCGGTCTCATAACCAAGGGTTACCATCACAAGATGGATTTCAAAAGGAATGCTGACACAAAGGCGGTCTCATATCCAAACACAAAGGTAGGCCGACATGAAGGCGGTCTCATAACCAAGGGTTACCATCACAAGATGGATTTCAAATGGAAAGTCGACACGAGGGTTGTCTCATATCCAAGCAGAAAGGTAGGCCGACACGAAGGCGGTCTCATAACCAAGGGTTACCATCACAAGATGGATTTCAAAAGGAAAGCTGACACAAAGGCGGTCTCATATCCAAACACAAAGGTAGGCCGACACGAAGGCCGTCTCATAACCAAGGGTTACCATCACAAGATGGATTTTAAAAGGAAAGCAGACACGAAGGCGGTCTCTTATCCAAACATAAAGGTAGCTCGACACGTAGGCGGTCTCATAACCAAGGGTTACCATCACAAGATGGATTTCAAAAGGAATGCTGACACAAAGGCGGTCTCATATCCAAACACAAAGGTAGGCCGACACGAAGGCGGACTCATAACCAAGGGTTACTATCACAAGATGGATTTCAAAAGGAAAGCCGACACGAAGGCGGTCTCTTATCCAAACCCAAAGGTAGGCCGACACAAAGGCGGTCTCATAACCAATGGTTACCATCACAAGATGGATTTCAAAAGGAAAGCTGACACAAAGGCGGTCTCATATCCAAACACAAAGGTAGGCCGACACGAAGGCCATCTCATAACCAAGGGTTACCATCACAAGATGGATTTTAAAAGGAAAGCAGACACGAAGGCGGTCTCTTATCCAAACATAAAGGTAGCTCGACACGTAGGCGGTCTCATAACCAAGGGTTACCATCACAAGATGGATTTCAAAAGGAAAGTCGACACAAAGGCGGTCTCCTATCCAAACACAAATGTAGGCCGACACGAAGGCGGTCTCATAACCAAGGGTTACCATCACAAGATGGATTTCAAAAGGAATGCTGACACAAAGGCGGTCTCATATCCAAACACAAAGGTAGGCCGACACGAAGGCGGACTCATAACCAAGGGTTACAATCACAAGATGGATTTCAAAAGGAAAGCCGACACGAAGGCGGTCTCTTATCCAAACCCAAAGGTAGGCCGACACGAAGGCGGTCTCATAACCAATGGTTACCATTACAAGATGGATTTCAAAATTAAAGCAGACACGAAGGCGGTCTCATATCCAAACACAAAGGTAGGCCGACATGTAGGCGATCTCATAACCAAGGGTTACCATCACAAGATGGATTTTAAAAGGAAAGCAGACACGAAGGCGGTCTCATATCCAAACACAAAGGTAGGCCGACGCGAAGGCGGTCTCATAACCAAGGGTTACCATCACAAGATGGATTTCAAAAGGAAAGCCGACACGAGGGCTGTCTCATATCCAAACACAAAGGTAGGCCGACACGAAGGCGCTCTCATAACCAAGGGTTACTTTCACAAGATGAATTTCAAAAGGAAAGCCGACACGAAGGCTGTCTCATATCCAAACACAAAGGTAGGCCGACACGAAGGCGGTCTCATAACCAAGGGTTACCATCACAAGATGGAATTCAAAAGGAAAGCCGACACGAAGGCGGTCTCATATCCAAACACAAAGGTAGCCGACACAAAGGCGGTCTCATAACCAAGGGTTACCATCACAAGATTTATTTCAAATGGAAAGCCGACACGAAGGCGGTCTCATATCCAAACACAAAGGTAGGCCGACACGAAGGCGGACTCATAACCAAGGGTTACTATCACAAGATGGATTTCAAAAGGAAAGCCGACACGAAGGCGGTCTCTTATCCAAACCCAAAGGTAGGCCGACACAAAGGCGGTCTCATAACCAATGGTTACCATCACAAGATGGATTTCAAAAGGAAAGCTGACACAAAGGCGGTCTCATATCCAAACACAAAGGTAGGCCGACACGAAGGCCATCTCATAACCAAGGGTTACCATCACAAGATGGATTTTAAAAGGAAAGCAGACACGAAGGCGGTCTCTTATCCAAACATAAAGGTAGCTCGACACGTAGGCGGTCTCATAACCAAGGGTTACCATCACAAGATGGATTTCAAAAGGAATGTTGACACAAAGGCGGTCTCATATCCAAACACAAAGGTAGGCCGACACGAAGGCGGTCTCATAACCAAGGGTTACCATCACAAGATTTATTTCAAATGGAAAGCCGACACGAAGGCGGTCTCATATCCAAACACAAAGGTAGGCCGACACGAAGGCGGACTCATAACCAAGGGTTACTATCACAAGATGGATTTCAAAAGGAAAGCCGACACGAAGGCGGTCTCTTATCCAAACCCAAAGGTAGGCCGACACAAACGCGGTCTCATAACCAATGGTTACCATCACAAGATGGATTTCAAAAGGAATGTTGACACAAAGGCGGTCTCATATCCAAACACAAAGGTAGGCCGACACAAAGGCGGTCTCATAACCAAGGGTTACCATCACAAGATTTATTTCAAATGGAAAGCCGACACGAAGGCGGTCTCATATCCAAACACAAAGGTAGGCCGACACGAAGGCGGACTCATAACCAAGGGTTACTATCACAAGATGGATTTCAAAAGGAAAGCCGACACGAAGGCGGTCTCTTATCCAAACCCAAAGGTAGGCCGACACAAAGGCCATCTCATAACCAAGGGTTACCATCACAAGATGGATTTTAAAAGGAAAGCAGACACGAAGGCGGTCTCTTATCCAAACATAAAGGTAGCTCGACACGTAGGCGGTCTCATAACCAAGGGTTACCATCACAAGATGGATTTCAAAAGGAAAGTCGACACAAAGGCGGTCTCGTATCCAAACACAAATGTAGGCCGACACGAAGGCGGTCTCATAACCAAGGGTTACCATCACAAGATGGATTTCAAAAGGAATGCTGACACAAAGGCGGTCTCATATCCAAACACAAAGGTAGGCCGACACGAAGGCGGACTCATAACCAAGGGTTACAATCACAAGATGGATTTCAAAAGGAAAGCCGACACGAAGGCGGTCTCTTATCCTAACCCAAAGGTAGGCCGACACGAAGGCGGTCTCATAACCAATGGTTACCATTACAAGATGGATTTCAAAATTAAAGCAGACACGAAGGCGGTCTCATATCCAAACACAAAGGTAGGCCGACATGTAGGCGATCTCATAACCAAGGGTTACCATCACAAGATGGATTTTAAAAGGAAAGCAGACACGAAGGCGGTCTCATATCCAAACACAAAGGTAGGCCGACGCGAAGGCGGTCTCATAACCAAGGGTTACCATCACAAGATGGATTTCAAAAGGAAAGCCGACACGAGGGCTGTCTCATATCCAAACACAAAGGTAGGCCGACACGAAGGCGCTCTCATAACCAAGGGTTACTTTCACAAGATGAATTTCAAAAGGAAAGCCGACACGAAGGCTGTCTCATATCCAAACACAAAGGTAGGCCGACACGAAGGCGGTCTCATAACCAAGGGTTACCATCACAAGATGGAATTCAAAAGGAAAGCCGACACGAAGGCGGTCTCATATACAAACACAAAGGTAGCCGACACAAAGGCGGTCTCATAACCAAGGGTTACCATCACAAGATTTATTTCAAATGGAAAGCCGACACGAAGGCGGTCTCATATCCAAACACAAAGGTAGGCCGACACGAAGGCGGACTCATAACCAAGGGTTACTATCACAAGATGGATTTCAAAAGGAAAGCCGACACGAAGGCGGTCTCTTATCCAAACCCAAAGGTAGGCCGACACAAAGGCGGTCTCATAACCAATGGTTACCATCACAAGATGGATTTCAAAAGGAAAGCTGACACGAAGGCGGTCTCATATCCAAACACAAAGGTAGGCCGACACGAAGGCCGCCTCATAACCAAGGGTTACCATCACAAGATGGATTTTAAAAGGAAAGCAGACACGAAGGCGGTCTCTTATCCAAACATAAAGGTAGCTCGACACGTAGGCGGTCTCATAACCAAGGGTTACCATCACAAGATGGATTTCAAAAGGAATGTTGACACAAAGGCGGTCTCATATCCAAACACAAAGGTAGGCCGACACGAAGGCGGTCTCATAACCAAGGGTTACCATCACAAGATGGATTTCAAATGGAAAGTCGACACGAGGGTTGTCTCATATCCAAGCAGAAAGGTAGGCCGACACGAAGGCGGTCTCATAACCAAGGGTTACCATCACAAGATGGATTTCAAAAGGAAAGCCGACACGAGGGCTGTCTCATATCCAAACACAAAGGTAGGCCGACACGAAGGCGCTCTCATAACCAAGGGTTACTTTCACAAGATGAATTTCAAAAGGAAAGCCGACACGAAGGCTGTCTCATATCCAAACACAAAGGTAGGCCGACACGAAGGAGGTCTCATAACCAAGGGTTACCATCACAAGATGGAATTCAAAAGGAAAGCCGACACGAAGGCGGTCTCATATCCAAACACAAAGGTAGCCGACACAAAGGCGGTCTCATAACCAAGGGTTACCATCACAAGATTAATTTCAAATGGAAAGCCGACACGAAGGCGGTCTCATATCCAAACACAAAGGTAGGCCGACACGAAGGCGGACTCATAACCAAGGGTTACTATCACAAGATGGATTTCAAAAGGAAAGCCGACACGAAGGCGGTCTCTTATCCAAACCCAAAGGTAGGCCGACACGAAGGCGGTCTCATAACCAATGGTTACCATCACAAGATGGATTTCAAAAGGAAAGCTGACACGAAGGCGGTCTCATATCCAAACACAAAGGTAGGCCGACACGAAGGCCGCCTCATAACCAAGGGTTACCATCACAAGATGGATTTTAAAAGGAAAGCAGACACGAAGGCGGTCTCTTATCTAAACATAAAGGTAGCTCGACACGTAAGCGGTCTCATAACCAAGGGTTACCATCACAAGATGGATTTCAAAAGGAATGCTGACACAAAGGCGGTCTCATATCCAAACACAAAGGTAGGCCGACATGAAGGCGGTCTCATAACCAAGGGTTACCATCACAAGTTGGATTTCAAATGGAAAGTCGACACGAGGGTTGTCTCATATCCAAGCAGAAAGGTAGGCCGACACGAAGGCGGTCTCATAACCAAGGGTTACCATCACAAGATGGATTTCAAAAGGAAAGCTGACACAAAGGCGGTCTCATATCCAAACACAAAGGTAGGCCGACACGAAGGCCGTCTCATAACCAAGGGTTACCATCACAAGATGGATTTTAAAAGGAAAGCAGACACGAAGGCGGTCACTTATCCAAACATAAAGGTAGCTCGACACGTAGGCGGTCTCATAACCAAGGGTTACCATCACAAGATGGATTTCAAAAGGAATGCTGACACAAAGGCGGTCTCATATCCAAACACAAAGGTAGGCCGACACGAAGGCGGACTCATAACCAAGGGTTACTATCACAAGATGGATTTCAAAAGGAAAGCCGACACGAAGGCGGTCTCTTATCCAAACCCAAAGGTAGGCCGACACAAAGGCGGTCTCATAACCAATGGTTACCATCACAAGATGGATTTCAAAAGGAAAGCTGACACAAAGGCGGTCTCATATCCAAACACAAAGGTAGGCCGACACGAAGGCCATCTCATAACCAAGGGTTACCATCACAAGATGGATTTTAAAAGGAAAGCAGACACGAAGGCGGTCTCTTATCCAAACATAAAGGTAGCTCGACACGTAGGCGGTCTCATAACCAAGGGTTACCATCACAAGATGGATTTCAAAAGGAATGCTGACACAAAGGCGGTCTCATATCCAAACACAAAGGTAGGCCGACATGAAGGCGGTCTCATAACCAAGCGTTACCATCACAAGATGGATTTCAAATGGAAAGCCGACACGAGGGTTGTCTCATATCCAAGCAGAAAGGTAGGCCGACACGAAGGCGGTCTCATAACCAAGGGTTACCATCACAAGATGGATTTCAAAAGGAAAGCTGACACGAGGGCAGTCTCATATCCAAACCCAAAGGTAGGCCGACACGAAGGCGGTCTCATAACCAATGGTTACCATTACAAGATGGATTTCAAAATTAAAGCAGACACGAAGGCGGTCTCATATCCAAACACAAAGGTAGGCCGACATGTAGGCGGTCTCATAACCAAGGGTTACCATCACAAGATGAATTTCAAAAGGAAAGCCGTCACAAAGGCGGTCTCATATCCAAACACAAAGGTAGACCGACATGAAGGCGGTCTCATAACCAAGGGTTACCATCACAAGATTGATTTCAAAAGGAAAGCCGACACGAGGGCTGTCTCATATCCAAACACAAAGGTAGGCCGACACGAAGGCGGTCTCATAACCAAGGGTTACCATCACAAGATGGATTTCAAAAGGAAAGCCGACACGAGGGCGGTCTCATATCCAAACCCAAAGGTAGGCCGGTACGAAGGCGGTCTCATAACCAATGGTTACCATTACAACATGGATTTCAAAAGGAAAGTAGACACGAAGGCGGTCTCATATCCAAACACAAAGGTAGGCCGACACGTAGGCGGTCTCATAACCAAGGGTTACCATCACAAGATGGATTTCAAAAGGAAAGTCGACACAAAGGCGGTCTCGTATCCAAACACAAAGGTAGGCTGACACGAAGGCGGTCTCATAACCAAGGGTTACCATCATAAGATGGATTTCAAAAGGAAAGCCGACACGAGGGCGGTCTCATATCCAAACCCAAAGGTAGGCCGATACGAAGGCGGTCTCATAACCAATGGTTACCATTACAAGATGGATTTCAAAAGGAAAGCAGACACGAAGGCGGTCTCATATCCAAACACAAAGGTAGGCCGACACGTAGGCGGTCTCATAACCAAGGGTTACCAACACAAGATGAATTTCAAAAGGAAAGCCGACACAAAGGCGGTCTCATATCCGAACACAAAGGTAGGCCGACACGAAGGCGGTCTCATAACCAAGGGTTACCATCACAAGATTGATTTCAAAAGGAAAGCCGACACGAGGGCTGTCTCATATCCAAACACAAAGGTAGGCCGACACGAAGGCGGTCTCATAACCAAGGCTTACTTTCACAAGATGGATTTCAAAAGGAAAGCCGACACAAAGGCAGTGTCATATCCAAACACAAAGGTAGGCCGACACGAAGGCGGTCTCATAACCAACGGTTACCATCACAAGATGGATTTCAAAATGAAAGCCGACACGAGGGCGGTCTCATATCCAAACCCAAAGGTAGGCCGACACGAAGGCGGTCTCATATCCAATGGTTACCATTACAAGATGTATTTCAAAAGGAAAGCAGACACGAAGGCGGTCTCATATCCAAACACAAAGGTAGCCCGACACGTAGGCGGTCTCATAACCAAGGGTTACCATCACAAGATGGATTTCAAAAGGAAAGCCGACACGAGGGCTGTCTCATATCCAAACACAAAGGTAGGCTGACACGAAGGCGCTCTCATAACCAAGGGTTACTTTCACAAGATGAATTTCAAAAGGAAAGCCGACACGAAGGCTGTCTCATATCCAAACACAAAGGTAGGCCGACACGAAGGCGGTCTCATAACCAAGGGTTACCATCACAAGATGGAATTCAAAAGGAAAGCCGACACGAAGGCGGTCTCATATCCAAACACAAAGGTAGCCGACACAAAGGCGGTCTCATAACCAAGGGTTACCATCACAAGATTTATTTCAAATGGAAAGCTGACACGAAGGCGGTCTCATATCCAAACACAAAGTTAGGCCGACACGAAGGCGGACTCATAACCAAGGGTTACTATCACAAGATGGATTTCAAAAGGAAAGCCGACACGAAGGCGGTCCCTTATCCAAACCCAAAGGTAGGCCGACACAAAGGCGGTCTCATAACCAATGGTTACCATCACAAGATGGATTTCAAAAGGAAAGCTGACACGAAGGCGGTCTCATATCCAAACACAAAGGTAGGCCGACACGAAGGCCGCCTCATAACCAAGGGTTACCATCACAAGATGGATTTTAAAAGGAAAGCAGACACAAGGGCGGTCTCTTATCCAAACATAAAGGTAGCTCGACACGTAGGCGGTCTCATAACCAAGGGTTACCATCACATGATGGATTTCAAAAGGAATGCTGACACAAAGGCGGTCTCATATCCAAACACAAAGGTAGGCCGACATGAAGGCGGTCTCATAACCAAGGGTTACCATCACAAGATGGATTTCAAAAGGAAAGCAGACACGAAGGCGGTCTCTTATCCAAACATAAAGGTAGCCCGACACGTAGGCGGTTTCATAACCAAGGGTTACCATCACAAGATGGATTTCAAAAGGAAAGCCGACACGAGGGCGGTCTCATATCCAAACCCAAAGGTAGGCCGGTACGAAGGCGGTCTCATAACCAATGGTTACCATTACAACATGGATTTCAAAAGGAAAGTAGACACGAAGGCGGTCTCATATCCAAACACAAAGGTAGGCCGACACGTAGGCGGTCTCATAACCAAGGGTTACCATCACAAGATGGATTTCAAAAGGAAAGTCGACACAAAGGCGGTCTCGTATCCAAACACAAAGGTAGGCTGACACGAAGGCGGTCTCATAACCAAGGGTTACCATCATAAGATGGATTTCAAAAGGAAAGCCGACACGAGGGCGGTCTCATATCCAAACCCAAAGGTAGGCCGATACGAAGGCGGTCTCATAACCAATGGTTACCATTACAAGATGGATTTCAAAAGGAAAGCAGACACGAAGGCGGTCTCATATCCAAACACAAAGGTAGGCCGACACGTAGGCGGTCTCATAACCAAGGGTTACCAACACAAGATGAATTTCAAAAGGAAAGCCGACACAAAGGCGGTCTCATATCCGAACACAAAGGTAGGCCGACACGAAGGCGGTCTCATAACCAAGGGTTACCATCACAAGATTGATTTCAAAAGGAAAGCCGACACGAGGGCTGTCTCATATCCAAACACAAAGGTAGGCCGACACGAAGGCGGTCTCATAACCAAGGCTTACTTTCACAAGATGGATTTCAAAAGGAAAGCCGACACAAAGGCAGTGTCATATCCAAACACAAAGGTAGGCCGACACGAAGGCGGTCTCATAACCAACGGTTACCATCACAAGATGGATTTCAAAATGAAAGCCGACACGAGGGCGGTCTCATATCCAAACCCAAAGGTAGGCCGACACGAAGGCGGTCTCATATCCAATGGTTACCATTACAAGATGTATTTCAAAAGGAAAGCAGACACGAAGGCGGTCTCATATCCAAACACAAAGGTAGCCCGACACGTAGGCGGTCTCATAACCAAGGGTTACCATCACAAGATGGATTTCAAAAGGAAAGCCGACACGAGGGCTGTCTCATATCCAAACACAAAGGTAGGCTGACACGAAGGCGCTCTCATAACCAAGGGTTACTTTCACAAGATGAATTTCAAAAGGAAAGCCGACACGAAGGCTGTCTCATATCCAAACACAAAGGTAGGCCGACACGAAGGCGGTCTCATAACCAAGGGTTACCATCACAAGATGGAATTCAAAAGGAAAGCCGACACGAAGGCGGTCTCATATCCAAACACAAAGGTAGCCGACACAAAGGCGGTCTCATAACCAAGGGTTACCATCACAAGATTTATTTCAAATGGAAAGCTGACACGAAGGCGGTCTCATATCCAAACACAAAGTTAGGCCGACACGAAGGCGGACTCATAACCAAGGGTTACTATCACAAGATGGATTTCAAAAGGAAAGCCGACACGAAGGCGGTCCCTTATCCAAACCCAAAGGTAGGCCGACACAAAGGCGGTCTCATAACCAATGGTTACCATCACAAGATGGATTTCAAAAGGAAAGCTGACACGAAGGCGGTCTCATATCCAAACACAAAGGTAGGCCGACACGAAGGCCGCCTCATAACCAAGGGTTACCATCACAAGATGGATTTTAAAAGGAAAGCAGACACAAGGGCGGTCTCTTATCCAAACATAAAGGTAGCTCGACACGTAGGCGGTCTCATAACCAAGGGTTACCATCACATGATGGATTTCAAAAGGAATGCTGACACAAAGGCGGTCTCATATCCAAACACAAAGGTAGGCCGACATGAAGGCGGTCTCATAACCAAGGGTTACCATCACAAGATGGATTTCAAAAGGAAAGCAGACACGAAGGCGGTCTCTTATCCAAACATAAAGGTAGCTCGACACGTAGGCGGTCTCATAACCAAGGGTTACCATCACAAGATGGATTTCAAAAGGAATGCTGACACAAAGGCGGTCTCATATCCAAACACAAAGGTAGGCCGACACGAAGGCCGTCTCATAACCAAGGGTTACCATCACAAGATGGAATTCAAAAGGAAAGCCGACACGAAGGCGGTCTCATATCCAAACACAAAGGTAGCCGACACAAAGGCGGTCTCATAACCAAGGGTTACCATCACAAGATTTATTTCAAATGGAAAGCCGACACGAAGGCGGTCTCCTATCCAAACACAAAGGTAGGCCGACACGAAGGCGGACTCATAACCAAGGGTTACTATCACAAGATGGATTTCAAAAGGAAAGCCGACACGAAGGCGGTCTCTTATCCAAACCCAAAGGTAGGCCGACACAAAGGCGGTCTCATAACCAATGGTTACCATCACAAGATGGATTTCAAAAGGAAAGCTGACACAAAGGCGGTCTCATATCCAAACACAAAGGTAGCCCGACACGTAGGCGGTCTCATAACCAAGGGTTACCATCACAAGATGGATTTCAAAAGGAAAGCCGACACAAAGGCGGTCTCATATCCAAACACAAAGGTAAGCCGACACGAAGGCGGTCTCATAACCAAGGGTTACCATCACAAGATGGATTTCAAAAGGAAAGCCGACACGAGGGCTGTCTCATATCCAAACACAAAGGTAGGCCGACACGAAGGCGCTCTCATAACCAAGGGTTACTTTCACAAGATGAATTTCAAAAGGAAAGCCGACACGAAGGCTGTCTCATATCCAAACACAAAGGTAGGCCGACACGAAGGCGGTCTCATAACCCAGGGTTACCATCACAAGATGGAATTCAAAAGGAAAGCCGACACGAAGGCGGTCTCATATCCAAACACAAAGGTAGCTGACACAAAGGCGGTCTCATAACCAAGGGTTACAATCACAAGATTTATTTCAAAAGGAAAGCCGACACGAAGGCGGTCTCATATCCAAACACAATGGTAGGCCGACACGAAGGCGGACTCATAACCAAGGGTTACTATCACAAGATGGATTTCAAAAGGAAAGCCGACACGAAGGCGGTCTCTTATCCAAACCCAAAGGTAGGCCGACACAAAGGCGGTCTCATAACCAATGGTTACCATCACAAGATGGATTTCAAAAGGAAAGCTGACACGAAGGCGGTCTCATATCCAAACACAAAGGTAGGCCGACATGAAGGCGGTCTCATAAACAAGGGTTACCATCACAAGATGGATTTCAAATGGAAAGCCGACACGAGGGTTGTCTCATATCCAAGCAGAAAGGTAGGCCGACACGAAGGTGGTCTCATAACCAAGGGTTACCATCACAAGATGGATTTCAAAAGGAAAGCCGACACGAGGGCGGTCTCATATCCAAACCCAAAGGTAGGCCGACACGAAGGCGGTCTCATAACCAATGGTTACCATTACAAGATGGATTTCAAAATTAAAGCAGACACAAAGGCGGTCTCATATCCAAACACAAAGGTAGGCCGACACGAAGGCGGTCTCATATCCAAACACAAAGGTAGGCCGACACGTAGGCGGTCTCATAACCAAGGGTTACCAACACAAGATGAATTTCAAAAGGAAAGCCGACACAAAGGCGGTCTCATATCCGAACACAAAGGTAGGCCGACACGAAGGCGGTCTCATAACCAGGGGTTACCATCACAAGATTGATTTCAAAAGGAAAGCCGACACGAGGGCTGTCTCATATCCAAACACAAAGGTAGGCCGACACGAAGGCGGTCTCATAACCAAGGCTTACTTTCACAAGATGGATTTCAAAAGGAAAGCCGACACGAAGGCAGTCTCATATCCAATCACAAAGGTAGGCCAACACGAAGGCGGTCTCATAACCAAGGCTTACTTTCACAAGATGGATTTCAAAAGGAAAGCCGACACGAAGGCAGTCTCATATCCAAACACAAAGGTAGGCCGACACGAAGGCGGTCTCATAACCAACGGTTACCATCACAAGATGGATTTCAAAAGGAAAGCCGACACGAGGGCGGTCTCATATCCAAACCCAAAGGTAGGCCGACACGAAGGCGGTCTCATATCCAATGGTTACCATTACAAGATGGATTTCAAAAGGAAAGCAGACACGAAGGCGGTCTCATATCCAAACACAAAGGTAGCCCGACACGTAGGCGGTCTCATAACCAAGGGTTACCATCACAAGATGGATTTCAAAAGGAAAGCTGACACGAAGGCGGTCTCATATCCAAACACAAAGGTAGGCCGACATGAAGGCGGTCTCATAAACAAGGGTTACCATCACAAGATGGATTTCAAATGGAAAGCCGACACGAGGGTTGTCTCATATCCAAGCAGAGAGGTAGGCCGACACGAAGGTGGTCTCATAACCAAGGGTTACCATCACAAGATGGATTTCAAAAGGAAAGCCGACACGAGGGCGGTCTCATATCCAAACCCAAAGGTAGGCCGACACGAAGGCGGTCTCATAACCAATGGTTACCATTACAAGATGGATTTCAAAATTAAAGCAGACACAAAGGCGGTCTCATATCCAAACACAAAGGTAGGCCGACACGAAGGCGGTCTCATATCCAAACACAAAGGTAGGCCGACACGTAGGCGGTCTCATAACCAAGGGTTACCAACACAAGATGAATTTCAAAAGGAAAGCCGACACAAAGGCGGTCTCATATCCGAACACAAAGGTAGGCCGACACGAAGGCGGTCTCATAACCAGGGGTTACCATCACAAGATTGATTTCAAAAGGAAAGCCGACACGAGGGCTGTCTCATATCCAAACACAAAGGTAGGCCGACACGAAGGCGGTCTCATAACCAAGGCTTACTTTCACAAGATGGATTTCAAAAGGAAAGCCGACACGAAGGCAGTCTCATATCCAATCACAAAGGTAGGCCAACACGAAGGCGGTCTCATAACCAAGGCTTACTTTCACAAGATGGATTTCAAAAGGAAAGCCGACACGAAGGCAGTCTCATATCCAAACACAAAGGTAGGCCGACACGAAGGCGGTCTCATAACCAAGGGTTACCATCACAAGATGGATTTCAAAAGGAAAGCCGACACGAGGGCGGTCTCATATCCAAACCCAAAGGTAGGCCGGTACGAAGGCGGTCTCATAACCAATGGTTACCATTACAACATGGATTTCAAAAGGAAAGTAGACACGAAGGCGGTCTCATATCCAAACACAAAGGTAGGCCGACACGTAGGCGGTCTCATAACCAAGGGTTACCATCACAAGATGGATTTCAAAAGGAAAGTCGACACAAAGGAGGTCTCGTATCCAAACACAAAGGTAGGCTGACACGAAGGCGGTCTCATAACCAAGGGTTACCATCATAAGATGGATTTCAAAAGGAAAGCCGACACGAGGGCGGTCTCATATCCAAACCCAAAGGTAGGCCGATACGAAGGCGGTCTCATAACCAATGGTTACCATTACAAGATGGATTTCAAAAGGAAAGCAGACACGAAGGCGGTCTCATATCCAAACACAAAGGTAGGCCGACACGTAGGCGGTCTCATAACCAAGGGTTACCAACACAAGATGAATTTCAAAAGGAAAGCTGACACAAAGGCGGTCTCATATCCGAACACAAAGGTAGGCCGACACGAAGGCGGTCTCATAACCAAGGGTTACCATCACAAGATTGATTTCAAAAGGAAAGCCGACACGAGGGCTGTCTCATATCCAAACACAAAGGTAGGCCGACACGAAGGCGGTCTCATAACCAAGGCTTACTTTCACAAGATGGATTTCAAAAGGAAAGCCGACACAAAGGCAATGTCATATCCAAACACAAAGGTAGGCCGACACGAAGGCGGTATCATAACCAACGGTTACCATCACAAGATGGATTTCAAAATGAAAGCCGACACGAGGGCGGTCTCATATCCAAACCCAAAGGTAGGCCGACACGAAGGCGGTCTCATATCCAATGGTTACCATTACAAGATGGATTTCAAAAGGAAAGCAGACACGAAGGCGGTCTCATATCCAAACACAAAGGTAGCCCGACACGTAGGCGGTCTCATAACCAAGGGTTACCATCACAAGATGGATTTCAAAAGGAAAGCCGACACGAGGGCTGTCTCATATCCAAACACAAAGGTAGGCTGACACGAAGGCGCTCTCATAACCAAGGGTTACTTTCACAAGATGAATTTCAAAAGGAAAGCCGACACGAAGGCTGTCTCATATCCAAACACAAAGGTAGGCCGACACGAAGGCGGTCTCATAACCAAGGGTTACCATCACAAGATGGAATTCAAAAGGAAAGCCGACACGAAGGCGGTCTCATATCCAAACACAAAGGTAGCCGACACAAAGGCGGTCTCATAACCAAGGGTTACCATCACAAGATTTATTTCAAATGGAAAGCTGACACGAAGGCGGTCTCATATCCAAACACAAAGGTAGGCCGACACGAAGGCGGACTCATAACCAAGGGTTACTATCACAAGATGGATTTCAAAAGGAAAGCCGACACGAAGGCGGTCCCTTATCCAAACCCAAAGGTAGGCCGACACAAAGGCGGTCTCATAACCAATGGTTACCATCACAAGATGGATTTCAAAAGGAAAGCTGACACGAAGGCGGTCTCATATCCAAACACAAAGGTAGGCCGACACGAAGGCCGCCTCATAACCAAGGGTTACCATCACAAGATGGATTTTAAAAGGAAAGCAGACACAAGGGCGGTCTCTTATCCAAACATAAAGGTAGCTCGACACGTAGGCGGTCTCATAACCAAGGGTTACCATCACATGATGGATTTCAAAAGGAATGCTGACACAAAGGCGGTCTCATATCCAAACACAAAGGTAGGCCGACATGAAGGCGGTCTCATAACCAAGGGTTACCATCACAAGATGGATTTCAAATGGAAAGTCGACACGAGGGTTGTCTCATATCCAAGCAGAAAGGTAGGCCGACACGAAGGCGGTCTCATAACCAAGGGTTACCATCACAAGATGGATTTCAAAAGGAAAGCTGACACAAAGGCGGTCTCATATCCAAACACAAAGGTAGGCCGACACGAAGGCCGTCTCATAACCAAGGGTTACCATCACAAGATGGATTTTAAAAGGAAAGCAGACACGAAGGCGGTCTCTTATCCAAACATAAAGGTAGCTCGACACGTAGGCGGTCTCATAACCAAGGGTTACCATCACAAGATGGATTTCAAAAGGAATGCTGACACAAAGGCGGTCTCATATCCAAACACAAAGGTAGGCCGACACGAAGGCCGTCTCATAACCAAGGGTTACCATCACAAGATGGAATTCAAAAGGAAAGCCGACACGAAGGCGGTCTCATATCCAAACACAAAGGTAGCCGACACAAAGGCGGTCTCATAACCAAGGGTTACCATCACAAGATTTATTTCAAATGGAAAGCCGACACGAAGGCGGTCTCATATCCAAACACAAAGGTAGGCCGACACGAAGGCGGACTCATAACCAAGGGTTACTATCACAAGATGGATTTCAAAAGGAAAGCCGACACGAAGGCGGTCTCTTATCCAAACCCAAAGGTAGGCCGACACAAAGGCGGTCTCATAACCAATGGTTACCATCACAAGATGGATTTCAAAAGGAAAGCTGACACAAAGGCGGTCTCATATCCAAACACAAAGGTAGCCCGACACGTAGGCGGTCTCATAACCAAGGGTTACCATCACAAGATGGATTTCAAAAGGAAAGCCGACACAAAGGCGGTCTCATATCCAAACACAAAGGTAAGCCGACACGAAGGCGGTCTCATAACCAAGGGTTACCATCACAAGATGGATTTAAAAAGGAAAGCCGACACGAGGGCTGTCTCATATCCAAACACAAAGGTAGGCCGACACGAAGGCGCTCTCATAACCAAGGGTTACTTTCACAAGATGAATTTCAAAAGGAAAGCCGACACGAAGGCTGTCTCATATCCAAACACAAAGGTAGGCCGACACGAAGGCGGTCTCATAACCCAGGGTTACCATCACAAGATGGAATTCAAAAGGAAAGCCGACACGAAGGCGGTCTCATATCCAAACACAAAGGTAGCTGACACAAAGGCGGTCTCATAACCAAGGGTTACAATCACAAGATTTATTTCAAAAGGAAAGCCGACACGAAGGCGGTCTCATATCCAAACACAATGGTAGGCCGACACGAAGGCGGACTCATAACCAAGGGTTACTATCACAAGATGGATTTCAAAAGGAAAGCCGACACGAAGGCGGTCTCTTATCCAAACCCAAAGGTAGGCCGACACAAAGGCGGTCTCATAACCAATGGTTACCATCACAAGATGGATTTCAAAAGGAAAGCTGACACGAAGGCGGTCTCATATCCAAACACAAAGGTAGGCCGACATGAAGGCGGTCTCATAAACAAGGGTTACCATCACAAGATGGATTTCAAATGGAAAGCCGACACGAGGGTTGTCTCATATCCAAGCAGAAAGGTAGGCCGACACGAAGGTGGTCTCATAACCAAGGGTTACCATCACAAGATGGATTTCAAAAGGAAAGCCGACACGAGGGCGGTCTCATATCCAAACCCAAAGGTAGGCCGACACGAAGGCGGTCTCATAACCAATGGTTACCATTACAAGATGGATTTCAAAATTAAAGCAGACACAAAGGCGGTCTCATATCCAAACACAAAGGTAGGCCGACACGAAGGCGGTCTCATATCCAAACACAAAGGTAGGCCGACACGTAGGCGGTCTCATAACCAAGGGTTACCAACACAAGATGAATTTCAAAAGGAAAGCCGACACAAAGGCGGTCTCATATCCGAACACAAAGGTAGGCCGACACGAAGGCGGTCTCATAACCAGGGGTTACCATCACAAGATTGATTTCAAAAGGAATGCCGACACGAGGGCTGTCTCATATCCAAACACAAAGGTAGGCCGACACGAAGGCGGTCTCATAACCAAGGCTTACTTTCACAAGATGGATTTCAAAAGGAAAGCCGACACGAAGGCAGTCTCATATCCAATCACAAAGGTAGGCCAACACGAAGGCGGTCTCATAACCAAGGCTTACTTTCACAAGATGGATTTCAAAAGGAAAGCCGACACGAAGGCAGTCTCATATCCAAACACAAAGGTAGGCCGACACGAAGGCGGTCTCATAACCAACGGTTACCATCACAAGATGGATTTCAAAAGGAAAGCCGACACGAGGGCGGTCTCATATCCAAACCCAAAGGTAGGCCGACACGAAGGCGGTCTCATATCCAATGGTTACCATTACAAGATGGATTTCAAAAGGAAAGCAGACACGAAGGCGGTCTCATATCCAAACACAAAGGTAGCCCAACACGTAGGCGGTCTCATAACCAAGGGTTACCATCACAAGATGGATTTCAAAAGGAAAGCCGACACAAAGGCGGTCTCATATCCAAACACAAAGGTAAGCCGACACGAAGGCGGTCTCATAACCAAGGGTTACCATCACAAGATGGATTTCAAAAGGAAAGCCGACACGAGGGCTGTCTCATATCCAAACACAAAGGTAGGCCGACACGAAGGCGCTCTCATAACCAAGGGTTACTTTCACAAGATGAATTTCAAAAGGAAAGCCGACACGAACGCTGTCTCATATCCAAACACAAAGGTAGGCCGACACGAAGGCGGTCTCATAACCAAGGGTTACCATCACCAGATGGAATTCAAAAGGAAAGCCGACACGAAGGCGGTCTCATATCCAAACACAAAGGTAGCCGACACAAAGGCGGTCTCATAACCAAGGGTTACCATCACAAGATTTATTTCAAAAGGAAAGCCGACACGAAGGCGGTCTAATATCCAAACACAAAGGTAGGCCGACACGAAGGCGGACTCATAACCAAGGGTTACTATCACAAGATGGATTTCAAAAGGAAAGCCGACACGAAGGCGGTCTCTTATCCAAACCCAAAGGTAGGCCGACACAAAGGCGGTCTCATAACCAATGGTTACCATCACAAGATGGATTTCAAAAGGAAAGCTGACACGAAGGCGGTCTCATATCCAAACACAAAGGTAGGCCGACATGAAGGGCGTCTCATAACCAAGGGTTACCATCACAAGATGGATTTTAAAAGGAAAGCAGACACGAAGGCGGTCTCTTATCCAAACATAAAGGTAGCTCGACACGTAGGCGGTCTCATAACCAAGGGTTACCATCACAAGATGGATTTCAAAAGGAACGCTGACACAAAGGCGGTCTCATATCCAAACACAAAGGTAGGCTGACATGAAGGCGGTCTCATAAACAAGGGTTACCATCACAAGATGGATTTCAAATGGAAAGCCGACACGAGGGTTCTCTCATATCCAAGCAGAAAGGTAGGCCGACACGAAGGTGGTCTCATAACCAAGGGTTACCATCACAAGATGGATTTCAAAAGGAAAGCCGACACAAAGGCGGTCTCATATCCAAACACAAAGGTAGGCCGACACGAAGGCGGTCTCATATCCAAACACAAAGGTAGGCCGACACGTAAGCGGTCTCATAACCAAGGGTTACCATCACAAGATGAATTTCAAAAGGAAAGCCGACACAAAGGCGGTCTCATATCCGAACACAAAGGTAGGCCGACACGAAGGCGGTCTCATAACCAAGGGTTACCATCACAAGATTGATTTCAAAAGGAAAGCCGACACGAGGGCTGTCTCATATCCAAACACAAAGGTAGGCCGACACGAAGGCGGTCTCATAACCAAGGCTTACTTTCACAAGATGGATTTCAAAAGGAAAGCCGACACGAAGGAAGTCTCATATCCAAACACAAAGGTAGGCCAACACGAAGGCGCTCTCATAACCAAGGGTTACTTTCACAAGATGAATTTCAAAAGGAAAGCCGACACGAAGGCTGTCTCATATCCAAACACAAAGGTAGGCCGACACGAAGGCAGTCTCATAACCAAGGGTTACCATCACAAGATGGAATTCAAAAGGAAAGCCGACACGAGGGCGGTCTCATATCCAAACCCAAAGGTAGGCCGACACGAAGGCGGTCTCATATCCAATGGTTACCATTACAAGATGGATTTCAAAAGGAAAACAGACACGAAGGCGGTCTCATATCCAAACACAAAGGTAGCCCGACACGTAGGCGGTCTCATAACCAAGGGTTACCATCACAAGATGGATTTCAAAAGGAAAGCCGACACAAAGGCGGTCTCATATCCAAACACAAAGGTAAGCCGACACGAAGGCGGTCTCATAACCAAGGGTTACCATCACAAGATGGATTTCAAAAGGAAAGCCGACACGAGGGCTGTCTCATATCCAAACACAAAGGTAGGCCGACACGAAGGCGCTCTCATAACCAAGGGTTACTTTCACAAGATGAATTTCAAAAGGAAAGCCGACACGAAGGCTGTCTCATATCCAAACACAAAGGTAGGCCGACACGAAGGCAGTCTCATAACCAAGGGTTACCATCACAAGATGGAATTCAAAAGGAAAGCCGACACGAAGGCGGTCTCATATCCAAACACAAAGGTAGCCGACACAAAGGCGGTCTCATAACCAAGGGTTACCATCACAAGATTTATTTCAAAAGGAAAGCCGACACGAAGGCGGTCTCATATCCAAACACAAAGGTAGGCCGACACGAAGGCGGACTCATAACCAAGGGTTACTATCACAAGATGGATTTCAAAAGGAAAGCCGACACGAAGGCGGTCTCTTATCCAAACCCAAAGGTAGGCCGACACAAAGGCGGTCTCATAACCAATGGTTACCATCACAAGATGGATTTCAAAAGGAAAGCTGACACGAAGGCGGTCTCATATCCAAACACAAAGGTAGGCCGACACGAAGGGCGTCTCATAACCAAGGGTTACCATCACAAGATGGATTTTAAAAGGAAAGCAGACACGAAGGCGGTCTCATATCCAAACACAAAGGTAGCCCGACACGTAGGCGGTCTCATAACCAAGGGTTACCATCACAAGATGGATTTCAAAAGGAAAGCCGACACAAAGGCGGTCTCATATCCAAACACAAAGGTAAGCCGACACGAAGGCGGTCTCATAACCAAGGGTTACCATCACAAGATGGATTTCAAAAGGAAAGCCGACACGAGGGCTGTCTCATATCCAAACACAAAGGTAGGCCGACACGAAGGCGCTCTCATAACCAAGGGTTACTTTCACAAGATGAATTTCAAAAGGAAAGCCGACACGAAGGCTGTCTCATATCCAAACACAAAGGTAGGCCGACACGAAGGCAGTCTCATAACCAAGGGTTACCATCACAAGATGGAATTCAAAAGGAAAGCCGACACGAAGGCGGTCTCATATCCAAACACAAAGGTAGCCGACACAAAGGCGGTCTCATAACCAAGGGTTACCATCACAAGATTTATTTCAAAAGGAAAGCCGACACGAAGGCGGTCTCATATCCAAACACAAAGGTAGGCCGACACGAAGGCGGACTCATAACCAAGGGTTACTATCACAAGATGGATTTCAAAAGGAAAGCCGACACGAAGGCGGTCTCTTATCCAAACCCAAAGGTAGGCCGACACAAAGGCGGTCTCATAACCAATGGTTACCATCACAAGATGGATTTCAAAAGGAAAGCTGACACGAAGGCGGTCTCA
Organism: Lathyrus tuberosus; assembly: GCA_022829125.1. Lineage (NCBI taxonomy): Eukaryota > Viridiplantae > Streptophyta > Magnoliopsida > Fabales > Fabaceae > Lathyrus > Lathyrus tuberosus. The sequence goes on along the minus strand of JALAZF010000020.1, from coordinate 1,743,483 downwards.
TATCCAAACACAAAGGTAGGCCGACACGAAGGGCGTCTCATAACCAAGGGTTACCATCACAAGATGGATTTTAAAAGGAAAGCAGACACGAAGGCGGTCTCTTATCCAAACATAAATTTAGCTCGACACGTAGGCGGTCTCATAACCAAGGGTTACCATCACAAGATGGATTACAAATGGAAAGCCGACACGAGGGTTGTCTCATATCCAAGCAGAAAGGTAGGCCGACACGAAGGTGGTCTCATAACCAAGGGTTACCATCACAAGATGGATTTCAAAAGGAAAGCCGACACGAGGGCGGTCTCATATCCAAACCCAAAGGTAGGCCGACACGAAGGCGGTCTCATAACCAATGGTTACCATTACAAGATGGATTTCAAAATTAAAGCAGACACAAAGGCGGTCTCATATCCAAACACAAAGGTAGGCCGACACGAAGGCGGTCTCATATCCAAACACAAAGGTAGGCCGACATGTAGGCGGTCTCATAACCAAGGGTTACCATCACAAGATGAATTTCAAAAGGAAAGCCGACACAAAGGCGTTCTCATATCCAAACACAAAGGTAGACCGACATGAAGGCGGTCTCATAACCAAGGGTTACCATCACAAGATTGATTTCAAAAGGAAAGCCGACACGAGGGCTGTCTCATATCCAAACACAAAGGTAGGCCGACATGAAGGCGGTCTCATAACCGAGGGTTACCATCACAAGATGGATTTCAAAAGGAAAGCCGACACGAGGGCGGTCTCATATCCAAACCCAAAGGTAGGCCGGTACGAAGGCAGTCTCATAACCAATGGTTACCATTACAACATGGATTTCAAAAGGAAAGCAGACACGAAGGCGGTCTCATATCCAAACACAAAGGTAGGCCGACACGTAGGCGGTCTCATAACCAAGGGTTACCATCACAAGATGGATTTCAAAAGGAAAGTCGACACAAAGGCGGTCTCGTATCCAAACACAAAGGTAGGCCGACACGAAGGCGGTCTCATAACCAAGGGTTACCATCACAAGATGGATTTCAAAAGGAAAGCCGACACGAGGGCGGTCTCATATCCAAACCCAAAGGTAGGCCGATACGAAGGCGGTCTCATATCCAATGGTTACCATTACAAGATGGGTTTCAAAAGGAAAGCAGACACGAAGGCGGTCTCATATCCAAACACAAAGGTAGCCCGACACGTAGGCGGTCTCATAACCAAGGGTTACCATCACAAGATTGATTTCAAAAGGAAAGCCGACACGAGGGCTGTCTCATATCCAAACACAAAGGTAGGCCGACACGAAGGCGGTCTCATAACCAAGGCTTACTTTCACAAGATGGATTTCAAAAGGAAAGCCGACACGAAGGCAGTCTCATATCCAAACACAAAGGTAGGCAGACACGAAGGCGGTCTCATAACCAACGGTTACCATCACACGATGGATTTCAAAAGGAAAGCCGACACGAGGGCGGTCTCATATCCAAACCCAAAGGTAGGCCGACACGAAGGCGGTCTCATATCCAAACACAAAGGTAGGCCGACACGTAGGCGGTCTCATAACCAAGGGTTACCAACACAAGATGAATTTCAAAAGGAAAGCCGACACAAAGGCGGTCTCATATCCGAACACAAAGGTAGGCCGACACGAAGGCGGTCTCATAACCAAGGGTTACCATCACAAGATTGATTTCAAAAGGAAAGCCGACACGAGGGCTGTCTCATATCCAAACACAAAGGTAGGCCGACACGAAGGCGGTCTCATAACCAAGGCTTACTTTCACATGATGGATTTCAAAAGGAAAGCCGACACGAAGGCAGTCTCATATCCAAACACAAAGGTAGGCCGACACGAAGGCGGTCTCATAACCAACGGTTACCATCACAAGATGGATTTCAAAAGGAAAGCCGACACGAGGGCGGTCTCATATCCAAACCCAAAGGTAGGCCGACACGAAGGCGGTCTCATATCCAATGGTTACCATTACAAGATGGATTTCAAAAGGAAAGCAGACACGAAGGCGGTCTCATATCCAAACACAAAGGTAGCCCGACACGTAGGCGGTCTCATAACCAAGGGTTACCATCACAAGATGGAATTCAAAAGGAAAGCCGACACGAAGGCGGTCTCATATCCAAACACAAAGGTAGCCGACACAAAGGCGGTCTCATAACCAAGGGTTACCATCACAAGATTTATTTCAAAAGGAAAGCCGACACGAAGGCGGTCTCATAACCAAGGCTTACTTTCACAAGATGGATTTCAAAAGGAAAGCCGACACGAAGGCAGTCTCACATCCAAACACAAAGGTAAGCCGACACGAAGGCGGTCTCATAACCAAGGGTTACCATCACAAGATGGATTTCAAAAGGAAAGCCGACACGAGGGCTGTCTCATATCCAAACACAAAGGTAGGCCGACACGAAGGCGCTCTCATAACCAAGGGTTACTTTCACAAGATGAATTTCAAAAGGAAAGCCGACACGAAGGCTGTCTCATATCCAAACACAAAGGTAGGCCGACACGAAGGCGGTCTCATAACCAAGGGTTACCATCACAAGATGGAATTCAAAAGGAAAGCCGACACGAAGGCGGTCTCATATCCAAACACAAAGGTAGCCGACACAAAGGCGGTCTCATAACCAAGGGTTACCATCACAAGATTTATTTCAAAAGGAAAGCCGACACGAAGGCGGTCTCATATCCAAACACAAAGGTAGGCCGACACGAAGGCGGACTCATAACCAAGGGTTACTATCACAAGATGGATTTCAAAAGGAAAGCCGACACGAAGGCGGTCTCTTATCCAAACCCAAAGGTAGTCCGACACAAAGGCGGTCTCATAACCAATGGTTACCATCACAAGATGGATTTCAAAAGGAAAGCTGACACGAAGGCGGTCTCATATCCAAACACAAAGGTAGGCCGACACGAAGGGCGTCTCATAACCAAGGGTTACCATTACAAGATGGATTTTAAAAGGAAAGCAGACACGAAGGCGGTCTCTTATCCAAACATAAAGGTAGCTCGACACGTAGGCGGTCTCATAACCAAGGGTTACCATCACAAGATGGATTTCAAAAGGAATGCTGACACAAAGGCGGTCTCATATCCAAACACAAAGGTAGGCCGACATGAAGGCGGTCTCATAAACAAGGGTTACCATCACAAGATGGATTTCAAATGGAAAGCCGACACGAGGGTTGTCTCATATCCAAGCAGAAAGGTAGGCCGACACGAAGGTGGTCTCATAACCAAGGGTTACCATCACAAGATGGATTTCAAAAGGAAAGCCGACACGAGGGCGGTCTCATATCCAAACCCAAAGGTAGGCCGACACGAAGGCGGTCTCATAACCAATGGTTACCATTACAAGATGGATTTCAAAATTAAAGCAGACACAAAGGCGGTCTCATATCCAAACACAAAGGTAGGCCGACACGAAGGCGGTCTCATATCCAAACACAAAGGTAGGCCGACATGTAGGCGGTCTCATAACCAAGGGTTACCATCACAAGATGAATTTCAAAAGGAAAGCCGACACAAAGGCGTTCTCATATCCAAACACAAAGGTAGACCGACATGAAGGCGGTCTCATAACCAAGGGTTACCATCACAAGATTGATTTCAAAAGGAAAGCCGACACGAGGGCTGTCTCATATCCAAACACAAAGGTAGGCCGACATGAAGGCGGTCTCATAACCAAGGGTTACCATCACAAGATGGATTTCAAAAGGAAAGCCGACACGAGGGCGGTCTCATATCCAAACCCAAAGGTAGGCCGGTACGAAGGCAGTCTCATAACCAATGGTTACCATTACAACATGGATTTCAAAAGGAAAGCAGACACGAAGGCGGTCTCATATCCAAACACAAAGGTAGGCCGACACGTAGGCGGTCTCATAACCAAGGGTTACCATCACAAGATGGATTTCAAAAGGAAAGTCGACACAAAGGCGGTCTCGTATCCAAACACAAAGGTAGGCCGACACGAAGGCGGTCTCATAACCAAGGGTTACCATCACAAGATGGATTTCAAAAGGAAAGCCGACACGAGGGCGGTCTCATATCCAAACCCAAAGGTAGGCCGATACGAAGGCGGTCTCATATCCAATGGTTACCATTACAAGATGGATTTCAAAAGGAAAGCAGACACGAAGGCGGTCTCATATCCAAACACAAAGGTAGCCCGACACGTAGGCGGTCTCATAACCAAGGGTTACCATCACAAGAATGATTTCAAAAGGAAAGCCGACACGAGGGCTGTCTCATATCCAAACACAAAGGTAGGCCGACACGAAGGCGGTCTCATAACCAAGGCTTACTTTCACAAGATGGATTTCGAAAGGAAAGCCGACACGAAGGGAGTCTCATATCCAAACACAAAGGTAGGCAGACACGAAGGCGGTCTCATAACCAACGGTTACCATCACACGATGGATTTCAAAAGGAAAGCCGACACGAGGGCGGTCTCATATCCAAACCCAAAGGTAGGCCGACACGAAGGCGGTCTCATATCCAATGGTTACCATTACAAGATGGATTTCAAAAGGAAAGCAGACACGAAGGCGGTCTCATATCCAAACACAAAGGTAGCCCGACACGTAGGCGGTCTCATAACCAAGGGTTACCATCACAAGATGTATTTCAAAAGGAAAGCCGACACAAAGGCGGTCTCATATCCAAACACAAAGGTAGGCCGACACGAAGGCGGTCTCATATCCAAACACAAAGGTAGGCCGACAAGTAGGCGGTCTCATAACCAAGGGTTACCAACACAAGATGAATTTCAAAAGGAAAGCCGACACAAAGGCGGTCTCATATCCGAACACAAAGGTAGGCCGACACGAAGGCGGCCTCATAACCAAGGGTTACCATCACAAGATTGATTTCAAAAGGAAAGCCGACACGAGGGCTGTCTCATATCCAAACACAAAGGTAGGCCGACATGAAGGCGGTCTCATAACCAAGGCTTACTTTCACAAGATGGATTTCAAAAGGAAAGCCGACACGAAGGCAGTCTCATATCCAAACACAAAGGTAGGCCGACACGAAGGCGGTCTCATAACCAACGGTTACCATCACAAGATGGATTTCAAAAGGAAAGCCGACACGAGGGCGGTCTCATATCCAAACCCAAAGGTAGGCCGACACGAAGGCGGTCTCATATCCAATGGTTACCATTACAAGATGGATTTCAAAAGGAAAGCAGACACGAAGGCGGTCTCATATCCAAACACAAAGGTAGCCCGACACGTAGGCGGTCTCATAACCAAGGGTTACCATCACAAGATGGATTTCAAAAGGAAAGCCGACACAAAGGCGGTCTCATATCCAAACACAAAGGTAAGCCGACACGAAGGCGGTCTCATAACCAAGGGTTACCATCACAAGATGGATTTCAAAAGGAAAGCCGACACGAGGGCTGTCTCATATCCAAACACAAAGGTGGGCCGACACGAAGGCGCTCTCATAACCAAGGGTTACTTTCACAAGATGAATTTCAAAAGGAAAGCCGACACGAAGGCTGTCTCATATCCAAACACAAAGGTAGGCCGACACGAAGGCGGTCTCATAACCAAGGGTTACCATCACAAGATGGAATTCAAAAGGAAAGCCGACACGAAGGCGGTCTCATATCCAAACACAAAGGTAGCCGACACAAAGGCGGTCTCATAACCAAGGGTTACCATCACAAGATTTATTTCAAAAGGAAAGCCGACACGAAGGCGGTCTCATATCCAAACACAAAGGTAGGCCGACACGAAGGCGGACTCATAACCAAGGGTTACTATCACAAGATGGATTTCAAAAGGAAAGCCGACACGAAGGCGGTCTCTTATCCAAACCCAAAGGTAGGCCGACACAAAGGCGGTCTCATAACCAATGGTTACCATCACAAGATGGATTTCAATAGGAAAGCTGACACGAAGGCGGTCTCATATCCAAACACAAAGGTAGGCCGACACGAAGGGCGTCTCATAACCAAGGGTTACCATCACAAGATGGATTTTAAAAGGAAAGCAGACACGAAGGCGGTCTCTTATCCAAACATAAAGGTAGCTTGACACGTAGGCGGTCTCATAACCAAGGGTTACCATCACAAGATGGATTTCAAAAGGAATGCTGACACAAAGGCGGTCTCATATCCAAACACAAAGGTAGGCCGACATGAAGGCGGTCTCATAAACAAGGGTTACCATCACAAGATGGATTTCAAATGGAAAGCCGACACGAGGGTTGTCTCATATCCAAGCAGAAAGGTAGGCCGACACGAAGGTGGTCTCATAACCAAGGGTTACCATCACAAGATGGAATTAAAAAGGAAAGCCGACACGAGGGCGGTCTCATATCCAAACCCAAAGGTAGGCCGACACGAAGGCGGTCTCATAACCAATGGTTACCATTACAAGATGGATTTCAAAATTAAAGCAGACACAAAGGCGGTCTCATATCCAAACACAAAGGTAGGCCGACACGAAGGCGGTCTCATATCCAAACACAAAGGTAGGCCGACATGTAGGCGGTCTCATAACCAAGGGTTACCATCACAAGATGAATTTCAAAAGGAAAGCCGACAAAAAGGCATTCTCATATCCAAACACAAAGGTAGACCGACATGAAGGCGGTCTCATAACCAAGGGTTACCATCACAAGATTGATTTCAAAAGGAAAGCCGACACGAGGGCTGTCTCATATCCAAACACAAAGGTAGGCCGACATGAAGGCGGTCTCATAACCAAGGGTTACCATCACAAGATGGATTTCAAAAGGAAAGCCGACACGAGGGCGGTCTCATATCCAAACCCAAAGGTAGGCCGGTACGAAGGCAGTCTCATAACCAATGGTTACCATTACAACATGGATTTCAAAAGGAAAGCAGACACGAAGGCGGTCTCATATCCAAACACAAAGGTAGGCCGACACGTAGGCGGTCTCATAACCAAGGGTTACCATCACAAGATGGATTTCAAAAGGAAAGTCGACACAAAGGCGGTCTCGTATCCAAACACAAAGGTAGGCCGACACGAAGGCGGTCTCATAACCAAGGGTTACCATCACAAGATGGATTTCAAAAGGAAAGCCGACACGAGGGCGGTCTCATATCCAAACCCAAAGGTAGGCCGATACGAAGGCGGTCTCATATCCAATGGTTACCATTACAAGATGGATTTCAAAAGGAAAGCAGACACGAAGGCGGTCTCATATCCAAACACAAAGGTAGCCCGACACGTAGGCGGTCTCATAACCAAGGGTTACCATCACAAGATTGATTTCAAAAGGAAAGCCGACACGAGGGCTGTCTCATATCCAAACACAAAGGTAGGCCGACACGAAGGCGGTCTCATAACCTAGGCTTACTTTCACAAGATGGATTTCAAAAGGAAAGCCGACACGAAGGCAGTCTCATATCCAAACACAAAGGTAGGCAGACACGAAGGCGGTCTCATAACCAACGGTTACCATCACACGATGGATTTCAAAAGGAAAGCCGACACGAGGGCGGTCTCATATCCAAACCCAAAGGTAGGCCGACACGAAGGCGGTCTCATATCCAATGGTTACCATTACAAGATGGATTTCAAAAGGAAAGCAGACACGAAGGCGGTCTCATATCCAAACACAAAGGTAGCCCGACACGTAGGCGGTCTCATAACCAAGGGTTACCATCACAAGATGTATTTCAAAAGGAAAGCCGACACAAAGGCGGTCTCATATCCAAACACAAAGGTAGGCCGACACGAAGGCGGTCTCATAACCAAGGGTTACCATCACAAGATGGATTTCAAAAGGAAAGCCGACACGAGGGCTGTCTCATATCCAAACACAAAGGTAGGCCGACACGAAGGCGCTCTCATAACCAAGGGTTACTTTCACAAGATGGATTTCAAAAGCAAAGCCGACACGAAGGCTGTCTCATATCCAAACACAAAGGTAGGCCGACACGAAGGCGGTCTCATAACCAAGGGTTACCATCACAAGATGGATTTCAAAAGGAAAGCCGACACGAAGGCGGTCTCATATCCAAACACAAAGGTAGGCCGACGCGAAGGCGGTCTCATAACCAAGGGTTACTTTTACAAGATGGATTTCAAAAGGAAAGCCGACACGAAGGCGGTCTCATATCCAAACACAAAGGTAGGCCGACACGAAGACGGTCTTATAACCAAGGGTTACCATCACAAGATGGATTTCAAAAGGAAAGCCGACACAAAGGCGGTCTCATATCCAAACACAAAGGTAGGCCGACACGAAGGCGGTCTCATCACCAAGGGTTACCATCACAAGATGGATTTCAAAAGGAAAGCCGACACAAAGGCGGTCTCATATCCAAACACAAAGGTAGGCCGACATGAAGGCGGTCTCATAACCAAGGGTTACCATCACAAGATGGATTTCAAAAGGAAAGCCGACACGAGGGTTGTCTCATATCCAAGCAAAAAGGCATGCCGACACGAAGGCGGTCTCATAACCAAGGGTTACCATCACAAGATGGATTTCAAAAGGAAAGCCGACACGACGGCGGTCTCATATCCAAACCCAAAGGTAGGCCGACACGAAGGCGGTCTCATAACCAATGGTTACCATTACAAGATGGATTTCAAAATTAAAGCAGACACGAAGGCGGTCTCATATCCAAACACAAAGGTAGGCCGACATGTAGGCGGTCTCATAACCAAGGGTTACCATCACAAGATGAATTTCAAAAGGAAAGCCGACACAAAGGCGGTCTCATATCCAAACACAAAGGTAGGCCGACACGAAGGCGATCTCATAACCAAGGGTTGCCATCACAAGATTGATTTTAAAAGGAAAGCCGACACGAGGGTTGTCTCATATCCAAACACAAAGGTAGGCCGACACGAAGGCGGTCTCATAACCAAGGGTTACTTTTACAAGATGGATTTCAAAAGGAAAGCCGACACGAAGGCGGTCTCATATCCAAACACAAAGGTAGGCCGACACGAAGACGGTCTTATAACCAAGGGTTACCATCACAAGATGGATTTCAAAAGGAAAGCCGACACGAAGGCGGTCTCATATCCAAACACAAAGGTAGGCCGACATGTAGGCGGTCTCATAACCAAGGGTTGCCATCACAAGATGAATTTCAAAAGGAAAGCCGACACAAAGGCGGTCTCATATCCAAACACAAAGGTAGGCCGACACGAAGGCGGTCTCATAACCAAGGGTTACCATCACAAGATTGATTTTAAAAGGAAAGCCGACACGAGGGCTGTCTCATATCCAAACACAAAGGTAGGCCGACACGAAGGCGGTCTCATAACCAAATGTTACTTTCACAAGATGGATTTCAAAAGGAAAGCCGACACGAGGGCGGTCTCATATCCAAACCCAAAGGTAGGCCGACACGAAGGCGGTCTCATAACCAATGGTTACCATTACAAGATGGATTTCAAAATTAAAGCAGACACGAAGGCGGTCTCATATCCAAACACAAAGGTAGGCCGACATGTAGGCGGTCTCATAACCAAGGGTTGCCATCACAAGATGAATTTCAAAAGGAAAGTCGACACAAAGGCGGTCTCATATCCAAACACAAAGGTAGGCTGACACGAAGGCGGTCTCATAACCAAGGGTTACCATCACAAGATTGATTTTAAAAGGAAAGCCGACACGAGGGCTGTCTCATATCCAAACACAAAGGTAGGCCGACACGAAGGCGGTCTCATAACCAAATGTTACTTTCACAAGATGGATTTCAAAAGGAAAGCCGACACGAAGGCGGTCTCATATCCAAACACAAAGGTAGGCCGACACGAAGACGGTCTCATAACCAAGGGTTACCATCACAAGATGGATTTCAAAAGGAAAGCCGACACGAGGGCGGTCTCATATCCAAACCCAAAGGTAAGCCGGTACGAAGGCGGTCTCATAACCAATGGTTACCATTACAAGATGGATTTCAAAAGGAAAGCAGACACGAAGGCGGTCTCATATCCAAACACAAAGGTAGGCCGACACGTAGGCGGTCTCATAACCAAGGGTTACCATCACAAGATGGATTTCAAAAGGAAAGCCGACACAAAGGCGGTCTCATATCCAAACACAAAGGTAGGCCGACACGAAGGCGGTCTCATCACCAAGGGTTACCATCACAAGATGGATTTCAAAAGGAAAGCCGACACGAGGGCTGTCTCATATCCAAACACAAAGGTAGGCCGACACGAAGGCGCTCTCATAACCAAGGGTTACTTTCACAAGATGGATTTCAAAAGGAAAGTCGACACGAAGGCTGTCTCATATCCAAACACAAAGGTAGGCCGACACGAAGGCGGTCTCATAACCAAGGGTTACCATCACAAGATGGATTTCAAAAGGAAAGCCGACACGAAGGCGGTCTCATATCCAAACACAAAGGTAGCCGACACAAAGGCGGTCTTATAACCAAGGGTTACCATCACAAGATTTATTTCAAAAGGAAAGCCGACACGAAGTCGGTCTCATATCCAAACACAAAGGTAGGCCGACACGAAGGCGGACTCATAACCAAGGGTTACTATCACAAGATGGATTTCAAAAGGAAAGCCGACACGAAGGCGGTCTCTTATCCATACCCAAAGGTAAGCCGGTACGAAGGCGGTCTCATAACCAATGGTTACCATTACAAGATGGATTTCAAAAGGAAAGCAGACACGAAGGCGGTCTCATATCCAAACACAAAGGTAGGCCGACACGTAGGCGGTCTCATAACCAATGGTTACCATTACAACATGGATTTCAAAAGGAAAGCAGACACGAAGGCGGTCTCATATCCAAACACAAAGGTAGGCCGACATGTAGGCGGTCTCATAACCAAGGGTTGCCATCACAAGATGAATTTCAAAAGGAAAGCCGACACAAAGGCGGTCTCATATCCAAACACAAAGGTAGGCCGACACGAAGGCGGTCTCATAACCAAGGGTTACCATCACAAGATTGATTTTAAAAGGAAAGCCGACACGAGGGCTGTCTCATATCCAAACACAAAGGTAGGCCGACACGAAGGCGGTCTCATAACCAAATGTTACTTTCACAAGATGGATTTCAAAAGGAAAGCCGACACGAGGGCGGTCTCATATCCAAACCCAAAGGTAGGCCGACACGAAGGCGGTCTCATAACCAATGGTTACCATTACAAGATGGATTTCAAAATTAAAGCAGACACGAAGGCGGTCTCATATCCAAACACAAAGGTAGGCCGACATGTAGGCGGTCTCATAACCAAGGGTTGCCATCACAAGATGAATTTCAAAAGGAAAGTCGACACAAAGGCGGTCTCATATCCAAACACAAAGGTAGGCTGACACGAAGGCGGTCTCATAACCAAGGGTTACCATCACAAGATTGATTTTAAAAGGAAAGCCGACACGAGGGCTGTCTCATATCCAAACACCAAGGTAGGCCGACACGAAGGCGGTCTCATAACCAAATGTTACTTTCACAAGATGGATTTCAAAAGGAAAGCCGACACGAAGGCGGTCTCATATCCAAACACAAAGGTAGCCGACACAAAGGCGGTCTTATAACCAAGGGTTACCATCACAAGATTTATTTCAAAAGGAAAGCCGACACGAAGTCGGTCTCATATCCAAACACAAAGGTAGGCCGACACGAAGGCGGACTCATAACCAAGGGTTACTATCACAAGATGGATTTCAAAAGGAAAGCCGACACGAAGGCGGTCTCTTATCCATACCCAAAGGTAAGCCGGTACGAAGGCGGTCTCATAACCAATGGTTACCATTACAAGATGGATTTCAAAAGGAAAGCAGACACGAAGGCGGTCTCATATCCAAACACAAAGGTAGGCCGACACGTAGGCGGTCTCATAACCAATGGTTACCATTACAACATGGATTTCAAAAGGAAAGCAGACACGAAGGCGGTCTCATATCCAAACACAAAGGTAGGCCGACACGTAGGCGGTCTCATAACCAAGGGTTACCATCACAAGATGGATTTCAAAAGGAAAGTCGACACAAAGGCGGTCTCGTATCCAAACACAAAGGTAGGCCGACACGAAGGTGATCTCATAACCAAGGGTTACCATCACAAGATGGATTTCAAAAGGAAACCGACACGACGGCGGTCTCATATCCAAACCCAAAGGTAGGCCGATACGAAGGCGGTCTCATATCCAATGGTTACCATTACAAGATGGATTTCAAAAGGAAAGCAGACACGAAGGCGGTCTCATATCCAAACACAAAGGTAGCCCGACACGTAGGCGGTCTCATAACCAAGGGTTACCATCACAAGATTGATTTCAAAAGGAAAGCCGACACGAGGGCTGTCTCATATCCAAACACAAAGGTAGGCCGACACGAAGGCGGTCTCATAACCAAGGCTTACTTTCACAAGATGGATTTCAAAAGGAAAGCCGACACGAAGGCAATCTCATATCCAAACACAAAGGTAGGCCGACACGAAGGCGGTCTCATAACCAACGGTTACCATCACACGATGGATTTCAAAAGGAAAGCCGACACGAGGGCGGTCTCATATCCAAACCCAAAGGTAGGCCGACACGAAGGCGGTCTCATATCCAATGGTTACCATTACATGATGGATTTCAAAAGGAAAGCAGACACGAAGGCGGTCTCATATCCAAACACAAAGGTAGCCCGACACGTAGGCGGTCTCATAACCAAGGGTTACCATCACAAGATGGATTTCAAAAGGAAAGCCGACACAAAGGCGGTCTCATATCCAAACACAAAGGTAGGCCGACACGAAGGCGGTATCATAACCAAGGGTTACCATCACAAGATGGATTTCAAAAGGAAAGCCGACACGAGGGCTGTCTCATATCCAAACACAAAGGTAGGCCGACACGAAGGCGCTCTCATAACCAAGGGTTACTTTCACAAGATGGATTTCAAAAGGAAAGCCGACACGAAGGCTGTCTCATATCCAAACACAAAGGTAGGCCGACACGAAGGCGGTCTCATAACCAAGGGTTACCATCACAAGATGGATTTCAAAAGGAAAGCCGACACGAAGGCGGTCTCATATCCAAACACAAAGGTAGCCGACACAAAGGCGGTCTCATAACCAAGGGTTACCATCACAAGATGGATTTCAAAAGGAAAGCCGACACAAATGCGGTCTCATATCCAAACACAAAGGTAGGCCGACACAAAGGTCGTCTCATAACCAAGGGTTACCATCACAAGATGGATTTCAAAAGGAAAGCAGACACGAAGGCGGTCTCTTATCCAAACATAAAGGTAGCTCGACACGAAGGCGGTCTCATAACCAAGGGTTACCATCACAAGATGGATTTCAAAAGGAATGCTGACACAAAGGCGGTCTCATATCCAAACACAAAGTTAGGCCGACATGAAGGCGGTCTCATAACCAAGGGTTACCATCACAAGATGGATTTCAAAAGGAAAGCCGACACGAGGGTTGTCTCATATCCAAGCAAAAAGGTATGCCGACACGAAGGCGGTCTCATAACCAAGGGTTACCATCACAAGATGGATTTCAAAAGGAAAGCCGACACGACGGCGGTCTCATATCCAAACCCAAAGGTAGGCCGACACGAAGGCTGTCTCATAACCAATGGTTACCATTACAAGATGGATTTCAAAATTAAAGCAGACACGAAGGCGGTCTCATATCCAAACACAAAGGTAGGGCGACATGTAGGCGGTCTCATAACCAAGGGTTACCATCACAAGATGAATTTCAAAAGGAAAGCCGACACAAAGGCGGTCTCATATCCAAACACAAAGGTAGGCCGACACGTAGGCAGTCTCATAACCAAGGGTTACCATCACAAGATGGATTTCAAAAGGAAAGCCGACACAAAGGCGGTCTCATATCCAAACACAAAGGTAGGCCGACACGAAGGCGGTCTCATAACCAAGGGTTACCATCACAAGATGGATTTCAAAAGGAAAGCCGACACGAGGGCTGTCTCATATCCAAACACAAAGGTAGGCCGACACGAAGGCGCTCTCATAACCAAGGGTTACTTTCACAAGATGGATTTCAAAAGGAAAGCCGACACGAAGGCTGTCTCATATCCAAACACAAAGGTAGGCCGACACGAAGGCGGTCTCATAACCAAGGGTTACCATCACAAGATGGATTTCAAAAGGAAAGCCGACACGAAGGCGGTCTCATATCCAAACACAAAGGTAGCCGACACAAAGGCGGTCTTATAACCAAGGGTTACCATCACAAGATTTATTTCAAAAGGAAAGCCGACACGAAGTCGGTCTCATATCCAAACACAAAGGTAGGCCGACACGAAGGCGGACTCATAACCAAGGGTTACTATCACAAGATGGATTTCAAAAGGAAAGCCGACACGAAGGCGGTCTCTTATCCATACCCAAAGGTAGGCCGACACAAAGGCGGTCTCATAACCAATGGTTACCATCACAAGATGGATTTCAAAAGGAAAGCCGACACGAATGCGCTCTCGTATCCAAACACAAAGGTTGGCCGACACGAAGGCCGTCTCATAACCAAGGGTTACCATCACAAGATGGATTTTAAAAGGAAAGCAGACACGAAGGCGGTCTCTTATCCAAACATAAAGGTAGCTCGACACGTAGGCGGTCTCATAACCAAGGGTTACCATCACAAGATGGATTTCAAAAGGAATGCTGACACAAAGGCGGTCTCATATCCAAACACAAAGGTAGGCCGACATGAAGGCGGTCTCATAACCAAGGGTTACCATCACAAGATGGATTTCAAAAGGAAAGCCGGCACGAGGGTTGTCTCATATCCAAGCAAAAAGGTAGGCTGACACGAAGGCGGTCTCATAACCAAGGGTTACCATCACAAGATGGATTTCAAAAGGAAAGCCGACACGAGGGCGGTCTCATATCCAAACCCAAAGGTAGGCCGACACGAAGACGGTCTCATAACCAATGGTTACCATTACAAGATGGATTTCAAAATTAAAGCAGACACGAAGGCGGTCTCATATCCAAACACAAAGGTAGGCCGACACGAAGACGATCTCATAACCAAGGGTTACCATCACAAGATGGATTTCAAAAGGAAAGCCGACACGAGGGCTGTCTCATATCCAAACACAAAGGTAGGCCGACACGAAGGCGGTCTCATAACCAAATGTTACTTTCACAAGATAGATTTCAAAAGGAAAGCCGACACGAAGGCGGTCTCATATCCAAACACAAAGGTAGGCCGACACGAAGACGGTCTCATACCCAAGGGTTACCATTACAAGATGGATTTCAAAAGGAAAGCTGACACGAGGGCGGTCTCATATCCAAGTCCAAAGGTAAGCCGGTACGAAGGCGGTCTCATAACCAATGGTTACCATTACAACATGGATTCCAAAAGGAAAGCAGACACGAAGGCGGTCTCATATCCAAACACAAAGGTAGGCCAACACGTAGGCGGTCTCATAACCAAGGGTTACCATCACAAGATGGATTTCAAAAGGAATGCTGACACAAAGGCGGTCTCATATCCAAACACAAAGGTAGGCCGACATGAAGGCGGTCTCATAACCAAGGGTTACCATCACAAGATGGATTTCAAAAGGAAAGCCGGCACGAGGGTTGTCTCATATCCAAGAAAAAAGGTAGGCTGACACGAAGGCGGTCTCATAACCAAGGGTTACCATCACAAGATGGATTTCAAAAGGAAAGCCGACACGAGGGCGGTCTCATATCCAAACCCAAAGGTAGGCCGACACGAAGGCGGTCTCATAACCAATGGTTACCATTACAAGATGGATTTCAAAATTAAAGCAGACACGAAGGCGGTCTCATATCCAAACACAAAGGTAGGCCGACACGAAGACGATCTCATAACCAAGGGTTACCATCACAAGATGGATTTCAAAAGGAAAGCCGACACGAGGGCTGTCTCATATCCAAACACAAAGGTAGGCCGACACGAAGGCGGTCTCATAACCAAATGTTACTTTCACAAGATAGATTTCAAAAGGAAAGCCGACACGAAGGCGGTCTCATATCCAAACACAAAGGTAGGCCGACACGAAGACGGTCTCATACCCAAGGGTTACCATCACAAGATGGATTTCAAAAGGAAAGCTGACACGAGGGCGGTCTCATATCCAAGTCCAAAGGTAAGCCGGTACGAAGGCGGTCTCATAACCAATGGTTACCATTACAACATGGATTTCAAAAGGAAAGCAGACACGAAGGCGGTCTCATATCCAAACACAAAGGTAGGCCAACACGTAGGCGGTCTCATAACCAAGGGTTACCATCACAAGATGGATTTCAAAAGGAAAGCCGACACAAAGGCGGTCTCATATCCAAACACAAAGGTAGGCCGACACGAAGGCGGTCTCATAACCAAGGGTTACCATCACAAGATGGATTTCAAAAGGAAAGCCGACACGAGGGCTGTCTCATATCCAAACACAAAGGTAGGCCGACACGAAGGCGCGCTCATGACCAAGGGTTACTTTCACAAGATGGATTTCAAAAGGAAAGCCGACACGAAGGCTGTCTCATATCCAAACACAAAGGTAGGCCGACACGAAGGCGGTCTCATAACCAAGGGTTACCATCACAAGAAGGATTTCAAAAGGAAAGCCGACACGAAGGCGGTCTCATATCCAAACACAAAGGTAGCCGACACAAAGGCGGTCTCATAACCAAGGGTTACCATCACAAGATTTATTTCAAAAGGAAAGCCGACACGAAGTCGGTCTCATATCCAAACACAAAGGTAGGCCGACACGAGGGCGGACTCATAACCAAGGGTTACTATCACAAGATGGATTTCAAAAGGAAAGCCGACACGAAGGCGGTCTCTTATCCATACCCAAAGGTAGGCCGACACAATGGCGGTCTCATAACCAATGGTTACCATCACAAGATGGACTTCAAAAGGAAAGCCGACACGAATGCGGTCTCATATCCAAACACAATGGTTGGCCGACACGAAGGCCGTCTCATAACCAAGGGTTACCATCACAAGTGGATTTTAAAAGGAAAGCAGACACGAAGGCGGTCTCTTATCCAAACATAAAGGTAGCTCGACACGTAGGCGGTCTCATAACCAAGGGTTACCATCACAAGATGGATTTCAAAAGGAATGCTGACACAAAGGCGGTCTCATATCCAAACACAAAGGTAGGCCGACATGAAGGCGGTCTCATAACCAAGGGTTACCATCACAAGATGGATTTCAAAAGGAAAGCCGACACGAGGGTTGTCTCATTTCCAAGCAAAAAGGTAGGCTGACACGAAGGCGGTCTCATAACCAAGGGTTACCATCACAAGATGGATTTCAAAAGGAAAGCCGACACGAGGGCGGTCTCATATCCAAACCCAAAGGTAGGCCGACACGAAGGCGGTCTCATAACCAATGGTTACCATTACAAGATGGATTTCAAAATTAAAGCAGACACGAAGGCGGTCTCATATCCAAATACAAAGGTAGGCCGACACGAAGACGGTCTCATAACCAAGGGTTACCATCACAAGATGGATTTCAAAAGGAAAGCCGACACGAGGGCGGTCTCATATCCAAACCCAAAGGTAAGCCTATACGAAGGCGGTCTCATAACCAATGGTTACCATTACAACATGGATTTCAAAAGGAAAGCAGACACGAAGGCGGTCTCATATCCAAACATAAAGGTGGTCCGACACGTAGGCGGTGTCATAACCAAGGGTTACCATCACAAGATGGATTTCAAAAGGAATGTCGACACGAGGGCGGTCTCATATCCAAACCCAAAGGTAGGCCGACACGAAGGCGGTCTCATAACCAATGGTTACCATTACAAGATGGATTTCAAAATTAAAGCAGACACGAAGGCGGTCTCATATCCAAATACAAAGGTAGGCCGACACGAAGACGGTCTCATAACCAAGGGTTACCATCACAAGATGGATTTCAAAAGGAAAGCCGACACGAGGGCGGTCTCATATCCAAACCCAAAGGTAAGCCTATACGAAGGCGGTCTCATAACCAATGGTTACCATTACAACATGGATTTCAAAAGGAAAGCAGACACGAAGGCGGTCTCATATCCAAACATAAAGGTGGTCCGACACGTAGGCGGTGTCATAACCAAGGGTTACCATCACAAGATGGATTTCAAAAGGAATGTCGACACAAAGGCGGTCTCATATCCAAACACAAAGGTAGGCCGACACGAAGGCGGTCTCATAACCAAGGGTTACCATCACAAGATTGATTTTAAAAGGAAAGCCGACACGAGGGCTGTCTCATATCCAAACACAAAGGTAGGCTGACACGAAGGCGGTCTCATAACCAAATGTTACTTTCACAAGATGGATTTCAAAAGGAAAGCCGACACGAAGGCGGTCTCATATCCAAACACAAAGGTAGGCCGACACGAAGACGGTCTCATAACCAAGGGTTACCATCACAAGATGGATTTCAAAAGGAAAGCTGACACGAGGGCGGTCTCATATCCAAACCCAAAGGTAAGCCGGTACGAAGGCGGTCTCATAACCAATGGTTACCATTACAACATGGATTTCAAAAGGAAAGCAGACACGAAGGCGGTCTCATATCCAAACACAAAGGTAGGCCGACACGTTTGCGGTCTCATAACCAAGGGTTACCATCACAAGATGGATTTCAAAAGGAAAGTCGACACAAAGGCGGTCTCATATCCAAACACAAAGGTAGGCCGACACGAAGGCGGTCCCATAACCAAGGGTTACCATCACAAGATGGATTTCAAAAGGAAAGCCGACACGAGGGCGGTCTCATATCCAAACCCAAAGGTAGGCCGATACGAAGGCGGTCTCATAACCAATGGTTACCATTACAAGATGGATTTCAAAAGGAAAGCAGACACGAAGGCGGTCTCATATCCAAACACAAAGGTAGGCCGACACGTAGGCGGTCTCATAACCAAGGGTTACCAACACAAGATGAATTTCAAAAGGAAAGCCGACACAAAGGCGGTCTCATATCCGAACACAAAGGTAGGCCGACACGAAGGCGGTCTCATAACCAAGGGTTACCATCACAAGATTGATTTCAAAAGGAAAGCCGACACGAGGGCTGTCTCATATCCAAATACAAAGGTAGGCCGACACGAAGGCGGTCTCATAACCAAGGCTTACTTTCACAAGATGGATTTCAAAAGGAAAGCCGACACGAAGGCAGTCTCATATCCAAACACAAAGGTAGGCCGACACGAAGGCGGTCTCATAACCAACGGTTACCATCACAAGATGGATTTCAAAAGGAAAGCCGACACGAGGGCGGTCTCATATCCAAACCCAAAGGTAGGCCGACACGAAGGCGGTCTCATATCCAATGGTCACCATTACAAGATGGATTTCAAAAGGAAAGCAGACACGAAGGCGGTCTCATATCCAAACACAAAGGTAGCCCGACACGTAGGCGGTCTCATAACCAAGGGTTACCATCACAAGATGGATTTCAAAAGGAAAGCCGACACGAGGGCTGTCTCATATCCAAACACAAAGGTAGGCCGACACGAAGGCGCTCTCATAACCAAGGGTTACTTTCACAAGATGGATTTCAAAAGGAAAGCCGACACGAAGGCTGTCTCATATCTAAACACAAAGGTAGGCCGACACGAAGGCGGTCTCATAACCAAGGGTTACCATCACAAGATGGATTTCAAAAGGAAAGCCGACACGAAGGCGGTCTCATATCCAAACACAAAGGTAGCCGACACAAAGGCGGTCTCATAACCAAGGGTTACCATCACAAGATTTATTTCAAAAGGAAAGCCGACACGAAGGCGGTCTCATATCCAAACACAAAGGTAGGCCGACACGAAGGCGGAATCATAACCAAGGGTTACTATCACAAGATGGATTTCAAAAGGAAAGCCGACACGAGGGCGGTCTCATATCCAAACCCAAAGGTAGGCCGATACGAAGACGGTCTCATAACCAATGGTTACCATTACAACATGGATTTCAAAAGGAAAGCAGACACGAAGGCGGTCTCATATCCAAACACAAAGGTAGGCCGACACGTTTGCGGTCTCATAACCAAGGGTTACCATCACAAGATGGATTTCAAAAGGAAAGTCGACACAAAGGCGGTCTCATATCCAAACACAAAGGTAGGCCGACACGAAGGCGGTCCCATAACCAAGGGTTACCATCACAAGATGGATTTCAAAAGGAAAGCCGACACGAGGGCGGTCTCATATCCAAACCCAAAGGTAGGCCGATACGAAGGCGGTCTCATAACCAATGGTTACCATTACAAGATGGATTTCAAAAGGAAAGCAGACACGAAGGCGGTCTCATATCCAAACACAAAGGTAGGCCGACACGTAGGCGGTCTCATAACCAAGGGTTACCAACACAAGATGAATTTCAAAAGGAAAGCCGACACAAAGGCGGTCTCATATCCGAACACAAAGGTAGGCCGACACGAAGGCGGTCTCATAACCAAGGGTTACCATCACAAGATTGATTTCAAAAGGAAAGCCGACACGAGGGCTGTCTCATATCCAAATACAAAGGTAGGCCGACACGAAGGCGGTCTCATAACCAAGGCTTACTTTCACAAGATGGATTTCAAAAGGAAAGCCGACACGAAGGCAGTCTCATATCCAAACACAAAGGTAGGCCGACACGAAGGCGGTCTCATAACCAACGGTTACCATCACAAGATGGATTTCAAAAGGAAAGCCGACACGAGGGCGGTCTCATATCCAAACCCAAAGGTAGGCCGACACGAAGGCGGTCTCATATCCAATGGTTACCATTACAAGATGGATTTCAAAAGGAAAGCAGACACGAAGGCGGTCTCATATCCAAACACAAAGGTAGCCCGACACGTAGGCGGTCTCATAACCAAGGGTTACCATCACAAGATAGATTTCAAAAGGAAAGCCGACACGAGGGCTGTCTCATATCCAAACACAAAGGTAGGCCGACACGAAGGCGCTCTCATAACCAAGGGTTACTTTCACAAGATGGATTTCAAAAGGAAAGCCGACACGAAGGCTGTCTCATATCCAAACACAAAGGTAGGCCGACACGAAGGCGGTCTCATAACCAAGGGTTACCATCACAAGATGGATTTCAAAAGGAAAGCCGACACGAAGGCGGTCTCATATCCAAACACAAAGGTAGCCGACACAAAGGCGGTCTCATAACCAAGGGTTACCATCACAAGATTTATTTCAAAAGGAAAGCCGACACGAAGGCGGTCTCATATCCAAACACAAAGGTAGGCCGACACGAAGGCGGAATCATAACCAAGGGTTACTATCACAAGATGGATTTCAAAAGGAAAGCCGACACGAGGGCGGTCTCATATCCAAACCCAAAGATAGGCCGATACGAAGGCGGTCTCATAACCAATGGTTACCATTACAACATGGATTTCAAAAGGAAAGCAGACACGAAGGCGGTCTCATATCCAAACACAAAGGTAGGCCGACACGTTTGCGGTCTCATAACCAAGGGTTACCATCACAAGATGGATTTCAAAAGGAAAGTCGACACAAAGGCGGTCTCATATCCAAACACAAAGGTAGGCCGACACGAAGGCGGTCTCATAACCAAGGGTTACCATCACAAGATGGATTTCAAAAGGAAAGCCGACACGAGGGCGGTCTCATATCCAAACCCAAAGGTAGGCCGATACGAAGGCGGTCTCATAACCAATGGTTACCATTACAAGATGGATTTCAAAAGGAAAGCAGACACGAAGGCGGTCTCATATCCAAACACAAAGGTAGGACGACACGTAGGCGGTCTCATAACCAAGGGTTACCAACACAAGATGAATTTCAAAAGGAAAGCCGACACAAAGGCGGTCTCATATCCGAACACAAAGGTAGGCCGACACGAAGGCGGTCTCATAACCAAGGGTTACCATCACAAGATTGATTTCAAAAGGAAAGCCGACACGAGGGCTGTCTCATATCCAAATACAAAGGTAGGCCGACACGAAGGCGGTCTCATAACCAAGGCTTACTTTCACAAGATGGATTTCAAAAGGAAAGCCGACACGAAGGCAGTCTCATATCCAAACACAAAGGTAGGCCGACACGAAGGCGGTCTCATAACCAACGGTTACCATCACAAGATGGATTTCAAAAGGAAAGCCGACACGAGGGCGGTCTCATATCCAAACCCAAAGGTAGGCCGACACGAAGGCGGTCTCATATCCAATGGTTACCATTACAAGATGGATTTCAAAAGGAAAGCAGACACGAAGGCAGTCTCATATCCAAACACAAAGGTAGCCCGACACGTAGGAGGTCTCATAACCAAGGGTTACCATCACAAGATGGATTTCAAAAGGAATGCCGACACAAAGGCGGTGTCATATCCAAACACAAAGGTAGGCCGACACGAAGGCGGTCTCATAACCAAGGGTTACCATCACAAGATGGATTTCAAAAGGAAAGCCGACACGAGGGCTGTCTCATATCCAAACACAAAGGTTGGCCGACACGAAGGTCGTCTCATAACCAAGGGTTACCATCACAAGATGGATTTTAAAAGGAAAGCAGACACGAAGGCGGTCTCTTATCCAAACATAAAGTTAGCTCGACACGTAGGCGGTCTCATAACCAAGGGTTACCATCACAACATGGATTTCAAAAGGAATGCTGACACAAAGGCGGTCTCATATCCAAACACAAAGGTAGGCCGACATGAAGGCGGTCTCATAACCAAGGGTTACCATCACAAGATGGATTTCAAAAGGAAAGCCGGCACGAGGGTTGTCTCATATCCAAGCAAAAAGGTAGGCTGACACGAAGGCGGTCTCATAACCAAGGGTTACCATCACAAGATGGATTTCAAAAGGAAAGCCGACACGAGGGCAGTCTCATATCCAAACACAAAGGTAGGCCGTCACGAAGGCGGAATCATAACCAAGGGTTACTATCACAAGATGGATTTCAAAAGGAAAGCCGACACGAAGGCAGTCTCATATCCAAACACAAAGGTAGGCCGACACGAAGGCGGTCTCATAACCAAGGGTTACCATCACAAGATTGATTTCAAAAGGAAAGCCGACACGAGGGCTGTCTCATATCCAAATACAAAGGTAGGCCGACAAGAAGGCGGTCTCATAACCAAGGCTTACTTTCACAAGATGGATTTCAAAAGGAAAGCCGACACGAAGGCAGTCTCATATCCAAACACAAAGGTAGGCCGACACGAAGGCGGTCTCATAACCAACGGTTACCATCACAAGATGGATTTCAAAAGGAAAGCCGACACGAGGGCGGTCTCATATCCAAACCCAAAGGTAGGCCGACACGAAGGCGGTCTCATATCCAATGGTTACCATTACAAGATGGATTTCAAAAGGAAAGCAGACACGAAGGCGGTCTCATATCCAAACAAAAAGGTAGCCCGACACGTAGGCGGTCTCATAACCAAGGGTTACCATCACAAGATGGATTTCAAAAGGAAAGCCGACACAAAGGCGGTCTCATATCCAAACACAAAGGTAGGCCGACACGAAGGCGCTCTCATAACCAAGGGTTACTTTCACAAGATGGATTTCAAAAGGAAAGCCGACACGAAGGCTGTCTCATATCCAAACACAAAGGTAGGCCGACACGAAGGCGGTCTCATAACCAAGGGTTACCATCACAAGATGGATTTCAAAAGGAAAGCCGACACGAAGGCGGTCTCATATCCAAACACAAAGGTAGCCGACACAAAGGCGGTCTCATAACCAAGGGTTACCATCACAAGATTTATTTCAAAAGGAAAGCCGACACGAAGGCGGTCTCATATCCAAACACAAAGGTAGGCCGACACGAAGGCGGAATCATAACCAAGGGTTACTATCACAAGATGGATTTCAAAAGGAAAGCCGACATGAGGGCGGTCTCATATCCAAACCCAAAGGTAGGCCGATACGAAGGCGGTCTCATAACCAATGGTTACCATTACAACATGGATTTCAAAAGGAAAGCAGACACGAAGGCGGTCTCATATCCAAACACAAAGGTAGGCCGACACGTTTGCGGTCTCATAACCAAGGGTTACCATCACAAGATGGATTTCAAAAGGAAAGTCGACACAAAGGCGGTCTCATATCCAAACACAAAGGTAGGCCGACACGAAGGCGGTCTCATAACCAAGGGTTACCATCACAAGATGGATTTCAAAAGGAAAGCCGACACGAGGGCGGTCTCATATCCAAACCCAAAGGTAGGCCGATACGAAGGCGGTCTCATAACCAATGGTTACCATTACAAGATGGATTTCAAAAGGAAAGCAGACACGAAGGCGGTCTCATATCCAAACACAAAGGTAGGACGACACGTAGGCGGTCTCATAACCAAGGGTTACCAACACAAGATGAATTTCAAAAGGAAAGCCGACACAAAGGCGGTCTCATATCCGAACACAAAGGTAGGCCGACACGAAGGCGGTCTCATAACCAAGGGTTACCATCATAAGATTGATTTCAAAAGGAAAGCCGACACGAGGGCTGTCTCATATCCAAATACAATGGTAGGCCGACACGAAGGCGGTCTCATAACCAAGGCTTACTTTCACAAGATGGATTTCAAAAGGAAAGCCGACACGAAGGCAGTCTCATATCCAAACACAAAGGTAGGCCGACACGAAGGCGGTCTCATAACCAACGGTTACCATCACAAGATGGATTTCAAAAGGAAAGCCGACACGAGGGCGGTCTCATATCCAAACCCAAAGGTAGGCCGACACGAAGGCGGTCTCATATCCAATGGTTACCATTACAAGATGGATTTCAAAAGGAAAGCAGACACGAAGGCAGTCTCATATCCAAACACAAAGGTAGCCCGACACGTAGGCGGTCTCATAACCAAGGGTTACCATCACAAGATGGATTTCAAAAGGAAAGCCGACACAAAGGCGGTGTCATATCCAAACACAAAGGTAGGCCGACACGAAGGCGGTCTCATAACCAAGGGTTACCATCACAAGATGGATTTCAAAAGGAAAGCCGACACGAGGGCTGTCTCATATCCAAACACAAAGGTTGGCCGACACGAAGGCCGTCTCATAACCAAGGGTTACCATCACAAGATGGATTTTAAAAGGAAAGCAGACACGAAGGCGGTCTCTTATCCAAACATAAAGGTAGCTCGACACGTAGGCGGTCTCATAACCAAGGGTTACCATCACAAGATGGATTTCAAAAGGAATGCTGACACAAAGGCGGTCTCATATCCAAACACAAAGGTAGGCCGACATAAAGGCAGTCTCATAACCAAGGGTTACCATCACAAGATGGATTTCAAAAGGAAAGCCGGCACGAGGGTTGTCTCATATCCAAGCAAAAAGGTAGGCTGACACGAAGGCGGTCTCATAACCAAGGGTTACCATCACAAGATTGATTTCAAAAGGAAAGCCGACACGAGGGCAGTCTCATATCCAAACCCAAAGGTAGGCCGACACGAAGGCGGTCTCATAACCAATGGTTACCATTACAAGATGGATTTCAAAATTAAAGCAGACACGAAGGCGGTCTCATATCCAAACACAAAGGTAGGCCGACACGAAGACGGTCTCATAACCAAGGGTTACCAGCACAAGATGGATTTCAAAAGGAAAGCCGACACGAGGGCGGTCTCATATCCAAACCCAAAGGTAAGCCGGTACGAAGGCGGTCTCATAACCAATGGTTACCATTACAACATGGATTTCCAAAGGAAAGCAGACACGAAGGCGGTCTCATATCCAAACACAAAGGTAGGCCGACACGTAGGCGGTCTCATAACCAAGGGTTACCATCACAAGATGGATTTCAAAAGGAAAGTCGACACAAAGGCGGTCTCATATCCAAACACAAAGGTAGGCCGACACGAAGGCGGTCTCATAACCAAGGGTTACAATCACAAGATTGATTTTAAAAGGAAAGCCGACACGAGGGCTGTCTCATATCCAAACACAAAGGTAGGCCGACACGATGGCGGTCTCATAACCAAATGTTACTTTCACAAGATGGATTTCAAAAGGAAAGCCGACACGAAGGCGGTCTCATATCCAAACACAAAGGTAGGCCGACACGAAGACGGTCTCATAACCAAGGGTTACCATCACAAGATGGATTTCAAAAGGAAAGCCGACACGAGGGCGGTCTCATATCCAAACACAAAGGTAAGCCGGTACGAAGGCGGTTTCATAACCAATGTTTACCATTACAACATGGATTTCAAAAGGAAAGCAGACACGAAGGCGGTCTCATATCCAAACACAAAGGTAGGCCGACACGTTTGCGGTCTCATAACCAAGGGTTACCATCACAAGATGGATTTCAAAAGGAAAGTCGACACAAAGGAGGTCTCATATCCAAACACAAAGGTAGGCCGGCACGAAGGCGGTCTCATAACCAAGGGTTACCATCACAAGATGGATTTGAAAAGGAAAGCCGACACGAGGGCGGTCTCATATCCAAACCCAAAGGTAGGCCGATACGAAGGCGGTCTCATAACCAATGGTTACCATTACAAGATGGATTTCAAAAGGAAAGCAGACACGAAGGCGGTCTCATATCCAAACACAAAGGTAGGCCGACACGTAGGCGGTCTCATAACCAAGGGTTACCAACACAAGATGAATTTCAAAAGGAAAGCCGAAACAAAGGCGGTCTCATATCCGAACACAAAGGTAGGCCGACACGAAGGCGGTCTCATAACCAAGGGTTACCATCACAAGATTGATTTCAAAAGGAAAGCCGACACGAGGGCTGTCTCATATCCAAATACAAAGGTAGGCCGACACGAAGGCGGTCTCATAACCAAGGCTTACTTTCACAAGATGGATTTCAAAAGGAAAGCCGACACGAAGGCAGTCTCATATCTAAACACAAAGGTAGGCCGACACGAAGGCGGTCTCATAACCAACGGTTACCATCACAAGATGGATTTCAAAAGGAAAGCCGACACGAGGGCTGTCTCATATCCAAATACAAAGGTAGGCCGACACGAAGGCGGTCTCATAACCAAGGCTTACTTTCACAAGATGGATTTCAAAAGGAAAGCCGACACGAAGGCAGTCTCATATCCAAACACAAAGGTAGGCCGACACGAAGGCGGTCTCATAACCAACGGTTACCATCACAAGATGGATTTCAAAAGGAAAGCCGACACAAAGGCGGTCTCAAATCCAAACCCAAAGGTAGGCCGACACGAAGGCGGTCTCATATCCAATGGTTACCATTACAAGATGGATTTCAAAAGGAAAGCAGACACGAAGGCAGTCTCATATCCAAACACAAAGGTAGCCCGACACGTAGGCGGTCTCATAACCAAGGGTTACCATCACAAGATGGATTTCAAAAGGAAAGCCGACACGAAGGCAGTCTCATATCCAAACACAAAGGTAGGCCGACACGAAGGCGGTCTCATAACCAACGGTTACCATCACAAGATGGATTTCAAAAGGAAAGCCGACACGAGGGCGGTCTCATATCCAAACCCAAAGGTAGGCCGACACGAAGGCGGTCTCATATCCAATGGTTACCATTACAAGATGGATTTCAAAAGGAAAGCAGACACGAAGGCGGTCTCATATCCAAACAAAAAGGTAGCCCGACACGTAGGCGGTCTCATAACCAAGGGTTACCATCACAAGATGGATTTCAAAAGGAAAGCCGACACAAAGGCGGTCTCATATCCAAACACAAAGGTAGGCCGACACGAAGGCGCTCTCATAACCAAGGGTTACTTTCACAAGATGGATTTCAAAAGGAAAGCCGACACGAAGGCTGTCTCATATCCAAACACAAAGGTAGGCCGACACGAAGGCGGTCTCATAACCAAGGGTTACCATCACAAGATGGATTTCAAAAGGAAAGCCGACACGAAGGCGGTCTCATATCCAAACACAAAGGTAGCCAACACAAAGGCGGTCTCATAACCAAGGGTTACCATCACAAGATTTATTTCAAAAGGAAAGCCGACACGAAGGCGGTCTCATATCCAAACACAAAGGTAGGCCGACACGAAGGAGGAATCATAACCAAGGGTTACTATCACAAGATGGATTTCAAAAGGAAAGCCGACACGAGGGCGGTCTCATATCCAAACCCAAAGGTAGGCCGATACGAAGGCGGTCTCATAACCAATGGTTACCATTACAACATGGATTTCAAAAGGAAAGCAGACACGAAGGCGGTCTCATATCCAAACACAAAGGTAGGCCGACACGTTTGCGGTCTCATAACCAAGGGTTACCATCACAAGATGGATTTCAAAAGGAAAGTCGACACAAAGGCGGTCTCATATCCAAACACAAAGGTAGGCCGACACGAAGGCGGTCTCATAACCAAGGGTTACCATCACAAGATGGATTTCAAAAGGAAAGCCGACACGAGGGCGGTCTCATATCCAAACCCAAAGGTAGGCCGATACGAAGGCGGTCTCATAACCAATGGTTACCATTACAAGATGGATTTCAAAAGGAAAGCAGACACGAAGGCGGTCTCATATCCAAACACAAAGGTAGGACGACACGTAGGCGGTCTCATAACCAAGGGTTACCAACACAAGATGAATTTCAAAAGGAAAGCCGACACAAAGGCGGTCTCATATCCGAACACAAAGGTAGGCCGACACGAAGGCGGTCTCATAACCAAGGGTTACAATCATAAGATTGATTTCAAAAGGAAAGCCGACACGAGGGCTGTCTCATATCCAAATACAAAGGTAGGCCGACACGAAGGCGGTCTCATAACCAAGGCTTACTTTCACAAGATGGATTTCAAAAGGAAAGCCGACACGAAGGCAGTCTCATATCCAAACACAAAGGTAGGCCGACACGAAGGCGGTCTCATAACCAACGGTTACCATCACAAGATGGATTTCAAAAGGAAAGCCGACACGAGGGCGGTCTCATATCCAAACCCAAAGGTAGGCCGACACGAAGGCGGTCTCATATCCAATGGTTACCATTACAAGATGGATTTCAAAAGGAAAGCAGACACGAAGGCAGTCTCATATCCAAACACAAAGGTAGCCCGACACGTAGGCGGTCTCATAACCAAGGGTTACCATCACAAGATGGATTTCAAAAGGAAAGCCGACACAAAGGCGGTGTCATATCCAAACACAAAGGTAGGCCGACACGAAGGCGGTCTCATAACCAAGGGTTACCATCACAAGATGGATTTCAAAAGGAAAGCCGACACGAGGGCTGTCTCATATCCAAACACAAAGGTTGGCCGACACGAAGGCCGTCTCATAACCAAGGGTTACCATCACAAGATGGATTTTAAAAGGAAAGCAGACACGAAGGCGGTCTCTTATCCAAACATAAAGGTAGCTCGACACGTAGGCGGTCTCATAACCAAGGGTTACCATCACAAGATGGATTTCAAAAGGAATGCTGACACAAAGGCGGTCTCATATCCAAACACAAAGGTAGGCCGACATAAAGGCAGTCTCATAACCAAGGGTTACCATCACAAGATGGATTTCAAAAGGAAAGCCGGCACGAGGGTTGTCTCATATCCAAGCAAAAAGGTAGGCTGACACGAAGGCGGTCTCATAACCAAGGGTTACCATCACAAGATGGATTTCAAAAGGAAAGCCGACACGAGGGCAGTCTCATATCCAAACCCAAAGGTAGGCCGACACGAAGGCGGTCTCATAACCAATGGTTACCATTACAAGATGGATTTCAAAATTAAAGCAGACACGAAGGCGGTCTCATATCCAAACACAAAGGTAGGCCGACACGAAGACGGTCTCATAACCAAGGGTTACCAGCACAAGATGGATTTCAAAAGGAAAGCCGACACGAGGGCGGTCTCATATCCAAACCCAAAGGTAAGCCGGTACGAAGGCGGTCTCATAACCAATGGTTACCATTACAACATGGATTTCAAAAGGAAAGCAGACACGAAGGCGGTCTCATATCCAAACACAAAGGTAGGCCGACACGTAGGCGGTCTCATAACCAAGGGTTACCATCACAAGATGGATTTCAAAAGGAAAGTCGACACAAAGGCGGTCTCATATCCAAACACAAAGGTAGGCCGACACGAAGGCGGTCTCATAACCAAGGGTTACAATCACAAGATTGATTTTAAAAGGAAAGCCGACACGAGGGCTGTCTCATATCCAAACACAAAGGTAGGCCGACACGAAGGCGGTCTCATAACCAAATGTTACTTTCACAAGATGGATTTCAAAAGGAAAGCCGACACGAAGGCGGTCTCATATCCAAACACAAAGGTAGGCCGACACGAAGACGGTCTCATAACCAAGGGTTACCATCACAAGATGGATTTCAAAAGGAAAGCCGACACGAGGGCGGTCTCATATCCAAACACAAAGGTAAGCCGGTACGAAGGCGGTTTCATAACCAATGTTTACCATTACAACATGGATTTCAAAAGGAAAGCAGACACGAAGGCGGTCTCATATCCAAACACAAAGGTAGGCCGACACGTTTGCGGTCTCATAACCAAGGGTTACCATCACAAGATGGATTTCAAAAGGAAAGTCGACACAAAGGAGGTCTCATATCCAAACACAAAGGTAGGCCGACACGAAGGCGGTCTCATAACCAAGGGTTACCATCACAAGATGGATTTCAAAAGGAAAGCCGACACGAGGGCGGTCTCATATCTAAACCCAAAGGTAGGCCGATACGAAGGCGGTCTCATAACCAATGGTTACCATTACAGGATGGATTTCAAAAGGAAAGCAGACACGAAGGCGGTCTCATATCCAAACACAAAGGTAGGCCGACACGTAGGCGGTCTCATAACCAAGGGTTACCAACACAAGATGAATTTCAAAAGGAAAGCCGAAACAAAGGCGGTCTCATATCCGAACACAAAGGTAGGCCGACACGAAGGCGGTCTCATAACCAAGGGTTACCATCACAAGATTGATTTCAAAAGGAAAGCCGACACGAGGGCTGTCTCATATCCAAATACAAAGGTAGGCCGATGTAATACCCCAAAATTTGCTCTCCTCTTTTGGCATCATAGCATGGCATTATCATTTATCATATCATATCCACCTCACTAGCATTGCATTGCATTTAACATAGAAAAATGAAGCATGGCATCCTTCTTACCATCAGGGCATGTGATCAAGTGGAAGGTGGACAATCAAGGAATCATTCAAAGCACAAAAAGGTCAATCAAGTTGGCTCTATGCAAGCCAAGAGGTCTCTCATGTCTCATACTATCTCAATTGATCTTCCAAAACCTCAAGGAAGTGAGATTCAATGGGAGATTGAAGCACTACATCTTTCACTATGCAAGAGGTTCAAAAATTGAAGGAAAACCCTCAAAAGAGATAGCTCATTGATTCAAAATCATTCTCAAGTGGCATTTCTCATCATCCTTTAAGAGGATACACAACATACTCTGAGGAATTTGGATTTGGAAGATGTGCAATTTCCTCCTAACCAGAGAGGGTCAAAATTAGGGTTTCTAATAAAATCAGGATATCTCTGATTTTTTGGACAAAACTTGATGTCATGGTATTCCATATGTCCTTAAGTGTATGTATGTGGAAGATTGCATCTCAATTGGTTTTAGAAGTGGTTCAATTGGAAGAAAGATCAAGAATCAGGAAATTTGGGGCCAAGTCAAATAATCAGAGGAAAAAGTCAACTCTTGACTTTTTGAGCCCAAAATCATGAAATTCATGTTACATATGTTCAATGTGCAAAATTTGATCAAGAAACTCCAAAGGAATCATGAAAAAATCAAGATGTGGAAAGTTGCCATTTTTGGATGAAGTAGGGTTACTAAAAATAGCAAGTTTTGGCCATTTTGCATCAGAGTTTGAACCAAGGCCATTCAAATTTGGAGTACCAAATGAAAAATCCACTCTGCCTCAATGAAAGATCTTGTTTTAAGCTTCAAATCCATGTGTGGAACATCTCCATTGGATAAAAAATGAGGGAGATATGATTGATCAAAGTTTGAGCAAAGTAGGTTCAAAACTAGGTCATGACCAAGATTTTCAGGGCACGCGCGCAGTCATTTTAACAAACATGTGGTGGGCCTAATGTCCACTCATTTTTCTCATGGTTAAAGGCCTCAAATGGAAAACTTTTCAACATGAAAGTTGTTCATTGCATTGTCATCTTCAATATTCATGTTGGACAATTTTTGGTTTGATCAAGTTATGAGATAGTTTTAAGGGTTCAAAGTCATGTTGATTATTCTGAAAACCCATGCGCCATGTTGCCTTGCCAATCAACCCCATTACTACGCCATACACCAGTTTTGATTCCTTTTGTTTCAAGCAATTTTTCATCACCTTGTACACTTCCATTTGACTTGTTTTCAACATCAATATTGTTCCATGATAGCTCCTCTTTTCCATGACTCCAAAACCTTGCCAAACCATTCAATGAGTAGAGAAAAAAACCTCCACGAACTACGCTATGTTGGAATGGATGCATTGATAGCATGTTGCAGGATTCTGGTTCACACACACCACAAACACTTCCACACTTTATTTCCACATTTGGCCAAACATATCACCTACGCAATGCACACTATCACGTGCCACACATGGGAATAGAAAGAACAAACTTGCTTACCAAGTTTCTGATGCGCAAGCCCCTGCTACACAACAGTGCCAATTCACTTTCTCCTTGCTCCCACCATATCTCACCATGAGCCATCTTCACCATAGCACTGCTCTCCCTAACTAACTTGACTCAGTTAGTTAGGGATGACTCAGTTTAACCCACTCAACTCAATTAACCAACTCACTAAACCATGGTTAATTCATGATATAAATTCAAACTTCACTTCACAATTCCGTTTTCAATTTCATTTTCACACTCTCACTCAACTACACTTCATTCTCATTTTTCCTCTGAAATTCGCAAGCTCTCTCTCTGAAGCTTCTCTTCCTCTCACACGATTTCATCATCATCTACATCTGAATCCATCTTCAAGCTTCAACATCACACAGCATTGGAACACATTGAAGCTTGGTAGCATTGAAGAGATTGAAGTGTCTTCCACTGCATATTGAATTTCATCAACATTTGCAAGGATTTGTGAGCCTTTATTTGGCCAGTTGAAGATCAAAGAGGAAGCACATTTCTCTGGTTCTCTTTCAACTACAGTTTCCTACATTTTCAGGTTTCAATATCCTAAACTTTCTTGGCACGATTTACATTCTGTCTAGCTCGTGTTGTGATGATTTGAGCTCACTAAGAGCACTCCTCCATCTGGCTAGTTGATAGAGCTTCTTAGAAGCTTAGATCCAAAACCTAGGGCTAATTTCATTGCTTCGATTCTCTCTGTTTGTGTGTTGTTTATGAAAACTAATCCTAGATTCATGCTCTACGTGACTTCCTGAACATTTTGATGTGCATTGCATAAATTTCTGGATTGTTTGGTTGATTGCAGCGCCGGAGAGTGGCCGGAGAAGGTGACCGGAGGTCCCTCTCCGGCCGGTGAGTTGCTGTTAGGGTTTGCGTTGTTTTAATCTCGTCCGTTCATTTTGCGCAATCGTGTGGCTTATGTGATGACAGCACATTAAAATACATGTGCATGTCACGTGTGATTTTCTGAATTTTTTTTAAACATTGTGTGGTATGGTACATGGTAGTGTGTATGGACATTCAAGTGTGCGCGTTGATCTTGATTACCTTGACCTAGATTTGACCTTGACCTGATCTGATGGTGGTGAATGGTTTGACTAATGTTGACTGAAGGTGCATTTTAATTATTGTGTCATGCGCGTAAATGGACCCAAATCAGAATACTATCCACACCCCCAATTTTGAGGCCCATGTGATTTGAACATGCTGATTTGCTATATTCATACCCCCCTCTCATATTGCATTTTTTTTTCCATTTT
The DNA here is from genome assembly GCA_022829125.1 of Lathyrus tuberosus. Taxonomy (NCBI): domain Eukaryota; kingdom Viridiplantae; phylum Streptophyta; class Magnoliopsida; order Fabales; family Fabaceae; genus Lathyrus; species Lathyrus tuberosus. The sequence continues at coordinate 1,709,719 of JALAZF010000020.1, read as the reverse complement.
GCTACACGTTTCATAATTAATTTTTAAAAATACCAAAACATATTGGAAAATTCTACAAAAATTCATGTGTATTCTTAAAACATTTAGGAAATTTTCTATGATTTTATTTTCTGATTTTATGACCATTTTGCCCCTGTTCCATTATTTCTTTTGAATTTCCATTTGTATGCATACTTAATGTGACATATGATTTTGTGCATTTTTGTTCCTGATCATAAAAAATGATTTTGATGCCTTTCTTTTTGCATTGTGGTCACAATATGTTGAGGTATGTTTGAGATTTATGAGATGATTTTTAAGTCTTTTTTGGATGACTTTTGATGTGTTGCTTTGAGCATGAATACATGAAACTTCCATGAGACTTTGACCTAATTGTTGAGTGACTTTGGTTCTGAGTCATTGCTTGTGGACTTGATATGTTAATGGCATGTGTTTAAGGTGTTTGATTGGTGAAAGTCATAATTTTTGAAGCATGTTTGCTATTTGTTTGAAGCATGAAGTTTAACTTGTTCATTTTGTGAATGCATGCCTCATGTTTGGTTTGCTTGATCATGAAGGCACTTGTGCCATGAGTTGTGGTTTTGTTTGAGGATGTATAGCATGTTAATTGACTTCTGATTGTGACATTTGGGTTTCATCTTTGCATGTTTGATGTTTATCTTGCACCTTAAGTCACTTGTTTCACAAGTATGAACCACATTCACATCACTTCACCTTTTCTTCTTTGCTTCTTGTTGGATTGAGATTTTGTTTGCATGATTTGGTATGCTCATTTAGGATAACATTAGGTTGTGTAAATATGAGTTACATTCTGACTTGGAAGCATGTATAGCATTCAATCTCATTTTACTTTGTTTGTCAACTTGTTTGAATTTGATTTGTTCATTATATTTTCTTACTTTACTTGTAAGTGATTGTGCTAACCATGTAGGGGCTTCGGTAAGTTTCAATTGAGTGTGGATAAGGAATCCATATTCAACTTCTATTCTTTCTCTTTTACAATTCCATTTTGTGTTTTGCTAAGCACTTATGTGCTTTCTTTTAACAACTCATTACTTTCCCTTTTTGAATTACAATTCATCTTCTACTTTGGAAGTGAATTGTTTAATTCTTTCTTTCTTTAGACTTTAGGTTGAAACCTCACAAACCTTTAGGATCACTCTCTTTAATCTTCAATTAGGATTGAGTCTTAGTCCATATAGGTTTTACCTTTTCTCATCCCTTGAGTCTCTTTTCTCATCTCAAAGAAAATTCAAAATATCTAATAAAGGTAGGCATTTATTGCATTTAGGCCTTTCATATAAAGAAAAGATTATAAGGGGTCTTCTCTTGTAATCTTAGAATGTGTAGCATATAGCCCATCTTGGGTCAATGTGTTAAACATTTGATCTTGTATGAGGGACTTAAATGCAATACTTGTTGAAGGTGCAAATAATAAAAAACACTTCTTCACTTCATAATCAACAAAACATTTAATAAACACAAGTATGCTAGTGTGTTTGAACCTTGATAATTGGAACTAAGTGTGAGGGTCTTCTTCACCCTTAGTGTGCTTTCTTACCCATTCCATCTTGGAATGTGAGAATGTACACATTCCAATGACTAAGATCCAGATACACTGACGTATGCAAACAAATCCAAAACACTTCCTTCTAAAAGACAAAAACAAACAATAACGTCTTTCCTTCGGGAATTCGTTTCTCACCTCATTCACTCTCAACGTACGAACGTGCTCCTACTCGTTCTCTTGCAAGATGGTAACGCACTCGGACCAGCGAGCCTGCAACACCTGAGCTAGAACGTTAGCCGTTCTCTAAAAAACACAAACAATCCATCCCTAGTGAGGGGAACTACGTCGCTCTGATTCTCATGCTCCCGATGAGATACGTAGGCAGTGGGGTAGGGCCCATGCGAGCACTCCTTTTATTTTCCCTACATTTGTTTCTTTTCTCTTTCCATTCCTTTTCCAGTTCTTTTTTCCAGTATCATTTCTATCACCCTTTGATCGAGACAAGCAAGCGTGGATCCCATCGGGTACGATGGACGCGAGGGGGTGCTAATACCTTCCTCTCGCGTAACCGACTCCCGAACCCATTTCTCTTGGCCGCGAGACCATGCTTTTCCTTTCTCTCAGGTTTACGCGGTGTTTCCTTTCCCTCTCGTGGGATAAATACACATTGCTGGCGACTCTGTTTCGGTGCCACTTTCGCGTTTGTACCAGGATGAAAATCCCGGGAGCGACAGCTGGCGACTCTGCTGGGGATTAGATTTTGACCTATTGCTGGTCCATCCCTAAGCGAGTCAATCCTAGCGCTTGTCTGCTTTTCTTTCATTGGGTGTTTACTGTTGTGCTATATTTACCATTTTATTGTATGGTTATTTACTGCTTTACTGTACATTACTGTATTTACTGCTTTTTAGCATTACATATCATATTATTACTGTTGTGTTGGACTGTGCTATTTTCTGTTTGGCGGGATGGGATTTCTGAGAGATAAGCCCATTACACAGGCTTGAGTATACACTTAGAATTAGAGTGGAGAGTAGTGGGACCTACGTGCCGTTTGGAGTGCGTTGGGTGTTCACGAAATTCACAGCTAGACGAGGCTATCTTGGGACACGTCGTGGCATGCGCATCTTGCGTATTCCAGGATGTAGATCTAGAGAGCTGTCGACTCTAGTGACCGATCATGAGGACCTTAGTGGAAATATCCCTCTTTAGTGGTGACAATGGCAGACCACATTTTGTGGTAAACCCATTCGCACCCGAGGGCCCACTTTGGAACTTGCATAGGATGACCGTTATTTTCTAAGGGGAGTCAGTGGACGACCTCTTTGATTGGCATAGCATTGTATCCTACGGGCTGAATGTGCTATTGCTTCTCAAACCTCCGAAGCTGACAAGCCTTATTTTCTAAGAACCACATGTGAGCATGGGCGGGATGTTTACAGGTTTGCAGGAAACCCAGCCTCCTACCTACCTTACTCGTGATTCTATGATGATTTCAGACATTGTATCCTATGACAGTGATTTAAGTGTTCATCTCAGATATTGCCAGACTCAGTACAGAGACACAGTGCACACAGTTCAATACAGACACCGACACTTGATTACCTGATCACATGCCCTTTTGCATTGCATTACCATATCATAACAGTTATGTTTGTCATTTTCAGGTGCATAATACATTTTTGATTCCAATCCATGGGTTCAACAGAGATCGTCGCCGAGAGAAAGAACAATGTGTCTTACAAGTTTCCAGATCCTGTCTTGGATTCATTGCTCAAAGTTATAGATATGGCTGGTCCGGGTATTCTTGATAGGTTTCAGAAGAGCTACGGGAATTTGGTTGGGATGGTCCGTACAATCACCAAGTATGAGCATGATGCTTTGCACACTCTGCTGCAGTTCTACGAGCCTTCGTTGAGGTGTTTTCTTTTTTCAGATTACATTTTGATGCCAACACTGGAAGAATTCTCATTTATTTTGGGAATTCCGATCACGTCGGCAATACCATTCTTCTCTGGTAGTTCTCCCAGCGTAAAAGAAATTGCTGCTGCTTTACAAATGGATCAGGCATTGATAAAGAGTGGTGTGAGCAGTAAAAATGGAGTTAGCGGATTTCATTTAGAATTTCTGTCTGGACAGGCCCAAGAGGCTGCAAGTGCTAAAAATTGGACGGTTTACAATTCCATTCTGGCTCTCTGCATATATGGCCTAGTTTTCTTTCCCAATCAGCAAGACTTTGTGGATATGCAAGCAACGAGAGTTTTTGTCCTTAAAAATCCAGTCCCTACTTTGTTAGGAGATTTTTATCATTCCGTGCACTATAAGAATGAGAAAAGGAGGGGAGGATCTGTTAGTTGTTGTACTCCACTACTGAGTCATTGGTTTTTCAAACATCTGCCTCAGACAGGTGCCTTTGTGGAAACCAAAGATGTGGCGAAATGGTCTAAACGATTGATGAGTTTAACTGCTGATAACATTGTATGGTTTGACCACCTGTTATTGAGAATAGAGCTTGTCACAAGATGCGGGAATTTTCCAAATGTGCCTTTGATTGGAAGAAAAGGAGGGATCAATTATAATCCAGTTTTGGCCATCCGACAGTTTGGGTATGCTTCCAGGGATCCTCCTACAGAGCAAGATGTGGAAGAATCTTTATTCTTTACAGGAACTAAAGATGCGAAGGTGGTAGAAGTAGTGAATGCTTGGAAAGATAAGCACAAAATTGGAAAAGCAGTTTTTGGAAAAGGAGATTGTAGATCTTATCCTGAATATGACAGGTGGATTGAGACGAAAGTAAAGGAATTGCTTTTACCCTTTTCAAGGGGACCTCTTTTATGTGCAGTACAGCCAGAACAACCCACTATGGTGGCTATTGAAGAATGTGAGAAGTGGAAGAAAATGGTCAGAGAGTTGCAGATAGAGAATTTTGGAATGAGCAGATGCCTTCAGAAAGCTCTAGCTGACAACAAAGAATTGGAAAAGAGAGCCTTGAAAGCGGAAAAAACCTTGGCTGACAAAGAGGAAGATTTTGATGACCGAGCTCGGTACTTTCGGAAACTTACTTTGGGAGCAGATGACGCTAGTCAGGCTCACAAGATTACAAAACAGGCTTTAGCCCGAAGCAAGGATTCATTAGCTCAACTTCGTCAAGCTTGGGATGAAGTCAGAATTGAAAATGCCGAGTTAAAGGATCAGTCGAAGACTAAAGACGAGGAGCTTAAAAAGGCACATGAGCAGAGGAGAAAGTATCGGGAAAGTCTCAATAAAAGTCAAGAACAGTTAGAAGAAGCTAGAAGCCAGTTGAAGAATACCAAGAAAGAGCTTGAAGAAGTCATGATAGAAAGGGAGATACTCAAGACGCAAGCCGGCATAAAGAGACACAAAGGAGTGTGTGATGACGAGGCTCTGATGCTGCACATGGGTTCTTTAACTGAAGCTCTTGAGAAAAGGGATGTCTTGATCAAAGAGATGATTGAAAAGCCGAATCACCAGCGTACCCGTATACTTTTTGAGGAAATCAAGTATTCAAGTGATAAGCTGAAGGGTGTGGAATTGTCAGACTGATGTTCTTTTCCTTATATTTTGATATTAATGGTTACCATCAGGCTTGTTGATGGATCCATTTTTCCTTGTATTGCATTTGCGGATGAGCCTTTCTTAAATGTACTTGAATATTTTGTTGAATGAGTATGAGCAGTTTTATTCAGAATTATTCTTTATCAGATAGCTGCGCACAAGCACATGACCACGACACGTCTCTTTATATCACGATTTCTGGTCTTCAGATTTCTGTGGATTGGATTGGAATCAGGGTATAAAGGCACCTAGGAAATGACAAACATAGCATTGCATGGCATTGCATATCATTTTGCATTTTGTTACTTGCTTTTCAGGTACTCGTTGCAGGGTCTCTAACCTTTATTTGGTTTCAGGCAGTATAGCGGAGAGTCATATTCACCGATATTCGACGCGAAGGAATCAAGTAAGAATCATGGACCAAGTGCAAAGTGATTTGGCGGAAATGAGGGCGCGTATGGACCAGTTCATGACCCTCATGACTGGCATGGCGCAAAATCAGGAGAGGTTGAGGCTTCTGGTCGAGCGTCCAGACAACGGGCCCGAAGGTGATCATCATGACAATTCACAGGGACATGGCATTCCTCCTCCCGGTGGCAACCCTCCTCCTGTTGGTAACAATCGGGGTAATGGAAATGGTAGGCAGGCTGGTGTTACTCTTGAAGATACTCTGGAAGACCAATTTACTCTGCTGGATGCTGATGTGGGTAATCAAGGGGATCGAAGGTATGATGAGTTAGCAGAAAAGATCAGGGCCATAGAATGCAAGAACTCTATGGGTATTGATGTTACCAGCTTGGGGTTGGTCTCAGGAGTCAGAATTCCCCCTAAATTCAAACCCCCTACTTTTGATAAGTACCACGGCAATGCGTGTCCCCAAACGCATCTTCAAGCTTACTTTGGGAAGATTTCAGCCCATACGGATGACGAGAAGCTATGGATGCACTATTTTCAGGACAGTCTGGCTGGGGCGTCCTTGACCTGGTATATGAAGTTGAATAGAGCTGCTGTGAAGAATTGGAAAGATCTGGCAGAAGCGTTCCTGAAGCAATACCAGTATAATATCGACATGGCGCCCAACCGCACTCAATTGCAGGGATTGTCCCAGAATGCCAAGGAGAGTTTCAAAGAATATGCACAGAGGTGGAGGGAAATGGCTGCCCAGGTTCAACCTCCCTTGTCAGACAGAGAAATGGCGGATATGTTTATGGGCACCTTGCAAGGGGCTTATCTTGATAGATTAGCTGCTTGTCCGTCGACTGGATTTGCTGATATTGTGATTGCGGGAGAAAGAATAGAAAGTCTATTAAAGCTTGGAAAGATCCAGGATGTGAGTGGGGCTGGCTCTTCGGGGACGAAGAAACCGTTTGCTAGTAACCAGAAAAGAAGAGAAGGTGATACGAATGCTGTGTTTAGAGGACGAGGCAGAGGGCGGTCTCGAGCTTATTATCAGGTAGATGCTGTAACAATCCCCACACCGTCTGTTCAGAAACAACAACCCCAACAACAAGTTCAACAGCAACAACCTTTTTTCCAGCAAAGGTCTAGACAGAGGGATCGTAAGATGGATCCTCTCCCTATGACTTATGCCGCGCTGTTGCCCCGGCTACTCGAGTTAAAGTTGGTAGAACTCCGTACTATGAAAGCTCCGGTTGCTGGAAACCTGCCACCTAACTTCGATGCTAATGCTCGTTGTGAGTTCCACTCAGGTGCTCAGGGGCACTCCATTGAAAAATGCTGGGCTTTCCATCATAAAGTACAAGATTTGATTGATGCTAAAGCCATCAATTTCTCTCCCGCTCCTAATATTACTCAGCATCCCATGCCTGATCATAGTGCAGCAAATGTGTACGCTATTGAAGATGGGAGGAGATTGAATTTGGTGTTAGACGTTCATCAAGTGAAAACTTCTTTGTTGGTTGTAAAAGATCGTTTATTGAAGGGACAGGTGTTCCCGGGCTGTAATCAAGATTGCTCTGAGTGTATGAATCAGGAGAACGGCTGTGATAAGTTGAAGATGGGTTTACAGAATCTGATCGATGAAGGATGTCTACAGTTCGACAGAGTCGTGAAAGACACTGATGAGATATCGACCGTGACCATCTATTACACTCCCGCTGAGATTCAAATGCCGGTCAATGCAGTTCCTGTGGCGAGTGTTGCGCCAGAAGGGCCCAGTCCTGTCACTATCACGGTGCCAGGACCAATTCCGTTCACATCTACGAAAGCTATCCCATGGCACTATGGGGCAGATGTATATTACGAAGGTAAAAAGCAGGAAGTTGAGCCGTCAGTCAGCCCAAATATTGATAATGTAGGGGGTGTAGGGGGCTTTACAAGGAGTGGAAGGTTGTTCGCTCCCCAAACCTTGAGAAGTGATAAAGAGGCAGAAGCTGCAGCAAAGGCTAAGGGTAAACAGGTGGTTGAAAGTGCGCCTACACCTGAAGCAGAGACAAAGATTATTTTTGATAAGGAAATGGAAGAATTTATGAAGATAATCAAGAAAAGCGATTATAAGATTGTGGACCAACTGAATCAGACCCCTTCAAAGATTTCAATCCTGTCACTATTGATGTGCTCTGATGCGCACCGGCAGGCGTTGTTGAAAGTGTTGAAGAGTGCATATGTGCCACAAGAAATTACTGTTAATCAGCTCGAGGGCGTAATCTCCAATGTTAATGTCAGCCATGGCTTGGGCTTTACAAGTAGAGATTTGACTGTTGAAGGAAGAAACCATAATAAGGCTTTGCATATCACGATGGAGTGTAAGGGCGCAGTGTTATCTCATGTACTGGTAGACACTGGTTCATCACTTAATGTCTTGCCCAAGAAGGCATTGATGAAGCTAGAAGTTGATGGTTTGATCTTAAGGCCTAGTGAATTGGTGGTCAGAGCATTCGATGGAACTAGACGATCTGTGTTTGGTGAGGTGGAATTGCCCGTACAAATTGGACCACAGGTATTCAAATCCACGTTCCATGTAATGGACATACAACCTGCATATAGCTGCCTATTGGGGCGCCCTTGGATTCACGGAGCCGGGGCTGTTACTTCTACTCTACATCAAAAGCTGAAGTATGAGTTTGAAGGGCAGGTTGTGACAGTGTGTGGGGAAGAAGACATCTTTGTGAGTCACCTGTCCACGTTCAAGTACATTGAAATGGATGGGGAAATTCATGAGATGTTGTGCCAATCATTTGAAGCAGTCAACATTGACGATGCACCTGAGTCTTCTTCTGTACCAGTTGGGGCTGGTACCTCCATTTCATCTTACAAACAAGCTGTCGAAGTCATCAGGGCAGGCAACGCCCAAGGTTGGGGCAGGTTGATAGAGACCCCAATGAAGGAAGACAAATTTGGTATTGGTTATCATCCCTCTACAACTTCAGATGCGGGGGGCAGGGGACCCATTACTTTTAATAGTGGGGGAATTATCTACACGGACCAGTCTTGTGCAGCCACAGAGGATAGTGTTGACAGTAATTGTGACCTGGACAACTGGGTACGCCCTCGTGCTCCGGGACAACAAGTGCAAAATTGGTCCGTTGAAGAAGTCATCCGGGTTACTCTTCAGACAGAGTAATTTTTCTTTGTTTTTTCTAACCATAATGCATGACAAAATCTTGCGCTCTGCCCAAGGCGTATAGATTCATTTGTAGGGCCACCATGGTTGCATTTGCAATGTTTAATCATTAATAAAGGACGTTTTGCAATCAAATTTTGTTCTCTGTCTTTCAGTTTTTATTTTTGCACAAAAAATATAAAATGGCAATGTTTCATTTTCTTTTGTTTCGCTTAAAAATAAATTCTAAAATAAGGCATGAACCCGTTCATGCAGACTTGATCCTCCGGATACCACTGATAACGATTTTGATATGGCCATGTATGACTTTGACAATCCGATTTATCAAGCCGAAGAAGGGGATGAGAAAGATTGTGAACTTCCTGAAGAACTGGCCAGATTGTTGAAACAGGAGGAAAGGGTCATCCAGCCTCATCAGGAGACTGTAGACATCATCAATATTGGTACCAAGGACGCCAAAAAAGAGATCAGGATTGGTGCCAGCTTGCAAGCAGATGTGAAGCAAACTTTGACGGAAATGTTGCGCGAGTATGTTGACGTCTTCGCCTGGTCGTATCAAGACATGCCGGGGTTGGATACAGATATTGTCGTGCACAGGCTACCATTGAGAGAAGAATGTCCGCCAGTCAAGCAGAAACTTCGTCGGACTCACCCCGACATGGCTTTAAAGATTAAGGAGGAAGTCCAGAAGCAGTGGGACGCTGGTTTTCTTGCTGTGACAAAGTATCCGCCATGGGTAGCCAACATCGTGCCAGTACCGAAGAAAGATGGAAAAGTGAGAATGTGTGTGGATTATCGAGATCTTAATAAAGCTAGCCCGAAAGATGATTTTCCACTACCTCATATTGATGTGCTGGTCGATAATACAGCTCAGTTTTCAGTGTTCTCATTTATGGACGGTTTCTCCGGGTACAACCAGATCAAGATGGCACCTGAAGATATGGAAAAGACCACGTTCATTACTCCGTGGGGTACTTATTGTTATAAAGTAATGCCTTTTGGGTTGAAAAACGCAGGGGCAACGTACCAGCGGGCGATGGTGACATTGTTTCATGACTTGATTCATAAGGAGATCGAATGTTATGTAGATGATATGATTGCTAAGTCGAGAACAGAAGAGGAACATCTGGTCAACCTGAAAAAGCTGTTTGAAAGGTTGAGAAAGTTCCGTCTGAGATTAAATCCAAACAAGTGCACGTTTGGGGTGCGTTCTGGAAAGTTACTGGGCTTCATTGTGAGCGAAAGAGGAATCGAGGTTGATCCTGCCAAGGTGAAAGCAATACAAGAAATGCCTGAACCGAGAACAGAAAAAGAGGTTCGTGGTTTCTTGGGTAGATTGAACTACATTGCAAGGTTCATATCTCACCTAACAGCCACGTGTGAACCAATATTTAAATTGTTGAGGAAAGATCAAACGGTCAGGTGGAATGACGATTGCCAATTGGCATTCGATAAGATAAAAGAATACTTGCAGGAACCTCCGATTCTAATGCCTCCAGTTGAAGGGAGACCGCTGATAATGTATCTGACAGTGCTTGAAGGTTCCATGGGTTGTGTTCTCGGTCAACATGACGAGACAGGTAGGAAGGAGCATGCTATTTACTACCTGAGCAAAAAGTTCAATGATTGTGAGTCCCGATACTCAATGCTTGAAAAGACATGCTGTGCGCTTGCATGGGCCGCTAAGCGATTGAGGCAATATATGGTTAGGCACACGACCTTGTTGATTTCAAAAATGGATCCTATCAAGTACATTTTCGAGAAACCAGCATTGACAGGCAGAGTTGCACGGTGGCAAATGGTCTTGACAGAGTATGACATTCAGTACACTTCACAAAAGGCCATCAAAGGAAGTATCTTGTCCGACTATCTTGCGCAACAGCCGATTGATGATTACCAACCCATGAAATTTGACTTCCCTGATGAGGACATCATGTTTCTCAAAGCTAAAGATTGCGAGGAACCCCTTCCGGAGGAGGGGCCAGACCCTGAATCCAAATGGAGTCTGATGTTTGATGGGGCTGTCAATATGAATGGGTGTGGAGTTGGAGCAGTTCTTATCACGCCGGAAGGTGTTCATATGCCTTTCACTGCACGAATAACTTTCGGATGCAGCAACAATGAAGCAGAGTACGAAGCTTGTATAATGGGGATCGAGGAGGCGATTAATCTACGGATTAAAACCCTTGATATATTCGGTGATTCAGCTTTGGTAATCAATCAAGTGAAAGGGAGTTGGTACACGCACCAAGCAAATCTAGTGCCGTATAGAGATTATACGAGGAGATTGCTGACATTTTTCACAACAGTGAAACTGTACCACATTCCTCGAGATGAGAATAGGTTCGCTGATGCCTTGGCCACTTTGTCTTCCATGATCAAAGTGCAAGGATGGAACCATGTACCTAAGATTGAGGTATCCCGCCTTGACAGACCAGCATTTGTGTTTGCGGTCGATGCAGCGTCTGATGACAAGCCATGGTTTTATGACATTAAGTGTTTCTTGAAAAGTCAAGAGTACCCGTCCGGGGCATCGTCCAAAGACAGGAAGACGTTGAGAAGGTTAGCTGGTAGTTTCTTCCTGAACAAAGATGGCGTGCTGTATAAAAGAAATTTCGACACGGTCCTGCTTAGATGTGTGGATAGACATGAAGCAGACTTGTTGATGATTGAAGTGCACGAAGGCTCTTTCGGTACCCATGCCGGAGGGCAGGCAATGGCTAAAAAGTTGTTAAGGTCGGGATATTACTGGTTGACTATGGAGTCAGATTGTTGCAAATATGCCCGCAAATGCCATAAATGCCAGATCTACGCAGATAAAGTGCATGTACCTCCAAATCCGTTGAGTATCATGTCGTCGCCTTGGCCGTTTGCCATGTGGGGCATTGATATGATCGGAAAGATTGAGCCTACAGCTTCCAATGGTCATCGTTTCATCTTGGTGGCAATTGATTACTTCACCAAATGGGTTGAAGCTGCATCCTATGCCAATGTTACAAAGCAAGTGGTCGCTCGTTTCTTAAAACGGGATATCATTTGCCGATATGGAGTTCCCGAAAGAATCATTACTGATAATGGTTCTAATTTGAACAATAAGATGATGGCTGAGTTATGCCGGGACTTCAAAATCGAACATCACAATTCTTCTCCGTACCGCCCAAAGATGAATGGCGCGGTCGAAGCGGCCAACAAAAATATCAAGAAGATTGTGCAGAAAATGGTTGTCACGTACAAAGATTGGCATGAGATGTTACCATTTGCTTTGCATGGGTATCGAACGTCGGTACGCACGTCCACTGGGGCAACCCCATTCTCACTCGTATATGGTATGGAGGCAGTGCTACCGGTTGAAGTAGAGATTCCGTCCCTCAGAGTCATGATGGATGTTAAGCTAGATGAAGCTGAATGGGTACGAGCCAGATTTGATCAGCTGAGCCTTATTGAGGAAAAGCGATTGGCGGCTGTATGTCATGGGCAACTATATCAGCGCAGAATGAAACAGGCATTTGACCAAAAGGTGCGTCCTCGGGTTTACAAAGTCGGAGATGTGGTACTCAAAAGGATCCTTCCTCCCAATACAGATCACAGGGGCAAATGGACTCCTAATTATGAAGGTCCATTCGTGGTTAAAAAGGTCTTTTCGGGCGGAGCTTTGTTGCTTACAACCATGGATGGCGAAGACTTTTCATCCCCTGTCAACTCGGACGTGGTCAAAAAATACTTCGCATGAATAGACCCGCTGGATAATAAGAATAAAAAATCCAGGCAAAAAAGGGCATCCCGGCGAACCAAAAACAGAATAAGGTTCGGGCAAAAATTAGGGATATAATTGAAAAAATTGTACACCCGGTAAGTTGAAAACCCGAAAGGGCAACTTAGGCAAAAAAGGGTATCCTGGTGGATCGAAAACCTGAAAGGGCGGTCCACACAAAAGAGGGATTTAAGCGAATGACTACAGTCTGAGTTATCTGTACCCATTACCGTTTGAACAACTGACGTTCTGAAGAATAGGAATCGGTCTGATCATTCCTCAGAAGGCAAGGTCGGGGAGTTTTGAAGACATACTGGTCATAACAGAATGGAAACTCAGTGGAATTCCGTTTTCACATTGCCATTAGGATAGTTTCTTTTCTCAATTTTCAGCGATCACCTCTTTCCAGGGATTGCTTCCAGATGTAATTGCCTATTCTGGGCTCTCAGTCAATAAATTGAATTTCAATAAAAAGCTTTCTATTTTTGTTTTATTGCTTTGTTTGCAAAAACGTCCTAATTTTTGATAAAACATTGCATTTGAAAACATGGCAGCCTTGCAATAACATGCGCAGAAAAAATATTTGAAATTACTTCGAATGTTGAATACTCCCGGACGGTGGATTCTAGCCACGCAATATTCGGAGCATGTGGGCATATTCTTTTGTTGCAGGTAGCAGGTGCAGATGATTTTAAGCACAAGACCAGCAATAAATCACCCCACGCAAAAGACTGGGGCAATTATGGGTAAGGAGATCGGCGTTCATCGGGTCGATCTCAGTGAATTAAGTTCAACTGGGTACCGTTGTATCTTGTTAAGTCGATTCTCTCATACAGTACTGCCAACAACTACAAGCTTTTCTGTGTCGATAACGGTCACAGGTTCCCCAAAAGGGTGGTCTCATCGACACCGAAACTGATGGTCATTATCCCCAGCGAAGTCACAAGAGTTTGAAGAGGCTAGATCTTCTGTAAAATCCTCTTATGACATCCTCTTCGGGGACGAATTGTTGTTTTGTCCAAGCATGGGGCATGTTTGGTTCCCCAGCATGAAGTGTTGATCATCCCCAGTAGAGTTTGAGGACAGTTGGTCTTCTGTAAAATCCTCTCAAAAGGCATTCCCCAACACGAGACGCTTTAAAGCAGTTTTCTCCAGCAGAGTTTTGTTATAAACTCGTCATCCCCAACGGAATTGTCTAAAGGAAAGCTCGCCTAACATGGGGCATTGTAGTACTTATCCTAAGCTCGACAGTCATATTCTTCAGCAGACTACTGTGGATTTGCTTTGGGTTTCCCCAACAGATCTCTAATGACTCTTCATAGCAAGTTGCAGGGGAATGTTCTAACCAGGATTTGCATATCCCTGGCAGAGTAGCCCTGATCCCCAGCAAGTTTGTGTCTCTGGTAATGATCCCCCACAGAGGTCAGCATCGAATCTTGTCAGCAATACTCCCCAGCTGAGTTGTCGTTCTCCCCGCAGAGGTTTATCAGATCGACAGAATCTATTCCTCAACAAGGATGGTACAGCCTTTCCCCAGCCGGGTCAGAAGGTTGATAATCCCTATAAAGGATCTTGGGTTGAATAAATCCCCAAGCAGAGTTTTAATGGCTCATTTCCCCAGCAGGACGTCATTAAGAATTCTCATCCCCAGCGGAGTTGCTGTGACCAGAATCCAGCCCCAAACAGATGGAATAATTCCTGGCAGAGTCATCATTCCCTCATATCTTAAAGTCCAATTTATTGTTGGCAAGCTTGACAATGCGAAGCAGACGGATTGTTCATCCATTCGCCGGCAGAGATATTATCCTCTCAGGAACCTCTAAAAGTCAAGTCATTGATCATTATTCCTCAGCAGAGTCAGCAGAGATGTCTGGCGCAGAGGCAGAGAGTAATTCAATTTTGAAATTCTAAAAGTCCAACAGTGGATTGGCAAAAGTCCGTCTTCGGGTGGCAAAAGTCCAACAGTGGATTGGCAAAAGTCCGTCTTCGGGTGGCAAAAGTCCAACAGTGGATTGGCAAAAGTCCGTCTTCGGGTGGCAAAAGTCCAACAGTGGATTGGCGAAAGGTCCATCTAAGGGTGGCATATTCTCAAAAGTCCATCTTCGGGTGGCAAAGCAGCTAAAAGTCCAACAGTGGATTGGCGAAAGGTCCATCTAAGGGTGGCATATTCTCAAAGTCCAACAGTGGATTGGCAAAAGTCCGTCTTCGGGTGGCAAAAGTCCAACAGTGGATTGGCAGAAGTCCATCTTCGGGTGGCACGAAGCTGCAAAGTCCACCAGTAGTGTGGCAAGCCAGTAGTCGTCTGGCGTCGTTCAAAAAGACATTATTAAAGTCCACCAGTAGTGTGGCAGGCCAGTAGTCGTCTGGAATTGCATAAAAGACAGTATTAAAGTCCACCAGCAGCGTGGCAAGCCAGTAGTCGTCTGGCGTCGTTCAAAAAGACATTATTAAAGTCCACCAGTAGTGTGGCAGGCCAGTAGTCGTCTGGCGTCGTTCAAAAGACATTATCAAAGTCCACCAGTGGTGTGGCAGGCCAGTAGTCGTCTGGCGTCGTTCAAAAGACATTATCAAAGTCCACCAGTGGTGTGGCAGGCCAGTAGTCGTCTGGAATTGCATAAAAGACATTATTAAAGTCCACCAGCAGCGTGGCAAGCCAGTAGTCGTCTGGCGTCGTTCAAAAGACAGATCTCTCCGACGTTTCATCGAGGATTCAATCCGGCAGTCTTGTTGGGTTTATATCCCTTTTCTTCTTCACCCAGAGCAAATTTTTGGTTATTTTTGGTATTCAATCACTATATACCTTGAAAGTCCGAAAGCAATTGCTTTCAGGCATTCAGGTCTACAGCGCTTGAATAGGGGCAGCTGTAATACCCCAAAATTTGCTCTCCTCTTTTGGCATCATAGCATGGCATTATCATTTATCATATCATATCCACCTCACTAGCATTGCATTGCATTTAACATAGAAAAATGAAGCATGGCATCCTTCTTACCATCAGGGCATGTGATCAAGTGGAAGGTGGACAATCAAGGAATCATTCAAAGCACAAAAAGGTCAATCAAGTTGGCTCTATGCAAGCCAAGAGGTCTCTCATGTCTCATACTATCTCAATTGATCTTCCAAAACCTCAAGGAAGTGAGATTCAATGGGAGATTGAAGCACTACATCTTTCACTATGCAAGAGGTTCAAAAATTGAAGGAAAACCCTCAAAAGAGATAGCTCATTGATTCAAAATCATTCTCAAGTGGCATTTCTCATCATCCTTTAAGAGGATACACAACATACTCTGAGGAATTTGGATTTGGAAGATGTGCAATTTCCTCCTAACCAGAGAGGGTCAAAATTAGGGTTTCTAATAAAATCAGGATATCTCTGATTTTTTGGACAAAACTTGATGTCATGGTATTCCATATGTCCTTAAGTGTATGTATGTGGAAGATTGCATCTCAATTGGTTTTAGAAGTGGTTCAATTGGAAGAAAGATCAAGAATCAGGAAATTTGGGGCCAAGTCAAATAATCAGAGGAAAAAGTCAACTCTTGACTTTTTGAGCCCAAAATCATGAAATTCATGTTACATATGTTCAATGTGCAAAATTTGATCAAGAAACTCCAAAGGAATCATGAAAAAATCAAGATGTGGAAAGTTGCCATTTTTGGATGAAGTAGGGTTACTAAAAATAGCAAGTTTTGGCCATTTTGCATCAGAGTTTGAACCAAGGCCATTCAAATTTGGAGTACCAAATGAAAAATCCACTCTGCCTCAATGAAAGATCTTGTTTTAAGCTTCAAATCCATGTGTGGAACATCTCCATTGGATAAAAAATGAGGGAGATATGATTGATCAAAGTTTGAGCAAAGTAGGTTCAAAACTAGGTCATGACCAAGATTTTCAGGGCACGCGCGCAGTCATTTTAACAAACATGTGGTGGGCCTAATGTCCACTCATTTTTCTCATGGTTAAAGGCCTCAAATGGAAAACTTTTCAACATGAAAGTTGTTCATTGCATTGTCATCTTCAATATTCATGTTGGACAATTTTTGGTTTGATCAAGTTATGAGATAGTTTTAAGGGTTCAAAGTCATGTTGATTATGCTGAAAACCCATGCGCCATGTTGCCTTGCCAACCAACCCCATTACTACGCCATACACCAGTTTTGATTCCTTTTGTTTCAAGCAATTTTTCATCACCTTGTACACTTCCATTTGACTTGTTTTCAACATCAATATTGTTCCATGATAGCTCCTCTTTTCCATGACTCCAAAACCTTGCCAAACCATTCAATGAGTAGAGAAAAAAACCTCCACGAACTACCCTATGTTGGAATGGATGCATTGATAGCATGTTGCAGGATTCTGGTTCACACACACCACAAACACTTCCACACTTTATTTCCACATTTAGCCAAACATATCACCTACGCAATGCACACTATCACGTGCCACACATGGGAATAGAAAGAACAAACTTGCTTACCAAGTTTCTGATGCGCAAGCCCCTGCTACACAACAGTGCCAATTCACTTTCTCCTTGCTCCCACCATATCTCACCATGAGCCATCTTCACCATAGCACTGCTCTCCCTAACTAACTTGACTCAGTTAGTTAGGGATGACTCAGTTTAACCCACTCAACTCAATTAACCAACTCACTAAACCATGGTTAATTCATGATATAAATTCAAACTTCACTTCACAATTCCGTTTTCAATTTCATTTTCACACTCTCACTCAACTACACTTCATTCTCATTTTTCCTCTGAAATTCGCAAGCTCTCTCTCTGAAGCTTCTCTTCCTCTCACACGATTTCATCATCATCTACATCTGAATCCATCTTCAAGCTTCAACATCACACAGCATTGGAACACATTGAAGCTTGGTAGCATTGAAGAGATTGAAGTGTCTTCCACTGCATATTGAATTTCATCAACATTTGCAAGGATTTGTGAGCCTTTATTTGGCCAGTTGAAGATCAAAGAGGAAGCACATTTCTCTGGTTCTCTTTCAACTACAGTTTCCTACATTTTCAGGTTTCAATATCCTAAACTTTCTTGGCACGATTTACATTCTGTCTAGCTCGTGTTGTGATGATTTGAGCTCACTAAGAGCACTCCTCCATCTGGCTAGTTGATAGAGCTTCTTAGAAGCTTAGATCCAAAACCTAGGGCTAATTTCATTGCTTCGATTCTCTCTGTTTGTGTGTTGTTTATGAAAACTAATCCTAGATTCATGCTCTACGTGACTTCCTGAACATTTTGATGTGCATTGCATAAATTTCTGGATTGTTTGGTTGATTGCAGCGCCGGAGAGTGGCCGGAGAAGGTGACCGGAGGTCCCTCTCCGGCCGGTGAGTTGCTGTTAGGGTTTGCGTTGTTTTAATCTCGTCCGTTCATTTTGCGCAATCGTGTGGCTTATGTGATGACAGCACATTAAAATACATGTGCATGTCACGTGTGATTTTCTGAATTTTTTTTAAACATTGTGTGGTATGGTACATGGTAGTGTGTATGGACATTCAAGTGTGCGCGTTGATCTTGATTACCTTGACCTAGATTTGACCTTGACCTGATCTGATGGTGGTGAATGGTTTGACTAATGTTGACTGAAGGTGCATTTTAATTATTGTGTCATGCGCGTAAATGGACCCAAATCAGAATACTATCCACACCCCCAATTTTGAGGCCCATGTGATTTGAACATGCTGATTTGCTATATTCATACCCCCCTCTCATATTGCATTTTTTTTTCCATTTTGCTACACGTTTCATAATTAATTTTTAAAAATACCAAAACATATTGGAAAATTCTACAAAAATTCATGTGTATTCTTAAAACATTTAGGAAATTTTCTATGATTTTATTTTCTGATTTTATGACCATTTTGCCCCTGTTCCATTATTTCTTTTGAATTTCCATTTGTATGCATACTTAATGTGACATATGATTTTGTGCATTTTTGTTCCTGATCATAAAAAATGATTTTGATGCCTTTCTTTTTGCATTGTGGTCACAATATGTTGAGGTATGTTTGAGATTTATGAGATGATTTTTAAGTCTTTTTTGGATGACTTTTGATGTGTTGCTTTGAGCATGAATACATGAAACTTCCATGAGACTTTGACCTAATTGTTGAGTGACTTTGGTTCTGAGTCATTGCTTGTGGACTTGATATGTTAATGGCATGTGTTTAAGGTGTTTGATTGGTGAAAGTCATAATTTTTGAAGCATGTTTGCTATTTGTTTGAAGCATGAAGTTTAACTTGTTCATTTTGTGAATGCATGCCTCATGTTTGGTTTGCTTGATCATGAAGGCACTTGTGCCATGAGTTGTGGTTTTGTTTGAGGATGTATAGCATGTTAATTGACTTCTGATTGTGACATTTGGGTTTCATCTTTGCATGTTTGATGTTTATCTTGCACCTTAAGTCACTTGTTTCACAAGTATGAACCACATTCACATCACTTCACCTTTTCTTCTTTGCTTCTTGTTGGATTGAGATTTTGTTTGCATGATTTGGTATGCTCATTTAGGATAACATTAGGTTGTGTAAATATGAGTTACATTCTGACTTGGAAGCATGTATAGCATTCAATCTCATTTTACTTTGTTTGTCAACTTGTTTGAATTTGATTTGTTCATTATATTTTCTTACTTTACTTGTAAGTGATTGTGCTAACCATGTAGGGGCTTCGGTAAGTTTCAATTGAGTGTGGATAAGGAATCCATATTCAACTTCTATTCTTTCTCTTTTACAATTCCATTTTGTGTTTTGCTAAGCACTTATGTGCTTTCTTTTAACAACTCATTACTTTCCCTTTTTGAATTACAATTCATCTTCTACTTTGGAAGTGAATTGTTTAATTCTTTCTTTCTTTAGACTTTAGGTTGAAACCTCACAAACCTTTAGGATCACTCTCTTTAATCTTCAATTAGGATTGAGTCTTAGTCCATATAGGTTTTACCTTTTCTCATCCCTTGAGTCTCTTTTCTCATCTCAAAGAAAATTCAAAATATCTAATAAAGGTAGGCATTTATTGCATTTAGGCCTTTCATATAAAGAAAAGATTATAAGGGGTCTTCTCTTGTAATCTTAGAATGTGTAGCATATAGCCCATCTTGGGTCAATGTGTTAAACATTTGATCTTGTATGAGGGACTTAAATGCAATACTTGTTGAAGGTGCAAATAATAAAAAACACTTCTTCACTTCATAATCAACAAAACATTTAATAAACACAAGTATGCTAGTGTGTTTGAACCTTGATAATTGGAACTAAGTGTGAGGGTCTTCTTCACCCTTAGTGTGCTTTCTTACCCATTCCATCTTGGAATGTGAGAATGTACACATTCCAATGACTAAGATCCAGATACACTGACGTATGCAAACAAATCCAAAACACTTCCTTCTAAAAGACAAAAACAAACAATAACGTCTTTCCTTCGGGAATTCGTTTCTCACCTCATTCACTCTCAACGTACGAACGTGCTCCTACTCGTTCTCTTGCAAGATGGTAACGCACTCGGACCAGCGAGCCTGCAACACCTGAGCTAGAACGTTAGCCGTTCTCTAAAAAACACAAACAATCCATCCCTAGTGAGGGGAACTACGTCGCTCTGATTCTCATGCTCCCGATGAGATACGTAGGCAGTGGGGTAGGGCCCATGCGAGCACTCCTTTTATTTTCCCTACATTTGTTTCTTTTCTCTTTCCATTCCTTTTCCAGTTCTTTTTTCCAGTATCATTTCTATCACCCTTTGATCGAGACAAGCAAGTGTGGATCCCATCGGGTACGATGGACGCGAGGGGGTGCTAATACCTTCCTCTCGCGTAACCGACTCCCGAACCCATTTCTCTTGGTCGCGAGACCATGCTTTTCCTTTCTCTCAGGTTTACGCGGTGTTTCCTTTCCCTCTCGTGGGATAAATACACATTGCTGGCGACTCTGTTTCGGTGCCACTTTCGCGTTTGTACCAGGATGAAAATCCCGGGAGCGACAGCCGACACGAAGGCGGTCTCATAACCAAGGCTTACTTTCACAAGATGGATTTCAAAAGGAAAGCCGACACGAAGGCAGTCTCATATCTAAACACAAAGGTAGGCCGACACGAAGGCGGTCTCATAACCAACGGTTACCATCACAAGATGGATTTCAAAAGGAAAGCCGACACGAGGGCGGTCTCATATCCAAACCCAAAGGTAGGCCGACACGAAGGCGGTCTCATATCCAATGGTTACCATTACAAGATGGATTTCAAAAGGAAAGCAGACACGAAGGCGGTCTCATATCCAAACACAAAGGTAGCCCGACACGTAGGCGGTATCATAACCAAGGGTTACCATCACAAGATGGATTTCAAAAGGAAAGCCGACACAAAGGCGGTCTCATATCCAAACACAAAGGTAGGCCGACACGAAGGCGGTCTCATAACCAAGGGTTACCATCACAAGATGGATTTCAAAAGGAAAGCCGACACGAGGGCTGTCTCATATCCAAACACAAAGGTAGCCGACACGAAGGCGGTCTCATAACCAAGGGTTACTTTCACAAGATGGATTTCAAAAGGAAAGCCGACACGAAGGCTGTCTCATATCCAAACACAAAGGTAGGCCGACACGAAGGCGGTCTCATAACCAAGGGTTACCATCACAAGATGGATTTCAAAAGGAAAGCCGACACGAGGGCTGTCTCATATCCAAACACAAAGGTAGCCGACACGAAGGCGGTCTCATAACCAAGGGTTACCATCACAAGATGGATTTCAAAAGGAAAGCCGACACGAGGGCTGTCTCATATCCAAACACAAAGGTAGCCGACACGAAGGCGCTCTCATAACCAATGGTTACTTTCACAAGATGGATTTCAAAAGGAAAGCCGACACGAAGGCTGTCTCATATCCAAACACAAAGGTAGGCCGACACGAAGGCGGTCTCATAACCAAGGGTTACCATCACAAGATGGATTTCAAAAGGAAAGCCGACACGAAGGCGGTCTCATATCCAAACACAAAGGTAGCCGACACAAAGGCGGTCTCATAACCAAGGGTTACCATCACAAGATTTATTTCAAAAGGAAAGCCGACACGAAGGCGGTCTCATATCCAAACACAAAGGTAGGCCGACACGTTTGCGGTCTCATAACCAAGGGTTACCATCACAAGATGGATTTCAAAAGGAAAGTCGACACAAAGGAGGTCTCATATCCAAACACAAAGGTAGGCCGACACGAATGCGGTCTCATAACCAAGGGTTACCATCACAAGATGGATTTCAAAAGGAAAGCCGACACGAGGGCGGTCTCATATCCAAACCCAAAGGTAGGCCGATACGAAGGCGCTCTCATAACCAATGGTTACCAGTACAACATGGATTTCAAAAGGAAAGCAGACACGAAGGCGGTCTCATATCCAAACACAAAGGTAGGCCGACACGTTTGCGGTCTCATAACCAAGGGTTACCATCACAAGATGGATTTCAAAAGGAAAGTCGACACAAAGGCGGTCTCATATCCAAACACAAAGGTAGGCCGACACGAAGGCGGTCTCATAACCAAGGGTTACCATCACAAGATGGATTTCAAAAGGAAAGCCGACACGAGGGCGGTCTCATATCCAAACCCAAAGGTAGGCCGATACGAAGGCGGTCTCATAACCAATGGTTACCATTACAAGATGGATTTCAAAAGGAAAGCAGACACGAAGGCGGTCTCATATCCAAACACAAAGGTAGGCCGACACGTAGGCGGTCTCATAACCAAGGGTTACCAACACAAGATGAATTTCAAAAGGAAAGCCGAAACAAAGGCGGTCTCATATCCGAACACAAAGGTAGGCCGACACGAAGGCGGTCTCATAACCAAGGGTTACCATCACAAGATTGATTTCAAAAGGAAAGCCGACACGAGGGCTGTCTCATATCCAAATACAAAGGTAGGCCGACACGAAGGCGGTCTCATAACCAAGGCTTACTTTCACAAGATGGATTTCAAAAGGAAAGCCGACACGAAGGCAGTCTCATATCTAAACACAAAGGTAGGCCGACACGAAGACGGTCTCATAACCAAGGGTTACCAGCACAAGATGGATCTCAAAAGGAAAGCCGACACGAGGGCGGTCTCATATCCAAACCCGAAGGTAAGCCGGTACGAAGGCGGTCTCATAACCAATGGTTACCATTACAACATGGATTTCAAAAGGAAAGCAGACACGAAGGCGGTCTCATATCCAAACACAAAGGTAGGCCGACACGTAGGCGGTCTCATAACCAAGGGTTACCATCAAAAGATGGATTTCAAAAGGAAAGTCGACACAAAGGCGGTCTCATATCCAAACACAAAGGTAGGCCGACACGAAGGCGGTCTCATAACCAATGGTTACCATCACAAGATTGATTTTAAAAGGAAAGCCGACATGAGGGCTGTCTCATATCCAAACACAAAGGTAGGCCGACACGAAGGCGCTCTCATAACCAAGGGTTACTTTCACAAGATGGATTTCAAAAGGAAAGCCGACACGAAGGCTGTCTCATATCCAAACACAAAGGTAGGCCGACACGAAGGCGGTCTCATAACCAAGGGTTACCATCACAAGATGGATTTCAAAAGGAAAGCCGACACGAGGGCGGTCTCATATCCAAACCCAAAGGTAGGCCGACACGAAGGCGGTCTCATAACCAAGGGTTACCATCACAAGATTGATTTCAAAAGGAAAGCAGACACAAAGGCAGTCTCATATCCAAACACAAAGGTAGGCCGACACGAAGGTGGTCTGATAACCAACGGTTACCATCACAAGATGGTTTTCAAAAGGAAAGCCGACACGAGGGCGGTCTCATATCCAAACCCAAAGGTAGGCCGATACGAAGGCGGTCTCATAACCAATGGTTACCATTACAAGATGGATTTCAAAAGGAAAGCAGACACGAAGGCGGTCTCATATCCAAACACAAAGGTAGGCCGACACGTAGGCGGTCTCATAACCAAGGGTTACCAACACAAGATGAATTTCAAAAGGAAAGCCGACACAAAGGCGGTCTCATATCTGAACACAAAGGTAGGCCGACACGAAGGCGGTCTCATAACCAAGGGTTACCATCACAAGATTGATTTCAAAAGGAAAGCCGACACGAGGGCAGTCTCATATCCAAACCCAAAGGTAGGCCGATACGAAGGAGGTCTCATAACCAATGGTTACCATTACAAGATGGATTTCAAAAGGAAAGCAGACACGAAGGCGGTCTCATATCCAAACACAAAGGTAGGCCGACACGTAGGCGGTCTCATAACCAAGGGTTACCAACACAAGATGAATTTCAAAAGGAAAGCCGACACAAAGGCGGTCTCATATCCGAACAGAAAGGTAGGCCGACACGAAGGCGGTCTCATAACCAAGGGTTACCATCACAAGATTGATTTTAAAAGGAAAGCCGACACGAGGGCTGTCTCATATCCAAACACAAAGGTAGGCCGACACGAAGGCGCTCTCATAACCAAGGGTTACTTTCACAAGATGGATTTCAAAAGGAAAGCCGACACGAAGGCTGTCTCATATCCAAACACAAAGGTAGGCCGACACGAAGGCGGTCTCATAACCAAGGGTTACCATCACAAGATGGATTTCAAAAGGAAAGCCGACACGAGGGTGGTCTCATATCCAAACACAAAGGTAGGCCGACACGAAGGTGGTCTGATAACCAACGGTTACCATCACAAGATGGATTTCAAAAGGAAAGCCGACACGAGGGCGGTCTCATATCCAAACCCAAAGGTAGGCCTACACGAAGGCGGTCTCATATCCAATGGTTACCATTACAAGATGGATTTCAAAAGGAAAGCAGACACGAAGGCGGTCTCATATCCAAACACAAAGGTAGCCCGACACGTAGGCGGTCTCATAACCAAGGATTACCATCACAAGATGGATTTCAAAAGGAAAGCTGACACAAAGGCGGTCTCATATCCAAACACAAAGGTAGGCCGACACGAAGGCGGTCTCATAACCAAGGGTTACCATCACAAGATGGATTTCAAAAGGAAAGCCGACACGAGGGCTGTCTCATATCCAAACACAAAGGTAGGCCGACACGAAGGCGCTCTCATAACCAAGGGTTACTTTCACAAGATGGATTTCAAAAGGAAAGCCGAGACGAAGGCTGTCTCATATCCAAACACAAAGGTAGGCCGACACGAAGGCGGTCTCATAACCAAGGGTTACCATCACAAGATGGATTTCAAAAGGAAAGCCGACACGAAGGCGGTATCATATCCAAACACAAAGGTAGCCGACACAAAGGCGGTCTCATAACCAAGGGTTACCATCACAAGATTTATTTCAAAAGGAAAGCCGACACGAAGGCGGTCTCATATCCAAACACAAAGGTAGGCCGACACGAAGGCGCTCTCATAACCAAGGGTTACTTTCACAAGATGGATTTCAAAAGGAAAGCCGAGACGAAGGCTGTCTCATATCCAAACACAAAGGTAGGCCGACACGAAGGCGGTCTCATAACCAAGGGTTACCATCACAAGATGGATTTCGAAAGGAAAGCCGACACGAAGGCGGTATCATATCCAAACACAAAGGTAGCCGACACAAAGGCGGTCTCATAACCAAGGGTTACCATCACAAGATTGATTTTAAAAGGAAACCCGACACGAGGGCTGTCTCATATCCAAACACAAAGGTAGGCCGACACGAAGGCGCTCTCATAACCAAGGGTTACTTTCACAAGATGGATTTCAAAAGGAAAGCCGACACGAAGGCTGTCTCATATCCAAACACAAAGGTAGGCCGACACGAAGGCGGTCTCATAACCAAGGGTTACCATCACAAGATGGATTTCAAAAGGAAAGCCGACACGAAGGCGGTCTCTTATCCAAACACAAAGGTAGCCGACACAAAGGCGGTCTCATAACCAAGGGTTACCATCACAAGATTTATTTCAAAAGGAAAGCCGACACGAAGGCGGTCTCATATCCAAACACAAAGGTAGGCCGACACGAAGGCGGAATCATAACCAAGGGTTACTATCACAAGATGGATTTCAAAAGGAAAGCCGACACGAGGGCGGTCTCATATCCAAACCCAAAGGTAGGCCGACACGAAGGCGGTCTCATAACCAAGGGTTACCATCACAAGATTGATTTCAAAAGGAAAGCAGACACGAAGGCAGTCTCATATCCAAACACAAAGGTAGGCCGACACGAAGGCGGTCTGATAACCAACGGTTACCATCACAAGATGGATTTCAAAAGGAAAGCCGACACGAGGGCGGTCTCATATCCAAACCCAAAGGTAGGCCTACACGAAGGCGGTCTCATATCCAATGGTTACCATTACAAGATGGATTTCAAAAGGAAAGCAGACACGAAGGCGGTCTCATATCCAAACACAAAGGTAGCCCGACACGTAGGCGGTCTCATAACCAAGGATTACCATCACAAGATGGATTTCAAAAGGAAAGCTGACACAAAGGCGGTCTCATATCCAAACACAAAGGTAGGCCGACACGAAGGCGGTCTCATAACCAAGGGTTACCATCACAAGATGGATTTCAAAAGGAAAGCCGACACGAGGGCTGTCTCATATCCAAACACAAAGGTAGGCCGACACGAAGGCGCTCTCATAACCAAGGGTTACTTTCACAAGATGGATTTCAAAAGGAAAGCCGAGACGAAGGCTGTCTCATATCCAAACACAAAGGTAGGCCGACACGAAGGCGGTCTCATAACCAAGGGTTACCATCACAAGATGGATTTCAAAAGGAAAGCCGACACGAAGGCGGTATCATATCCAAACACAAAGGTAGCCGACACAAAGGCGGTCTCATAACCAAGGGTTACCATCACAAGATTTATTTCAAAAGGAAAGCCGACACGAAGGCGGTCTCATATCCAAACACAAAGGTAGGCCGACACGAAGGCGGAATCATAACCAAGGGTTACTATCACAAGATGGATTTCAAAAGGAAAGCCGACACGAGGGCGGTCTCATATCCAAACCCAAAGGTAGGCCGACACGAAGGCGGTCTCATAACCAAGGGTTACCATCACAAGATTGATTTCAAAAGGAAAGCAGACACGAAGGCAGTCTCATATCCAAACACAAAGGTAGGCCGACACGAAGGCGGTCTGATAACCAACGGTTACCATCACAAGATGGATTTCAAAAGGAAAGCCGACACGAGGGCGGTCTCATATCCAAACCCAAAGGTAGGCCTACACGAAGGCGGTCTCATATCCAATGGTTACCATTACAAGATGGATTTCAAAAGGAAAGCAGACACGAAGGCGGTCTCATATCCAAACACAAAGGTAGCCCGACACGTAGGCGGTCTCATAACCAAGGATTACCATCACAAGATGGATTTCAAAAGGAAAGCTGACACAAAGGCGGTCTCATATCCAAACACAAAGGTAGGCCGACACGAAGGCGGTCTCATAACCAAGGGTTACCATCACAAGATGGATTTCAAAAGGAAAGCCGACACGAGGGCTGTCTCATATCCAAACACAAAGGTAGGCCGACACGAAGGCGCTCTCATAACCAAGGGTTACTTTCACAAGATGGATTTCAAAAGGAAAGCCGAGACGAAGGCTGTCTCATATCCAAACACAAAGGTAGGCCGACACGAAGGCGGTCTCATAACCTAGGGTTACCATCACAAGATGGATTTCAAAAGGAAAGCCGACACGAAGGCGGTATCATATCCAAACACAAAGGTAGCCGACACAAAGGCGGTCTCATAACCAAGGGTTACCATCACAAGATTTATTTCAAAAGGAAAGCCGACACGAAGGCGGTCTCATATCCAAACACAAAGGTAGGCCGACACGAAGGCGCTCTCATAACCAAGGGTTACTTTCACAAGATGGATTTCAAAAGGAAAGCCGAGACGAAGGCTGTCTCATATCCAAACACAAAGGTAGGCCGACACGAAGGCGGTCTCATAACCAAGGGTTACCATCACAAGATGGATTTCGAAAGGAAAGCCGACACGAAGGCGGTATCATATCCAAACACAAAGGTAGCCGACACAAAGGCGGTCTCATAACCAAGGGTTACCATCACAAGATTGATTTTAAAAGGAAAGCCGACACGAGGGCTGTCTCATATCCAAACACAAAGGTAGGCCGACACGAAGGCGCTCTCATAACCAAGGGTTACTTTCACAAGATGGATTTCAAAAGGAAAGCCGACACGAAGGCTGTCTCATATCCAAACACAAAGGTAGGCCGACACGAAGGCGGTCTCATAACCAAGGGTTACCATCACAAGATGGATTTCAAAAGGAAAGCCGACACGAAGGCAGTCTCTTATCCAAACACAAAGGTAGCCGACACAAAGGCGGTCTCATAACCAAGGGTTACCATCACAAGATTTATTTCAAAAGGAAAGCCGACACGAAGGCGGTCTCATATCCAAACACAAAGGTAGGCCGACACGAAGGCGGAATCATAACCAAGGGTTACTATCACAAGATGGATTTCAAAAGGAAAGCCGACACGAGGGCGGTCTCATATCCAAACCCAAAGGTAGGCCGACACGAAGGCGGTCTCATAACCAAGGGTTACCATCACAAGATTGATTTCAAAAGGAAAGCAGACACGAAGGCAGTCTCATATCCAAACACAAAGGTAGGCCGACACGAAGGCGGTCTGATAACCAACGGTTACCATCACAAGATGGATTTCAAAAGGAAAGCCGACACGAGGGCGGTCTCATATCCAAACCCAAAGGTAGGCCTACACGAAGGCGGTCTCATATCCAATGGTTACCATTACAAGATGGATTTCAAAAGGAAAGCAGACACGAAGGCGGTCTCATATCCA
The DNA here is from genome assembly GCA_022829125.1 of Lathyrus tuberosus. NCBI lineage: Eukaryota > Viridiplantae > Streptophyta > Magnoliopsida > Fabales > Fabaceae > Lathyrus > Lathyrus tuberosus. Next base: position 1,681,471 of record JALAZF010000020.1, on the reverse strand, counting down.
AACACAAAGGTAGCCCGACCCGTAGGCGGTCTCATAACCAAGGATTACCATCACAAGATGGATTTCAAAAGGAAAGCCGACACAAAGGCGGTCTCATATCCGAACAGAAAGGTAGGCCGACACGAAGGCGGTCTCATAACCAAGGGTTACCATCACAAGATTGATTTTAAAAGGAAAGCCGACACGAGGGCTGTCTCATATCCAAACACAAAGGTAGGCCGACACGAAGGCGCTCTCATAACCAAGGGTTACTTTCACAAGATGGATTTCAAAAGGAAAGCCGACACGAAGGCTGTCTCATATCCAAACACAAAGGTAGGCCGACACGAAGGCGGTCTCATAACCAAGGGTTACCATCACAAGATGGATTTCAAAAGGAAAGCCGACACGAGGGTGGTCTCATATCCAAACACAAAGGTAGGCCGACACGAAGGTGGTCTGATAACCAACGGTTACCATCACAAGATGGATTTCAAAAGGAAAGCCGACACGAGGGCGGTCTCATATCCAAACCCAAAGGTAGGCCTACACGAAGGCGGTCTCATATCCAATGGTTACCATTACAAGATGGATTTCAAAAGGAAAGCAGACACGAAGGCGGTCTCATATCCAAACACAAAGGTAGCCCGACACGTAGGCGGTCTCATAACCAAGGATTACCATCACAAGATGGATTTCAAAAGGAAAGCTGACACAAAGGCGGTCTCATATCCAAACACAAAGGTAGGCCGACACGAAGGCGGTCTCATAACCAAGGGTTACCATCACAAGATGGATTTCAAAAGGAAAGCCGACACGAGGGCTGTCTCATATCCAAACACAAAGGTAGGCCGACACGAAGGCGCTGTCATAACCAAGGGTTACTTTCACAAGATGGATTTCAAAAGGAAAGCCGAGACGAAGGCTGTCTCATATCCAAACACAAAGGTAGGCCGACACGAAGGCGGTCTCATAACCAAGGGTTACCATCACAAGATGGATTTCAAAAGGAAAGCCGACACGAAGGCGGTATCATATCCAAACACAAAGGTAGCCGACACAAAGGCGGTCTCATAACCAAGGGTTACCATCACAAGATTTATTTCAAAAGGAAAGCCGACACGAAGGCGGTCTCATATCCAAACACAAAGGTAGGCCGACACGAAGGCGGAATCATAACCAAGGGTTACTATCACAAGATGGATTTCAAAAGGAAAGCCGACACGAGGGCGGTCTCATATCCAAACCCAAAGGTAGGCCGACACGAAGGCGGTCTCATAACCAAGGGTTACCATCACAAGATTGATTTCAAAAGGAAAGCAGACACGAAGGCAGTCTCATATCCAAACACAAAGGTAGGCCGACACGAAGGTGGTCTGATAACCAACGGTTACCATCACAAGATGGATTTCAAAAGGAAAGCCGACACGAGGGCGGTCTCATATCCAAACCCAAAGGTAGGCCTACACGAAGGCGGTCTCATATCCAATGGTTACCATTACAAGATGGATTTCAAAAGGAAAGCAGACACGAAGGCGGTCTCATATCCAAACACAAAGGTAGCCCGACACGTAGGCGGTCTCATAACCAAGGATTACCATCACAAGATGGATTTCAAAAGGAAAGCTGACACAAAGGCGGTCTCATATCCAAACACAAAGGTAGGCCGACACGAAGGCGGTCTCATAACCAAGGGTTACCATCACAAGATGGATTTCAAAAGGAAAGCCGACACGAGGGCTGTCTCATATCCAAACACAAAGGTAGGCCGACACGAAGGCGCTGTCATAACCAAGGGTTACTTTCACAAGATGGATTTCAAAAGGAAAGCCGAGACGAAGGCTGTCTCATATCCAAACACAAAGGTAGGCCGACACGAAGGCGGTCTCATAACCAAGGGTTACCATCACAAGATGGATTTCAAAAGGAAAGCCGACACGAAGGTGGTATCATATCCAAACACAAAGGTAGCCGACACAAAGGCGGTCTCATAACCAAGGGTTACCATCACAAGATTTATTTCAAAAGGAAAGCCGACACGAAGGCGGTCTCATATCCAAACACAAAGGTAGGCCGACACGAAGGCGGAATCATAACCAAGGGTTACTATCACAAGATGGATTTCAAAAGGAAAGCCGACACGAGGGCGGTCTCATATCCAAACCCAAAGGTAGGCCGACACGAAGGCGGTCTCATAACCAAGGGTTACCATCACAAGATTGATTTCAAAAGGAAAGCAGACACGAAGGCAGTCTCATATCCAAACACAAAGGTAGGCCGACACGAAGGCGGTCTCATAACCAAGGGTTACCATCACAAGATGGATTTCAAAAGGAAAGTCGACACAAAGGAGGTCTCATATCCAAACACAAAGGTAGGCCGACACGAAGGCGGTCTCATAACCAAGGGTTACCATCACAAGATGGATTTCAAAAGGAAAGCCGACACGAGGGCGGTCTCATATCCAAACCCAAAGGTAGGCCGATACGAAGGCGGTCTCATAACCAATGGTTACCATTACAAGATGGATTTCAAAAGGAAAGCAGACACGAAGGCGGTCTCATATCCAAACACAAAGGTAGGCCGACACGTAGGCGGTCTCATAACCAAGGGTTACCAACACAAGATGAATTTCAAAAGGAAAGCCGAAACAAAGGCGGTCTCATATCCGAACACAAAGGTAGGCCGACACGAAGGCGGTCTCATAACCAAGGGTTACCATCACAAGATTGATTTCAAAAGGAAAGCCGACACGAGGGCGGTCTCATATCCAAACCCAAAGGTAGGCCTACACGAAGGCGGTCTCATATCCAATGGTTACCATTACAAGATGGATTTCAAAAGGAAAGCAGACACGAAGGCGGTCTCATATCCAAACACAAAGGTAGCCCGACACGTAGGCGGTCTCATAACCAAGGATTACCATCACAAGATGGATTTCAAAAGGAAAGCTGACACAAAGGCGGTCTCATATCCAAACACAAAGGTAGGCCGACACGAAGGCGGTCTCATAACCAAGGGTTACCATCACAAGATGGATTTCAAAAGGAAAGCCGACACGAGGGCTGTCTCATATCCAAACACAAAGGTAGGCCGACACGAAGGCGCTGTCATAACCAAGGGTTACTTTCACAAGATGGATTTCAAAAGGAAAGCCGAGACGAAGGCTGTCTCATATCCAAACACAAAGGTAGGCCGACACGAAGGCGGTCTCATAACCAAGGGTTACCATCACAAGATGGATTTCAAAAGGAAAGCCGACACGAAGGTGGTATCATATCCAAACACAAAGGTAGCCGACACAAAGGCGGTCTCATAACCAAGGGTTACCATCACAAGATTTATTTCAAAAGGAAAGCCGACACGAAGGCGGTCTCATATCCAAACACAAAGGTAGGCCGACACGAAGGCGGAATCATAACCAAGGGTTACTATCACAAGATGGATTTCAAAAGGAAAGCCGACACGAGGGCGGTCTCATATCCAAACCCAAAGGTAGGCCGACACGAAGGCGGTCTCATAACCAAGGGTTACCATCACAAGATTGATTTCAAAAGGAAAGCAGACACGAAGGCAGTCTCATATCCAAACACAAAGGTAGGCCGACACGAAGGCGGTCTCATAACCAAGGGTTACCATCACAAGATGGATTTCAAAAGGAAAGTCGACACAAAGGAGGTCTCATATCCAAACACAAAGGTAGGCCGACACGAAGGCGGTCTCATAACCAAGGGTTACCATCACAAGATGGATTTCAAAAGGAAAGCCGACACGAGGGCGGTCTCATATCCAAACCCAAAGGTAGGCCGATACGAAGGCGGTCTCATAACCAATGGTTACCATTACAAGATGGATTTCAAAAGGAAAGCAGACACGAAGGCGGTCTCATATCCAAACACAAAGGTAGGCCGACACGTAGGCGGTCTCATAACCAAGGGTTACCAACACAAGATGAATTTCAAAAGGAAAGCCGAAACAAAGGCGGTCTCATATCCGAACACAAAGGTAGGCCGACACGAAGGCGGTCTCATAACCAAGGGTTACCATCACAAGATTGATTTCAAAAGGAAAGCCGACACGAGGGCTGTCTCATATCCAAATACAAAGGTAGGCCGACACGAAGGCGGTCTCATAACCAAGGCTTACTTTCACAAGATGGATTTCAAAAGGAAAGCCGACACGAAGTCAGTCTCATATCTAAACACAAAGGTAGGCCGACACGAAGGCGGTCTCATAACCAACGGTTACCATCACAAGATGGATTTCAAAAGGAAAGCCGACACGAGGGCGGTCTCATATCCAAACCCAAAGGTAGGCCGACACGAAGGCGGTCTCATATCCAATGGTTACCATTACAAGATGGATTTCAAAAGGAAAGCAGACACGAAGGCGGTCTCATATCCAAACACAAAGGTAGCCCGACACGTAGGCGGTATCATAACCAAGGGTTACCATCACAAGATGGATTTCAAAAGGAAAGCCGACACAAAGGCGGTCTCATATCCAAACACAAAGGTAGGCCGACACGAAGGCGGTCTCATAACCAAGGGTTACCATCACAAGATGGATTTCAAAAGGAAAGCCGACACGAGGGCTGTCTCATATCCAAACACAAAGGTAGGCCGACACGAGGGCGCTCTCATAACCAATGGTTACTTTCACAAGATGGATTTCAAAAGGAAAGCCGACACGAAGGTTGTCTCATATCCAAACACAAAGGTAGGCCGACACGAAGGCGGTCTCATAACCAAGGGTTACCATCACAAGATGGATTTCAAAAGGAAAGCCGACACGAAGGCGGTCTCATATCCAAACACAAAGGTAGCCGACACAAAGGCGGTCTCATAACCAAGGGTTACCATCACAAGATTTATTTCAAAAGGAAAGCCGACACGAAGGCAGTCTCATATCCAAACACAAAGGTAGGCCGACACGAAGGCGGAATCATAACCAAGGGTTACTATCACAAGATGGATTTCAAAAGGAAAGCCGACACGAGGGCGGTCTCATATCCAAACCCAAAGGTAGGCCGATACGAAGGCGGTCTCATAACCAATGGTTACCATTACAACATGGATTTCAAAAGGAAAGCAGACACGAAGGTGGTCTCATATCCAAACACAAAGGTAGGCCGACACATTTGCGGTCTCATAACCAAGGGTTACCATCACAAGATGGATTTCAAAAGGAAAGTCGACACAAAGGCGGTCTCATATCCAAACACAAAGGTAGGCCGACACGAAGGCGGTCTCATAACCAAGGGTTACCATCACAAGATGGATTTCAAAAGGAAAGCCGACACGAGGGCGGTCTCATATCCAAACCCAAAGGTAGGCCGATACGAAGGCGGTCTCATAACCAATGGTTACCATTACAAGATGGATTTCAAAAGGAAAGCAGACACGAAGGCGGTCTCATATCCAAACACAAAGGTAGGCCGACACGTAGGCGGTCTCATAACCAAGGGTTACTAACACAAGATGAATTTCAAAAGGAAAGCCGACACAAAGGCGGTCTCATATCTGAACACAAAGGTAGGCCGACACGAAGGCGGTCTCATAACCAAGGGTTACCATCACAAGATTGATTTCAAAAGGAAAGCCGACACGAGGGCGGTCTCATATCCAAACCCAAAGGTAGGCCGATACGAAGGAGGTCTCATAACCAATGGTTACCATTACAAGATGGATTTCAGAAGGAAAGCAGACACGAAGGCGGTCTCATATCCAAACACAAAGGTAGGCCGACACGTAGGCGGTCTCATAACCAAGGGTTACCAACACAATATGAATTTCAAAAGGAAAGCCGACACAAAGGCGGTCTCATATCCGAACACAAAGGTAGGCCGACACGAAGGCGGTCTCATAACCAAGGGTTACCATCACAAGAATGATTTTAAAAGGAAAGCCGACACGAGGGCTGTCTCATATCCAAACACAAAGGTAGGCCGACACGAAGGCGGTCTCATAACCAAGGGTTACTTTCACAAGATGGATTTCAAAAGGAAAGCCGACACGAAGGCTGTCTCATATCCAAACACAAAGGTAGGCCGACACGAAGGCGGTCTCATAACCAAGGGTTACCATCACAAGATGGATTTCAAAAGGAAAGCCGACACGAAGGCGGTCTCATATCCAAACACAAAGGTAGCCGACACAAAGGAGGTCTCATAACCAAGGGTTACCATCACAAGATTTATTTCAAAAGGAATGCCGACACGAAGGCGGTCTCATATCCAAACACAAAGGTAGGCCGACACGAAGGCGGAATCATAACCAAGGGTTACTATCACAAGATGGATTTCAAAAGGAAAGCCGACACGAGGGCGGTCTCATATCCAAACCCAAAGGTAGGCCGACACGAAGGCGGTCTCATAACCAAGGGTTACCATCACAAGATTGATTTCAAAAGGAAAGCAGACACGAAGGCAGTCTCATATCCAAACACAAAGGTAGGCCGACACGAAGGCGGTCTCATAACCAACGGTTACCATCACAAGATGGATTTCAAAAGGAAAGCCGACACGAGGGCGGTCTCATATCCAAACCCAAAGGTAGGCCTACACGAAGGCGGTCTCATATCCAATGGTTACCATTACAAGATGGATTTCAAAAGGAAAGCAGACACGAAGGCGGTCTCATATCCAAACACAAAGGTAGCCCGACACGTAGGCGGTCTCATAACCAAGGATTACCATCACAAGATGGATTTCAAAAGGAAAGCTGACACAAAGGCGGACTCATATCCAAACACAAAGGTAGGCCGACACGAAGGCGGTCTCATAACCAAGGGTTACCATCACAAGATGGATTTCAAAAGGAAAGCCGACACGAGGGTTGTCTCATATCCAAACACAAAGGTAGGCCGACACGAAGGCGCTCTCATAACCAAGGGTTACTTTCACAAGATGGATTTCAAAAGGAAAGCCGAGACGAAGGCTGTCTCATATCCAAACACAAAGGTAGGCCGACACGAAGGCGGTCTCATAACCAAGGGTTACCATCACAAGATGGATTTCAAAAGGAAAGCCGACACGAAGGCGGTATCATATCCAAACACAAAGGTAGCCGACACAAAGGCGGTCTCATAACCAAGGGTTACCATCACAAGATTTATTTCAAAAGGAAAGCCGACACGAAGGCGGTCTCATATCCAAACACAAAGGTAGGCCGACACGAAGGCGGAATCATAACCAAGGGTTACTATCACAAGATGGATTTCAAAAGGAAAGCCGACACGAGGGCGGTCTCATATCCAAACCCAAAGGTAGGCCGACACGAAGGCGGTCTCATAACCAAGGGTTACCATCACAAGATTGATTTCAAAAGGAAAGCAGACACGAAGGCAGTCTCATATCCAAACACAAAGGTAGGCCGACACGAAGGCGGTCTCATAACCAACGGTTACCATCACAAGATGGATTTCAAAAGGAAAGCCGACACGAGGGCGGTCTCATATCCAAACCCAAAGGTAGGCCTACACGAAGGCGGTCTCATATCCAATGGTTACCATTACAAGATGGATTTCAAAAGGAAAGCAGACACGAAGGCGGTCTCATATCCAAACACAAAGGTAGCCCGACACGTAGGCGGTCTCATAACCAAGGGTTACCATCACAAGATGGATTTCAAAAGGAAAGCCGACACAAAGGCGGTCTCATATCCAAACACAAAGGTAGGCCGACACGAAGGCGGTCTCATAACCAAGGGTTACCATCACAAGATGGATTTCAAAAGGAAAGCCGACACGAGGGCTGTCTCATATCCAAACACAAAGGTAGGCCGACACGAAGGCGCTCTCATAACCAAGGGTTACTTTCACAAGATGGATTTCAAAAGGAAAGCCGAGACGAAGGCTGTCTCATATCCAAACACAAAGGTAGGCCGACACGAAGGCGGTCTCATAACCAAGGGTTACCATCACAAGATGGATTTCAAAAGGAAAGCCGACACGAAGGCGGTATCATATCCAAACACAAAGGTAGCCGACACAAAGGCGGTCTCATAACCAAGGGTTACCATCACAAGATTTATTTCAAAAGGAAAGCCGACACGAAGGCGGTCTCATATCCAAACACAAAGGTAGGCCGACACGAAGGCGGAATCATAACCAAGGGTTACTATCATAAGATGGATTTCAAAAGGAAAGCCGACACGAGGGCGGTCTCATATCCAAACCCAAAGGTAGGCCGATACGAAGGCGGTCTCATAACCAATGGTTACCATTACAACATGGATTTCAAAAGGAAAGCAGACACGAAGGCGGTCTCATATCCAAACACAAAGGTAGGCCGACACGTTTGCGGTCTCATAACCAAGGGTTACCATCACAAGATGGATTTCAAAAGGAAAGTCGACACAAAGGCGGTCTCATATCCAAACACAAAGGTAGGCCGACACGAAGGCGGTCTCATAACCAAGGGTTACCATCACAAGATGGATTTCAAAAGGAAAGCCGACACGAGGGCGGTCTCATATCCAAACCCAAAGGTAGGCCGATACGAAGGCGGTCTCATAACCAATGGTTACCATTACAAGATGGATTTCAAAAGGAAAGCAGACACGAAGGCGGTCTCATATCCAAACACAAAGGTAGGCCGACACGTAGGCGGTCTCATAACCAAGGGTTACCAACACAAGATGAATTTCAAAAGGAAAGCCGACACAAAGGCGGTCTCATATCCGAACACAAAGGTAGGCTGACACGAAGGCGGTCTCATAACCAAGGGTAACCATCACAAGATTGATTTTAAAAGGAAAGCCGACACGAGGGCTGTCTCATATCCAAACACAAAGGTAGGCCGACACGAAGGCGGTCTCATAACCAAATGTTACATTCACAAGATGGATTTCAAAAGTAAAACCGACACGAAGGAGGTCTCATATCCAAACACAAAGGTAGGCCGACACGAAGACGGTCTCATAGCCAAGGGTTACCATCACAAGATGGATTTCAAAAGGAAAGCCGACACGAGGGCGGTCTCATATCCAAACCCAAAGGTAAGCCGGTACGAAGGCGGTCTCATAACCAATGGTTACCATTACAACATGGATTTCAAAAGGAAAGCAGACACGAAGGCAGTCTCATATCCAAACACAAAGGTAGGCCGACACGGAGGCGGTCTCATAACCAACGGTTACCATCACAAGATGGATTTCAAAAGGAAAGCCGACACGAGGGCGGTCTCATATCCAAACCCAAAGGTAGGCCTACACGAAGGCGGTCTCATATCCAATGGTTACCATTACAAGATGGATTTCAAAAGGAAAGCAGACACGAAGGCGGTCTCATATCCAAACACAAAGGTAGCCCGACACGTAGGCGGTCTCATAACCAAGGATTACCATCACAAGATGGATTTCAAAAGGAAAGCTGACACAAAGGCGGTCTCATATCCAAACACAAAGGTAGGCCGACACGAAGGCGGTCTCATAACCAAGGGTTACCATCACAAGATGGATTTCAAAAGGAAAGCCGACACGAGGGCTGTCTCATATCCAAACACAAAGGTAGGCCGACACGAAGGCGCTCTCATAACCAAGGGTTACTTTCACAAGATGGATTTCAAAAGGAAAGCCGAGACGAAGGCTGTCTCATATCCAAACACAAAGGTAGGCCGACACGAAGGCGGTCTCATAACCAACGGTTACCATCACAAGATGGATTTCAAAAGGAAAGCCGACACGAGGGCGGTCTCATATCCAAACCCAAAGGTAGGCCTACACGAAGGCGGTCTCATATCCAATGGTTACCATTACAAGATGGATTTCAAAAGGAAAGCAGACACGAAGGCGGTCTCATATCCAAACACAAAGGTAGCCCGACACGTAGGCGGTCTCATAACCAAGGATTACCATCACAAGATGGATTTCAAAAGGAAAGCTGACACAAAGGCGGTCTCATATCCAAACACAAAGGTAGGCCGACACGAAGGCGGTCTCATAACCAAGGGTTACCATCACAAGATGGATTTCAAAAGGAAAGCCGACACGAGGGCTGTCTCATATCCAAACACAAAGGTAGGCCGACACGAAGGCGCTCTCATAACCAAGGGTTACTTTCACAAGATGGATTTCAAAAGGAAAGCCGAGACGAAGGCTGTCTCATATCCAAACACAAAGGTAGGCCGACACGAAGGCGGTCTCATAACCAAGGGTTACCATCACAAGATGGATTTCAAAAGGAAAGCCGACACGAAGGCGGTATCATATACAAACACAAAGGTAGCCGACACAAAGGCGGTCTCATAACCAAGGGTTACCATCACAAGATTTATTTCAAAAGGAAAGCCGACACGAAGGCGGTCTCATATCCAAACACAAAGGTAGGCCGACACGAAGGCGGAATCATAACCAAGGGTTACTATCACAAGATGGATTTCAAAAGGAAAGCCGACACGAGGGCGGTCTCATATCCAAACCCAAAGGTAGGCCGACACGAAGGCGGTCTCATAACCAAGGGTTACCATCACAAGATTGATTTCAAAAGGAAAGCAGACACGAAGGCAGTCTCATATCCAAACACAAAGGTAGGCCGACACGAAGGCGGTCTCATAACCAACGGTTACCATCACAAGATGGATTTCAAAAGGAAAGCCGACACGAGGACGGTCTCATATCCAAACCCAAAGGTAGGCCTACACGAAGGCGGTCTCATATCCAATGGTTACCATTACAAGATGGATTTCAAAAGGAAAGCAGACACGAAGGCGGTCTCATATCCAAACACAAAGGTAGCCCGACACGTAGGCGGTCTCATAACCAAGGGTTACCATCACAAGATGGATTTCAAAAGGAAAGCCGACACGAGGGCTGTCTCATATCCAAACACAAAGGTAGGCCGACACGAAGGCGCTCTCATAACCAAGGGTTACTTTCACAAGATGGATTTCAAAAGGAAAGCCGAGACGAAGCCTGTCTCATATCCAAACACAAAGGTAGGCCGACACGAAGGCGGTCTCATAACCAAGGGTTACCATCACAAGATGGATTTCAAAAGGAAAGCCGACACGAAGGCGGTATCATATCCAAACACAAAGGTAGCCGACACAAAGGCGGTCTCATAACCAAGGGTTACCATCACAAGATTTATTTCAAAAGGAAAGCCGACACGAAGGCGGTCTCATATCCAAACACAAAGGTAGGCCGACACGAAGGCGGAATCATAACCAAGGGTTACTATCATAAGATGGATTTCAAAAGGAAAGCCGACACGAGGGCGGTCTCATATCCAAACCCAAAGGTAGGCCGATACGAAGGCGGTCTCATAACCAATGGTTACCATTACAACATGGATTTCAAAAGGAAAGCAGACACGAAGGCGGTCTCATATCCAAACACAAAGGTAGGCCGACACGTTTGCGGTCTCATAACCAAGGGTTACCATCACAAGATGGATTTCAAAAGGAAAGTCGACACAAAGGCGGTCTCATATCCAAACACAAAGGTCGGCCGACACGAAGGCGGTCTCATAACCAAGGGTTACCATCACAAGATGGATTTCAAAAGGAAAGCCGACACGAGGGCGGTCTCATATCCAAACCCAAAGGTAGGCCGATACGAAGGCGGTCTCATAACCAAGGGTTACCAACACAAGATGAATTTCAAAAGGAAAGCCGACACAAAGGCGGTCTCATATCCGAACACAAAGGTAGGCTGACACGAAGGCGGTCTCATAACCAAGGGTTACCATCACAAGATTGATTTTAAAAGGAAAGCCGACACGAGGGCTGTCTCATATCCAAACACAAAGGTAGGCCGACACGAAGGCGGTCTCATAACCAAATGTTACTTTCACAAGATGGATTTCAAAAGTAAAACCGACACGAAGGCGGTCTCATATCCAAACACAAAGGTAGGCCGACACGAAGACGGTCTCATAGCCAAGGGTTACCATCACAAGATGGATTTCAAAAGGAAAGCCGACACGAGGGCGGTCTCATATCCAAACCCAAAGGTAAGCCGGTACGAAGGCGGTCTCATAACCAATGGTTACCATTACAACATGGATTTCAAAAGGAAAGCAGACACGAAGGCGGTCTCATATCCAAACACAAAGGTAGGCCGACACGTTTGCGGTCTCATAACCAAGGGTTACCATCACACGATGGATTTCAAAAGGAAAGTCGACACAAAGGCGGTCTCATATCCAAACACAAAGGTAGGCCGACACGAAGGCGGTCTCATAACCAAGGGTTACCATCACAAGATGGATTTCAAAAGGAAAGCCGACTCGAGGGCGGTCTCATATCCAAACCCAAAGGTAGGCCGATACGAAGGCGGTCTCATAACCAATGGTTACCATTACAAGATGGATTTCAAAAGGAAAGCAGACACGAAGGCGGTCTCATATCCAAACACAAAGGTAGGCCGACACGTAGGCGGTCTCATAACCAAGGGTTACCAACACAAGATGAATTTCAAAAGGAAAGCCGACACAAAGGCGGTCTCATATCCGAACACAAAGGTAGGCCGACACGAAGGCGGTCTCATAACCAAGGGTTACCATCACAAGATTGATTTCAAAAGGAAAGCCGACACGAGGGCTGTCTCACATCCAAATACAAAGGTAGGCCGACACGAAGGCGGTCTCATAACCAAGGCTTACTTTCACAAGACGGATTTCAAAAGGAAAGCCGACACGAAGGCGGTATCATATACAAACACAAAGGTAGCCGACACAAAGGCGGTCTCATAACCAAGGGTTACCATCACAAGATTTATTTCAAAAGGAAAGCCGACACGAAGGCGGTCTCATATCCAAACACAAAGGTAGGCCGACACGAAGGCGGAATCATAACCAAGGGTTACTATCACAAGATGGATTTCAAAAGGAAAGCCGACACGAGGGCGGTCTCATATCCAAACCCAAAGGTAGGCCGACACGAAGGCGGTCTCATAACCAAGGGTTACCATCACAAGATTGATTTCAAAAGGAAAGCAGACACGAAGGCAGTCTCATATCCAAACACAAAGGTAGGCCGACACGAAGGCGGTCTCATAACCAACGGTTACCATCACAAGATGGATTTCAAAAGGAAAGCCGACACGAGGACGGTCTCATATCCAAACCCAAAGGTAGGCCTACACGAAGGCGGTCTCATATCCAATGGTTACCATTACAAGATGGATTTCAAAAGGAAAGCAGACACGAAGGCGGTCTCATATCCAAACACAAAGGTAGGCCGACACGAAGGCGGTCTCATAACCAAGGGTTACCATCACAAGATGGATTTCAAAAGGAAAGCCGACACGAGGGCTGTCTCATATCCAAACACAAAGGTAGGCCGACACGAAGGCGCTCTCATAACCAAGGGTTACTTTCACAAGATGGATTTCAAAAGGAAAGCCGAGACGAAGGCTGTCTCATATCCAAACACAAAGGTAGGCCGACACGAAGGCGGTCTCATAACCAAGGGTTACCATCACAAGATGGATTTCAAAAGGAAAGCCGACACGAAGGCGGTATCATATCCAAACACAAAGGTAGCCGACACAAAGGCGGTCTCATAACCAAGGGTTACCATCACAAGATTTATTTCAAAAGGAAAGCCGACACGAAGGCGGTCTCATATCCAAACACAAAGGTAGGCCGACACGAAGGCGGAATCATAACCAAGGGTTACTATCATAAGATGGATTTCAAAAGGAAAGCCGACACGAGGGCGGTCTCATATCCAAACCCAAAGGTAGGCCGATACGAAGGCGGTCTCATAACCAATGGTTACCATTACAACATGGATTTCAAAAGGAAAGCAGACACGAAGGCGGTCTCATATCCAAACACAAAGGTAGGCCGACACGTTTGCGGTCTCATAACCAAGGGTTACCATCACAAGATGGATTTCAAAAGGAAAGTCGACACAAAGGCGGTCTCATATCCAAACACAAAGGTAGGCCGACACGAAGGCGGTCTCATAACCAAGGGTTACCATCACAAGATGGATTTCAAAAGGAAAGCCGACACGAGGGCGGTCTCATATCCAAACCCAAAGGTAGGCCGATACGAAGGCGGTCTCATAACCAAGGGTTACCAACACAAGATGAATTTCAAAAGGAAAGCCGACACAAAGGCGGTCTCATATCCGAACACAAAGGTAGGCTGACACGAAGGCGGTCTCATAACCAAGGGTTACCATCACAAGATTGATTTTAAAAGGAAAGCCGACACGAGGGTTGTCTCATATCCAAACACAAAGGTAGGCCGACACGAAGGCGGTCTCATAACCAAATGTTACTTTCACAAGATGGATTTCAAAAGTAAAACCGACACGAAGGCGGTCTCATATCCAAACACAAAGGTAGGCCGACACGAAGACGGTCTCATAGCCAAGGGTTACCATCACAAGATGGATTTCAAAAGGAAAGCCGACACGAGGGCGGTCTCATATCCAAACCCAAAGGTAAGCCGGTACGAAGGCGGTCTCATAACCAATGGTTACCATTACAACATGGATTTCAAAAGGAAAGCAGACACGAAGGCGGTCTCATATCCAAACACAAAGGTAGGCCGACACGTTTGCGGTCTCATAACCAAGGGTTACCATCACACGATGGATTTCAAAAGGAAAGTCGACACAAAGGCGGTCTCATATCCAAACACAAAGGTAGGCCGACACGAAGGCGGTCTCATAACCAAGGGTTACCATCACAAGATGGATTTCAAAAGGAAAGCCGACTCGAGGGCGGTCTCATATCCAAACCCAAAGGTAGGCCGATACGAAGGCGGTCTCATAACCAATGGTTACCATTACAAGATGGATTTCAAAAGGAAAGCAGACACGAAGGCGGTCTCATATCCAAACACAAAGGTAGGCCGACACGTAGGCGGTCTCATAACCAAGGGTTACCAACACAAGATGAATTTCAAAAGGAAAGCCGACACAAAGGCGGTCTCATATCCGAACACAAAGGTAGGCCGACACGAAGGCGGTCTCATAACCAAGGGTTACCATCACAAGATTGATTTCAAAAGGAAAGCCGACACGAGGGCTGTCTCACATCCAAATACAAAGGTAGGCCGACACGAAGGCGGTCTCATAACCAAGGCTTACTTTCACAAGACGGATTTCAAATGGAAAGCCGACACGAAGGCGGTATCATATACAAACACAAAGGTAGCCGACACAAAGGCGGTCTCATAACCATGGGTTACCATCACAAGATTTATTTCAAAAGGAAAGCCGACACGAAGGCGGTCTCATATCCAAACACAAAGGTAGGCCGACACGAAGGCGGAATCATAACCAAGGGTTACTATCACAAGATGGATTTCAAAAGGAAAGCCGACACGAGGGCGGTCTCATATCCAAACCCAAAGGTAGGCCGACACGAAGGCGGTCTCATAACCAAGGGTTACCATCACAAGATTGATTTCAAAAGGAAAGCAGACACGAAGGCAGTCTCATATCCAAACACAAAGGTAGGCCGACACGAAGGCGGTCTCATAACCAACGGTTACCATCACAAGATGGATTTCAAAAGGAAAGCCGACACGAGGACGGTCTCATATCCAAACCCAAAGGTAGGCCTACACGAAGGCGGTCTCATATCTAATGGTTACCATTACAAGATGGATTTCAAAAGGAAAGCAGACACGAAGGCGGTCTCATATCCAAACACAAAGGTAGGCCGACACGAAGGCGGTCTCATAACCAAGGGTTACCATCACAAGATGGATTTCAAAAGGAAAGCCGACACGAGGGCTGTCTCATATCCAAACACAAAGGTAGGCCGACACCAAGGCGCTCTCATAACCAAGGGTTACTTTCACAAGATGGATTTCAAAAGGAAAGCCGAGACGAAGGCTGTCTCATATCCAAACACAAAGGTAGGCCGACACGAAGGCGGTCTCATAACCAACGGTTACCATCACAAGATGGATTTCAAAAGGAAAGCCGACACGAGGACGGTCTCATATCCAAACCCAAAGGTAGGCCTACACGAAGGCGGTCTCATATCTAATGGTTACCATTACAAGATGGATTTCAAAAGGAAAGCCGACACAAAGGCGGTCTCATATCCGAACACAAAGGTAGGCCGACACGAAGGCGGTCTCATGACCAAGGGTTACCATCACAAGATTGATTTCAAAAGGAAAGCCGACACGAGGGCTGTCTCACATCCAAATACAAAGGTAGGCCGACACGAAGGCGGTCTCATAACCAAGGCTTACTTTCACAAGACGGATTTCAAAAGGAAAGCCGACACGAAGGCGGTATCATATACAAACACAAAGGTAGCCGACACAAAGGCGGTCTCATAACCAAGGGTTACCATCACAAGATTTATTTCAAAAGGAAAGCCGACACGAAGGCGGTCTCATATCCAAACACAAAGGTAGGCCGACACGAAGGCGGAATCATAACCAAGGGTTACTATCACAAGATGGATTTCAAAAGGAAAGCCGACACGAGGGCGGTCTCATATCCAAACCCAAAGGTAGGCCGACACGAAGGCGGTCTCATAACCAAGGGTTACCATCACAAGATTGATTTCAAAAGGAAAGCAGACACGAAGGCAGTCTCATATCCAAACACAAAGGTAGGCCGACACGAAGGCGGTCTCATAACCAACGGTTACCATCACAAGATGGATTTCAAAAGGAAAGCCGACACGAGGACGGTCTCATATCCAAACCCAAAGGTAGGCCTACACGAAGGCGGTCTCATATCCAATGGTTACCATTACAAGATGGATTTCAAAAGGAAAGCAGACACGAAGGCGGTCTCATATCCAAACACAAAGGTAGGCCGACACGAAGGCGGTCTCATAACCAAGGGTTACCATCACAAGATGGATTTCAAAAGGAAAGCCGACACGAGGGCTGTCTCATATCCAAACACAAAGGTAGGCCGACACGAAGGCGCTCTCATAACCAAGGGTTACTTTCACAAGATGGATTTCAAAAGGAAAGCCGAGACGAAGGCTGTCTCATATCCAAACACAAAGGTAGGCCGACACGAAGGCGGTCTCATAACCAAGGGTTACCATCACAAGATGGATTTCAAAAGGAAAGCCGACACGAAGGCGGTATCATATCCAAACACAAAGGTAGCCGACACAAAGGCGGTCTCATAACCAAGGGTTACCATCACAAGATTTATTTCAAAAGGAAAGCCGACACGAAGGCGGTCTCATATCCAAACACAAAGGTAGGCCGACACGAAGGCGGAATCATAACCAAGGGTTACTATCATAAGATGGATTTCAAAAGGAAAGCCGACACGAGGGCGGTCTCATATCCAAACCCAAAGGTAGGCCGATACGAAGGCGGTCTCATAACCAATGGTTACCATTACAACATGGATTTCAAAAGGAAAGCAGACACGAAGGCGGTCTCATATCCAAACACAAAGGTAGGCCGACACGTTTGCGGTCTCATAACCAAGGGTTACCATCACAAGATGGATTTCAAAAGGAAAGTCGACACAAAGGCGGTCTCATATCCAAACACAAAGGTAGGCCGACACGAAGGCGGTCTCATAACCAAGGGTTACCATCACAAGATGGATTTCAAAAGGAAAGCCGACACGAGGGCGGTCTCATATCCAAACCCAAAGGTAGGCCGATACGAAGGCGGTCTCATAACCAAGGGTTACCAACACAAGATGAATTTCAAAAGGAAAGCCGACACAAAGGCGGTCTCATATCCGAACACAAAGGTAGGCTGACACGAAGGCGGTCTCATAACCAAGGGTTACCATCACAAGATTGATTTTAAAAGGAAAGCCGACACGAGGGCTGTCTCATATCCAAACACAAAGGTAGGCCGACACGAAGGCGGTCTCATAACCAAATGTTACTTTCACAAGATGGATTTCAAAAGTAAAACCGACACGAAGGCGGTCTCATATCCAAACACAAAGGTAGGCCGACACGAAGACGGTCTCATAGCCAAGGGTTACCATCACAAGATGGATTTCAAAAGGAAAGCCGACACGAGGGCGGTCTCATATCCAAACCCAAAGGTAAGCCGGTACGAAGGCGGTCTCATAACCAATGGTTACCATTACAACATGGATTTCAAAAGGAAAGCAGACACGAAGGCGGTCTCATATCCAAACACAAAGGTAGGCCGACACGTTTGCGGTCTCATAACCAAGGGTTACCATCACACGATGGATTTCAAAAGGAAAGTCGACACAAAGGCGGTCTCATATCCAAACACAAAGGTAGGCCGACACGAAGGCGGTCTCATAACCAAGGGTTACCATCACAAGATGGATTTCAAAAGGAAAGCCGACTCGAGGGCGGTCTCATATCCAAACCCAAAGGTAGGCCGATACGAAGGCGGTCTCATAACCAATGGTTACCATTACAAGATGGATTTCAAAAGGAAAGCAGACACGAAGGCGGTCTCATATCCAAACACAAAGGTAGGCCGACACGTAGGCGGTCTCATAACCAAGGGTTACCAACACAAGATGAATTTCAAAAGGAAAGCCGACACAAAGGCGGTCTCATATCCGAACACAAAGGTAGGCCGACACGAAGGCGGTCTCATAACCAAGGGTTACCATCACAAGATTGATTTCAAAAGGAAAGCCGACACGAGGGCTGTCTCACATCCAAATACAAAGGTAGGCCGACACGAAGGCGGTCTCATAACCAAGGCTTACTTTCACAAGACGGATTTCAAAAGGAAAGCCGACACGAAGGCGGTATCATATACAAACACAAAGGTAGCCGACACAAAGGCGGTCTCATAACCAAGGGTTACCATCACAAGATTTATTTCAAATGGAAAGCCGACACGAAGGCGGTCTCATATCCAAACACAAAGGTAGGCCGACACGAAGGCGGAATCATAACCAAGGGTTACTATCACAAGATGGATTTCAAAAGGAAAGCCGACACGAGGGCGGTCTCATATCCAAACCCAAAGGTAGGCCGACACGAAGGCGGTCTCATAACCAAGGGTTACCATCACAAGATTGATTTCAAAAGGAAAGCAGACACGAAGGCAGTCTCATATCCAAACACAAAGGTAGGCCGACACGAAGGCGGTCTCATAACCAACGGTTACCATCACAAGATGGATTTCAAAAGGAAAGCCGACACGAGGACGGTCTCATATCCAAACCCAAAGGTAGGCCTACACGAAGGCGGTCTCATATCCAATGGTTACCATTACAAGATGGATTTCAAAAGGAAAGCAGACACGAAGGCGGTCTCATATCCAAACACAAAGGTAGGCCGACACGAAGGCGGTCTCATAACCAAGGGTTACCATCACAAGATGGATTTCAAAAGGAAAGCCGACACGAGGGCTGTCTCATATCCAAACACAAAGGTAGGCCGACACGAAGGCGCTCTCATAACCAAGGGTTACTTTCACAAGATGGATTTCAAAAGGAAAGCCGAGACGAAGGCTGTCTCATATCCAAACACAAAGGTAGGCCGACACGAAGGCGGTCTCATAACCAAGGGTTACCATCACAAGATGGATTTCAAAAGGAAAGCCGACACGAAGGCGGTATCATATCCAAACACAAAGGTAGCCGACACAAAGGCGGTCTCATAACCAAGGGTTACCATCACAAGATTTATTTCAAAAGGAAAGCCGACACGAAGGCGGTCTCATATCCAAACACAAAGGTAGGCCGACACGAAGGCGGAATCATAACCAAGGGTTACTATCATAAGATGGATTTCAAAAGGAAAGCCGACACGAGGGCGGTCTCATATCCAAACCCAAAGGTAGGCCGATACGAAGGCGGTCTCATAACCAATGGTTACCATTACAACATGGATTTCAAAAGGAAAGCAGACACGAAGGCGGTCTCATATCCAAACACAAAGGTAGGCCGACACGTTTGCGGTCTCATAACCAAGGGTTACCATCACAAGATGGATTTCAAAAGGAAAGTCGACACAAAGGCGGTCTCATATCCAAACACAAAGGTAGGCCGACACGAAGGCGGTCTCATAACCAAGGGTTACCATCACAAGATGGATTTCAAAAGGAAAGCCGACACGAGGGCGGTCTCATATCCAAACCCAAAGGTAGGCCGATACGAAGGCGGTCTCATAACCAAGGGTTACCAACACAAGATGAATTTCAAAAGGAAAGCCGACACAAAGGCGGTCTCATATCCGAACACAAAGGTAGGCTGACACGAAGGCGGTCTCATAACCAAGGGTTACCATCACAAGATTGATTTTAAAAGGAAAGCCGACACGAGGGTTGTCTCATATCCAAACACAAAGGTAGGCCGACACGAAGGCGGTCTCATAACCAAATGTTACTTTCACAAGATGGATTTCAAAAGTAAAACCGACACGAAGGCGGTCTCATATCCAAACACAAAGGTAGGCCGACACGAAGGCGGTCTCATAACCAAGGGTTACCATCACAAGATGGATTTCAAAAGGAAAGCCGACACGAGGGCGGTCTCATATCCAAACCCAAAGGTAGGCCGATACGAAGGCGGTCTCATAACCAAGGGTTACCAACACAAGATGAATTTCAAAAGGAAAGCCGACACAAAGGCGGTCTCATATCCGAACACAAAGGTAGGCTGACACGAAGGCGGTCTCATAACCAAGGGTTACCATCACAAGATTGATTTTAAAAGGAAAGCCGACACGAGGGTTGTCTCATATCCAAACACAAAGGTAGGCCGACACGAAGGCGGTCTCATAACCAAATGTTACTTTCACAAGATGGATTTCAAAAGTAAAACCGACACGAAGGCGGTCTCATATCCAAACACAAAGGTAGGCCGACACGAAGACGGTCTCATAGCCAAGGGTTACCATCACAAGATGGATTTCAAAAGGAAAGCCGACACGAGGGCGGTCTCATATCCAAACCCAAAGGTAAGCCGGTACGAAGGCGGTCTCATAACCAATGGTTACCATTACAACATGGATTTCAAAAGGAAAGCAGACACGAAGGCGGTCTCATATCCAAACACAAAGGTAGGCCGACACGTTTGCGGTCTCATAACCAAGGGTTACCATCACACGATGGATTTCAAAAGGAAAGTCGACACAAAGGCGGTCTCATATCCAAACACAAAGGTAGGCCGACACGAAGGCGGTCTCATAACCAAGGGTTACCATCACAAGATGGATTTCAAAAGGAAAGCCGACTCGAGGGCGGTCTCATATCCAAACCCAAAGGTAGGCCGATACGAAGGCGGTCTCATAACCAATGGTTACCATTACAAGATGGATTTCAAAAGGAAAGCAGACACGAAGGCGGTCTCATATCCAAACACAAAGGTAGGCCGACACGTAGGCGGTCTCATAACCAAGGGTTACCAACACAAGATGAATTTCAAAAGGAAAGCCGACACAAAGGCGGTCTCATATCCGAACACAAAGGTAGGCCGACACGAAGGCGGTCTCATAACCAAGGGTTACCATCACAAGATTGATTTCAAAAGGAAAGCCGACACGAGGGCTGTCTCACATCCAAATACAAAGGTAGGCCGACACGAAGGCGGTCTCATAACCAAGGCTTACTTTCACAAGACGGATTTCAAATGGAAAGCCGACACGAAGGCGGTATCATATACAAACACAAAGGTAGCCGACACAAAGGCGGTCTCATAACCATGGGTTACCATCACAAGATTTATTTCAAAAGGAAAGCCGACACGAAGGCGGTCTCATATCCAAACACAAAGGTAGGCCGACACGAAGGCGGAATCATAACCAAGGGTTACTATCACAAGATGGATTTCAAAAGGAAAGCCGACACGAGGGCGGTCTCATATCCAAACCCAAAGGTAGGCCGACACGAAGGCGGTCTCATAACCAAGGCTTACCATCACAAGATTGATTTCAAAAGGAAAGCAGACACGAAGGCAGTCTCATATCCAAACACAAAGGTAGGCCGACACGAAGGCGGTCTCATAACCAACGGTTACCATCACAAGATGGATTTCAAAAGGAAAGCCGACACGAGGACGGTCTCATATCCAAACCCAAAGGTAGGCCTACACGAAGGCGGTCTCATATCTAATGGTTACCATTACAAGATGGATTTCAAAAGGAAAGCAGACACGAAGGCGGTCTCATATCCAAACACAAAGGTAGGCCGACACGAAGGCGGTCTCATAACCAAGGGTTACCATCACAAGATGGATTTCAAAAGGAAAGCCGACACGAGGGCTGTCTCATATCCAAACACAAAGGTAGGCCGACACCAAGGCGCTCTCATAACCAAGGGTTACTTTCACAAGATGGATTTCAAAAGGAAAGCCGAGACGAAGGCTGTCTCATATCCAAACACAAAGGTAGGCCGACACGAAGGCGGTCTCATAACCAAGGGTTACCATCACAAGATGGATTTCAAAAGGAAAGCCGACACGAAGGCGGTATCATATCCAAACACAAAGGTAGCCGACACAAAGGCGGTCTCATAACCAAGGGTTACCATCACAAGATTTATTTCAAAAGGAAAGCCGACACGAAGGCGGTCTCATATCCAAACACAAAGGTAGGCCGACACGAAGGCGGAATCATAACCAAGGGTTACTATCATAAGATGGATTTCAAAAGGAAAGCCGACACGAGGGCGGTCTCATATCCAAACCCAAAGGTAGGCCGATACGAAGGCGGTCTCATAACCAATGGTTACCATTACAACATGGATTTCAAAAGGAAAGCAGACACGAAGGCGGTCTCATATCCAAACACAAAGGTAGGCCGACACGTTTGCGGTCTCATAACCAAGGGTTACCATCACAAGATGGATTTCAAAAGGAAAGTCGACACAAAGGCGGTCTCATATCCAAACACAAAGGTAGGCCGACACGAAGGCGGTCTCATAACCAAGGGTTACCATCACAAGATGGATTTCAAAAGGAAAGCCGACACGAGGGCGGTCTCATATCCAAACCCAAAGGTAGGCCGATACGAAGGCGGTCTCATAACCAAGGGTTACCAACACAAGATGAATTTCAAAAGAAAAGCCGACACAAAGGCGGTCTCATATCCGAACACAAAGGTAGGCTGACACGAAGGCGGTCTCATAACCAAGGGTTACCATCACAAGATTGATTTTAAAAGGAAAGCCGACACGAGGGCTGTCTCATATCCAAACACAAAGGTAGGCCGACACGAAGGCGGTCTCATAACCAAATGTTACTTTCACAAGATGGATTTCAAAAGTAAAACCGACACGAAGGCGGTCTCATATCCAAACACAAAGGTAGGCCGACACGAAGACGGTCTCATAGCCAAGGGTTACCATCACAAGATGGATTTCAAAAGGAAAGCCGACACGAGGGCGGTCTCATATCCAAACCCAAAGGTAAGCCGGTACGAAGGCGGTCTCATAACCAATGGTTACCATTACAACATGGATTTCAAAAGGAAAGCAGACACGAAGGCGGTCTCATATCCAAACACAAAGGTAGGCCGACACGTTTGCGGTCTCATAACCAAGGGTTACCATCACACGATGGATTTCAAAAGGAAAGTCGACACAAAGGCGGTCTCATATCCAAACACAAAGGTAGGCCGACACGAAGGCGGTCTCATAACCAAGGGTTACCATCACAAGATGGATTTCAAAAGGAAAGCCGACTCGAGGGCGGTCTCATATCCAAACCCAAAGGTAGGCCGATACGAAGGCGGTCTCATAACCAATGGTTACCATTACAAGATGGATTTCAAAAGGAAAGCAGACACGAAGGCGGTCTCATATCCAAACACAAAGGTAGGCCGACACGTAGGCAGTCTCATAACCAAGGGTTACCAACACAAGATGAATTTCAAAAGGAAAGCCGACACAAAGGCGGTCTCATATCCGAACACAAAGGTAGGCCGACACGAAGGCGGTCTCATAACCAAGGGTTACCATCACAAGATTGATTTCAAAAGGAAAGCCGACACGAGGGCTGTCTCACATCCAAATACAAAGGTAGGCCGACACGAAGGCGGTCTCATAACCAAGGCTTACTTTCACAAGACGGATTTCAAAAGGAAAGCCGACACGAAGGCGGTATCATATACAAACACAAAGGTAGCCGACACAAAGGCGGTCTCATAACCAAGGGTTACCATCACAAGATTTATTTCAAAAGGAAAGCCGACACGAAGGCGGTCTCATATCCAAACACAAAGGTAGGCCGACACGAAGGCGGAATCATAACCAAGGGTTACTATCACAAGATGGATTTCAAAAGGAAAGCCGACACGAGGGCGGTCTCATATCCAAACCCAAAGGTAGGCCGACACGAAGGCGGTCTCATAACCAAGGGTTACCATCACAAGATTGATTTCAAAAGGAAAGCAGACACGAAGGCAGTCTCATATCCAAACACAAAGGTAGGCCGACACGAAGGCGGTCTCATAACCAACGGTTACCATCACAAGATGGATTTCAAAAGGAAAGCTGACACAAAGGCGGTCTCATATCCAAACACAAAGGTAGGCCGACATGAAGGCGGTCTCATAACCATGGGTTACCATCACAAGATGGATTTCAAAAGGAAAGCCGACACGAGGGTTGTCTCATATCCAAGCAGAAAGGTAGGCCGACACGAATGCGGTCTCATAACCAAGGGTTACCATCACAAGATGGATTTCAAAAGGAAAGTCGACACGAAGGCGGTCTCATATCCAAACACAAATGTAGCCGACAAGAAGGTGGTCTCATAACCAAGGGTTCCCATCAGAAGATGGATTTCAAAAGGAAAGCCGACAGGAAGGAGGTCTCATATCCAAACACAAAGGTAGGCCGACACGAAGGCTGAATCATAACCAAGGGTTACTATCACAAGATCGATTTCAAAAGGAAAGCCGTCACGAAGGCGGTCTCTTATCAAAACACAAAGGTAGGCCGACACGAATGCGGTCTCATAACAAAGGGTTACCCTAACAAGATCGATTTCAAAAAGGAAAGCCGACACGAAGGCCCACTCGTATCCAAACACAAAGGTAGGCCAACACAAAAGCGGTCTATTAACCAAGGGTTACCATCACAAGATGGATTTCAAAAGGAAAGCTGAGACGAAGGCGGTCTGATATCCAAACACAAAGGTAGGCCGACACGAAGGCGGCCTCATAACCAAGGGTTACCATCACAAGATGGATTTCAAAAGGAAAGCCGACATGAGGGCAGTCTCATATCCAAACACAAAGGTAGGCCGACATGAAGGCGGTCTCATAACCAAGGGTTACCATCACAAGATGGATTTCAAAAGGAAAGCCGACACGAGGGCTGTCTATTATCCAAACACAAAGGTAGGCCGACACGTAGGCGGTCTCATAACCAAGGCTTACTTTCACAAGACGGATTTCAAAAGGAAAGCCGACACGAAGGCGGTATCATATACAAACACAAAGGTAGCCGACACAAAGGCGGTCTCATAACCATGGGTTACCATCACAAGATTTATTTCAAAAGGAAAGCCGACACGAAGGCGGTCTCATATCCAAACACAAAGGTAGGCCGACACGAAGGCGGAATCATAACCAAGGGTTACTATCACAAGATGGATTTCAAAAGGAAAGCCGACACGAGGGCGGTCTCATATCCAAACCCAAAGGTAGGCCGACACGAAGGCGGTCTCATAACCAAGGGTTACCATCACAAGATTGATTTCAAAAGGAAAGCAGACACGAAGGCAGTCTCATATCCAAACACAAAGGTAGGCCGACACGAAGGCGGTCTCATAACCAACGGTTACCATCACAAGATGGATTTCAAAAGGAAAGCCGACACGAGGACGGTCTCATATCCAAACCCAAAGGTAGGCCTACACGAAGGCGGTCTCATATCTAATGGTTACCATTACAAGATGGATTTCAAAAGGAAAGCAGACACGAAGGCGGTCTCATATCCAAACACAAAGGTAGGCCGACACGAAGGCGGTCTCATAACCAAGGGTTACCATCACAAGATGGATTTCAAAAGGAAAGCCGACACGAGGGCTGTCTCATATCCAAACACAAAGGTAGGCCGACACGAAGGTGCTCTCATAACCAAGGGTTACTTTCACAAGATGGATTTCAAAAGGAAAGCCGAGACGAAGGCTGTCTCATATCCAAACACAAAGGTAGGCCGACACGAAGGCGGTCTCATAACCAAGGGTTACCATCACAAGATGGATTTCAAAAGGAAAGCCGACACGAAGGCGGTATCATATCCAAACACAAAGGTAGCCGACACAAAGGCGGTCTCATAACCAAGGGTTACCATCACAAGATTTATTTCAAAAGGAAAGCCGACACGAAGGCGGTCTCATATCCAAACACAAAGGTAGGCCGACACGAAGGCGGAATCATAACCAAGGGTTACTATCATAAGATGGATTTCAAAAGGAAAGCCGACACGAGGGCGGTCTCATATCCAAACCCAAAGGTAGGCCGATACGAAGGCGGTCTCATAACCAATGGTTACCATTACAACATGGATTTCAAAAGGAAAGCAGACACGAAGGCGGTCTCATATCCAAACACAAAGGTAGGCCGACACGTTTGCGGTCTCATAACCAAGGGTTACCATCACAAGATGGATTTCAAAAGGAAAGTCGACACAAAGGCGGTCTCATATCCAAACACAAAGGTAGGCCGACACGAAGGCGGTCTCATAACCAAGGGTTACCATCACAAGATGGATTTCAAAAGGAAAGCCGACACGAGGGCGGTCTCATATCCAAACCCAAAGGTAGGCCGATACGAAGGCGGTCTCATAACCAAGGGTTACCAACACAAGATGAATTTCAAAAGGAAAGCCGACACAAAGGCGGTCTCATATCCGAACACAAAGGTAGGCTGACACGAAGGCGGTCTCATAACCAAGGGTTACCATCACAAGATTGATTTTAAAAGGAAAGCCGACACGAGGGCTGTCTCATATCCAAACACAAAGGTAGGCCGACACGAAGGCGGTCTCATAACCAAATGTTACTTTCACAAGATGGATTTCAAAAGTAAAACCGACACGAAGGCGGTCTCATATCCAAACACAAAGGTAGGCCGACACGAAGACGGTCTCATAGCCAAGGGTTACCATCACAAGATGGATTTCAAAAGGAAAGCCGACACGAGGGCGGTCTCATATCCAAACCCAAAGGTAAGCCGGTACGAAGGCGGTCTCATAACCAATGGTTACCATTACAACATGGATTTCAAAAGGAAAGCAGACACGAAGGCGGTCTCATATCCAAACACAAAGGTAGGCCGACACGTTTGCGGTCTCATAACCAAGGGTTACCATCACACGATGGATTTCAAAAGGAAAGTCGACACAAAGGCGGTCTCATATCCAAACACAAAGGTAGGCCGACACGAAGGCGGTCTCATAACCAAGGGTTACCATCACAAGATGGATTTCAAAAGGAAAGCCGACTCGAGGGCGGTCTCATATCCAAACCCAAAGGTAGGCCGATACGAAGGCGGTCTCATAACCAATGGTTACCATTACAAGATGGATTTCAAAAGGAAAGCAGACACGAAGGCGGTCTCATATCCAAACACAAAGGTAGGCCGACACGTAGGCGGTCTCATAACCAAGGGTTACCAACACAAGATGAATTTCAAAAGGAAAGCCAACACAAAGGCGGTCTCATATCCGAACACAAAGGTAGGCCGACACGAAGGCGGTCTCATAACCAAGGGTTACCATCACAAGATTGATTTCAAAAGGAAAGCCGACACGAGGGCTGTCTCACATCCAAATACAAAGGTAGGCCGACACGAAGGCGGTCTCATAACCAAGGCTTACTTTCACAAGACGGATTTCAAAAGGAAAGCCGACACGAAGGCGGTATCATATACAAACACAAAGGTAGCCGACACAAAGGCGGTCTCATAACCAAGGGTTACCATCACAAGATTTATTTCAAAAGGAAAGCCGACACGAAGGCGGTCTCATATCCAAACACAAAGGTAGGCCGACACGAAGGCGGAATCATAACCAAGGGTTACTATCACAAGATGGATTTCAAAAGGAAAGCCGACACGAGGGCGGTCTCATATCCAAACCCAAAGGTAGGCCGACACGAAGGCGGTCTCATAACCAAGGGTTACCATCACAAGATTGATTTCAAAAGGAAAGCAGACACGAAGGCAGTCTCATATCCAAACACAAAGGTAGGCCGACACGAAGGCGGTCTCATAACCAACGGTTACCATCACAAGATGGATTTCAAAAGGAAAGCTGACACAAAGGCGGTCTCATATCCAAACACAAAGGTAGGCCGACATGAAGGCGGTCTCATAACCATGGGTTACCATCACAAGATGGATTTCAAAAGGAAAGCCGACACGAGGGTTGTCTCATATCCAAGCAGAAAGGTAGGCCGACACGAATGCGGTCTCATAACCAAGGGTTACCATCACAAGATGGATTTCAAAAGGAAAGTCGACACGAAGGCGGTCTCATATCCAAACACAAATGTAGCCGACAAGAAGGTGGTCTCATAACCAAGGGTTCCCATCAGAAGATGGATTTCAAAAGGAAAGCCGACAGGAAGGAGGTCTCATATCCAAACACAAAGGTAGGCCGACACGAAGGCTGAATCATAACCAAGGGTTACTATCACAAGATCGATTTCAAAAGGAAAGCCGTCACGAAGGCGGTCTCTTATCAAAACACAAAGGTAGGCCGACACGAATGCGGTCTCATAACAAAGGGTTACCCTAACAAGATCGATTTCAAAAAGGAAAGCCGACACGAAGGCCCACTCGTATCCAAACACAAAGGTAGGCCAACACAAAAGCGGTCTATTAACCAAGGGTTACCATCACAAGATGGATTTCAAAAGGAAAGCTGAGACGAAGGCGGTCTGATATCCAAACACAAAGGTAGGCCGACACGAAGGCGGCCTCATAACCAAGGGTTACCATCACAAGATGGATTTCAAAAGGAAAGCCGACATGAGGGCAGTCTCATATCCAAACACAAAGGTAGGCCGACATGAAGGCGGTCTCATAACCAAGGGTTACCATCACAAGATGGATTTCAAAAGGAAAGCCGACACGAGGGCTGTCTAATATCCAAACACAAAGGTAGGCCGACACGAAGGAGGTCTCATTACCAAGGGTTACCACACAAGATGGATTGGAAAAGGAAAGCCGACACGAAGGTTGTCTCATATCCAAATACAAAGGTAGTCCGACACGAAGGCGGCCTCATAACCAAGGGTTACCATCACAAGACGGATTTCAAAAGGAAAGCCGACACGAAGGCGGTCTCATATCCAAACACAAAGGTAGGCCGACACGAAGGCGGAATCATAACCAAGGGTTACTATCACAAGATGGATTTCAAAAGGAAAGCCGACACGAAGGCGGTCTCTTATCCATACCCAAAGGTAGGCCGACACAAAGACGGTCTCATAACCAATGGTTACCATCACAAGATCGATTTCAAAAGGAAAGCCGACACGAAGGCGGTCTCATATCCAAACACAAAGGTAGGCCGACACATAGGCGGTCTCATAACCAAGGGTTACCATCACAAGATGGATTTCAAAAGGAAAACTGACACGAAGGTGGTCTCATATCCAAACACAAAGGTAGGCCGACACGTAGGCGGTCTCATAACCAAGGGTTACCAACACAAGATGAATTTCAAAAGGAAAGCCGACACAAAGGCTGTCTCATATCTGAACACAAAGGTAGGCCGACACGAAGGCGGTCTCATAACCAAGGGTTACCATCACAAGATTGATTTCAAAAGGAAAGCCGACACGAGGGATGTCTCATATCCAAATACCAAGGTAGGCCGACACGAAGGCGGCCTCATAACCAAGGCTTACTTTCACAAGATGTATTTCAAAAGGAAAGCCGACACGAAGGCAGTCTCATATCCAAACACAAAGGTAGGCCGACACGAAGGCGGTCTCATAACCAACGGTTACCATCACAAGATGGATTTCAAAAGGAAAGCCGACACGAGGGCGGTCTCATATCCAAACCCAAAGGTAGGCCGACACGAAGGCGGTCTCATATCCAATGGTTACCATCACAAGATGGATTTCAAAAGGAAAGCAGACACGAAGGCGGTCTCATATCCAAACACAAAGGTAGCCCGACACGTAGGCGGTCTCATAACCAAGGGTTACCATCACAAGATGGATTTCAAAAGGAAAGCCGACACAAAGGCGGTCTCATATCCAAACACAAAGGTAGGCCGACACGAAGGCAGTCTCATAACCAAGGGTTACCATCACAAGATGGATTTCAAAAGGAAAGCCGACACGAGGGCTGTCTCATATCCAAACACAAAGGTAGGCCGACACGAAGGCGCTCTCATAACCAAGGGTTACTTTCACAAGATGGATTTCAAAAGGAAAGCCGACACGAAGGCTGTCTCATATCCAAACACAAAGGTAGGCCGACACGAAGGCGGTCTCATAACCAATGGTTACCATCACAAGATGGATTTCAAAAGGAAAGGCGACACGAAGGCGGTCTCATATCCAAACACAATGGTAGCCGACACAAAGGCGGTCTCATAACCAAGGGTTACCATCACAAGATTTATTTCAAAAGGAAAGCCGACACGAAGGCGGTCTCATATCCAAACACAAAGGTAGGCCGACACGAAGGCGGAATCATAACCAAGGGTTACTATCACAAGATGGATTTCAAAAGGAAAGCCGACACGAAGGCGGTCTCTTATCCATACCCAAAGGTAGGCCGACACAAAGGCGGTCTCATAACCAATGGTTACCATCACAAAATGGATTTCAAAAGGAAAGCCGACACGAAGGCGGTCTCATATCCAAACACAAAGGTAGGCCGACACGAAGGCCATCTCATAACCAAGGGTTACCATCACAAGATGGATTTTAAACGGAAAGCAGACACGAAGGCGGTCTCTTATCCAAACATAAAGGTAGCTCGACACGTAGGCGGTCTCATAACCAACGGTTACCATCACAAGATAGATTTCAAAAGGAATGCTGACACAAAGGCGGTCTCATATCCAAACACAAAGGTAGGCCGACATGAAGGCGGTCTCATAACAAAGGGTTACCCTAACAAGATCGATTTCAAAAAGGAAAGCCGACACGAAGGCCCACTCGTATCCAAACACAAAGGTAGGCCAACACGAAAGCGGTCTATTAACCAAGGGTTACCATCACAAGATGGATTTCAAAAGGAAAGCTGAGACGAAGGCGGTCTGATATCCAAACACAAAGGTAGGCCGACACGAAGGCGGCCTCATAACCAAGGGTTACCATCACAAGATGGATTTCAAAAGGAAAGCCGACATGAGGGCAGTCTCATATCCAAACACAAAGGTAGGCCGACATGAAGGCGGTCTCATAACCAAGGGTTACCATCACAAGATGGATTTCAAAAGGAAAGCCGACACGAGGGCTGTCTAATATCCAAACACAAAGGTAGGCCGACACGAAGGAGGTCTCATTACCAAGGGTTACCACACAAGATGGATTGGAAAAGGAAAGCCGACACGAAGGTTGTCTCATATCCAAATACAAAGGTAGTCCGACACGAAGGCGGCCTCATAACCAAGGGTTACCATCACAAGACGGATTTCAAAAGGAAAGCCGACACGAAGGCGGTCTCATATCCAAACACAAAGGTAGGCCGACACGAAGGCGGAATCATAACCAAGGGTTACTATCACAAGATGGATTTCAAAAGGAAAGCCGACACGAAGGCGGTCTCTTATCCATACCCAAAGGTAGGCCGACACAAAGGCGGTCTCATAACCAATGGTTACCATCACAAGATCGATTTCAAAAGGAAAGCCGACACGAAGGCGGTCTCATATCCAAACACAAAGGTAGGCCGACACATAGGCGGTCTCATAACCAAGGGTTACCATCACAAGATGGATTTCAAAAGGAAAACTGACACGAAGGCGGTCTCATATCCAAACACAAAGGTAGGCCGACACGTAGGCGGTCTCATAACCAAGGGTTACCAACACAAGATGAATTTCAAAAGGAAAGCCGACACAAAGGCTGTCTCATATCTGAACACAAAGGTAGGCCGACACGAAGGCGGTCTCATAACCAAGGGTTACCATCACAAGATTGATTTCAAAAGGAAAGCCGACACGAGGGATGTCTCATATCCAAATACAAAGGTAGGCCGACACGAAGGCGGCCTCATAACCAAGGCTTACTTTCACAAGATGTATTTCAAAAGGAAAGCCGACACGAAGGCAGTCTCATATCCAAACACAAAGGTAGGCCGACACGAAGGCGGTCTCATAACCAACGGTTACCATCACAAGATGGATTTCAAAAGGAAAGCCGACACGAGGGCGGTCTCATATCCAAACCCAAAGGTAGGCCGACACGAAGGCGGTCTCATATCCAATGGTTACCATTACAAGATGGATTTCAAAAGGAAAGCAGACACGAAGGCGGTCTCATATCCAAACACAAAGGTAGCCCGACACGTAGGCGGTCTCATAACCAAGGGTTACCATCACAAGATGGATTTCAAAAGGAAAGCCGACACAAAGGCGGTCTCATATCCAAACACAAAGGTAGGCCGACACGAAGGCAGTCTCATAACCAAGGGTTACCATCACAAGATGGATTTCAAAAGGAAAGCCGACACGAGGGCTGTCTCATATCCAAACACAAAGGTAGGCCGACACGAAGGCGCTCTCATAACCAAGGGTTACTTTCACAAGATGGATTTCAAAAGGAAAGCCGACACGAAGGCTGTCTCATATCCAAACACAAAGGTAGGCCGACACGAAGGCGGTCTCATAACCAATGGTTACCATCACAAGATGGATTTCAAAAGGAAAGGCGACACGAAGGCGGTCTCATATCCAAACACAATGGTAGCCGACACAAAGGCGGTCTCATAACCAAGGGTTACCATCACAAGATTTATTTCAAAAGGAAAGCCGACACGAAGGCGGTCTCATATCCAAACACAAAGGTAGGCCGACACGAAGGCGGAATCATAACCAAGGGTTACTATCACAAGATGGATTTCAAAAGGAAAGCCGACACGAAGGCGGTCTCTTATCCATACCCAAAGGTAGGCCGACACAAAGGCGGTCTCATAACCAATGGTTACCATCACAAAATGGATTTCAAAAGGAAAGCCGACACGAAGGCGGTCTCATATCCAAACACAAAGGTAGGCCGACACGAAGGCCATCTCATAACCAAGGGTTACCATCACAAGATGGATTTTAAACGGAAAGCAGACACGAAGGCGGTCTCTTATCCAAACATAAAGGTAGCTCGACACGTAGGCGGTCTCATAACCAACGGTTACCATCACAAGATAGATTTCAAAAGGAATGCTGACACAAAGGCGGTCTCATATCCAAACACAAAGGTAGGCCGACATGAAGGCGGTCTCATAACAAAGGGTTACCCTAACAAGATCGATTTCAAAAAGGAAAGCCGACACGAAGGCCCACTCGTATCCAAACACAAAGGTAGGCCAACACGAAAGCGGTCTATTAACCAAGGGTTACCATCACAAGATGGATTTCAAAAGGAAAGCTGAGACGAAGGCGGTCTGATATCCAAACACAAAGGTAGGCCGACACGAAGGCGGCCTCATAACCAAGGGTTACCATCACAAGATGGATTTCAAAAGGAAAGCCGACATGAGGGCAGTCTCATATCCAAACACAAAGGTAGGCCGACATGAAGGCGGTCTCATAACCAAGGGTTACCATCACAAGATGGATTTCAAAAGGAAAGCCGACACGAGGGCTGTCTAATATCCAAACACAAAGGTAGGCCGACACGAAGGAGGTCTCATTACCAAGGGTTACCACACAAGATGGATTGGAAAAGGAAAGCCGACACGAAGGTTGTCTCATATCCAAATACAAAGGTAGTCCGACACGAAGGCGGCCTCATAACCAAGGGTTACCATCACAAGACGGATTTCAAAAGGAAAGCCGACACGAAGGCGGTCTCATATCCAAACACAAAGGTAGGCCGACACGAAGGCGGAATCATAACCAAGGGTTACTATCACAAGATGGATTTCAAAAGGAAAGCCGACACGAAGGCGGTCTCTTATCCATACCCAAAGGTAGGCCGACACAAAGGCGGTCTCATAACCAATGGTTACCATCACAAGATCGATTTCAAAAGGAAAGCCGACACGAAGGCGGTCTCATATCCAAACACAAAGGTAGGCCGACACATAGGCGGTCTCATAACCAAGGGTTACCATCACAAGATGGATTTCAAAAGGAAAACTGACACGAAGGCGGTCTCATATCCAAACACAAAGGTAGGCCGACACGTAGGCGGTCTCATAACCAAGGGTTACCAACACAAGATGAATTTCAAAAGGAAAGCCGACACAAAGGCTGTCTCATATCTGAACACAAAGGTAGGCCGACACGAAGGCGGTCTCATAACCAAGGGTTACCATCACAAGATTGATTTCAAAAGGAAAGCCGACACGAGGGATGTCTCATATCCAAATACAAAGGTAGGCCGACACGAAGGCGGCCTCATAACCAAGGCTTACTTTCACAAGATGTATTTCAAAAGGAAAGCCGACACGAAGGCAGTCTCATATCCAAACACAAAGGTAGGCCGACACGAAGGCGGTCTCATAACCAACGGTTACCATCACAAGATGGATTTCAAAAGGAAAGCCGACACGAGGGCGGTCTCATATCCAAACCCAAAGGTAGGCCGACACGAAGGCGGTCTCATATCCAATGGTTACCATTACAAGATGGATTTCAAAAGGAAAGCAGACACGAAGGCGGTCTCATATCCAAACACAAAGGTAGCCCGACACGTAGGCGGTCTCATAACCAAGGGTTACCATCACAAGATGGATTTCAAAAGGAAAGCCGACACAAAGGCGGTCTCATATCCAAACACAAAGGTAGGCCGACACGAAGGCAGTCTCATAACCAAGGGTTACCATCACAAGATGGATTTCAAAAGGAAAGCCGACACGAGGGCTGTCTCATATCCAAACACAAAGGTAGGCCGACACGAAGGCGCTCTCATAACCAAGGGTTACTTTCACAAGATGGATTTCAAAAGGAAAGCCGACACGAAGGCTGTCTCATATCCAAACACAAAGGTAGGCCGACACGAAGGCGGTCTCATAACCAATGGTTACCATCACAAGATGGATTTCAAAAGGAAAGCCGACACGAAGGCGGTCTCATATCCAAACACAATGGTAGCCGACACAAAGGCGGTCTCATAACCAAGGGTTACCATCACAAGATTTATTTCAAAAGGAAAGCCGACACGAAGGCGGTCTCATATCCAAACACAAAGGTAGGCCGACACGAAGGCGGAATCATAACCAAGGGTTACTATCACAAGATGGATTTCAAAAGGAAAGCCGACACGAAGGCGGTCTCTTATCCATACCCAAAGGTAGGCCGACACAAAGGCGGTCTCATAACCAATGGTTACCATCACAAAATGGATTTCAAAAGGAAAGCCGACACGAAGGCGGTCTCATATCCAAACACAAAGGTAGGCCGACACGAAGGCCATCTCATAACCAAGGGTTACCATCACAAGATGGATTTTAAACGGAAAGCAGACACGAAGGCGGTCTCTTATCCAAACATAAAGGTAGCTCGACACGTAGGCGGTCTCATAACCAACGGTTACCATCACAAGATAGATTTCAAAAGGAATGCTGACACAAAGGCGGTCTCATATCCAAACACAAAGGTAGGCCGACATGAAGGCGGTCTCATAACAAAGGGTTACCCTAACAAGATCGATTTCAAAAAGGAAAGCCGACACGAAGGCCCACTCGTATCCAAACACAAAGGTAGGCCAACACGAAAGCGGTCTATTAACCAAGGGTTACCATCACAAGATGGATTTCAAAAGGAAAGCTGAGACGAAGGCGGTCTGATATCCAAACACAAAGGTAGGCCGACACGAAGGCGGCCTCATAACCAAGGGTTACCATCACAAGATGGATTTCAAAAGGAAAGCCGACATGAGGGCAGTCTCATATCCAAACACAAAGGTAGGCCGACATGAAGGCGGTCTCATAACCAAGGGTTACCATCACAAGATGGATTTCAAAAGGAAAGCCGACACGAGGGCTGTCTAATATCCAAACACAAAGGTAGGCCGACACGAAGGAGGTCTCATTACCAAGGGTTACCACACAAGATGGATTGGAAAAGGAAAGCCGACACGAAGGTTGTCTCATATCCAAATACAAAGGTAGTCCGACACGAAGGCGGCCTCATAACCAAGGGTTACCATCACAAGACGGATTTCAAAAGGAAAGCCGACACGAAGGCGGTCTCATATCCAAACACAAAGGTAGGCCGACACGAAGGCGGAATCATAACCAAGGGTTACTATCACAAGATGGATTTCAAAAGGAAAGCCGACACGAAGGCGGTCTCTTATCCATACCCAAAGGTAGGCCGACACAAAGGCGGTCTCATAACCAATGGTTACCATCACAAGATCGATTTCAAAAGGAAAGCCGACACGAAGGCGGTCTCATATCCAAACACAAAGGTAGGCCGACACATAGGCGGTCTCATAACCAAGGGTTACCATCACAAGATGGATTTCAAAAGGAAAACTGACACGAAGGCGGTCTCATATCCAAACACAAAGGTAGGCCGACACGTAGGCGGTCTCATAACCAAGGGTTACCAACACAAGATGAATTTCAAAAGGAAAGCCGACACAAAGGCTGTCTCATATCTGAACACAAAGGTAGGCCGACACGAAGGCGGTCTCATAACCAAGGGTTACCATCACAAGATTGATTTCAAAAGGAAAGCCGACACGAGGGATGTCTCATATCCAAATACAAAGGTAGGCCGACACGAAGGCGGCCTCATAACCAAGGCTTACTTTCACAAGATGTATTTCAAAAGGAAAGCCGACACGAAGGCAGTCTCATATCCAAACACAAAGGTAGGCCGACACGAAGGCGGTCTCATAACCAACGGTTACCATCACAAGATGGATTTCAAAAGGAAAGCCGACACGAGGGCGGTCTCATATCCAAACCCAAAGGTAGGCCGACACGAAGGCGGTCTCATATCCAATGGTTACCATTACAAGATGGATTTCAAAAGGAAAGCAGACACGAAGGCGGTCTCATATCCAAACACAAAGGTAGCCCGACACGTAGGCGGTCTCATAACCAAGGGTTACCATCACAAGATGGATTTCAAAAGGAAAGCCGACACAAAGGCGGTCTCATATCCAAACACAAAGGTAGGCCGACACGAAGGCAGTCTCATAACCAAGGGTTACCATCACAAGATGGATTTCAAAAGGAAAGCCGACACGAGGGCTGTCTCATATCCAAACACAAAGGTAGGCCGACACGAAGGCGCTCTCATAACCAAGGGTTACTTTCACAAGATGGATTTCAAAAGGAAAGCCGACACGAAGGCTGTCTCATATCCAAACACAAAGGTAGGCCGACACGAAGGCGGTCTCATAACCAATGGTTACCATCACAAGATGGATTTCAAAAGGAAAGCCGACACGAAGGCGGTCTCATATCCAAACACAATGGTAGCCGACACAAAGGCGGTCTCATAACCAAGGGTTACCATCACAAGATTTATTTCAAAAGGAAAGCCGACACGAAGGCGGTCTCATATCCAAACACAAAGGTAGGCCGACACGAAGGCGGAATCATAACCAAGGGTTACTATCACAAGATGGATTTCAAAAGGAAAGCCGACACGAAGGCGGTCTCTTATCCATACCCAAAGGTAGGCCGACACAAAGGCGGTCTCATAACCAATGGTTACCATCACAAAATGGATTTCAAAAGGAAAGCCGACACGAAGGCGGTCTCATATCCAAACACAAAGGTAGGCCGACACGAAGGCCATCTCATAACCAAGGGTTACCATCACAAGATGGATTTTAAACGGAAAGCAGACACGAAGGCGGTCTCTTATCCAAACATAAAGGTAGCTCGACACGTAGGCGGTCTCATAACCAACGGTTACCATCACAAGATAGATTTCAAAAGGAATGCTGACACAAAGGCGGTCTCATATCCAAACACAAAGGTAGGCCGACATGAAGGCGGTCTCATAACAAAGGGTTACCCTAACAAGATCGATTTCAAAAAGGAAAGCCGACACGAAGGCCCACTCGTATCCAAACACAAAGGTAGGCCAACACGAAAGCGGTCTATTAACCAAGGGTTACCATCACAAGATGGATTTCAAAAGGAAAGCTGAGACGAAGGCGGTCTGATATCCAAACACAAAGGTAGGCCGACACGAAGGCGGCCTCATAACCAAGGGTTACCATCACAAGATGGATTTCAAAAGGAAAGCCGACATGAGGGCAGTCTCATATCCAAACACAAAGGTAGGCCGACATGAAGGCGGTCTCATAACCAAGGGTTACCATCACAAGATGGATTTCAAAAGGAAAGCCGACACGAGGGCTGTCTAATATCCAAACACAAAGGTAGGCCGACACGAAGGAGGTCTCATTACCAAGGGTTACCACACAAGATGGATTGGAAAAGGAAAGCCGACACGAAGGTTGTCTCATATCCAAATACAAAGGTAGTCCGACACGAAGGCGGCCTCATAACCAAGGGTTACCATCACAAGACGGATTTCAAAAGGAAAGCCGACACGAAGGCGGTCTCATATCCAAACACAAAGGTAGGCCGACACGAAGGCGGAATCATAACCAAGGGTTACTATCACAAGATGGATTTCAAAAGGAAAGCCGACACGAAGGCGGTCTCTTATCCATACCCAAAGGTAGGCCGACACAAAGGCGGTCTCATAACCAATGGTTACCATCACAAGATCGATTTCAAAAGGAAAGCCGACACGAAGGCGGTCTCATATCCAAACACAAAGGTAGGCCGACACATAGGCGGTCTCATAACCAAGGGTTACCATCACAAGATGGATTTCAAAAGGAAAACTGACACGAAGGCGGTCTCATATCCAAACACAAAGGTAGGCCGACACGTAGGCGGTCTCATAACCAAGGGTTACCAACACAAGATGAATTTCAAAAGGAAAGCCGACACAAAGGCTGTCTCATATCTGAACACAAAGGTAGGCCGACACGAAGGCGGTCTCATAACCAAGGGTTACCATCACAAGATTGATTTCAAAAGGAAAGCCGACACGAGGGATGTCTCATATCCAAATACAAAGGTAGGCCGACACGAAGGCGGCCTCATAACCAAGGCTTACTTTCACAAGATGTATTTCAAAAGGAAAGCCGACACGAAGGCAGTCTCATATCCAAACACAAAGGTAGGCCGACACGAAGGCGGTCTCATAACCAACGGTTACCATCACAAGATGGATTTCAAAAGGAAAGCCGACACGAGGGCGGTCTCATATCCAAACCCAAAGGTAGGCCGACACGAAGGCGGTCTCATATCCAATGGTTACCATTACAAGATGGATTTCAAAAGGAAAGCAGACACGAAGGCGGTCTCATATCCAAACACAAAGGTAGCCCGACACGTAGGCGGTCTCATAACCAAGGGTTACCATCACAAGATGGATTTCAAAAGGAAAGCCGACACAAAGGCGGTCTCATATCCAAACACAAAGGTAGGCCGACACGAAGGCAGTCTCATAACCAAGGGTTACCATCACAAGATGGATTTCAAAAGGAAAGCCGACACGAGGGCTGTCTCATATCCAAACACAAAGGTAGGCCGACACGAAGGCGCTCTCATAACCAAGGGTTACTTTCACAAGATGGATTTCAAAAGGAAAGCCGACACGAAGGCTGTCTCATATCCAAACACAAAGATAGGCCGACACGAAGGCGGTCTCATAACCAATGGTTACCATCACAAGATGGATTTCAAAAGGAAAGCCGACACGAAGGCGGTCTCATATCCAAACACAATGGTAGCCGACACAAAGGCGGTCTCATAACCAAGGGTTACCATCACAAGATTTATTTCAAAAGGAAAGCCGACACGAAGGCGGTCTCATATCCAAACACAAAGGTAGGCCGACACGAAGGCGGAATCATAACCAAGGGTTACTATCACAAGATGGATTTCAAAAGGAAAGCCGACACGAAGGCGGTCTCTTATCCATACCCAAAGGTAGGCCGACACAAAGGCGGTCTCATAACCAATGGTTACCATCACAAAATGGATTTCAAAAGGAAAGCCGACACGAAGGCGGTCTCATATCCAAACACAAAGGTAGGCCGACACGAAGGCCATCTCATAACCAAGGGTTACCATCACAAGATGGATTTTAAACGGAAAGCAGACACGAAGGCGGTCTCTTATCCAAACATAAAGGTAGCTCGACACGTAGGCGGTCTCATAACCAACGGTTACCATCACAAGATAGATTTCAAAAGGAATGCTGACACAAAGGCGGTCTCATATCCAAACACAAAGGTAGGCCGACATGAAGGCGGTCTCATAACAAAGGGTTACCCTAACAAGATCGATTTCAAAAAGGAAAGCCGACACGAAGGCCCACTCGTATCCAAACACAAAGGTAGGCCAACACGAAAGCGGTCTATTAACCAAGGGTTACCATCACAAGATGGATTTCAAAAGGAAAGCTGAGACGAAGGCGGTCTGATATCCAAACACAAAGGTAGGCCGACACGAAGGCGGCCTCATAACCAAGGGTTACCATCACAAGATGGATTTCAAAAGGAAAGCCGACATGAGGGCAGTCTCATATCCAAACAGAAAGGTAGGCCGACATGAAGGCGGTCTCATAACCAAGGGTTACCATCACAAGATGGATTTCAAAAGGAAAGCCGACACGAGGGATGTCTCATATCCAAATACAAAGGTAGGCCGACACGAAGGCGGTCTCATAACCAAGGCTTACTTTCACAAGATGGATTTCAAAAGGAAAGCCGACACGAAGGCAGTCTCATATCCAAACACAAAGGTAGGCCGACACGAAGGCGGTCTCATAACCAACGGTTACCATCACAAGATGGATTTCAAAAGGAAAGCCGACACGAGGGCGGTCTCATATCCAAACCCAAAGGTAGGCCGACACGAAGGCGGTCTCATATCCAATGGTTACCATTACAAGATGGATTTCAAAAGGAAAGCAGACACGAAGGCGGTCTCATATCCAAACACAAAGGTAGCCCGACACGTAGGCGGTCTCATAACCAAGGGTTACCATCACAAGATGGATTTCAAAAGGAAAGCCGACACAAAGGCGGTCTCATATCCAAACACAAAGGTAGGCCGACACGAAGGCAGTCTCATAACCAAGGGTTACCATCACAAGATGGATTTCAAAAGGAATGCTGACACAAAGGCGGTCTCATATCCAAACACAAAGGTAGGCCGACATGAAGGCGGTCTCATAACAAAGGGTTACCCTAACAAGATCGATTTCAAAAAGGAAAGCCGACACGAAGGCCCACTCGTATCCAAACACAAAGGTAGGCCAACACGAACGCGGTCTATTAACCAAGGGTTACCATCACAAGATGGATTTCAAAAGGAAAGCTGAGACGAAGGCGGTCTGATATCCAAACACAAAGGTAGGCCGACACGAAGGCGGCCTCATAACCAAGGGTTACCATCACAATATGGATTTCAAAAGGAAAGCCGACATGAGGGCAGTCTCATATCCAAACACAAAGGTAGGCCGACATGAAGGCGGTCTCATAACCAAGGGTTACCATCACAAGATGGATTTCAAAAGGAAAGCCGACACGAGGGCTGTCTAATATCCAAACACAAAGGTAGGCCGACACGAAGGAGGTCTCATTACCAAGGGTTACCACACAAGATGGATTGGAAAAGGAAAGCCGGCACGAAGGTTGTCTCATATCCAAATACAAAGGTAGTCCGACACGAAGGCGGCCTCATAACCAAGGGTTACCATCACAAGACGGATTTCAAAAGGAAAGCCGACACGAAGGCGGTCTCATATCCAAACACAAAGGTAGGCCGACACGAAGGCGGAATCATAACCAAGGGTTACTATCACAAGATGGATTTCAAAAGGAAAGCCGACACGAAGGCGGTCTCTTATCCATACCCAAAGGTAGGCCGACACAAAGGCGGTCTCATAACCAATGGTTACCATCACAAGATCGATTTCAAAAGGAAAGCCGACACGAAGGCGGTCTCATATCCAAACACAAAGGTAGGCCGACACATAGGCGGTCTCATAACCAAGGGTTACCATCACAAGATGGATTTCAAAAGGAAAACTGACACGAAGGCGGTCTCATATCCAAACACAAAGGTAGGCCGACACGTAGGCGGTCTCATAACCAAGGGTTACCAACACAAGATGAATTTCAAAAGGAAAGACGACACAAAGGCTGTCTCATATCCGAACACAAAGGTAGGCCGACACGAAGGCGGTCTCATAACCAAGGGTTACCATCACAAGATTGATTTCAAAAGGAAAGCCGACACGAGGGATGTCTCATATCCAAATACAAAGGTAGGCTGACACGAAGGCGGTCTCATAACCAAGGCTTACTTTCACAAGATGGATTTCAAAAGGAAAGCCGACACGAAGGCAGTCTCATATCCAAACACAAAGGTAGGCCGACACGAAGGCGGTCTCATAACCAACGGTTACCATCACAAGATGGATTTCAAAAGGAAAGCCGACACGAGGGCGGTCTCATATCCAAACCCAAAGGTAGGCCGACACGAAGGCGGTCTCATATCCAATGGTTACCATTACAAGATGGATTTCAAAAGGAAAGCAGACACGAAGGCGGTCTCATATCCAAACACAAAGGTAGCCTGACACGTAGGCGGTCTCATAACCAAGGGTTACCATCACAAGATGGATTTCAAAAGGAAAGCCGACACAAAGGCGGTCTCATATCCAAACACAAAGGTAGGCCGACACGAAGGCAGTCTCATAACCAAGGGTTACCATCACAAGATGGATTTCAAAAGGAAAGCCGACACGAGGGCTGTCTCATATCCAAACACAAAGGTAGGCCGACACGAAGGCGCTCTCATAACCAAGGGTTACTTTCACAAGATGGATTTCAAAAGGAAAGCCGACACGAAGGCTGTCTCATATCCAATAACAAAGGTAGGCCGACACGAAGGCGGTCTCATAACCAATGGTTGCCATCACAAGATGGATTTCAAAAGGAAAGCCGACACGGAGGCGGTCTCATATCCAAACACAATGGTAGCCGACACAAAGGCGGTCTCATAACCAAGGGTTACCATCACAAGATTTATTTCAAAAGGAAAGCCGACACGAAGGCGGTCTCATATCCAAACACAAAGGTAGGCCGACACGAAGGCGGAATCATAACCAAGGGTTACTATCACAAGATGGATTTCAAAAGGAAAGCCGACACGAAGGCGGTCTCTTATCCATACCCAAAGGGAGGCCGACACAAAGGCGGTCTCATAACCAATGGTTACCATCACAAAATGGATTTCAAAAGGAAAGCCGACACGAAGGCGGTCTCATATCCAAACACAAAGGTAGGCCGACACGAAGGCCATCTCATAACCAAGGGTTACCATCACAAGATGGATTTTAAACGGAAAGCAGACACGAAGGCGGTCTCTTATCCAAACATAAAGGTAGCTCGACACGTAGGCGGTCTCATAACCAACGGTTACCATCACAAGATAGATTTCAAAAGGAATGCTGACACAAAGGCGGTCTCATATCCAAACACAAAGGTAGGCCGACATGAACGCGGTCTCATAACCATGGGTTACCATCACAAGATGGATTTCAAAAGGAAAGCCGACACGAGGGTTGTCTCATATCCAAGCAGAAAGGTAGGCCGACACGAAGGCGGTCTCATAACCAAGGGTTACCATCACAAGATGGATTTCAAAAGGAAAGCCGACACGAAGGCGGTCTCATATCCATACACAAAGGTAGGCCGACACGAAGGCGGTCTCATAACCAAGGGTTACCATCACAAGATGGATTTCAAAAGGAAAGTCGACGCGAAGGCGGTCTCATATCCAAACACAAATGTAGCCGACAAGAAGGTGGTCTCATAACCAAGGGTTACCATCAGAAGATGGATTTCAAAAGGAAAGCCGACAGGAATGAGGTCTCATATCCAAACACAAAGGTAGGCCGACACGAAGGCGGAATCATAACCAAGGGTTACTATCACAAGATGGATTTCAAAAGGA
Organism: Lathyrus tuberosus; assembly: GCA_022829125.1. Classification (NCBI taxonomy): domain Eukaryota; kingdom Viridiplantae; phylum Streptophyta; class Magnoliopsida; order Fabales; family Fabaceae; genus Lathyrus; species Lathyrus tuberosus. The sequence goes on along the minus strand of JALAZF010000020.1, from coordinate 1,637,465 downwards.
AAGCCGACACGATGGCGGTCTCTTATCAAAACACAAAGGTAGGCCGACACGAATGCGGTCTCATAACAAAGGGTTACCCTAACAAGATCGATTTCAAAAAGGGAAGCCGACACGAAGGCCCACACGTATCCAAACACAAAGGTAGGCCAACACGAAAGCGGTCTATTAACCAAGGGTTACCATCACAAGATGGATTTCAAAAGGAAAGCTGAGACGAAGGCGGTCTGATATCCAAACACAAAGGTAGGCCGACACGAAGGCGGCCTCATAACCAAGGGTTACCATCACAAGATGGATTTCAAAAGGAAAGCCGACGTGAGGGAAGTCTCATATCCAAACACAAAGGTAGGCCGACATGAAGGCAGTCTCATAACCAAGGGTTACCATCACAAGATGGATTTCAAAAGGAAAGCCGACACGAGGGCTGTCTCATATCCAAACACAAAGGTAGGCCGACACGAAGGCGCTCTCATAACAAAGGGTTACTTTCAAAAGATGGATTTCAAAAGGAAAGCCGACACGAAGGCTGTCTCATATCCAAACACAAAGGTAGGCCGACACGAAGGCGGTCTCATAACCAATGGTTGCCATCACAAGATGGATTTCAAAAGGAAAGCCGACACGAAGGCGGTCTCATATCCAAACACAAAGGTAGCCGACACAAAGGCGGTCTCATAACCAAGGGTTACCATCACAAGATTTATTTCAAAAGGAAAGCCGACACGAAGGCGGTCTCATATCCAAACACAAAGGTAGGCCGACACGAAGGCGGAATCATAACCAAGGGTTACTATCACAAGATGGATTTCAAAAGGAAAGCCGACACGAAGGCGGTCTCTTATCCATACCCAAAGGTAGGCCGACACAAAGGCGGTCTCATAACCAATGGTTACCATCACAAAATGGATTTCAAAAGGAAAGCTGACACGAAGGCGGTCTCATATCCAAACACAAAGGTAGGCCGACACGAAGGCCATCTCATAACCAAGGGTTACCATCACAAGATGGATTTTAAACGGAAAGCAGACACGAAGGCGGTCTCTAATCCAAACATAAAGGTAGCTCGACACGTAGGCGGTCTCATAACCAAGGGTTACCATCACAAGATAGATTTCAAAAGGAATGCTGACACAAAGGCGGTCTCATATCCAAACACAAAGGTAGGCCGACATGAAGGCGGTCTCATAACCATGGGTTACCATCACAAGATGGATTTCAAAAGGAAAGCCGACACGAGGGTTGTCTCATATCCAAGCAGAAAGGTAGGCCGACACGAAGGCGGTCTCATAACCAAGGGTTACCATCACAAGATGGATTTCAAAAGGAAAGCCGACACGAAGGCGGTCTCATATCCAAACACAAAGGTAGGCCGACACGAAGGCGGTCTCATAACCAAGGGTTACCATCACAAGATGGATTTCATAAGGAAAGCCGACGCGAAGGCGGTCTCATATCCAAACACAAATGTAGCCAACAAGAAGGTGGTCTGATAACCAAGGGTTACCATCAGAAGATGGATTTCAAAAGGAAAGCCGACAGGAAGGAGGTCTCATATCCAAACACAAAGGTAGGCCGACACGAAGGCGGAATCATAACCAAGGGTTACTATCACATGATGGATTTCAAAAGGAAAGCCGACACGAAGGCGGTCTCTTATCAAAACACAAAGGTAGGCCGACACGAATGCGGTCTCATAACAAAGGGTTACCCTAACAAGATCGATTTCAAAAAGGGAAGCCGACACGAAGGCCCACTCGTATCCAAACACAAAGGTAGGCCAACACGAAAGCGGTCTATTAACCAAGGGTTACCATCACAAGATGGATTTCAAAAGGAAAGCTGAGACGAAGGCGGTCTGATATCCAAACACAAAGGTAGGCCGACACGAAGGCGGCCTCATAACCAAGGGTTACCATCACAAGATGGATTTCAAAAGGAAAGCCGACATGAGGGCAGTCTCATATCCAAGCAGAAAGGTAGGCCGACACGAATGCGGTCTCATAACCAAGGGTTACCATCACAAGATGGATTTCAAAAGGAAAGTCGACACGAAGGCGGTCTCATATCCAAACACAAATGTAGCCGACAAGAAGGTGGTCTCATAACCAAGGGTTCCCATCAGAAGATGGATTTCAAAAGGAAAGCCGACAGGAAGGAGGTCTCATATCCAAACACAAAGGTAGGCCGACACGAAGGCGGAATCATAACCAAGGGTTACCATCACAAGACGGATTTCAAAAGGAAAGCCGACATGAGGGCGGTCTCATATCCAAACACAAAGGTAGGCCGACACGAATTCGGTATCATAACCAAGGGTTACTTTCACAAGATGGATTTCAAAAGGAAAGCCGACCGGAAGGCGGTCTCATATCCAAACACAAAGGTAGGCCGACACGAAGGCGGTCTCATAACCAAGGGTTACCATCACAAGATGGATTTTAAAAGGAAAGCTGAGACGAAGGCGGTCTGATATCCAAACACAAAGGTAGGCCGACACGAAGGCGGCCTCATAACCAAGGGTTACCATCACAAGATGGATTTCAAAAGGAAAGCCGACATGAGGGCAGTCTCATATCCAAACACAAAGGTAGGCCGACATGAAGGCGGTCTCATAACCAAGGGTTACCATCACAAGATGGATTTCAAAAGGAAAGCCGACACGAGGGCTGTCTAATATCCAAACACAAAGGTAGGCCGACACGAAGGAGGTCTCATTACCAAGGGTTACCACACAAGATGGATTGGAAAAGGAAAGCCGACACGAAGGTTGTCTCATATCCAAACACAAAGGTAGTCCGACACGAAGGCGGCCTCATAACCAAGGGTTACCATCACAAGACGGATTTCAAAAGGAAAGCTGACACGAAGGCGGTCTCATATCCAAACACAAAGGTAGGCCGACACGAAGGCGGAATCATAACCAAGGGTTACTATCACAAGATGGATTTCAAAAGGAAAGCCGACACGAAGGCGGTCTCTTATCCATACCCAAAGGTAGGCCGACACAAAGGCGGTCTCATAACCAATGGTTACCATCACAAGATGGATTTCAAAAGGAAAGCCGACACGAAGGCGGTCTCATATCCAAACACAAAGGTAGGCCGACACGAAGGCCATCTCATAACCAAGGGTTACCATCACAAGATGGATTTTAAACGGAAAGCAGACACGAAGGCGGTCTCGTATCCAAACATAAAGGTAGCTCGACACGTAGGCGGTCTCATAACCAAGGGTTACCATCACAAGATAGATTTCAAAAGGAATGCTGACACAAAGGCGGTCTCATATCCAAACACAAAGGTAGGCCGACCTGAAGGCGGTCTCATAACCATGGGTTACCATCACAAGATGGATTTCAAAAGGAAAGCCGACACGAGGGCGGTCTCAAATCCAAACACAAAGGTAGGCCGACACAAAGGCGGTCTCATAACCAAGGGTTACCATCACAAGATGGATTTCAAAAGGAAAGTCGACACGAGGGCGGTCTCATATCCAAACCCAAAGGTAGGCCGATACGAAGGCGGTCTCATAACCAATGGTTACCATTACAAGATGGATTTCAAAAGGAAAGCAGACACGAAGGCGGTCTCATATCCAAACACAAAGGTAGGCCAACACGTAGGCGGTCTCATAACCAAGGGTTACCAACACAAGATGAATTTCAAAAGGAAAGCCGACAGGAAGGAGGTCTCATATCCAAACACAAAGGTAGGCCGACACGAAGGCGGAATCATAACCAAGGGTTACTATCACAAGATGGATTTCAAAAGCAAAGCCGACACGAAGGCGGTCTCTTATCAAAACACAAAGGTAGGCCGACACGAATGCGGTCTCATAACAAAGGGTTACCCTAACAAGATCGATTTCAAAAAGGGAAGCCGACACGAAGGCCCACTCGTATCCAAACACAAATGTAGGCCAACACGAATGCGGTCTATTAACGAAGGGTTACCATCACAAGATGGATTTCAAAAGGAAAGCTGAGACGAAGGCGGTCTGATATCCAAACACAAAGGTAGGCCGACACGAAGGCGGCCTCATAACCAAGGGTTACCATCACAAGATGGATTTCAAAAGGAAAGCCGACATGAGGGCAGTGTCATATCCAAACACAAAGGTAGGTCGACATGAAGGCGGTCTCATAACCAAGGGTTACCATCACAAGATGGATTTCAAAAGGAAAGCCGACACGAGGGCTGTCTAATATCCAAACACAAAGGTAGGCCGACACGAAGGAGGTCTCATTACCTAGGGTTACCACACAAGATGGATTGGAAAAGGAAAGCCGACACGAAGGTTGTCTCATATCGAAATACAAAGGTAGTCCGACACGAAGGCGGCCTCATAACCAAGGGTTACCATCACAAGACGGATTTCAAAAGGAAAGCCGACATGAGGGCGGTCTCATATCCAAACACAAAGGTAGGCCGACACGAATGCGGTATCATAAGCAAGGGTTACTTTCACAAGATGGATTTCAAAAGGAAAGCCGACCGGAAGGCGGTCTCATATCCAAACACAAAGGTAGGCCGACACGAAGGCGGTCTCATAACCAAGGGTTACCCTCAAAAGATGGATTTCAAAACGAAAGCCGACACGAGGGCGGTCTCATATCCAAACCCAAAGGTAGGCCGACACGAAGGCGGTCTCATAACCAATGGTTACCATTACAAGATGGATTTCAAAAGGAAAGCAGACACGAAGGCGGTCTCATATCCAAACACAAAGGTAGGCCGACACGAATGCGGTCTCATAACCAAGGGTTACCCTAACAAGATCGATTTCAAAAAGGAAAGCCGACACAAAGGCAGTCTCATATCCAAACACAATGGTAGGCCGACACGAAGACGGTCTCATAACCAAGGGTTACCATCACAAGATTGATTTCAAAAGGAAAGCCGACACGAGGGCTGTCTCATATCCAAACACAAAGGTAGGCCGACACGAAGGCGGTCTCATAAACAAGGCTTACTTTCACAAGATGGATTTCAAAAGGAAAGCCGACACGAAGGCAGTCTCATATCCAAACACAAAGGTAGGCCGACACGAAGGCGGTCTCATAACCAAGGGTTACCATCACAAGATGGATTTCAAAAGGAAAGCCGACACGAGGGCGGTCTCATATCCACACCCAAAGGTAGGCCGACACGAAGGCAGTCTCATATCCAATGGTTACCATTACAAGATGGATTTCAAAAGGAAAGCAGACACGAAGGCGGTCTCATATCCAAACACAAAGGTACCCCAACACGTAGGAAGTCTCATAACCAAGGGTTACCATCACAAGATGGATTTCAAAAGGAAAGCTGACACAAAGGCGGTCTCATATCCAAACACAAAGGTAGGCCGACACGAAGGCGGTCTCATAACCAAGGGTTACCATCAAAAGATGGATTTCAAAACGAAAGCCGACACGAGGGCGGTCTCATATCCAAACCCAAAGGTAGGCCGACACGAAGGCGGTGTCATAACTAAGGGTTATCATCACAAGATGAATTTCAAAAGGAAAGCCGACACAAAGGCAGTCTCATATCCAAACTCAAAGGTAGGCCGACACGAAGGCGGTCTCATAACCAAGGGTTACCATCACAAGATTGATTTCAAAAGGAAAGCCGACACGAGGGCTGTCTCATATCCAAACACAAAGGTAGGCCGACACGAAGGCGGTCTCATAAACAAGGCTTACTTTCACAAGATGGATTTCAAAAGGAAAGCCGACACGAAGGCAGTCTCATATCCAAACACAAAGGTAGGCCGACACGAAGGCGGTCTCATAACCAAGGGTTACCATCACAAGATGGATTTCAAAAGGAAAGCCGACACGAGGGAGGTCTCATATCCAAACCCAAAGGTAGGCCGACACGAAGGCGGTCTCATATCCAATGGTTACCATTACAAGATGGATTTGAAAAGGAAAGCAGACACGAAGGCGGTCTCATATCTAAACACAAAGGTAGCCCGACACGTAGGCGGTCTCATAACCAAGGGTTACCATCACAAGATGGATTTCAAAAGGAAAGCCTACACGAGGGCTGTCTAATATCCAAACACAAAGGTAGGCCGACACGAAGGAGGTCTCATTACCAAGAGTTACCACACAAGATGGATTGGAAAAGGAAAGCCGACACGAGGGTTGTCTCATATCCAAATACAAAGGTAGTCTGACACGAAGGCGGCCTCATAACCAAGGGTTACCATCACAAGACGGATTTCAAAAGGAAAGCCGACATGAGGGCGGTCTCATATCCAAACACAAAGGTAGGCCGACACGAATTCGGTATCATAACCAAGGGTTACTTTCACAAGATGGATTTCAAAAGGAAAGCCGACCGGAAGGCGGTCTCATATCCAAACACAAAGGTAGGCCGACACGAAGGCGGTCTCGTAACCAAGGGTTACCATCACAAGATGGTTTTCATAAGGAAAGCCGACGCGAAGGCGGTCTCATATCCAAACACAAATGTAGCCAACAAGAAGATGGTCTCATAACCAAGGGTTACCATCAGAAGATGGATTTCAAAAGGAAAGCCGACAGGAAGGAGGTCTCATATCCAAACACAAAGGTAGGCCGACACGAAGGCGGAATCATAACCAAGGGTTACTATCACAAGATGGATTTCAAAAGGAAAGCCGACACGAAGGCGGTCTCTTATCAAAACACAAAGGTAGGCCGACACGAATGCGGTCTCATAACAAAGGGTTACCCTAACAAGATCGATTTCAAAAAGGGAAGCCGACACGAAGGCCCACTCGTATCCAAACACAAAGGTAGGCCAACACGAAAGCGGTCTATTAACCAAGGGTTACCATCACAAGATGGATTTCAAAAGGGAAGCCGACACGAAGGCGGTCTCATATCCAAACACAAAGGTAGGCCGACACGAAGGCGGTCTCATAACCAAGGGTTACCATCACAAGATGGATTTCATAAGGAAAGCCGACGCGATGGCGGTCTCATATCCAAACACAAATGTAGCCAACAAGAAGGTGGTCTCATAACCAAGGGTTACCATCAGAAGATGGATTTCAAAAGGAAAGCCGACAGGAAGGAGGTCTCATATCCAAACACAAAGGTAGGCCGACACGAAGGCGGAATCATAACCAAGGGTTACTATCACAAGATGGATTTCAAAAGGAAAGCTGACACGAAGGCGGTCTCTTATCAAAACACAAAGGTAGGCCGACACGAATGCGGTCTCATAACAAAGGGTTACCCTAACAAGATCGATTTCAAAAAGGGAAGCCGACACGAAGGCCCACTCGTATCCAAACACAAAGGTAGGCCAACACGAAAGCGGTCTATTAACCAAGGGTTACCATCACAAGATGGATTTCAAAAGGAAAGCTGAGACGAAGGCGGTCTGATATCCAAACACAAAGGTAGGCCGACACGAATGCGGTCTCATAACCAAGGGTTACCATCACAAGATGGATTTCAAAAGGAAAGTCGACACGAAGGCGGTCTCATATCCAAACACAAATGTAGCCGACAAGAAGGTGGTCTCATAACCAAGGGTTCCCATCAGAAGATGGATTTCAAAAGGAAAGCCGACAGGAAGGAGGTCTCATATCCAAACACAAAGGTAGGCCGACACGAAGGCGGAATCATAACCAAGGGTTACCGTCACAAGACGGATTTCAAAAGGAAAGCCGACATGAGGGCGGTCTCATATCCAAACACAAAGGTAGGCCGACACGAATTCGGTATCATAACCAAGGGTTACTTTCACAAGATGCATTTCAAAAGGAAAGCCGACCGGAAGGCGGTCTCATATCCAAACACAAAGGTAGGCCGACACGAAGGCGGTCTCATAACCAAGGGTTACCATCACAAGATGGATTTCAAAAGGAAAGCTGAGACGAAGGCGGTCTGATATCCAAACACAAAGGTAGGCCGACACGAAGGCGGCCTCATAACCAAGGGTTACCATCACAAGATGGATTTCAAAAGGAAAGCCGACATGAGGGCAGTCTCATATCCAAACACAAAGGTAGACCGACATGAAGGCGGTCTCATAACCAAGGGTTACCATCACAAGATGGATTTCAAAAGGAAAGCCGACACGAGGGCTGTCTAATATCCAAACACAAAGGTAGGCCGACACGAAGGAGGTCTCATTACCAAGGGTTACCACACAAGATGGATTGGAAAAGGAAAGCCGACACGAAGGTTGTCTCATATCCAAACACAAAGGTAGTCCGACACGAAGGCGGCCTCATAACCAAGGGTTACCATCACAAGACGGATTTCAAAAGGAAAGCTGACACGAAGGCGGTCTCATATCCAAACACAAAGGTAGGCCGACACGAAGGCGGAATCATAACCAAGGGTTACTATCACAAGATGGATTTCAAAAGGAAAGCCGACACGAAGGCGGTCTCTTATCCATACCCAAAGGTAGGCCGACACAAAGGCGGTCTCATAACCAATGGTTACCATCACAAGATGGATTTCAAAAGGAAAGCCGACACGAAGGCGGTCTCATATCCAAACACAAAGGTAGGCCGACACGAAGGCCATCTCATAACCAAGGGTTACCATCACAAGATGGATTTTAAACGGAAAGCAGACACGAAGGCGGTCTCTTATCCAAACATAAAGGTAGCTCGACACGTAGGCGGTCTCATAACCAAGGGTTACCATCACAAGATAGATTTCAAAAGGAATGCTGACACAAAGGCGGTCTCATATCCAAACACAAAGGTAGGCCGACCTGAAGGCGGTCTCATAACCATGGGTTACCATCACAAGATGGATTTCAAAAGGAAAGCCGACACGAGGGCGGTCTCAAATCCAAACACAAAGGTAGGCCGACACGAAGGCGGTCTCATAACCAAGGGTTACCATCACAAGATGGATTTCAAAAGGAAAGCCGACACGAGGGCGGTCTCATATCCAAACCCAAAGGTAGGCCGATACGAAGGCGGTCTCATAACCAATGGTTACCATTACAAGATGGATTTCAAAAGGAAAGCAGACACGAAGGCGGTCTCATATCCAAACACAAAGGTAGGCCAACACGTAGGCGGTCTCATAACCAAGGGTTACCAACACAAGATGAATTTCAAAAGGAAAGCCGACAGGAAGGAGGTCTCATATCCAAACACAAAGGTAGGCCGACACGAAGGCGGAATCATAACCAAGGGTTACTATCACAAGATGGATTTCAAAAGGAAAGCCGACACGAAGGCGGTCTCTTATCAAAACACAAAGGTAGGCCGACACGAATGCGGTCTCATAACAAAGGGTTACCCTAACAAGATCGATTTCAAAAAGGGAAGCCGACACGAAGGCCCACTCGTATCCAAACACAAATGTAGGCCAACACGAATGCGGTCTATTAACCAAGGGTTACCATCACAAGATGGATTTCAAAAGGAAAGCTGAGACGAAGGCGGTCTGATATCCAAACACAAAGGTAGGCCGACACGAAGGCGGCCTCATAACCAAGGGTTACCATCACAAGATGGATTTCAAAAGGAAAGCCGACATGAGGGCAGTGTCATATCCAAACACAAAGGTAGGTCGACATGAAGGCGGTCTCATAACCAAGGGTTACCATCACAAGATGGATTTCAAAAGGAAAGCCGACACGAGGGTTGTCTAATATCCAAACACAAAGGTAGGCCGACACGAAGGAGGTCTCATTACCTAGGGTTACCACACAAGATGGATTGGAAAAGGAAAGCCGACACGAAGGTTGTCTCATATCGAAATACAAAGGTAGTCCGACACGAAGGCGGCCTCATAACCAAGGGTTACCATCACAAGACGGATTTCAAAAGGAAAGCCGACATGAGGGCGGTCTCATATCCAAACACAAAGGTAGGCCGACACGAATGCGGTATCATAAGCAAGGGTTACTTTCACAAGATGGATTTCAAAAGGAAAGCCGACCGGAAGGCGGTCTCATATCCAAACACAAAGGTAGGCCGACACGAAGGCGGTCTCATAACCAAGGGTTACCATCACAAGATGGATTTCAAAAGGAAAGCTAAGACGAAGGCGGTCTGATATCCAAACACAAAGGTAGGCCGACACGAAGGCGGCCTCATAACCAAGGGTTACCATCACAAGATGGATTTCAAAAGGAAAGCCGACATGAGGGCAGTCTCATATCCAAAAACAAAGGTAGGCCGACATGAAGGCGGTCTCATAACCAAGGGTTACCATCACAAGATGGATTTCAAAAGGAAAGCCGACACGAGGGTTGTCTAATATCCAAACACAAAGGTAGGCCGACACGAAGGAGGTCTCATTACCAAGGGTTACCACACAAGATGGATTGGAAAAGGAAAGCCGACACGAAGGTTGTCTCATATCCAAACACAAAGGTAGTCCGACACGAAGGCGGCCTCATAACCAAGGGTTACCATCACAAGACGGATTTCAAAAGGAAAGCTGACACGAAGGCGGTCTCATATCCAAACACAAAGGTAGGCCGACACGAAGGCGGAATCATAACCAAGGGTTACTATCACAAGATGGATTTCAAAAGGAAAGCCGACACGAAGGCGGTCTCTTATCCATACCCAAAGGTAGGCCGACACAAAGGCGGTCTCATAACCAATGGTTACCATCACAAGATGAATTTCAAAAGGAAAGCCGACACGAAGGCGGTCTCATATCCAAACATAAAGGTAGGCCGACACGAATGCCATCTCATAACCAAGGGTTACCATCACAAGATGGATTTTAAACGGAAAGCAGACACGAAGGCGGTATCTTATCCAAACATAAAGGTAGCTCGACACGTAGGCAGTCTCATAACCAAGGGTTACCATCACAAGATAGATTTCAAAAGGAATGCTGACACAAAGGCGGTCTCATATCCAAACACAAAGGTAGGCCGACCTGAAGGCGGTCTCATAACCATGGGTTACCATCACAAGATGGATTTCAAAAGGAAAGCCGACACGAGGGCGGTCTCAAATCCAAACACAAAGGTAGGCCGACACGAAGGCGGTCTCATAACCAAGGGTTACCATCACAAGATGGATTTCAAAAGGAAAGCCGACACGAGGGCGGTCTCATATCCAAACCCAAAGGTAGGCCGATACGAAGGCGGTCTCATAACCAATGGTTACCATTACAAGATGGATTTCAAAAGGAAAGCAGACACGAAGGCGGTCTCATATCCAAACACAAAGGTAGGCCAACACGTAGGCGGTCTCATAACCAAGGGTTACCAACACAAGATGAATTTCAAAAGGAAAGCCGACAGGAAGGAGGTCTCATATCCAAACACAAAGGTAGGCCGACACGAAGGCGGAATCATAACCAAGGGTTACTATCACAAGATGGATTTCAAAAGGAAAGCCGACACGAAGGCGGTCTCTTATCAAAACACAAAGGTAGGCCGACACGAATGCGGTCTCATAACAAAGGGTTACCCTAACAAGATCGATTTCAAAAAGGGAAGCCGACACGAAGGCCCACTCGTATCCAAACACAAATGTAGGCCAACACGAATGCGGTCTATTAACCAAGGGTTACCATCACAAGATGGATTTCAAAAGGAAAGCTGAGACGAAGGCGGTCTGATATCCAAACACAAAGGTAGGCCGACACGAAGGCGGCCTCATAACCAAGGGTTACCATCACAAGATGGATTTCAAAAGGAAAGCCGACATGAGGGCAGTGTCATATCCAAACACAAAGGTAGGTCGACATGAAGGCGGTCTCATAACCAAGGGTTACCATCACAAGATGGATTTCAAAAGGAAAGCCGACACGAGGGCTGTCTAATATCCAAACACAAAGGTAGGCCGACACGAAGGAGGTCTCATTACCTAGGGTTACCACACAAGATGGATTGGAAAAGGAAAGCCGACACGAAGGTTGTCTCATATCGAAATACAAAGGTAGTCCGACACGAAGGCGGCCTCATAACCAAGGGTTACCATCACAAGACGGATTTCAAAAGGAAAGCCGACATGAGGCCGGTCTCATATCCAAACACAAAGGTAGGCCGACACGAATGCGGTATCATAAGCAAGGGTTACTTTCACAAGATGGATTTCAAAAGGAAAGCCGACCGGAAGGCGGTCTCATATCCAAACACAAAGGTAGGCCGACACGAAGGCGGTCTCATAACCAAGGGTTACCCTCAAAAGATGGATTTCAAAACGAAAGCCGACACGAGGGCGGTCTCATATCCAAACCCAAAGGTAGGCCGACACGAAGGCGGTCTCATAACCAATGGTTACCATTACAAGATGGATTTCAAAAGGAAAGCAGACACGAAGGCGGTCTCATATCCAAACACAAAGGTAGGCCGACACGAATGCGGTCTAATAACCAAGGGTTACCCTAACAAGATCGATTTCAAAAAGGAAAGCCGACAGAAAGGCAGTCTCATATCCAAACACAATGGTAGGCCGACACGAAGACGGTCTCATAACCAAGGGTTACCATCACAAGATTGATTTCAAAAGGAAAGCCGACACGAGGGTTGTCTCATATCCAAACACAAAGGTAGGCCGACACGAAGGCGGTCTCATAAACAAGGCTTACTTTCACAAGATGGATTTCAAAAGGAAAGCCGACACGAAGGCAGTCTCATATCCAAACACAAAGGTAGGCCGACACGAAGGCGGTCTCATAACCAAGGGTTACCATCACAAGATGGATTTCAAAAGGAAAGCCGACACGAGGGCGGTCTCATATCCACACCCAAAGGTAGGCCGACACGAAGGCAGTCTCATATCCAATGGTTACCATTACAAGATGGATTTCAAAAGGAAAGCAGACACGAAGGCGGTCTCATATCCAAACACAAAGGTACCCCAACACGTAGGAAGTCTCATAACCAAGGGTTACCATCACAAGATGGATTTCAAAAGGAAAGCTGACACAAAGGCGGTCTCATATCCAAACACAAAGGTAGGCCGACACGAAGGCGGTCTCATAACCAAGGGTTACCATCAAAAGATGGATTTCAAAACGAAAGCCGACACGAGGGCGGTCTCATATCCAAACCCAAAGGTAGGTCGACACGAAGGCGGTGTCATAACCAATAGTTACCATTACAAGATGGATTTTAAAAGGAAAGCAGACACGAAGGCGGTCTCATATCCAAACACAAAGGTAGGTCGACACGTAGGCGGTCTCATAACTAAGGGTTATCATCACAAGATGAATTTCAAAAGGAAAGCCGACACAAAGGCAGTCTCATATCCAAACTCAAAGGTAGGCCGACACGAAGGCGGTCTCATAACCAAGGGTTACCATCACAAGATTGATTTCAAAAGGAAAGCCGACACGAGGGCTGTCTCATATCCAAACACAAAGGTAGGCCGACACGAAGGCGGTCTCATAAACAAGGCTTACTTTCACAAGATGGATTTCAAAAGGAAAGCCGACACGAAGGCAGTCTCATATCCAAACACAAAGGTAGGCCGACACGAAGGCGGTCTCATAACCAAGGGTTACCATCACAAGATGGATTTCAAAAGGAAAGCCGACACGAGGGAGGTCTCATATCCAAACCCAAAGGTAGGCCGACACGAAGGCGGTCTCATATCCAATGGTTACCATTACAAGATGGATTTGAAAAGGAAAGCAGACACGAAGGCGGTCTCATATCTAAACACAAAGGTAGCCCGACACGTAGGCGGTCTCATAACCAAGGGTTACCATCACAAGATGGATTTCAAAAGGAAAGCCTACACGAGGGCTGTCTAATATCCAAACACAAAGGTAGGCCGACACGAAGGAGGTCTCATTACCAAGAGTTACCACACAAGATGGATTGGAAAAGGAAAGCCGACACGAGGGTTGTCTCATATCCAAATACAAAGGTAGTCTGACACGAAGGCGGCCTCATAACCAAGGGTTACCATCACAAGACGGATTTCAAAAGGAAAGCCGACATGAGGGCGGTCTCATATCCAAACACAAAGGTAGGCCGACACGAATTCGGTATCATAACCAAGGGTTACTTTCACAAGATGGATTTCAAAAGGAAAGCCGACCGGAAGGCGGTCTCATATCCAAACACAAAGGTAGGCCGACACGAAGGCGGTCTCATAACCAAGGGTTACCATCACAAGATGGATTTCAAAAGGAAAGCGGAGACGAAGGCGGTCTGATATCCAAACACAAAGGTAGGCCGACACGAAGGCGGCCTCATAACCAAGGGTTACCATCACAAGATGGATTTCAAAAGGAAAGCCGACATGAGGGCAGTCTCATATCCAAACACAAAGGTAGGCCGACATGAAGGCGGTCTCATAACCAAGGGTTACCATCACAAGATGGATTTCAAAAGGAAAGCCGACACGAGGGCTGTCTAATATCCAAACACAAAGGTAGGCCGACACGAAGGAGGTCTCATTACCAAGGGTTACCACACAAGATGGATTGGAAAAGGAAAGCCGACACGAAGGCGGTCTCTTATCCATACCCAAAGGTAGGCCGACACAAAGGCGGTCTCATAACCAATGGTTACCATCACAAGATGGATTTCAAAAGGAAAGCCGACACGAAGGCGGTCTCATATCCAAACACAAAGGTAGGCCGACACGAAGGCCATCTCATAACCAAGGGTTACCATCACAAGATGGATTTTAAACGGAAAGCAGACACGAAGGCGGTCTCTTATCCAAACATAAAGGTAGCTCGACACGTAGGCGGTCTCATAACCAAGGGTTACCATCACAAGATAGATTTCAAAAGGAATGCTGACACAAAGGCGGTCTCATATCCAAACACAAAGGTAGGCCGACATGAAGGCGGTCTCATAACCATGGGTTACCATCACAAGATGGATTTCAAAAGGAAAGCCGACACGAGGGCGGTCTCAAATCCAAACACAAAGGTAGGCCGACACGAAGGCGGTCTCATAACCAAGGGTTACCATCACAAGATGGATTTCAAAAGGAAAGCCGACACGAGGGCGGTCTCATATCCAAACCCAAAGGTAGGCCGATACGAAGGCGGTCTCATAACCAATGGTTACCATTACAAGATGGATTTCAAAAGGAAAGCAGACACGAAGGCGGTCTCATATCCAAACACAAAGGTAGGCCAACACGTAGGCGGTCTCATAACCAAGGGTTACCAAGACAAGATGAATTTCAAAAGGAAAGCCGACAGGAAGGAGGTCTCATATCCAAACACAAAGGTAGGCCGACACGAAGGCGGAATCATAACCAAGGGTTACTATCACAAGATGGATTTCAAAAGGAAAGCCGACACGAAGGCGGTCTCTTATCAAAACACAAAGGTAGGCCGACACGAATGCGGTCTCATAACAAAGGGTTACCCTAACAAGATCGATTTCAAAAAGGGAAGCCGACACGAAGGCCCACTCGTATCCAAACACAAATGTAGGCCAACACGAATGCGGTCTATTAACCAAGGGTTACCATCACAAGATGGATTTCAAAAGGAAAGCTGAGACGAAGGCGGTCTGATATCCAAACACAAAGGTAGGCCGACACGAAGGCGGCCTCATAACCAAGGGTTACCATCACAAGATGGATTTCAAAAGGAAAGCCGACATGAGGGCAGTGTCATTTCCAAACACAAAGGTAGGTCGACATGAAGGCGGTCTCATAACCAAGGGTTACCATCACAAGATGGATTTCAAAAGGAAAGCCGACACGAGGGCTGTCTAATATCCAAACACAAAGGTAGGCCGACACGAAGGAGGTCTCATTACCAAGGGTTACCACCCAAGATGGATTGGAAAAGGAAAGCCGACACGAAGGTTGTCTCATATCGAAATACAAAGGTAGTCCGACACGAAGGCGGCCTCATAACCAAGGGTTACCATCACAAGACGGATTTCAAAAGGAAAGCCGACATGAGGGCGGTCTCATATCCAAACACAAAGGTAGGCTGACACGAATGCGGTATCATAAGCAAGGGTTACTTTCACAAGATGGATTTCAAAAGGAAAGCCAACCGGAAGGCGGTCTCATATCCAAACACAAAGGTAGGCCGACACGAAGGCGGTCTCATAACCAAGGGTTACCCTCAAAAGATGGATTTCAAAACGAAAGCCGACACGAGGGCGGTCTCATATCCAAACCCAAAGGTAGGCCGACACGAAGGCGGTCTCATAACCAATGGTTACCATTACAAGATGGATTTCAAAAGGAAAGCAGACACGAAGGCGGTCTCATATCCAAACACAAAGGTAGGCCGACACGAATGCGGTCTCATAACCAAGGGTTACCCTAACAAGATCGATTTCAAAAAGGAAAGCCGACACAAAGGCAGTCTCATATCCAAACACAATGGTAGGCCGACACGAAGACGGTCTCATAACCAAGGGTTACCATCACAAGATTGATTTCAAAAGGAAAGCCGACACGAGGGCTGTCTCATATCCAAACACAAAGGTAGGCCGACACGAAGGCGGTCTCATAAACAAGGCTTACTTTCACCAGATGGATTTCAAAAGGAAAGCCGACACGAAGGCAGTCTCATATCCAAACACAAAGGTAGGCCGACACGAAGGCGGTCTCATAACCAAGGGTTACCATCACAAGATGGATTTCAAAAGGAAAGCCGACACGAGGGCGGTCTCATATCCACACCCAAAGGTAGGCCGACACGAAGGCAGTCTCATATCCAATTGTTACCATTACAAGATGGATTTCAAAAGGAAAGCAGACACGAAGGCGGTCTCATATCCAAACACAAAGGTAACCCAACACGTAGGAAGTCTCATAACCAAGGGTTACCATCACAAGATGGATTTCAAAAGGAAAGCTGACACAAAGGCGGTCTCATATCCAAACACAAAGGTAGGCCGACACGAAGGCGGTCTCATAACCAAGGGTTACCATCAAAAGATGGATTTCAAAACGAAAGCCGACACGAGGGCGGTCTCATATCCAAACCCAAAGGTAGGCCGACACGAAGGCGGTGTCATAACCAATAGTTACCATTACAAGATGGATTTTAAAAGGAAAGCAGACACGAAGGCGGTCTCATATCCAAACACAAAGGTAGGCCGACACGTAGGCGGTCTCATAACTAAGGGTTATCATCACAAGATGAATTTCAAAAGGAAAGCCGACACAAAGGCAGTCTCATATCCAAACTCAAAGGTAGGCCGACACGAAGGCGGTCTCATAACCAAGGGTTACCATCACAAGATTGATTTCAAAAGGAAAGCCGACACGAGGGCTGTCTCATATCCAAACACAAAGGTAGGCCGACACGAAGGCGGTCTCATAAACAAGGCTTACTTTCACAAGATGGATTTCAAAAGGAAAGCCGACACGAAGGCAGTCTCATATCCAAACACAAAGGTAGGCCGACACGAAGGCGGTCTCATAACCAAGGGTTACCATCACAAGATGGATTTCAAAAGGAAAGCCGACACGAGGGAGGTCTCATATCCAAACCCAAAGGTAGGCCGACACGAAGGCGGTCTCATATCCAATGGTTACCATTACAAGATGGATTTGAAAAGGAAAGCAGACACGAAGGCGGTCTCATATCTAAACACAAAGGTAGCCCGACACGTAGGCGGTCTCATAACCAAGGGTTACCATCACAAGATGGATTTCAAAAGGAAAGCCGACACGAGGGCTGTCTAATATCCAAACACAAAGGTAGGCCGACACGAAGGAGGTCTCATTACCAAGAGTTACCACACAAGATGGATTGGAAAAGGAAAGCCGACACGAGGGTTGTCTCATATCCAAATACAAAGGTAGTCTGACACGAAGGCGGCCTCATAACCAAGGGTTACCATCACAAGACGGATTTCAAAAGGAAAGCCGACATGTGGGCGGTCTCATATCCAAACACAAAGGTAGGCCGACACGAATGCGGTATCATAACCAAGGGTTACTTTCACAAGATGGATTTCAAAAGGAAAGCCGACCGGAAGGCGGTCTCATATCCAAACACAAAGGTAGGCCGACACGAAGGCGGTCTCATAACCAAGGGTTACCATCAAAAGATGGATTTCAAAACGAAAGCCGACACGAGGGCGGTCTCATATCCAAACCCAAAGGTAGGCCGACACGAAGGCGGTCTCATACCAACGGTTACCATTACAAGATGGATTTCAAAAGGAAAGCAGACACGAAGGCGGTCTCATATCCAAACACAAAGGTAGGCCGACACGTAGGCGGTCTCATAACTAAGGGTTATCATCACAAGATGAATTTCAAAAAGAAAACCGACACAAAGGCTGTCTCATATCCAATACCAATGGTAGGCCGACACGAAGACGGTCTCATAACCAAGGGTTACCATCACAAGATTGATTTCAAAAGGAAAGCCGACACGAGGGCTGTCTCATATCCAAACACAAAGGTAGGCCGACACGAAGGCGGTCTCATAAACAAGGCTTACTTTCACAAGATGGATTTCAAAAGGAAAGCCGACACGAGGGTTGTCTCATATCCAAATACAAAGGTAGTCTGACACGAAGGCGGCCTCATAACCAAGGGTTACCATCACAAGACGGATTTCAAAAGGAAAGCCGACATGAGGGCGGTCTCATATCCAAACACAAAGGTAGGCCGACACGAATGCGGTATCATAACCAAGGGTTACTTTCACAAGATGGATTTCAAAAGGAAAGCCGACCGGAAGGCGGTCTCATATCCAAACACAAAGGTAGGCCGACACGAAGGCGGTCTCATAACCAAGGGTTACCATCAAAAGATGGATTTCAAAACGAAAGCCGACACGAGGGCGGTCTCATATCCAAACCCAAAGGTAGGCCGACACGAAGGAGGTCTCATTACCAAGAGTTACCACACAAGATGGATTGGAAAAGGAAAGCCGACACGAGGGTTGTCTCATATCCAAATACAAAGGTAGTCTGACACGAAGGCGGCCTCATAACCAAGGGTTACCATCACAAGACGGATTTCAAAAGGAAAGCCGACATGTGGGCGGTCTCATATCCAAACACAAAGGTAGGCCGACACGAATGCGGTATCATAACCAAGGGTTACTTTCACAAGATGGATTTCAAAAGGAAAGCCGACCGGAAGGCGGTCTCATATCCAAACACAAAGGTAGGCCGACACGAAGGCGGTCTCATAACCAAGGGTTACCATCAAAAGATGGATTTCAAAACGAAAGCCGACACGAGGGCGGTCTCATATCCAAACCCAAAGGTAGGCCGACACGAAGGCGGTCTCATACCAACGGTTACCATTACAAGATGGATTTCAAAAGGAAAGCAGACACGAAGGCGGTCTCATATCCAAACACAAAGGTAGGCCGACACGTAGGCGGTCTCATAACTAAGGGTTATCATCACAAGATGAATTTCAAAAAGAAAACCGACACAAAGGCTGTCTCATATCCAATACCAATGGTAGGCCGACACGAAGACGGTCTCATAACCAAGGGTTACCATCACAAGATTGATTTCAAAAGGAAAGCCGACACGAGGGTTGTCTCATATCCAAACACAAAGGTAGGCCGACACGAAGGCGGTCTCATAAACAAGGCTTACTTTCACAAGATGGATTTCAAAAGGAAAGCCGACACGAGGGTTGTCTCATATCCAAATACAAAGGTAGTCTGACACGAAGGCGGCCTCATAACCAAGGGTTACCATCACAAGACGGATTTCAAAAGGAAAGCCGACATGAGGGCGGTCTCATATCCAAACACAAAGGTAGGCCGACACGAATGCGGTATCATAACCAAGGGTTACTTTCACAAGATGGATTTCAAAAGGAAAGCCGACCGGAAGGCGGTCTCATATCCAAACACAAAGGTAGGCCGACACGAAGGCGGTCTCATAACCAAGGGTTACCATCAAAAGATGGATTTCAAAACGAAAGCCGACACGAGGGCGGTCTCATATCCAAACCCAAAGGTAGGCCGACACGAAGGAGGTCTCATTACCAAGAGTTACCACACAAGATGGATTGGAAAAGGAAAGCCGACACGAGGGTTGTCTCATATCCAAATACAAAGGTAGTCTGACACGAAGGCGGCCTCATAACCAAGGGTTACCATCACAAGACGGATTTCAAAAGGAAAGCCGACATGTGGGCGGTCTCATATCCAAACACAAAGGTAGGCCGACACGAATGCGGTATCATAACCAAGGGTTACTTTCACAAGATGGATTTCAAAAGGATAGCCGACCGGAAGGCGGTCTCATATCCAAACACAAAGGTAGGCCGACACGAAGGCGGTCTCATAACCAAGGGTTACCATCAAAAGATGGATTTCAAAACGAAAGCCGACACGAGGGCGGTCTCATATCCAAACCCAAAGGTAGGCCGACACGAAGGCGGTCTCATACCAACGGTTACCATTACAAGATGGATTTCAAAAGGAAAGCAGACACGAAGGCGGTCTCATATCCAAACACAAAGGTAGGCCGACACGTAGGCGGTCTCATAACTAAGGGTTATCATCACAAGATGAATTTCAAAAAGAAAACCGACACAAAGGTTGTCTCATATCCAATACCAATGGTAGGCCGACACGAAGACGGTCTCATAACCAAGGGTTACCATCACAAGATTGATTTCAAAAGGAAAGCCGACACGAGGGCTGTCTCATATCCAAACACAAAGGTAGGCCGACACGAAGGCGGTCTCATAAACATGGCTTACTTTCACAAGATGGATTTCAAAAGGAAAGCCGACACGAGGGTTGTCTCATATCCAAATACAAAGGTAGTCTGACACGAAGGCGGCCTCATAACCAAGGGTTACCATCACAAGACGGATTTCAAAAGGAAAGCCGACATGAGGGCGGTCTCATATCCAAACACAAAGGTAGGCCGACACGAATGCGGTATCATAACCAAGGGTTACTTTCACAAGATGGATTTCAAAAGGAAAGCCGACCGGAAGGCGGTCTCATATCCAAACACAAAGGTAGGCCGACACGAAGGCGGTCTCATAACCAAGGGTTACCATCAAAAGATGGATTTCAAAACGAAAGCCGACACGAGGGCGGTCTCATATCCAAACCCAAAGGTAGGCCGACACGAAGGCGGTCTCATAACCAACGGTTACCATTACAAGATGGATTTCAAAAGGAAAACAGACACGAAGGCGGTCTCATATCCAAACACAAAGGTAGGCCGACACGTAGGCGGTCTCATAACTAAGGGTTATCATCACAAGATGAATTTCAAAAAGAAAACCGACACAAAGGCAGTCTCATATCCAAACACAATGGTAGGCCGACACGAAGACGGTCTCATAACCAAGGGTTACCATCACAAGATTGATTTCAAAAGGAAAGCCGACACGAGGGAGGTCTCATATCCAAACCCAAAGGTAGGCCGACACGAAGGCGGTCTCATATCCAATGGTTACCATTACAAGATGGATTTTAAAAGGAAAGCAGACACGAAGGCGGTCTCATATCCAAACACAAAGGTAGGCCGACACGTAGGCGGTCTCATAACTAAGGGTTATCATCACAAGATGAATTTCAAAAGGAAAGCCGACACAAAGGCAGTCTCATATCCAAACTCAAAGGTAGGCCGACACGAAGGCGGTCTCATAACCAAGGGTTACCATCACAAGATTGATTTCAAAAGGAAAGCCGACACGAGGGCTGTCTCATATCCAAACACAAAGGTAGGCCGACACGAAGGCGGTCTCATAAACAAGGCTTACTTTCACAAGATGGATTTCAAAAGGAAAGCCGACACGAAGGTAGTCTCATATCCAAACACAAAGGTAGGCCGACACGAAGGCGGTCTCATAACCAAGGGTTACCATCACAAGATGGATTTCAAAAGGAAAGCCGACACGAGGGAGGTCTCATATCCAAACCCAAAGGTAGGCCGACACGAAGGCGGTCTCATATCCAATGGTTACCATTACAAGATGGATTTGAAAAGGAAAGCAACACGAAGGCGGTCTCATATCTAAACACAAAGGTAGCCCGACACGTAGGCGGTCTCATAACCAAGGGTTACCATCACAAGATGGATTTCAAAAGGAAAGCCGACACGAGGGCTGTCTAATATCCAAACACAAAGGTAGGCCGACACGAAGGAGGTCTCATTACCAAGAGTTACCACACAAGATGGATTGGAAAAGGAAAGCCGACACGAGGGTTGTCTCATATCCAAATACAAAGGTAGTCTGACACGAAGGCGGCCTCATAACCAAGGGTTACCATCACAAGACGGATTTCAAAAGGAAAGCCGACATGAGGGCGGTCTCATATCCAAACACAAAGGTAGGCCGACACGAATGCGGTATCATAACCAAGGGTTACTTTCACAAGATGGATTTCAAAAGGAAAGCCGACCGGAAGGCGGTCTCATATCCAAACACAAAGGTAGGCCGACACGAAGGCGGTCTCATAACCAAGGGTTACCATCAAAAGATGGATTTCAAAACGAAAGCCGACACGAGGGCGGTCTCATATCCAAACCCAAAGGTAGGCCGACACGAAGGCGGTCTCATAACCAACGGTTACCATTACAAGATGGATTTCAAAAGGAAAGCAGACACGAAGGCGGTCTCATATCCAAACACAAAGGTAGGCCGACACGTAGGCGGTCTCATAACTAAGGGTTATCATCACAAGATGAATTTCAAAAAGAAAACCGACACAAATGCAGTCTCATATCCAAACACAATGGTAGGCCGACACGAAGACGGTCTCATAACCAAGGGTTACCATCACAAGATTGATTTCAAAAGGAAAGCCGACACGAGGGTTGTCTCATATCCAAACACAAAGGTAGGCCGACACGAAGGCGGTCTCATAAACAAGGCTTACTTTCACAAGATGGATTTCAAAAGGAAAGCCGACACGAAGGCAGTCTCATATCCAAACACAAAGGTAGGCCGACACGAAGGCGGTCTCATAACCAAGGGTTACCATCACAAGATGGATTTCAAAAGGAAAGCCGACACAAGGGCGGTCTCATCTCCACACCCAAAGGTAGGCCGACACGAAGGCGGTCTCATATCCAATGGTTACCATTACAAGATGGATTTCAAAAGGAAAGCAGACACGAAGGCGGTCTCATATCCAAACACAAAGGTAGCCCGACACGTAGGCGGTCTCATAACCAAGGGTTACCATCACAAGATGGATTTCAAAAGGAAAGCTGACACAAAGGCGGTCTCATATCCAAACACAAAGGTAGGCCGACACGAAGGCGGTCTCATAACCAAGGGTTACCATCAAAAGATGGATTTCAAAACGAAAGCCGACACGAGGGCGGTCTCATATCCAAACCCAAAGGTAGGCCGACACGAAGGCGGTCTCATAACTAATGGTTACCATTACAAGATGGATTTCAAAAGGAAAGCAGACACGAAGGCGGTCTCATATCCAAACACAAAGGTAGGCCGACACGTAGGCGCTCTCATAACTAAGGGTTATCATCACAAGATGAATTTCAAAAGGAAAGCCGACACAAAGGCAGTCTCATATCCAAACACAAAGGTAGGCCGACACGAAGGCGGTCTCATAACCAAGGGTTGCCATCACAAGGTTGATTTCAAAAGGAAAGCCGACCCGAGGGCTGTCTCATATCCAAACACAAAGGTAGGCCGACACGAAGGCGGTCTCATAAACAAGGCTTACTTTCACAAGATGGATTTCAAAAGGAAAGCCGACACGAAGGCAGTCTCATATCCAAACACAAAGGTAGGCCGACACGAAGGCGGTCTCATAACCAAGGGTTACCATCACAAGATGGATTTCAAAAGGAAAGCCGACACGAGGGCGGTCTCATATCCAAACCCAAAGGTAGGCCGACACGAAGGCGGTCTCATATCCAATGGTTACCATTACAAGATGGATTTCAAAAGGAAAGCAGACACGAAGGCGGTCTCATATCCAAACACAAAGGTAGCCCGACACGTAGGCAGTCTCATAACCAAGGGTTACCATCACAAGATGGATTTCAAAAGGAAAGCCGACACAAAGGCGGTCTCATATCCAAACACAAAGGTAGGCCGACACGAAGGCGGTGTCATAACCAATAGTTACCATTACAAGATGGATTTTAAAAGGAAAGCAGACACGAAGGCGGTCTCATATCCAAACACAAAGGTAGGCCGACACGTAGGCGGTCTCATAACTAAGGGTTATCATCACAAGATGAATTTCAAAAGGAAAGTCGACACAAAGGCAGTCTCATATCCAAACTCAAAGGTAGGCCGACACGAAGGCGGTCTCATAACCAAGGGTTACCATCACAAGATTGATTTCAAAAGGAAAGCCGACACGAGGGCTGTCTCATATCCAAACACAAAGGTAGGCCGACACGAAGGCGGTCTCATAAACAAGGCTTACTTTCACAAGATGGATTTCAAAAGGAAAGCCGACACGAAGGCAGTCTCATATCCAAACACAAAGGTAGGCCGACACGAAGGCGGTCTCATAACCAAGGGTTACCATCACAAGATGGATTTCAAAAGGAAAGCCGACACGAGGGAGGTCTCATATCCAAACCCAAAGGTAGGCCGACACGAAGGCGGTCTCATATCCAATGGTTACCATTACAAGATGGATTTGAAAAGGAAAGCAGACACGAAGGCGGTCTCATATATAAACACAAAGGTAGCCCGACACGTAGGCGGTCTCATAACCAAGGGTTACCATCACAAGATGGATTTCAAAAGGAAAGCCGACACGAGGGCTGTCTAATATCCAAACACAAAGGTAGGCCGACACGAAGGAGGTCTCATTACCAAGAGTTACCACACAAGATGGATTGGAAAAGGAAAGCCGACACGAGGGTTGTCTCATATCCAAATACAAAGGTAGTCTGACCCGAAGGCGGCCTCATAACCAAGGGTTACCATCACAAGATGGATTTCAAAAGGAAAGCCGACATGAGGGCGGTCTCATATCCAAACACAAAGGTAGGCCGACACGAATGCGGTATCATAACCAAGGGTTACTTTCACAAGATGGATTTCAAAAGGAAAGCCGACCGGAAGGCGGTCTCATATCCAAACACAAAGGTAGGCCGACACGAAGGCGGTCTCATAACCAAGGGTTACCATCAAAAGATGGATTTCAAAACGAAAGCCGACACGAGGGCGGTCTCATATCCAAACCCAAAGGTAGGCCGACACGAAGGCGGTCCCATAACCAACGGTTACCATTACGAGATGGATTTCAAAAGGAAAGCAGACACGAAGGCGGTCTCATATCCAAACACAAAGGTAGGCCGACACGTAGGCGGTCTCATAACTAAGGGTTATCATCACAAGATGAATTTCAAAAAGAAAACCGACACAAAGGCAGTCTCATATCCAAACACAATGGTAGGCCGACACGAAGACGGTCTCATAACCAAGGGTTACCATCACAAGATTGATTTCAAAAGGAAAGCCGACACGAGGGAGGTCTCATATCCAAACCCAAAGGTAGGCCGACACGAAGGCGGTCTCATATCCAATGGTTACCATTACAAGATGGATTTGAAAAGGAAAGCAGACACGAAGGCGGTCTCATATATAAACACAAAATTAGCCCGACACGTAGGCGGTCTCATAACCAAGGGTTACCATCACAAGATGGATTTCAAAAGGAAAGCCGACACGAGGGCTGTCTAATATCCAAACACAAAGGTAGGCCGACACGAAGGAGGTCTCATTACCAAGAGTTACCACACAAGATGGATTGGAAAAGGAAAGCCGACACGAGGGTTGTCTCATATCCAAATACAAAGGTAGTCTGACACGAAGGCGGCCTCATAACCAAGGGTTACCATCACAAGACGGATTTCAAAAGGAAAGCCGACATGAGGGCGGTCTCATATCCAAACACAAAGGTAGGCCGACACGAAGGCGGTCTCATAAACAAGGCTTACTTTCACAAGATGGATTTCAAAAGGAAAGCCGACACGAAGGCAGTCTCATATCCAAACACAAAGGTAGGCCGACACGAAGGCGGTCTCATAACCAAGGGTTACCATCACAAGATGGATTTCAAAAGGAAAGCCGACACAAGGGCGGTCTCATCTCCACACCCAAAGGTAGGCCGACACGAAGGCGGTCTCATATCCAATGGTTACCATTACAAGATGGATTTCAAAAGGAAAGCAGACACGAAGGCGGTCTCATATCCAAACACAAAGGTAGCCCGACACGTAGGCGGTCTCATAACCAAGGGTTACCATCACAAGATGGATTTCAAAAGGAAAGCTGACACAAAGGCGGTCTCATATCCAAACACAAAGGTAGGCCGACACGAAGGCGGTCTCATAACCAAGGGTTACCATCAAAAGATGGATTTCAAAACGAAAGCCGACACGAGGGCGGTCTCATATCCAAACCCAAAGGTAGGCCGACACGAAGGCGGTCTCATAACCAATGGTTACCATTACAAGATGGATTTCAAAAGGAAAGCAGACACGAAGGCGGTCTCATATCCAAACACAAAGGTAGGCCGACACGTAGGCGCTCTCATAACTAAGGGTTATCATCACAAGATGAATTTCAAAAGGAAAGCCGACACAAAGGCAGTCTCATATCCAAACACAAAGGTAGGCCGACACGAAGGCGGTCTCATAACCAAGGGTTGCCATCACAAGATTGATTTCAAAAGGAAAGCCGACCCGAGGGCTGTCTCATATCCAAACACAAAGGTAGGCCGACACGAAGGCGGTCTCATAAACAAGGCTTACTTTCACAAGATGGATTTCAAAAGGAAAGCCGACACGAAGGCAGTCTCATATCCAAACACAAAGGTAGGCCGACACGAAGGCGGTCTCATAACCAAGGGTTACCATCACAAGATGGATTTCAAAAGGAAAGCCGACACGAGGGCGGTCTCATATCCAAACCCAAAGGTAGGCCGACACGAAGGCGGTCTCATATCCAATGGTTACCATTACAAGATGGATTTCAAAAGGAAAGCAGACACGAAGGCGGTCTCATATCCAAACACAAAGGTAGCCCGACACGTAGGCGGTCTCATAACCAAGGGTTACCATCACAAGATGGATTTCAAAAGGAAAGCCGACACAAAGGCGGTCTCATATCCAAACACAAAGGTAGGCCGACACGAAGGCGGTCTCATAACCAAGGGTTACCATCACAAGATGGATTTCAAAAGGAAAGCTGACACGAGGGCTGTCTCATATCCAAACACAAAGGTAGGCCGACACGAAGGCGCTCTCATAACAAAGGGTTACTTTCACAAGATGGATTTCAAAAGGAAAGCCGACACGAAGGCTGTCTCATATCCAAACACAAAGGTAGGCCGACACGAAGGCGGTCTCATAACCAAGGGTTACCATCACAAGATGGATTTCAAAAGGAAAGCCGACACGAAGGCGGTCTCATATCCAAACACAGAGGTAGCCGACACAAAGGCGGTCTCATAACCAAGGGTTACCATCACAAGATGGATTTCAAAAGGAAAGCCGACACGAAGGCAGTCTCAAATCCAAACACAAAGGTAGGCCGACACGAAGGCGGTCTCATAACCAAGGGTTACCATCACAAGATGGATTTCAAAAGGAAAGCCGACACGAGGGCGGTCTCATATCTACACCCAAAGGTAGGCCGACACGAAGGCAGTCTCATATCCAATGGTTACCATTACAAGATGGATTTCAAAAGGAAAGCAGACACGAAGGCGGTCTCATATCCAAACACAAAGGTAGCCCGACACGAAGGCGGTCTCATAAACAAGGCTTACTTTCACAAGATGGATTTCAAAAGGAAAGCCGACACGAAGGCAGTCTCATATCCAAACACAAAGGTAGGCCGACACGAAGGCGGTCTCATAACCAAGGGTTACCATCACAAGATGGATTTCAAAAGGAAAGCCGACACGAGGGAGGTCTCATATCCAAACCCAAAGGTAGGCCGACACGAAGGCGGTCTCATATCCAATGGTTACCATTACAAGATGGATTTGAAAAGGAAAGCAGACACGAAGGCGGTCTCATATATAAACACAAAGGTAGCCCGACACGTAGGCGGTCTCATAACCAAGGGTTACCATCACAAGATGGATTTCAAAAGGAAAGCCGACACGAGGGCTGTCTAATATCCAAACACAAAGGTAGGCCGACACGAAGGAGGTCTCATTACCAAGAGTTACCACACAAGATGGATTGGAAAAGGAAAGCCGACACGAGGGTTGTCTCATATCCAAATACAAAGGTAGTCTGACCCGAAGGCGGCCTCATAACCAAGGGTTACCATCACAAGATGGATTTCAAAAGGAAAGCCGACATGAGGGCGGTCTCATATCCAAACACAAAGGTAGGCCGACACGAATGCGGTATCATAACCAAGGGTTACTTTCACAAGATGGATTTCAAAAGGAAAGCCGACCGGAAGGCGGTCTCATATCCAAACACAAAGGTAGGCCGACACGAAGGCGGTCTCATAACCAAGGGTTACCATCAAAAGATGGATTTCAAAACGAAAGCCGACACGAGGGCGGTCTCGTATCCAAACCCAAAGGTAGGCCGACACGAAGGCGGTCTCATAACCAACGGTTACCATTACGAGATGGATTTCAAAAGGAAAGCAGACACGAAGGCGGTCTCATATCCAAACACAAAGGTAGGCCGACACGTAGGCGGTCTCATAACTAAGGGTTATCATCACAAGATGAATTTCAAAAAGAAAACCGACACAAAGGCAG
Organism: Lathyrus tuberosus; assembly: GCA_022829125.1. NCBI lineage: Eukaryota > Viridiplantae > Streptophyta > Magnoliopsida > Fabales > Fabaceae > Lathyrus > Lathyrus tuberosus. Next base: position 1,608,904 of record JALAZF010000020.1, on the reverse strand, counting down.
TCTCATATCCAAACACAATGGTAGGCCGACACGAAGACGGTCTCATAACCAAGGGTTACCATCACAAGATTGATTTCAAAAGGAAAGCCGACACGAGGGAGGTCTCATATCCAAACCCAAAGGTAGGCCGACACGAAGGCGGTCTCATATCCAATGGTTACCATTACAAGATGGATTTGAAAAGGAAAGCAGACACGAAGGCGGTCTCATATATAAACACAAAATTAGCCCGACACGTAGGCGGTCTCATAACCAAGGGTTACCATCACAAGATGGATTTCAAAAGGAAAGCCGACACGAGGGCTGTCTAATATCCAAACACAAAGGTAGGCCGACACGAAGGAGGTCTCATTACCAAGAGTTACCACACAAGATGGATTGGAAAAGGAAAGCCGACACGAGGGTTGTCTCATATCCAAATACAAAGGTAGTCTGACACGAAGGCGGCCTCATAACCAAGGGTTACCATCACAAGACGGATTTCAAAAGGAAAGCCGACATGAGGGCGGTCTCATATCCAAACACAAAGGTAGGCCGACACGAAGGCGGTCTCATAAACAAGGCTTACTTTCACAAGATGGATTTCAAAAGGAAAGCCGACACGAAGGCAGTCTCATATCCAAACACAAAGGTAGGCCGACACGAAGGCGGTCTCATAACCAAGGGTTACCATCACAAGATGGATTTCAAAAGGAAAGCCGACACAAGGGCGGTCTCATCTCCACACCCAAAGGTAGGCCGACACGAAGGCGGTCTCATATCCAATGGTTACCATTACAAGATGGATTTCAAAAGGAAAGCAGACACGAAGGCGGTCTCATATCCAAACACAAAGGTAGCCCGACACGTAGGCGGTCTCATAACCAAGGGTTACCATCACAAGATGGATTTCAAAAGGAAAGCTGACACAAAGGCGGTCTCATATCCAAACACAAAGGTAGGCCGACACGAAGGCGGTCTCATAACCAAGGGTTACCATCAAAAGATGGATTTCAAAACGAAAGCCGACACGAGGGCGGTCTCATATCCAAACCCAAAGGTAGGCCGACACGAAGGCGGTCTCATAACCAATGGTTACCATTACAAGATGGATTTCAAAAGGAAAGCAGACACGAAGGCGGTCTCATATCCAAACACAAAGGTAGGCCGACACGTAGGCGCTCTCATAACTAAGGGTTATCATCACAAGATGAATTTCAAAAGGAAAGCCGACACAAAGGCAGTCTCATATCCAAACACAAAGGTAGGCCGACACGAAGGCGGTCTCATAACCAAGGGTTGCCATCACAAGATTGATTTCAAAAGGAAAGCCGACCCGAGGGCTGTCTCATATCCAAACACAAAGGTAGGCCGACACGAAGGCGGTCTCATAAACAAGGCTTACTTTCACAAGATGGATTTCAAAAGGAAAGCCGACACGAAGGCAGTCTCATATCCAAACACAAAGGTAGGCCGACACGAAGGCGGTCTCATAACCAAGGGTTACCATCACAAGATGGATTTCAAAAGGAAAGCCGACACGAGGGCGGTCTCATATCCAAACCCAAAGGTAGGCCGACACGAAGGCGGTCTCATATCCAATGGTTACCATTACAAGATGGATTTCAAAAGGAAAGCAGACACGAAGGCGGTCTCATATCCAAACACAAAGGTAGCCCGACACGTAGGCGGTCTCATAACCAAGGGTTACCATCACAAGATGGATTTCAAAAGGAAAGCCGACACAAAGGCGGTCTCATATCCAAACACAAAGGTAGGCCGACACGAAGGCGGTCTCATAACCAAGGGTTACCATCACAAGATGGATTTCAAAAGGAAAGCTGACACGAGGGCTGTCTCATATCCAAACACAAAGGTAGGCCGACACGAAGGCGCTCTCATAACAAAGGGTTACTTTCACAAGATGGATTTCAAAAGGAAAGCCGACACGAAGGCTGTCTCATATCCAAACACAAAGGTAGGCCGACACGAAGGCGGTCTCATAACCAAGGGTTACCATCACAAGATGGATTTCAAAAGGAAAGCCGACACGAAGGCGGTCTCATATCCAAACACAGAGGTAGCCGACACAAAGGCGGTCTCATAACCAAGGGTTACCATCACAAGATGGATTTCAAAAGGAAAGCCGACACGAAGGCAGTCTCAAATCCAAACACAAAGGTAGGCCGACACGAAGGCGGTCTCATAACCAAGGGTTACCATCACAAGATGGATTTCAAAAGGAAAGCCGACACGAGGGCGGTCTCATATCTACACCCAAAGGTAGGCCGACACGAAGGCAGTCTCATATCCAATGGTTACCATTACAAGATGGATTTCAAAAGGAAAGCAGACACGAAGGCGGTCTCATATCCAAACACAAAGGTAGCCCGACACGTAGGCGGTCTCATAACCAAGGGTTACCATCACAAGATGGATTTCAAAAGGAAAGCTGACACAAAGGCGGTCTCATATCCAAACACAATGGTAGGCCGACACGAAGACGGTCTCATAACCAAGGGTTACCATCACAAGATTGATTTCAAAAGGAAAGCCGACACGAGGGTTGTCTCATATCCAAACACAAAGGTAGGCCGACACGAAGGCGGTCTCATAAACAAGGCTTACTTTCACAAGATGGATTTCAAAAGGAAAGCCGACACGAAGGCAGTCTCATATCCAAACACAAAGGTAGGCCGACACGAAGGCGGTCTCATAACCAAGGGTTACCATCACAAGATGGATTTCAAAAGGAAAGCCGACACAAGGGCGGTCTCATCTCCACACCCAAAGGTAGGCCGACACGAAGGCGGTCTCATATCCAATGGTTCCCATTACAAGATGGATTTCAAAAGGAAAGCAGACACGAAGGCGGTCTCATATCCAAACACAAAGGTAGCCCGACACGTAGGCGGTCTCATAACCAAGGGTTACCATCACAAGATGGATTTCAAAAGGAAAGCTGACACAAAGGCGTTCTCATATCCAAACACAAAGGTAGGCCGACACGAAGGCGGTCTCATAACCAAGGGTTACCATCAAAAGATGGATTTCAAAATGAAAGCCGACACGAGGGCGGTCTCATATCCAAACCCAAAGGTAGGCCGACACGAAGGCGGTCTCATAACCAATGGTTACCATTACAAGATGGATTTCAAAAGGAAAGCAGACACGAAGGCGGTCTCATATCCAAACACAAAGGTAGGCCGACACGTAGGCGCTCTCATAACTAAGGGTTATCATCACAAGATGAATTTCAAAAGGAAAGCCGACACAAAGGCAGTCTCATATCCAAACACAAAGGTAGGCCGACACGAAGGCGGTCTCATAACCAAGGGTTGCCATCACAAGATTGATTTCAAAAGGAAAGCCGACCCGAGGGCTGTCTCATATCCAAACACAAAGGTAGGCCGACACGAAGGCGGTCTCATAAACAAGGCTTACTTTCACAAGATGGATTTCAAAAGGAAAGCCGACACGAAGGCAGTCTCATATCCAAACACAAAGGTAGGCCGACACGAAGGCGGTCTCATAACCAAGGGTTACCATCACAAGATGGATTTCAAAAGGAAAGCCGACACGAGGGCGGTCTCATATCCAAACCCAAAGGTAGGCCGACACGAAGGCGGTCTCATATCCAATGGTTACCATTACAAGATGGATTTCAAAAGGAAAGCAGACACGAAGGCGGTCTCATATCCAAACACAAAGGTAGCCCGACACGTAGGCGGTCTCATAACCAAGGGTTACCATCACAAGATGGATTTCAAAAGGAAAGCCGACACAAAGGCGGTCTCATATCCAAACACAAAGGTAGGCCGACACGAAGGCGGTCTCATAACCAAGGGTTACCATCACAAGATGGATTTCAAAAGGAAAGCTGACACGAGGGCTGTCTCATATCCAAACACAAAGGTAGGCCGACACGAAGGCGCTCTCATAACAAAGGGTTACTTTCACAAGATGGATTTCAAAAGGAAAGCCGACACGAAGGCTGTCTCATATCCAAACACAAAGGTAGGCCGACACGAAGGCGGTCTCATAACCAAGGGTTACCATCACAAGATGGATTTCAAAAGGAAAGCCGACACGAAGGCGGTCTCATATCCAAACACAGAGGTAGCCGACACAAAGGCGGTCTCATAACCAAGGGTTACCATCACAAGATGGATTTCAAAAGGAAAGCCGACACGAAGGCAGTCTCAAATCCAAACACAAAGGTAGGCCGACACGAAGGCGGTCTCATAACCAAGGGTTACCATCACAAGATGGATTTCAAAAGGAAAGCCGACACGAGGGCGGTCTCATATCCACACCCAAAGGTAGGCCGACACGAAGGCAGTCTCATATCCAATGGTTACCATTACAAGATGGATTTCAAAAGGAAAGCAGACACGAAGGCGGTCTCATATCCAAACACAAAGGTAGCCCGACACGTAGGCGGTCTCATAACCAAGGGTTACCATCACAAGATGGATTTCAAAAGGAAAGCTGACACAAAGGCGGTCTCATATCCAAACACAATGGTAGGCCGACACGAAGACGGTCTCATAACCAAGGGTTACCATCACAAGATTGATTTCAAAAGGAAAGCCGACACGAGGGTTGTCTCATATCCAAACACAAAGGTAGGCCGACACGAAGGCGGTCTCATAAACAAGGCTTACTTTCACAAGATGGATTTCAAAAGGAAAGCCGACACGAAGGCAGTCTCATATCCAAACACAAAGGTAGGCCGACACGAAGGCGGTCTCATAACCAAGGGTTACCATCACAAGATGGATTTCAAAAGGAAAGCCGACACAAGGGCGGTCTCATCTCCACACCCAAAGGTAGGCCGACACGAAGGCGGTCTCATATCCAATGGTTCCCATTACAAGATGGATTTCAAAAGGAAAGCAGACACGAAGGCGGTCTCATATCCAAACACAAAGGTAGCCCGACACGTAGGCGGTCTCATAACCAAGGGTTACCATCACAAGATGGATTTCAAAAGGAAAGCTGACACAAAGGCGTTCTCATATCCAAACACAAAGGTAGGCCGACACGAAGGCGGTCTCATAACCAAGGGTTACCATCAAAAGATGGATTTCAAAATGAAAGCCGACACGAGGGCGGTCTCATATCCAAACCCAAAGGTAGGCCGACACGAAGGCGGTCTCATAACCAATGGTTACCATTACAAGATGGATTTCAAAAGGAAAGCAGACACGAAGGCGGTCTCATATCCAAACACAAAGGTAGGCCGACACGTAGGCGCTCTCATAACTAAGGGTTATCATCACAAGATGAATTTCAAAAGGAAAGCCGACACAAAGGCAGTCTCATATCCAAACACAAAGGTAGGCCGACACGAAGGCGGTCTCATAACCAAGGGTTGCCATCACAAGATTGATTTCAAAAGGAAAGCCGACCCGAGGGCTGTCTCATATCCAAACACAAAGGTAGGCCGACACGAAGGCGGTCTCATAAACAAGGCTTACTTTCACAAGATGGATTTCAAAAGGAAAGCCGACACGAAGGCAGTCTCATATCCAAACACAAAGGTAGGCCGACACGAAGGCGGTCTCATAACCAAGGGTTACCATCACAAGATGGATTTCAAAAGGAAAGCCGACACGAGGGCGGTCTCATATCCAAACCCAAAGGTAGGCCGACACGAAGGCGGTCTCATATCCAATGGTTACCATTACAAGATGGATTTCAAAAGGAAAGCAGACACGAAGGCGGTCTCATATCCAAACACAAAGGTAGCCCGACACGTAGGCGGTCTCATAACCAAGGGTTACCATCACAAGATGGATTTCAAAAGGAAAGCCGACACAAAGGCGGTCTCATATCCAAACACAAAGGTAGGCCGACACGAAGGCGGTCTCATAACCAAGGGTTACCATCACAAGATGGATTTCAAAAGGAAAGCTGACACGAGGGCTGTCTCATATCCAAACACAAAGGTAGGCCGACACGAAGGCGCTCTCATAACAAAGGGTTACTTTCACAAGATGGATTTCAAAAGGAAAGCCGACACGAAGGCTGTCTCATATCCAAACACAAAGGTAGGCCGACACGAAGGCGGTCTCATAACCAAGGGTTACCATCACAAGATGGATTTCAAAAGGAAAGCCGACACGAAGGCGGTCTCATATCCAAACACAGAGGTAGCCGACACAAAGGCGGTCTCATAACCAAGGGTTACCATCACAAGATGGATTTCAAAAGGAAAGCCGACACGAAGGCAGTCTCAAATCCAAACACAAAGGTAGGCCGACACGAAGGCGGTCTCATAACCAAGGGTTACCATCACAAGATGGATTTCAAAAGGAAAGCCGACACGAGGGCGGTCTCATATCCACACCCAAAGGTAGGCCGACACGAAGGCAGTCTCATATCCAATGGTTACCATTACAAGATGGATTTCAAAAGGAAAGCAGACACGAAGGCGGTCTCATATCCAAACACAAAGGTAGCCCGACACGTAGGCGGTCTCATAACCAAGGGTTACCATCACAAGATGGATTTCAAAAGGAAAGCTGACACAAAGGCGGTCTCATATCCAAACACAATGGTAGGCCGACACGAAGACGGTCTCATAACCAAGGGTTACCATCACAAGATTGATTTCAAAAGGAAAGCCGACACGAGGGTTGTCTCATATCCAAACACAAAGGTAGGCCGACACGAAGGCGGTCTCATAAACAAGGCTTACTTTCACAAGATGGATTTCAAAAGGAAAGCCGACACGAAGGCAGTCTCATATCCAAACACAAAGGTAGGCCGACACGAAGGCGGTCTCATAACCAAGGGTTACCATCACAAGATGGATTTCAAAAGGAAAGCCGACACAAGGGCGGTCTCATCTCCACACCCAAAGGTAGGCCGACACGAAGGCGGTCTCATATCCAATGGTTCCCATTACAAGATGGATTTCAAAAGGAAAGCAGACACGAAGGCGGTCTCATATCCAAACACAAAGGTAGCCCGACACGTAGGCGGTCTCATAACCAAGGGTTACCATCACAAGATGGATTTCAAAAGGAAAGCTGACACAAAGGCGTTCTCATATCCAAACACAAAGGTAGGCCGACACGAAGGCGGTCTCATAACCAAGGGTTACCATCAAAAGATGGATTTCAAAATGAAAGCCGACACGAGGGCGGTCTCATATCCAAACCCAAAGGTAGGCCGACACGAAGGCGGTCTCATAACCAATGGTTACCATTACAAGATGGATTTCAAAAGGAAAGCAGACACGAAGGCGGTCTCATATCCAAACACAAAGGTAGGCCGACACGTAGGCGCTCTCATAACTAAGGGTTATCATCACAAGATGAATTTCAAAAGGAAAGCCGACACAAAGGCAGTCTCATATCCAAACACAAAGGTAGGCCGACACGAAGGCGGTCTCATAACCAAGGGTTGCCATCACAAGATTGATTTCAAAAGGAAAGCCGACCCGAGGGCTGTCTCATATCCAAACACAAAGGTAGGCCGACACGAAGGCGGTCTCATAAACAAGGCTTACTTTCACAAGATGGATTTCAAAAGGAAAGCCGACACGAAGGCAGTCTCATATCCAAACACAAAGGTAGGCCGACACGAAGGCGGTCTCATAACCAAGGGTTACCATCACAAGATGGATTTCAAAAGGAAAGCCGACACGAGGGCGGTCTCATATCCAAACCCAAAGGTAGGCCGACACGAAGGCGGTCTCATATCCAATGGTTACCATTACAAGATGGATTTCAAAAGGAAAGCAGACACGAAGGAGGTCTCATATCCAAACACAAAGGTAGCCCGACACGTAGGCGGTCTCATAACCAAGGGTTACCATCACAAGATGGATTTCAAAAGGAAAGCCGACACAAAGGCGGTCTCATATCCAAACACAAAGGTAGGCCGACACGAAGGCGGTCTCATAACCAAGGGTTACCATCACAAGATGGATTTCAAAAGGAAAGCTGACACGAGGGCTGTCTCATATCCAAACACAAAGGTAGGCCGACACGAAGGCGCTCTCATAACAAAGGGTTACTTTCACAAGATGGATTTCAAAAGGAAAGCCGACACGAAGGCTGTCTCATATCCAAACACAAAGGTAGGCCGACACGAAGGCGGTCTCATAACCAAGGGTTACCATCACAAGATGGATTTCAAAAGGAAAGCCGACACGAAGGCGGTCTCATATCCAAACACAGAGGTAGCCGACACAAAGGCGGTCTCATAACCAAGGGTTACCATCACAAGATGGATTTCAAATGGAAAGCCGACACGAAGGCAGTCTCAAATCCAAACACAAAGGTAGGCCGACACGAAGGCGGTCTCATAACCAAGGGTTACCATCACAAGATGGATTTCAAAAGGAAAGCCGACACGAGGGCGGTCTCATATCCACACCCAAAGGTAGGCCGACACGAAGGCAGTCTCATATCCAATGGTTACCATTACAAGATGGATTTCAAAAGGAAAGCAGACACGAAGGCGGTCTCATATCCAAACACAAAGGTAGCCCGACACGTAGGCGGTCTCATAACCAAGGGTTACCATCACAAGATGGATTTCAAAAGGAAAGCTGACACAAAGGCGGTCTCATATCCAAACACAATGGTAGGCCGACACGAAGACGGTCTCATAACCAAGGGTTACCATCACAAGATTGATTTCAAAAGGAAAGCCGACACGAGGGTTGTCTCATATCCAAACACAAAGGTAGGCCGACACGAAGGCGGTCTCATAAACAAGGCTTACTTTCACAAGATGGATTTCAAAAGGAAAGCCGACACGAAGGCAGTCTCATATCCAAACACAAAGGTAGGCCGACACGAAGGCGGTCTCATAACCAAGGGTTACCATCACAAGATGGATTTCAAAAGGAAAGCCGACACAAGGGCGGTCTCATCTCCACACCCAAAGGTAGGCCGACACGAAGGCGGTCTCATATCCAATGGTTCCCATTACAAGATGGATTTCAAAAGGAAAGCAGACACGAAGGCGGTCTCATATCCAAACACAAAGGTAGCCCGACACGTAGGCGGTCTCATAACCAAGGGTTACCATCACAAGATGGATTTCAAAAGGAAAGCTGACACAAAGGCGTTCTCATATCCAAACACAAAGGTAGGCCGACACGAAGGCGGTCTCATAACCAAGGGTTACCATCAAAAGATGGATTTCAAAATGAAAGCCGACACGAGGGCGGTCTCATATCCAAACCCAAAGGTAGGCCGACACGAAGGCGGTCTCATAACCAATGGTTACCATTCCAAGATGGATTTCAAAAGGAAAGCAGACACGAAGGCGGTCTCATATCCAAACACAAAGGTAGGCCGACACGTAGGCGCTCTCATAACTAAGGGTTATCATCACAAGATGAATTTCAAAAGGAAAGCCGACACAAAGGCAGTCTCATATCCAAACACAAAGGTAGGCCGACACGAAGGCGGTCTCATAACCAAGGGTTGCCATCACAAGATTGATTTCAAAAGGAAAGCCGACCCGAGGGCTGTCTCATATCCAAACACAAAGGTAGGCCGACACGAAGGCGGTCTCATAAACAAGGCTTACTTTCACAAGATGGATTTCAAAAGGAAAGCCGACACGAAGGCAGTCTCATATCCAAACACAAAGGTAGGCCGACACGAAGGCGGTCTCATAACCAAGGGTTACCATCACAAGATGGATTTCAAAAGGAAAGCCGACACGAGGGCGGTCTCATATCCAAACCCAAAGGTAGGCCGACACGAAGGCGGTCTCATATCCAATGGTTACCATTACAAGATGGATTTCAAAAGGAAAGCAGACACGAAGGCGGTCTCATATCCAAACACAAAGGTAGCCCGACACGTAGGCGGTCTCATAACCAAGGGTTACCATCACAAGATGGATTTCAAAAGGAAAGCCGACACAAAGGCGGTCTCATATCCAAACACAAAGGTAGGCCGACACGAAGGCGGTCTCATAACCAAGGGTTACCATCACAAGATGGATTTCAAAAGGAAAGCTGACACGAGGGCTGTCTCATATCCAAACACAAAGGTAGGCCGACACGAAGGCGCTCTCATAACAAAGGGTTACTTTCACAAGATGGATTTCAAAAGGAAAGCCGACACGAAGGCTGTCTCATATCCAAACACAAAGGTAGGCCGACACGAAGGCGGTCTCATAACCAAGGGTTACCATCACAAGATGGATTTCAAAAGGAAAGCCGACACGAAGGCGGTCTCATATCCAAACACAGAGGTAGCCGACACAAAGGCGGTCTCATAACCAAGGGTTACCATCACAAGATGGATTTCAAAAGGAAAGCCGACACGAAGGCAGTCTCAAATCCAAACACAAAGGTAGGCCGACACGAAGGCGGTCTCATAACCAAGGGTTACCATCACAAGATGGATTTCAAAAGGAAAGCCGACACGAGGGCGGTCTCATATCCACACCCAAAGGTAGGCCGACACGAAGGCAGTCTCATATCCAATGGTTACCATTACAAGATGGATTTCAAAAGGAAAGCAGACACGAAGGCGGTCTCATATCCAAACACAAAGGTAGCCCGACACGTAGGCGGTCTCATAACCAAGGGTTACCATCACAAGATGGATTTCAAAAGGAAAGCTGACACAAAGGCGGTCTCATATCCAAACACAATGGTAGGCCGACACGAAGACGGTCTCATAACCAAGGGTTACCATCACAAGATTGATTTCAAAAGGAAAGCCGACACGAGGGTTGTCTCATATCCAAACACAAAGGTAGGCCGACACGAAGGCGGTCTCATAAACAAGGCTTACTTTCACAAGATGGATTTCAAAAGGAAAGCCGACACGAAGGCAGTCTCATATCCAAACACAAAGGTAGGCCGACACGAAGGCGGTCTCATAACCAAGGGTTATTATCAAAAGATGGATTTCAAAACGAAAGCCGACACGAGGGCGGTCTCATATCCAAACCCAAAGGTAGGCCGACACGAAGGCGGTCTCATAACCAACGGTTACCATTACAAGATGGATTTCAAAAGGAAAGCAGACACGAAGGCGGTCTCATATCCAAACACAAAGGTAGGCCGACACGTAGGCGGTCTCATAACTAAGGGTTATCATCACAAGATGAATTTCAAAAAGAAAACCGACACAAAGGCAGTCTCATATCCAAACACAATGGTAGGCCGACACGAAGACGGTCTCATAACCAAGGGTTACCATCACAAGATTGATTTCAAAAGGAAAGCCGACACGAGGGTTGTCTCATATCCAAACACAAAGGTAGGCCGACACGAAGGCGGTCTCATAAACAAGGTTTACTTTCACAAGATGGATTTCAAAAGGAAAGCTGACACGAAGGCAGTCTCATATCCAAACACAAAGGTAGGCCGACACGAAGGCGGTCTCATAACCAAGGGTTACCATCACAAGATGGATTTCAAAAGGAAAGCCGACACGAGGGCGGTCTCATATCCAAACCCAAAGGTAGGCCGACACGAAGGCGGCCTCATAACCAATGGTTACCATTACAAGATGGATTTCAAAAGGAAAGCAGACACGAAGGCGGTCTCATATCCAAACACAAAGGTAGGCCGACACGTAGGCGCTCTCATAACTAAGGGTTATCATCACAAGATGAATTTCAAAAGGAAAGCCGACACAAAGGCAGTCTCATATCCAAACACAAAGGTAGGCCGACACGAAGGCGGTCTCATAACCAAGGGTTGCCATCACAAGATTGATTTCAAAAGGAAAGCCGACCCGAGGGCTGTCTCATATCCAAACACAAAGGTAGGCCGACACGAAGGCGGTCTCATAGACAAGGCTTACTTTCACAAGATGGATTTCAAAAGGAAAGCCGACACGAAGGCAGTCTCATATCCAAACACAAAGGTAGGCCGACACGAAGGCGGTCTCATAACCAAGGGTTACCATCACAAGATGGATTTCAAAAGGAAAGCCGACACGAGGGCGGTCTCATATCCAAACCCAAAGGTAGGCCGACACGAAGGCGGTCTCATATCCAATGGTTACCATTACAAGATGGATTTCAAAAGGAAAGCAGACACGAAGGCGGTCTCATATCCAAACACAAAGGTAGCCCGACACGTAGGCGGTCTCATAACCAAGGGTTACCATCACAAGATGGATTTCAAAAGGAAAGCCGACACAAAGGCGGTCTCATATCCAAACACAAAGGTAGGCCGACACGAAGGCGGTCTCATAACCAAGGGTTACCATCACAAGATGGATTTCAAAAGGAAAGCTGACACGAGGGCTGTCTCATATCCAAACACAAAGGTAGGCCGACACGAAGGCGCTCTCATAACAAAGGGTTACTTTCACAAGATGGATTTCAAAAGGAAAGCCGACACGAAGGCTGTCTCATATCCAAACACAAAGGTAGGCCGACACGAAGGCGGTCTCATATTCAATGGTTACCATTACAAGATGGATTTCAAAAGGAAAGCAGACACGAAGGCGGTCTCATATCCAAACACAAAGGTAGCCCGACACGTAGGCGGTCTCATAACCAAGGGTTACTATCACAAGATGGATTTCAAAAGGAAAGCTGACACAAAGGCGGTCTCATATCCAAACACAAAGGTAGGCCGACACGAAGGCGGTCTCATAACCAAGGGTTACCATCACAAGATGGATTTCAAAAGGAAAGCCGACACGAGGGCGGTCTCATATCCACACCCAAAGGTAGGCCGACACGAAGGCAGTCTCATATCCAATGGTTACCATTACAAGATGGATTTCAAAAGGAAAGCAGACACGAAGGCGGTCTCATATCCAAACACAAAGGTAGCCCGACACGTAGGCGGTCTCATAACCAAGGGTTACCATCACAAGATGGATTTCAAAAGGAAAGCTGACACAAAGGCGGTCTCATATCCAAACACAAAGGTAGGCCGACACGAAGGCGGTCTCATAACCAAGGGTTACCATCACAAGATGGATTTCAAAAGGAAAGCTGACACGAGGGCTGTCTCTTATCCAAACACAAAGGTAGGCCGACACGAAGGCGCTCTCATAACAAAGGGTTACTTTCACAAGATGGATTTCAAAAGGAAAGCCGACACGAAGGCTGTCTCATATCCAAACACAAAGGTAGGCCGACACGAAGGCGGTCTCATAACCAAGGGTTACCATCACAAGATGGATTTCAAAAGGAAAGCCGACACGAAGGCGGTCTCATATCCAAACACAAAGGTAGCCGACACAAAGGCGGTCTCATAACCAAGGGTTACCATCACAAGATGGATTTCAAAAGGAAAGCCGACACGAAGGCAGTCTCAAATCCAAACACAAAGGTAGGCCGACACGAAGGCGGTCTCATAACCAAGGGTTACCATCACAAGATGGATTTCAAAAGGAAAGCCGACACGAGGGCGGTCTCATATCCACACCCAAAGGTAGGCCGACACGAAGGCAGTCTCATATCCAATGGTTACCATTACAAGATGGATTTCAAAAGGAAAGCAGACACGAAGGCGGTCTCATATCCAAACACAAAGGTAGCCTGACACGTAGGCGGTCTCATAACCAAGGGTTACCATCACAAGATGGATTTCAAAAGGAAAGCTGACACAAAGGCGGTCTCATATCCAAACACAAAGGTAGGCCGACACGAAGGCGGTCTCATAACCAAGGGTTATTATCAAAAGATGGATTTCAAAACGAAAGCCGACACGAGGGCGGTCTCATATCCAAACCCAAAGGTAGGCCGACACGAAGGCGGTCTCATAACCAACGGTTACCATTACAAGATGGATTTCAAAAGGAAAGCAGACACGAAGGCGGTCTCATATCCAAACACAAAGGTAGGCCGACACGTAGGCGGTCTCATAACTAAGGGTTATCATCACAAGATGAATTTCAAAAAGAAAACTGACACAAAGGCAGTCTCATATCCAAACACAATGGTAGGCCGACACGAAGATGGTCTCATAACCAAGGGTTACCATCACAAGATTGATTTCAAAAGGAAAGCCGACACGAGGGTTGTCTCATATCCAAACACAAAGGTAGGCCGACACGAAGGCGGTCTCATAAACAAGGTTTACTTTCACAAGATGGATTTCAAAAGGAAAGCCGACACGAAGGCAGTCTCATATCCAAACACAAAGGTAGGCCGACACGAAGGCGGTCTCATAACCAAGGGTTACCATCACAAGATGGATTTCAAAAGGAAAGCCGACACGAGGGCGGTCTCATATCCAAACCCAAAGGTAGGCCGACACGAAGGCGGTCTCATATCCAATGGTTACCATTACAAGATGGATTTCAAAAGGAAAGCAGACACGAAGGCAGTCTCATATCCAAACACAAAGGTAGCCCGACACGTAGGCGGTCTCATAACCAAGGGTTACCATCACAAGATGGATTTCAAAAGGAAAGCTGACACAAAGGCGGTCTCATATCCAAACACAAAGGTAGGCCGACACGAAAGCGGTCTCATAACCAAGGGTTACCATCAAAAGATGGATTTCAAAACGAAAGCCGACACGAGGGCGGTCTCATATCCAAACCCAAAGGTAGGCCGACACGAAGGCGGCCTCATAACCAATGGTTACCATTACAAGATGGATTTCAAAAGGAAAGCAGACACGAAGGCGGTCTCATATCCAAACACAAAGGTAGGCCGACACGTAGGCACTCTCATAACTAAGGGTTATCATCACAAGATGAATTTCAAAAGGAAAGCCGACACAAAGGCAGTCTCATATCCAAACACAAAGGTAGGCCGACACGAAGGCGGTCTCATAACCAAGGGTTGCCATCACAAGATTGATTTCAAAAGGAAAGCCGACCCGAGGGCTGTCTCATATCCAAACACAAAGGTAGGCCGACACGAAGGCGGTCTCATAGACAAGGCTTACTTTCACAAGATGGATTTCAAAAGGAAAGCCGACACGAAGGCAGTCTCATATCCAAACACAAAGGTAGGCCGACACGAAGGCGGTCTCATAACCAAGGGTTACCATCACAAGATGGATTTCAAAAGGAAAGCCGACACGAGGGCGGTCTCATATCCAAACCCAAAGGTAGGCCGACACGAAGGCGGTCTCATATCCAATGGTTACCATTACAAGATGGATTTCAAAAGGAAAGCAGACACGAAGGCGGTCTCATATCCAAACACAAAGGTAGCCCGACACGTAGGCGGTCTCATAACCAAGGGTTACCATCACAAGATGGATTTCAAAAGGAAAGCCGACACAAAGGCGGTCTCATATCCAAACACAAAGGTAGGCCGACACGAAGGCGGTCTCATAACCAAGGGTTACCATCACAAGATGGATTTCAAAAGGAAAGCTGACACGAGGGCTGTCTCATATCCAAACACAAAGGTAGGCCGACACGAAGGCGCTCTCATAACAAAGGGTTACTTTCACAAGATGGATTTCAAAAGGAAAGCCGACACGAAGGCTGTCTCATATCCAAACACAAAGGTAGGCCGACACGAAGGCGATCTCATATTCAATGGTTACCATCACAAGACGGATTTCAAAAGGAAAGCCGACACGAGGGCGGTCTCATATCCAAACCCAAAGGTAGGCCGACACGAAGGCGGTCTCATATCCAATGGTTACCATTACAAGATGGATTTCAAAAGGAAAGCGGACACAAAGGCGGTCTCATATCCAAACACAAAGGTAGCCCGACACGTAGGCGGTCTCATAACCAAGGGTTACCATCACAAGATGGATTTCAAAAGGAAAGCCGACACAAAGGCGGTCTCATATCCAAACACAAAGGTAGGCCGACACGAAGGCGGTCTCATAACCAAGGGTTACCATCACAAGATGGATTTCAAAAGGAAAGCTGACACGAGGGCTGTCTCATATCCAAACACAAAGGTAGGCCGACACGAAGGCGCTCTCATAACAAAGGGTTACTTTCACAAGATGGATTTCAAAAGGAAAGCCGACACGAAGGCTGTCTCATATCCAAACACAAAGGTAGGCCGACACGAAGGCGGTCTCATATCCAATGGTTACCATTACAAGATGGATTTCAAAAGGAAAGCAGACACGAAGGCGGTCTCATATCCAAACACAAAGGTAGCCCGACACGTAGGCGGTCTCATAACCAAGGGTTACCATCACAAGATGGATTTCAAAAGGAAAGCTGACACAAAGGCGGTCTCATATCCAAACAAAAAGGTTGGCCGACACGAAGGCGGTCTCATAACCAAGGGTTACCATCAAAAGATGGATTTCAAAACGAAAGCCGACACGAGGGCGGTCTCATATCCAAACCCAAAGGTAGGCCGACATGAAGGCGGCCTCATAACCAATGGTTACCATTACAAGATGGATTTCAAAAGGAAAGCAGACACGAAGGCGGTCTCATATCCAAACACAAAGGTAGGCTGACACGTAGGCGCTCTCATAACTAAGGGTTATCATCACAAGATGAATTTCAAAAGGAAAGCCGACACAAAGGCAGTCTCATATCCAAACACAAAGGTAGGCCGACACGAAGGCGGTCTCATAACCAAGGGTTGCCATCACAAGATTGATTTCAAAAGGAAAGCCGACCCGAGGGCTGTCTCATATCCAAACACAAAGGTAGGCCGACACGAAGGCGGTCTCATAGACAAGGCTTACTTTCACAAGATGGATTTCAAAAGGAAAGCCGACACGAAGGCAGTCTCATATCCAAACACAAAGGTAGGCCGACACGAAGGCGGTCTCATAACCAAGGCTTACCATCACAAGATGGATTTCAAAAGGAAAGCCGACACGAGGGAGGTCTTATATCCAAACACAAAGGTAGGCTGACACGTAGGCGGTCTCATAACCAAGGGTTACCATCACAAGATGGATTTCAAAAGGAAAGCTGACACAAAGGCGGTCTCATATCCAAACAAAAAGGTTGGCCGACACGAAGGCGGTCTCATAACCAAGGGTTACCATCAAAAGATGGATTTCAAAACGAAAGCCGACACGAGGGCGGTCTCATATCCAAACCCAAAGGTAGGCCGACATGAAGGCGGCCTCATAACCAATGGTTACCATTACAAGATGGATTTCAAAAGGAAAGCAGACACGAAGGCGGTCTCATATCCAAACACAAAGGTAGGCTGACACGTAGGCGGTCT
The DNA here is from genome assembly GCA_022829125.1 of Lathyrus tuberosus. NCBI lineage: Eukaryota > Viridiplantae > Streptophyta > Magnoliopsida > Fabales > Fabaceae > Lathyrus > Lathyrus tuberosus. The sequence goes on along the minus strand of JALAZF010000020.1, from coordinate 1,591,834 downwards.
CATAACCAAGGGTTACCATCACAAGATGGATTTCAAAAGGAAAGCCGACACAAAGGCGGTCTCATATCCAAACACAAAGGTAGGCCGACACGAAGGCGGTCTCATAACCAAGGGTTACCATCACAAGATGGATTTCAAAAGGAAAGCTGACACGAGGGCTGTCTCATATCCAAACACAAAGGTAGGCCGACACGAAGGCGCTCTCATAACAAAGGGTTACTTTCACAAGATGGATTTCAAAAGGAAAGCCGACACGAAGGCTGTCTCATATCCAAACACAAAGGTAGGCCGACACGAAGGCGGTCTCATAACCAAGGGTTACCATCACAAGATGGATTTCAAAAGGAAAGCCGACACGAAGGCGGTCTCATATCCAAACACAAAGGTAGCCGACACAAAGGCGGTCTCATAACCAAGGGTTACCATCACAAGATGGATTTCAAAAGGAAAGCCGACACGAAGGCAGTCTCAAATCCAAACACAAAGGTAGGCCGACACGAAGGCGGTCTCATAACCAAGGGTTACCATCACAAGATGGATTTCAAAAGGAAAGCCGACACGAGGGCGGTCTCATATCCACACCCAACGGGAGGCCGACACGAAGGCAGTCTCATATCCAATGGTTACCATTACAAGATGGATTTCAAAAGGAAAGCAGACACGAAGGCGATCTCATATCCAAACACAAAGGTAGCCCGACACCTAGGCGGTCTCATAACCAAGGGTTACCATCACAAGATGGATTTCAAAAGGAAAGCTGACACAAAGGCGGTCTCATATCCAAACACAAAGGTAGGCCGACACGAAGGCGGTCTCATAACCAAGGGTTACCATCAAAAGATGGATTTCAAAACGAAAGCCGACACGAGGGCGGTCTCATATCCAAACCCAATGGTAGGCCGACACGAAGGCGGTGTCATAACCAATAGTTACCGTTACAAGATGGATTTTAAAAGGAAAGCAGACACGAAGGCGGTCTCATATCCAAACACAAAGGTAGGCCGACACGTAGGCGGTCTCATAACTAAGGGTTATCATCACAAGATGAATTTCAAAAGGAAAGCCGACACAAAGGCAGTCTCATATCCAAACACAAAGGTAGGCCGACACGAAGGCGGTCTCATAACCAAGGGTTACCATCACAAGATTGATTTCAAAAGGAAAGCCGACACGAGGGCTGTCTCATATCCAAACACAAAGGTAGGCCGACACGAAGGCGGTCTCATAAACAAGGCTTACTTTCACAAGATGGATTTCAAAAGGAAAGCCGACACGAAGGCAGTCTCATATCCAAACACAAAGGTAGGCCGACACGAAGGCGGTCTCATAACCAAGGGCTACCATCACAAGATGGATTTCAAAAGGAAAGCCGACACGAGGGAGGTCTTATATCCAAACCCAAAGGTAGGCCGACACGAAGGCGGTCTCATATCCAATGGTTACCATTACAAGATGGATTTGAAAAGGAAAGCAGACACGAAGGCGGTCTCATATCTAAACACAAAGGTAGCCCGACATGTAGGCGGTCTCATAACCAAGGGTTACCATCACAAGATGGATTTCAAAAGGAAAGCCGACACGAGGGCTGTCTAATATCCAAACACAAAGGTAGGCCGACACGAAGGAGGTCTCATTACCAAGGGTTACCACACAAGATGGATTGGAAAAGGAAAGCCGACACGAGGGTTGTCTCATATCCAAATACAAAGGTAGTCTGACACGAAGGCGGCCTCATAACCAAGGGTTACCATCACAAGACGGATTTCAAAAGGAAAGCCGACATGAGGGCGGTCTCATATCCAAACACAAAGGTAGGCCGACACGAATGCGGTATCATAACCAAGGGTTACTTTCACAAGATGGATTTCAAAAGGAAAGCCGACCGGAAGGCGGTCTCATATCCAAACACAAAGGTAGGCCGACACGAAGGCGGTCTCATAACCAAGGGTTACCATCAAAAGATGGATTTCAAAACGAAAGCCGACACGAGGGCGGTCTCATATCCAAACCCAAAGGTAGGCCGACACGAAGGCGGTCTCATAACCAACGGTTACCATTACAAGATGGATTTCAAAAGGAAAGCAGACACGAAGGCGGTCTCATATCCAAACACAAAGGTAGGCCGACACGTAGGCGGTCTCATAACTAAGGGTTATCATCACAAGATGAATTTCAAAAGGAAAGCCGACACAAAGGCAGTCTCATATCCAAACACAAAGGTAGGCCGACACGAAGGCGGTCTCATAACCAAGGGTTACCATCACAAGATTGATTTCAAAAGGAAAGCTGACACGAGGGCTGTCTCATATCCAAACACAAAGGTAGGCCGACACGAAGGCGGTCTCATAAACAAGGCTTACTTTCACAAGATGGATTTCAAAAGGAAAGCCGCCACGAAGGCAGTCTCATATCCAAACACAAAGGTAGGCCGACACGAAGGCGGTCTCATAACCAAGGGTTACCATCACAAGATGGATTTCAAAAGGAAAGCTGACACGAGGGCTGTCTCATATCCAAACACAAAGGTAGGCCGACACGAAGGCGCTCTCATAGCAAAGGGTTACTTTCACAAGATGGATTTCAAAAGGAAAGCCGACACGAAGGCTGTCTCATATCCAAACACAAAGGTAGGCCGACACGAAGGCGGTCTCATAACCAAGGGTTACCATCACAAGATGGATTTCAAAAGGAAAGCCGACACGAAGGCGGTCTCATATCCAAACACAAAGGTAGCCGACACAAAGGCGGTCTCATAACCAAGTGTTACCTTCACAAGATGGATTTCAAAAGGAAAGTCGACACGAAGGCAGTCTCAAATCCAAACACAAAGGTAGGCCGACACGAAGGCGGTCTCATAACCAAGGGTTACCATCACAAGATGGATTTCAAAAGGAAAGCCGACACGAGGGCGGTCTCATATCCACACCCAACGGGAGGCCGACACGAAGGCAGTCTCATATCCAATGGTTACCATTACAAGATGGATTTCAAAAGGAAAGCAGACACGAAGGCGTTCTCATATCCAAACACAAAGGTAGGCCGACACGTAGGCGGTCTCATAACTAAGGGTTATCATCACAAGATGAATTTCAAAAGGAAAGCCGACACAAAGGCAGTCTCATATCTAAACACAAAGGTAGGCCGACACGAAGGCGGTCTCATAACCAAGGGTTACCATCACAAGATTGATTTCAAAAGGAAAGCCGACACGAGGGCTGTCTCATATCCAAACACAAAGGTAGGCCGACACGAAGGCGGTCTCATAAACAAGGCATACTTTCACAAGATGGATTTCAAAAGGAAAGCCGACACGAAGGCAGTCTCATATCCAAACACAAAGGTAGGCCGACACGAAGGCGGTCTCATAACCAAGGGTTACCATCACAAGATGGATTTCAAAAGGAAAGCTGACACGAGGGCTGTCTCATATCCAAACACAAAGGTAGGCCGACACGAAGGCGCTCTCATAGCAAAGGGTTACTTTCACAAGATGGATTTCAAAAGGAAAGCCAACACGAAGGCTGTCTCATATCCAAACACAAAGGTAGGCCGACACGAAGGCGGTCTCATAACCAAGGGTTACCATCACAAGATGGATTTCAAAAGGAAAGCCGACACGAAGGCGGTCTCATATCCAAACACAAAGGTAGCCGACACAAAGGCGGTCTCATAACCAAGGGTTACCTTCACAAGATGGATTTCAAAAGGAAAGTCGACACGAAGGCAGTCTCAAATCCAAACACAAAGGTAGGCCGACACGAAGGCGGTCTCATAACCAAGGGTTACCATCACAAGATGGATTTCAAAAGGAAAGCCGACACGAGGGCGGTCTCATATCCACACCCAACGGGAGGCCGACACGAAGGCAGTCTCATATCCAATGGTTACCATTACAAGATGGATTTCAAAAGGAAAGCAGACACGAAGGCGTTCTCATATCCAAACACAAAGGTAGCCCGACACCTAGGCGGTCTCATAACCAAGGGTTACCATCACAAGATGGATTTCAAAAGGAAAGCTGACACAAAGGCGGTCTCATATCCAAACACAAAGGTAGGCCGACACGAAGGCGGTCTCATAACCAAGTGTTACCATCAAAAGATGGATTTCAAAACGAAAGCCGACACGAGGGCGGTCTCATATCCAAACCCAATGGTAGGCCGACACGAAGGCGGTGTCATAACCAATAGTTACCATTACAAGATGGATTTTAAAAGGAAAGCAGACACGAAGGCGGTCTCATATCCAAACACAAAGGTAGGCCGACACGTTAGCGGTCTCATAACTAAGGGTTATCGTCACAAGATGAATTTCAAAAGGAAAGCCGACACAAAGGCAGTCTCATATCCAAACACAAAGGTAGGCCGACACGAAGGCGGTCTCATAACCAAGGGTTACCATCACAAGATTGATTTCAAAAGGAAAGCCGACACGAGGGCTGTCTCATATCCAAACACAAAGGTAGGCCGACACGAAGGCGGTCTCATAAACAAGGCTTACTTTCACAAGATGGATTTCAAAAGGAAAGCCGACACGAAGGCAGTCTCATATCCAAACACAAAGGTAGGCCGACACGAAGGCGGTCTCATAACCAAGGGTTACCATCACAAGATGGATTACAAAAGGAAAGCCGACACGAGGGAGGTCTTATATCCAAACCCAAAGGTAGGCCGACACGAAGGCGGTCTCATATCCAATGGTTACCATTACAAGATGGATTTGAAAAGGAAAGCAGACACGAAGGCGGTCTCATATCTAAACACAAAGGTATCCCGACATGTAGGCGGTCTCATAACCAAGGGTTACCATCACAAGATGGATTTCAAAAGGAAAGCCGACACGAGGGCTGTCTAATATCCAAACACAAAGCTAGGCCGACACGAAGGAGGTCTCATTACCAAGGGTTACCACACAAAATGGATTGGAAAAGGAAAGCCGACACGAGGGCGGTCTCATATCCAAACACAAAGGTAGGCCGACACGAATGCGGTATCATAACCAAGGGTTACTTTCACAAGATGGATTTCAAAAGGAAAGCCGACCGGAAGGCGGTCTCATATCCAAACACAAAGGTAGGCCGACACGAAGGCGGTCTCATAACCAAGGGTTACCATCAAAAGATGGATTTCAAAACGAAAGCCGACACGAGGGCGGTCTCATATCCAAACCCAATGGTAGGCCGACACGAAGGCGGTGTCATAACCAATAGTTACCGTTACAAGATGGATTTTAAAAGGAAAGCAGACACGAAGGCGGTCTCATATCCAAACACAAAGGTAGGCCGACACGTAGGCGGTCTCATAACTAAGGGTTATCATCACAAGATGAATTTCAAAAGGAAAGCCGACACAAAGGCAGTCTCATATCCAAACACAAAGGTAGGCCGACACGAAGGCGGTCTCATAACCAAGGGTTACCATCACAAGATTGATTTCAAAAGGAAAGCCGACACGAGGGCTGTCTCATATCCAAACACAAAGGTAGGCCGACACGAAGGCGGTCTCATAAACAAGGCTTACTTTCACAAGATGGATTTCAAAAGGAAAGCCGACACGAAGGCAGTCTCATATCCAAACACAAAGGTAGGCCGACACGAAGGCGGTCTCATAACCAAGGGCTACCATCACAAGATGGATTTCAAAAGGAAAGCCGACACGAGGGAGGTCTTATATCCAAACCCAAAGGTAGGCCGACACGAAGGCGGTCTCATATCCAATGGTTACCATTACAAGATGGATTTGAAAAGGAAAGCAGACACGAAGGCGGTCTCATATCTAAACACAAAGGTAGCCCGACATGTAGGCGGTCTCATAACCAAGGGTTACCATCACAAGATGGATTTCAAAAGGAAAGCCGACACGAGGGCTGTCTAATATCCAAACACAAAGGTAGGCCGACACGAAGGAGGTCTCATTACCAAGGGTTACCACACAAGATGGATTGGAAAAGGAAAGCCGACACGAGGGTTGTCTCATATCCAAATACAAAGGTAGTCTGACACGAAGGCGGCCTCATAACCAAGGGTTACCATCACAAGACGGATTTCAAAAGGAAAGCCGACATGAGGGCGGTCTCATATCCAAACACAAAGGTAGGCCGACACAAATGCGGTATCATAACCAAGGGTTACTTTCACAAGATGGATTTCAAAAGGAAAGCCGACCGGAAGGCGGTCTCATATCCAAACACAAAGGTAGGCCGACACGAAGGCGGTCTCATAACCAAGGGTTACCATCAAAAGATGGATTTCAAAACGAAAGCCGACACGAGGGCGGTCTCATATCCAAACCCAAAGGTAGGCCGACACGAAGGCGGTCTCATAACCAACGGTTACCATTACAAGATGGATTTCAAAAGGAAAGCAGACACGAAGGCGGTCTCATATCCAAACACAAAGGTAGGCCGACACGTAGGCGGTCTCATAACTAAGGGTTATCATCACAAGATGAATTTCAAAAGGAAAGCCGACACAAAGGCAGTCTCATATCCAAACACAAAGGTAGGCCGACACGAAGGCGGTCTCATAACCAAGGGTTACCATCACAAGATTGATTTCAAAAGGAAAGCTGACACGAGGGCTGTCTCATATCCAAACACAAAGGTAGGCCGACACGAAGGCGGTCTCATAAACAAGGCTTACTTTCACAAGATGGATTTCAAAAGGAAAGCCGCCACGAAGGCAGTCTCATATCCAAACACAAAGGTAGGCCGACACGAAGGCGGTCTCATAACCAAGGGTTACCATCACAAGATTGATTTCAAAAGGAAAGCTGACACGAGGGCTGTCTCATATCCAAACACAAAGGTAGGCCGACACGAAGGCGGTCTCATAAACAAGGCTTACTTTCACAAGATGGATTTCAAAAGGAAAGCCGCCACGAAGGCAGTCTCATATCCAAACACAAAGGTAGGCCGACACGAAGGCGGTCTCATAACCAAGGGTTACCATCACAAGATGGATTTCAAAAGGAAAGCTGACACGAGGGCTGTCTCATATCCAAACACAAAGGTAGGCCGACACGAAGGCGCTCTCATAGCAAAGGGTTACTTTCACAAGATGGATTTCAAAAGGAAAGCCGACACGAAGGCTGTCTCATATCCAAACACAAAGGTAGGCCGACACGAAGGCGGTCTCATAACCAAGGGTTACCATCACAAGATGGATTTCAAAAGGAAAGCCGACACGAAGGCGGTCTCATATCCAAACACAAAGGTAGCCGACACAAAGGCGGTCTCATAACCAAGGGTTACCTTCACAAGATGGATTTCAAAAGGAAAGTCGACACGAAGGCAGTCTCAAATCCAAACACAAAGGTAGGCCGACACGAAGGCGGTCTCATAACCAAGGGTTACCATCACAAGATGGATTTCAAAAGGAAAGCCGACACGAGGGCGGTCTCATATCCGCACCCAACGGGAGGCCGACACGAAGGCAGTCTCATATCCAATGGTTACCATTACAAGATGGATTTCAAAAGGAAAGCAGACACGAAGGCGTTCTCATATCCAAACACAAAGGTAGGCCGACACGTAGGCGGTCTCATAACTAAGGGTTATCATCACAAGATGAATTTCAAAAGGAAAGCCGACACAAAGGCAGTCTCATATCTAAACACAAAGGTAGGCCGACACGAAGGCGGTCTCATAACCAAGGGTTACCATCACAAGATTGATTTCAAAAGGAAAGCCGACACGAGGGCTGTCTCATATCCAAACACAAAGGTAGGCCGACACGAAGGCGGTCTCATAAACAAGGCATACTTTCACAAGATGGATTTCAAAAGGAAAGCCGACACGAAGGCAGTCTCATATCCAAACACAAAGGTAGGCCGACACGAAGGCGGTCTCATAACCAAGGGTTACCATCACAAGATGGATTTCAAAAGGAAAGCTGACACGAGGGCTGTCTCATATCCAAACACAAAGGTAGGCCGACACGAAGGCGCTCTCATAGCAAAGGGTTACTTTCACAAGATGGATTTCAAAAGGAAAGCCAACACGAAGGCTGTCTCATATCCAAACACAAAGGTAGGCCGACACGAAGGCGGTCTCATAACCAAGGGTTACCATCACAAGATGGATTTCAAAAGGAAAGCCGACACGAAGGCGGTCTCATATCCAAACACAAAGGTAGCCGACACAAAGGCGGTCTCATAACCAAGGGTTACCTTCACAAGATGGATTTCAAAAGGAAAGTCGACACGAAGGCAGTCTCAAATCCAAACACAAAGGTAGGCCGACACGAAGGCGGTCTCATAACCAAGGGTTACCATCACAAGATGGATTTCAAAAGGAAAGCCGACACGAGGGCGGTCTCATATCCACACCCAACGGGAGGCCGACACGAAGGCAGTCTCATATCCAATGGTTACCATTACAAGATGGATTTCAAAAGGAAAGCAGACACGAAGGCGTTCTCATATCCAAACACAAAGGTAGCCCGACACCTAGGCGGTCTCATAACCAAGGGTTACCATCACAAGATGGATTTCAAAAGGAAAGCTGACACAAAGGCGGTCTCATATCCAAACACAAAGGTAGGCCGACACGAAGGCGGTCTCATAACCAAGGGTTACCATCAAAAGATGGATTTCAAAACGAAAGCCGACACGAGGGCGGTCTCATATCCAAACCCAATGGTAGGCCGACACGAAGGCGGTGTCATAACCAATAGTTACCATTACAAGATGGATTTTAAAAGGAAAGCAGACACGAAGGCGGTCTCATATCCAAACACAAAGGTAGGCCGACACGTAAGCGGTCTCATAACTAAGGGTTATCGTCACAAGATGAATTTCAAAAGGAAAGCCGACACAAAGGCAGTCTCATATCCAAACACAAAGGTAGGCCGACACGAAGGCGGTCTCATAACCAAGGGTTACCATCACAAGATTGATTTCAAAAGGAAAGCCGACACGAGGGCTGTCTCATATCCAAACACAAAGGTAGGCCGACACGAAGGCGGTCTCATAAACAAGGCTTACTTTCACAAGATGGATTTCAAAAGGAAAGCCGACACGAAGGCAGTCTCATATCCAAACACAAAGGTAGGCCGACACGAAGGCGGTCTCATAACCAAGGGTTACCATCACAAGATGGATTTCAAAAGGAAAGCCGACACGAGGGAGGTCTTATATCCAAACCCAAAGGTAGGCCGACACGAAGGCGGTCTCATATCCAATGGTTACCATTACAAGATGGATTTGAAAAGGAAAGCAGACACGAAGGCGGTCTCATATCTAAACACAAAGGTATCCCGACATGTAGGCGGTCTCATAACCAAGGGTTACCATCACAAGATGGATTTCAAAAGGAAAGCCGACACGAGGGCTGTCTAATATCCAAACACAAAGGTAGGCCGACACGAAGGAGGTCTCATTACCAAGGGTTACCACACAAAATGGATTGGAAAAGGAAAGCCGACACGAGGGCGGTCTCATATCCAAACACAAAGGTAGGCCGACACGAATGCGGTATCATAACCAAGGGTTACTTTCACAAGATGGATTTCAAAAGGAAAGCCGACCGGAAGGCGGTCTCATATCCAAACACAAAGGTAGGCCGACACGAAGGCGGTCTCATAACCAAGGGTTACCATCAAAAGATGGATTTCAAAACGAAAGACGACACGAGGGCGGTCTCATATCCAAACCCAAAGGTAGGCCGACACGAAGGCGGTCTCATAACCAACGGTTACCATTACAAGATGGATTTCAAAAGGAAAGCAGACACGAAGGCGGTCTCATATCCAAACACAAAGGTAGGCCGACACGTAGGCGCTCTCATAACTAAGGGTTATCATCACAAGATGAATTTCAAAAGGAAAGCCGACACAAAGGCAGTCTCATATCCAAACACAAAGGTAGGCCGACACGAAGGCGGTCTCATAACCAAGGGTTACCATCACAAGATTGATTTCAAAAGGAAAGCCGACACGAGGGCTGTCTCATATCCAAACACAAAGGTAGGCCGACACGAAGGCGGTCTCATAATACAAGGCTTACTTTCACAAGATGGATTTCAAAAGGAAAGCCGACACGAAGGCAGTCTCATATCCAAACACAAAGGTAGGCCGACACGAAGGCGGTCTCATAACCAAGGGTTACCATCACAAGATGGATTTCAAAAGGAAAGCCGACACGAGGGAGGTCTTATATCCAAACCCAAAGGTAGGCCGACACGAAGGCGGTCTCATATCCAATGGTTACCATTACAAGATGGATTTGAAAAGGAAAGCAGACACGAAGGCGGTCTCATATCTAAACACAAAGGTAGCCCGACATGTAGGCGGTCTCATAACCAAGGGTTACCATCACAAGATGGATTTCAAAAGGAAAGCCGACACGAGGGCTGTCTAATATCCAAACACAAAGGTAGGCCGACACGAAGGAGGTCTCATTACCAAGGGTTACCACACAAGATGGATTGGAAAAGGAAAGCCGACACGAGGGTTGTCTCATATCCAAATACAAAGGTAGTCTGACACGAAGGCGGCCTCATAACCAAGGGTTACCATCATAAGACGGATTTCAAAAGGAAAGCCTACATGAGGGCGGTCTCATATCCAAACACAAAGGTAGGCCGACACGAATGCGGTATCATAACCAAGGGTTACTTTCACAAGACGGATTTCAAAAGGAAAGCCGACCGGAAGGCGGTCTCATATCCAAACACAAAGGTAGGCCGACATGAAGGCGGTCTCATAACCAAGGGTTACCATCAAAAGATGGATTTCAAAACGAAAGCCGACACGAAGGCGGTCTCATATCCAAACCCAAAGGTAGGCCGACACGAAGGCGGTCTCATAACCAACGGTTACCATTACAAGATGGATTTCAAAAGGAAAGCAGACACGAAGGCGGTCTCATATCCAAACACAAAGGTAGGCCGACACGTAGGCGGTCTCATAACTAAGGGTTATCATCACAAGATGAATTTCAAAAAGAAAGCCGACACAATGGCAGTCTCATATCCAAACACAATGGTAGGCCGACACGAAGACAGTCTCATAACCAAGGGTTACCATCACAAGATTGATTTCAAAAGGAAAGCCGACACGAGGGTTGTCTCATATCCAAACACAAAGGTAGGCCGACACGAAGGCGGTCTCATAAACAAGGCTTACTTTCACAAGATGGATTTCAAAAGGAAAGCCGACGCGAAGGCAGTCTCATATCCAAACACAAAGGTAGGCCGACACGAAGGCGGTCTCATAACCAAGGGTTACCATCACAAGATGGATTTCAAAAGGAAAGCCGATACGAGGGCGGTCTCATATCCACACCCAAAGGTAGGCCGACACGAAGGCGGTCTCATATCCAATGGTTACCATTACAAGATGGATTTCAAAAGGAAAGCAGACACGAAGGCGGTCTCATATCCAAACACAAAGGTAGCCCGACATGTAGGCGGTCTCATAACCAAGGGTTACCATCACAAGATGGATTTCAAAAGGAAAGCTGACACAAAGGCGGTCTCATATCCAAACACAAAGGTAGGCCGACACGAAGGCGGTCTCATAACCAAGGGTTACCATCAAAAGATGGATTTCAAAATGAAAGCCGACACGAGGGCGGTCTCATATCCAAACCCAAAGGTAGGCCGACACGAAGGCGGTCTCATAACCAATGGTTACCATTACAAGATGGATTTCAAAAGGAAAGCAGACACGAAGGCGGTCTCATATCCAAACACAAAGGTAGGCCGACACGTAGGCGGTCTCATAACTAAGGGTTATCATCACAAGATGAATTTCAAAAGGAAAGCGGACACAAAGGCAGTCTCATATCCAAACACAAAGGTAGGCCGACACGAAGGCGGTCTCATAACCAAGGGTTACCATCAAAAGATGGATTTCAAAACGAAAGCCGACATGAGGGCGGTCTCATATCCAAACCCAAAGGTAGGCCGACACGAAGGCGGTCTCATAACCAATGGTTACCATTACAAAATGGATTTCAAAAGGAAAGCAGACACGAAGGCGGTCTCATATCCAAACACAAAGGTAGGCCGACACGTAGGCGGTCTCATAACTAAGGGTTATCATCACAAGATGAATTTCAAAAGGAAAGCCGACACAAAGGCAGTCTCATATCCAAACACAAAGGTAGGCCGACACGAAGGCGGTCTCATAACCAAGGGTTGCCATCACAAGATTGATTTCAAAAGGAAAGCCGACCCGAGGGCTGTCTCATATCCAAACACAAAGGTAGGCCGACACGAAGGCGGTCTCATAAACAAGGTTTACTTTCACAAGATGGATTTCAAAAGGAAAGCCGACACGAAGGCAGTCTCATATCCAAACACAAAGGTAGGCCGACACGAAGGCGGTCTCATAACCAAGGGTTACCATCACAAGATGGATTTCAAAAGGAAAGCCGACACGAGGGAGGTCTCATATCCAAACCCAAAGGTAGGCCGACACGAAGGCGGTCTCATATCCAATGGTTACCATTACAAGATGGATTTGAAAAGGAAAGCAGACACGAAGGCGGTCTCATATCTAAACACAAAGGTAGCCCGACATGTAGGCGGTCTCATAACCAAGGGTTACCATCACAAGATGGATTTCAAAAGGAAAGCCGACACGAGGGCTGTCTAATATCCAAACACAAAGGTAGGCCGACACGAAGGAGGTCTCATTACCAAGGGTTACCACACAAGATGGATTGGAAAAGGAAAGCCGACACGAGGGTTGTCTCATATCCAAATACGAAGGTAGTCTGACACGAAGGCGGCCTCATAACCAAGGGTTACCATCACAAGACGGATTTCAAAAGGAAAGCCGACATGAGGGCGGTCTCATATCCAAACACAAAGGTAGGCCGACACGAATGCGGTATCATAACCAAGGGTTACTTTCACAAGATGGATTTCAAAAGGAAAGCCGACCGGAAGGCGGTCTCATATCCAAACACAAAGGTAGGCCGACACGAAGGCGGTCTCATAACCAAGGGTTACCATCAAAAGATGGATTTCAAAACGAAAGCCGACACGAGGGCGGTCTCATATCCAAACCCAAAGGTAGGCCGACACGAAGGCGGTCTCATAACCAACGGTTACCATTACAAGATGGATTTCAAAAGGAAAGCAGACACGAAGGCGGTCTCATATCCAAACACAAAGGTAGGCCGACACGTAGGCGGTCTCATAACTAAGGGTTATCATCACAAGATGAATTTCAAAAAGAAAGCCGACACAAAGGCAGTCTCATATCCAAACACAATGGTAGGCCGACACGAAGACGGTCTCATAACCAAGGGTTACCATCACAAGATTGATTTCAAAAGGAAAGCCGACACGAGGGTTGTCTCATATCCAAACACAAAGGTAGGCCGACACGAAGGCGGTCTCATAAACAAGGCTTACTTTCACAAGATGGATTTCAAAAGGAAAGCCGACGCGAAGGCAGTCTCATATCCAAACACAAAGGTAGGCCGACACGAAGGCGGTCTCATAACCAAGGGTTACCATCACAAGATGGATTTCAAAAGGAAAGCCGATACGAGGGCGGTCTCATATCCACACCCAGAGGTAGGCCGACACGAAGGCGGTCTCATATCCAATGGTTACCATTACAAGATGGATTTCAAAAGGAAAGTAGACACGAAGGCGGTCTCATATCCAAACACAAAGGTAGCCCGACACGTAGGCGGTCTCATAACCAAGGGTTATCATCACAAGATGGATTTCAAAAGGAAAGCTGACACAAAGGCGGTCTCATATCCAAACACAAAGGTAGGCCGACACGAAGGCGGTCTCATAACCAAGGGTTACCATCAAAAGATGGATTTCAAAACGAAAGCCGACACGAGGGCGGTCTCATATCCAAACCCAAAGGTAGGCCGACACGAAGGCGGTCTCATAACCAATGGTTACCATTACAAGATGGATTTCAAAAGGAAAGCAGACACGAAGGCGGTCTCATATCCAAACACAAAGGTAGGCCGACACGTAGGCGGTCTCATAACTAAGGGTTATCATCACAAGATGAATTTCAAAAGGAAAGCCGACACAAAGGCAGTCTCATATCCAAACACAAAGGTAGGCCGACACGAAGGCGGTCTCATAACCAAGGGTTGCCATCACAAGATTGATTTCAAAAGGAAAGCCGACCCGAGGGCTGTCTCATATCCAAACACAAAGGTAGGCCGACACGAAGGCGGTCTCATAAACAAGGCTTACTTTCACAAGATGGATTTCAAAAGGAAAGCCGACACGAAGGCAGTCTCATATCCAAACACAAAGGTAGGCCGACACGAAGGCGGTCTCATAACCAAGGGTTACCATCACAAGATGGATTTCAAAAGGAAAGCCGACACGAGGGCGGTCTCATATCCAAACCCAAAGGTAGGCCGACACGAAGGCGGTCTCATGTCCAATGGTTACCATTACAAGATGGATTTCAAAAGGAAAGCAGACACGAAGGCGGTCTCATATCCAAACACAAAGGTAGCCTGACACGTAGGCGGTCTCATAACCAAGGGTTACCATCACAAGATGGATTTCAAAAGGAAAGCTGACACAAAGGCGGTCTCATATCCAAACACAAAGGTAGGCCGACACGAAGGCGGTCTCATAACCAAGGGTTACCATCAAAAGATGGATTTCAAAACGAAAACCGACACGAGGGCGGTCTCATATCCAAACCCAAAGGTAGGCCGACACGAAGGCGGTCTCATAACCAACGGTTACCATTACAAGATGGATTTCAAAAGGAAAGCAGACACGAAGGCGGTCTCATATCCAAACACAAAGGTAGGCCGACACGTAGGCGGTCTCATAACTAAGGGTTATCATCACAAGATGAATTTCAAAAAGAAAGCCGACACAAAGGCAGTCTCATATCCAAACACAATGGTAGGCCGACACGAAGACGGTCTCATAACCAAGGGTTACCATCACAAGATTGATTTCAAAAGGAAAGCCGACACGAGGGTTGTCTCATATCCAAACACAAAGGTAGGCCGACACGAAGGCGGTCTCATAAACAAGGCTTACTTTCACAAGATGGATTTCAAAAGGAAAGCCGACACGAAGGCAGTCTCATATCCAAACACAAAGGTAGGCCGACACGAAGGCGGTCTCATAACCAAGGGTTACCATCAAAAGATGGATTTCAAAACGAAAGCCGACACGAGGGCGGTCTCATATCCAAACCCAAAGGTAGGCCGACACGAAGCCGGTCTCATAACCAACGGTTACCATTACAAGATGGATTTCAAAAGGAAAGCAGACACGAAGGCGGTCTCATATCCAAACACAAAGGTAGGCCGACACGTAGGCGGTCTCATAACTAAGGGTTATCATCACAAGATGAATTTCAAAAAGAAAGCCGACACAAAGGCAGTCTCATATCCAAACTCAATGGTAGGCCGACACGAAGACGGTCTCATAACCAAGGGTTACCATCACAAGATTGATTTCAAAAGGAAAGCCGACACGAGGGTTGTCTCATATCCAAACACAAAGGTAGGCCGACACGAAGGCGGTCTCATAAACAAGGCTTACTTTCACAAGATGGATTTCAAAAGGAAAGCCGACACGAAGGCAGTCTCATATCCAAACACAAAGGTAGGCCGACACGAAGGCGGTCTCATAACCAAGGGTTACCATCACAAGATGGATTTCAAAAGGAAAGCCGATACGAGGGCGGTCTCATATCCACACCCAAAGGTAGGCCGACACGAAGGCGGTCTCATATCCAATGGTTACCATTACAAGATGGATTTCAAAAGGAAAGCAGACACGAAGGCGGTCTCATATCCAAACACAAAGGTAGGCCGACACGAATGCGGTATCATAACCAAGGGTTACTTTCACAAGATGGATTTCAAAAGGAAAGCCGACCGGAAGGCGGTCTCATATCCAAACACAAAGGTAGGCCGACACGAAGGCGGTCTCATAACCAAGGGTTACCATCAAAAGATGGATTTCAAAACGAAAGCCGACACGAGGGCGGTCTCATATCCAAACCCAAAGGTAGGCCGACACGAAGGCGGTCTCATAACCAACGGTTACCATTACAAGATGGATTTCAAAAGGAAAGCAGACACGAAGGCGGTCTCATATCCAAACACAAAGGTAGGCCGACACGTAGGCGGTCTCATAACTAAGGGTTATCATCACAAGATGAATTTCAAAAAGAAAGCCGACACAAAGGCAGTCTCATATCCAAACACAATGGTAGGCCGACACGAAGACGGTCTCATAACCAAGGGTTACCATCACAAGATTGATTTCAAAAGGAAAGCCGACACGAGGGTTGTCTCATATCCAAACACAAAGGTAGGCCGACACGAAGGCGGTCTCATAAACAAGGCTTACTTTCACAAGATGGATTTCAAAAGGAAAGCCGACACGAAGGCAGTCTCATATCCAAACACAAAGGTAGGCCGACACGAAGGCGGTCTCATAACCAAGGGTTACCATCACAAGATGGATTTCAAAAGGAAAGCCGATACGAGGGCGGTCTCATATCCACACCCAGAGGTAGGCCGACACGAAGGCGGTCTCATATCCAATGGTTACCATTACAAGATGGATTTCAAAAGGAAAGCAGACACGAAGGCAGTCTCATATCCAAACACAAAGGTAGCCCGACACGTAGGCGGTCTCATAACCAAGGGTTACCATCACAAGATGGATTTCAAAAGGAAAGCTGACACAAAGGCGGTCTCATATCCAAACACAAAGGTAGGCCGACACGAAGGCGGTCTCATAACCAAGGGTTACCATCAAAAGATGGATTTCAAAACGAAAGCCGACACGAGGGCGGTCTCATATCCAAACCCAAAGGTAGGCCGACACGAAGGCGGTCTCATAACCAATGGTTACCATTACAAGATGGATTTCAAAAGGAAAGCAGACACGAAGGCGGTCTCATATCCAAACACAAAGGTAGGCCGACACGTAGGCGGTCTCATAACTAAGGGTTATCATCACAAGATGAATTTCAAAAGGAAAGCCGACACAAAGGCAGTCTCATATCCAAACACAAAGGTAGGCCGACACGAAGGCGGTCTCATAACCAAGGGTTGCCATCACAAGATTGATTTCAAAAGGAAAGCCGACCCGAGGGCTGTCTCATATCCAAACACAAAGGTAGGCCGACACGAAGGCGGTCTCATAAACAAGGCTTACTTTCACAAGATGGATTTCAAAAGGAAAGCCGACACGAAGGCAGTCTCATATCCAAACACAAAGGTAGGCCGACACGAAGGCGGTCTCATAACCAAGGGTTACCATCACAAGATGGATTTCAAAAGGAAAGCCGACACGAGGGCGGTCTCATATCCAAACCCAAAGGTAGGCCGACACGAAGGCGGTCTCATGTCCAATGGTTACCATTACAAGATGGATTTCAAAAGGAAAGCAGACACGAAGGCGGTCTCATATCCAAACACAAAGGTAGCCTGACACGTAGGCGGTCTCATAACCAAGGGTTACCATCACAAGATGGATTTCAAAAGGAAAGCTGACACAAAGGCGGTCTCATATCCAAACACAAAGGTAGGCCGACACGAAGGCGGTCTCATAACCAAGGGTTACCATCAAAAGATGGATTTCAAAACGAAAACCGACACGAGGGCGGTCTCATATCCAAACCCAAAGGTAGGCCGACACGAAGGCGGTCTCATAACCAACGGTTACCATTACAAGATGGATTTCAAAAGGAAAGCAGACACGAAGGCGGTCTCATATCCAAACACAAAGGTAGGCCGACACGTAGGCGGTCTCATAACTAAGGGTTATCATCACAAGATGAATTTCAAAAAGAAAGCCGACACAAAGGCAGTCTCATATCCAAACACAATGGTAGGCCGACACGAAGACGGTCTCATAACCAAGGGTTACCATCACAAGATTGATTTCAAAAGGAAAGCCGACACGAGGGTTGTCTCATATCCAAACACAAAGGTAGGCCGACACGAAGGCGGTCTCATAAACAAGGCTTACTTTCACAAGATGGATTTCAAAAGGAAAGCCGACACGAAGGCAGTCTCATATCCAAACACAAAGGTAGGCCGACACGAAGGCGGTCTCATAACCAAGGGTTACCATCACAAGATGGATTTCAAAAGGAAAGCCGATACGAGGGCGGTCTCATATCCACACCCAAAGGTAGGCCGACACGAAGGCGGTCTCATATCCAATGGTTACCATTACAAGATGGATTTCAAAAGGAAAGCAGACACGAAGGCGGTCTCATATCCAAACACAAAGGTAGCCCGACACGTAGGCGGTCTCATAACCAAGGGTTACCATCACAAGATGGATTTCAAAAGGAAAGCTGACACAAAGGCGGTCTCATATCCAAACACAAAGGTAGGCCGACACGAAGGCGGTCTCATAACCAAGGGTTACCATCAAAAGATGGATTTCAAAACGAAAGCCGACACGAGGGCGGTCTCATATCCAAACCCAAAGGTAGGCCGACACGAAGGCGGTCTCATAACCAACGGTTACCATTACAAGATGGATTTCAAAAGGAAAGCAGACACGAAGGCGGTCTCATATCCAAACACAAAGGTAGGCCGACACGTAGGCGGTCTCATAACTAAGGGTTATCATCACAAGATGAATTTCAAAAAGAAAGCCGACACAAAGGCAGTCTCATATCCAAACACAATGGTAGGCCGACACGAAGGCGGTCTCATAACCAATGGTTACCATTACAAGATGGATTTCAAAAGGAAAGCAGACACGAAGGCGGTCTCATATCCAAACACAAAGGTAGGCCGACACGTAGGCGGTCTCATAACTAAGGGTTATCATCACAAGATGAATTTCAAAAGGAAAGCCGACACAAAGGCAGTCTCATATCCAAACACAAAGGTAGGCCAACACGAAGGCGGTCTCATAACCAAGGGTTGCCATCACAAGATTGATTTCAAAAGGAAAGCCGACCCGAGGGCGGTCTCATATCCAAACACAAAGGTAGGCCGACACGAAGGCGGTCTCATAAACAAGGCTTACTTTCACAAGATGGATTTCAAAAGGAAAGCCGACACGAAGGCAGTCTCATATCCAAACACAAAGGTAGGCCGACACGAAGGCGGTCTCATAACCAAGGGTTACCATCACAAGATGGATTTCAAAAGGAAAGCCGACACGAGGGCGGTCTCATATCCAAACCCAAAGGTAGGCCGACACGAAGGCGGTCTCATGTCCAATGGTTACCATTACAAGATGGATTTCAAAAGGAAAGCAGACACGAAGGCGGTCTCATATCCAAACACAAAGGTAGCCTGACACGTAGGCGGTCTCATAACCAAGGGTTACCATCACAAGATGGATTTCAAAAGGAAAGCTGACACAAAGGCGGTCTCATATCCAAACACAAAGGTAGGCCGACACGAAGGCGGTCTCATAACCAAGGGTTACCATCAAAAGATGGATTTCAAAACGAAAGCCGACACGAGGGCGGTCTCATATCCAAACCCAAAGGTAGGCCGACACGAAGGCGGTCTCATAACCAACGGTTACCATTACAAGATGGATTTCAAAAGGAAAGCAGACACGAAGGCGGTCTCATATCCAAACACAAAGGTAGGCCGACACGTAGGCGGTCTCATAACTAAGGGTTATCATCACAAGATGAATTTCAAAAAGAAAGCCGACACAAAGGCAGTCTCATATCCAAACACAATGGTAGGCCGACACGAAGACGGTCTCATAACCAAGGGTTACCATCACAAGATTGATTTCAAAAGGAAAGCCGACACGAGGGTTGTCTCATATCCAAACACAAAGGTAGGCCGACACGAAGGCGGTCTCATAAACAAGGCTTACTTTCACAAGATGGATTTCAAAAGGAAAGTCGACACGAAGGCAGTCTCATATCCAAACACAAAGGTAGGCCGACACGAAGGCGGTCTCATAACCAAGGGTTACCATCACAAGATGGATTTCAAAAGGAAAGCCGATACGAGGGCGGTCTCATATCCACACCCAAAGGTAGGCCGACACGAGGGCGGTCTCATATCCAATGGTTACCATTACAAGATGGATTTCAAAAGGAAAGCAGACACGAAGGCGGTCTCATATCCAAACACAAAGGTAGCCCGACACGTAGGCGGTCTCATAACCAAGGGTTACCATCACAAGATGGATTTCAAAAGGAAAGCTGACACAAAGGCGGTCTCATATCCAAACACAAAGGTAGGCCGACACGAAGGCGGTCTCATAACCAAGGGTTACCATCAAAAGATGGATTTCAAAACGAAAGCCGACACGAGGGCGGTCTCATATCCAAACCCAAAGGTAGGCCGACACGAAGGCGGTCTCATAACCAATGGTTACCATTACAAGATGGATTTCAAAAGGAAAGCACACACGAAGGCGGTCTCATATCCAAACACAAAGGTAGGCCGACACGTAGGCGGTCTCATAACTAAGGGTTATCATCACAAGATGAATTTCAAAAGGAAAGCCGACACAAAGGCAGTCTCATATCCAAACACAAAGGTAGGCCGACACGAAGGCGGTCTCATAACCAAGGGTTGCCATCACAAGATTGATTTCAAAAGGAAAGTCGACCCGAGGGCTGTCTCATATCCAAACACAAAGGTAGGCCGACACGAAGGCGGTCTCATAAACAAGGCTTACTTTCACAAGATGGATTTCAAAAGGAAAGCCGACACGAAGGCAGTCTCATATCCAAACACAAAGGTAGGCCGACACGAAGGCGGTCTCATAACCAAGGGTTACCATCACAAGATGGATTTCAAAAGGAAAGCCGACACGAGGGCGGTCTCATATCCAAACCCAAAGGTAGGCCGACACGAAGGCGGTCTCATGTCCAATGGTTACCATTACAAGATGGATTTCAAAAGGAAAGCAGACACGAAGGCGGTCTCATATCCAAACACAAAGGTAGCCTGACACGTAGGCGGTCTCATAACCAAGGGTTACCATCACAAGATGGATTTCAAAAGGAAAGCTGACACAAAGGCGGTCTCATATCCAAACACAAAAGTAGGCCGACACGAAGGCGGTCTCATAACCAAGGGTTACCATCAAAAGATGGATTTCAAAACGAAAGCCGACACGAGGGCGGTCTCATATCCAAACCCAAAGGTAGGCCGACACGAAGGCGGTCTCATAACCAATGGTTACCATTACAAGATGGATTTCAAAAGGAAAGCAGACACGAAGGCGGTCTCATATCCAAACACAAAGGTAGGCCGACACGTAGGCGGTCTCATAACTAAGGGTTATCATCACAAGATGAATTTCAAAAGGAAAGCCGACACAAAGGCAGTCTCATATCCAAACACAAAGGTAGGCCGACACGAAGGCGGTCTCATAACCAAGGGTTGCCATCACAAGATTGATTTCAAAAGGAAAGCCGACCCGAGGGCTGTCTCATATCCAAACACAAAGGTAGGCCGACACGAAGGCGGTCTCATAAACAAGGCTTACTTTCACAAGATGGATTTCAAAAGGAAAGCCGACACGAAGGCAGTCTCATATCCAAACACAAAGGTAGGCCGACACGAAGGCGGTCTCATAACCAAGGGTTACCATCACAAGATGGATTTCAAAAGGAAAGCCGACACGAGGGAGGTCTCATATCCAAACCCAAAGGTAGGCCGACACGAAGGCGGTCTCATATCCAATGGTTACCATTACAAGATGGATTTGAAAAGGAAAGCAGACACGAAGGCGGTCTCATATCTAAACACAAAGGTAGCCCGACATGTAGGCGGTCTCATAACCAAGGGTTACCATCACAAGATGGATTTCAAAAGGAAAGCCGACCCGAGGGCTGTCTAATATCCAAACACAAAGGTAGGCCGACACGAAGGAGGTCTCATTACCAAGGGTTACCACACAAGATGGATTGGAAAAGGAAAGCCGACACGAGGGTTGTCTCATATCCAAATACGAAGGTAGTCTGACACGAAGGCGGCCTCATAACCAAGGGTTACCATCACAAGACGGATTTCAAAAGGAAAGCCGACATGAGGGCGGTCTCATATCCAAACACAAAGGTAGGCCGACACGAATGCGGTATCATAACCAAGGGTTACTTTCACAAGATGGATTTCAAAAGGAAAGCCGACCGGAAGGCGGTCTCATATCCAAACACAAAGGTAGGCCGACACGAAGGCGGTCTCATAACCAAGGGTTACCATCAAAAGATGGATTTCAAAACGAAAGCCGACACGAGGGCAGTCTCATATCCAAACCCAAAGGTAGGCCGACACGAAGGCGGTCTCATAACCAACGGTTACCATTACAAGATGGATTTCAAAAGGAAAGCAGACACGAAGGCGGTCTCATATCCAAACACAAAGGTAGGCCGACACGTAGGCGGTCTCATAACTAAGGGTTATCATCACAAGATGAATTTCAAAAAGAAAGCCGACACAAAGGCAGTCTCATATCCAAACACAATGGTAGGCCGACACGAAGACGGTCTCATAACCAAGGGTTACCATCACAAGATTGATTTCAAAAGGAAAGCCGACACGAGGGTTGTCTCATATCCAAACACAAAGGTAGGCCGACACGAAGGCGGTCTCATAAACAAGGCTTACTTTCACAACATGGATTTCAAAAGGAAAGCCGACACGAAGGCAGTCTCATATCCAAACACAAAGGTAGGCCGACACGAAGGCGGTCTCATAACCAAGGGTTACCATCACAAGATGGATTTCAAAAGGAAAGCCGATACGAGGGTGGTCTCATATCCACACCCAAAGGTAGGCCGACACGAAGGCGGTCTCATATACAATGGTTACCATTACAAGATGGATTTCAAAACGAAAGCAGACACGAAGGCGGTCTCATATCCAAACACAAAGGTAGCCCGACACGTAGGCGGTCTCATAACCAAGGGTTACCACCACAAGATGGATTTCAAAAGGAAAGCTGACACAAAGGCGGTCTCATATCCAAACACAAAGGTAGGCCGACACGAAGGCGGTCTCATAACCAAGGGTTACCATCAAAAGATGGATTTCAAAACGAAAGCCGACACGAGGGCGGTCTCATATCCAAACCCAAAGGTAGGCCGACAAGAAGGCGGTCTCATAACCAACGGTTACCATTACAAGATGGATTTCAAAAGGAAAGCCGACACGAGGGAGGTCTCATATCCAAACCCAAAGGTAGGCCGACACGAAGGCGGTCTCATGTCCAATGGTTACCATTACAAGATGGATTTCAAAAGGAAAGCAGACACGAAGGCGGTCTCATATCCAAACACAAAGGTAGCCTGACACGTAGGCGGTCTCATAACCAAGGGTTACCATCACAAGATGGATTTCAAAAGGAAAGCTGACACAAAGGCGGTCTCATATCCAAACACAAAGGTAGGCCGACACGAAGGCGGTCTCATAACCAAGGGTTACCATCAAAAGATGGATTTCAAAACGAAAGCCGACACGAGGGCGGTCTCATATCCAAACCCAAAGGTAGGCCGACACGAAGGCGGTCTCATAACCAATGGTTACCATTACAAGATGGATTTCAAAAGGAAAGCAGACACGAAGGCGGTCTCATATCCAAACACAAAGGTAGGCCGACACGTAGGCGGTCTCATAACTAAGGGTTATCATCACAAGATGAATTTCAAAAGGAAAGCCGACACAAAGGCAGTCTCATATCCAAACACAAAGGTAGGCCGACACGAAGGCGGTCTCATAACCAAGGGTTGCCATCACAAGATTGATTTCAAAAGGAAAGCCGACCCGAGGGCTGTCTCATATCCAAACACAAAGGTAGGCCGACACGAAGGCGGTCTCATAAACAAGGCTTACTTTCACAAGATGGATTTCAAAAGGAAAGCCGACACGAAGGCAGTCTCATATCCAAACACAAAGGTAGGCCGACACGAAGGCGGTCTCATAACCAAGGGTTGCCATCACAAGATGGATTTCAAAAGGAAAGCCGACACGAGGGAGGCCTCATATCCAAACCCAAAGGTAGGCCGACACGAAGGCGGTCTCATATCCAATGGTTACCATTACAAGATGGATTTGAAAAGGAAAGCAGACACGAAGGCGGTCTCATATCTAAACACAAAGGTAGCCCGACATGTAGGCGGTCTCATAACCAAGGGTTACCATCACAAGATGGATTTCAAAAGGAAAGCCGACACGAGGGCTGTCTAATATCCAAACACAAAGGTAGGCCGACACGAAGGAGGTCTCATTACCAAGGGTTACCACACAAGATGGATTGGAAAAGGAAAGCTGACACGAGGGTTGTCTCATATACAAATACGAAGGTAGTCTGACACGAAGGCGGCCTCATAACCAAGGGTTACCATCACAAGACGGATTTCAAAAGGAAAGCCGACATGAGGGCGGTCTCATATCCAAACACAAAGGTAGGCCGACACGAATGCGGTATCATAACCAAGGGTTACTTTCACAAGATGGATTTCAAAAGGAAAGCCGACCGGAAGGCGGTCTCATATCCAAACACAAAGGTAGGCCGACACGAAGGCGGTCTCATAACCAAGGGTTACCATCAAAAGATGGATTTCAAAACGAAAGCCGACACGAGGGCGGTCTCATATCCAAACCCAAAGGTAGGCCGACACGAAGGCGGTCTCATAACCAACGGTTACCATTACAAGATGGATTTCAAAAGGAAAGCAGACACGAAGGCGGTCTCATATCCAAACACAAAGGTAGGCCGACACGTAGGCGGTCTCATAACTAAGGGTTATCATCACAAGATGAATTTCAAAAAGAAAGCCGACACAAAGGCAGTCTCATATCCAAACACAATGGTAGGCCGACACGAAGACGGTCTCATAACCAAGGGTTACCATCACAAGATTGATTTCAAAAGGAAAGCCGACACGAGGGTTGTCTCATATCCAAACACAAAGGTAGGCCGACACGAAGGCGGTCTCATAAACAAGGCTTACTTTCACAAGATGGATTTCAAAAGGAAAGCCGACACGAAGGCAGTCTCATATCCAAACACAAAGGTAGGCCGACACGAAGGCGGTCTCATAACCAAGGGTTACCATCACAAGATGGATTTCAAAAGGAAAGCCGATACGAGGGTGGTCTCATATCCACACCCAAAGGTAGGCCGACACGAAGGCGGTCTCATATCCAATGGTTACCATTACAAGATGGATTTCAAAAGGAAAGCAGACACGAAGGCGGTCTCATATCCAAACACAAAGGTAGCCCGACACGTAGGCGGTCTCATAACCAAGGGTTACCATCACAAGATGGATTTCAAAAGGAAAGCTGACACAAAGGCGGTCTCATATCCAAACACAAAGGTAGGCCGACACGAAGGCGGTCTCATAACCAAGGGTTACCATCAAAAGATGGATTTCAAAACGAAAGCCGACACGAGGGCGGTCTCATATCCAAACCCAAAGGTAGGCCGACACGAAGGCGGTCTCATAACCAACGGTTACCATTACAAGATGGATTTCAAAAGGAAAGCCGACACGAGGGCGGTCTCATATCCAAACCCAAAGGTAGGCCGACACGAAGGCGGTCTCATGTCCAATGGTTACCATTACAAGATGGATTTCAAAAGGAAAGCAGACACGAAGGCGGTCTCATATCCAAACACAAAGGTAGCCTGACACGTAGGCGGTCTCATAACCAAGGGTTACCATCACAAGATGGATTTCAAAAGGAAAGCTGACACAAAGGCGGTCTCATATCCAAACACAAAGGTAGGCCGACACGAAGGCGATCTCATAACCAAGGGTTACCATCAAAAGATGGATTTCAAAATGAAAGCCGACACGAGGGCGGTCTCATATCCAAACCCAAAGGTAGGCCGACACGAAGGCGGTCTCATAACCAATGGTTACCATTACAAGATGGATTTCAAAAGGAAAGCAGACACGAAGGCGGTCTCATATCCAAACACAAAGGTAGGCCGACACGTAGGCGGTCTCATAACTAAGGGTTATCATCACAAGATGAATTTCAAAAGGAAAGCCGACACAAAGGCAGTCTCATATCCAAACACAAAGGTAGGCCGACACGAAGGCGGTCTCATAACCAAGGGTTGCCAACACAAGATTGATTTCAAAAGGAAAGCCGACCCGAGGGCTGTCTCATATCCAAACACAAAGGTAGGCCGACACGAAGGCGGTCTCATAAACAAGGCTTACTTTCACAAGATGGATTTCAAAAGGAAAGCCGACACGAAGGCAGTCTCATATCCAAACACAAAGGTAGGCCGACACGAAGGCGGTCTCATAACCAAGGGTTACCATCACAAGATGGATTTCAAAAGGAAAGCCGACACGAGGGAGGTCTCATATCCAAACCCAAAGGTAGGCCGACACGAAGGCGGTCTCATATCCAATGGTTACCATTACAAGATGGATTTGAAAAGGAAAGCAGACACGAAGGCGGTCTCATATCTAAACACAAAGGTAGCCCGACATGTAGGCGGTCTCATAACCAAGGGTTACCATCACAAGATGGATTTCAAAAGGAAAGCCGACACGAGGGCTGTCTAATATCCAAACACAAAGGTAGGCCGACACGAAGGAGGTCTCATTACCAAGGGTTACCACACAAGATGGATTGGAAAAGGAAAGCCGACACGAGGGTTGTCTCATATCCAAATACGAAGGTAGTCTGACATGAAGGCGGCCTCATAACCAAGGGTTACCATCACAAGACAGATTTCAAAAGGAAAGCCGACATGAGGGCGGTCTCATATCCAAACACAAAGGTAGGCCGACATGAATGCGGTATCATAACCAAGGGTTACTTTCACAAGATGGATTTCAAAAGGAAAGCCGACCGGAAGGCGGTCTCATATCCAAACACAAAGGTAGGCCGACACGAAGGCGGTCTCATAACCAAGGGTTACCATCAAAAGATGGATTTCAAAACGAAAGCCGACACGAGGGCGGTCTCATATCCAAACCCAAAGGTAGGCCGACACGAAGGCGGTCTCATAACCAACGGTTACCATTACAAGATGGATTTCAAAAGGAAAGCAGACACGAAGGCGGTCTCATATCCAAACACAAAGGTAGGCCGACACGTAGGCGGTCTCATAACTAAGGGTTATCATCACAAGATGAATTTCAAAAAGAAAGCCGACACAAAGGCAGTCTCATATCCAAACACAATGGTAGGCCGACACGAAGACGGTCTCATAACCAAGGGTTACCATCACAAGATTGATTTCAAAAGGAAAGCCGACACGAGGGTTGTCTCATATCCAAACACAAAGGTAGGCCGACACGAAGGCGGTCTCATAAACAAGGCTTACTTTCACAAGATGGATTTCAAAAGGAAAGCCGACACGAAGGCAGTCTCATATCCAAACACAAAGGTAGGCCGACACGAAGGCGGTCTCATAACCAAGGGTTACCATCACAAGATGGATTTCAAAAGGAAAGCCGATACGAGGGTGGTCTCATATCCACACCCAAAGGTAGGCCGACACGAAGGCGGTCTCATATACAATGGTTACCATTACAAGATGGATTTCAAAAGGAAAGCAGACACGAAGGCGGTCTCATATCCAAACACAAAGGTAGCCCGACACGTAGGCGGTCTCATAACCAAGGGTTACCACCACAAGATGGATTTCAAAAGGAAAGCTGACACAAAGGCGGTCTCATATCCAAACACAAAGGTAGGCCGACACGAAGGCGGTCTCATAACCAAGGGTTACCATCAAAAGATGGATTTCAAAACGAAAGCCGACACGAGGGCGGTCTCATATCCAAACCCAAAGGTAGGCCGACAAGAAGGCGGTCTCATAACCAACGGTTACCATTACAAGATGGATTTCAAAAGGAAAGCCGACACGAGGGAGGTCTCATATCCAAACCCAAAGGTAGGCCGACACGAAGGCGGTCTCATGTCCAATGGTTACCATTACAAGATGGATTTCAAAAGGAAAGCAGACACGAAGGCGGTCTCATATCCAAACACAAAGGTAGCCTGACACGTAGGCGGTCTCATAACCAAGGGTTACCATCACAAGATGGATTTCAAAAGGAAAGCTGACACAAAGGCGGTCTCATATCCAAACACAAAGGTAGGCCGACACGAAGGCGGTCTCATAACCAAGGGTTACCATCAAAAGATGGATTTCAAAACGAAAGCCGACACGAGGGCGGTCTCATATCCAAACCCAAAGGTAGGCCGACACGAAGGCGGTCTCATAACCAATGGTTACCATTACAAGATGGATTTCAAAAGGAAAGCAGACACGAAGGCGGTCTCATATCCAAACACAAAGGTAGGCCGACACGTAGGCGGTCTCATAACTAAGGGTTATCATCACAAGATGAATTTCAAAAGGAAAGCCGACACAAAGGCAGTCTCATATCCAAACACAAAGGTAGGCCGACACGAAGGCGGTCTCATAACCAAGGGTTGCCATCACAAGATTGATTTCAAAAGGAAAGCCGACCCGAGGGCTGTCTCATATCCAAACACAAAGGTAGGCCGACACGAAGGCGGTCTCATAAACAAGGCTTACTTTCACAAGATGGATTTCAAAAGGAAAGCCGACACGAAGGCAGTCTCATATCCAAACACAAAGGTAGGCCGACACGAAGGCGGTCTCATAACCAAGGGTTACCATCACAAGATGGATTTCAAAAGGAAAGCCGACACGAGGGAGGTCTCATATCCAAACCCAAAGGTAGGCCGACACGAAGGCGGTCTCATATCCAATGGTTACCATTACAAGATGGATTTGAAAAGGAAAGCAGACACGAAGGCGGTCTCATATCTAAACACAAAGGTAGCCCGACATGTAGGCGGTCTCATAACCAAGGGTTACCATCACAAGATGGATTTCAAAAGGAAAGCCGACACGAGGGCTGTCTAATATCCAAACACAAAGGTAGGCCGACACGAAGGAGGTCTCATTACCAAGGGTTACCACACAAGATGGATTGGAAAAGGAAAGCCGACACGAGGGTTGTCTCATATCCAAATACGAAGGTAGTCTGACACGAAGGCGGCCTCATAACCAAGGGTTACCATCACAAGACGGATTTCAAAAGGAAAGCCGACATGAGGGCGGTCTCATATCCAAACACAAAGGTAGGCCGACACGAATGCGGTATCATAACCAAGGGTTACTTTCACAAGATGGATTTCAAAAGGAAAGCCGACCGGAAGGCGGTCTCATATCCAAACACAAAGGTAGGCCGACACGAAGGCGGTCTCATAACCAAGGGTTACCATCAAAAGATGGATTTCAAAACGAAAGCCGACACGAGGGCAGTCTCATATCCAAACCCAAAGGTAGGCCGACACGAAGGCGGTCTCATAACCAACGGTTACCATTACAAGATGGATTTCAAAAGGAAAGCAGACACGAAGGCGGTCTCATATCCAAACACAAAGGTAGGCCGACACGTAGGCGGTCTCATAACTAAGGGTTATCATCACAAGATGAATTTCAAAAAGAAAGCCGACACAAAGGCAGTCTCATATCCAAACACAATGGTAGGCCGACACGAAGACGGTCTCATAACCAAGGGTTACCATCACAAGATTGATTTCAAAAGGAAAGCCGACACGAGGGTTGTCTCATATCCAAACACAAAGGTAGGCCGACACGAAGGCGGTCTCATAAACAAGGCTTACTTTCACAACATGGATTTCAAAAGGAAAGCCGACACGAAGGCAGTCTCATATCCAAACACAAAGGTAGGCCGACACGAAGGCGGTCTCATAACCAAGGGTTACCATCACAAGATGGATTTCAAAAGGAAAGCCGATACGAGGGTGGTCTCATATCCACACCCAAAGGTAGGCCGACACGAAGGCGGTCTCATATACAATGGTTACCATTACAAGATGGATTTCAAAAGGAAAGCAGACACGAAGGCGGTCTCATATCCAAACACAAAGGTAGCCCGACACGTAGGCGGTCTCATAACCAAGGGTTACCACCACAAGATGGATTTCAAAAGGAAAGCTGACACAAAGGCGGTCTCATATCCAAACACAAAGGTAGGCCGACACGAAGGCGGTCTCATAACCAAGGGTTACCATCAAAAGATGGATTTCAAAACGAAAGCCGACACGAGGGCGGTCTCATATCCAAACCCAAAGGTAGGCCGACAAGAAGGCGGTCTCATAACCAACGGTTACCATTACAAGATGGATTTCAAAAGGAAAGCCGACACGAGGGAGGTCTCATATCCAAACCCAAAGGTAGGCCGACACGAAGGCGGTCTCATGTCCAATGGTTACCATTACAAGATGGATTTCAAAAGGAAAGCAGACACGAAGGCGGTCTCATATCCAAACACAAAGGTAGCCTGACACGTAGGCGGTCTCATAACCAAGGGTTACCATCACAAGATGGATTTCAAAAGGAAAGCTGACACAAAGGCGGTCTCATATCCAAACACAAAGGTAGGCCGACACGAAGGCGGTCTCATAACCAAGGGTTACCATCAAAAGATGGATTTCAAAACGAAAGCCGACACGAGGGCGGTCTCATATCCAAACCCAAAGGTAGGCCGACACGAAGGCGGTCTCATAACCAATGGTTACCATTACAAGATGGATTTCAAAAGGAAAGCAGACACGAAGGCGGTCTCATATCCAAACACAAAGGTAGGCCGACACGTAGGCGGTCTCATAACTAAGGGTTATCATCACAAGATGAATTTCAAAAGGAAAGCCGACACAAAGGCAGTCTCATATCCAAACACAAAGGTAGGCCGACACGAAGGCGGTCTCATAACCAAGGGTTGCCATCACAAGATTGATTTCAAAAGGAAAGCCGACCCGAGGGCTGTCTCATATCCAAACACAAAGGTAGGCCGACACGAAGGCGGTCTCATAAACAAGGCTTACTTTCACAAGATGGATTTCAAAAGGAAAGCCGACACGAAGGCAGTCTCATATCCAAACACAAAGGTAGGCCGACACGAAGGCGGTCTCATAACCAAGGGTTACCATCACAAGATGGATTTCAAAAGGAAAGCCGACACGAGGGAGGCCTCATATCCAAACCCAAAGGTAGGCCGACACGAAGGCGGTCTCATATCCAATGGTTACCATTACAAGATGGATTTGAAAAGGAAAGCAGACACGAAGGCGGTCTCATATCTAAACACAAAGGTAGCCCGACATGTAGGCGGTCTCATAACCAAGGGTTACCATCACAAGATGGATTTCAAAAGGAAAGCCGACACGAGGGCTGTCTAATATCCAAACACAAAGGTAGGCCGACACGAAGGAGGTCTCATTACCAAGGGTTACCACACAAGATGGATTGGAAAAGGAAAGCTGACACGAGGGTTGTCTCATATACAAATACGAAGGTAGTCTGACACGAAGGCGGCCTCATAACCAAGGGTTACCATCACAAGACGGATTTCAAAAGGAAAGCCGACATGAGGGCGGTCTCATATCCAAACACAAAGGTAGGCCGACACGAATGCGGTATCATAACCAAGGGTTACTTTCACAAGATGGATTTCAAAAGGAAAGCCGACCGGAAGGCGGTCTCATATCCAAACACAAAGGTAGGCCGACACGAAGGCGGTCTCATAACCAAGGGTTACCATCAAAAGATGGATTTCAAAACGAAAGCCGACACGAGGGCGGTCTCATATCCAAACCCAAAGGTAGGCCGACACGAAGGCGGTCTCATAACCAACGGTTACCATTACAAGATGGATTTCAAAAGGAAAGCAGACACGAAGGCGGTCTCATATCCAAACACAAAGGTAGGCCGACACGTAGGCGGTCTCATAACTAAGGGTTATCATCACAAGATGAATTTCAAAAAGAAAGCCGACACAAAGGCAGTCTCATATCCAAACACAATGGTAGGCCGACACGAAGACGGTCTCATAACCAAGGGTTACCATCACAAGATTGATTTCAAAAGGAAAGCCGACACGAGGGTTGTCTCATATCCAAACACAAAGGTAGGCCGACACGAAGGCGGTCTCATAAACAAGGCTTACTTTCACAAGATGGATTTCAAAAGGAAAGCCGACACGAAGGCAGTCTCATATCCAAACACAAAGGTAGGCCGACACGAAGGCGGTCTCATAACCAAGGGTTACCATCACAAGATGGATTTCAAAAGGAAAGCCGATACGAGGGTGGTCTCATATCCACACCCAAAGGTAGGCCGACACGAAGGCGGTCTCATATCCAATGGTTACCATTACAAGATGGATTTCAAAAGGAAAGCAGACACGAAGGCGGTCTCATATCCAAACACAAAGGTAGCCCGACACGTAGGCGGTCTCATAACCAAGGGTTACCATCACAAGATGGATTTCAAAAGGAAAGCTGACACAAAGGCGGTCTCATATCCAAACACAAAGGTAGGCCGACACGAAGGCGGTCTCATAACCAAGGGTTACCATCAAAAGATGGATTTCAAAACGAAAGCCGACACGAGGGCGGTCTCATATCCAAACCCAAAGGTAGGCCGACACGAAGGCGGTCTCATAACCAACGGTTACCATTACAAGATGGATTTCAAAAGGAAAGCCGACACGAGGGCGGTCTCATATCCAAACCCAAAGGTAGGCCGACACGAAGGCGGTCTCATGTCCAATGGTTACCATTACAAGATGGATTTCAAAAGGAAAGCAGACACGAAGGCGGTCTCATATCCAAACACAAAGGTAGCCTGACACGTAGGCGGTCTCATAACCAAGGGTTACCATCACAAGATGGATTTCAAAAGGAAAGCTGACACAAAGGCGGTCTCATATCCAAACACAAAGGTAGGCCGACACGAAGGCGGTCTCATAACCAAGGGTTACCATCAAAAGATGGATTTCAAAACGAAAGCCGACACGAGGGCGGTCTCATATCCAAACCCAAAGGTAGGCCGACACGAAGGCGGTCTCATAACCAATGGTTACCATTACAAGATGGATTTCAAAAGGAAAGCAGACACGAAGGCGGTCTCATATCCAAACACAAAGGTAGGCCGACACGTAGGCGGTCTCATAACTAAGGGTTATCATCACAAGATGAATTTCAAAAGGAAAGCCGACACAAAGGCAGTCTCATATCCAAACACAAAGGTAGGCCGACACGAAGACGGTCTCATAACCAAGGGTTGCCAACACAAGATTGATTTCAAAAGGAAAGCCGACCCGAGGGCTGTCTCATATCCAAACACAAAGGTAGGCCGACACGAAGGCGGTCTCATAAACAAGGCTTACTTTCACAAGATGGATTTCAAAAGGAAAGCCGACACGAAGGCAGTCTCATATCCAAACACAAAGGTAGGCCGACACGAAGGCGGTCTCATAACCAAGGGTTACCATCACAAGATGGATTTCAAAAGGAAAGCCGACACGAGGGAGGTCTCATATCCAAACCCAAAGGTAGGCCGACACGAAGGCGGTCTCATATCCAATGGTTACCATTACAAGATGGATTTGAAAAGGAAAGCAGACACGAAGGCGGTCTCATATCTAAACACAAAGGTAGCCCGACATGTAGGCGGTCTCATAACCAAGGGTTACCATCACAAGATGGATTTCAAAAGGAAAGCCGACACGAGGGCTGTCTAATATCCAAACACAAAGGTAGGCCGACACGAAGGAGGTCTCATTACCAAGGGTTACCACACAAGATGGATTGGAAAAGGAAAGCCGACACGAGGGTTGTCTCATATCCAAATACGAAGGTAGTCTGACATGAAGGCGGCCTCATAACCAAGGGTTACCATCACAAGACAGATTTCAAAAGGAAAGCCGACATGAGGGCGGTCTCATATCCAAACACAAAGGTAGGCCGACATGAATGCGGTATCATAACCAAGGGTTACTTTCACAAGATGGATTTCAAAAGGAAAGCCGACCGGAAGGCGGTCTCATATCCAAACACAAAGGTAGGCCGACACGAAGGCGGTCTCATAACCAAGGGTTACCATCAAAAGATGGATTTCAAAACGAAAGCCGACACGAGGGCGGTCTCATATCCAAACCCAAAGGTAGGCCGACACGAAGGCGGTCTCATAACCAACGGTTACCATTACAAGATGGATTTCAAAAGGAAAGCCGACACGAGGGCGGTCTCATATCCAAACCCAAAGGTAGGCCGACACGAAGGCGGTCTCATGTCCAATGGTTACCATTACAAGATGGATTTCAAAAGGAAAGCAGACACGAAGGCGGTCTCATATCCAAACACAAAGGTAGCCTGACACGTAGGCGGTCTCATAACCAAGGGTTACCATCACAAGATGGATTTCAAAAGGAAAGCTGACACAAAGGCGGTCTCATATCCAAACACAAAGGTAGGCCGACACGAAGGCGGTCTCATAACCAAGGGTTACCATCAAAAGATGGATTTCAAAACGAAAGCCGACACGAGGGCGGTCTCATATCCAAACCCAAAGGTAGGCCGACACGAAGGCGGTCTCATAACCAATGGTTACCATTACAAGATGGATTTCAAAAGGAAAGCAGACACGAAGGCGGTCTCATATCCAAACACAAAGGTAGGCCGACACGTAGGCGGTCTCATAACTAAGGGTTATCATCACAAGATGAATTTCAAAAGGAAAGCCGACACAAAGGCAGTCTCATATCCAAACACAAAGGTAGGCCGACACGAAGACGGTCTCATAACCAAGGGTTGCCAACACAAGATTGATTTCAAAAGGAAAGCCGACCCGAGGGCTGTCTCATATCCAAACACAAAGGTAGGCCGACACGAAGGCGGTCTCATAAACAAGGCTTACTTTCACAAGATGGATTTCAAAAGGAAAGCCGACACGAAGGCAGTCTCATATCCAAACACAAAGGTAGGCCGACACGAAGGCGGTCTCATAACCAAGGGTTACCATCACAAGATGGATTTCAAAAGGAAAGCCGACACGAGGGAGGTCTCATATCCAAACCCAAAGGTAGGCCGACACGAAGGCGGTCTCATATCCAATGGTTACCATTACAAGATGGATTTGAAAAGGAAAGCAGACACGAAGGCGGTCTCATATCTAAACACAAAGGTAGCCCGACATGTAGGCGGTCTCATAACCAAGGGTTACCATCACAAGATGGATTTCAAAAGGAAAGCCGACACGAGGGCTGTCTAATATCCAAACACAAAGGTAGGCCGACACGAAGGAGGTCTCATTACCAAGGGTTACCACACAAGATGGATTGGAAAAGGAAAGCCGACACGAGGGTTGTCTCATATCCAAATACGAAGGTAGTCTGACATGAAGGCGGCCTCATAACCAAGGGTTACCATCACAAGACAGATTTCAAAAGGAAAGCCGACATGAGGGCGGTCTCATATCCAAACACAAAGGTAGGCCGACATGAATGCGGTATCATAACCAAGGGTTACTTTCACAAGATGGATTTCAAAAGGAAAGCCGACCGGAAGGCGGTCTCATATCCAAACACAAAGGTAGGCCGACACGAAGGCGGTCTCATAACCAAGGGTTACCATCAAAAGATGGATTTCAAAACGAAAGCCGACACGAGGGCGGTCTCATATCCAAACCCAAAGGTAGGCCGACACGAAGGCGGTCTCATAACCAACGGTTACCATTACAAGATGGATTTCAAAAGGAAAGCAGACACGAAGGCGGTCTCATATCCAAACACAAAGGTAGGCCGACACGTAGGCGGTCTCATAACTAAGGGTTATCATCACAAGATGAATTTCAAAAAGAAAGCCGACACAAAGGCAGTCTCATATCCAAACACAATGGTAGGCCGACACGAAGACGGTCTCATAACCAAGGGTTACCATCACAAGATTGATTTCAAAAGGAAAGCCGACACGAGGGTTGTCTCATATCCAAACACAAAGGTAGGCCGACACGAAGGCGGTCTCATAAACAAGGCTTACTTTCACAAGATGGATTTCAAAAGGAAAGCCGACACGAAGGCAGTCTCATATCCAAACACAAAGGTAGGCCGACACGAAGGCGGTCTCATAACCAAGGGTTACCATCACAAGATGGATTTCAAAAGGAAAGCCGATACGAGGGTGGTCTCATATCCACACCCAAAGGTAGGCCGACACGAAGGCGGTCTCATATACAATGGTTACCATTACAAGATGGATTTCAAAAGGAAAGCAGACACGAAGGCGGTCTCATATCCAAACACAAAGGTAGCCCGACACGTAGGCGGTCTCATAACCAAGGGTTACCACCACAAGATGGATTTCAAAAGGAAAGCTGACACAAAGGCGGTCTCATATCCAAACACAAAGGTAGGCCGACACGAAGGCGGTCTCATAACCAAGGGTTACCATCAAAAGATGGATTTCAAAACGAAAGCCGACACGAGGGCGGTCTCATATCCAAACCCAAAGGTAGGCCGACAAGAAGGCGGTCTCATAACCAACGGTTACCATTACAAGATGGATTTCAAAAGGAAAGCCGACACGAGGGAGGTCTCATATCCAAACCCAAAGGTAGGCCGACACGAAGGCGGTCTCATGTCCAATGGTTACCATTACAAGATGGATTTCAAAAGGAAAGCAGACACGAAGGCGGTCTCATATCCAAACACAAAGGTAGCCTGACACGTAGGCGGTCTCATAACCAAGGGTTACCATCACAAGATGGATTTCAAAAGGAAAGCTGACACAAAGGCGGTCTCATATCCAAACACAAAGGTAGGCCGACACGAAGGCGGTCTCATAACCAAGGGTTACCATCAAAAGATGGATTTCAAAACGAAAGCCGACACGAGGGCGGTCTCATATCCAAACCCAAAGGTAGGCCGACACGAAGGCGGTCTCATAACCAATGGTTACCATTACAAGATGGATTTCAAAAGGAAAGCAGACACGAAGGCGGTCTCATATCCAAACACAAAGGTAGGCCGACACGTAGGCGGTCTCATAACTAAGGGTTATCATCACAAGATGAATTTCAAAAGGAAAGCCGACACAAAGGCAGTCTCATATCCAAACACAAAGGTAGGCCGACACGAAGGCGGTCTCATAACCAAGGGTTGCCATCACAAGATTGATTTCAAAAGGAAAGCCGACCCGAGGGCTGTCTCATATCCAAACACAAAGGTAGGCCGACACGAAGGCGGTCTCATAAACAAGGCTTACTTTCACAAGATGGATTTCAAAAGGAAAGCCGACACGAAGGCAGTCTCATATCCAAACACAAAGGTAGGCCGACACGAAGGCGGTCTCATAACCAAGGGTTACCATCACAAGATGGATTTCAAAAGGAAAGCCGACACGAGGGAGGTCTCATATCCAAACCCAAAGGTAGGCCGACACGAAGGCGGTCTCATATCCAATGGTTACCATTACAAGATGGATTTGAAAAGGAAAGCAGACACGAAGGCGGTCTCATATCTAAACACAAAGGTAGCCCGACATGTAGGCGGTCTCATAACCAAGGGTTACCATCACAAGATGGATTTCAAAAGGAAAGCCGACACGAGGGCTGTCTAATATCCAAACACAAAGGTAGGCCGACACGAAGGAGGTCTCATTACCAAGGGTTACCACACAAGATGGATTGGAAAAGGAAAGCTGACACGAGGGTTGTCTCATATACAAATACGAAGGTAGTCTGACACGAAGGCGGCCTCATAACCAAGGGTTACCATCACAAGACGGATTTCAAAAGGAAAGCCGACATGAGGGCGGTCTCATATCCAAACACAAAGGTAGGCCGACACGAATGCGGTATCATAACCAAGGGTTACTTTCACAAGATGGATTTCAAAAGGAAAGCCGACCGGAAGGCGGTCTCATATCCAAACACAAAGGTAGGCCGACACGAAGGCGGTCTCATAACCAAGGGTTACCATCAAAAGATGGATTTCAAAACGAAAGCCGACACGAGGGCGGTCTCATATCCAAACCCAAAGGTAGGCCGACACGAAGGCGGTCTCATAACCAACGGTTACCATTACAAGATGGATTTCAAAAGGAAAGCAGACACGAAGGCGGTCTCATATCCAAACACAAAGGTAGGCCGACACGTAGGCGGTCTCATAACTAAGGGTTATCATCACAAGATGAATTTCAAAAAGAAAGCCGACACAAAGGCAGTCTCATATCCAAACACAATGGTAGGCCGACACGAAGACGGTCTCATAACCAAGGGTTACCATCACAAGATTGATTTCAAAAGGAAAGCCGACACGAGGGTTGTCTCATATCCAAACACAAAGGTAGGCCGACACGAAGGCGGTCTCATAAACAAGGCTTACTTTCACAAGATGGATTTCAAAAGGAAAGCCGACACGAAGGCAGTCTCATATCCAAACACAAAGGTAGGCCGACACGAAGGCGGTCTCATAACCAAGGGTTACCATCACAAGATGGATTTCAAAAGGAAAGCCGATACGAGGGTGGTCTCATATCCACACCCAAAGGTAGGCCGACACGAAGGCGGTCTCATATCCAATGGTTACCATTACAAGATGGATTTCAAAAGGAAAGCAGACACGAAGGCGGTCTCATATCCAAACACAAAGGTAGCCCGACACGTAGGCGGTCTCATAACCAAGGGTTACCATCACAAGATGGATTTCAAAAGGAAAGCTGACACAAAGGCGGTCTCATATCCAAACACAAAGGTAGGCCGACACGAAGGCGGTCTCATAACCAAGGGTTACCATCAAAAGATGGATTTCAAAACGAAAGCCGACACGAGGGCGGTCTCATATCCAAACCCAAAGGTAGGCCGACACGAAGGCGGTCTCATAACCAACGGTTACCATTACAAGATGGATTTCAAAAGGAAAGCCGACACGAGGGCGGTCTCATATCCAAACCCAAAGGTAGGCCGACACGAAGGCGGTCTCATGTCCAATGGTTACCATTACAAGATGGATTTCAAAAGGAAAGCAGACACGAAGGCGGTCTCATATCCAAACACAAAGGTAGCCTGACACGTAGGCGGTCTCATAACCAAGGGTTACCATCACAAGATGGATTTCAAAAGGAAAGCTGACACAAAGGCGGTCTCATATCCAAACACAAAGGTAGGCCGACACGAAGGCGGTCTCATAACCAAGGGTTACCATCAAAAGATGGATTTCAAAACGAAAGCCGACACGAGGGCGGTCTCATATCCAAACCCAAAGGTAGGCCGACACGAAGGCGGTCTCATAACCAATGGTTACCATTACAAGATGGATTTCAAAAGGAAAGCAGACACGAAGGCGGTCTCATATCCAAACACAAAGGTAGGCCGACACGTAGGCGGTCTCATAACTAAGGGTTATCATCACAAGATGAATTTCAAAAGGAAAGCCGACACAAAGGCAGTCTCATATCCAAACACAAAGGTAGGCCGACACGAAGGCGGTCTCATAACCAAGGGTTGCCAACACAAGATTGATTTCAAAAGGAAAGCCGACCCGAGGGCTGTCTCATATCCAAACACAAAGGTAGGCCGACACGAAGGCGGTCTCATAAACAAGGCTTACTTTCACAAGATGGATTTCAAAAGGAAAGCCGACACGAAGGCAGTCTCATATCCAAACACAAAGGTAGGCCGACACGAAGGCGGTCTCATAACCAAGGGTTACCATCACAAGATGGATTTCAAAAGGAAAGCCGACACGAGGGAGGTCTCATATCCAAACCCAAAGGTAGGCCGACACGAAGGCGGTCTCATATCCAATGGTTACCATTACAAGATGGATTTGAAAAGGAAAGCAGACACGAAGGCGGTCTCATATCTAAACACAAAGGTAGCCCGACATGTAGGCGGTCTCATAACCAAGGGTTACCATCACAAGATGGATTTCAAAAGGAAAGCCGACACGAGGGCTGTCTAATATCCAAACACAAAGGTAGGCCGACACGAAGGAGGTCTCATTACCAAGGGTTACCACACAAGATGGATTGGAAAAGGAAAGCCGACACGAGGGTTGTCTCATATCCAAATACGAAGGTAGTCTGACATGAAGGCGGCCTCATAACCAAGGGTTACCATCACAAGACAGATTTCAAAAGGAAAGCCGACATGAGGGCGGTCTCATATCCAAACACAAAGGTAGGCCGACATGAATGCGGTATCATAACCAAGGGTTACTTTCACAAGATGGATTTCAAAAGGAAAGCCGACCGGAAGGCGGTCTCATATCCAAACACAAAGGTAGGCCGACACGAAGGCGGTCTCATAACCAAGGGTTACCATCAAAAGATGGATTTCAAAACGAAAGCCGACACGAGGGCGGTCTCATATCCAAACCCAAAGGGAGGCCGACACGAAGGCGGTCTCATAACCAACGGTTACCATTACAAGATGGATTTCAAAAGGAAAGCAGACACGAAGGCGGTCTCATATCCAAACACAAAGGTAGGCCGACACGTAGGCGGTCTCATAACTAAGGGTTATCATCACAAGATGAATTTCAAAAAGAAAGCCGACACAAAGGCAGTCTCATATCCAAACACAATGGTAGGCCGACACGAAGACGGTCTCATAACCAAGGGTTACCATCACAAGATTGATTTCAAAAGGAAAGCCGACACGAGGGTTGTCTCATATCCAAACACAAAGGTAGGCCGACACGAAGGCGGTCTCATAAACAAGGCTTACTTTCACAAGATGGATTTCAAAAGGAAAGCCGACACGAAGGCAGTCTCATATCCAAACACAAAGGTAGGCCGACACGAAGGCGGTCTCATAACCAAGGGTTACCATCAAAAGATGGATTTCAAAACGAAAGCCGACACGAGGGCGGTCTCATATCCAAACCCAAAGGTAGGCCGACACGAAGGCGGTCTCATAACCAATGGTTACCATTACAAGATGGATTTCAAAAGGAAAGCAGACACGAAGGCGGTCTCATATCCAAACACAAAGGTAGGCCGACACGTAGGCGGTCTCATAACTAAGGGTTATCATCACAAGATGAATTTCAAAAGGAAAGCCGACACAAAGGCAGTCTCATATCCAAACACAAAGGTAGGCCGACACGAAGGCGGTCTCATAACCAAGGGTTGCCAACACAAGATTGATTTCAAAAGGAAAGCCGACCCGAGGGCTGTCTCATATCCAAACACAAAGGTAGGCCGACACGAAGGCGG
Organism: Lathyrus tuberosus; assembly: GCA_022829125.1. Taxonomy (NCBI): domain Eukaryota; kingdom Viridiplantae; phylum Streptophyta; class Magnoliopsida; order Fabales; family Fabaceae; genus Lathyrus; species Lathyrus tuberosus. The sequence continues at coordinate 1,550,852 of JALAZF010000020.1, read as the reverse complement.
TCTCATAAACAAGGCTTACTTTCACAAGATGGATTTCAAAAGGAAAGCCGACACGAAGGCAGTCTCATATCCAAACACAAAGGTAGGCCGACACGAAGGCGGTCTCATAACCAAGGGTTACCATCACAAGATGGATTTCAAAAGGAAAGCCGACACGAGGGAGGTCTCATATCCAAACCCAAAGGTAGGCCGACACGAAGGCGGTCTCATATCCAATGGTTACCATTACAAGATGGATTTGAAAAGGAAAGCAGACACGAAGGCGGTCTCATATCTAAACACAAAGGTAGCCCGACATGTAGGCGGTCTCATAACCAAGGGTTACCATCACAAGATGGATTTCAAAAGGAAAGCCGACACGAGGGCTGTCTAATATCCAAACACAAAGGTAGGCCGACACGAAGGAGGTCTCATTACCAAGGGTTACCACACAAGATGGATTGGAAAAGGAAAGCCGACACGAGGGTTGTCTCATATCCAAATACGAAGGTAGTCTGACATGAAGGCGGCCTCATAACCAAGGGTTACCATCACAAGACAGATTTCAAAAGGAAAGCCGACATGAGGGCGGTCTCATATCCAAACACAAAGGTAGGCCGACATGAATGCGGTATCATAACCAAGGGTTACTTTCACAAGATGGATTTCAAAAGGAAAGCCGACCGGAAGGCGGTCTCATATCCAAACACAAAGGTAGGCCGACACGAAGGCGGTCTCATAACCAAGGGTTACCATCAAAAGATGGATTTCAAAACGAAAGCCGACACGAGGGCGGTCTCATATCCAAACCCAAAGGTAGGCCGACACGAAGGCGGTCTCATAACCAACGGTTACCATTACAAGATGGATTTCAAAAGGAAAGCAGACACGAAGGCGGTCTCATATCCAAACACAAAGGTAGGCCGACACGTAGGCGGTCTCATAACTAAGGGTTATCATCACAAGATGAATTTCAAAATGAAAGCCGACACAAAGGCAGTCTCATATCCAAACACAATGGTAGGCCGACACGAAGACGGTCTCATAACCAAGGGTTACCATCACAAGATTGATTTCAAAAGGAAAGCCGACACGAGGGTTGTCTCATATCCAAACACAAAGGTAGGCCGACACGAAGGCGGTCTCATAAACAAGGCTTACTTTCACAAGATGGATTTCAAAAGGAAAGCCGACACGAAGGCAGTCTCATATCCAAACACAAAGGTAGGCCGACACGAAGGCGGTCTCATAACCAAGGGTTACCATCACAAGATGGATTTCAAAAGGAAAGCCGATACGAGGGCGGTCTCATATCCACACCCAAAGGTAGGCCGACACGAAGGCGGTCTCATATCCAATGGTTACCATTACAAGATGGATTTCAAAAGGAAAGCAGACACGAAGGCGGTCTCATATCCAAACACAAAGGTAGCCCGACACGTAGGCGGTCTCATAACCAAGGGTTACCATCACAAGATGGATTTCAAAAGGAAAGCTGACACAAAGGCGGTCTCATATCCAAACACAAAGGTAGGCCGACACGAAGGCGGTCTCATAACCAAGGGTTACCATCAAAAGATGGATTTCAAAACGAAAGCCGACACGAGGGCGGTCTCATATCCAAACCCAAAGGTAGGCCGACACGAAGGCAGTCTCATAACCAACGGTTACCATTACAAGATGGATTTCAAAAGGAAAGCAGACACGAAGGCGGTCTCATATCCAAACACAAAGGTAGGCCGACACGTAGGCGGTCTCATAACTAAGGGTTATCATCACAAGATGAATTTCAAAAAGAAAGCCGACACAAAGGCAGTCTCATATCCAAACACAATGGTAGGCCGACACGAAGACGGTCTCATAACCAAGGGTTACCATCACAAGATTGATTTCAAAAGGAAAGCCGACACGAGGGTTGTCTCATATCCAAACACAAAGGTAGGCCGACACGAAGGCGGTCTCTTAAACAAGGCTTACTTTCACAAGATGGATTTCAAAAGGAAAGCCGACACGAAGGCAGTCTCATATCCAAACACAAAGGTAGGCCGACACGAAGGCGGTCTCATAACCAAGGGTTACCATCACAAGATGGATTTCAAAAGGAAAGCCGATACGAGGGCGGTCTCATATCCACACCCAAAGGTAGGCCGACACGAAGGCGGTCTCATATCCAATGGTTACCATTACAAGATGGATTTCAAAAGGAAAGCAGACACGAAGGCGGTCTCATATCCAAACACAAAGGTAGCCCGACACGTAGGCGGTCTCATAACCAAGGGTTACCATCACAAGATGGATTTCAAAAGGAAAGCTGACACAAAGGCGGTCTCATATCCAAACACAAAGGTACGCCGACACGAAGGCGGTCTCATAACCAAGGGTTACCATCAAAAGATGGATTTCAAAACGAAAGCCGACACGAGGGCGGTCTCATATCCAAACCCAAAGGTAGGCCGACACGAAAGCGGTCTCATAACCAATGGTTACCATTACAAGATGGATTTCAAAAGGAAAGCAGACACGAAGGCGGTCTCATATGCAAACACAAAGGTAGGCCGACACGTAGGCGGTCTCATAACTAAGGGTTATCATCACAAGATGAATTTCAAAAGGAAAGCCGACACAAAGGCAGTCTCATATCCAAACACAAAGGTAGGCCGACACGAAGGCGGTCTCATAACCAAGGGTTGCCATCACAAGATTGATTTCAAAAGGAAAGCCGACCCGAGGGCTGTCTCATATCCAAACACAAAGGTAGGCCGACACGAAGGCGGTCTCATAAACAAGGCTTACTTTCACAAGATGAATTTCAAAAGGAAAGCCGGCACGAAGGCAGTCTCATATCCAAACACAAAGGTAGGCCGACACGAAGGCGGTCTCATAACCAAGGGTTACCATCACAAGATGGATTTCAAAAGGAAAGCCGACACGAGGGCGGTCTCATATCCAAACACAAAGGTAGCCCGACACGTAGGCGGTCTCATAACCAAGGGTTACCATCACAAGATGGATTTCAAAAGGAAAGCTGACACAAAGGCGGTCTCATATCCAAACACAAAGGTACGCCGACACGAAGGCGGTCTCATAACCAAGGGTTACCATCAAAAGATGGATTTCAAAACGAAAGCCGACACGAGGGCGGTCTCATATCCAAACCCAAAGGTAGGCCGACACGAAAGCGGTCTCATAACCAATGGTTACCATTACAAGATGGATTTCAAAAGGAAAGCAGACACGAAGGCGGTCTCATATCCAAACACAAAGGTAGGCCGACACGTAGGCGGTCTCATAACTAAGGGTTATCATCACAAGATGAATTTCAAAAGGAAAGCCGACACAAAGGCAGTCTCATATCCAAACACAAAGGTAGGCCGACACGAAGGCGGTCTCATAACCAAGGGTTGCCATCACAAGATTGATTTCAAAAGGAAAGCCGACCCGAGGGCTGTCTCATATCCAAACACAAAGGTAGGCCGACACGAAGGCGGTCTCATAAACAAGGCTTACTTTCACAAGATGAATTTCAAAAGGAAAGCCGGCACGAAGGCAGTCTCATATCCAAACACAAAGGTAGGCCGACACGAAGGCGGTCTCATAACCAAGGGTTACCATCACAAGATGGATTTCAAAAGGAAAGCCGACACGAGGGCGGTCTCATATCCAAACCCAAAGGTAGGCCGACACGAAGGCGGTCTCATATCCAATGGTTACCATTACAAGATGGATTTCAAAAGGAAAGCAGACACGAAGGCGGTCTCATATCCAAACACAAAGGTAGCCCGACACGTAGGCGGTCTCATAACCAAGGGTTACCATCACAAGATGGATTTCAAAAGGAAAGCCGACACAAAGGCGGTCTCATATTCAAACACAAAGGTAGGCCGACACGAAGGCGGTCTCATAACCAAGGGTTACCATCACAAGATGGATTTCAAAAGGAAAGCCGACACGAGGGCTGTCTCATATCCAAACACAAAGGTAGGCCGACACGAAGGCGCTCTCATAACAAAGGGTTACTTTCACAAGATGGATTTCAAAAGGAAAGCCGACACGAAGGCTGTCTCATATCCAAACACAAAGGTAGGCCGACACGAAGACGGTCTCATAACCAAGGGTTACCATCACAAGATGGATTTCAAAAGGAAAGCCGACACGAAGGCGGTCTCATATCAAAACACAAAGGTAGCCGACACAAAGGCGGTCTCATAACCAAGGGTTACCATCACAAGATTTATTTCAAAAGGAAAGCCGACACGAAGGCGATCTCATATCCAAACACAAAGGTAGGACGACACGAAGGCGGACTCATAAGCAAGGGTTACTATCACAAGATGGATTTCAAAAGGAAAGCCGACATGAAGGCGGTCTCTTATCCAAACCAAAAAGGTAGGCCAACACAAAGGCGGTCTCATAAACAATGGTTACCATCACAAGATGGATTTTAAAAGGAAAACTGACACGAAGGCGGTCTCATATCCAAACACAAAGGTAGGCCGACATGAAGGCCATCTCATAACCAAGGGTTACCATCACAAGATGGATTTTAAAAGGAAAGCAGACACGAAGGCGGTCTCTTATCCAAACATAAAGGTAGCTCGACACGTAGGCGGTCTCATAACCAAGGGTTACCATCACAAGATGGATTTCAAAAGGAATGCTGACACAAAGGCGGTCTCATATCCAAACACAAAGGTAGGCCGACACGAAGGCGGTCTCATAACCAAGGGTTACCATCAAAAGATGGATTTCAAAACGAAAGCCGACACAAGGGTTGTCTCATATCCAAACACAAAGGTAGGCCGACACGAAGGCGGTCTCATAACCATGGGTTACCATCACAAGATGGATTTCAAAAGGAAAGCCGATACGAGGGCGGTCTCATATCCACACCCAAAGGTAGGCCGACACGAAGGCGGTCTCATATCCAATGGTTACCATTACAAGATGGATTTCAAAAGGAAAGCAGACACGAAGGCGGTCTCATATCCAAACACAAAGGTAGCCCGACACGTAGGCGGTCTCATAACCAAGGGTTACCATCACAAGATGGATTTCAAAAGGAAAGCAGACACGAAGGCGGTCTCATATCCAAACACAAAGGTAGCCCGACACGAAGGCGGTCTCATAACCAAGGGTTACCATCACAAGATGGATTTCAAAAGGAAAGCTGAGACGAAGGCGGTCTGATATCCAAACACAAAGGTAGGCCGACACGAAGGCGGCCTCATAACCAAGGGTTACCATCACAAGATGGATTTCAAAAGGAAAGCCGACATGAGGGCGGTCACATATCCAAACACAAAGGTAGGCCGACACGAAGGTGGTCTCATAACCAAGGGTTACCATCACAAGTTGGATTTCAAAAGGAAAGCCGACACGAGGGCTGTCTAATATCCAAACACAAAGGTAGGCCGACACGAATGAGGTCTCATTAACAAGGGTTACCACACAAGATGGATTGGAAAAGGAAACCGACACGAGGGCTGTCTCATATCCAAATACAAAGGTAGGCCGACACGAAGGCGGCCTCATAACCAAGGGTTACCATCACAAGACGGATTTCAAAAGGAAAGCCGACATGAGGGCGGTCTCATATCCAAACACAAAGGTAGGCCGACACGAATGCGGTCTCATAACCAAGGGTTACTTTCACAAGATGGATTTCAAAAGGAAAGCCGACCGGAAGGCGGTCTCATATCCAAACACAAAGGTTGGCCGACACGAAGGCGGTCTCATAACCAAGGGTTACCATCAAAAGATGGATTTCAAAATGAAAGCCGACACGAGGGCGGTCTCATATCCAAACCCAAAGGTAGGCCGACACGAAGGCGGTCTCATAACCAATGTTTACCATTACAAGATGGATTTCAAAAGGAAAGCAGACAGGAAGGCGGTCTCATATCCAAACACAAAGGTAGGCCGACACGTAGGCGGTCTCATAACCAAGGGTTATCATCACAAGATGAATTTCAAAAGGAAAGCCGACACAAAGGCAGTCTCATATCCAAACACAAAGGTAGGCCGACACGAAGGCGGTCTCATAACCAAGGGTTACCATCTCGAGATTGATTTCAAAAGGAAAGCCGACACGAGGGCGGTCTCATATCCAAACCCAAAGGTAGGCCGACACGAAGGCGGTCTCATAACCAATGGTTACCATTACAAGACGGATTTCAAAAGGAAAGCAGACACGAAGGCGGTCTCATATCCAAACACAAAGGTAGGCCGACACGTAGACGGTCTCATAACCATGGGTTACCATCACAAGATAAATATCAAAAGGAAAGCCGACACAAAGGCGGTCTCATATCCGAACACAAAGGTAGGCCGACACGAAGGCGGTCTCATAACCAAGGGTTACCATCACAAGATTGATTTCAAAAGGAAAGCCGACACGAGGGCTGTCTCATATCCAAACACAAAGGTAGGCCGACACGAAGGCGTTCTCATAACCAAGGGTTACTTTCACAAGATGGATTTCAAAAGGAAAGCCGACACGAAGGCGGTCTCATATCCAAACACAAAGGTAGGCCGACACGAAGGCGGTCTCATAACCAAGGGTTACCATCACAAGATGGATTTCAAAAGGAAAGCCGACACGAGGGCGGTCTCACTTCCAAACCCAAAGGTAAGCCGACACAAAGGCGGTCTCATATCCAATGGTTACCATTACAAGATGGATTTCAAAAGGAAAGCAGACACGAAGGCGGTCTCATATCCAAACACAAATGTAGGCCGACACGTAGGCGGTCTCATAACCAAGGGTTACCATCACAAGATGGATTTCAAAAGGAAACCCGACACAAAGGCGGTCTCATATCCAAACACAAAGGTAGGCCGACACGAAGGCGGTCTCATATCCAAACACAAAGGTAGGCCGACACGAAGGCGGTCTCATAACCAAGGGTTACCATCACAAGATGGATTTCAAAAGGAAAGCCGACACGAGGGCGGTCTCAAATCCAAACCCAAAGGTAGGCCGACACGAAGGCGGTCTCATATCCAATGGTTACCATTACAAGATGGATTTCAAAAGGAAAGTAGACACGAAGGCGGTCTCATATCCAAACACAAAGGTAGGCCAACACGTAGGCGGTGTCATAACCAAGGGTTACCATCACAAATGGATTTCAAAAGGAAAGCCGACACAATGGCGGTCTCATATCCAAACACAAAGGTAGGCCGACACGAAGGCGGTCTCATAACCAAGGGTTACCATCACAAGATGGATTTCAAAAGGAAAGCCGACACGTGGGCTGTCTCATATCCAAACACAAAGGTAGGCCGACACGAAGGCGCTCTCATAACCAAGGGTTACCATCACAAGATGGATTTCAAAAGGAAAGCCGACACGTGGGCTGTCTCATATCCAAACACAAAGGTAGGCCGACACGAAGGCGGTCTCATAACCAATGGTTACCATCACAAGATGGATTTCAAAAGGAAAGCCGACACGAAGGCGGTCTCATATCCAAACACAAAGGTAGCCGACACAAAGGCGGTCTCATAACCAAGGGTTACCATCACAAGATGGATTTCAAAAGGAAAGCCGACACGAAGGCAGTCTCATATCCAAACACAAAGGTAGGCCGACACGAAGGCGGATTCATAACCAAGGGTTACTATCACAAGATGGATTTCAAAAGGAAAGCCGGCATGAGGGCGGTCTGATATCCAAACACAAAGGTAGGCCGACACAAAGGCGGTCTCATAACCAAGGGTTACCATCACAAGATGGATTTCAAAAGGAAAGCCGACACGAGGGCTGTCTCATATCCAAACACAAAGGTAGGCCGACACGAAGGAGGTCTCATTACCAAGGGTTACCACACAAGATGGATTGGAAAAGGAAAGCCGACACGAGGGCTGTCTCATATCCAAACACAAAGGTAGGCCGACACGAAGGCGGCCTCATAACCAAGGGTTACCATCACAAGACAGATTTCAAAAGGAAAGCCGGCATGAGGGCGGTCTCATATCCAAACACAAAGGTAGGCCGACACGAATGCGGTCTCATAACCCAGGGTTACCATCACAAGATGGATTTCAAAAGGAAAGTCGACGCGAAGGCGGTCTCATATCCAAACACAAATGTAGCCGACACGAAGGTGGTCTCATAACCAAGGGTTACCATCAGAAGATGGATTTCAAAAGGAAAGCCGACACGAAGGCAGTCTCATATCCAAACACAAAGGTAGGCCGACACGAAGGCGGAATCATAACCAAGGGTTACTATCACAAGATGGATTTCAAAAGGAAAGCCGACACGAAGGCTGTCTCTTATCAAAACACAAAGGTAGGCCGACAGGAATGCGGTCTCATAAACAAGGGTTACCCTTAGAAGATCGATTTCAAAAAGGGAAGCCAACACGAAGGCGGTCTCATATCCAAACACAAAGGTAGGCCAACACGAAAGTGGTCTATTAACCAAGGGTTACCATCACAAGATGGATTTCAAAAGGAAAGCTGACACGAAGGCGGTCTCATATCCAAACACAAATGTAGGCCGACACGAAGGAGGCCTCATAACCAAGGGTTACCATCACAAGATGGATTTCAAAAGGAAAGCCGACATGAGGGCGGTCTCATATCGAAACACAAAGGTAGCTGACAAGAATGCGGTCTCATAACCAAGGGTTACCATGACAAGATGGATTTCAAAAGGAAAGCCGACACGAAGGCGGTCTCATATACAAACACAAAGGTAGGCCGACACGAAGGCGGACTCATAACCAAGGGTTACTATCACAAGATGGATTTCAAAAGGAAAGCCGACACGAAGGCAGTCTCTTATCCAAACACAAAGGTAGGCCGACACGAAGGCGGTCTCATAAACAAGGGTTACTATCACAAGATCGATTTCAAAAAGGGAAACCGACACGAAGGCGGTCTCATATCCAAACACAAAGGTAGGCCGACACAAATGCGGTCTCACAACCAAGGGTTACCATTACAAGATGGATTTCAAAAATGGAAGCCGACACGAAGGCGGTCTCATAACCAAGGGTTTCCTTTACAAGATGGATTTCAAAAGGAAAGCCGACACGAGGGCGGTCTCATATCCAAACACAAAGGTAGGCCGACACAAAGGCGATCTCATAACCAAGGGTTACCATCACAAGATGGATTTCAAAAGGAAAGCTAACACGAAAGCGGTCTCATATCCAAACACAAAGGTAGGCCGATACGAAGGCGGTCTCATAACCAAGGGTTACCATCAAAAGATGGATTTCAATAGGAAAGCCGACACGAGGGCGGTCTCATATCCAAACCCAAAGGTAGGCCGACACGAAGTCGGTCTCATAACCAAGGGTTACCATCACAAGATGGACTTCAAAAGGAAAGCCGACACGTGGGCTGTCTCATATCCAAACACAAAGGTAGGCCGACACGAAGGCGGTCTCATAACCAATGGTTACCATCACAAGATGGATTTCAAAAGGAAAGCCGACACGAAGGCGGTCTCATATCCAAACACAAAGGTAGGCCGACACGTAGGCGGTCTCATAACCAAGGGTTACCATCACAAGATGGATTTCAAAAGGAAAGCCGACACAATGGTGGTCTCATATCCAAACACAAAGGTAGGCCGACACGAAGGCGGTCTCATAACCAAGGGTTACCATCACAAGATGGATTTCAAAAGGAAAGCCGACACGTGGGCTGTCTCATATCCAAACACAAAGGTAGGCCGACACGAAGGCGCTCTCATAACCAAGGGTTACCATCACAAGATGGATTTCAAAAGGAAAGCCGACACGTGGGCTGTCTCATATCCAAACACAAAGGTAGGCCGACACGAAGGCGGTCTCATAACCAATGGTTACCATCACAAGATGGATTTCAAAAGGAAAGCCGACACGAAGGCGGTCTCATATCCAAACACAAAGGTAGCCGACACAAAGGCGGTCTCATAACCAAGGGTTACCATCACAAGATGGATTTCAAAAGGAAAGCCGACACGAAGGCGGTCTCTTATCCAAACCCAAAGGTTGGCCGACGCAAAGGCGGTCTCATAACCAATGGTTACCATCACAAGATGGATTTCAAAAGGAAAGCCGACACGAAGCCGGTCTCATATCCAAACACAAAGGTAGGCCGACACATAGGCGGTCTCATAACCAAGGGTTACCATCACAAGATGGATTTCAAAAGGAAAGCTGACACGAAGGCGATCTCATATCCAAACACAAAGGCAGGCCGACACGAAGGCGGCCTCATAACCAAGGGTTACCATCACAAGATGGATTTCAAAAGGAAAGCCGGCATGAGGGCGGTCTCATATCCAAACACAAAGGTAGGCCGACACGAAGGCGGTCTCATAACCAAGGGTTACCATCACAAGATGGATTTCAAAAGCAAAGCCGACACGAGGGCTGTCTCATATCCAAACACAAAGGTAGGCCGACACGAAGGAGGTCTCATTACCAAGGGTTACCACACAAGATGGATTGGAAAAGGAAAGCCGACACGAGGGCTGTCTCATATCCAAACACAAAGGTAGGCCGACACGAAGGCGGCCTCATAACCAAAGGTTACCATCACAATACAGATTTCAAAAGGAAAGCCGACATGAGGGCGGTCTCATATCCAAACACAAAGGTAGGCCGACACAAATGCGGTCTCATAACCCAGGGTTACCATCACAAGATGGATTTCAAAAGGAAAGTCGACGCGAAGGCGGTCTAATATCCAAACACAAATGTAGCCGACACGAAGGTGGTCTCATAACCAAGGGTTACCATCAGAAGATGGATTTCAAAAGGAAAGCCGACACGAAGGCAGTCTCATATCCAAACACAAAGGTAGGCCGACACGAAGGCGGAATCATAACCAAGGGTTACTATCACAAGATGGATTTCAAAAGGAAAGCCGACACGAAGGCGGTCTCTTATCAAAACACAAAGGTAGGCCGACACGAATGCAGTCTCATAAACAAGGGTTACCCTTAGAAGATCGATTTCAAAAAGGGAAGCCGACACGAAGGCGGTCTCATATCCAAACACAAAGGTAGGCCAACACGAAAGCGGTCTATTAACCAAGGGTTACCATCACAAGATGGATTTCAAAAGGAAAGCTGACACGAAGGCGGTCTCATATCCAAACACAAATGTAGGCCGACACGAAGGAGGCCTCATAACCAAGGGTTACCATCACAAGATGGATTTCAAAAGGAAAGCCGACATGAGGGCGGTCTCATATCGAAACACAAAGGTAGCTCACAAGAATGCGGTCTCATAACCAAGGGTTACCATGACAAGATGGATTTCAAAAGGAAAGCCGACACGAAGGCGGTCTCATATACAAACACAAAGGTAGGCCGACACGAAGGCGGACTCATAACCAAGGGTTACTATCACAAGATGGATTTCAAAAGGAAAGCTGACACGAAGGCAGTCTCTTATCCAAACACAAAGGTAGGCCGACACGAATGCGGTCTCATAACCAAGAGTTACCATTACAAGATGGATTTCAAAAATGGAAGCCGACACGAAGGCGGTCTCATAACCAAGGGTTTCCTTTACAAGATGGATTTCAAAAGGAAAGCCGACACGAGGGCGGTCTCATATCCAAACACAAAGGTAGGCCGACACAAAGGCGATCTCATAACCAAGGGTTACCATCACAAGATGGATTTCAAAAGGAAAGCTAACACGAAAGCGGTCTCATATCCAAACACAAAGGTAGGCCGATACGAAGGCGGTCTCATAACCAAGGGTTACCATTACAAGATGGATTTCAAAAGGAAAGCCGACACGAGGGCGGTCTCATATCCAAACCCAAAGGTAGGCCGACACGAAGTCGGTCTCATAACCAAGGGTTACCATCACAAGATGGACTTCAAAAGGAAAGCCGACACGTGGGCTGTCTCATATCCAAACACAAAGGTAGGCCGACACGAAGGCGGTCTCATAACCAATGGTTACCATCACAAGATGGATTTCAAAAGGAAAGCCGGCACGAAGGCGGTCTCATATCCAAACACAAAGGTAGCCGACACAAAGGCGGTCTCATAACCAAGGGTTACCATCACAAAATGGATTTCAAAAGGAAAGCCGACACAAAGGCGGTCTCATATCCAAACACAAAGGTAGGCCGACACGAAGGCGGTCTCATAACCAAGGGTTACCATCACAAGATGGATTTCAAAAGGAAAGCCGACACGTGGGCTGTCTCATATCCAAACACAAAGGTAGGCCGACACGAAGGCGCTCTCATAACCAAGGGTTACCATCACAAGATGGATTTCAAAAGGAAAGCCGACAGGTGCGCTGTCTCATATCCAAACACAAAGGTAGGCCGACACGAAGGCGGTCTCATAACCAATGGTTACCATCACAAGATGGATTTCAAAAGGAAAGCCGACACGAAGGCGGTCTCATATCCAAACACAAAGGTAGCCGACACAAAGGCGGTCTCATAACCAAGGGGTACCATCACAAGATGGATTTCAAAAGGAAAGCCGACACGAAGGCAGTCTCATATCCAAACACAAAGGTAGGCCGACACGAAGGCGGACCAATAACCAAGGGTTACTATCACAAGAAGGATTTCAAAAGGAAAGCCGACACGAAGGCGGTCTCTTATCCAAACCCAAAGGTTGGCCGACACAAAGGCGGTCTCATAACCAATGGTTACCATCACAAGATGGATTTCAAAAGGAAACCCGACAAGAAGGCGGTCTCATATCCAAACACAAAGGTAGGCCGACACATAGGCGGTCTCATAACCAAGGGTTACCATCACAAGATGGATTTCAAAAGGAAAGCTGACACGAAGGCGGTCTCATATCCAAACACAAAGGCAGGCCGACACGAAGGCGGCCTCATAACCAAGGGTTACCATCACAAGATGGATTTCAAAAGGAAAGCCGGCATGAGGGCGGTCTCATATCCAAACACAAAGGTAGGCCGACACGAAGGCGGTCTCATAACCAAGGGTTACCATCACAAGATGGATTTCAAAAGGAAAGCCGACACGAGGGCTGTCTCGTATCCAAACACAGAGGTAGGCCGACACGAAGGAGGTCTCATTACCAAGGGTTACTACACAAGATGGATTGGAAAAGGAAAGCCGACACGAGGGCTGTCTCATATCCAAACACAAAGGTAGGCCGACACGAAGGCGGCCTCATAACCAAGGGTTACCATCACAAGACGGATTTCAAAAGGAAAGCCGACATGAGGGCGGTCTCATATCCAAACACAAAGGTAGGCCGACACGAATGCGGTCTCATAACCCAGGGTTACCATCACAAGATGGATTTCAAAAGGAAAGTCGACGCGAAGGCGGTCTCATATCCAAACACAAATGTAGCCGACACGAAGGTGGTCTCATAACCAAGGGTTACCATCAGAAGATGGATTTTAAAAGGAAAGCCGACACGAAGGCAGTCTCATATCCAAACACAAAGGTAGGCCGAAACGAAGGCGGAATCATAACCAAGGGTTACTATCACAAGATGGATTTCAAAAGGAAAGCCGACAGGAAGGCAGTCTCTTATCAAAACACAAAGGTAGGCCGACACGAATGCGGTCTCATAAACAAGGGTTACCCTTAGAAGATCGATTTCAAAAAGGGAAGCCGACACGAAGGCGGTCTCATATCCAAACACAAAGGTAGGCCAACACGAAAGCGGTCTATTAACCAAGGGTTACCATCACAAGATGGATTTCAAAAGGAAAGCTGACACGAAGGCGGTCTCATATCCAAACACAAATGTAGGCCGACACGAAGGAGGCCTCATAACCAAGGGTTACCATCACAAGATGGATTTCAAAAGGAAAGCCGACATGAGGGCGGTCTAATATCGAAACACAAAGGTAGCTGACAAGAATGCGGTCTCATAACCAAGGGTTACCATGACAAGATGGATTTCAAAAGGAAAGCCGACACGAAGGCGGTCTCATATACAAACACAAAGGTAGGCCGACACGAAGGCAGACTCATAACCAAGGGTTACTATCACAAGATGGATTTCAAAAGGAAAGCCGACACGAAGGCACTCTCTTATCCAAACACAAAGGTAGGCCGACACGAAGGCGGTCTCATAAACAAGGGTTACTATCACAAGATCGATTTCAAAAAGGGAAGCAGACACGAAGGCGGTCTCATATCCAAACACAAAGGTAGGCCGACACGAATGCGGTCTCATAACCAAGGGTTACCATTACAAGATGGATTTCAAAAATGGAAGCCGACACGAAGGCGGTCTCATAACCAAGGGTTTCCTTTACAAGATGGATTTCAAAAGGAAAGCCGACACGAGGGCGGTCTCATATCCAAACACAAAGGTAGGCCGACACAAAGGCGATCTCATAACCAAGGGTTACCATCACAAGATGGATTTCAAAAGGAAAGCTAACACGAAAGCGGTCTCATATCCAAACACAAAGGTAGGCCGATACGAAGGCGGTCTCATAACCAAGGGTTACCATCACAAGATGGATTTCAAAAGGAAAGCCGACACGAGGGCGGTCTCATATCCAAACCCAAAGTTAGGCCGACACAAAGTCGGTCTCATAACCAAGGGTTACCATCACAAGATGGACTTCAAAAGGAAAGCCGACACGTGGGCTGTCTCATATCCAAACACAAAGGTAGGCCGACACGAAGGCGGTCTCATAACCAATGGTTACCATCACAAGATGGATTTCAAAAGGAAAGCCGACACGAAGGCGGTCTCATATCCAAACACAAAGGTAGCCAACACAAAGGCGGTCTCATAACCAAGGGTTACCATCACAAGATGGATTTCAAAAGGAAAGCAGACACAAAGGCGGTCTCATATCCAAACACAAAGGTAGGCCGACACGAAGGCGGTTGTCATAACCAAGGGTTACCATCACAAGATGGATTTCAAAAGGAAAGCCGACACGTGGGCTGTCTCATATCCAAACACAAAGGTAGGCCGACACGAAGGCGCTCTCATAACCAAGGGTTACCATCACAAGATGGATTTCAAAAGGAAAGCTTACACGTGGGCTGTCTCATATCCAAACACAAAGGTAGGCCGACACGAAGGCGGTCTCATAACCAATGGTTACCATCACAAGATGGATTTCAAAAGGAAAGCCGACACGAAGGCGGTCTCATATCCAAACACAAAGGTAGCCGACACAAAGGCGGTCTCATAACCAAGGGTTACCAACACAAGATGGATTTCAAAAGGAAAGCCGACACGAAGGCAGTCTCATATCCAAACACAAAGGTAGGCCGACACGAAGGCGGACTCATAACCAAGGGTTACTATCACAAGAAGGATTTCAAAAGGAAAGCCGACACGAAGGCGGTCTCATATCCAAACACAAAGGTAGGCCGACGCATAGGCGGTCTCATAACCTAGGGTTACCATCACAAGATGGATTTCAAAAGGAAAGCCGACACGAGGGTTGTCTCATATCCAAACACAAAGGTAGGCCGACACGAAGGAGGTCTCATTACCAAGGGTTACCACACAAGATGGATTGGAAAAGGAAAGCCGACACGAGGGCTGTCTCATATCCAAACACAAAGGTAGGCCGACACGAAGGCGGCCTCATAACCAAGGGTTACCATCACAAGACGGATTTCAAAAGGAAAGCCGACATGAGGGCGGTCTCATATCAAAACACAAAGGTAGGCCGACACGAATGCGGTCTCATAACCCAGGGTTACCATCACAAGATGGATTTCAAAAGGAAAGTCGACGCGAAGGCGGTCTCATATCCAAACACAAATGTAGCCGACACGAAGGTGGTCTCATAACCAAGGGTTACCATCAGAAGATGGATTTCAAAAGGAAAGCCGACACGAAGGCAGACTCATATCCAAACACAAAGGTAGGCCGACACGAAGGCGGAATCATAACCAAGGGTTACTATCACAAGATGGATTTCAAAAGGAAAGCCGACACGAAGGCGGTCTCTTATCAAAACACAAAGGTAGGCCGACACGAATGCGGTCTCATAAACAAGGGTTACCCTTAGAAGATCGATTTCAAAAAGGGAAGCCGACACGAAGGCGGTCTCATATCCAAACACAAAGGTAGGCCAACACGAAAGCGGTATATTAACCAAGGGTTACCACACAAGATGGATTGGAAAAGGAAAGCCGACACGGGGGCTGTCTCATATCCAAACACAAAGGTAGGCCGACACGAAGGCGACCTCATAACCAAGGGTTACCATCACAAGACGGATTTCAAAAGGAAAGCCGACATGAGGGCGGTCTCATATCCAAACACAAAGGTAGGCCGACACGAATGCGGTCTCATAACCCAGGGTTACCATCACAAGATGGATTTCAAAAGGAAAGTCGAAGCGAAGGCGGTCTCATATCCAAACACAAATGTAACCGACACGAAGGTGGTCTCATAACCAAGGGTTACCATCAGAAGATGGATTTCAAAAGGAAAGCCGACACGAAGGCAGTCTCATATCCAAACACAAAGGTAGGCCGACACGAAGGCGGAATCATAACCAAGGGTTACTATCACAAGATGGATTTCAAAAGGAAAGCCGACACGAAGGCGGTCTCTTATCAAAACACAAAGGTAGGCCGACACGAATGCGGTCTCATAAACAGGGGTTACCCTTAGAAGATCGATTTCAAAAAGGGAAGCCGACACGAAGGCGGTCTCATATCCAAACACAAAGGTAGGCCAACACGAAATTGGTCTATTAACCAAGGGTTACCATCACAAGATGGATTTCAAAAGGAAAGCTGACACGAAGGCGGTCTCATATCCAAACACAAATGTAGGCCGACACGAAGGAGGCCTCATAACCAAGGGTTACCATCACAAGATGGATTTCAAAAGGAAAGCCGACATGAGGGCGGTCTCATATCGAAACACAAAGGTAGCTGACAAGAATGCGGTCTCATAACCAAGGGTTACCATGACAAGATGGATTTCAAAAGGAAAGCCGACACGAAGGCGGTCTCATATACAAACACAAAGGTAGGCCGACACGAAGGCGGACTCATAACCAAGGGTTACTATCACAAGATGGATTTCAAAAGGAAAGCCGACACGAAGGCAGTCTCTTATCCAAACACAAAGGTAGGCCGACACGAAGGCGGTCTCATAAACAAGGGTTACTATCACAAGATCGATTTCAAAAAGGGAAGCCGACACGAAGGCGGTCTCATATCCAAACACAAAGGTAGGCCGACACGAATGCGGTCTCATAACCAAGGGTTACCATTACAAGATGGATTTCAAAAATGGAAGCCGACACGAAGGCGGTCTCATAACCAAGGGTTTCCTTTACAAGATGGATTTCAAAAGGAAAGCCGACACGAGGGCGGTCTCATATCCAAACACAAAGATAGGCCGACACAAAGGCGATCTCATAACCAAGGGTTACCATCACAAGATGGATTTCAAAAGGAAAGCTAACACGAAAGCGGTCTCATATCCAAACACAAAGGTAGGCCGATACGAAGGCGGTCTCATAACCAAGGGTTACCATCACAAGATGGATTTCAAAAGGAAAGCCGACACGAGGGCGGTCTCATATCCAAACCCAAAGGTAGGCCGACACGAAGTCGGTCTCATAACCAAGGGTTACCATCACAAGATGGACTTCAAAAGGAAAGCCGACACGTGGGCTGTCTCATATCCAAACACAAAGGTAGGCCGACACGAAGGCGGTCTCCTAACCAATGGTTACCATCACAAGATGGATTTCAAAAGGAAAGCCGACACGAAGGCGGTCTCATATCCAAACACAAAGGTAGCCGACACAAAGGCGGTCTCATAACCAAGGTTTACCATCACAAGATGGATTTCAAAAGGAAAGCCGACTCAAAGGCGGTCTCATATCCAAACACAAAGGTAGGCCGACATGAAGGCGGTCTCATAACCAAGGGTTACATCACAAGATGGATTTCAAAAGGAAAGCCGACACGTGGGCTGTCTCATATCCAAACACAGAGGTAGGCCGACACGAAGGCGGTCTCATAACCAATGGTTACCATCACAAGATGGATGTCAAAAGGAAAGCCGACACGAAGGCAGTCTCATATCCAAACACAAAGGTAGCCGACACAAAGGCGGTCTCATAACCAAGGGTTACCATCACAAGATGGATTTCAAAAGGAAAGCCGACACGAAGGCATTCTCATATCCAAACACAAAGGTAGGCCGACACGAAGGCGGACTCATAACCAAGGGTTACTATCACAAGAAGGATTTCAAAAGGAAAGCCGACACGAAGGCGGTCTCTTATCCAAACCCAAAGGTTGGCCGACACAAAGGCGGTCTCATAACCAATGGTTACCATCACAATATGGATTTCAAAAGGAAAGCCGACACGAAGGCGGTCTCATATCCAAACACAAAGGTAGGCCGACACATAGGCGATCTCATAACCAAGGGTTACCATCACAAGATGGATTTCAAAAGGAAAGCTGACACGAAGGCGGTCTCATATCCAAACACAAAGGCAGGCGGACACGAAGGCGGCCTCATAACCAAGGGTTACCATCACAAGATGGATTTCAAAAGGAAAGCCGCCATGAGGGCGGTCTTATATCCAAACACAAAGGTAGGCCGACACGAAGGCGGTCTCATAACCAAGGGTTACCATCACAAGATGGATTTCAAAAGGAAAGCCGACACGAGGGCTGTCTCATATCCAAACACAAAGGTAGGCCGACACGAAGGATGTCTCATTACCAAGGGTTACCACACAAGATGGATTGGAAAAGGAAAGCCGACACGAGGGCTGTCTCATATCCAAACACAAAGGTAGGCCGACACGAAGGCGGCCTCATAACCAAGGGTTACCATCACAAGACGGATTTCAAAAGGAAAACCGACATGAGGGCGGTCTCATATCCAAACACAAAGGTGGGCCGACACGAATGCGGTCTCATAACCCAGGGTTACCATCACAAGATGGATTTCAAAAGGAAAGTCGACGCGAAGGCGGTCTCATATCCAAACACAAATGTAGCCGACACGAAGGTGGTCTCGTAACCAAGGGTTACCATCAGAAGATGGATTTCAAAAGGAAAGCCGACACGAAGGCAGTCTCATATCCAAACACAAAGGTAGGCCGACACGAAGGCGGAATCATAACCAAGGGTTACTATCACAAGATGGATTTCAAAAGGAAAGCCGACACGAAGGCGGTCTCTTATCAAAACACAAAGGTAGGCCGACACGAATGCGGTCTCATAAACAAGGGTTACCCTTAGAAGATCGATTTCAAAAAGGGAAGCCGACACGAAGGCGGTCTCATATCCAAACACAAAGGAAGGCCAACACGAAAGTGGTCTATTAACCAAGGGTTACCATCACAAGATGGATTTCAAAAGGAAAGCTGACACGAAGGCGGTCTCATATCCAAACACAAATGTAGGCCGACACGAAGGAGGCCTCATAACCAAGGGTTACCATCACAAGATGGATTTCAAAAGGAAAGCCGACATGAGGGCGGTCTCATATCGAAACACAAAGGTAGCTGACAAGAATGCGGTTTCATAACCAAGGGTTACCATGACAAGATGGATTTCAAAAGGAAAGCCGACACGAAGGCGGTCTCATATACAAACACAAAGGTAGGCCGACACGAAGGCGGACTCATAACCAAGGGTTACTATCACAAGATGGATTTCAAAAGGAAAGCCGACACGAAGGCAGTCTCTTATCCAAACACAAAGGTAGGCCGACACGAAGGCGGTCTCATAAACAAGGGTTACTATCACAAGATCGATTTCAAAAAGGGAAGCCGACGCGAAGGCGGTCTCATATCCAAACACAAAGGTAGGCCGACACGAATGCGGTCTGATAACCAAGGGTTACCATTACAAGATGGATTTCAAAAATGGAAGCCGACACGAAGGCGGTCTCATAACCAAGGGTTTCCTTTACAAGATGGATTTCAAAAGGAAAGCCGACACGAGGGCGGTCTCATATCCAAACACAAAGGTAGGCCGACGCATAGGCGGTCTCATAACCTAGGGTTACCATCACAAGATGGATTTCAAAAGGAAAGCCGACACGAGGGTTGTCTCATATCCAAACACAAAGGTAGGCCGACACGAAGGAGGTCTCATTACCAAGGGTTACCACACAAGATGGATTGGAAAAGGAAAGCCGACACGAGGGCTGTCTCATATCCAAACACAAAGGTAGGCCGACACGAAGGCGGCCTCATAACCAAGGGTTACCATCACAAGACGGATTTCAAAAGGAAAGCCGACATGAGGGCGGTCTCATATCAAAACACAAAGGTAGGCCGACACGAATGCGGTCTCATAACCCAGGGTTACCATCACAAGATGGATTTCAAAAGGAAAGTCGACGCGAAGGCGGTCTCATATCCAAACACAAATGTAGCCGACACGAAGGTGGTCTCATAACCAAGGGTTACCATCAGAAGATGGATTTCAAAAGGAAAGCCGACACGAAGGCAGACTCATATCCAAACACAAAGGTAGGCCGACACGAAGGCGGAATCATAACCAAGGGTTACTATCACAAGATGGATTTCAAAAGGAAAGCCGACACGAAGGCGGTCTCTTATCAAAACACAAAGGTAGGCCGACACGAATGCGGTCTCATAAACAAGGGTTACCCTTAGAAGATCGATTTCAAAAAGGGAAGCCGACACGAAGGCGGTCTCATATCCAAACACAAAGGTAGGCCAACACGAAAGCGGTATATTAACCAAGGGTTACCACACAAGATGGATTGGAAAAGGAAAGCCGACACGGGGGCTGTCTCATATCCAAACACAAAGGTAGGCCGACACGAAGGCGACCTCATAACCAAGGGTTACCATCACAAGACGGATTTCAAAAGGAAAGCCGACATGAGGGCGGTCTCATATCCAAACACAAAGGTAGGCCGACACGAATGCGGTCTCATAACCCAGGGTTACCATCACAAGATGGATTTCAAAAGGAAAGTCGACGCGAAGGCGGTCTCATATCCAAACACAAATGTAACCGACACGAAGGTGGTCTCATAACCAAGGGTTACCATCAGAAGATGGATTTCAAAAGGAAAGCCGACACGAAGGCAGTCTCATATCCAAACACAAAGGTAGGCCGACACGAAGGCGGAATCATAACCAAGGGTTACTATCACAAGATGGATTTCAAAAGGAAAGCCGACACGAAGGCGGTCTCTTATCAAAACACAAAGGTAGGCCGACACGAATGCGGTCTCATAAACAGGGGTTACCCTTAGAAGATCGATTTCAAAAAGGGAAGCCGACACGAAGGCGGTCTCATATCCAAACACAAAGGTAGGCCAACACGAAATTGGTCTATTAACCAAGGGTTACCATCACAAGATGGATTTCAAAAGGAAAGCTGACACGAAGGCGGTCTCATATCCAAACACAAATGTAGGCCGACACGAAGGAGGCCTCATAACCAAGGGTTACCATCACAAGATGGATTTCAAAAGGAAAGCCGACATGAGGGCGGTCTCATATCGAAACACAAAGGTAGCTGACAAGAATGCGGTCTCATAACCAAGGGTTACCATGACAAGATGGATTTCAAAAGGAAAGCCGACACGAAGGCGGTCTCATATACAAACACAAAGGTAGGCCGACACGAAGGCGGACTCATAACCAAGGGTTACTATCACAAGATGGATTTCAAAAGGAAAGCCGACACGAAGGCAGTCTCTTATCCAAACACAAAGGTAGGCCGACACGAAGGCGGTCTCATAAACAAGGGTTACTATCACAAGATCGATTTCAAAAAGGGAAGCCGACACGAAGGCGGTCTCATATCCAAACACAAAGGTAGGCCGACACGAATGCGGTCTCATAACCAAGGGTTACCATTACAAGATGGATTTCAAAAATGGAAGCCGACACGAAGGCGGTCTCATAACCAAGGGTTTCCTTTACAAGATGGATTTCAAAAGGAAAGCCGACACGAGGGCGGTCTCATATCCAAACACAAAGATAGGCCGACACAAAGGCGATCTCATAACCAAGGGTTACCATCACAAGATGGATTTCAAAAGGAAAGCTAACACGAAAGCGGTCTCATATCCAAACACAAAGGTAGGCCGATACGAAGGCGGTCTCATAACCAAGGGTTACCATCACAAGATGGATTTCAAAAGGAAAGCCGACACGAGGGCGGTCTCATATCCAAACCCAAAGGTAGGCCGACACGAAGTCGGTCTCATAACCAAGGGTTACCATCACAAGATGGACTTCAAAAGGAAAGCCGACACGTGGGCTGTCTCATATCCAAACACAAAGGTAGGCCGACACGAAGGCGGTCTCCTAACCAATGGTTACCATCACAAGATGGATTTCAAAAGGAAAGCCGACACGAAGGCGGTCTCATATCCAAACACAAAGGTAGCCGACACAAAGGCGGTCTCATAACCAAGGTTTACCATCACAAGATGGATTTCAAAAGGAAAGCCGACTCAAAGGCGGTCTCATATCCAAACACAAAGGTAGGCCGACATGAAGGCGGTCTCATAACCAAGGGTTACATCACAAGATGGATTTCAAAAGGAAAGCCGACACGTGGGCTGTCTCATATCCAAACACAGAGGTAGGCCGACACGAAGGCGGTCTCATAACCAATGGTTACCATCACAAGATGGATGTCAAAAGGAAAGCCGACACGAAGGCAGTCTCATATCCAAACACAAAGGTAGCCGACACAAAGGCGGTCTCATAACCAAGGGTTACCATCACAAGATGGATTTCAAAAGGAAAGCCGACACGAAGGCATTCTCATATCCAAACACAAAGGTAGGCCGACACGAAGGCGGACTCATAACCAAGGGTTACTATCACAAGAAGGATTTCAAAAGGAAAGCCGACACGAAGGCGGTCTCTTATCCAAACCCAAAGGTTGGCCGACACAAAGGCGGTCTCATAACCAATGGTTACCATCACAATATGGATTTCAAAAGGAAAGCCGACACGAAGGCGGTCTCATATCCAAACACAAAGGTAGGCCGACACATAGGCGATCTCATAACCAAGGGTTACCATCACAAGATGGATTTCAAAAGGAAAGCTGACACGAAGGCGGTCTCATATCCAAACACAAAGGCAGGCGGACACGAAGGCGGCCTCATAACCAAGGGTTACCATCACAAGATGGATTTCAAAAGGAAAGCCGCCATGAGGGCGGTCTTATATCCAAACACAAAGGTAGGCCGACACGAAGGCGGTCTCATAACCAAGGGTTACCATCACAAGATGGATTTCAAAAGGAAAGCCGACACGAGGGCTGTCTCATATCCAAACACAAAGGTAGGCCGACACGAAGGATGTCTCATTACCAAGGGTTACCACACAAGATGGATTGGAAAAGGAAAGCCGACACGAGGGCTGTCTCATATCCAAACACAAAGGTAGGCCGACACGAAGGCGGCCTCATAACCAAGGGTTACCATCACAAGACGGATTTCAAAAGGAAAACCGACATGAGGGCGGTCTCATATCCAAACACAAAGGTGGGCCGACACGAATGCGGTCTCATAACCCAGGGTTACCATCACAAGATGGATTTCAAAAGGAAAGTCGACGCGAAGGCGGTCTCATATCCAAACACAAATGTAGCCGACACGAAGGTGGTCTCGTAACCAAGGGTTACCATCAGAAGATGGATTTCAAAAGGAAAGCCGACACGAAGGCAGTCTCATATCCAAACACAAAGGTAGGCCGACACGAAGGCGGAATCATAACCAAGGGTTACTATCACAAGATGGATTTCAAAAGGAAAGCCGACACGAAGGCGGTCTCTTATCAAAACACAAAGGTAGGCCGACACGAATGCGGTCTCATAAACAAGGGTTACCCTTAGAAGATCGATTTCAAAAAGGGAAGCCGACACGAAGGCGGTCTCATATCCAAACACAAAGGAAGGCCAACACGAAAGTGGTCTATTAACCAAGGGTTACCATCACAAGATGGATTTCAAAAGGAAAGCTGACACGAAGGCGGTCTCATATCCAAACACAAATGTAGGCCGACACGAAGGAGGCCTCATAACCAAGGGTTACCATCACAAGATGGATTTCAAAAGGAAAGCCGACATGAGGGCGGTCTCATATCGAAACACAAAGGTAGCTGACAAGAATGCGGTTTCATAACCAAGGGTTACCATGACAAGATGGATTTCAAAAGGAAAGCCGACACGAAGGCGGTCTCATATACAAACACAAAGGTAGGCCGACACGAAGGCGGACTCATAACCAAGGGTTACTATCACAAGATGGATTTCAAAAGGAAAGCCGACACGAAGGCAGTCTCTTATCCAAACACAAAGGTAGGCCGACACGAAGGCGGTCTCATAAACAAGGGTTACTATCACAAGATCGATTTCAAAAAGGGAAGCCGACGCGAAGGCGGTCTCATATCCAAACACAAAGGTAGGCCGACACGAATGCGGTCTGATAACCAAGGGTTACCATTACAAGATGGATTTCAAAAATGGAAGCCGACACGAAGGCGGTCTCATAACCAAGGGTTTCCTTTACAAGATGGATTTCAAAAGGAAAGCCGACACGAGGGCGGTCTCATATCCAAACACAAAGGTAGGCCGACACAAAGGCAATCTCATAACCAAGGGTTACCATCACAAGATGGATTTCAAAAGGAAAGCTAACACGAAAGCGGTCTCATATCCAAACACTAAGGTAGGCCGATACGAAGGCGGTCTCATAACCAAGGGTTACCATCACAAGATGGATTTCAAAAGGAAAGTCGACACGAGGGCGGTCTCATATCCAAACCCAAAGGTAGGCCGACACGAAGTCGGTCTCATAACCAAGGGTTACCATCACAAGATGGACTTCAAAAGGAAAGCCGATACGAAGGCGGTCTCATATCCAAACACAAAGGTAGGCCGACACGATGGCGGTCTCATAACCAAGGGTTACCATCACAAGATAAATTTCAAAAGGAAAGCCGACACAAAGGCGGTCTCATATCCAAACACAAAGGTAGGCCGACACGTAGGCGGTCTCATAACCAAGGGTTACCATCACAAGATGAATTTCAAAAGGAAAGCCAACACAAAGGCGGTTTCATATCCAAACACAAAGGTAGGCCGACACGAAGGCGGTCTAATAACCAAGGATTACCATCACAAGATTGATTTCAAAAGGAAAGCCGACACGAAGGCGGTCTCATATCCAAACACAAAGGTAGGCCGACACGAAGGCGCTCTCATAACCAAGGGTTACCATCACAAGATGGATTTCAAAAGGAAAGCCGACACAAAGGCGGTCTCATATCCAAACACAAAGGTAGGCCGACACGAAGGCGGTCTCATAACCAAGTATTACCATCACAAGATGGATTTCAAAAGGAAAGCCGACACGTGGGCTGTCTCATATCCAAACACAAAGGTAGGCTGACACGAAGGCGCTCTCATAACCAAGGGTTACCATCACAAGATGGATTTCAAAAGGAAAGCCGACACGAAGGCGGTCTCATATCCAAACACAAAGGTAGCCGACACAAAGGCGGTCTCATAACCAAGGGTTACCATCACAAGATGGATTTCAAAAGGAAAGTCGACACGAGGGCTGTCTCATATCCAAACACAAAGGTAGGCCGACACGAAGGAGGTCTCATTACCAAGGGTTACCACACAAGATGGATTGGAAAAGGAAAGCCGACACGAGGGCTGTCTCATATCCAAACACAAAGGTAGGCCGACACGAAGGCTGCCTCATAACCAAGGGTTACCATCACAAGACGGATTTCAAAAGGAAAACCGACATGAGGGCGGTCTCATATCCAAACACAAAGGTAGGCCGACACGAATGCGGTCTCATAACCCAGGGTTACCATCACAAGATGGATTTCAAAAGGAAAGTCGACGCGAAGGCGGTCTCATATCCAAACACAAATGTAGCCGACACGAAGGTGGTCTCATAACCAAGGGTTACCATCAGAAGATGGATTTCAAAAGGAAAGCCGACACGAAGGCAGTCTCATATCCAAACACAAAGGTAGGCCGACACGAAGGCGGAATCATAACCAAGGGTTACTATCACAAGATGGATTTCAAAAGGAAAGCCGACACGAAGGCGGTCTCTTATCAAAACACAAAGGTAGGCCGACACGAATGCGGTCTCATAAACAAGGGTTACCCTTAGAAGATTGATTTCAAAAAGGGAAGCCGACACGAAGGCGGTCTCATATCCAAACACAAAGGTAGGCCAACACGAAAGCGGTCTATTAACCAAGGGTTACCATCACAAGATGGATTTCAAAAGGAAAGCTGACACGAAGGCGGTCTCATATCCAAACACAAATGTAGGCCGACACGAAGGAGGCCTCATAACCAAGGGTTACCATCACAAGATGGATTTCAAAAGGAAAGCCGACATGAGGGCGGTCTCATATCGAAACACAAAGGTAGCTGACAAGAATGCGGTCTCATAACCAAGGGTTACCATGACAAGATGGATTTCAAAAGGAAAGCCGACACGAAGGCGGTCTCATATACAAACACAAAGGTAGGCCGACACGAAGGCGGACTCATAACCAAGGGTTACTATCACAAGATGGAATTCAAAAGGAAAGCCGACACGAAGGCAGTCTCTTATCCAAACACAAAGGTAGGCCGACACGAAGGCGGTCTCATAAACAAGGGTTACTATCACAAGATCGATTTCAAAAAGGGAAGCCGACGCGAAGGCGGTCTCATATCCAAACACAAAGGTAGGCCGACAAGAATGCGGTCTGATAACCAAGGGTTACCATTACAAGATGGATTTCAAAAATGGAAGCCGACATGAAGGCGGTCTCATAACCAAGGGTTTCCTTTACAAGATGGATTTCAAAAGGAAAGCCGACACGAGGGCGGTCTCATATCCAAACACAAAGGTAGGCCGACACAAAGGCGATCTCATAACCAAGGGTTACCATCACAAGATGGATTTCAAAAGGAAAGCTAACACGAAAGCGGTCTCATATCCAAACACAAAGGTAGGCCGATACGAAGGCGGTCTCATAACCAAGGGTTACCATCACAAGATGGATTTCAAAAGGAAAGCCGACACGAGGGCGGTCTCATATCCAAACCCAAAGGTAGGCCGACACGAAGTCGGTCTCATAACCAAGGGTTACCATCACAAGATGGACTTCAAAAGGAAAGCCGATACGAAGGCGGTCTCATATCCAAACACAAAGGTAGGCCAACACGAAGGCGGTCTCATAACCAAGGGTTACCATCACAAGATGAATTTCAAAAGGAAAGCCGACACAAAGGCGGTCTCATATCCAAACACAAAGGTAGGCCGACACGTAGGCGGTCTCATAACCAAGGGTTACCATCACAAGATGAATTTCAAAAGGAAAGCCGACACAAAGGCGGTTTCATATCCAAACACAAAGGTAGGCCGACACGAAGGCGGTCTAATAACCAAGGATTACCATCACAAGATTGATTTCAAAAGGAAAGCCGACACGAAGGGTGTCTCATATCCAAACACAAAGGTAGGCCGACGCGAAGGCGGTCTCATAACCAAGGGTTACTTTCACAAGATGGATTTCAATAGGAAAGCCAACACGAAGGCGGTCTCATATCCAAACACAAAGGTAGGCCGACACGAAGGCGGTCTCATAACCAAGGGTTACCATCACAAGATGGATTTCAAAAGGAAAGCCGACACGAGGGCGGTCTCAAATCCAAACCCAAAGGTAGGCCGACACGAAGGCGGTCTCATATCCAATGGTTACCATTACAAGATGGATTTCAAAAGGAAAGCAGACACGAAGGCGGTCTCATATCCAAACACAAAGGTAGGCCGACACGTAGGCGGTCTCATAACCAAGGGTTACCATCACAAGATGGATTTCAAAAGGAAAGCCGACACAAAGGCGGTCTCATATCCAAACACAAAGGTAGGCCGACACGAAGGCGGTCTCATAACCAAGTATTACCATCACAAGATGGATTTCAAAAGGAAAGCCGACACGTGGGCTGTCTCATATCCAAACACAAAGGTAGGCTGACACGAAGGCGCTCTCATAACCAAGGGTTACCATCACAAGATGGATTTCAAAAGGAAAGCCGACACGAAGGCGGTCTCATATCCAAACACAAAGGTAGCCGACACAAAGGCGGTCTCATAACCAAGGGTTACCATCACAAGATGGATTTCAAAAGGAAAGTCGACACGAGGGCTGTCTCATATCCAAACACAAAGGTAGGCCGACACGAAGGAGGTCTCATTACCAAGGGTTACCACACAAGATGGATTGGAAAAGGAAAGCCGACACGAGGGCTGTCTCATATCCAAACACAAAGGTAGGCCGACACGAAGGCTGCCTCATAACCAAGGGTTACCATCACAAGACGGATTTCAAAAGGAAAACCGACATGAGGGCGGTCTCATATCCAAACACAAAGGTAGGCCGACACGAATGCGGTCTCATAACCCAGGGTTACCATCACAAGATGGATTTCAAAAGGAAAGTCGACGCGAAGGCGGTCTCATATCCAAACACAAATGTAGCCGACACGAAGGTGGTCTCATAACCAAGGGTTACCATCAGAAGATGGATTTCAAAAGGAAAGCCGACACGAAGGCAGTCTCATATCCAAACACAAAGGTAGGCCGACACGAAGGCGGAATCATAACCAAGGGTTACTATCACAAGATGGATTTCAAAAGGAAAGCCGACACGAAGGCGGTCTCTTATCAAAACACAAAGGTAGGCCGACACGAATGCGGTCTCATAAACAAGGGTTACCCTTAGAAGATTGATTTCAAAAAGGGAAGCCGACACGAAGGCGGTCTCATATCCAAACACAAAGGTAGGCCAACACGAAAGCGGTCTATTAACCAAGGGTTACCATCACAAGATGGATTTCAAAAGGAAAGCTGACACGAAGGCGGTCTCATATCCAAACACAAATGTAGGCCGACACGAAGGAGGCCTCATAACCAAGGGTTACCATCACAAGATGGATTTCAAAAGGAAAGCCGACATGAGGGCGGTCTCATATCGAAACACAAAGGTAGCTGACAAGAATGCGGTCTCATAACCAAGGGTTACCATGACAAGATGGATTTCAAAAGGAAAGCCGACACGAAGGCGGTCTCATATACAAACACAAAGGTAGGCCGACACGAAGGCGGACTCATAACCAAGGGTTACTATCACAAGATGGAATTCAAAAGGAAAGCCGACACGAAGGCAGTCTCTTATCCAAACACAAAGGTAGGCCGACACGAAGGCGGTCTCATAAACAAGGGTTACTATCACAAGATCGATTTCAAAAAGGGAAGCCGACGCGAAGGCGGTCTCATATCCAAACACAAAGGTAGGCCGACAAGAATGCGGTCTGATAACCAAGGGTTACCATTACAAGATGGATTTCAAAAATGGAAGCCGACATGAAGGCGGTCTCATAACCAAGGGTTTCCTTTACAAGATGGATTTCAAAAGGAAAGCCGACACGAGGGCGGTCTCATATCCAAACACAAAGGTAGGCCGACACAAAGGCGATCTCATAACCAAGGGTTACCATCACAAGATGGATTTCAAAAGGAAAGCTAACACGAAAGCGGTCTCATATCCAAACACAAAGGTAGGCCGATACGAAGGCGGTCTCATAACCAAGGGTTACCATCACAAGATGGATTTCAAAAGGAAAGCCGACACGAGGGCGGTCTCATATCCAAACCCAAAGGTAGGCCGACACGAAGTCGGTCTCATAACCAAGGGTTACCATCACAAGATGGACTTCAAAAGGAAAGCCGATACGAAGGCGGTCTCATATCCAAACACAAAGGTAGGCCAACACGAAGGCGGTCTCATAACCAAGGGTTACCATCACAAGATGAATTTCAAAAGGAAAGCCGACACAAAGGCGGTCTCATATCCAAACACAAAGGTAGGCCGACACGTAGGCGGTCTCATAACCAAGGGTTACCATCACAAGATGAATTTCAAAAGGAAAGCCGACACAAAGGCGGTTTCATATCCAAACACAAAGGTAGGCCGACACGAAGGCGGTCTAATAACCAAGGATTACCATCACAAGATTGATTTCAAAAGGAAAGCCGACACGAAGGGTGTCTCATATCCAAACACAAAGGTAGGCCGACGCGAAGGCGGTCTCATAACCAAGGGTTACTTTCACAAGATGGATTTCAATAGGAAAGCCAACACGAAGGCGGTCTCATATCCAAACACAAAGGTAGGCCGACACGAAGGCGGTCTCATAACCAAGGGTTACCATCACAAGATGGATTTCAAAAGGAAAGCCGACACGAGGGCGGTCTCAAATCCAAACCCAAAGGTAGGCCGACACGAAGGCGGTCTCATATCCAATGGTTACCATTACAAGATGGATTTCAAAAGGAAAGCAGACACGAAGGCGGTCTCATATCCAAACACAAAGGTAGGCCGACACGTAGGCGGTCTCATAACCAAGGGTTACCATCACAAGATGGATTTCAAAAGGAAAGCCGACACAAAGGCGGTCTCATATCCAAACACAAAGGTAGGCCGACACGAAGGCGGTCTCATAACCAAGTATTACCATCACAAGATGGATTTCAAAAGGAAAGCCGACACGTGGGCTGTCTCATATCCAAACACAAAGGTAGGCTGACACGAAGGCGCTC
Organism: Lathyrus tuberosus; assembly: GCA_022829125.1. Taxonomy (NCBI): domain Eukaryota; kingdom Viridiplantae; phylum Streptophyta; class Magnoliopsida; order Fabales; family Fabaceae; genus Lathyrus; species Lathyrus tuberosus. The sequence goes on along the minus strand of JALAZF010000020.1, from coordinate 1,520,284 downwards.
TCATAACCAAGGGTTACCATCACAAGATGGATTTCAAAAGGAAAGCCGACACGAAGGCGGTCTCATATCCAAACACAAAGGTAGCCGACACAAAGGCGGTCTCATAACCAAGGGTTACCATCACAAGATGGATTTCAAAAGGAAAGTCGACACGAGGGTTGTCTCATATCCAAACACAAAGGTAGGTCGATGCGAAGGCGCTCTCATAACCAAGGGTTACTTTCACAAGATGGATTTCAAAAGGAAAGCCGACACGAAGGCGGTCTCTTATCCAAACAAAAAGGTAGGCCGACACAAAGGCGGTCTCATAACCAAGGGTTACCATCACAAGATGGATTTCAAAAGGAAAGCCGACACGAAGGCGGTCTCATATCCAAACACAAAGCAAGGCCGACACGAAGGCGGACTCATAACCAAGGGTTAACATTACAAGATGGATTTCAAAAGGAAAGCAGACACGAAGGCGGTCTCATATCCAAACACAAAGGTAGGCCGACACGTAGGCGGTCTCATAACCAAGGGTTTCCATCACAAGATGGATTTCAAAAGGAAAGCCGACACAAAGGCGGTCTCATATCCAAACACAAAGGTAGGCCGACACGAAGGCCATCTCATAACCAAGGGTTACCATCACAAGATGGATTTCAAAAGGAAAGCAGACACGAAGGCGGTCTCTTATCCAAACATAAAGGTAGGCCGACACGAAGGCGCTCTCATAACCAAGGGTTACTTTCACAAGATGGATTTCAAAAGGGAAGCCGACACGAAGGCTGTCTCGTATCCAAACACAAAGGTAGGCCGACACGAAGGCGGTCTCATAACCAATGGTTACCATCACAAGATGGATTTCAAAAGGAAAGCCGACACGAAGGCGGTCTCATATCCAAACACAAACTTAGCCGACACAAAGGCGGTCTCATAACCAAGGGTTACCATCACAAGATGGATTTCAAAAGGAAAGCCGACCCGAAGGTGGTCTCATATCCAAACACAAAGGTAGGCCGACACGAAGGCGGACACATAACCAAGGGTTACTATCACAAGACAGATTTCAAAAGGAAAGCCGACACGAAGGCGGTCTCTTATCCAAACCCAAAGGTAGGCCGACACAAAGGCGGTCTCATAACCAATGGTTACCATCACAAGATGGATTTCAAAAGGAAAGCCGACACGAAGGCGGTCTCATATCCAAACACAAAGGTAGGCCGACACGTAGGCGGTCTCATAACCAAGGGTTTCAATCACAAGATGAATTTCAATAGGAAAGCCAACACAAAGGCGGTCTCATATCCAAACACAAAGGTAGGCCGACACGAAGGCGGTCTCATAACCAAGGGTTACTATCACAAGATTGATTTCAAAAGGAAAGCCGACACGAGGGCTGTCTCATATCCAAACACAAAGGTAGGCCGACACGAAGGCGGTCTCATAACCAAGGGTTACTTTCACAAGATGGATTTCAATAGGAAAGCCGACACGAAGGCGGTCTCATATCCAAACACAAAGGTAGGCCGACACGAAAGCGGTCTCATAACCAAGGGTTACCATCACAAGATGGATTTCAAAAGGAAAGCCGACACGAGGGCGGTCTCAAATCCAAACCCAAAGGTAGGCCGACACGAAGGCGGTCTCATATCCAATGGTTACCATTACAAGATGGATTTCAAAAGGAAAGCAGACACGAAGGCGGTCTCATATCCAAACACAAAGGTAGGCAGACACGTAGGCGGTCTCATAACCAAGGGTTACCATCACAAGATGGATTTCAAAAGGAAAGCCGACACAAAGGCGGTCTCGTATCCAAACACAAAGGTAGGCCGACACGAAGGCGGTCTCATAACCAAGGGTTACCATCACAAGATGGATTTCAAAAGGAAAGCCGACACGTGGGCTGTCTCATATCCAAACACAAAGATAGGCCGACACGAAGGCGCTCTCATAACCAAGGGTTACTTTCACAAGATGGATTTCAAAACGAAAGCCGACACGAAGGCTGTCTCATATCCAAACACAAAGGTAGGCCGACACGTAGGCGGTCTCATAACCAAGGGTTACCATCACAAGATAGATTTCAAAAGGAAAGCCGACACAAAGGCGGTCTCATATCCAAACACAAAGGTAGGCCGACACGAAGGCCGTCTCATAACCAAGGTTTACCATCACAAGATAGATTTCAAAAGGAAAGCAGACACGAAGGCGGCCTCTTATCGAAACATAAAGGTAGGCCGACACGAAGGCGCTCTCATAACCAAGGGTTACTTTCACAAGATGGATTTCAAAAGGAAAGCCGACACGAAGGCTGTCTCATATCCAAACACAAAGGTAGGCCGACACGAAGGCGGTCTCATAACCAATGGTTACCATCACAAGATGGATTTCAAAAGGAAAGTCGACACGAAGGCGGTCTCATATCCAAACACAAAGGTAGCCGACAAAAGGCGGTCTCATAACCAAGGGTTACCATCACATGATTGATTTCAAATGGAAAGCCGACACGAGGGTTGTCTCATATCCAAACACAAAGGTAGGCCGACACGAAGGCGGTCTCATAACCAACGGTTACTTTCACAAGATGGATTTAAAAAGGAAAGCCGACACGAAGGCGGTCTCATATCCAAACACAAAGGTAGGCCGACACGAAGGCGGTCTCATAACCAAGGGTTACCATCACAAGATGGATTTCAAAAGGAAAGCCGACAAAAGGGCGGTCTCATATCCAAACCCAAAGGTAGGCCGACACGAAGGCGGTCTCATATCCAATGGTTACCATTACAAGATGGATTTCAAAAGGAAAGCAGACAAGAAGGCGGTCTCATATCCAAACACAAAGGTAGGCCGACACGAAGGCGGTCTCATAACCAAGGGTTACCATCACAAGATGGATTTCAAAAGGAAAGCCGACAAAAGGGCGGTCTCATATCCAAACCCAAAGGTAGGCCGACACGAAGGCGGTCTCATATCCAATGGTTACCATTACAAGATGGATTTCAAAAGGAAAGCAGACAAGAAGGCGGTCTCATATCCAAACACAAAGGTAGGCCGACACGTAGGCGGTCTCATAACCAAGGGTTACCATCACAAGATGGATTTCAAAAGGAAAGCCGACACGAAGGCGGTCTCATATCCAAACACAAAGGTAGGGCGACACGAAGGTCGTCTCATAACCAAGGGTTACCATCACAAGATGGATTTCAAAAGGAAAACCGACACGAGGGTTGTCTCATATCCAAACACAAAGGTAGGCCGACACGAAGGCGCTCTCATAACCAAGGGTTACTTTCACAAGATGGATTTCAAAAGGAAAGCCGACACGAAGGCTGTCTCATATCCAAACACAAAGGTAGGCCGACACGAAGGCGGTCTCATAACCAAGGGTTACCATCACAAGATGGATTTCAAAAGGAAAACCGACACGAAGGCGGTCTCATATCCAAACACAAAGGTAGCCGACACAAAGGCGGTCTCATAACCAAGGGTTACCATCACAAGATGGATTTCAAAAGGAAAGCCGACACGAAGGCGGTCTCATATCCAAACACAAAGGTAGGCCGACACGAAGGCGGACTCATAACCAAGGGTTACTATCACAAGATGGATTTCAAATGGAAAGCCGACACGAAGACGGTCTCTTATCCCAACCCAAAGGTAGGCCGACACAAAGGCGGTCTCATAACCAATGGTTACCATCACAAGATGGATTTCAAAAGGAAAGCCGACACGAAGGCGGTCTCATATCCAAACACAAAGGTAGCTCGACACGTAGGCGGTCTCATAACCAAGGGTTACCATCACTAGATGGATTTCAAAAGGAAAGCCGACACAAAGGCGGTCTCATATCCAAACACAAAGGTAGGCCGACATGAAGGCGGTCTCATAACCAAGGGTTACCATCACAAGATGGATTTCAAAAGGAAAGCCGACACGAGGGTTGTCTCATATCCAAGCAGAAAGGTAGGCCGACACGAAGGCGGTCTCATAACCTAGGGTTACCATCACAAGATGGATTTCAAAAGGAAAGCCGACACGAAGGCGGTCTCATATCAAAACACAAAGGTAGGCCGACACGAAGGCGGTCTCATAACCAAGGGTTACCATCACAAGATGGATTTCAAAAGGAAAGTCGACGCGAAGGCGGTCTCATATCCAAACACAAATGTAGCTGACACGAAGGTGGTCTCATAACCAAGGGTTACCATCAGAAGATGGATTTCCAAAGGAAAGCCGACACGAAGGTGGTCTCATATCCAAACACAAAGGTAGGCCGACACGAAGGTGGAATCATAACCAAGGGTTACTATCACAAGATGGATTTCAAAAGGAAAGCCGACACGAAGGCGGTCTCTTATCACAACACAAAGGTAGGCCGACACGAATGCGGTCTCATAACCAAGGGTTACCCTAACAAGATCGATTTCAAAAAGGGAAGCCGACACGAAGGCAGTCTCGTATCCAAACACAAAGGTAGGCCAACACGAAAGCGGTCTATTAACCAAGGGTTACCATCACAAGATGGATTTCAAAAGGAAAGCTGACACGAAGGCGGTCTCATATCCAAACACAAATGTAGGCCGACACGAAGAAGGCCTCATAACCAAGGGTTACCATCACAAGATGGATTTCAAAAGGAAAGCCGACATGAGGGCGGTCTCATATCGAAACACAAAGGTAGCTGACAAGAATGCGGTCTCATAACCAAGGGTTACCATCACAAGATGGATTTCAAAAGGAAAGCCGACACGAGGGCTGTCTCATATACAAACACAAAGGTAGGCCGACACGAAGGAGGTCTCATAACCAAGGGTTACTATCACAAGATGGATTTCAAAAGGAAAGCCGACACGAAGGCAGTCTCTTATCCAAACACAAAGGTAGGCCGACACGAAGGCGGTCTCATAAACAAGGGTTACTATCACAAGATCGATTTCAAAAAGGGAAGCCGACACGAAGGCGGTCTCATATCCAAACACAAAGGTAGGCCGACATGAATGCGGTCTCATAACCAAGGGTTACCATTACAAGATGTATTTCAAAAATGGAAGCCGACACGAAGGCGATCTCATAACCAAGGGTTTCCTTTACAAGATGGATTTCAAAAGGAAAGCCGTCACGAGGGCGGTCTCATATCCAAACACAAAGGTAGGCCGACACAAAGGCGATCTCATAACCAAGGGTTACCATCACAAGATGGATTTCAAAAGGAAAGCTGACACGAAAGCGGTCTCATATCCAAACACAAAGGTAGGCCGATACGAAGGCGGTCTCATAACCAAGGGTTACCATCACAAGATGGATTTCAAAAGGAAAGCCGACACGAGGGCGGTCTCATATCCAAACCCAAAGGTAGGCCGACACGAAGTCGGTCTCATAACCAAGGGTTACCATCACAAGATGGACTTCAAAAGGAAAGCCGATACGAAGGTGGTCTCATATCCAAACACAAAGGTAGGCCGACACAAAGGCGATCTCATAACCAAGGGTTACCATCACAAGATGGATTTCAAAAGGAAAGCTGACACGAAAGCGGTCTCATATCCAAACACAAAGGTAGGCCGATACGAAGGCGGTCTCATAACCAAGGGTTACCATCACAAGATGGATTTCAAAAGGAAAGCCGACACGAGGGCGGTCTCATATCCAAACCCAAAGGTAGGCCGACACGAAGTCGGTCTCATAACCAAGGGTTACCATCACAAGATGGACTTCAAAAGGAAAGCCGATACGAAGGTGGTCTCATATCCAAACACAAAGGTAGGCCGACACAAAGGCGATCTCATAACCAAGGGTTACCATCACAAGATGGATTTCAAAAGGAAAGCTGACACGAAAGCGGTCTCATATCCAAACACAAAGGTAGGCCGATACGAAGGCGGTCTCATAACCAAGGGTTACCATCACAAGATGGATTTCAAAAGGAAAGCCGACACGAGGGCGGTCTCATATCCAAACCCAAAGGTAGGCCGACACGAAGTCGGTCTCATAACCAAGGGTTACCATCACAAGATGGACTTCAAAAGGAAAGCCGATACGAAGGCGATCTCATATCCAAACACAAAGGTAGGCCGACACGAAGGCGGACTCATAACCAAGGGTTACTATCACAAGATGGATTTCAAATGGAAAGCCGACACGAAGACGGTCTCTTATCCCAACCCAAAGGTAGGCCGACACAAAGGCGGTCTCATAACCAATGGTTACCATCACAAGATGGATTTCAAAAGGAAAGCCGACACGAAGGCGGTCTCATATCCAAACACAAAGGTAGCTCGACACGTAGGCGGTCTCATAACCAAGGGTTACCATCACTAGATGGATTTCAAAAGGAAAGCCGACACAAAGGCGGTCTCATATCCAAACACAAAGGTAGGCCGACATGAAGGAGGTCTCATAACCAAGGGTTACCATCACAAGATGGATTTCAAAAGGAAAGCCGACACGAGGGTTGTCTCATATCCAAGCAGAAAGGTAGGCCGACACGAAGGCGGTCTCATAACCTAGGGTTACCATCACAAGATGGATTTCAAAAGGAAAGCCGACACGGAGGCAGTCTCATATCAAAACACAAAGGTAGGCCGACACGAAGGCGGTCTCATAACCAAGGGTTACCATCACAAGATGGATTTCAAAAGGAAAGTCGACGCGAAGGCGGTCTCATATCCAAACACAAATGTAGCTGACACGAAGGTGGTCTCATAACCAAGGGTTACCATCAGAAGATGGATTTCAAAAGGAAAGCCGACACGAAGGTGGTCTCATATCCAAACACAAAGGTAGGCCGACACGAAGGTGGAATCATAACCAAGGGTTACTATCACAAGATGGATTTCAAAAGGAAAGCCGACACGAAGGCGGTCTCTTATCACAACACAAAGGTAGGCCGACACGAATGCGGTCTCATAACCAAGGGTTACCCTAACAAGATCGATTTCAAAAAGGGAAGCCGACACGAAGGCAGTCTCGTATCCAAACACAAAGGTAGGCCAACACGAAAGCGGTCTATTAACCAAGGGTTACCATCACAAGATGGATTTCAAAAGGAAAGCTGACACGAAGGCGGTCTCATATCCAAACACAAATGTAGGCCGACACGAAGAAGGCCTCATAACCAAGGGTTACCATCACAAGATGGATTTCAAAAGGAAAGCCGACATGAGGGCGGTCTCATATCGAAACACAAAGGTAGCTGACAAGAATGCGGTCTCATAACCAAGGGTTACCATCACAAGATGGATTTCAAAAGGAAAGCCGACACGAGGGCTGTCTCATATACAAACACAAAGGTAGGCCGACACGAAGGAGGTCTCATAACCAAGGGTTACTATCACAAGATGGATTTCAAAAGGAAAGCCGACACGAAGGCAGTCTCTTATCCAAACACAAAGGTAGGCCGACACGAAGGCGGTCTCATAAACAAGGGTTACTATCACAAGATCGATTTCAAAAAGGGAAGCCGACACGAAGGCGGTCTCATATCCAAACACAAAGGTAGGCCGACATGAATGCGGTCTCATAACCAAGGGTTACCATTACAAGATGTATTTCAAAAATGGAAGCCGACACGAAGGCGATCTCATAACCAAGGGTTTCCTTTACAAGATGGATTTCAAAAGGAAAGCCGTCACGATGGCGGTCTCATATCCAAACACAAAGGTAGGCCGACACAAAGGCGGTCTCATAACCAAGGGTTACCATCACAAGATGGACTTCAAAAGGAAAGCCGATACGAAGGTGGTCTCATATCCAAACACAAAGGTAGGCCGACACGAAGGCTGTCTCATAACCAAGGGTTACCATCACAAGATGGATTTCAAAAGGAAAGCAGACATGAAGGCGGTCTCATATCCAGACACAAAGGTAGGCCGACACGTAGGCCGTCTCATAACCAAGGGTTACCATCACAAGATGGATTTCAAATGGAAAGCCGGCATAAAGGCGGTCTCATATCCAAACACAAAGGTAGGCCAACACGAAGGCGGTCTCATAACCAAGGGTTACCATCACAAGATGGATTTCAAAAGGAAAGCCGACACGAAGGCGGGCTCATATCCAAACACAAAGGTAGTCGACACGAAGGCGGTCTCATAACCAAGGGTTACCATCACAAGATGGATTTCAAAAGGAAAGCCGACACGAAGGCGGTCTCATATCCAAACACAAAGGTAGGCTGACACGAAGACAGACTCATAACCAAGGGTTACCATCACAAGATGTATTTCAAAAGGAAAGCCGACACAAAGGCGGTCTCATATCCAAACACAAAGGTAGGCCGACACGAAGGCGGTCTCATGACCAAGGGTCACCATCACAAGATTGATTTCAAAAGGAAAGCCGACACGAGGGTTGTCTCATATCCAAACACAAAGGTAGGCCGACACGAAGGCGGTCTCATAACCAAGGGTTACTTTCACAAGATGGATTTAAAAAGGAAAGCCGACACGAAGGCGGTCTCATATCCAAACACAAAGGTAGGCCGACACGAAGGCGGTCTCATAACCAAGGGTTACCATCACAAGATGGATTTCAAAAGGAAAGCCGACAAAAGGGCGGTCTCATATCCAAACCCAAAGGTAGGCCGACACGAAGGCGGTCTCATATCCAATGGTTACCATTACAAGATGGATTTCAAAAGGAAAGCAGACAAGAAGGCGGTCTCATATCCAAACACAAAGGTAGGCCGACACGTAGGAGGTCTCATAACCAAGGGTTACCATCACAAGATGGATTTCAAAAGGAAAGCCGACACGAAGGCGGTCTCATATCCAAACACAAAGGTAGGGCGGCACGAAGGCCGTCTCATAACCAAGGGTTACCATCACAAGATGGATTTCAAAAGGAAAGCCGACACGAGGGTTGTCTCATATCCAAATACAAGGGTAGGCCGACACGAAGGCGCTCTCATAACCAAGGGTTACTTTCACAAGATGGATTTCAAAAGGAAAGCCGACACGAAGGCTGTCTCATATCCAAACACAAAGGTAGGCAGACACGAAGGCGGTCTCATAACCAAGGGTTACCATCACAAGATGGATTTCAAAAGGAAAACCGACACGAAGGCGGTCTCATATCCAAACACAAAGGTAGCCGGCACAAAGGCGGTCTCATAACCAAGGGTTACCATCACAAGATGGATTTCAAAAGGAAAGCCGACACGAAGGCGGTCTCATATCCAAACACAAAGGTAGGCCGACACGAAGGCGGACTCATAACCAAGGGTTACTATCACAAGATGGATTTCAAATGGAAAGCCGACACGAAGACGGTCTCTTATCCCAACCCAAAGGTAGGCCGACACAAAGGCGGTCTCATAACCAATGGTTACCATCACAAGATGGATTTCAAAAGGAAAGCCGACACGAAGGCGGTCTCATATCCAAACACAAAGGTAGCTCGACACGTAGGCGGTCTCATAACCAAGGGTTACCATCACTAGATGGATTTCAAAAGGAAAGCCGACACAAAGGCAGTCTCATATCCAAACACAAAGGTAGGCCGACATGAAGGCGGTCTCATAACCAAGGGTTACCATCACAAGATGGATTTCAAAAGGAAAGCCGACACGAGGGTTGTCTCATATCCAAGCAGAAAGGTAGGCCGACACGAAGGCGGTCTCATAACCTGGGGTTACCATCACAAGATGGATTTCAAAAGGAAAGCCGACACGAAGGCGGTCTCATATCAAAACACAAAGGTAGGCCGACATGAAGGCGGTCTCATAACCAAGGGTTACCATCACAAGATGGATTTCAAAAGGAAAGTCGACGCGAAGGCGGTCTCATATCCAAACACAAATGTAGCCGACACGAATGCGCTCTCATAACCAAGGGTTACCATCAGAAGATGGATTTCAAAAAGGGAAGCCGACACGAAGGCGGTCTCATATCCAAACACAAAGGTAGGCCAACACGAAAGCGGTCTATTAACCAAGGGTTACCATCACAAGATGGATTTCAAAAGGAAAGCTGACACGAAGGCGGTCTCATATCCAAACACAAATGTAGGCCGACACGAAGAAGGCCTCATAACCAAGGGTTACCATCACAAGATGGATTTCAAAAGGAAAGCCGACATGAGGGCGGTCTCATATCGAAACACAAAGGTAGCTGACAAGAATGCGGTCTCATAACCAAGGGTTACCATGACAAGATGGATTTCAAAAGGAAAGCCGACACGAAGGCGGTCTCATATACAAACACAAAGGTAGGCCGACACGAAGGCGGACTCATAACCAAGGGTTACTATCACAAGATGGATTTCAATAGGAAAGCCGACACGAAGGCAGTCTCTTATCCAAACACATAGGTAGGCCGACACGAAGGCAGTCTCATAAACAAGGGTTACTATCACAAGATCAATTTCAAAAAGGGAAGCCGACACGAAGGCGGTCTCATATCCAAACACAAAGGTAGGGCGACACGAATGCGGTCTCATAACCAAGGGTTACTATTACAAGATGTATTTCAAAAATGGAAGCCGACACGAAGGCGGTCTCATAACCAAGGGTTTCCTTTACAAGATGGATTTCAAAAGGAAAGCCGACACGAGGGCGGTCTCATATCCAAACACAAAGGTAGGCCGACACAAAGGCGATCTCATAACCAAGGGTTACCATCACAAGATGGATTTCAAAAGGAAAGCTGACACGAAAGCGGTCTCATATCCAAACACAAAGGTAGGCCGATACGAAGGCGGTCTCATAACCAAGGGTTACCATCACAAGATGGATTTCAAAAGGAAAGCCGACACGAAGGCGGTCTCATATCCAAACACAAAGGTAGGCTGACACGAAGACAGACTCATAACCAAGGGTTACTATCACAAGATGGATTTCAAAAGGAAAGCCGACACGAAGGCGGTTTCTTATCCAAACCCAAAGGTAGGCCGAAATGAAGGCGGTCTCATAACCAAGGGTTACCATCACAAGATGGATTTCAAAAGGAAAGCCGACACGAAGGCGGTCTCATATCCAAACACAAAGGTAGGCCGACATGTAGGCGGTCTCATAACCAAGGGTTATTATCACAAGATGTATTTCAAAAGGAAAGCCGACACGAAGGCGGGCTCATATCCAAACACAAAGGTAGCCGACAAGAAGGCGGTCTCATAAACAAGGTTTACCATCACAAGTTGGATTTCAAAAGGAAAGCCGACACGAAGGCGGTCTCATATCCAAACACAAAGGTAGGCTGACACGAAGGCGGACTCATAACAAAGGGTTACTATCACAAGATGGATTTCAAAAGGAAAGCCGACACGAAGGCGGTCTCTTATCCAAACCCAAAGGTAGGCCGACACGGATGCGGTCTCATAATCAAGGGTTACCATTACAAGATGGATTTCAAAAAGGGTAGCCGACACGAAGGCGGTCTCATCTCCAAACACAAAGGTAGGACGTCACGAAGTCGGTCTCATAACCAAGGGTCACCATCACAAGATGGATTTCAAAAGGAAAGCCGACACGAGGGCGGTCTCATAACCAAACACAATGGTAGGCCGACACGAAGGCGGACTCATAACCATGGGTTACTATCACAAGATGGATTTCAAAAGGAAAGCCGACACGAAGGCGGTCTCTTATCCAAACACAAAGGTAGGCTCACACGAATGGGGTCTCATAACCAAAGGTTACCATTACAAGATGGATTTCAAAAATGGAAGCCGACACGAAGGCGGTCTCATATCCAAACAAAAAGGTAGCCCGACATGAAGGCGGTCTCACAACCAAGGGTTACCTTTACAAGATGGATTTCAAAAGGAAAGCCGACACGAGGGCGGTCTCATATCCAAACAGAAAGGTAGGCCGACACGAAGGCGGTCTCACAACCAAGGGTTACCATCACAAGATGGATTTCAAAAGGAAAGCTGACACGAAGGGGGTCTCATATCCAAACACAAAGGTAGGCCGACACGAAGACGGTCTCATAACCAAGGGTTACCATCACAAGATGGATTTCAAAAGGAAAGCCGACACGACGGCAATCTCATATCCAAACGCAAAGGTAGGCCAACACGAAGGCGGTCTCATAACCAAGGGTTACCATCACAAGATGGATTTCAAAAGGAAAGCCGTCACCAAGGCGGTCTCATATCCAAACACAAAGGAAAGCCGACACCAAGGCGGTCTCATATCCAAACACAAAGGTAGGCCGACACGAAGGCGGTCACATAACCAAGGGTTACCATCATAAGAAGGATTTCAAAAGGAAAGCAGACACGAAGGCAGTTTCATATCCAAACACAAAGGTAGGCCGACACGTAGGCCGTCTCATAACCAAGGGTTACCATCACAAGATGGATTTCAAAAGGAAAGCCGACACAAAGACGGTCTCATATCCAAACACAAAGGTAGGCCAACACGAAGGCGGTCTCATAACCAGGGGTTCCCATCACAAGATGGATTTCAAAAGGAAAGCCGACACGAAGGCTGGCTCATATCCAAACACAAAGGTAGTCGACACGAAGGCGGTCTCATAACCATGGGTTACCATCACAACATGGATTTCAAAAGGAAAGCCGACACGAAGGCGGTCTCATATCCAAACACAAAGGTAGGCTGACACGAAGGCAGACTCATAACCAAGGGTTACTATCACAAGATGGATTTCAAAAGGAAAGCCGACACGAAGGCGGTTTCTTATCCAAACACAAAGGTAGGCCGAAATGAAGGCGGTCTCATAACCAAGGGTTACCATCACAAGATGGATTTCAAAAGGAAAGCCGACACAAAGGCGGTCTCATATCCTAACACAAAGGTAGGCTGACACGAAGGCGGACTCATAACAAAGGGTTACTATCACAAGTTAGATTTCAAAAGGAAAGCTGACTCGAAGGCGGTCCCTTATCCAAACCCAAAGGTAGGCCGACACGGATGCGGTCTCATAATCAAGGGTTACCATTACAAGATGGATTTCAAAAAGGGAAGCCGCCACGAAGGCGGGCTCATATCCAAACACAAAGGTAGTCGACACGAAGGCGGTCTCATAACCAAGGGTTACCATCACAAGATGGATTTCAAAAGGAAAGCCGACACGAAGGCGGTCTCATATCCAAACACAAAGGTAGGCTGACACGAAGACAGACTCATAACCAAGGGTTACTATCACAAGATGGATTTCAAAAGGAAAGCAGACACGAAGGCGGTTTCTTATCCAAACCCAAAGGTAGGCCGAAATGAAGGCGGTCTCATAACCAAGGGTTACCATCACAAGATGGATTTCAAAAGGAAAGCCGACACGAAGGCGGTCTCATATCCAAACACAAAGGTAGGCCGACATGTAGGCGGCCTCATAACCAAGGGTTACTATCACAAGATGTATTTCAAAAGGAAAGCCGACACGAAGGCGGGCTCATATCCAAACACAAAGGTAGCCGACAAGAAGGCGGTCTCATAACCAAGGGTTACCATCACAAGATGGATTTCAAAAGGAAAGCCGACACGAGGGCGGTCTCATAACCAAACACAATGGTAGGCCGACACGAAGGCGGACTCATAACCATGGGTTACTATCACAAGATGGATTTCAAAAGGAAAGCCGACACGAAGGCGGTCTCTTATCCAAACACAAAGGTAGGCTGACACGAATGTGGTCTCATAACCAAAGGTTACCATTACAAGATGGATTTCAAAAATGGAAGCCGACACGAAGGCGGTCTCATATCCAAACAAAAAGGTAGCCCGACATGAAGGCGGTCTCACAACCAAGGGTTACCTTTACAAGATGGATTTCAAAAGGAAAGCCGACACGAGGGCGGTCTCATCTCCAAACACAAAGGTAGGACGTCACGAAGTCGGTCTCATAACCAAGGGTTACCATCACAAGATGGATTTCAAAAGGAAAGCCGACACGAGGGCGGTCTCATAACCAAACACAATGGTAGGCCGACACGAAGGCGGACTCATAACCATGGGTTACTATCACAAGATGGATTTCAAAAGGAAAGCCGACACGAAGGCGGTCTCTTATCCAAACACAAAGGTAGGCTCACACGAATGGGGTCTCATAACCAAAGGTTACCATTACAAGATGGATTTCAAAAATGGAAGCCGACACGAAGGGGGTCTCATATCCAAACAAAAAGGTAGCCCGACGAGAAGGCGGTCTCACAACCAAGGGTTACCTTTACAAGATGGATTTCAAAAGGAAAGCCGACACGAGGGCGGTCTCATATCCAAACAGAAAGGTAGGCTGACACGAAGGCGGTCTCATAACCAAGGGTTACCATCACAAGATGGATTTCAAAAGGAAAGCTGACACGAAGGGGGTCTCATATCCAAACACAAAGGTAGGCCGACACGAAGACGGTCTCATAACCAAGGGTTACCATCACAAGATGGATTTCAAAAGGAAAGCCGACACGACGGCAATCTCATATCCAAACCCAAAGGTAGGCCAACACGAAGGCGGTCTCATAACCAAGGGTTACCATCACAAGATGGATTTCAAAAGGAAAGCCGTCACCAAGGCGGTCTCATATCCAAACACAAAGGAAAGCCGACACCAAGGCGGTCTCATATCCAAACACAAAGGTAGGCCGACACGAAGGCGGTCACATAACCAAGGGTTACCATCATAAGAAGGATTTCAAAAGGAAAGCAGACACGAAGGCAGTTTCATATCCACACACAAAGGTAGGCCGACACGTAGGCCGTCTCATAACCAAGGGTTACCATCACAAGATGGATTTCAAAAGGAAAGCCGACACAAAGACGGTCTCATATCCAAACACAAAGGTAGGCCAACACGAAGGCAGTCTCATAACCAGGGGTTCCCATCACAAGATGGATTTCAAAAGGAAAGCCGACACGAAGGCTGGCTCATATCCAAACACAAAGGTAGTCGACACGAAGGCGATCTCATAACCATGGGTTACCATCACAACATGGATTTCAAAAGGAAAGCCGACACGAAGGCGGTCTCATATCCAAACACAAAGGTAGGCTGACATGAAGGCAGACTCATAACCAAGGGATACTATCACAAGATGGATTTCAAAAGGAAAGCCGACACGAAGGCGGTTTCTTATCCAAACACAAAGGTAGGCCGAAATGAAGGCGGTCTCATAACCAAGGGTTACCATCACAAGATGGATTTCAAAAGGAAAGCCGACACAAAGGCGGTCTCATATCCAAACACAAAGGTAGGCTGACACGAAGGCGGACTCATAACAAAGGGTTACTATCACAAGTTAGATTTCAAAAGGAAAGCTGACTCGAAGGCGGTCCCTTATCCAAACCCAAAGGTAGGCCGACACGGATGCGGTCTCATAATCAAGGGTTACCATTACAAGATGGATTTCAAAAAGGGAAGCCGCCACGAAGGCGGGCTCATATCCAAACACAAAGGTAGTCGACACGAAGGCGGTCTCATAACCAAGGGTTACCATCACAAGATGGATTTCAAAAGGAAAGCCGACACGAAGGCGGTCTCATATCCAAACACAAAGGTAGGCTGACACGAAGACAGACTCATAACCAAGGGTTACTATCACAAGATGGATTTCAAAAGGAAAGCAGACACGAAGGCGGTTTCTTATCCAAACCCAAAGGTAGGCCGAAATGAAGGCGGTCTCATAACCAAGGGTTACCATCACAAGATGGATTTCAAAAGGAAAGCCGACACGAAGGCGGTCTCATATCCAAACACAAAGGTAGGCCGACATGTAGGCGGCCTCATAACCAAGGGTTACTATCACAAGATGTATTTCAAAAGGAAAGCCGACACGAAGGCGGGCTCATATCCAAACACAAAGGTAGCCGACAAGAAGGCGGTCTCATAACCAAGGGTTACCATCACAAGATGGATTTCAAAAGGAAAGCCGACACGAGGGCGGTCTCATAACCAAACACAATGGTAGGCCGACACGAAGGCGGACTCATAACCATGGGTTACTATCACAAGATGGATTTCAAAAGGAAAGCCGACACGAAGGCGGTCTCTTATCCAAACACAAAGGTAGGCTGACACGAATGTGGTCTCATAACCAAAGGTTACCATTACAAGATGGATTTCAAAAATGGAAGCCTACACGAAGACGGTCACATATCCAAACACAAAGGTAGGCCGACATGAAGGCGGTCTCATAACCAAGGGTTACTATCACAAGATGTATTTCAAAAGGAAAGCCGACACGAAGGCGGGCTCATATCCAAACACAAAGGTAGCCGACAAGAAGGCGGTCTCATAACCAAGGGTTACCATCACAAGATGGATTTCAAAAGGAAAGCCGACACGAAGGCGGTCTCATATCCAAACACAAAGGTAGGCTGACACGAAGGCGGACTCATAACAAAGGGTTACTATCACAAGATGGATTTCAAAAGGAAAGCCGACACGAAGGCGGTCTCTTATCCAAACCCAAAGGTAGGCCGACACGGATGCGGTCTCATAATCAAGGGTTACCATTACAAGATGGATTTCAAAAAGGGAAGCCGACACGAAGGCGGTCTCATCTCCAAACACAAAGGTAGGACGTCACGAAGTCGGTCTCATAACCAAGGGTTACCATCACAAGATGGATTTCAAAAGGAAAGCCGACACGAGGGCGGTCTCATATCCAAACACAATGGTAGGCCGACACGAAGGCGGACTCATAACCATGGGTTACTATCACAAGATGGATTTCAAAAGGAAAGCCGACACGAAGGCGGTCTCTTATCCAAACACAAAGGTAGGCTGACACGAATGTGGTCTCATAACCAAAGGTTACCATTACAAGATGGATTTCAAAAATGGAAGCCGACACGAAGGCGGTCTCATATCCAAACAAAAAGGTAGCCCGACATGAAGGCGGTCTCACAACCAAGGGTTACCTTTACAAGATGGATTTCAAAAGGAAAGCCGACACGAGGGCGGTCTCATCTCCAAACACAAAGGTAGGACGTCACGAAGTCGGTCTCATAACCAAGGGTTACCATCACAAGATGGATTTCAAAAGGAAAGCCGACACGAGGGCGGTCTCATAACCAAACACAATGGTAGGCCGACACGAAGGCGGACTCATAACCATGGGTTACTATCACAAGATGGATTTCAAAAGGAAAGCCGACACGAAGGCGGTCTCTTATCCAAACACAAAGGTAGGCTCACACGAATGGGGTCTCATAACCAAAGGTTACCATTACAAGATGGATTTCAAAAATGGAAGCCGACACGAAGGGGGTCTCATATCCAAACAAAAAGGTAGCCCGACATGAAGGCGGTCTCACAACCAAGGGTTACCTTTACAAGATGGATTTCAAAAGGAAAGCCGACACGAGGGCGGTCTCATATCCAAACAGAAAGGTAGGCCGACACGAAGGCGGTCTCATAACCAAGGGTTACCATCACAAGATGGATTTCAAAACGAAAGCTGACACGAAGGGGGTCTCATATCCAAACACAAAGGTAGGCCGACACGAAGGCGGTCTCATAACCAAGGGTGACCATCACAAGATGGATTTCAAAAGGAAAGCCGACACGACGGCAATCTCATATCCAAACCCAAAGGTAGGCCAACACGAAGGCGGTCTCATAACCAAGGGTTACCATCACAAGATGGATTTCAAAAGGAAAGCCGACACCAAGGCGGTCTCATATCCAAACACAAAGGAAAGCCGACACCAAGGCGGTCTCATATCCAAACACAAAGGTAGGCCGACACGAAGGCGGTCACATAACCAAGGGTTACCATCACAAGAAGGATTTCAAAAGGAAAGCAGACACGAAGGCAGTTTCATATCCAAACACAAAGGTATGCCGACACGTAGGCCGACTCATAACCAAGGGTTACCATCACAAGATGGATTTCAAAAGGAAAGCCGACACAAAGACGGTCTCATATCCAAACACAAAGGTAGGCCAACACGAAGGCGGTCTCATAACCAGGGGTTCCCATCACAAGATGGATTTCAAAAGGAAAGCCGACACGAAGGCTGGCTCATATCCAAACACAAAGGTAGTCGACACGAAGGCGGTCTCATAACCATGGGTTACCATCACAACATGGATTTCAAAAGGAAAGCCGACACGAAGGAGGTCTCATATCCAAACACAAAGGTAGGCTGACACGAAGGCAGACTCATAAACAAGGGTTACTATCACAAGATGGATTTCAAAAGGAAAGCCGACACGAACGCGGTTTCTTATCCAAACACAAAGGTAGGCCGAAATGAAGGCGGTCTCATAACCAAGGGTTACCATCACAAGATGGATTTCAAAAGGAAAGTCGACACGAAGGCGGTCTCATATCCAAACACAAAGGTAGGCTGACACGAAGGCGGACTCATAACAAAGGGTTACTATCACAAGTTAGATTTCAAAAGGAAAGCTGACTCGAAGGCGGTCCCTTATCCAAACCCAAAGGTAGGCCGACACGGATGCGGTCTCATAATCAAGGGTTACCATTACAAGATGGATTTCAAAAAGGGAAGCCGCCACGAAGGCGGGCTCATATCCAAACACAAAGGTAGTCGACACGAAGGCGGTCTCATAACCAAGGGTTACCATCACAAGATGGATTTCAAAAGGAAAGCCGACACGAAGGCGGTCTCATATCCAAACACAAAGGTAGGCAGACACGAAGACAGACTCATAACCAAGGGTTACTATCACAAGATGGATTTCAAAAGGAAAGCCGACACGAAGGCGGTTTCTTATCCAAACCCAAAGGTAGGCCGAAATGAAGGCGGTCTCATAACCAAGGGTTACCATCACAAGATGGATTTCAAAAGGAAAGCCGACACGAAGGCGGTCTCATATCCAAACACAAAGGTAGGCCGACATGTAGGCGGCCTCATAACCAAGGGTTACTATCACAAGATGTATTTCAAAAGGAAAGCCGACACGAAGGCGGGCTCATATCCAAACACAAAGGTAGCCGACAAGAAGGCGGTCTCATAACCAAGGGTTACCATCACAAGATGGATTTCAAAAGGAAAGCCGACACGAGGGCGGTCTCATAACCAAACACAATGGTAGGCCGACACGAAGGCGGACTCATAACCATGGGTTACTATCACAAGATGGATTTCAAAAGGAAAGCCGACACGAAGGCGGTCTCTTATCCAAACCCAAAGGTAGGCCGACACGGATGCGGTCTCATAATCAAGGGTTACCATTACAAGATGGATTTCAAAAAGGCAAGCCGACACGAAGGCGGTCTCATCTCCAAACACAAAGGTAGGACGTCACGAAGTCGGTCTCATAACCAAGGGTTACCATCACAAGATGGATTTCAAAAGGAAAGCCGACACGAAGGCGGGCTCATATCCAAACACAAAGGTAGCCGACAAGAAGGCGGTCTCATAACCAAGGGTTACCATCACAAGATGGATTTCAAAAGGAAAGCCGACACGAGGGCGGTCTCATAACCAAACACAATGGTAGGCCGACACGAAGGCGGACTCATAACCATGGGTTACTATCACAAGATGGATTTCAAAAGGAAAGCCGACACGAAGGCGGTCTCTTATCCAAACACAAAGGTAGGCTGACACGAATGTGGTCTCATAACCAAAGGTTACCATTACAAGATGGATTTCAAAAATGGAAGCCGACACGAAGGCGGTCTCATATCCAAACACAAAGGTAGGCCCACATGAAGGCGGTCTCATAACCAAGGGTTACTATCACAAGATGTATTTCAAAAGGAAAGCCGACACGAAGGCGGGCTCATATCCAAACACAAAGGTAGCCGACAAGAAGGCGGTCTCATAACCAAGGGTTACCATCACAAGATGGATTTCAAAAGGAAAGCCGACACGAAGGCGGTCTCATATCCAAACACAAAGGTAGGCTGACATGAAGGCGGACTCATAACAAAGGGTTACTATCACAAGATGGATTTCAAAAGGAAAGCCGACACGAAGGCGGTCTCTTATCCAAACCCAAAGGTAGGCCGACACGGATGCGGTCTCATAATCAAGGGTTACCATTACAAGATGGATTTCAAAAAGGGAAGCCGACACGAAGGCGGTCTCATCTCCAAACACAAAGGTAGGACGTCACGAAGTCGGTCTCATAACCAAGGGTTACCATCACAAGATGGATTTCAAAAGGAAAGCCGACACGAGGGCGGTCTCATATCCAAACACAATGGTAGGCCGACACGAAGGCGGACTCATAACCATGGGTTACTATCACAAGATGGATTTCAAAAGGAAAGCCGACACGAAGGCGGTCTCTTATCCAAACACAAAGGTAGGCTCACACGAATGTGGTCTCATAACCAAAGGTTACCATTACAAGATGGCTTTCAAAAATGGAAGCCGACACGAAGGCGGTCTCATATCCAAACAAAAAGGTAGCCCGACATGAAGGCGGTCTCACAACCAAGGGTTACCTTTACAAGATGGATTTCAAAAGGAAAGCCGACACGAGGGCGGTCTCATATCCAAACAGAAAGGTAGGCCGACACGAAGGCGGTCTCATAACCAAGGGTTACCATCACAAGATGGATTTCAAAAGGAAAGCTGACACGAAGGGGGTCTCACATCCAAACACAAAGGTAGGCCGACACGAAGGCGGTCTCATAACCAAGGGTTACCATCACAAGATGGATTTCAAAAGGAAAGCCGACACGATGGCAATCTCATATCCAAACCCAAAGGTAGGCCAACACGAAGGCGGTGTCATAACCAAGGGTTACCATCACAAGATGGATTTCAAAAGGAAAGCCGACACCAAGGCGGTCTCATATCCAAACACAAAGGAAAGCCGACACCAAGGCGGTCTCATATCCAAACACAAAGGTAGGCCGACACGAAGGCGGTCACATAACCAAGGGTTACCATCACAAGAAGGATTTCAAAAGGAAAGCAGACACGAAGGCAGTTTCATATCCAAACACAAAGGTAGGCCGACACGTAGGCTGTCTCATAACCAAGGGTTACCATCACAAGATGGATTTCAAAAGGAAAGCCGACACAAAGACGGTCTCATATCCAAACACAATGGTAGGCCAACACGAAGGCGGTCTCATAACCAGGGGTTCCCATCACAAGATGGATTTCAAAAGGAAAGCCGACACGAAGGCTGGCTCATATCCAAACACAAAGGTAGTCGACACGAAGGCGGTCTCATAACCATGGGTTACCATCACAACATGGATTTCAAAAGGAAAGCCGACACGATGGCGGTCTCATATCCAAACACAAAGGTAGGCTGACACGAAGGCAGACTCATAACCAAGGGTTACTATCACAAGATGGATTTCAAAAGGAAAGCCGACACGAAGGCGGTTTCTTATCCAAACACAAAGGTAGGCCGAAATGAAGGCGGTCTCATAACCAAGGGTTACCATCACAAGATGGATTTCAAAAGGAAAGCCGACACGAAGGCGGTCTCATATCCAAACACAAAGGTAGGCTGACACGAAGGCGGACTCATAACAAAGGGTTACTATCACAAGTTAGATTTCAAAAGGAAAGCTGACTCGAAGGCGGTCCCTTATCCAAACCCAAAGGTAGGCCGACACGGATGCGGTCTCATAATCAAGGGTTACCATTACAAGATGGATTTCAAAAAGGGAAGCCGCCACGAAGGTGGTCTCATAACTAAACACAAAGGTAGGCCGACACGAAGTCGGTCTCATAACCAAGGGTTACCATCACAAGATGGATTTCAAAAGGAAAGCCGACACGAGGACGGTCTCATATCCAAACACAAAGGTAGGCCGACACGAAGGCGGACTCATAACCATGGGTTACATTCACAAGATGGATTTCAAAAGGAAAGCCGACACGAAGGCGGTCTCTTATCCAACCATAAAGGCAGGCCGACACGAATGTGGTCTCATAACCAAGGGTTACCTTTACAAGATGGATTTCAAAAGGAAAGCCAACACGAAGGCGGTCTCATATCCAAACACAAAGGTAGACCGACACGAAGGCGGTCTCATAACCAAGGGTTACCATCACAAGATGGATTTGAAAAGGAAAGCTGACACGAAGGGGGTCTCATATCCAAACACAAAGGTAGGCCGACACCAAGGCGGTCTCATAACCAAGGGTTACCATCACAAGATGGATTTCAAAAGGAAAGCCGACACGACGGCGATCTCATATCCAAACCCAAAGGTAGGCCAACACGAAGGCGGTCTCATAACCAAGGGTTACCATCACAAGATGGATTTCAAAAGGAAAGCCGATACGAAGGCGGTCTCATATCCAAACACAAAGGTAGGCCGACACGAAGGCGGTCACAAACCAAGGGTTACCATCACAAGAAGGATTTCAAAAGGAAAGCAGACACGAAGGCGGTTTCATATCCAAACAGAAAGGTAGGCCGACACGTAGGCCGTCTCATAACCAAGGGTTACCATCACAAGATGGATTTTATTAGGAAAGCCGACACAAAGGTGGTCTCATATCCAAACACAAAGGTAGGCCGACACAAAGGCGGTGTCATAACCAAGGGTTACCATCACAAGATGGATTTCAAATGGAAAGCCAACGCGAGGGTTGTCTCATATCCAAACACAAAGGTAGGCCGAAACGAAGGCTGTCTCATATCCAAGGGTTACCATCACAAGATGGATATCAAAAGGAAAGCCGACATGAAGGCGGTCTCATATCCAAAGACAAAGGTAGGCCGACATGAAGGCGGTCTCATAACCAAGGGTTACCATCACAAGATGGATTTCAAAAGGAAAGCCGACACGAAGGCGGGCTCATATCCAAACACAAAGGTAGCCGACACGAAGGCGGTCTCATAACCAAGGGTTACCATCACAAGATGGATTTCAAAAGGAAAGCCGACACGAAGGCGGTCTCATATCCAAACACAAAGGTAGGCTGACACGAAGGCAAACTCATAACCAAGGGTTACTATCACAAGATGGATTTCAAAAGGAAAGTCGACACGAAGGCGGTCTCTTATCCAAATACAAAGGTAGGCCGACATGAATGCGGTCTCATATCCAAGGGTTACCATTACAAGATGAATTTCAAAAAGGGAAGCCGACACGAAGGCGGTCTCATTTCCAAACACAAAGGTAGGCCAACACGAAAGCGGTCTATTAACCAAGGGTTACCATCACAAGATGGATTTCAAAAGGAAAGCCGACACGAAGGCGGTCTCATATCCAAACACAAAGGTAGGCCGACATGAAGTCGGTCTCATAACCAAGGGTTACCATCACAACATGGATTTCAAAAGGAAAACCGACACGAGGGCGGTCTCATATCCAAACACAAAGGTAGGCCGACACGAAGGCGGTCTCATAACCAAGGGTTACCATCACAAGATTGATTTCAAAAGCAAAGTCGACACTAAGCCGGTCTCATATCCAAACACAAAGGTAGGCCGACACGAAGGCGGTCTCATAACCAAGGGTTACAATCACAAGATGGATTTAAAAAGGAACGCCGACACGTGGGCGGTCTCATATCCAAATCCAAAGGCAGACCGACACTAAGGCGGCCTCATAACCAAGGGTTACCATCACAAGATGGATTTCAAAAGGAAAGCCGACATGAAGGTGATCTCATATCCAAACACTAAGGCAGACCGACACGAAGGCGGTCTAATAACCAAGGGTTACCATCACAAGATGGATTTCAAAAGGAAAGCCGACACGAAGGCGGGCTAATATCCAAACACAAAGGTAGCCGACACGAAGGCGGTCTCATAACCAAGGGTTACCATCACAAGATGGATTTCAAAAGGAAAGCCGACACGAAAGCGGTCTCATATCCAAACACAATGGTAGGCTGACACGAAGGCAGACTCATAACGAAGGGTTACTATCACAAGATGGATTTCAATAGGAAAGCCGACACGAAGGCGGTCTCTTATCCAAACACAAAGGTAGGCCGACACGAATGCGGTCTCATATCCAAGGGTTACCATTACAAGATGAATTTCAAAAAGGGAAGCTGACACGAAGGCGGTCTCGTATCCAAACACAAAGGTAGGCCAACACGAAAGCGGTCTATTAACCAAGGGTTACCATCACAAGATGGATTTCAAAAGGAAAGCCGACACGAAGGGGGTCTCATATCCAAACACAAAGGTAGGCCGACACGAAGGCGGCCTCATAACCAAGGGTTACCATCACAAGATGGATTTCAAAAGGAAAGCCGACATGAGGGCGGTCTCATATCCAAACACAAAGGTAGGCCGACACGAAGGCGGTCTCATAACCAAGGGTTACCATCACAAGATGGATTTCAAAAGGAAAGCCGACACGAGGGTTGTCTCATATCCAAACACAAAGGTAGGCCGACACGAAGGAGGTCTCATTACCATAGGTTACCACACAAGATGGATTGGAAAAGGAAAGCCGACACGAGGGTTGTCTAATATCCAAACACAAAGGTAGGCCGACACGAAGTCGGTCTCATAACCAAGGGTTACCATCACAAGATGGATTTCAAAAGGAAAACCGACACGAGGGCGGTCTCATATCCAAACACAAAGGTAGGCCGACACGAAGGCGGTCTTATAACCAAGGGTTACCATCACAAGATTGATTTCAAAAGGAAAGTCGACACGAAGCCGGTCTCATATCCAAACACAAAGGTAGGCCGACATGAAGGCGGTCTCATAACCAAGGGTTACCATCACAAGATGGA
Organism: Lathyrus tuberosus; assembly: GCA_022829125.1. Taxonomy (NCBI): domain Eukaryota; kingdom Viridiplantae; phylum Streptophyta; class Magnoliopsida; order Fabales; family Fabaceae; genus Lathyrus; species Lathyrus tuberosus. Next base: position 1,495,737 of record JALAZF010000020.1, on the reverse strand, counting down.
TTTCAAAAGGAACGCCGACACGAGGGCGGTCTCATATCCAAATCCAAAGGCAGGCCGACACGAAGGCGGCCTCATAACCAAGGGTTACCATCACAAGATGGATTTCAAAAGGAAAGCCGACATGAAGGTGATCTCATATCCAAACACTAAGGTAGGCCGACACGAAGGCGGTCTCATAACCAAGGGTTACCATCACAAGATGGATTTCAAAAGGAAAGCAGACAAGAAGGCGGTCTCTTATCCAAACACAAAGGTAGGCCGACACGTAGGCGGTCTCATAACCAAGGGTTACCATCACAAGATGGATTTCAAAAGGAAACCCGACACAAAGGAGGTCTCATATCCAAACACAAATTTAGGCCGACACGAAGGCGATCTCATAACCAAGGGTTACCATCACAAGATGGACTTCAAAAGGATAGCCGACACGAAGGCTGTCTCATATCCAAACACAAAGGTAGGCCGACACGAAGGTGGTCTCATAACCAAGGGTTACCATCACAAGATGGATTTCAAAAGGAAAGCCGACACGAAGGCGGTCTCATATCCAAAGTTAGTAGAATCAACAGATCTACAAAGATGACTCCGCTGGGGAAAAGAGAAATCTAAACAGACGACTCTGCAGGGGACCACTAGAGGAGAACAACCATAAGAATGACGTATCCATTGTTTAAGTTTTAAAGTTAAACAACATCTCCTGAGTTAAGGCACTTTCTGCTGGGTAAAAAAAGTCTGGCAAAGGATATCAAACCTGGCTTATGCTTCGAATGCATATGTTTGAATTTTTCTATGGCGTAATGCTCCATACGAAATGGAAATGCTACGCGTTTAGAAGAATGCCATGCAAAAATGCTCATGCAATGTAAAAAAGAAGCACTCCAGCAAAATAAATGCTGAAGACGAAGGTAATTCCACCGGGGACGACAACCTAAATTGTCTCTAAGAACAAAACGTTGCTGAGGAAAATCACACTGAACAAAATTCCTGGCCCAAGCCTCTATTGAAGATGAAACCCAAAGAGAACTTCCCTTGCCTAGGGACTACAAGAATGACAACTGCTGAAGATGGAACCCAAAACCTGATACTGAAAAGTGCCAATAACCATTGGACTTAGAATCTGCTGGGGATGTCAACCACTGTTGAACAAACCGTTGCGAGGATTGATACAAAACTCTGCTTGGGAAGAGAAGTCAATAATACCAAACCTGGTTGGGGGGATATCACTAAACTTAACCTGCTGGTGGGGAAAAGATTTTACCCTGCTGGGGATTAGAGCATGCCGTTGCTGACAGAATTACACTTCCTGACCTGCTGAGGAAAGTAAATACTAGACTCTGTGGGGAAGATAACATCTTTGTCCGGGGAATATATCCAACAAGTCTTCTGCTGGAGATACCACAACATCCACCTCGGAGCAATCCACTTCTGACTGCTTGCTGGGGAATAATAAACCAACCATGACTTCGGCTGGAGATACCACAACATCCACCTTGGAGCAATCCACTTCTGACTGCTTGGTGGGGAATAATAAACCAACCATGACTTCGGCTGGGGACACAGTCCTCTGTACTCTTGCTGGGGAGAGTAAGCTTTGCTGAGGATGATGAACTTTCAGTACTGGGGAAAAACAAACTCGCTACCCTGTAGCCATACGGTAAACTGAACTGTTTCTATGCTCACAGACTCTGCTCGAGAATCCAACCAAACCTCCGTTCTATAATAAACATTTGTTGAAAATGTCCCAGGGCTCTGCTGAAGAGAAGTATCAATGGCAATTGTCTTCTGACCTGTTGAGGAAAGCTAATCACCACCCACAAATCTGTTTGGGGAACGACTATTGACAATATCTGCTCTGCTAGGGCACAACATTCTACCCTTACTGCATTGGGGAGACGGAAACCACTTCACCACAAGCTTGAGAAACATCAACCCAACACACTCGACTTGTACGGGGAATATGAATTTGTGCTGAAAAGCAACAAACTTCACCAACCTAGCTGGGGGAGAGCGAACTTCTGAACTCTTGTTGGGGAGGATAGTCAGCATTTTCATAATGCTCTGCCATGGATGATAGCACTTCAACTATCTTTGCCGAGGACGGATGGCAATTCAAATGCCTCGGTGGAAAAAGATACCCTTTGGCGCGCCTTACTGAGGAAGAGAAATTCCATACTGGGAACTACTTTGGCGATTCATGCTTCTGTTAATCGACTGCATGCTGATTCTCACACGTAACCGACGACCCTTTGATCCCCACTTGCCCCAGACTACAAGGTCTAGCGGAAGAAATCGTCTCAAGAGGATTTTATAGAAGACCTAGCTTTCAACATGCCCCGGGTCTTCAAACTCTTAGAGATTTATCATATCTTGACGTAACTGCCCCAGACTTCATAATCCATGTAATAAATTGCCTCAAAAGGACTTGTAATGACCTGAAATACTCTGCCTCAGTATTTTAAACCTTGAAGAGGTGCTTTCGATTAATCGTCTTCTTGAGAGAATACCTTCCCGTGCTCTTGAGGTGGCCTGCCTTGATATGGGCCTAGAAGTGAACTTTCCTCTGACTGACCAGTCTTCGAGAGATTTTCCCAAATCTCGACATCATTGCCCCCGTTTTGCTGCTTTAAGGAGAGTTTTCAATGTAACTGCTCCAGATTGGCTACACCTTATCACCACTCACCGGGAACGCCCAGGCTGCGCACAGTCTTCTTGGCCACATACCCCTTGACATGACTATCCTTCGGAGTTTTCGAGCATGTCAACTTGGTAGGATCAAGCTTCTTGAGTGACGTTCATTGTGTAAGGTCCCTTGATGCTTAAGCACATGCAAGCAGAAAATGTTTATTATGAGAATGACAATTTTAATGCAACACACATGTTAACCTTGAAGTTTTATTGAAAATGTGTCGCCAAGCCTCGTGAACGAATCACTAGCTGGGATGCGACATTGATTTTGGAATGGAAAACAATAGGCACATGCAATACCAACAAGATCTTTTAGCACCACTCATGGGAGTCAGGAACGTTATCTCGTTGAAGGACGTCTTCGGAATAAACCCTGTTTTAATTAGGACTTTAAAGGGTTGTAACGTGGCCTGGTTCATGGTTTTGAGAAAAAAGGATTTAAGGCTCAAAGTTTATCGGTGCCCACCCACTCTTCGTGATGTTCTTCAGTCCTATGTTCAGCTAATCTGACACAAGCGCTCATCTCTCAAAAGGTTTTATGATCTTTAAGGAACCCATGCAATTGATGGTTTGAGACCCGATGCGGTTTTGGAGCAACAGTCACCCCTTTTGTCTTTTGTGTCTGTAGCCACACGACTTGCTTTTGCTCGAAGGTTTTCTCTTTTTTAGTCCTTTTTGCTTTTTCTATTCACTTTCTCTCCTTTTGTTTCCCTGATTTTTCCTGGACTGAATTCTTTTTAACTCTTTTTTTTTCGATTTTGAGGTCCAGCGGGATGCCCTAACTTTTTCCTAAGTCATTTGTTTTCAAACTTTCGACTTAGCTGGCTTTCTTTCTCTATTTTTTTCTTTTTTCTTTTTTCTTTAACAAATTGTGTGACACTGGCTGTCTTGACTTCTTTTAAAGAATTGTGACTACTTCACTCTTTACGGTGAGGGATAACCATTGTGGTCTCACGCCCCTTGACCTGTTGATATGCGAGGAAAGAAAGGTAATGGATCCTCTGATGCACACTCCTTTTGAAAGTTGAACGCTCAGCCAAATTAACTGACAACTACCCTGCCCCTGGGTTAAATGTGAGGGTTTTTTTGAATGAAAGGAAACTCCTACTTCAAGGCTCAACGGGGTTGACAAGGGTATACCTCCCTTATATCTCTGGTGTTTGGGGATTTGAAGCAATGCATGTACTTCATCAACAGGGTTTTATCCAAAAGTACACAACCAAAGATTTTGCGTTTTTCACTTCATCATCCTCCCTCAAGAGTTTAAGGCAAGAAAGTTGGTATTGCAGTGCATATAAACATGATATGAGTGCATGAAAGTAAAGTACTTCAAGAACAATACATTCATTACATTAAAATCATCATTCAAAACACAAACAAGTTTTTTCATGCAAACACTGTACTAACGAACAATGAAAAATTACACATGAAAATGCAGTAAACAAGCCGAAGATTGCCATTGTTGAAGAGGCTTGACTCCGTCTGGACTTATTGCTTCTGATGACGCTCTTGCGATCTGGTGCTTTCTAACAAGGAAGCTTCAGCCCATGGGGGTACCATCTGGGGTGATGACCTTTGAGTCGATCAAATCTTGCACCTGGTGTTTGAACATGTTACAGTTATCAATTGTATGCCCAAACGTTCCTGAGTGGAACTCGTACCTAGCATCCATGTCATAGTCCAGAGGAATAGGATACGGCACTGGCGTGGTATTCCTCAGCTGAATCAGAAAGCTTTTGAGCAAGCGGGCAAGCAACTGACTACAAGGAATAGGAATAGGATCAAATATCCTCTTGGACCTTCTTGGTCTGAGTTTACCCTGTTGTTGATAGTTCTGCTGCCGATGCTAATTCGGGCGCCCAATTTGCCCCTGTACCTTCCTTTCCATATTTGGCTAAGGCACAAACAAGGGTTATTGACGTAGAGCTTCTGAAGCATAAGGTTGTGGAAGAGATCCATGACGCGAGGTGGATCCAGCAGAAAAGGACGGAGTCCCCACTTCTTTGGCAACAAATGGAGTAAAATCACCTTGTTTACCAGTGCTGACTGACGTGAACTTGATTGCCCCTGAATCAATGAGCTCTTGGACCTTATACTTGAACCTTGTACAATTTTCGACATTGTGACCAGGTGCACCAGAGTGGAAGTCACACCTAGCATTGATATTGGATCCCAAAGGAAACCTTGTTGGAGATGGTTCATAAGTGACAAGCTCAACTAGTTTGAGCCCGAGCAAGTGAGGAAGCAATTGCGCATACGGCATTAGAATGGGATCAAACTTCTTCTTAGGCCTCTCTGGCCTAGGATCCTCTTGGGGAGCAGGAAGTGATTGCTGATGGGAAAGTTCTGAAACTTCAGATTGTGGAGGGGATTCACGAGGCAAACCATGATCCAGAGAAGACCCCGAAGAGATGGGAGGATTAAGGACTTCTGTTGCAGAAGCGAGCACATGATCGTTTTCCTTCTTTAACACCGCATTCAAAATTTCTGTAACCAGGCTCATCTAAGTCTTCATCTAGTCGACCTCCCCTCTCAGCACTTTCTGGTCTTGCATCAAAACTTGCATGTCTCCCATAAACTGCCCCATCTGAATCTTCATTTCAGTCACTTCAGCACTGAGCTGTCCCATGGCTATCCTCTGATTATTACTGGTTGAGTAGTGGTGGCAGGTCAAGCCATCAATTCTAAAGATAATACCAAGTCATAATGAGAAATCCGCTCCTAAACACCTGTTATGCATATGAGTATGAGAATGCAAATGCAAAATGCCATGTTTGAATATTTCCAAGGAATCATTCTGCTTTGATTCAAGTTTTTTTTTCACATACGAACCACAAGAAATAGATGGAAATGCTCAACAGCTAGTCTCAAAGTTAAGATCCTTAGAAATACAAGAACATGTATGTCAAAATGCAAAATGATGATGCAGATGCACACATGGGATCAAAGGTGCCACATAGACTGGACAACTGCTGCGCTGAACTGACTGAATAAGTTCATAGGTCTGCTTTGAAGAGAACACTGGAATACCAGAATATCCGAATAACTAGAATACCAGAATACTAGGCTGATATGTCCACACTGATAAGAAAAACCAGAATAACGGGTAGGATGAAGGTCAAGGTTACCTACAAACCTGTAAACACCCGCCCATCTCACATGTGGGTTCTAGAAAACTGAGGATCCTCAGCTTCGGACTCCCATGTCGAGAAATGATGATACGTTCACCATTTCTGGTTTGGCATCATCATCAATCGGAAAGACCTCTACTGATTCCCCTCAAAAAGGTCATCCTATAGAAAGTTCCCAGCTTCGGGTCCTCGGATCAAGAAGTATAATGGGTTTGCCATTTCTGGTCTGCCATTACTACCTCTTGGGAGGAGTGCCTCTACTGAGTCCTCGGGAATGGTCGCCAGAGTCGACAGCTCATCATGGGAAGATCCAATGGCCTGCATCAACATGCAGTATCGGACATCTCCTAAAAGAACCTCGTCTGGCTGTGGGTCTCGCGAACACTCTACGTGGTCACCACTACCCGATCGACAAGGCTATCCACACTAAAACCTGTGTGTATGCTCAAGCCTAGGTAGTGGGCTTATCCCTTAGAACACCTATCCCGCCAAACAGAAAAACCAGTACAGTCCAGCATATAACAATAATGAAATGAAATGCAATAAATGCGGTAAAAACAGTAATATACAACAAATAAAGCACAACGGTAAACACCCAATGAAATAAACAGACAAGCGCTAGGATTGACTCGCATAGGGAACCAGAATCCCCGGCAGAGTCGCCAGCTGTCGTAACTGCGAAAAAATAACCGTCGAGAAAACATAACAGAAGAGTCGCCACCGAACATTATTTATCCCGACGCAGGGAAAGGAAACGATCGAAGAAAACCTGAAGAGGGAGAAGACATGGTCATCGCAACCATAGTCCGGGTTCGGGATTGGTTACACGAGGGGAAGATATTAGCACCCCCACGCGTCCATCGTACTCGATGGGATCCACGCTTGTTGTCTAATCAAAGGGTGAGTTATCTAAGGCCTACTGCTAAACGGAAACGAAACGAGGGAAAGAAAAGAAAAAGTGACTCGGTAGGACATCGCCGTCCTAGGCCTACGTATTCCCTTGTGCAATGGGATAGTCAGAGTCAATGTAGTTCGGAGGACTATGGGTGGATGGGGGAAAGGTTGCTCGCCAAGATATCACCGTCTTGTGCCTACGTATCCTCAATCTAACCAGAGAGAGGAAGTCAGAGTAGTCGTAGTTCGACCTACGGGTCGAAAAGGTGGGAAGAGTGCTTGCCAAGACATCGTTGTCTTATGCCTACGTATCCTTAATCTAATCAGAGAGAGGAAATCAGAGCGTCTGTAGTTCGTGGTACGGGTCAAAAAGGGAGAAGGGTACTCGCCAAGACATCGCCGTCTTGTGCCTATGTATCCTCAATCTAACCAGAGAGAGGAAATCAGAGCGTCTGTAGTTCGTGGAAACGACCACCATGGTTAAGTGTTTTTTATAAGCGAAGTTAGGTTCGCGTCCGGCAGTTATGGTCGATGCCTGTTTGCGACAAAAGGGAAGTAACGTGCTCTTTTCTGAAAATGATTTGAAACCCAACAATCCCGAAGGATGAAAAATATTTGAATTTGTTTTGTGTTTTTAGATATAAATGGATTAAGTTAGCTTGTAACTTGTATTGTACTAAAGTCTATGACATATGAACGAATGCGTCGCATATCGTCCCCAACATGACGTATGCTAAACACCCTAGAAGAATGAAGGGAGACCCCCCATTCCTCATTTCCCATGTACTTAAGGCTCATGCACAATACGCGTTGCCTTTATAAAGTGTTTTAGACTCGTTAGGAGATGAGAAAAGAAGACTCAAAGGGAGAATAAAAACACTAAGGGAAATCTATCCTAATGTTATCATGCAAAAGTGGCCCTAAGGTTGAGATAAGAAGGGAAGATTCTACCTAATGTTAGCATGCATGGTTTTAATCCTAATTTCTATCCTACTCCAAGCTTAATCAAAGATTAAGTTGGACTAGGGAACCCTAAGGGAAAAAGTCAAATCCAAGACTTAAACAAGTCTTGAGATTCAAGGGAGGGTAAGAAGTGAAAGAGATGAAGAAGAAGATGAAGCATGAGATAAGAAACAAGGTAGGGCAGCAAGCACATCATGCATATCATATCCAAATCACACAACTAATCATGCTTCAAAATATTACACAATGAAGTTCAAGAAAACAAAAAGAAATAAACAAGAAAAGGTGCAAGCAAACTTGCATTAGAAACACAATTGAACACCATTAGACATCACACCATGGTAATGTGAGCAAAGCAAGATGAGAATGAAGAAAAGTCAGAACTCAAGTCATGTCATGATCATCCAATTCAAACATGTAAGAAGGCTTCACATTAACATACATCATGAACCAAAGTAGCAACAACCAAATGCTAATGAAATGCATCGTAAAAATCAATCCACAATGATAAAATGAGGTGAAAACATGATGTGAATCCAAGTGGGAAGTAGAAAATGCATCATCCATAAACCATAATCAAGCTCAAACCAATCAAGAAGAATCATCGAGCATCATACTCAAAGCTTGTACCAAAACTATGCATGTATGCAACAAAATACAGTCCAAAATTATTCACATACTTCCATATAAATGAAACAACACAAAGGATGATCAATGCACCAAATGCCAAGGAAAATCAGAACCTTAAACATGTATCATCAATCAAAGAAAGATCACAAAGCATCAAGGAAGTTCATGTCATTCAAAGGCACAAAATTAGGTCAAGAAGTGTGAACTATCATGCTCAAAACATCATCAAATGAAAGCATCAACCAAAAATAGCAAAGTGATCCAATAAAATCCCAAAAAATAATCCAAGACAAGTTTAAACATCCAATTAACATGTGCAAAAATATTGGAACAAAACTAGCTCAAGAACATGTCCAAAGGTGCTCCACAAGGCAAGGTATGCAAATAATCGAGCATGGATCGAGGGCCAACAAAACTTGAATGGAAAGTCACTAAAAAGTAACTCAAACCAAGTCCTAACTAGTATCAAAACATCCTTATATCAAAGCCTTAATGTGGCTAAAATATTAGCCTCAAAAGATAAACCAAAGTCACAAAAATTCCTAACCCTAGATGAAGGGTATCCTTGGAAACACATTTTCAAATTAAATCAAAATAAAAATAGTAAAAGAAATTAAAAATAAAATAAAAATTGTGAAAAATAAGTCAACACATTAATTGACCAGAAAATCATTTTTTTGGTATTTTTATAATGAATTTAACAATTAAAATAAAAATGAAATCTAAAATGAAAAGGAAAATAAAAAATAAAAAGTAAAGGTGAAACAGGGAGGTGCATCAGCAATATTAAAACCCAAGGCATCATGTATACACGCGCGTGTTGGGCCCAAACTGGTAGGGTGCGAATAGTGAAAATGTTGAGCCCAAATCACATTATAATATGCCATCAGCCTTTTTTAAAACTAAAAAAAAGAAAACAAGGTGTCAAGAAATCATGTGACATGCTCATCAATAGGTCACCCTTGTTTAAGTCAGAAAAAGACAAAAATGAAGACCAGCCAATCATATTTTAACATGTCTTCGTCTTCTTCATGGGCCAAACCCTAATTCAATACCATGCATCGTGACAAATACGATTATGAGCAGCATCAACATCTCAAATTCTACCTCAAATTTCACCATGGAAACTTAACCAAAACGAGTGAAATAAAACATTAAACTGGAGCTCACGGATCATAGATCAACGTGATGTCCTTCATTTCTTAAAATACTCACTCTAACATAGATAAAGATAAGCTCAAAGATGCGGGTATCAAGTCATAGTCAAGGATTCAAACAAGACAACATGTTCAGACTTAAACGATGCTCATTGCACACATGATGCCTACCATAAGTAGGACTTCAGCCACACATAAAATGGTTAAAGCTTCATAGATCTAACAATGGAAGTGTGAGAAGATTACCTAGTGGAGTTATTTCCACTGCACCTTGGTTATAGCAACTTAAGAAACCCAAAAATCTTGTTCTTCACTCTTCAAAGAGCACGAAATGAGCAAGAAAATGAAGTAGACTTGAGAGAAAAATAGAGAGTTCTTGAGATGAAGAAAAATTCAGATCTAAAAAAGTGTGTCCAATGACCTCCTCCTTTTTGTTTTTAGGGTTTTTTGATCTTAAATATGATGGGTAGAAGTGGCTTTTTGGGCCTAAGAATTGTGAAATGATTCAGTTGGAATTTTGCCAAAAAAGAGTGAGAGAAAGGGTGGTGCGGGTAGTGATCTCATGAAGGGTGTAGGGAGTATTTTTTGTTGTGGTTATGAGAGAGGAATTGGTGTGAAAAGGCCAGGCATGTGAGGCAAAGAGTGGAAACAAGTTTTGTGCAAAAATCTCTTTTCCACTTTAGTGTAACAACTTCACTAATGGTACAAGGTTGGTACCAATTGCGCGTGTCCTAACTTGGTAATGTTTTGTGATGAGAAAGTGAATGGCACACATGAAATATGATTGGACATGTTGCTACATGATCATGCCAAGGTTTTGTCCAAAACATACACCCAAAATTTCATGCTTGAGACAAGTTGGAATGTCAAACTTAGAATGATGATATCTTGGTGTGTAAGGGACCATTTGATGAGTTCTTTAGATGCAAAGAAACTAGGAAATACCATGAACAAGTTTGGTGTTGAAGGGAAGATGATTTGAGGTCTTAATCAATAAGAAAAATAGCCATGAAAGTATGTCCCCAAATCTGCCAAAAATGACTTAGAAAAAATTCTAAGTTTTTGAATTTTGCAAGGTGAAAACTTCCAACTTTGGGATGCTATAACTCATTCAAAAAATGACCCAAATGACATGGTTCTTGTGCTCATTTTGAAGGAAATATTTCATACTACAACTTTCATGTGGAAAAGATTTGCTAATGAAGCCTTGATCATGATGAAAATTGGCCTTGAAAATGGTTAAAAATTTTCCCAAAATAGTAACTTTTAAAACCTAGTTTTCTTCCAAAAATGGCAAGTTCTCAAAATTCTTGATTTTTGACAATTCCTTGATCATTCCTTGATCAAATCTCATCCATTGATCATATTTGACTTGAAAATGATCATGTTGACCTCAAAAAGTCAGGAGTTGACTTTTTCAACGAACAATTGACTTTGTTCCCAATTCTCCTGATTTTTAATCCTTTGAACAATTGAAACCCCTCTGAACCAAATTGATGGACCATTTTCCATTCCTAGACACTTAGGGACATGTGGAACACCATGGAATCAAGTCTTGCACAAAAAGTCAGAAATAAACTGATCTTATGTGAAACCCTAATTTTGGCACCCATGGTTTAGGAGAAATCGACCCATGCTCAAAATCCAAATTCCTCTGAATATGATGTGTATCCTCTCAAACAATGATGATATACGCCACTTGATGATGAAAAAAATTCAAAGATCTTGCCCATTCGAGGGTTAGACTCAAAAATTCCAAAAACCCTAATTTGAGAAATCAAGCTAGGAGGATATGATTCACTTGAAATCTCTTGCCAATTACAATCATCTGATGAGGTGATGGGCACATTAGGATGCCCTGAGGTCTAATAATCCATTGTAGCTCAAGTATTGATGGCGTAAAGAACCTTTCTCTCCCTAGTTCCTTGGACGATACACATGATCGTTTGCTTGAACCTCTGGAAAACCTCTTCTTCCCTTGAGTTAACCTAGATACCTTGTTCCCATGCTAAAAACTAATGATATGCACAAATGATAATGAAAAATGGGAAGAAACATAAGCCAGTTAGTGTTAGAAACAGAAGGCAAATTTTGGGGTGCTACAGTATGGGATTGGGAAAAGTGCCTTACGCGTATGGGCTAGCCATTACGCGTAAAGGGAGATCTGAAGAAGAATGGAGAGGAAAACCCTCTCTGTTGATACGCGTATGGTACGCATAAGGGGTGGCGTGAAAATGAGCCATACGCGTAACAGGGTGGTCCTTACGCGTATGGGCAGTGGTGTGGGCAGATTTTTCCTGTTTTTGCGATTTCTGTCCCGATTTCGCTTGTGACGTGGTTTCTTTGAGACATAGGGCTATGATGAGATAATAAGACACTAGTAAACTAGTAATGGTGATGAACGGGATAAAATCGGGGATTTTATGTGATGAACCTGATATGACGAATTGTGAGGTCTTCTAATGAATTTTGATGAGTGCGATTTGGTGTTATATAATGATGCTTGTTTGATGATAATTCATGAATTATGATGCAATTATGACAATTTTATGACGATGTTTATTATGACGATTTGCATCATTCATTCATGGCATAGTTAGGACTTCGGTCCATCTGGTGGCTTCAATCCCATTGTGTGGATTATAGCTTTTTATGACGTGCTCCGGTTCTTGTGTAGAATCCATCCTATTGGTGGGGATCTTTGGAGGGTGATGGCCCAGTGTCCATCGATTATGACGAGTTGGTACCACATGCATGAGTCGATGATGTTGCATTGCATATTGTGTCGCATTGCATTGTATTGATGTGATTTTGATGTATTCTGACGTGTGAATGACTTGATGGTGTTGTTGCTTGTGCTTTATCTTTCACTTATATCTTATATATTGATTTCGTGAGTACTCACCCTGCATGTTTGAATGTTGCCTCCACGTGGGTAACGTGCAGGTGACCAGGCTTAGCTACCTTGGCGCATAAAGATTTAGCTTAGAAGTATTTCCTTGATTTCTCCGTCGATTAGAAGGTCTTGCTCTGATAGGTAACATCGGGTCGGGACGTTTGAGTCGAACGATTGCGTTCTTTTGTTTTGTGGACATGATGTTTTTCATGAGTTTTATTTGCAAAGTTTTGAATTATAAAAGTGTTTCGTTTAAACTTGATTTTCCACTGCGTGGGATAGTATTTCAATGGATTTTGTGTCGGGGTTGCCGAGAACTGCTAAGGGAAATGATTCGATTTGGGTGATTGTGGAAAGATTAACTAAATCTGCTCAGTTCTTACCGATGAAAATTAACCATTCTATGCAGAAGTTAGTTGAGATATATATTGAGGAGATTGTGAAGTTTCATGGTATACCTTCGAGTATTGTGTCGGATAGAGACCCGAGATTTACATCGAGGTTCTGGAATAGTTTGCAAGATGCTTTAGGTACTAAGTTGAGGATGAGTTCAACATATCATCCGCAGACGGACGATCAGACAGAAAGGACTATCCAATCTTTAGAGGATTTGTTGAAGGCATGTGTGTTGGATCACGGAGGATATTGGGATAGCCATTTACCGTTGGTTGAGTTCACGTACAATAGTAGTTTTCATGCTAGTATTGGAATGGCGCCCTATGAAGCGTTGTATGGAAGGAGATGTAGGACTCCCTTGTGTTGATATGAATCGGGCGGGAGTGCTGTACTCGGACCAGAAATTGTGCAAGAGACGACTGAAAAGATTAAGATGATCCAAGAAAGGATGAAAGCTTCACAAAGTCGTCAGAAGAGTTACCATGATAAGAGGAGGAAGGCACTTGAATTCCAAGAGGGAGATCACGTGTTTTTTAGGGTGACTCCAGTGACTGGTGTGGGTCGAGATTTGAAGTCTAGGAACCTCACCCCACGCTTTATTGGTCCATATCAAATATTGCAGAGGATAGGAGAGGTAGCCTATCGGATTGCTTTACCGCCGATGCTTGCGAATTTGAACAACGTGTTCCATGTGTCTCAGCTGAGGAAGTACATTCCAGATCTGTCGCATGTGATTCAGATGGATGATGTACAAGTGAGGGATAATCTGACTGTGGAAGCGTTACCTGTGCGGATCGATGGTCGTGAGATGAAGCAACTGCGGGGTAAAGACATAGCGTTAGTGAAGGTGTTGTGGGTGGACCTGCTGGCGAAAGTTGGACTTGGGAGCGTGAAGAGCAGATGAAGGAGTCGTATCCGACTCTATTCCCTTCAAGTAATTTTCGAGGGCGAAAATTCTTTAAGTGGGGGAGAGTTGTAACGCCCCAAATAATTATAATATTTATTTAATTGAATTATTATGATTATTTGGTGTTTTGGTGCTTTTTGATGATTTTGTGACGTTGATGACTTTATGTGGTGTTGTGGGGTAGCCTTGGGTTAAGGGAACATTGAGACCTCTTAGAAGCAGTGATTAATTAGATTATTTTATTAATAATAATATTGGAATAATTTGAGTAATTATAATATTATTTGGATTATTATTATTATTGTTATTTAAAATAATCAGGAGACCATTAAGGGTAAGACGGTAACGTTGAGGGGATTAGTGGAGGATAATACGGTAAATCGTAATTAAGGCCCAAAACATAGGTTTAACAAAAGAAAAATAAGGATTATGAGAATTAGTTTTGTGCAACCCTAAGAAGTGATTAGAGAGCTGAGGAAAGGAGGCTAGAACGAGGAATCAACCGTAGAACCCCGGGAACGAAGAATTTCTGCTGGAAAATTCGAGGTATGGGGGGTAATCCGGGTTAATATGTTTGATATGGGTTTAAGGGAAAGGTAATTGTGTGTTTTTGTTTTCTGATGAATTTGTGCTGAAATCTGTGACGAATCTGTGATGATTTTCGTAACTCAGTATGTGTATGAACTCGATTGCGAATCTGATATGTGCTGTTATGATTGATGTTGAATCTGTGTGATTGATTGTTGATGTTGTGATGAACTTGTGGGTAACCAGATCTGAAAATCGAACTTGATATTAACTAGTTTCAGACTTAATAATTAGGAGAAATTGATGTAGACAAAGAAGTAGGATGAAAACATAGATCTTTGATGAATCGAAGCCAGTTTGGGTCTGAGTTTGGTAGATCGAAGGTGCTGGAATGAGGAAGTTTGCGTTCGGATGCGAGATTTGAGTTTTGGGGTAGTTTCTGGTGATACGCGTAATGGGGGAAGTATTACGCGTAATGAGGGGGCTTCCCAGGGTGATACGCGTAGCTTACGCACCCGTCCCCAAGAGCTGGCACGGCTCTCTGGTAGTAGGCGTAGCGTACGCGTATGGGATGGTGGGCAATACACGTAAGAGGAGGCATTACGTGTATTAGAGACTGGGAAAAAGGGGAATACGCTTAAGGGGAGATGTTTACGCGTATGGGATTGGGAAAAGTTCCTTACGCGTATGGGCTAGCCATTACGCGTAAGGGGAAATCTGAAGAAGAATGGAGAGGAAAACCCTCTCTATTCATACACGTATGGTACGCGTAATGGGTGGCGTGAAAATGAGTCATACGCGTAACAGGGTGGTTCTTACGCGTATGGGCAGTGGTGTGGGCAGATTTTTCACATTTTTGCGATTTCTGTCCCGATTTTGCTTATGACGTGGTTTCTTTGAGACATAGGGTTGTGATGAGATAATAAGGCACTAGTAAACTAGTAACGGTGATGAACGGGATAAAATCGGGGATTTTATGTGATGAACCTGATATGATGAATTGTGAGGTCTTCTGATGAATTTTGATGAGTACGACTTGGTGTTATATAATGATGCTTATTTAATGATGATTCATGAATGATGATGCAATTATGACAATTTTATGACGATGTTTATTATGACGATTTGTATCATGCATTCATGGCATAGTTAGGACTTCGGTCCATCTGGTGGCTTCAATCCCATTGTGTGGATTTTAGTGTTTTATGACGTGCTCCAGTTCTTGTGTAGAATCGATCCTATTGGTGGGGATCTTTGGAGGGTGATGGCACAGTGTCCATCGATTATGACAAGTTCGTACCACATGCATGAGTCGATGATGTTGCATTGCATATTGTGTGGCATTGCATTGTATTGATGTGATTTTGATGTATTCTGACGTGTGAATGACTTAATGATGTTGTTGCTTGTGCTTTATCTTTCACTTATATCTTATATATTGATTTCGTGATTACTCACCCTTCCTGTTTGAATGTTGCCTCCACGTGGGTAACGTGCAGGTGATCAGGCTTAGCTTCCTTGGCACATGAAGATTTAGCTTAGAAGTATTTCCTTGATTTCTCAGTCGATTAGAGGGTCTTGCTCTGATATGTAACATCGGGTCGGGACGTTTGAGTCGAACGATTGTGTTCTTTTGTTTTGTGGACATGATGTTTTTCATGAGTTTTATTTGAGAAGTTTTGAATTATAAAAGTGTTTCGTTTAAACTTGATTTTCCGCTGCGTGGTGTTTAGTTAAACTATGATGGTAAAACCCGTGTTACGGGACATGTGGATATTTGATGAATTATGACAATATGTGATGCCTTTTTTGAGACCCCACTCTGATTTATTTGTTGTTCCATTCGTGTTGTTTGTTGGGTAGAAAAAGGGTGTTACATTCAAGGTGTTTCCAATCCATTCCAAGCTTCTAAACACCTTACATAAGGTCCATTAAAGTTGTCTTGATCATCAAACAACATCTGTAACACCTCTATATCAGAATTTGAATTCCTCTTGCACAAGTAAGCCTGACACTCTCAAACTCTATACTACATGCATCATAAATTTGTTTTCGAGTTACCAACATGTTTCTGGTAGTCCATAGAGTAATAACCCTCAATCAATTGCATGATTTCATTCGTGTTTAAGATTTCATGATAGTTTTTGCAAATTCTAGGGTTTCTGTGTTCATCACAATTATCTCACTCCACACTTAAAATAAATGAAATTAAATACCACCATCGTGTTCCTTGGTCAAAAGCGAGCAAGATTGATATTTGAATCATTCCATGTCATCACGTATTGAGTAAGATTGAGAGGTTTTTGCAAATATGGGGAAACAGAGAAAGCGCGAGTAAGAACAAGTGTTCTTTGCGCCCTTTTTGAATTTTCAAAATTTTGAATTTTTCTTTTATTTTTTAATTGATTTCAAAAATTAATTTCTCTCTGATTTTTAATCATTTTTTATTGATTATTTTTTTCAAAATTCACAAAATTGTTAAAATATTTTATTCTACAAAAAAATCAAAAGAATATTATTTATTTAATATATTTTGAATTTTTGTAAAGAATTTCTTTTTAATTGTTTTTAAACATTTTTAATGAAATCTTTCTCTTGATTTTTCAAACTTAATTGAATTTCAAGCTTTCATATGAATAAAACTTGATTTTTCAAAACATTTTTTAAAGATCACAACATTTTTTGAATATATTTGATATTTTATATCATTTTGTATTTAATTTTCTTTGAAAAATTGTAATTTTATTAAAATTAGGGTTTTCTCCTTGATTTTAAATTTTCAATCTTCATTTGAAACACTTTTGGTCCTCTATTAGAGTGTAAGACCCAACTCCTTTTTGTACATAAATAATGTGGGCCTCAGATATTGTATAACTCCCACTGTGGTTTTCAAAACCGCAACGCGATCGTCGCCTTTCAAATAAAAATCTTGGGCCTCTCCTTGAGTATAAGCCTCATTCTTCTTCTTTACAAACAATTTTGGGCCTCTAATAGAGTCTAAGACCCAAACCCTTTTCTTCATAAACAAATTTTGGGCCTCTGCTATAATATAAGTCCCACAACTTCTTTCAGTATCGCAGTGCGATCCCAATTTCAAAATAAATCACTTGGGCCTCTCCTTGAGTATAAGCCCCAATATTTTTGTATAAAAACTTTGTTTTAAACAAACAAACAACTTCCATGGGCCTCTCCTTGAGTTGTAAGCCCCATACCTCTGTTTTCAAAATCATCTATCTGTTTTAACTGGTACTAAGAGGAGTATTATTCCCGGTGAAACTGCTCTTAGACCACTTGGGTCTCTCTTTGAGTTATAAGCCCCAAACATTCTTTTAAACAAATTTATTTCAAATTCAAACTTAAAGTTTTCTCAAAACTTTCTTCAATTTCTTAAAACCCTAATCATACAGTTAAAATTAGTACAATCAATCACCATACACTTGGGCCTCTTCTCAGAATGTAAGACCCAACATCTTTTCAATTCAATTCATACTTGTTTATATACCTGTCGATTCACTTATCTGTATATACTTGTGCATATCTGTCTAGAGTTTCCCCAACAGTTAGGTCTACACTTAGGTCAAACCAGAGGTTACTTTTAACTTAGTCAAAACTAGTTCCCTCATAGGAAATTCCCCTCAATACAGTCTACCTCCTCTTGGGCTTATTCAATATGGAACAGAGAAAGGCATTATTCACGGTGAAACTTTTCTCAAGATTGTCAAAACTTAGAAACATATACAAGAAATGCATTTCCCCAGAGAGGATTAATTCCCAGTGAAACCTCTTTTAAATTTCTTCAAACCTTAAAACTGTTCAACAAAGAAAGGATTATTCCCGGTGAAACCTTTCTTAAACTTTTCTTAGGCTTGGACCCACAGACTTCCTAGAAGTATCCCCAACCTCCTTTTGGGCTTAGTACAAGGACCAACAGGCTTCTTAGAAGTTCCCCAGCCTCCTCTTAGGCTTAGTACAAGGACCCAAATGCTTCCTAAAAGCATAGGATAGAATTTAGTCATCTCTACTAGTTCAATCCCCAGGAGCATCAAATTTCCAGAACATCCAGTCAGTCAGGAGTTGTTCTTTATCTCTAGAACCCACAACCTCCTCTTAGGCATCATACAAAAATCTTTATTCCAACCAGAGTCTATTTTTTTAATGAGACTTGGATAGTCTCAACCTCCTCTTGGGCTTCATTCAATTAGAGTTGTAAAGTCTTATAGTCTCCTTTTTGACTAAACACTAAAACCCACAGGTTTCCTAAAGGCATAGGGTAGATCCTAATCATTTTACCAATACACAAGTCTCCAGCAGAGTTAAAAACATCTAAGATTTTTAAACTCACCCTTAAACTCCCCTGACCCCCAAAAAGGTTTAAACTTTCACCTTAAACATCCTAGCTGGGGTCAATTTACCATCAACAAATCCCCAATAAAATCAGAGCCTCATGGCATCTGGTATTTCAATTCTTCTCTGATTCCCAGAAAGAGTAATTCCTTTTGGATTCCCTAATACAGTTTAGACCTTCTCCTAGATTTCAATAATCCTCAGCAAGAGTCATCCTCCTCTTGGGCTTCATATAATGATTTTCCCAATCAGCGTCAATCTTGGGCTTTGTACAAGACAAATATCATACTCCCAGTTGAGTCAGTCTTCTTTGAAACTACACTCAAACTTTTTAGCCCCAATCTTGGGCTTTGTACAAGACAGATAAAACTCTCCCCAGAGGAGTCAGTTTCCTTTAGCTTCAACCTTGGGCTTTGATCAAGGCACACAAAAATCAACATCTCCTCAGATGAGATCATGAGTCCACTCTGCAGGAAGATACATCTTCTATACATCACATATCAAAACAAATAATCAAAACCTTTGTCCAGATAATTGTTGTAAGTGGCACACTTGTTGATTCAAAATCCAAGCTGGAGTTCTTCCCTTATCCAGGCTAAAATTTATCTTTCATCTGACTGCTGTAAGTGGCAAGCCTCTGGATTCTATACATCCAAGCCAATGTCCCTCTCTTACCATGAAAGATTCATAAAGGAAAAAGTGGCATTGCTCTACACCGAGTTAAAGCTTCTTCCTTCATGACATCCCTCTTATAAAGGAAATTATGGCATTGTTGGATTCTACATATCCCAGTTAAAGTAATTTCCCTTAAAATCAATTTCTCAACATTTGTGATGAATAGGGGAGATATCTCCCATTAAAGATGACAAATTTTCTCTCAGTCAACCTTTAGCTTCAATCTTGGGCTTTGAACAAGACACAAATACTCTGATAACTTCAATCTTGGGCTTTGAACAAGACACCATACAATTTCCTCCCATAGAATAGGAGGAACTACGATTGCTCTGATTTCCCAAATCTCTTTACGGGAATACGTAGCATAAGATTGTGAAATCTTAGCGAGCACACAAATCAAAAATCTCAGGTCCAGTACCTTCCCAAAAACAATAGAAAACCCGAAAACAACAAAAACATTCTCTCAACCCTTCCAAAGGAGAAGCTTTCTCAATCCACAGTAGATAAACATAAGAAAGCATTTCAAAATTAGCAGAAATACATGCAAAAGAAGGTTCCTATAGATTACTATAGATACTCTGGGTGTTAGTAGCTTCCCTTTGTATAACCAGATCTCGATCCCCGATCTCTAAGCATTTATTAAAAAAACATTTGCGTTCAGGGTTAGTTTAAGATATCTTTCCCTTCCTTTCAACCTTCATAGGCTAAATACAGAAATCAAAAAGTAGCACCAAACATGCGGTAGGTGGTCGCGTCACCGAAAAAACCGACTGTTACACTCACACACTCGTTTGTCTACACGCGGGTACTTTGAGTAATTGAGGAGTTTGTACAAACTTGAACACACCAATCCTAACACTAAGACTTGTTATTTATAATAGTCGAAAACAACTACCCCTAACGGTCTACTAACTAGAGCAAGACAAATGGCATTCTGCATGTCTTCGTCCTTCAAATGCACTCCATGTGTCTTCTACCATCAATTGGATAAGAACAAAGTTCCCTCCCTTATTTGAATTCAAATCTTGAATCGAACGTCATCAGCAACGCTTCCGTCGAACAATATTTCCAAATTGTTAGAAATATTTTTAAGTCTATAATTTGTTTCTCTCTTGCACAAGGACATTTTCGACTAGAATTTATGGGAATACCATTCCAGTCGAAGTCTTTCAAAACTTCTTTAAAATTCTATTTCTTTTAATCAATCCTCTTAATTCAATATCAGGCGTCGAAATTAGGAGCTAACGAATTGCCCCCCAAAAATGTCATTTTCAACACCAATGAAGAAAAAGGCGTTATTTGATAATGTCATACGATGCCTCATTTAGTCTTTGCGAAGTTTCGACGTTTACTTATGGTTCTAACATTACAAAACTATTCACTTTCCTTTCAGCAGACCTATGACGTCATAGCCATCACTACCATATCTGACACATCCCCTCAAACCGTGCGAGAAATCATGGGGTAGGCATTAATTGTCACCGTTCCATCAAAGATCGTGGGGAGGACAAGCGTCCCACTCCCAATTTTACCATTAAAGTAACTTCTGAAACCGTTTCCACTCCCTGCCTTATAAATACCCCTTTCAACAATTTCTCTCACTTTTTACGCTCTCTTACTCTCAAATCTTCCAAAAAACTTTTCACATTTCAAAAGAACTCAATTTCCTTCATTCCATTCCAACAATGGCTTCCTCCACACGATCAACTAAGGATGCTAACAAGACTACCAAAGAACCTGGAAAACTTGTAAGCACTCCTAAGAAGATCTCTCAACTTCCTCCGTTCGATTCCATCACTGGTCCTGCCATGGTGGGAAATCAACAGTACCTGCCTAAACCTCTTGCTGAAGAGAAAAGAAGAATCTATGCTTCACATGTACTCATCCCTTTAACTGTTGCTGGTAAGCCTCTAGCTTTGTTTGGTCCTCTATCTGACCCCAATGTTGATCTTAGTAAGCTTAGGGATTTCTTCCCTACTTGCCACAAATATAAACCCATAGGTCAAGCTAAGAAACATAGGGCTAGCAATGAGGATCCTAATCCTGCTAACCAAAACAATCCTCCGACTGAAGAGGCCATTGATCTTAGGTATATGAACAATTTTAGGGTATTTAGGGCTAGTCCATCTTTGAAGAACCTCTCGACTATTTAGGATGGTTGAATAAGTTAGAGAAAACAAAATCTGAGGTTTGGAAAGAAATGGGTATTTATGATTTAATCATGTTGTCGAAGGTAGGACCTGAATATTGCTCGAACATGCTTGTTTCGTCCTTGTATTTCTTGAACAACACACATTACACACTTCATCTTCCATATAGAATGATGACACCCACTCTGTTCGACGTAGCCACTATCACAGGGCTCAAACCAACTGGGAACACTTACGACCTTGATTTTATGGCTGATGATAGTATTAGTTTTTTGACCTCTGTGGCAACGTATTCGACTCATATCGTGCATTATCACGATAAGGACATAGAGGAAGTTTCAGATGTCGAACACATAGCTTTCTTAGCTCTATGGCTGTCTCGTTGTGTCTTCTGTTCGAAGTCACTTCAAGTTACTAGGAAATTCCTGACTATGGCGAATCAACTCCATGCTGGCCATGAGCTTTGTCTGAGCAAACTGATTCTAGCTAGCCTCTATGAATCCATGAGCTAAGGCGTTACCCAACTCAAGTGTCTGGGTGACAAAGGAAATTTCCTCCTTTCTGGACCCTTCAATTGTGGTTGAACGCATCATTCAAAGACTGTCTTCCCCACAAGAATCAAATCAACGAAGACGCTGACGAAGTGAAGAATAGGAGGGTAGAAGGTCCACGCCTGGCGAAGCTGACTCCTGTTGATGATGGTCGACCTATTCAACAAACTCTTACCAATTTTATCATGATGTTTGCTAAATGTTATGACTTCACACCCCATATGACTCCCTTCGCTGCAAGGAAATATGGTCCTGAGTGGTTCACCAGGCCATTCCCAGCGTCGTCGAAGGCTCAAGATGCAGAATCCACTGCGATTTGGGAAGCCTTCCTGACTCCTAGGGTTTTAACCCTTATATTCAATCTCTCGAAGAGCCAAGTTACTTTGATTGCTTATCAACCAAATTTTTTCGCCCGATAATTTGGACTGGTTCAGGCTTTACCCAAACCTCTGTATGAGAAGAAACACCTCCTCCTCCTTTACAACGCAGTTCATTCTGAGGCCGTAGCTATTAAACAAATTGTGCGGTATGCTGGTCGAACACAGCTTCTTCCAGTAGCTTTCGAACCAACCTTTCTCTACACCCAACAATTTGATGACTAGTGGAAGGCCTATTATGCAGAGGAATTTTTCGACGTGGCTGCCTTTACACACCACATTAACAAGGCTTTCCTCTCTGTGCAGAAAAGAGTTAAGAAAGGTACTTTGACGTACATTAAAGAAATCCAAGCCTTCCAGAAATACTTTGAAACTGTTTATCGACCAGATGATCTTGGTCGAACCGTCCTCGATGCAGCTGCTACTTTGAAGGAAATTTTTTTTAACAAAATGGAGAACTTAAAGATCCCTTCGTACGTTCCTCCTGAGAAATAGTACAAAACGACTTTTAATATGTTTCCTCCTAAATTCCCTCGACTGCCAAACGCTGATTTTGGAGTGGCCCTTTCCCCTCCATTCCCATACTAGTTCATCTGTGGGGATTCTATCAAAATCCTTCGCCAACAATCAAAACCAAAAGCGCAGCAGGTGGTTCCGACCAAACATACACTAGACAGGTTCAAAGGGCATCTTCATATTGGGATCGAAGATGTTCGCATTGAATCTGAAATATATGAAGGTATGGAATGGGAGGATTTCGACCCAACATTTTTTCTTCATTATTTTCTTTAACATATAATAACTTCTTTCTATTTTACTTTAGCCGTGAAAATATCGCCAAAGAAACCAACAGTTAGGAAACCTGCCAAAGTAAAAGAAGAAGGAGGAAGTAAAGTAACAACAACAACAACAACAAAGGTATTTCACAACCCTTATTAATTTTGTCGCTTTTCATATATTCCATTATTTTATAAAATTTTCCCTTTCAGGGCGCTTGAAAGCTACCCCCGACTCCCCAAAAAAGGAAGGCAAGGAGGATATGGTTGTGGTGGTCGAATCAGATGATGAAGATCTATCTCCGACTGCCGAGCAACCACTTAAGAAAAAGAAGAGGCAACTCAAGATGAGCGAAGCCCTGGCTCAATCTCAAACAAAAGGTGTAAAAACCCTGACAAAGAAACCCAATAACTTAACAATTCTGGAACCAACTCCGGCAAAGATGTCGAAAAAGGCTGTGGACCAGCCTGGAAGTGACAATTCAAGCCCTGGGGCTGAAGCTCCTAAGGTACCAAATTTTATACCTTGTTATATTCTTAGTAATCTTGTTCGACTACTGACTTCGATTATTCTTTTCATGACGATGCAGGAGTTTCTACTCAGCCAGCTGCCAAATCAACCAACACCACACTTCTCAATAGTGAAGGTGAACCGACGTATCATCCTACTTCTGTAAAGGATTTTGAGAAGAGCTTGATGAGCGAAATAAATCAAATAGTCGGGGAACAGCGCGAAACTTCGCCACCCAAGACTACTACTCAGAATTCTCACACCAGTGGATCTGAACACGAAGGTGGCCAGGAAAAGAACATGCAAGCTGAAGCAACAAAGAATGATATGGAGGTGGATCACCCTGAAATCCATGTCGAAGAAGAAGCTGAAGATGGCTCCCCAAGAGTCGAACGTCTGGATTACACTCAGCAAGACCAAGACGATTACATGGAAGAAAGAGAAAATCGCTATGCATTCCAACATTATTCGATGCCTATTGAGGAATTCGTGGATGACCCTGAAAATGTCGAAGAAAATGATGACAAGGAGGAAGAAGAGGATGAAGACACTCATGATGAGACGATCGTCGAACCAAACCCTAATCATGGTCTGTCGATTGAGAAAGATTCAGGCAAAACCTTTGTGACCCTTTCCGCAGAAGAGCTGGAGGCTTTGAAAAATAGTAACCCCCGCGAATACCTGAAAGCTTTAATTGGCTCTAGAGGGAGTTCGTCTGAAAAAAGTCTCAGTTGCCCTTCAGTTTCTGGCGGCCGATCAACTAAAAATCTTGCCAACGAAATAATTTCAAAGATCAAGGAAAAAGTTTTTAAAGGTGACCTGTTTCAACTCATAGAGTCTGATCTTACTTCTCCTCTTGCCTTAAAAGGTCTTCTAAAAAAGGTTGACATTCTGACCGCTTCTCTCGAAGTTGCAAACGTTATCTTGGAGCTGTCTTCAATGATCGATCAAGTTGCTGGTGATGTTGCCAAAATCAAGCAAAGCTCTAAAGACATCGAAAGTCATACTGGCTCTGTAGCAGCTGCATGGGATGATGCCTTAGAGTCGACCAATCGCTTGGCTGATTTAGAGAAAGCCCAAGAACGCAACAAGGATGAAATTGAAACCAATAATCGAAATATCCATTCTTGGGAGGAACAGATAAAAGATCTACATGCCAAAATTTCGAAAGCCAAGAAACAGAATGCTGAGCTCCAGAAGATTGATAACTCTAAAGTGGCGAAAGAGCTTAATGTTAGGCTGAACTTTGCTGATAAAGCCCAGAAATTAGAAGCGGAGCTAGAATTCATGAGGTCAACCAAGTCGTATGTGAGAAGCGGTTAGAGTTCCTAAAGGTGAAGTATCTCAACATGAAGTCCACCCTTCCATTTTAGTTCTAGTTCCTTTTATTTTAAACTTCATCATCGCTTCTTGGATTATGTAATAATTTTTTGAACCCTTCGTGGTTCTTCTGGATGTAACGAATATAGCCATTTAGGAAACAATTTTGATTTTACCATGTTAGCTTCGATTATTTTGCATGCGATTACTCTTTAGCTATTTTTACTTCTTGTAGTGCAGGCTTGTATTTTTTCAAATACTTCTCGTTTACCCTTAAGAGTCTCTTATCTTGATCTAACTCTTCGATCTCATAAGCATCATTCGAAAAGACTTGTATGATTTGAAAAGGGCCTTCCCATTTAGGGGACCATTTCCCCAAGGCTCTATTTTTTTAATCCATAGGCAAGACTACTTTCTAAACCAACTATTCAGGCAAAAACATCTTAACTTTGACTTTCTTATTATAAGACTTTTCTATTCTCTTCTTCGGTCTTTTCAATAACTCTAAAGTATTAAGCCTTTTCTCATCTAAGTCCACTAATTCATCTAACATCATGTTCCAATATGACTCAGATGGGATTTCATGATACCTCTGAATTCTCGTCGACTGGAGATAGATCTCAACCTATAATACCGCATCATGACCAAAGGTCAATCGAAATGGAGTGGAATTAGTAGCCTCTTTGGGGGAGGTTTGACATGCCCAGAGAACCTGGTCCAAAGTCTTGTGCCAATTTCTAGGCTTCTTTCCCACATGTTTCTTAATTAAACTAATCACTACTTTATTTTTCGCTTCGACCTGACCATTAGCCCGAGTGTAATAAGGTGTGGAGGTTAATAATTTGAAACCCATTTCCTTAGCAAATTCTTGCATTTTTAAACCAATGAACATTGATCCTTGATCCGTTTTAATGGTTTCTGGGATTCCAAACCTATAGATAATGTGCTTTTTAATGAATTTGATTACGTCTTCTTGATCAACAACTGGCAATGGTATAGCTTCGATCCATTTTGTAAAATAGTCAATGCCTACTATCGCAACTGCAAAAATTAACTGGCGGAAAAGACAGAAGAGTCGCCACCGAACGTTATTTATTCTGACGCAGGCAAAGGAAACGATCGAAGAAAACCTAGCAAAAGGGAAAGGAATGGTCATCACAACCATAGCCTGAGTTCGGGAGTCGGTTACGCAAGAGGAAGGTATTAGCACCCCCTCGTATCCATCGTACTCGATGGGATCCACGCTTGTTGTATTAATCAAAGGGTGTAGGAATCTGAAGCTCTAATGCTAACTGGAACGGAAAAGAACGAGAAACGGAGGAATGCGAAAAGAAAAGAAAAGGTGACTCGATAGGACATCGTTGTCCTAGACCTACGTATTCCCTCGGGAGTGGGAAAGTCAGAGTCAACGTAGTTCGGAGGACTACGGGTTTGATTGGGGAAGGTTGCTCGCCAAGACATCGTCGTCTTGTGCCTACGTATCCTCAATCGGACAGGAGAGAGGAAGTTAGAGCAGTTGTAGTTCGACCTACAGGGTCTTTGTTTGTTTTGTGTTTTTTAGGTGGATGACGCAAACAATCACGTTCTAGTAGTTTAGGTGTTGGCGCGCGTTGCGTGGAGACTTACACGTTTACCTGTTTGCGGTAGAACGGAAATAACGTACCCTTATGATTGGAGTGAGATGAGAAGAGAATCCCGAAGGAAGAGGATTGTTTTGTTTATGTTTTTTATAAGAAAGTGTTTTGATTGTGTTGTTTGTAATATGTATCGTGCTAAAGACTATGACATAGGATCGAATGCGTTGCAAATCGAACCAAGACGGGACGTATGCAAAACTCCCTAGATAAGGTAAGGAGGGACTCCCACTTATCACTTCCCATGTGCTTAAGGCTCATGGCGCACTCCACATACAATATTTATTAAGTTTTTTTGCTTTTCTTTTAGAGAGAGAGAAGAGAAACTCAAATGGTTAAAAGAAAACAACTAAGGGGAACTCCGTCCTAGAGGTTGTCATGCATTGTGGCCCTATAGTTGACATTAGGAGGGGATTGCTACCTATGTTACCATACTTGGATTGAAAGCTTAATGTCTCTCCTACCTCCAACTTAATCAGAAATCAAGTGGAGCTAGGAATCCTAAGGGACCATGTGAATAAACACAAGTAAACATTATACTAATCAATCACAAAAGTGAGAAGTAAAGGAGAAGTGAGATGAAAGGGAAGTCATGTAAGTGTAAAAATCAAGTTAAAGTATAAAAGTACTTACCAACTCCAAGCCAAACGCAACTATTGAATAGTTGAAAACAAAATGCAAAACTATGCACTAAGGCACAAGCTAAGGTCCTAAGACTACACTAGGAGTAATGTTAAACAATAAGCAAAAAGAAATGAATCCTAAAGGTGTATGAACCTAAGAGGGGCAGTAGCTAACCCTATTATATTCTATCTATGTTAGTGTCCTAAAAGGTGTCAAAAGAAATCAAGCTATGGTCTACATCCTAACTCAAACCAAAGTCATCACAAACTTCATGTAAGTTGCATTTTAAAAGCTCAAACAAGTTAACTCAAAGTGAGAAACCACATGTGGCAGTAGCATTTCATGTCATTATCAAAGCAAAGTGATGTTTGAAATGTCAAGGAATGATCACTAAGTTCACATCAAGTCATGTTCACAAGATTTGAGAATGACACACAAACATGTTATACTTATGGTGCATCAATCATATATGAACATACAATGGTTAAGCAATCATGAGATTGTCATTTGAATGACCTAGGTCAGAAGTTGAAACATGTATTCTATGTTTAAAAATAATCTCAAGTTGTCATAAAAGTTCATGTCAAACACACTCTCAAAAGTTAAGGCAAACACATGTCAAGACAAGCACCTAAACACCTCCACAAAGGCATGTTAATCGTCAAGCAAGTAAGGGATGATCCAAGTCAAGTCAAATGGGGTATCCAAGTACACAAGGCAGTAGCAAATGACATGTAATATCCCATAATTAAGTCCCAAAAACAATGAGCAAAATTGGCATACAACGGCTCAAGCAAAAAGTTGTCAAAGTGGACAAGTTAGCGTGTACAAGTTCACGCAAAAGTAGCATCAATTAGAGGTCACCAAAAAGGACCTATAAAATGGTATTAGGAGGCTTTACTTCATGTTATAACAAGTATCAATCAATGATTAAAAGATCTCAAATGGATGGCATAAATGCATCACTAAACATCCTAAGTATTCACCAAAAACTCAAGTGGGAAAGCATGTAATTAGGACTCAAAACAAGCATCCAAATCATGATCAAAAATCAATGTCAAAACGTCACAATGGTGTAAAATGTGTCCTCATGAATGTGCTTAAACTTGTCAAGAAAGTTGGCCTAAGAAGATCACATACAAGCATCAAACTCAACCTATCTCTAAACATACATCCACACAATAAGCATGAAATGAAATATTCATGAAAAATGGTTAAAAGCCTTGAAAAATTATGGAATTTTAACCAAGATATGATGAGGTGAGAAGCTAAACACTTCCAAAAAATATGGTCAAGATTCTACACAAAAGTGGTTCAAACCATAACAAACGTTAGCCAAGCAATCCAACAATTATCATTCAAAACAAGCATCAAACAGACCTTCAAAGATGAACCAAAAATCATGGCAAAAAATCCAAGGTGATTATCAATATGTCATACAATCATGTGATTAATGGAATACAAAAAATGAAGTCCAAACTAGTTGGACAAAAATGATATCAAGGCATTATGTACAAGATATCTCAATTTGAACACAATCCAAACAAAATTCCAAAACCAATACAAAAAATATCAAAAATTGGAATTGAAAATTGTGAAAAATTAATTAACATGCTCAAGGTTACTCATGAATTTGTTCAGAATTTTTATCCAATTAGAACTATTTTTAAAGTGTTAAAATCAAAAACATCAAAAACAAAGAAATTAAAACATACCAAGAACCAGGGGGTGTACACATAGCAAGATCTTAGTTCAAAAATCACTAGGCTCAAAAATGGGGGCATGGATATCAAAATGAATTTGGGCTTAAGGGGTCTGAGCCCACACAGACACAGTCAAGAGAGGGAGTAGTCAATCCTCTCAGTCCCTTTCGCCCGCGTTCTCTCTCCATCCGTTGCGTCGGATTTCGCCGTCTGCGGCGACGAAACCTTGAACCTTACATATTTACACCAATATATACGTTTTAGTCCCCTCTCCAAGAATCTAGCAATGGATTCCTTCGATTTCTACTCTAAAACCCTAATAGAATTGCGTCTCAAAATGAACCCTAAACACCATTTCTTAAATTAAACCCTCGTGAAAGAGAGAACACGACTATGCTCTTGAGGCTATGGTTCTTCAATGTTCATACTACGAACCAGTAACAGAAATATAACAAGACAATGGAGATTATGGCGTTTTGCGTTTACCTACGGAACCTAGGATTATTTCGGTGATGGTTGGGAAGTAATTCGAAGGTGATGCAAATAGAAAACCAGAGGGGAGGCTCCAAAGTTCAGGATTTGCAAAATAAGCGCAAGAGTAGAAGCTTCGATTCAGGTAAAATTTCAGAATCTCCAACTTCTTCTACTTTCTGATCTGCGAACACTTCTTCTTCTTCTTCTATGAACTTTGTCTGTAGGATTTGGTGTGTGTTATTGTTGATTAGAGAGAGTGAGTTTATAGTGATGAGAGGCTATGCTCGATTGAAGCAAAACTTCAATGTGAAGTTTTGCTTAACAATGGTGATTTGAGCTTTGAGTGTTAGTGAGAGCGTGAGAAGAGAGTGAATTGAAGAGAGTGGCGAGGAATTGTGATCAGAGGGAAATGTGGAGAGGATGAAGATTCCAGAGTGAAGAGAGGAATGAAGATTGTTTATATATGATGAAGGAAGAATTTGAGAGATTATGTTATATTTTGTTGTAACTGTATTGAGAGTTAGTTATAGGTTGGTGTGATTCTGTTTTGGTTAGTTTGTGACAGTTAGGAGAGTTAGTTAAGCTGTTGTGTAAGTTAGTTATTCTGTTTTTTATAGCAAGATTTCGGTTATGTGTATTTTGTAGTTGGTAGTCTAAACTTAATGAAATGTTAACGTGAGGCAGGTCGTGTTTTGAAGCTAAATTGTTAAAGTGAGTAAAAAATGAAATGAACTTGCCTTGTTAGTTTCTGTTAGAACAGTTATGAATGGTCTTGTGCAATTGAATTGTAGTTACTTATTCCACTATTAGAGGTTGGATTCAATTTGAAATTCTTGAATTTTGCTATGAAAACAGGCTGTTATGAATTCAAACTGAAACATGGTCGGTTGATGACGCAAATGCGTACTAATATGTTAGTTTAGGATAGCAACTGTTGACTCTTTTTTTTAAGTGAATTGAATGCCTTGTGACCTAGGTTTTTTTTTTCATAGCTTGTGTCATGTATGTGTATATATGAATGGTTGTTGATTATGGATATTGATTTGCTTTTATTGACACCAGGTGCTGATGATGAAGGATGTTGTTGCTGCCGTAACGGTTGTGTATTATTGTAACTGCTTGTAAGGCTAGATCCACTTGGGGAGCTTCTCACTTTCTGTACTGCTGCATATCAGGGTAATAATGTTCCAACAAATATGGTTCAACAGGAAGTGGATGTGAGGGATGATATAATTTGTGATATCAACCAGTTCAAGTTGGTGTAAGTAGGCCTTTAAATATCAAGGGATCTCCTACAAATGTCGTCGATTGCTTCATTGTCCAAAAGCACAACCACATCAGTGTGCTCAAGGAGAGAATGTGTCGGAAAAAACATTGTTGTATAGTTCAACAACAGCTGTTGAAACCTGTTAAGAAAGGTAAATGATGGAACTAATTTTGGACTTCTTTCCATTGCTAAGTATTTTCGTCTTTTCTGATATCCTTTTTTATGGTTTCGTTTATTGATCCACAGGCTTCGTTCTTGGTCGAAAAGGTTGAAGATGGTGAAAGGTGTAGCATAAGGTATTGAATATATGTAGAAGTTGAATGGGATGATGGGTAGTTGGAATAGGTTCACATTTCATATCCAATGCAGCCACGTACTTAGGTATGATGGAATGAATCAATCCACTAGCCTGTTAATATTGGGATTTCTCTTTTTTTCTCTATTATAGACTTTCCTCTTCCTCTCTGATATGTAGTCTCTACCCAATAATTCGCACTCAAGTAGAATTCTGATTGACTCTTCAAGTTGGTGTAGTAGCAACTTTGGGCTTGGCAGTTACAGATCTGGCCTTTGAAGCAATCTTTGGTTTGGGAACAACTTTAGCTTTTGGAACTGCAGCTGACTTAGCCTTCACCGCTTTCACCTTTGCAACTTGTTTTGTCTTCGGTTTGGACGTTGCGAGAGGTATCTTGAATTAACCTTTAACCTTAGCAACTCACCTACATCTGGGGATACCAATCCAGGAAGAAGACTTCACTATCTATAGAATTGTTACAAAGCTAAACTCCCCCGTTTACAACTTCATACCTAACATCTACCCAATGAACATCTTTACCAAGGCTAAACTCAAACGTTTACAACCCTGATATGAGATACCCCACTCACTTCCCTTAATCACCAACTGTGATTTCTACATCATCCATGTTAATACAAAAATCTGTCAAGCTTTCTTGACAAATAAGCTAAATCGGATTTGCTTAAAAGCTTCATCCAAGAACAATACACAATCCAATACCTTAAGGCTTATGGATCTGTGCGACACCTATATCTACCATAGTGCATCAAACGATACAAAGGGAGACTTACAACCTAGAGAGCCAACGACACTCAAAACCCTAAACCCTTGTTTCTTATGCAAGAAAACAAGGTTACAAAAGGCATACAAAAGGCATATAAAAACCTAGGTCTAAGTCTTCTACTTATAGTGTCTTCTGCAGTCTTGGGCTTCAATCTTCTGTCCTTGATCCATGCAGCAATTTCTCCTTGAGTGTTGCAGCTGATTAAAAACTAACTTAAGCCATTCAGTCCAGGATGTCAAGATGCATGTTAAGACATCTTGTTTGACATCACGTCTTCAGCAGAATTATTTAGCTTGATCTCCTTGTTGAGTTAACATTTATGTTTTATCAAAATTTGTTCAAAACCCCAGAGCTTTCAGATGATACGTTCACCATTTCTGGTTTGGCATCATCATCAATCGAGGAAGCCTCAACTGATTCCCCTAAAAAAGGAGGTCATCCTATAGCAAGTTCCCAGTTTCGGGTCCTCGGGTCAAGAAGCGTAATGTGTTTGCCATTTCTGGTCTGACATTATTGCCCCTTGGAAGGAGTGCCTCAACTGAGTACTCGGGAATGGTCACCAGATTCGATAGCTTTCTAAGTTAACACCCCGAAATGAACAAGACGCGCAAATCAGAATATCTCCCAAGAAAACCTCGTCAGGGTGTGGATTTCGTGAAAACCAAACGTACCAAGATGCTACGCAGGCCACACTACTTTCCACTCTAGTCTTATGTGCATATTCAAGCCTGGGTATTGGGCTTATCTCTCAGAACACACATACCACCAAAGAAAACCAGTAAACAGCACAGTCTAGTATATATATGGCAGTAATGAATGTAATAAAGCAAGTAAATGCGATAAAAGCAATAAACATGCGATAAAGGCCATAAATAAAGCAGGTAGAGCATACAGATAAATACCCAATAACCGAAAACAAACAAGCGCTAGGATTGACTCGCTTATGGATGGGAAAGTCCCCAACAGAGTCACCATCTCTCGCAACTGCGAAAATCAACCGGCGGAATAGATAGAAGAGTCGCCACCCAACGTTATTTATCCCGATGCAGGGATAGGAAACGATCGAAGAAAACCTAGCAAAAGGGAAAGGAATGGTCGTTGCAACCATAGCCTAAGTCCGGGAGTCGGTTACGCGAGAGGAAGGTATTAGCACCCCCTCGCGTCCATCGTACTCGATGGGATCCACGCTTGTTGTACTAATCAAAGGGTGTAGGTATCTGAAGCTCTAATGCTAAGTGGAACGGAAAAAAATGAGAAACGGAGAAATGAGGAAAGAAAATAAAAGGTGACTCGATAGGACATCGTCGTCCTAGGCCTACGTATTCCCTCGGGAGTGGGAAAGTCAGAGTCAACGTAGTTCGTAGGACTACAGGTTTGATGGGAGAAGGTTGCTCGCCAAGACATCGCCGTCTTGTGCCTACGTATCCTCAATCGGACAGGAGAGAGGAAGTCAGAGCAATCGTAGTTCGACCTAGGGGTCTTTGTTTGTTTTTTTAGGTGGATGACACTAACATTCACGTTCTAGCAGTTTAGGTGTTGTCGCGCGTTGCGTGGAGACTTACGCGTTTACCTGTTTGCGGTAGAACGAAAATAATGTACCTTTACGATTGGAGTGAGACGAGAAGAGAATCCCGAAGGAAGACAATTGTTTTGTTTATGTTTTTTATAAGAAAGTGTTTTGATTGTGTTGTTTGTAATATGTATCGTGCTAAAGACTATGACATAGGATCGAATGCGTTGCAAATCGACCCAAGATGCGGCGTATGCAAAACTCCCTAGATAAGGTAATGAGGGACTCCCGCTTATCACTTCCCATGTGCTTAAGGCTCGTGGCGCACTCCACATACAATATTTATTAAGTGTTTTTGCTTTTCTTTTAGAGAGAGAGAGAGAGAGAAGAGAAACTCAAACGGTTAAAAGAAAACAACTAAGGGGAACTCCGCCCTAGAGGTTGTCATGTATTGTGGCCCTATAGTTGAGGTTAGGAGGGGATTGCTACCTATGTTAGCATACTTGGATTGAAAGCCTAATGTCTCTCCTACCTCTAACTTAATCAGAAATCCAGTGGAGCTTGGAATCCTAAGGGATCATGTGAATAAACACAAGTAAACATTATACTAATCAATCACAAAAGTGAGAAGTAAAGGAGAAGTGAGATGAAAGAGAAGTCATGTAAGTGTAAACATAAATTTAAAGCATCACAAGTACTTACCAACTCCAAGCCAAGCTCAACTATTGAATAGTTGAAAGCAAAATGCAAAACTATGCACTAAGGCACAAGCTAAGGTCCTGAGACTACACTAGGAGTAATGTTAAACAATAAGAAAAGAGAAATGGATCCTAAAGGTTTATGAACCTAAGAGGGGAATTAGCTAACCCTACTGTATTCTATCTATGTTAGTGTCCTAAAAAGTGTCAAAAGAAATCAAGCTATGGTCTACATCCTAACTCAAACCAAAGTCATCACAAACTTCATGTAAGTTGCACTTTAAAAGTTCAAACAAGTTAACTCAAAGTGAGAAACCACACGGGGCATTAGCATTTCATGTCATAATCAAAGCAAAGTGATGTTTGAAATGTCAAGGAATGATCACTAAGTTCACATCAAGTCATGTTCACAAGATTTGAGAATGATACACAAACATGTCATACTTATGGTGCATCAATCATATATGAACATACAATGGTTAAGCAAGCATGAGATTGACATTTGAATGACCTAGGTCAGAAGTTGAAACATGTATTCAATGTTTAAAAATAATCTCAAGTTGTCATAAAAGTTCATGTCAAACACACTCTCAAAAGCTAAGGCAAACACATGTCAAGACAAGCACCTAAACACCTCCACAAAGGCATGTTAATCGTCAAGCAAGTATGGGATGATCCAAGTCAATTCAAATGGGGTATCCAAGTATACAATGCAGTAGCAAATGACATGTAATATCACATAATTAAGTCACAAAAACAATGAGCAAAATTGGCATACAACGACTCAAGCAAAAAGTTGTCAAAGTGGACAAGCTAGCGTGTACAAGTTCACACAAAAGTAGCATCAATTAGAGGTCACCAAAAAGGACCTATAAAATGGTATTAGGAGGCTTTACTTCATGTTATAACAAGTATCAATCAATGATTAAAAGATCTCAAATGGATGGCATAAATGCATCACTAAACATCATAAGTATTCACCAAAAACTCAAGTGGGAAAGCATGTAATTAGGACTCAAAACAAGCATCCAAATCATGATAAAAAACCAATGTAAAAATATCAAAATGGTGTACAAAGTGTCCTCATGAATTTGCTTAAACTTGTCAAGAAAGTTGGCCTAAAAAGATCACATACAAGCATCAAACTCAACCTATCTCTAAACATACTTCCACACAATAAGTATGAAATGAAATATTAATGAAAAATGGTTAAAAGCCTTGAAAAATTATGGAATTTTAACCAAAATATGATGAGGTCAGAAGCTAAACACGTCTTAAAAATATGGTCAAGATTCTACACAAAAGTGGTTCAAACCATAACAAACGCTAGGCAAGCAATCCAACAATTATCATTCAAAACAAGCATCAAAAAGACCTTCAAAGATGAACCAAAAATCATGGCAAAAAATCCAAGGTGATCATCAATATGTCATAAAATCATGTGATTAATGGCATACAAAAAATGAAGTCCAAACTAGTTGGACAAAAATGATTTCAAGGCATTATGTACAAGATATCTCAATTTGAACACATTCCAAACAAAATTCCAAACCAAATATAAAAAATATCAAAAATTGGAATTGAAAATTTTCAAAAATTAATTAACATGCTTAAGGTAACTCATGAATTTATTCAGAATTTTTAGCCAATTAGAACTATTTTTAAAGTGTTAAAATCAAAAACATCAAAAAAAGAAATTAAAACACACCAAGAACCAGGGGGTGTACACGTAGCAAGATCTTAGTTCAAAAATCACTAGGCTGAAAAATGAGGGCGTGGATATCAAAATGAATTTGGGCTTAAGGGGTCTGAGCCCACACGGACACAGTCAAGAGAGGGAGTAATCAATCCTCTCATTCCCTTTCGCCTGCGTTCTCTCTCCCTCCGCCGCGCCGGATTTCACCGTCTGCGGCGACGGAACATTGAACCTTACACATTTACACCAATCTATACGTTTAGGTCCCCTCTCCAAGAATCTAGCAATGGATTCCTTCGATTTCTACTCTAAAACCCTAACAGAATCGCGTCTCAAAACGAACCCTAAACACCATTTCTTATATTAAACCCTCATGAAAGAAAGAACACGACTATGCTCTTGAGGCTATGGTTCTTCAATGTTCATACTACGAACCAGTAATAGAAATAAAGCAAGACAATGGAGATTATGGCGTTTCGCGTTTACCTACGGAACCGAGGATTGTTCCGGTGATGGTTGGGAAGTAATCTGAAGGTGATGCAAATAGAAAACCAGAGGGGAGGCTCCAAAGTTCAGGATTTGCAAAATAAACGCAAGAGTAGAAGCTTCGATTCAGGTAAAATTTCAGAATCTCCAACTTCTTCTACTTTCTGATCTACGAACACTTCTTCTTTTTCTTCTATGAACTATGTCTGTAGGATTTGGTGTGTGTTGTTGTTGATTAGGGAGAGTGAGTTTATAGTGATGAGAGGCTATGCTCGGTTGAAGCATAACTTTAATGTGAAGTTTTGCTCAACAATGGTGATTTGAGCTTTGAGTGTTAGTGAGAGCGTGAGAAGAGTGTGAATTGAAGAGAGTGACGAGGAATTGTGATCAGAGGGAAATGTGGAGAGGATGAAGATTCCAGAGTGAAGAGAGGAATGAAGATTGTTTATATATGATGAAGGAGGAGGTTGAGAAATTCTGTTATATTTTGTTGTAACTGTATTGAGGTTAGTTATAGGTT
This sequence comes from Lathyrus tuberosus, assembly GCA_022829125.1. NCBI lineage: Eukaryota > Viridiplantae > Streptophyta > Magnoliopsida > Fabales > Fabaceae > Lathyrus > Lathyrus tuberosus. The sequence continues at coordinate 1,459,155 of JALAZF010000020.1, read as the reverse complement.
AGTGTGATTCTGTTTTGGTTAGTTTGTGACAGTTAGGAGAGTTAGTTAAGATGTTGAGTAAGCTAGTTATTCTGTTTTTGATAGCAGGATTTCTGTTAGAGTGTATTGTGCAGTTGGTAGTCTAAACTTAATGAAATGTTAACGTAAGGTCAGTCGTGCTTTGAAGCTAAATTGTTAAAGTGAGTAAAAATGAAATGAACTTGCCTTGTTAGTTTCTGTTAGAACAGTTATGAATGGTCTTATGCAATTGAACAGCAGTTACTTATTCCACTATTAGAGGTTGGATTCAATTTGAAATTCTTGAATTTTGCTATGAAAACAGGCTGTTATGAATTCAAACTGAAACAGGGTCGGTTGATGACGTAAATGCGCACTGAGATGTTAGTTTATGATAGCAATTGTTGACTCTTTTTTTGAAGTGAATTGAATGCCTTGTGACCTTGGTTTTTTTTTGCATATCTTGTGTCATGTATGTGTATATATGAATGGTTGTTGATTGTGGATGTTGATTTGCTTTAATTGACATCAGGTGCTGATGATGAAGGATGTTGTTGCTGCCGTAACGGTTGTGTATTATTGTAACTGCTTGTAAGGATGGATCCACTTGGAGAGCTTCTCACTTTCATGTAGTTATCCAATGCAGCCACGTACTTAGGTATGATGGAATGAATCAATCCACTAGCCTGTTAATATTGGGATTTCTCTTTTTTTTTTTTTCTGTTATAGACTTTCCTCTTCCTTTCTGCTATGTAGTCTCCAGCCAATAATTCACACTCAAGTAGAATTCTGATTGACTCTTCAAGTTGGTGTAGTAGCAACTTTGGGCTTGGCGGTTACAGATCTGGCCTTTGAAGCAATCTTTGGTTTGGGAACAACTTTAGCTTTTGGAACTGCAGTTGACTTAGCCTTCACTGCTTTCACCTTTGCAACTGGTTTTGTCTTCGGTTTGGGCGTTGCGAGAGGTATCTTGAATGAACCTTTAACCTTAGAAAGCTTTCCAGAAGCACCGTTCTTCTTTAAGTTGTGAAGCAATAATTTCTTGAAGTTTGGAGGAAGCTGCTTGGGTTTCTGTTCAATGGCATATTAGCTTAAACCTGTTTTTTTTGCATTGATTAGTTACCATGTTAGTGTATCTAGTATGGTTTGAATTGTTTGTTGGGCTTATGTACATTGAAGCTTTTGGATGTATTTCATTGAACTGTGATGGTGATAGGGCTATTGTGACTGTTTTTGTGTTATGATTTTACTCTGTTAGCATGAACTTGTTAGCATGAACTTGACCAGTTGATTAGTGAAAAATGAACTAGAGATCTGAATGCATCTAGCAAGTAACTTCAATATTGTTAATGACAAATCTCTGTCATCCCCCAACATCAACGCTACAATCAAAGATTGTACAATGATGAAAGTCATATCTCTTTTAGTGTCATTACTTGTGTCACCTACTTTAACTGAGAGTAATATTTTTGGAAGATCTAAAATAAAAGCCTTATGAATTTGAAAACTAGAATAACCAAGCAAACGAATAAACAGTGGAGCAACCGTGCTAATATATGGGGAAAGTTTATAAATGACCGAATAGCACAGTATGATAATGTATTACAAGCCCGAACTCTTGTTAGCTCGACCAATCTTTTGTTCTCATCAACTATAGCAGGAAGAATTTTTCTAGAAGACCATTCTTATATTATGCTTCCGTGAAGTTCATTTTCCAGCCTCTCTCCAATTTGACTTTATGGAGACATTTGAAGTAGAGCATTTCTTATTCTTCATGTGTCAATTCCCCTTTTTACATTGTCGTCAATTGTTGGAATTTTGGTTTATGGATTGTGTTTGGTTTTAAATTGAAGTGTAATCTTGAAAATGATTTAAAATGTGATCTTGGTATGGATATTGATTTTGAAATTTGGATTGGACATTTGGAATGTGGTTTATGGATATGATTTTTTGGGTTAATGGATTTGAAAATATTGATTTAGAAAAAATGGTAAAAATGGTCTAATGGATGTTAACTTTGGAAGTGTTTTACGGATTGTGACTCGATTCTCAAGAATAAACTCCTTTTTTCTCCAATTTTGGTTTAAATGCTTGAACTTGGATCAAACAACCTTGAATATGAACTTTCCATTACTTCTGGAATGAACCTTGAAGATGCCTTAGATCCAAATAAAATAACTAGGCAAAAAATGTGAGGAATAAAACCTATAAAGAAGTCCATGAACCCAATATAAGCTTCCACGGTTGACACTAATGATCTTTGCAAGTCCTGATCATATCCCAATCATAATTGACCACGTGTACCCAGATCTTCTTAATAAATTGTACCTCAAGCAATGATGGGACTTTGGGTGATTGGGTGCACCAATGGATAGTCCTCCTGAGGAAATCACTTGAAGGCCACTAACCAGGGAAACAAACCCTAATCAAGTGATGATGGTGAGCACCAGAAGATGATTCCCCTGATGATTGCATAGCCAAACTTTGAGGATCCATCTGATAACTATAAGCACAAGGGATAAACCCTAATCCATGATCTTTGCATCTTTCATTGAAACAAACTTACAAAAGAGAATGAAACCCTAATGCACTACATACACAAAAGATTGAAACCCTGATCTTCTGAGAAATACAGAGAAGTAAACCCTGATTCAAGACCTTGGTGAAATTTGGAGAAGAATGATCTTTGATGCAGAGGAGATCCTCAATAACCATGAGTCAAAACCCTAATTCAACACTTCACCGCTTGAAGAACCATAAGAGTCAGTCTTATTTGACATATACACCTCAAACCGGTGTGGAACCCTAGCTCGCAATTGTCACTGATCCTTTTGAACCATAGTGCCTCATTGAATGCATGCATGCTATGCGAATGACCTAGTGGAGATGCATATGTATGTGAAGCAAAAGCCACTTATTGATGGTATAAATAGGAGGGTAAATTTTGGGATGTTACACATACCAAAATGTACCTTTGATTTTTAGATGACGCTGGTCGAATTTCTCTAACCAAATCTAAAGCCCAACCTCTGAAAGGCCATGGCTTGACTATAGAGTGTAATTCACTTGCAGGAACATGTTGTATACCTGAATGCACTTGGCACTCTTGGCATCCCTTAGTGAATTTGATACAATCTTTCAACATAGTAGGCCAATACATACCTTGTCGAAACAAAAGCCATTTCATCTTGTGGCCTACCTGATGATCCCCACATGCCCCACTATGAATAGTCGAAAGGGCTAGATACGCCTCTGACTCACTAAGGCATTTAAGCAAAACTCTCTCATGAGTCTTTTTAAATAATTCATTACCCAAAAGAACATAACTTAAAGCTTGATACCTAATTTTTCGATCTTTAGACGTCGTTGGGTTTTGCAGATACTTCACTATTGGTTTTCTTCAATCTTCGTCTGTCAATCTATCTATTGATAAGATTTTGAAATTCTCTTTATCAGCGTATCCTAGCTTCGTTGTTTCCAAATCTGATGGGGACAATCTGGCTGACACAACTCTTCCTCTGACTTCGATTGCATCTTGTAATTTTTCCTTCGAAATTTTATACCCAGAAGCAATTTTAGCCAAGTCATTAGCCACTTGATTCTCCAGTCGAGGTATGTGTTGAATGCTCACCACTTCGAACTTTTTTAGTAATCGATTGGCTATTACAAAGTACATAATGAGATTTTCTTTAACACACTTGTACTCCTTTGTGATTTGTTTTATGACTAACTCTGAGTCTTCCATTATTTCGACTCGAGTTGCCCACAATTCCAACAATATCTCAAGTCCGGCTATTAAAGCCTCATATTCTACCTCGTTATTCGAACAAATACCTTCGACTTTATACTTGAATTTTGTTGGAATTTTATTAGGAGAAATAATCAAGACTCCTACGCCTGTACCATCTTTATGAATAGAATCGTCGAAATACAATTTCCAAGGTTCGAGCTCAAGGTAGTTTAACATGTTTTCGTTTATAGAGTGGTCGATGATGAAGTCAGCTACCACTTGTCCCTTAGTGGCCTTCAAAGGCATTTAAGTTAGGGAATACTCAGTTAAAGCTAATGCCCATTTACCAATTCGACTGTGCAAAATTGGTTTAGACAACATATATTTAATGATACCACAATGAGATGAAACATAAACATCAACAGGTTTTATATAATGCTTCAACTTTGTACAAGAAAAATATAAGCATAAACACAATTTTTCAACTATGCTATACCTAGTTTCTGCATTGTTCAAAACCCTACTAAGGTAATAAATGGCTCTTTCGACACTATTTTCATCCTCTTGAGCCAACATGCTCCCTAAAGTTTTTTCAAATGCAGATATGTACAATCTCATACTATTATTTCTACAGGGTGGTGCTAGAATTGGAGGATGACTCAAGTACTCCTTGATTTTGTCGAATGCTTCTTGCTGAGCTTGCCCCCATTCGAATCCTTCCTTGTTTAGTCGAAGCAGAGGTGAGAAGGCTTAAGTTTTTCCGCTAAGGTTCGAGATGAATCTCCTTAGGAAATTGATCTTTCCCAACAGTGACTGTAATTCCTTCTTTGTTGATGGCGCTTTCGCTTCCATAATGGCCTTGGTCTTATTCTGGTTTATTTCAATTCCCTTTTTGTGGACTACAAATCCTAAGAAATCCCCCGCCTGCACACAAAAAGCACATTTGAGAGGATTCATTTTCAGACCATGTCTTCTCATCCTTTCAAAAGATTGTCGAAGATGGTCAATGTGATTCTTCCTTGAAACAGACTTAACAACAATATCGTCAATATAAATTTGTATAAAAGTATTTATATAATCATGGAAGATTGAATTCATCGCTCTTTGGTATGTTACCCCAGCATTCTTTAGACCAAAAGGCATGACTACCCACTCATAGGTGCCTAAGGCCCCAGGGCATCGAAAGGTCGTCTTAGGGACATCCTCTTCAACAATGAATATTTGATTATACCCAGAATACCCATCGAGCATACTAAGGTTTTCATGACCAGCGGCAGAATCGACTAGCATTTCTGCCACAGGCATTGAGTATTCGTCCTTTGGGGTAGCAATGTTTAAATCTCTAAAATCTATGCAAACCCTCAGAGTACTATAGTTTTTAATAACAGGTACAATATTTGCTAACCATTCGACATACCTGGCTGTTCGAATGAATTTGCAACGAAGAAGCCTTTCGACCTCCTCCTTGATCTTCGAGAGAATGGCCGGTGCAAACCGCCTTGGATTCTGCTTGATTGGCTTCTTCCCGGACTTAATTGGCAGCTTCAATTCGACCAGATCTCTGCTTAAGCTAGGCATCTCGTCGTAATTCCATGTAAAGCAGTCTTTAAACTCCTTTAACAATTGGATCACTTCGACCTTGAGTTGTGGGTTGATATTGGCACTGATATATGTTGGCCTTTTCGTTGCCCCCTCTCCCAAGTCAATTTCTTCCAGAGGATCTTGCGCTTGCATTTTAATGTTGGCTGCCAGCGGATCCTTCTCCAAACCTAAAGGCTCGTCATCATAGATGGCATCGAGCCTCTGGCCTTGTACTTCATCCTGAACCTTATCAGGTGGTTCTGGATCGAAGTCCTTACCAGAACCTTCTTGGTGTAATCTTTTGTTGGCTTCGACAGCCATATATTTCACTTCAGCCTCTAGGGCCGTTTGTAGATTGTTTTCGGCTATGTATGATGAAATCCTTTTAAGTGCTTCGAACTAAGACATCGTCGCCGAACTCGCTTCCCCATCCAGTAGGGTCGACTCTAGACGTCCCTTCATATGCAAGGTCATCTTCTCCTACAACCTCACGATCCCATTGAAAGCCATTTGTGGGATGCAAGTACAAGGAACAATATGCGTTGTCATCTGGAGTAAATGCAAAGTTGGCTGGGTTGCATGGAGCTATGTTAGCCAAGTGCTTTTCGAAATGGCGTTGTGTCGACATGATTGATTGTAGCCTTGAAATAACCTTGGTCTGCTTCAATGTTTTCCACAATGCCGTCTGGGTGCCATATAGTTATCCTCTGATGCATGGATGAAGGTACAACCCCTATCCCATGTATCCATTCACGGCCAAGTAACAAATTGTAATTGGCTTTCGTTTCGACAACCATAACCATGGTTGGTCTTGTAACAGTACCTATGGTAAGATCGACCTGAATCACCCCCAAAGTAGTACCCACCTTTCCTTCATAGTTGGAGAGTACCATATTATAGGGCTTGGTATCGGTGTCGAACTTCCCGATTTTCCTCAGCATGAAGTGTGGCATTAGGTTCACCGTCGTACCACAATACACTAAGATTCTGTTAATAGGAATGACTTCGACCTTACCTGTACTGAATAGAGGCTTCAAATAACTTTTCATTGCCTCGTCTGGGCGTTCGAAGAACGCATTCTGTTCCTCGACACAACCATTATTCATCACATAATAGCACACAGGTTTATGTGCAGCCATTTTGATTTCAGTATTATTATCCGTCTCTTCGACCTCAGTTATTTGGTCGAATTCCCTAGGGAGCACTGACACCACATTCACTATAATATCCAAAGACTGCTCCAAACCTGAGTCGAAATTATCAGTAAGCATCTCATCCTCAACAACCGCTCGATCATGCTTTTCTTTGGGCTCTTCTTCTTGTGTGGCAAACAACTTTCTCCCCACCGACATCTTTTTGACATGCTTTGGTTCCTCCCTGTCAGTCTTGTCGGTTGGTTGGTTGGTACTTGATTCCACCTTTGCCTCAGCCTCTCTCTGAGCCTTCCTTCTTCTCTGTTCCTTTCTCCATTGTGATATGGACATGGGATTATTTCCCTTATAATTTTTTGAGATGTAGGCTGACTGCTTCGAAGTCTGGAATTCTCTACGGTATGCCATTGATGAGCCTCTATCTGCATCGAAACATTGCCATTTTTGCTGGCCTTTTCCCTTATTTTCATTTGGCCTTGTCCACTTTCCATTAGAAATCTCTGCAAATGGCTTGAAAGTGGTGGGTCTTACACCTGGGACCCTTGGCTTAACCTGTTCCTGCTTCGAAGAAGATCTCCTCGGGTCGAAGCCTCGTTGACCATGAGGGGCTCTCTCTTCACGCCTTTGCTTGGCTTTCCTTACTCCTTCAAAGTTTTGGGCTGCCCTTTTATCAAACACAGCACTGCATCGAGGACACAACATCTCTTCTGATTTTTTCCTCTGGCACATATGGAGGAAATCCATCAGAGTCTCCTCTTGTTTAGGGTAAGCTATTTTGTTGTGCTCCTCTTGTCGATGCTCCTCGTTGACTTCCATGGGGGTTTCTTGTAAGATTTCCACCATGTTGATATCCATGTTGACATCATCAGTGATGTCCAACTTGTGTAACTTCATATGAAGGCCTTCAGCAGCCTTGTCCATTCGAACGAAACTGTCAGCAGTTTCTTTTGTTATCATCATTAAATTGGAATCCTCAGTGATTCCTCCATTAGAGTCTTCAGTGACTCCCAAATCGAAACCATTAGTAGTTTCTTTGGTGAAGCTTTGAGCAGCCTCACTGGTAAAATTTTTCATAAACTCCTAGTCGAGATCTTCAGTAATCCTGACCATAACAGCCCCATTGTTGAAGTCCTCAGTAATCTCGACCATGTTGACTTCAGTTGGCTCTGTGTAATGAGCGTCAACAACTTGCAAAGGTTCAGATTTAATCTTCATCTGGCTCTTCGACTTATCTCCAAGTTTCAGTCTTCCTTCCTGGATAGCATTTTGAACAAGATCCCTGAAAAGAAAACATTGAGAAGTTTTTTGACCCAAGAAATTGTGATACTTACAAAATCTTCTCTTTTTCCTTTGTTCTAAAGTAGGCATTTCCGCACCAGGAGGCATTATCATTTGACCATCCTTAACTAACAAATAAAAAATTTTGTCACATTTAGTAACGTCGAAAGTGTAAGTTTTCTTAGGAAATTTATCGCTTTTTTCTGGTTCGACAGGGTTCTTTCAGTTTGAAAGGGCCAAAACCTTGCAAGAGTAAGGCGGGCCTTGTTTTAATTCAGCAAGATCAATCTCGCTTTCGTCGAAAACCAATGACTCACTATAAAGTCTTTCATCTTCCTCATTGAATTCGACGTAGGCTATTCTTTTATTTTTGTTTTCCCTAGCCTTCTCTTCTTTCAGGCGTTCTAATTGTCGAACCCTATCAGCCAATTGGACCATATCCCTCAAGTATTAGGTATCTAGTTTCTTCCTAATGGAATAATCTAAGCCTCCAGCAGCCATTTCGACCAACTCATGTTCCGGTACTTGTGTAAAATAGCTAGCCTTGAGCAATCGGAATATGTTCAAATAATCATTTATTGGCTCAGTAAATTTTCGTTTTATACTAGCCAACTCCTTTAGACTGATCTTAGTTTGTCTCATATAGAACTGCTCATGAAATAAACGTTCCAACTGGTCCCAATTGTGGATCGAATTTGGTGGAAAAGTTGTGAACCATGTGAAGGCATTCTTCGTAAGAGAACTTGGGAAGTATTTTACCCTAAGGTTCTCATTATTCGAAATCTCCCCAGCTTCTATTAAATACCTAGCCACATGTTCGACAGTAGATTCAGTGGTGTCCCCAGAAAACTTGATGAATTTAGGGACCTTCGTTCTAGGGGGTAAATCTGACTGAAGGATATATTCTGACAACGGTGATGTGTAATTTGGTCATCGAAGACCAAAGTTTACTCCATTCCGCGCTATAATCCTTTCGACCATGGCTGTCAAATTATTATCTGCTGCCACGTCGTTACATCGAACTTGTTGTACAACATTGCCAGCATTTTGGTTTCTATTTACCAAAACTACCCTTGGTTCTTCTCCTGCAAAAACATGCAGTTGATTCCTAAGGGGTTCGACTCTATGTTGTTCGACTCTATGTTGTTCGACTAGTCCCTGGTTTGCTAAATTCGCATGGGGTATGTTTCTTGGGTTTTGTTGGATTTGGTTAATAGTAGGGTCCTCTTCAAAAACCGCCCCTTGGTTTTCTACCATATATTCCCTTGGTGGATGTCGAGGAGGGTTTGGTACACCAAAGAAATCCGCAAGGCGCGTCATCTGCGCTGCCATTTGCTAAGAGTCTGGGCAGTATTTTGAATGAGAGGCTGGAAAATTTCTCCCATAGTCTGGGACATCATTTGGACCATTTGATGGTTACTTTCGTCCATTTGTTGCCTTAAGTATGCTGCAGTACTACTTGTCAAGTTTAGCATTTGGGTTAAATATCCCATTCCTAAGGATTGGTTATTTCGACCCATATTTACCCCAGATCCTGACCCTTGTAATGGAGACATCACTATGGGTTCTGTAAATACTGGAGGAGCATTCTGTAAGTTTTCCATCATCGAAGTTGGCATCCCAAAGGGCGGGTCTCAACTAGGTAAAGACATACAAAATCTAGGGGGAACAAATGGTTGGAAACTAGAATTGCTAACTGGTGGGGGAGTCCTTGGTGGTCCCCTTGATCCGACATGATTTAGAATAGGTTGAGTATGGGAAATCGAATGTGTAGGGATCGAACTCGCCATGGATGGTATGGTCTCAGAAAAAGGCGCTGAAACCGTTGGTCCCCTAGTCGAAGATCCTGAGGGTTGTTCTACATTAATATTGGGCGTAGTTTGATGATTCGAACTATTTGGCTGAGGGTTCGAATTATTTGGTTGGTTATACTTGCCATTTTCCTCGTGTATCTTCTTCTTGGTCTATCATCGTTAGTGGTGGCTACTTTACCACTTCTTAATAACATACAACGAAGTTTTCGAAAGAGAAAAGACAATTGAATGCAGAATTATAAATTCTCAAAAATACAAAAAATTGTTTTCAAAAATTACTTAGCACTGTCCCACTGGGCGTGCCAATTTGTTTACTGTGAAAATTAATAAACAACCTCTGGTCTACCAAATCAATAAGAAATTGGGTAACTTATAGGATCGACCATACAAAATCCTAGGACATGTGCTAAATAAATTAAAATGATATTTGGAAAAAGATGAAGCTTCGACAATATTCACGGTTTAAAGAAAGTCTACTTCGACCATATTAAAGAAAAAGTAATGCAGGAAAATGATCGAAAGTGCGTTGGAAAATAATTTCCAAAAAGTAAAAGATAACTTCTTGGCAAAGATTAACTGAATTGCATTGAATGAAAAAGATGGTGTTATATCAAACGTACATTTCTCACACACTTGTTTCTCTACGCGCGGGTACTTTGAGTAATTGAGGAATTTGTACAAACTTGAACACACACCAATCCTAACACTAAGACTTGCTATTTATAATAGTCGAAAATAACTACCCCTAACGGTCTACTAACTAGAGCAAGAAAAATGGCATTCTGCATATCTACATCCTTCAAATGCACTCCACGTGTCTTCTACCATCAATTAGATAAGAACAAAGTTCCCTCCCTTATTTGAATTCAAATCTTGAATCAAACGTCATCAACAACGCTTCCGTCGAATAATATTTCCAAATTGTTAGAAATATTTCTAAGTCCATAATTTGTTTCTCTCTTGCACAAGGACACTTTCGACTAGAATTTCTGGGAATACCATTCCAGTCGAAGTCTTCCAAAACTTCTTTAAAATTCTATTTCTTTGATCAATCCTCTTAATTCAATATCAGACGTTGAAATTAGGAGCTAACAGGTGCGATCCTGTTAAGAGAGATTTGAGAAAACATAGACCGAAACCCTAAGTGTGAGGAAGAGAAAAATGTTCGTATTCGTAAGGCTAAGGATATATTGGTTTCAGTTTGGGTTAAATGTGATTTAAGGGAAATTTAGATTGTAACATTATACGGTTTGATACGGTGTGGTCAGGTTTACAAAATACAAACAGGAAACCGAACCGAACCACATAGTTATTTTGAAATATGGCCCAAACACAACTGAACCAATTGCAAGTTTTTGCGGTTTTCATGTTGGTTTGGTTCGATTTGCGGTTTTCATGTTGGTTTGGTTCGATTTGAACACCCCTAATAATACATGCTTCCATACCCGCAATTTGAAAAATATTCTTGTATCCGAACTTATACATACGTAGACACCAACTTTTTGTTAGACGATGGCTAAGATCTAGAAGGGGGGTTGAATAGATCCCACAAGTTTTTACACGCTAATGGTGTTCCAAAATTGGTTTTAAAATTTATTACGGAAGCAACCACTGAATCACTCGTCTAAAACGAACCACTACCGAAAAGACCGGATATGCGTAATATCGCTAGGAATGATGCGAGGGAAGAGAAAAATATATGAATCAACAACAACACAATGCAATCAGCCAAATTTTATTTACTTGAAATTTATCCAATTACCAACGAGATAGAATGACAAAATTTAATCACAAAGTGCTTTAGAGCTTGCGCTTAATCAATTTATCAAACACTTGGGGTGTGTGATAACACGAAAATGTATCGTATTTTTAGACCCAATTCACATGCTACTTAGTGTCTTTTTATTATGTTTTTGCAGTATTATGTTGTTTTATTGTCCCATTTCAAGTACCTCAAGTAAAATCGGTCACAAAGGAGATTTGAAGTAAAAAAGGAAGAAAATAAAGAAAAAATTACAAGACAAGGCCTAGGTGGCGCCCACCACCACAAAAGTGTGGCACCTGCCATGCACTTAGGGGTGTGGCGCCCACCACCTAAGCATGTGGCGCCTGCCACTTTAAAATACAAGGCGAATGGTGGCGCCTGCCACATTAAAATGCAAGGAAATGGTGGCGCCTGCAACACATGAAGAGGGTGGCGCCCACCACCACTAAGCGTGGCACCTGCCACGTCCAATCAACCAAGTGTGGCAACCGCCACACTCATATGGCACCTGCCACTTTTCCTATATTTTCTCCACTTCTCCTGCATTTTCTCATTCAAACCAATCACGTTCTCCATACGTTTCGTTCAACCACTGTCCAAGTATTACAGATTGGTTAGATATTTTTACGCGAGGAGTGGAGTGTAAATTGGGGAGTTCATCTTCGTAACGGGGGTCCAAGTTTGTGCGCGAAAGCACTATTCATAGTTTTAGGCAAAAATTACATCGTAAAAGTGGTAGTTTTCTCACATTGAGTAACTACCACACAATTAGCGTTTAGACCTACAATTTGTGTAACATGCTTGGATCAACAATCTTGCCTTCAATTTAATATCAGTTTTATTTCAGGTTCACTTACCTTTACTGCATATTATTTTTCTGCTTTTATTTTCCACAATTTATATTTATTCTTTATCTTTCTGCCATTGTTATCTTTTCAAGCTTTTACTACTTTCTTCAAGTACCACTTTAAAACTACTTTAAACCGCTTATTAATTGACATGATGTCCTTGAATGTAATTATCATGTTTAACTTGTATATTGTTAAGTCCATGTCTAGTTAAATTATCTAGAGACCGTCTTATGAGGACCGTTGTAACCGGCGGGACTCCGTAGAAATTATAGGCACGAAACTGTGAATGTATGTCATTTTGGTTTTAATTCCCAAGTTTAATTTAAGTAGCTTTGTCACGAGAGTGAGAGGTTATTTAACATTTTTTTGTCACAAGAGTGCGAAGAAAATTAAGGTTTAAGCCGAGATCCGCGAGAGCATGAGGAGTGAACCAGATAGTGGGAATTAGGCATCGTATCTAAATACAGTGAGAGCACTTTAGATGTTGATTAGGATATTATTGGCTTTCAAAGTGTGTTTCTTAGTTACCGGGCGAGCGAGAGCAAAATCTTGGGATTAAGAAGCATGGCTTTAGATAAGACTGCGAGAGCGTGAGGCGGAGCCTTTAAGTCGGTATATTCTACGGAATACGCGTATAAGCCCAATCAGTACCCGTTTTCTATAAGTCCCTTAGGTGCGCGAAAATCATATTTCGGGCTCGTTTTAGTATTATTTTCAACCCTTTAGTAATTAGCGTTTATATTTCCGTTCGTACCTTTTTAATCATAGCCTTAGCTTTACATCGCAGTGATAGATAACGGTAGGTTGACATTGGTCTCTGGGGGTTCGACAATCTTTTATATTACTTCGATATTTCCGTGCACTTGCGGAGCATCAAGTTTTTGGTGCCGTTGCCGGGGACCAACAGTCAATATTGTGATTCCGTTGTTGCACCGTATAGACTAAGGCACTCTTATATTAATTACTATGTATCACCCAGATTTCCTTTACAATTACCACTCCCAATATTTTGAGGAACCACAAGAATCCCATAAATCCGACCTCGAAATATTGATGGAGGATTTCAATGTGACGCTCACTCACTCTCAACCAAATTTCCTCTATAATTACAACTCCCAATATTTTGAGGAACCGCAAGAATCCCATAATTCCAACCTCGAAACATTAATGGAGGATTTCATTGAAACAACAACTAATTCTAGGCTAGAATCTATGATGGAGCGCTTTGTGGAGACACAAACTCTCCAGAATAAAGAGTTTAGAAAACAACATCTCGATACTTATGAAACCTTTAGGCAAATGAACATTGTGGTCGAGTCCCTCACGACTCACACCGATGCATTGGAGACTCAAATCTCCCTGCTTGCACAGACACCTATAAGACCCTCCCCCTGAGGAACATGTGGATGTTGTAACAACCAGTAAGGAAGAACAAGTAGAAAATCCTAGGGAGAGTGATAATGAAGTTGAGGAGAGTTATGGTGAGAAAAGCGTAGAGATTGAGAAAAATCCACCGACGCCACGCGAAAGGGAGGTTGTCGAAGAGGTAGAGAAGGAAGCATTTATTGTTGTTCCTTCTCCCTATACCCCACCAATTTCTTTCCCGCAAAGGTTTGTAGAAGTTAAGGTAGACTTCCAATCCAAAATGTATGTGGAGGTATTGGAAAATATCCACACCGATGCACCTTTGTTTGAGGTCCTGCACAAAAAGAGAAAATCAGAGGACCATGAAACTAGGGATATCATTACTGTTAAGAGGGTAAGGTTAGCCTTTGAGGTGGTGGATAAAAGAACTAAGCCCAAACTTGAAAAACTGATACTCAGGATAGATCCAGAACCACCACCACAAGTTCAAAAGAATGAACCACCCCACAGAAGGAAGAAAATAAAAGGTGAGGGATATGAGAGATGGCTTGATAAGTGGCCATGGAAACCTAAGACTGTCAAAAGTTCGATCAAGGAACCATTCTCGAAAAAACCACCTTGAGTGCTTGCACCCCTTAGCCTTCGAGCTATCGACGTTAAACAAAGCACTGCGTGGGAGGCAACCCACGAGGTTTTTATTTTAAGTTGTTATGTTTATTTGAATTTGCAGAAAATAAAGAAATGTATTGCTTGTCACGTCTTAGCTACATCTAGGAGAAAATTCTAAGATGACAATCTTGGAGATAAGCTGGTGCCCATGAACATTCCTACGAATGTCGCTACTGGTGGTGACACCGATGATGAGTATGATAGGAGAGAGCATGTCTCTCCCACCCGTAACTCACCTTTTCCTCATTCTTTACATGGTCAGTTTCCACCTGCACACACCGCACCATATTTTTCTAATACTTTTGCTGGTACTTCCTCCGGAAGCGGGCGAATATGATGATCTAATTCAAGAATTACGTAATTGAAGATCTCATAAAATGCCAGACGTTGGAGTAGAAATGGTCTATGAAGACGTGGATAACAAGAAAAGGATCAAAGCAAAATTGGTTGTGGTGGCACGCAATGGCATTCATACAGGTTCTAAAATTCCTTTTACAACCTTTTATCAAAACATTGAGGACAATGTTTGGTTTAAGTGTGGTGGAGGAACTTTACCGCTTTCATTTTACCGCTTTCTAGTTAGATCTACTGCTTTCTAGTTTATTTCAGACTTTATGATTTTTTTTCTTCTTTCCTCTGTTTTAATGTTCCGATGAGTCTTTGCATGTGATGTCGAGTCTTTATGAGTGGTTTATGTTGTTTATCGATTTTCCCATTTTCTTGAGCCATATCAAATATTTTGAAAAATTTTGAATTAGAAAAGATAGTGTTTCTTTTGAAAATCTTAGGTTACAAATGAAATTAAGGTTGGATTGTGAGACTTGGGAAAATTCCGCAAGATCGGTATCGTTTTAACACCGTGAGCCTCCCAATTATGGAAATCAATTTAAGTACTTGTTATGCCATAGCCTTAAGTTCTCACCCTTTAGTAGTCCCTAATTAGTTTATTTAGCAGTCAGCACCATCCTAAGCGCACACTAAGTAGGAAGCCGATGCAAATAAGTGTATGATCTCAGGGTTAAAAAGTAAATTAAGAAAAAGAAAAAATTGAATGAAAAGAAATGTTCCTTCTAAGTTAGGTGATCCTCACCCGATCACTTAGCCCAATGGTGCAAACTTCTTTATCTATTGATATAAAAAGCCAATGTGCAAGAAAAAGATTAAAAAAAAAAATAATAATAATAATGAGATCATAGTCACTAACAGGTTATCCTACCATGAGTGTGAAAGGATAACGGGCTTAATGTGATTGCGTCGGAATGAAAAGGGACGAAAGAAGGATGAGTGAGTTAGGCTTAGGTTTAATGACATGATTCAGATTGGTTTGTATAGGAGGGAGGTTGATGACCGTAAATACGGAATTGTGTTGTTACGATATCCTTAGTGCGTGAGCAAGTACCTATCGACACAAACATAACCGAAGTGTAGCTGGTAGCCTAGGATGAGTATTTGTATGCACTGCTTTTCTTACAAGTCATGGTTTGCTTGCGGACAAGCAAAGGTTTAAGTGTGGGGGAGTTTGATAACACGAAAATGTATCGTATTTTTAGACCTGATTCACATGCTACTTAGTGTCTTTTTATTATGTTTTCGCAGTATTATGTTGTTTTATTGTCCCATTTCAGGTACCTCAAGTAAAATCGGTCACAAAGGAGATTTGAAGTAAAAAAGGTAGAAAATGAAGAAAAAATTATAAGACAAGGCCTAGGTGGCGCCCACCACCACAAAAGTGTGGCACCTGCCATGCACTTAGGGGTGTGGCGCCCACCACCTAAGCATGTGGCGCCTGCCACATTAAAATGCAAGAAAATGGTGGCGCCTGCCACACATGAAGCAGGTGGCGCCCACCACCACTAAGCGTGGCACCTGCCACGTCCAATCAACCAAGTGTGGCAACCACCACACTCATATGGCATCTACCACTTCTCCTGCATTTTTTCATTCAAACCAATCACGTTCTCCATACGTTTCGTTCAACCACTGTCCAAGTATTACAGATTGGTTGGAGATTTTTACGTGAGGAGTGGAGTATAAATTGGAGAGTTCACCTTCGTAACGGGGGTCCAAGTTTGTGTGCGGAAGCGCTGTTCATAGTTTTAGGCAGAAATTACATCGTAAAAGTGGTAGTTTTTTCACATTGAGGAACTACTACAGAATTAGCGTTTAGACCTACAATTTGTGTAACATGCTTGGATCAACAATCTTGCCTTCAATTTAATATTAGTTTTATTTCAGGTTCACTTACCTTTACTGCATATTGTTTTCCTACTTTTATTTTCTGCAATTTATATTTATGCTTTATCTTTCTGCCACTATTATCTTTTCAAGCTTTTACTACTTTCTTCAAGTACCACTTTAAAACTACTTTAAACCGCTTATTAATTGACATGATATCCTTGAATGCAATTATCATGTTTAGTTTGTATGTGTTTAAGTCCATGTCTAGTTAAATTATCTAGAGACCGTCTTATGAGGACCGTCGTAACCGGCGGGACTTTGTAGAAATTATAGGCGCGAAACTGTGAATGTATGTCATTTTAGTTTTAATTCCAAAGTTTAATTTAAGTAGCTTTGCCACCAGAGTGAGAGGTTATTTAAGATTATTTTGTCACGAGAGTGAGAAGCAAATTAAGGTTTAAGCCGAGATCTGCGAGAGCGTGAGGAGTGAACCGGATAGTGGGAATTAGGCATCGTATCTAAATACAGTGAGAGCGCTTTAGATATTGATTAGGATATTATTGGCTTTCAAAGTGTGTTTCTTAGTTACCGAGCGAGCGAGAGCAAAATCTTGGGATTAAGAAGCATGGCTTTAGTTAAGACCGCGAGAGCGTGAGGCGGAGCCTTTAAGTCGGTATATTCTATGGAATACGCGTATAATCCCAATCAGTACCCGTTTTCTATAAGTCCCTTAGTTGCGCGGAAATCATATTTCGGGCTCGTTTTAGTATTATTTTCAACCCTTTAGTAATTAGCGTTTATATTTCCATTCGTACCTTTTTAATCATAGCCTTAGCTTTACATTGCAGCTATAAATAACGGTAGGTTGACATTGGTCTCTGTGGGTTCGGCAATCTTATATATTACTTTGATATTTCCGTGCACTTGCGGAGCATCAGTGTGCGACACTCCAAGTGTGAATTTTTAATTAATGTGAATGTAGAGCTAATGTCAAATGCAATCCAAGGGATTATATTGTTTTTACAAGTTTATTTTCAGCTCTATATTACACTATATCAGAAATTTTTGATCAATTGAAATTTCACAAGTTCGATTAATATCAAAACATAAAAGAGTAGGGAAAGAGAGAACAAACACAATTTGTTTAGGCAGTTCCCCTACCGTCCTCGCTAAGGGTGCCTCTTCCCCCAATTCCGAACATGGAATTGAGATATATATATATATATATATATTTTTTTTTTTTTGTTTGCAAATTTTTGTACAAGAGAAAACTGAACAATCAAACCCTCAAACGTCTTAGATGTCGATGCAAAGTCTTCTCTCCCCTTGATTCAAGATGAATCAAGTGCTTCGAATTTGGTCGAACAAATCACCGTGTCATGGTACTAGATTGAAAGAACCCACCGCTCTTTAATCACCTTCACTCGGCCGATTTCGATCTTCCACAATTCGAACCCAAATCTTTCTCTTACGATCCTTCGACTGTAGCTACTAAACTGAACGAACCCTTCGTTCTTCAGTTACCTTCGCACGGCTGAATCCTTGTAGAGAAACCGATTTGTGCAAAAACCCCCCAAAATCACCCGGATTCTTGGAGGACAAAACCAGAGGTTTTATTCAAGAAACACCTACTGATTCTCAACCCAGAACAAAGGAAACAACACACGTAAGTTTGAACGTTATCACTTCACACAATGCACGACACTAACAAAAATGATTATGTGTAGTTGTTAGAGGACACAAGGTTGAAGATGAAGATGAAGAGAAAGATCAGTATATATTTTCATGTTTCTTGTTATTCATGAAAATGAGATAAACCAACTATATATAATGCAAGAATAACCAACAAAATGAAATAACAGCAAAAACAGAAATAACAGAATGCAGAAAAATGACTCAGACCAGCGAAGAGTCGACCGCTCGCTGGATGAGGGTCGGCGGGCGCTTACCCGTGGAAATATCTACGCAAAATAACTAATCATGCGTCGACCGCTCATGACCTTGCGTCGACGCATAGACGCTAAAACTGCAGAATGACAAACCGAGAAGCATGTGTCGACCGCATGCCTAGAGAGGGTCAGCGTGCGCTTTCCCGGTGGTTTCACAGAAAATTGTCAACAATGCATGAGTCGACTCATGCATAGTTTAGGTCGACTCAAGACCTATAAAAACTCAGAATTTGATTTTTTTGCACATTTTGACCAACTAATACACGAGCCATGCACACCAAACACTAGTACCATGATTATGCACTTGTAGAAATTGAATAGAATCCTTCCTATATGGTTAGACACATGATTATCAATGGTTGTATGCAATATGACCGACAAGGAAGTGATAACGTCCAAATTACAAACTAAAGACTATCCTACTTGTTGACATCATTAAAACAGAAACTAGATGAGAAGCACCTTGCCCTCGCATACTCCCCCTTTTTGAAGATGGCAACATTTTCTGTCTTTATCTTGATTTGTAATTTGAAGACTCCCCCTATCTTTGTGAGTTCTTTAAAAATCCAATTTCTGCAGTTAGTATAGATCAATTTCTGCTGCTAGTATAGATGTATCCTTCTCCCCCTTTGACAACATCAAAAAGAGAAATAGAAGGTGGTCAAAGATAGAGCATCATAATATGTAAAGATCAACTCATCAATTTGCAAAATAGATACACTAACATTCATCCATATATAATGAAGTTAATGCGAGAATAAAAGCGGATAAATACGACACACTAGATGCAAACATAATTCATTCCATAATAGTGCAAATGGTAACAT